>CM057345.1:314258885-317002090 GCA_030015575.1 Agapanthus africanus | reverse complement strand
AAAATGATCTTCTTCTTCCTTCTTCTCTTTCATAGAAAAGCTTTCTAGCGTTTTCAAAGGTGATGAAAATGGGGTGAGAAATAGAAACAAATGAGAGATAAAAATCTACTTCATCATCCTAATCTATCCTAGCCATTTAGATTAGGATGTGCACTTCATTTAGTGAGTGAGAGCTTGTGTTAATGAAACTTCAAGGTAAGATCATCTTTGTTATCGATGATCGGAAGCAAGCATACATCTTTCTCTTCGTGGAGCCCTCTCTAGAGGCCGGAAACTCGATGATCGCAGCGAAGGGAATCTCAACACGGAGCTTTAGAAGTGAAGGACCGGACTACAAAGGTTGTTAGCCCAAAGTCTTAGTGTTAAAGTGTTTAACATGTTTTGTTTCGCCTAATCTCTAGTTTAAAGATCTTGGTTAGGGCTGTTCGGCATGTCTAAATTTTAAATCGAGCATGATTGATCTCTTATAGACCCTTGTGAGAGTGTCCAGTAACCCTGCAGTGGTATCAAAGCCAAGCTAGAGGTTTAGGCGTAGTCTAGGTGAAGTTTAAAGTCCGATCGAACTCCGAATACCCGATTTATACCCTTTTCTGGAAATTTTTCAAAATGTTGATTTTATCTTATTAAAAATACTCAAAAAAATCAGCAGGGAAATACAAGAGTTACTGTGCAGCACGTGCCTCCAATTCAATTAATGCGCTGCGGAACCACGCCGTACCATGGCTTGCGCGGCGGTTCCGCGGCCAAACAGTAAAATTTTGGTTTGAACTTTGCACAGTAATAACCGTTGGTACTTCCTGATTCTTCTGGGAATTTTTAATTTATACTCAAGTGTTGAGTTTTCTGGGTTGTATTGGGGACTCGTTGATTCGATCGGAAAATAAATCTTCGTTTAGTTTGTCCGGCTAATTTTTAGAACGTGTTAAAAAGTTCGAACGGATATCGATAACTCACTTTTTCCCCTGCCGGAAAATTTTCAAGTGTTTGATTTTTCCGTAGTTTAAGAACGTTCTAAGTCATGCAAGTTACGCGTTGGACCCTCTAGAAGAACACAAACCTTAACTCGATTATGTGACCATCTGAACCGCCTCTGAACCTTAGGGTTTAGGGCAGTACGGCGCTGCCACATGTGAGGCGTTGGCTTGACTCTTCTACGGCGGGACCATCGGTACTGTGGCATGTGATGGATATTTTTTGAACTCCGCTCAAGTGTTGAGCTATTTGGGAAAACTTGGGTGTTTGATTATTCGATCGGAAACTTTAACACTGTCTTTTTATCTGGAATGTGATACAATATTTGGAATCCACAAAAATTTATGAGATAACTAATTTGAATGTGATAAATCTAGCACTTCAGTCTCAGATGATCGGTTGCCATGGGATTTTGATGCAATCAAAAGTCCGTCGCAATCACGTAGCGTACGCGGATACTCGCCGGGAAAACTAAATAGACAGCCACGCCCCATAGCCCCGACTAAGTGACTGAAGGAGAACACCGTCGCTAAAAGCATCCATTCGGGTGCTCGCGGCAGCAGTGTTCCGCCTTAGTGCACTTCGTCGACGGCATCCGGGGGTGCGGTCGTCTTTTAAAGTTTGCGACGAGCATTCGATCAGAATGACGGGAATCTTGTTGAATTGCCCGACTTGATATTGAAAAGAGTTTTCGATAATGAGACTAAAATGCGGGGTTTATAACTGTTAGGCATGAGATGTCTTAGGAATTCATTTGGTTAGGCATGCGATGTCTAAGAAGGTTGCGGATTCCAACTGTTGTAGTTTTACACTTTCTTTTCTGTGACCGTAAGCGTAGTATGTGGTGTATCGCCGGCTTCGTTGCTAAACATCAACGATAATTGGGATACGCATACTTGTTTATGTTGATGATATGAGATATTATATGTTGCTGTGATATGTTATATTGGATCGTCGTGTTTTGAATAGCCGGGGGTTTTATGTGAGATGAGAGTTTTTCTTTTTCATTCATGTAAAATTCATTTGTATGTAATATTCTTTTATTGGGGTACTTCCGGGCTGAGGATGATGCCACCATTGTATATTATTTACTTTTCAGCATTAGGTAGACCCAAGGCGGAGAGCACAAGTAACCGGGTTCTGGGGTCCAGTGGGAGACCATCTCGAGGAGTCGAGACCGGGTCTCCTAACTCTAGAATTGGCAGTGTTGCTTGCCGCCCTCGTAGGGGTCTAGGGATGTGGGTTTGGCTATTCATCGCGACCGTGGAATCAGTGTTTTATACAGGCTCGTATTAAAACACGGACGTCCTAGTATATCCAATATTTCATATATGTTTCTTCTGCTACAATGTCCTGTGATGAGATCATATTACTGCCTGAGACGAATGTTTATATTATATATATAAGATATATGTTATATTGCAGATTTCGTTTCAAATGAGAAGCTAGCGAAGCATATTAAAATGGGACTTCATTAATGAGATTAATGATGTTAGTTATGTATATGCCCTAGAGGCCATTGTTGTACATATGATGTATATTATGATGGATGCTTGGATATATACAAAGAGGACTTTCTTGCTCGTCATGATAGTATGCTATTTGGTTTCACTTTATCTTAACATGTTGACTTGTATTGGTTTACTGTCTTTCTCTCACATGTTGATAAAGCCCTTAGGATCTGTACTCGACTACTGGGATTATGATGAGATCATACTAGTGGGGCCACGGTAGTCGATGAGTACATCCTATAAATGTTCCTAGTCGAGGGTATATCGAGACGGGGCATCGATACACCAGAGTAGACCAGCGTATACGCATCTTGACCCATATGATGGGCGATGGATGATCCCATATCCATCGGTGTTTGACATCAAGGATGGTGTACGGGTGCTCAGTGGAGACTGGGTACACTGGACGGACTCGCCAAGAACTCCCAGATGGTGATATACCATACGTCAGATGGCAGTTCTCCGGTGACACTGGTACATGGTAGTCTGTAGACCCGAGATCGTCATAGAGTCTTGTGTGATTCCCACTGTGCTTTGATTTCCATCATACCACGTCCAAGAGGGCGTGCAAAAGGTGGCTTTTGGGTACAGTCCTGAATCACATGGAGGCAATGAGCGATAGGAGGGGATTCGTCTCTCCCGGTATAGGGTGTTGATGTTGTGCTGTGTTCGATTGGCTATAACTGGAAGTCCCTGGCCAGGGCTAATATAGAGATATGCTGGTAAGTGTTACCAGTAGTTTCTCGACCTGTTATGAGCCTCACATCGACACGACTTATCGGTTACTGGGGTCTGACGTATACCACGCTAGACTTGATATGCGACATATCAGACGAACAGACCGGACTGTCCGGGAGTGTTACTGATTGGATTCACAGGAGAACGGACAGGCTAGCTTGTTGATCTTCTGATCGCTCAATGCCTGGGTGGCTGTTACGTTTAGTAGACCGCTTGCAGCTTGTGGGTGTTTGATATGATCATCACCTGCTACCGGCGTATTGACGATTCTTTAGAGTCCTACACAGAGGTTTCTTGGCTCAGGCAAAACGGAGTAGAAGCACATATGTGATATGTGCAGGACCGAGGATAATGCGATATGTGATACCGTACTATATTCTCGCGATATTTAGATATGAACCGGGACATCGGATCAAGTGTTGATTCGATGAATTGGTACATGATATATTAGTCGGTTATATTCGATATAGCCGGATCGTCGGATCAAGTGTTGATTCGATGATTTAATGAATAATGATATATATGATATATTGTATTACATTATCTAATATTGGCTCTCTCTATTATTTCATTTTCTCACCGGATTAAAACATTGATATATATGCGATATATGTTAATTGTATTATTTTCTTTTATTGCAAATATATAATATATATGTGATATATATTATTGTGACATGATATGATTTATTATGAAACATGTTTAAGGATGATAAAAAGAGATTAGGGTTTGATTAGGGTTAGCTCCTTCTTGATTATTCTAGAAGGATTTCCTTTTTGTCTTGGTTAAGATATTATGGTTGATTCTTATCCTTGACTCATACTTAACCTAACCAAACCCTAGCTCTAGTTTATTCTCTACAAAGGTTAAGCCTATCATCCTTGACCATGGTTCTATATCAATCATATATTCTTATCTACTACTCATCACAAAAGGATGATTCTCATTATTCTTCATCTTCTTCTCTCTTGAGTTTGAGAGAGAGCTCACTTGTGATTTCTTTTATGATGAGTTTTTGTGAGAAAATGATATAAAAAGAAAGCATAAATACTACTCCATCATCATCATCTAATCTACCCTATTGGATTAGGGTGTTCACCTCATTAGAGTGAGATAACTTGGGTTATAGCAACTTCGACGTAGATCATCGGAGAAAAGGAATACGACAAGCTTTCATGGATCGTTCGAGTCGTGGAGCCTCTCTTGAGTCTGGGAGATCATGGATCGCGGCGAAGGGACTTCTACTCGGAGCTTATGAAGCGAAGGAGCGGACTACAAAGGTTGTAATCCCTCACACTTAGGTTTAAAGATGTTATCTTGCATGTTAAACCCTAATACTCTAGCAAAGATCCCGGCTTTGGGTTGTTCGGCACATGTAAAATTTTATCCGGGCATGTTTGATGCTTTATGAACCTTCACAAGAGTGCCTAGGAACCCTACAGTGGTATCAGAGCCTAGCTAGAGCATTAGGCAATGTGTTAACGAAGTTAAAACTCCGAACGAACCCGAATACGTCAAAATCAACCCCTCTCTGGATATTTTTTCAAATCTGTGATTTTTCCGAATGAAAAATACCTTAAAAAATCAGCAGGGAAACATATGCACTTCTGTGAAAAACGAGCCTCTGTTCCGTACAAACCGCCGCGGAACCGCGGCCGTACCTCGCTTGGGCCACGGATTCGCGGCAGTATTGAGGAATCAAGGACTAATTTTTGCACAGTTATTTCTCTTTCTGTGATTTAATTTTTATGGGTATTTTTAATCTGACTCAAGTGTTGAGAATTCTGGGGTTTATTTTATAATCGTAGATTCGATCGGAATATTTAAATTCGTTATTATTTCTGGATATTTAGAAACTGTTAAAAGTTCGAACGGATATCATTAACTCAATTTTTCCCGGCACGAAAAACTTTCAAGTGTTGCATTTTTATCGGGTTTAAATCTTTCGGAAAAATGTGCAAGTAACACGGTGGACCCTCTAGAGGACAACAAACCTTAACTCGATTATGTGACCGTCTTGAACTTCCTTTTGAACCTTCGGGTTTGGGGCAGTACGGCGTGCCACATGTGAGGCGTTGGCTTGACCCTTCTATGGCTGGATCACTGGTACTGTGACATATTCTGGGATTGTTTGAACTCCGCTCAAGTGTTGAGCACTTTAGGAAATCTTGGGTATTTGATTATCTGTTAGAAAAGTTTAATACTGTCTATTTATCTGGAATGTGATACAATATGTGGAATTCATATAGTTAGGCATGAAATGCGAAGTATGTGATATTTCGGATTTACGATGTCTAAAGTGATTGTGGATTCCAAATATTGTAGTTTTACAATTTCTTTTCTGTGACCGTAAGTGTAGTATGTAGTTGTATTGCCGGTTTTCGTTGCTATACGACAACGACGATAGGTGTATCCATACTTACTTACGTTGATGATATGTGATATTATGTGTTGCTGTGATATGTTATATTGGATCGTCGTGTTCTGAATAGCCGGGGGTTTTATATGAGATGGGGGTTTTATGTGAGATGGGGGTTTTTATTTTCATTCATGTAAAATTCAATTGTATGTAATATTCTTTTATTGGGGAACTTCCGGGATGAGGTTGATGTCACCCTTGTATATTATTTACTTTTCCGCATTATGTAGACCCGAGGAGGGGAGCACAAGTAACCGAGTTCTAGGGTCCAGTGGGAGGCCATCTCGAGGAGTCGAGACCGGGTCTTCTAACCCTAGAATTGGCAGTGCTACTTGCTGATCTCGTAGGGGTCTAGGGATGTGGGTTTGGCTATTCATCACGACCGTGAAATCCGTGTTTTATACCGGCGCGTATTGAAAACACGGACATCCTAGTATATCCAATATTTCATATATGTTCTTCTGCTGCAATGTTCTGTGATGAGATCATATTACTGCCTGAGACGAATGCTTATACTATATATATATGCTGATATATAAATATTACTACTTTCGTTTCTTCTGTGATGCTTAGGAAGCATAAGCTGATGGGATTTTTTATTAATGAGATTAATAAAAGGAAAAGAAACCTAAAAGAAGTTGTGGAATCAAAACTTTATAAAAATGGTAGCTACAGTTTTGCTTTGCATAGCGGTATATATGATATACCCTGCACCTTATTCGATGAGGAAAGAGCCGAGATACCTTCACCGGGAGTGACCTCTTTAGCGAAACTGGCAGATGCTACAAAACTCGGTTTGTCTTTTGATTGCTTTTAGAGTTTTGCTTTGCACAGCGATATATATGATATGTCCTGCACCTTATTCGATGAGGAAAGTGCCGAGATCCCTTCACCGGGAGTGACCTCTTTAGCAAAACTAATGAAAGCCTAAAAAACACTCCATTTCAAAATTTCACATGATTCTACGACGATATCAAGTTCATTACACTTATGGTTTTCTGAAAAACCTGCATAGCCTTCCGTCATTTCAGATAAAGACTAGTTAGTATTCTTGCTACGTTTGTTGACTATGTTAAGGCGTAGTGTGCGGTAGCTAATTAGTACTTATCTGCTAAAACATGAGATGTGATTGGATTAGGGTAGTTGTACGACATTGTTGACTATGTTAAGGGTCGTGCAGGTGGGTTTAATTCAATCGGGAAATGACGGGTTGAACTTGGCTAGCAATTATGATTTGTTGACTATGTTAAGGTCATAAATTGCTAGGGGCAAAATATTATCGGGAATTTCAAGTGTTGAAATTTGCAATGAGATTGCATACCTCCTATGAGATAGTTGGATCCCGATACCCATTGCGAGTAAGAGTTACTCCTGGGAGAGTTTTACACAGGACAATTAGCCGATCAAGTAGGTGTCTAGAAAAGTGTTAACGGGGTTACGCCTTTGGGAAAACGAGGTTTACTTTAATTAGGTCCGTGTGAAAGCACGGGGAACCTCCCTCAAGTGCCGACACTGATCTGGCTGAAAGATTGACGAAATTGTAGGGTGTAATTAATCCCGGCTAATCTTACCTTTTAGGGTTTGAAGGAAGATTTGATAAAAACAGTGGGAGACATCCTGATTAGATAAGATAATAACCAATCTAATCTTGCAAGAGCATACGCTAAAGTGTTTTCTTCTCTCTCTCTCCAGGTAGCGACCATGTCAGGCCATAATCAAGATAACAATATGGATGTATTGACTGAACCCGCTTATTATACTGAGCAGGGGAACGTTGGACCCGTTCTTTCTTATAAGAGTCATAAGACTGAACAGGAAACATGAGAATATCTGGATTCTCACGCCGCCCAAAAGAACATGCATGTTGATGCATCTTCTTCAGGTGTGTTAGTTATTGAGAACTGTTTCTCAGTTCACCCTACGTCCTGGGTATTAGATACCGGATCAGGATCCCACATATGTAAATTGTTACATGGGCTACGAAAAGGCAGAGAACTGGGAAAAGGTGATCATTCCGTTCAAGTAGGAAACGGTGCAAGTATTGCAGCCAAAGCAGTTGGCGAATATCACCTTGTATTGCCAAGTCGTAATACACTGATTCTAAATAAGTGTTATTATATACCGAACATGATGTGCAATATTATATCAGTCTCTTTATTAAGTAAAGAAGGATATAATTTTGTAGTAAAGGATAATGTTATGAACATATTCTTAGATCAAAAGTTGATTGCATCAGGCTCGTTGCATAATGGCATATTCATTCTAAATCAGAATACAGTCCTCAATATACAAAACAGACACAAGAGGAAAAGCTCAGATATGAACGAATCCTTCTTGTGGCATTGTAGACTTGGTCATATCAATGCGACACGACTGGCTAAGTTATATAAAGATGGATATTTGAATCCGTTCGAATTATCATCTTATGATACTTGCCATTCATGTCTTAAAGGAAAAATGACCAAAGCTCCGTTTAGTGGACACGGAGAAAGAGTTACGGAACTCTTAGGACTGGTACATAGTGATGTATGCGGTCCCATGTCTACGCATGCCAGGGACGGTTCTTCCTACTTCATTACATTCACTGACGATCTCTCTAGATTCGGACATATGTTCCTGATGAATCACAAGTCTGAAGCTTTTGAGAAATTCAGAGAATATAAGCACGAAGTAGAGAATCAAACAGGCAAAAGTATTAAGATTCTTCGATCTAATCGAGGAGGTGAATACTTAAGCAATGAGTTCCTAGATTATCTAAAAGAGAATGGGATTCTCTCTCAGCTTACTCCTCCTTATACACCACAGCACAACGGTGTATCGGAACGGAGGAATCGCACCCTATTAGATATGGTGCGCTCTATGATGACCGAGGCTGAGTTGCTTATTTCCTTATGGGGTTATGCGCTTGAGACAGCAGAATACCTATTGAATCAAGTTCCGTCTAAATCTGTACCTACCACACCATATGAGATATGGAGTGGGAAGAGACCATATTTTAAACCAGTTAAGATATGGGGTTGTCCGGCCTATGTCAAAAGGCAAAATCCAGACAAACTCGAGGCACGGTCAGTTCTTTGCAAGTTTATGGGATATCCTAAGAATTCCCAAGGATATTTTTTCTGCCACGCTGAAGAACAAAAAGTGTTTATTTCTCAATATGCCACCTTTTTGGAAAAAGAATTTCTTGCAAAAGAAATTAGTGGCAAAGAGGTAGAACTGGAAGAGGTTTCAGAAACACAAACTGCAACTGAAGATTTAGTAGAACTAGAAGATTCAGTAGACCCGACAAACCCCAGCCTCTCCGCCGATCTAGTAGGGTTTCTCGTCCACCTGAGAGATACTACGGTTTTCTCATTGATGGTGGAAGCGAGGATTGCATCATGGAAGATGATGACCCGACTAGTTTCGAGCAGGCCATCACGAGTGGTGACACTGTGAAATGGCTGGATGCTATGCGATCTGAGATGGAATCCATGTACACCAATAAAGTATGGACTTTAGAAAATGCTCCTGAAGAGGTAAAACCCATTGGGAGCAAGTGGATTTTTAAAAGGAAATTTGGTATAGATGGAAAAGTTAAGACTTTCAAAGCTAGACTTGTAGAAAAGGGTTTTCGTCAACGACCAGGTGTGGATTATGACGAAACCTTTTCTCCAGTGGCTATGCTTAAGTCCATCCGGATCTTACTTGCCATTGCTGCATACCATGACTACGAAATCTGGCAAATGGATGTTAAGACCGCCTTTCTAAATGGTGATTTAGAAGAGTGCGTGTACATGACTCAGCCAGAGGGCCTCGTAGATAGTGGGAGCAGCGGAAAGGTGTGCAAACTGCTTAAATTCATTTATGGGTTAAAGCAAGCATCGCGGAGTTGGAACATCTGTTTTGATGTTGTAGTCAAAAAGTTTGACTTCATCAAAAACATAGATGAACCTTGTATCTATAAAAAGGTAGCAGAGAGTAAGGTTGTTTTCCTCGTATTGTACGTGGATGACATACTCTTGATATGAAATGATATTCCTATGCTGCGATCAGTCAAGCTCTTCTTATCACAAAGATTCTCAATGAAAGATCTAGGTGATGCCTCCTGCATATTGGGGATTAGGATCCATAGAGATAGATCCAAAAGGATACTGGGATTGTCCCAATCCGGGTACATTGACACCATACTAAAGAGGTTTAGTATGGAAGAATCCAAGCGTGGGAACCAACCCATGATCTCTGGACTCACTCTCTCTAAAGAGATGTCTCCCAAGACTGATCTGGAGAGAGCTCGCATGCAAGGGATACCCTATGCTTCGGTAGTAGGCTCTATCATGTATGCGATGCTGTGTACCAGACCCGATGTTGTATACTCACTAAGTGTAGTGAGTCGGTATCAAGCAGATCCTGGAGAGAGTCACTGGACAGCTGTGAAGAACATTCTCAAGTACTTGCGAAGGACTAGAGACATGTTCTTGGTGTATGGTAACGGAGAACTCCGGGTGGAGTCCTTTACCGATTCCAGCTTCCAAAGTGATAAGGACGACTCTAACTCGCACTCGAGATTTGTCTTTACCCTCAATGGAGGGGCGGTATGTTGGAAGAGTTCCAAACAGGATACCGTTGCAGACTCGACGATGGAGGCTGAATACATCGCTGCCAACGATGTTGCCAAAGAGGCTGTCTGGATGAAGAAGTTCATTAGTGAACTTGGTGTGGTTCCATCTATTGATCATCCAATACCTCTGTATTCCGATAACAAAGGAGCTGTGGCTTTGGCCAAGGAACCCAGGTCCCATCAGAAGTCCAGACATATTCTGAGGCGGTATCACCTGATCAGGGAGATAGTTGATCGCCGGGAGATCGAGGTCAGAAGAGTAGATACGAAGGACAACACTGCGGATCCACTCACGAAGGCCATTCCCCAGATACAGTTTGAGAGATTATTCGGGATGCTAGGTATGAGATACTACAGCAGCTGGCCTTAGTGCATGTAGGAGATTGTTAGTTATGTATATGCCCTAGAGGCCATTGTTGTACATATGATGTATATTATGATGGATGCTTGGATATATACAGAAAGGACTTTTTTGCTCGTCATGATAGTATGCTATTTGGTTTCATTTTATCTTAACATGTTGACTTGTATTGGTTTACTGTCTTTCTCTCACATGTTGATAAAGCCCTTAGGATTTGTACTCAACTACTGGGATTATGATGAGATCATACTAGTGGGGCCACGGTAGTCGATGAGTACATCCTACAAATGTTCCTAGTCGAGGGTATATCGAGACGGGGCATCTATACACCAGAACAGACTAGCGTATACGCATCTTGACCCATAAGATGGGCGATGGATGATCCCATATCCATCGGTGTTTGACATCAAGGATGGTGTATGGGTGCTCAGTGGAGACTGGGTACACTGGACGGACTCGCCGAGAACTCCCAGGTGGTGATATACCACACGTCAGATGGCAGTTCTCCGGTGACACAGGTACAGGGTAGTCTGTAGACCCGAGATCGTCATAGAGTCTTGTGTGATTCCCACTGTGCTTTGATTTCCATCATACCACGTCCAAGAGGGCGTGCAAAAGGTGGCTTTTGGGTACAGTCCCGAATCATATGGAGGCAATGAGCGATAGGAGGGGATTCGTCTCTCCCGGTATAGGGAGTTGATGTTGTGCTGTGTTCGATTGGCTATAACTGGAAGTCCTTGGCCAGGGCTGATATAGAGATATACTGGTAAGTGTTACCAGTAGTTTCTCGACCTATTATGAGCCTCACATCGACACGACTTATTGGTTACTGGGTCTGACGTAAACCACCCCTACACTTGATATGCGACATATCAGACGAACAGACCGGAATGTCCGGGAGTGTTACTGATTGGATTCACAGGAGAATGGACAGGCTAGCTTGTTCATCTTCTGATCGCTCAATACCTGGGTGGCTGTTACGTTTAGCTGACCGCTTGCAGCTTGTGGGTGTTTGATATGATCAACACCTGCTACCCGGCGTATTGACGATTCTTTAGAGCCCTATACAGAGGTTTCTTGGCTCAGGCAAAATGGAGTAGAGGAACATATGTGATATATGCAGAACCTGAAAGGTTCCTAGGCACCCTAGTGGGTTCTCACAAGGCATCGTGCATGCCAAATTAAAATTTTTAGTGCCGAGAAACCCTAGACTACGGATCTTAACTAGATGTTTAGGCGAAAAAGAAAAGCTAGTTAACACTTAACTACTAGGATACGGAAATACAACCTTTGTAGATCCGGATTTCCACCTCCACGGCTCCGCAACGATGTCTCCTCGCTGTCCAAGTCGAACTCCGGGCTCAAGCGTCGGCTTCGTCGGAGAGACGGGTGAGCTAGGTCGCCGGCTTCGTGTCAAAGACGATCTACGTCGAGGCATCGCAAGTTCAAGCTCCGACTTCACAAAGTGATGAAATTTGTGAAGAAAACACACTCTACAACTTGGCTAGAGGTAGAGGGTGAAGAAATAGGAGATGGGTTCTCTTTAGATTTGGATTTTGCTCACTAGATCACAAGTTGCCATTGATGGCATGAAGGTTGCTCACTTGAAGAAGAAGAAGAAGATGAGCTAGAATAATGATAAGTCCATTTAAAATAAAAAGAAAATGGAATACTTATCATAATTCTTACTAGGGTTAAGTGTAGAGAATCTACCATGGTTAATGGATGGGTTAGGGTTAAGCATGAGTCAAAGCTTCATGAAGCTTCAACAAAAGGACAAAGAAAGCCACCATTCCCTTTTTAAACTTATCCAAATAAATGAATAAACAAACAAATGAATAAATAAATATGCAAAACCCTAATTATCATAATAACCATGGTTTAATTCTATTCACTTAACCATAAGATCATGTATCATCAAACATGATACAAAAAAGTGCACTAAAGCATATCACATATACAATGTGCATCAAGTGAGAAAAATCCGTTTAAAGTGAACCAATACTAGTTAATGTAAAGTAATATATCAAATATATAATTATACATTAAATCATTAAATCAACACTTGATTCAATGATCCGGTCATGTCGCACATAACCGACTAGTATTCAATGCATCGATTTATCGAATCAATGATTCGATAACTAGGTCATATCGAATATAACCAATCGAAACATATATCGCGAGAATGAAATGCGGTATCACATACACGCATTATTCTCGGTCCTGCACATATCTCATATGCGCTCCTATTTCGTTTCGCTTGAGCCAGGAAACCTCTGTGTAGGACTCTAAAGACTCGTCAATACGCCGGGTAGCAGATGATGATCATATCAAGCACCCACAAGCCGCAAGCGGTCTGCTAAACGTAACGGCCACCCGGGTATTGAGCGATCAGAAGATCGACGAGCTAGCCCGCTCACACTCCTGCGAATCCGACCAGTAACACTTACCATACAGTCAAGTCTCTTCGTCAGATACGTCGCATATCAAGTCTAGGGGTGGTATACGTCAGACCCCAATAACCCGATAAGTCGTGCTGATGTGAGGCTCGTAACGGGTCGAGAAACTACTGGTAACACTTACCAGTAAATCTCTAATCAGCCCTGGCCAGGGACTTCCCTGTTACGGCTAATCGAGCACAGCGCAACATCAACTCCCAATACCGGGAGAGACGAAACCCCTCCTATCGCTCATTGCCTCCATGTGACTCGGGACTGTACCCAAAGACCACCGTTTTGCACGCCCTCATGGACGTGGTAAGATGGAGATCAAAGCATAGTGGGAATCACACAAGACTCTATGACGATCTCGGGTCTACAGACTAACCTGTACAAGTGTTACCTGAGAACTGCCATCTGACGTGAGGTATAATACCATATGGGAGTTCTCGGCGAGTCCGTCCAGTGTACCCAGTCACCACTGAGCACCCGTACACCATCTCTGATGTCAAACACCAATGGATATGGGATCATCCATCGCCCATCACATGGGTCGAGAAGCGTATACGCTAGTCTACTCTGGTATAACGATGCCCCGTCTCGATACACCCACGACTAGGGACCTTGAAGGAGGTACTTATGGACTACCATGTCCCCACTAGTATGATCTGCATCATAGTCCAGGTAGTCAAGTACACATCCTAAGGGCTTTACCAACATGTAACTATAAGACAGTGTAAAGAGACTAGTGTACATGTTAAGATAAATGGCAACCAGATAGCATACTATCATGTCGAGCAAGAAAGTCATCTCTATATATGTCCAAGCATCCAATATAATATACATAATCTGTACAATACTGGCCTCTAGGGCATACATACAACTAACAATCTCCCACTTGCACTAGGGCCAGCTGCTGTAGTATCTCATACCGAGCATCCCGAAGAGTCTCTCAAACTGTATCTGGGGAATGGCCTTCGTGAGTGGATCCGCCGTGTTGTTCTTCGTGTCAACTCTCCTGACCTCGATCTCCCGGCGATCAACTATCTCCCGGATCAGGTGATACCGCCTCAGAATGTGCCTGGACCGCTGATGGGACCTGGGTTCCTTGGCCAAAGCCACCGCTCCATTGTTATCACAATACAAAGGTATTGGATGCTCATTGGATGGAACCACTCCAAGTTCAGTAATGAACTTCTTGATCCAGACAGCTTCTTTAGCAGCATCGTTGGCAGCGATGTATTCAGCCTCCATCGTCGAGTCTGCCACGGTTTCCTGCTTGGAACTCTTCCAGCTAACCGCCCCTCCGTAAAGGGTAAAGACAAAGCCCGACTGCGACTTAGAGTCGTCCTTATCACTCTGGAAGCTCGAATCGGTAAAGGACTCCACTTGGAGTTCTCCGTTACCATACACCAAAAACATATCTCTAGTCCTTCGCAAGTACTTGAGAATGCTCTTCACAGCTGTCCAGTGACTCTCTCCAGGATCAGCTTGATACCTGCTCACTACACTTAGTGAGTATGCTACATCGGGTCTGGTACATAGCATCGCATACATGATAGAGCCTACTGCCGAAGCATAGGGTATCCCTTGCATGCGAGCTCTCTCCAAATCAGTCTTGGGAGACATCTCTTTGGAGAGAGTGACTCCAGAGATCGTGGGCAAGTTCCCACGCTTGGACTCTTCCATACTAAACCTCTTTAGTATGGTGTCAATGTACCTGGATTGGGACAATCCCAAAATCCGTTTGGATCTATCTCTATAGATCCTAATCCCCAATATGCAGGAGGCATCACCAAGATCTTTCATTGAGAATCTTTGTGATAAGAAGAGCTTGACCGATTGCAGCATAGGAATATCATTTCCTATCAAGAGTATGTCGTCCACGTACAATACGAGGAAGACCGCCTTACTCTCTGCCAACTTCTTGTAGATACAAGGTTCATCTGGATTTTTGACGAAATCAAACTCTTTGATAACGATGTCAAAGCAGATGTTCCAACTCCGCGATGCTTGCTTTAATCCATAAATGGATTTAAGCAGCTTGCACACCTTCCCGCTGCTCCCACTGTCTACGAAGCCCTCTGGCTGAGTCATGTACACGCACTCTTCTAAATCACCATTTAGAAAGGCGGTCTTAACATCCATTTGCCAGATTTCGTAGTCATGAAAGGCAGCAATGGCAAGCATGATTCGGATGGATTTAAGCATAGCCACTGGAGAAAAGGTCTCGTCATAGTCCACACCTGGTCTTTGACGAAAACCCTTTGCTACAAGTCTAGCTTTGAAAGTCTCCACTTTCCCATCTACACCAAGTTTCTTCTTGAAGATCCACTTGCTCCCAATGGGTTTTACCCCTTCAGGAGCAACTTCCAAAGTCCATACTTTGTTGGTGTAGATGGAATCCATCTCGGACCGCATAGCATCCAGCCATTTCACTGAGTCCCCACTAGTGATGGCCTGCTCGAAGCTAGTTGGGTCATCATCCTCCATGATGCAATCCTCACTTCCACCATCAATGAGAAAACCGTAGTATCTCTCAGGTTGGCGAGGAACCCTACTAGATCGGCGGAGTGGCGGGGGTTCATCGGGAACTACGGAATCCTCTGGTTCCACCAGATCTTCTGTTGTAGCTTCTGCAGCTGGAACCTCTTCCAGTTCTACCTCATGACCACTAATCTCTTTGTCAAGAAATTCCTTTTCTAAAAAGGTGGCATGCCGAGAAACAAACACTCTTTGTTCCTCAGGGTGGTAGAAGATATACCCTTGAGAATTCTTGGGATATCCTACAAATTTGCATAGAACAGACCGTGCCTCGAGTTTGTCCGGATTTTGTCGTTTGACATAGGCTGGACAACCCCATATTTTAACATAGTTAAGACATGGTCTCTTCCCTTTCCATATCTCATATGGAGTGGTAGGCACAGATTTGGTGGGGACCATATTCAATAGATGTATGGCTGTCTCAAGCGCATACCCCCAGAAGGAAATAGGTAACTCAGCTGTGCTCATCATAGAGCGCACCATATCTAATAGGGTGCGGTTCCTCCGTTCTGATACACCGTTGTGCTGTGGTGTATATGGAGGAGTCAGCTGAGAGAGAATCCCATTCTCTTTTAGGAATTCCAGGAATTCATTGCTCAAGTATTCACCTCCTCGATCAGATCGAAGGATTTTAATACTTTTTCCGGTTTGGTTTTCGACTTCTTGTTTATATTCTCTAAATTTCTCAAAAGCTTCAGACTTGTGTCTTATTAAGTACACATGTCCGTATCTTGAGAGATCGTCAGTGAATGTAATGAAGTACGAAGAACCATCCCTGGCATGTGTAGACATGGGACCACATACATCACTATGTATCAGTCCTAAGAGTTCGGTAACTCTTTCTCCGTGTCCCGTAAACGGAGTCTTGGTCATCTTGCCTTTGAGACATGACTGGAAAGTGTCATAAGATGAAAATTCGAAAGGTTTCAAATATCCATCCTTATGCAACTTAGCCAGTCGTGTCACATTGATGTGACCCAGTCTACAATGCCATAAAAAGGATTCGTTGAGTTCAGAACTCTTCCTTTTGTGTGCGTTTGTTATGCTCAGAACTGTTGATTGATTTAGAACATAAATGCCATTGCATAACGTGCCTGATCCAACCAACTTTTGGTTATGGAAAATGTTCATAACATTGTCCTGTAATACAAAATTATATCCCTCTTTACTTAATAAAGAAACCGATATAATGTTGCATATCAGGTTCGGCATGTAATAGCATTCGTTCAGAACCAATATATTTCCAGTTGGTAATACTAGGTGATATTCCCCGACAGTCTTAGCTGCAACAATTGCACCATTTCCAACTCTAATGTCTTTATCACCTTCTCCAAGTTCTCTACCTTTCCTAAGCCCATGTAACTGATTACATATATGGGATCCTGACCCGGTATCCAATACCCAGGACGTAGAGCAAATGGAGAAACAGTTCTCAGTAACGAACACACCCGAAGAAAATGCATCAACATGTACTTTCTTCATTCGGGTGGCATGGGAATCCTGGTATTCCCCTATATCCTGTTCAGTCCTATAACTCTTATAGGAAAGAACGGAACCAACGTTCCCCAGCACAGTATAACATGCGGGTTCGGTCAATACATCCATATTATTATCTTTATTAGGGCATGAAATGGTCGCTACCTGGAGAGAGAGAGAAGAAAACACTTTAGCGTATGCTCGTGCAAGATCAGATTGGTTATTATCTTATCTAATCAGGATGGCTCCCACTGCTTTTTATCAAATCTTCCTCCAAACCCTAAATGGAAAGACTAGCCGGGATTAATTACACACTACAAGTTCGCCAATCTTTCAGCCAGGCCAGTGTCGGTACTTTGAGGGAGGTCCCCCGTGCTTTCGCACGAACCTAATTACTGTAAACCTCGTTTTCCCAGAGGCGTAACCTCGTTAACACCTTTCTAGACACCTACTTGATCGGCTAATTGAAATGTGTAAAACTCTCCCAGGAGTAACTCTTACTCGCAGCGGGTATCGGGATCCAACTATCTCATAGAAGGTATGCAATCTCATTGCAAATATCAACACTTGAAATTCCCGATAATATTTTGCCCCTAGCGTGCTATGACCTTGACGAAAGCCAACAAACCACAGCCCGCTAGTCAAGTTCAACCCGTACATTTCTTGACTGAATTAAACCCACCCGCACGACCCTTGACGAAAGCCAACAAAGCCGTACGACTACCCTAATCCAGTCGCATCATATGCAGCAGATAAACAGCACATAGCTACCGCACACTACACCTTGACGAAAGCCAACAAATGTAGCACGAATATTATATGTAATTTATCTGAAATGACGGAGGGCTACGCAGGTTTTTCATAAAAACCATGAGCGTAATGAACTTGATATCGTTGTAGAATCAAATGAAGTTTTTGAAATGGAGTGATTTTGAGGCTTTTCTAGTTTTGCTAAAGGAGTCACTCCCGGCGAAGGGATCTCGGTCCTTTCCTCGTCAAATGAGGTGCGGGATATATCATATATATCACTGTGCAAAGCAAAAACTCTTAAAAGCAATCAAAACCAAACCGAGTGTGTAGCATCTGCCAGTTATTGCTAAAGGAGTCACTCCCGGTGAAGGGATCTCGGTCCTTTCCTCATCGAATAAGGTGCAGGGTATATCATATATACCGCTATGCAAAGCAAGAACTGTAGCTACCTGTTTTATTTTAAAATTCGATTCTACAACATCTTAGGTTTCTTATATTTCATTAATCACATTAATGAAGTCCCATCATTTAATACCTAAACATCACAGATAGATATGACGTACACTTATGCCATCCGCATTCGCCTCGATGTCCCCTCGTGCACCGTTAGGTTAGGTAACTAACGACAGAGCAGGGCAGGGTTAGCGCGGGTGTAAAACATAAGTAACGTCTATATAATATATCATATATACTATATACTATATCCATCACAGAATCACAACACAGATATCGCAGCAGAATAAACATATGAAATATTGGATATACTAGGACGTCCGTGTTTTCAATACGAGCCAGTATAAAACACGGATTCCACGGTCGTGATGAATAGCCAATCCCACACCCCTAGACCCCTACGATAGCGGCAAGCAACCCTGCCAATTCTAGGGTTAGGAGACCCGGACTCGACTCCTCGAGTTGGTCTCCCACTGGACCCCAGAACCCGGTTACTTGTGCTCCCCTCCTTGGGTCTATCCTAATGCGGAAAAGTAAATAATATACAACGGGTGACAACTTCCGCTACCTGGAAGCGCCCCAAATGAAAGAATATTACATACAAGTTTTTACATGAATGAAAATGAAAAACACTCATCTCACATAAAAACCCCCCCGGCTATTCGAATACGACGATCCAATATAACATATCCAGCAACACATAACAACACATGTCATCAACGTAAGTAAGTATGCATACCCCAATTGTCGTTGACGTATAGCAACGAAACCGGCGATATGAACATACTACACTTACGGTCACAGAAAAGAAAGTGTAAAACTACAACAATTGGAATCCGCAACCTCTTTAGACATCACATGCCTAACAGTTATAAACCCCGCATTTTAGTCCCATCATCGAAAACTCTTTTCGATATTCTATGAAACTAAACCGCTAGATTTATAACATCCATCCAGTTATCACATAACTGTTTGTGAATTCCAATTATTGTATCCAATTCCGGATAAATAGAATATATCAAACTTTCCGATCGAACATTCGAACACCCAAGTTTTCCCGACACCAATCAACACATGAAAAAGGTTCAAAGACATTCACTTCATACCTCAGTACCAACGGTCCAGCCGTAGAAGGGTCAAGCCAACGCCTCACATGTGGCACGCCGTACTGCCCCAAACCCGAAGGTTCAAAGGGCAGTTCAAGACGGTCACATAATCGAGTTAAGGTTTGTGTCTTCTAGAGGGACCATCGCGTTACTTGCACTACTCAGAACGTCTTATAACCACACAATAATCCAACACTTGGATATTTTGGCAGGGGAAAACCTGGGTATTTATATCCGGTCGAACTCTTTAACATATTCTACAGTTATCTGGAAAAACACTTAGACAATAATTTGATATTCCGATCGAATTCATCGATTCCCAATATAACTCCAGAGCACTCAACCCTTAAATAAATTTAAAAATATCCAGAAAACTCACCAGAATTTATCAGGTATTTCTGTGCAAAAAAAATGGGATGACGTCACCATGTGGCCGCGGAAGGGCGGCAGAAAGCATGCTTCTGCCGCGCTTCCGCGGCACAATGAACAGTACATGGAATCGTTTTACACAGTAATGCAGAGAATTCTATGCTGAATTTTTTAGACATTTTTAATATCAAAAATTCCCAGATTTATGAAAATGTCCAGAGAGCTCTAAAGTATTTGGGTTTCGTGTTCGTTCGGACTTCAAAGTCCGTCTAGATTTCGCCTAAGGCTCTAGCTAGGCTTTGATACAAGTGAAAGGTTCCTAGGCACCCTAGTGGGTTCTCACAAGGCATCGTGCATGCCAAATTAAAATTTTTAGTGCCGAGAAACCCTAGACTACGGATCTTAACTAGATGTTTAGGCGAAAAAGAAAAGCTAGTTAACACTTAACTACTAGGATACGGAAATACAACCTTTGTAGATCCGGATTTCCACCTCCACGGCTCCGCAACGATGTCTCCTCGCTGTCCAAGTCGAACTCCGGGCTCAAGCGTCGGCTTCGTCGGAGAGACGGGTGAGCTAGGTCGCCGGCTTCGTGTCAAAGACGATCTACGTCGAGGCATCACAAGTTCAAGCTCCGACTTCACAAAGTGATGAAATTTGTGAAGAAAACACACTCTACAACTTGGCTAGAGGTAGAGGGTGAAGAAATAGGAGATGGGTTCTCTTTAGATTTGGATTTTGCTCACTAGATCACAAGTTGCCATTGATGGCATGAAGGTTGCTCACTTGAAGAAGAAGAAGAAGATGAGCTAGAATAATGATAAGTCCATTTAAAATAAAAAGAAAATGGAATACTTATCATAATTCTTACTAGGGTTAAGTGTAGAGAATCTACCATGGTTAATGGATGGGTTAGGGTTAAGCATGAGTCAAAGCTTCATGAAGCTTCAACAAAAGGACAAAGAAAGCCACCATTCCCTTTTTAAGCTTATCCAAATAAATGAATAAACAAATAAATGAATAAATAAATATGCAAAACCCTAATTATCATAATAACCATGGTTTAATTCTATTCACTTAACCATAAGATCATGTATCATCAAACATGATACAAAAAAGTGCACTAAAGCATATCACATATACAATGTGCATCAAGTGAGAAAAATCCGTTTAAAGTGAACCAATACTAGTTAATGTAAAGTAATATATCAAATATATAATTATACATTAAATCATTAAATCAACACTTGATTCAATGATCCGGTCATGTCGCACATAACCGACTAGTATTCAATGCATCGATTTATCGAATCAATGATTCGATAACTAGGTCATATCGAATATAACCAAACGAAACATATATCGCGAGAATGAAATGCGGTATCACATACACGCATTATTCTCGGTCCTGCACATATCTCATATGCGCTCCTATTTCATTTCGCTTGAGCCAGGAAACCTCTGTGTAGGACTCTAAAGACTCGTCAATACGCCGGTAGCAGATGATGATCATATCAAGCACCCACAAGCCGCAAGCGGTCTGCTAAACGTAACGGCCACCCGGGTATTGAGCGATCAGAAGATCGACGAGCTAGCCCGCTCACACTCCTGCGAATCCGACCAGTAACACTTACCATACAGTCAAGTCTCTTCGTCAGATACGTCGCATATCAAGTCTAGGGGTGGTATACGTCAGACCCCAATAACCCGATAAGTCGTGCTGATGTGAGGCTCGTAACGGGTCGAGAAACTACTGGTAACACTTACCAGTAAATCTCTAATCAGCCCTGGCCAGGGACTTCCCTGTTACGGCCAATCGAGCACAGCGCAACATCAACTCCCAATACCGGGAGAGACGAAACCCCTCCTATCGCTCATTGCCTCCATGTGACTCGGGACTGTACCCAAAGACCACCATTTTGCACGTCCTCATGGACGTGGTAAGGTGGAGATCAAAGCACAGTGGGAATCACACAAGACTCTATGACGATCTCGGGTCTACAGACTAACCTGTACAAGTGTTACCTGAGAACTGCCATCTGACGTGAGGTATAATACCATCTGGGAGTTCTCGGCGAGTCCGTCCAGTGTACCCAGTCACCACTGAGCACCCGTACACCATCTCTGATGTCAAACACCAATGGATATGGGATCATCCATCGCCCATCACATGGGTCGAGAAGCGTATACGCTAGTCTACTCTGGTATAACGATGCCCCGTCTCGATACACCCACGACTAGGGACCTTGAAGGAGGTACTTATGGACTACCATGTCCCCACTAGTATGATCTGCATCATAGTCCAGGTAGTCAAGTACACATCCTAAGGGCTTTACCAACATGTAACTATAAGACAGTATAAAGAGACTAGTGTACATGTTAAGATAAATGGCAACCAGATAGCATACTATCATGTCGAGCAAGAAAGTCATCTCTATATATGTCCAAGCATCCAATATAATATACATAATCTGTACAATACTGGCCTCTAGGGCATACATACAACTAACAGAACCGAGGATAATGCGATATGTGATACCGTACTATATTCTCGCGATATTTAGATATGAACCGGGACATCGGATCAAGTGTTGATTCGATGAATCGGTACATGATATATTAGTCGGTTATATTCGATATAGCCGGATCGTCGGATCAAGTGTTGATTCGATGATTTAATTTATAATGATATATATGATATATTGTATTACATTATCTAATATTGGCTCGTTTTATTATTTCATTTTCTCACCGGATTAATACATTGATATATATGCGATATATGTTAATTGTATTATTTTCTTTTGTTGCAAATATATAATATATATGTGATATATATTACTGTGACATGATATGATTTATTATGAAACATGTTTAAGGATGATAAAAAGAGATTAGGGTTTGATTAGGGTTAGCTCCTTCTTGATTATTCTAGAAGGATTTCCTTTTTGTCTTGGTTAAGATATTATGGTTGATACTTATCCTTGACTCATACTTAACCTAACCAAAACCTAGCTCTAGTTTATTCTCTACAAAGGTTAAGCCTATCATCCTTGACCATGGTTCCATATCAATCATATATTCTTATCTACTACTCATCACAAAAGGATGATTCTCATTATTCTTCATCTTCTTCTCTCTTGAGTTTGAGAGAAAGCTCACTTGTGATTTCTTTTGTGATGTGTTTTTGTGAGAAAATGATATAAAAAGAAAGCATAATTACTACTCCATCATCCTCATCTAATCTAGCCCATTAGATTAGGGTGTTCACCTCATTAGAGTGAGATAGCTTGGGATATAGCAACTTCGACGTAGGTCATCGGAGAAAAGGAATACGACAAGCTTTCATGGATCGTTCGAATCGTGGAGCCTCTCTTGAGTCCGGGAGATCATGGATCGCGACGAAGGGACTTTTACTCGGAGCTTGTGGAGCGAAGGAGCGGACTACAAAGGTTGTAATCCCTCACACTTAGGTTTAAAGATGTTATCCTGCATGTTAAACCCTAATAATCTAGCAAAGATCCCGGCTTTGGGTTGTTCGGCACATGTAAAATTTTATTAGGGTATGTTTGATGCTTTATGAACCTTCACAAGAGTGCCTAGGAACCCTACAAATGAAACTGAAAGAAACCTAAAGATGTTGTTGAAACTTTTTTAAAAACTGGTAGCTCTAGTTCTTGCTTTGCATAGCGGTGTTCCTTGTAGAACATCCAGCAGCTTATTCGATAAGGAAAGAGCTGAGATCCCTTCACCGGGAGTGACCTCTTTAGCAAAACTAGCAGATACTACAAACTCGGTTTGTCTTTTGATTGCTTATATAGTTTTTGCTTTGCATAGTGATATTTGTGAAATATCCTGCACCTTATTCGATGAGGAAAGAGCCGACGATCCCTTCACCGGGAGTGACCTCTTTATCAAAACTAGAAAAGGCCTCAAAAACATTCCTTTTTAAAATCACTCGATTCTACAACGATATCAAGTTCATTACGCAAAGGGTTTTCTTAAAAACCTGTCGTAGCCCTCCGTCATTTCAGATAAGTACTAGTTAGTATTCGTGCTAAGTTTGTTGACTATGTTAAGGCGTAGTGTGCGGTAGCTGATTAGTGCTTATCTGTATAAGCATATGATGTGATTGGATTAGGGTAGTCATGCGACTTTGTTGACTATGTTAAGGGTCGTACGGGTGGGTTTAATTCAATCGGGAAATGACAGGTTGAACTTGACTAGCACTTATGATTTGTTGACCATGTTAAGGTCATATAGCTGCTAGGGGTAAAATATTATTAAGAATTTCAAGTGTTGAAATTTGCAATAAGATTGTACCTTCTATGAGATAGTTAGATCCCAATACCCGCTGCGAGTAAGAGTTACTCCTGAGAGAGTTTTACACATTACAATTAGCCGATCAAGTAGGTGTCTAGAAAGGTGTCAACGGGGTTACGCCCCTGGGAAAACGAGGTTTATTTTAATTAGGTCCGTGTGAAAGCGCGGGGAACCTCCCTCAAAGTATCGGCGCTGGCCTGGCTGAAAGATTGGAAAAATTGTAGAGTGTAATTAATCCCGGCTAGTCTTTCCTTTTAGGGTTTGAAGGAAGATTTGACTAAAATAGTGGGAGACATCCTGATTAGATAAATTGATAACCAATCTAATCTTGTAAAAGCGCACGCTGAGTGTTTTCTTCTCTCTCTCTCTCCTGGTTGCGACTATGTCACGCCTTAATCAAGATAATAATACGGATGTATTTGACCGAACCCGCTTGTTATACTGCGCTAGGGAACGTTGGTCCCACTCCAACTTATAATTGTTATAAGACAGAGCAGGAAATAGGGGGTTACCAGAATTCCCTTGCCGCCCAAACGAAGAAAGTGCATGTTGATGCATCTTCTTCGGGTGTGTTCATTACCGAGAACTGTTTCTCAGTATCCTTTACGTCCTGGGTATGAGATATCGGATCAGGATCCCGCAAATGTAATTTTTTACATGGGCTACAGATAGGTAGAGAACTGAGAACGGGTGATAAATTTCATGAGATAGAAACAGTGCAAGTGTTGCAGCCAAGTCTGTTGGTAGTTATCACCCTGTATTACTAGAATACATTGATTCTGAACGAATGTTATTAGATACCGAACATGATATACAACATCATATCAGACTCTTTATTAGTGAAGAAGGATATAATTTTGTATTGTTGGATAATGTTTTGAACATTTCCTATATCAAGAGTTGATCGGATCAGGCACGTTATCTAAAAGCATTGACGTTCTAAATCAAAACACAGTTCTTAACGTACAGAAAACACACAAGAGGAAGAGTTCAGAAATGAACGAATCCTTCTTGATGCATTGTAGACTAGGTCATATCAATGCGACCCGACTAGCTGAAGTTACATATAGATGCATATTTAAATTAGTTTGAATTTACATCTTGTGAAACTTGCCGGTCATTTCACAGAGATAAGATGACCACAGCTCCGTTTATTGGAAACAGAGAAAGAGTTAGTGAATTCTTGGGATTGATACATGCTGATGTATGAAGGTCCCCTGTCTACACATTCCAGGACCGGTTCTTTGTACTTCATTACATTCACTGATGATCTCTCAAGATTCAGACATATATTCCTGTTGAAACACAAGTCCGAAACTTTTGAGATAATCACAGAATATAAGTTAGAAGTAGAGAACCAAAAATGGGTATAAGTATTTTGTCATTTGATGAGATCAAGGAGGAGAATACTTGAGCACGGAATTCCTGGACTATTCTAAAGGAGATTGATATTCTCTCTCAGCATTACTCCTCCGTATACACCACAGCACATCGGTGTATCGGGGCGGAGCAAACACACCCTATGTGATATGGTGTGCTCTATGATGAGTACTACTGAGTTGCCTATTTCCTTTTGGGAGTTATGCACTTGAGAAGCTGCATACCTATTGAATATGGTTCAAATCAAATCAGTTGCCTACCACTTCATATGTGATATGGAATGGGAAGAGCCCATATCTTAAGTATGTTAAGATTTGGGGTTGTCCGGCCTATGTCTAAAAAGCAAAATCCGGACAAGCTCGAGGCAAAGTCAGTTCTGTAGAAGATTGTTGGATATCCTAAACATTCGCAAGGGAATATCTTCTACCTAACCGAGGAACAAAAGTTGTTTTGTTTCTCAGCAAGCCATCTTTGTGAAAGGGAATTTCTTGTGAAGAAATTAGTGGACATGAGGTAGAACTGGAAAGAGTTCCAGCTATACAAACTGCAGCTGATGATTTGGTAGAACCAAAGGATTCAATAGTTTTCAACGAACCTCAGCCTCTCTGCCGATCTAGTAGGGTTTCTCACCCACCTGAGAGATACTTAGGATTTCTCTATGACAGTGGGAGCGAGGATTGCATCATGAGATGATGACCCAACTAGTTTCGAGCAGGCCATCAGGAGTAGGACTCTGTAAGAATGGCTGGATGCTTAGAGATCTGAGATGGAATCTTTATACACCAACAAAGTATGGACTTCGGTTGCTTTATCTGAAGGGTTAAATCCCAATCAGGAGCAAGTATATCTTGAGAAGAATACTTGGTGTACATGGAAAAGTTGAGACTTTCAAAGCTATGCTTAAGTCCATCCAGATCCTACTTGCTACGGCTAAATACCATGACTACGATATCTGGCGGTTGGGTGTCATGACTACTTTTCTAAATGATGACTTGGAAGAGAGCGTCTATAAGTATACAGCCAGAGGGCTTCATAGACAGTGGGAGCAACGGAAACGTAAGAAAGATGTTTTATGTGATAAAACAGGCATCGTGAAGTTGGAACGTCTGTTTTGATGAGGTAGTCAAAGAGTTTGACTTCATCAAAATGGTAGATGAACCTTGTATATACAAAAGGGCAGCAGAGAGTATGGTGGTGATCCTCGTAAAGTACGTGGATGACATACTCTTGATAGGGAAGGAGTTTCTTATGCTACGCTCGGTCAATCTCCTCTTATAAAATGGATTCTCCATATAAGATCAAGGTGATACCTCCTAAATCCTGAGTTTTGAAATCTATGAGATAGATCTAATTATATGTTAGGATTCTCACTAGCTGTAGTGAGATGGTATCAATCGATCCTGGGGAGAATCACTAGAAAAGGTTCCAGGGTGATAAGGACGACTGAATGTCAGTCGCAAGCATTGCCTTTACCGTCAGTGGAGGGATGGTATGTTGGAAGAGTTCCAAGCTAGATACCGTGACTTACTAGACGATTAAAGGCAAGATACATCGTTACCAAGGATGCTACCAAAGAGGCAGTCTGGATATATATAAGTTCATGAGATGAACTTCGTTCCTACCATTGTGTGTCAATAGAGTTGTGGCTTATGCCGAGTAACACCCGTCCCATTCGAAATCCAGATATAATTCTTAGGCAATATCACCTGATCATGGAGATGGTTGATCTCCAAGGAGATCGAGGTTAGGAGAGTAGACACAGAGGACAACAGCGTGGATCCACTCACAAAGGCCTTTTTCCCAGTAGAGAATTTTATGGGATGGTTGAGTATGAGATACTTCAACCACAGCTAATTGTTGGGTATACGATATCACAACGGATGGCCGTAGTGCAAGTGGGAGATTGTTAGTTATATGTAATCCTTAGAGGCCATTACTGTACATACGATGTATATTGTAGTGGATGCTTGGACATATATAGAGAGGACTTTCTTGCTTAACATGATAGCATGCTATCTAGTTATACTTTATCTTAACATGTACTCTGATTGTCTCTATGTTACATGTTGATAAAGCCGTTAGGATATGTACACGACTACTGGGACTATGATGAGATCATACTAGTGGGGCCACGGTAGTCGACGAGTACATCCTATAACTGTTCCTAGTCAAGGGTGTATCGAGACGGGGCATCGATACACCAGAGTAGACTAGCGTATACACATCTTGACCCATATGATGGGCGATGGATGATCCCATATCCATCGGTGTTTGACATCAAGGATGGTGTACGGGTGCTCAGTAGAGACTGGGTACACTGGGCGGACTCGCTGAGAACTCCCTGATGGTATTATACCTCACGTCAGATGGCAGTTCTCTGGTGACACATGTACAGTGTAGTCTATTGACATGAGATCGTCATAGAGTCTTGTATGATTCCCACTGTGCTTTGATTTCCATCATACCATGTCCAAGAGGGTGTGCAAAAAGGTGGCTTTTGGGTACAGTCCTGAATCACATGGAGGCAATGAGCGATAGGAGGGGATTTGTCTCTCCCGATATAGGGAGTTGATGTTGTGCTATGTTCGATTGGCTATAACTGGAAATCCCTGGCCAGGGTTGCTGAGATTTACTGGTAAATCTTATCAGTAGTTTCCCGAACTGTTATAGACCTCATATCGACACGACTTATCAAGCTTCTGGGGTCTGACGTTTACCACCCCTAGGCGAGATATGCGACATATCAGACGAAGAGACCGGACTGTACGGGAGTGTTACTGACTGGATTCATAGGAGAATGTACAGGCTTGCTTGTTGATCTTCTGAGCGCTCAATACCTCGGTGGCTGTTACGTTTAGCTGACCGCTTGCAGCTTGTGGGTGTTTGATATGATCATCACATACTGCCGGCGTATTGACGATTCTTTAGAGTCCTACACAGAGCTTTCTTGACTCAGGCAAAACGGAGTAGGAGCACATATATGACATGTGCGGGACCGAGAACAATACGTGTATGTGATATCGTATTAGATTCTCGGGATATGAGATATCGGCCGGGTATATGTGATATAGCCGGGTCATCGGATCAAGTGTTGATTCGATGAAATGATTATATTAGTCGGTTATTTGTGAAATAGCCGGATTATCGGATCAAGTGTTGATTCGATAATTTAATGTATAATTATACATTTGATATATTAAATTACATTAACTGATATAAGCTCACTAAAAGATTCTTTTTCTCACTCGGGTAATACATTGATATATATATATATGATATATGTTAATTGTATTATTTTATTTTGTTACAATAAATATTGTATATGTGATATATAATATTGTAATATGTTATGGTTGTAAATGCAACATGTTTCGTGGAGTTTAATTGTGGTTAGGGTTTGGATTAGGGTTAAGCAAGCATGAAGCTTTCAAGAAGCTTCTTGAAGCTTTGACTTTGACTTTGGATATTTTTTGTAGATATTTGCTTAACTCAACCCAACCCTTCACCACAGTTAACTCTCTACATGGGTTAAGAATTCATTCTTAACAATGCTTGCATTTCTAACCTCACCATGGTTTTCATTATTCATCACAAAAGAAAATGATCTTCTTCTTCCTTCTTTTTTCATGGAAAAGCTTTTTAACTTTTTCAAAGGTGATGAAAATGAGTGAGAAATAGAAAACAAATGAGAGCTAAAATCCTACTTCATCATCCTAATCTATCCTAGCCATTTAGATTAGGGTGTTCAATTCATTTAGTGAGTGAGAGCTTGTGTTAATGAAACTTCAAGGTAGATCATCTTTGTTATCGAAGATCGGAAGAATTCTTGCATCTTTCTCTTCGTGGAGCCTCTCTAGAGTCCGGAAACTCGATAATCGCAGCGAAGGGACCTCAACACGGAGCTTTAGAAGTGAAGGACCAGACTACAAAGGTTGTAATCCCAAACTCTTAGTGTTAAAGTGTTTAACATGCTTTGTTTCGCCTAATCTCTAGTTTAAAGATCTTGGTTAGGTTTGTTCGGCACGTCTAAATTTTAAATCGGGCATGGTTGATGCCTTATAGACCCTTGTGAGAGTGCCTAGTAACCCTGCAACAACCATGTGCATCAGCGTGCGCAAATCAAATCAAAACACTAAAAGTGCATGAAAACTTTGCTGGAAGCATAAATCAAATCACAGGTATAAAATAGGCATGAAATCACCATCAATACCCCAAGCGTAATAACTATACACAAAATATGAATACGCAGTAGGTGCGACCATGGTGCACAAAAACAAATATCACAAAACTCAGTCATCAAGACTAAATCATGCGAATAAATCGCCCAAAATACCGAAATCCAAGGTGACGGATCCGTGATAATCGAATCACCAAATCACAAATCATAAATACCATCGTCGATAGTTCCTCCTTCAAAGTCGAGAAGGTGTCGGTGCATCCAATGCTAGCAGAGCAAGATATCTACTTGTCTCCTGTTCATGATCTGGCGCCTGGTGCTTTTTGGCTCTTGTCTCTCACTGTGCATTGTTAGATATATAGCTCCTCGGCTCAACGGCCCAATATGGAGTGACGACGGAAACAGTCTCGCTCTGGCACATCCTCCACAGATCTCTAGCTAACTATCTCGTCGACGATGCCGAACTCTGGCCTGCTAGGTGTGCGCAATATGACCTCTCCTGGGTCCATGTCTTCTCGTATAGTATTCCAGAAAGGTCCTATCGAGGTCTCTCTCAAATCTCGTTTCTGCCGAACTGCCCGGAAGTTCTCACCCCTTCACTATATATATTGCTTATTCTGGAACGGTTGCATTCTCTTCATGACTCCTTCTGGAAGATATATCCATAATCAATGCCTCTGTATGTGTATCGCATCTCTGATGTCAGTGAAGTGGAACGTCATTTCGTCGAATCTCATGCGAACTCTTTACTCCACCCTGTTCCAATGTCGACTGATTCGGACTCGTCTTCTCGTGGCTGCATGGATTGTGCTCCAACGGCTATACTCGTATCTGGAGTCTCCTAAGAAATGCATCCCACCACATGGCATCCGAATGAAGTCGAACCATTCGATCGACTCGTCAAAATCTCATAATCCCCCAAGAGCTCAACATCTTGGGTACAGTTTAATAGTATCGAGTACATACCACAACATCGGTAGACCAGCCGTAGAAGGGCAAACCCAAGCCTCACTAATGGCGCAGCGTAACTGCCGCAAACCCTAAGGTTCAAAAGCTTTAACACGGTCATTATATCGAGTTATGGTTTCATTCTTCTAGAGGGTCCATAGAATCGCCTTCATGTCTTTCCGAATACTTTAAACTTAGAAAATAGGCTCTTGACATTCGATCACCTCCATCGACTCTCAACGTACCTTCGTGAAGTCGTCTCAAGATGGGATCAATCTATCTGATGACCTCGTATCGGGGTTAGCGAACCAACCACATGTCCTAGTCATTCATCCTCGAGAGACTAGCGACCTACCATCATATCTCTAAGTATATATACTCATGCTGCAGTAGCTCCAACATCTGGGCGATATCTCGTCATTCGCAGCAACAACTGGCTCATTCGTCCGCACTCTGAACAGTGCCTCAATCATTATGCATAAGCGATATATCAATGGTCATCATATTCTGGCTGGCCTCTAGCAGTAGCCTGATCCTTTGGTGCTGATCTGCACGTCCGAGAAATCTCGTAAAAGCGATCTGTTAAATGCTCCTGGTGCGAAAACACACTAAAATGACGCCTCTCTATGCAATCGTACATCCCTGGAATCACGCCCTGGTCAGTCTTCGTCCATGACAAGCTCATGCCGACGCAACTCTAGCTGTAGCCCTCTCTGCCCGTGCAATCGTGGCGGCAAAATCATATCCAATATCAATGAGGATAGATCATAGGAATGAATATAATACTGTGCAAGGAAATGTACATCCTAAGGTTTCTTAAGCGGAGTAGCGTATCGTAAGTATGCCGCGGAACATACGTATGGTACGTCACTTTACTCAAGCTACCTACTCCATCAACCAATGGTCATCCTTCACGACGAAAGTTCGGGTATAATACCCCCTCGACTAAGTCGATGTTCCGTAAGGTCAAGCCTAAGTTCTGTATATATACAAACGCTCTAGGCTCCACATAGTCAAACTTAGAGTCGAACCAAGGTTAACCTAGTGCTCTGATACCTACTTTGTCACGACCCGAAATAGCACGTGACTGGCGCTTGAATCATATGAAGTCTATAGGACCCCATCTAATTCAATTAAGCTAAAAGCCTGGAAATCTAAAACCATTTTAAATAACAAATGAAGGAAAACTAGTTTTAAAGAAGTGAAGAAAACATGTTTTAAAAACAAGGTTTTTAAATAGGTAAGCCGAATATGCATTTTTAAATCCTCAGGTCTTTTCTGAAAATTTCGGCAGAGTTTCCTTTGTAAATACTGGCCCCGAACGGAGTACAACAAGAATAATATATGCATAATGATAAAAGGCAACCCCAAGCGGGAGCTAGCTCTTCGTCAATCGACCATCACATTAACGCAAACAATATAATATACAACGCCGAAGGGAGAGGATCAAAACTCAAAAGGAAACTCAAAACCATCATGAAAACCAATATACTACAACGCGCGACTCTAAGGTCAAAATAATACACAACTAGTTTTCTAAGTCTGAAATAAATATACATGTTTGGTTGATGGAATTACTAGATATAACTGAATAAAATAATTACAAGGGTAGTCACGATGCGAGTGAATCCACCTACCAAAGCAATCACCCAGAAAGGAAGCAGTGTGCCAGAAAAGCCACAAAGAAACCTGTAACACAAAACCTGCAAGAACTGCGGCACAACGGGAGTGAGTTGCCAACTCGTGAATAAAAAACATCACAGAGTAGAAATCTTATGTATGACTCAATCATAGGTCAATACGATCAATAATAATAATATCCTCAATATGAATAAGTCTGAAGCATAATAAGTTGGCAAAGGTAAACATCTGTACATAAGTGTAGTACCAAGTCCTCGTGCCAGTGCCTCAGGTAGCAACATATCATAAATATGAGGTATGATCAATGTAATCAGTGTCTGTATGTATGTGGATCTCGTCCACGTATCAACCAATAACATAACAACATCATGCATGTAAAAGTCATAAATGTATATGCATGATAGTATGAGGATATAAATCAACATGTGTCCCTCGCGACATATCAAAATCATGGAACCTGAGTGTCTAGCATCGACACTCGAAAACATCATGAAATCTGTGCCCAGCATCGGCACGTAAATCCTCATATATCGGGCTCCATCAGTCCGGATCGGCCCACAGGCTCCGTCAGTTCGGATCGGCCCATATCATCTCTCGACTCCGGTCGGTATCCTCCGGATATCCGCCGGGCCCAAATACTATCACCGGTAGGTACTAGCCACCCTGCCAGGCTCATCGTCTGCTCCACGAAAAACATTTCTTGCCCCGGGGAACCATACCGGGTCCACCATGTACCCGCAATCGGCCTCATCCAGCTCCTCGATTCGGGTTCACATGTCATGGGTCTAAGAACCGAGAAAACGCATGGTGGACGCACTGAAATATCATATCAAGGGAAACCGTGTTTTTAAAACAATAAATATTCTCTTTTGAAATAACCACGGTTCCCAAATCCAGAAATCTCATGAAAACAAATATCTCAGTGCGTATAATCATGAGCATGATGTATGCGAAATATAAAGGAAATGTAAGCATAGAAGTATATCATGCAACATGGAATAATAGTATGCACATAATGGGGGAAACCACTCTTTAAAATGAATCTAGTTTTAAAATATATCTTGCTGTTCCCAAATCTCCAAATCAAGCCAGAATCATCTATGTATGTGCAAATACGTATGTATGCAAGTATGGGTTATAACCTGATGCAACAATTCTACTGTGTAGTGACATGGCAATTATCGATGATGAAGTGTGTTAGCCGACAAGCAGGTGTACGTAGAACATACGCATCATCGATAATGTTGCGGTGTCCTGACAACATAGTCTTATTATAACAATAAACATATTTAAACATGCAATGTGCGATGCGAATAGCAAGAATATGCGGTAAATGAATAATTACACAACAGTGAAGAATCTACATCAATGTATCTATGTCATACAGTTTTGCCATTTGAAATAAAACGAATCATGTTGTTTAGAAAAATAAGGACTATGGTGTTTTTAAGAAAAGATGCGTCTTTTGAAAATATCCGTAGAATCCCTTTGCCTGTCTTTAAAATACTCACGATTCGTTAGTTTTGAAATAGGTATGACTCGGGTCTAGTCTAACATCCACAAGGTAACTACAGATCTAACTAATAAGCTAATGGAAAGGGTATGGGAACCACCTAAATCTGAGTCGTTACATATATACATATAATAGTCGGTGATCCCGCCTCAATGGTACCGCGTACGATACAATATCATATGACATCCTCGATTCATGAGTGCGGATCTATCATCAATAAAGCTCGTACGGCATCCCAAATCTAGGTACGGGTCAATATCACATTTATCTCATCAATTAACCGGTAACTTTATCATCATATCTCATGAACTGGGGTACTGATCTAAGTCTAGTACAAATCGATACCATCTATATAGGTATATGTGTGTCACGACCCGAAATACTACGTGACTGGCACATGAATCATATGAAGTCTATAGGACCCCATCTAATTCAAATAAGCCAAAAGCCCAGAAATCTAAAACAATTTTAAGGTGTAAATAAAGAATACTGGTTTTTAAGAAGTAAGGAAAACATGTTTTAAAAACAAGGTTTTTAAATAAGTAAGCCGAATATGCCTTTTAAAAATCTATAGTTCTTTTCTAAAAATTTCGGCAGAGTTTCCTTTGCAAATACTAGCCCCAAACGGGGTACAACATGAATAGTATATATACAATGATAAAAGGCTTCACCAAGCGAGAGCTAGATCTTCGTCAATCGACGGTCACAACTATGCAAACAGTATAATATACAACGCCGAAGGGCGAGAATCAACACTCAAAGGAAAACTCAAAATCAGTATGAAAACCATAATACTACAACGCGCGACTCTATGGTCGAAATAATACATAACTGGTTTTCTAAGTCTGAAACAATATACAAGTTTGGTTGATGGAATTACTAGATACAACTGAATAATACATGTACAATGGTGGTTCTGATGCAAAAGAACCCACCTACCAAAGCAGATCACCCATAAAGGAAGCAATGTGCTAGAAGCCGCAATGAAACCTGTACGGCAAAACCTGCAAGAAACTGTGGCACAACGGGGGTGAGTTGCCAACTCATGAATAGAAAATATCACAGTGCAGAAATTGTATGTATGACACAATCCTAGGACAATACGATCATATATATATATATAAATCTCAAATGAATAAGTCTGAAGCATGATAGGGTGGCAATGTAACATCTATACATGAGTGTAGTGCCAAGTGCTCGTGCCAGTGCCTCAAGTAATAGCATATCATAAATATGAGGTATGATCAATGTCGACTATATCATGAAGTCTATGAATATGTGGATATCATCCAACTGTATGATCAATATCATCAATGTCAATATATGTGGTGGAAATCGTCCACGTGTCACCCATTGACAATAAGCATCATGCATGTAAATATCATAAACATATGCATGGAAGTATGATGATGTAAATCAACATGTGTCGCTCGCGACATATCAAAATCATGGAACCTGAGTGTCAAGCATCGACACTCGAAAACATCATGAAACCTGTACCTAGCATCGGTACATAAATCCTCATATACATGGGGCTCCGTCAGTCCGGATCGGCCCATCTCATCTCTCAACTCCGGTCGGTATCCCCCAGATATCCGCCGAGCTCAACACAATCACCGGTAGGTAGTACTCCCCTGCCAGGCTCACCGTCTAACATATACGAGTCTTCTTGCCCCGGGGTACCTCACCGGGTCCACCATGTACCCGCAGACGGTGCCACCGCGCCTCGAATCGGGTTTCACATGCTACTCTCAGAACCGAGAGAACACATGGTGGACGCACTGAAATATCATATCAAGGGGAACCGGGTTTTTAAAACAATACATACTCTCTTTTAAAGTACCCACGGTTCCCAAATCTAGAAATATCATGGAAACAACATATCTCAATGCGTATAATCAGAAAGCATGATGTATGCGATATATAAAAGAAATGTAAGCATATCAGTATATCATGCAATATGGAATAGTAATATGCATATATTGGGGGAAACCGCTCTTTTAAAATGAATCTGTTTTAAAGTGTATCTTGCGGTTCCCAATTCTCCAAATCAAGCGAGAAATCATCTATGTATTTGCATATGAGTATGTGTACAAGTATGGGTGTTCAATATGTAAGTACACGAGTATGGATGTACAAAAGGTATGTGCACAAGTATGAGTGTACAATATGTAAGTACACGAATATGAATGTACAATAGGTATGTGCACAAGTATGAGTGTACAATATGTAAGTACACGAATATGAATGTACAATCGGTATGTGCACAAGTATGAGTGTACAATATATAAGTACACGAGTATGAATGTACAATATGTATGTGCCCAAGTATGTGTGTACAATATGTAAGTACACGAATATGAATGTACAATAAATATGTGCACAAGTATGAGTGTACAATATGTAAGTACACGAATATGAATGTACAATAGGTATGTGCACAAGTATGCCATGCAAGGGTCATATCCTGAATGCAACAGTACTACAGTGTAGTGACATGGCAATTATCGATGATGAAGCGTGTGAGCCGGCAAGCAGGTGTACGTGAAACATATGCATCATCGATAATGGTGCTAGTTTCCTAACAGCATGGATTTGATACAACAATAACATATTTAAGCATGCAATGCGATGCAAACAGTAAGAATCTGCGGCAAATGAATAATAAACACCACAGTGTAGAATCTACATCAATATATCTATGTCATACTGTTTTGCCATTTGAAAGAAGACGAATCGAGGTTTTTAGGGAAATAAGGGCTACGGTGTTTTTAAGAAAAAATGCATCTTTTGAAATATCCGTAGAATCCCTTTACATATCTTTAAAATATTCCCGATTCGTTAGTTTTTGAAATAGGTATGACATCGGCCTAGCCTAAAATCTAGTAGCAAGACTACGGGTCTAACTAACAAGTCAATCTGGAGGGGTATGGAAACCACCTAAATCTGAGTCGATATAAATATATATATGTAAAATATAATAGTCGGTGATCCTGCCTCACGGTACCGCATACGATACAATATCATATGACATCCTCTTGTCTTGAGTGCGGATCTTATCTTCAAATAAAGTTCGTACGGTAAATCATCGTACGGCATCCCAAATCTGGGTACGGGTCAATATCTCATTCATCTTATCAATTATCTGGTATCCTTGTCATCATATCTCATGATCTGGGATACTGATCTAAGTCTAGTACAAATCGATACCATTTATATAAATATGAATGCGTGTGCGAAACACACGTCCAAAGGCCCGCTAAAATCACATGTCGTATCCCAAATACGAATCACATCACATCACCGATCTCATGGCAACCCAAAGTCATCGACTCATCTCCAAATATCAGCCACTATCCTCATCATCCAGGTATAAGTATAACAAGCAAGCAGGTGTGGGGGGGGGGGGTTTAAACCTATTCTAGGATTCGCAACTAGGAAACTATACTAGTTTACTTCTAAACCCTAATCTATCCATAGTACACTTAACAACATCTGAATATCCAATTCACATATAACGCTATCATAAATATATATATAGTATATATCTAGTATACAAAATATCGAACTGCGGGGGTGCTATAGGCCATCCACCCGACTTCCCTCGTAGATTTAATCTACTCACCTTGATCTTGCTTGCCGATGTCGATGTCGCCACGATCTTCTTCGTCGTCTCGGATCACCGTGGGGGGTACCTACATGTCACACGTATCGCATCGCATTAAAACTAAATCGAAACCAAAATGACACACGAAAACCAAAACGATACGCTTAAAAGCCTATAGGTTAGAAACTATGGTTAGCTCTGGCAAATCAACTCGATATCACTCGATATAGACGTACAAACGTCACATGATCAAGATAAAGCACAAATACTGAAATCCAGAATTTAAAATACGGAAAACCATAACTCGAATCAAAACAGCAAATCAAGTTTTTAGTTCCATATTTTGTAGAGGGTGAAAACAGTGTGAGCAAACAACACTAGGGTGATATATATGGTATATGTGACCTACAGAAGAAACCTGGACCCATACCCTATCCAAGTGGCCGAGCCCCCTCTCAAGGAAAACCAATCTCGCCGGCCCTGCTTGATCCTATGGGGTTCGTCTTTCTACAGGGGGTTCCTAGGGTCAATTCTAGTCCTATGGTGTTGCTTACTTTTCTAGTAAATTCCCCAGTTCATTCCAGATCTGCCTGCTCACTCAAAGTTCACAAACCGACATCACAAGTTCCGAAATTCCGTATTTTGGTTTTCAGTTTTAATCTAGTGTAAGTCCTGGGTCCATAACACCATGGGGGGGTTAAGGGTCACCACTAAGGCTTAATTACACTAACACAACTCAATTTAAACTTAACCCTCTCTAGGTTTTTCCAAAGCTCACCAAACTTCGCCAAAATGATATCAAACTTGAAATGAGGCTTAAACAACCTAAACACTACACTATTTGTGAAAGGATATACCTCGCTTAGCACCCATGAATCCTCTACAGCACCAAAATGAAGACTTTCTTGGTCCATTGGGTAGCTAGAGGGCTTGTGCACCTTTTTTGTGAAATGGGTGTGAGGTTTTGGAGGGTTTTTCATGGAGTTTTGTGGATTGAAGATGGAGGAGGAAGAGGAGTGCAGCAGCAGCAGCAACAACAAGAGGAGGGGAGAGGAAATGAGTGGAAGAAAATGATGGGGAAAGGCTCAAGGCAAAGGGTTGATCCCTTACCCACTCTTTCTCTCTCTTCACCATACCTAATATAATACTCTTTTCTTTTTCTTTTCTATTTTCATTAAAATCAACAACCATGGTTAAAACATGAAGGAAAGCCATGGAAAAATATGTAACAAGTGTAAAAATGATACAGTGCAATGTTTTGCACAAAATACGCTTAAAGTCGGATTAGCGATTTTTAATCGCGATTAGCACAAAATTAGTGTATAATAAATCATAAAACTTAAAATTTACATAATTCACACAAAACGCCCTCTTTTAATAATTTCTGTAATTTTTCAAAAATTTTCCCAATTTATCGGTATTTAATTATACCGCCTTATTAAAATATTCAATATTTTATTATTAAATTATAAAAATTCCCCAAAATAATATATATTTTTTTGAAATGTTACAATCTTCCCCCTTTAAAGAAATTCGGTCCTCGAATTTAAATTTAAACCCTTCAAATACTAAAACATTTCAGTAAAAGTCCAAGTCGTCGGGGCTCCGAAATCATCAATACATAAGACGCATCATAGCGCAATGCATGCGCATGAGTAATGAGCAGATAACTCAAAATCAAAACTCCGTCAAGCATCCCTCAATCATCGGAGTCATGGTAAAGACACAAATGTCAAATCCAAAACAAAACCAATATGATATATATCAAAACCATACATGTAAATATCTGAAAGAAATGCATGCCAAACCGTTCATGTTACTGTGCGATGCACATAACATTGCACAGTGGCCGACGTCTATTATAAGAAAATAACTATATATGTATATATCTTTTATTTAATATGTACGTTCCGTCGTTTTGAAAACAATTTAGAAGGGTTCCCTTGTTTTAAACGCGTCGTGTCATATCAGACACGTAGGTAAATACTGAGACTATAGCTCGTTTTTTGGAAATCCCTTCAATAACTATCGATGCATGCAAAATATATCCAGGTACTGTCCTTTGACTAGTCCTGTTCAGTACGAAAACAAATAGCAATATCATAAAAACGTACTGGTCCATAAGGAATAAATCCCAAAATGTATATAAGAATACCCTGTGCGTCTGGTGCGCACGGAAATCAAATTCCATATATGTGCCACACATGGGCACAGAAACAACATCTAGGTGCAACGGGTGTGCACGAAACATCTGTCATAGGCAACGTGTGTGTCTGACAGCAAAATCAGGTGCATCTGACATGCACGAAGAATCTCGATTTAGTGCATCAGGTGTGCACCAAAATCGTATCTCAAAACATGCGCTCAATACGTGCGAAAGTCCAAATCAGGTGCATCCATCGTGCACGAAATCCAATATCAGAATCAAAATTGACGGTATACAATACGGCTCAAACGAAATCAGGTATACCGCGGTATATAATCTCACAACCATGTGCATCAACGTGCACAAATCAAACCAAAACACTAAAAGCACATGTAAACGATGCCGAAGGCATAAGTCAAATCACATGCATAACATAGGCATGAAATCAAAATCCATATGTCGAATGACATCAAATCGAAGTCAGGTGCAACTGAGGTGCACAAAATATAAATCCGGTGCAACAAAGGCATGAAATATAAATCCGGTGCGTCCTGTGCAAGAAGTACAAATACAGTGCATCCTGTGCACAAAACTTACACAATAACTCAAATGCGTAGATAGCAACACCGTGTGTATCAAGGTGTAAAAATCATAAACGTGTGCAACTGCGTGCACAAAACACATATCAATGCACTACAAGCACATATAAGCTATACCGAGTGCAAAAAATCAAATCATGTGCGTAACATATGCACAAAATCAACTCAACCGTATGAAATCCATGAAGTTATAAGCATGTGCAACCAAGTCACAAAACGATATCAGGTGCAATAACTGTGCACAAATATGAATACCCAGTAGGTGCAACCATGGTGCACGAAAACAGAAATCATGGAACTCAGCCATCAAGACCAAATCATGCGAATAGATCACCCAAAATACCAAAATCCAAGGTGACGGATACGTGATAATCGAATCACAAAATTACAAATCATAAATACCGTCATCGGTATATTTCTTCCTTCAAAGTCGAGAAGGTGCCGGTGCATCCAATGCTAATAGCGCAAGATATCTACTTGCCTCCCGCTCACGGTTTGGCGTACTCTGTCTCAGGGCCCTTATCTTCTGTGTGGATTACCAGTCTTGCAATCCATCGGCTCATCGGCCCTGTCAGGTGTGCTAACGGGAGGATTCCGTTCTGGCACTTCTCTGGTCATCTCTCGGTCAATCCTCACGACCACTCGTAAAGAAGCATGTCGCTGGCGCCGACCTCTGGTCCTCTGAATACACATTACACCTCCGAACCTGGTTGCAAATCTTATTGCATCAGTGTCCTGGAAGGAATCCTGTTCAAGGTCTCTTCTGCTCTCGCCTATGCCGAACTGTACGGAGGCTGGTACTCTTGCAAAATCTTCTCTCGCTCTTTGGACATCTGCGTCCTTAGCACATCATTTTCTCGGAAGCCGGTCGCGTCCCAACGCCTCTATAGACATATCCGACCTTCAATCTTAACAGGGTGTAACAACGGCTCGTCAGCATCTTGTACGAACCTCTTGTCCCACTTGTCTGTATCATCGTTCACTTCGATGTCACGTCTCTATCTGCGCACTGCAAATGTTCTCGGCTACGGTCAATCCGAAGTCTCTCACGCGGACTCGAAATCATGAACTCGGTATCTTCATCACTCTGTGGAAGATATCTAGCCGAACACGTCCTCAGGAACTCGTCCGAACCAGCGGAGATATACTCCATACCCATTCGTTCTTGATCAATTCACAACGCATCTGGGTGAGGTCCTCTATCCGAACCTGGTCAACTGTCTCGTCGACGATGCCGAAATCTGGCCTGCTGGGTGTGCGCAATATGACCACTCCTGGATCCAAGTCTTCTCGTATAGTATTCTAGAAAGGTCCTGTCGAGGTCTCTCTCAATTCTCGTTTCTGCCGAATTGCCCGGAAGTTACCCTCTTTCACTATATCTGTTTCTTGTTTCGGAACGGCTGCATACTCTTCGCGACTCCTTCTGGAAGGTATATCCATATACAACGCCTCTGCATGCGTATCGCATCTCTAATCTCAGCGGAGTGGAACGTCATCTCGTCGAAATCTCGTGCGAACTCGTTACTTCACTCTGCTCCAATGTCGACTGATTCGGACTCATCTTCTCATGGCTGCATGGACTGCGCTCCAACGACTATACTCGTATCTGGAGTCTCTCAAGCAATGTGTCCCGTCACATGATATCCGAATGATATCGAACCATCCGATCGACTCGTCAGAACCTCATAATCCCCCAAGAGATCAACATCTTGAGTACAGTTTAATAGTATTCAGGTACATACCACAGCACCTGTGGACCAACCGTAGAAGGGCAAACCCAAGCCTCACAAATAGCACCGCTAAACTGCCGTAAACCCTAAGGTTCGAAGGCATTCCATGGTCATTACGTCGAGTTAGGGTTTCATTCTTCTAGAGGGTCCATAGCATTACTTGCATTGTCTTCCGAATATTTTAAACTTGGAAATGGGTTCCTGACATTCGATCGTCTCTATCGACTCTCAACGAATCTGCGTGAAGTCGTCTCTAGCTGGAATCAATCTATCTGATGACTTCGCATCGGGGTAAACGAACGAACCACATGTCCTAGTCGTTCATCCTCGGGTGACTAGCGACCATCCATCATATCTCTGAGTATATGCTCAAGCTGCAGTAGCTCTAATATTCTGAGCGATATCTCGTCATTTGTAGCAGCAACGGCTTATTCGTCTATTTGCTGAGCAGCGCCTCAATCATTGTGAGTAAGCGATATATCAATGATCATCACATCCTGGCTGGCCTCTAGCAGTAGCCTGATCCTCTGATGCTGATCTGCACGTCCGAGAAATCTCGTAAAAGCGATCTGTCAAACGCATCGTGGCGCGAAAACACAAATAAACGACGCCTCTATACGCAATCATATGTCTCTGGAATCATGCCCTGGTCAGTCCTCGTCCATGACGAGTTCATGCTGACGCAACTCCAGCCGTAGCTCTCTCTGCCCGTGTAATCGTGGCAGCAAAATCATAACCAGTATCAATGAGGATAGATCAAAGGAATGAATATAATACTGTGCAAGGAAATGTACATCCTAAGGTTTCTTAAGCGGAGTAGCGTATCGTAAATATGCCGCGGAACATACGTACGTCACGTCACTCTACTCAAGCTAACTACTCCAACAAACAAGGATCACCCTACGCGACGAAAGTTCGGGTATAATACCCCCTCGACTAAGTCTAAGTTCCTTAAGATCAAGCCTAAGTTCCGTATATATATAAACGCTCTAGGCTCCGCATAGTCAAACTTAGACTCGAACCAAGGTTAACCTAGAGCTTTGATACCAACATTTTCACGACTCGAAATAGCACGTGACTGGCACTTGAATCATATGAAGTCGATAGGACCCCATCTAATTCAAGTAAGCCAAAAGCCCAGAAATCTAAAACCATTTTATGGAGCAAATAAAGAAAACTGGTTTTTAAGAAGTAAGGAAAACATGTTTTAAAAACAAGGTTTTTAAATAAGTAAGCCGAATATGCATTTTTAAAATCTATAGTCCTTTTTCTGAAAATTTCGGCAGAGTTTCCTTTGTTAATACTGGCCCCAAACGGGGTACAACATGAATAGTATATATACAATGAAAAAAGGCATCCCCAAGTGGGAGCTAGCTCTTCGCCAATCGATGGTCACAACCACGCAAGCAGTATAATATACAATGCCGAAGGGCGAGGATCAACACTCAAAAGAAAACTCAAAATCAGAATGAAAACCATAATACTACAACGCGCGACTCTAAGGTCGAAATAATACATAACTGGTTTTCTAAGTCTGAAACAATATACATGTTTGGTTGATGGAATTACTAGATACAACTGAATAATACATGTACAATGGTGGTTCTGATGCAAAAGAACCCACCTACCAAAGCAAATCACCCGTAAGGGAAGCAGTGTGCCAGAAGCCGCAATGAAACCTTTACAGCAAAACCTGCAAGAAACTGTGGCACAACGGGGGTGAGTTGCCAACTTGTGAATAGAAAACATCACAGAGCAGAAATTGTATGTATGACACAATCCTAGGTCAATACGATCAAATATATATATAAACCTCGAATGAATAAGTCTGAAGCATTATAAGGTGGCAATGTAACATATATACTTGAGTGTAGTGCCAAGTGCTCGTGCCAATGCCTCAGGTAATAGCATATCATAAATATGAGGTATAATCAATGTCGACTATATCATGAAGTCTATGAATATGTGGATATCATCCAACTGTGTGATCAATATCATCAATGTCAATATATGCAGATGGAAATCGTCAACGTGTCACCCAATGACAATAAGCATCATGCATATAAATATCATAAACATATGCATGGAAGTATGAGGATGTAAATCAACATGTGTCGCTCGCGACATATCAAAATCATAGAACCTGAGTGTCAAGCATCGACACACGAAAACATCATGAAACCTGTTCCTAGCATTGGCACGTAAATTCTCATATACATGGGGCTCCGTCAGTCCGGATCGGCCCATTTCGTCTCTCAACTCCGGTCGGTATCCCCCAGATATCCTCCGAGCTCAACACAATCACCGGTAGGTAGTTGTCCCCTGCCAGGCTCACCGTCTAACATATACGTGTCTTCTTGCCCCGGGGTACCTCACCGGGTCCACCATGTACCCGCAGACGGTGCCTACCGCTCCTCGAATCGGGTTTCACATGCCACTCTCAGAATCGAGAAAACACATGGTGGACGCACTGAAATATCATATCAAGGGTAATCGGGTTTTTAAAACAATACATACTCTCTTTTAAAGTACCAACGGTTCCCAATCCAGAAATATCATGGAAACAACATATCTCAATGCGTATAATCAGAAAGTATGATGTATGCGACATATAAAAGAAATGTAAGCATATCGGTATATCATGCAACATGGAATAGTAATATGCACATATTGGGGAAACCGCTCTTTTAAAATGAATCATTTTTAAACAGTATCTTGCGGTTCCCAATTCTCCAAATCAAGCGAGAAATCATCTATGTATGTGCAAATGAGTATGTGTACAAGTATGGGTGTACAATATGTAAGTACACGAGTATAAATGTACAATAGGTATGTGCACAAGTATGAGTATACAATATGTAAGTAGACGAATATGAATGTACAATAGGTATGTGCATATGTATGAGTGTACAAGATGTAAGTACACGAGTATGAAAGTACAATAGGTATGTGCACAAGTATGAGTGTACAATATGTAAGTACACGAATATGAATGTACAATAGGTATATGCACAAGTATGCCATGCAAGGGTCATATCCTGAATGCAATAGCACTACAGTATAGTGACATGGCAATTATCGATGATGAAGTGTGTGAGCCGGCAAGTAGGTGTACGTGAAACATATGCATCATCGATAATGGTGCTGGTGTCCTAACAGAATGGATTTGATACAACAATAACATATTTAAGCATGCAATGCGATGCAAACAGTAAGAATCTGCGGCAAATGAATAATAAACACCACAGGGTAGAATCTACATCAATGTATCTATGTCATACTGTTTTGCCATTTGAAAGAAGACGAATCGGGGTTTTTAGAGAAATAAGGGCTACGGTGTTTTAAGAAAAGATGCTTCTTTTGAAATATCCGTAGAATCCCTTTACCTGTCTTTAAAATATTCCCGATTCGTTAGTTTTTGAAATAGGTATGACATCGGCCTTGCCTAACATCTACTAGCAAGTCTACGGCTCTAACTAACAAGTCAATCTGGAGGGGTACGGAAACCACCTAAATCTGAGTCGATATAAATATGTATATGTAAAATATAATAGTCGGTGATCCCGCCTCAAGGTACCGCGTACGATACAATATCATATGACATTCTCGAGTCATGAGCGCGGATCTTATCATCAAATAAAGCTCGTACGATAAATCATCGTACGGCATCCTAAATCTGGGTATGGGTCAATATCACATTCATGTTATCAATTATCTGGTATCTTTGTCATCATATCTCATGATCTGGGGTACAGATCTAAGTCTAGTACAAATCGATACCATTTATATAAATCTAAATGCGTGTGCGAAACACAAGTCCAAAGGCCCGCTAAAATCACATGTCGTATCCCAAATACGAATCACATCACTTCACCGATCTCATGGCACCATGCCCAAAGTCATCGAATCATCTCCAAATATCAGCCACTATCCTCATCATCCAGGTATAAGTATAACAAGCAAGCATATGTGTGTGTATGGGTGTAAGCCTATTCTAGGGTTCGCCACTAGGAAACTATACTAGTTTACTTATAAACCATAATCTATCCATAGTACACCTAACCACATCTGAATATCCAATTCACACATAACGCTATCATAAATATATATATAGTATATATCTAGTATACTAAGTATCGAACTGCGGGGGTGCTATACGCCATCCACCTGACTTCCCCCGCAGATATAATTTACTCACCTTGATCTTGGTTGCCGATGTCGATGTCGCCATGATCTTCTTCATTGTCTCGGATCACCGTGGGGGGTCCCTACATGTCACACGTATCGCATCGTATTAAAACCAAATTGAAACCAAAATGACACACAAAAACCAAAACGATACGCTTAAAAGCCTATAGGTTAGAACCTATGGTTAGCTCTCGCAAATCAACTCGATATCACTCGATATAGATGTACAAACGTCACATGATCGAGATAAAGCACAAATACTGAAATCTAGAATTTAAAATACGTTAAACCATAACTGGAATTAAAACAGCAAATCAAGTTTTTAGTTCCAGATTTTATAGAGGGTGAAAACAGTGTGAGCAAACAACACTAGGGTGATATATAGGGTATACGTGAGCTACAGAAGAAACCTGGACCCATACCCTCACCAAGTGGCCGAGCCCCCTCTCAAGGAAAACCGATCTCGCCGGCCCTGCATGATCCTATGGGGTTCGTCTTTCTACAGGGGGTTCCTAGGGTCAATTCTAGTCCTATGGTGTTGTTTAATTTTCTAGTAAATTCCCCAGTTCATTCCAGATCTTCCTGCACACTCAAAGTTCACAAATCGACATCACAAGTTCTGAAATTCCGTATTTTGGGTTTCAGTTTTAATCTACTGTAAGTCCTGGGTCTATAACACCATGGGGGTTTAAGGGTCACCACTAAGGCTTAATTACACCAACACAACTCAATTTAAACTTAACCCTCTCTAGGTTTCTCCAAAGCTCACCAAATTTCGCCAAAACGATATCAAATTTGAAATGAGGCTTAAACAACCTAAACACTACACTATTTGTTAAAGGATATACCTCGCTTAGCACCCATGAATCCTCCACAGTGCCAAAATGAAGACTTTCTTGGTACATTGGGTAGCTAAAGGGCTTGTGCACCTTTTTTGTGAATTGGGTGTGAGGTTTTGGAGGGTTTTTCATGGAGTTTTGTGGATTGAAGATGGAGGAGGAAGAGGAGTGCAGCAGCAGCAGCAACAACAAGAGGAGGGGAGAGGAAATGAGTGGAAGAAAATGATGGCGAAAGGCTCAAGACAAAGGGTTGGCCCCTTACCCACTCTTTCTCCCTCTTCACCATACCTAATATAATATTCTTTTCTTTTTCTTTTCTATTTTCATTTAAATCAACAACCATGCTTAAAATATGAAGGAAAGCCATGGAAAAATATGTAACAAGTGTAAAACTGATACGGTGCATTGTTTTGCACAAAATACGCTTAAAGTCCGATTAGCGATTTTTAATCGCGATTAGCACAAAATTAGTGTATAATAAATCATAAAACTTAAAATTTGCATAATTCACACCAAACGCCTCCTTTTAATAATTTCCATAATTTTTCAATTCTTTTCCAATTTAGCGGTATTTAATTATACCGCCTTATTAAAATATTCAATATTTTATTATTAAATTATAAAAATTCCCCAAAATAATATTTTATTTTTTTGAAATGTTACAATGTGCGTGTATGAAAACACGCCTAAGGGCCCGCTAAAATCTTATGTCGTATCCCAAATACGAACCACATCAATATCATCGATCTCATGGCACTGTGCCCAATCTCATCGACTCATCTCCAAATATCATCCACTATCCTCATCATCCAGGTATAAGTATAACAGGTAAGCATGTGTGTGCGTATGGGTGTAAACCTATTCTAGGGTTCGCAACTAGGAAACTATACTAGTTTACTTCTAAATCCTAATCTGACCATAGTATACCTAATCACATCTAAAAAATCCATGCCACACATACGCTATCATATATATATATATATTGTATACTAAACATCGAACTGCGGGGGTGCAATACGCCATCCACCCGACTTCCCCCGTAGATATAATCTACTCACCTTGCATCTTGCGTGTTGGTGTCGATGTCGCCTTCATCTTCTTCATCGAATGAAACCAACATGAAGGTACCTACATAGATAACACAATCGCAAATGCGTATGAAAATCACATCGGAAAACCAAAACGACATGCTAAGGCCTATAGGTTAGAACCTATGGACTACGCTTCAAAACCACCAAATAACACTCGATTTCGACGTACAAACGTCAAGTGATCGAATACGTCACAAATCACAAAAATCCAGAATGCAAAATACGCAAAACGAAACCCCGAATCAAAACATCAACTCTTGAAAATGGTCCCATATTTTACCCTATGTCAAATTGGTCAATTTTGCATATGCCAAGGGTCTAATTTACTAGAGATAAAGCCCTGAAACAAAAATGAACCATTTCCTCACAGCTCTTGCCGCAAATTGCAGCCAGAAAGAATAAATTTGCGGCCTGAATTGGGAGATAGGGGCTAGGGTTTTGGTGGTACGCTCCAGGTTGCCTGCACATCACTCTGTGTTTGCAAAAAAAATTTCAGAGGCTCCGGGTGTTAGCAGATTTCATTTAACACTTACAGAATCCACAATTCTCCCGATATCGGGTTTTCTAAATCCGTATTCCAGATTCTAGTCTCTGGTTTAGGTCTGAATTCTAGCACTAGGGGGTTTGTGTGGCCTCTACTGAGCTCAATTACCCATCACAACTCTCAATTTCCATAAACCCTAACTAGAATTTTCTAAGTCCACAAAACCACTCAATATCGACATGAAACATGTATGGATGCATAAGAAATTAAAACACTACACTAATAGTGCAGAAATTACTTCCTTAGGCAACTCAAGAAAATTCTTGAGTTGCCCCAAGTGTCAAAAATGCAAGCTTTCTTGGTCCAATGTGTTGCTAGTGAGCTCAGACACAATTTTTGTGAAATAAAGATAGGGTTTTGAGGTTGTTTTGATTGTGTTTTGAGGAGGTGAAGAGGGGGAGGGAGTGAAGGAAGTAGCAGTAGCAGCATGGGAGTTGAGGGGAGAGATGATGAGGGTGAAGGAATGGAGGAGGAATGCACAAAGTCAATGTTAACCCCTCACCTTTCTCTCTCTCACCCATACCCCATTCTTTATTCTTATTTCTTTTTCATTTCTTTTCTTTTCTTCTCATTCTCTTTAATTTACAACCATGCAAGAATCATGAGGAATGCCATGATAAAAAAATGTAATAAGTGAAGAAAAAAAGGACTTGTGCATGTTTTGCACAAAACACGCTTAAAACCCGATTAGCGATTTTTAATCGCGATTAGCACTAAATTAGTGTCAAATAAATTGTGAAACTTCATAAATTGCATAAATCCAATAAAGCACCCTCATTTTAGTAATTTCCATAATTTTCCAAATTTTTCCCAATTTATCGGTATTTAATTATACCGAAATATTAAAATATTCAATATAATATTATTTAATTATAAAAATTCCCAAAAATAATATTTAATTTTTCTGAAGTGTTACAGTTGTATTCCTTGCTCACTATTAGTTGCAAAGTGTTTGCATATATTTTCTGTATTATTGTTAGTAGACGATTCAAGTTAAGGTTAGCTAAAACGACAAAAATTTGAATTTGGCATGGACGATGCCTCCCGAAACCTTGCTGCCGTCGTAGGTAACCCTTCAGTGCTTTCAGAGCCATGCTAGAAATTAATACGGATTTTGTTAGATTACGAAAACGAAACGAACTCCGAATCTTGAAATACTAAAATCCAGTTTCTGTCGTTTTTAAAACGAGCTCCATTTTCAAACAAGTGCAGAATCATATTTGGGCAGAGAGATGAACATAGGGGAAAATTGGGACCATATGCTCGGATTTTGTCCGAGCACATGGCCACCAAAACCGAGGAGGCCGGCCCTGCAGGGGTAAATTGGTCCTAAATTTTTCCTATGTTTTGGACCCTGGGATTTGGTGTTTCAGGTGTTGTTTATTTTTGCTACTTTTTCATGTGATGATTAATTCAATGCAAAGGTAACTCAAAGTATTTCGTATTCATAGTTTTAACATTGTGTCGGGTGTTTCACATATTGTTTAGACGAAGTTAAAAGGTTCGATCGAATGTTAAAAACCCATTTTTCCAAGTTTAACGTATTCGGAAAAACAAGCAAGTGATTCTTCGGACCCTCTAGAAGAACGTAAACCTTAACTCGATTATGTGGCCGTCAAAACCGCCACTTGAACCCTAGGGTTTCTGGTAGTTTAGCGTTTCACAAGTGAGGCATTGGTTTGACCCTTATATGGCTGGTTCATAGGTGCTGAGGCATCTTCTGGGTATTATTAAAAATGTGCTCAAGTGTTGAGCTGTCGGGAAATTATGGGATTTTGATGAATCGATCGAAGAGTTTAATCTGGTTCGGATATTATATGATGGGATACAATATTTGGAATCCACATTTAGTTATGAGATAAGTAGATTGAATGTTATAAATCTAGCAGTTTAGTCTCATTTGATCGGTTGCCACGGGATTTTGATGTGATCAAAACTCCGTTGCAATCACGTAGTGTACGCGGATACTCGCCGGGTAAACTTCATAGATAGCAATGCCCCAGAGCCCTGACCAAGTGACTGTAGGAGAACCCCGTCGCCAAAAGCATCCGTTCGGGTGCTCGCGACAGCGGTGTTCCGCCTTAGTGTACTTCGTCGACAGTATCGGGGGGTGCGGCCGTCTACTAAATTTTCCGACGAGCATTCGATCAGGATGTCAGGAATCTAGTTGAATTTCCTGACTAGATATTGAAAAGTGTTTTCGAGATCGAGACTAAAATACGGGGTTTATAATTGTTAGGCATGCGATGTCAAAGGAATTCATTTTGTTAGGCATGTGATGTCTAAGTAGATTGCGGATTCCAACTTTTGTAGTTTTTCACTTTCTTTTCTGGGACCGTAAGTGTAATATGTGATGTATCACCGGTTTCGGTGCTATATGTCAACGACAATTTGGATATGCATATTTACTTACGTTGATGACATATGATATTATGTGTTGCTTGGATATGTTATATTGGATCGTCGTGTTTTGAATAGCCGGGGGTTTTATATGAGATGAGAGTTTTCTTTTCCATTCATGTAAAATTCAATGTATGTAATATTCTTTTATTGGGGCACTTCCGGGTTGAGGATGATGTCACCATTGTATATTATTTACTTTTCCGCATTAGGATAGACCCAAGGTGGGGAGCACAAGTAACCGGGTTCTGGAGTCCAGTTGGAGAACAACTCGAGGAGTCGAGACCGGGTCTCTTAACTCTAGAATTGGTAGGGTTACTTGTCACTCTCGTAGGGGTCTAGGATGTGGGATTGTCTATTCATCACGACCGTGGAATCCGTGTTTTATACAGGCTTAAAATAAAACACGGAAATCCTAGTATATCTAATATTTCATATGTTGTTCTTCTGCTGCGATATCTGTGATGTGATCATTTGATATGTTGAGATGAATACAGGATATAGTATATGTGATATATTATATAGACGTTGCTTATGTTTTACACCCGCGCTAACACTGCCCGACTATGCCGTTAGTTACATAACCTAACGGTGCACGAGCGGACATCGAGGCGAATGCGGATGGCATAAGCGTACGTTGTATTTATCTGTGATGTTTAGGTAATTTTATATGATAGGACTTCATTAATGAGATTAATGAAACTATATGAAACCAAAAGATGTTGTGGAATCGAATTTTCAAAAACAGGTAGCTCTAGTTGTTGCTTTGTATAGCGGTGTTCCTTGTAGAACATACAACACCTTATTCGATAATGAAAGAGCCAAGATCTCTTCACCGGGAGTGACCTCTTTAGAAATAACTGGCAGATGCTACAACCCTCGGTTTGTCTTTTGATTGCTTCTATAGTTTTTCCTTTGCATAGTGGTATTTGTGAAATATCCTACACCTTATTCGATAAGGAAAGAGCCGACGATCCCTTCACCGGGAGTGACCTCTTTAGCAAAACTAGTAAAAGCCTCAAACAACACTCCATTTAAATCATTTGATTCTACAACGATATCGAGTTCATTACGCAAAAGGTTTTCATAAAAACCTGTCGTAGCCCTCCGTCATTTTAGATAAGTAATAGTTAGTATTCGTGCTGCGTTTGTTGGCCTTTGTCAAGGCGTAGTGTGCGGTAGCTGATTACTGCTTATCTGCATAAGCATATGATGCGATTGAGTTAAGGTAGTCGTGCGACCTTATTGTCCTTTGTCGTGCGGGTGGGTTTAATTCAATCAGGAAATGACGGGTTGAACTTGACTAGCATCCTATGGTTTGTTGGCCTTTGTCAAGGTCAGAGGAGGTTAGGGGTAAAATATTATTGGGAATTTCAAGTGTTGAAATTTGCAATGAGATTGCATACCTTCTATGAGATAGTTGGATCCCGATACCCACTGCGAGTTAGAGTTACTCCTGGGAGAGTTTTACACATTACAATTAGCCGATCAAGTAGGTGTCTAGAAAGGTGTTAACGGGGTTACGCCCCTCGGAAAACGAGGTTTATTTTTATTAGGTACGTGCAAAAGATTGGCAAACTTGTAAGGTGTAATTAATCCTGGCTAGTCTTTCTTTTAGGGTTTGGAGGAAGATTTGATAAAAACAGTAGGAGCCATCCTGATTAGATAAAATTATAACCAATCTAATCTTGCAAGAGCATACGCTGAGTGTTTTCTTCTCTCTCTCTCCAGGTAGCAACCATGTCATGCCTTAATCAAGATAATAGTACGGATGTATTGACCGGACCCGCTTGTTATACTGAGCTAGGGAACGTTGTTCCCGCTCCAACTTATAATTGTTATAAGACCGAGCAGGAAATAGGGGATTACCAGAATTCCCGTGCCGCCCAAACGAAGAAAGTACATGATGATGCATCTTCTTCAGGTGTGTTCTTTGCCGAGAACTATTTCTCAGTATCCTTTACGTCCTGGGTATGAGATACCGGATCTGGATCCCACAAATATAATCTGTTACATGGGCCACTAAAAGGTAGAGAACTGGGAACGGGTGAGAAGTTTCAAGAGTTGGAAATGGTGCAAGTGTTGCAACCAAATTTGTTGGCAGTTATCACCCTGTATTACCAAATACATTGATTCTGAACGAATGTTATTAGATACCGAACCTGATATACAACATCATATCAGTATCTTTATTAGTAAAGAAGGATATAATTTTGTATTGTTGGATAATGTTTTGAACATTTCCTATATCAAGAGTTGATCGGTTCAGACACGCTATCTAAAAGCATATACGTTCTAAATCAAACTACAGTTCTTAACATGCGGAACACACACAAGTGGAAGAGTTCAGAAATGAATGAATCCTTCTTGAGACATTGTAGACTAGGTCATATCAGTGCGACCCGACTAGCTAAGTTACATAGAGATGCATTTAAATCATTTTGAATTTACATCTTATGAAATTTGCCAGTTATGTCACAAAGATAAGATGACCATAGCTCTGTTTAATGAAAACAGAGAAAGAGTTAGTGAACTCTTAGGATTGATACATGCTGATGTATGAACGTCCCCTGTCTACACATGTCAGGACCGGTTCTTTGTACTTCATTACATTCATTGATGATCTCTCAAGATTCGCACATGAGTTCCTGTTGAAACACAAGTCTGAACCTTTTGAGATATTCACAGAATATAAGTCAAAAGTAGAGAACCAGAATGGGTATAAGTATTATGTCCTCTAATGTGATCGAGGAGGAGAATACTTGAGCACGGAGATCCTGGACTATTTTAAAGGAGAATGAGATTCTCTCTCAGCATAACTCCTCCGTATACACCACAGCTCGTCGGTATATCGGGGCGGAGCAATTGCACCCTACGTGATATGGTGTGCTCTATGATGAGTACTACTGAGTTGCCTATTTCCTTTTGGGGGTTATGCACTTAAGAAGCTGCATACCTATTGAATAGGGTTCCAACCAAATCAGGTGCCTACCACTCCATCTGTGATATGGTATGGGAAGAGCCCATCTCTTAAGGATGTTAAGATTTGGGGTTGTTCGGCCTATGTCAAAAGCAAAATCCGGACAAACTCGAAGCAAGGTCAGTTTTGTGGAAGTTTGTTGGATATCCCAAGCAATACGCAAGGGAATATCTTCTACCACACTGAGGAGAAAAAAGGTGTTTTGTTTCTTAGCATGCCACCTTTTGAGAAAAGGATTTCTTGTGAAGAAATTAGTGGTCATGAGGTAGAACTGGAAGGAGTTCCAGCTATACAAACTGCAGCTGATGATTTGGTAAGCCCGAAGGATTAAATAGTTCCCAACGAACCTCAGCCACTCTGCCGATCTGGTAGGGTTCCTCACCTACCTGAGAGATACTTCGGTTTCTCTATGACAGTGGGAGCGAGAATTGCATCATGATATGATGACATAACTAGTTTCGTGCAGGCCATCAAGAGTGGGGACTCTATAAGAATGGCTGGATGCTAAGCGATCTGAGATGGAATCCATATACACAACCAAAGTATGGACTTTGGTTGCTTTATCTGAAAGGTTAAATCCCCATCAGAAGCAAGTATATCTTGAGAAGATTACTTGGTGTAAATGGAAAAGTTAAGACTTTCAAAGTTATGACTTGTTGCAAAAGGTTTTCGTCATCGACCAGGTGTGGATAATGATGAAACCTTTTCTAGTACCTATGCTTATGTCCATCCGGATCCTACTTTCCAATGCTACACACCATGAATACAATATCTGGCGGTTGGGTGTCATGACTACTTTTCTAAATAATGATTTAGAAGAAAGCGTCTATAAGTATACAGCCAGAGGGCTTCGCAGACAGTAGGAGCAGCGGAAACGTGTGCAAGTTGCTTTATAAGATAAAGCAGGTATCGCGGAGTTGGAACATCTGTTTTGATGTGGTAGTCAAAGAGTTTGACTTCATCAAAATAGAAAATGAACCTTGTATATAAAAAAGGTAGTAGGGTGTATGGTGATGATCCTCGTATTGTACGTGGATGACATACTCTTGATAGGGAAGGAGTTTCTTATGCTACGCTCGGTCAATCTCCTCTTATCATATGGATTCTCCATATAGGATCAAGGTGATACCTCCTAAATCCTGGGTTTTTGATCTATGAGATAAATCTAAATGGATGTTAGGTTTCTCACTAGGTTTAGTGAGATGGTATCAATCGATCCTGGGGAGAATCACTGGATAGGTTCCAGGGTGGTAAGGACGACAGAATGTCAGTCACAGGCATTGTCTTTACCCTCAATGGAGGGACGGTATGTTGGAAGAGTTCCAAACTAGATACAGTGACATACTAGACGATAAAGGCTGGATACATTGTTGCCAAGGATGCTACCAAAGAGGCAGTCTGGATATATATAAGTTCATGAGATGAACTTCGATCCTACCATTGTGTGACAATGGAGTTGTGGCTTATGCCTAGGAGCCCCCGTCCCATCAGAGATCCAAACATATTCTTAGGCAGTATCACCTGATCATGGAGATGGTTGATCTCCAGGGAGATCGAGGTTAGGAGAGTATACACAGAGGAAAACAGCGCGGATCCACTCACAAAGGCCTATTTCCCAGTTGAGACTTTTATGGGATGGTTGAGTATGAGATACTTCAACCACTGTTGATTGTTGGGAATGAGATAATACAACAGATGGCCCTCGTGCAAGTGGGAGATTGTTAGTGATATGTATGCCCTGGAAGCCATTACTATACATACGATCTATATTGTAGTGGATGCTTGGACATATATATGGAGGACTTACTTGCTCGGCATGATAGTATACTATCTGGTTGCTCTTTATCTTAACATGTACTCTGATTGTCTCTATGTTACATGTTACTTGACTACAAGGACTATGATGCAGACCATACTAGTGGGGACAGTGTAGTCGCTAAGTACATCTTTCAAATATTCCTAGTCTTAGGTGTATCGAGACAGGGTATCGATATACCAGAGTAGACTAGCGTATAACTTCTCGACCCTTGTAGATGGGCGATGGATGATCCCATATCCATTGGTGTTTTACATCAGAGACAGTATACGGGTGCTCAGTAGAGACTGGGTACACTGGACGGACTCGCCGAGAACTCCCAAATGGTATTATACCTGTCGTCAGATGGCAGTTCTCTGGTGACACTAGTACAGGTTAGTCTGTAGATCCGAGATCGTCATAGAGTCTTGTGCGATTCCCACTGTTCTTTGATTTCCACCTTACCACGTTCAAGAGAACATAAAAAACGGTGGCTTTTGGGTACAGTCCCGAGTCACATGGATGCAATGAGCGATAGGAGGGGTTTCGTCTCTCCCGGTATAGGGAGTTGATGTTGCACTGTGCTCGATTGTCTATTACAGGAAGTCCTTGGCCAAGGCATCTTCAGAGATATATTGGTAAGTGTTATCAGTAGTTTCTCAACCCGTTATAAGCCTCATATCGACATGACTTATCGAGTTACTAGGGTCTGACGTTTACCACCCCTAGACGAGGTATGTGACATATCAGACGAAGAGACCGGACTCTACGGTAGTGTTACTGATTAGATTTGCAAGAGTGTGAGCAGGCATGCTTGTTGATCTTCTGATCGCTCAATACCCGGGTGGCCGTTACGTTTAGCAGACCGCTTGCGGCTTGTGGGTGTTTGATATGATCATCACCTACTGCCGGCGTATTGACGAGTCTTTAGAGTCCTACACAGGGGTTTCCTGGCTCAAGTGAAACGGAGTAGGAGCACATATGTGATATGTGCGGGACCAAGATTGATACGATATGAGATACCGCATTCTATTCTCGCGATTCGTGACATTGATCGGTTGTATGCGATATAGCCGGTTTATTGGATCAAGTGTTGATTCGATAAGTTGTTACACATGATATTAGTCGGTTATAGCCGGATTATTAAATCAAGAGTTGATTTAAAAGTTTAATGTATAATTATATATTTGATATATTACATTACATTAACTAGTATTAGCTAACTTATGATTTCTTTTTTCACTTGATGTGAACATTGTATATATGTGATATGTATATTTGTGTACATGGATTGTGTCATGCTTGATGATACATGCAAGATGGATGTATGAGACTTATACCATGCTAGGGTTAAATTATGGTTTTGATTATTTTTTAAGTTATTACAAAAGAGCAAATGACTTGGTCAAAGTTTTCAAGCTTGAAGAAGCTTGTAGAACTTTGTCAAGGTTAACTCTTTTGTCATTCCTTAGGATGTTTTTCCTTGACCCAAGCTTTAACCATAGCCATGAGTTTATTCTCTACATGAGTTAAGCATGAGAGTTTAACTCAACCATGGGTGCAATAATTCATTTGGATGAATTATTCATATAAGATATGATTCTTCTTCGTCTTCTTCTTCTTCAGTAAAAGCTTTCTATCTTCAATGGAGTTTGAGAAAAAGTGTGAGAAAATGAAATCTAAAGTGAGCCCACTTCCTACTTCATCATCCTCTACTACTTGCGATTTAGTATAGGGTGTTATCTTCACAAAGTTCATGACCTAGTGAAGGAATAGCTTGTGTTAGTGTCTCCTCGACGTAGATCATCTTCGGCATCGAAGTCATCGAAGCAAGCACGTTCGTTTCTTCGAGGAGCCTCTCTAGAGTCCGGAGTTTGCGATCGCGGCGAAGGGGACTACTACACGGAGCTATTGAAGTGAAGGACCAGTCTACAAAGGTTATACTCCTTGCTCATTATTAGTTGCAAAGTGTTTGCATATGTTTTCCGTATTATTTCTAGTAGACGATTCAAGTTAGGGTTAGCTAAAACGGCAAAAATTTGAATTTGGCATGCACGATGCCTCCCGAAACCTTGCTACCGTCGAAGGTAACCCTTTACAACAAAGTCATATGACTGTCCTAATTAATCGCATCATATGCTACGTAGGAAGACATCACTTAGCTACCGCAAACTGCGCCTTAACTATGGTCAACAAACGCAACACTAATACTAAGTACTCTACTTCCTAAAATGACGGAGGGCTACGACAGGTTTCTAAGAAAACCTTTTGCGTAATGAACTTGATATCATTGCAGAAACAAGTGATTTTGAAAAGGAGTGTTTTTGAGGCTTTTATTAGTTTCGCTAAAGAGGTCTGATTGATGTGAAAAAGTGTTTGTAGAATAACCGGAATCAATAACGGTGTCACGTGTAGCAAGACCGAGATGAGTACGGGTCGTCCTCTGGGAAACGTGGAATCTTTTATTCGTATTTTAGAAGTGTTGAGAAAAAGAGGAGGGATAAAGAATTTTGTGTAAAGGTTTCTAGATCTACGTTAAGCAAGAATGCAAAAATATAGATCTAGATTATTTTAAGGATGTAGTTAATATAAGAAGGGGCTTGTAGGGTTCGTTAGGATTTAGTAGTTATGGACGATTAATTAAAAGTTATCCTTTTTATTCTTTAATAGATTTAAAACTAGAACGACAGTGATGCATGTAGATTAGGGTTTCTGGAGGGAAAAGGAATCCTACTCTTAACCCTTATCTCGACACGGAACTCCGTTCATATCTAGCCTTTACCAAAAAAATCATTAATCTAATCTCTAATCGCGGTCGGAACAAACAAGGAATTGTTAGCGCGCCCGATTAGGATGTTAATGATTCTTTTGACAAAGTTCACAAACTTTATAGGACTTAAAAAGGGTTTAGAGATATTCAGCATCCATTAGCCTACCCTAATCCTATGAACCCTAACAAGCGGAGAATTACTCATGCATGTTGGGAGAAAAAGAGATGGAGAGAAAATGCATAATTAAACTACGAAGAAATAGAATAAGAAAAAGAAAGCTACCTTTATTAATCAACAATATTCATTACACTTTGATTCCTTAGAAAATGATTACAAAGACTAGTTTGCTTCTCGATCTCTTCCAAGGAGGTAGACGAACAGTTGATGATCAGTCTGGATGCGTGAGCCGTCTTGGACTTCGTGATCTCGTCGACTTGATAATTTTTCCAAGAGGCTCTTGGTCTTTATTTATAGTCCCAAAGCCAGAAAATTAGCTTCCAAATTAGGAAGATAACAGTATAGATTCACCCCCAAAAATTACAAACCCTAACTCATCTAACATGCGGCGGATCTGCGGCCAGAAGGGGGGTATGGCCGCGGATCCGCGGCCTTGTGTGGGGATCACTTCATCAAATTTTTGGGGCTTTCTCCTTGTGACATGTGGCTATCTCAGGTATCTTTGGATCTTTGAAATCTTCTCGTAGTTGCTGCCAGACTTGATCTCCAAGTTTTGATTCCTTAGTTAGGCAGGTTTTCTTTAACAACTTGATTTCCTTGATTTTATTCTTGGAAAAAATCTGCACAACAACTCAAATAATATTTAGTAGACTTTGTTCTACTAGGATTTGGTCAATGATATTATTTGCATACATTTTCCTACCAAATTCTAATTATAACATATCAACACATGGAAACTAGTATTTTTACACATTAACCCTCATATGTATGATATATTATAATTCAGAACTTTTTAAATATGGAAATGGTAGGAAAAATGTAATAACAAATGTGCAGTTTTATCAACTGAATAAATACCCTCAAACTTATATTTGATCGTCCCGAGCAAACTAGTTTATTCAAGAGAAGGAGAAAGAAGAAATGAGAAAGAAGAAAGGAGAAAACTAAGCACACTTTCGTAGGCAAACACGATTGCACTGAGTACGTGCAACAAGCCGTTAAACATCTAGGTGTCCTTAGTAGGAGGAGTGTTGTCTCCTGAGGGTTTTCAGCGGATTGCACCCACAAAATTCTATAACAAAAGAGAGATAGTGAAATTTACATATAAAGATAAAAACCATAAAAGAAAGACTTTGAAAATAAGAGTTTCTAACTACACTAGCTTTTCAGTTGTCATGAGCCCTATCTTAATAGTCATGAAAAAATGTTAGAAATCACATCATCTCTCAATAAAACATCGTCTTTATTCTTCATTCCTACCTTTCATCCAAACATCTATCATATAACCCTACGTGTGTGAAATGGACATCCCTACACTCGGAGAATTCAATTCAAGCTAACATACTCTTGTCCATCTACCTCAGTACTTTTTAACTTTGATGAATATTTAGATTTGCTCACACATTTTCATGCAACCGTTAATACTTTTTGAGGTACTAACCGACCGATTACTCATGTGCTTGCTGATTAGGTGATAATATTTTCCTCGTCTTGCACCACCTAAGGCTTAGCAGTGACTCCCAGACCAGTTGGCCTTAGGGCACTAGGTGAAGAGGCACCCTCGCTATATTTTTTTATTGCTGCCTTAGCGATAACAAAACCAGTGTTCATTTTTCTTTTCACCATTTTTATATTTTTCTTCATTTATTATTTCCTTCATACTTTGTCTTTTAGACAAGAGCATTTCAAGGTATCCTCTACTATCCCGAGTTTCAAGAAGTGTGTAAGTGCATATAGTAGGGTATCAACATTCAAATGTTTGGCTTCCAGAAAAGAAAGTATTTTTCAGACTTAATTTTATCCTCAGATTAGTGACTTCCTTCATCTTACTAACCCTTGGGACAACGGCTCATAACTGCTTATTACCAGTTCATTTAAGAAAACTTCTAATTTTCTTGGTTTTCTTAAACTATTCCTATCTTTCATATATAATTTTTTACTTTCTATTCTTTTATTATCAAAAAAAATTTTGTGCTTATATATAGTATAATTCAAAGTATGCGTAAATAAGCACAAACCTCCCCCAAACTTGTTTTCAACAGTGTCCTCACTGTTGCTATCTGCTGGATCACAAAAACCTGTAAGTTTGGGGGGACATTATTAATGGGGGCAAAAATATATGAAAGTGAAAATCCTCAATGAAATTTATTTTTGGCTCACAAATTTGAGAACAAAATTTATGTTCAAGAGCCAAAAATATACCCCCCCCCTCAAACATGAGTTAGACAATACGAAGTATTTTAAGAAGGGGTGAGTCATTTGGTCAAAGTAAGACTTTACAAACACCAAAAGTTAATACCAACCATTCAAAGATTTTATCAGTATAGCGTATAGGTTGGTGGAAGAACGTGTTGTATCGAGTCAAGAAAAAAAGGGGAAGGGATAAGAGGTGGTCTGGAAAGGGTTTGAAATTAGAGAAAAGAAAGAATGGGGATTAATGTGAATGATTAGGAAGAAGAAATGGTGACGGTTCAACCTCTATAGGTGGAGATTGATCAATCACAAAATCCGTATTGTTTAAAAATTCAAGTTCGTAAGCAAAAAGTTCTTAAAAACTTTTATCAATGGTGTGATTGGTGTTTTTGCTGTCAAAGAGTTTTGTGCCAGAATTTATCCTACTTGATTCATCAAAAATCATTAAGGTAGAGGACTCGAAAAACTCATCTACCTCATTTTCAAAAATATCCAAATCAAGTTGAATTTTGGGTATTATTGAACTTGAGTTAACGGATAGTGATTCATCAAAACTCACTGAAACTATAGGAACAGAAGAAGAACCGGAGAAAGTAGAAGGTGAAATGGGTAAACAAATTGGTGTGTCGAGTGTTGCTGAACCAGATGTGGAAGATGGAGGCTGTATTTCGGTCCGATCTTCGGGTATACCATTATCATCAACTTCAAGACATATTTAGGGTTCGGGAAGAATTAAAGGCTCAAGATGATGACCACAGGGAAGTGAAAGGATTTGATGAATTGGTGGGACAAAATCATTCAAAATTTCGGGTTCATCAATCAATATATCCCCAATGTCAATCACCTCATTCAAGTGAAGGATAAAATTCTCAAACACCTTATCAAAAGTATGGTTTTCAATCGGTTTTGGTTCAAGAGTGGAGGTGTAGAGATCACAAGGGTTGGGTATGGTTTCACTTGAAATGGACCCTTCACAGTCGGGTAAATCAAACACTACAAAGTCACACAACTTATCAGTCATTCTATTTGGTGTACTTGATGAATCTATGAAACTGGAGTTGTGGATTTCAGTTTGGAATGGGGAGGTTTGATTAGGAAGGGTGTACAGTTCTGTTTCGCTACCCAAATCCTTCCTAATATGGTTCGACAGTTCCAGAAATTTTTCTAATGTCTACTCCAGACTAGTCTTGGGTTGATAAGGGGTTTCAGTATAAGATTGAAATTCCTGTGGATAATTAAAACTCCCAAATGACTGATTAGAAGAACTGTCTAGAGTAGGTGGAAAAGTCGGATTGGGTTGATAGGAATAGAATGGTTGCGGAACTTGGGTAGGAGTAGGATCAATATTATGATAAGAAGAATATTGATATGGGTTGGTTGGTTGGCTATTTTCAACAGACATCTTATATGCCACAAACCGCATATCAAACTCTTTTCTGGACAGTGGTGGTGATGGTTGATATTGGTCCTGGTTTAAACTTTGGCCTCTAGCCCTAGCTATGTGCTCAGCAATGGGCATTCTTCTAGGCGCTTCCTCACTCTGGGTATCAACTGAAACAGGTGTAGCATTAGGATACGGTTGATAAGACCTAGACTGAGGTGGCCAACTGTTTCTTCCTGCTTGTTCTATATGATCTCTTAAGGACATGGAAGAGCCAGACGGTATACCGAAGGGATTACGAAAACAAGAGATATCTGGTTGTGGACAGCAAAGTTCGGCAAGTGTTTTTCTGTTTAAGTCACCCATTATAAGAAGAGAAGAAGGGGGAAGGGGTAAAAAGGGGAGAAAATAATTGGTTTGTTTTGAAAAATGACGGATTTAGGCAAATCACACAAAAATGCATAAACAACCCTAGAACTATGGTTACCTAGGTCCAGTCTCTAGACCGCTCCTAGACATCTAAAGGACAAGCCGTAGGATCAATCCTCTACCGCCTCTTTACTACCCTTGTAGCCAGGTAAGTGCCAGGTGAGTGGGAGGCTCCCCACTACGAATGTAGTGGTCCTAATTAAGTAACCACTCGCCTTAGACACACTTGCCTAGAAACCACAAAAGTAATGCGGATAAGCGATAGATTACCCACGACCTTCCTCTGTCCTTATTGAGCGCGACAGTCCTTAGAGTCTGGTCTAGATATTTTTTAAATTAATGTAGAGTTGATGCAGATTCTCGGTTTGTGATTTGTGGGGCTTAGGAAGGGTGATGAAATCCCCACCTAATCTGAATTTTGGTCTTGCCCCTTAAAAATCCGTATTAAAATATGCAAAAACAAACCGCAAAATAAAACTTTGCAAAAAGATTTTTAAGCGGCGATATTTTGCAAAGAATCCTGCAGAAAAGATATTTTATTGGATTTCAGAGGAGAGAGAAAGATATAGAAAATATACCAGAGAAGTTTGCAGCCCTAAATCCCCTAACTGGCCATGCTTCCGCCGCCGATGTGCACTTCCGGTCGCGGTTCTGCCGCAAGAGGGATAGATCAATTGATGAATTTTTTTCTGTGGCCTTCTCTACTTCTTTGGATATCAATGAATGTATCTGTCTCATGTTTCCTCAAATCTGTGACTCCAGATTCCCTCGCAAAATTCACACAATAATCATTAAATATACAAATTGCAGTTTTGTTTTATTTATGATACAGATCGTATAAGAATTCAACACAAATAGTAAGAATAAAAAATTACGCACGTATCCCCGGCAACGGCGCCATTTGATTAATTTGAAAAAGAGTTTGTAGAATAACCGCAATCAATAACGGTGACGCGCGTAGCTAGACCGAGATGAGTACGGGTCGTCCTCAGGGAAACGTTGAATATTTTATTCTTACTTTAGTTGTGTTGAAAAAGAGGAGGAATAAAGAATTTTGTGAATGGTTTCTAGATCTACGTTAAGCAAGAATGCAAAAATATAGATCTAGATTATTTTAGGGATGTAGTTAATATAATAAGAGGGCTTATACGGTTCGTTAGGATTTAGTAGTTATGGATGATTAATTGAAAGTTACCCCTTTTTATCCTTTAATAGATTTAAAACTAGAACGACGGTGATGCGTGTAGATTAGGGTTTCTGGAGGGAAAAGGAATCCCACTCTTAACCCTTATCTCGACACGGAACTCCGTTCATATCTAGCCTTTACCAAAACAATCATTAATCTAATCTTTAATCGCGGTCGGAACTAACAAAGAATTGTTAGCGCGCCCGATTAGGATATTAATGATTCTTTTGATAAAGTTCATAAACATTATAGGACATAAAAAGGGTTTATGGATGTTCATCATCCATTAGCCTACCCTAATCCTACGAACCCTAACAAGTGGAGAATTACTCGCGCATGTTGGGAGAAAAAGAGATGGAGAGAAAATGCATAATTAAACTACGAAGAAATAGAATAAGAAAAAGAAAGCTACCTTTATTAATCAATAATATTCATTACACTTTGATTCCTTAGAAAATGATTACAAATACTAGTTTGCTTCTCGATCTCTTCCAAGGAGGTAGACGAACAGTTGATGATCAGCCTGGATGCGTGAGCCGTCTTGGACTTCGTGATCTCGTCGGCTTGATAATTTTTCCAAGAGGCTCTCGGTCTTTATTTATAGTCCCAAAGCCAGAAAATTAGCTTCCAAATTAGGAAGATAACAGTATAGATTCACCCCCAAAAATTGCAAACCTTAACTCATCTAACATGCGGCGGATTCGCGGCCAGAAGAGGCGTATGGCCGCGGATCCGCGGCCTTGGGTGGGGATCACTTCATCAAATTTTTGGGCCTTTCTCTTTGTGACATGCGGCTATCTCTGGTATCTTTGGATCTTTGAAATTTTCTCGTAGTTGCTGCCAGACTTGATCTCTAAGTTTTGATTCCTTAATTAGGCAAGTTTTCTTTAACAACTTGATTTCCTTGATTTTAGTCTTGGAAAAATTCTGCACAACAACTCAAATAATATTTAGTAGACTTTGTTCTACTTGGATTTGGTCAATGATATTATTTGCATACATTTTCCTACCAAATTCTAATTATCACATATCAACACATGGAAAATAGTATTTTTACACATAAACCCTCATATGTATGATATATTATAATACAGACCTTTTTAAATATGGAAATGGTAGGAAAAATGTAATAACAAATGTGCAGTTTTATCAACTGAACAAGGTCACACCCGGTGAAGGGATCTCTGCACTTTGCTTATCGAATAAGATGCAGGATATTTCACAAATACCACGATGCAAAGCAAGAACTATAGAAGCAATAAAAAAAACGAGTTAGTTGTAGCATCTGCTAGTTTCGCTAAAGAGGTCACTCCCGGTGAAGGGGTCTCGGCTCTTTCCTTATCGAATAATGTGCTGGATATTCTATAAGGAATACCGCTATGCAAAGCAAAAACTAGAGCTACCCTTTTTGAAAATTTGATTCAACAAAATCTTTTAGGTTTCTTTTCTTTCATTAATCTCATTAATGAAGTCCCATCATTTATGCTTCCTATGCATCATAGAAGAAACGAAAATACAACGTACGCTTATGACATTCGCATTCGCCACAGTGTCCCATTATGCACCGTTAGGTTACTTAACTAATGACATAGCGGGGCGGGAATAGCGCGGGTGCAAAACATAAGAAAAATTTATTATATATCATATATATAATAATAAAGCATTCGTCTCAACATATAATGTGATCACATCACAGAATAACAGCAGCAGAAGATAACACATGAAATTTGGATATACTAGGAGGTCCGTATTTTGTATTTAGCCAACAATAGAAAATACGGATACCACGGTCGTGATGAATAGCCAAATGTTAGTGTATATACCCTAGAGGCCATTACTGTATCATACTAGTTTGTATATTACTTAATGGAAGCTTGGGATATTCAGTTGTACAGACAATCTTGCTCGAAATAGTAGTATGCTACTTGGTTTGTTTCTACTTTAATATGTACATGTGTTTCTTTTAGTATATCACCTATACACATTAGTGGAGCCCTTAGGATCTTTGCTTGATTACCAGCGTTGTGATGGCAGTCACACTCGTGGGGGCTGGGTAATCCACAAGCACATCCATATACAGGTCCCTAGTCGTAGGACTATCGAGACAGGGCATCGACACTCCGGAGTAGACTAGCGTATGCGCTTCTCATCCCAGCAGGGGAGACGGTCTGTCCCACAGCCGTCAGTACGTCGTACTTGAGATAGTATGCGGGTGCTCGTTAGGTTACGAGTACACTGGACAGGACTCGTCAGGAATTGTTGGTTGGTACTATACCTATCGTCAGTTATCAGTTTCCAGGTGACATGAGTACAGCTTAGTCTGCTGACTTGACACTGTCACTTCGCTTCGAGTGTGTTCCCACTGTACTTTGATTACTACCCTACCACGGCTCAAAGGAGTCGTGCAAACATGTAGTAGTTGGGTGCAGTCCCGAAGCACTTGGAGGCAGTGACGGTTAGACAGGATTCGTCTCTCCCGGTATTGGGAGTTAATATCGCGCTGTGTCAAGGAAAGCCATTACATATAGTCATCCCTGGCCAGGGCAAGCGAGATATACTGGTAGGTTTCCAGTGTTATCTCAGGGTGTTCTGGGCTACACTCCGATACGACTTGTACCGCTATTAGGGGACTGACGTTTACCGCCCCCTAGGCCCGCCATGCGATATTCTTAGACGAACAGACCGGACTGTACGGAGACTGTCACATTCAGGCTCAGTAGGAGTTCGGATGAGTTCACCTCGTCAGTCTTCTTATCGGCATCTACCAGGGGATCGTTACGTACAGCTAGTGCCGCTTGCGGTCTGTGGTTAAACCACTGCCAGCATAGTGTCGAGTCATTAGAGTCCCACACAGAGAGCTATTCGCCTTTAGGCAAAAAGAGCAGAGGTCGCATGGTTTTGCGACAGGGTTCGGTCACATCCACGCACTTGTGCACGTTTGGTGTCCAGGCAGTTATTACTAGCCGGCTTTGGTTTAAGCCAGATCCTAGTATACATTTTGGGATTAGTTTTATCTCGTTTGTATTCGTGTCCCTCGGAACGCGGATGCGGGTGTGTATGCACGGTTGACCGAGACAAAGGCAGAGGATTCTCATTAGGGTTGTTGACTGTTGACTTTTTCTAAACCCTAATGAGTATGAGAAATATGATTAATAATAATATTATTTAAGTATTATTGTGCTATGGTTGGGTTGAAAGTTTGACTTTGTTAACTTTGTAGACCGGTTGACTATCTTGGACTTGTTGACCATCATCATTGCAATGGCTATCATTTCATGGCTATGACTTTTGCTTGCTTGCTTGTTCACAAAATGCATTAAATGCGTGAAATGATCTTGCCATTGAAATGAACCATCACAAAATACTTGATTACTATTATTATCATGATTATTTTTGGATTTTGAGAGCATGGTTGCAAATGTCTTCACTCATTCTATCATTCTCACTCTCTCTCATCCACGCTCTCCCTCATCCTCTTCCTCTTCCTCTTGCTCATGGTTCTCTTCTCTCATGAGTTGAGAAATAAGAACCATTGAGCTAAAACCCTAAAACACTTCTCTACTCATCCTAGAGTACAAGGTCTAGCAAGCCAAGTATTTTAGTTTCCTCTAGATTGAGGTTGGAGCCAAAGGTAGAAGCTTTCGGGTGGATCCATCTTCGGCACAAGGAGACGACGAGGTGAGGCCGATCCGACCACTACAAGGAGTCGAAGAGAAGGAGTTCAAAATTAGGTATAACCCTTAATATAGTAGCTAAACTCTTAGTTAGGTTGCTAGATAGTTTGTTTAGCAAAGATCCGGTTTTTGAGTCCATGTTACCTCCACCGAAAAAATCGTTTTTCACCATTTCCGAATCCCCGAAAGAACCGGGATGGGTAACATGGACATACAGTGGTATCAGAGCCTGGCTAAACACTATCTAGCATGTTAGCAAAGTAACTAGAAGTTCGATCGGAGAAAAAATCACAAAACTTGCCCGGGACATAAACTTTCTGTCGATATTTTTACTGCTCTAAAAATCATTTGACATATCTTAAAAATTGCCTCAGGATTTTCTGTAAACACCCAAGAAAAACAATCCAACGAGTCGACCAACTCACCGCGGAACCGCAGCAAGAACGGCTTCTTGCCGCGGATCCGTGGCCGAGTTGACTCGGCCGTGGATCCATTTTCCTGCAGAGTGTTTAAAAGGGTGTTTTGGGATTTTTACAATATGTTGTTTCTGCCCAGAATTTCCAGAAAACAAATTTGTGTTTTGAGGTGGTTACAAATCCGTATTTTGATCGAACTTCTATAGACTTTAGCTAACGGGTTATATCTATGATGTGAAATATGTATTGAACGTCTGCTAATCGCTATATGTCGATTAGTGGGGGTTATACATATCTGTGATCTATAATGTTGATGGTTTGTGTATATGAATTCGTTGGATTGTCGCGGATGAATAGCCGGGGGGTTGTGAGATGAGAGTTTTATTTATCTTTCAATTCATGTAATTTGTAATTGATGTAATATTATTTATATGGCCGCACATCCGGGATGAGGTTGTAGCCGCCATTGTATAATTTCTTTTACTGTTTTTGCTCCTAAGATAGACCCAAGGAGGAGGTGCACAAACTACCGGGTACCTCGAAGTGCCGAGTGGCCTACTCACGTTGTTGAGGGAGGTTGCTTCACTTCGGGTATTTGGCGGGTAGTTTGCCGCACCCGTAAGGGTCTAGGGTGGGGTATTGGCTATTCATCGCTACCATGTAATGCGCTTTTCGTTACAGGCTCGAACGAAATGTGGATTCCTAGTACATCCAATGTGTTCATCTGTGATCTGGAATGGCTATCATTGCATCTGACGAATGTATATATCTATATATGATATCTATTTAAGCGTTGCTTCTGTTTTGCATCCGCGATAGTCCAGCCCCCGCTCTGTCCTTAGTTAAGTAACCTAACGGGTAATGACGGGGCCCCGTTGCGAATGCGGATGCCATAAGCGTACGTCATATTTTCGTTGTTTTCTGCAATGGTAGGATTAAATGATGGGACGCATTAAAATTAATGCAAGAAAATAAACCAAAGTAAAGTCGTTGGAACACTTTCAAAACCACTCGGTTCTTTTCAAAAAACAACTTTTAAACGCGGAGTTTGAACCACTCTTTTTAAAAGCTATCTCGTTTCATCGATTATATCAAGTTCACTACGTTCACGGTTTCGCCAAAACCATTCGTAGCCCTCCGTCATTTCATATGGATAGTCAATAGTATTCAAGCTGTGTTTGTTGGCCAAAGTCAAGGCACAGTGTTTGGTAGCTATTGGGTATTCATATGCAGCATAGATAGATACGTCGGTTTGGGACAGTCATACTGCCTTGTTGGCCAAAGTCAAGGGTAGGTACGGGTGGGTTCAAATTAACCTGGAGAATGACGGGTAGAACTTGAGATGTGACTTATGATTTGTTGGCCAAAGTCAAGGTCATAAGAGCGTGGGGCAAAAATCCACATCGGGAGTTTCTAAAGAAACTGAAACTTGCTAGCGCTGCATACCATTTGGAGTGTGATGATTCTGGTAGGATTCCTTCTGTTTTGTCACGCGATGATATTTGGATCCCGATCCTACTGTGAGTATATGCTACTCATCGGGAAATTTCTCACTTAACGATCAATGCTATAAACCATGTAAGTGTCTAGAAAGGTGTTAGCGGGGCTACGTCCCCAGGGAAAAGAGGTTCTTAAATTAAGGAACTTCGCGAAAGCGTTGGAAAACATCCCTCGAAGTACCGACGCTGGCCTGGATGAACGGTTAAGCAAGTATATTACGGTGAGATTGATCCCGACTAATTCTTCCTTTTTGGTTTGAGGAGGGATTCGAGAAACAGTGGGAGCCATCCTGTTTAGACAAATTAAAAACCACTCTAAATTTTCAAGAGCATCATGCTGAGTGTTTCTTCTCTCTCTCCCAATTGCAGCGACCTATCGTCATGACCGGACTTAAGTTACTTCTAGATAAAAATATACTGACAGGGCCAAACTATAAAGATTAGCTCAGGAATATCAAAATGGCAATCACTTACGACAAGTTGGGGTATCTCCTTACCACCAAAGCTCCCCCTGTCCCAGGTCCCACCTCCAGCGTCGCGGATATAGAAATCCGTAAGACCTGGGAGATCGACTGCGCGAAAGCCAAGTGCCTCGTGCTTGCCTCTATGGACAATGAACATCAGAGGAGGAACGAGAATATGGACCTAGAATCCATATTTCTTCATACAAAAGAACTGTATGGAGAGCAATCCCGTATCGCCAGATACGAAGTCTCGAAAAAGTTGTTTTCAGCGAGATTGGCCATCGGATCATCCGTAGCGGAACACGTGCTTAAGATGATTGGCTTGATTGAAGAGCTCGCGGACCTTGGGACCACGTTAGAGAACGAACTCTATATAGACTTGATTCTCCAGTCCCTTCCTTCCACTTACGCCCAGTTTATCCTGAACTTCAACATGCAAGGAAAGGAGGTTGAACTTTCCGAACTTCTGAACATGTTGAGGAGTGCAGAGGGCACCCTACTGAAAGGTAGGGATACATCCACTTTGTTTGTTGGAAGATCTTCCTCTTCTAGGTCCAAGGCGAAAGCCAAGGGAAAGAAGAAGAAAGCCCTCACCAAACCAAGGGGAGGTGTTAGTAAAGTGGAAATGAAGGGAAAAGTAAAGGCAACAAAGATAGCGCGGCGGCTTGTGGGAAAGGAAGAGTGCTTCTATTGTCATAAGAAAGGACACTGGAAAAAGAATTGCAGGGATTGGAAGGCCAAGAACCAGGATCCGAAGCAAGATGCGGCTTCGGCTTCAGGTGTGTATGTTATTGAAAACTGTCTATCAATAAACTCTACTTCCTGGGTATTGGATACCGGATCAGGATCTCATATCTATAATTTTTTGCAGGCACTGAGAAAGCGTAGGGTTTTGAAGGCAGGTGATATGACCCTCAGAGTTGCAAACGGAGCCGGCATGGATGCTGAGTCCGTGGGGGACTATCACTTGGGAATGTCAGATGGACATGTTTTGGTTTTACGTGATTGTTATTTGGTACCCAATGCAACTTGTAATATCATATCTGTAAATTTAATGTCTAAAGAAGGTTATGAATTTGCATTTGTAAGCAATGTTGTGAACATTCACCTTAATCAAGTTTTGATTGGGTCAGGTACATTAAGCAATGGTATATACGTATTAAACTAACCACAGATTTTCAATGTCCAGAATACACACAAAAGAAAGTCTCCAGAAATCAATCATGCTTTCTTATGGCATTGTAGACTGGGTCACATCAATGAGAGAAGGTTGACTAAGTTACATACAGAAGGATAATTGGATCCGTTCGAATGTCAATCATATGCAACTTGTCAATCCTGTCTCAAAGGAAAGATGACAAAGACTCCGTTTACTGGACACGGAGTAAGAGCGAGCGAGCTCTTAGGGCTCGTACACAGCGATGTATGCGGTCCAATGTCTACACATGCGTGAAGCGGTTATTCTTACTTCATTACTTTTATGGATGATTTTTCAAGGTACGGATATGTCTTCTTAATGAAACATAAATCTGAAGCCTTTGGAAAATTCTAGGAATATAAGAATGAAGTAGAAAAACAAACCGGCAAAAGTATCAAGACACTAAGATCTGATCGAGGTGGTGAATACTTGAGTGCTGAGTTCCTGGATTACTTAAAAGAGAATGGAATTCTCTCTCAGCTTACTCCTCCATACACTCCGCAACATAACGGTGTATCGGAGGGACGGAACCGAACCCTATTGGATATGGTACGTTCCATGATGAGTAACGCTGAGTTGCCGCGATCATTCTGGGGATATGCTCTAGAATCAGCTGCATACCTTTTGAACCGAGTTCCAACTAAGACTGTGCCTACCACACCATATCAGATGTGGTGTGGGAAGAAACCCTATTTTAAGCACATTAAGATATGGGGATGTCCAGCTTTTGTTAAAAAGCAGCATGCGGACAAACTCGAGGCACGCTCAGTACAGTGCAAGTTTGTGGGATATCCAAAGAACTCCAAGGGATATTTCTTCTATTGCGAAGAGGAACAAAAGGTTTTTGTTTCTCGTCATGCCTGCTTCTTGGAAACTGAGTTTTTGGAAAATCAGATAAGTGGGAGCGTAATAGAACTGGAAGAAATTCCAGAACCACGAGCTATTACTGAGATCTTAGAAGAACCAGAGGGTTCGAAACAACAGGACATTCCTACGCCGCTCCGCAGGAGTAGTAGGCAGTCTCATCCGCCCGAGAGATACTACGGTTTTCTCATAGACGGGGATAGAGAGGATTGCATCATTGATAATGATGAGCCGACTAGCTTCTAGCAGGCCATTCAGAGCGTTGACTCAGTAAAATGGCTGGATGCACTGCGGACCGAAATGGACTCCATGTACACCAACAAAGTATGGACTTTAGACGTTGCTCCAGATGGGGTAAAACCCGTAGGATGCAAGTGGATCTTCAAGAGGAAGGTTGGTATAGATGGACAGGTTGAGACCTATAAGGCTAGACTTGTTGCAAAGGGTTTTCGTCAAAGACCTGGTTTGGACTATGACGAAACCTTTTCTCCTGTGGCTATGCTGAAATCCATTCGGATCCTTCTTGCCATTGCTGCCTTCCACGATTATGAGATTTGGCAGATGGACGTAAAGACCGCTTTTCTAAATGGAAATTTAGAGGAGTGTGTCTATATGGACTAGCCAGAGGGTTTCATTCAGAGTGGAAGCAGCGGAAAGGAGTGCAAGTTACTTAAGTCCATCTATGGACTAAAGCAGGCATCGCGGAGTTGGAACATCTGTTTTAATGAGACGGTCAAAGATTTTGGCTTTATCAAAAATCCAGATGAACCATGCATCTATAGTAGATTTGTAGCAAGAACTGTCGTATTCCTCATTTTATACGTGGATGACATTCTCTTGATAGGAAATGACATTCCTATGCTACAATCTGTCAAAGGGTTCTTGTCACACAGCTTCTCCATGAAAGACCTGGGTGATGCCTCTTACATTCTGGGGATCCGGATCCATCGTGATAGATCCAAAAGGATATTAATGTTGGATATAGTGCCCTCAGAGTCAATTATTGGATCACAGGCACGTGATTGCAATGATTGAGGAGGACCTATGCCGGTAGGACAGTCTTACTCGAGATGATAGTATGCTATCTGGTTTATCTTTATCATCGTGTACTGCTTTAGGTGACCTTACGAGTCGCTATTACATGTTGATAGAGCCCCTACGATTCTTGCTTGACTACCAGCAGTATGAGGGCGATCATATACGTGAGAGCTGGACTCTATAAGCACATCCTTAAAAGGTCCCTAGTCGTGGGAGTTTCGAGACAGGGCATCGATTCTCCAGAGTAGACTAGTGTATAAAATCGAGACCCCGACGAGGGGTGGTGGCCGGTCTCATAAGCCACTGGTGTCAGTTGGTTCACCTAAGATGTATACAGGTGCTCATTGGGTTATGAGTACACCGGACAGGACTCGCCGGGAACCTGCTAGTTGGTATTACACCTGACGTCAGATAGCGGTTCCCAGGTGACATGTGTACAGGTTAGTTCATCGACCTGAGATCGTCATTTGTCTCGTGTGAGTTCCCACTGTGCTTTGATTACTACCCAACCATGCTCAAAGGAGACGTGCAAACAGATTTTAGTTGGGTATAGTCCCAAGCCACATGGAGGCAGTGAGCGGATCTGCAAGGGTTCGTCTCTCCCGGTATTGGGGGTGAGGTCGCGCTGTGTCTAGGAGAGCCAGTACATGAAAAGTGCTTGGCCAAGGCAGGAGATTTACTGGTAGGTATTCCAGTAGTATCTCAGGGTGTTATGGGCTACACTTCGACACGACTTGTACCGATATTGGGGGTCTGGCTTTTACCAACCCCCTAGGCCCGCCATGCGATGCTCATAGACGAACGGACCGGACTGTACGGATATTGTCACTGATAGGCTCAGTAGGGTGTCAGGATGAGTTCGCTCATCGACGTCCCTTTTGGTCAATAGCTGGTGGCCCGTCACGTATGGCTGACACCTCTGACTTGCTAGTGGTTAAATCCACAGCCATTGTATTGACGAGTCTTTAGAGTCCACCACACACTCAGTTACTCAGGTTTCGGGCGAAACGCTGTAGAGGCCGTAGGGTGATATGGCAGGGTTCGATCAGATACGTGCGGTATTGCACGGATCGTGATCGAACGGTTTTTACTAGCCGGCTTTGGCTTAAGCCGGATCCTAGTATTAGATATTGTAGATTTTGTCTCTTTGCATTTGTGTTCAGTGGGAATACAAATGTGGGCATGTATATGCAGTAGCGGGGTTTTCCTGTAATTTATTACGGGATCGATTTTCTGAAGTTGCCAGTTTGCATTTCGTTCCGGCCGGTTTTCCTTTGTTCCTTCGCGGCCGGACTTTTCGATGGAGGGGGTTATTTGCAAGTTTGCAAATAACTTATTGTGGAGGGGTTTATTGTGATTGTGGCTTCTATCATCATGAGATTCCATTTGAATCAATCTTTGCATTTATTGTGATGGTTTTTGTGAAAGGATTGAAATGGAAAATGAGAGTGACTTTAATCTTGGATTATCTTCTCATTTTCTTCTCTTGGTTAAAAAGATTCTTTTTCTACCACCCATATTCTTTAGGGGGCCGGCCACATTAGAGAGGAAGAGAGAGGTTTCATTATGTCAGGGAATTCATTTTTTGTAGGAAAATGATCATCTCCCTTTTTAGCTTGCTACCAAAATTCCGATGCATATCTCTCCATTGTTCATTCTCTACTCCACCTCTATCATGGCAACTTCACTACCCCAAAGAGACATAGCATTCTACACTAGCCTACAGCAAATCTTGGACGCGTCGGCTAGCCAACTTCGCGCCCGAGTTGCCTCGGCCCCGATGTGGGAGCTCGTAAACGAACCCGGCTACGTGGTGCCTTTCCGACGAGGAGGTGACGGACGGAGATTCCGTGGGAGATTGGAGTGGAGACGAAGACCGAAGGACACGGATCGCTTGGTATAACTCTCTACCCGTATTTTAGTTTGCTAGTAGCTAGGTTAATGTCCCGATCCAGGATTTTTGTGCGCGGTGGTGCCGGTTTGCTAGTTTACAAAGTATTTTTCGTTTCCGCGTTTCTGGCGTCGGATCGACGGCCGGGGCGTCGCCACGGACTTTCATTGGTATTAGAGCCTCGCCATTAACCATGCCTAGCTTGCTCTAGCATGTTTAGAACTCGATCGAACAATAAAACCCCAAAAACCGTATTTTTCCTTGCATCTGGTTTCTGTCGAAATTTTTTTAGCTCTAAAAATTTTTCAGGTTGTTTCACAATGATGTGCAGGGAATTCTAAGCACTCTGTGAAAATTTGGTCGCGAGATCTCACCAGACCACCGCGGAACCGTGGCCAAACCCATGCTTGGGCCGCGGTTCCACCGCGCTTTTAACTGTTCAGCGCACCAAATTTTTACAGAGAGCTCCTGTGTAGAAAATAGGGTTTTTGGAATATTCTTTTTGGGCCCAGATTTTCTGTGAGTGCTACAGTACTGCTAGGGGCCCACTTCGATAAATTTGTTCGATCGGATATTTTAAACATGCTAGTTCACAATATTTACATTATATCTGCGACCGTGAATGTCACTCGATCGGTAAATCCAGTCTATCTGCTATAGACCTTTTAGACGGATTTGCGAACGTAACATTCACGTTGATGTTCTGTGTTGTGCTGTGATGTTGTGGATTGGTCGTGGAGGATAGCCTGGATGCAATGTTAGTACAGTTTTGTTTTATATGTACATTTGATATTGCGGGGCGAGCGTCCGACATGTGGACTGCCGTCACTGCCTGTTTGTATTATTCTTTTGGGGCACGAACGGGTCGAGGTCGATGTACCCGTTGTATGTATATTTTACTTTCTGTACTAGGATTACCCAACGGAGGGGTGCACGGATAGCCGGGTTCTGGAGGGCAACGGGGCCGCATCTCATGGCGTTGAGACGGAGGGGGCTTTACTCTAGAATTGGCGGGCTATTCGCCGCACTCGTAGGGGGTATAGGTTGACCCAGGAGGGGTGCCCAAGTTACCGGATTCCGTGAAGTGCTCAGTGGTCCATTCACGTTGCTGAAGGGGGCTGCCTCGCTTCAGGTTTTGGCGGGGAACTTGCCGCGCCCGTAGGGGTCTAGGATTTTCATTGCACAGGCTATCCACACGACCAGGGGAACATCGGGTTTCAGTAGCGGCTCTGTGAAACCCGGGGATCCCAGATATCTGTATTGTTCTGTGATGCTGTACATTTCTGTGATGCTGCATTTTTTATCACGCCTTGAGCGAAAATTATATATTATATATATACTAGTAGATGTTGTATATGTTTTGCATCCGCGCTAGTCCAGTCCCCGCTCTGTCGTTAGTTAGCTAACCTAACGGGTGATGACGGGACCCAGTGGCGAATACGGATGGCATATACGTACGTCATTATTTTCGTTCTTTATTGGTGTGATCAATTGATGGGACTGCGTTGATTCGGATCAATGCAAGATAAACAAACCTATTCTGATGTTGTTAGAACATTTTTCAAAAAGCTATTATTGCAAGGGCGTTCACTTTTGTTTTGCATCGTGGTATTCAGTTGGAATATCCTGCTCCTCAGTCGACGAGGCAAGGGCCGAGATCCCTTCACCGGGAGTGACCCCTTGGACAGAAGTTTCCGTCAGGGCAATAACTTCACTATAGCCAATTACTTTTGCTTTGCATCGTGGTATTCAGTTGGAATATCCTGCACCCCATCCTATGGGGAAAGAGTCGAGATCCCTTCACCGGGAGTGACCTCTTTAGCAAAGGTTTTCGTCACTATATTTTTATAAAGCTATCAGTTCCTTCAACGATATCAAGTTCATTACGTTAAAGGTTTTCGCCAGAAACCATTCGTAGCCCTCCGTCATTTCAGAACGGTAGCACTTAGTATTCATGCTATGTATGTTGGCCTTCGTCAAGGCATAGTGTATGGTAGCTATTTATTACTTTTCTGCAGTATAGATAGATGCGTTGGTTTGGGACAGTCGTACTACTATTTTGGCCTTCGTCAAGGGTATGTACGGGTGGGTTCAAATTAACCTGGATAATGACGGGTAGAACTTGACATGTGACTTATGATATGTTGGCCTTCGTCAAGGTCATAAGTGCATGGGACAAAAATCCACATCGGGAGTTTCTAAAGAAACTGAAACTTGCCAGATATGAGCATACCTTCTGGAGTGTGATAACGTGAGCGGATTCCGTCACGTTATCATGCGGTGATAGTTGGATCCCGATTCCCACTGATGAGTTGTTTTACTCCTCGGGTGATCCCGGCTAATTCTTCTTTCAGGTTTGGGGAAGAATTTGACGTTACAGTGGGAGGTTTCCAGATTAGATAAAGTGATAACCATTCTGATCTAGGTTAGAGTGCACGCTGAGTGTTTCTTTTCTCTATCTCTTTGGCAGCGACCATTGACCCGACCCTAGACTATGACTCAGTGACCAAGTTGACCGAACCTTCTTAACACTGGCTTTTGGATTGTCAGGGTTGCAGACCTCATTACCACTCCTACTTTTACCCTTTTCTCCAGGACACCCCGTATTACTACGAACGCCCACTTCCATTGGACAAAACCATCGTATGGATATATACGAACTCGAAGGAATTCGAGGATGGTTTCCGGTTCTGGAGAAAACGGATAGGACTATTCAGTTGTCTTTTCCTTTTACCTTCTTTCAGGTTGCGAGTACTCCTTGGTTTAGGAGGTAGTACACCTATTACGCAAATTGGATAGTCTTCTTCCAAACCATAGGCAGGTGCCGACCGGTAGGGAATGAAGAAAACCAGTTAGCCTAAACGGTGTACAGAAGGTATTAAGTTAAGACAAAGAAAGGGATTAGTAGGAGGGCAAAGTAAATTGCGACTGCTATTCATGACCAAACCAAGTATTTCTTCGCCAATCCTAAATCGCCTTTGTATTTCTCCAGGACACTCCGTATCACTACGAAGATCCCAAGTTTATTAGATAATCCATCGTATGGTTATATACGAACTCGAAAGGAACTTGTTCCAGTTCAGGGATGGATCCTGGTTCAGGAGAAATAGGAATAAGGTTTATTCGGTTGTCTTTTATCTTCACCTTCTCTCGCATTGCGAGTGCTCCTAGGATTAGGAAAGTACACCCATTATGCTTTTTGGATAGTCTTCTTCCAAACCATAGGCTGGTGCCGAACAGTAGGGAAGGAAGAAAACCATTTGGCCTAAAAGGGTGTACAGAAGGTAATGACTAAAGACATATAAAGGGACTTGGAGAGGTGGCAAAGAAATATACGGTTATAGTTGTGAATCTGTATAATGGAAGAGGCATTACTAGAAATACCGGGATACCCCATCGAAACATTTCAATGTTTCAGTTTCACTCTTTACTGTTAAAAGAAAACTGATTTCCCAATTAGACACTTGCTCCAGGGTATGTATTTACCAGGTATGATTCTCACATCTGTATGGTTTTACAGATGATGAGTGGGTGTAAGTTAATGGGGATTAGGTGATCATCCTCATTATATCGGAATTCGTTGTAATTATGATATTTGAGGAAATCGCCTAGGTTGTTTGCCGGACAGCAAATATTTCGTTTTGAATATCCGTTGTTATGCACCAATTTCAAATTGATATATCTGTACGTCTATTTTAATAGAGTGAGATATACCTTTTTGAAATTATGTCTATGACATTTACTTATACCAGTGGATGGTTAGGTAAGGAGCATTAAACAGCGGTGTAATTCTTCTTAACCATAAGTACAGTTTTCAATCTACGACACACAGTGAATGAGTTATTAGACTCAAGGGACTTATACAGAGTATTGTATGTTGTCCAGTGTCTATTAGGACAGAGGGGTAGGTACTCGTACTATATTCTATTTACTTATGACTTCACTAGTTCTTAAATAGGTGTTTCGTAGAAACGCAGGGTCCAAGTTTTGAGAAGTTATAAGTATAAGATTAAAGTAGAGAACCAGGGATTGCAAGTATCAGGATTCTTCAAGGAGATCGAAGATGTAGATACTTGTATATGGTATTCAGTTGATAGTAATGATTAAGAGAACTAGCTTCTCTTTCAGGTTACTCATAATTGGAAGCATTCCTAAGTTGAGTAACGCTAATCGGCCTCCTTCCATTTACTTGACATGCACTGGAGACAGCTTCATGATTTGAATCTGGTTCAATTAAATCAGTGCCTCTGTTTCTATATTGGATATAGAACAGTTCATATCTTAACGATGTTAAGATACGGGGAGTTGTCCGGCTTATGCTTAAAACCAGACTCCGGATAAGTCAAGGCACGTTTCTGTAATAGCTGTTTGTGGGTTGACCCGGGCTATGACGAGGGTTGACTTTCTACCATCTGGAAGATCAATAGTGATATTGTTCTTAACTCGCCACAGTTTTAATTAAAAATGTATTTCTTTTTCGGAAAACAGTAGTGGGAGTATGGTAGAACTGGAAGTGATTCCAGAACCGCAAACGACTACTGAAGATTTGATAAAGAACCTAAAGATTCAATCTGGTTTGACATTCCATTGGCCACTCCGCAGATATGGTGGGTAACCTCAGGCACCCGAGAGGTACTTCGGTATGCTCAGGGACGGTGCCAGGAAGGTTCTAGTTTACCCAGACTTACCATTGCTTTTGTTCCAGACTGTGAGACCCGGCAGGAGGGTGAGTATAGCGTCGTTCTAAACTAGTTTTAGAAGTGCACGTCTATATGACTCTGCCAGAAGGTTGTCGTAGTTAGTGGGAGCAGCGGAAGCATTGGTGGACATCAGGCTTATGTCTATTTATAGACTAAAGCAGATATAGCGGAGATAGATCATCTATTTCTGATGTGACAGTCATAGGTTTGACTTCATCAGAATAGGGGATGGATCTGTTAAGAAGGTAGTAGGGTGTGATGTCCTGGTATTTGATGACATACACAAAGTAGGAAGTGATATTCCTATACTACGATCGGTTATACTTTAGTTGTCACACAGTGGTTTCTCCACACAGGACATGGATCTTATATCGGACATTCTGGTTAATAGATCTATGGTTTTTGATCTAGATTTGGGTGGTTTCCCAATCAGGGTACTTAGACAGCATGCTATGAGTATTTAGAATGGACGACTCCTGGCACGGTAGTGTACCTGCAGGTAATGGAGTCACCCTCTCTAAAGGTGTCTTACAGACTAAAGGGGAGAGGGATGTGCATGATTGGCAGATCACTTACTTAAGCAATTGAGTCAATCATGAGATGTCAAGTACCACACCAGATGTTGTTTTTGTAGTAGATGCAGTAAGTTTATATTTATCCAATCCTGGGGAAACAGTCGGAAGCAGTTTTAGAACATAAGTGGATGTTCTAGGGAAATGATAACGGCAGCCTCCTTTAGGAGACGGTTATCATTCCAGGTTTCCAAGGTGACCTGGACGGCAGAGTGGCCGTCAGAGTTATAGTTTTCCCTCTGATGAGGGGCAGTATTTTGGACAGGTGGTCCAGGTGGATACTGAGGGAAGGCATGGCGCAGGATACTGATTATGATCAGTTGACGATACAGTCTAAGAAGTTTGGATTTGGAGTTCATTTATGAGCTAGGTTCCATCAGACATCCAGACATTCTAAAACTGGTATTGCTCATTTCGGAAGATGGCTTTCTCCGCGAACATGGGATATCGAGAGACATAGAAAGAAACATCACAGCGGATCCACTCACTGAGGCTATTCCTCGAACGCAATAGTTTCACAAACGTGCTTTGTGAGACTGACTAGTAGAGGAGTTGGGTGTTCGGTATCACACGGGCTGTGAGTATGCGACATCGCAATAATTAGCCTTGAGTGCAAGTGGGAGATTGTTGGATATAGTGCCCTCAGAGTCAATTATTGGATCACAGGCACGTGATTGCAATGATTGAGGAGGACCTATGCCGGTAGGACAGTCTTGCTCAAGATGATAGTATGCTATCTGGTTTATCTTTATCATCGTGTACTGCTTTAGGTGACCTTACGAGTCGCTATTACATGTTGATAGAGCCCCTAGGATTCTTGCTTGACTACCAGCAGTATGAGGGCGATCATATACGTGAGAGCTGGAGTCTATAAGCACATCCTTAAAAAGGTCCCTAGTCGTGGGAGTTTCGAGACAGGGCATCGATTCTCCAGAGTAGACTAATGTATACAGTCGAGACCCCGACGAGGGGTGGTGGCCGGTCTCACAAGCCACTGGTGTCAGTTGGTTCACCTAAGATGTATACAGGTGCTCACTGGGTTATGAGTACACCGGACAGGACTCGTCGGGAACCTGCTAGTTGGTATTATACCTGACGTCAGATAGCAGTTCCCAGGTGACATGTGTATAGGTTAGTTCATCGACCTGAGATCGTTATTTGTCTCGTGTGAGTTCCCACTGTGCTTTGATTACTACCCTACCACGCTCAAAGGAGACGTGCAAACAGGTTTTAGTTGGGTACAGTCCCGAGCCACATGGAGGCAGTGAGCGGATCTGCAGGGGTTCGTCTCTCCCGGTATTGGGGGTGAGGTCGCGCTGTGTCTAGGAGAGCCAGTACATGAAAAGTCCTTGGCCAAGGAAGGAGATTTACTGGTAGGTATTCTAGTAGTATCTCAGGGTATTCTGGGCTAAACTCCGACACGACTTGTACCGCTATTGGGGGTCTGACTTTTACCAACCCCCTAGGCCCGCCATGCGATACTCATAAACGAACGGACCGGACTGTACGGATGTTGTCTCTGACAGGCTCAGTAGGGTGTCAGGATGTGTTCGCTCATCGACGTTCCTTTCGGTCAATAGCTGGTGGCCCGTCACGTATGGCTGATACCTCTGACGTGCTAGTGGTTAAATCCACAGCCATAGTATTGACGAGTCTTTAAAGTCCACCACACACTCAGTTAGTCAAGTTTCAGGCGAAACGCTGTAGAGGCCGTATGGAGATATGGCAGGGTTCGATCAGATACGTGCGGTATTGCACGGATCGTGATCGGACGGTTTTTACTAGCCGGCTTTGGCTTAAGTCGGATCCTAGTATTAGATAGTGTAGATTTTGTCTCTTTGCATTTGTGTTCAGTGGGAATACAAATGCGGGCATGTATATGCAGTAGCGGGGTTTTCCTGTAATTTATTACGGGATCGGTTTTCTGAAGTTGCCAGTTTGCATTCCGTTCCGGCCGGTTTTCGTTTGTTCCTTCGCGGCCGGACTTTTCGATGGAGGGGGTTATTTGCAAGTTTGCAAATAACTTATTGTGGAGGGGTTTATTGTGATTGTGGCTTCTATCATCATGAGATTCCATTTGAATCAATCTTTGCATTTATTGTGATGGTTTTTGTGAAAGGATTGAAATGGAAAATGAGAGTGACTTTAATCTTGGATTATCTTCTCATTTTCTTCTCTTGGTTAAAAAGATTCTTTTTCCACCACACATATTCTTGAGGGGGCCGGCCACATTAGAGAGGAAGAGAGAGATTTCATTATGTGAGGGAATTCATTTTGTGTATGAAAATGATCATCTCCCTTTTTAGCTTGCTACCAAAATTCCCCTGCATATCTCTCCATTGTTCATTCTCTACTCCACCTCTATCATGGCAACTTCACTACCCCAAAGAGACATAGCATTCCACACTAGCCTACAGCAAATCTTGGACGCGTCGGCTAGCCAACTTCATGCCCGAGTTGCCTCGGTCCAAAGGTGGGAGCCCGTAAACGAACCCGGCTACGTGGTGCCTTTCCGACGAGGAGGTGACGGACGGAGATTCCACGGGAGATTGGAGTGGAGACGAAGACCGAAGGACACGGATCGCTTGGTATAACTCTCTACCCGTATTTTAGTTTGCTAGTAGCTAGGTTAATGTCCCGATCCAGGATTTTTGTGCGCGGTGGTGCCGGTTTGCTAGTTTGCAAAGTATTTTTCGTTTCCGCGTTTCCGGCGTCGGATCGACGGCCGGGGCGCCGCCGCGGACTTACAATTAGGACTTTCACAGTCCACGTACATCGACACCATACTGAAAAGATTCAGTATGGAAGATTCCAAGCGCGGTAATCTACCAGCTTGTCACGGGATCACCCTCTCCAAAGAGATGTCTCCAAAGACTGATTTGGAAAGGGATCGCATGTCTATTATACGCTACGCTTCTGTGGTAGGCTCTTTAATGTATGCGATGTTGTGTACCAGACCAGATGTAGCTTATGCACTAAGTGTGGTAAGCCGGTATCAGTCAAACCGTGGGGAGAAGCACTGCATAGCGGTAAAGAACATTCTCAAGTACCTGAGAAGGACTAAGGAGATGTTCTTGGTGTATGGCGGAAAAGACCTCCAGATCGAGGCCTTTGCTGACTCCAGCTTGCAGAGTGACAAGGATGATTCTAAGTCCATGTCGGGTTATGTCTTTACCCTCAATGGAGGGGCGGTGTGTTGGAGGAGTTCCAAACAGGAAACCGTTGCTGACTCGACGATGGAAGCGGAATATATCGCTGCTGTTGATGCCGCAAAAGAAGCCGTCTGGATAAGGAAGTTCTTGACAGAACTTTTGGTGGTTCCGTCCAATATTGATCCAATACCTCTGTATTGCGACAACAATGGGGCTATAGCTTTAGCGAAGGAACTCAGGTCCCATCAGAACTCCAGACACATCTTGAGGCGGTATCACCTGATCAGGAAGATCGTGGATCGCCGGGAGATCGAGGTTCGGAGGGTTGCTACGGAAGATAACACTGCTGATCCACTCACCAAAGCCTTACCCCAGACTCAGTTCGAGCGGCTGATTGAGATGATGTTGGAGATAGTGCCCTCAGAGTCAATTATTAGGTCACAGGTACGTGATTGCAATAATTGATGGAGGACCTATCCCGGTAGGACAGTCTTACTCGAGATGATAGTATGCTATCTGGTTTACCTTTATCATCGTGTACTGCTTTAGGTGACCTGACAGGTCGCTATTACACGTTGGTAGAGCCCCTAGGATTCTTGCTTGACGACCAGCAGTATGAGGGCGATCATATACGTGGGAACTGGCAGTCTATAAGCATATCCATAAATGGTCCCTAGTCGTGAGAGTTTTGAGACAGGGCATCGATACTCCAGAGTAGACTAGTGTATACAGTCGAGACCCCGACGAGGGGCGGTGGCCGGTCTCACAAGCCACTGGTGTCAGTTGGATCACCTAAGATGTATACAGGTGCTCATTGGGTTATGAGTACACCGGACAGGACTCGCCGGGAACATGCTAGTTGGTCATATACCAGACGTCAGATGGCAGTTCCCTGGTGACATGTGTGCAGGTTAGTTCATCGACCTGGGGATCGTCATTTGTCTCGTGTGAGTTCCCACTGTACTTTGATTACTACCCTACCACGGCTCAAAGGAGTCGTGCAAACAGGTTTTAGTTGGGTGCAGTCCCGAGCCACATGGAGGCAGTGAGCGTATCTTCAGGGGTTCGTCTCTCCCGGTATTGGGGGTGAGGTCGCGCTGTGTCTAGGAGAGCCATTACACGAAGTCCTTAGCCAAGGCAGGAGATTTTCTGGTAGGTATTCCAGTAGTATCTCAGGGTGTTCTGGGCTACACTCCGACACGACTTGTACCGCTTTTGGGGGTCTGACTTTTACCAACCCCCTAGGCCCGCCATGCGATACTCATAAACGAACGGACCGGACTGTACGGATATTGTCACTGACAGGCTCAGTAGGGTTGTCGGCTGAGTTCGCTCACAGACGTCCCTTTTAGTCAATACCTGGTAGCCCGTTACGTATTGGCTTATACCTCTGACGTGCTAGTGGTTAAATCCACAACCAAGGTGTTGACGAGTCTTTAGAGTCCCCCACATTCTATTACTCAGCTTTCGGGCGAAAGGTTGTAGAGGCCGTATGGAAATATGGTAAGGTCCGATCAGATACGTGCGGTATTGCACGGATCAGGATCGGACAGTTTGTACTATAGGCCGTATGGATATATGGCAGGGTTCGATCAGATACGTGCGGTATTGCACGGATCAGGATCGAACGGATATTACTAGCCGGCTTTGGTATAAGCCGGATCCTAGTATAGTACAGTGTAGATTTTGTCTCATTGCATTTGTATTTCGGTCGGAATACAAATGCGGGTGTGTATACACAGTATCGGGGTTTTCCTGTAATTTATTACGGGACCAGTTTTCTGGAATTGCCAGTTTGCTTTCCGTTTCGGCCAATTTCCTTTGTATCGTTCATTGGCCGAAGATTGGTGGAGGAGGGCTTATTTGCATTGTTGCAAATAGGCATTTGTGGAGGGTGTTCTTTGCATATATTTGTATTATGATGGTTTCATGATGGAGCCCATCCCTTGACCTTTCTTGCTTGACTTTGTGAGGTGATGATGGTGGTGTTGGAGTGTTGTTTTATTTGCTATCATGGTTGTTGGTTGAGTGTTGGAATTATTGGAATGATGATTCTTTGCATGATAGCCTTCTCTTTCTCTCCCTTGGATTATTGCATATCTTTCTCATGCTTTACCATTACCTCCACTCTCATTCCTCCCTCTCAAATTGTCATGGCCGGCCTCCCCCTTTAGTGGGCTGTCCAAAATTTTGAGGGTGGGATTTTGCTTCATTTCATGTTGCAAAATTCCCACAAGTTCAATCCAAAAAGCCCCAAGTTCAATTCCTCCACAAATGGCAATTCCACGACCCCAAAAATGAGACTTCTTCACTACACATTCTACAGCGAATCTTGGGCACGTCGACTAGCCAGCTTCGTGCCCGAGTTGCCTCGGCATTGAGGTGGGAGCCCGTAAAAGAAGTAGGCGATGTGGTGCACTTCCGGCGACGAGGAGGAGACGGGACATTCCGCAGGAGATCGGGACGACGACGAGAAGACCGGAGGACTCGGATCTGTCGGTATATCTCTCTTCCCCTTCTTGTAGATAGCTAGGACTAATTAATGGTTCGATCCGGGTATTAGTGCGCGGCGGTTTGCCAGTCAAGTAAAATTTAAAGTTTATCACCGCTTCCGCATTTGGCCGTCGGATTGACGGCCGGGGCGCCGCCGTGCACTTACAGTGGTATCAGAGCCTCGCCATTAACTTAGTCTAGCTTGGTTTAATGTGTTTTGCATTTCCGATCGACCAAAATTCCAAAATCTTCATTTTTGTTAGCATCAGTTTCTGTTGAAATTTTTTGGTCTCCAAAAATTTTTCAGGTTGTATAAAATTGATGTACTGGAGATTATAAGAGCTCTGTAAAAATTCGATGGAGTGATTCCACTGTGGGAGAGCGGAACCGCCGCAAACACCCCCTTCTCGCCGCGGTTCCGCCGCACACTGTGGAGATCCCTGCACCAAATTTCTACAGTTCCTTTCTGGGCTTAAAATATGGGTTTTGGAATATTAATTTTGGGCCCAGAATTTCTTGATGTGATACAGTAGTACTTGGGGGCCCACTTGTTAAAGTTTGATCGATCGGATATTTTAAACACATTATTTCACAGTATTTACATTATATCTGCGACCGTGAATGTCACTCGATCGGTAAATCCATTCTAACTGCTATAGCCCGGTTAGACGGATTTGCGAACGTGACTTTCACGTTGATGTTCTGTTTTTGCTGTGATGTTGTGGATCGGTCGTGGGGGATAGCCTGGATGCAATGCTAGTACAGTTTCTGTTGTATTATGTACATTTGATATTGCGGGGCGAGCGTCCGACATGTGGACTGCCGTCACTGCCTGTTTGTATTATTATTTTGGTACACGACCAGGTTGCGGTCGATGTACCCGGTGTATGTATATTTTACTTTCTGTACTAGGATTGCCCCGCGGAGGGGTGCACGGATAGCCGTGTTCTAGAGGGCAACAAGCCCGCATCTCATGGCATTGAGACGGAGGGGGCTTCACTCAAGAATTGACGGGCTATTCGCCGCACTCGTAGGGGGTACAGGTTGACCCAGGAGGGGTGCCCAAGTTACCGGATTCCGTGAAGTGCTGGGTGGTCCATTCACGGTGCTGAAGGGGGCTGCCTCGCTTCAGGTTTTGGCGGGTGACTTGCCGCGCCCGTAGGGGTCTAGGTTCTCATTGCACAGGTTATCCACACGACCAGGGGAACGTCGGGTTTCAGTAGTGGCTCTGTGAAACCCGGGGATCCCAGATATCTGTATTGTTTCTGTGATGCTGTACATTTTCTGTGATGTTGCATTTTATCACGCCTTGAGCGAATATAATATATTGGTATATATATTAGTAGATGTTGTATATGTTTTGCATCCGCGCTAGTCCAGTCCCCGCTCTGTCGTTAGTTAGCTAACCTAACGGGTAATGACGGGACCCAGTGGCGAATGCGGATGGCATATACGTACATCAGTATATTTTCGTTCTTTTTGGTGTGATCAATTGATGGGACTGCGTTGATTCGGATCAATGCAAGTTAAAAACAAACCTAATCTGATGTTGTTGGAACACTTTTCAAAAAGCTGTTATTGCAAGGACGTTCACTTTTGTTTTGCATCGCGGTATTCATTTAGAATATCCTGCTCCTCAGTCGACGAGGCAAGGGCCGAGATCCCTTCACCGGGAGTGACCCCTTGGACAAAAAGTTTGCGTCAGGGCAATGACTTCACTATAGCCGATTACTTTTGCTTTGCATCGCGGTATTCATTTGGAATATCCTGCACCCCATTCTACGGGGAAAGAGCCGAGATCCCTTCACCGGGAGTGACCTCTTTAGCAACGGTTTTCGTCACTATATTTTTAAAAGCTATCCGTTCCTTCAACGATATCAAGTTCATTACGTTAAAGGTTTTCGCCAGAAACCATTCGTAGCCCTCCGTCGTTTCATATAGGTGGTCAATAGTATTCAAGCTGTGTATGTTGGCCAAAGTCAAGGCACAGTGATTGGTAGCTATTGGGTATTCATATGCAGCATAGATAGATGCGTTGGTTTGGGACAGTCGTACTGCCATTTTGGCCAAAGTCAAGGGTAGGTACGGGTGGATTCAAATTAACCTGGAGAATAACGGGTAGAACTTGACATGTGACTTATGATATGTTGGCCAAAGTCAAGGTCATAAGAGCATGGGGCAGAAATCACATCGAGAGTTTCAAAAGAACTGAAACTTGCCAGATATGCGCATACCTTCTAGAGTGTGATGATGTGAGCGGATTCCGTCACGTTATAATGCAATGATAGTTGGATCCCGATTCCTACTGATGAGTTAGTTTACTCCTCGGGTGACCCCGACTAATTCTTCTTTCAGGTTTGGAGGAGAATTTGAGGTACAGTGGGAGGTTTCCAGATTAGATAAATTGGTAACCATTCTGATCTAGGTTAGAGTGCACGCTGAGTGTTTCTTTTCTCTCTCTCTTTGGCAGCGACCATTGACCCGATCCTAGACTATGACTCAGTGACCAAGTTGACCGAACCTTCTTAAACACTGGCTTTTGGATTGTCAGAGTTGCAAACCTCATTGCCACTCCTACTTTTACCCTTTTCTCCTGGACACCCCGTATTACTACGAACGTCCACTTCCATTGGACAAAACCATCGTATGGTTAGATATGAACTCGAAGGAATTTATTCGAGGATGGTTTCAGGTTCTGAAGAAAACGGATAGGATTATTCAGTTGTCTTTTCCTTTTACCTTCTCTCAGGTTGCGAGTACTCCTTGGTTAAGGAGATAGTACACCTATTACGCAAATTGGATAGTCTTCTTCCAAACCTTAGGCTGGTGCCGACCGGTAGGGAATGAAGAAAACCAATTAGCCTAACGATGGTGTACAGAAGGTATTAAGTTCAGACAAAGCAAGGGATTAGTAAGAGGGCAAAGTAAATTGCAACAGATATTCACGACCAAACCAAGTATTCCTTCGCCAATCCTAAAATCACCTTTGTATTTCTCCAGGACACTCCGTATCACTACGAAGATCCACAGTTTATTGGATACTCCATCGTATGGTTATATACGAACTCGAAAGGAACTTGTTCCAGTTCGGGGATGGATTCTGGTCCAGGAGAAATAGGAATAAGGTTTATTCGGTTGTCTTTTATCTTCACCCTCTCTCATTGCGAGTGTTCCTAGGATTGGGACAGTACACCCATTATGCTTATTGGATAGTCTTCTTCCAAACCATAGGCTGGTGCCGAACGGTAGGGAAGAAAGAAAACCAATTGGCCTAAAGGGGCGTGCAGAAGGTAATGACTAAAGACATATGAAGGGATTTGGAGAGATGGCAAAGAATTATACGGTTACAGTCGTGAATCTGGAAGAGGCATTACTAGGAATACGCGGATACCCCGTCGAAACATTTCAATGTTTCAGTTTCACTGTGTACTGTTAAAGGAAAACTGATTTCCCGATTAGACACTTGCTCCAGGGTATGTATTTACCAGGTATGACTCTCACATCTGTATGGTTTTATAGATGATGAGTGGGAGTAAGTTATTAGGAATTAGGTGATCATCCTCATTATATCGGGATTCGTTGTAATCGGTGATATTTGAGGAAGTCACCTGGGTTGTTTGCCGGACGGCAAATATTTGGTTTTGAATATCCGCTGTTATGCACCAATTTCAAATTGATATATCTGTACGTCTATTTTCATAGAGTGAGATATACCTTTATGAAGTTATGTCTGCGACATTTACCTATATCAGTGGATGGTTAGGTAAGGAGCATTAAACAGCGGTGTAATTCTTCTTAACCATAAGTACAGTTTTCAACCTACGACACACAGTGAAAGAGTTATCAGACTCAAGGGACTTATACAGAGCATTGTATGTTGTCCAGGGTCCATCAGGACAGAGGGGTTGGTCCTCGTACTATATTCAGTTTACTTATGACTTCTCTAGTTTTTAGACAGGTGTTTCATGGAAACACAGGGTCCGAATTTTGAGAAGTTATAGGTATTTGAATAGAGTGGAGAACCAGGTGTAGCAAGTATCGGGATTCTTCAAAGAGATCGAAGATGTAGATACTTGCGTATGGTATTCAGTTCATAGTAGTGATTAAGAGATCTTGCTTCTCTTTCAGGTTACTCATGATTGGAAGTATTCCTAAGTTGAGTAACGCTGATCGGCCTTCATCCATTTAGTTGACATGCACTGGAGATAGCTGCATGATTTGAATCTGGTTCGATTAAATCAGTGCCTCTGTTTCTATATTGGATATAGTACAGTTCATATCTTAACGGTGTTAAGGTACGGGGAGTTGTCCGGCTTATGATTAAAACCAGACACTGGACAACTCAAGGCACGATTCTGTAATGGCTGTTTGTGGGTTGACCCAGGCTATGACGAGTGTTGACTTTCTACCATCTGGATGAACAATAGCAATATTGTTCTAGACTCGCCACAGTTTTATTAAAAATGGATTTTTTCAGAAAACAGTAGTGGGAGTATGGTAGAACTGGAAGTGATTCCAGAACCACAAACGATTACTGAAGATTTGATAAGGAACCTAAAGATTCAATCTGGATTGACATTCCATTGGCCACTCCGAAGATACGGTGGGTAACTTCAGGCACCCGAGAGGTACTACGGTAGCCTCAAGGACAGTGACAGGGAAGTTCTTGTTTACCCACAATTACCATTGCTGTTGTTCCAGGCTGCGAGACCCGGCGGGAGGATGAGTATAGCGTCGTTCTAAACTAGTTTTAGAAGTGTACGTCTATATGACTCTGCCAGAGGGTTGTCGTAGTCAGTGGGAGCAGCGGAAGCATTGGTGGACAGGTAGCTTATGTCTATTTATAGACTGAAGCACCAGTAGCGGAGATAGATCATCTATTTCTGACGTGACAGTCATGGGTTTGACTTCACCAGAATAGGGGATGGATCTGTTGAGAAGGTAGTAGGGTGTGATGTGATGATATTTGGATGACATACACAGAATAGGAAAAGAAACTCCTATACTACGATCGGTTATACTTTGGTCGTCACACAGTAGTTTCTCCATATGGGACTTGGACATTATATCAGACATACTGGTTACTGGATCTATGGTATTAGATCTAGATTTGGGTGGTTTCCCAATCAGGGTACTTAGACGGCATTCTAAGAGTATTTAGAATGGACGACTCCTGGCACGGTAGTGTACCTGCAGGTAATGGAGTCACCCTCTCCAAAAGGTGTCTTACAGACTAAAGAGGAGAGGGACGTGCATGATTGGCAGATCACTTGCTCAGGCAATTGAGTCAATCATGAGATGTCAAGTACCACACCAGATGTTGTTCTTGCACTAGATGCAATAAGTTGACATTGATCCAATCCTGGAGAAACAGTCGGAAGCAGTTTTAGAACATAAGTGGATGTTCTAGGGATATGATAACGACAGCCTCATTCGGGAGACAGTTATCATTCCAGGCTTCCAAGGTGACATGGACGACAAGGAGGTTGTCAGAGTTATAGTTCTCCTTCTGACGAAGGGCTGTATTTTGGACAGGTGTTCCAAGGCAATACTGAGGGTGGCATGGCGCAGGATACTGATTAAGTTCAGTTGACGATACAGTCTAAGAAGTTTGGATTTGCAGTTCATTTTTGAGCTATGTCCCATCAGACATCCAGACACATTCTAAGACAGGTATTGCTCATTTCGGGAGATGGCTTTCTCCGCGAACTTGAGATATAGAGAGACATAGAAAGGAACATCAAAGAGGATCCACCCACTAAGGCTATTCCTCGAACGCAATAGTTTCGCAAACGAGCTTTGTGAGACTGACTAGTAGAGGAGTTGGGTGTTCGGTATCACACGGGCTGTGAGTATGCGACATCGCAATAATTAGCCTTGAGTGCACGTGGGAGATTGTTGGAGATAGTGCCCTCAGAGTCAATTATTAGGTCACAGGTACGTGATTGCAATGATTGATGGAGGACCTATCCCGGTAGGACAGTCTTACTCGAGATGATAGTATGCTATCTGGTTTACCTTTATCATCGTGTACTGCTTTAGGTGACCTGACAGGTCGCTATTAGAGCCCCTAGGATTCTTGCTTGACCACCAGCAGTATGAGGGCGATCATATACGTGGGAGCTGGCAGTCTATAAGCATATCCTTAAATGGTCCCTAGTCGTGAGAGTTTCGAGACAGGGCATCGATACTCCAGAGTAGACTAGTGTATACAGTCGAGACCCCGACGAGGGGCGGTGGCCGGTCTCACAAGCCACTGGTGTCAGTTGGATCACCTAAGATGTATACAGGTGCTCATTGGGTTATGAGTACACCGGACAGGACTCGCCGGGAACATGCTAGTTGGTCATATACCAGACGTCAGATGGCAGTTCCCTGGTGACATGTGTGCAGGTTAGTTCATCGACCTGGGGATCATCATTTGTCTCGTGTGAGTTCCCACTGTACTTTGATTACTACCCTACCACGGCTCAAAGGAGTCGTGCAAACAAGTTTTAGTTGGGTGCAGTCCCGAGCCACATGGAGGCAGTGAGCGTATCTTCAGGGGTTCGTCTCTCCCGGTATTGGGGGTGAGGTCGCGCTGTGTCTAGGAGAGCCATTACACGAAGTCCTTGGCCAAGGCAGGAGATTTACTGGTAGGTATTCCAGTAGTATTTCAGGGTGTTCTGGGCTACACTCCGACACGACTTGTACCGCTTTTGGGGGTCTGACTTTTACCAATCCCCTAGGCCCGCCATGCGATACTCATAGACGAACGGACCGGACTGTACGGATATTGTCACTGACAGGCTCAGTAGGGTTGTCAGGCTGAGTTCGCTCACAGACGTCCCTTTTAGTCAATACCTGGTAGCCCGTTACGTATTGGCTTATACCTCTGACGTGCTAGTGGTTAAATCCACAACCAAGGTGTTGACGAGTCTTTAGAGTCCCCCACATTCTGTTACTCAGCTTTCGGGCGAAAGGTTGTAGAGGCCGTATGGAGATATGGCAAGGTCCGATCAGATACGTGCGGTATTGCACGGATCAGGATCGGACAGTTTGTACTATAGGTGTCACGACCCGAAAGTACGGAACATGACCGGCACTTAAACTACGAACGTCTCGAGGCGTACATAATCTAAGTAAACCGAAAACCCAGAAATCCAAACCAAGAAAATAGTAGAGTGCAGGAAAAACCAACTTAAAGCAAGTAGTTTCAATAGCATAAGCCGAATTATGCGGTTTTTTAAAAACATCAAAATTTTACTGAAAATTTCGGCAGAGTCTCCTTTGTAAATACTGGCCCCCAAACGGGATACAACATGAATAGTATACGAAATCAAGAAAAAGGCATCCCCAAGCGGGAGCTAGCTCTTCGTCAAACGACGGTCACAACCACACAAGCAATATAATATACAACGCCAACGGCGAGGATCAAAACTCAAAAGGAAACTCAAAACCACCAGAAATCCACAGAAATAAAACGCGCGACTCTAAGGTCGAAAGAATAACATCACGGGTCTCTATCTCAAAAATAAATACATGTTTGGTTGATGGAACTTCTAGATACAACTGAATAATAATATGCAAGATATAAGGATGGGGTAAGATACAAATAACCCACCTACTAGCAAGCCACCCGGAATGGAAATAATGCCAGCAAAGCCGTAATGAAACCTGTACGGCAAACCTGCAAGAAACTGGGGCACAACGGGGGTGAGTTGCCAACTCGTGAATAGAAAAACATCTACGCACAGAAATCGCATAAATAACGCAATCCTAGGTCAATGATCATAATATATCCTCAAATATATGAATAACACGTAGCCTATAACAAGGCTAGGGTAAATATCTAACCCGAGTGTAATCTCATGTGCCCGTGTCAGTGCCTCAGGTAGCAATATATCATATGGATGATGTATGAATGCATAAAACAGAATGCATGTACTGAATAAAACTGGTTTCATAAATCAGTGAGATTTCTGTATTTTAAAAGAAATGAGGTACCATATATGAAATCAGCATAAAACAGTGCCCAGCATCGACACAAAACAAGTGTCCAAATACCTCGATATCTCTGTGTCACAATTTATTTACCTCAAGTCTCAATCTCAATGTCTCAATCACAATATCTAGGGCGCCGTCAGTCCAGACCGGCCCCTACCATCCATCTCAAGACCATGACGGTATCCTCCGGATATCCGACGCGTCGGGTAATATCACCGGTAGGTAGTGCTCCCCTGCCAGGCTCACATCGTCATCATCACGCGCTTCTTGCCCCGGGGTACCTTACCGGGTCCACCATGTACCCGAAACGGTTCATCCGTCTCCTCGAATCGGGTCTCGAAATCCATCAGCAAACTCATGGTGGACGACTCATACATCATGGGAAAACCGCACTTTTTATTTTCAAAAGAGAGAAATCAGTTCATATAAGTTTTTGCGGTTTTCCTCCAAATCCAGAAAATCTCATGGAAATCCGAATCCAAAACCTCAATAACACGTAAAATAGTGAATATATTCATGAGAATCCAGGAATGCGGCATAACAATGAATAACAGTATGCATGAAGTAGCTGGTAATAACTACAATGTCTAAACTAACATAGAAGGCAAGTACACTAATATCATGTCTAACTATCAGCTAACAGGCTACGTCAAGCAATAATATTTTCTAAGGTGTACGTGACATGGCAATTACCGATGAAGATGTGTGTGAGCCGGCAATTAAGTGTACGTGGTACATACGCATCATCGGTAATGGTGCTGGTGTCCTAACATCATGATATCAATAATGGAGTATGAAACATAAAATAAGCATACGATGCGAAGCGGACCACAAAAATGAGCGGGAGCTGAGAACTAGATGCAACTATAACTAATCTGCATTAATCTAATATCAGTCCTACAAATGGTGCCTTTTGAAATAACACGAATCATGGGGTTTTGAAAATAGGGGCTACGGTGTTTTTGTGAAAAGATACGTCTTTTGAAATATCCGTAGGATCCCTTGGGCTATCTTTAAAAATGCCCACGACTCGTTAGTTTTTGAAATAGGTAAGAAGTCTAATCTAATCTAACAACTACACTAAACTATACGGCTGAACTAACAAGCTGAACTACAGGTAAGGAAACCGCCTAACATCTGAGTTGATACATATACATACCTGTATATATATATTAGTCGGTGATCCCGCCTCAATAATATCATATCCGATACCATATCTATAATCAGGCATCCCAAGTCAAGAGTGCGGATCAATCATCATTATAGCTCGTACGTAAATCCGTCGTACGGCATCCCAATCTGGGTACGGGTCAAAGTCACATCAATCACACTATTCATTTGGTATCTTCTTTATCAAATATCATGATCCGGAATAATGTCCTACGTCTAGTACAATATTGATGCCATCTATGTATGCATGCGGGTGTAAGAATTACTACGTCAGAAGACCCGGTAAAACATCATGTCGTATCTCAATACGAACCAAATCACGTCACCGATCTCCTGGCCTCAACCCAATCTCATCGACTCATCTCAAATTCCAAATACTATCCTCAAATCCAGTATATGAACACATAGTCCCATACCCATGTGAACACATAAATATATATTCCCATACACGCACATATGAAATAAGGAATGTATGCAAGTATGTATGTGTGTATGTGTAGTGCAACACTACCCTAGGGTTCGCAACACTAAAGTAATCCAACACACCAATATCCATCCTAAGCATCGTTATTAATCCCAAATAACATATAATAAATGTTGGTGTGTATACGCATCCGTATACACCACCACGGACTGCGGGGGTGCTATACGCCATCCATCCGACTTCTCCCCGTAGATATAAATCTACTCACCTGGTCCTCGCTAGCCGGTGCCGACGTCGCCACGCGCTTGCTTGTCGTCTCGAAGTCCACATGGGGGTACCTACATATCATAACGCACCATATCGCATTAAAACTAAATTCAAAATCGAAACGGCATACGAAAATCAAATCGGCACGCGTATCACGCATAGGTCCAAACCTATCGCCTACGCATGCAAGAATAGTCAAACCAACCCTCGATGTCGATGTACAAACATCAAACCATCGAGAAAAATCCAATCACACTCATTTGCACATTCACGAACACTAATTTTAATATAAACTAGGTTAAAACTCACAAAAACCCCAATTTCACTTAAAAAGTCATTTTTCCGCAAATCTAGCAAGCACAATTCGCTGTTTTTGTACAAAACATGTTTAAATGAATGTAGCGGCCAATATACTTATTAAATATCTTAAATAAGTCATAGAAAAAATTTCTGGAATTTAATCTCATTAAATTCCAAAAACCCTAATATTCTAGTTTACAAAATACCCTTTTTTAACAATTTCATAGCAAAAATGCACAAACTACAATTTAGGTTGGATTTCGATGAACTAAAGTGTTAAACTACACTTAATAAAGTTAATAATATGATAAAAACCCTAACCATATTTTTAATCTCATGTTTCGAATTTAATCAAAAAAACTAGTTTGCAACAAAAAGCTTAATTTGGACATTTTTCAAGTAACAACTTGTAATTAACAACTAGATTAGTTTTCTCCAAAACTAAATATGTTAATCCACCTCACTAAACCATACACAATCAAACACAACTCATTTCCACAACAAACCCTAACTTAGTAATCAAAACCCTTTCTTTAAATTTCAAAACTTGAAATTTAAAACCCTAATTTAACACCTAATAGCTAGATTCAAGTAATTTAACAACAAATTAAGCATAAGGTTATGATTATACCTCACAAGCTTGAGATCAAACTTGCAAAAATCTTAGCCTCCAACAATGATTTCATGCTCCAAGATCCATGCTTGAATAGCTAAAGAATAATGGGTAAAGCTTGGATTTAGAATTAGCTTTGAATTTTTGAGAAAAAGGGTGGATTTTTGATAGAAATTTTGGGGATTTTGATGGAAAAATGAGTTGAAGTATTTGGGGCTGTTTTGGTTCAGGTTTGGGCCAGAAATCTTGGGGGATTGGGTGAGGGAGGAGAGAGAGTGAGGTGGGGAAAGTTAGTTCAAGTCATAGTCAACTCAAATTATACCATTTTCTACTCTTTTTTCTTTTCTTTTCTTTCATTTCTTTTCTTTAAAATCCAAGTGGGGACAAAAGAGGGGGCTGCTGAATTCTTCAAGGGGATAAGTGAATGGGGGTGTGTGGGTGTGGGTACGGGTGTGGGGTGATGAAAAATGATAAATACAATACCCCAAACATCCATTTACGCTAAAAAAAAGCTTTTTTTCTTCAATAATTTCTAAACCGTTTTGGCAAATGATTTCGTTCCAAAAACCACATGATAAAATTTTATTTAATGTTTTATGATGCACAAAATTTGTTTCAACTCATTCCAATTTGTAATTTTCCCTAATTAAATGTATTAGTGACGGCTTAAAATAATAATAAAATAATATTTTTTTCAGAAAATTTGAAATTTCACCAGCGGCTCAATAAACACCAAATAATAGCAATTACATAGCTAGAATGTGTATATTTAATTTTTATAATAAGATATTTGTATTTTAACTTTTTACAGAAAACCCCCTTATTTTACCGATTTTTTTCGAAATTTCACCGAAACAATTTTCAAAACGTTACAATCTTCCCCCCTTAAAGAAATTCGGTCCCTGAATTTAAATTCAAACTCCCCCAAATACTAAAACATCTAAGAAAAACCATCAAGTCGTCGGGGCTCCGAAATTGTAACTACATAAAACAAATCGTAGCGCAGCGCATGCGCTTGAAAAATGAGCATATAACTCAAATCAAAACTCCGTCAAGCATCCCGCAATCATCGGAGTCATGGAGAAGACATCAATGCCAAATCCAAATCAAAACCAATATGACATAACTCGAAACTATACATGTAAATATCGAATCTATATATGTAAGTATCTGAAGGAAATGCATGCCAAATCTCTTTAAGTCGTTGTGCACGCGTATAACACTGCACAGTGGCGGACGTCTATCATAAGGAAATAACTATATACATATATACCTTTGTTGGAAATGTACGTTCCGCCGTTTTGGAAACAATTTAGAAGGGTCTCCTTGTTTTAAACATTTCGTGTCATATCAGACACGTAAGTAAATACTGAGGCTATAGCTCGCTTTTTGGAAATCCCTTCAATAACTATCAATGCATGCAAAATATATTCAGGTACTGTCCTCTGACTAGTCCTGCTCAGTACGAAAACACATAGCAATATCATAAAAACGTACTGCTCTATACGAAATAAATCCCAAAATATGCATATGAATGCTACGTGCGTCTGGTGCGCACGGAAATCAAAATCCATGAATGTGCCATACATGCACACAGAAACAACATCTAAGTGCATCGGGTGTGCACGAAACATCTGTCGTAGGCAACATGTGTACCTGACAGCAAAATCAGGTGCATCTATCGTGCACGAAATCATGAAATCCAATATCAAGCGCCGAACGTGCGCAAAATCAATCAGGTGCACAAGGTGCACAAAACAAGTATCGGGTATCACAATCGAAATCGAAATCCAGTGCATCTAAGTACACAAAAGGCGTATCACTACACTGCAAGCATATATAAACTATACCGAGTGCAGGAATGAAATCGTGTGCATGCATACGCACAAAACCAACTCAACTGTTTAAAATCGTAAAATCATAAACATGTGAAACTGAAGCACGAAAACGATATCAAGTGCAACACTGTGCAAAGATCGTAAATCCTCAATCATCAAAATCAAATCATACGAATAAATCACCCAAAACATCGTAATCAATAATGGCGGAATAGTACTGCTCAAGCGCATCCTCTAAGAATCTCGGCCAACTGTCGCGGTCACTAGTGGGACGTCTCGTCGATGATCATGAACTCTGTCCTGCTGGCGTGCGTAACCATGACCACTCCTGGGTCAAGGTCTTCACTGTGAATTACCAATCTTTCGGTCCATCGGCTCATCGGCCCTGTCAGGTGTGCTAACGGGGACGATTCCGTTCTGGCACTTCTCTGGTCATCTCTTGGTCAATCATCGCGACCACTCGTAAGACAGCATATTACTGGCGTTGGCCTCTGGCTCTCTGAATGTACGTGACACATCTGATCCTGGGTGCAAGTATCATTGCAGCAGTGTCCTGGAAGGAATCCTGCTCACGGTCTCTTCCTTGTCTCGTCTCTGCCAACTGTCCGGAAGTCATTGTCCTTTCCTATATCTGCATCTTGCTCTGGAACGACTGCATACTCATCGTGACTCCTTCTGGAAGGTAAGTCCAAGTACCATGCCTCGACATGCGCATCGCATCTCAGATGTCGGCGGAGTGGAACGTCATCTCATCTAGATCTGGTACGAACCTCTTACTCCACTTTTCTCTAATGTCGTCTGCTTTGGACTCGTCTCGTCGCGGCCACATGGACTGAGCTCCAACGACTATCCTCGTATCTGGAGTCTCCAAAGAATGCATCTCACCACCTAGCATCCGAATTAAGTCGAGCCATCCAATCGATTCGTCAAAAACTCATAATCCCCCAAGAGCTCAACATCTTGGGTACAGTTTAATAGTATCGAGTACATACCACAGCATCGGTGGTCCAGCCGTAGAAGGGCAAACCCAAGCCTCACTAATGGCACCGCAGAACTGCCGCAAACCCTAAGGTTCAAAGGCTTTCACACGGTCATTATGTCGAGTTAGGGTTTCATTCTTCTAGAGGGACCATAGAATTGCCTGCATGTCTTTCCGACTATCTTAAACTTGGAATAATAGGTTTCTGACATTCGATCGTCTCTGTCGACTCCCAACGTCTCCGCGTGAAGTCGTCTCTAGCTGGAATCAATCTATCTGATGACCTCGCATCGGGGTAGGCGAACGATCCACATGTCCTAGTCATTCATCCTCGATGACTAGCGACCTTCTATCATCTCTTAGTACAACTTATACTGCAATAGCTCCAACGTCTGGGGCGATATCTCGTCGTTCGCAGCAATAACTGGCTCACTCGTCTGCATGCTGAACCGTGCCTCAATCATCAGGAGTAAGCAACACACCAACGGTCATCAAAATCTGGCTGGCCTCCATCATTGGCTCAATTCTCTAGTGTCGATCAGCTCCTCCGAGTAACCTCATGAAGGCGATCCGCCAAACGCTCGTGGCGCGGAAACACAGTAAAAAGACACATCTCTGCAATCGTGTGTCGCCGGAATTTCGTCCTGGTCAGTCCTCGTTCGTGACGAGCTTGTGCTGACCGCAACTCTAGCCGTAGCTCTCCCTGCCCGTAACCGTAGCAGCAAAACCAAACTGGTACTGATGAGGCTAGATCAGGAAGGAATATAATACTGAACAAGGAAATGTACATCCTAAGGCTTCTTAAGTGGAGTGGCGTGTCGTAAATATGCCGCGGAACATACCAACGGTACGTCACTCTACTTTAGTCACCTATTCCATCAACCAAGGGTCGTCCTACGCTCCGAAGGTTAAAACCTAACGCTCTGATACCAACTTTGTCACGACCCGAAGGTACGGAACATGACCGGCACTTAAACTACGAACGTCTCGAGGCGTACGTAATCTAAGTAAACCGAAAACCCAGAAATCCAAACCAAGAAAATAGTAGAGTGCAGGAAAAACCAACTTAAAGCAAGTAGTTTCAATAGCATAAGCCGAATTATGCGGTTTTTTAAAAACATCAAAATTTTACTGAAAATTTCGGCAGAGTCTCCTTTGTAAATACTGGCCCCCAAACGGGATACAACATGAATAGTATACGAAATCAAGAAAAAGGCATCCCCAAGCGGGAGCTAGCTCTTCGTCAAACGACGGTCACAACCACACAAGCAATATAATATACAACGCCAACGGCGAGGATCAAAACTCAAAAGGAAACTCAAAACCACCAGAAATCCACAGAAATAAAACGCGCGACTCTAAGGTCGAAAGAATAACATCACGGGTCTCTATCTCAAAAATAAATACATGTTTGGTTGATGGAACTTCTAAATACAACTGAATAATAATATGCAAGATATAAGGATGGGTAAGATACAAATAACCCACCTACTAGCAAGCCACCCGGAATGGAAATAGTGCCAGCAAAGCCGTAATGAAACCTGTACGGCAAACCTGCAAGAAACTGGGGCACAACGGGGGTGAGTTGCCAACTCGTGAATAGAAAAACATCTACGCACAGAAATCGCATAAATAACGCAATCCTAGGTCAATGATCATAATATATCCTCAAATATATGAATAACACGTAGCCTATAACAAGGCTAGGGTAAATATCTAACCCGAGTGTAATCTCATGTGCCCGTGTCAGTGCCTCAGGTAGCAATATATCATATGGATGATGTATGAATGCATAAAACAGAATGCATGTACTGAATAAAACTGGTTTCATAAATCAGTGAGATTTCTGTATTTTAAAAGAAATGAGGTACCATATATGAAATCAGCATAAAACAGTGCCCAGCATCGACACAAAACAAGTGTCCAAATACCTCGATTTCTCTGTGTCACAATTTATGTACCTCAAGTCTCAATCTCAATGTCTCAATCACAATATCTAGGGCGCCGTCAGTCCAGACCGGCCCCTACCATCCATCTCAAGACCACGACGGTATCCTCCGGATATCCGACGTGTCGGGTAATATCACCGGTAGGTAGTGCTCCCCTGCCAGGCTCACATCGTCATCATCACGCGCTTCTTGCCCCGGGGTACCTTACCTGGTCCACCATGTACCCGAAACGGTTCATCCGTCTCCTCGAATCGGGTCTCGAAATCCATCAGCAATCTCATGGTGGACGACTCATACATCATGGGAAAACCGCACTTTTTATTTTAAAAAGAGAGAAATCAGTTCATATAAGTTTTTGCGGTTTTCCTCCAAATCCAGAAAATCTCATGGATATCCGAATCCAAAACCTCAATAACACGTAAAATAGTGAATATATGCATGAGAATCCAGGAATGCAGCATAACAATGAATAACAGTATGCATGAAGTAGCTGGTAATAACTACAATGTCTAAACTAACATAGAAGGCAAGTACACTAATATCATGTCTAACTATCAGCTAACAGGCTACGTCAAGCAATAATATTTTCTAAGGTGTACGTGACATGGCAATTACCGATGAAGATGTGTGTGAGCCGGCAATTAAGTGTACGTGGTACATACGCATCATCGGTAATGGTGCTGGTGTCCTAACAGCATGATATCAATAATGGAGTATGAAACATAAAATAAGCATACGATGCGAAGCGGACCACAAAAATGAGCGGGAGCTGAGAACTAGACGCAACTATAACTAATCTGCATTAATCTAATATCAGTCCTACAAATGGTGCCTTTTGAAATAACACGAATCATGGGGTTTTGAAAATAGGGGCTACGGTGTTTTTGTGAAAAGATACGTCTTTTGAAATATCCGTAGGATCCCTTGGGCTATCTTTAAAAATGCCCACGACTCGTTAGTTTTTGAAATAGGTAAGAAGTCTAATCTAATCTAACAACTACACTAAACTATACGGCTGAACTAACAAGCTGAACTACAGGTAAGGAAACCGCCTAACATCTGAGTCGATACATATATATACCTGTATATATATATTAGTCGGTGATCCCGCCTCAATAATATCATATCCGATACCATATCTATAATTAGGCATCCCAAGTCAAGAGTGCGGATCAATCATCAATATAGCTCGTACGTAAATCCGTCGTACGGCATCCCAATCTGGGTACGGGTCAAAGTCACATCAATCACACTATTCATTTGGTATCTTCTTTATCAAATATCATGATCCGGAATAATGTCCTACGTCTAGTACAATATTGATGCCATCTATGTATGCATGCGGGTGTAAGAATTACTACGTCAGAAGACCCGCTAAAACATCATGTCGTATCTCAATACGAACCAAATCACGTCACCGATCTCCTGGCCTCAACCCAATCTCATCGACTCATCTCAAATTCCAAATACTATCCTCAAATCCAGTATATGAACACATAGTCCCATACCCATGTGAACACATAAATATATATTCCCATACACGCACATATGAAATAAGGAATGTATGCAAGTATGTATATGTGTATGTGTAGTGCAACACTACCCTAGGGTTCGCAACACTAAAGTAATCCAACACACCAATATCCATCCTAAGAATCGTTATTAATCTTAAATAACATATAATAAATGTTGGTGTGTATACGCATCCGTATACACCACCACGGACTGCGGGGGTGCTATACGCCATCCATCCGACTTCTCCCCGTAGATATAAATCTACTCACCTGGTCCTCGCTAGCCGGTGCCGACGTCGCCACGCGCTTGCTTGTCGTCTCGAAGTCCACATGGGGGTACCTACATATCATAACGCACCATATCGCATTAAAACTAAATTCGAAATCGAAACGGCATACGAATATCAAATCGGCACGCGTATCACGCATAGGTCCAAACCTATCGCCTACGCATGCAAGAATAGTCAAACCAACCCTCGATGTCGATGTACAAACGACAAACCATCGAGAAAAATCCAATCACACTCATTTGCACATTCACGAACACTAATTTTAATATAAACTAGGTTAAAACTCACAAAAACCCCAATTTCACTTAAAAAGTCATTTTTCCGCAAATCTAGCAAGCACAATTCGCCGTGTTTGTACAAAACATGATGTTTAAATGAATGTAGCGGCCAATATACTTATTAAATATCTTAAATAAGTCATAGAAAAAATTTCCGGAATTTAATCTCATTAAATTCCAAAAACCCTAATATTCTAGTTTACAAAATACCCCTTTTTAACAATTTCATAGCAAAAATGCACAAACTACAATTTAGGTTGGATTTCCATGAACTAAAGTGTTAAACTACACTTAATAAAGTTAATAATATGATAAAAACCCTAACCATATTTTTAATCTCATGTTTCGAATTAAATCAAAAAAACTAGTTTGCAACAAAAAGCTTAATTTGGACATTTTTCAAGTAACAACTTGTAATTAACAACTAGATTAGTTTTCTACAAAACTAAATATGTTAATCGACCTCACTAAACCATACACAATCAAACACAACTCATTTCCACAACAAACCCTAACTTAGTAATCAAAACCCCTCTTTAAATTTCAAAACTTGAAATTTAAAACCCTAATTTAACTCCTAATAGCTAGATTCAAGTAATTTAACAACAAATTAAGCATAAGGTTATGATTATACCTCACAAGCTTGAGATCAAACTTGCAAAAATCTTAGCCTCCAACAATGATTTCATGCTCCAAGATCCATGCTTGAATAGCTAAAGAATAATGGGTAAAGCTTGGATTTAGAATTAGCTTTGAATTTTTGAGAAAAAGGGTGGATTTTTGATAGAAATTTTGGGGATTTTGATGGAAAAATGAGATGAAGTATTTGGGGCTATTTTGGTTCAGGTTTGGGCCAGAAATCTTGGGGGATTGGGTGAGGGAGGAGAGAGAGTGAGGTGGGGAAAGTTAGTTCAAGTCAAAGTCAACTCAAATTATACCATTTTCTACTCTTTTTTCTTTTCTTTTCTTTCATTTCTTTTCTTTAAAATCCAAGTGGGGAAAAAAGAGGGGGCTGCTGAATTCTTCAAGGGGATAAGTGAATGGGGGTGTGTGGGTGTGGGTACGGGTGTGGGGTGATGAAAAATGATAAATACAATACCCCAAACATCCATTTACGCTAAAAAAAGCCTTTTTTCTTCAATAATTTTTAAACCGTTTTGGCAAATGATTTCGTTCCAAAAACCACATGATAAAATTTTATTTAATGCTTTATGGTGCACAAAATTTGTTTCAACTCATTCCAATTTGTAATTTTCCCTAATTAAATGTATTAGTGACGGCTTAAAATAATAATAAAATAATATTATTTTCAGAAAATTTGAAATTTCACCAGCGGCTCAATAAACACCAAATAATAGCAATTACATAGCTAGAATGTGTATATTTAATTTTTATAATAAGATATTTGTATTTTAACTTTTTACAGAAAACCCCCTTATTTTACCGATTTTTTTCGAAATTTCACCGAAACGATTTTCAACGTTACAATAGGCCGTATGGATATATGGCAGGGTTCGATCAGATACGTGCGGTATTGCACGGATCAGGATCGAACGGATATTACTAGCCGGCTTTGGTATAAGCCGGATCCTAGTATAGTACAGTGTAGATTTTGTCTCATTGCATTTGTATTTCGGTCGGAATACAAATGCGGGTGTGTATACACAGTATCGGGGTTTTCCTATAATTTATTACGGGACCAGTTTTCTGGAATTGCCAGTTTGCTTTCCGTTTCGGCCAATTTCCTTTGTATCGTTCATTGGCCGAAGATTGGTGGAGGAGGGCTTATTTGCATTGTTGTAAATAGGCATTTGTGGAGGGTGTTCTTTGCATATATTTGTATCATGATGGTTTCATGATGGAGCCCATCCCTTGACCTTTCTTGCTTGACTTTGTGAGGTGATGATGGTGGTGTTGGAGTGTTGTTTTATTTGCTATCATGGTTGTTGGTTGTGTGTTGGAATTATTGGAATGATGATTCTTTGCATGATAGCCTTCTCTTTCTCTCCCTTGGATTATTGCATATCTTTCTCATACTTTACCATTACCTCCACTCTCATTCCTCCCTCTCAAATTGTCATGGCCGGCCTCCCCCTTTAGTGGGCTGTCCAAAATTTTGAGGGTGGGATTTTGCTTCATTTCATGTTGCAAAATTCCCACAAGTTCAATCCAAAAAGCCCCAAGTTCAATTCCTCCACAAATGGCAATTCCACGACCCCAAAAATGAGACTTCTTCACTACACATTCTTCAGCGAATCTTGGGCACGTCGACTAGCCAGCTTCGTGCCCGAGTTGCCTCGGCATTGAGGTGGGAGCCCGTAAAAGAAGTAGGCGATGTGGTGCACTTCCGGCGACAAGGAGGAGACGGGACATTCCGCAGGAGATCGGGACGACGACGAGAAGACCGGAGGACTCGGATCTGTCGGTATATCTCTCTTCCCCTTCTTGTAGATAGCTAGGACTAATTAATGGTTCGATCCGGGTATTAGTGCGCGGCGGTTTGCCAGTCAAGTAAAATTTAAAGTTTATCACCGCTTCCGCATTTGGCCGTCGGATTGACGGCCGGGGCACCGCCGTGCACTTACAGATGATAGGTCTTCGATACGCCAGTACATGGCCTTAGTACAAGTGGGAGATTGTTAGTGTATATGCCCTAGAGGCCATTACTGTATCATACTAGTTTGTATATTACTTAATGGAAGCTTGGGATATTCACAGTTATACAAACAATCTTGCTCGAAATGGTAGTATGCTACTTGGTTTGTTTCTACTTTAATATGTACATGTGTTTCTTTTAGTATATCACCTATACACATTAGTGGAGCCCTTAGGATCTTTACTTGATTACCGACGTTGTGATGGCAGTCACACTCGTGGGGGCTGGGTAATCCATAAGCATATCCTTATACAGGTCCCTAGTCATAGGACTATCGAGACAGGATATCGATACTCCGGAGTAGACTAGCGTATGCGCTTCTCATCCCAGCAGGGGAGACGGTCTGTCCCACAGCCGTCAGTACGTCGTACTTGAGATAGTATGCGGGTGCTCGTTAGGTTACGAGTACACTAGACAAGACTTGTCGGGAACTGTTGGTTGGTACTATACCTATCGTCAGTTATCAGTTCCCAGGTGACATGAGTACAGCTTAGTCCGCTGACTTGACACTGTCACTTCGCCTCGAGTGTGTTCCCAATGTACTTTGATTACTACCCTACCAAGGCTCAAAGGAGTCGTGCAAACAGGTAGTAGTTGGGTGCAGTCTCGAATCACTTGGATGCAATGACAGTTAGACAGGATTCTTCTCTCCCGGTATTGGGAGATGATATCGCGCTGTGTCAAGGAGAGCCATTACACATAGTCGTCCCTGGCCAGGGCAAGCGAGATATACTAGTAGGTTTCCAGTGTTATCTCAGGGTGTTCTGGGCTACACTCCGACGTGACTTGTACCGCTATTAGGCGACTGACGTTTACCGCCCCCCTAAGCCCGCCATGCGATATTCTCAGACGAACAGACCGGACTGTACGGAGACTGTCACATTCAGGCTCAGTAGGAGTTCAAATGAGTTCACCTCGTCAGTCTTCTTATCGGCATCTACCTGGGGACCGTTACGTACAGCTAGTGCCGCTTGCGGTCTGTGGTTAAACCCACTGCCAGCGTAGTGTCGAGTCTTTAGAGTCCCACACATAGAGCTATTCGCCTTTAGGCAAAAAGAGTAGAGGTCGCATGGTTTTGCGACAGGGTTCGGTCACATCCGCGCACTTGTGCCCATTTGGTGCCCGGGCAGTTATTACTAGCGGGCTTTGGTTTAAGCCAGATCCTAGTATACGTTTTGGGATTGGTTTTATCTCGTTTGTATTCGTGTTCCTCGGAACGCTGATGCGGGTGTGTATGCACGGTTGACCGAGACAGAGGCAGAGGATTCTCATTAGGGTTGTTGACTGTTGACTTTTTCTAAACCATAATGAGAATGAGAAATATGATTAATAATAATATTAATTAAGTTTTATTGTGCCATGGTTTGGTTGAAAGTTTGACTTTGTTGACTGTGTTGATCGGTTGACTAGCTTGGACTTGTTGACCATCATCATTACAAAGGCTATCATTTCATAGCTATGACTTTTGCTTGCTTGTTTGTTCAAAAAATGCATTAAATGCATGAAATGATATTGCCATTGAAATGAACATCACAAAATACTTGATTACTATTATTATCATGATTATTTTTGGTTTTTGAGAGCATGGTTGCAAAAGTCTTCACTCATTCTATCATTCTCACTCTCTTTAATCCAAGCTCTCCATCTTCCTCTTACTCTTCCTCTTGCTTATGGTTCTCTTCTCTCATGAGTTGAGAAACAAGAACCATTGAGATAAAACCCTAAAACACTTCTCTACTCATCCTAGAGTACAAGGTCTAGCAAGCCATGTATTTTAGTTTCCTCTAGATTGAGATTGGAGCCAAAGGTAGAAGCTTTCGGGTGGATCCATCTTCGGTACAAAGAGACGTCGAGGTGAGGCCGATCCGACCACCACAAGGAGTCGAAGAGAAGGAGTTCAAGATTTGGTATAGCCCCTAACATAATAGCTAAACTCTTAGTTAGGTTGCTAGATAGTTTGTTTAGCAAAGATCCGGTTTTTGAGTCCATATTACCTCCACCGAAAAAATCGTTTTTGACCATTTCCGCATCCCCGAAAGAACCGGGATGGGTAACGTAGACTTACACCAAACTTACAACCATAGACCCCTACGAGAGCGGCAAGAAACCCTACCAATTCTAGAGTTAGGAGAAACGGACTCGACTCCTCGAGATGGTCTCCCACTGGACTCTAGAACCCGGTTACTTGTGCTCCCCATCTTGGGTCTATCCTAATGCGGAAAAGTAAATAATATAAAAAAAATGGTGACATCATCCTCAATCCAGAAGTGCCCCAATAAAAGAATATTACATGAATGAAAATAAAAACTCTCATCTCACATAAAACCCCCGGCTATTCAAATCACGACGATCCAATATAACATATCACAGCAACACATAACACCACATGTCATCAACGTAAGTAAATATGCGTATCCCAATTGTCGTTGACATATAGCAACGAAATCGGCAATACATTACATATTACACTTACGGTCGCAGAAAAGAAAATGTCAAACTACAACATTTGGAATCTACAATCACCTTAGACAACATAAACCCGAAATATCACATACTTCGCATTTCATGCCTAACAATATGAATTCCAAATATTGTACCACATTCCACAAATAGTTAGACGATGTTAAACATTCCGATCAAATCAACAAGCACCCAAAATTTCCCAAAAAGCTCAACACTTGAGCGTAGTTTAAACGCATCCATCACATGCCACATTACCTATGGACCAACCGTAGAAGGGTCAACCCTTGCCTCACCTATGACGCCATGGAACTACAGCAAACCCTAGGGTTTACCGTCGGTTCTTACGGTCACAGAATCGAGTTAGGGTTTCGTCCTCTAGAGGGTCCATCGAATTACTTGCATGATATTTGAATGTTTCAAACTTAGAAAAAATCCAACTCTTGAAAAAATTTCCAGCGAGGGTTAAAGTAGGTATTTGATATCCGTTCGAATTTTTTAAAACCGTCTAAATAACCCAAAATACTGTTAGAATTATGACTACGAAACACTCCGAATTGCCTTTGCAGAAAGTTAACATCACATGAAAATTTAGCAAAAACTAGCAACACCTGAAACACCAAAACCCAGAGACTGGAACACACTACATAATTCAACCCTGGACACCATCAAAAAACCGAGCAAGCCGGTTTTCAAAGCTCTGTGGCCGGCCAAAATCCGGCGAGGGGGGTGAATTTTGTACTGTGTTCATATTGCATCTCATACAACATTCTCCAGTTGCTAAAAAAATTTTAGAGCCCTATAAAATTTCGACCGAAACTAGGTCTCGATGTTTCAAGTTACGGAGTAGTTTCGGTTTCGTAATTTAACAAACATCGTCTAATTCTCTAGCTTGGCTCTGATACCACTGTAGGGTTAGTTAGCACAACAACAAGGTTTCGGGGGGCATCGTCCATGCCATTTTTAAATTCTTTCCATGCTACTTAACCCTAACAATAGAATCTTAACTAAAGATTTAGACAATACAATATGTAAACATCTTTACAACTATGTGATTGCGGAATACAACCGTTGTAGACCGGTCCTTCACATCATATGCTCTAAGTAGTGGACCTTTTGCTGCGATCAAAGAACTCCCGGACTCTTGAGAGGCTCCACAAGATGAATGATGCATGCTTGCTTGAAGTCTTCAAAATCCAAGATGATCTACGTCGAGGAAATACGGACTCAAGCTATCTCTTCACTAATATGGAACTAGTGAAGCTAATACCCTAAACTATATAGCTAGTATAGAAGAGGATGATGAAATATGAATTTTGCTCACTTTAGATTTCTTTTTCTCACTTTTTTCCCTCACTTGCTCAAAAGCTAGAGAGGTCTCTCTTGGGCTTGAAGAAGATGAACAAAAATGAGATGAGAGAGTGAATGAGAGAGCGAAGTTAGAAATGCAACCATGGTGAGTATATGACATGGCTAACCCTTGTAGAGAATAAACCATGGTAAGAGATAATGGTTAGGTTTATAAATATCTAAAGAAAAACAAAAATGGTGGACTAAGTCAATGGTTATCCACAACTTACAACGATAACAAATTCCATTCATTTTTGAATTACTTAAATAAATAAAAACCTTAATATTATCTTTTATATGGTGTAAGTCTCATACACCCATGTTGCATATATAACCGAGAATGTCACAATAAAATATATCACATATATATTATTTATGTAACAAAAGAAAACAATATAATAAACATGTATCACATATATGTTAAATGTATCAAAAGTGAGAAATGAAGACTTAAGTGAGCATATATTAGTTAATCTAATTTAATATATCAATTATATAATTATACATTAAATTATTAAATCAACACTTGATTTAATAATCCGGCTATGTTACATATAACCGACTAATATAAGATGTATCATTTCATCAAATCAACACTTGATCCGATGACTCAGCTATATCACATATAACCGTCCGATATCACATATCGTGAGAATAGAATATGGTATCACATACACGTATTAATCTCGGTCCCGCACATATCACTTATGTGCTCCTACTCCGTTTTGCCTGAGCCCGGAAACCTCTGTGTAGGATTCTATTGACTCGTCAATACACCGGCAGTGGGTAGTGATCATATCAGTCACCCACAAGCCGTCAGCGGTCAGCTAAACGTAACGGCCAACCGGGTATTCAGCGATCAGAAGATCAACAAGCAAGCCAGCTCATACTCCTGTAAAGCCTGTTAGTAACACTACCGTACAGTCCGGTCTCTTAGTCTGATATGTCGCATATCCAGTCTAGTGGTGGTAAACGTTAAACCCCAGTAATCGATAAGTCGTGCCGATGTGTGTCTCATAACGGCTGGAGAAACTACTGATAACACTTACCAGTAGATCTTCATATCAGCCCTGGCCAGGGACTTCCAGTTATAGCCAATCGAGTACAACGCAACATCAACCCCCAATACCGGGAGAGACGAAACCCCTCCTATCACTCATTGCCTCCATGTGATTCGGGACTGTACCCAAAAGCCTCCATTTTGCACGTTCTCTTGAACATGGTAAGGTGGAAATCAAAGCACAGTGGGAATCACACAAGGCTCTATGACGATCTCGGGTCTACAGACTAACCTGTACCAGTGTCACCAGAGAAACGCTATCTGACGATAGGTATAATACTAGCTATGAGTTCTCGACGAGTCTGTTCAGTGTACCCAGTTTCCACTGAGCACCCGTATACCTCCTTTGATGTCCAACACCAATGGATGTCGGATCATCCATCGCCCATCATATGGGTCAAGAAGCGTATACACTGGTCTACTCTGGAGTATCGATGCCCTGTCTCGATACACGCTCGACTAAGAACAATTATAGGATGCACTTGTGGACTACCCTGGCCCCACTAGTATGATCTCCATCATATTCATAGTAGTCAAGTACACTTCCTAAGGGCTTCGTCAACATGTGAGAGCAAGACAGTATCATAATACAAGTCAACATGTTAAGACAAAGAGCAACCAGATAGCATACTATCATGTCGAGCAAGAAAGTCCTCTCTATATATGTCCAAGCATCCACTATAATATACATCATATGTACAATAATGGCCTCTAGGGCATACACATAACTAACAATATATAAATAAACATCTGACATCATATGCCTATATGCATGTGAATATCATCCACGTGTCCATCAACGACACAAACAATATCATGGAACCTGAGTGTTCCACACTGCCACTCGAACATCATGAAAAATAAGCATATATATATATATATATATATATATATATATATCAACCACGTATGTCCATCAACGACAAATCAAAATCATGGAAGCTGAGTGTTCCACACTGACACTCAAACATCATGAAAGCATAAGCCTATATATATATGTGTATATGAGGATATCAACCACGTGTGTCCATCAACGACACATCAAAATCATGGAACCTGAGTGTCCAACACCGACACTCGAAACATCATGAAAACCCGTGTCCAGCATCGACACGTAAATCCTCATATCTCAGGTGCCGCATACTCATATCGGCCATCATATCTATCTCATCTCAGGCGCCGCATCCTCAGATCGGTCCTCATATCCATCTCATATCATAACTCCAAAACGGTATCCTCCGGATATCCGTCGAGCTCTATATGCAGCGTTACCTAAGACGGCAGCAAGGTTTCAGGAGGCATCGTCCATGCCAAATTCAAAAATTTGCCGTTTTAGCTAACCCTAACTAAGAATCGTTAACTAGAAATCGACGGAATAACATATGTAAACTCTTTACATCCTAAGTGAGCAAGGAATACAACCTTTGTAGACCGGTCCTTCACTTCAATAGCTCCGTGTAGTAGTCCCTTCACTGCGATCGTGAACTCCGGACTCTAGAGAGGCTCCCATGAAGAAACGAACATGCTTGCTTTGAAGTCTTCGAGGCAGAAGATGATCTACATCGAGGAGACACAAACCCAAGCTATCTCTTCACTAATTACGGAATTAGTGAAGCAAACACACTATACTAAATGGCAAGTAGTAGAGTATGATGAAGTAGGAAGTGGGCTCACTTTAGATTTGTTTTTCTCACAAGTTTTCATCACAAACTCAAACCCTAGAAAGCTTCAAGTGAGAGGAAGAAGAAGATCAAGAGAAGTTGTGATGAATAAATGAGATATGGTTAGAAATGCAACCATGGTTAGATAATATCATGCTTAACCCTTTTAGAGACAAAACCATACCATAGGGTTAAAGGTTGAGTTAATAAATATCCTAAGCTAAAAACAAACAAGTGGACCAAGTCTAAGTTTCTCCAAGCTTCTTCCAAGCCTAACCTTGACTAATTCCAAATGGTTTGTAAATAACTTAATGATAAATATTAAACCCTAATGTTAACCCTAGCATGGTGTGAGTCTCATACATGTTTGTTGCATTTGTAACCTAACATGACACACTTATATATATCACATATACATTTTGTGCCAAAAAGAAAACAATAAATATATCACATATATGTAAAGTATATCAAATGTGAGAAAAGAAATCTTAAGTGAGCTAATACTAGTTAATGTAATTTAATATATCAAATATATAATTATACATTAAATTATTAAATCAACTCATGATTTAATAATCCGGCTATATCATATAAAACTGACTAATATTATATGAATCAACTTATCGAATCAACGCTTGATCCGATAACCCGGCTATATCATATATAACCGACCGATATCACATATTGCGAGAATGGAATGCGGTATCACATACACGCATTAATCTCGGTCCCGCACATATCACATATGTGCTCCTACTCCGTTTTGCTTGAGCCAGAAAACCCCTGTGTAGGACTCTAAAGACTCGTCAATACGCCGGCAGTAGGTGATGATCATATCAAACACCCACAAGCCGCAAGCGGTCTGCTAAACGTAACGGCCACCTGGGTATTGAGCGATCAGAAGACCAACAAGCAAGCCTTCTCGTACTCCTGTGAATCCAATCAGTAATACTACCGTACAGTCCGGTCACTTCGTCTGATTTGTCGCATATCTCGTCTAGGGGTGGTAAATGTTAGACCCCAGTAAATCGATAAGTCGTGTCGATTTGAGGCTCATAACGGGTTGAGAAACTACTGATAACCCTTACCAGTATATCTCTAAAGCAGCCCTGGCCAGGGACTTCCTGTTATAGCCAATCGAGCAAGGCGCAACATCAACTCCCAATACCGGGAGAGACGAAACCCCTCCTATGGCTTATTGCCTCCATGTGACTCGGGACCATACCCAAAAGCTACCATTTTTCACGTTCTCTTGAACGTGGTAAGGTGGAAATCAAAGCACAGTGGGAATCACACAAGACTCTATGATGATCTCGGGTCTACAGACTAACCTGTACCAGTGTCACCAGAGAACTGCTATCTGACGATAGGTATAATACCATCTAGGAGTTCTCGGCAAGTCCGTTCAGTGTACCCAGTCTCCACTGAGCACCCGTATACTATCTCTGATGTCAAACACCAATGGATATGGGATCATCCATCGCCCATCTACATGGGTTGAGAAGCTATACGCTAGTCTATTCTGGTATATCGATGCCCTGTCTCGATACGCCTACGACTAGGAACATTTGAAGGATGTACTTAGCAACTACACTGTCCCCCCTAGTATGATCTGCATCATAGTCCTGGTAGTCAAGTACTCATCCTAAGGGCTTTATCAACATGTACATAGAGAGAATCAGTGTACACGTTAAGATAAAGAGCAACCAGATAGCATACTATCATGTCGAGCAAGAAAGTCCTCCATATATATGTCCAAGCATCCACTACAAAATACATCGTATGTACAATAATGGCCTCTAGGGCATACGTATAACTAACAATCTCCAACTTGCACTAGGGCCATCTTTTGTAGTATCTCATACCCAACAATCAGCAGTGGTTGAAGTATCTCATACTCAACCATCCCATAAAAGTCTCTACTGGGAAATAGGCCTTTGTGAGTGGATCCGCACAGTTGTCCTCTCTGTCTACTCTCCTATCCTCGATCTCCCTGGAGATCATCCATCTCCATGATCAGGTAATACTGCCAAAGAATATGTCGAGATCACTGATGGGACAGGAGTTCCTAGGCCAAAGCCATAACTCCATTGTCATACAATGGTAGGAACGAAGTTCATCTCATGAACTAGTGTACATCCAGACTACCTCTATGGTAGCATCCTTAGTAACGATGTACCCAGCCTTTATCGTCTAGTTTGTCACGGTATCTAGCTTGGAACTCGTCCAACATACCGTCCCTCCACTGAGGGTAAAGACAATGTATGTGACTGACATTCAGTCTTCCTTACCACCTTGGAAGCTATCCAGTGATTCTCTCCAGGATCGATTGATACCATCTCACTATTCCTAGTGAGAATCCTAACATCCACTAAGATCTATCTCATAGATCCAAAACCCAGGATTTAGGAGGTATCACCTTGATCCTTTATGGAGAATCCTTTTGATAAGAGGAGATTGACCGAGCGTAGCATAGGAAACTCCTTCCCTATCAAGAGTATATCTTCCACGTATAATACGAGGAACACCACCATACTCCCTACTACCTTTTTGTATATACAAGGTTCATCTACTATCTTGATGAAGTGATTGAATTGAATTCTTGATGTGTAGTATGAAAATAGAATAGAAATCACAACCAAAAATTATTTGACCACAATCAACTACGGTGTCGGATGTAGTTTGTAAGTGAGTGCGGATCGTCCACAGGGAAAGTGTAATCGTTCGTCTTTTGAATTAGGTGAGTCGAAACTTTAAAGAAAGAAAACAAAACAATTCATGATTTGTAGTTGAAGTTCAAGAATGAGAAAAAACTAGATCTAAGAAAGCATTAGAAGATAGAATCAAGAATTGATTGTTTAATGATTTTTCCAAACCAAATATCAAGAATCGAAATGAGGCTCGTAGGAATCGATCGGATCTATAGATGTGATGTAATCTTACAATTACGTATTCTTATCCTTCGATGAATTGATACTTGATCGATGATGATCGATCGAGAATTAGGGATTTCTTGTGAAACTAGGGTTTCATCTTATCCCTTGTTCTTTCGTCGATATCATTCACATTCTAGCCTCTAGTAAATTCAAGAAACGATCGTAGATCCCTAATTTCAAGCGATCACAATCAAGAAAGCATCGCTACGAAACTAGGTCATCGATTCTTGAACTTGCTAGGGTTTACAAAACTCGTAGGACATAAAAATAGTATTAAGATTTGTTACATCATCATTCTACAATCGTCTCGACTCCTTAACGAGCGGAGTTTTACTCAAACATCACAACAAGAACAACAATTACAAATTGAGATCTAATCATGATGCAAGAATTAAAAGAAAGCAAGATTAAAGAATTTCACCTTTTATTTATATCAACAATTTAGTTACATTCGCTCAAGAACTACAAGAGGAAGAACTTGATCGTCGACTTGGCTTCGCTCGTCTCCGTGGAACGCGGATCGGCTTGGATCACTTGCCCGATTGAAGATCGGCTCGGCTCCTAAAAGGTTGAAGGCTTCTCGCTTGATTTGGTACTCAAGATCTTGGATTTGGAGTGGAATTAGGGTTAGGGTTTCGCACAAGCCTTGTCACGAGACTTGTGGAAGAAGATGATGAAAGAGGGAATTTTTTTAACTAATGAAGATTAAAGATTGAACCACTAAAGAATGATTAGCCTTTAACCCTAGGTCTAGGTTCCTATTTATAGATAACTAACCCTAGATCTAGGATTTCAAATTCTAAGTTTCCCACCAAAAGTTTGTTGAGGAAATTCAAATTTCCCTCCAAAAGTTAGTTAGGGGAGAAGCTTCTAGATGTGATTAGTTAGGAGGGAGCTTCTAGAAGAGGATTAATTAGGGGTTTAATTAGGATTAGCCTTCCTTAATTTTCTTTGCTGATCTGGCAGTCCCTTCGAGAGAATTCTGGAACTTTAAGTATCATAAAGCAATGTGGGACCAGAGCTGTAAATTCTGCAGCAAAATTTCCATGCTGACGTGGCCAAACAGGCGCGGAACCGCGGCGCAAGCCATCTCCTGCCGCGGTTCCGCGGCTGACGTGGAGCCTTGGGGCTTGGGCTTTCTGGTTTGGTCTTGGGCTCACTTTTGGGCTTTTCTTTTATATGCTGAATTTAATAATTCCTTCTTAATTGCTACCAGATCTGAAATGATTGAATTTGCGTAATGTTGATCAGCTCTTTGGTTTCTCTTCCGTATTTCCTGCACATATTCAAGACAAGTGTTGCGCAAATACAGAAATGATGCGATGCCATGAAATGCGGTTAATTTCCTTTAAAGTGTCGGTTTAAAAGTCTAACACATGCAATCTCATATTTTGTGACAGATTTGCTAATATGTAGAATATGAATGCCGAACACTTCTAAATGTATGCAAATGTTAGGGAAATTGCCGGCTAAAATATACAATATTTTCGACTGATCAAATACCCCCAAACTTAATTTCGATCGTCTCGAGCGAATGTTTTATTAAAAAGAGAAGGAGAAAATAAAGAAAGAGAAAAACTAACTAGCACACTTTCGTAGGCAACACGATTGCACTGAGCACGTGCAACAAGCCTTTAAACCTCTAGGTGTCCCTAGTAGGAGGAGTGTTGTCTCCTGAGGGTTTTCAGCGGATTGCACCCACAAAATCCAATAATAAAAGGAAGATCATGAATATTACATTTAAAGAAAAGAATCGTATAAGAAAGACTTTGAAAATTAGGGTTTCCAACTAAGCTAGCTTTTCAGTTGTCATGAGCCCTATCTTAATGGTCATGAAAAGATGTTAGAAATCACGTCCTCCCTCAATAAAACATCGTCTTATTCTTCATTCCTATCATTCTTCCAAACATCGATCATATAACCCTGCGTGTGTGTAAAGACATCCCTACACCCGGAGAATTCAATTCAAGCTATCATACTCTTGCCCATCAGCCTCAGTAATTTTTTTTTTCGATGAGCTCACACACTTTCATGCGACCGTTAATACTTCTTGAGGTACTAACCGACCGATTACTCATGTGCTTGCTTATTTGGTGTATTTTCCTAATCTTGCACCACCTTAGGTATAGCAGTGACTCCCAGACCAGTTGGCCTTAGGGCACTAGATGAAGAAGCACCCTTGCTATATATTTTTTATTTCCCTCGGTGATAACAAAACCAGTGTCCATTTTTCTCACCATTTTTTTTTCATACTTTTTTTTTATACATCGGCTTTAAGACAAGAGCATTTCAAGGTATCCTCTACTATCCCAGGCTTTAAGATGTGTGTAAGTGCGAATAGCAGGGTAGCAACGTTCAAAATGTTTGGCTTCCAAAATAGAAACTATTTTTCAGACTTATTTTTATCCTCAGATTAGTGACGTCTTTCATCTTACTAACCATTGGGACAACGGCTCATAACTACTTATTACTAGTTCGTATAAGAAAACTTCTAATTTTCTTAGTTTTCTAAAATTTTTCTATTCTCATGGATGTAACTTTTCACTATCTAGACTTTTATTATCTTATTTATGTACAAAAATATTTTTATAGTTTTGAAATTTTTTAAATTTTTATAGGTTTTTCAAAAAATTGTTTTGTGCTTATGCAATGTATGATGCAAATGATGCAAAAATAAGCACAAACCTCCCCCAAACTTGTTTTCAACAGTGTCCTCACTGTTGCCTTCCGCTAAATCTCGAAAAACCTGTAAGCTTGGGAGGAATTTATTAGTGGGGGCAAAATATTTAAGTGAAGAACCTCCCCCAAACTTATTTTGGCTCATCATTTTGTAAAAATTTTCTTTTTAGGAGCCAGAAAAAATATCCCCCCAAACTTGAGTTATGCAATGTTAATCTTTTAAAATCACAAGTGGGGGTCAAAAATCATTGGTCGATGCCAAGCTTTGCAAAGACCGAAAGTTAACACCAACCATTCAAAAATTTTATCAATGCAGTGCTCTGGTTGGTGGAAGAAGAAATGGGGAAAGGGTAAGTGGTGGAATAGAATGTGTGTGCGTCTCATTTTGGAGAGACGATGCAGTGAATGTGATGGATAACTCGCATTCTTTTTACAATTCAGAAGAAGGGGTGGAGGTTCAATTTCAGTGAGTGGGACATGATTCATCTCAACACCCGTGTCATTTAAAAATGCGAGTTCATTGGCGAAGATCTCCTCAAAAGTTCCATTTATACCCCGATGAATAATATCATCACAAAGTGCGGGGTGATCTTCAGACTCTAAGAACAGTTCATAATCAGTGTTAATTGTTGACCCGGACATCTCGGTGGAACAGTCCGTATGTGTATGATACATAGTTGGGTCAAACAATAACGTATGAAAAGAGTCAAGATCAATATGAGGAGGATCATCAAATTCGCTGCTGTCGACATCCATTAAGTCGACAGAACAGACCTGAGCAGTAGGTTCGGAGGGTACACTTCCTAACTTGTAAATGTTCAGCTCTATTGACCTATTCCCGAAGGATAGGGTCATGGAACCATTACGACAGTTGATTATTGCATTGGAAGTGGCCAAAAATGGGCGACCTAAAATTACCGGAATTTGATTCCGTGGGTTCGCTACAGGTTGTGTATCAATTACAATAAAATCTACCGGGAATATAAATTCTCCGATTTTTATTAACACATCCTCCAGTTCACCCCTAGGTTTGGTGATTGATCGGTCAGCCATCTGGAGAGTGCAATTGGTTGGCTTTAACTCTCCGATCCCTAGTTGCTCATAGACTGAGTATGGAAGCAAGTTAACACTAGCGCCAAGGTCTAGTAGAGCACGGTTGATGTGTTTTTCCCCAATAGAAACGGAAATAGTAGGATATCCTGGATCCTTACGTTTCCTCGGTAATTGTTGGGGGAAAGCCGTGTCTATTGTTTTTTCCATAAAAATCTTCTTGGGCACTGGATTCTTCCTCTTCCTAGTGCACAAGTTCTTAAGAGTTTTCGCATAGGACGGAACTTGTTGGATGGCATCTAGGAGAGGGATGTTGGTGTTTACTTGCTTAAAAATGCTCATAATCTTCTCCATATGTGGACTTGGTGTGTTAGCCCTTAACCGATTAGGATAAGGTGCTTTAGCAATAAGCGCTGGGTCCATCATAGGAGAAGGAAGTGGGTGTGGAACTGATCCCAGAATAGAAGTGGGGATCGTCCGTGGAGGAGAAAAAGAGGTGGGCTGTAGTGGCGAGCCTTTTGGGAAATGAAGAATAGGCTCGTGAGAAGAAGGTAAGGTAGAAGAACTGGGGTAAGAATTAGAAGTGTGTGTGTGAGGAAAGGTCTCAGCCGGGGTGTTATTGATTGATTTATTAGTATCATCAAACTCTTCCCCAACATGAGTGTCAAGCACTCTTCCAGATCTCAACGTGATTTCATCCACATGATGTGAATAGCTAGGATTAGGTAAAGGTTGAGCTGGAAGTTTCCCTTTCTCTCGTGCACTCATTTCGGCTTTTAGTTGTGCAATTTGTTCTTCCATCGATTTGATATTATCATTTTGAGAGATAATGATCTTCATCACATTCTCGACGGAAGATTGCAAACTTGCCGTCCCTTGGATGGATTGTTTCATGAAAGTATCCAAGGTTTGTGCTAGTGCAGAGGTGTTATCTGTACCGGTAAATTGCAAAGGACTAGACGGTGCAAAAGTGTTGGCCGGATTTTGGAAGTTCTGTGATTAGAAGGGGTGCTGACTCAATTGAAGTGGTGGCTGCTGTTGTGGTGGAGGGACCCCTTGGAAATTGTTTTGGTTTGGAACCGTGTTTTGAAATTGGGATTGGTTCCAATCAAAGTTAGGGTGATTCCTCCAACCCTGATCATATGTGGAGGAAGATGGATCGTTTCTAGGTCTTTGAAATGCGACATTTGTATGCTCAGGACCTTGAAATGGACATTCTTCCGTCAAGTGAGACGGATCAGAACAGCAACCACATACAGTTTTGGAGAGTGATATTTGACTTAGGGCGGCGGCTAAAAATTTATTTTCCATATTCTCGAGTTTCTTATTGATAGCTGCAATGTCAGCTTTAACTCCTATGGAAATATCATTGCCATCCCTAGATGATTGACTCACACCCTCCCACTGTAAAGATTTTTCAGCGAAATCTTCTAGAAAGTTCCAGGCTTCCCCATCATCTTTGGTCATAAAATTGCCTTGACACATTGATTCAAGGGTCTGTCTTGTGTAAGGAGTAATGCCCTCATAAATGATTTGGCAAAGATCCCATCTCGGGATGCCGTGATGTGGACATTGGATTAACAGATCCTTGAAGCGGTCAAGACATTTTGAAAATGTTTCATTTGGAAGCTGGGTGAATTGATAGATTTCGCTACGGACTCGAGCTGTTTTGTGATGTGGGTAGAATTTCTTAAGGAATGCTTTGACGAATTCGTCCCAATTTGAAATGGAATGTGCGGTAGTGTTATATAGCCACTTCTCGGCTAAATCGCACAAAGTGAATGGGAGAAGACGTAGACGGAAAGCATCCACAGAAAGCTGTGAAGTACCCATCATTACGCATACATTTTCAAATTTCGTGATAAACACGTATGCGTCTTCAGACTCGAGACCGTGAAATTTTGGTAGAAGGTTGATGTATTGGGGTTTTATTTGAAAATTTTCCCCGTTTGCTGGTGGAATGGAAAGACAGGCGGAAAGTGGGCCTCGTGTAGGATAGCATCTCTCTTGGAGAGAGATAAGAGGTGGATTCTGCGCACCAACGGACGGCGGCAGGGTAGTGGAAAAGAAGTTCGATGGAGAATGATCCATCGATGTGGGTGTGGTGGTGGGTAAAGAAAAGGGTAAATGTAGAAATACCGACTTTGGGTCGATGAGGGAAACGCGAACTAACGGGCACTAGAAACCCGTGTCCAGCCTATCTTGCACTAAAAAGGGTTAGTACAAGTGGCAGCGTGATTTTATAATTAGGGGAAAGAATGAATGCGGTGTTTGTTTTGAAAAGATACGGATTTTTGAAAAAATATGATGCAACAAAACAAATGCAACACACAAACCCTAGAATCTAGTGGTCACCTAGGTCAAACTCTAGACCGCTCCTAACTGCCAAAAGACAAGTCGCAGGATAAATCCTCCACTGCCTCTTTGTCCCCCTGTGGCCGGATAAGTGCCAGGTAAGTGGGAAGGAACCACCACTACAGTGGGCCTAATTAATAACCACTAGCCTTAGACACACTCGCCTTAGGCACCACAAGAAAACGCGGATAAGCAATGAATTACCCACAGCCTTCTCTTGTCCTAATTGAGCGCGACAGTCCTTAGAGTCATCTCTAGATTTCTTTTAATTAATGAGGGTCAATGCGGATGCAAGTTTTGCGATTTTCGGGGCCTAGGAAGGGTAATGAAATCCCCACCTAATTTGGATTTGGTCGTGCCCCTTAAATTTCCGTATTAATATGCAACAACCACAAGAATCAAAAACACGCACAAATTTATTTTGCTTTTGCGGCGCGGCGATTTATTTGCAAAGAAACCTGCAGTGAAATTATTAGTTGGAGTAGACAGAGAAGGAGATAAGAAAGATAGAAAGTTACAGAGGAAGTTTGGTGCAGTGAACAGTCCACAGAGGCGCGGATCCGCCGCGTATTGGGGGTTCTTGCCGCGGATGGGCGGTGGTCTGTTGGGATCAGTGCACAGAAATTTGTGCACAAGCTCCTGTTCACCTACACAGCTCTCTGGATGTTTCAGAAAAAATTTTCCACAGCTCCAATGATTCCAGATTTTCTCGCAATCAAACCACAAAACACGTATTAGTGTTTGCACGAATTTTGATCTAAAAATTATGATGAAATAAATTGTTCAACTCAAATTTCAAAATACGAACTATTAGCGCACTATCCCCGGCAACGGCGCCATTTGATTGAATTGAATTCTTGATGTGTAGTATGAAAATAGAATAGAAATCACAACCAAAAATTATTTGACCGCAATCAACTACGGTGTCGGATGTAGTTTGTAAGTGAGTGCGGATCGTCCACAGGGAAAGTGTAATCGTTCGTCTTTTGAATTAGGTGAGTCGAAACTTTAAAGAAAGAAAACAAAACAATTCATGATTTGTAGTTGAAGTTCAAGAATGAGAAAAAACTAGATCTAAGAAAGCATTAAAAGATAGAATCAAGAATTGATTGTTTAATGATTTTTCCAAACCAAATATCAAGAATCGAAATGAGGCTCGTAGGAATCGATCGGATCTATAGATGTGATGTAATCTTACAATTACGTATTCTTATCCTTCGATGAATTGATACTAGATCGATGATGATCGATCGAGAATTAGGGATTTCTTGTGAAACTAGGGTTTCATCTTATCCCTTGTTCTTTCGTCGATATCATTCACATTCTAGCCTCTAGTAAATTCAAGAAACGATCGTAGATCCCTAATTTCAAGCGATCACAATCAAGAAAGCATCGCTACGAAACTAGGTCATCGATTCTTGAACTTGCTAGGGTTTACAAAACTCGTAGGACTTAAAAATAGTATTAAGATTTGTTACATCATCATTCTACAATCGTCTCGACTCCTTAACGAGCGGAGTTTTACTCAAACATCACAACAAGAACAACAATTACAAATTGAGATCTAATCATGATGCAAGAATTAAAAGAAAGCAAGATTAAAGAATTTCACCTTTTATTTATATCAACAATTTAGTTACATTCGCTCAAGAACTACAAGAGGAAGAACTTGATCGTCGACTTGGCTTCGCTCGTCTCCGTGGAACGCGGATCGGCTTGGATCACTTGCCCGATTGAAAATCGGCTTGGCTCCTAAAAGGTTGAAGGCTTCTCGCTTGATTTGGTACTCAAGATCTTGGATTTGGAGTGAAATTAGGGTTAGGGTTTCGCACAAGCCTTGTCACGAGACTTGTGGAAGAAGATGATGAAAGAGGGAATTTTTTTAACTAATGAAAATTAAAGATTGAACCACTAAAGAATGATTAGCCTTTAACCCTAGGTCTAGGTGCCTATTTATAGATAACTAACCCTAGATCTAGGATTTCAAATTCTAAGTTTCCCTCCAAAAGTTTGTTGAGGAAATTCAAATTTCCCTCCAAAAGTTAGTTAGGGGAGAAGCTTCTAGATGTGATTAGTTAGGAGGGAGCTTCTAGAAGAGGATTAATTAGGGGTTTAATTAGGATTAGCCTTTCTTAATTTTCTTTGCTGATCTGGCAGTCCCTTCGAGAGAATTCTGGAACTTTAAGTATCATAAAGCAATGTGGGACCAGAGCTGTAGATTCTGCAGCAAAATTTCCATGCTGACGTGGCCAAACAGGCGCGGAACCGCGGCGCAAGCCATCTCCTGCCGCGGTTCCGCGGCTGACGTGGAGCCTTGGGGCTTGGGCTTTCTGGTTTGGTCTTGGGCTCACTTTTGGGCTTTTCTTTTATATGCTGAATTTAATAATTCCTTCTTAATTGCTACCAGATCTGAAATGATTGAATTTGCGTAATGTTGATCAGCTCTTTGGTTTCTCTTCCGTATTTCCTGCACATATTCAAGACAAGTGTTGCGCAAATACAGAAATGATGCGATGCCATGTAATGCGGTTAATTTCCTTTAAAGTGTCGGTTTAAAAGTCTAACACATGCAATCTCATATTTTGTGACAGATTTGCTAATATGTAGAATATGAATGCCGAACACTTCTAAATGTATGCAAATGTTAGGGAAATTGCCGGCTAAAATATACAATATTTTCGACTGATCATGAAGTCAAACTCTTTGACTACCACATCAAAATAGACATTCCAACTCCGCGATGCCTGCTTTAACCCATAAAGCAACTTGCACACGTTTCCGCTGCTCCCACTATCTACGAAGCCCTCTGGCTGTGTACTTACAGACGCTCTCTTCTAAATCATCATTTAGAAAAGCAGTCATGACACCCAACCGCCAGATATCGTAGTCATGGTATGTAGCAATGGCAAGTAGGATCCGGATGGACTTAAGCATAGCTACGGGAGAAAAGGTTTCATTATAAACCACACCTGATCGATGACGAGAACCTTTTACAACAAGTCTAGCTTTGAAAATCTCAACTTTTTCATGTACACCAAGTAATCTTCTCAAGATATACTTGATTCTGATAGGGATTTAACCCTTCAGATAAAGCAACCAAAGTCCATACTTTGTTGGTGTATATGGATTCCATCTCAGATCGTATAGCATCCAGCCATTCTTACAGATACCCCACTCCTGATGGCCTGCTCGAAACTAGTTGGGTCATCATCTCATGATGCAATCCTCGCTCCTATTGTCATAGAGAAAACCGAAGGATCTCTCAGGTGGGTGAGGAACCCTACTAGATCGGCGGAGAGGCTGAGATTCGTTGGGAACTATTGAATCCTCCGGTTCTACCAAATCATTAGCTGCAGTTTGTATAGCTGGAACTCCTTCTAGTTCTACCTCATGACCACTAATTTCTTCATAAGAAATTCCCTTTCTCAAAAGATGGCATGTTGAGAAACAAAACACATTTTTACTCGGTTTGGTAGAAGATATTCCCTTGCGAATGCTTGGGATATCCAACAAACTTCCACAGAACTGACCTTGCCTCGAGCTTGTCCGGAGTTTGCTTTTGACATCGGCCGGACAACCCAAATCTTAACATCCTTAAGAGATGGGCTCTTCCAATACCATATCACATATGGAGTGGTAGGCACCTGATTTGATTGGAACCCTATTCAATAGGTATGCAGCTTCACAAGTGCAAAACCCCCAAAAGGAAATAGGCAACTTAGTAGTACTCATCATAAAGAACACCATATCACATAGGGTGCGATAGCTCCGCCCTGATACACCAACGTGCTGTGGTGTATACGGAGGAGTAATGCTGAGAGAGAATCTCATTCTCTTTTAGAATAGTCCAGGAATTCCGTGCTCAAGTATTCTCCTCCCTGATCACATCAAAGGACATAATACTTATACCCGTTTTGGTTCTCTGCTTCTGACTTATATTCTTTGAATTTCTCAAAATCTTCAGGCTTGTGTTTCAACAGAAACATATGTCCAAATCTTGAGAGATCATCAGTGAATGTAATGAAGTACAAAGAACCGTTCTGGCATATGTAGACAGGGGACTTACATACGTCAACATGTATCAATCCCAAGAGTTCACTAACTCTTTCTCTATTTCCAATAAATGGAGCTATGGTCATCTTATCTTTGTGACATGACTGGCAAGTTTCACAACATGTAAATTCAAACTGATTTAAATATACATCTAAATGTAACTTAGCTAGTCAGGTCGCATTGATATGACCTAGTCTACAATGCCTCAAGAAGGATTCGTTCATTTATGAAATCTTCCTCTTGTGTTTGTTCTGTACATTAAGAACTGTAGTTTGATTTAGAACGTATATGCTTTTAGATAACGTGCCCGAACCGATCAACTCTTGATATAGGAAATGTTCAAAACATTATCCAACAATACAAAATTATATCCTTCTTTACTAAATAAAGATACTGATATGATGTTGTATATCAGGTTTGGTATCGAAGAATCAATGTATTTGTTAATACAGGGTGATAACTGCCAACAGGCTTGGCTGCAACACTTGCACCATTTCTAACCCTTAAAACTTATCACCCGTTCTCAGTTCTCTACCTGTCTATAGCCCATGTAACATATTACATATGCAGTATCCTGATCCGGTATCTCATACCTAGGACGTAAAGGATACTGAGAAACAGTTCTCTATAATGAACACACCCGAAGAAGATCCATCATCATGCACTTTCTTCGTTTGGGCGGCACGGGAATCCTGGTAATCCCCTATTTCCTGCTCGGTCTTATAACAATTATATGTTGGATCGGGACCAACGTTCCTTAGCTCAGTATAACAAGCCGGTTCGGTCAATACATCCGTATTATTATCTTGATTAAAGTGTAACATGGTCGCTACTTGGAGAGAGAGAGAAGAAAACACTCAGCGTATGCTCTTACAAGATTAGATTGGTTATTAATATATCTAATCAGGATGGCTCCCACTGTTTTAGTCAAATCTTACTTCAAACCCTAAAAGGAAAGTGTCATGACCCGAAGTTTGGCCCGTGACTGGCACTTAACCACGTAACGTCTACAGGCGTAACGCGACTAAGTGAACCGAAAACCCAGAAATCAAACCAGTGAAAGTATAGAGTGTTAGAAGTTTTAATGAAGCACTTACTAACGTGATAAGAAATTTAAATAAACAATCACCAAGATAGTAATATAAGACGCCGTAGCGAAGATCAAGATCCACAAGTGGGAACAATACAGATAGGATAAACTGCAAGTACAGTCGGCTCACAACGAGCTCGACACCAGAATACAAATAGAATACATCATCGTCCTCACACTGTCTCTAAGTCAATACATACATGGTAGATGGAGAATACTAGATACAACAATGTACATACTGAAAGATAAACAGATACCGCACAAAACCCACCTATCAGCAAAGAGCTAGTACACCAACTATGGGGGTATCTGTGTCAAAAGATGCAACCGCAGCCTGCCGCGACTACTCCGAAGGGCAACCTGCAAACACTGTGGCACAACGGGGGTGAGTTGCCAACTCGTGAATAGAGATAACATATAAAGGTAATCGCGAGCATGTACGTACTATGCTACTATATCATATGCCAACAGATGATATCAATGTGTGATAAGCAGTAGGTGCAATAATCATGCAAATGCTCTATCAGGTAATGTAACTACAGGATGAGGTACAATGCTCTATCAGGTAATGTAACTACAGGATGAGGTACAATAGTAAATGCTGAGCAGGGGCAATATAATGTCTACACGGAATGTCAACGTGGAATATATAATCGGTGTCCCTCAATGCACCCAGATCCCCCAAATAGCTCAGGCGCCGGCACTCTCATCGGCCCTCAAATCCTGTACATCTCTGAGAACCCCGAGTGCCCAACATCGGCACCCAAATATCATAAATACTCGTGTCCAGCATCGACACGCAAATCCTCATCCATCGGGCCCCGTCAGTCCGGGTCAGCCCACGGGCTCCGTCTGCGGTATCGGCCCTCGGCCCCGGCAGTACGGATCACCCCGCATCCATCTATAGACTCTGATCAGTACCCTCCAGATAACTGTCAGGTCCAACCAATCACCGGTAGGTAGTAGTCCCTCCGCCAGGCTCACCGTCTACTGCACAGCGAAACCGTTCTCGCCCCGGGGTACCATACCGGGTCCACCATGTACCCGTAATCGGCCACAACCAGCTCCTCGATTCTGGTTCACATATATCACTCTAGCACCGAGAAAACACATGGTGGACGCACCGAAATATCATATCAAGGGAACCGGGTTTTTAAATGATTACATATTTGCAATAGCCATGGTTCCCAAATCCAGAAATCACATGTAATCCAAACCAAAATGCAGGTCAATGATCCGATATGATATGTGCGTCAAATATAAATATCATGTTAAGTCACATATAGATAAGCTACAATATAATGATCCGATGTGATATAGGCATCAAGTATGAATATCCTGTCAAGTCACATATAGATGAGCTACAATATAATGATCCGATGTGATGTAGGCATCAAGTATGAATATCATGTCAAGTTACATATAGATAAGCTACAATATAATGATCCGATGTGATATAGGTATCAAGTATGAATAGCATGTCAAGTCACATATAGATAAGCTACAAATATGATGATCTGATGTGATATAGGTATCAAGTATGAATAGCATGTCAAGTCACATATAGATAAGCTATAATATGATGATCCAATGTGATATAGGTATCAAGTATGAACAGCATGTCAAGTCACATATAGATAAGCTACAATATGATGATCCAATGTGATATAGGTATCAAGTATGAACAGCATGTCAAGTCACATATAGATAAGCTACAATATGATGATCCAATGTGATATAGGTATCAAGTATGAATAGCATGTCAAGTCACATATAGATAAGCTACAATATGATGATCCAATGTGATATAGGTATCAAGTATGAATAGCATGTCAAGTCACATATAGATAAGCTACAATATGATGATCCAATGTGATATAGGTATCAAGTATGAATAGCATGTCAAGTCACATATAGATAAGCTACAATATGATGATCCAATGTAATGTACTACTGTGTGAGTGTCAGGGCAATTACTAACGGTGTGTGTGTAACATGCAGGATAGTGCTCGTGCAACATGAACCGTTAGTAATGGTGCGGTGTTCTATCAATCCTAGTTTATATCCAAATAGCAGGGAATGCAACATGCACTAAAAGTAGCCATGAATAGTCAATGTATACAAAGGAAACTATAAGGTCCTATCAGCCCTGACGTAGAACGCCATGCGGGCGATATCCCCGTAGATGTGAAATCTACTCACCGTAATCTCTCGCTAGATATAGCCAACAACATGTTTCCCCTTCTGCGCGGCGTCCTCCGTACTCGCCTGCGAACCTAGAATTACACAATATATCATACGTAAGCTTGAAGTCACACAAACGTGGCATTAAGACCGAACTAGTAACTCGTGTCACGAACCAAGCGCGCGTGTGCGCGATACGCTAAAACGTGTGGTTACGCGCCTGAAACCACTCCGACGCGTCGCGATATACAGAAACCCAAAACCCACACACACGTATCACGCGTGTCGCGAAAGGTTGAAAATACGGGAAAACAGGTATTCTACCCCAGATCTTGATACACGAAAGATATTGTAAAACTACATATACCAAAACAACACACACAGCAGCAGACACCCACACCCCAAACCCCAACCCACAACTCCCCCATTTGGCTGCAAATTGCAGCCAGAATGAATATTTTGGCGGCCTGGGTGGGGAATTGGGCTTCTAGGTTTTGTGTGTGCACTATAAACCCTACATACATGTTACAGTAACCACTAGTTTCACTCTGAAATGTCTCGGGTAGCAGCAGATCCTACAGGGCCTAATTTCTAGTTAAAATTCACACTTTGCACTAAAAATGGAACTTTAGGGTATTTTTGTGCAACCTGAAGTGCAACCTGGTTAAAATAGCTCTAATAACACTCAAAAGAGTTAACTAAATTATAAGAACACCAATCTAACATATACTTCACAAATATCCTCTAATATCACAAAACAATGCACAAAATGAGATCTTTCCTTAAGAATACAACAAGTTATGGAAAAAGAGGTTAAGTCAAGAATTTTTACCTTCTAAAGACCTTATAAAAAACCAAAAATCCAGCTCCCCGCTCAGGTGTGCAGATTTAGCCTCCAAACACCTAAAAACTCATTTTTTCCTAAGGTTTAATGAAGGAAAAGTGTGGTTTTTGTGCAGGATTTGTTTGGGAATCATGGAGAAGTGAAAAGAGATGAGAATATGGAGAAAAATAGGGGTTTTTGCTGCTGGAATTGCTGCTGGATTCAGAATGAGGGAAAGAGAGAGAAGAGAGAAGAAAAGGGGTCAAAAAGTCAATGTTTCATACCTAACACCATGCTCATTTGTTTAATAGGATTTGAATTATGAAAAAGGGTTTTTGTTTTGGATAAAAGGGTGGGGGAAAAATAACAATCATGCAACACAAGAAAATGGTTAACATGCTATCAAAAACCCTAAGTCTCAAAAATGTCTAAGTGTGCAAGGTTTACACTACAAAGGAAAATTCCCAATATGCTAACACTACAAAAAATAACTAATAATTCTAGAAACACATATCTATAATCACACGTACGATCACTAATTATCACGAAAGACATTCAAACGGAAATCCAAATTGTTACAATCTACCCCCCTTAAAGAAATTCGGTCCCCGAATTTAAAAATCTAACTATACGCAACTTCAAAAAGATGGGGATACCTCTTCCTCATCTCGCTCTCGGTCTCCCAAGTAAGCTCCTCGCTGCGCTGGCCACGCCAAAGTACCTTGACGGACGGTATCTCTTTCGAACTCAATTTCTTCACTTGTCGATCCAAGATCATCATTGGCTGCTCTGGATAGGAAAGGTCGCGCTCAAGCTGGATCGTCGGGTGCTGAATCGCATGCGAAGGATCATGAAGATATCTGCGGAGCATCGAAACGTGAAATACGGGGTGCACATCTGGAAAACTGGGCGGAAGGGCTAATCGATACGCAACCGCGCCAATACGCTCAAGGAACTCGAAGGGGCCCACATATCTGGGACTAAGCTTCCCCTTCTTCCCAAACCTCATCACGCCTTTCATTAGGGAGACCCTCAAGAAAACATGATCACCAACAGAAAACTCAAGTCTGCGCCGACGACGGTCCGCATAAGATCTCTGTCTACTCTGGGCTGCTCTCATCCTATCGCGAATCAATTGGATCTTCGCGGTCGTCTCCTCCACAATCTGTGGCCCTAAGATAATGCTCTCACTGAGCTCCGTCCAACAGGTGGGCGATCTGCATCTCCTCCCATAAAGAGCCTCAAACGGTGCCATCTGAATGGTCTCCTGGTAGCTGTTGTTGTAGGAGAACTCTACTAAGGGCAAATGATGATCCCAGCTACCTCCGAAGTCTAAAACGCATGCTCTGAGCATGTCCTCGAGAGTCTGAATAGTCCGCTCTGACTGCCCGTCGGTCTGCGGATGGAATGCTGTGCTGAGACTCATGCGAGTGCCCAAAGCCTCCTGAAGCCTCTACCATAGCCGGCTGGTAAACTGGGTGCCTCTATTGGACACGATGCATGTCGGAACTCCGTGCAGTCGTACAATCTCATCAATATAAATCTGGGCATACTGAGTAAATCCGAAAGTCGTCTTCACCGGTAGGAAGTGAGCCGCTTTCGTCAAACGATCCACGATCACCCAGATGGAGTCATACCCTCAACTAGTCCTGGGTGGACCCACAATGAAATCCATAGATATCTGTTCCCATTTCCACTCCGGAATGGGTAACGGCTGTAGCTCTCCCGCGGGCTTCTGGCGCTCAGCCTTGACTTGCTGACAAGTCAGGCATCTCGACACAAAATCTGCAATGTCCCTCTTCATGCCGTCCCACCAGTAAACATCTCTCAGATCATGGTACATCTTGGTGGAACCGGAATGAACACTATATACCGACCGATGTGCCTCCTCAAGAATCATGCGCCGCAATTCCTCAGCATCTGGTATGCACAGTCTAACTCCAAATCGTAGTATCCCCTGATCATCGATCACGAACTCGGAAAATCTGCCCTGTCCCATCTGTGTCCTGATCTCTGAACAGCAGTCATCATTGTGCTGTGCCTCATGTATACGGTCAAGCAACTGTGGGCGTGCACGAACATGCGCAATCTGCCCTCCGATCGGCGTAAACTCGAACTGTATCCGACCGTCGCATAAGATCGGCCAATCCGCCGACGACTGCTTCTGCACTGCGCTCAAACAGGATAGACTACCCCCGGGCCTCCTGCTCAAGGCATCCTCCACTACATTCGCCCTGCCCGGGTGATACAAGATCTTACAATCGTAGTCCTTCACTAACTCCATCCATCGGCGCTGTCTAAGGTTCAGGTCTCGCTGCTGAAATATGTACCTTAAGCTCTTGTGGTCAGTGAATATCTGGCACGACTCTCCATACAGATAGTGTCGTCAGATCTTGAGTACAAAGACCACCGCAGCCATCTCCACATCATGAGTAGGGTAATTCTGTTCATGTTTCTTTAATTGCCGTGAAGCATACGCAATCACCCTGTCATGATGCATCAAAACGCACCCCAGCCCTACTCGTGAAGCATCGCAGTAGACCACAAATCCGCCTGATCCTGAAGGCAATGATAGCACTGGTGTCGTGGTCAGTAGAGTCCGTAGCCGCTGGAAACTGTGCTCACACTCCTTCGTCCAATCGAAGCGAACTCCCTTCCGGGTCAACCCGGTCAAAGGTGTAGCAATGCGAGAGAAGTCCTGCACGAATCGCTTGTAATAACCTGCCAGCCCTAGAAAGCTGCGAACCTCCGTCACTGACGTGGGTCTAGGCCAACTCCGAACTGCCTCTATCTTCCTCGGGTCGACACATATACCATCTCTTGTAATCACGTGCCCCAAGAAGTCTACGCTGTCTAGCCAGAAGGCACACTTTGAAAATTTGGCGAAAAGCTGATGCTCCCTCAATGTCTGCAGTGTAATCCGCAGGTGCTGCTCGTGCTCCTCTCTACTCCGAGAATACACCAAGATATCGTCAATAAACACTATGATGAACAGATCAAGATACGGCCGGAAAATACGGTTCATCATGTCCATAAATGCCGCAGGCGCGTTGGTGAGTACGAACGACATCACCAAAAACTCGTAATGGCCGTAACGTGTGCGGAAGGCCGTCCTAGGAATGTCCTCCTGTCGAACCCGCAGCTGATGGTAGCCCGATCGCAAATCGATCCTCGAAAAGTATCCTGCCCCCTGAAGCTGGTCGAACAAATCGTCGATGCGTGGCAAAGGATATCTGTTCCGCACTGTCACCCTGTTCAGCTGGCGGTAGTCGATACACAAACGCAAACTGCCGTCCTTCTTCTTGACGAATAGGACTGGAGCACCCCAAGGAGAAACACTGGGTCGAATAAGTCCCTTATCCAGCAGATCCTGCAACCGACCCTTCAATTCTCTAAGTTCCGCTGGGGCCATCCGATAAGGCGGTACAGAAATAGGCCCTGTGCCAGGAACCAAGTCAATGCAGAAAGAAATATCGCGCTCGGGCGGTAGCCCCAGAAGCTCATCAGGGAACACATCAGAGAACTCGCTAACAACCAGAACCTGATCCAGAGGAACCTCTGTAGCTCTAATATCGCAAACATATGCGAGAAATCCCTGACATCCCTTTCTCAAAAGCTGTCCAGCGCGAAAAGAAGAAATCACACTGTGAGGGGGGCACCACGGTCCCCCAACACAACAACAACTGACTCGCCGGGAAAACAAAATCGAACTGTCTTCTCGCGGCAGTCAACAGAAGCATAGCACGTGGCTAACCAATCCATGCCTAAAAGAACGTCGAAGTCCAGCATCTCAAGAAGGATCAAATCGACCGGCAACTCTCTTTCGCCAATACGGACAGTACAGGATCGGAACACGTGCCTAGCAACAAATGACTCTCCCACAGGAGTAGTCACAACAAGCGGCTGGCCAAGCAAACCAGACTCTCTACCCAAACTCGGCACAAAGTGTGTGGATACGTACGAGTGCGTGGATCCGGGATCGAATAACACGTGTGCATCAACCGAACATAAAGGATACCTGAGACCACCGCATTGGACGCCTGCGCGTCCTGATGCGTCAAAGCAAAAACTCGCGCCTGTCCTCCCCCTGCAACTAACTGTCCCCTGCCGGCCGCTGGCTGCCCTCTACCTCGGCCACCTCGTCCTCTATGAACAAATCCTCCACGACCACGACCTCTCTGTGTATGCGTCTGACGCGGAGTAACAGTAGGTACTATCGGCAATGCCGTCTGGGGTGGTGAAGGTGGTAATGTAACATGTGGTGCAGCCACCCCACTCCGGGGTACCTCAGGACAATCTCGCACACGATGATAAGAACTCCCGCAACGGTAACATCCCGATGACGGTCGCTGACCCTCCTGGGAATAGGAGCTAAACAATCGGCCTCGTCTCGAATCTCTGCCACCTGCAAGGTGTCTGTCACGACGCCGGAACGGCCATCTCTGCACTGACGTATCTGCACGAACTCTCTTCGGCCCTGGAACTGCCGAAGTCTCAGCAAGGCGCTCCTCAACTAATAATGCTGCATCTACTGCTGCTGCGTATGTCTCGTAATGCTGCGCGCTGATAGCAAGGAATAGTGGTGTAAGCAAGCCTCGGACAAATCTCTTGACTCGCAACTCCTCAGTAGCCACTAGATACGGAGCATAAACGGATAGCTCGGTGAACAGCACATCGTACTCTGCCACTGACATCTCTGGCGTCTGGCGTAAGGACTCGAACCTGCGTGCTCTAGCATCTCTGACACTCAGGGGAAGAAAGCGGGCAAGGAATAGTGCCACGAACTCTGTCCAGGTTATAGGAGAAAGACCTGCTGCTCTACCCTTCTCGACTGATTCGCACCATTTCTGCACAAGACCTTCCAGGCGAAAGCTTGCGAACTCAACCCATCTCGCATCTGCGCATCTAAGTGAACGACATATCCGCGCCATCCTATCAATGAAAGACTGTGGATCCTCAGCCACATCGGTGCCTATGAAGACCGGAGGCTTCAGCCTCATAAACTCTGACAGCGATACTGTAATAACCTTTGTAGTCGCAGGTGCAACTGCCTGAACTGTGGGTACCACCGCGGTCTCCGCAACGGGTGGAACTACCTCTGGTCGCTGCACTCGAAGTGTCTCAACTAGAGATCCCATCATCTGGCGCATCTCCTGCATACTGGATCCCATCGTCTGGCGTATCTCCTGCACACCAGCCCCTAACATAGAAATCTGATCTGTCACGGCAGGAACAGCCTGCTCGGGCACAACCGGTGTACTACCCGGATTAGTCCTCGTCTCGGACGAGTCAACCCGAATCTCAGCCCTTGCGGCCGCTCTCTGCGCCCTCGTAGTCTTTGGCGGCATATTGGCTGGAAGGAACAATAGGATTCGATAAGGATACGGAAATCGAATCGCAAGAATGCATAGACTCAAGAAGGAATTTAAATCAACAAGTCCTAAGGTCGCGTAGGCGGAGTACCGTGTCGTGAGTATGCCGCAGAACATACACACGCTACGCTACCCCGCTGCAGCTACCTACTCCATCATACCAGGGTCATCCTACACTCCGAAAGGTAAAACCTACACTCTGATACCAACTTTGTCACGACCCGAAATTTGGCCCGTGACCGGCACTTAACCACGTAACGTCTACAGGCGTAACGCGACTAAGTGAACCGAAAACCCAGAAATCAAACCAGTGAAAGTATAGAGTGTTAGAAGTTTTAATGAAGCACTTACTAACGTGATAAGAAATTTAAATAAACAATCACCAAAATAGTAATATACGACGCCGTAGCGAAGATCAAGATCCATAAGTGGGAACAATACAGATAGGATAAACTGCAAGTACAGTCGGCTCACAACGAGCTCGACACCAGAATACAAATAGAATACATCATCGTCCTCACACTGTCTCTAAGTCAATACATACATGGTAGATGGAGAATACTAGATACAACAATGTACATACTGAAAGATAAACAGATACCGCACAAAACCCACCTATCAGCAAAGAGCTAGTACACCAACTATGGGGGTATCTGTGTCAAAAGATGCAACCGCAGCCTGCCGCGACTACTCCGAAGGGCAACCTGCAAACACTGTGGCACAACGGGGGTGAGTTGTCAACTCGTGAATAGAGATAACATATAAAGGTAATCGCGAGCATGTACGTACTACGCTACTCTATCATATGCCAAAAGATGATATCAATGTGTGATAAGAAGTAGGTGAAATAATCATGCAAATGCTCTATCAGGTAATGTAACTACTGTAGGGTTCCTAGGCACTCTCAAGAGGTCTCACATGGCATCAACCATGCCAATTTCAAATTTTACGGTGCCGAGAAACCCTAGACTAGATCGTTAACTAGAAGTTTAGGCGAAAAACGAATCTAGTTAACAACTTAACTAAAGATAAGAAGCTACAACCTTTGTAGATCCGGTTATCCACTTCCTTAGCTCCACGTAGACGTCCTCTCGCTGTCTGTCTCGAATCCCGAACTCAAGCATCGGCTTCATCGGAGAAATGGGCGGGCAAGGTCGTCGGCTTCGTGCCGAAGATGATCTACGTCGAGGCTTCACAAGATCAAGCTCCGACTTCACCAAGTTGTGAAACTTGTGAAGAAAACACCCTATACTACTTGGCAAGAGGTAGAGGGTGAAGAAATAGGAGGTGGGTTCACTTTTGATTTGGATTTCTCTCACTTTTGCTCAAGTTGCCATTGATGGACTTAAGCTTTTCTTGAAGAAGAAGATGATGAAGAAGAAGAAAGAATATGATCAGTCTTCTAAAATTAAAAAAAGAAAATGAAAACTTATCATAATCTTAACCATAGTTAACTGTAGAGAATGAACTAGGGTTAGTTCAAATGGTTAGGGTTAAGCATGAGACAAGAATGGTGACTAAGTCAAAGCTTCATGAAGCTTCAATAAGAAACAAAGAAAGCCACCATTCTCATCTTTATCTTTTCCAAATAAATAAATAAACAAATAAATAAATAAATGAAAAAGCAAAACCCTAATCATTAACTTAACCATGGTTTAATTCTATACACTTAACCAAATGAGCAAGCATCATCAAACATGATACAAACATGTGCACAAAAGTATATCACATATACAGCTTGCACATTAAGTGAGAAAATCCATTTAAAGTGAACTAATACTAGCTAATGCAAAGTAATATATCAAATATATAATTATACATTAAATCATTAAATCAACACTTGATTTAACGATCCGGTCATATCGCATATAACCGACTAGTATCCTATGTATCGGCTTATCGAATCAATCCTTGATTCGATATCTAGGTTATATCGAATATAAACAATCGATACATCCATTGCGAGAATGAAATACGGTATCACATACACGCATTATTCTCGGTCCTGCACATATCTCATATGCGCTCCTATTTCGTTTCGCTTGAGCCAGGAAACCTCTGTGTAGGACTCGAAAGACTCGTCAATACGCCGGTAGCAGATGATGATCATATCAAGCACCCACAAGCCGCAAGCGGTCTGCTAAATGTAACGGCCATCCGGGTATTGATCGATCAGAAGATCGACGAGCTAGCGCGCTCACACTCCTGTGAATCCAACCAGTAACACTTACCGTACAGTCCGGTCTGTTCGTCTGATATGTCGCATATCAAATCTAGGGGTGGTAAACGTCTGACCCCAATAACCGATAAGTCGTGCCGATGTGAGGCTCATAACGTGTCGAGAAACTACTGGTAACACTTACCAGCAAATCTCTGATCAGCCCTGGCCAGGGACTTCCCTGTTACGGCCAATCGAGCACTGCGCAACATCAACCCCCAATACCGGGAGAGATGAAACCCCTCCTATCGCTCATTGCCTCCATGTGACTTGGGACTGTACCCAAAGACCACCGTTTTGCATGCCCTCATGGACGTAGTAAGGTGGAGATCAAAGCACAGTGGGAATCACACAAGACTCTATGACGATCTCGGGTCTACAGACTAACCTGCACAAGTGTCACCTGAGAACTGCCATCTGACGTGAGGTATAATACCATATGGGAGTTCTCGGCAAGTCCGTCCAGTGTACCCAGTCTCCACTGAGCACCCGTACACCATCTCTGATGTCAAACACCAATGGATATGGGATCATCCATCGCCCATCTCATGGGTCGAGAAGCGTATACGCTAGTCTACACTGGTATATCGATGCCCCGTCTCGATATACCTACGACTAAGGACCTTGAAGGATGTACCTATGGACTACCATGTCCCCACTAGTATGATCTGCATCATAGTCCAGGTAGTCAAGTACACATCCTAAGGGATTTACCAACATCTAATTATAAGACAGTATAAAGAGACAAGTGTACATGTTAAGATAAAGAGTAACCAGATAGCATACTATCATATCGAGCAAGAAAGTCATCTCTATATATGTCCAAGCATCCAATATAATATACATCATCTGTACAATACTGGCCTCTAGGGCATACATACAACTAACAATCTCCCACTTGCACTAGGGCCAGCTGCTGTAGTATCGCATACCGAGCATCCCGAAGAGTCTCTCAAACTGTATCTGGGGAATGGCCTTCGTGAGTGGATCCGCCGTGTTGCTCTTCGTGTCAACCCTCTTGACCTCGATCTCCTGGCGATCAACTATCTCCCGGATCAGGTGATACCACCTCAGAATATGCCTGGATCGCTGATGGGACCTGGGTTCCTTGGCCAAAGCCACCGCTCCATTGTTATCACAATACAAAGGTATTGGATGCTCAATGGATGGAACCACTCCAGGTTCAGTAATGAACTTCTTGATCCAGACAGCCTCTTTGGCAGCATCGTTGGCAGCGATGTATTCAGCCTCCATCGTCGAGTCTGCCACGGTTTCCTGCTTGGAACTCTTCCAGCTAACCGCCCCTCCGTAAAGGGTAAAGACAAATCCCGACTGCGACTTAGAGTCGTCCTTATCGCATTGGAAGCTCGAATCGGTAAAGGACTCCACTTGGAGTTCTCCATTACCATACACCAAGAGCATCTCTTTAGTCCTTCATAAGTACTTGAGAATGCTCTTCACAGCTGTCCAGTGACTCTCTCCAGGATCAGCTTGATACCTGCTCACTATACTTAGTGAGTATGCTACATCGGGTCTGGTACATAGCATCGCATACATGATAGAGCCTACAGCCGAAGCATAGGGTATCCCTTGCATGCGAGCTCTCTCCAAATCAGTCTTGGGAGATTTCTCTTTGGAGAGAGTGACTCCAGAGATCGTGGGCAAGTTCCCACGCTTGGATTCTTCCATACTAAACCTCTTTAGTATGGTGTCAATGTACCTGGATTGGGACAATCCCAATATCCGTTTGGATCTATCTCTATAGATCCTGATTCCCAATATGCAGGAGGCATCACCAAGATCTTTCATCGAGAATCTTTGTGATAAGAAGTGCTTGACCGATTGCAGCATAGGAATATCATTTCCTATCAAGAGTATGTCGTCCACGTACAATACGAGGAAGACAACCTTACTCTCTGCCACCTTCTTGTAAATACAAGGTTCATCTGGATTTTTGACGAAATCAAACTCTTTGATAACGACGTCAAAGCAGATGTTCCAACTCCGCGATGCTTGCTTTAATCCATAAATGGATTTAAGCAGCTTGCACACCTTTCCGCTGCTCCCACTGTCTACGAAGCCCTCTGGCTGAGTCATGTACACGCACTCTTCTAAATCACCGTTTAGAAAGGCGGTCTCAACATACATTTGCCAGATTTCGTAATCATGATATGCAGCGATGGCAAGCATGATCCGGATGGATTTAAGCATAGCCACTGGAGAAAAGGATTCGTCATAGTCCACACCTGGTCTGTGACGAAAACCCTTTGCTACAAGTCTAGCTTTGAAATTCTCCACTTTCCCATCTACACCAAGTTATTTCTTGAAGATCCACTTGCTCCCGATGGGTTTTACCCCTTCAAGAGCAACATCCAAAGTCCATACTTTGTTGGTGTACATGGATTCCATCTCGGACCGCATAGCATCCAGCCATTTCACTGAGTCCCTACTCGTGATAGCCTGCTCGAAGCTAGTTGGGTCATCATCCTCCATGATGCAATCCTCGCTCCCACCATCCATGAGAAAACCGTAGTATCTCTCAGGTTGGCGAGGAACCCTACTAGATCCGCGGAGTGGCTGAGGTTCATTGGGAGCTACTGAATCCTCTGGTTCCACTAAATCTTCTGTTGTGTTTTGTTCAGCTGGAACCTCTTCCAGTTCTACCTCAGAGCCACTAATCTCTTTTGCAAGAAATTCCTTTTCTAAAAAGGTGGCATGTTGAGCAACAAATACTCTTTGTTCTTCACTGTGGTAGAAGATATACCCTCGCGAATGTTTGGGATATCCAACAAATTTACACAAGACAGACCTTGCCTCGAGTTTATCCGGTTTTTGTCTTTTGACATAGGCCGGGCAACCCCATATCTTAATAAAATTAAGATATGGTCTCTTCCCTTCCCATATCTCATATGGTGTGGTAGGCACAGATTTGGTGGGAACCCTATTCAGTAGGTATGCTGCTGTTTCCAGTGCATATCCCCAGAAGGAAACAGGTAACTCAGCTACACTCATCATAGAGCGCACCATATCCAATAGGGTGCGGTTCCTCCGTTCTGATACACCGTTGTGCTGTGGTGTATATGGAGGAGTTAGCTGAGAGAGAATCCCATTCTCTTTTAGGAAGTCCAGGAATTCAATGCTCAAGTATTCACCTCCTCGATCAGATCGGAGGATTTTAATACTTTTTCCGGTTTGGTTCTCGACTTCTTGTTTATATTCTCTAAATTTCTCAAAAGCTTCTGATTTGTGTTTCATCAGGAACACATATCCGAATCTAGAGAGATCGTCAGTGAATGTAATGAAGTACGAAGAACCATCCCTGGCATGTGTAGACAAGGGACCGCATACAGCACTATGTATCAGTCCCAAGAGTTCGGTAACTCTTTCTCCGTGTCCCGTAAACGGAGTTTTGTTCATCTTGCCTTTGAGACATGACTGGCAAGTGTCATAAGATGAAAATTCAAACGGATTCAAATATCCATCTTTATGCAACTTAGCCAGTCGTGTCGCATTGATGTGACCCAGTCTACAATGCCACAAGAAGGATCCGTTCAGTTCTGAACTCTTCCTCTTGAGTGTGTTTGTTATGCTCAGAACTGTTGATTGATTTAGAACATAAATGCCATTGCACAACGTGCCTGATCCAACCAACTTTTGGTTACGGAAAATGTTCATAACATTGTCCTGTAATACAAAATTATATCCCTCTTTACTCAACGAAGAAACCGATATAATGTTGCATATCAGGTTCAGCATGTAATAGCATTCGTTCAGAACCAATGTATTACCAGTTGGTAATACAAGGTGATATTCCCCGACAGTCTTAGCTGCAACAATTGCACCATTTCCAACTCTAATATCTTTATCACCTTCTCCAAGTTCTCTACCTTTCCTAAGCCCATGTAACTGATTACATATATGGGATCCTGACCCGGTATCTAATACCCAGGACGTAGAGCAAATGGAGAAACAGTTCTCTGTAACGAACATACCCGAAGAAAATGCATCATCATGTACTTTCTTCATTCGGGTGGCATGCGAATCCTGGTATTCCCCTATATCCTGTTCATTCCTATAACTCTTATAAGAAAGAACGGAACCAACGTTCCCCAGCACAGAATAGCATACGGGTTCGGTCAATACATCCATATTATTATCTTTATTAGGGCATGAAATGGTCGCTACCTGGAGAGAGAGAGAAGAAAACACTTTAGCGTATGCTCTTGCAAGATCAGATTGGTTTTTATCTTATCTAATCAGGATGGCTCCCACTGGTTTTTATCAAATCTTCTTTCAAACCCTAAAAGGAAAGACTAGCCGGGATTAATTACACACTACAAGTTCGTCGATCTTTCAGCCAGGCCAGTGTCGGTACTTTGAGGGAGGTCCACCGTGCTTTCGCACGAACCTAATTAATGTAAACCTCGTTTTCCCAGAGGCGTAACCCCGTTAACACCTTTCTAGACACCTACTTGATCGGCTAATTGTAATGTGTAAAACTCTCCCAGGAGTAACTGTTACTCGCAGTGGGTATCGGGATCCAACTATCTCATAGAAGGTATGCAATCTCATTGCAAATTTCAACACTTGAAATTCCCGATAATATTTTGCCCCAAGCATTCTATGACCTTGACGGAGGTCAACAAACCACAGGGTGCAAGTCAAGTTCAACCCGTCATTTCTTGATTGAATCAAACCCACCCGCACGACCCTTGACGGAGGTCAACAAGGTCGTACGACTACCCTAATCCAATCTGCATCATATGCATAATCAGATAAATACTAGTTAGCTATCGCACACTACGCCTTGACGGAGGTCAACAAACGTAGCATGAATACTAAGTAGGATTTATCTGAAATGACGGAGGGCTACGTCAGGTTTTTCTGAAAACCTATTGCGTAATGAACTTGATATCGTTGTAGAATCAAATGAAGTTTTGAAATGGAGTGATTTTGAGGCTTTTCTAGTTTAGCTAAAGGGGTCACTCCCGGTGAAGGGATCATCGGCCCTTTCCTCGTCGAATGAGGTGCGGGATATATCATATATATCGCTGTGCAAAACAAGAAATCAAAAACAGTCAAAAGCAAACCGAGTGTGTAGCATCTGCCAGTTATTGCTAAAGGAGTCACTCCCGGTGAAGGGATCTCGGTCCTTTCCTCATCGAATAAGGTGCAGGGTATATCATATATACCGCTATGCAAAGCAAGAACCGTAGCTACCTGTTTTGTTTAAAATTTGATTCTACAACATCTTAGGTTTCTTTTCTTTCATTAATCACATTAATGAAGTCCCATCATTTAAGCTACCTAAACATCACAGATAAATACGACGTACACTTATGCCATCCGCATTCGCCTCGATGTCCCCTCGTGCACCGTTAGGTTAGGTAACTAACGACAGAACAGGGCAGGGCTAGCGCGGGTGTAAAACATAAGTAACGTCTATATAATATATCATATATACTATATACTATATCTATCACAGAACATCACATGATCACATCACAGATATCGCAGCAGAAGAAACATATGAAACATTGGATATACTAGGACGTCCGTGTTTTCAATACGAGCCAGTATAAAACACGGATTCCACAGTCGTGATGAATAGCCAATCCCACACCCCTAGACCCCTACGAGAGCGGCAACCAACCCTACCAATTCTAGGGTTAGGAGACCCGGACTCGACTCCTCGAGATGGTCTCCCACTGGACCCTAGAACCCGGTTACTTGTGCTCCCCTCTTTGGGTCTATCCTAGTGCAGAAAAGTAAATAATATACAAAGGGTGACATCTTCCGCAACCTGGAAGTGCCCCAATAAAAGAATATTACATACAAGTTTTTACATGAATGAAAATGAAAACACTCATCTCACATAAAAAAAACCCGGCTATTCAAACACGACAATCCAATATAACATATCCAGCAACACATAACATCACATGTCATCAACGTAAGTAAACATGCGTATCCCAATTGTCGTTGACATATAGCAACGAAACCGGCGATATCACATATTACACTTACGGTCACAGAAAAGAAAGTGTAAAACTACAACAGTTGGAATCCGCAACCTCTTTAGACATCACATGCCTAATCAAATGAAATACTTAGACATCACATGCCTAACAATTATAAACCCCGCATTTTAGTCTCATTATCAAAAACTCTTTTCAATATCAAGTGAGACTAAACCGCTAGATTTATAACATTCATTTAGCTATCTCATAACTGTTTGCGAATTCCAATTATTGTATCCTATTCCGGATAAATAGAAAATATTAAACTTTCCGATCGAACATTCGAACACCCAAGTTTTTCCGAAACCGTTCAACACATGAAATAAGTTCAAAAACATTCACTTCATGCCTCAGTACCAACGGTCCAGCCGTAGAAGGGTCAAGCCAACGCCTCATATGTGGCACGCCGTACTGCCCCAAACCCGAAGGTTCAAAGGGCAGTTCAAGATGGTCACATAATCGAGTTAAGGTTTGTTGTCTTCTAGAGGGACCATCGCGTTACTTGCACTACTGAGAACGTCCTTAAACCACAGAAAAATCCAACACTTGGAAATTTTCCGGCAGGGGAAAAGTTGGGTATTTATATCCGGTCGAACATTTTAACATATTCAAAAATTATCCGGAAAAACACATAGACGAAGTCTGATAATCCGATCGAATCTTCGAACTCCCAATACAACCCAAAACACTCAACTCTTGAGTTAAATTTAAAAATTCCCAGAAAACTCAGCACTGTGAAATAGGAATTACTGTGCAAAGTAGGAGGGCTGACGTCATCATTAGGCCGCGGAACCGCCGCAGAAGCCATGCTTCTGCCGCGGTTCCGCCGCACACTATACTGTTCATTTGAAAAAATCTGCACCGTAATTCTTAGAATTCCCTGCTTAATTTTTTAAGCATTTTTAATCTGGAAAAATCCCAGTTTTTGAAAAAAGTCCAGAGAGCATAGAAAAATTAGGGTTTCGGGTTCGATCGGGTTTCAAACGTCGTCTACACTTCGCCTAAGGCTCTAGCTAGGCTCTGATACCACTGTAGGGTTCCTAGGCACTCTCAAGAGGTCTCACATGGCATCAACCATGCCAATTTCAAATTTTACGGTACCGAGAAACCCTAGACTAGATCGTTAACTAGAAGTTTAGGCGAAAAACGAATCTAGTTAACAACTTAACTAAAGATAAGAAGCTACAACCTTTGTAGATCCGGTTATCCACTTCCTTAGCTCCATGTAGACGTCCTCTCGCTATCCGTCTCGAATCCCGAACTCAAGCATCGGCTTCATCGGAGAAATGGGCGGGCAAGGTCGTCGGCTTCGTGCCGAAGATGATCTACATCGAGGCTTCACAAGATCAAGCTCCGACTTCACCAAGTTGTGAAACTTGTGAAGAAACACCCTATACTACTTGGCAAGAGGTAGAGGGTGAAGAAATAGGAGGTGGGTTCACTTTTGATTTGGATTTCTCTCACTTTTGCTCAAGTTGCCATTGATGGACTTAAGCTTTTCTTGAAGAAGAAGATGATGAAGAAGAAGAAGAAAGAATATGATCAGTCTTCTAAAATGAAAAATAAAATGAAAACTTATCATAATCTTAACCATAGTTAAGTGTAGAGAATGAACTAGGGTTAGTTCAAATGGTTAGGGTTAAGCATGAGACAAGAATGGTGATTAAGTCAAAGCTTCATGAAGCTTCAATAAGAAACAAAGAAAGCCACCATTCTCATCTTTATCTTTTCCAAATAAATAAATAAACAAATAAATAAATAAATGAAAAAGAAAAACCCTAATCATTAACTTAACCATGGTTTAATTCTATACACTTAACCAAATGAGCAAGCATCATCAAACATGATACAAACATGTGCACAAAAGTATATCACATATACAGCTTGCACATTAAGTGAGAAAATCCATAAAAAGTGAACTAATACTAGCTAATGCAAAGTAATATATCAAATATATAATTATACATTAAATCATTAAATCAACACTTGATTTAACGATCCGGTCATATCGCATATAACCGACTAGTATCCTATGTATCGGCTTATCGAATCAATCCTTGATTCGATATCTAGGTTATATCGAATATAACCAATCGATACATCCATCGCGAGAATGAAATACGGTATCACATACACGCATTATTCTCGGTCCTGCACATATCTCATATGCGCTCATATTTCGTTTCGCTTGAGCCAGGAAACCTCTGTGTAGGACTCTAAAGACTCGTCAATACGCCGGTAGCAGATGATGATCATATCAAGCACCCACAAGCCGCAAGCGGTCTGCTAAACGTAACGGCCATCCGGGTATTGATCGATCAGAAGATCGACGAGCTATCCCGCTCACACTCCTGTGAATCCAACCAGTAACACTTACCGTACAGTCCGGTCTGTTCGTCTGATATGTCGCATATCAAGTCTAGGGGTGGTAAACGTCAGGCCCCAATAACCGATAGGTCGTGCCGATGTGAGGCTCATAATGGGTCGAGAAACTACTGGTAACACTTACCAGCAAATCTCTGATCAGCCCTGGCCAGGGACTTCCCTGTTACGGCCAATCGAGCACTGCGCAACATCAACCCCCAATACCGGGAGAGACGATACCCCTCCTATCGCTCATTGCCTCCATGTGACTCGGGACTGTACCCAAAGACCACCGTTTTGCACGCCCTCATGGACGTGGTAAGGTGGAGATCAAAGCACAGTGGGAATCACACAAGACTCTATGACGATCTCGGGTCTACAGACTAACCTGCACAAGTGTCACCTGAAAACTGCCATCTGACGTGAGGTATAATACCATCTGGGAGTTCTCGGCGAGTCCGTCCAGTGTACCCAGTCTCCACTGAGCACCCGTACACCATCTCTGATGTCAAACACCAATGGATATGGGATCATCCATCGCCCATCTCATGGGTCGAGAAGCGTATACGCTAGTCTACACTAGTATATCGATGCCCCGTCTCGATATACCCACGACTAGGGACCTTGAAGGATGTACCTATGGACTACCATGTCCCCACTAGTATGATCTGCATCATAGTCCAGGTAGTCAAGTACACATCCTAAGGGCTTTACCAACATGTAACTATAAGACAGTATAAAGAGACAAGTGTACATGTTAAGATAAAGAGTAACCAGATAACTTACTATCATATCGAGCAAGAAAGTCATCTCTATATATGTCCAAGCATCCAATATAATATACATCATCTGTATAATACTGGCCTCTAGGGCATACATACAACTAACAACTACAGGATGAGGTAGAATGCTCTATCAGGTAATGTAACGACAGGATGAGGTACAATAGTAAATGCTGAGCAGGGGCAATATAATGTCTACACGGAATGTTAACGTGGAATATATAATCGGTGTCCCTCAATACACCCAGATCCACCAAATAGCTCAGGCGCCGGCACACTCATCTGCCCTCAAATCCTGTACATCTCTGAGAATCCCGAGTGCCCAACATCGGCACCCAAATATCATAAATACTCGTGTCCAGCATCGACACGCAAATCCTCATCCATCGGGCCCCGTCAGTCCGGGTCAGCCCACGGGCTCCGTCTGCGGTATCGGCCCTCGGCCCCGGCAGTACGGATCACCCCGCATCCATCTATAGACTCTGATCAGTACCCTCCGGATAACTGTCACGTCCAACCAATCACCGGGAGGTAGTAGTCCCTCTGCCAGGCTCACCGTCTACTGCACAGCGAAACCGTTCTCGCCCCGGGATACCATACCGGGTCCACCATGTACCCGTAATCGGCCTCAACCAGCTCCTCGATTCGGGTTCACATATATCACTCTAGCACCGAGAAAACACATGGTGGACGCACCGAAATATCATATCAAGGGAACCGGGTTTTTAAATGATTACATATTTACAATAGCCACGGTTCCCAAATCCAGAAATCACATGTAATCCAAACCAAAATGCAGGTCAATGATCCGATATGATATGTGCGTCAAATATAAATATCATGTTAAGTCACATATAGATAAGCTACAATATAATGATCCGATGTGACATAGGCATCAAGTATGAATATCCTTTCAAGTCACATATAGATGAGCTGGCATCAAGTATGAATATCATGTCAAGTCATATATTGATAAGCTACAATATAATGATCTGATGTGATGTAGGCATCAAGTATGAATATCATGTCAAGTCACATATTGATAAGCTACAATATGATGATCCGATGTGATATAGGTATCAAGTATGAATAGCATGTGAAGTCACATATAGATAAGCTACAATATGATGATCCAATGTGATATAGGTATCAAGTATGAATAGCATGTCAAGTCACATATAGATAAGCTACAATATGATGATCCAATGTGATATAGGTATCAAGTATGAATAGCATGTCAAGTCACATATAGATAAGCTACAATATGATGATCCAATGTGATATAGGTATCAAGTATGAATAGCATGTCAAGTCACATATAGATAAGCTACAATATGATGATCCAATATGATATAGGTATCAAGTATGAATAGCATGTCAAGTCACATATAGATAAGCTACAATATGATGATCCAATGTAATGTACTACTGTGTGAGTGTCAGGGCAATTACTAACGGTGTGTGTGTAACATGCAGGATAGTGCTCGTGCAACATGAACCGTTAGTAATGGTGCGGTGTTCTATCAATCCTAGTTTATATCCAAATAGCAGGGAATGCAGCATGCACTAAAAGTAGCCTTGAATAGTCAATGTATACAAAGGAAAATATAAGGTCCTATCAGCCCTGACGTAGAATGCCATACGGGCGATATCCCCATAGATGTGAAATCTACTCACCATAATCTCTCGCTAGGTATAGCCAACAACTTGTTTCCCCTTCTGCACGGAGTCCGCCGTACTCGCCTACGAACCTAGAATTACACAATATATCATACGTAAGCTTGAAGTCACACAAACGCGACATTAAGACCGAACTAGTAACTCGTGTCGCGAACCAAGCGCGCGTGTGCGCGATACGCTAAAACGTGTGGTTACACGCCTGAAACCACTCCGACGCGTCGCGATATACAGAAACCCAAAACCCACACACACGTATCACGCGTGTCGCGAAAGGTTGAAAATACGGGAAAACAGGTATTCTACCCCAGATCTTGATACAGGAAAGATATTGTAAAACTACATATACCAAAACAACACACACAGCAGCAGACACCCACACCCCAAACCCCAACCCACAACTCCCCCATCTGGCCGCAAATTGCGGCCAGAATGAATATTTTGGCGGCCTGGGTGGGGAATTGGGCTTCTAGATTTTGTGTGTGCACTATAAACCCTACATACATGTTACAGTAACCACTAGTTTCACTCTGAAATGTCTCGGGTAGCAGCAGATCCTACAGGGCCTAATTTCTAGTTAAAATTCACACTTTGCACTAAAAATGGAACTTTAGGGTATTTTTGTGCAACCTGAAGTGCAACCTGGTTAAAATAGCTCTAATAACACTCAAAAGAGTTAACTAAACTATAAGAACACCAATCTAACATATACTTCACAAATATCCTCTAATATCACAAAACAATGCACAAAATGAGATCTTTACTTAAGAATACAACAAGTTATGGAAAAAGAGGTTAAGTCAAGAATTTATACCTTCTAAAGACCTTATAAAACACCAAAAATCCAGCTCCCCACTCAGGTGTGCAGATTTAGCCTCCAAACACCTAAAAACTCATTTTTTCCTAAGGTTTAATGAAGGAAAAGTGTGGTTTTTGTGTATGATTTGTTTGGGAATCATGGAGAAGTGAAAAGAGATGAGAATACGGAGAAAAATGGGGGGTTTTGCTGCTGAAATTGCTGCTGGATTCAGAATGAGGGAAAGAGAGAGAAGAGAGAAGAAAAGGGGTCAAAAAGTCAAAGTTTCATACCTAACACCATGCTCATTTGTTTAATAGGATTTGAATTATGAAAAAGGGTTTTTGTTTTGGATAAAAGGGTGGGGGAAAAATAACAACCATGCAACACAAGAAAATGGTTAACATGCTACCAAAAACCCTAAGTCTCAAAAATGTCTAAGTGTGCAAGGTGTACACTACAAAGAAAAATTCCCAATATGCTAACACTACTAAAAATAACTAATAATCCTAGAAACACATATCTATAATCACACGTACGATCACTAATTATCACGAAAGACATTCAAACGGAAATCCAAAGTGTTACAGAAAGACTAGCCGGAATTAATTACACCCTACAAGTTCGCCAATCTTTCAGCCAGGCCAATGCCAGTACATTGAGGGAGGTTCCCCGTGCTTTCGCACGGACCTAATTAAAATAAACCTCATTTTTCCAAGGGAATAACCCCGTTGACACCTTTCTAGACACCTATTTGATCGGCTAATTGTAATGTATAAAACTCTCCCAGGAGTAACTCTTACGCGCAGTGGGTATCGGGATCCAACTATCTCATAGGAGGTATGCAATCTCATTGCAAATTTCAACACTTGAAATTCCCAATAATATTTTGCCCCTAACCTCCTATGACCTTGACGGAGGCCAACAAACCATAGGCTGCTAGTCAAGTTCAACCCGTCATTTGCTGATTGAATTAAACCTACCCACACGACCCTAGATGGAGCCCATCAAAGTCGCACGGCTACCCTAACTCAATCGCATCATATGCTTATGCAGATAATCATAAATAGCTACCGCACACTACGCCTTGACGGAGGCCGACAAACGTAGCACGAATACTATGAAGTACTTATCTGAAATGATGGAGGGCTATGACAGGTTTTTAAGAAAACCTTTTGCGTAATGAACTTGATATCGTTGTAGAATCAAATTATTTAAAATGGAGTGTTTTTGAGGCTTTTACTAGTTTTGCTAAAGAGGTCACTCCCGGTGAAGGGATCGTCGGCTGTTTCCTTATCGAATAAGGTGCAGGATATTAACAATACCACTATGCAAAGCAAGAACTAGAAAAGCAATCAAAAGACAAAACCGAGGGTTGTAGCATCTGCCAGTTATTGCTAAAGAGGTCACTCCCGGTGAAGGCATCTCGGCTCTTTCCTTATCGAATAAGGTGCTGGATGTTCTATAAGGAACACCGCTATGCAAAGCAACAACTAGAGCTACCTGTTTCTGAAAATTCGATTTCATAACATCTTTAGGTTTCTTTTATTATCATTAATCTCATTAATGAAGTCCCATCATTTTAAGTTACCTAAACATCACAGATAAATATAACGTACGCTTATGCTATTCGCATTCGCCTCGATGTCCCCTCATGCACCGTTAGGTTAGGTAACTAACGGCAGAGCGGAGCAGTGCTAGGGCGGGTGTAAAATATAAGCAACGTTTATATAATATATCACATATACTATATCCTGTATTCAACTCATCAATATATCAAATGATCACATCACAGATATCGCAGCAGAAAACAACATATGAAATATTGGATATACTAGGATTTCCGTGTTTTAAATTAAGCCAGTATAAAACACGGATTCCACGGTCGTGATGAATAGCCAATCCCACACCCCTAGACCCCTACGAGAGCGACAAGCAACCCTACCAATTCTAGAGTTAGGAGACCCGGTCTCGACTTCTCGAGATGGTCTCCCACAGGACCCTAGAACCCAGTTACTTGTGCTCCCCACCTTGGGTCTATCCTAATGCGGAAAAGTAAATAATGTACACTGGTGACATCATCCTCAACCCAGAAGCGCCCCAATAAAAGAATATGACATACAATGAATTTTACATGAATGAAAATGAAGAAACTCTCATCTCACATAAAACCCTCGGCTATTCAAAACACAACGATCCAATATAACATATCACAACAACACATAACATCATATGTCATCAACGTAAGTAAATATGCGTATCCCAATTGTCATTGACATATAGCAACGAAACCGGCGATACACTACATATTACACTTACGGTCGCAGAAAAGAAAGTGAAAAACTACAACAGTTAGAATCCGCAACCATGTAACATTTCAGAAAATATAAAAATATTATTTTTGGAATTTAATATTAAAATAATATATTTTCTTAAAACTGCCCGATTTGCGAAACTGGGGTTTTCGAAAAAGGGTATAAATATATACCAATAATTGTGAAATAATTCGGAATTTAAAATGAATTATGCATTTAAAAATATATTTAAAAGATTTGGCATTTTTAAAATTTATTATATGCAGTTTGGATAAAAACCCGATTAGTGCACTGCTAATCGCGATTAGGCCAAATCCGTGTTTCTACAGTTTCCCATGGTTAGTGCACCATGACATGTTACATGTTGTTTCATTTGTGTTGTTTTATTGGGTTTATGTGTTTATTGGTGAGAAATGAAAAGAAATGAATTGTTAGAGAGAGAGAGGGAACACAATGATGAGGGGTGAGCATGCTAGGAGAGAGAAAAGGGAGTGAGAATAAGTGTGGGAGAGAGAGAGGGGCTGCCTCATTCCCCATTCCCCTTTTTATTTTCTTCTTCTTCTTCAACTCCTCCTCCACCTCCTCTACTCTCATGACCTATCTCAAACCCTTCCTCAAAACCCTATACCCCTTTCACAAAAAATGATCACCTCCTCACCCTCATCGCATTGGACCTAGCAAAGTGGGATTTTGACAAACAATGAGAAGCTAGGGTTTTCTTGAGTGGCCTAAATGAGGTATAATTTCTACCATTTAGTTAGTTTCAAGTTTCTTTATATTCTAGTTAGTTAGAAATGGGGTTAAGATGTGGATTTGTGAACATGGAAACTTCAAGTGCGGGATTAGGGTTTGAGTTGTGTTGTGGTGATGAGTAGTGGCTATTACTAAGCCTTAGTGTTAGAATTCTTGACCTGGACCAGTGACCAAACCCCAAAATACGAACTTTAGACTCGTCGATATCGGATAATTGTGAGAATTGTGATGGTATTTAGGAATCTGGAGTGACTCGGGGACCTGGAAAATTATTTAGCAAATACAGTGAGATGAGCAGGTGATTGTGAGTGTACCCTAGAGACCCGGGACCCTAACTCCAAACCCAGGCCGTAGATTAATCCTTTTCGGCTGCAATTTGCGGCCAGAGCAGGGAGATATGGCATCGTGTTTGGTCCATGGCTTTGTTACCTGTAAATTAGACCCTCCACATATGGAAAATTGGCTAATTTCACCTAGGCTAAAATCTGGGAGTGTTTTACATGGTTTCTGAAATTTTTTTGCGGCTTTTAATAAATTTGAATTTGGTATTTGGTATTGTGATTCCGTCGTGTAGCGTTTGAACGTCAACGACCAGGGTTATTGGTCGTGTTTTGCATGCGTGGGCTATAGGTTCTAACTTATAGGCGATCCGTGTGCCGTATCGGTTTTCCGAACTCGATTTTAATAGCATTTACGATTATGTTGATATTGTAGGTACCTTCGCGTGGATTTCGAGGAGACAGAGCATGGCGTCATCGACTTCGGCAAGCAAGGATCAAGGTGAGTAGATTTATATCTACGGGGGAAGTCGGGTGGATGGCGTATAGCACCCCTGCAAACTTTGATAGAAACCGATTTATATATAGAATATGGTTAAGGGAACCATTAATAGAAAACTATAGATAGAGTTAAAATATAGTTAGAGAAACTATATTAGAAACTAAAGGATAGTTAGGAGTGATATGATACGGCTAATATGTGATGACGGGATTTGAGAATGATATTTGATGATATTGCCGTTTAGGGTACATTAGGACTAGAGAGCCGACGTAGACGTGTCATCCGAACCATACCTATTTCCAAACTGAAGAATCGTATGCATCTTTTAAGCAGATACCTTGAGGGACGTTACGTATTTTAAAATGATATATTTTCCTTAAAAACACCGTAACCCCTACTTTCAAAACTACGATTCGCATCTTTTAAAAACTGATCCTATGGTTCGGGTGTGTATGTTAGATTAGATACGTATGCTTATAGTAATAGTAGAATGTAATTGTATATTGACCTTTTGTGAGATATAAATGCGATGAAAAGAGAATACGATTGACATGTGTTATGATGATATGTTGGTATACGGATGCGAGTCGATTGTAATGATTGATACGTTGCCGGTACCCTGATATGAGATTGTTATGGAAGTGACGTAGGACCTAGGTAGATAGGTATATATATTTATATATGTGGTGAATCACGTGTGATAGCCTTACGAGACGTTAGGTCCATACCCCTCATTGTCATATAGGATGATAGGATCCCTATTGGTTTAATGTCGCCGTACGATGATTTTCCGTATGTGATGAGTTAAGCTTGATGATTGATCCATACCATTGACTAGAGGATGCCGTGCGATGGATTATACCGTACGTGATGTTGTGAGGCTGGATGCCGATTGATAGATTCACCGACTCGGTCATATTAGATATGTGTACCTGTCAACATTTGCATATGATTTACCTTATGCTGTATTCATGTTATTCTCATTGCATTTCATATACCTATGCTAGTACACTTACGCCATTATCGATGATATGTATGTTACACGTACACAGATTGCCGGCTCACACACTTCATTATCGATAATTGCCATGTCATTACACAGTAGGATTGTTGCATCATGATATGACTATTTGCATAATTTACTTACTATAGTTACCTATGCACCTTTGTACGATGTTGCACTTGACTTTGGAGATATTGGGAATCGCAGGACAAATTTTCAAAACTGGAATCATTTAAAAGAGCGGTTTTCCCTTAATATGATACATCACTGTTCCATGTTGCATTATATACGGATATGCTTACATTTCTATCATATGTTGCATACATCATGCTTTATGATTTTACGTATTGAGATATGCTGTTTTTATGAGGTTTCTGGATTTGAGAACCGTGGTCATTTTAAAAGAAAGTATGTATTGTTTTAAAAACCCAGTTTCTCTTGATATGATATTTCAGTGCGTCCATCATGTGTTTTCTCGGTTCTGAGACGTGTGACATGTGAAACCCGATTCGAGGAGCTGGATGAGGCCGATTACGGGTACATGGTGGACCCGGTTTGGTACCACGGGGCAAGAAAGGGATGTTGTGCAGTAGACGGTGAGCCTGGCAGAGGGACTGCTACTTACCGGTGATTGGTTAGACCTGGCGGTTATCCGGAGGATACCGACCGGAGCCGAGAGATGGATATGGGTCGACTCGTCTGCAGGAGCCCGCGGGCCGATCCTGCAGACGGAGCCCGAAATATATAAGGATTTACGTGTCCATGCTAGACACGGGTTTCATAATGTTTTCGTTTGTCGAGGTTGGATACTCCAGTTCCATGATTTTGATGTGTCGCGAGGGACACAGTTGATTTATATTCTCATACTTTCATGCATAGGCTTTTATGATATTTATATGCCTGATATTGTTGTGTCATTAGTTGACATGTGGACGAGATCCACATGCATACATACCTTGATTATATGGTTGGACGAGATCCACATGCACACATACATTGATTATATGGTTGGATGATATCCGCATACACATAGGTGTTGATTACATTGTTGGCATAAATACAGATATGGTCACCCTAGATATCATAGTATTTCCTTTATGATATAGTTGACCTAGGAGTTGTTGTTTTTTCGATTTCTACTTGTAGATATTTTTCTATTCACGAGTTGGCAACTCACCCCGTTGTGCCACAGTTCTTGCAGGTTGACCTCACGGATCAGTAGCGGCATCGCTGGCACATAGCTACCTTTGGGTGGTTTGTTTGGTAGGTGGGACATTTGTATCACACCCACTCTTCTATTTATATTTCATATTGTATCTAGTCAAATCCATCAAATCAAACTAGTATTTTTCTATGTAATGAGACTTAGTAAGACTTGTAGTGCGAGACTTGAGCGATGGGTTTTATGTTCGCTTTTGGGGATTTATGTCTTGCTTTTTCTTTATCTATTGTGGTGAACTTCGCCGTTGGGCGTCGTATACTTATATATATTGTCTTGCGTGGTTGTGATCCACCGTTTAGCGAAGAGCTAGCTCCCGCTTCGGGATGCCTTTATTATCATCTTGTATTGTGGTTTTTGGATCAAAAATACAAAGGAGGTGCTGCCCAAATTTTTAAAAGCGAAACATGTTTTCAAAACTAGTAAATTTCATTTGCATTATTTATGTCCTTTTTCCCATGCATTTAAGAAAACTTGATTTCATTACCTTTATTTCAAAACATCACCACCTTTATTTTCTTAAAAAGGTTTAGATTTCTGGGTTACAGCTTACTTGAATTCCGTTTCGCCTTTAGACGTTGCGTGATTCAAGTGCTGGTCACGAGATAATATTTCAGGTCCTGACAAAGTTGGTATCAGAGCGCTAGTTTTAACCTTTGTTCAAGTTTTGATTTGACTATGTGGAGTCTGGGGCGTAAATTATTTCGGAACATAGGCTTTAATTTACGGAACTTAGACTTGAACAGGGGGGTATTAGACCCGAACTTTCGTTTCATAGGCTGACCCTGATTGATGGAGTAGGTAGCTTGAGTAAAGTGACGTACCGTACGTATGTTCCGCGACATATTTACGATACGATACTCCACTTAAGAAACCTTAGGATGTACATATTTTTAGATCTATAATTCTCTTCATACCCATGATTATACATCCATTTGAGATCCTAGATTCTATTTGTTTCCATGATCATACTCCCATTGATGTTGTTCCTTCTTATGATCATGTATCCATTCTGGATCTGTCGTTTCCTCTCATTTCTTTGATCTGTTTTCATCGATACTCGATTGAGGTTCATGTCACCATGGTTTGAGCACAGATTGAGCTGCTGCTAGTGATGTGGTCAGAGCGAGCTTCTCATGGATGAGGACTGACCATCGTGTTTTCTGGTGACACGGGAACGTCTCGAGTTAGCATTTTTGTCGTGACCTCTTATCTGAGGCGAGTGTTTGGCATTGCACGGGATGATCGGGCCATCGATAGAGGCTTCCTGTTGTGAGAGGACTGTTGTTGTACAGCATACCTCAGAGATTGTGATGTCGTCTACCGTGCAGACAGATGACCCAGCTGTTGCTGAGATTGATAGGATGTCGCTTCCAGAGCTTACGAGCTGTGATCGCCGGAGCTTCCAAGAAGAAATGCGATAGACGATAGCTAGTCTACCCCGAGTTAAGAGACGAAGGTGATTCATCAAATTGATACACCGACGTAGGCCCAGTTGAGTTGAAGATTTCCAGTGTGGAGTGTCTTACTCAGATCTAGAGCAGACCAATCCATAGATGACCGTTGATGTATCTTCTTTCCTGGAGAATTGAGGCATTATTTAGCATGCGGACGAAGGATATCCACATGTTGTATAGGTGAAGTCAAAAAGTTCGAACGAATGTCAGAAACCCATTTTTCCATGTTTAAGTATTCGGAAGAACATGCAAGTAATTCTGTGGACCCTCTAGAAGAATGAAACCCTAACTCGACATGATGACCATGGAATAGCTTTTGAACCTTAGGGTTTGCGGCAGTTTAGCGGTGCCTTCAGTGAGGCTTGAGTTTGCCCTTCTACGGCTGGTCCAGAGATACGGTGGTATGTACCAGATATTTTTAGACTGTGCTCAGGTGTTGAGCTTTCGGGAAATTATGGGAATTTGACGAATCGATCAAAACGTTTAACGTCGCCCGGAAGTTATGTGATAAGAGACCAGTAAGTGGACCAGCATCAGATAGAGGACCTCACCCAGATGCGTTGTGAGCTGATCGAGAACGGACGAGTATTGAGTATTCCTCTAATGTTATGGACGAGTTCCCAAGGACGTGTTCGGCTAGAGATCTTCTACAGAGTGATGAAGATGCCGAGTTCGTGATTTCGAGTCCGTGTGAGAGACTCCGGATTGACTGTAGCCGAGAACATTGCAGTGCGCAGATAGCATGACGTGACGTCAAAGTGGACGATGATACGGACAAGTGGAACCAGAGGTTCGCGCGAGATGCTGGCGAGCTGTTGTTACTCCCCGTTAATTCCAGAGGATCTGATATGTATACAGAGGCGTTGGGACACGGCCAATTCCCGAGGAAAATGTTGTGCTTAGAACTCAGATGTCCAAAAAATGAGAAAAGATTATGTAAGAGTACCAGCCTCCGTACAGTTCGGCATAGGCAAGATTGAAAAAGACCTTGAGAAGGATTCCTTCCAGGACATTGCTGCAATAAGATTTGCACCCAGGATTAGATGTATGATGTGTATTCAGAGGACCAGAAGCCGACGCTAGTGACGTGCTGCTTTATGAGTGTCGTGATAATTGACCGAGAGATGGCCAGGGAAGTGCCAGAGCGGAATCGTTTCCGTTAGCACATTTGACCGAGCCGACGAGTGTTAGTGTATATGCCCTAGAGGCCATTACTGCATCATACTACTTTGTATATTACTTAATGGAAGCTTGGGATATTCACCGTTGTATAGACAGTCTTGCTCAAAATAGTAGTATGCTACTTAGTTTGTTTCAACTTCAATATGTGCATGTGTTTCTTTTAGCATATCGCTTATACATATTAGTAGAGCCTTTAGGATCATTGCTTGATTACCAGCGTTATGATGGCAGTCACACTAGTGGGGGCTGGGTAGTCTGTAAGCACATCCTTATACAAGTCCCTAGTCGTAGGATTATCGAGACAAGGCATCGATACTCCAGAGTAGACTAGTGTGTATGCTTCTCATCCCAGCAGGGGAGATGGTCTGTCCCATAGCCATTAGTACGCCGTACTGGAGATAGTATGCAGGTGCTTATTTGGTTATGAGTACACCAGACAGGACTCGTTGGGAATTGCTGGTTGGTAATATACCTATCGTCTGGTAGCAGTTCCCAGGTGACATGAGTACAGCTTAGTCCATCGACTTGACACTGCCACTTCGCCTCGAGTGTGTTCCCACTGTACTTTGATTACTATCCTACCACGGCTCAAAGGAGTCGTGCAAACAGGTAGTAGTTGGGTGCAGTCCCGAAGCACTTTGAGACAATGGCGGTTAGATAAGATTCGTCTCTCCCGGTATTGGTGGTTGATGTCGCGCTGTGTTGGAGAGCCATTACACAATGTCCCTGGCCAGGGCAAGAGAGATTTACTGGTAGTATTTCCAGTAGTTTCTCAGGGTGTTCTGGCCTACACTCTTGCACGACTTGTACCGCTATTAGGGGTCTGACGTTTACCGCCCCTAGGCCCGACATACGATACTCATAGACGAACAGACCGGACTGTATGGAGATTGTCACAGATAGGCTCAGTTGGAGTTCGGATGAGTTATTCTCATCGGCCTTCTCATCGACATATACCTGGGGGTCGTTACGTACAGCTAGTGCCGCTTGCGACCTATGGTTAAACCCATTGCCAGCGTAGTGTCGAGTCTTTAGAGTCCCACACAGAGGGTTTCCCTGCATTTGACAAAAGATGTAGAAGTCATATGGTTTTACAACAGGGTTCGATCACGTGCGTGTACTCGTGCGCGCATGATGATTCGGGCGGACAATACTAGCGGGCTTTGGATTAAGCCGGATCCTAGTCTTGTACTGATGGATTGTTTTCGTCTTTTTGTATCTGCATTTTTCGGAATACGGATACAGGTACGTAGGTACAGACGAGGAGCATTTTTGTTAATTGGTCAAAGATGCTTCTAGAAGATGACATATCATAATTTGTATTTATCATTTTGGTTTAAATGATTATTCATTTTATGGATTTAGGAAATGATGTGGAAATTGCATGAGAGTGGGCATGGCTTCATGAGACACTTGGTGCCTTTTCAAGCCATGAATCATTTGTTTGTAACTTGAACCTTATTTTATGTTTTGATATGATTTATTCTTTGAAAAATATAATATGGTTCAGTTAAGAAAACATATGAGAGTTATCTTCATTCTTATTCTCTTTCCTCACTAGATTTTCCAAAAAGGCCATCTTCTTCCTCAAAGCTCTAGTGAACTCATGTGTTGAGTGATCTAGGGCAAGCATAGATATTACAATCCATCCACACATCTCTACATCCTCTACGACATCATGGGTAGCGACCTTGATGCCCTAGTTGCCTCCGTTGAGGTAGGAGTTCGATGCACATCTCCTCGGGTGGATCATCTTGGAGTTGAGGAGTCCAATGAGGGAGCGGCGATCCGAATCGATCCATGGAGTCAACCACAAGAAGAAGGACAGCGAGGAATGAAGACCCGAAGGACCGGAATCGTGATGTATAAAATTCTGTACATTTAGTTTACCTCACTTTTAGTTTGCTAGTTAGGGTTTAGCACCAATCCTGGAGTCCAAGTCCGTGCCGCGATCTTTTCAAAATTGTTTTTCACCTATTCCACCTCCCCGCGATCCCGCGGGGTGCCCGACATGGACTTACAGTGGTATCAGAGCCTACTAAACCCAAACTAGTTCGTTAGCATGCTTTAGAACTTCAATCGTCGGAAAAACTGGAAAACAAAAACACCGAAAACTCTACACTATGTCAATTTTTAAAAGTACTATAAAAATTATTTCAGGTGTACTAAAAATACATGCAGGGTTTTCTAAGATGACTGAAGAAAAATGGTCCCCTGAATCGCCAAGACGGCCGCAGAACCGTGGCTTATCGGACCGATCAACCGCGGAGTCGCGGCCGAGTCATGGCCAACTCAGGCCATTCTTCTTTTGTTATTTCTTTCTTTGGGTGTTTAGTTCTCTGGAATATTTGGTTTCTACCCAATATGTTTCTCAATGCTGGTTTCCATTTAGGGTGGTTACGGAAAATGTTTTTCGATCGAAATTCTAATTGTACTTGGCTAACCGGTTCTTCTGTAATGTTTATATGTGTTTTAAACTTCATCTAATTGCTATATGTCTGTTAGTTTGAAGTTGCACATATTTGTTGGTTTGTGTATATAAACATTTTCTGATTGTCGATGATGAATAGCCGGGAATGTGAGATGAGCGTTTTTTATCTTTCATTCATGTAAATTGTAAAATTTATGTAATATTATTTCGCTGGGCACATCCGGGTTGAGATTGTAGCCACCGTTGTATTATTTTCTTTTTACTGTTTTCTGCTCCTAGGATAGACCCAAGGTGGGGTACATAAACAACCAGGTTCTTTGAAGTGCCGAGTGGCCTACTCACTTTGTTGAGAGAGGCTGCTTCACTTCTGGAATTTGGCGGGTATTTTGCCGTACCCGTAGGGGTCTGGGGTGGGGTTTGGCTATTCATCATGACCGTGGGATCCGTCTTTCGTTGCAGGCTTAAACGAAACGCTGCATTCCTAACATATCTGAAATGTTTATCTGTGACTGGAATGATTATTATTGCATGAGATGATTGTAAAATATCTATATATGGTATATAGTAGGCGTCACTTTTGTTTTGCATCCGCGCTAGTGTAACATTTCGAAATAATAAAAATATTATTTTTGGGAATTTTTATAATTTAATATTATTTTATTGAATATTTTAATATTTTGGTATTATTATATAAAAATAAATGGGAAAAATTTTAGAAAAATTATGGAAAATTCTAAAATAGGGTAAATTAGAGAATTATGCCATTTCTAAGTTTAATTGATTAGTTATATGCTAAATTAGTGCTAATCGCGATTAAAAATCGCTAATCGGTTTTTAGCTTTTTTTGTGCAAAACATGCACATATCATTTTTATCACACTTGTGCATTTTTCTTTCCATGGTTCACTTTGGGTTTACTATTCTTGGGAGAAGGAGTTTGAGTGAATAAGAAAAGAAAATGGAAAAGGGGTTTAGAATAAAGAATTTAGTAGTAGGTGAGAGAGAGAGAGAGAGAGGTATGGTTTCACTTTGACTTAGCCATCTCTTCATTCTTCTTTCATTTTCTCTCTCCCTCTTCCCCTCCTCCTGCTGCTGCTCCTCCTTCATCTCCCTCCCCTCTTCAAGCCCTATAAACACCTCTAAAACAACTCCAAAACCCCACTCTCATTTCATTAAAAGTGTGCATAAGCTCAAGATCTACACATTGGACTAAAGAAGTAAGGATTTTGGCCACTAGGGGCAACTCAAGAAAATTCTTGAGTTGCCAAATGAGGTATTTTCTGGACCATTAGATTAGTTTTAGCAATTCTTATACCCCCATGTTTAGATTGAACCGATATTGTTTGATATTGTGGAGTTAAGGAAAACCTAGTTAGGGCTTGAGAAAATTATGAGTTGTAATGTGAAATTGTGTTCAGTAGAGGCTACACCAACACCCTAGTGTATGAATTGAGACCCTAACCTGTGAATTGAAACCCGAAATACGAATTTAGAAACCGATATCGGAGAATTTGTGAAATCTGTGAAGGTTTTATTGAATCTGCTATCACCCGAGACATCCTAAATTAAAATTGATTGGACAGTGACATGTGCAGGCACCCAGGAAGCTACCACCAAGACCCCAACCCCTACCTCCATGACACGGCCGCAGATTTATTCTGTTTGGCCGCAATTTGTGGCCTGGACCCCACCAAACTTGCTCGTTTTGGTTTTGGTGTTCCCTTATCTGTAGATTAGGCCCCTGGTATGTATAGATTTGTCTAATTTGACCTAGGGTGAAATCTGGAACATAATTCCTAAGTTGCGGTTTTGGATTCGTGTTTCCGTATTCCGTATTCTTAATTCTGAATTTGTGTCTTGTGTTTTACCTCGACTATTTGGCGTTTATGCGACGATATCGAGGATTGATTGATGGTTTTGAAGGCGTGCCACAGGTTCTAACCTATAGGCCCCTTATCGTATCGTTTTGGGTTTCATGTGCCGTTTTAGCTTTGATTTGGTTTTAATGCGCATATACGATACTTTGATATGTAGGTACCCATGAAGATTTTGGGACGACAAGCAAATGCGTGGTGACGTCGACAATGAAGACGCAAGGTGAGTAGATTATATCTACAGGGGGAAGTCGGGTGGATGGCGTATAGCACCCCCGCAGTCCGTTGTTGTTATATTATATATATGATAGTTAGGTGTATTATGGATAGTGTAGGGTTAGAAGTGACTAGCGTAGTTCATAGTCGCGAACTCTAGAATAGATTTACACCTACACGCACTCCCTTGCATATTCATTATACTTGCACTGTGTTTGATGATATTGGATGACATTCGAGATGAGTCGATGATGTTGGGCATTGTGCCGCGAGATCGGCGATTTGGTGTGATTCGTATTTGGAAGACGATACGTGATCTCTAGCGGGCCTTGGGACGTGTGCTTGCACACGCAGTATATTGATGGTATCAGTTGTACTAGACTTAAATCAGTACCCCAGATTATGTGATACGATGATAGTGATACCTGAGATGTGATGAGATAGTGTGATATGGACCCGTACCCAGCTATTGGGATGCCGTACGACGATTTACCGTACGAGCCTATATTGATGATAGATCCGCACTCATGACTCGAGGATGCCTTACGATATACTGTATCGTTCACGATATTATTGAGGCGGGATCACCGACTATTATATCTATATATATATTGACTCAGATTTAGGTGGTTTCCATACTTCTCCCGATTGACTTGATACTTAGATCTGTAGTTGCATAGTAGATTCTTCACTGTGGTGTTGATTATTTAATTTCCGCATATTCATGCTATTCGCATTGCTTGCATATGTTTATTGCTATATTATTATCATGCTGTTAGGACACCAGTACCATTATCGATGATGCGTATGTTCCACGTACACTATTTGCCGGCTCACACACTTCATCATCGATAATTTCCATGCCACTACACTGTAGTACTGTTGCATTCATGATATGATTCTTGCATGGCATATTGTACACTTATACCTGTATACATACATAGATGATTCTGACTTGATTAGAGATCTGGGAACCGCAAGATATTCTTCAAAACTGATTCATTTTAAAAAGAGCGGTTTACCTCGACATGTGCACATTATTATTCCATGTTACATGACTTCTGATATGCTCACCTTTCTTTACATGGCGCATACATCATGTTTTGATTATACGCATTGAGATATGTTGTTTCCATGATATTTCTGGATTTGGGAACCATGGGTATTTCAAAAGAGAATGTATAATTGTTTTAAAACCCGGTTACCCTTGATATGATATTTCAGTGCGTCCACCATGTGTTTTATCGGTGCTGAGAGCGACATGTGAGACCTGATTCGAGGAGGCGGATGAGGCCGATTGCGGGTACATGGTGGACCCGGTATGGTACCCCGGGGCGAGAACGGTTTCGCTGTGTAGTAGACAGTAAGCCTGGCAGAGGGACTACTACCTACCGGTGATTGTATTTGAGCTCGGCGGATATCTGGAGGATACCGACCGGAGTTGAGAGATGGTCATGGGCTGACCCGTACTGTCGGGGCCGAGGGCCGATACCGCAGACGGAGCCCCATATGGATGAGGATTTACGTGCCGATGCTAGGCACAGGTTTCATGATGATTTCCATTATTTTGATTATATCCTCATATTTACATACATGATGTTTACTTTCATTGGGTGACGGGTGGACGGGTTCCACGTTTATTGTCATTGGATGACGGGTGGACGGGTTCCACGTTTATACAGACTTGATCACATACAGACTGGATTTACATTGATCATACTTCATTTGTATATATAACAGGGTATGAGGGCGCTGTTATATATACCCTTACACCAATAATAGTGGAATGGGACGCTAATATATGTGTATTGATATCCTTTTGATACTTCATCATATTTACTTCATGCAGACATACCTTATACTGATGACATGTTATTACCTGAGTACTTGGCACTACATACATGTTTAGATGTTACATTGCCACCTTATCATGCTTCAGACGTACTCTTGTGGGTCATATATACTGATCGTTTTGACTTAGGATTATGTCTTGCATTCGATTTCTGCTTGTAGATATTTTCTATTCATGAGTTGGCAACTCACCCCCGTTGTGCCACAGTTCTTGCAGGTTTTGCCGTACAGGTTCCTTAGCGGCATTTCAGGCACACTGCTTCTTGCGGATGAATTGCTTTTGGTAGGTGGGTTCTTTTGCATCAAGAACCACCATTGTACTTATATTATTCCTTGTATCAAGAATTCCATCAACCAAAACTTGTATATTGTTTCAGACTTAGACACTCGTGATGTATTATTCGACCTTAGAGTCGCGCTTAGTAGTATTGCGGTTTTCATGCTTATTAAGTTTCTTTTGGTTTGACCCTCGCCATTCGGCGTTGTATATTATTATTGTTTGTGTGGTTGTGACCGTCGATTGACGAAGAGCTAGCTCCCGCTTGGGGATGCCTTTTATCATTGCATATATATTGTTCTTGTTATACCCCGTTTGGGGCCAGTATTTACAAAAGAAACTCTGCCGAAATTTTTAGAAAAGACTTTACATTTTAAAAATGCATATTCGGCTTAGTTATTTAAAAACCTTCACTTCAAACATGTTTTTCTTCACTTCTTTAAACCGGTTTTCTTTATTTACCCTTTAAATGGTTTTAGATTTCTGGGCTTTTGGCTTACTTGGATCAGATGGAGTCCTATAGACTTCATATGGTTCAAGGGCCAGTCACGTGCTCTTTTGGGTCGTGACAGCTAGTCCAGCCCCCGCTCTGTCGTTAGTTAAGTAACCTAACGGGTTATGACGGGGCCCCGTGACGAATGCGGATGGCATAAGAGGACGTGATATTTTTTTTTCAATTCTCTCTGTAATGATAGGAATAAATGATGGGACTGCATTAGATTAATCCAAAGCAAATAAACCAAAGTTGAATCGTTGGAACAATTTCAAAACCACTCGGTTTTTCAAAACAGAAAAACTTTTCAAAACGCGGAGCTTAAACCACTCCTTTTTAAAAGCTATCAAGGTTCCTTCGATTATATCAAGTTCACTACGTTCACGGTTTTGCCAAAACCATTCGTAGACCTCCGTCATTTCATATGTATATTCAATAGTATTCAAGCTGTGTTTGTTGACCTTCGTCAAGGCATAGTGATTGGTAGCTGTTGGGTTTTCATATGTAGCATAGATAGATGCGTTGCTTTGGGACAGTCGTATTACCTTATTGACCTTCGTCAAGGGTATATACGGGTGGGTTCAAATTGACTTGGACAATGATGGGTAGAACTTGACACGTGACTTATGATTTGTTGACCTTCGTCAAGGTTATAAGAGCATGGGACAAAAATCCACATTGGGAGTTTCTAAGGAAATTGAAACTTGCTAGTGCTGCATACCATTTGGAGTTTGATAATGTTGGTACGATTCCTTCAGCAATATCACACAATGATATTTGGATCTTGATCCTACTGTGAGTATCAGCTACTCCTCGGGAGATTATTTCACTTAACGATCAATGCTATAAACCAAGTAGGTGTCTAGAACAGTGTTAGCGGGGCTACGTCTCCAGGGAAAAAAGGTTTTGTAATTAAGGAACTTCGCGAAAGCGTTGGAAAACCTTCCTCGAAGTACCAACACTAGCCTGGCTGAACGGTTAAGCAAGAATTGTATGGTGAGATTAATCCTAACTAATTTCTCTTTTTTGGTTTAAGTAGGGATTCGAGAAACAGTGGGAGCCATCCTGTTTAGATAAATTACAAAACCAATCTAAATTTGCAAAAGCGTCATGCTAAGTGTTTTCTTCTCTCTCTCTTAATTGCAGCGACCCAGTGACCAGACATAGGTTACATCTAGATAATAAAATGACTAAATCCGACTGTATTGACTGGCAAAGGTCTGTTCAGATGTCCATTACCGATGACAAACTGGGACACCTCTTCACTAATCCAACCCCTGCCGTCTCAGGACCAGTTTCCATCGTCATGGATACTGATATCCGTAAGACATCGGAAAAAGACTGTCTAAATGCCAAGTGCCTCGTGTTTTACTCAGTTGATGGTACATACCAGAGGCAGCATAAGAAGATGGACTTAGTTTCTATCTTGCTCCATAACAAAGATTTATATGGAGAGCAATCTCGTATCGCAAGATATAAGACCTCGAACGAATTGTTTCAAGCGAGGTTAGCTGTCGGGTTATCTATAGGGTACAACATCCTTACAGAGACTAGCTATTTTGATAAGCTCACGGACCTGAAGACCACGTTGAAGAACGGGTCAAATACTGACTTAATTCTACAGTCTCTGCCCTCTACTTACACCCTGAAGGAAATCAGGGAAGTAGAAGGAAAGAGAAGGGCAAAAGTTTCGGGACTAGATGTATGGAAGGAGGGACGTTCCTATTGTTACGGGAAAGGACATTGGCAGAAGGATTGCAGGGCTTTGAAAGCCAGAAGCCAGGATTCGAAGCATGTTGTGGTTTCGGATTCGAATGTGTTTGTAGTAGAAAACTGTATGTCAATTAACTCTACTTCCTGGGTACTAGATACCGGATTAGGATCTCACATCTGTAATTCATAACAGGGTTTGAGAAACCGTAGAGTTATCAGATTAGGTGATATGACTCTCAGGGTTGCTAATGGAATGAGAGCGGACGCAGAATCCGTAGGGGAATATCACCTTGGATTGACAAGTGGGCAGATATTGATTCTACATAACTGTTTGTATGTACCTAGTCTAGCTTGTAATATCATATCTGTATCCTTACTTTCTAAGGAAGGATATGATTTTACTTTTGTAAGCGATGTGGTACACATCCACGTAAATCAAGTTCTGATTGGGTCAGGTACAATAGAAAACAGAATATACAAATTAAATCAAGCTCAGGTTTTCAATGTCCAGAACACAATTAAAAGAAAGTCTCAGGAAACAAATTAGGCTTTCTTATCGCATTGTAGACTGGGTCACATCAATGAGACACGGTTAACGAAGTTACATAAAGAGGGATATTTGAATCCGCTCGAGTATCAGTCTTATGCTTCTTGTGAATCTTGTCTCATGGGAAAGATGATGAAGTCTCCGTTCACTAGAGACGGAGTAAGAGCAAGCGAGCTCTTGGGACTCATACACAGTGACGTGTGTGGTCCAATGTCTACAAATACGCGAAGTGGTTATTCATACTTCATTACTTTTATGGATGATTTCTCTAGGTATGGACATGTCTTCCTGATGAAGCATAAATCCGAAGCCTTTGAAAAATTCCGGGAATACAAGAATGAAGTGGAAAAACAAACAGGCAAAAGTATCAAGATACTGAGATCTGATCGAGGTGGTGAATACTTGAGTGCCGAGTTTCTGGACTACTTGAAAGAGAATGGAATTCTCTCTCAGCTTACTCCTCCATACACACCACAACACAATGGTGTATCGAAAAGGCGGAATCGAACCCTATTAGATATGGTTCGTTCCATGATGAGTAAGGCTGAGTTACCGCGATCTTTCTGGGGTTATGCACTAGAAACAGCTGCATATCTTTTGAACAAGGTTCCAACCAAGACTGTGCTTACCACACCATATCAGATGTGGAGTGGGAAGAAACCTTGTCTTTAGTATCTTAAAATATGGGGATGTCCAGCTTTTGTAAAGAAGCAGCATGTGGACAAGCTCGAGGCACGCTCAATACTGTGTAAATTTATGGGATACCCTAAGAACTTTAGGGGGTATCTTTTCTATTCCGTAGAGGAACAAAAGGATTTTGTTTCTCAGCAACTCCACTTCTCGGAAACTGAATTTTTAGAAAATCAGATAAGTGGGAGCACAATAGAACTGGAAGAAATTCCAGAACCACAAGCTATTACTGAAAGCTTGGTAGAACCAGAAGTTTCAGGAGAACCGGACATCCCAGCGCCACTCCGCAAGAGTAGTAGGCATTCTCTGAAGGGATGCTAGGAACACTCACAAGGGTCTACGAGGCATTAACCATGCCCGAATAAAGATTTAGCCGTGCCGAACAACCCTTAACAAGATCTTTAAACTAGAGATTAGGCGAAAACAAGCATGTTAAACACTTTAAACCTAAGTAAAAGGGATTACCATTGTAGATCTGGTTCTTCACTTCATAAACTCCGTATTGTGGTCCTTTCGCTGCGATCATCATGTGCTGGACTCTCGAGAGGCTCCTCGAAGAGAAAGATGCAAGCTTGCTTCCGATCCTCGATAACAAAGATGATCTACCTTGAAGTTTCATTGACACAAGCTCTCACTCACTAAATGAAGTGAACACTCTCATCTAAAGAGCAATGGTAGATGAGGATGATGAAGTAGGATTTTTCCTCTCATTTGTTTTCTATTTCTCATTCATTTTCATCACATAAGGAAATTCTAGAAAGCTTTTTCATGAAGCTCAAGGAAGAAGATGAATGAATAATGATTAAATCCTTTTGTGATGAATAATGAAAGTAAGATAATGATTAATAATGCAACCATGGTTGCTAAACCTTTGTAGAGAATTAACTAGGGCTAGGGTTTGGGTTGGGTTAAAGCATGAGTCATTTGAAAATATCTTTGCAAAAACAAAAAAGGAAACCTTCTAGAAACTTCTAGAAAAGCTTAACCCAAATCAAACCCTAACCTTTTTTAATCTCCACTAAACATGTTGCATTAGTAATCATCTCATGTTACAATATTATATATCACATATATAATATTTATTGTAACAAAATAAAATAATACAATTAACATATATCGCATATATATATCAATGTATTACCCGAGTGAGAGAAAGAATATTTTAGCGAGCTAATATTAGTTAATGTAATTTAATATATCATATATATTATTATACATAAAATTATCGAATCAACACTTGATCCGACAATCCGGCTATATCGCATATAACCGACTAATATTTATTCGTACCGATTCATCGAATCAACATTTGATCCGATGACCAGGCTGATATCAAATATCGCGAGAATAGAATACGGTATCTCATATCGCATTATCCTCGGTCCCGCACATATCACATATGTGCTCCTACTCTATTTTGCCTGAGCCAAGAAACCTCTGTGTAGGACTCTAAAGAATCGTCAATACGCCGGTAGTAGGTGATAATCATATCAAACACCAACAAGCTGCAAGCGGTCAGCCAAACGTAAAAGCCACCCAAGTATTGAACGCTCAGAAGATCAACAAGCAAGCCTGTACATTCTCCAGTGAATCCAATCAGTAACACTCCCGTACAGTCCAGTCTCGTCATCTGATATGTCGCACATCTCGCCTAGGGGTGGTAAACGTTAGACCCCAGTAGCTTGATAAGTCGTGTCGATATGAGGTCTATAACAGTTCGAGAAACTACTGATAACACTTACCAGTAAATCTCAGCAACCCTGGCCAGGGATTTCCAGTTATAGCCAATTGAACACAGCACAACATCAACTCCCTATACCGGGAGAGACGAATCCCCTCCTATCGCTTATTGCCTCCATGTGATTCGGGAACCTGTACCCAAAAGCCAACGTTTTGCACGCTCCATTGGATGTGGTATGATAGAAATCAAAGCACAGTGGGAATCACACCAGACTCTATGACGATCTCGGGTCAACAGACTACTCTGTACCAGCGTCACCGGAGAACTGCCATCAGACGTGAGGTATAATACCATCTGGTACATCGATGCCCTGTCTCGATACAACCTCGACTAGGAACAGTTATAAGATGTACTCGTCGACTACCGTGGCCCCACTAATATGATCTCATCATAGTCCCACTAGTCGAGTACTTATCCTAAGGGCTTTATCAACAGGTAACATAGAGACAATCATCGTACATCTTAAGATAAAGTACAACCAGATAGCATACTATCATGTCGAGCAAGAAAGTCCTCCCTATATATGTCCAAGCATCCATTACAGTATACATCGTATGTACAGTAATGGCCTCTAGGGCATACATATAACTAACAATCTCCCACTTGCACTAGGGCTATCTATTGTGGTATCACATACCCAACAATTAGCTGTGGTTGAAGTATCTCATACTCAACCATCTCATAAAAGTCTCTACTGGGAAAAAGGCCTTTGTGAGTGGATTCGCGCTGTCGTCCTCTGTGTCTTCTCTCATAACCTCGATCTCTATGGAGATCAACAGTCTCCATGATCAGGTGATACTGCCTAAGAATTATATCTGGATTTCTGATGGGACGGTAGTTCCTTGGCTAAACCCACAACTCCATTGTCACATAATGGTAGGAACGAAGATCATCTCATGAACTTATATATATCCAGACTGCCTCTTTGGTAGCATCCTTGGTAACGATGTATCTTGCCTTTAATCGTCTAATAAGTCACGGTATCTAACTTGGAACTCTTCCAACATACCGTCCTTATCACCCTGGAACTTTTCCAGTGATTCTCTCCAGGATCGATTGATACCATCTCACTACAACTAGTGAGTATCCTAACATCCAATTAGATCTATCTCATAGATCCAAAACCCAGGATTTAGGTGGTATCACTTTTGATCCTATATGGAGAATCCTTGTGATAAGCGGAGATTGACCGAGCGTAGCATAGGAAACTCCTTCCCTATCAAGAGTATGTCATCCACGTACTCTACGAGGATCACCACCATACTCCCTACTATCTTTTTGTATATACAAGGTTCATCTACCATTTTGATGAAGTCAAACTCTTTGACTACCAGATCAAAACAGACGTTCCAACTCCACGATGCTTGCTTTATCCTATAAAGAATCTTGCACACGTTTCCGCTGCTCCCACTGTGTACGAAGCCCTCTAGCTGTGTACTTATAGACGCTCTCTTCTAAAACATCATTTAGAAAAGCAGTCATGACACCCAACCACCAGATATCGTAGTCATGGTATGTAGCCGTGGCAAGTAGGATCTGGATGGACTTAAGCATAGCTTTGAAAGTCTCAACTTTTCCATGTACACCAAGTAATCTTCTCAAGATATACTTTCTCCTGATGGGATTTAACCCTTCAGATAAAGCAACCAAAGTCCATACTTGGTTGGTGTATAAAGATTTCATCTCAGATCGCTAAGCATCCAGCCATTCTTACAGAGTCTCACTCCTGATGGCCTGCTCGAAACTAGTTGGGTCATCATCTCTTGATGCAATCCTCGCTCCTACTGTCATAGAGAAACCGAAGTATCTCTCAGGTGGGTGAGGAACCCTACTAGATCGGCAGAGAGACTGAGGTTCATTGGTTACTATTGAATCCACATTCAATAGGTATGCAACTTCTCAAGTGCATAACTCCCAAAAGGAAATAGGAAACTCAGTAGTACTCATCATAGAGCTCACCATATCTAATAGGGTGTGATTGCTCCGCCCCGATACACCTACGTGCTGTGGTGTATATGGAGGAGTAATGCTGAGAGAGAATCTCATTCTCCTTTAGAATAGTCCAGGATTTCCGTGCTCAAGTATTCTCCTCCTTGATCTCATTAAAGGACATAATACTTATACCCATTTTTGGTTCTCTACTTCTAACTTATATTCTGTGAATATCTCAAAAGCTTCGGACTTTTGTTTCAACAGGAACATATGCCTGAATCTTGAGAGATCATCAGAGAATGTAATGAAGTACAAAGAACCGGTCTTGGCATGTGTAGGCAGGGGACCTTCATACATCAGCATGTATCAATCCCAAGAGTTCACTAACTCTTTCTCTGTTTCCAATAAACGGAGCTGTGGTCATCTTATCTCTGTGACATGACCGGCAAGTTTCACAAGATGTAAATTCAAACTAATTTAAATATGCATCTATATGTAACTTTAGCTAGTCGGGTCGCATTGATATGACCTAGTCTACAATGCCTTAAGAAGGATTCGTTCATTTATGAACTCTTTCTCTTGTGTAGGTTCTGTATACTAAGAACTGTAGTCTGATTTAGAACATCAATGCTTTTAGATAACGTGCCTGAACCGATCAACTCTTGATATAGGAAATGTTCAAAACATTATCCAACAATACAAAATTATATCCTTTCTTTACTAATAAAGAGACTGTTATGATGTTGTATATCAGGTTCGGTATCTAATAACATTCGTCAAAATCAATGTATTCTGGTAATACAGGGTGATAGTGACCAACAGACTTGGCTGCAACACTTGCACCATTTCTATCTTATGAAACTTATCACCCGTTCTCAGTTCTCTAGCTATCTTTAGCCCATGTAACAAATTACATATCTGGGATCGTGATCCGGTATCTCATACCCAGGACGTAAAGGATACTGAGAAACAGTTCTCGGTAATGAACACACCTGAAGAAGATGCATCAGCATGCACTTTCTTCATTTGGGCGGCACGGGAATTCTGGTAATCCTTTATTTCCTGCTCTGTCTTATAGCATTTATAAGTTGGAGCGGGTCCAACATTCCTTAGCGCAGTATAACAAGCGGGTTCGGTCAATATATCCGTATTATTTGTTAGTTATATATATGCCCTAGAGGCCATTACTGTACATTGGATGTATATTGTAGTGGATGCTGGGACATATATAGGTAGGACTTTCTTGCTCGACATGATAGTACGCTATCTGGTTGCACTTTGTCTTAACATGTATACTTTCTGTCTCTCTGATTACATGTTGATAAAGCCCTTAGGATTTGTACTCGACTTCCAGGACTATGATGTAGATCATACTAGTGGGGCCTGGGTAGTCCATGAGTACATCCTTGAATTGTTCCTAGTCGAGGGAATATCGAGACGGGGCATCGATATTCCAGAGTAGACTAGCGCATATCTTCTCGGCCCATGCGATGGGCGATGGATGATCCCATACCATCTGGGAGTTCTCGGCGAGTCCGTTCAGTGTACCCAGTCTCCACTGAGCACCCGCATACCATCTTCGGTGTTTGATAGGCACCCGTAAAATTTTATTTGTGCATGTTTGGTCACTTGCGAAACCTAACTAGAGTGCCTAGGAACCCTACAGTGGTATCAGAGCCTAGCTAGAGCCTTAGGCGAAGTCCAGACGCGATTTGAAGTCCGATCGAACCGAAACCCTACCCGGAAAATTGCTCTCTGTCCAATTTTTAAAATCTGGTATTTTTCCACATTAAAAATGTTCAGAAAAATCAGCAGGTGAATATATGAGGTACTGTGGAATTCGTGCCCCTGATTCCTCCATCTTGCCGCGCTTCCGCGGCACGAGCTAGCCTCGTGCGGCGGTTGCGCGGTGGTACGGACATATTGTTTAGTAATTTTGGCACAGTATCTCATAATCATTAGTGCTGGTATTCCTGGGTATTTTTAATATTTATTCCAGAGTAGAATTTTTCTGAGTTGATTTGGGGCTTCGGTATTTCGATCGGGGTATCAAATTTTGTCTGTGTGGCTTTCCGGATAAATTTTAGAATATGTTAAAAAGTTCGACCGGATATAAATACCCAACTTTTCCCCTGTCGGGAAATTTCCAAGTGTTGGATTTTTCCGTAGTTTAACGACGTTCTAAGTAGTGCAAGTAACGCGATGGTCCCTCTAGAAGACACAAACCTTAACTCGATTATGTGACCGTCTTGAACTGCCCTTTGAACCTTCGGGTTTGGGGCAGTACGGCGTGCCACATGTGAGGCGTTGGCTTGACCCTTCTACGGCTGGATCGTTGGTACTGAGGCACGAACGGAATGTTGTTAGACTTGTTTCATGTGTTGATCTGTTTCGGGAAAACTTGGGTGTTCGATTGTTCGATCGAAAAGTTTAACATTTTCTGTTTATCTGGAATGGGATACAATAATTGGAATTCACAAAAGTTATGAGATAACTAAATGAATGTTATAAACACAGCAGTTTAGTCTCACTTGATCGGTTGCCACGGAATTTTGATGTGATCAAAAGTCCGTCGCAGTCACGTAGCGTACGCGGATACTCGCCGGGTAAACTTAATAGACAGCCTCGCTCCATAGCCCCGACCAAGTGACTGTAGGAGAACCCCATCGCCGAAAGCATCCGTTCGGGTGCTCGCGGTGGCGGTGTTCCGCCTTGGTGCACTTCGTCGACGGTATCGGGGGTGCGGCCGTCTACTGAAGTTTGCGACGAGCATTCGATCAGCATGTCGGGAATCTTGTTGAATTGCCCGACTTGATATTGAAAAGAGTTTTCGATAATGAGACTAAAATGCGGGGTTTATAATTGTTAGGCATGCGATGTCTAAGTAATTCATTTGGTCAGGCATGCGATGTCTGAGGTGGTTGCGGATTCCAACTGTTGTAGTTTTACACTTTCTTTTCTGTGACCGTAAGTTTAATGTGTGATATCGCCGATTTCGTTGCTATATGTCAACGACAATTGGGATGCGCATATTTACTTACGTTGATGACATGAGATGTTATGTATTGCTGGATATGTTATATTGGATCGTCGTGTTTGAATAGCCGGGGGTTTTTATGTGAGATGAGTGTTTTTCTTTTTCATTCATGTAAAAACTTGTATGTAATATTCTTTTATTTGGGGCACTTCCAGGTTGCGGAAGTAGTCACCATTTGTATATTATTTACTTTTCTGCACTAGGATAGACCCAAGGAGGGGAGCACAAGTAACCGGGTTCTGGGGTCCAGTGGGAGACCAACTCGAGGAGTCGAGTCCGGGTTTCCTAACCCTAGAATTGGCAGGGTTGCTTGCCGCTCTCGTAGGGGTCTAGGGGTGTGGGATAGGCTATTCATCACGACCGTGGAATCCGTGTTTTATACTGGCTCGTATTGAAAACACGGACGTCCTAGTATATCCAATATTTCATATGTTTCTTCTGCTGTGTTTTATCTGTGATCATGCGATGTTCTGTGTTCTGTGACAGGTATTATATATAGTATATATGATATATTATATAGACGTTGCTTATGTTTTACACCCGCGCTAGCCCTGCCTCGCTCTGGCGTTAGTTACCTAACCTAACGGTGCAGACGGGACATCGAGGCGAATGCGGATGGCATAAGCGTACGTTATATCTATCTGTGATGTTTAGGTAATATAAATGATGGGATATTCATTAATGAGATTAATGAAAGAAAATAAACCTAATTGATGTTGTGGAATCGAATTTCAAAATAAAACAGGTAGCTACAGTTCTTGCTTTGCATCGCGGTGTTCATTATAGAACATCCTGCACCTTATTCGATGAGGAAAGGACCGAGATCCCTTCACCGGGAGTGACTCCTTTAGCAATAACTGGCAGATGCTACAACCCTCGGTTTGTCTTTGATCGCTTCTATAGTTTCCGTTTTGCACAGTGATATATATGATATATCCCGCACCTCATTCGACGAGGAAAGGGCCGACGATCCCTTCACCGGGAGTGACCCCTTTAGCAAAACTAGAAAAGCTTCAAAAACATTCCATTTAAAAACCATTTGATTCCGCAACGAGATCAAGTTCAAAGCGTTAAAGGTTTTCATAAAAACCAGCCGCAACCCTCCGTCATTTTAGGAAGTAGAGTACTTAGTATTCGTGCTGTGTTTGTTGACCATAGTCAAGGCACAGTGTACGGTAGCTAAGTGATGTCTTCCTACACCGCATATGATGCGATTAGTTAGGACAGTCGCGTGACTTTGTTGACCTTAGTTAAGGGTCATGTGGGTGGGTCTAATTAATCACGAAATGACGGGTAGAACTTGACTAGTACTTATGATTTGTTGACCATAGTTAAGGTCATAGGTGCTAGGGGTAAAAACCTTTATCGAGAGTTTCAAGTGTTGAAACTTGCAATGAGATTGCATACCTTCTATGTGATAGTTGGATCCCGATACCCGCTGCGAGTAAGAGTTACTCCTGGGAGAGTTTTATACATTACAATTAGCCAATCAAGTAGGTGTCTAGAAAGATGTCAACGGGGTTACGCCTCTGGGAAAACGAGGTTTACATTAATTAGGTTCGTGCGAAAGCACGGGGGACCTCCCTCAAAGTACCGACACTGGCCTGGCTGAAAGATTGGCGAACTTGTAGTGTGTAATTAATCCCGGCTAGTCTTTCCTTTTAGGGTTTGAAGGAAGATTTGATAAAAAGCAATGGGAGCCATCCTGATTAGATAAAATAAAAACCAATCTATTCTTGACAGAGCGCACGCTGAGTGTTTTTCTTCTCTCTCTCTCCTGGTAGCGACCATATCACGCCTTAATCAAGATAATAATACGGATTATTGACCGAACCCGCTTGTTATACTGAGCTGGGGAACGTTGGTCCCGCTCCAACTTATAATTGTTATAAGACAGAGCAGGAAATAGGGGAATACCAGAATTCCTATGCCGCCCAAACGAAGAAAGTGCATATGATGCATCTCCTTCGGGTGTGTTCATTACAACGAACTGTTTCTCAGTATCCTCTGCATCCTGGGTATATGATACCGGATCAGGATCCCAGATATGTAATCTGTTACATAGGGCTACAAAAAGGTAGAAAAACTGAGAACGGGTGATGAGTTTCATGAGACAGAAACCGGGGCAAGTGTTGCAGCCAAGTCTGTTGGTCACTGTCACCCTGTATTACCAATACATTGATTCTGAACAAATGCTATTAGATGCCGAACCTGATATACAAAATCATATCAGTCTCTTTATTAGTAAAGAAATGATAAAATTTTGTATAGTTGGATAATGTTTTGAACATTTCCTATATCAAAAGTTGATCGGTTCAGGTGCGTTATCTAAAAGCATTGATGTTCTAAATCAAACTACAATTCTTGGTATATGAAACACACACAAGAGGAAGAGTTCAGAAATGAACGGATTCTTCTGGAGGTATTGTAGACTAGGTCAGATCAATGTGACCCGACTGGCTGAAGTTACATTTAGATGTATATTTAAATCGTTTTGAATTTACATCTTGTGCAACTCGCCAATCATGTCACAAAGATTAGATGACCATAGCTCTGTTTACTAGAAACAGAGAAAGAGTTAGTAAACTCTTGGGACCGATACATGATGATGTATGTAAGGTCTCCTGTCTACACATGCCAGGACTGGTTCTTTATACTTCATTATATTCTCTGATAATCTCTCAAGATTCAGTTGTATGTTCCTACTGAAACATAAGTCCGAAGCTTTTGAGGTATTCACAGAATATAAAATGGAAGTAGAGAACCAATAACCGGGTATAAGTATTATGTCCTATGATGAGATCAGAGAGGAGAATACTTGTGCATAGAATTCCTGGACTATTCTAAAGGAGAATGAGATTCTCTCTCAGCATTACTCCTCCGTATACACCATAGCACGATGGTATATCGGGGCGGGGCTATCACACCCTATATGATAAGGTGTGCTCTATGATGAGTACTACTGAGTTACCTTTTTCCTTTTGGGAGTTATGCACTTGAGAAGCTGCATACCTATTGAATTAGGTTTGAATCAAATCACTGCCTACCACTCCATATAAGATATGGTATGGGAAGAACCTATCTCTTAAGTAAGTTAAGATTTGGGATTGTCCGGCCTATGTCAAAAGCAAAATCCGGACAAGATCGAGGAAAGATCAGTTCTGTAGAACTGGAAAGGTTCCAGCTGTACAAAACTGCTAATGATTTGGTAGAACCAAAGGATTCAATAGTTTCCGACGAACCTCAGCCTCTCCGCCGATCTAGTAGGGTTCCTCATCCGCCTGAGAGATACCTCCGTTTCTCGATGACAGTGGGAGCAAGGATTGCATCATGAGATGATGACCCAACTAGTTTCGAGCAGGCCATCGAGAGTAGGGACTCTGTAAGAATGGCTGGATGCTTAGCGGTCTGAGATGGAATCCATATACACCAACAAAGTATGGACTTTGGTTGCTATATCTGAAGGGTTAAATCCCCATCAGGAGCAAGTATATCTTGAGAAGATTACTTGGTGTAGATAGAAAAGTTGAGACTTTCAATGCTAGGCTTGTTAAAGGTTTTAGTCATCAACCAGGCGTGGATAATGATGAAACCTTTTTCCAGTATCTATGCTTAAGTCTATCCAGATCCTACTTACCACGGCTACATACCATGACTGCGATATCTGGTGGTTGGGTGCCATGACTACTTTTCTAAATACTGATTTAGAAGAGAACGTCTATAAGAACACAGCCAGAGGTCTTCGTAAACAGTGGGAGCAGCGGAAACGTGTGCAAGTTGCTTTACATAATGAAGCAGGCATCGCGGAGTTGGAATGTTTGTTTTGATGTGATAGTCAAAGTGTTTGACTTCATCAAAATGGTAGACGAACCTTGTATATACAAAAGGGCAGTAGAGAGTAAGGTGGTCATCTTCGTATTGTACGTAGACAACATACTCTTGATAGGAAAAGAGTTTCCTATACTACGATCGATCAATCTCCTATTATCACTAAGATTCTCCAAATAGGATCAAAATGATACCTACTAAATCCTGGATTTTGGATCTATGAGATAGATCTAAATGGATGTTAGAATACTCACTAGATGTAGTGAGATGGTATCAATCGTTCCTGGGGAGAATCACTGGAAGTGTTCCAGGGTGATAAAGACGACTGAATGTCAGTCACAGGCACTGTCTTTACCCTCAGTAAAGGGACGGTATGTTGGAAGAGTTCCAAGCTCGATACCGTGGCAATCTAGACGATAAAGGCTGGTAACATCGCTATTAAAGATACTACCAAAGAGGCTGTTTGGGTGTAAATTAGTTCATAAGATGAACTAGGTTCCTGCCATTGTATGACAATGGAAGCGTGGTTTCGACCCTGGAACCCTGGTCCCATCAGTGGCCCAGACAAATTCTGAGGAAGCATCACCTGATCATGGAGATAGTTGATCTCCAGGGTGATCGAGGTTAGGAGAGAAGACTCGGAGGACAACACGGCGGATCCACTCACGAAGGCCTTTTTCCCAAAGAGAGACAATTTAGGGGATGGTTGAGTATGTGATACTGCAACCACTGCTACAGATGGCCCTAGTGCAAGTGGGAGATTGTTAGTTATATATATGCCCTAGAGGCCATTACTGTACATTGGATGTATATTGTAGTGGATGCTGGGACATATATAGGTAGGACTTTCTTGCTCGACATGATAGTACGCTATCTGGTTGCACTTTGTCTTAACATGTATACTTTCTGTCTCTCTGATTACATGTTGATAAAGCCCTTAGGATTTGTACTCGACTTCCAGGACTATGATGTAGATCATACTAGTGGGGCCTGGGTAGTCCATGAGTACATCCTTGAATTGTTCCTAGTCGAGGGAATATCGAGACGGGGCATCGATATTCCAGAGTAGACTAGCGCATATCTTCTCGGCCCATGCGATGGGCGATGGATGATCCCATATCCATTGGTGTTTGACATCGAAGATGGTATGCGGGTGCTCAGTGGAGACTGGGTATACTGAACGGACTCGCCGAGAACTCCCAGATGGTATTATACCTCACGTCAGATGGCAGTTCTCTGGTGACACTGGTACAGCTTAGTCTGTTGACCCGAGATCGTCATAGAGTCTTGTGTGTCTCCCACTGTGCTTTGATTTCCACCCTACCACGGCTCTACTGAGTTGTGCAAACAGGTGGTTTTTGGGTACAGTCCCGATTCACATGGAGGCAATGAGCGATAGAAGGGGATTCGTCTCTCCCGGTATTGGGGGTTGATGTTGTGCTATGCTCGACTGGCCATAACAGGAAATCCCTGGCCAGGGTTGCAGTGATATACTGGTAAGTGTTATCAGTAGTTTCACGAATGTTATGGACCCTACGTCGGCATGACTTATCGAGCTATTGGGGTCTGACGTTTACCACCCCTAGGCGAGATATGCGACATATCAGACGAACAGACCGGACTATACGGTAGTGTTACTGGTCGGATTCGCAGGAGTGTGAGCGGGCTTGCTCGTCGATCTTCTGATCGCTCAATACCCGGGTGGCCGTTACGTTTGGCAGACCGCTTGCGGCTTGTGGGTGCATGATATGATCATCATCTGCTACCGGCGTATTGACGAGTCTTTAGAGTCCTACACAGAGGTTTCCTGGTTCAAGCGAAACGAAATAGGAGTGCATATGAGATATGTGCGGGACCGAGAATAATGCGTGTATGTGATACCGTGTTTGATTCTCGCGATCAATGTATCGAATGGTTATATGCGATATAACCTAGTTATCGAATCAAGGATTGATTCGATAACCCGACACATTGGATACTAGCCGGTTATATGCGATATGACCGGATCGTTAAATCAAGTGTTGATTTAATGATTTAATACATAATTATATATTTGATATATTACTTTGCATTAACTAGTATCGGTTCACTTTAAATGGATTTTCTCACGCGAATGTGCACATTGTATATTCGATATAGTTTTGTGCACATGATTGTATCATGTTTGATGATACATTCTTGCTTGGTTTTGTGTAAAGTGTTAAACCATGGTTAATTGGTGATTAGGGTTTCTTTTTCATTTACTTAATCATTTATTTATTCCTTTTATTTATTTTGGAAAAAGAAAAGATAAAGAGATAAGAATGGTTGCTAGATTTGTTTTCATTTGAAAGCTTCTTGAAGCTTTGACCTTAGTCCACCATTCTTGTCTTTTATCTAACCCTAACCACTATCTAACCTAAGTTAAGTCTCTACACTAAACCATGGTCAATGATATGATAAGTATTGTATTTTATTTTCTATTTTAGTTTAAGTTATCATATCATCTTCTTCTTCTTCATCTTCTTCTTCCATGGATGTAGCTTGCTACTCCAATGGCAAGTGTTGAAAAAGTGTGAGAAATCCAAAACTAAAGTTTACCCACTTCCTATTTCTTCATCCTCTATCTATTGCCAAGTAGTATAGGGTGTTTCCTTCACAAGTTTTCCAAGCTTGATGAAGTTGGAGCTTGTTCTTGCGATATCTCGACGTAGATCATCTTCGGCATTGAACCGACGATCAAGCTCGCCCATTCTTCGATGATACCGATACTTGAGTTCCGGATTCATTTTGGACAGCCGAGGGGACTTTGTTGCGGAGCCGTGGAGGTGGTGGACCGGATCTACAAAGGTTGTATGTCCGTTCCCTTAGTTAAATTGTTAACTAGTTTATGTTTCGCCTAAATATCTAGTAAACGATCCGTAGTCGGGTTTGTAGGCACCCGTAAAATTTTATTTGTGCATGTTTGGTCACTTGTGAAACCTAACTAGAGTGCCTAGGAACCCTACATTATTATCTTGATTAAGGTGTGACATAGTCGTAACCAGGAGAGAGAAAGAAGAAAACACTCAGCGTGCGCTTTTACAAGATTAGATTGGTTATCAATATATCTAATCAGGATGTCTCCCACTGTTTTAGTCAAATCTTCCTTCAAACCCTAAAAGGAAAGACTAGCCGGGATTAATTACACTCTACAAGTTCGCCAATCATTCAGCCAGGCCAGTGCCGGTACTTTGAAGGAGGTTCCCCGTGCTTTCGCATGGACCTAATTAAAGTAAACCTTGTTTTCCCAGGGGCGTAACCCCGTCAACACCTTTCTAGACACCTACTTGATCGGCAAATTGTAATGTGTAAAACTCTCCCAGGAGTAACTCTTACTCGCAGCGGGTATCGGGATCCAACTACTCAAGGTATGCAATCTCATTGCAAATTTCAACTCTTGAAATTCCCAATAATATTTTACCCCTAGCACTTATGACCTTAACTAAGGTCAACATATCATAAGCACTAGTCAAGTTCTACCCGTCATTTCATCATTAATCAGACCAACCCTAGATGACCCTCGACTATGGTCGACATAATCACATGAATGTCCTAACTAATCACATCATACGCTGTGTAGGAAGACATCACTTAGATACCGTACACTACGCCTCAACTAAAGTCGACATACGCAGCACGAATACTAAGTACTCTACTTCCTAAAATGACGGAGGGCTACGACAGGTTTTTAAGAAAACCTTTTGCGTAATGAACTTGGTATCGTTGTAGAATCGAATGATTTTAAATGGAGTGTTTTTGAGGCCTTTTCTAGTTTCGCTAAAGAGGTCACTCCCGGTGAAGGGATCGTTGGCTCTTTCCTCATCGAATAAGGTGCATGATATTTCACAAATACCACTATGCAAAGCAAAAACTATAGAAATAATCAAAAGACAAACCGAGTTTGTAGCATCTGCTAGTTTCACTAAAGAGGTCACTCCCTGTGAAGGGATCTCGGCTCTTTCCTTATCGAATAAGGTGCTGGATGTTCTACAAGGAACACCGCTATGCAAAGCAAGAACTAGAGCTACCAGTTTTTAAACAAGTTTCTACAACATCTTAGGTTTCTTTTATTTCATTAATCTCATTAATGAAGTCCCATTTTATTATGCTTCACAAGCATCACATTTAAAACGAAATCAACAATATATAATATATATCTCATATATATAATATAAACATTCGTTTCAGGCAGTAATATGATCTTATCATAGAACATTGCAGCAGAAGAACATATATGAAATATTGGATATACTAGGATGTCCGTGTTTTTAATACTAGCCTGTATAAATTACGGATTCCACGGTTGCGATGAATAGCCAAACCCATATCCCTAGACCCCTACGAGAGCGGCAAGCAACCCTGCCAATTCTAGGGTTAGGAGACCCGGTCTCGACTCCTCGAGATGGTCTCCCACTGGAACCTAGAACCCGGTACTTGTGCTCCCCGCCTTGGGTCTACCTAATGCGGAAAAGTAAATAATATACAATGGTGACATCATCCTCGGCCCGGAAGTGCCCCAATAAAAGAATATTACATACAAATGAATTTTACATGAATGAAAATAAAAACCCTCATCTCACATAAAACCCCCGGCTATTCAAAACGCGATAATCCAATATAACATATCACAGCAACACATAATATCTCATATCATCAACGTAAGAAAGTATGCGTATCCCGATTGTCGTTGATGTATAGCAATGAAGCCAGTGATACACCACATACTACGCTTACGGTCGCAGAAAAGAAAGTGTAAAACTACAACAGTTGGAATCCGCAACCTCTTTAGACATCGTAAGCCTAACAAATGAGTTCCTTAGACATCGCATTCCTAACAATTATAAATCCCGCATTTTAGTCTCATTATCGAAAACACTTTTCACTATCAAGTCGGGCAATTCAACAAGATTCCCGACATCCTGATAGAATGCTCGTCGCAAACTTTAGTAGACGGCCGTACCCCTGATGCCGTCGACGAAGTACACTAAGGCGGAACACCGCTGCCGCGAGCACCCGAACGGATGCTTTTGGAGACGGGGTTCTCCTGTAGTCACTTGGTCGGGGCTATGGGGCGTGGCTGTCTATTAAGTTTACCTGGCGAGTATCCGCGTACGCTACGTGATTGCGACGGACTTTTGATCGCATCAAAATCCCGTGGCAACCGATCATCTGAGACTGAACTGCTAGATTTATAACATTCAAATTAGTTATCTCATAACTACTTGTGGATTCCAAATATTGTATCATAATCCAGATAAATAGACAATGTTAAACTTTCCGATCGAATAATCAAACAACCAAGTTTTCCCAAATAGTTCTCAACACTTGAAATTAGTTTAAAAACATCCATCACATGCCACAGTACCAATGGTCCAGCCGTAGAAGGGTCAAGCTAACGCCTCATATGTGGCACGCCGTACTGCCCCAAACCCTAAGGTTCAGAGGCGGTTCAGACGGTCACATAATCGAGTTAAGGTTTTTTGTCTTCTAGAGGGTCCACCGCGTCACTTGCACGTCTTAGAACGTCCTTAAACTACAGAAAAATCCAACACTTGGAAATTTTCCGGCAGGGGAAAAAGTGAGTTATTGATATCCGTTCGAACTTTTTAACACGTTCTAAAAATTACCCGGACAAAACTAAGCGAAGTTATATTTTCCGATCGAATCAATGAACTCCCAATACAACCTAGAAAACTCATCACTTGAGTAAGATTAAAAATCCCCAGAAAAATATTTCAATACCTACGGATACCTCTAAAAAAATAACTGTCCATAATACCCATGATCGGCCGCGGAACTGCCGCGGGAGGCATGCTCCCGCCGCGAATCTGCGGCGCGTTGAGGGTATTAGGGTATCGTATTTTGGATTAAACCTTAGAATTGCCTGCTGATTTTTTTGAGTATTTTTAATGCAGAAAAAAACACATTTTTAGAAAAAGTCCAGAGAAGGGTTCGTGTCGGGTATTCGGAGTTCGATCGGACTTTAAATTTCGCCTAGACTTCGCCTAAAGCTCTAGCTTGGCTCTGATACCACTGTAGGGATGCTAGGCACACTCACAAGGGTCTACGAGGCATCAACCATGCCCGAATAAAGATTTAGCCATGCCGAACAACCCTTAACAAGATCTTTAAACTAGAGATTAGGCGAAAATAAGCATGTTAAACACTTAAACACTAAGTTAGAGGGATTACAACCTTTGTAGATCCGGTCCTTCACTTCATAAGCTCCGTGTTGTGGTCCCTTCGCTGTGATCATCGTGTTCCGGACTCTCGAGAGGCTCCACAAAGAGAAAGATACAAGCTTGCTTCCGATCCTCGATAACAAAGATGATCTACCATGAAGTTTCATTAACACAAGCTCTCACTCACTAAATGAAGTGAACACTCTCATCTAAAGGGCAAGGGTAGATGAGGATGATGAAGTAGGATTTTTCCTCTCATTTGTTTTCTATTTCTCATTCATTTTCATCACATAAGGAAATTCTAGAAAGCTTTTTCATGAAGCTCAAGGAAGAAGATGAATGAATAATGATTAAATCCTTTTGTGATGAATAATGAAAGTAAGATAATGATTAATAATGCAACCATGGTTGCTAAACCTTTATAGAGAATTAACTAGGGCTAGGGTTTGGGTTGGGTTAAAGCATGAGTCATTTGAAAATATCTTCGCAAAAACAAAAAAGGAAACCTTCTATAAACTTCTAGAAAAGCTTAGCCCAAATCAAACCCTAACCTTGTTTAATCTCCACTAAACATGTTGCATTAGTAATAATATCATGTTACAATATTATATATCCTATATATAATATTTATTGTAACAAAATAAAATAATACAATTAACATATATCGCATATATATCAATGTATTACCCGAGTGAGAAAAAAAATCTTTTAGCGAGCTAATAATAGTTAATGTAATTTAATATATCATATATATTATTATACATAAAATTATCGAATCAACACTTGATCTGACAATCCGGCTATATCGCATATAACCGACTAATATTTATCCGTACCGATTCATCGAATCAACACTTGATCCGATGACCCGGCTGATATCAAATATCGCGAGAATAGAATACGGTATCTCATATCGCATTATCCTCAGTCCCGCACATATCACATATGTACTCCTACTCCGTTTTGCCTGAGCCAAGAAACCTCTGTGTAGGACTCTAAAGAATCGTCAATACGCCGGCGGTAGGTGATGATCATATCAAACACCCACAAGATACAAGCGGTCAGCCAAACGTAACAGCCACTCAGGTATTGAGCGCTCAGAAGATCAACAAGCAATCCTGGACATTCTCCTGTGAATCCAATCAGTAACACTCCCGTACAGTCCGGTCTCGTCCTCTGATATGTCGCATATCTCGCCTAGTTTTGGTAAACGTCAGACCCCAGTAGCTTGATAAGTCGTGTCGATATGAGGTCTATAACAGTTCGAGAAACTACTGATAACACTTACCAGTAAATCTCAGCAACCCTGGCCAGGGATTTCCAGTTATAGCCAATCGAACACAGCACAACATCAACTCCCTATACCGGGAGAGACAAATCCCCTCCTATCGCTCATTGCCTCCATGTGATTCGGGACTGTACCCAAAAGCCACCATATTGCACGCCCCATTGGACGTGGTATGATGGAAATCAAAGCATAGTGGGAATCATACAAGACTCTATGACGATCTCGGGTCAACAGACTACTCTGTACCAGTGTCACTGGAGAACTGCCATCTGACGTAAGGTATAATACCATCTGGGAGTTCTCGGTGAGTCCGTTCAGTGTACCCAGTCTCCACTGAGCACCCGTACACCATCCTTGATGTCAAACACCGATGGATATGGGATCATCCATCGTCCATTATATGGGTCAAGATGCGTATACGCTAGTCTACTCTGGTACATCGATGCCCTGTCTCGATACACCCTCGACTAGGAACAGTTATAAGATGTACTCGTCGACTACCGTGGCCCCACTAGTATGATCTCATCATAGTCCCAGTAGTCGAGTACTTATCCTAAGGGCTTTATCAACATGTAACATAGAGACAATCATCGTACATGTTAAGATAAAGTACAACCAGATAGCATACTATCATGTCGAGCAAGAAAGTCCTCCCTATATATGTCCAAGCATCAATTACAATATACATCGTATGTACAGTAATGGCTTCTAGCGCATACATATAACTAACAGTCTCATCCGCTCGAGAGATACTACGGTTTTCTCATATACGGGGATCGAAAGGATTGCATCATTGAAAATGATGAGCCTACTACCTTCCAGCAAGCCATTCAGAGCGGTGACTCAGTAAAATGGCTGGATGCAATGCGGACCGAGATGGGGTCCATGTACAACAACATAGTTTGGACTTTGGACATTGCTTTAGAAGGGGTAAAACCCGTAGACTGCAAATGGATCTTCAGAAAGAAGATTGGTGTAGATGGGCAGGATGAAACCTATAAAGCTAGACTTGTTTCAAAGGGTTTTCTTCAAAGACCTGGTTTGGACTATGACGAAACCTTTTCTCCAGTGGCTATGCACAAATCCATTCGGATCCTTCCTTCCATTGCTTCCTTCCATGATTATGAGATCTGGCAGATGGACGTAAAGACGGCTTTTCGAAATGGAAATTTGGAAGAATGTGTCTATATGGATCAGCCGGAGGGTTTCATTCAGTGTTGGAGCAGCTGTAAAGTGTGCAAGTTGCTTAAGTCTATTTATGGACTAAAGCAAGTATCGCGGAGTTGGAACATCTGCTTTGATGACACTGTCAAAGAATTTGACTTTATCAAAAATCCATATGAACCATGCATATATAGTAAGATTTTAGGAAGAACTGTTGTATTCCTCGTCTTGTACGTGGATGACATTCTCTTGATAGAAAATGACATTCCTACCCTACAGTCAGTCAAAAAATTCTTGTCAAAGAGGTTCTCCATGAAGGACCTGGGAGATGCTAACTACATTCTAGGGATCCAGATCTATCGTGATAGATCTAAAAGGATGTTGGGACTTTCACAGTCCAGGTACATCGACACCATACTGAAACAATTCAGTATGGAAGATTCAAAGCGCGGTAACCTGCCGGCTTGTCACGGAATCACCCTCTCCAAAGAGATGTCTCCAAAGACTAATTTGGAAAGGGCTCGCATGTCATCTATACCCTACGAATCTGCAGTAGGCTCTATAATGTATGCGATGTTGTATACCAAACCTGATGTAGCATACGCATTAAGCGTTGTAAGCAGGTATCAGTCGGACCCAGGGGAGAAACACTGGATCGCAGTAAAGAACATTCTCAAGTACTTGAGAAGGACTAAGGAGATTTTCTTGGTGTATGGCGGAAAAGACCTCCAGATCGAGGCATTTGCTGACTCCAGCTTCCAGAGTGAAAAGGATGAGTCCAAGTCCATGTCGGGTTATGTTTTTACCCTCAATAGAGGGGCGGTTTGCTAGAAGAGCTCCAAGCAGGAAACCGCTGCTGACTCGACGATGGAAGCGGAGTACATAGCTGCTTGCGATGCCGTAAAGGAAGCTGTCTAGATAAAGAAGTTCCTCACGGAGTTTCAGGTGGTTCCTACTATTGTTGATCCAATACCGCTGTATTGCGACAACAACGGCGCTATAGCCATAGGGAAGGAACCCAGGTCCGATCAGAAGTCCTGGCACATCTTGAGGCGGTACCACCTGATCAGGGAGATGGTAGATTGCCGGGAGATCGAGGTGAGGAGAGTAGATTCGAAGAATAACACTGCAGATCCATTCACGATGGCCATACCCCAGACTCAGTTCGAGCGGCTGATCGAGATGATAGTTCTTCGATACGCCAGTACATGGCCCTAGTGCAAGTGGGAGATTGTTAGTGTATATGCCCTAGAGGCCATTACTGTATCATACTAGTTTGTATATTACTTAATGGAAGCTTGGGATATTCACAGTTGTATAGACAGTCTTGCTCAAAATAGTAGTATGCTACTTAGTTTGTTTCTACTTCAATATGTGCATGTGTTTCTTTTAGCATATCGCTTATACATATTAGTAGAGCCCTTAGGATCATTGCTTGATTACCAGCGTTGTGATGGCAGTCACACTGGTGGGGGCTGGGTAGTCTGTAAGCACATCCTTATACAAGTCCCTACTCGTAGGATTATCGAGACAGGGCATCGATACTCCAGAGTAGACTAGTGTGTACGCTTCTCATCCCAGAAGGGGAGATGGTCTGTCCCACAGCCATTAGTACGTCGTACTGGAGATAGTATGCAGGTGCTTATTAGGTTATGAGTACACCGGACATGACTTGTTGGGAACTGCTGGTTGGTAATATACCTATCGTCAAGAAGCAGTTCCCAGGTGACATGAGTACAGCTTAATCCGTTGACTTGACACTGCCACTTCGCCTCGAGTGTGTTCCCACTGTACTTTGATTACTACCCTACCACGGCTCAAAGGAGTCGTGCAAACAGATAGTAGTTGGGTGCAATCCCGAAGCATTTGAAGGCAATGGCGGTTAGGTAGGATTCGTCTCTCCCGGTATTGGGGGTTGATGTTGCGCTGTGTTGGAGAGCCATTACACAAAGTCCCCGGCCAGTGCGAGCGAGATTTACTGGTAGTATTTCCAGTAGTTTCTCAGGGTGTTCTGAGCTACATTCCGGCATGACTTGTACTGCTATTAGGGGTCTGACGTTTACCGCCGCCCTTGGCCCGACATATGATACTCATAGACGAACAGATCGGACTGTACGGAGATTGTCACAGATAGGCTCAGTTGGAGTTCGGATGAGTTATTCTCATCGGCCTTCTCATCGACATATACCTGGGGGTCGTTACGTACAGCTAGTGTCGCTTGCGACCTGTGGTTAAACCCACTGCCAGCGTAGTGTCGAGTCATTAGAGTCCCACACAGAGGGTTTCCCTGCATTGAACAAATGATGTAGAAGTCATATGGTTTTACGACAGGGTTCGATCACGTGCGTGTACTCGTGCGCGCATGATGATTTGGGCCGACAATACTAGCGGGTTTTGGTTTAAGCCGGATCCTAGTATTGTACTGATGGATTGTTTTCGTCTTTTTGTATCCGCATTTTTCGGAATACGGATACGGGTACGTATGTACGGACAAGGGGCATTTTTGAAAATTGGTCAAAGATACTTCTAGAAGATGACATATCATAATTTGTATTTATCATTTTGGTTTAAATGATTATTCATTTTTTGGATTTAGGAAATGATGTGGAAATTTCATGAGAGTGGGCATGGCTTCATAAGACACCTTGTGCCTTTTCAAGCCATGACTCATTTGTTTGTAACATGAACCATATTTTATGTTTTGATATGATTTATTCTTTGAAAAAGAGAATATGGTTCAGTTAAGAAAACATATGAGAGCTATCTTCATTCTCATTCTCTTTCCTTACTAGATTTTCCAAAAAGGCCATCTTCTTCCTCAAAGCTCTAGTGAACTCATGTGTTGAGTGATCTAGGGCAAGCATAGATATTACAATCCATCCACACATCTCTACATCCTCTACGACATCATGGGTAGCAACCTTGATGCCCTAGTTGCCTCCGTTGAGGTAAGAGTTCGATGCACATCTCTTCGGGTGGACATCTTGGAGTTGAGGAGTCCGATGAGGGAGCGGCGATCCGAATCGATCCATGGAGTCAACAACAAGAAGGACAGCGAGGAATGAAGACCCGAAGGACCAGAATTGTGAGGTATAAACTTCTGTACATTTAGTTTACCTCACTTTTAGTTTGCTAGTTGGGGTTTAGCACCAATCCTGGAGTCCAAGTCTGAGCCGTGATCTTTTGAAAATTATTTTTCACCTATTCCGCCTCCCCGCGATCCCACGGGGTGCGCGACATGGACTTACAGTGAGCCGATGGAATGCGAGATTGGTGAATCCACAGATAAATGAGGACCCAGAGACAGAAGAAGCCAGACCGTGAGCAGGAGGCAAGTGGATGATCTTGCTCTGCCAGTTTTGGGCACACCGACATTTTTTCGACATTGTAGGAGGTGTACCTCGATGTCATTTATTGCGATTTGCGTTGTGATCCGAGTATCACGCTTATATCGCTTGGATTTGAGTTTTGATAATTGAGCTTTATGATATTGATTTCGTGCACCATGGCTGCACCAACTGGGTATTTACATTTTGTGCATAGTTATTGCACTTGAGATATGTTTTTATACACCGTTGTCTTGGTTTTTGATTTGTGCATATTTATTGCACTTGATATCGGTTTTTTGCCTTGGCTGCACATGTTTATGATTTCGTGGATTTCATACAGTTGATTTGATTTTTGTGCGTGTGGTATGCACTCGATTTGATTTTTGCACTCGGTATAGCTTATATGTGCTTGTATTGCATTGATATGTGTTTTGTGCACGCAGTTGCACACGTTTATGACTTTATACACCTTGGTACACTCGGTGTTGCTTTTTACGCATTTGAGTTATTGATCGGTTTTTTGTGCACAGGATGCACTGTATTTGTATTTCGTGTACTGGATGCACCGTATTTGTATTTCAAGCGCTTTGATGCATCGTATTTGTATTTCGTGCACTTGATGCACCAGATTTGTATTTATGCATTTATGCACTGTATTTCGTGCCCTGGATGCACCGGATTTGTGTTTCGTGCATTTGTTGCACTAGATTTTCTTTTCGTGCATTTGTTGCACTGGATTTATGTTTTGTGCATTGGTTATGCCAGATCGGTATTTTGTACATTGGTTGCGCTAGATTTATACTCCGTACATTGCTGCACTGATTTATGTCTTTGAGCATTTGTGTTATCCGATTTGTGTTTTCGTGCGCGTTGGCACTTGTCGTTTGTTTTCGTGCATGCTACTACACTATATGCTTTTACGGACCCGACGCGCTTGGGTTGGATTTTTACGCATATTAGGCGCTTGATTTTGGATTTTATGCACATCGGATGCACTTGAGTGAGATTTTTACTCGTGCATGTCGGATGCCCTAGATTTAAATTTCTTTCGTGCATGATGGATGCACTTGATTTAGCTTTTCTTCGTGCATGTTTGATGCACTTGATTTAGATTTCATTCGTGCATGATGGATGCACTTGATTTGGATTTTCATGCATGTTGGGCGCATGATATGAGACGTGATTTTGTGCACACCGGATGCACTCGATTTGGCATTTTTATTCGTGCACGTTAGTTGCACTGGATTGAGATTTTTGTGCACTCTAGGTGCACTTGATATTATTGTCGTACACACCCGCTGTACTGGACAGATGTTTTCGTGCACACCCATTGCACTTAGTTTTGCTTTTGTACATGTTGTGGAACGTGTATTTGGATTTGATTTCCGTACGCACCAGACGCACGTGATGGTTAGATATGCCTTTTGAGGTTGATTTTGCTTTTGAGCACTATGTTTTCATGATGGACACTATGTTATGTAGTAGCCGAACAGGACTGATCCGAGGACAGTACCTGAGTACTTTGCATGCATGCATTAAAAGTTTAACAAGAGGTTTTCAAAAAGGAGCTATAGTCTCGCTATTTCCTACGTGTCCACGAGTGATATGAACGTTTACAAAAAGAAAACCTTTTGGGATATTTTAGAAACGACGGATCGTATATTTGAGCAAAACATATATAATAGTATATTTATTACTTTACAAATGAGCGTCCGTCACTTGTGCCGTGATTTACGCATCACGCGTCGATTCAGAAAAAGTTTTGCATGTGTTTTATTCCGTTTTAAGAAACTTTTCCAAGGATGCGTGCTATATACGTATTATAGTATTTGACTAGTGCATATTGGATTTCAGTAGTGGATTTTGAGATCTGTACCTCCATTGTAACTCCGAGGATATGCGTGCAAATCCGATGATTTGCGTGACGCAAGACGGAGTTTGATTTTGAGTTTTATACTCGTTTTCAGGCGCACGTGATGCGCTGTGTTATTTCTGCATCTTCCGTGACTTTGGAGCCCCGTTGATTTGAGTTGAGTATTGAAATGTTTTAGATTTTGGGAGTTTAAATTTAAATTCGGGGATTGAATTTATTTAAGGGGGGAAGACTGTAACATTTCAGAAAATATAAAAATATTATTTTTGGAATTTAATATTAAAATAATATATTTCCCGAAAACTGCCCGATTTGCGAAACTGGGGTTTTTGAAAAAGGGTATAAATATATACCAATAATTGTGAAATAATTGGGAATTTAAAATGAATTTTGCAGTTAAAAATATATTTAAAGGATTTGGCATTTTTAAAATTTATTATATGCATTTTGGATTTAAAAAAACCCGATTAGTGCACTGCTAATCGCGATTAGGCCAAATCCGTGTTTCTACAGTTTTCCATGGTTAGCGCATCATGACATGTTACATGTTGTTTCATTTGTGTTGTTTTATTGGGTTTATGTGTTTATTGGTGAGAAAAGAAAAGAAATGAATTGTTGGAGAGAGAGACGGGACACAATGATGAGGGGTGAGCATGCTAGGAGAGAGAAAATGGAGTGATAATAAGTGTGGGAGAGAGAGAGAGGCTGCCTCATTCCCCATTCCCCTTTTTGTTTTCTTCTTCTTCTTCAACTCCTCCTCTACCTCCTCTACCCTCATGACCCATCTCAAACCCTTCCTCAAAACCCTATACCCGTTTCACAAAAAATGATCACCTCTTCACCCTCATCGCATTGGTCCTAGCAAAGTGGGATTTTAACAAACTTTGAGAAGGTAGGGTTTTCTTGAGTGGACTAAATGAGGTATAATTTCTACCATTTAGTTAGATTCAAATTTCTTTATATTCTAGTTAGTTAGAAATAGGGTTAAGATGTGGATTTGTGAGAATGGAAACTTCAAGAGGAGGATTAGGGTTTGAGTTGTGTTGTGGTGATGAGTAGTGGCTAATACTAAGCCTTAGAGTTAGAATTCTTGACCTGGACCAGTGACCAAACCCCAAAATACAAACTTTAGATTCGTCGATATCGGAAAATTGGGAGAATTGTGATGGTATTTAGGAATCTGGAGTGACTCGGGGACCTGGAAAATTATTTAGCAAAGACAGTGAGATGAGCAGGTGATTATGAGTGTACCCTAGAGACCCGGGACCCCAACTCCAAACCCAGGCCGCAGAATAATCCATTCTGGCCGCAATTTGCGGCCAGAGCAGGGAGGTATGGCATCGTGTTTGGTCCATGGCTTTGTTACCTGTAAATTAAACCCTCTACATATGCAAAATTGGCTAAATTCACCTAGGCTAAAATCTGGGAGTGTTTTACATGGTTTCTGAAAATTTTTTGCGGCTTTTAATGAATTTGAATTTGGTATTTGGTATTGTGTTTCCATCGTGTGGCATTTGAACGTCAACGACCAGGGTTATTGGTCGTGTTTTGCATGCGTGGGCTATAGGTTCTAACCTATAGGCGATCCGTGTGCCGTATCGGTTTTCCGAACTCGATTTTAAAAGCATTTACGATTGTGTTGATATTGTAGGTACCTTCACGTGGATTCCTATGAGAAAGATCATGGCGTCATCGACTTCGGCAAGTAAGGATCAAGGTGAGTAGATTTATATCTACGGGGGAAGACGGGTGGATGGCGTATAGCACCGCCGCAAATTTTGATGGAAACCGGTTTATATATAGAATATGGTTAAGGGAACCTTTAATAGAAAACTATAGATAGAGTTAAAGGATAGTTAGTGAAAGCATATTAGAAACTAAAGGATAGTTAGGAGTGATATGATACGGCTAATATGTGATGACGGGATTTGAGGATGATATTTGATGATATTGCCGTTTAGGGTACTATAGGACTAGATAGCCGACGCAGACGTGTCATTCCAACCATACCTATTTCCATACTGAAGAATTGTATGCATCTTTTAAACAGATACTGATTTGTATGTCAAAAACTATCTATTACCGCAATCAAGAACGGCGTCGCATGAAGCTAGCCGGTGAGTACGGGTCGGTCCACAGGGATGTTGTGAATCTCCTAATCGCGCTAACGAGTTAATTCCGAAGGGTGTTCGGATTGATTATTAAATCTAAAATCTAATTCTATCTATCTAAGATTATCTAGATCTAGTCTAGCTAGGGTTAGGTTTAGGGATGGTTTGGAAATGCAGGTAAATCTCAACGCTTTTTATACCCGAATGAAGATCTATAAGGAGTTATGGTAATTATCTATAAAGCGGATTAGATCCATTCGGGAAGGTGTTTCTTCCTCTAGGTTCTTGTCCTTCCTTTAGAGATCCTTACCCTAACCTCCATGGAAAACGCACGCAACCGGGCTTTTATACTACGGTATCACCGCTATCTCGAGGGATAGGGTGCCGTAGGGCGCAGTGTGTGCGTGTATGCATGGAGTCCTATTGAAAATATATAATGGGTAAGAAAGGGATGAGAGATCTCATCTCTCAAAAGCCTTCCCCAAAGCTAACTCTAAACAATTTATCTACGGCAAGAAATTAAATCTACCTAGGGCAAAGAATTAAAATCTAAACTAGAGCAATTAATTGAAACTACTTACAGATGGCTCTCTCCAATCATCAAAGCAGGTTTGTCAGATCTGAATTTCTGAATCGAAAAGAGGCACCGATGCTCTCCATAAAGAATTCTGAATTTATTATTAAAAGGAGGCATAAGAAAATACAATGATTAGGGTTCCTATTTATAGAGGATAGGAAACCCTAGGGTTACAATGACTCGCATGTCTACATTTACAAAAATAGCCCTATAAAGACCAGTCAACGAAGCCACTGGATTTTGGAAAAAAATAATTCTCCTTTGGGCTTCTTCTGGCTGCGGAACTGCGGCAATAGCAGGCTTAGGCCGCGGTTCCGCGGCCATTTAGAAAGATTGGGTGCTGAAAATTTAGGGTTTTGTTCTTGGTCTTATTGGTCTTCTAGTTCTTTGGTTCTTTTATCAATTGGGCTTCTACATTGGTTCCAGATCTTCAGTGAACAATTTGCAATGGATTTTTAACCGTTCGCTTTGTAATTTTGGACCTTGCATTGCCTTGTTGATTGTGAACAGTTTTTCGTTGTTGGCTTGATCAAGAGTCTTCTGTTTGTTGGTCAAAGTCCACTTTTTCATCGTCTTAACATCGTTTTCACTGTTTTCTGTCCAAGAACGTGTAACCTGTAACATGTAGCAGACATGCATCAAAAGCACCTGTTTATTTATAAAAAGAATAAGAATGGGGAATATAATAATGCAATATTATGGTCTGAACAATTACCCCCAAACTTATCTTTTGCTCGTCCTCGAGCAAACTTATTTTTATTCACTAAAATCCTAACCGCACTTTCGCAGGGAAACGCGATTGCACTGAGCACGTGCAACAAGCCGTTAAACCTCTAGGTGTCCCTAGTAAGAGGAGTGTTGTCTTCTGAGGGTTTTCAGCGGATACTACCCACAAAATCCTATCAATTTGGCTTTTCGACTTTAATTCTCCAATTAGGTTTTCTAACAAGGAATTCTATTATCTTCTACTCGTAAATTATCCACCCATATTCTTCACACTTCCTCATCATCTAACTTAAGATTATATATGTTCTATAGACTTACTTAGCTTTCGGCATTTCTTAAGTTTACCTTCTAGGGTTCCATCTCCACTCTGGAATTTTTATCACTCTATTAAAGATACAAGTTTTATTCTTCACTCCTTTCACTCATCTAAATCCCAATCACATACCCCTACATGTGTGTATAAATCACCCCTACACTTGGAAATTCAAATCAAGCAATCATGTCCTTGTCCGTTGTCCAAAGTACTTATTAGTAGGTGAATTTTAATGAATGTTGCTTACACATCCTTCATGCGACCGTTAATACTTCTTGAGGTACCAACAACCGATTACAAGATGCGTTTGCACTTTAAACCGTACTTCCAAGTCTTGCAACACCTAAGGCTTTAGCAGTGACTCCCAAACCAGTTGGTCTAAGGCACTAGGTGATGAAGCACCCTCGCTAAATATTTTTCCATTTTTACAGTCTTAAGTAATCACAAAAACCAGTGTCCATTTTTTTATATTCTATATTCATACTTTTTTTCCTTTCATTTTCTTCGTACTAAGGACTTTAGACAAGAGCATTTCAAGGTCTCTTATACTATTCCAAGTTTCAAGGTGCGTGATTGTGCAATTTGTAGGGTATATATTTTCAGAATCTAGACTTAAGGTAGGAACTATTTTTCAAACTTACACTCTAATAAGAACATCAATACTCTTCCCTTGTTTCGACATAGCCCAAGAAGTGAACCCAAAATTTGCCTATTTCTAAATAAACTACAAGACATATACTTTCTACCGTTAAACATTAAGGAAGGTTATTTTTAGGGTTTTTAATTTACCAAGTCTAAAATCTAGTTGTTCCTAGCCAGTTAACCTATTTGTCAAACTCTAGTCAAATAAGCCAAAATTGAATACAATAATTTTTATAATTTTTGAAATTTTTAAATTTTTATGGGTTTTAATATAGGTATGCAAATGCAAAAAATATGTATAAATGAATGCGAAGGAAGAAGACGTACCGAGCATACCCCCAAACTTGAACTTGACAGTGTCCTCACTGTCATGCTAAACCAAGAGGGTCAAAATGTTGGCACTCCCCTGTTTATTTATTTACAATTTTTTTTTTAATTTTTTTTAATGTTTTGAAAATTTTTCTTTTTATTTATTTATAGAAAAAGAAAACAAAAATATATATATATACATATATACAACAAGGTTCCCCCCAAACTTAAGCTTGGCCTTACACAAGCCAAAGGTTAGCACCAACCATTCAAAAATCTTATCGTGGTACTTATCTAGTTGGTGAAAGAATGGGGTGGAAAGAAAAGAGATGAGAAGCACACGAGGCCGTGTGGAAAGAAGGGTAGAATATGGTCTCGGTGGAGGAGAAGGCGGGCGGAAAAGAGAAAGAAGGAGCGTGCGATCTTGAGGGTGTAAATCGAGTGAATAAATTAGCGCAATTTGTGATGACCGATGTGTTAAAAGCGATTGCGCTAACCTATCAACCCATCGTGAAATGGGGTCAAATCCCTCAAGATTCGCAAGAAAACATGGGTACGCCGAACTTGGTATTGGAGATGAAAGCGGAACGGTCTCTTGTACGGTCGGAACAATAGAAAGGACGAAAGGGGGTGAATTAGGGATAGTATCATTCTCAACGTAGTAAACTGTTTCGAACTTGAAAGATTCCATCAATGGTTCGAAACTACTATAAGCAACCGAGTCTGATGGTTCAACTAACTCATCTGAAAATGTAAAAGACTCAAACTCGGGCAGTGAGTCATCAACATCGTCCGAAAAAGTGAAACACTCGTAAGTGTTATCGTCTGTGAGAACTGTGTCAGATTCAAAGGAAAATTTTTCAATCTCACAGTCTTCAAGCGTGGTCGGAACGATGGAAATGAGGGAGGGTGATATAACAGTCAAAGGTTCAGGAGGCTGAATTAGAAAATCAGACATATCAAACAAAAATAGTTCAACCTCAATATGATCCTCAAAACTCTCCTCAATACAATCCTTATAATTCTCCTTAAGATTCAACTCATCCATGCCATTATCATCAAAGTCAAGACGCATACGAGATTCGGGAGAAACATTTAATAACTCGGGATGATGATTTGAACATAAAATCTCAATTAAATCGACAGGTTCATCATCCAAAATATTCCCGGCGTCTATATCCTCAATCAAGTTAAAATCAATTTTCTTAGACACCTCATCAAAAGGATAGATATCTATCGATTTAGGTTCTAGATGGGAGGTGTAAAGATCGAAAGGATTAGGTGCGGTTTCACTCGAAAGGGGTTCCTCACAATTTGGCAAATCAAACACTACAAAATCACACAACTCGTTTTTATTTTGAACTTGTGAAACATTTAGGACATTCGATGGAAAACTAGAGTTGTGGGCTTCAATTGGGTAAGGGTAGGTTTGATTTGGAAATCCTCTCTCATTCTCACTCTGTCCAACCGCCTTCTTATACATTGAAAAATTTGAAGCTAGCGGGAAACTAACTACCGTTTCACTAGGTTGCATAAGGGCGGCCACGGACGCTTCCACATTCCTAGTCATTTTGTTTGTTACTGCGATATATGCCTCCAACGACTCTTCCAAACTAGACTTGGATGGTAAGGGGGTTTCGGTAAAACATTCGAAATCGTGTGGATATGCAAAACTCCCAATAGGCTGTGTAGAAACAGTGTCTAGTGAAGGTGGGAAGGTCGGGTAGGACTGGTAGGAAGTGGGTGATTGAACAGGGGTAGGGTCAACATGTGGATAAAAAGGTGAATAATCATGCGGACCCCTAAAACTAGATGAGTGGAAAGGGGTGAAAGATCGGCTGCGAGATTGAGCAATATGCTCAGCAATGGACATCGGCTTAGGAGTGACAGAAGGACATGAAAAAGTGGTATCAACATATGGAGGTGGTAAAGATTGACTTGGTTGACACAAAGTAGGTTGAAAAGTCAAACTGTTTCTCCTAGACGCTTCTATTTGATCTTTCATAGATATTTTAGGCAAGGAAGGATCGTCTTTAAATTGACCGAACAAATTGACGTACGACGCAAAATTAGGTTCGGGATACCAAAGTTCAGAAAGTGATTTATTATGTGGGGTACCCATGTTGTAAGAAGAAAGGGTGAAATAAAGAAAGTTGGGTGGTGGTGCAAGGATTTATTTGCGGCAAACAATTTGCAAGTTTCTATAAAAGATTTGTCCTTTTTTTCCTTTTATCTTTATTTGGAAAAATTTTGTTGCAAAAAGATATTCGAGAAAAGATATGCAACAAAAAAGATTACTTGCAATCAATTTCTAGTTTAAACGAGGCGCAAAAATCCTGCACAAGATTTGTTATATGGAAGGGAATATATTTTATAGCTCTCGGAATCCAGCAGGAATTTCCAGAAAAGATATTTCAAAAATTACAGAGGAGGCTTACAGAGCAAATTTCACGAACAGAGGACACTGTTCAGCCGCCTTTCCGCGGTATAAACGAGTTCCTGCCGCGTTTTCGCCGCAGTCTAGTCAGCATGAGTCCCCAGAATTTTTCTGTTACTCTGATTCTACAAGGCGGCTGTGGTTCCGCGGCCTAAGGTAGGTTTTGGCCGCGGAAGGGCGGTGGGGTGGGCAGTTCGAGACACCAAATTTTTTCTGCTGTTGCTTAAAATCTCTTCTGTTCCGATATCCCATTTTCTGTTTCTCTTTCTGGAAATTTCCAGATCTGAATTTGTATATCCTGCAAAATTCAAACAACAAAGTACCCTTTCCAAAAAATAACAATTGATATATTTTTATTATTTTTGGATTTTTTTAGATTTTTATGATTTTTTATTTTATTAAGATTAACCCGAAATTGCAAAAAGGAAATTTCTACGTCATCCCCGGCAACAGCGCCATTTGATTTGTATGTCAAAAACTATCTATTACCGCAATCAAGAACGGCGTCACATGAAGCTAGCCGGTGAGTACGGGTCGGTCCACAGGGATGTTGTGAATCTCCTAATCGCGCTAACGAGTTAATTCCGAAGGGTGTTCGGATTGATTATTAATTCTAAAATCTAATTCTATCTATCTAAGATTATCTAGATCTAGTCTTGCTAGGGTTAGGTTTAGGGATGGTTTGGAAATGCAGGTAAATCTCAACGCTTTTTATACCCGAATGAAGATCTATGAGAAGTTATGGTAATTATCAATAAAGGGGATTAGATCTATTCGGGAAGGTGTTCCTTCCTCTAGGTTCTTGTCATTCCTTTAGAGATCCTTACCCTAACCTCCATGGAAAACGTGCGCAACCGGGCTTTTATACTACGGTATCACCGCTACCTCGAGGGATAGGGTGCCGTAGGGCGCGGTTTGTGCGTGTATGCATGGAGTCCTATTGAAAATATATAATGGGTAAGAAAGGGATGAGAGATCTCATCTCTCAAAAGTCTTCCACAAAGCTAACTCTAAACAATTTATCTACGGCAAGAAATTAAATCTACCTAGGGCAAAGAATTAAAATCTAAACTAGAGAAATTAATTGAAACTACTTACAGATGGCTCTCTCCAATCATCAAAGCAAGTTTGTCAGATCTGAATTTCTGAATCGAAAAGAGGCACCGATGCTCTCCATAAAGAATTCTGAATTTATTATTAAAGGAGGTATAAGAAAATACAATGATTAGGATTCCTATTTATAGAGGATAGGAAACCCTAGGGTTACAATGACTCGCATGTCTACATTTACAAAAATAGCCCTATAAAGACCAGTCAACGAAGCCACTGAATTTTGGTAAAAAATAATTCTCCTTTGGGCTTCTTCTGGCCGCGGAACCGCAGCAATAGCAGGCTTGGGCCGCGGTTCCGCGGCCCTTTAGAAAGATTGGGTGCTGAAAATTTAGGGTTTTGTTCTTGGTCTTATTGGTCTTCTGGTTCTTTGGTTCTTTTATCAATTGGGCTTCTATATTGGTTCCAGATCTTCAGTGAACAATTTGCAATGGATTTTTAACCGTTCGCTTTGTAATTTTGGACCTTGCATTGCTTTGTTGATTGTGAACTGTTCTTCGTTGTAGGCTTGATCAAGAGTCTTCTGTTTGTTGGTCAAAGTCCACTTTTTCATCGTCTTTACATCGTTTTCACTGTTTTCTGTCCAAGAACCTGTAACATGTAACATGTAGCATACATGCGTCAAAAGCACCTGTTTATTTATAAAAAGAATAAGAATGGGGAATATAATAATTCAATATTATGGTCTGAACAGATACCTTGAGGGACGTTACGGATTTTCAAATGATATCTTTTCCTTAAAAACACCGTAACCCCTACTTTCAAAACTACAATTCGCATCTTTTAAAAATTGATCCTATGGTTCGGGTGTGTATGTTAGATTTGATATGTATGCTTATAGTAATAGTAGAATGTAATTGTATATTGACCTTTTGTGAGATATAAATGCGATGAAAAGAGAATACGATTGACATGTGTTATGATGATATGTTGGTATACGGATGCGAGTCGATTGAAATGATTGATACCTTGCCGGTCCCCTGATATGAGATTGTTGTGGATGTGACCTAGGACATAGGTACATAGATATATATATTTATATATGTGGTGAATCATGTTTGATTGCCGTGCAAGACGTTAGGTCCGTACCCCTCATTATCAAATAGGATGATAGGATCCCTATTGGTTTAATGCCGTCGTACGATGAATTTCCGTACGTGATGAGTTTGGAATGATGATTGATCCATACCCTTGACTAAAGGATGCCATACGATGGATTATACCGTACGTGATATTGTGAGGCTGGATGCCGATTGATACATTCACCGACTCGGTCATATTAGATACATGTACCTGTCAACATTTGCATATGATTTACCTTATGCTGCATTAATGTTATTCTCATTGCATTTTATATTCCTGTGCTAGTACAATTACACCATTATCGATGATGCGTATGTTACATGTACACTGCGTATGTTACACGTACACAGAATGCCGGCTCACACACTTCATCATCGATAATTTCCATGTCACTACACGGATTGCTGCATCATGATATGACTCTTTGCATAATTTACTTGCTATAGTTACTAATGCACCTTTGTACGATGTTGCTTTTGACTTTAGAGATATTAGGAACCGCAGGACATATTTTCAAAACTGGAATCATTTAAAAGAGCGGTTTTCCCTTAATATGATACATCTCTGTTCCATGTTGCATGATATACAGATATGCTTACATTTCTATCATATGTCGCATATATCATGCTTTATGATTTTATGCATTGAGATATGTTGTTTTCATGAGATTTCTCGATTTGAGAACCGTGGTCATTTTAAAAGAAAGTTTGTATTGTTTTAAAAACCCGGTTTCTCTTGATATGATATTTTAGTGCGTCCACCATGCGTTTTCTCGGTTTTGAGACGTGTGAAATGTGAAACCCAATTCGAGGAGCTGGATGAGGCCGATTGTGGGTACATGGTGGACCCGGTATGGTACCCCGGGGGAAGAAACAGATGCTTTGCAGTAGACGGTGAGCCTGGTAGAGGGACCACTACCTACTGGTGATTGGTTGGATCTGGCGGTTATCCGGAGGATACCGACCGGAGTCGAGAGATGGATATGGGTCGACTCGTCTGCCGGAGCCCGCGGGCCGATCCCGCAGACGGAGCCCCAGATATATGAGGATTTACGTGTCGATGCTGGACACGGGTTTCATGATGTTTTCGAGTGTCGAGGTTGGACACTCTAGTTCCATGATTTTGATGTGTCGCGAGGGACACATGTTGATTTATATCCTCATACTTTCCTGCATAGGCTTTTATGATATTTACATGCATGATATTGTTGTGTCATTAGTTGACACATGGACGACATCCACATGCATACATACCTTGATTATATGGTTGGACGAGATCCACATGCACACATACATTTATTATATGGTTGGATGATATCCACATACACATAGGTGTTGATTACATTATTGGCACACATACAGATATGTTCAACTAGATATCATAGTATTACCTATATGATATAGTTGACCTAGGAGTTGTTGTTTATTCGATTTCTACTTATAGATGTTTTTTCTATTCACGAGTTGGCAACTCACCCCCGTTGTGCCACAGTTCTTGCATGTTGACCGCACGGATGAGTAGCGGCATCGCTGGCATATATCTACCTTTGGATGGTCTGTTTGGTAGGTGGGACATTTATATCGTACGCACTCTTGTATTTATATTCATATTGTATCTAGTCAACTCCATTAAATCAAACTAGTATTTGTCTAAGTAATGAGACTTAGTAAGACTTGTAGTGCGAGACTTGAGCGATGGTTTTTATGTTCGCTTTTGGGGATTTATGTCTTGCTTTTTCTTTATCTTTTGTGGTGAACTTAGCCGCTGGGCGTCGTATACTTATATATACCGTCTTGCGTGGTGGTGATCCGTGTTTGGCGAAGTGCTAGCACCCGCATGGGGATGCCTTTATTATCATCTTGTATTGTAGTTTTTGGATCAAAAATACAAAGGAGGTGCTGCCCAAATTTTTAAAAGACGAAACATGTTTTCAAAACTAGTAAACTTCATTTGCATTATTTATGTCTTTTTTCCCATGCATTTAAGAAAACATGATTTCATTACCTTTATTTCAAAACTTCACCTCCTTTATTTTCTTAAAAAGGTTTAGATTTCTGGGTTTCAGCTTACTTGATTTCCGTTACACCTTTAGACGTTGCGTGATTCAAGTGTTGGTCACGAGCTAATATTTCGTGTCATGACAAACCACCTTAGACATCACATGCCTAACTAAATGAATTCCTTAGACATCGCATGCCTAACAATTATAAACCCCGCATTTTAGTCTCGTTCGCGAAAACACTTTTCAATATCTGGTCGGGCAATTCAACAAGATTCCCGACATCCTGATCGAATGCTCATCGAAAACTTTAGTAGACGGCCGCACCCCCCGATGCCGTCGACGAAGTGCACTAAGGCGGAACACCGCTGCCGCGAGCACCCGAACGGATGCTTTTGGCCACGGGGCTCTCCTATAGTCACTTGGTCGGGGCTATAGGCATGGCTATCTATTAAGTTTACCCGGAGAGTATCCGAATACGCTACGTGATTGCGACGGACTTTTGATCACATCAAAATCCCATGGCAACCGATCAAATAAGACTAAACTGCTAGATATATAAAATTCAAACTAGTTATCTCATAACTATTTGTGGATTCCAAATATTTTATCCTATCACATAATATCCGGACGACGATAAACTCTTCAATCGATTCATCAAAATCCCATAATTTCCTGACTGCTCAACACTTGAGCACAGTTCAATAATACCCAGAAGATGCCACAGTACCTATGAACCAGCCATAGAAGGGTCAAACCAACGCCTCACATGTGACAACGCTGAACTACCACAAACCCTAGGGTTTAGTGGCGGTTCTGACGGTCATATAATCGAGTTAAGGTTTCATTCTTCTAGAGGGTCTACAGAATCACTTGCATTTTTTTCCGAATACGTCAAACTTGGAAAAATAGGTTTTTGACAATCGTTCGAACTTTTAAACTTCGCCTAGACAATATGTGAATAACCCGAAACAATGTTAAAACTACGAATACGAAACACTCCGAATTTCTTATAGTGTAAGATTACATCACATGCAAAATTTGCAAAAATAAAGAACACCTGAAACATCAAAACCAAGTCACTTGAACACAAACAAAATTTCAGAGGGTTCTGCTCGGATTTGGCCGAGATCAAGGGTATGGTGGCCGGCCAAAATTGCATGAAACCCCCTCAAATTTTCACAGTGTTCATGTTATATCCCATGTAGCACACTGTACTTGTTTAAAAAAAATTGTTGATAACTTTTTAAATTCGACAGAAACTTGATTTACGCGTTTCAAGTTTCGGAGTATTTCGGTTTTGTAATCTTAACAAAATCCGTATAAATTTCTAGCATGGCTCTGATAATGTAGGGTTACCTAAGACGGCAGCAAGGTTTCGGGAGGCATCGTCCATGCCAAATTCAAAAATTTGCCGTTTTAGCTAACCCTAACCAAGAATCGTTAACTAGAAATCGACGGAATAACATATGTAAACTCTTTACATCCTAAGTGAGCAAGGAATACAACCTTTGTAGACCGGTCCTTCACTTCAATAGCTCCGTGTAGTAGTCCCTTCACTGCAATCGTGAACTCCGGACTCTAGAGAGGCTCCCATGAAGAAATGAACATGCTTGCTTCGAAGTCTACGAGGCCAAAGATGATCTACGTCGAGGAGACACTAACCCAATCTATCTCTTCACTAATTACGGAATTAGTGAAGCAAACACTCTATACTAAATGACAAGTAGTAGAGGATGATGAGGTAGGAAGTGGGCTCACTTTAGATTTGTTTTTCTCACAGGTTTTCATCATAAAGTCAAACCCTAAAAAGCTTCAAGTGAGAGGAAGAAGAAGATCAAGAGAAGTTGTGATAAATAAATGAGATAAGGTTAGAAATGCAACCATGGTTAGATAATATCATGCCTAACCCTTGTAGAGACTAAACCATACCATAGGGTTAAAGGTTGAGTTAATAAATATCCTAAGCTAAAAACAAACAAGTGGACTAAGTCAAAGTTTCTCCAAGCTTCTTCCAAGCTTAACCTTAACTAATTCCAAATGGTTTGTAAATAACTTAATGATAAATATTAAACCCTAATGTTAACCCTAGCATGGTGTGAGTCTCATACATGTTTGTTGTATTTGTAACCTAACATGACACACTTATATATATTGCATATACATTTTGTGCCAAAACGAAAACAATGCATATATCACATATATGTAAAGTATATCAAATGTGAGAAAAGAAATCTTAAGTGAGCTAATACTAGTTAATGTAATGTAATATTTCAAATATATAATTATACATTAAATTATTAAATCAACTCTTGATTTTATAATCCGGCTATATCATATACAACCGACTAATATTATATGAATCAACTTATCGAATCAACACTTGATCCGATAACCTGGCTATATCATATATAACCGACCGATATCACATATTGCGAGAATGGAATGCGGTATCACATACACGCATTAATCTCGGTCACGCACATATCACATATGTGCTCCTACTCCGTTTCGCTTGAGCCAGGAAACCCCTGTGTAGGACTCTAAAGACTCGTTAATACGCCGGCAGTAAGTAATGATCATATCAAACTCCCACAAGACGCAAGCGGTCTGCTAAACGTAACGGCCCCTGGGTATTGAGTGATCATAAGATCAATAAGCAAGCCTTCTCGTACTCATGTGAATCCAATAAGTAATATTACCGTACAGTCCAGTCTCTTCGTCTGATATGTCGTATATCTCGTCTAGGGATGGTAAACATCAGACCCCAGTAACTCGATAAGTCGTGTCGATATGAGGCTCATAACGGGTTGAGAAACTATTGATAACACTTACCAGTATATCTCTAAACCAGCCCGGGCCAAGGACTTCCTGTTATAGCCAATCAAGCACAACGCAACATTAACTCTCAATACCGGGAGAGACAAAACCCCTCCTATCGCTCATTGCCTCCATGTGACTCTGGACTGTACCAAAAAGCCACCGTTTTGCACGTTCTCTAGAACGTGGTAAGGTGGAAATCAAAGCACAGTGGGAATCACACAAGGCTCTATGATGATTTTGGGTCTACAGACTAAACTGTACCAGTGTCACTAGAGAACTGCTATCTGACGATAGGTATAATACCATCTAGGAGTTCTCGACGAGTCCGTTCAGTGTACCCAGTCTCCACTGAGCACCTGTATACTATCTCTGATGTCAAACACCAATGGATATGGGATCATCCATCGCCCATCTACATGGGTCGAGAAGCTATACGCTAGTCTACTCTGGTATATCGATGCTCTGTCTCGATACACCTACGACTAGGAACATTTGAAGGATGTACTTAGCGACTACGCTGTCCCCAATAGTATGATCTGCATCATAGTCCTGGTACTCAGGTGCTCATCCTAAGGGTTTTATCAACATGTACATAGAGACAATCAGTGTACACGCTAAGATAAAGAGCAACCAAATAGCATACTATCATGTCGAGCAGGAAAGTCCTCTATATATATGTCCAATCATCCACTACAATATACATCGTATGTACAGTAATGGCCTCTAGGGCATACATATAACTAACATTATACATGTTGGGATTCCTTAGCACCATGCCTAGGGTTTGCAAGCATCACACATGCCACAATAAAATTTTTGGGGAAGGTGCTAAGCAATCTAACCATGACTCGGACTAGAATTTTAGGGTAACAACAAAATAGTATCACAAACAAGAGGGTAACTAACACTAAGAGATAAGTAATACAACCTTTGCAGAATTGCCTCCTTGCCTCTTTGGCCCTTTGAGAGTTTGAATCGGCTCGCTAGAAACCTTCCTAATCCACGATGATCCACCCGAAGTCCCTTTGCTCTATGCTCCTTGCTTCACTTGATCAAGGATGAAGATGAAGCAAATACTTTACACTAATGGGTTAGAGTAGTGTAGAATGGTGATGTAGTTTGTTTTCTCACTTCAAAACCCTATTTTTTTTTATCTCACTCACTCACTAGAAATCTCAAGAGAGCATGAGAGATGAGGAAGAAGAAGATGGCAAGCTTGAGCTCAAGAGTTGTGATGATAAACAAAATTAAATGAGAATAGAAAATATATATCAAAGTCTCACTCTCATTTAACCATGGGTTGATAAATATCTAGATATTTATTTTAGAGTTAAAAAAACAAATGAAATTGAACTCATGGTTAATGTCATGGTTAATGAAGGAAGTGTGTAGAAACATTGACCATGAGATAATTTCCATTTCTTTTTCTTTAACTTAAAAACAAATATGAATACATATTTATTTCCATGTGAGTCTTGCATTGCCATCTTATATGTATCAACAACCATGACACCATGTATCTATGTATGTGTGCATTCACATCATCATGTGCATGAACAAAAATATATGCATACATGCATGCATACATCAAAGTAGAAAAGGGTTTAATAAAAGCGAGTTATAAAGTCAATGTTAAATCAACACTTGATTTAACAAACTGGTCATATCACATACGACCCGACCAATAGAAAAGCGCCAAATTAATATACGGTATCATATACACGCATTTAATCGGGTCGCCGCGCATATTTCATATGCACACCACATCATTTCGCCTGAGCTAGGAAACTCATGTGTGGGACTCTAAGACTCGTCAATACGCCGGCAGTAGGTGATGATCACATCAAACACCCACAAGCCACAAGCGGTCAGCTAAACGTAACGGCCACCCGGGTATTGTGTGATCAGAACAAAAACAAGCGAAGCTGTCAAAACTCCCGTCGAGACAACTGGCAACACTTACTGTACAGTCCGGTCTCTTCGTCAGATATGCTGCATATCGAGTCTAGTGATGGTATCGTCGACCCAAATAACTCAATAAATCATGCCGGTATATGGCTCATAACAGATCGAGAAACTACAGATAGCACTTATCAGTAAATCTCAGCAGCCCTAGCCAGAGACTTTCTGTTATATCCAATCGAGCACAGCGCAACATCAACCCCCAATAATGGGAGAGACGAAACCCCTCCTACCGCTTATTTCCTCCATGTGCCTCGGGACTGTACTCAAAATCCACCTGTTTGCACGACTCAGTAGAGCCGTGGTAGGGAGGAGATCAAAGTACAGTGGGAGGACACACAAGACTCCATAACGATCTCGGGTCTACAGATTAACCTGTACCAGTGTACCTGAGAACTGCTATCCGACGATAGATATAATACCATTAGGAGTTCTTGGCGAGTCCGTTCAGTGTACCCAGTCTCCACTGAGCACCCGTATACAATCTTTAGTGTCACCACACCAGATGGATATGGGATCTTCCATCGCCCATCATATTGGACAAGAATGGTATACGCTAGTCTACTCTGGATTATCGATGCCCCATCTCGATATACCCACGACTAGGAACGGTTCAAGGATATGCTCATAAACTACACGTGTCCCACTAGTATGATCCTCATCATAATCCCAGTAGTCAAGCAAATATCCTAAGGGTTTTATCAACATGTACCAAATGAGTAAGATGCATGATCAAATGAATTTGTCAAGATAAAGTAAACCAGATAGCATACTATCATGTCGAGCAAGAAAGTCATCTTTATATACATATATATATATATATATATATATATATTTATATATATATAAACATGTCCAAGCATCCACTATATATATAATGGCCTCTAGGGCATACATATATCCAACAGTCTCCCTCTTGCACTAAGGCCAATTATTGGCGTATCTCTTACCCAACATCTCAAAAAGTCGCTCATGTTGCTGCTGTGGAAGGGACTTAGTGAGTGGATCCGCGGTATTATTCTTTGTATCTACCTTCCGAATCTCGATCTCGTGGCGATCTACTATCCCCCGGATCAAATGATATCGCCTCAGGATGTGTCTGGACTTCTGATGGGACCTGGGTTCTTTGGCCAATTCCATAGCCCCATTATTATCACAATACAATTGTATTAGATCAATAATGGTTGGAACTACTCCTAGTTCCGCGACGGACTTCTTCATCCAGACGGCTTCCTTGGCAGCATCATTTGCAGCAATATACCAAGCTTCCATCTTGGAGTCTACAACGGTATCCTGTTTGGAACTTTTCCAACTAACCATCCCTCCATTGAGGGTAAATACAAACCCTGAGATAGATTTACTGTCATCCTTATCACTTTGGAAGATGGAATCGGTAAAGGCCTCCATTTGGAGATCCCCATTACTATACACCAAGAACAAATCTTTAGTCCTTCGCAAGTACTTAAGAATGTTCTTCACTGCTATCCATTATTTCTCCCCTGGGTTGGATTGATACCTGCTTACTACAGCTAGTGCATAAGCTATATCAGGGCGAGTACATAACATCCCATACATTATAGATCCTACGGCTAAAGCGTAGGGTATAATACTCATGCGAGCTCTCTCTTCATCTGTCTTCGGAGAGAAGTCCTTGGAGAGAGTGATTCCATGGAAAGCGGGCATGACACCATACTTAGAATCTTCCATACTAAACCTTTTTAGGATGGTGTCAATGTACTTCGATTGGGACAATCCCAATAACCTCTTGGATCTATCTCTATAGATCCTTATGCTCAAAATGCACGAGGCATCACCCAGGTCCTTCATGGAGAACCTTTGTGATAAGAATAGTTTGACCGATTGTAGCATAGGAATTATAAGGTTACTAGGAACTCTTACAAGGGTCTATGAGGCATCAACCATGCCCGATTTAAAATTTAGACGTGCCGAACAACCCAAAGCGAGGATCTTTGCTAGATTATTAGGGTTAAACATGCAAGTAAACATCTTTACAACTAAGAGAGATGGATTACAACCTTTGTAGTCCTCTCCTTCACTTCATAAGCTCCGAGTAGAAGTCCCTTCGCCGTGATCCATGATCTCCCGGACTCAAGAGAGGCTCCACAACCCGAATGATCCATACTTGCTTGTAGTCTTCCTTTTCAAAGATGATCTACCTTGAAGTTTCTTTAACTCAAGCTCTCACTCACTAATGAGGTTGTAGGGTTCCTAGGCACTCAAGTGATCAAACATGCACAAATCAAATTTTACGGGTTCCTACAAACCCGACTACGGATCGTTTACTAGATATTTAGGCGAAACAAGCAAACTAGTTAACATTTTAACTAAGGGAACGGATATACAACCTTTGTAGACCCGGTCCACCACCTCCACGGCTCCGCAATGAAGTCCCCTCGCTGTCCAAATCATGTCTTGGGCTCTAGCGTCGGCATCATCGAAGAATGGGCGGGCTTGATCGTCGGTTCGATGCCGAAGATGATCTACGTCGAGGCATCGCTAGAACAAGCTCCAACTTCACCAAGTCGGAAAAACTTGTGAAGGAAACACCCTATACTACTTGGCAAGAGGTAGAGGATGAAGAAATAGGAAGTGGGTAAACTTTAGTTTTGGATTTCTCACTAGATTTCATGACTTGCCATTGGAGTAGCAAGCTTTCTTCATTGAAGAAGAAGATGAAGAAAGAAGAAGAAGATATGATAAGTTAATCAAAAATAGAAAAGAAAATATAATACTTATCATATCTTCAACCATGGTTTAGTGTAGAGACTTAACTTAGGTTAGATGAGTGGTTAGGGTTAGGCATGAGACAAGAATGGTGACTAAGTCAATGCTTCATGAATCTTCAACTAAAAACAAAAGTAGCCACCATTCATTTCTCTTTATCTTTTTCTTTTGAAATAAATAAAATAAAAAGATAAATGAATAAGATGAAACCCTAATCACTAACCAACCATGGTTTAATACTTTACACAAAACCAAACAAGAATGTATCATCAAACATGATACAATCATGTGCACAAAGAAATATATCACATATACAACTTGCACAATTCAAGTGAGAAAATCCTTTTAAAGTCAACCAATACTAGTTAATGCAAAGTGATATATCAAATATAAAATTATACATTAAATCATTAAATCAACACTTGATTTAACGATCCGGTCATATCGCATATAACCGACTAGTGTCCTATGTATCGGCTTATCGAATCAATGCTTGATTCGATAACTAGGTTATATCGCATATAACCAATCGATACATAGATCGCGAGAATGGAATACGGTATCACATACACGCATTATTCTCGGCCCCGCACATATCTCATATGCGCTCCTATTTCGTTTCGCTTGAGCCAGGAAACCTCTGTGTAGGACTCGAAAGACTCGTCAATACGTCGGCAGCAGATGATGATCATATCAAGCATCCACAAGCCGCAAGCGGTCTGCTAAACGTAACGGCCACCCGGGTATTGAGCGATCAGAAGATCGACGAGCAAGCCCGCTCACACTCCTGCGAATCCAACCAGTAACACTTACCGTACGGTCCGGTCTGTTCGTCTGATATGTCGCATATCTCGCCTAGGGGTGGTAAACGTCAGACCCCAATAGCTCGATAAGTCATGCCGACGTAGGGTCCATAACATTCGTGAAACTACTGATAACACTTACCAGTATATCACTGCAACCCTGGCCAGGGATTTCCTGTTATGGCCAGTCGAGCATAGCACAACATCAACCCCCAATACCGGGAAAGACGAATCCCCTCCTATCGCTCATTGCCTCCATGTGAATCGGGACTGTACCCAAAAACCACCTGTTTGCACGACTCAGTAGAGCCGTGGTAGGCTGGAAATCAAAGCACAGTGGGAGACACACAAGACTCTATGACGATCTCGGGTCAACAGACTAAGCTGTACCAGTGTCACCAGAGAACTGCCATCTGACGTGAGGTATAATACAATCTGGGAGTTCTCGGCGAGTCCGTTCAGTGTATCCAGTCTCCACTGAGCACCCGCATACCATCTTCGATGTCAAACACCAATGGATATGGGATCATCCATCGCCCATCGCATGGGTCGAGAAGATATGCGCTAGTCTACTCTGGAATATCGATGCCCCGTCTCGATATTCCCTCGACTAGGAACAATGAAGGATGTACTCATTGACTACCCAGGCCCCACTAGTATGATCTGCATCATAGTCCTAGAAGTCGAGTACACATCCCAAGGGCTTTATCAACATGTAATCAGAGAGACAAAAAGTATACATGTTAAGATAAAGAGCAACCAGATAGCGTACTATCATGTCGAGCAAGAAAGTCCTTCCTATATATGTCCCAGCATCCACTACAATATACATCTAATGTACAGTAATGGCCTCTAGGGCATACATATAACTAACAATCTCCCACTTGCACTAGGGCCATCTGTAGCAGTGGTTGCAGTATCACATGCTCAACCATCCCCTAAAAGTCTCTCTTTGGGAAAAAGGCCTTCGTGTGTGGATCCGCCGTGTTGTCCTCTGAGTCTTCTCTCCTAACCTCGATCACCCTGGAGATCAACTATCTCCATGATCAGGTGATGCTGCCTCAGAATTTGTCTGGGTCACTGATGGGACCAGGGTTCCAGGGTCGAAGCCACGCTTCCATTGTCATACAATGGCAGGAACCTAGTTCATCTTATGAACCAATATACACCCAAACTTCCTCTTTGGTAGTATCTTTAATAGCGATGTTACCAGCCTTTATCGTCTAGTTTGCCACGGTATCGATCTTGGAACTCTTCCAACATACCGTCCCTTTACTGAGGGTAAAGACAGTGCCTGTGACTGACATTCAGTCGTCTTTATCACCCTGGAACACTTCCAGTGATTCTCCCCAGGATCGATTGATACCATCTCACTATACCTAGTGAGAACCCTAATATCCCTTTAGATCTATCTCATAGGTCCAAATCTCAGGATTTGGGAAGTATCATCTTTATCCTATTTGGAGAATCCTTGTGATAATAGGAGATTGACCGATCGTAGTATAGGAAACTCTTTTCCTATCAAGAGTATGTTGTCTACGTACAATACGAAGATGACCACCTTACTCTCTACTACCCTTTTGTATATACAAGGTTCGTCTACAATTTTGATGAAGTCAAACACTTTGACTATCACATCAAAACAGACGTTCCAACTCCGTGATGCCTGGTTGATGACGAAAACCTTTAACAAGTCTAGCTTTGAAAGTCTCAACTTGTCCATCTACACCAAGTAATCTTCTCAAGATATACTTGCTCCTGATGGGGATTTAACCCTTCAGATATCGCAACCAAAGTCCATACTTTGTTGGTGTATAAGGATTCCATCTCAGATCACTAAGCATCCAGCCATTCTTACAGAGTCCCTACTATCGATGGCCTGCTCGAAACTGGTTGGGTCATCATCTCATGATGCAATCCTCGCTCCCACTGTCATCGAGAAACCGAGGTATCTCTCAGGCGGATGAGGAACCCTACTAGATCGGCGGAGAGGCTGAGGTTCGTCGGAAACCATTGAATACTTTGGTTCTACCAAATTATCTGCAGTTTTGTACAGCTGGAACCTTTCCAGTTCTACAGAACTGATCTTGCCTCGATCTTGTCTGGATTTTGCTTTTGACATAGGCCGGACAATCCCAAATCTTAACTTACTTAAGAGATAGGCTCTTCCCATACCATATCTCATATGGAATGGTAGGCACTGATTTGATTCGAACCTAATTCAATAGGTATGCAGCTTCACAAGTGCATAACTCCCAAAAGGAAATAGGTAACTCAGTAATACTCATCATAGAGCACATGATATCTAATATTGTGTGATTGTTCCGCCCCGATACACCGGTGTGCTGTGGTGTAGTCAGAGGAGTAATACTGAGAGAGAATCTCATTTTCCTTTAGAATAGTCCAAGGATTCCATGCACAAGTATTCTCCTCCCTGATCTCATCATAGGACATAATACTTATACCCGGTTATTGGTTCTCTACTTCTAACTTATATTCTGTGAATACCTCAAAAGGTTCGGACTTATGTTTCAACAGGAACATATGACTGAATTTTGAGAGATTATCAGAGAATATAATGAAGTAAAAAGAACCAGTCCTGGCATGTGTAGACAGGAGTCCTTCCATACATCATCATGTATCAGTCCCAAGAGTTTACTAACTCTTTCTCTGTTTCCAGTAAATAGAGCTGGTGTCATTATATCTTTGTGACATGACTGGCAAGTTTCACAAGATGTAAATTCAAACTGATTTAAATATGCATCTAAATGTAACTTCAGCTAGTCGGGTCGCATTGATATGACCTAGTCTACAATACCTCAAGAAGAATTCGTTCATTTCTGAACTCTTCCTCTTGTGTGTGTTCTGTATACGAGGAACTGTAGTTTGATTTAGAATGTCAATGCTTTTAGATAACGTGCCTGAACCGATCAACTTTTGATATAGGAAATGTTCAAAACATTATCCATCAATACAAAATTATATCTTTTCTTTACTAATAAAGAGACTGATATGATTTTGTATATCAGGTTCGGTATCTAATAGCATTTGTTCAGAATCAATGTATTCGTAATACAGGGTGACAGTGACCAACAGACTTGGCTGCAACACTTGCCCCGTTTTCTGTCTCATGAAACTTATCACCCGTTCTCAGCTTTTTTACCTTTTTGTAGCCTTATGTAACAGATTACATATCTGGGATCTTGATCCGGTATCATATACCCAGGATGCAGAGGATACTGAGAAACAGTTCTTTGTAATGAATACACCCGAAGGAGATGCATCATATGCACTTTCTTCATTTGGGCGGCATAGGAATTCTGGTATTCCCCTATTTCCTGCTCTGTCTTATAACAATTATAAGTTGGAGCGGGACCAACGTTCCCCAGCTCAGTATAACAAGCGGGTTCGGTCAATACATCCGTATTGTTATCTTGATTAAGGCGTGATATGGTCGCTACCAGGAGAGAGAGAGAAGAAAACACTCTGCGTGCGCTCTTGCAAGATCAGATTGGTTATATATTTTATCTAATCATGATGGCTCCCACTGTTTTTATCAAATCTTCCTTCAAACCTTAAAAGGAAAGACTAGCCGGGATTAATTACACTCTACAAGTTCGCCAATCTTTCAGCCAGGCCAGTGTCGGTACTTTGAGGGAGGTTCCCCGTGCTTTCGCACGGACCTAATTACTGTAAACCTCGTTTTCCCAGAGGCGTAACCCCGTTGACACCTTTCTAGACACCTACTTGATCGGCTAATTGTAAAGTGCAAAACTCTCCCAGGAGTAACAATTACTCGCAGTGGGTATCGGGATCCAACTATCATATAGAAGGTATGCAATCTCATTGCAAATTTCAACACTTGAAACTCCCGATAAAGGTTTTTACCCCTAGCACCTATGACCTTGGCTAAGGTCAACAAATCATAGGTACTAGTCAAGTTCTACCCGACATTTCGTGATTAATTAGACCCACCCACATGACCCTTGGCTAAGGTCAACAAAGCCACATGACTGTCCTAACTAATCGCATCATATGCGGTGTAGGAAGACATCACTTAGCTACCGTACACTGTGCCTTGACTATGGTCAACAAACACAGCACGAATACTAAGTACTCTACTTCCTAAAATGACGGAGGGTTGCGACTGGTTTTTGTGAAAACCTTTAACGCTTTGAACTTGATCTCGTTGCGGAATCAAATGGTTTTTAAATGGAATGTTTTCGAGGCTTTTCTAGTTTTGCTAAAGGGGTCACTCCCGGTGAAGGGATCGTCAGCCCTTTCCTCATCGAATGAGGTGCGGGATATATCATATATATCACTGTGCAAAGCGGAAACTATAGAAGCGATCAAAGACAAACCGAGGGTTGTAGCATCTGCCAGTTATTGCTAAAGGAGTCACTCCCGGTGAAGGGATCTCGGTCCTTTCCTCATCGAATAAGGTGCAGGATGTTCTATAATGAACACCTCGATGCAAAGCAAGAACTGTAGCTACCTGTTTTATTTTGAAATTCGATTCCACAACATCAATTAGGTTTATTTTCTTTCATTAATCTTATTAATGAATATCCCATCATTTAAGTCCACCTAAACATCACAGATAAATATAACGTACGCTTATGCCATCCGCATTCGCCTCGATGTCCCGTCTGCACCGTTAGGTTAGGTAACTAACGGCAGAGCGGGGCAGGGCTAGCGCGGGTGTAAAACATAAGCAATGTCTATATAATATATCATATATACTATATATAATATCTGTCACAGAACATCACATGATCACAGATAAAACACAGCAGAAGAAACATATGAAATATTGGATATACTAGGACGTCCGTGTTTTCAATACGAGCCAGTATAAAACACGGATTCCACGGTCGTGATGAATAGCCAAGCCCACACCCCTATACCCCTACGAGAGCGGCAAGCAACCCTACCAATTCTAGGGTTAGGAGACCCGGACTCGACTCCTCGAGTTGGTCTCCCACTGGACCCCAGAACCCGGTTACTTGTGCTCCCCTCCTTGGGTCTATCCTAGTGCAGAAAAGTAAATAATATACAACGGGTGACGACTTCCGCAACCTGGAAGTGCCCCAATAAAAGAATATTACATACAAGTTTTTACATGAATGAAAATGAAAAACACTCATCTCACATAAAAAAACCCCGGCTATTCAAACACGACGATCCAATATAACATATCCAGCAACACATAACATCTCATGTCATCAACGTAAGTAAATATGCGCATCCCAATTGTCGTTGTCATATAGCAACGAAACCGGCGATATCACATATTACACTTACGGTCATAGAAAAGAAAGTGTAAAACTACAACAGTTGGAATCCGCAACCTCCTCAGACATCGCATGCCTGACCAAATGAAATACTTAGACATCGCATGCCTAATAATTATAAACCCCGCATTTTAGTCTCAAAGTCGAAAACACTTTTCAATATCAAGTCGGGCAATTCAACAGGATTCCCGACATTCTGATCGAATGCTCGTCGCAAACTTTAGTAGGCGGCCGCACCCCCGACGCCGTCGACGAAGTGCACCAAGGCGGAACACCGCTGCCGCGAGCACCCGAACGGATGCTTTCGGCGACGGGGTTCTCCTACAGTCACTTGGTCGGGGCTATGGAGTGAGGCTGTCTATCAAGTTTACCCGGCGAGTATCCGCGTACACTACGTGATTGCGACGGACTTTTGATCACATCAAAATTCCGTGGCAACCGATCAAGTGAGACTAAACTGCTATGTTTATATCATTCATTCAGTTATCTCATAACTTATTGTGAATTCCAATTATTGTATCACATTCCGAATAAAATAGAAAATGTTAAACTTTCCGATCGAACAATCGAACACCCAAGTTTTCCCGAAACAGCTCATCACATGAAACAGGTTTTAAAACATTCAGTTCATGCCTCAGTACCAACGGTCCAGCCGTAGAAGGGTCAAGCCAACGCCTCACATGTGGCACGCCGTACTGCCCCAAACCCGAAGGTTCAAAGGGCAGTTCAAGACGGTCACATAATCGAGTTAAGGTTTGTTGTCTTCTAGAGGGACCATCGCGTTACTTGCACTACTTAGAACGTCTTTAAACCTCAGAAAGATCCAACACTTGGAAATTTTCCGTCAGGGGAAACATTGGGTATTTATATCCGGTCGAACTTTTTAACATATTCTAAAATGTTCGGAAAGCCACATAGACAAAATCTGATAATCCGATCGAACAATCGAATCCCCAAAACAAGCCCAGAAAATGCTACTCTGGAATAAATTTTAAATATTCCCAGAAAACTCAGCATAAAATAATAGGAATTACTGTGCAGAAAAGGTACGATGACGTCACCATGGTACCGCGGAACCGCCGCAGAAGCAGGGCTTCTGCCGCGGTTCCGCCGCCGTTCAAATGAATTATTCGCCTGAGTTTGCACCGTAATTCTTAGTTTTATTTTATGTATTTTCAAGAAATTTTTAATTCACAAAAATCCGCATTTTAGAAAAAAATCCAGAGAGCAATTTTTGGGTCGGATTTCGGTTCGATCGGACATCAGATTCCGTCTGGACTTCGCCTAAGGCTCCATCTAGGCTCTGATACCACTGTAGGGTTCCTAGGCACTCAAGTGAAGTCTCACAAGTAATCAAACATGCACAAATCAAATTTTACGGGTGCCTACAAACCCGACTACGGATCGTTTACTAGATATTTAGGCGAAACAAGCAAACTAGTTAACATTTTAACTAAGGGAACGGATATACAACCTTTGTAGACCCGGTCCACCACCTCCACGGCTCCGCAATGAAGTCCCCTCGCTGTCCAAATCATGTCTTGGGCTCTAGCGTCGGCATCATCGAAGAATGGGCGGGCTTGATCGTCGGTTCGATGCCGAAGATGATCTACGTCGAGGCATCGCTAGAACAAGCTCCAACTTCACCAAGTCGGAAAAACTTATGAAGGAAACACCCTATACTACTTGGCAAGAGGTAGAGGATGAAGAAATAGGAAGTGGGTAAACTTTAGTTTTGGATTTCTCACTAGATTTCATGACTTGCCATTGGAGTAGCAAGCTTTCTTCATTGAAGAAGAAGATGAAGAAAGAAGAAGAAGATATGATAAGTTAATTAAAAATAGAAAAGAAAATACAATACTTATCATATCTTCAACCATGGTTTAGTGTAGAGACTTAACTTAGGTTAGATGAGTGGTTAGGGTTAGGCATGAGCCAAGAATGGTGACTAAGTCAATGCTTCATGAATCTTCAACTAAAAACAAAAGTAGCCACCATTCATTTCTCTTTATCTTTTTCTTTTGAAATAAATAAAATAAAAAGATAAATGAATAAGATGAAACCCTAATCACTAACCAACCATGGTTTAATACTTTACACAAAACCAAACAAGAATGTATCATCAAACATGATACAATCATGTGCACAAAGAAATATATCACATATACAACTTGCACAATTCAAGTGAGAAAATCCTTTTAAAGTCAACCAATACTAGTTAATGCAAAGTGATATATCAAATATAAAATTATACATTAAATCATTAAATCAACACTTGATTTAACGATCCGGTCATATCGCATATAACCGACTAGTATCCTATGTATCGGCTTATCGAATCAATGCTTGATTCGATAACTAGGTTATATCGCATATAACCGATCGATACATAGATCGCGAGAATGGAATACGGTATCACATACACGTATTATTCTCGGTCCCGCACATATCTCATATGCGCACCTATTTCGTTTCGCTTGAGCCAGGAAACCTTTGTGTAGGACTCTAAAGACTCGTCAATACGCCGGCAGCAGATGATGATCATATCAAGCATCCACAAGCCGCAAGCGGTCTGCTAAACGTAACGGCCACCCGGGTATTGAGCGATCAGAAGATCGACGAGCAAGCCCGCTCACACTCCTGCGAATCCAACCAGTAACACTTACCGTACGGTCCGGTCTGTTCGTCTGATATGTCGCATATCTCGCCTAGGGGTGGTAAACGTATGACCCCAATAGCTCGATAAGTCATGCCGACGTAGGGTCTATAACATTCATGAAACTACTGATAACACTTACCAGTATATCACTGCAACCCTGGCCAGGGATTTCCTGTTATGGCCAGTCGAGCATAGCACAACATCAACCCCCAATACCGGGAGAGACGAATCCCCTCTTATCGCTCATTGCGTCCATGTGAATCGGGACTGTACCCAAAAACCACCTGTTTGCACGACTCAGTAGAGCCGTGGTAGGGTGGAAATCAAAGCACAGTGGGAGACACACAAGACTCTATGACGATCTCGGGTCAACAGACTAAGCTGTACCAGTGTCACCAGAGAACTGCCATCTGACGTGAAGTATAATACCATCTGGGAGTTCTCGGCGAGTTCGTTCAGTGTACCCAGTCTCCACTGAGCACCCGCATACCATCTTCGATGTCAAACACCAATGGATATGGGATCATCCATCGCCCATCGCATGGGTCGAGAAGATATGCGCTAGTCTACTCTGGAATATCGATGCCCCATCTCGATATTCCCTCGACTAGGAACAATGAAGGATGTACTCATTGACTACCCAGGCCCCACTAGTATGATCTGCATCATAGTCCTGGAAGTCGAGTACACATCCCAAGGGCTTTATCAACATGTAATCAGAGAGACAGAAAGTATACATGTTAAGATAAAGAGCAACCAGATAGCGTACTATCATGTCGAGCAAGAAAGTCCTTCCTATATATATCCCAGCATCCACTACAATATACATCCAATGTACAGTAATAGCCTCTTGGGCATACATATAACTAACAGAGGTGAACACCCTAATCTAATTGGCTAGATTAGATGAGGATGATGAAGTAGGATTTATGCTCTCTTTTATTATCAACTTCTCACACTAATCCATCACAGAATAAAAACCTAGAAACCTTTTGAGAGCTCAAGGAAGAAGAAGAAGAATGAATATCCTTTTGTGATGAATAATGAAAATGTAATAATGATTACAAATGCAACCATGGTCAAAGATGAAGAGGCTAACCATTGTAGAGACTTAACTAGGGTTAAGGGTGTGGGTTGGGTTAGGAAATATCTCACAAAATATCAACTCATAATATCTTTGCAAGAAACAAAAGAAAAGCTTCTAGAAGCTTCAAGAATAAGCTAACCCAAATCAAACCCTAACCATGTTTAATCTTGACTAATCATGTTGCATTAGTAATCATAACTTGTTACAATATTATATATCACATATATAATATATTTTTGTAACAAAAGAAAATAATACAATTAACATATATCGCATATATATCAACGCATTATCCGGTGAGAAAATGAATCAATAAGGCGAGCCAATATTTGATAATGTAATGAAATATATCATATATATAATTATACAAATAATTATCGAATCAACACTTGATCCGACAATCTGGCTATATCGCATATAACTGACTAATATATCATATACCGATTCATCAAATCAACACTTGATCCGATGACCCGGCTCATATCAAAATATTGCGAGAATATAATACGGTATCCCATATCGTATTATCCTCGGTCATGCACATATCAAATATGTGCCTCTACTCCATTTTGCCTGAGTCAAGAAACCTCTGTGTAGGACTCTAAAGAATCGTCAATACGCCGGTAGTAGGTGATGATCATATCAAACACCCACAAGCTGCAAGCGGTTAACTAAACATAACAGCCACCCAGGTATTGAGCGATCAGAAGATCAACAAGCAAGTCTGTACATTCTCCTGTGAATCCAAATCAGTAACACTCCCGTACAGTCCGGTCTCTTCGTCTGATATGTTGCATATCTAGTCTAGGAGTGTTATACGTCAGACCCCAGTAACCGATAAGTCGTGTCGATATGAGGCCCATAACAGGTCGAGAACCTACTGATAACACTTACCAGTAGTACTCAATATCCGCCCTGGCTAAGGACTTCCAGTTATAGCCAATCGAACACAGCACAACATCAACTCCCTATACCGGGAGAGAAGAATCCCCTCTTATCGCTCATTGCCTCCATGTGATTCGGGACTGTACCCAAAAGACACCGTTTTGCACGCCCTCTTGGACGTGGTAAGGTGGAAATCAAAGCACAGTGGGAATCACATAAGATTCTATGACGATCTTGGGTCTACAGACTAACCTGTACCAGTGTCACCAGAGAACTGCCATCTGACGTGAGGTATAATACCATCTGGGAGTTCTCGGCGAGTCCGTCCAGTGTACCCAGTCTCCACTGAGCACCCGTACACCATCTTTGATGTCAAACACCGATGGATATGGGATCATCCATCGCCCATCATATGGTTCAAGATCCGTATACGCTAGTCTACTCTGGTGTATCGATGCCCTGTCTCGATACACCCTCGACTAGGAACAGTTATAGGATGTACTCGTCAACTACTGTGGCCCTCTAGTATGATCTCATCATAGTCCCAGTAGTCCAGTACATATCCTAAGGGCTTTATCAACATGTAAGAACAAGACAGTAAACTAATACAAGTCAACATGTTAAGATAAAGTGAAACCAAATAGCATACTATCATGACGAGCAAGAAAGTCCCCTGTATATATATCCAAGCATCCACTATAATATACATCATATGTACAACAATTGCCTCTAGGGCATATATATAACTAACAATCTCCCACTTTCACTAAGGCCAGCTGTTGTAGAATCTCATACCCAGCATCCCGAAGAGTCTCTCAAACTGTGTCTGGGGAATGGCCTTCGTGAGTGGATAAGCTGTGTTGTCCTTCGTATCAACTCTCCTGACCTCGATCTCCCTGCGATCAATTATCTCCCGGATCAGGTGATACCTCCTCAGAATATGTCTGGACTTCTGATGGGACCTGGGTTCCTTGGCCAAAGCCACAGCTCCATTGTTATCGCAATACAAAGGTATTGGATGCTCAATGGATGGAACCACACTAAGTTCAGTAAAGAACTTCTTTATCCAGACAGCCACTTTGGCAGCATCGTTGGCAGCGATGTATTTAGCCTCAATCGTCGAGTCTGTAATGGTATCCTGTTTGGAACTCTTCCAACACACCGCCCCTCTATTGAGGGTAAAGACTAATCCCGAGTGCGACTTAGAGTCGTCCTTATCACTTTGAAAGCTCGAATCGGTAAAGGACTTGTTCATACCATAATATTGCATTATTATATTCCCCATTCTTATGTATTTACAAATAAACAGGTGCTTTTGACCCATGTCTGCTACATAGTATAGGTTACAGGTTCTCGGAACAAAAACAGTGAAAAAGATAAAAGACGAAGCAAAAGTGAGACTACGACCAACAAATAGAAGGATCTTGATCAAGCCTACATGAAGATTATTTCACAAACTACAAGGCAGCGCAAGGTTCAAGACTTGATCGCGAAGCAACGCTAGAAGTCCATTACAATTATTCGCTGGGAAATCTGGAAGAAACCGAGAAGTCAATCTGAGAAAAGAACTAAAGAAGTAGGAAGAAACAGTCAACTAGAGCCATCACACAAAAGTGCAGCAAACAAGTCCATCTTTTGGCCACGGAACCGCGGCCAAACCATGGCTGCGGCCGCGGTTCTGCGGCCGTGCAGAGCATGGAGAAGTCGAAAATTTTACCAAAAGTTGAGGCGGCGCTGACTAGTCTTCCTAGGGGTATTTTTGTAAAAGCACACATGCGGCAATTATAAACCTAGGGTTTTCTATGTCCTATAAATAGAGACCCAAATTCTTCTATTAGGTCATGCCTCCTTTCATTAATAAAATTCAGAATTCTTTTTGGAGAGCATCAATTTGTAAATAGTTCTTTTTATCTGCCCTAGGTAATTTCTATTCTTTCCCTAGTTTAGATTTAATTCCTTCCCCTAGGTTAAATTTATTATCTGCCCTAGTTAGATCTTTAATTCCTTGCCCTAGATAAATAGTTTAGATCTGTTCTTCAATTCCCTAATGAGCGAGTAGTTTCTTCGCTTGTTAGGGTTAGCTTTGGGGAATGTTGGATATAGTGCCCTCAGAGTCAATTATTGGATCACAAGCACGTGATTGCAATGATTGAGGGAGGACCTATGCGGGTAGGACAGTCTTACTCAAGATGACAGTATGCAATCTGGTTTATCTTTATCAATGTGTACTATTTTAGGTGACCTGACAGGTCGCTATTACACGTTGATAGAGCCCTTAGGATTCTTGCTTGACTGCCAGCAGTATGAGGGCGATCATATACGTTGGAGCTGGGGTCTATAAGCACATCCTTAAAAGGTTCCTAGTCGTGGGAGTTTTCGAGACAGGGCATCGATACTCCAGAGTAGACTAGTGTATACATTCGAGATCCCGACGAGGGGCGGTGGCCGGTCTCACAAGCCACCGGTGTCAGTTGGTTCACCTAAGATGTATACAGGTGCTCATTGGGTTATGAGTAGACTGGACAGGACTCACCGGGAACATGCTAGTTGGTCTTATACCTGACGTCAGATAGCAGTTTCCTGGTGACATGTGTACAGGTTAGTTCATCGACCTGAGATCGTCATTTGTCTCGTGTAAGTTCTCACTGTACTTTGATTACTACCCTACCACGCTCAAAGGAGTCATGCAAACAGGTTTTAGTTGGGTACAGTCCCGAGCCACATGGAGGCAGTGAGCGGATCTTCAGGGGTTCGTCTCTCCCGGTATTAGGGGTGAGGTCGCGCTATGTCTAGGAGAGCCATTATACGAAGTCCTTGGCCAAGGCAGGAGATTCACTGGTAGGTATTCCAGTAGTATCTCAGGGTGTTCTGGGCTACACTCCGACACGACTTGTACCGCTTTTGGGGGTCTGACTTTTACCAACCCCCTAGGTCCGCCATGCGATACTCATAGACGAATAGACCAGACTGTACGGATATTTTCACTGACAGGCTCAGTAGGGTGCCAGGATGAGTTCGCTCACCGACGTCCCTTTTGGTCAATACATGGTAGCCCATCACGTATGGCTAATACCTATGACGTGCTTGGTTAAATCCACACCCAAAGTATTGACGAGTCTTTAGTGTTAGTTATATGTATGCCCTAGAGGCCATTACTGTACATTGGATGTATATTGTAGTGGATGCTGGGACATATATAGGTAGGACTTTCTTGCTCGACATGATAGTACGCTATCTGGTTGCTCTTTATCTTAACATGTATATTTAATGTTTCTCTGATTACATGTTGATAAAGCCCTTAGGATGTGTACTCAACTTCCAGGACTGTGATGCAGATCATACTAGTGGGGCCTGGCTAGTCCATGAGTACATCCTTTAATGTTCCTAGTCGAGGGAATATCGAGACGGGGCATCGATATTCCAGAGTAGACTAGCGTATATCTTCTCGACCCATGCGATGGGCGATGGATGATCCCATATCCATTGGTGTTTGACATCAGAGATGGTATACGGGTGCTCAGTGGAGACTGGGTACACTGAACGGACTCGCCGAGAACTCCCAGATGGTATTATACCTCACGTCAGATGGCGGTTCTCTGGTGACACTGGTACAGCTTAGTCTGTTGCCCCGAGATCGTCATAGAGTCTTGTGTGTCTCCCACTGTGCTTTGATTTCCACCCTACCACGGCTCTACTGAGTCGTGCAAACAGGTGGTTTTTGGGTACAGTCCCGATTCACATGGAGGCAATGAGCGATAGGAGGGGATTCGTCTCTCCCGGTATTGGGGGTTGATGTTGCGCTATGCTCGACTGGCCATAACAGGAAATCCCTGGCCAGGGTTGCAGTGACCTACTGGTAAGTGTTATCAGTAGTTTCATACATGTCATGGACTTCACGTCGGCATGACTTATCGAGCTACTGGGGTCTGACGTTTACCACCCCTAGGCGAGATACGCGACATATCAGACGAACAGACCGGACTGTACGGTAAGTGTTACTGGTTGGATTCACAGGAGTGTGAGCGGGCTTGCTCGTCGATCTTCTGATCGCTCAATACCCGGGTGGCCGTTACGTTTAGCAGACCGCTTGCGGCTTGTGGGTGTTTGATATGATCATCACCTGCTGCCGGCGTATTGACGAGTCTTTAGAGTCCTACACAGAGGTTTCCTGGCTCAAGCGAAACGAAATAGGAGCGCATATGAGATATGTGCGGGACCGAGAATAATGCGTGTATGTGATACCGTATTTCATTCTCGCGATGAATGTGTCGAATGGTTGTATGCGATATAACTTAGTTATCGAATCAAGGATTGATTCGATAAGCCGATACATTGGATACTAGCCGGTTATATGCGACATGACCGGATCATTGAATCAAGTGTTGATTTAATGATTTAATGTATAATTATATATTTGATATATTACTTTGCATTAACTAGTATTTGTTCACTTTAAAAGGATTTTCTCACTTGAAGTGCACATTGTGTATATGATATATTTTTGTGCACAAGATTGTATCATGTTTGATGATACTTGCTCATTTGGGTTTGTGTAAAGATTAAACCATGTTTAGTGAATGGTTAGGGTTTCTTTTCTCTTATTTATTTATCCATTTATTATTGTTTTGGAAAAGATAAAGAGAAAAAGAAATGGTGGCTTAGTTTGTTTTTTGTTGAAGCTTCTTGAAGCTTTGAACAAGTCCACCATTCTTGTCTCTTCTCTAACCCCAACCACTCATCTAACCTTAGTTAAATCTCTACACTAAACCATGGTTGAAGTCATGATAAGTATTCTTTTTATTTTCCTTTTTAAATAACTTATCATATATCTTCTTCTTCTTCTTCATCTTCAACAAAATGAAGAAGCTTGTCTTCACCAATGGCAAGTTGAGCATATGAGTGAGAAATCCAATTCTAAAGTGAACCCACCTCCTATTTCTTCATCCTTTACCTCTTGCCAAGTAGTATAGGGTGTTTCCTTCACAAGTTTTCATGGCTTTGTGAAGGTGGAGCTTGATCTAGTGATGCCTCGACGTAGATCATCTTCGGCATCGAAGCCGACAACCAAGCCCGCCCATTTCTTCGATGAAGCCGATGCTTGAGTCCAGAATCCGATTTGGACAGCGAGGGGACTTCATCACGGAGCCTAGGAGGTGGAGGACCGGATCTACAAAGGTTGTAGCCCCTTCCCTTTAGCTATATTTCCGTTTACTTGCTTGCATCGCCTAGTTTATCTAGTTAACGATCCGTATTAGGATTTGTAGGCACCCGTAAAATTTGAATTAGCCATGTTTGATGCCTTGTGAGACTTCATTAGTGTGCCTAGGAACCCTACAGTGGTATCAGAGCCTAGCTAGAGCCTTAGACGATGCGTAGACGGAATTAGAAGTCCGATTGAACCGTAACCCCAATCGCATTTTGCTCTCTGGACATTTTTGAAAAACGTGGTTTTTTCCAGATTAAAAATATGCAGAAAACTCAGTAGAAGATACTAAGAATTACTGTATAAAACGGCACCCCTGAATCCATTAAAGCGCAGCGGAACCGCGGCATTAGCATGCTAATGCGGCGGTTCCGCGGCCCTTTTGTCTCATCTTGCAATAAATTTTGCACAGTAATTCCTAGTTTGCAGTGCTGGTTTTCCTGGGAATTTTTAATATTTTTTCAAGAGTTGAATTTTCTGGGTTGTATTGGGGACTCGGTGTATCGATCGGATTGTCTAATTTTGTCAGTGTGTTTTTCCGGGTATTTTTTTTAGAATATGTTAAAAAGTTCGACCGGATATAAATACCCACTTTTTTCCCTGCCGGGAAATTTCCAATTGTTGGATTTTTCCGTAGTTTAACGACGTTCTAAGTAGTGCAAGTAATGCGATGGACCCTCTAGAAGACAACAAACCTTAACTCGATTATGTGACCGTCTTGTGTAGGATTCCTAGGCATCCTAATGAGGTCTCACAAGGCATCGAACATGCTAATTTCAAATTATCTAGGTGCCGAGAGACCCTAATACGGATCGTTTGCTAGAAATCTAGGCGAAAAAGTAATCTAGTTAACAGTTAACTAATGGATACGGATATACAACCTTTGTAGATCCGGTGCTCCACCTCCATAGCTCCGCAACGAGGTCCACTCCGCTGTACAAATCCGAAATCCGGGCTCTTACGTCGGCTTCATCGGAGAAGAAGCGGGCTAGGTCATCGACGACGTGCCGAAGATGATCTACGTCGAGGCATCGCTAAATCAAGCTCCGACTTCACCAAGTCCAAAAACTTGTGAAGAGAACACACTCTACTACTTGGCAAGAGGTAGAGGATGAAGAAATAGGAAGTGGGTAGACTTTAGAATTGGATTTCTCACTCAAATCATCAATCCACCATTGATGACCTCAAGCTTCTTCAAAGAAGAAGATGAAGAAGAAGAAGGAAAATAGTTATGATAAGTTAATTGAAAAAGAAAAGAAAATGAATTCTTATCATAAAATTAACCATGGTCAAGTGTAGAGATTAAACTAGGGTTAGTGGGAATGGTTAGGGTTAAGGATGAGATAAGAATGGTTGACTTTATCAAAGCTTCATGAAGCTTCAACTAAAGAACAAATAAAGCCACCATTCTTTTCTCTTTTCCATTTATTTTCCAAAATGTATAAACAAATAAATAAATGAATAAATAAGTAATGGAAAATAAAACCCTAACCACTCTCACAACCATGGTTTAATCTTCACACAAAACACAAGTTAGCATGCATCATCAAACATGATACATACAAGTGCACAAAAATATATCACATATACAATGTGCACAATCCAAGTGAGAAAATCCGTTTAAAGTGAACCAATACTAGTTAGTGCAAAGTAACATATCAAATATATAATTATGCATTAAATCATTAAATCAACACATGATTCAATGATCCGGTCATGTCGCACACAACCGACTAGTATTCAATGTATCGGCTTATCGAATCAACGCTTGAATCGATAACTAGGTTATATCGCATATAACCATACGACACATTCATCGCGAGAATGTAATACGGTATCACATACACGTATTATTCTCGGTCCCGCACATATCTCATATGCGCTCCTATTTCGTTTCGCTTGAGCCAGGAAACCTCTGTGTAGGACTCTAAAGACTCGTCAATACGCCGGCAGCAGGCGATGATCATATCAAACACCCACAAGCCGCAAGCGGTCTGCTAAACATAACGGCCACCCAGGTATTGAGCGATCTGAAGATCGACGAGCAAGCCCGCTCACACTCCAGTGAATCCAACCAGTAACACTACCGTACAGTCTGGTCTGATCGTCTGATATGTCGCATATCTCGCCTAGGGGTGGTAAACGTCAGACCCCAATAGCTCGATAAGTCGTGTCGATATGAGGTCTATAACTGTTCGAGAAACTACTGGTAACACTTACCAGTAAATCTCAGCAACCCTGGCCAGGGATTTCCTGTTATAGCCAATCGAACACAGCGCAACATCAACCCCCTATACCGGGAGAGACGAATCCCCTCCTATCGCTCATTGCCTCCATGTGACTCGGGACTGTACCCAAAAACCACCGTTTTGCACGCCCTCTTGGACGTGGTATGATGGAAATCAAAGCACAGTGGGAACCACACAAGACTCTATAACGATCTCGGGTCAACAGACTACTCTGTACCAGTGTCACCAGAGAACTGCCATCTGACATGAGGTATAATACCATCTGGGAGTTCTCGGCGAGTCCGTCCAGTGTACCCAGTCTCTACTGAGCACCCGTATATCATCTCTGATGTCAAACACCAATGGATATGGGATCATCCATCGCCCATCTGTATGGGTCGAGAAGGTACACGCTAGTCTACTCTGGTATATCGATGCCCCGTCTCGATACACCCTCGACTAGGGACTTTGAAGGATGTACTTATGGACTACCATGTCCCCACTAGTATGATCCGCATCATAGTCCAGGTAGTGAAGCACACATCCTAAGCGCTTTACCAACATGTAACAGAGAGACAATCAGTATACACGTTAAGGTAAAGATCAACCAGATAGCATACTATCATGTCGAGCAAGAAAGTCCTCCCTATATATGTCCCAGCATCCACTACAATATACATCCTATGTACAGTAATGGCCTCTAGGGCATACATATAACTAACAATCTCCCACTTGCACTAGGGCCATCTGATAGCAGTGGTTGTAGTATCTCATACTCAACCATCCCATAAAAGTGTCTCTCTCTGGGATCAGGCCTTTCGTGAGTGGATCCGCTGTGTTTGTCCTCTGAGTCTACTCTCCTTACCTCGATCCCTTGGAGATCAATCATCTCCATGATCAAGTGATACTGCCTTAGAATATGTCTGGATCACTGATGGGACGGACGTTCCTTGGCATAAGCCACAACTCCATTGTCACACAATAGGAGGAACATAGTTCATCTCATGAACCAATATACACCAAAACAGCCTCTTTGGTAGCATCTTAAGTAGCGATGTATCCTGCCTTTATCGTCTAGTATGCCACGGTATTTAGCTTGGAACACTTCCAACATACCGTCCCTTTACTAAGGGTAAAGACAATGCCTGTGACTGACATTCAGTCGTCTTTATCACCCTGGAACCCTTCCAGTGATTCTCCCCAGGATCGGTTGATACCATCTCACTACATATAGTGAGAATCCTAACATCCATTTAGATCTATCTCATAGATCCAAAACCTAGGATTTAGTAGGTATCACTTTGATCCTATATGGAGAATCATTGTGATAAGCGGAGATTGATCGAGCGTAGCATAAGAAACTCTTTTCTTATCAAGAGTATGTCATCCACGTACTCTACGAGGATCGTCACCATACTCCCTACTACCTTTTTGTTTATACAAGGTTCATCTACCATTTTGATGATGTCAAACTCTTTGACTTATCCATCAAAACCGATGTTCCAACTCCGCGATGCCTGCTTTATCCTATAAAACATCTTGCACACGTTTCCCCTGCTCCCACTGTCTACGAAGCCCTCTGGCTGTGTACTTATAGACGCTCTCTTCTAAACATCATTTAGAAAAGCTGTCATGACACCCAACCGCCAGATATCGTAGTCATGGTATGTAGCCGTGGCAAGTAGGATCCGGATGGACTTAAGCATAGCTACTTGAAAAGGTTTCATCATTATCCACGCCTGGTTAATGACGAAAACATTTAACAAGTCTAGCTTTGAAAGTCTCAACTTTTCCATGTACACCAAGTAATCTTCTCAAGATATACCTGCTCCTGATGGGGATTTAACCCTTCAGATATAGCAACCAAAGTCCATACTTTGTTGGTGTATAAGGATTCCATCTCAGATCGCTAAGCATCCAGCCATTCATACAGAGTCCCACTCCTGATGGCCAGCTCGAAACTAGTTGGGTCATCATCTCATGGTGCAATCCTCGCTCCCACTGTCATAGAGAAACCGAAGTATCTCTCAGGTGGATGAGGAACCCTACTAGATCGGCGGAGAGGCTGAGGTTCGTTGGTAACTATTGAATCCTTTGGTTCTTTCAAATCATCAGCTGCAGTTTGTATAGCTGGAACATTTCCAGTTCTACATAACAATCCTTGCCTCGAGCTTGTCCGGATTTTGCTTTTAGACATAGCCCGGACAACCCCAAATCTTAACCAACTTAAGACATGGGCTCTTCCCTTTCCATATCACATGTGAAGCGGTAGGCATCTGATTTGTTCGAACCCTATTCAATAGGTATGCAGCTTCTCAAGTGCATAACTCCCAAAAGGAAATAGGTAACTCAGTAATACTCATCATAGAGCACACCTTATCATATAGGGTGTGATTGCTCCGCCCTGATATACCATCGTGCTATGGTGTATACAGAGGAGTAATGCTGAGAGAGAATCTCATTCTCCTTTAGTATAATCCAGGATTTCCGTGCACAAGTATTCTCCTCCTTGATCTCATCATAGGACATAATACTTATACCCGTATTGGTTCTCTACTTCTAACTTATATTCTGTGAATATCTCAAAAGGTTCGGACTTATGTTTCAACAGAAACATATGTCTGAATCTTGAGAGATCATCAGAGAACGTAATGAAGTATAAAGAACCAGTCTTGGCATGTGTAGACAGGGGACCGTACATACATCAACATGTATCATCTCAAGAGTTTACTAACTCTTTCTCTGTTTCCAGTAAACGGAGCTATGGTCATCTTATCATTGTGACATGACTGGCGAGTTTCACAAGATGTAAATTCAAACTAATTTAAATATGCATCTTTATGTAACTCTAGCTAGTCGGGTCGCATTGATATGACCTAGTCTACAATACCTCAAGAAGGATTCGTTCATTTCTGAACTCTTCCTCTTGTGTGTGTTCTGTATACTAAAGAACTGTAGTTTGATTTAGAACGTCAATGCTTTTAGATAACGTGCCTGAACCGATCAACTTTTGATATAGGAAATGTTCAAAACATTATCCAACTATACAAAATTTTATCATTTCTTTACTGATAAAGAGACTGATATGATTTTGTATATCAGGTTCGGTATCTAATAGTATTTGTTCAGAATCAATGTATTGGTAATACAGGGTGACAGTGACCAACAGACTTGGCTGCAACTCTTGCCCCGTTTTCTGCCTCATGAAACTTATCACCCGTTCTCAGTTCTCTACCTTTCTGTAGCCCTATGTAACAGATTACATATCTGGGATCCTGATCTGGTATCACATACCCAGGACGTAGAGGATACAGAGAAACAGTTCTTTGTAACGAACACACCCGAACATGATGCATCATCATGCACTCTCCTCGTTTGGGCGGCACGGGAAATCTGGTATTCCCCAATTTCCTGCTCTGTCTTATAACAATTATAAGTTGGAGCGGGACCAACGTTCCCCAGCTCAGTATAACAAGCAGGTTCGGTCAAAAATCCGTATTATTATCTTGATTAAGGCGTGATATGGTCTCTACCAGGAGAGAGAGAGAAGAAAACACTCAGCGTGCGCTCTTGCAAGAATAGATTGGTTTTTATTTTATCTAATCAGGATGGCTCCCACTGCTTTTTATCAAATCTTCCTTCAAACCCTAAAAGGAAAGACTAGCCGGGATTAATTACACACTACAAGTTCGCCAATCTTTCAGCCAGGCCAGTGTCGGTACTTTGAGGGAGGTCCCCCGTGCTTTCGCACGAACCTAATTAATGTAAACCTCATTTTCCCAGAGGCGTAACCCCGTTGACACCTTTCTAGACACCTACTTGATCGGCTAATTGTAATGTATAAAACTCTCCCAGGAGTAACACTTACTCGCAGCGGGTATCGGGATCCAACTATCTCATAGAAGGTATGCAATCTCATTGCAAATTTCAACACTTGAAATTCCCGATAATATTTTGCCCCTAACCTCCTATGACCTTGACAAAGGCCAACAAACCATAGGATGCTAGTCAAGTTCAACCCGTCATTTCCTGATTGAATTAAACCCACCCGCACGGCCCTTGACAAAGGCCAACAAGGTCGCACGACTACCCTAACTCAATCTGCATCATATGCATAAGCAGATAAACACCAGTTAGCTACCGCACACTGCGCCTTGACAAAGGCCAACAAACGCAGCACGAATACTAACTACTACTTATCTGAAATGACGGAGGGCTACGACAGGTTTTTCTGAAAACCTATTGCGTAATGAACTTGATATCGTTGTAGAATCAAATGAATTTTGAAATGGAGTGCTTTTGAGGCTTTTCTAGTTTTGCTAAAGGAGTCACTCCCGGTGAAGGGATCGTCGGTCCTTTCCTCGTCGAATGAGGTGCGGGATATATCATATATATCACTGTTCAAAGCAAAAACTCTTAAAAGCAATCAAAAAACAAACCGAGTGTGTAGTATCTGCCAGCTATTGCTAAAGGAGTCACTCCCGGTGAAGGGATCTCGGTCCTTTCCTCATCGAATAAGGTGCAGGATATATCACATATACCGCTGTGCAAAGCAAGAACTGTAGCTACCTGTTTTATTTTGAAATTCGATTCTACAACATCTTAGGTTTCTTTTATTTCATTAATCACATTAATGAAGTCCCATCATTTAAATACCTAAACATCACAGATAAATACGACGTACACTTATGCCATCCGCATTCGCCTCGATGTCCCCTCGTGCACCGTTAGGTTAGGTAACTAACGGCAGAGCGGGGCAGGGCTAGCACGGGTGTAAAACATAAGTAACGTCTATATAATATATCATATATACTATATACTGTATCTATCACAGAACATCACATGATCACATCACAGATATCGCAGCAGAAGAAACATATGAAATATTGGATATACTAGGACGTCCGTGTTTTCAATACGAGCCAATATAAAACACGGATTCCACGGTCGTGATGAATAGCCAATCCCACACCCCTAGACCCCTACGAGAGCGGCAAGCAACCCTACCAATTCTAGGGTTAGGAGACCCGGACTCGACTCCTCGAGTTGGTCTCCCTCTGGACCCCAGAACCCGGTTACTTGTGCTCCCCTCCTTGGGTCTATCCTAGTGCAGAAAAGTAAATAATATACAAAGGGTGACAACTTCCGCAACCTGGAAGTGCCCCAATAAAAGAATATTACATACAAGTTTTTACATGAATGAAAATGAAAAACACTCATCTCACATAAAAACCCCCGACTATTCAAACACGACGATCCAATATAACATATCCAGCAACACATAACATCACATGTCATCAACGTAAGTAAATATGTCCATCCCAATTGTCGTTGACATATAGCAACGAAACCGGCGATATCACATATTACACTTACGGTCACAGAAAAGAAAGTGTAAAACTACAACAGTTGGAATCCGCAACCACCTCAGACATCACATGCCTGATCAAATGAATTCTTTAGACATCGCATGCCTAACAATTATAAACCCCGCATTTTAGTCTCATTATCGAAAACTCTTTTCAATATCAAGTCGGGCAATTCAACAGGATCCCCGACATTCTGATCGAATGCTCGTCGCAAACTTCAGTAGACGGCTGCACCCCCGATACCGTCAACGAAGTGCACCAAGGCGGAACACCGCTGCCGCGAGCACCCTAACGGTTGCTTTCGGCGACGGGGTTCTCCTACAGTCACTTGGTCGGGGCTATGGAGTGAGGCTGTCAATTAAGTTTACCCGGCGAGTATCCGCGTACGCTACGTGATTGCGACGGACTTTTGATCACATCAAAATTCCGTGGCAACCGATCAAGTGAGACTAAACTGCTACGTTTATAATATTCATTCCGTTATCTCATAACTATTTGCGAATTCCAATTATTGTATCACATTCCGGATAAACAGAAAATGCTAAACTTTTCGATCGAACAATCGAACACCCAAGTTTTCCCGATACTACTCAACACATGAAATAAGTCTAACAACATTCAGTTCGTGCTTCAGTAGCAACGGTCCAGCCGTAGAAGGGTCAAGCCAACGCCTCACATGTGGCACGCCGTACTGCCCCAAACCCGAAGGTTCAAAGGGCAGTTCAAGACGGTCACATAATCGAGTTAAGGTTTGTTGTCTTCTAGAGGGTCCATCGCGTTACTTGCACTACTTAGAACGTCGTTAAACTTCGGAAAAATCCAACACTTGGAAATTTCCCGACAGGGGAAAAATTGGGTATTTATATCCGGTCGAATTCTCACTTTTTAACATATTCTAAAATTTATCCGGAAAGCCACACAGACAAAATTTGATACTCCGATCGAAACACCGAATCCCCAAATCAACTCCAGAAAATTCAACTCTTGAATAAATATTAAAAATTCCCAGAAAATCCAAATCCAGAAAATAGGAATTACTGTGCAAAGAAAAGTCAAAGGGTCTACAGTCTTGCCGCGGAACCGCCGCGCCACGTGGGATTAGGCCGCGGTTCCGCGTCGTTATGACCGAGTTACAGCTCCGTTTTGCACAGTATTTCATAATAAACCCTGCTTGATTTTCTGGATATTTTTAATCTTGAAAAATCCACATTTTTAAAATCTGGACAGAGAGCAAGTTTGATTCGGGGTTTCGGGTTCGTTTGGACTTCAAATTCCGTCTAGACTTCGCCTAAGGCTCTAGATAGGCTCTGATACCACTGTAGGGTTCCTAGGCATCCTAATGAGGTCTCACAAGGCATCGAACATGCCAATTTCAAATTATCTAGGTGCCGAGAGACCCTAATACGGATCGTTCGCTAGAAATCTAGGCGAAAAAGTAATCTAGTTAACAGTTAACTAATGGATACGGATATACAACCTTTGTAGATCCGGTGCTCCACCTCCATAGCTCTGCAACGAGGTCCTCTCCACTGTACAAATCCGAAATCCGGGCTCTTACGTCGGCTTCATCGGAGAAGAAGCGGGCTAGGTCATCGACGACGTGCCGAAGATGATCTACGTCGAGGCATCGCTAAATCAAGCTCCGACTTCACCAAGTCCAAAAACTTGTGAAGAGAACACACTCTACTACTTGGCAAGAGGTAGAGGATGAAGAAATAGGAAGTGGGTAGACTTTAGAATTGGATTTCTCACTCAAATCATCAATCCACCATTGATGACCTCAAGCTTCTTCAAAGAAGAAGATGAAGAAGAAGAAGGAAAATAGTTATGATAAGTTAATTGAAAAAGAAAAGAAAATGAATTCTTATCATAAAATTAACCATGGTCAAGTGTAGAGATTAAACTAGGGTTAGTGGGAATGGTTAGGGTTAAGGATGAGATAAGAATGGTTGACTTTATCAAAGCTTCATGAAGCTTCAACTAAAGAACAAATAAAGCCACCATTCTTTTCTCTTTTCCATTTATTTTCCAAAATGTATAAACAAATAAATAAATGAATAAATAAGCAATGGAAAATAAAACCCTAACCACTCTCACAACCATGGTTTAATCTTCACACAAAACACAAGTTAGCATGCATCATCAAACATGATACATACAAGTGCACAAAAATATATCACATATACAATGTGCACAATCCAAGTGAGAAAATCCGTTTAAAGTGAACCAATACTAGTTAGTGCAAAGTAACATATCAAATATATAATTATGCATTAAATCATTAAATCAACACTTGATTCAATGATCCGGTCATGTCGCACACAACCGACTAGTATTCAATGTATCGGCTTATCGAATCAACGCTTGAATCGATAACTAGCTTATATCGCATATAACCATACGACACATTCATCGCGAGAATGTAATACGGTATCACATACACGTATTATTATCGGTCCCGCACATATCTCATATGCGCTCCTATTTCGTTTCGTTTGAGCCAGGAAACCTCTGTGTAGGACTCTAAAGACTCGTCAATACGCCGGCAGCAGGCGATGATCATATCAAACACCCACAAGCCGCAAGCGGTCTGCTAAACGTAACGGCCACCCGGGTATGGAGCGATCTGAAGATCGACGAGCAAGCCCGCTCACACTCCAGTGAATCCAACCAGTAACACTACCGTACAGTCCGGTCTGATCGTCTGATATGTCGCATATCTCGCCTAGGGGTGGTAAACGTCAGACCCCAATAGCTCGATAAGTCGTGTCGATATGAGGTCTATAACTGTTCGAGAAACTACTGGTAACACTTACCAGTAAATCTCAGCAACCCTGGCCAGGGATTTCCTGTTATAGCCAATCGAACACAGCGCAACATCAACCCCCTATACCGGGAGAGACGAATCCCCTCCTATCGCTCATTGCCTCCATGTGACTCGGGACTGTACCCAAAAACCACCGTTTTGCACGCCCTCTTGGACGTGGTAAGATGGAAATCAAAGCACAGTGGGAACCACACAAGACTCTATGACGATCTCGGGTCAACAGACTACTCTGTACCAGTGTCACCAGAGAACTGCCATCTGACGTGAGGTATAATACCATCTGGGAGTTCTCGGCGAGTCCGTCCAGTGTACCCAGTCTCTACTGAGCACCCGTATATCATCTCTGATGTCAAACACCAATGGATATGGGATCATCCATCGCCCATCTGTATGGGTCGAGAAGGTACACGCTAGTCTACTCTGGTATATAGATGCCCCGTCTCGATACACCCTCGACTAGGGACTTTGAAGGATGTACTTATGGACTACCATGTCCCCACTAGTATGATCCGCATCATAGTCCAGGAAGTGAAGCACACATCCTAAGGGTTTTACCAACATGTAACAGAGATACAATCAGTATACACGTTAGGGTAAAGATCAACCAGATAGCATACTATCATGTCGAGCAAGAAATTCCTCCCTATATATGTCCCAGCATCCACTACAATATACATCCTATGTACAGTAATGGCCTCTAGGGCATACATATAACTAACATCTTGAACTGCCCTTTGAACCTTCGGGTTTGGGGCAGTACGGCGTGCCACATGTGAGGCGTTGGCTTGACCCTTCTACGGCTGGACCGTTGGTACTGAGGCACGAACTGAATGTTGTTAGACTTATTTCATGTGTTGAGCTGTTTCGGGAAAACTTGGGTGTTCGATTTTTCGATCGGAAAGTTTAACATTTTCTATCTTATCCGGAATGTGATACAACAATTGGAATTCACAAGAAGTTATGAGATAACTGAATGAATGTTATAAACATAGCAGTTTAGTCTCAATTGATCGGTTGGCACGGAATTTTGATATGATCAAAAGTCCGTCGCAATCACGTAGCGTACGCGGATACTCGCCGGGTAAACTTAATAGACAGCCTCACTCCATAGCCCCGACCAAGTGACTGTAGGAGAACCCCGTCGCCGAAAGCATCCGTTCGGGTGCTCACGGTAGCGGTGTTCCGCCTTGGTGCACTTCGTCGACGGTATCAGGGGTGCTGCCGTCTACTGAAGTTTGCGACGAGCATTCGATCAGGATGTCGGGAATTGTGTTGAATTGCCCGACATGATATTGAAAAGTGTTTTCGATAATGAGACTAAAATGCGGGGTTTATAATTGTTAGGCATGCGATGTCTAAAGAATTCATTTGGTCAGGCATGCGATGTCTGAGGTGGTTGTGGATTCCAACTGTTGTACTTTTACACTTTCTTTTCTGTGACCATAAGTGTAATATGTGATATCGCCGGTTTCGTTGCTATATGTCAACGACAATTGGGATGCGCATATTTACTTACGTTGATGACATGTGATGTTATGTGTTGCTGGATATGTTATATTGGATCGTCGTGTTTGAATAGCCGGGGGTTTTTATGTGAGATGAGTGTTTTTCATTTTCATTCATGTAAGAACTTGTATGTAATATTCTTTTATTGGGGCACTTCCAGGTTGCGGAAGATGTCACCGTTGATGTATATTATTTACTTTTCTGCACTAGGATAGACCCAAGGAGGGGAGCACATGTAACCGGGGTTCTAGGGTCCAGTGGGAGACCATCTCGAGGAGTCGAGTCCGGGTCTCCTAACCCTAGAATTGGTAGGGTTGCTTGCCGCTCTCGTATGGGTCTAGGGGTGTGGGATAGGCTATTCATCACGACCGTGGAATCCGTGTTTTATACTGGCTCGTATTGAAAACACGGACGTCCTAGTATATCCAATATTTCATATGATATTTTCTGCTGCGTTATCTGTGATGTGATCATGTGATGTTATGTGACAGATATTATATATAGTATATATGATATATTATATAGACGTTGCTTATGTTTTACACCCGTGCTAGCCCTGCCTCGCTCTGGCGTTAGTTACCTAACCTAACGGTGCAGACGGGACATCGAGGCGAATGCGGATGGCATAAATGTACGTTATATTTATCTGTGATGATTAGGTGGACTTAAATGTTGGGATATTCATTAATGAGATTAATGAAAGAAAATAAACCTAACTGATGTTATGGAATCGAATTTCAAAATAAAAACAGGTAGCTACAGTTCTTGCTTTGCATCGCGGTGTTCCTTGTAGAACATCCTGCACCTTATTCGATGAGGAAAGGACCGAGATCCCTTCACCGGGAGTGACTCCTTTAGCAATAACTGGCAGATGCTACAACCCTCGGTTTGTCTTTTGATCGCTTCTATAGTTTCTGCTTTGCACAGTGATATATATGATATATCCCGCACCTCATTCGACGAGGAAAGGGCCGACGATCCCTTCACCGGGTGTTACCCCTTTAGCAAAACTAGAAAAGCCTCAAAAACATTCCATTTAAAAACCATTTGATTCCACAACGAGATCAAGTTCAAAGCGTTAAAGGTTTTCACAAAAAAACCATTCGCAACCCTCCGTCATTTTAGGAAGTAGAGTACTTAGTATTCGTGCTGTGTTTGTTGACCATAGTCAAGGCACAGTGTACGGTAGCTAAGTGATGTCTTCCTACACCGCATATGATGCGATTAGTTAGGACAGTCGCGTGACTTTGTTGACCTTAGTTAAGGGTCATGTGGGTGGGTCTAATTAATCACAAAATGACGGGTAGAACTTGACTAGTACTTATGATTTGTTGACCTTAGTTAAGGTCATAAGTGCTGGGGGTGAAAACATTTATCGGGAGTTTCAAGTGTTGAAATTTGCAATGAGATTGCATACCTTCTATGTGATAGTTGGATCCCGATACCCACTGCGAGTAATTGTTACTCCTGGGAGAGTTTTGCACTTTGCAATTAGCCGATCAAGTAGGTGTCTAGAAAGGTGTCAACGGGGTTACGCCTCTGGGAAAACGAGGTTTACTGTAATTAGGTCCGTGCGAAAGCACGGGGAACCTCCCTCAAAGTACCGACACTGGCCTGGCTGAAAGATTGGCGAACTTGTAGAGTGCAATTAATCCCGGCTAGTCTTTCCTTTTATGGTTTGAAGGAAGATTTGATAAAAACAGTGGGAGCCATCCTGATTAGATAAAATATATAACCAATCTAATCTTGCAAGAGCGCACGCAGAGTGTTTTCTTCTCTCTCTCTCCTGGTAGCGACCATATCACGCCTTAATCAAGATAATAAAATGGATGTATTGACCGAACCCGCTTGTTATACTGAGCTGGGGAACGTTGGTCCCGCTCCAACTTATAATTGTTATAAGATAAAGCAGGAAATAAGGGGAATACCAGAATTCCTATGTCGCCCAAACGAAGAAAGTGCATATGATGCACCTCCTTCGGGTGTGTTCATTATAAAGAACTGTTTCTCAGTATCCTCTGCATCCTGGGTATTCGATACCGGATCAGGATCCCAGATATGTAATCTGTTACATAAGGCTACAAAAGGGTAGAAAAACTGAGAAAGGGTGATAAGTTTCATGAGACAGAAAACGGGGCAAGTGTTGCAGACAAGTCTGTTGGTCACTGTCACCCTGTATTACCAATACATTGATTCTGAACAAATGTTATTAGATACCGAACCTGATATACAAAATCATATCAGTCTCTTTACAAGTAAAGAAATGATAAAAATTTTTATTGATGGATAATGTTTTGAACATTTCCTATATCAAAAGTTGATCGGTTCAGGCACGTTATCTAAAAGCATTGACGTTCTAAATCAAACTACAGTTCCTCGTATACAGAACACACACAAGAGGAAGAGTTCAGAAATGAACGAATCATTCTTGAGGCATTGTAGACTAGGTCATATCAATGCGACCCGACTGGCTGAAGTTACATTTTAGATGCATATTTAAATCAGTTTGAATTTCATCTTGTGAAACTTGCCAGTCATGTCACAAAGATTAAATGACCATAGCTCTGTTTATTGGAAACAAAGAAAGAGTTAGTGAACTCTTGGGATTGATACATGATGATGTATGTAAGGTCTCCTGTCTACACATGCCAGGTATGGTTCTTTATACTTCATTATATTCTCTGATAATCTCTCAAGATTCAGACATATGTTCCTGTTGAAACACAAGTCTGAACCTTTTGAGATATTCACAGAATATAAGTTAGAAGTAGAGAACCAATACGGGTATAAGTATTATGTCCTATGATAAGATCAGGGAGGAGAATACTTGTGCATAGCATTCCTGGACCATTCTAAAGGAGAATGAGATTCTCTCTCCGTATTACTCCTCTGAATACACCACAGCACAACGGTATATCGGGCGGAGCAATCGCACAATATTAGATATCGTGTGATCTATGATGAGTATTACTGAGTTACCTATTTCCTTTTTGGGTTGTGCACTTGAGAAGCTGCATACCTATTGAATTGGGTTCAAATCAAATCAGTTGCCTACCACTTCATATGTGATATGGAAAGGGAAGAGCCCATATCTTAAGTTGGTTAAGATTTGGGGTTGTCTGGCCTATGTCAAAAGCAAAATCCGGACAAGATCGAGGTAAAGTCAGTTGTGTAGAACTGGAAAGGTTCCAGCTATACAAAACTACAGCTGATGATTTGACAAAACCAAAGAATTCAATAGTTCCCAACGAACCTCAGCCTCTCCGCCGATCTAGCAGGGTTCCTCACCTGCTTGAGAGATACTTCGGTTTCTCGATGACAGTGGGAGCAAGGATTGCATCATGAGATGATGACCCAACTATATTCGAGCAGGCCATCAAGAGTAGGGACTCTGTAAGAATGGCTGGATGCTTAGCCATCTGAGATGGAATCCATATACACCAACAAAGTATGGACTTTGGTTGCGATATCTGAAGGGTTAAATCCCCATCAGGAGCAAGTATATCTTGAGAAGATTACTTGGTGTAGATGGACAAGTTGAGACTTTCAAAGCTAGACTTGTTAAAGGTTTTCGTCATCGACCAGGCACGAATAATGATGAAACCTTTTCCAGGGACTATGCTTAAGTCCATCCAGATCCTACTTGCCACGGCTACATACCATGACTACGATATCTGGTGGTTGGGTTCCATGACTACTTTTCTAAATATTGATTTAGAAAAGAGAGTCTATAAGAACACAGCCAGAGGGCTTCGTAAACAGTGGAAGCAGCGGAAACGTGTGCAAGTTGCTTTACAGGATAAAGCAAGCATCGCGGTGTTGGAACATCTGTTTTGATGTGGTAGTCAAAGTATTAGACTTCATCAAAATAGTAGATGAACCTTGTATATACAAAACGGTAGTAGAGAGTAAGGTGGTCATCTTCGTATTGTACATGGACAACATACTCTTGATAGGAAAAGAGTTTCCTATACTACGATCGGTCAATCTCCTATTATCACAAAGATTCTCCAGTAGGATCAAAGTGATACCTCCTTAATCCTGAGTCTTCATCTATGAGATAGATGTAATTGGATGCTAGGATTCTCACTAGATGTAGTAAGATGGTATCAATCGATCCTTGGGAGAATCACTGGAAGGGTTCCAGGGTGATAAAGACGACTGAATGTCAGTCACAGGCATTGTCTTTACCCTCAGTAAAGGGACGGTATGTTGGAAGATTTCCAAGATAGATACCGTGACAAACTAGAAGATAAAGGCTAGTAACATCGCTATTAAAGATACTACCTAAGAGGCAGTTTGGGTGTATATTGGTTCATAAGAAGAACTAGGTTCCTACCATTGTATGACAATGGAAGTGTGGTTTTGGCCTGGGAACCATGGTCCCATCAGTGACCCAAACATATTCTGAGGCAGCATCACCTGATCATGGAGATAGATGATCTCCATGATGATCGAGGTTAGGAGAGTAGACTCAGAGGACAACGCGGCGGATCCACTCACGAAGGCCTTTTCCCAAAGAGAGATTTTTAGGGGATGGTTGAGTATTAGATACTACAACCACTGCTACAGATGGCCCTAGTGCAAGTGGGAGATTGTTAGTTATATGTATGCCCTAGAGGCCATTACTGTACATTGGATGTATATTGTAGTGGATGCTGGGACATATATAGGTAGGACTTTCTTGCTCGACATGATAGTACACTATCTGGTTGCTCTTTATCTTAACATGTATATTTAATGTCTCTCTGATTACATGTTGATAAAGCCCTTAGGATGTGTACTCGACTTCCAGGACTGTGATGCAGATCATACTAGTGGGGCCTGGCTAGTCCATGAGTACATCCTTCAATGTTCCTAGTCGAGGGAATATCGAGACGGGGCATCGATATTCCAGAGTAGACTAGCGTATATCTTCTCGACCCATGCGATGGGCGATGGATGATCCCGTATCCATTGGTGTTTGAAATCAGAGATGGTATACGGGTGCTCAGTGGAGACTGGGTACACTGAACGGACTCGCCGAGAACTCCCAGATGGTATTATACCTCACGTCCGATGGTGGTTCTCTGGTGACACTGGTACAGCTTAGTCTGTTGACCCGAGATCGTCATAGAGTCTTGTGTGTCTCCCACTGTGCTTTGATTTCCACCCTACCACGGCTCTACTGAGTCATGCAAACAGGTGGTTTTTGGGTACAGTCCCGATTCACATGGAGGCAATGAGTGATAGGAGGGGATTCGTCTCTCTCGGTATTGGGGGTTGATGTTGCGCTATGCTCGACTGGCCATAACAAGAAATCCCTGGCCAGGGTTGCAGTGATTTACTGGTAAGTGTTATCAGTAGTTTCACACATGTCATGGACTTCACGTCGGCATGACTTATCGAGCTACCGGGGTCTGACGTTTACCACCCCTAGGCGAGATATGCGACATATCAGACGAACAGACCGGACTGTACGGTAAGTGTTACTGGTTGGATTCACAGGAGTGTGAGCGGGCTTGCTCCTCGATCTTCTGATCGCTCAATACCCGGGTGGCCGTTACGTTTAGCAGACCGCTTGCGGCTTGTGGGTGTTTGATATGATCATCACCTGCTGCCGGCGTATTGACGAGTCTTTAGAGTCCTACACAGAGATTTCCTGGCTCAAGCGAAACGAAATAGGAGCGCATATGAGATATGTACGGGACCGAGAATAATGCGTTTATGTGATACCGTATTTCATTCTTGCGATGAATGTGTCGAATGGTTGTATGCGATATAACCTAGTTATCGAATCAAGGATTGATTCGATAAGCCGATACATTGGATACTAGCCGGTTATATGCGACATGACCGGATCATTGAATCAAGTGTTGATTTAATGATTTAATGTATAATTATATATTTGATATATTACTTTGCATTAACTAGTAATTGTTCACTTTAAAAGGATTTTCTCACTTGAAGTGCACATTGTGTATATGATATATTTTTGTGCACAAGATTGTATCATGTTTGATGATACTTGCTCATTTGGGTTTTCGTAAAGATTAAACCATGTTTAGTGAATGGTTAGGGTTTCTTTTCTCTTATTTATTTATCCATTTTTTATTGTTTTGGAAAAGATAAAGAGAAAAAGAAATGGTGGCTTAGTTTGTTTTTTGTTGAAGCTTCTTGAAGCTTTGAACAAGTCCACCATTCTTGTCTCTTCTCTAACCCTAACCACTCATCTAACCTTAGTTAAATCTCTACAATAAACCATGGTTGAAGTCATGATAAGTATTCTTTTTATTTTCCTTTTTAAATAACTTATCATATATCTTCTTCTTCTTTTTCATCTTCAACAAAATGAAGAAGCTTGTCTTCACCAATGGCAAGTTGAGCATATGAGTGAGAAATCCAATTCTAAAGTGAACCCACCTCCTATTTCTTCATCCTCTACCTCTTGCCACGTAGTATAGGGTGTTTCCTTCACAAGTTTTCATGGCTTTGTGAAGGTGGAGCTTGATCTAGTGATGCCTCGACGTAGATCATCTTCGGCATCGAAGCCGACAACCAAGCCCGCCCATTTCTTCGATGAAGCCGATGCTTGAGTCCGGAATCCGATTTGGATAGCGAGGTGACTTCATCACGGAGCCTAGGAGGTGGAGGACCGGATCTACAAAGGTTGTAGCCCCTTCCCTTTAGCTATATTTCCGTTTACTTGCTTGCATCGCCTAGTTTATCTAGTTAACGATCCGTATTAGGGTTTGTAGGCACCCGTAAAATTTGAATTAGCCATGTTTGATGCTTTGTGAGACTTCATTAGTGTGCCTAGGAACACTACATTTAGATCCCCCACAGACGGTTTCTCATGTTTCGGGCGAAACGCTGTAGAGGTCGTATGGAGATATGGCAGGGTTCGATCATATATGTGCGGTATTGCACGGATCATGATTGGACGGATAATACTAGCGGGCTTTGGTTTAAGCCGGATCCTAGTATTGTACAGTGTAGATTTTGTCTCATTGCATTTGTATTCAGTGGGAATACAAATGTGGGTATGTATATACGGTCGCGGGGTTTTCTGTAATTTATTACGGGATCAGCTTTTTGAAGTTGCCAGTTTGCATTCCGTTTCAGCCAGTTTTCCTTTCTTCCTTTCATTGGTTGATAATTGATGGAAGGGCTAATTTGAATATTTGCAAATTAGCAATTGTGGAGGGGGTTTCTTGTAAATGGAGAGATTATGATAAATCTAGCATTTTTGCTTTTTTCTTTCATGATGGCTACCATTAATGAGATGAGAATTGATTTGGATTTGGATTAGAAATTGATGTGATATTATTTCCTCATTTTCTTGACATGGCTTATGGTCACCATTTTGATTTCCTACACTCACCTCCCTTGTAGTTTCCCTTCTCCATATTGCATGGCCGGCCACTTCTTGGTGAAGGGAGAATAATTTTCGGTGTGGAAAATTCTTCATCTCATTTTTAGCTTACACCAAAAATCCCAAAGCTCATTTCCTCTTGCTCATTATTCATTCCTCCATCATATATGTCAACTTCATACCCGCATCGAGACAATCCATTCTACACTTCGCCTACAGTATTCTTGGACACGTCGACTCGCTAACTTCGTGCCCGAGTTGCCTCGGTCCAGAGGTGGGAGCCCGTAAAAGAACCCGGCGATGTGGTTGTAAGTGCACGGCGGCGCCCCGGCCGTCAATCCGACGGCCAAACGCGGAAGCGGTGATAAACTTAAATTTTATTTGCGGACTTTGCAAAACGGCACCACCGCGCACTAAACTCCGGATCGTAACCATTAACAAGTCTACGCTACAATAAGAAAGGGAAGAGATGTATACCGACGATCCAAGTCCTCCGGTCTTCATCTCCACTCCGATCTCCTCGCGGGAAGTCTTGTCTCCACATCGTCGCCTCCTCGCCGGAAAGGGCACCACAACGCCTACGTCTTTTACGGGCTCCCGCCTCAATACCGAGGCAACTCGAGCATGAAGCCGGCAACTCGACATGCTCAAGATATGCTGTAGGAAGTGTAGTGTAGAGTGGATGTCTCACTTTGGGGTTTGTTGCCATTTGTAGATGATGGAGGAATCAAGAAGAAAAATGGTGCTTGCATTTTTCTTGGCATGAAAAGAGATCAAGAATGATAAACACTCTCAAAGATGAAGCTCTCTCCTTCTCTTCTTTTCTTCTCACTCAACCATGGTAAGAACTTATGCATCAAGTGAGAATAATGGTGGAGGAAAATCAATATGAAGCAAGAAGGGAGGTGAGTGTAGGAGATGTAGAAAGGGTGACCACATCAAGAGACAAAGAAACATACACCATGCTTCATACTATTGAACCCATACCCTCACTTTATCACAATCAAATCTCATAAAGCAAAAGCATGGTTGAAAAGAAATGAAAGCTATCATAATCAATCTTTTACAAGAAACCCCCTCCACAAATGTTATTTGCACAATTGCAAATAACACCCTCCATCGGAAAAGTCCGGCCGGGAAAGAACAAAGGAAAACCGGCCGGAACGGAATGCAAACTGGCAACTCCAGAAAACTGGTCCCGTAATAAATTACAGGAAAACCCCGATACTGTGCATACACACCCGCATCTGTATCCCGTCCAGATACAAATGCAAAGAGACAAAATCTGCACTGTACTAAACTAGGACCGGCTTAAACCAAAGCCGGCTAGTAATATCCGTTCGATCCTGATCCGTGCAATACCGCACGTATCTGATCGAACCCTGCCATAAACCTATACGGCTACTAGTACAAACTGTCCGATCCTGATCCGTGCAATACCGCACGTATCTGATCGGACCCTGCCATATCTCCATACGGCCTCTACAGCGTTTCGCCCGAAACTTGAGTAACTGAAAGTGTGGTGGACTCTAAAGACTCGTCAATACAATGGCTGTGGATTTAACCACTAGCACGTCAGAGGTATAAGCCAATACGTAACGGGCCACCAGCTATTGACTAAAAGGGACGTCGATGAGGAAGCTCACCCCGACACCCAACTGAGCCTGTCAGTGACAATATCCGTGCAGTCAGGTCCGTTCGTCTATGAGTATCGCATGGCGGGCCTAGGGGGTTGGTAAAAGTCAGACCCCCAAAAGCGGTACAAGTCGTGTCGGAATGTAGCCCAGAACACCCTGAGATACTACTGGAATACCTACCAGTAAATCTCCTTGCCTTGGCCAAGGACTTCGTGTAATGGCTCTCCTAGACACAGCGCGACCTCACCCCCAATACCGGGAGAGACGAACCCCTGAAGATACGCTCACTGCCTCCATGTGGCTCGGGACTGTACCCAACTAAAACCTGTTTGCACGACTCCTTTGAGCCGTGGTAGGGTAGTAATCAAAGTACAGTGGGAACTCACACGAGACAAATGACGATCCCCAGGTCGATGAACTAACCTGCACACATGTCACCAGGGAACTGCCATCTGACGTCTGGTATATGACCAACTAGCATGTTCCCGGCGAGTCCTGTCCGGTGTACTCATAACCCAATGAGCACCTGTATACATCTTAGGTGATCCAACTGACACCGGTGGCTTGTGAGACCGGCCACCGCCCCTCGTCAGGGTCTCGACTGTATACACTAGTCTACTAATGGAGTATCGATGCCCGGTCTCGAAACTCCCACGACTAGGGACCTTTTAAGGATATGCTTGTAGACCCCCAGCTCCCACTTATATGATCGCCCTCATACTGCTGGTGGTCAAGCAAGAATCCTAGGGGCTCTATCAACGTGTAATAGCGACGTGTCAGGTCACCTAAAATAGTACACGATGATAAAGGTAAACCAGATAGCATACTATCATCTCGAGTAAGACTGTCCTACCGGGATATGTCCTCCCTCAATCATTACAATCACGTACCTGTGACCTAATAATTGACTCTGAGGGCACTATCTCCAACAATCTCCCACTTGCACTCAAGGCTAATTATTGCGATGTCGCATACTCACAGCCCGTGTGATACCGAACATCCAACTCCTCTACTAGTCAGTCTCACAAAGCTCGTTTGCGGAACTATTGCGTTCGAGGAATAGCCTCAGTGAGTGGATCCGCTTAGTTGTTTCTTTCTATGTCTCTCTATATCTCAAGTTCGCGGAGAAAACCATCTCCCGAAAAGAGCAATACCTGCCTTAGAATGTCTGGATGTCTGATGGGACCTAGCTCATAAAAGAACTCCAAATCCAAACTTCTTAGACTGTATCGTCAACTGAACTTAATCAGTATCCAGCGCGCCATGCCTCCCTCAGTATTGCCTTGGACCACCTGTCCAAAATACTGCCCCTCATCAGAAGGAAAACTATAACTCTGACAACCTCCTTGTCGTCCATGTCACCTTGGAAGCCTGGAATGATAACTGTCTCCTGAATGAGGCTGTCGTTATCATATCGCTAGAACATCCACTTATGTTCTAAAACTGCTTCCGATTGTTTCTCCAGGATTGGATTAATGTCAACTTATTGCATCTAGTGCAAGAACAACATCTGGTGTGGTACTTGACATCTCATGATTGACTCAATTGCTTGAGCAAGTGATCTGCCAATCATGCACGTCCCTCTCCCCTTTAGTCTGTAAGACACCTTTGGAGAGGGTGACTCCATTACCTGCAGGTACACTACCGTGCCTGGAGTCGTCCATCCTAAATACTCTTAGAATGCTGTCAAGTACCCTGATTGGGAAACCACCCAAATCTAGATCTAATACCCTAGATTCAGTAACCAGTATGTCAGATATAAAATCCACTTCCTTTGTGGAGAAACCACTGTGTGACGACCAAAGTATAACCGATCGTAGTATAGGAGTTTCTTTTCCTACTTTGTGTATGTCATCCAAATACCATGACATTACACCCTACTACCTTCTCAACAGATCCATCCCCTATTCTGATGAAGTCAAACCTATGACTGTCACGTCAGAAATAGATGATCTATGTCCGCTACATCTGCTTTAGTCTATAAATAGACATAAGCTACTTGTCCACCAATGCTTCCGCTGCTCCCACTGACTACGACAACCCTCTGGCAGAGTCATATAGACGTACACTTCTAAAACTAGTTTAGAACGACGCTAAACTCATCCTCCCACCGGGTCTCGCAACCTGGAACAACAGCAATGGTAATTGTGGGTAAACAAGAACTTCCCTGTCACCGTCCTTGAGGCTACCGTAGTACCTCTCGGGTGCCTGAAGTTACCCACCGTATCTGCGGAGTGGCCAATGGAATGTCAATCCAGATTGAATCTTTAGGTTCCTTATCAAATCTTCAGTAATCGTTTGTGGTTCTGGAATCACTTCCAGTTCTACCATACTCCCACTACTGTTTTCTGAAAAAATCCATTTCTTTTAAAATTGTGGCGAGTGAAGAACAATATCACTATTGATCTTCCAGATGGTAGAAAGTCAACCCTCGTCATAGCCTGGGTCAACCCACAAACAGCCATTACAGAAACGTGCCTTGAGTTATCCAGAGTCTGGTTTTAATCATAAGCCGGACAACTCCCCGTACCTTAACTATGTTAAGATATGAACTGTACTATATCCAATATAGAACCAGAGGCACTGATTTAATTGAACCAGATTCAAATCATGCAGCTATCTCCAGTGCATGTCAACTAAATGGAGAGAGGCCGATCAGCGTTACTCAACTTAGGAATGCTTCCAATTATGAGTAACCTGAAAGAGAAGCTATTTCTCTTTATCATTACTATCAACTGAATACCATACACAAGTATCTATATCTTCGATCACTTTGAAGAATCCCGATACTTGCTACACCTGGTTCTCTACTCTATTCAAATACCTATAACTCCTCTAAACTCAGACCCTGTGTTTCTACGAAACACATGTTTAAGAACTAGAAAAGTTAAAAGTAAACAGAATATAGTATGAGGACCAACCCCTCTGTCCTGATGGACCCTGGACAACATACAATGCTCTGTATAAGTCCCTTGAGTCTGATAACTCATTTACTGTGTGTCATAGGTTGAAAACTGTACTTATGGTTAAGAAGAATTACACCGCTGTTTAATGCTCCTTACCTAACCATCCACTGATATAGGTAAATGTCGTAGACATAATTTCATAAAGGTATATCTCACTCTATGAAAATAGACGTACAGATATATCAATTTGAAATTGGTGCATAACCGCGGATATTCAAAACCAAATGATTGCCGTCCGGCAAACAACCCAGGTGACTTCCTCAAATATCACCGATTACATCGAATCCGATATAATGAGGATGATCACCCAATTCCCAATAACTTACTCCCACTCAGCATCTGTAAAACCATACAGATGTGAGAATCATACCTGGTAAATACATACCCTGGAGTGAGTGTCTAATCGGGAAATCAGTTTTCTTTTAACAGTACACAGTGAAACTGAAACATCGAAATGTCTCATTGGGGTATCCTGGTATTCCTAGTAATGCCTCTACCATTATCCAGATTCACAACTATAACCGTATAATTCTTTGCCACCTCTCCAAATCCCTTTATATGTCTTTAGTCATTACCTTCTGTACACCCCTTTAGGCCAAATGGTTTTCTTCCTTCCCTACCGTTCGGCACCAGCCTATGGTTTGGAAGAAGACTATCCAAAAAGCATAAAGGGTGTACTGTCCTAATCCTAGGAACACTCGCAATGCGAGAGAAGGTGAAGATAAAAGGCACCTGAATGTACTTTATTCCTATTTCTCCTGAACCAGGATCCATCCCCGAACTGGAACAAGTTCCTTTCGAGTTCGTATATAACCATACGATGGATTATCCAATAAAAATGGGATCTTCGCAGTGATACGGAGTGTCCTGGAGAAATACAAAGGTGATTTAGGATTGGCGAAGAAATACTTGGTTTGGTCGTGAATAGCAGTCGCATCTTACTTTGCCCTCTTACTAATCCCTTGCTTTGTCTGAACTTAATACCTTCTGTACACCGTTTAGGCTAACTGGTTTTCTTCATTCCCTACCGGTCGGCACCAGCCTATGGTTTGGAAGAAGACTATCCAAAAAGCATAATAGGTGTACTACTCCTAAACTAAGGAGTACTCACAACCTGAGAGAGGGTGAAAAGAAAAGACAACTGAATAATCCTATCCGTTTTCTCCAGAACCGGAAACCATCCTCGAATCCCTTCGAGTTCGTATCTAACCATACGATGGTTTTGTCCAATGGAAGTGGACGTTCGCAGTAATACGGGGTGTCCTGGAGAAAAGGGTAAAAGTAGGAGTGGCAATGAGGTCTGCAACTCTGACAATCCAAAAGCCTGTGTTAAGAAAGTTCGGTCAACTTGGTCACTGAGTCATAGTCTTAGGGTCGGGTCAATGGTCGCTGCCAAAGAGAGAGAGAAAAGAAACACTCAGCGTGCACTCTAACCTAGATCAGAATGGTCACCAATTTATCTAATCTGGAAACCTCCCACTGTACCTCAAATTCTCCTTCAAACCTGAAAGAAGAATTAGTCGGGGTCACCCGAGGAGTAAACCAACTCATCAGTGGGAATCGGGATCCAACTCTCATCATATGATAACGTGACGGAATCCGCTCACGGTATCACACTCCAGAAGGTATGCGCATATCTGGCAAGTTTCAGTACTTTTGAAACTCCCGATGTGGATTTCTGCCCCATGCTCTTATGACCTTGACTAAGGCCAACAAATCATAAGTCACATGTCAAGTTCTACCCGTCATTGTCCAGGTTGATTTGAACCCACCCGTACAAGCCCTTGACTAAGGCCAACAAGGCTATACGACTGTCCCAAACCAACGCATCTATCTATGCAGCATATGAATACCCAATAGCTACCAAACACTGTGCCTTGACTAAGGCCAACAAACACAGCTTGAATACTATTGACTACCCATATGAAACGACGGAGGGCTACGAATGGTTTCTGGCGAAAACCTTTAACGTAATGAACTTGATATCGTTGAAGGAACGGATAGCTTTTTAGAAAATATAGTGACGAAAACCTTTGCTAAAGAGGTCACTCCCGGTGAAGGGATCTCGGCTCTTTCCCCGTAGAATGGGGTGCAGGATATTCCAACTGAATACCACGGTGCAAAGCAAAAGTAATCGGCTATAGTGAAGTTAATGCCCTGACGCAAACTTCTGTCCAAGGGGTCACTCCCGGTGAAGGGATCTCGGCCCTTGCCTCGTCGACTGAGGAGCAGGATATTCCAAATGAATACCACGATGCAAAACAAAAGTAAACGTCCTTGCAATAACAGCTTTTTGAAAAAGTGTTCCAACAACATCAGATTAGGTTTGTTTTTAACTTGCATTGATCAGAATCAATGCAGTCCCATCAAATGATCACACCAAAAAGAACGAAAATATACTGATGTACGTATATGCCATCCGCATTCGCCACTGGGTCCCGTCATTACCCGTTAGGTTAGCTTACTAACGACAGAGCGGGGACTGGACTAGCGCGGATGCAAAACATATACAACATCTACTAATATATATACCAATATATTATATTTCGCTCAAGGCGTGAATAAAATGCAACATCACAGAAATGTACAGCATCACAGAACAATACAGATATCTGGGATCCCCGGGTTTCACAGAGCCGCTGAAACCCGACGTTCCCCTGGTCGTGTGGATAGCCTGTGCAATGAAATCCTAAACCCTCTACGAGTGCGGCGAATAGCCAGCCAATCCTGGAGTGAAGCCCCCTCCGTCCCAATGCCATGAGATGCGGGCTTGTTGCCTTCTAGAACCCGGCTATCCGTGCACCCCTCCGCGGGGTAACCCTAGTACAAAAAGTAAAATATACATACACCGGGTACATAGACCGCAACCAGGTCGTGCCCCATTAGAATAATACAAACTGGCAGTGACGGCAGTCCACATGTCGGACGCTCGCCCCGCAAAAACAAATGTACATAATACAACAAAACTGTACTAGCATTGCATCCAGGCTATCCCCCACGACCGATCCGCAACATCACAGCAAAAACAAAACATCAACGTGAAAATCACGTTCGCAAATCCGTCTAACCGGGCTATAGCAGTTAGACGGGATTTACCGATCGAGTGACATTCACGGTCGCAGATATAATGTAAATACTGTGAAAAATGTGTTTTAAAATTTTCCGATTGATCAAACAATTAACAAGTGGGCCCCAAAGAAAACTGTAGCAACCACAGAAAATATGGGCCCAATTTTAATGTTCCAGAAACTACATTTTTTATTCAGGAACACACTTAAAAAATTCGAGGGGGTGAACAGTTAACTCCGCGGCGGAAGCGCGGCCAAAGCAGGGGTTGGCCGCCCTTCCGCGGCGGTATGGAAAGTTCGTGGAACCAAATTTTTACAGTGACCTTAAAATTCCCTGCACATCACTCTGAGATAACCTGAAAAATTTTTGGACTCAAAAAAAATTCGACAGAAACTGATGTGCAAAAATACGGGTTTTTGGACTTTTTGATCGATCGGAAATGCAAACACATTACACAAAAGCTAGACGAAGTTAATGGCGAGGCTCTGATACCACTGTAAGTGCACGGCGGCGCCCCGGCCGTCAATCCGACGGCCAAACGCGGAAGCGGTGATAAACTTAAATTTTATTTGCGGACTTTGCAAAACGGCACCACCGCGCACTAAACTCCGGATCGTAACATTAACAAGTCTACGCTACAATAAGAAAGGGAAGAGATGTATACCGACGATCCAAGTCCTCCGGTCTTCATCTCCACTCCGATCTCCTCGCGGGAAGTCTTGTCTCCACATCGTCGCCTCCTCGCCGGAAAAGGCACCACAATGCCTACGTCTTTTACGGGCTCCCGCCTCAATACCGAGGCAACTCGAGCATGAAGCCGGCAACTCGACATGCTCAAGATATGCTGTAGGAAGTGTAGTGTAGAGTGGATGTCTCACTTTGGGGTTTGTTGCCATTTGTAGATGATGGAGGAATCAAGAAGAAAAATGGTGCTTGCATTTTTCTTGGCATGAAAAGAGATCAAGAATGATAAACACTCTCAAAGATGAAGCTCTCTCCTTCTCTTCTTTTCTTCTCACTCAACCATGGTAAGAACTTATGCATCAAGTGAGAATAATGGTGGAGGAAAATCAATATGAAGCAAGAAGGGAGGTGAGTGTAGGAGATGTAGAAAGGGTGACCACATCAAGAGACAAAGAAACATAAACCATGCTTCATACTATTGAACCCATACCCTCACTTTATCACAATCAAATCTCATAAAGCAAAAGTATGGTTGAAAAGAAATGAAAGCTATCATAATCAATCTTTTACAAGAAACCCCCTCCACAAATATTATTTGCACAATTGCAAATAACACCCTCCATCGGAAAAGTCCGGCCGGGAAAGAACAAAGGAAAACCGGCCGGAACGGAATGCAAACTGGCAACTCCAGAAAACTGGTCCCGTAATAAATTACAGGAAAACCCCGATACTGTGCATACACACCCGCATCTGTATCCCGTCCGGATACAAATGCAAAGAGACAAAATCTGCACTGTACTAAACTAGGACCGGCTTAAACCAAAGCCGGCTAGTAATATCCGTTCGATCCTGATCCGTGCAATACCGCACGTATCTGATCGAACCCTGCCATAAACCTATACGGCTACTAGTACAAACTGTCCGATCCTGATCCGTGCAATACCGCACGTATCTGATCGGACCCTGCCATATCTCCATACGGCCTCTACAGCGTTTCGCCCGAAACTTGAGTAACTGAAAGTGTGGTGGACTCTAAAGACTCGTCAATACAATGGCTGTGGATTTAACCACTAGCACGTCAGAGGTATAAGCCAATACATAACGGGCCACCAGCTATTGACTAAAAGGGACGTCGATGAGGAAGCTCACCCCGACACCCAACTGAGCCTGTCAGTGACAATATCCGTGCAGTCCGGTCCGTTCGTCTATGAGTATCGCATGGCGGGCCTAGGGGGTTGGTAAAAGTCAGACCCCCAAAAGCGGTACAAGTCGTGTCGGAGTGTAGCCCAGAACACCCTGAGATACTACTGGAATACCTACCAGTAAATCTCCTTGCCTTGGCCAAGGACTTCGTGTAATGGCTCTCCTAGACACAGCGCGACCTCACCCCCAATACCGGGAGAGACGAACCCCTGAAGATACGCTCACTGCCTCCATATGGCTCGGGACTGTACCCAACTAAAACCTGTTTGCACGACTCCTTTGAGCCGTGGTAGGGTAGTAATCAAAGTACAGTGGGAACTCACACGAGACAAATGACGATCCCCAGGTCGATGAACTAACCTGCACACATGTCACCAGGGAACTGCCATCTGACGTCTGGTATATGACCAACTAGCATGTTCCCGGCGAGTCCTGTCCGGTGTACTCATAACCCAATGAGCACCTGTATACATCTTAGGTGATCCAACTGACACCGGTGGCTTGTGAGACCGGCCACCGCCCCTCGTCGGGGTCTCGACTGTATACACTAGTCTACTAATGGAGTATCGATGCCCGGTCTCGAAACTCCCACAACTAGGCACCTTTTAAGGATATGCTTGTAGACCCCCAGCTCCCACTTATATGATCGCCCTCATACTGCTGGTGGTCAAGCAAGAATCCTAGGGGCTCTATCAACGTGTAATAGAGACGTGTCAGGTCACCTAAAACAGTACACGATGATAAAGGTAAACCAGATAGCATACTATCATCTCGAGTAAGACTGTCCTACCGGGATAGGTCCTCCCTCAATCATTACAATCACGTACCTGTGACCTAATAATTGACTCTGAGGGCACTATCTCCAACAGTGGTGCCCTTTCCGACGAGGAGATGAAGACCGGAGATTCCGCGAGGAGATCGGGACGGAAGCTAAAGACCGAAGGACACGGATCGCTCGATATAGCTTTCTTCCCATTTTCTAGTTTGCTAGCATTAGCTTAATGGCCTGATCCTGGTTTTTAGTACGCGGTAGCGCCAGTTTTTAAAGATAAAGAAAAGTTTCGTTTCCGCATTTTGGCCTCGAATTGACGGTCGGGGCGCTGTCGTGCACTTACACTGGTATCCGAGCCACGCCATTAACCTAGTCTAGCTTGCTCTAACGTGTTTACAAGATCGATCGAACGGATTTTCAAAAAACCGCGTTTCCATGTCAAGTTTCTGTCGATTTTTTCCAGTGCTCTAAAAATTATTTGGTACATTGTAAAAATACGTGCAGGGTATTTTAAGAGTTCTTTGAAAATTTGGTGCCCCAATGTTACTGTTCCACCGCGGAACCACGGCCAAACCCGTGCATTGGCCGCGGTTCCGCGGCCATTATAACTCCTCTCTGCACCCAATTTCTACAGTGGCTCTCTGACATGGAAATAGGGTTTTTGGTATGTTCTGTTTGGGCCCAGATTTATTTTGAGTGCTACAGTTGTGCTTGGGGCCCACTCCGGAAAATTTAGTCGATCAAAAATTTTAAACATGAAAGTTCGCAGTATTTACATTATATCTGCAACCGTGAATGTTACTTGATCGGTAAATCCTGTCTAACTGTTATAGCCCTTTTAAACGGATTTGCGAACGTGACATTCACGTTGATGTTCTGTGTTATGCTGTGATGTTGCGGATTGTCGTGGTGGATAGCTTGGATGCAATGGTAGTACAGTTTGGTCTATTATGTACATTTGATATTGCGGGACGAGCGTCCGGCATGTGGACTGCCGTCACTGCCTGTCTGTATATTATTCTTTTGGGGCACGACCGGGCTGAGGTCGATGTACCCGTTGTATGTATATTTTACTTTATGTACTAGGATTACCCCGCTGAGGGGTGCACGGCTAGCCGGGTTTTAGAGGGCAACGGGCCCGCATCTCATGTCTTTGAGACGAAGGGGGCTTTACTCTAGAATTGGCGGGCTATTCGCCGCACTCGTAGGGGGTATAGGTTGACCCAAGGAGGGGTGCCCAAGTTACCAGATTACGTGGAGTGCTGGGTGGTCCATTCACGTTGCTGAAGGGGGTGCCTCGCTTCAGGTTTTGGCGGGTAACTTGCCGCGCCCGTAGGGGTCTAGGATTTCATTGCACAGGCTATCCACACGACCAGGGGAACGTCGGGTTTCAGTAGCGGCTCTATGAAACCCAGGGATTCCAGATATCTGTATTGTTCTGTGATGATTATTATATTTCTGTGATGTTGCATTTTTATCATGCCTTGAGCGAATATTATATATTGATATATATACTAGTAGATGTTGTATATGTTTTGCATCCGCGCTAGTCCAGTCCCCGCTCTGTCGTTAGTTAAGTAACCTAACGGGTGATGACGGGACCCAGTGGCGAATGCGGATGGCATATACGTACATCATTATTTTCGTTCTTTTATGGTGTGATCAATTGATGGGACTGCGTTGATTCGGATCAACACAAGCTAAACAAACCTATTCTGATGTTGTTGGAACATTTTTCAAAAAGCTGTTATTGCAAGGGCGTTCTCTTTTGTTTTGCACAGTGGTATTCGGGATGACCCTTGGTTGATGGAATAGGTGACTAAAGTAGAGTGACGTACCGTGGGTATGTTCCGCGGCATATTTACGATACGCTACTCCACTTAAGAAGCCTTAGGATGTACATTTCCTTGTTCGGTATTATATTCATTCCTGATCTAGCCTCATCGGTACCAGTTATGTTTTGCTGCCGCGATTACGGGCAGGGAGAGCTACAGCTAGAGTTGCGGTCAGCACGAGCTCATCACGAACGAGGACTGACCAGGGCAAAATTCCGGCGACACACGATTGCGGAGATGTGTCTTTTTATTGTGTTTTCACGCCCCGAGCGTTTGATGGATCGATGTATGAGATTACTTGGACGTGCCGATCAGCACTACAGAATTAAGCTACTGACAGAGGCCAGCCAGATTTTGATGACCATTGGTGTATTGCTTACTCATGATGATTGAGGCAGTGTTCAGCGTACGGACGAGTGAGCCAGCTATTGCTGCGAATGACGAGATATTGCCCCAGATGTTGGAGCTATTGCAGTACGAGTAGTGCGAGGAGATGATAGAAGGTCGCTAGTCATCGAGGACGAATGACTAGGACAGGTGGATCGTTCGCCTCCCCGGATACGAGGTCATCAGATAAATTGATTCCATCTAGATACGACTTCACGCGGAGACGTTGAGAGTCGACAGAGACGATCGAATGTCAGAAACCTATTATTCCAAGTTTAAAGTAGTCGGAAAGACATGCAGGCGATTCTATGGTCCCTCTAAAAGAATGAAACCCTAACTCGACTTAATGACCGTGTGAAAGCCTTGGAACCTTCGGGTTTGCGGCAGTTCTGCGGCGCCGTTAGTGAGGCTTGGGTTTGCCCTTCTACGGCTGGACCACCGATGTTGTGGTATGTGTTCGATACTATAAAACTGTGCCCAAGATGTTGAGCTCTTGGGGGATTATGAGGTTTTGACGACTCGATCGGATGGCTCGACTTAATTCGGATGCTAGGTGGTGAGATGCATTTCTTGGGAGACTCCCGATACGAGGATAGCCGTTGGAGCTCAGTCCATGCAGCCGTGACGAGACGAGTCCAAAGAAGACGACATTAGAGGAAAGTGAAGTAAGAGGTTCGTACCAGATCTAGATGAGATGACGTTCCACTCCGCCGACATCAGAGATGCGATGCGCATGCCGAGGCATGGTACTTGGACTTACCTTCTAGAAGGAGTCGCGATGAGTATGCAGTCGTTCCAGAGCAAGATGCAGATATAGGAAAGGACAATGACTTCCGGACAGTTGGCAGAGACGAGACATGGAAGAGACCGTGAGCAGAATTCCTTCCAGGACACTGCTGCAATGATACTTGCACCCAGGATCAGATGTGTCATGTACATTCAGAGAGCCAGAGGCCGACGCCAGTGATATGCTGTCTTACGAGTGGTCGCGATGATTGACCAAGAGATGACCAGAGAAGTGCCAGAACGGAATCGTCCCCGTTAGCACACCTGACAGGGCCGATGAGCCGATGGACCGAAAGATTGATAATTCACAGTGAAGACCTTGACCCAGGAGTGGTCATAGTTACACACATCAGCAGGACAGAGTTCATGATCATCGACGAGACGTCCCACTAGTGACCGCGACAGTTGGCCGAGATTCTTAGAGGATGCGCTTTAGCAGTACTATTCCGCCATTGTTGATTACGATGTTTTGGGTGATTTATTCGTATGATTTGATTTTGATGATTGAGGATTTACGATATTTGCACAGTGTTGCACTTGATATCGTTTTCGTGCTTCAGTTTCACATGTTTGTGATTTTACGATTTTAAACAGTTGAGTTGTTTTTGTGCGTATGCATGCACACGATTTCGTTCCTGCACTCGGTATAGTTTATATATGCTTGCAGTGCAGTGATACGCCTTTTGTGCACTTAGATGCACTGGACTTCGATTTCGATTGTGATACCCGATATTTGTTTTGTGCACCTTGTGCACCTGATTGATTTTGCGCACGTTCGGCGCTTGATATTGGATTTCATGATTTCGTGCACGATAGATGCACCTGATTTTACTGTCAGGCACACATGTTGCCTACGACAGATGTTTCGTGCACACCCGATGCACTTAGATGTTGTTTCTGTGCGCATGTATGGCACATTCATGGATTTTGATTTCCGTGCGCACCAGACGCACGTAGTATTCATACGCGTATTTTGGGATTGATTTTTCTTATAGAGCAGTACGTTTTTATGATATTGCTATGTGTTTTCGTAGTGAGCAGGACTAGTCAGAGGACAGTACCTGAATATATTTTGCATGCATTGATAGTTATTGAAGGGATTTCCAAAAAGCGAGCTATAGCCTCAGTATTTACCTACGTGTCTGATATGACACGAAATGTTTAAAACAAGAAGACCCTTCTAAATTGTTTCCAAAACGGCGGAACGTACATTTTAAACAAAGGTATATAGGTATATAGTTATTTTCTTATGATAGACGTCCGCCACTGTGCAGTGTTATACGCGTTGCACAGCGACTTAAAGAGATTTGGCATGCATTTCCTTCAGATACTTACATATATAGATTCGATATTTACATGTATAGTTTCGAGTTATATCATATTGGTTTTGATTTGGATTTGGCATTGATGTCTTCCCCATGACTCCGATGATTGCGGGATGCTTGACGGAGTTTTGATTTGAGTTATATACTCATTTTTCAAGCGCATGCGCTGCGCTACGAATTGTTTTATGTAGTTACAATTTCGGAGCCCCGACGACTTGATGGTTTTTCTTAGATGTTTTAGTATTTGGGGGAGTTTGAATTTAAATTCGGGGACCGAATTTCTTTAAGGGGGGAAGATTGTAACGTTATGAAAATCGTTTCGGTGAAATTTCAAAAGAATCGGTAAAATAAGGGGGTTTTCCGTAAAAAGTCAAAATACAAATATCTCATTATAAAAATTAAATATACATATTCTAGGTATGTAATTGCTAGTATTTGGTGTTTATTGAACCACTGGTGAAATTTCAAATTTTCTGAAAATTTTTCCGAAATTAATTATTTTAATATTATTTTAAGCCGGATCCTAGTATTGTATTGTAGGAATATTTTTGTCTCATTGCATTTGTATTCGGTCGGAATACAAATGCGGGTATGTATTTACAGTTGAGGTGTAATATCGCAATTCGTTACGGGATTATTTTGGGAGTTGCCAGTTTTCTTTTTCCGTCTTTAACCCCACCCTCCATATTTTTTACTATACATTGACCTTGTTCCTGTCATTTTTCTTGGCCATACCTTGCACTGAAATTTGAGCATGAACAGTGGCAACATTTAATGGGCATGGGAATCTGAGTGGGCTGCTTGGTGTTTGAGGGGGTTCCTTGCAATTTCGCAAGCATAGGAGCAGGGTGTTTCCTGTGTAGGAGGTTTTGCTTTCATTTTGCAAGGAAATTGTTTTTCCTTATGTGGCTGATTAATTTATTAGAGTGGGAAGCATGGGTTGTTGAGTGTGCTGGCAAGTTTGGTGAGGGGAAGGCATTTGTTGCTTTAATTAATCATTCAACATTCATTCAAAAAAAAACACATCATTCTTTTTAGAATCCACAGAGCACAAAAACCTCTTTTGTTTTGCATTCCACAGAGAAGAAAATTTGCTCACTGGCCGAGCCCATGGAATCCCCTGCAAGCATTTTTCCAAAGCCAAAAATCCTATGCTCATTTCATCACACATCCTTAGCAACTTCGAATTACCTCCACCTGATTACTTGGGTGTCTTGAGACAATATATTCTACACATTCTCTACTTCATTCTTGGACATGTCGGCTGGCAAACTTCATGCCCGAGTTGCCACGATATTTGAGGCGGGAGCCGGTATACAGATTCATCGACGTGGAGCCATCTTGACGAGCATAATCGGGGAGCGAACTTCGTTGGCACAACAATGGGGAGTTTGGCACAGAGATTGAAGACCGAAGGACACGGATCAATCGGTACCCCATGTAGACTTCGAGACGACAAGCACGCGCGTGGCGACGTCGGCACCGGCGAGCGAGGACCAGGTTAGTAGATTTAAATCTACGGGGAGAAGTCGGGTGGATGGCATATAGCACCCCCGAAGTCCGTGGTGGTGTATACGGATGCGTATACACACCAACAATTATTATATGTTATTTGGGATTAATAAAGATATTTAGGATGGATATTAGTGTGTTGGATTATTTTAGTGTTGCGAACCCTAGGGTAGTGTTGCACTACACATACATACATACATACTTGCATACATTCCTATTGATATGTGCTCATGCGATTCTTTATAGTTATGTGTTCACATGGGTATGGGACTATGTGTTCACATACGGATTTGAGGATGATACTTGGGATTGAGATGAGTCGATGAGATTTGTGTTGAGGTTGTGATATCGGTGATATGGTTGGATTCGTACTTGAGGTACGTCCTGGTGTTATAGCGGATCTTGGGGCGGCGATACGGGTGAATAGTGTTATAAATAAAATGGTCGACATGTGATCGTGATATGAGGCATGATATGCTAGGATATTGATATTAGGCCGTATCGGGCGATGTATACCCCCTTGATGATGATATGTGCTGACGATATCGGTTTGTACGAGATTGTCGATCAGTAGTCAGATCATGAGTATATTGAGGATATTAGTATTGTACTAGACATAGGTCTGTACCCTAGACTATGATCTTGGATAAAGAGGATACCAGAGGAATAGTGTGAGGAATATGATTTTGACCCGTACCCAGATTTGGGGATGCCGTACGATGGATTTACGTACGACCTATATCTTGATGATTGATCCGCACTCTTGACTTGGGATGTCTGATTATAGATATGGTATCGGATATGATATTATTGAGGCGGGATCACCGACTAATATATATACAGGTATGTATATGTATCGACTCAGATGTTATGTGGTTTCCTTACCTGTAGTCTAGCTTGTAGCTTAGCCCTTTAGTTTAGTTAGTTGTTAGATTAGATTCGGTTCCTACCTATTTCAAAGCTTACGAATCGTGCGTATTTTAAAAGACAAGTCAAGGGATCCTACGGATATTTCAAAAGACTTATCTTTTCATAAAAACACCGTAGCCCCTATTTTCAAAACCCCATGATTCGTGTTATTTCAAAAGGCACCATTTGTAGGACTGATATTAGATTAATGCAGATTAGTTATAGTTGCATCTAGTTTTCAGCTCCCGCTCATTTTTGTGGTCCGCTTCGCATCGCATGCTTATTTTATGTTTCATACTCCATTATTGATATCATGCTGTTAGGACACCAGCACCATTACCGATGATGCGTATGTACCACGTACACTTAATTGCCGGCTCACACACATCTTCATCGGTAATTGCTATGTCACGTACACCTTAGAAAATATTATTGCTTGACATAGCCTGTTAGCTAATAGTTAGACATGATATTAGTGTACTTGCCTTATATGTTAGTTTAGACATTGTAGTTATTACCTGCTACTTCATGCATACTGTTATTCATTGTTATGCCGCATTCATGGATTTTCATGCATATATTCACCATTTTACGTGTTATTGAGGTTTTGGATTCGGATTTCCATGAGATTTTCTGGATTTGGAGGAAAACCGCAAAAACATAAATTAACCTTTTTCCGCTTTTAAAATAAAAAGTGTGGTTTTCCCATGATGTATGAGTCGTCCACCATGAGTTTGCTGATGGATTTCGAGACCCGATTCGAGGAGACGGATGAACCGTTTCGGGTACATGGTGGACCCGGTAAGGTACCCCGGGGCAAGAAGCGCATGATGATGACGATGTGAGCCTGGCAGGGGAGCACTACCTACCGGTGATATTACCCGACGCGTCGGATATCCGGAGGATACCGTCGTGGTCTTGAGATGGATGGTAGGGGCCGGTCTGGACTGACGGCGCCCTAAATATTGAGACTTGAGGTATATAGATTGTGACACAGAGATATTGCGGTATTTGGACACTTGTTTTGTGTCGATACTGGGCACTGTTTTATGTTGATTTCATATATGGTACCTCATTTCTTTTAAAATACAGAAATCTCACTGATTTATGAAACCAGTTTTATTCAGTACATGCATTCTGTTTTATGCATTCATACATCATCCATATGATATATTGCTACCTGAGGCACTGACACGGGCACATGAGATTACACTCGGGTTAGATATTTACCCTAGCCTTGTTATAGGCTACGTGTTATTCATGTATTTGAGGATATATTATGATCATTGACCTAGGTTGCGTTATTTATGCGATTTCTGTGCGTAGATGTTTTTCTTTTCATGAGTTGGCAACTCACCCCCGTTGTGCACCAGTTTCTTGCAGGTTTGCCGTACAGGTTTCTTTATGGCTTGCGGGCATAGTTTCCTTCGGGTGATTTGCTAGTAGGTGGGTTTACTTGTATCGTACCCCCATTATATATCTTGTATATTATTATTCTGTTGTATCTAGAAGTTCCATCAACCAAACATGTATTTATTTTTGAGATAGAGACCAGTGATGTTATTCTTTCGACCTTAGAGTCCGCGTTATATTTCTATGGGTTTCTTGCTGGTTGGAGTTCCCTTTTCTGTTGTGATCCTCGCCTTTAGGCGTTGTATATTTTGTGCATACAGGTTGATTTGATAAGGTTCTTCCTATTTTCTACTACTTCTCTTGGTTTGGATTTCTGGGTTTCGGCTTACTTAGCATACGTACGCCTTGAGACGTTCGTAGTCTAAGTGCCGGTCTTGTTCCGTATTTTGGGACGTGACAAAGTTGGTATCAGAGCGTTAGGTTTTAACCTTCGGAGCGTAGGATGACCCTTGGTTGATGGAATAGGTGACTAAAGTAGAGTGACGTACCGTGGGTATGTTCCGCGGCATATTTACGATACGCTACTCCACTTAAGAAGCCTTAGGATGTACATTTCCTTGTTCGGTATTATATTCATTCCTGATCTAGCCTCATCGGTACCAGTTATGTTTTGCTGCCACGATTACGGGCAGGGAGAGCTACAGCTAGAGTTGCGGTCAGCACGAGCTCGTCACGAACGAGGACTGACCAGGGCAAAATTCCGGCGACACACGATTGCAGAGATGTGTCTTTTTATTGTGTTTTCACGCCCCGAGCGTTTGATGGATCGATGTATGAGATTACTTGGACGTGCCGATCAGCACTACAGAATTAAGCTACTGACAGAGGCCAGCCAGATTTTGATGACCATTGGTGTATTGCTTACTCATGATGATTGAGGCAGTGTTCAGCGTACGGACGAGTGAGCCAGCTATTGCTGCGAATGACGAGATATTGCCCCAGATATTGGAGCTATTGCAGTACGAGTAGTACGAGGAGATGATAGAAGGTCGCTAGTCATCGAGGACGAATGACTAGGACAGGTGGATCGTTCGCCTCCCCCGATACGAGGTCATCAGATAGATTGATTCCAGCTAGATACGACTTCACGCGGAGACGTTGAGAGTCGACAGAGACGATCGAATGTCAGAAACCTATTATTCCAAGTTTAAAGTAGTCGGAAAGACATGCAGGCGATTCTATGGTCCCTCTAAAAGAATGAAACCCTAACTCGACTTAATGACCGTGTGAAAGCCTTGGAACCTTCGGGTTTGCGGCAGTTCTGCGGCGCCGTTAGTGAGGCTTGGGTTTGCCCTTCTACGGCTGGACCACCGATGCTGTGGTATGTGTTCGATACTATAAAACTGTGCCCAAGATGTTGAGCTCTTGGGGGATTATGAGGTTTTGACGACTCGATCGGATGGCTCGACTTAATTCGGATGCTAGGTGGTGAGATGCATTTCTTGGGAGACTCCCGATATGAGGATAGCCGTTGGAGCTCAGTCCATGCAGGCGTGACGAGACGAGTCCAAAGAAGACGACATTAGAGGAAAGTGAAGTCAGAGGTTCGTACCAGATCTAGATGAGATGACGTTCCACTCCGCCGACATCAGAGATGCGATGCGCATGCCGAGGCATGGTACTTGGACTTACCTTCCAGAAGGAGTCGCGATGAGTATGCAGTCGTTCCAGAGCAAGATGCAGATATAGGAAAGGAAAATGACTTCCGGACAGTTGGCAGAGACGAGACATGGAAGAGACCGTGAGCAGGATTCCTTCCAGGACACTGCTGCAATGATACTTGCACCCAGGATCAGATGTGTCATGTACATTCAGAGAGCCAGAGGCCGACGCCAGTGATATGCTGTCTTACGAGTGGTCGTGATGATTGACCAAGAGATGACCAGAGAAGTGCCAGAACGGAATCGTCCCCGTTAGCACACCTGACAGGGCCGATGAGCCGATGGACCGAAAGATTGGTAATTCACAGTGAAGACCTTGACCCAGGAGTGGTCATAGTTATGCACATCAGCAGGACAGAGTTCATGATCATCGACGAGACGTCCCACTAGTGACCGCGACAGTTGGCCGAGATTCTTAGAGGATGCGCTTTAGCAGTACTATTCCGCCATTGTTGATTACGATGTTTTGGGTGATTTATTCGTATGATTTGATTTTGATGATTGAGGATTTACGATATTTGCACAGTGTTGCACTTGATATCGTTTTCGTGCTTCAGTTTCACATGTTTGTGATTTTACGATTTTAAACAGTTGAGTTGGTTTTGTGCGTATGCATGCACACGATTTCGTTCCTGCACTCGGTATAGTTTATATATGCTTGCAGTGCAGTGATACGCCTTTTGTGCACTTAGATGCACTGGACTTCGATTTCGATTGTGATACCCGATATTTGTTTTGTGCACCTTGTGCACCTGATTGATTTTGCGCACGTTCGGCGCTTGATATTGGATTTCATGATTTCGTGCACGATAGATGCACCTGATTTTGCTGTCAGGCACACATGTTGCCTACGACAGATGTTTCGTGCACACCCGATGCATTTAGATGTTGTTTCTGTGCGCATGTATGGCACATTCATGGATTTTGATTTCCGTGCGCACCAGACGCACGTAGTATTCATACGCGTATTTTGGGATTGATTTTTCTTATAGAGCAGTACGTTTTTATGATATTGCTATGTGTTTTCGTACTGAGAAGGACTAGTCAGAGGACAGTACCTGAATATATTTTGCATGCATTGATAGTTATTGAAGGGATTTCCAAAAAGCGAGCTATAGCCTCAGTATTTACCTACGTGTCTGATATGACACGAAATGTTTAAAACAAGAAGACCCTTCTAAATTGTTTCCAAAACGGCGGAACGTACATTTTAAACAAAGGTATATAGGTATATAGTTATTTTCTTATGATAGACGTCCGCCACTGTGCAGTGTTATACGCGTTGCACAGCGATTTAAAGAGATTTTGCATGCATTTCCTTCAGATACTTACATATATAGATTCGATATTTACATGTATAGTTTCGAGTTATATCATATTGGTTTTGATTTGGATTTGGCATTGATGTCTTCCCCATGACTCCGATGATTGCGGGATGCTTGACGGAGTTTTGATTTGAGTTATATACTCATTTTTCAAGCGCATGCGCTGCGCTACGAATTGTTTTATGTAGTTACAATTTCGGAGCCCCGACGACTTGATGGTTTTTCTTAGATGTTTTAGTATTTGGGGGAGTTTGAATTTAAATTCGGGGACCGAATTTCTTTAAGGGGGGAAGATTGTAACGTTTTGAAAATCGTTTCGGTGAAATTTCAAAAAAATCGGTAAAATAAAGGGGTTTTCTGTAAAAAGTCAAAATACAAATATCTCATTATAAAAATTAAATATACATATTCTAGCTATGTAATTGCTAGTATTTGGTGTTTATTGAACCACTTGTGAAATTTCAAATTTTCTGAAAAATTTTCCGAAATTAATTATTTTAATATTATTTTAAGCCGGATCCTAGTATTGTATTGTAGGAATATTTTTGTCTCATTGCATTTATATTCGGTCGGAATACAAATGCGGGTATGTATTTACAGTTGAGGTGTAATATCGTAATTCGTTACGGGATTATTTTGGGAGTTGCCAGTTTTCTTTTTCCGTCTTTAACCCCACCCTCCATATTTTTTACTGTACATTGACCTTGTTCCTGTCATTTTTCTTGGCCATACCTTGCACAGAAATTTGAGCATGAACAGTGGCAACATTTAATGGGCATGGGAATCTGAGTGGGCTGCTTGGTGTTTGAGGGGGTTCCTTGCAATTTCGCAAGCATAGGAGCAGGGTGTTTCCTGTGTAGGAGGTTTTGCTTTCATTTTGCAAGGAAATTGTTTTTCCTTATGTGGCTGATTAATTTATTAGAGTGGGAAGCATGGGTTGTTGAGTGTGCTGGCAAGTTTGGTGAGGGGAAGGCATTTGTTGCTTTAATTAATCATTCAACATTCATTCAAAAAAAAAACACATCATTCTTTTTAGAATCCACAGAGCACAAAAACCTGTTTTGTTTTGCATTCCACAGAGAAGAAAATTTGCTCACTGGCCGAGCCCATGAAATCCCCTGCAAGCATTTTTCCAAAGCCAAAAATCCTATGCTCATTTCATCACACATCCTTGGCAACTTCGAATTACCTCCACCTGATTACTTGGGTGTCTTGAGACAATATATTCTACACATTCTCTATTTCATTCTTGGACATGTCGGCTGGCAAACTTCATGCCTGAGTTGCCTCGATATTTGAGGCGGGAGCCGGTATACAGATTCATCGATGTGGAGCCATCTTGACGAGCATGATCGGGGAGCGAACTTCGTTGGCACAACAATGGGGAGTTTGGCACAGAGACTGAAGACCGAAGGACACGGATCAATCGGTACCCCATGTAGACTTCGAGACGACAAGCACGCGCGTGGCGACGTCGGCACCGGTGAGCGAGGATCAGGTTAGTAGATTTATATCTACGGGGAGAAGTCGGGTGGATGGCGTATAGCACCCCCGCAGTCCGTGGTGGTGTATACGGATGCGTATACACACCAATAATTATTATATGTTATTTGGGATTAATAACGATGTTTAGGATGGATATTGGTATGTTGGATTATTTTAGTGTTGCGAACCCTAGGGTAGTGTTGCACTACACATACACACATACATACTTGCATACATTCCTATTGATATGTGCTCATGCGATTCTTTATAGTTATGTGTTCACATAGGTATGGGACTATGTGTTCACATACGTATTTGAGGATGATACTTGGGATTGAGATGAGTCGATGAGATTTGTGTTGAGGTTGTGATATCGGTGATATGGTAGGATTCGTACTTAAGATACGTTCTGGTGTTATAGCGGATCTTGGGGCGGCGATACGGGTGAATAGTGTTATAAATAAAATGGTCGACATGTGATCGTGATATGAGGCATGATATGCTAGGATATTGATATTGGGCCGTATCTGGCGATGTATACCCCCTTGATGATGATATGTGCTGACGATATCGGTTTGTACGAGATTGTCGATCAGTAGTCAGATCATGAGTATATTGAGGATATTAGTATTGTACTAGACATAGGTCTGTACCCTAGACTATGATCTTGGATAAAGAGGATACCAGAGGAATAGTGTGAGGAATATGATTTTGACCCGTACCCAGATTTGGGGATGCCGTACGACGGATTTACGTACGACCTATATCTTGATGATTGATCCGCACTCTTGACTTGGGATGTCTGATTATAGATATGGTATCGGATATGATATTATTGAGGCGGGATCACCGACTAATATATATACAGGTATGTATATGTATCGACTCAGATTTTAGGCGGTTTCCTTACCTGTAGTCTAGCTTGTAGCTTAGCCCTTTAGTTTAGTTAGTTGTTAGATTAGATTCGGTTCCTACCTATTTCAAAGCTTACGAATCGTGCGTATTTTAAAAGACAAGTCAAGGGATCCTACGGATATTTCAAAAGACTTATCTTTTCATAAAAACACCGTAGCCCCTATTTTTAAAACCCCATGATTCGTGTTATTTCAAAAGGCAACATTTGTAGGACTGATATTAGATTAATGCAGATTAGTTATAGTTGCGTCTAGTTTTCAGCTCCCGCTCATTTTTGTGGTCCGCTTCGCATCGCATGCTTATTTTATGTTTCATACTCCATTATTGATATCATGTTGTTTGGACACCAGCACCATTACCGATGATGCGTAAGTACCACGTACACTTAATTGCCGGCTCACACACATCTTCATCGGTAATTGCTATGTCACGTACACTTAGAAAATATTATTGCTTGACATAGCCTGTTAGCTAATAGTTAGACATGATATTAGTGTACTTGCCTTATATGTTAGTTTAGACATTGTAGTTATTACCTGCTACTTCATGCATACTGTTATTCATTGTTATGCCGCATTCATGGATTTTCATGCATATATTCACCATTTTACGTGTTATTGAGGTTTTGGATTCGGATTTCCATGAGATTTTCTGGATTTGGAGGAAAACCGCAAAAACATAAATAAACCTTTTTCCTCTTTTAAAATAAAAAGTGCGGTTTTCCCATGATGTATGAGTCGTCCACCATGAGTTTGCTGATGGATTTCGAGACCCGATTCGAGGAGACGGATGAACCGTTTCGGGTACATGGTGGACCCGGTAAGGTACCCCGGGGCAAGAAGCGCGTGATGATGACGATGTGAGCCTGGCAGGAGAGCACTACCTACCGGTGATATTACTCGACGCGTCGGATATCCGGAGGATACCGTCGTGGTCTTGAGATGGATGGTAGGGGCCGGTCTGGACTGACGGCGCCCTAGATATTGAGACTTGAGGTACATAGATTGTGACACAGAGATATTAAGGTATTTGGACACTTGTTTTGTGTCGATACTGGGCACTGTTTTATGCTGATTTCATATATGGTACCTCATTTCTTTTAAAATACAGAAATCTCACTGATTTATGAAACCAGTTTTATTCAGTACATGCATTCTGTTTTATGCATTCATACATCATCCATATGATATATTGCTACCTGAGGCACTGACACAGGCACATGAGATTACACTCGGGTTAGATATTTACCCTAGCCTTGTTATAGGCTACGTGTTATTCATGTATTTGAGGATATATTATGATCATTAACCTAGGTTGCGTTATTTATGCGATTTCTATGCGTAGATGTTTTTCTATTAACGAGTTGGCAACTCACCCCCGTTGTGCCCCAGTTTCTTGCAGGTTTGCCGTACAGGTTTCTTTACGGCTTGCGGGCATTGTTTCCTTCGGGTGATTTGCTAGTAGGTGGGTTTACTTGTATCGTACCCCCATTATATATCTTGTATATTATTATTCTGTTGTATCTAGAAGTTCCATCAACCAAACATGTATTTATTTTTGAGATAGAGACCAGTGATGTTATTCTTTCGACCTTAGAGTCGCGCGTTATATTTCTATGGGTTTCTTGCTGGTTGGAGTTCCCTTTTCTGTTGTGATCCTCGCCTTTAGGCGTTGTATATTTTGTGCATACAGGTTGATTTGATAGGGTTCTTCCTATTTTCTACTACTTCTCTTGGTTTGGATTTCTGGGTTTCGGCTTACTTAGCATACGTACGCCTTGAGACGTTCGTAGTCTAAGTGCCGGTCATGTTCCGTATTTTGGGACGTGACAGTCGCGCTCAATAGGACAGAGGATTAGTTGTAGGCATCGGCCGTTGATCCTAATCTGACTTTGCGGTGTCTAGGCAAGTGTGTCCAAGGCGAGTGGTTACTTAATTAGGGCCACTACTTGTAGTGGAGAGCCTCCCACTCACCTGGTACTTACCTGGCCGCAATTGGCGGTGAAGAGGCGGTTTGAGTCCTATTTCTAGCCCTTTGGAACAGTTAGGAGCTGTCCAGCTGACCTAGGTGACCTTAGATCTAGGCCTGATTGTGCATTTTTGGTTGATTGAAAGTTGTTTAAGCCCTTTATCGAAAATCTTTTTTGCAAAAAGTTGAAAATAAAAAAAAAGGAATTTTTTTTTAAAAAAAATACTTGCAAATTTTGTCGCTAAGAACTCCTTGCACCACCCCAACCTTCTTTCTCTTCTCCTTCTTCCATCATGGGTACCCCACCTCATAAATCTCTTGCCGAACTTTGGTATCCCGAACAAAATTTTTCCTCTTACGCGAATTGTTTCAGTCGATTTAAGGACGACTCCTCCATGCCCAAAATTTCTTTGAAAAATCAAATAGAAGCGTCTAGGAGAAACAGTTCGACTTTGCAATCCACTTTGTATCAACCGTGTCAACCATCACCACCTTCGTACGTTGATACCACTTTTTCGAGTCCTGTTGTAACTCCTAAACCCATGTCTATTGCTGAGCATATTGAACAATCTCGTAGCCGATCTTTCACTCCTCTCCACACATCCAGTTATAGGGATCGACAAGTCCATTCACCTTTTTATACATATGTTGATCATATTCCTGTCCAACCATCCAATTCCTACCAGTCCTACCCGACTTTCCTACCTTCACTAAACATTGCTTCTACACAGCCATTTGGGAGTTTCACGTATCCAAAAAATTTCGAATCTTTTACCGAAACCCCTTCACAACCCATGTCTAGTTTGGAACAGTCGTTGCAAGCTTATATTTTAGCAACAAACAAAATGATGAGGAATGTGGATGCGTCCATGGCCGCCCTTATGCAACCTAGTGAACCGACAGCTAGTTTCTAACTAGCTCCAAATTTTCCAATGTATGAGGAGGCGGTTGGACAGAGTGAGAATTTGAGAGGAGAGAGTGAGTTCTACACCTTTCAAAATCAAACCTACCCATACCCAATTGAAGCCCACAACTCCGGTTTTCCATCAATTGTCCCAAATAATTCACAAGTTGAAAATAAAACATTTAACGAGTTGTGCGACTTTGTGGTGCTTGATTTTCCAGATTGTGAGGAGTCTCTTTCGAGTGAAACCACACCTAACCCTTTTGAACTTTACACCTCTACTCTAGAACCTAAATTGATAAATATCCATGCTTTTGATGAGGTGTCAGCAAAAATTGATTTTCACTTGATTGAGGATATAGACGCCGGGAATATTTTGGATGATGAACTCGTAGATTTGATTGAAATTTTATGTCCAATTCATCATCCCGAGTCATTAAATGTTTCTCCCGAACTTCATATGCGTCTTGATTTTGATGATAATGGCATGGATAGGCTAAATTTTGAAGAGAACATTGAGGAAATTATTGAGGAAGAACCAGTTTTATTTGATGAGTCGGATTTCCTAATTCATTATGTCCCTTCCGCTGATTGTGTATACCCTCCTGAATCTTTAACTGATACCCCTCCTCACTCACTTCCCTCTGTCCTCGTTCTGACCTTGCAAGAGACCGTTACGCTTTCATCTCCAATACCAAGTTCGACATACCCATGTTTGCTCACGAATCTTGAGGGATTTAATCTCATTTTTCCGCGGGTTGATAGATTAGCACAATCGCTTTTTACACATCGGTCATTACAAATTGTGCTAATTTATACACTCCATCCCCACCCTCAAGTTCGCATTCCCACTTTCTTTGGTTCTTCTAATCTTCCTTTAATGATACCGAGTGTTGATGAATCACAATCCGATATTTTGAGTTCGATAATTTTCAATTGGACCTTCGATGAAAGTTTCGAAGATATTTTCGCCGACGAACTCGCATTCTTAAACGATATGAATTTTGTGATTAATCCACCTGCACTCGAAGAAGTAGAACCACTACCATTTCTTTTTTCCCTCCGCCATTCTCCTCGACCGAGACCGTATACCGTTTCTACCTCCACACGGTCTCGTGTGCTTCTCATTTCTTTTCTTTACACTCATTTCTTTCACCAACCCCACCATTATCACGATAGAATTTTTGAATGGTTGGTGCTAACTTTTGGTCTGTGTAAGGCCTTGTATAGTTTGATTTTTCTCCTCCCTAACTCTAAACTATAACGCTTAAACAGTAGAAAAACTGTTTCACTTAAGTTTGGGGGGAACCTTGTTGTATATATATTTTTGTTTTTTCTTTTAACAATAAACAATAAAAAAAACTTATAAATAAATAAACAGGGGAGTGCCGACAATTTTGACCGTCTTAGTGTAGCATGACAGTGAGGACACTGTCAAGTTTAAGTTTAGGGGTATGCTCGGTAAGCCTTCTTCCTTCGCATTCATGTGTATATTTTTGCATTTGCATACTTATTTTAAAACCGATAAAAATTGAAAATTTTCAAAAAATTATAACAATTAGTGTATTCAATTTTGGCCTAATTGACTGGAGTTTGACAAAAAGGTTAACTAGCCAGGAACAACTAGATCTAGACTTAGTAAATAAAAAACCCTAAAAATATTCTTTCTTAAAATTTAACGGTAGAAAGTATATGTCTTTGTAGTTTATTAAGAAATAGGAAAATTTTGAGTTCACTTCTTGGGCTAAGTTAAAACGAGGGAAGAGTATTGATATTTTTATTACAGTATAAGTTTGAAAAATAATTCCTTAGCTTAAGTCTAGATTCTGAAAATATATACCCTACAAATTGCACAAACACGCACCTTGAAACTTGGAATAGTAGAAGAGACCTTAAAATGCTCTTGTCTAAAGTCCTTAGTACGAAAAAAAATATACAAGTGTGAATAAAGAAAAAAATGAACACTGGTTTTTGTAATTACTTAAGGCTTGAAAAATAGAAAAATATTTAGCAAGGGTGCTTCATCACCTAGTGCCTTAGACCAACTGGTTTGGGAGTCACTGCTAAAAGCCTTAGGTGTTACAAGACTAGGAATTACGCTTTAAAGTGTAAACGCATTTTGTAATCGGTCGTTGGTACCTCAAGAAGTATTAACGGTCACATGAAGGATGTGTAAGCGAAATTCATCTAAAAAATTCACCAATTAAGAAGTGCTTTGGACAACGGACAAGAGTATGATTGCTTGATTTGAATTTCCAAGTGTAGGGATGATTTATACACACACGTAGGGGTATGTGATTGGGGTTTAGATAAGAGATAGTAATGATGAATAGGACTTGTATCTTTAGTAGAGATGATAAAAATTCTTAAGTTGAGATGGAACCCTAGAAGGAAAACTTAAGAGATGCCGAAAACTAAGTAGTTCTGCAGAACATATATAATCTTAAGTTAAATGATGAGGAAGTGTGAAGAATATGGGTGGATAATTTACGAGTTAAAGATAATAGAATTCCTTGTTAGAAAACATAATTGAAGAATAAAAGTCGAAAAGCCGAATTGATAGGATTTTATGGGTAGTATCCGTTGAAAACCCTCAGGAGACAACACTCCTACTAGTAGGGACACCTAAAGGTTTAACGGCTTGTTGCACGAGCTTTGTGCAATCGCGTTTCCCTGCGAAAGTGATGTTAGGTTTTTGTCGAGAATAAAACTAGGTTTGCTCGAGGACGAGCAAAAGATAAGTTCGGGGGTATTTGTTCATACCATAATATTGCATTATTATATTCCCCATTCTTATGCATTTTACAAATAAACAGGTGTTTTTGACCCATGTCTGCTACATAGTACAGGTTACAGGTTCTCGGAACAAAAACAGTGAAAAAGATAAAAGACGATGCAAAAGTGAGACTACGACCAACAAATAGAAGGATCTTGATCAAGCCTACATAAAGATCAGTTCACAAAGTACAATGTAGCGCAAGGTTCAAGACTTCGTCATGAAGCAACGGTAGAAGTCCACTACAATTATTCACTGGGAAATCTGGAAGAAACCGAGAAGCCAATCTGAGAAAAGAACTAAAGAAGTAGGAAGAAACAGTCAACCAGAGCCATCACACAAAAGTGCAGCAATCAAGTCCATCTTTTGGCCACGGAACCGCGGCCAAACCATGGATGCGGCCGCGGTTCCGCGGCCGTGCGGAGCACGGAGCAGTTGAAAATTTTACCAAAAGTTGAGGCGGCGCTGACTAGTCTTCCTAGAGGTATTTTTGTAAAAGCACACATGCGGCAATTGTAAACCTAGGGTTTTCTATGTCCTATAAATAGAGACCCAAATTCTTGTATTAGGTCATGCCTCCTTTCATTAATAAAATTCAGAATTCTTTTTGGAGAGCATCAATTTGTACGTAGTTCTTTTTATCTGCCCTAGGTAATTTCTATTCTTTCCCTAGTTTAGATTTAATTCCTTGCCCTAGGTTAAAATTATTATCTGCCCTAGTTAGATCTTTAATTCCTTGCCCTAGATAAATAGTTTAGATCTGTTCTTCAATTCCCTAATGAGCGAGTAGTCTCCTCGCTTGTTAGGGTTAGCTTTGGGGAAGGTTTGAGAGATGAAGATCTCTCACCCCTTTCTTACCCGTCATATATTTTCATAGGACTTCAAGCATACAAGCACATACCGCTTCCTACGGCACCCTATCCCACGAGGTAGCGGTGATACCGTAGTATAAAGGCCCGGTTGCGTGTGTTTTCCATGGAGGTTAGGGTAAGGATTGATAAAGGAAGGACAAGGACCTAGAGGAAGAAACACCGTTTCTTCCCGAAGGTACTAATCCATTTTATTGATAATTACCATAGCACCTAATAGATCTAAAATAGAGCATTGAAAGCGGTGAGGAAACCTTCAATCTCCCAACTTACCCTAGACCTAACCCTAGCAAGACTTAGATCTAGATAATCCTTGTATAAATCAATTTAGTTTTTAGATTAAAACATTCCGACACGCATCGGAATTAACTCGTTAGAGCGATTAGGAAAACACAAAATCCCTGTGGACCGACCCGTACTCACCAGCTAGCTACCAAGCGACGCCGTTCTTAATTGCGGTTACTGGATATTTTTTGAGACGAATCAGGACTCCACCTGGAGTTCTTCGTTACCATACACAAAGAACATCCCTTTAGTTCTTCTCAAATACTTGAGAATGTTCTTCACAGCTATCCAGTGACTCTCTCCAGGATTTTCTTGATACCTACTCACTACAGTTAGTGAGTATGCTACATCGGGTCTGGTATATAGCATCGCATACATGATAGAGCCTACTGCCGAAGCATAGGGTATCCCTTGCATGCGAGCTCTCTCCAAATCAGTCTTGGGAGACATCTCTTTGGAGAGAGTAAGTCCAGAGATCATTGGTAGGTTCCCACGCTTGGATTCTTCTATACTAAACCTCTTTAGTATGGTGTCAATATACCTGGATTGGGACAATCCCAATATCCATTTAGATCTATCTCTATAGATCATAATTCCTAGTATGCAGGAGGCATCACCTAGATCATTCATTGAGAATCTTTGTGATAAGAAGAGCTTGACCGACTGCAGCATAGGAACATCATTTCCTATCAAGAGTATGTCATCTACGTATAATACGAGGAAGACGATCTTACTCTCTGCAACCTTCTTATAAATACAAGGTTCATCTACGTTTTTGATGATGTCAAACTCATTGACTACAACATCAAAGCAGATGTTCCAACTCCGCGATGCTTGCTTTAACCCATAAATGGATTTAAACAGCTTGAACACCTTTCCGCTGCTCCCACTATCTACGAAGCCCTCTGGCTGAGTCATGTACACGCACTCTTCTAAATCACCGTTTAGAAAGGCGGTCTTAACATCCATCTGCCAGATTTCGTAGTCATGGTATGCATCAATGGCAAGTAAGATCCGGATGGACTTAAGCATAGCCACTGGAGAAAATGTTTAGTCATAATCCACAGCTGGTCATTGACGAAAACCCTTTGCAACAAGTCTAGATTTGAAAGTCTCAACTTTTCCATCTACACCAAGTTTCTTCTTAAAGAACCACTTGCTCCCAATGGGTTTTACCCCTTCAGGAGCAACTTCCAAAGTCCATACTTTGTTGGTGTACATGGATTCCATCTCAGATCGCATTGCATCCAGCCATTTCACAGAGTCACCACTCGTGATGGCCTGCTCGAAGCTAGTTGGGTCATCATCTTCTATGATGCAATCCTCACTCGCGCCATCAATGAGAAAACCGTAGTATCTCTCAGGTGGATGAGAAACCCTACTAGATCGGCGGAGAGGCTGGGGTTCGTCGGGAACTACTGAATCCTCTGCTTCCACCAAATCATCTGTCGTAGTTTGTGTTGCTGGAACTTCTTCCAGTTCTACCTCAGAGCCACTAATCTCTTTTGCAAGAAATTCCTTTTCTAAAATGGTGGCGTGCCGAGAAACAAACACCTTTTGTTCCTCAGTGTTGTAGAAGATATACCCTCGCGAATGTTTTGGATATCCAATAAACTTACACAGAATAGACCTTGCCCCGAGCTTGTCCGGATTTTGTGTTTTCATATATGCCGGACAACCCCATATCCTAACATAATTAAGATATGGTATCTTTCCTTTCCATACCTCATATGGAGTGGTTGGCACAGATTTGGTGGGAACCATATTCAATAGGTCTGCAGCTGTCTCTAGTGCATATCCCCAGAAGGAAATAGGTAACTCAACTGTACTCATCATAGAGCGCACCATATCTAATAGGGTTCGATTCCTCCGCTCCGATACACCGTTGTGCTGTGGTGTATAAGGAGGAGTAAGCTGAGAGAGAATCCCATTCTCTTTTAGATAATCTAGAAACTCATTGCTCAATTATTCTCATCCTCGATCAGATCGAAGGATCTTAATACTTTTGCCCATTTGGTTCTCTACTTCGTGCTTATATTCTCTGAATTTTTCAAAAGCCTCAGACTTGTGTTTCATCAGGAACACATGTCCGTATCTTGAGAGATCGTCAGTGAATGTAATGAAGTAGGAAGAACCGTTCCTGACGTGTGTAGACATGGGACTGCATACATCATTATGTATCAGTCCTAAGAGTTCCTCAAATCTTTCTCCGTGTCTACTAAACGGAGTTTTGGTCATTTTACCTTTGAGATATGAATGGCAAGTATCATAAGATGATAATTCGAACGGATTCAAATATCCATCCTTATGTAACTTAGCTAGCCGTGTCGCATTGATATGACCAAGTCTACAATGCCACAAGAAGGATTCGTTCATTTCTGAACTTTTCCTCTTGTGTGCGTTTTGTATATTAAGGACTGTATTTTGATTGAGAATGAATATGCCATTATGTAACGAGCTTGATCCAATCAACTTTTGATTTAGGAAGATGTTCATAACATTATCCTGTATTACAAAATTATACCCTTATTTACTTAATAAAGAAACTGATATAATGTTGCACATCATGTTCGGTATATAATAGCACTCATTCAGAATCAATGTATTACTACTTGGTAAGACAAGGTGATATTCGCCAACTGCTTTGGCTGCAATATTTGTATCGTTCCCTACTTGTACGGAATGATCACCCTTTCCCAGTTCTCTACCTTTACGTAGCCCACATAACAATTTACATATGTGGGATCCCGATCCGGTATCTAATACCCAGGACGTAGGGTGAACTGAGAAATAGTTCTCAATAACTAACACACCCGAAGAAGATGCATCAACATACTTGTTCTTCGTTTGGGCGGCGTGAGAATCCAGATATTGTCCTATTCCCTGTTCAGTCTTACAACACTTATAAGAAAGAACGGGACCAACGTTCCCCTGCACAGTATAATAAGGAGGTTCAGTCAATACATCCTTATTTTTATCTTGATTAAGTCCTGACATGGTCGCTACCTGGAGAGAGAGAGAAGGAAACACTTTACCGTATGCTCTTGCAAGATTAGATTGGTTATTATCTTATCTAATCAGGATATCTCCCACTGTTTTTATCAAATCTTCCTTCAAACCCTAAAAGGTAAGATTAGCCGGGATTAATTACACCCTACAATTTCGTCAATCTTTCATCCAGATCAGTGTTGGTACTTTGAGGGAGGTTCCCCGTGCTTTCGCACGGACCTAATTAAAATAAAACTCGTTTTCCTAGAGGCATAACCCCGTTAACACCTTTCTACCCACCTACTTAATCGGCTAATTGCCCTGTATAAAATTCTCCCAGGAGTAACTCTTACTCGCAGTGGGTATCGGGATCCAACTATCTCATAGGAAGTATGCAATCCCATTGCAAATTTCAACACTTGAAATTCCCGATAATTCATTTACCCCTAGCGTTCTATGACCTTGACGCAGGCCAACAAAGCATAGTCCGCTAGTCAAGTTCAACCCGTACATTTCTTGATTGAATTAAACCTACCCGTACAACCCTTGACGCAGGCCAACAAAGTCGTACGACTACCCTAATCCAATCACATCTCATGTTGCAGATAAGTACTAGTTAGCTACCGCACACTAGGCCTTGACGCAGGCCAACAAACGTAGAACGAATACTAAGTAATATCTATCTGAAATGTCGGAGGGCTACGCTGGTTTTTCAGAAAACCATGAGCGCAATGAACTTGATATCGTTGTAAAAACAAGTGATTTTGAAAAGGAGTGTTTTTTAGGCTTTTCCAGTTTCGCTAAAGAGGTCACTCCCGGTGAAGGGATCTCGGCTCTTTCCCCATCGAATAAGGTGCAAGGTATATCATATATACCACGGTGCAAAGCAAAACTTATATAAGCTGTCAAAAACTAAACCGTGAGTTTGTAGCATCTGCCAGTTTTGCTAAAGAGGTCACTCCCGGTGAAGGGATCTCGACTCTTTCCTCATCGAATAAGGTACAGGGTATATCATATATACCGCTGTGCAAAGCAAAACTGTAGCTACCCTTTTTTATAAAGTTTTAATTCTACAACATCTTTTAGGTTTCTTTTCTTTTATTAATCTCATTAATAAAATCCCATCAATTATGCTTCCTAAGCATCACAGAAGAAACGAAAGTTGTAATATTTATATAACATATATATAGTATAAGCTTTCGTCTCAGGCAGTAATATGATCTCATCACAGAATATTGCAGCAGAAGACAACATATGAAATATTGGATATACTAGGACGTCCGTGTTTTATATCGAGCCTGTATAAAACATGGATTCCACGGTCGCGATGAATAGCCAAACCCACATCCCTAGACCATTACGAGAGCGGCAAGCAACACTGCCAATTCTAGGGTTAGGAGACCCGGTCTCGACTCCTCGAGATGGCCTCACACTAGACCCTAGAACCCGATTACTTGTGCTCCCCTCCTTGGGTCTACCTAATGAGGAAAAGTAAATAATATACAATGGTGACATCAACCTCATCCCGGAAGTGTCCCAATAAAAGAATATTACATACAAATGAATTTTACATGAATGAAAATGAAAAACCTCATCTCACATAAAACCCTCGGCTATTCAGAACATGACGATCCAATATAACATATCACATCAACACATAATATCTCATATCATCAACGTAAACAAGTATGCGTATCCCGATTGTCGTTGATGTATAGCAACGAAGCCGGCGATACCCCACATACTACGCTTACGGTCACAGAAAAGAAAGTGTAAAACTACAACATTTGGAATCCATAATCACTTTAGACATCTTAAATCCGAAATATCACATACTTCGCATTTCATGCCTAACTATATGAATTCCACATATTGTATCACATTCCAGATAAATAGACAATATTAAACTTTCCGATCGAATAATCAAACACCCAAAAATTCCCAAATAGCTCAACACTTGAGCGGAGTTCAAAAATCCCAGAACATGTCACCGCCCCAGTGAGCCAGCCGTAGAAGGGTCAAACCAACGCCTCACATGTGGCAACACCAAACTACCACAAACCCTAGAGTTCAGTGGAAGTTTTGACGGTCACATAATCGAGTTAAGGTTGCGTTCTTCTAGAGGGTCCACAGATATGCTTGCATGTTTTTCCGAAAGTTTTAAACTCAAGAAATATTCAACACTTGAAAAAAAAATTCGTGTCGGGAAAAAGCGAGTTATTGATATCCGTTCGAACATTTTAACACGTTTTAAATTATCCGGAAAAATAAACGAAATTAGACTTTCTGATCGAATCAACGAATACAAAATATCCCCAGAGAACTCAACACTTGAGTAAGATTAAAAATACCCAGAAGCATGTACAAATAACTACGGATTAACCTTTAAAAACACATGTCCCTAATACCAAATATCGGCCGTGGAACAGCCGCGCGAAGCAGGTTCCTGCCGCGGTTCCGCGGCGGTTTGATAGTATTGGGGGCTCGTGTTTCACTGTAATCCTTAGAATTCCCTGCTGATTTTTTTGAGTAATTTTAATGCAGAAAAAATCACATTTTAAAAAAATTTCCAGAGAGTGGGTCTATTTCGACGTTACGGGGTTCGATCGGACTTTTAACTTCGTATACACGTCGCCTAATGCTCTAGCTAGGCTCTGATACCACTGTAAGGCTACTAGGCACTTTTACAAGGGTCCATGAGACATCAACCATCCCCGATTTAAAATTTAGACCTGCCGAACTACCCAAAGCGAAGATCTTTGCTAGATTATTAGGGTTAAACATGCAAGTAAACATCTTTACAACTAAGTGAGAGGGATTACAACCTTTGTAGTCCGCTCCTTCGCTTCATAAGCTCCGAGTAGAAGTCCCTTCGCCGCGATCCATGATCTCCCGGACTCAAGAGAGGCTCCACAACCCGAATGATCCATGCTTGCTTGTAGTCTTCCTTTTCAAAGATGATCTACCTTGAAGTTTCTTTAACTCAAGCTCTCATTCACTAATGAGGTGAACACCCCAATCTAATTGGCTAGATTAGATGAGGATGATGAAGTAGGATTTATGCACTCTTTTATTATCAACTTCTCACACTAATCCATCGCACAATAAAAACCTAGAAAGCTTTTGTGAGCTCAAGGAAGAAGAAGAAGAATGAATAATCTTTTGTGATGAATAATGAAAATGTAGTAATGATTACAAATGCAACCATGGTCAAAAATTAAGAGGCTAACCATTGTAGAGACTTAACTAGGGTTAAGGGTGTGGGTTGGGTTAGGAAATATCTCACAAAATATCAACTCATAATATCTTTGCAAGAAACAAAAGAAAAGCTTCTAGAAGCTTGATGAATAAGCTAACCCAAATCAAACCCTAACCATGTTTAATCTCCACTAATCATGTTGCATTAGTAATCATAACTTGTTACAATATTATATATCATATATATAATATATTTTTGTAACAAAAGAAAATAATACAATTAACATATATCGCATATATATCAATGTATTATCCGGTGAGAAAATTAATCAATAAAGAGAGCCAATATTAGATAATGTAATGCAATATATCATATATATAATTATACATTAAATTATCGAATCAACACTTGATCCGACAATCCGGCTATATAGCATATAACCGACTAATATATCATGTACCGATTCATTGAATCAACACTTGATCCGATGACCCGGCTCATATCAAAATATCGCAAGAATATAATACGGTATCTCATATCGTATTATCCTCGGTCATGCACATATCACATATGTGCCCCTACTCCGTTTTGCCTGGGTCAAGAAACCTCCGTGTAGGAATCTAAAGAATCGTTAATACGCCGGCAGTAGGTGGTGATCATATCAAACACCCACAAGCTGCAAGCGGTCAGCTAAACGTAACAGCCACCCAGGTATTGAGCGATCAGAAGATCAACAAGCAAGGCTGTACATTCTCTTGTGAATCCAAATCAGTAACACTCCCGTACAGTTCGGTCTCTTCGTCTAATATGTTGCATATCTAGTCTAGGGGTGGTATACGTCAGACCCCAGTAACCGATAAGTCGTGTCGATATGAGGCTCATAACAGGTCGAGAACCTACTGATAACACTTACCAGTAGTACTCAATATCCGCCCTGGCCAGGTACTTCCAGTTATAGCCAATCGAACACAGCACAACATCAACTCCCTATACCAGGAGAGACGAATCCCTTCCTATCGCTCATTGCCTCCATGTGATTCGGGACTGTACCCAAAAGCCACCGTTTTGCATGCCATCTTTGACGTGGTAAGGTGGAAATTAAAGCACAGTGGGAATCACACAAGACTCTATGACGATCTCGGGTCTACAGACTAACCGTACCAGTGTCACCAGAGAATTGCCATCTGACATAAGGTATAATACCATCTAGGAGTTCTCGGCGAGTCCGTCCAGTGTACCCAGTCTCCACTGAGCACCCGTACACCATCTTTGATGTCAAACACCGATGGATATGGGATCATCCATCGCCCATCATATGGGTCAAGATGCGTATACGCTAGTCTACTCTGGTGTATCGATGCCCTGTCTCGATACACCCTCGATTAGGAATAGTTATAGGATGTACTCGTCGACTACCGTGGCCCTACAGTATGATCTCATAATAGTCCCAGTAGTCGAGTACATATCCTAAGGGCTTTATCAACATGTGAGAACAAGACAGTAAACTAATACAAGTCAACATGTTAAGATAAAGTAAAACCAAATAGCATACTATCATGACGAGCAAGAAAGTCTTCTCTATATATATCCAAGCATCCACTATAATATACATCATATGTACAACAATGGCCTCTAGGGCATATATATAACTAACAAGAATATCATTTCCTATCAAGAGAATGTCATCTACGTACAATACGAGGAATATGACAGTACTCCCTACAATCTTCTTATAAATGCATGGTTCATCAATATTTTTGAAAAAATCAAACTCGTTGATTGTATCATCAAAGAAGATGTTCCAGCTCCATGATGCCTGCTTTAGTCCATAAATGAATTTAAGTAACCTACATGTCTTTTCACTGCTCCCACTGTCAATGAAGCCCTCTGGCTGATTCACAAAAACTCATTCTTCTAAATCACCATTTAGAAATGCAGTTTTAACGTCCATCTTCCAGATTTCATAGTCATATTGAGCAGAAATAGCAAGTAGGATCCGAATGGATTTAAGCATTGCTACCGGAGAGAAATTTTCATCACAGTCCAATCCTGGTCATTGACGAAAACCTTTCGCTACAAGCCTTGCTTTAAAGGTCTCCACCTGTCCATCTACACCAATTTTTCTCTTAATGATCAATTTGCACCCTACGGGTTTCATCCCAGGAGGTGCAACATCTAAAGTCCATACTTTGTTAGTGTACATGGACTCCGTTTCGGATCTCATGGCATCCAGCCACTTCACTGAGTCACCACTCTGGTGAGCGAGAAGTTCTACTAGATCTCCGGAGCGGCTGAAGTTCTCGAAGTTATATCGCAACATTAGTTTCAACCAATTCGTCATGAGTAATTTGTATTTCTAGAACCTCTTCCAGTTCTACCGCATTGCCATCAGTACTATTTGTATGCAGGGTTACTAGGCACTCTCACAAGGGTCTATAAGGCATCAACCATGCCCGATTTAAAATTTAGACGTGCCGAACAACCCTAACCACGATCTTTAAACTAGAGATTAGGCGAAACAAAGCATGTTAAACACTTTAACATCTAAGAGTTTGGGATTAAAACCTTTGTACTGGATATAATGCCCTCAGAGTCAATTATTGGATCGCAGGCACGTGATTGTAATGATTGAGGGAGGACCTATACCGGTAGGACAGTCTTACTCGAGAGTTTTGTATAATATCTGATTTGTCTTTATCATCGTGTACATACTTTAAGTGACATTGTAGTTCACTATTACACATTGATAGAGAATAGTATGCTACCATGGTTTTTCTTTATCATCGTGTACTGCTTTAAGTGACCTTACAGGTCGCTATTGCACGCTGATAGAGCCCTTAGGATTCTTGCTTGATGACCAGCAATATGATGGCGATCATATACGTGGGAGCTGGGGTCTATAAGCACATCCTTAAAAGGTCCCTAGTCGTGGGAGTTTCGAGATTGGGCATCGATACTCCATTAGTAGACTAATGTATACAGTCGAGACCCCGATGAGGGGCGGTAGCCGGTCTCACAAGCCATTGGTGTCAGTTGGATCACCTAAGATGTATGTAGGTGCTCATAGGGTTATGAGTACACCGGACAGGACTCGCCGGGAATATGTTAGTGGGTATTATACCTGACGTCAGATAGCAGTTCCCTGGTGACATGTGTACAGGTTAGTTCATCGACCTGAGATCGTCATTTGTCTCGTGTGAGTTCCCACTGTGCTTTGATTACTACCCTACCATGGCTCAAAGGAGTCGTGCAAACAGGTTTTAGTTGGGTACAGTCCCGAGCCACTCGGAGGCAGTGAGCAGAACTGCAGGGGTTCGTCTCTCCTGGTATCGGGGGTGAGGTCGTGCTGTGTCTAGGAGAGCCATTACACGAAGTCCTTGGCCAAGACAGGAGATTTACTGGTAGGTATTCCAGTAGTATCTAAGGGTGTTCTGGGCTACACTCCGACACTACTTGTACCGCTTTTGGGGGTCTTACTTTTACCAACCCCTAGGCCTGACATGCGATGCTCATAGACGAACGGACAGGACTGTACGGATATTGTCACTGACAGGCTCAGCAGGGTGTCAGGATGAGTTCGCTCATCGACCTCCCTTTTGGTCAATACCTGGTAGCTCGTTACATATGGCTAATCTCTCTGACGTGCCAGTGGTTAAATCTACAGCCAAAGTATTGACAAGTCTTTAGAGTCCCCAAGAGACAGTTTCTCAAGTTTCGGGCGAAACATTGTAGAGGCCGTATGATATATGGCAGGGTCCGATCATATACGTGCAGAAGTGCACGGATCATGATCGGGCGGATCATACTAGTAGGCTTTGGTTTAAGCCGGATCCTTGTATTAGATTTGTTGGATTACTTTAGTCTCATCGCATTCGCATTCAGTCGGTATGCGGGTGCAGGTATGTATATACAGGTGAGGGGTATCCTTGTGATTCGTCACGAGTTTACTTTAGATGTTGCCGGATCTATTTGTTGTGGCAAACATTTGGATTAATGTTTGCATTTGGAAATAATGAGCTAGAAACCATCATTTTGTGCATTAAATGATATATGTACTTCATAGATGAGTCATGGTATCATTTCTTGTGCAAATATCACATTATGTGATTGATTAGTGTGTTGAATTGATGTGAGGAGAGAGAGAGGGCAGCCACTTCATATTGGGTTTGCTCTCGTATTTTCTTCTTGCTCTCTCACAATAATTCAACACAAGAAAAAGAAAAGGGTTGCTTCTTCTTCTTCTTCCTCTAGCTTATTATCTCCATCAATGGCAACACCTCTAACCTCCATCCAAATCAATGGATGCAAGAGACAAAGTGATCACAAACATTCTCTACAACACCTTGGACACGTCGGTTAGCACACTTCGTGCCCGAGTTGCTTCGGATGAAGCGGGAGCCCGTAAAAGACTCGTAGATGTGGTGCCCTTTCCGACGAGGAGATCGAGACCGGAGTTGCCGCGAGGAGCTTGGGATGGTGGCCAAAGACCGAAGGACACAGATCGATCGGTATAGCTTCCAACCCTCTCTCTAAATAGCTGGTTGTAAGCTAATGGTTACGATCCGGGTTTTAAGCATACGATAGCGCCGGTTTTCAAGTCATGAAAAATTTTCGTTTCCGCATTTTGGCCTCGGAAAGACTGCCGGGGCGCTACCGTAGACTTTCATGGTATCAGAGCCACGCCATTAACCTTTACTAGCTTGCTCTAATGTGTTTAGAACATCGATCGAACGAATTTTCTAAAAACGGCATTTCCAAGTCACAGTTTCTGTCGAATTTTTCCTGTGGTCAAAAAATTATTTGGTGTGCTGCAGAAAATCAGGCAGGGTTTTTTAGGAGTTCTGAGAAATTTTGGTTGCATGATCGTACGGTGCCGCCGCGGAACCGCGGCAATAACCCTCTTCTGGCCGCAGTTCCGCCGCCATTCTGTGCCCTCACTGCCCCAAAATTTCTACAGTGCTTTCTGACATGGAAATGGGGTTTCTGGTAATTTTATTTTGGGCCCAGATTTATTTGAGTACTGGGTATTGTGCTTGGGGCCCACTTCGGGAATTTTTGTCGATCGAAAATTTTAAACAAGTTAGTTCACAGTATTTACATTATATCTGCGACCGTGATTGTCATTTGATCGGTAAATCCTGTCTAAATGCTATAGCTCTTTTAGACGGATTTGCGAACGTGACATTCACGTTGATGTTCTGTGTTGTGCTGTGATGTTGTGGATTTATCGTGGTGGAAAGCCTGGATGCAATGGTAGTACAGTTTGGTTGTATTTGTACATTTGATATTGCGGGGCGAGCGTCTGACATGTGGACTGCCGTCACTGCCTGTTTGTATATTATTCTTTTGGGGCACGACCGGGCTGAGGTCAATGTACCCATTGTATATATTTTTACTTTCTGTACTAGGATTACCCCGCGGTAGGGTGCACGGATAGCCTGGTTCTAGAGGGCAACGGGCCCGCATCTCATGGCTTTGAGATCGAGGGGGCTTCACTCTAGAATTGGCGAGCTATTCGCCGCACTCGTAGGGGGTACAGGTTGACCCAAGGAGGGGTGCTTAAATTATCGGATTCTGTGAAGTGCTGGGTGGTCCATTCACGTTGTTGAAGGGGGTTGCCTCGCTTCAGGTTTTGGCGGGTAACTTGCTGCGCCCGTAGGGGTCTAGGATTTTATTGCACAGGCTATCCACATGACCAGGGGAACGTCGGGTTTTAGTAGTGGCTCTATGAAACCCGGGGATCCCAGATTATCTGTATTGTTTTGTGATGCTTATTACATTTCTGTGATGTTGCATTTTATCACGCCTTGAGCGAATATTATATATTGCTATATATACTAGTAGATGTTGTATATGTTTTGCACCCACGCTAGTCCAGTCCCTGCTCTGTCGTTAGTTAAGTAACCTAACGGGTGATGACGGGACCCAGTGGTGAATGCGGATGGCATATACACACATCGTATTTTCGTTCTTTTTGTGGTGTGATTAATTGATGGGACTACATTGATTCGGATCAAAGCAAGCTAAACAAACATATTCTGATGTTGTTGGAACATTTTTCAAAAAAAGCTGTTATTGCAAGGACGTTCTCTTTTTGTTTTGCACAGTGGTATACGGTTATGAATATCCAGCACCTCAGTCGACGAGGCAAGGGCCGAGATCCCTTTACCGGGAGTAACCCCTTGGACAGAATTTTGCTTCAGGGTAATAACTTCACTATAGCCGATTGCCTTTTTGCTTTGCATCGTGGTATTCAGTTGGAATATCCTGCACCTTATTCTATGGGGAAAGAGCCGAGATCCCTTCACCGGGAGTGACCTCTTTAGCAAAGGTTTTCGCCACTATATTTTTATAAAAAGCTATCAGGTTCCTTCAACGATATCAAGTTCATTACGTTAAAGGTTTTTCGCCAAAAACCATTCGTAGCCCTCCGTCATTTCAGAAAGGTAGCACTTAGTATTCATGCTATGTATGTTGTCCTTCGTCAAGGCATAGTGTATGGTAGCTATTTGTTACTTTTCTGCTGCATAGATAGATGCGTTGGTTTGGGACAGTCGTATTACTATTTTGGCCTTCGTCAAGGGTATGTATGGGTAGGTTCAAATTAACCTAGATAATGATGGGTAGAACTTGACATGTGACTTATGATATGTTGGCCTTCGTCAAGGTCATAAGACCATGGGGTAAAAATCACATCGGGAGTTTCTAAAGAAATTGAAACTTGCCAGATATTGTCACGACCCGAAGTTTGGCCCGTGACCGGCACTTAACCACGTAACGTCTACAGGCGTAACGCGACTAAGTGAACCGAAAACCCAGAAATCAAACCAGTGAAAGTATAGAGTGTTATAAGTTTTAAATGGAAGCACTTACTAACATGATAAGAAGTCTAAGTAAACAATCACCAAGATAGTAATATACGACGCCGTAGCGAAGATCAAGATCCACAAGTGGGAATAACACAGATAGGATAACTGCAAGTACAGTCGGCTCACAACGAGCTCGACACCAGAATACAAATAAAATGCATCATCGTCCTCAAACTGCCTCTAAGTCAAATACATACATGGTAGATGGAGAATACTAGATACAATAATGTACATACTGAAAGATAAACAGATACCACGCTAAACCTACCTATCAGCAACAGAGCTAGTACACCAACTATGGGGGTATCTGTATCAAAAGATGCAACCGCAGCCTGCCGCGACTGCTCCGAAGGGCAACCTGCAAACACTGTGGCACAACGGGGGTGAGTTGCCAACTCGTGAATAGAGATAACATATAAAGGTAATCGCAAGCATGCACGTACTGCGCTACTCTATCATATGCCAACAGATGATATCAATGTGTGATAAGCAGTATGTGCAATAATCATGCAAATGCTCTATCAGGTAATGTAACTACAGGATGAGGTACAATGCTCTATCAGGTAATGTAACTACAGGATGAGGTACAATAGTAAATGCTGAGCAGGGGCAATATAGTATCTACACGGAATGTCAACGTGGAATGTATAATCGGTGTCCCTCAATGCACCCAGATCCCCCAAATAGCTCAGGCGTCGGCACACTCATCGGCCCTCAAATCCTGTACATCTCTGAGAATCCCGAGTGCCCAACATCGGCACCCAAATATCATAAATACTCGTGTCCAGCATCGACACGCAAATCCTTATCCATTGGGCCCCGTCAGTCCGGGTCAGCCCACGGGATCCGTCTGCGGTATCGGCCCTCGGCCCCGGCAGTACGGATCACCCCGCATCCATCTATAGACTCTGATCAGTACCCTCCGGATAACTGTCAGGTCCAACCAATCACCGGTAGGTAGTAGTCTCTCTGCCAGGCTCACCGTCTACTGCACAGTGAAACCGTTCTAGCCCCGGGGTACCATACCGGGTCCACCATGTACCCGTAATCGGCCTCAACCACCTCCTCGATTAAGGTTCGCATATATCACTCTAGCACCGAGAAAACACATGGTGGACGCACCGAAATATCATATCAAGGGAATCGGGTTTTTAAATGATTACATATTTGCAATAGCCACGGTTCCCAAATCCAGAAATCACACGTAATCCAAAACCAAAATGCAAGTTAATGATCCGATATGATATGTGCGTCAAATATAAATATCATGTCAAGTCACATATAGATGAGCTACAATATAATGATCCGATGTGATATAGGCATCAAGTATGAATATCATGTCAAGTCACATATAGATGAGCTACAATATGATGATCCGATGTGATATATGCATCAAGTATGAATAGCATGTCAAGTCACATATAGATAAGCTACAATATAATGATCCGATGTGATATGTGCATCAAGTATGAATAGCATGTCAAGTCACATATAGATAAGCTACAATATAATGATTCGATGTGATATCTACAGTGTGAGTGTCATGGCAATTACTAACGGTGTGTGTGTAACATGCAGGATAGTGCTCGTGCAACATGGACCGTTAGTAATTGTGCGGTGTTCTATCAATCCTAGTTTATATCCAAATAGCAGGGAATGCAGCATGCACTAAATAGTAGCCATAAATAGTCAATGGATACAAAGGAAACTATAAGGTCCTATCAGCTCTGACGTAGAACTCCATGCGGGCGATATCCCCGTAGATGTGAAATCTACTCACCGTAGTCTCTCGGTAAGTGTAGCCAACAACTTGTTTCCCCTTCTGCGCGGCGTCCGCCGTACTCGCCTGCGAACCTAGAATTACACAATATATCACACGTAAGCTTGAAATCACACAAACGCGACATTAAAGCCGAACTAGTAACTCGTGTCGCGAACCAAGCGCGCGTGTTCGCGATACGCTAAAACGTGTGGTTACGCGTCCGAAACCACTCCGACGCGTCGCGATACGCAGAAACCCCAAACCCACACACACGTATGACGCGTGTCGCGAAAGATTGGAAATACGGGAAAACAGGTATTCACCTCCAGATTTTGATACAGGAAAGATATTGCAAAACTATATATACCAAAACAACCTACATAGCAGCAGATACCAACACCCTAAACCCCAACCCAAAACTCCCCCATCTGGCCGCAATTTGCGGCCAGAATGCTAATTTCGGCGGCCTCCCTTGGGAATTGGGCTCCCAGGTTTGGTGTGTGCACTCTATACCCCCCATACATGCTACAGTAACCTCTAGTTTTACTCTGAAATGTCTCGAGTAGCAGCAGATCCTACAGAGCCTTATTTCAAGTTAAAAATCCACACTTTGCACAAAAATGGAACTTTAGGGTATTTTTGTGCAAACTGAAACAAAACTTGGCCTAAGATAGCTCTAATAACACATAATAGAGCTAACACAACTAACAAAACCTTAATCTAACATGTGAATCACAAATATCCTTAAATATCACCAAAAATGCACAAAAATGAGATTTTTACAAAAGAATACCACAAGTCTAAGGAAAAGAAGTGCTAATATGAGTTAATACCTTCTAAGAACCTTGTAGAACCCCAAAAGTTTCAACTTTCCCCTCTAGTGTGCAGATTTGCCTTCAACACCTCAAAAAGCTCACTTTTCCTAAGGTTTTGTGATGAAAATGTGTTGTTTTTGTGTAGGATTTGTTTGGGAATCATGGAGAAGTGAAAAAGAGAGGAAAGGATGAAGGAAAACCAAGGTTTTTCTGCTGGATTTTCCAGAATTTCTGAAGTGAGGAAAGAGAGAGAGGGAAGAGAAGAAAATGGGGTTCAAAAGTCAACATTTCACCTAACCACCATGCTCATTTGTTTAATTGAGTTTGAATTATGGAAAAAAGTTTGAAAAGATTAAAATGGTGGGGGATAAGTTAGCAACCATGCACACAAGAAGGGTTAACATGCTACCAAAACCCTAAGTCTCAAAAATGTCTAAGTGTGCAAGTGTGCACTAGCACAAGAAAATTCCCAATGTGCAAACACTAGTAAATATGGCTAATAATCCTAGGAACACATATATAATAACACGTACGATCACTAATTATCATGAAAGACAAGCAAACGGAAATTCAAAGTGTTACAATCTACCACCCTAAAAGAAATTCGGTCCCCGAATTTAAAAATCTAACTATACGCACCTTCAAAAAGATGGGGATACCTCTTCCTCATCTCACTCTCGGTCTCCCAAGTAACCTCCTCGCCGCGCTGGCCACGCCAAAGTACCTTGACGGACGGTATCTCTTTCGACCTCAATTTCTTCACTTGTCGATCCAAGATCATCACCGGCTGCTCTGCATAGGAAAGGTCGCGCTCAAGCTGGATCGTCGGGTGCTGAATCGCATGCGAAGGATCATGAAGATATCTGCGGAGCATCGAAACGTGAAATACGGGGTGCATGTCTGGAAAACTGGGCGGAAGGGCTAATCGATACGCAACCGCACCAACACGCTCAAGGATCTCGAAGGGGCCCACGTATCTGGGACTAAGTTTCCCCTTCTTCCCAAACCTCACCACGCCTTTCATTAGGGAGACCCTCAAGAAAACATGATCACCAACGGAAAACTCAAGCCTGCGCCGAAGACAGTCCGCATAAGATCTCTGCCTACTCTGAGCTGCTCTCATCCTATCGCGAATCAACTGGATCTTCGCGGTCGTCTCCTCCATAATCTGCGGTCCTAAGATACTACTCTCACTGAGCTCCGTCCAACAGGTGGGCGATCTGCATCTCCTCCAATAAAGAGCCTCAAACGGTACCATCTGAATGGTCTCCTGGTAGCTGTTGTTGTAGGAGAACTCTACTAAGGGCAAATAATGATCCCAGCTACCTCCGAAGTCTAAAACGCATGCTCTGAGCATGTCCTCGAGAGTCTGAATAGTCCGCTCTGCCTGCCCGTCGGTCTGCGGATGGAATGCTGTGCTGAAACTTAAGTGAGTGCCCAAAGCCTCCTGAAGTCTCTGCCATAGCCGGCTGGTAAACTGGGTGCCTCTATCGGACACAATGCATGTCAGAACTCCGTGCAGTCGTACAATCTCATCAATATAAATCTGGGCATACTGAGCAAATCCGAAAGTCGTCTTTACCGGTAGGAAGTGAGCCGCTTTCGTCAAACGATCCACGATCACCCAGATGGAGTCATACCCTCGACTAGTCCTGGGTAGACCCACAATGAAATCCATAGATATCTGTTCCCATTTCCACTCCAGAATGGGTAATGGCTGTAGCTCTCCCGCGGGCCTCTGGTGCTCAACCTTGACTTGCTGACAAGTCAGGCATCTCGACACAAAATCTGCAATGTCCCTCTTCATGCCGTCCCACCAGTAAACATCTCTCATATCATGGTACATCTTGGTGGAACCGGAATGAACACTATATATCGACCGATGTGCCTCCTCAAGAATCTCGCGCCGCAATCCCTCAGCATCTGGTACGCACAGTCTAGCTCCAAATCGTAGCATCCCATGATCATCGATCACGAACTCGGAAAATCTGCCCTGTCCCATCTGTGTCCTGATCTCTGAACAGCGGTCATCACTGTGTTGTGCCTCATGTATACGGTCAAGCAACTGTGGGCGTGCACGAACATGCGCAATCTGTACTCCGATCGGCGTAAACTCGAACTGTATCCGACTGTCGCATAAGATCTGCCAATCCGCCGACGACTGCCTCTGCACTGCGCTCAAACAGGATAGACTACCCCCGGGCCTCCTGCTCAAAGCATCCGCCACTACATTCGCCCTGCCCGGGTGATACAAGATCTCACAATCATAGTCCTTCACTAACTCCATCCATCGGCGCTGTCTAAGATTCAGGTCTCGCTGCTGAAATATGTACCTTAAGCTCTTGTGGTCAGTGAATATCTGGCACGACACTCCATATAGATAGTGTCGCCAGATCTTGAGTGCAAAGACCACCGCAGCCATCTCCAGATCATGAGTAGGGTAATTCTGTTCATGTTTCTTTAATTGCCGCGAAGCATACGCAATCACCCTGTCATGCTGCTTCAAAACGCATCCCAGCCCCACTCGTGAAGCATCGCAGTAGACCACAAATCCGCCTGATCCTGAAGACAAAGATAGTACTGGTGTCGTAGTCAGTAGAGCCCGTAGCCGCTGGAAACTGTGCTCACACTCCTCCGTCCAATCGAAGCGAACTCCCTTCCGGGTCAACTCGGTCAAAGGTGTAGCAATGCGAGAGAAGTCCTGCACGAATCGCCTGTAATAGCCTGCCAGCCCTAGAAAGCTGCGAACCTCCGTCACTGACGTGGGTCTAGGCCAACTCCGAACTGCCTCTATCTTCCTCGGGTCGACACATATACCATCTTGTGTAATCACGTGCCCCAAGAAGTCTACGCTGTCTAGCCAGAAGGCACACTTGGAGAATTTGGAGAAAAGCTGATGCTCCCTCAAGGTCTGCAGTGTAATCCGCAGGTGCTGCTCGTGCTCCTCTCTACTCTGAGAATACACCAAGATATCGTCAATAAACACTATGATGAACAGATCAAGATACGGCCGGAAAATACGGTTCATCGAATCCATAAATGCTGCTGGCGCATTGGTGAGTCCGAACGACATCACCAAAAACTCGTAATGGCCGTAACGTGTGCGGAAGGCCGTCCTAGGAATGTCCTCCTGTCGAACCAGCAGCTGATGGTAGCCCGATCGCAAATCGATCCTCGAAAAGTATCCTGCCCCCTGAAGCTGGTCGAACAAATCGTCGATGCGTGGCAAAGGATATCTGTTCCGCACTGTCACCCTGTTCAGCTGGCGGTAGTCGATACACAAACGCAAACTGCCGTCCTTCTTCTTGACGAACAGGACTGGAGCACCCTAAGGAGAAACACTGGGTCGAATAAGTCCCTTATCCAGCAAGTCCTGCAACTGGCCCTTCAGTTCTCTAAGTTCCGCTGGGGCCATCCGATAAGGCGGTACAGAAATAGGCCCCGTGCCTTGAACCAAGTCAATGCAGAAAGAAATATCACGCTCGGGCGGTAGCCCAGGAAGCTCATCAGGGAACACATCAGGGAACTCGCTAACAACCGGAACCTGATCCAGAGGAACCTCTGTAGCTCTAGTATCGCAAACATAGGAGAGAAATCCCTGACATCCCTTTCTCAAAAGCTGTCCAGCGCGAAAAGAAGAAATCACACTGTGAGGGGTGGCACCACGGTCCCCCAACACAACAACAACTGACTCGCCGGGAAAACAAAATCAAACTGTCTTCCCACGGCAGTCAACAGAAGCATAGCACGTGGCTAACCAATCCATGCCCAAAAGAACGTCGAAGTCCAGCATCTCAAGAATGATCAAATCGACCGGCAACTCTCTCTCGCCAATACGGACGGTACAGGATCGGAACACGTGCCTAGCAACAAACGACTCTCCCACAGGAGTAGTCACAACAAGCGGCTGGCCAAGCAAACCGGACTCTCTACCCAAACTCGGCACAAAGTGTGTGGATACGTACGAGTGCGTGGATCCGGGATCGAATAACACGTGTGCATCAACCGAACATACAGAAAGGATACCTGAGACCACCGCATTGGACGCCTGCGCGTCCTGATGCGTCAAAGCAAAAACTCACGCCTGTCCTCCACCTGCAACTAACTGTCCCCTGCCGGCCACTGGCTGCCCTCTACCTCGGCCACCTCGTCCTCCATGAACAAATCCTCCGCGACCACGACCTCTCTGTGTATGCGTCTGACGCGGAGTAACAGTAGGTACTATCGGCAATGCCGTCTGGGGTGGTGAAGGTGGTAATGTAACATGTGGTGCTGCCGCCCCACTCCGGGGTTCCTCAGGACAATCTCGCACACGATGATAAGAACTCCCGCAACGGTAACATCCCGATGACGGTCGCTGACCCTCCTGGGAATAGGAGCTAAACAATCGGCCTCGTCTCGAATCTCTGCCACCTGCAAGGTGTCTGTCACGACGCCGGAACGGCCGTATCTGCACGAACTCTCTTCGGCCCTGGAACTGCCGAAGTCTCAGCAAGGCGCTCCTCAACTAATAATGCTGCATCTACTGCTGCTGCGTATGTCTCGTAATGCTGCGCGCTGATAGCCAGGAATAGTGGTGTAAGCAAGCCTCGGACAAATCTCTTGACTCGCAACTCCTCAGTAGCCACTAGATATGGAGCATAAACGGATAGCTCGGTGAACAGCACATCGTACTCTGCCACTGACATCTCTGGCGTCTAGCGTAACGACTCGAACCTGCATGCTCTAGCATCTCTGACACTCAGGGGAAGAAAGTGGGCAAGGAATAGTGCCACGAACTCTGTCCAGGTCATAGGATGAAGACCTGCTGCTCAACCCTTCTCGACTGATTCGCACCATTTCTGCGCAAGACCTTCCAGGCGAAAGCTCGCGAAATCAACCCATCTCGCATCTGCGCATCTAAGCGAACGACATATCCGCGCCATCCTATCAATGAAAGACTGTGGATCCTCAGCCACATCGGTGCCTGTGAAGACCGGAGGCTTCAGCCTCATAAACTCTGACAGCGATACTGTAATAACCTCTGTAGTCGCAGGTGCAACTGCATGAACTGTGGGTACCACCGCGGTCTCCGCAACGGGTGGAACTACCTCCGGTCGCTGCGCTCGAAGTGTCTCAACTAGAGATCCCATCATCTGGCACATCTCCTGCATACTGGATCCCATCGTCTGGCGTATCTCCTGCACACCAGCCCCTAACATAGCAATCTGATCTGTCACGGCAGGAACAGCCTGCTCGGGCACAACCAGTGTGCTACCCGGATCAGTCCTCATCTCGGATGAGTCAACTCGAATCTCGGCCCTCGCGGCCGCTCTCTGTGCCCTCGTAGTCTTTGGCGGCATAATGGCTGAAATGAACAATAGGATTCGATAAGGATACGGAAATCGAATCGCAGGAATGCATAGACTCAAGAAGGAATTTAAATCAACAAGTCCTAAGGTCGCGTAGGCGGAGTACCGTGTCGTGAGTATGCCGCGGAACATACACACGCTACGCTACCCTGCTGAAGCTACATACTCCATCATACCAGGGTCATCCTACACTCTGAAAGGTAAAACCTACACTCTGATACCAACTTTGTCACGACCCGAAGTTTGGCCAGTGACCGGCACTTAACCACGTAACGTCTACAGGCGTAACGCGACTAAGTGAACCGAAAACCCAGAAATCAAACCAGTGAAAGTATAGAGTGTTATAAGTTTTAAATGGAAGCACTTACTAACATGATAAGAAGTCTAAGTAAACAATCACCAAGATAGTAATATACGACGCCGTAGCGAAGATCAAGATCCACAAGTGGGAATAACACAGATAGGATAACTGCAAGTACAGTCGGCTCACAACGAGCTCGACACCAGAATACAAATAAAATACATCATCGTCCTCACACTGCCTCTAAGTCAAATACATACATGGTAGATGGAGAATACTAGATACAACAATGTACATACTGAAAGATAAACAGATACCGCGCAAAACCCACCTATCAGCAACAGAGCTAGTACACCAACTATGGGGGTATCTGTATCAAAAGATGCAACCGCAGCCTGCCGCGACTGCTCCGAAGGGCAACGTGCAAACACTATGGCACAACGGGGGTGAGTTGCCAACTCGTGAATAGAGATAACATATAAAGGTAATCGCAAGCATGCACGTACTGCGCTACTCTATCATATGCCAACAGATGATATCAATGTGTGATAAGCAGTATGTGCAATAATCATGCAAATGCTCTATCAGGTAATGTAACTACAGGATGAGGTACAATGCTCTATCAGGTAATGTAACTACAGGATGAGGTACAATAGTAAATGCTGAGCAGGGGCAATATAGTATCTACATGGAATGTCAACGTGGAATGTATAATCGGTGTCCCTCAATGCACCCAGATCCCCCAAATAGCTCAGGCGTCGGCACTCTCATCGGCCCTCAAATCCTGTACATCTCTGAGAATCCCGAGTGCCCAACATCGGCACCCAAATATCATAAATACTCGTGTCCAGGATCGACACGCAAATCCTCATCCATCGGGCCCCGTCAGTCCGGGCCAGCCCACGGGCTCCGTCTGCGGTATCGGCCCTTGGGCCCGGCAGTACGGATCACCCCGTATCCATCTATAGACTCTGATCAGTACCCTCCGGATAACTGTCAGGTCCAACCAATCACCGGTAGGTAGTAGTCCCTCTGCCAGGCTCACCGTCTACTGCACAGCGAAACCGTTCTCGCCCCGGGGCACCATACCGGGTCCACCATGTACCCGTAATCGGCCTCAACCAGCTCCTCGATTAGGGTTCGCATATATCACTCTAGCACCGAGAAAACACATGGTGGATGCACCGAAATATCATATCAAGGGAACCGGGTTTTTAAATGATTACATATTTGCAATAGCCACGGTTCCCAAATCCAGAAATCACACGTAATCCAAAACCAAAATGCAAGTCAATGATCCGATATGATATGTGCGTCAAATATAAATATCATATCAAGTCACATATAGATGAGCTACAATATAATGATCCGTTGTGATATAGGCATCAAGTATGAATATCATGTCAAGTCACATATAGATGAGCTACAATATGATGATCCGATGTGATATGTGCATCAAGTATGAATAGCATGTCAAGTCACATATAGATAAGCTACAATATAATGATCCGATGTGATATGTGCATCAAGTATGAATAGCATGTCAAGTCACATATAGATAAGCTACAATATAATGATTCTATGTGATATCTACAGTGTGAGTGTCATGGAAATTACTAACGGTGTGTGTGTAACATGCAGGATAGTGCTCGTGCAACATGGACCGTTAGTAATTGTGCGGTGTTCTATCAATCCTAGTTTATATCTAAATAGCAGGGAATGCAGCATGCACTAAATAGTAGCCATGAATAGTCAATGGATACAAAGGAAACTATAAGGTCCTATAGCCAACAACTTGTTTCCCCTTCTGCGCGGCGTCCGCCGTACTCGCCTGCGAACCTAGAATTACACAATATATCACACGTAAGCTTGAAATCACACAAACGCGACATTAAAGCCGAACTAGTAACTCGTGTCGCGAACCAAGCGCGCGTGTGCGCGATACGCTAAAACGTGTGGTTACGCATCCGAAACCACTCTGACGCGTCGCGATACGCAGAAACCCCAAACCCATACACACGTATCACGCGTGTCGCGAAAGATTGGAAATACGGGAAAACAGGTATTCACCTCCAGATTTTGATACAGGAAAAATATTGCAAAACTATATATACCAAAACAACCTACATAGCAGCAGATACCAACACCCTAAACCCCAACCCAAAACTCCCCCATCTGGCCGCAATTTGCGGCCAGAATGCTAATTTCGGCGGCCTCCCTTGGGAATTGGGCTCCCAGGTTTGGTGTGTGCACTCTATACCCCCAATACATGCTACAGTAACCTCTAGTTTTACTCTGAAATGTCTCGGGTAGCAGCAGATCCTACAGAGCCTTATTTCAAGTTAAAAATCCACACTTTGCACAAAAATGGAACTTTAGGGTATTTTTGTGCAAACTGAAATAAAACTTGGCCTAAGATAGCTCTAATAACACATAATAGAGCTAACACAACTAACAAAACCTTAATCTAACATGTGAATCACAAATATCCTTAAATATCACCAAAAATGCACAAAAATGAGATTTTTATAAAAGAATACCACAAGTCTAAGGAAAAGAAGTGCTAATATGAGTTAATACCTTCTAAGAACCTTGTAGAACCCCAAAAGTTTCAACTTTCCCCTCTAGTGTGCAGATTTGCCTTCAACACCTCAAAAAGCTCACTTTTCCTAAGGTTTTGTGATGAAAATGTGTTGTTTTTGTGTAGGATTTGTTTGGGAATCATGGAGAAGTGAAAAAGAGAGGAAAGGATGAAGGAAAACCAAGGTTTTTCTGCTGGATTTTCCAGAATTTCTGAAGTGAGGAAAGAGAGAGAGGGAAGAGAAGAAAATGGGGTTCAAAAGTCAACATTTCACCTAACCACCATGCTCATTTGTTTAATTGAGTTTGAATTATGAAAAAAAGTTTGAAAAGATTAAAATGGTGGGGGATAAGTTAGCAACCATGCACACAAGAAGGGTTAACATGCTACCAAAACCCTAAGTCTCAAAAATGTCTAAGTGTGCAAGTGTGCACTAGCACAAGAAAATTCCCAATGTGCAAACACTACTAAATATGACTAATAATCCTAGGAACACGTACGATCACTAATTATCACGAAAGACAAGCAAACGGAAATTCAAAGTGTTACAGATATGCACATACCTTCTGGAGTGTGATAACGTGAGTGGATTCCATCACGTTATCATGCGATGATAGTTAGATCCCGATTCCCACTGATGAGTTGGTTTACTCCTCTGGTGGTCCCGACTAATTCTTCTTTCAGGTTTAGAGGAGAATTTGAGGTTACAGTGGGAGGTTTCCTGATTGGATAAAGTGATAACCATTCTGATCTAGGTTAGAGTGCACGCTGTGTGTTTCTTTTCTCTCTCTCTCTTTGGCAGCGACCATGACCCGACCCATGACTATGACTAAGTGACCAAGATTAACCGAACTTTCTTATAACACTGGCTTTTGGATTGTCAGAGTTGCATACCTCATTACCACTCTTACTTTTACCCTTTTCTCCAGAACACCCCGTATTACTATGAACATCCACTTCCATTGGATAAAACCATCGTATGGTTATATACAAACTCAAAGGAACTTGTTCCAGATTCGAGGATTGTTTCTGGTTCTGGAGAAAACGAATAGGACTATTCGGTTGTCTTTTTCTTTTACCTTCTCTCACATAGCGGGTGTTCCTTGGATTAGGACAGTACACCTATTACGCTTATTGGATAGTCTTCTTCTAAACCATAGGCAGGTGCCGAACGGTAGGGAATGAAGAAAACCATTTAGCCTAAAAGGTGTACAGAAGGTATTGAGTAAAGATAAATAAAGGGATTAGTAAAAGGGAAAAGTAAATTGCGGCTGCTATTCACAACCAAACCAAGTATTTCTTCGCCACTCCTACTTCACCTTTGTATTTCTCCAGGATACTCCGTATCACTATGAAGATCCACAGTTTATTGGATACTCCATCGAATGGTTATATATGAACTCGAATGAACTTGTTCCAGTTCGGGGATGGATTCTGGTTCAGGAGAAATAGGAATAAGGTTTATTCAGTTGTCTTTTATCTTCACCTTCTCTCAGGTTATGAGTACTCCTAGGATTAGGAGAGTACACCCATTATGCTTATTGGATAGTCTTCTTCCAAACCATAGGCTGGTGCCGAACGGTAGGGAAGGAAGAAAACCATTTGGCCTAAAGGGATGTAAAGAAGGTAATGACTAAAGACATATAAAAGGATTTGGAGAGATGGCAAAGAAATATACAGTTACAGCTGTGAATCTAATAATGGAAGAGGCATTACTAGGAATACCCGGATACACCTTCGAAACATTTATATGTTTCAGTTTCACTATGTATTGTTAAAGGAAAACTGATTTCCCAATTAACCCTTGCTCCAGGGTATGTATTTACCAGGTTTGATTCTCACATCTGTATGGTTTTACCGATGATGAGTGGGAGTAAGTTATTGGGAATTGGGTGATCATCCTCATTATGTCGGGATTCGTTGTAATTGGTGATATTTGAGGAAATCGCCTGGGTTGTTTGCTGGACAGCAAATATTTGGTTTTGAATATCCGTTGTTATGCACCAATTTCAAATTGATATATTTGTACGTTTATTTTTATAAAGTGAGATATAACTTTTTGAAATTATGTCCATGACATTTACCTATATCAGTGGATGGTTAGGTAAGGAGCATTAAACAGCGGTGTAATTCTTCTTAACCATAAGTACAATTTTCAACCTACAACAAACAGGGAATGAGTTATTACACTCAGAGGACTTATACAGAGTATTGTATGTTGTCCAGTGTCCATGAGGACAGAAGGGTTGGTACTCGTACTATATTCTGTTTACTTGTGACTTCTCTAGTTCTTAGACATGTGTTTCGTAGAAATGCAAGGTCTAAGTTTTGAGAAGTTGTAGGTATAAGAATAAAGTAGAGAACCAGGTATTGCAAGTATCAGGATTCTTCAAGGTGATCGAAGATGTAGATACTTGTGTATGGTATTCAGTTGATAGTAATGATTATGAGAACTTTCTTCTTTTTCAGGTTACTCATATCTGGATGTATTCCTAAGTTGAGTAATGCTGATCGGCCTCTCTCCATTTAGTTGACATGCACTGGAGAAAGCTGCATGATTTGAAACTGGTTCAATTAAATCAGTGCCTCTGTTTCTGTATTGGATATAGAACAGTTCACATCTTGACATTGTTAAGTTACGGGGAGTTGTCCGGCTTATACTTAAAACCAGACTGTGGATAACTCAAGGCACGTTTCTGTAATGGCTGTTTGTGGGTTGACCCGGGCTATGACGAGGGTTGACCTTCTACCATCTGGAAGATCTATAGCGATATTATTCTTGACTCGCCACAGTTTTAGTAAAATGGATTTTTTCAGAAAACAGTAGTGGGAGTATGGTAGAACTGGAAGTGATTCCAGAACCGCAAACGATTACTGAAAATTTGATAGGAACCTAAAGATTCAATCTGGATTGACATTCCATTGGCCACTCCGCAGATATGGTGGGTTATCTCAGGCACCCGAGAGGTACTCCGGTAGCCTCAAGGACGGTGACAGGGAGGTTCTTGTTTACCCAGGCTTGACACTACTGTTGTTCCAGACTATGAGGCCCGGCAGAAGGATGAGTATAGCGTCGTTCTGAACTGGCTTTAGAAGTGCACGTGTATATGACTCTGCCAAAGGGTTGTCGTAGTCAGTGGGAGCAGCGGAAGTATAGTGGAAAAGTGGCTTATGTCTATTTATAGACTAAAGCAGAAATAGCGGAGATAGATTATCTATTTCTGATATGACAGTCATAGGTTTGACTTCATCAGAATAGGGGATGGATCTATTGAGAAGGTAGTAAGGTATGATGTCCTGGTATTTGGATGACATACACAGAGTAGGAAGTGAAATTCCTATACTACGATCGGTTATACTTTGGTTGTCACACAGTGGTTTCTCCATAAGGACATGGATTTCATATCAGACATTTTGGTTACTGGATCTATGGTTTTAGATGTAGATTTGGGAAGTGTCCCAATCAGGGTACTTAGACAGCATTCTAAAGGTATTTAGAATGGACGACTCCTGGCACGGTAGTGTACCTGCAGGTGATGGAGTCACCCTCTCTAAAGGTGTCTTACAGACTAAAGGGGAGAGGGATGTGCATGATTGGCACATCACTTGCTTAGGCAATTGAGTCAATCATGAGATGTCAAGTACCACACCAGGTGTTGTTTTTGCACTAGATGCAATAATTTGATATTAATCCTATCCTGGAGAAACGTTCGGAAGCAGTTTTAGAACATAAGTGGATGTTCTAGGGAAATGATAACGGCAGCCTCCTTCGGGAGACAGTTATCATTCCAGGCTTCCAAAGTGACCTGCATGACAGAGTGGCTGTCAGAATTATAGTTTTCCCTCTGATGAGGGGCAGTATTTTGGACAGGTGGTCCAAGCGGATACTGAGGGAGGCATGGCGCAGGATACTGATTGGTTTCAGTTGACGATACTGTCTAAGAAGTTTAGATTTGGAGTTCATTTATGAACTAGGTCCCATCAGATATCCAGACATATTCTAAGACAGGTATTGCTCATTTCAAGAGAGATGGCTTTCTCCGCGAACTTGAGATAAAGAGAGACATAGAAAGAAACATCAGGGCGGATCCACTAGCTGAGGCTATTACTCGAACGCAATAGTTTCGCAAACGAGCTTTGTGAGACTGATTAGTAGAGGAGTTGGGTGTTCGGTATCACACGGGCTGTAAGTATGCGACCTCGCAATAATTAGACTTGAGTACAAGTCGGAGATTGTTGGATATAGTGCCCTCAGAGTCAATTATTGGATCGCAGGCACGTGATTGCAATGATTGAGGGAGGACCTATACCGGTAGGACAGTCTTACTCGAGAGTTTTGTATACTATCTGGTTTGTCTTTATCATCGTGTACAAACTTTAAGTGACATTGAGTTCACTATTGCACGTTGATAGAGAATAGTATGCTACCATGGTTTGTCTTTATCATCGTGTACTGCTTTAGGTGGCCTTACAGGTCGCTATTGCACGCTGATAGAGCCCTTAGGATTCTTGCTTGATGACCAGCAGTATGATGGCAATCATATACGTGGGAGCTGGGGTCTATAAGCACATCCTTAGAAGGTCCCTAGTCGTGGGAGTTTCGAGATTGGGCATCGATACTCCATTAGTAGACTAGTGTATATAGTCGAGACCCCGACGAGGGGTGGCGGCCGGTCTCACAAGCCATTGGTGTCAGTTAGATCACCTAAGATGTATACAGGTGCTCATTGGGTTATGAGTACACCGGACAGGACTCGCCGGGAACATGCTAGTTGGTATTATACCTGACGTCAGATAGCAGTTCCCTGATGACATGTGTACATGTTAGTTCATCGGCCTGAGATCGTCATTTGTCTCGTGTGAGTTCCTACTGTGCTTTGATTACTATCCTACCACGGCTCAAAGGAGTCGTGCAAACAGGTTTTAGTTGGGTACAGTCCCGAGCCATATGGAGGCAGTGAGCGGATCGGCAGGGGTTCGTCTCTCCCGGTATTGGGGGTGAGGTCGCGCTGTGTCTAGGAGAGCCATTACACAAAGTCCTTGGCCAAGGCAGGAGATTTACTGGTAGGTATTCCAGTAGTATCTCAGGGTGTTCTGGGCTACACTCCGACACGACTTGTACCGCTTTTGGGGGTCTGACTTTTACCAACCCCTTAGACCCGACATGCGATGCTCATAGACGAACGGACCGGACTGTACGGATATTGTCACTGACAGGCTCAGTAGGTGTCAGGATGAGTTCGCTCATCGACCTCCCTTTTGGTCAATACCTGGTAGCTCGTTACATACGGCTAATACCTCTGACGTGCTAGTGGTTAAATCCACAGCCAAAGTATTGACGTGTCTTTAGAGTCCTCCACATACAGTTTCTCAAGTTTCGGGCGAAATGTTGTAGAGGCCGTATGATATATGGCAGGGTCCGATCATATACGTGCAGTAGTGCACGGATCATGATCGTGCGGATCATACTAGTAGGCTTTGGTTTAAGCCGGATCCTTGTATTAGATTTGTTGGATTACTTTAGTCTCATCCCATTCGCATTCAGTCGGAATGCGGGTACAGGTATGTATATACAGGTGAGGGGTATCCTTGTGATCTGTTACGAGTTTACTTTAGATGTTGCCGGATCTTTTTGTTGTGGCAAACATTTGGATTAATGTTTGCATTTGGAAATAATGAGCTAGAAACCATCATTTTGTGCATTAAATGATACATGTACTTCATAGGTGAGTCATGGTATCATTTCTTGTGCAAATATCACATTATGTGACTGATTAGTGTATTGAATTGATGTGAGGAGAGAGGGAGGGCAGCCACTTCATATTGGGTTTGCTCTTGTATTTTCTTCTTGCTCTCTCACAATAATTCAACACAAGAAAAAGAAAAGGGTTGCTTCTTCTTCTTCTTCCTCTAGCTTATTATCTCCATCAATGGCAACACCTCTAACCTCCATCCAAATCAATGGATGCAAGAGACAAAGTGATCACAAACATTCTCTACAACACCTTGGACACGTCGGCTAGCACACTTCGTGCCCGAGTTGCTTCGGATGAAGCGGGAGCCCATAAAAAGACTCGTAGATGTGGTGCCCTTTCCGACGAGGAGATCGAGACCGGAGTTGCCGCGAGGAGCTTGGGATAGTGGCCAAAGACCGAAGGACACGGATCGATCGGTATAGCTTTTCAACCCTCTCTCTAGATAGCTAGTTGTAGGTTAATGGTTATGATCCGGGTTTTAAGCATACGATAGCGCCGGTTTTCAAGTCAAGAAAAATTTTCGTTTCCGCATTTTGGCCTTGGAAAGACGGCCGGGGCACTACCGTAGACTTACACTTTGTAGTCCGGTCCTTCACTTCATAATCTCCATGTTGTGGTCCCTTCGCTGCGATCATCAAGTTCTGGACTCTCGAGAGGGTTCACGAAGAGAAAGATGGAAGCTTGCTTCCGATCTTCGATAACAAAGATGTTCTACCTTGAAATTTCATTAACACAAACTCTCACTCACTGAATGAAGTGAACACCCTAATCTAAATGGCTAGGATAGATTAGGATGATGAAGTAAGAATCTAGCTCTCATTTTTTTTCATTAACTCACTCATTTTCATCGCTTCATAAAATGCTAGAAAGCTTTTCATGAAAGAAGAAGGAAGAAGAAGATGAGTAATCATTTGTGATGAATAATGAAATGTTGTGATAATTCCTTATGCAACCATGGTTGCTAATAAAATAATAGCTAACCTTTGTAGAGAGTTAACTTGAGTTAAGGGTGTGGTTTGGGTTACAAAATATCATACAAAATATCTTAGCTCATGACAAAAAGAAAAGCTTCTAGAAGCTACAAGAATGAGCTAATCCAAATCAAACCCTAACCTTGATTAATCTCCACTAATCATGTTCCATTAGTAATTATAACATGTTACAATATTATATATCACATATATAATATATTTTGTAACAAAAGAAAATAATACAATTAACATATATCGCACATATTTCAATGTATTACCCGAGTGAGAAAAACAATCTTTAAGTGAGCTTACATTAGTTAATGTAATTTAATATATCAAATATATAATTATACATTAAATTATCAACTCAACACTTAATCCGATAATCCGGCTATTTCACAAATAACCAACTAATATAATCTGTATTAGTTTCATCGAATCAACACTTGATCCGATGACCCGGCTATATCACATATACCCGGCCGATATCTCATATCATGAGAATCTAATACGGTATCACATACACATATTGTTCTCGGTACCGCACATATCACATATGTGCTCTTACTCCGTTTTGCCTGAGTCAAGAAACCTCTGTGTAGGACTCTAAAGAATCGTCAATACGCCGGCAGTAGGTGATGGTCATATCAAACATCCACAAGCTGCAAGCGGTCAGCTAAACGTAACAACCACCCAGGTATTGAGTGCTCAAAAGATCAACAAGCAAGCCTGTACATTCTCCTGTGAATCCAATCAGTAACACTCCCAAACAGTCCGGTCTTTTCGTCTGATATGTCGCATATCTCGCCTAGGGGTGGTAAATATCAGACCCCAGTAGCTTGATAAGTCGTGTCGATATGAGGTCTATAACAGTTCGAGAAACTACTAATAACACTTACCAGTAAATCTCAGCAACCCTGTCCAGGGATTTCCAGTTATAGCCAATCGAACACAGCACAACATCAACTCTGTAGGGTTCCTAGGCACACTAGTGAGGTCTCACAAGGCATCGAACATGCCAATTTCAAAAATTCTAGGTGCCGAGAGACCCGACTACGGATCGTTGGCTAGAAAATTAGGCGAAAAGACTAACTAGTTAACACTTAACTATGAGATACGGAAATACAACCTTTGTAGATCCGGTGCTCCACCTCCATAGCTCCGCAACGAAGTCGTCTCCGCTGTCTAAAAAGAATCCGGGCTCTAGTGTCGGCTTCGTCGGAGAAATGGCGAGCTAGGTCGTCGATGTCCATGCCGAAGATGATCTACGTCGAGGCATCGATAGATCAAGCTCCACCTTCACCTAGCTTTGAAAACTCGTGAAGGAAACACACTCTACTACTTGGCAAGAGGTAGAGGATGAAGAAATAGGAAGTGGGTAGACTTTAGAATTGGATTTCTCACTCATTTCATCAATCCACCATTGATGCAATCAAGCTTTTTCAAGTGAAGAAAAAAAAGAAGAAGAAGAAGCTTGTTATGATAAGAATTAATTTAATTAGAAAAGAAACTCATTCTTATCATAACATGACCATGGTTAGTTGTAGAGAGTGAACTAGGGTTAGTGGGGTGGTTAGGGTTAAGCATGAGACAAAATGGTTAACTAAGTCAAAGCTTCATGAAGATTCATGAACAAAACAAAATAGCAACCATTTTTTCCCTTTTTGCTTTTAATTTTCTTTTCCAAATGAATAACCAATAAATAAATAAATGAAAAAGAAAACATAACCCTAACCATTCACAACCATGGTTTAATCTTTACACTTAACCAATTTAGCATGCATCATCAAACATGATACAATCATGTGCACAAAATCATATCGCATATATAATGCGCACACCCGAGTGAGAAAATCCATTTTAAAGTGAACCGATACTAGTTAATGAAAAGTAATATATCAAATATATAATTATACATTAAATCATTAAATCAACACTTGATTTAACGATCCGGTCATATCGCATATAACCGACTAGTATCCAATGTATCAGCTGATCGAATCAATCCTTGATTCGAAAACTAGGTTATATCACATATAACCATTCGATACATTCATCGCGAGAATGGAATACGGTATCACATACACGCATTATTCTCGGTCCCGCACATATCTCATATGCGCTCCTATTTCGTTTCTCTTGAGCCAGGAAACCTCTGTGTAGGACTCTAAAGACTCGTCAATACGCCGGCAGCAGATGATGATCATATCAAACATCCACAAGCCGCAAGCGGTCTGCTAAACGTAACGACCACCCGGGTATTGAGCAATCTGAAGATCGACGAGCAAGCCCGCTCACACTCCAGTGAATCCAACCAGTAACACTACCGTACAGTCCGGTCTGATCGTCTGATATGTCGCATATCTCGTCTAGGGGTGGTAAACGTCAGACCCCAATAACTCAATAAGTCGTGTCGATATGAGGTCTATAACAATTCGAGAAACTACTGGTAACACTTACCAGTAAATCTCAGCAACCCTGGCCAGGGATTTCCTGTTATAGCCAATCGAACACAGCGCAACATCAACCCCCTATACCGGGAGAGACGAATCCCCTCCTATCGCTCATTGCCTCCATGTGACTCGGGACTGTACCCAAAAACCACCGTTTTGCACGCCTTCTTGGACGTGGTAAGATGGAAATCAAAGCACAGTGGGAACCACACAAGACTCTATGACGATCTCGGGTCAACAGACTACTCTGTACCAGTGTCACCAGAGAACTGCCATCTGACGTGAGGTATAATACCATCTGGGAGTTCTCGGCGAGTCCGTCCAGTGTACCCAGTCTCTACTGAGCACCCGTATATCATCTCTGATATCAAACACCAATGGATATGGGATCATCCATCGCCCATCTGTATGGGTCGAGAAGGTATGCGCTAGTCTACACTGGTATATCGATGCCCCGTCTCGATACACCCTCGACTAGGGACTTTGAAGGATGTACTTATTGACTACCATGTCCCCACTAGTATGATCCGCATCATAGTCCAGGTAGTCAAGTACATATCCTAAGGGCTTTACCAACATGTAACAGAGAGACAATCAGCATACACGTTAAGGTAAAGGGTAACCAGATAGCATACTATCATGTCGAGCAAGAAAGTCCTCCCTATATATGTCCCAGCATCCACTACAATATACATCCTATGTACAGTAATGGCCTCTAGGGCATACATATAACTAACAATCTCACACTTGCACTAGGGCCATCTGATAGCAGTGGTTGTAGTATCTCATACTCAACCATCCCATAAAAGTCTCTCTCTGGGAACAGGCCTTTGTGAGTGGATCCGCTGTGTTGTCCTCTGAGTCTACTCTCCAAACCTCGATCACCCTGGAGATCAACCATCTCCATGATCAAGTGATACTGTCTTAGAATATGTCTGGATCACTGATGGGACGGGCGTTCCTTGGCATAAGCCACAACTCCATTGTCACACAATGGGAGGAACTAAGTTCATCTCATGAACCAATATACACCCAGACAGCCACTTTGGTAGCATCTTAAGTAGCGATGTATCCTGCCTTTATCGTCTAGTATGTCACGGTATCTAGCTTGGAACTCTTCCAACATACCGTCCCTTTACTGAGGGTAAAGACAATGCCTGCGACTGACATTCAGTCGTCTTTATCACCCTGGAACCCTTCCAGTGATTCTTCCCAGGATCGGTTGATACCGTCTCACTACAACTAGTGAGAATCCGAACATCCAATTAAATCTATTTCATAGATCCAAAATCCAGGATTTAGGAGGTATCACTTTGATCCTATATGGAGAATCATTGTGATAATCGGAGATTGATCGAGCGTAGCATAGGAAACTACTTCCCTATCAAGAGTATGTCATCCACGTACTCTACGAGGATCGTCACCATACTCCCTACTACCTTTTTGTTTATACAAGGTTCATCTACCATTTTGATGATGTCAAACTCTTTGACTACTTCATCAAAACAGATGTTCCGACTCCGCGATGCCTGCTTTATCCTATAAAGCATCTTGCACACGTTTCCGCTGCTCCCACTGTCTACGAAGCCCTCTGGCTGTGTACTTATAGACACTCTCTTCTAAACATCATTTAGAAAAGCTGTCATGACACCCAACCACCAGATATCGTAGTCATGGTATGTAGCCGTGGCAAGTAGGATCTGGATGGACTTAAGCATAGCTACTTAGAAAAGGTTTCATCATCATCCATACCTGGTCAATGATGTAGACCTTTAACAAGTCTAGCTTTGAAAGTCTCAACTCTTCCATGTACACCAAGTAATCTTCTCAAGATATACTTGCTCCTGATGGGGATTTTACCCTTCAGATATACCAACCAAAGTCCATACTTTGTTGGTGTATATGGATTCCATCTCAGATCACTAAGCATCCAGCCATTCTTACAGAGTCTTACTCCTGATAGCCAGCTCGAAACTAGTTGGGTCATCATCTCATGATGCAGTCCTCGCTCCCACTGTCATAAAGAAACCGAAGTATCTCTCAGGTGGGTGAGGAACCCTACTAGATCGGCGGAGAGGCTGAGGTTCGTTGGAATCTACTGAATCCTTTGGTTCTATCAAATCATCAGCTGTAGTTTGTATAGCTGGAACCTTTCCAGTTGTACATAACTGACCTTGCCTTGAACTTGTCCGGATTATGCTTTTAGACATAGCCCGGACAATCCCCAAATATTAACTAACTTAAGATATGGGCTCTTCCCCTTCCATATCACATATGAAGTGGTAGGCAATTGATTTGATTCGAACCCTATTCAATAGGTATGCAGCTTCTCAAGTGCATAACACCCAAAAAGGAAATAGGTAACTCAGTAATACTCATCATAGAGCACACCTTATCATATAGGGTGTATCTGCTCCGCCCCGATATACCATCGTGCTATGGTGTATACGGAGGAGTAATGCTGAGAGAGAATCTCATTCTCCTTTAGAATAGTCCTGGAATTCCGTGCTCAAGTATTCTCCTCCTTGATCTCATCATAGGACATAATACTTATACCCGTATTGGTTCTCTACTTCTAACTTATATTCTGTGAATATCTCAAAAGGTTCAGACTTGTGTTTCAACAGGAACATAGGTCTGAATCTCGAAAGATCATCAGAGAATGTAATGAAGTATAAAGAACCAGTCCTGGCATGTGTAGACAGGAGACCTTACATACATTATCATGTATCAGTCCCAAGAGTTTACTAACTCTTTCTCTGCTTCCAGTAAACGGAGCTATGGTCATTTTATCTTTGTGACATGACTGGCAAGTTTCAGAAGATGTAAATTCAAACTGATTTAAATATACATCTAAATGTAACTTCAGCTAGTCGGGTCGCATTGATATGACCTAGTCTACAATACCTCAAGTAGGATTCGTTCATTTCTGAACTCTTCCTCTTGTGTGTGTTCCGTATACTAAGAACTGTAGTTTGATTTAGAACATCAACGCTTTCAGATAACGTGCCTGAACCGATCAACCTTTGATATAGGAAATGTTCAAAACATTATCCAACAATACAAAATTTTATCATTTCTTTGCTAATAAAGAGACTGATATGATTTTGTATATCAGGTTCGGTATCTAATAACATTCGTTCAGAATCAATGTATTGTAATACAGGGTGACAGTGACCAACAGACTTGGCTGCAACTCTTGCCCCGTTTTCTGCCTCATGAAACTTATCACCCGTTCTCAGTTCTCTACCTTTCTGTAGCCCTATGTAACATATTACATATCTGGGATCCTGATCTGGTATCACATACCCAGGACGTAGAGGATACAGAGAAACAGTTCTTTGTAATGAACACACCCGAAGATGATGCATCAACATGCACTCTCTTCGTTTGGGCGGCACGGGAATTCTGGTAATCCCCAATTTCCTGCTCTGTCTTATAACAATTATAAGTTGGAGCGGGACCAACGTTCCCCAGCTCAGTATAACAAGCGGGTTCGGTCAATAATCCGTATTATTATCTTGATTAAGGCGTGATATGGTCGCTACCAGGAGAGAGAGAGAAGAAAACACTCAGCGTGCGCTCTTGCAAGAATAGATTGGTTATTATTTTATCTAATCAGGATGGCTCCCACTGCTTTTTATCAAATCTTCCTTCAAACCCTAAAAGGAAAGACTAGCCGGGATTAATTACACACTACAAGTTCGCCAATCTTTCAGCCAGGCCAGTGTCGGTACTTTGAGGGAGGTCCCCCGTGCTTTCGCACGAACCTAATTAATGTAAACCTCGTTTTCCCAGAGGCGTAACCTCGTTAACACCTACTTGATCGGCTAATTGTAATGTATAAAACTCTCCCAGGAGTAACTCTTACTCGCAGCGGGTATCGGGATCCAACTATCTCATAGAAGGTATGCAATCTCATTGCAAATCTCAACACTTGAAATTCCCGATAATATTTTTGCCCCTAACGTGCTATGACCTTGACGAAAGCCAACAAACCATAGCCCGCTAGTCAAGTTCAACCCGTACATTTCTTGATCGAATTAAACCCACCCGCACGACCCTTGACGAAAGCCAACAAAGCCGCACGACTACCCTAATCCAATCGCATCGTATGCTGACAGATAAGCAACATATAGCTACCGCACACTGCACCTTGACGAAAGCCAACAAATGCAGCACGAATACTATATACAACTTATCTGAAATGACGGAGGGCTACGACAGGTTTTTCTGAAAACCTATTGCGTAATGAACTTGATATCGTTGTAGGATCGAATGAATTTTGAAATGGAGTGTTTTTGAGGCTTTTCTGGTTTTGCTAAAGGAGTCACTCCCGGTGAAGGGATCGTCGGTCCTTTCCTCGTCGAATGAGATGCGGGATATATCGTATATATCACTGTGCAAAGCAAAAACTCTTAAAAGCAATCAAAAGACAAACCGAGTGTGTAGCATCTGCCAGTTATTGCTAAAGGAGTCACTCCCGGTGAAGGGATCTCGGTCCTTGCCTCATCGAATAAGGTGCAGGATATATCATATATACCGCTATGCAAAGCAAGAACTGTAGCTACCTGTTTTATTTTGAAATTCGATTCTACAACATCTTAGGTTTCTTTTATTTCATTAATCACATTAATGAAGTCCCATCATTAAAAGTACCTAAACATCACAGATAAATACGACGTACACTTATGCCATCCGCATTCGCCTCGATGTCCCCTCGTGCACCGTTAGGGTAGGTAACTAACGGCAGAGCAGGGAAGGGCTAGCGCGGGTGTAAAACATAAGTAACATCTATATAATATATCATATATACTATATACTGTATCTATCATCAGAACATCACATGATCACATCACAGATATCGCAGCAGAAGAATCATATGAAATATTGGATATACTAGGACGTCCGTGTTTTCAATACGAGCCAGTATAAAACACGGATTCCACGGTCGTGATGAATAGCCAAACCCACACCCCTAGACCCCTACGAGAGCGGTAAGCAACCCTACCAATTCTAGAGTTAGGAGACCCGGACTCGACTCCTCGAGTTGGTCTCCCACTGGACTCCAGAACCCGGTTACTTGTGCCCTCCTCCTTGGGTCTATCCTAGTGCGGAAAAGTAACTAATATACAAACGGTGACATCTTCCGCAACCTGGAAGTGCCCCAATAAAAGAATATTACATACAAGTTTTTACATGAATGAAAATGAAAGACACTCATCTCACATAAAAAAAAACCCCCCGGCTATTCAAACACGACGATCCAATATAACATATCCAGTAACACATAACATCACATGTCATCAACGTAAGTAAATATGTCCATCCCAATTGTCGTTGATATATAGCAACGAAACCGGCGATATCACATATTACACTTACGGCCACAGAAAAGAAAGTGTAAAACTACAACAGTTGGAATCCGCAACCACCTCAGACATCGCATGCCTGACCAAATGAATTTCTTAGACATCGCATGCCTAACAATTATAAACCCCGCATTTTAGTCTCGTTATCGAAAACAATTTTCAATATCAAGTCGGGCAATTCAACAAGATTCCCGACATCCTGATCGAATACTCGTCGCAAACTTCAGTAGGCGGCCGCACCCCCGATACCGTCGACGAAGTGCACCAAGGCGGAACACCGCTGCCGCGAGCACCCGAACGGATGCTTTCGGCGACGGAGTTCTCCTACAGTCACTTGGTCGGGGCTATGGAGTGAGGCTGTCTATTAAGTTTACCCGGCGAGTATCCGCGTACGCTACGTGATTGCGATGGACTTTTGATCACATCAAAATTCCGTGGCAACCGATCAAGTGAGACTAAACTGCTATGTTTATAACATTCATTCAGTTATCTCATAACTATTGTGAATTCCAATTATTGTATCCCATTCCAGATAAACAGAAAATGTTAAACTTTCCGATCGAACATTCGAACACCCAAGTTTTTCCGATACAATCCAACACATGAAATAAGTCTAACAACATTCATTTCGTGCCTCAGTACCAACGGTCCAGCCGTAGAAGGGTCAAGCCAACGCCTCACATGTGGCACGCCGTACTGCCCCAAACCCGAAGGTTCAAAGGGCAGTTCAAGACGGTCACATAATCGAGTTAAGGTTTGTTGTCTTCTAGAGGGTCCATCGAGTTACTTGCACTACTTAGAACGTCGTTAAACTACGGAAAAATCCAACACTTGGAAATTTCCCGACAGGGGAAAAATCGGGTATTTATATCTGGTCGAACTTTTTAACATATTCTAAAATTTATCCGGAAAGCCACATAGACAAAATTTGATACTCCGATCGAAACACCGAATCCCCAAAACAAATGCAGAAAATTCAACTCTTGAATAATATTTAAAAATACCCAGAGAACTCAGCACAGAAAACTAATAATTACTGTGCAAATTTTGGTCAACGATGCAACAGTGTTGCCGCGGAACCGCCGCGCCACGTGGGCTAAGGCCGCGGTTCCGCGGCTGTTTGATGGAATTACGACCAAAATTTTTCACCGTAATTCTTAGAAAACCCTGCTTATTTTTCTGCATATTTTTAATTTGGAAAAATCCCAATTTTTGGAAAAAGGACAGAGAGCATTTTGGGTTTGGGTTTTCGGGTTCGTTCGGGTTTCAAAATCTGTCTAGACTTCGCCTAAGGCTCTAGCTAGGCTCTGATACCACTGTAGGGTTCCTAGACACACTAGTGAGGTCTCACAAGGCATCGAACATTCCAATTTGAAAAATTCTAGGTGCCGAGAGACCCGACTACGGATCGTTGGCTAGAAAATTAAGCGAAAAGACTAACTAGTTAACACTTAACTATGAGATACGGAAATACAACCTTTGTAGATCCGGTGCTCCACCTCCATAGCTCCACAACGAAGTCGTCTCCGCTGTCCAAAAAGAATCCGGGCTCTAGTTTCGGCTTCGTCGGAGAAATGGCGAGCTAGGTCGTCGATGTCCATGCCGAAGATGATCTACGTCGAGGCATCGATAGATCAAGCTCCACCTTCACCTAGCTTTGAAAACTTGTGAAGGAAACGCACTCTACTACTTGGCAAGAGGTAGAGGATGAAGAAATAGGAAGTGGGTAGACTTTAGAATTGGATTTCTCACTCATTTCATCAATCCACCATTGATGCAATCAAGATTTTTCAAGTGAAAAAAAAAAAGAAGAAGAAGCTTGTTATGATAAGAATTAATTTAATTAGAAAAGAAACTCATTCTTATCATAACATGACCATGGTTAGTTGTAGAGAGTGAACTAGGGTTAGTGGGGTGGTTAGGGTTAAGCATGAGACAAAATGGTTAACTAAGTCAAAGCTTCATGAAGATTCATGAACAAAACAAAATAGCAACCATTTTTTCCCTTTTTGCTTTTAATTTTCTTTTCCAAATGAATAACCAATAAATAAATAAATGAAAAAGAAAACATAACCCTAACCATTCACAACCATGGTTTAATCTTTACACTTAACCAATTTAGCATGCATCATCAAACATGATACAATCATGTGCACAAAATCATATCGCATATATAATGCGCACACCCGAGTGAGAAAATCCATTTTAAAGTAAACCGATGCTAGTTAATGAAAAGTAATATATCAAATATATAATTATACATTAAATCATTAAATCAACACTTGATTTAACGATCCGGTCATATCGCATATAACCGACTAGTATCCAATGTATCAGCTGATCGAATCAATCCTTGATTCGATAACTAGGTTATATCACATATAACCATTCGATACATTCATCGCGAGAATGGAATACGGTATCACATACACGCATTATTCTCGGTCCCGCACATATCTCATATGCGCTCCTATTTCGTTTCGCTTGAGCCAGGAAACCTCTGTGTAGGACTCTAAAGACTCGTCAATACGCCGGCAGCAGATGATGATCATATCAAACATCCACAAGCCTCAAGTGGTCTGCTAAACGTAACGGCCACCCGGGTATTGAGCGATCTGAAGATCGACGAGCAATCCCGCTCACACTCCAGTGAATCCAACCAGTAACACTACCGTACAGTCCGGTCTGATCGTCTGATATGTCGCATATCTCGCCTAGGGGTGGTAAACGTCAGACCCCATAACTCAATAAGTCGTGTCGATATGAGGTCTATAACAATTCGAGAAACTACTGGTAACACTTACCAGTAAATCTCAGCAACCCTGGCCAGGGATTTCCTGTTATAGCCAATCGAACACAGCGCAACATCAACCCCCTATGCCGGGAGAGACGAATCCCCTCCCATCGCTCATTGCCTCCATGTGACTCGGGACTGTACCCAAAAACCACCGTTTTGCATGCCCTCTTGGACGTGGTAAGATGGAAATCAAAGCACAGTGGGAACCACACAAGACTCTATGACGATCTCGGGTCAACAGACTACTCTGTACCAGTGTCACCAGAGAACTGCCATCTGACGTGAGGTATAATACCATCTGGGAGTTCTCGGCGAGTCCGTCCAGTGTACCCAGTCTCTACTGAGCACCCGTATATCATCTCTGATTTCAAACACCAATGGATATGGGATCATCCATCGCCCATCTGTATGGGTCGAGAAGGTATGCGCTAGTCTACACTGGTATATCGATGCCCCGTCTCGATACACCCTCGACTAGGGACTTTGAAGGATGTACTTATGGACTACCATGTCCCCACTAGTATGATCCGCATCATAGTCCAGGTAGTCAAGTACAGATCCTAAGGGCTTTACCAAAATGTTACAGAGAGACAATCAGCATACACGTTAAGGTAAAGGGTAACCAGATAGCATACTATCATGTCGAGCAAGAAAGTCCTCCCTATATATGTCCCAGCATCCACTACAATATACATCCTATGTACAGTAATGGCCTCTAGGGCATACATATAACTAACAATCTCTCTATACAGGGAGAGACGAATCCCCTCCTATCGCTCATTGCCTCCATGTGATTCGGGACTGTACCTAAAAGCCACCTTTTTGCATGCCCTCTTGGATGTGGTATGATAGAAATCAAAGCATAGTGGGAATCACACAAGACTCTATGATGATCTCGGGTCCACAAACTACTCTGTACCAGTGTCACCAGAGAACTGCCATCTGGCGTGAGGTATAATACCATCTGGGAGTTCTCGGCGAGTCCATCCTGTGTACCCAGTCTCCACTGAGCACCCGTATACCATCCTTAATGTCAAACAATGATGGATATTGTATCATCCATCGCCCATCATATGGGTCAAGATGCATATACGCTAGTCTACTCTGGAGTATCGATGCCCTGTCTCGGTACTCCCACGACTAGGAACATTTGAAGGATGCACTTGGCGACTACACTGTCCCCACTAGTATGATCTGCGTCATAATCCTGGTAGTCAAGTACTCATCCTAAGGGCTTTTTCAACATGTAACAAAGAGACAATTAGAGTACATGTTAAGATAAAGTACAACCAGATAGCATACTATCATGTCGAGCAAGAAAGTCCTCCCTATATATATCCAAGCATCCATTAGAATATACATCATATGTACAATAATGGACTCTAGGGCATACATATAACTAACAATCTCCCACTTGCACTAGGGCCATCTGTTGTGGTATCGCATACCCAACAATTAGCTGTGGTTAAAGTATCTTATACTCAACCTTCCCATAAAAGTCTCTACTGGGAAAAAGGCCTTTGTGAGTGGATCCGCGCTGTTGTCCTCTGTGTCTACTCTCCTAACCTCGATCTCCCTGGAGATCAACCATCTCCATGATCAGGTGATACTGCCTAAGAATTATATCTAGATTTCTGATAGGACGGGGGTTCCCTGGCATAAGCCACAACTCCATTGTCACACAATGGTAGGAACGAAGTTCATCTTATGAACTAATATATATCCAGACTGCCTCTTTGGTAACGATGTATCTTGCCTTTAATTGTCTAGTAAGTCACAGTATCTAGCTTGGAACTCTTCCAACATACCGTCCCTCCACTGAGGTAAAGACAATGCCTGCGACTGACATTCAGTCGTCCTTATCACCTTGGAACCTTTTCCAGTGATTCTCCCCAGGATCGATTGATACCATCTCACTACACCTAGTGAGTATCCTAACATCCAATTAGATCTATCTCATAGATCCAAAACCCAGGATTTAGGAGGTATCACTTTGATCCTATATAGAGAATCCTTGTGATAAGCGGAGATTGACCGAGCATAGCATACGAAACTCCTTCCCTATCAAGAGTATGTCATCCACGTACTCTACGAGGATCACCACCATACTCCCTACTACCATTTTTTATATACAAGGTTCATCTACCATTTTGATGAAGTCAAACTCTTTGACTACCACATCAAAACAGATGTTCCAACTCCGCGATACCTGATTTATCATATAAAAAATATTGCACACATTTCCGCTGCTCCCACTGTCTACGAAGCCCTCTGGCAGTGTACTTATAGACGCTCTTTTCTAAATCAACATTTAAAAAAGCAGTCATGACATCCATCCGCTAGATATCGTAGTCATGTTATGTAGCCGTGGCAAGTAGGATCTGGATGGACTTAAGCATAGCTTTGAAAGTCTCAACTTTTCCATGTACACCAAGTAATCTTCTCAAGATATACTTGCTCCTGATGGGGATTTAACCCTTCAGATAAAGCAACCAAAGTCCATACTTTGTTAGTGTATAAGGATTCCATCTCAGATTACTAAGCATCCAGCCATTCTTACAGAGTCCCACTCCTGATGGTCTTCTCGAAACTATTTGGGTCATCATCTCATGATGCAATCCTCGCTCCCACTGTCATAGAGAAACCGAAGTATCTCTCAGGTGGGTGAGGAACCCTACTAGATCGGCGGAGAGGCTGAGGTTCGTTAGAATCTATTGAATCCTTTAGTTCTACCAAATCATCAGCTGCAGTTTGTATAGCTGGAACTCCTTCCAGTTCTACCTCATGTCCACTAATTTCTTCACAAGAAATTGCCTTTCACAAAGGTGGCATGTTGAGAAACAAAACATCTTTTGTTCCTCGGTTAGGTAGAAGATATTCCCTTGCGTATGCTTGGGATATCCAACAAACTTCCATAGATCTGACTTTGCCTCGAGCTTGTCCAGATTTTTCTTTTAGACATAGGCCGGAAAACCCCAAATCTTAACTTACTTAAGATATGGGCTCTTCCCATTCCATATCACATATGAAATGGTAGGCAACTGATTTGATTGGAACCCTATTCAATAGGTATGCAGCTTCTCAAGTGCATAACTCCCAAAAGGAAATAGGAAACTCAGTAGTACTCATCATAGAGCGCACCATATCAAATAGGGTCTATTTGCTCTGCCCCGATACACCGACGTGCTATGGTGTATACGGAGGAGTAATGCTGAGAAAGAATCTCATTCTCCTTTAGAATAGTCCAGGAATTCCGTGCTTAAGTATTCTCCTCCTTGATCTCATCAAAGAAAATAATACTTATGCCTGTTTTTGGTTCTCTACTTCTAACTTATATTCTGTGAATATCTCAAAAGGTTCGGACTTGTGTTTCATCAGGAAAATATTTCTGAATCTTGAGAGATCATCAAAGAATGCAATGAAGTACAAAGAACCGGTCCTGGCATATATAGACAGGGGACTTTCATACATCAACATGTATCAAACCCAAGAGTTCACTAACTCTTTCTCCGTTTCCAATAAACAGAGCTGTGGCCATCTTATCTTTGTGACATGACCGGCAAGTTTCACAAGATGTAAATTCAAACTAATTTAAATATGCATCTAAATGTAACTTCAGCTAGTCGGGTCACATTGATATGACCTAGTCTACAATACCTCAAGGAGGATTCGTTCATTTCTGAACTCTTCCCCTTGTGTGTATTTTGTACTTTAAGAACTGTGGTTTGATTTAGAACGTCTATGCTTTAAGTTAACGTGTCTGATCCGATCAACTCTTGATATAGGAAATGTTCGAAACATTATCCAACAATACAAAATTATATCCTTCTTTACTAATAAAGAGACTGATATGATATTGTAAATCAGGTTCGGTATCTAATAACATTCGTTCAGAATCAATGTATTCTGGTAATACAGGGTGATAACTGCCAACAGACTTGGCTGCAACACTTGCATCCTTTCTAACTCTTGAAACTTATCACCCGTTCTCAGTTCTCTACCTATCTGTTGCTCATGTAACAAATTACATTTACAGGATCCTGATCCGGTATCTCATACCCAGGACGTAAAGGATACTGAGAAACAGTTCTTATTTAATGAACTCACCAGAAGAAGATACATCAGCATGTACTTTCTTCGTTTATGCGGCACGGGAATTCTGGTAATCCCATATTTCCTGCTCTGTCTTATAACAATTATAAGTTGGAGCAGGACCAACGTTCCTTAGCGCAGTATAACAAGCGGGTTCGGTCAATACATCCGTATTATTATCTTGATTAAGGCATGACATAGTCGCAACCAGGAGAGAGAGAGAAAAAAACACTCAGCGTGCGCTTTAACAAGATTAGATTGGTTATCAATTTATCTAATCAGGATGTCTCCTACTGGTTTAGTCAAATCATCCTTCAAACCCTAAAAGGAAAGACTAGCCGGGAGTAATTACACTCTACAAGTTCGCTAATCTTTCAGCCAGGCCAGTGCGGTACTTTGAGGGAGGTTCCCCACGCTTTCGCACGGACCAAATTAAAATAAATCTCATTTTCCCAGGGGCGTAACCCCGTTGACACCTTTCTAGACACCTACTTGATCGGCTAATTGTAATGTGTAAAACTCTTCCAGGAGTAAATCTTACTCGCAGCGGGTATCGAGATCCAACTATCTCATAGAAGGTATGCAATCTCATTGCAAATTTCAACACTTGAAATTCCTAATAATATTTTACCCCTAGCAGCTATATGACCTTAACATGGTCAACAAATCATAAGTGCTAGTCAAGTTCAACCCGTCATTTCCCGATTGAATTAAACCCACCCGCACGACCCTTAACATGGTCAACAAAGTCGCACGACTACCCTAATCCAATCGCATCATATGCTTATACAGATAAGCACTAATCAGCTACCGCACACTACGTCTTAACATGGTCAACAAACGTAGCACGAATACTAACTAGTACTTATCTGAAATGATGGAGGGTTATGTCAGGTTTTTAAGAAAACCCTTTGCGTAATGAACTTGATATCGTTATAGAATCGAGTGATTTTGAATGGAGTGTTTTTGAGGCCTTTACTAGTTTTGCTAAAGAGGTCACACCCGGTGAAGGGATCGTCGGCTCTTTCCTCATCGAATAAGGTGCAGGATATTTCACAAATATCACGGTGCATAGCAAGAACTATAAAAACAATCAAAAGAAAAATCGAGTTTGTAGCATCTGCCAGTTATTGCTAAAGAGGTCACTCCCGGTGAAGGGATCTCGGCTCTTTCCTTATCGAATAAGGTGCTGGATGTTCTTCAAGGAACACCGCTATGCAATGCAAGAACTAGAGCTGCCAGTTTTTAAACAAGTTTCTACAGCATCTTTAGGTTTCTTTTAGTTTCATTAATCTCATTAATGAAGTCCCATTTTAATTATGCTTCACAAACATCAAATTTGAAACGAAATCTGCAATATAACATATATCTCATATATATAATATAAACATTCATCTCAGGCAGTAATATGATCTCATCACAGAATATTGCAGCAGAAGAACATATATGAAATATTGGATATACTAGGATGTCCGTGTTTTAATACGAGCCTGTATAAAACACGGATTCCACGGTCGTGATGAATAGCCAAACCCACATCCCTAGACCCCTACGAGAGCGGCAAGCAACACTGCCAATTCAAGGGTTAGGAGACCCGGTCTCGACTCCTCGAGATGGTCTCCCACTGGACCCTAGAACCCGGTTACTTGTGCTCCCCGCCTTGGGTCTACCTAATGCGGAAAAGTAAATAATATACAATGGTGACATCATCCTCAGCCCGGAAATGCCCCAATAAAAGAATATTACGTACAAATGAATTTTACATGAATGAAAAAGAAAAACTCTCATCTCACATAAAAAACCCCGGCTATTCAGAACACGACGATCCAATATAACATATCACAGCAACACATAATATCTCATATCATCAACGTAAGCAAGTATGCGTATCCCGATTGTCGTTGATGAATAGCAATGAAGCCGGCGATACACCACATACTACGCTTACGGTCACATAAAAGAAAGTGTAAAACTACAACAGTTGGAATGCGCAACCTCCTTACACATCGCATGCCTAACCAAATGAATTCCTTAGACATCGCATGCCTAACAATTATAAACCCCGCATTTTAGTTTCATTCTCGAAAACACTTTTCAATATCTAGTCGGGCAATTCAACAAGATTCCCGACATTCTGATCGAATGCTCATCGCAAACTTTAGTAGACGGCCGCACCCCCGGATGCCGTCGACGAAGTGCACTAAGGCGGAACACCGCTGCCGTGAGCACCCGAACGGATGCTTTTGGCGACGGGGTTCTCCTACAGTCACTTGGTCGGGGCTATAGGGCGTGGCTATCTATTAAGTTTAACCGGCGAGTATCCGCGTACAATACGTGATTGCGACGGACTTTTGATCGCATCAAAATCCCGTGGCAACCGGTCATCTGAGACTAAACTGCTAGATTTATAACATTCAAATTAGTTATCTCATAACTATTTGTGGATTCCAAATATTGTATCACATTCCAGATAAATAAACAGTGTTAAAGTTTCCGATCGAATAAACAAATACCCAAGATTTCCAAAATAGCTCAACACTTGAGCGGAGTTCAAAAAAATATCCATCACATGCCACAGTACCAATGGTCCAGCCGTAGAAGGGTCAAGCCAATGCCTCATATGTGGCAACGCCGTACTGCCCCAAACCCTAAGGTTCAGAGGCGGTTCAGACTGTCACATAATCGAGTTAAGGTTTGGGTTCTTCTAGAGGGTCCACCGCGTTACTTGCATGATTTTCCGGAAGTTTCAAACTCGAGAAAAAATTCAACTTTTGAAAAAATTTCCGACAGGGGAAAAAGTGAGTTAATGATATCCGTTCGAACTTTTTAACAGTTTCTAAAATTATCCGGGAAAAATTAAACGAAGTTAAATTATCCGATCGAATCAACGAGTCCCCAATACATCCCAGAAAACTCAATACTTGAGTATAATTAAAAATACCCAGAAATATGGACAAATACCAACGGATCAACCCTGCCAGTATGAGCCCATAACTCCCAAATACGGCCGCGGAACCGCCGCAGGAAGTATGCTCCTGCCGCGGTTCCGCGGTGACTTCAGGGAGTTCGGGTGTCGTATTTTAGGGTAATCCTTAGAATTTCCTGCTGATTTTTTTGAGTATTTTTAATGCAGAAAAAATCACATTTTTACAAAAATTCCAGAGAAGGGTTTGTTTTGGGGTTTCGTGGTTCGATCGGACTTTAAACTTCACCTAGACTTCGCCTAAAGCTCTAGCTTAGGTCTGATACCACTGCAAGGTTACTAGGCACTCTCACAAGGGTCTATCAGGCATCAACCATGCCCGATTTAAAATTTAGACGTGCCGAACAACCCTAACCAAGATCTTTAAACTAGAGATTAGGCGAAATAAAGCATGTTAAACACTTTAACATCTAAGAGTTTGGGATTACAACCTTTGTTGTCTGGTCCTTCACATCATAAGATCCGTGTTGTGGTCCCTTCGCTGTGATCATCAAGTTCCGGACTCTCGAGAGGCTTCACGAAGAGAAAGTTGCAAGCTTGCTTCCGATCTTCGATAACAAAGATGATCTACCTTGAAGTTTCATTAACACAAGATCTCACTCACTAAATGAAGTGAACACCCTAATCTAAATGGCTAGGATAGATTAATATGTTGAAGTAGGATTTTATGTAACGTTTCAGAAATCGTTTTGCGAATTTTCCCGTTTTAGGGCAAATTTGTCGGTTTTTCCCGTTTTAACCCGATTTCGATCAAACGTCCGTATAAACTTGCCGGCACCTAGTTTAGCTAAAATAAAGCTTGTGCGCGAACTTTGGGAGTATTTGGGAGGTTTTGGTTCAGATAGATTTTTTCCGAAATAAAATATTATTTTAAGCGGTATTTTGTGCACGTAAATCGGAAAAAAAAAATTCTCTTATGAATAAATTAATTTTTGTCACTAGAATATTTTGGAAACATCTTTTTAAATATCTATATATTTTTGGAGTGCAAAAGGAATTATTTTAAAAAGAAAAGAAAAGGTGTAAAGGTGGCATTTTAGCATTTATTAGCATTTATTACTCTTTTTCCTCGCATTTTCTTCACAAAAATTCACAAAAATACCCCCCTCACCCCTTTGGCCGGCCCTTCCCTTCCCCTTGCTTTCCCTTATCATTTCCACCCATTTTCAACTCTTTTTGCATCAAATAAATCATGAAAAATCCAAATAAAATCACAAAAACTCAATTATATTCATTTTCCTTCTTTCTTCTTCACAAAAGTAGCTTGGATCTTCATTCAAAACATCATTTTGGAGGAAAAGATGATGAGTTTGGTTTCTTGGTTTTGATCTTTTGTGGAGGTATAAAACCCTAACCCTAATCCTTTTTGTTGTTTCTAAATTTCTAATTAGCATATTAATTGTTTATTTAAGCTTTTAATTTCATGTTTGAAATTCAAGACTTGATTTTTATGATAATCTAGTTAGGGTAAAACTTGATTTATATGTTTAATGTTTATTTGAAGTGTTAATTTGTGTTTTGGAGAAGATTAACCTAGTAGAAAATGTTAATTTTTGCTAATGAACACATTGTTTAATTATGCAATTTTGCTTACTAGGTTTTTGCTAAAATTTATTTAGCAAGTGTTAAAAATATAGAAATGGTTTTTATAGATTAGTTAAGCTATTTTAAGGTGTTTATAATCGCTAGATATGCGTTAGCTTGAAACTAGTGCAAAATATTGCGATAGGTTGCTTACTAGATTTCGGGGTTTTTCCGACGTGGGTCCGATTGGTCGTTGCGAGGTTATATCTATTGTATTCATCGTAATTTTTGTGTTGTGTTGCGCGATCGGGAAGATCGGGGTCTAGACTTGTGTTTTGTAGTTTAGCGACCCCAATTAGGGTTTTTGGCCGATGTCGTGCGCGATAGATGCGCTAAGCGCGCAGTGTAATTTTCCGAGCGTTTTCTTCGCGTTTCGTTGTCTTTTCGTCATTGTAGGATATTTGCTTATGTGATATGTTTGTGAAATTTTAGGTTCGCAAGGGGAGACTTCGGACGCTACGACAAGGGAAAACAGGTGGTAGGCTTCACTTAGCCAGGAGCGTTGGTGAGTAGATTTAATATCTACAGGGGAATCGCCCGCATGGCGTTATGCGTCAGGGCTAGAGACTTTATTACTTATCGCATATTCTATGTCATATTTAGAATTGCGCATTTACCCTATTACTTAGATATTGTTGTGTTTGGACTAGTATCCTTAGGACACTGCACATATTATTGACGATTCATATTGCACGAGCACTGATTGTATGCTACACACACCGTCAATAATTGCCATGTCACGCACAACCCACTTATAGATATGATATTGCTTGGTTAGGGACATTGAGACTCTGATTCATATTTCTTTACTCATTGGATTATAGCATACCTGTATACCTACATGCTTACATATATGCTCTGACATACTTACGTTTTAGATACCGGTATACCTATAGAGTATCGTACCATTAGTGATAGGTATATGCACACTTTATGACATAGCTACAGGTATACCTTGCACACCTATTTCACTTATACCCAAGGGGTATACTACATCATTACTTATAGGTAGATACATATATCTTGCTATACCTTTATGTTGCACATATATCTGGTTATAGCTACATGTTTACCTTTACTTGATATTATTTTAGAATTGGAGAGATTTGGAACCGCATGATATTATATTAACTTGTTACAGTTAATTGCTGCTTTTCTTTTATATGCTCGCATTTCAGATTTATGATGCGTATAATTTATTCATGGATTTTCGCATTGAGATATGGATTTTTCATGATGTTTTCTGGATTTGGGAACCGTGGTAGTTCATGAAATTATCCATTATTTGAAAAACCCGGTTTCCCTTGGTATGATATTTCAGCAGCCACCATGAGATTTGTCGTTTACGATGTGTATACCCCACACGAGGAAAGGAGGGGTCCGTGTGCGGGTACATGGTGGGGCCCGGAGGTACCCCGAAGCAAAAAAGATGTCGTGGTGTCAGGCGATGAGGCTTAGGGGAACCATACTATCCGGTGACATTACTAATGACTCAGCGGTTATCATGGGGATACGGACGGGAGTCATGTACGTATAGATACGTCGAGAGGCGAGGGTCAGAGCTAGGCACTCGAGCTTTCGGGATAGCGTATGATACGTACCTATCAGGGTGCCAGTCGTGGTGACAGCACCTGATAGACCTGCATTTCTGTGTCGATGCTTGACACATTGGTTTCATGATATTTCTAATTACTCTTTGTATATATAACAGGGGATTTATCCGCTGTTATATATACCCTTACACCAATATTAGTGGAATGGAACGCTAATATATGTGTATTGACCTCATCATATTTATTTACGCCATTATATTTAGGATGTTAGAATTTTGCTGGAGATTTGACTCGGGATATAAGAGATTCATTTGAGATTGGATACTGGATAGATATGTGAGATCTACTTGATATTATACATTCGAAATATATGAGATCTACTTGCTGTTGTACATTCGAGATATGTGAGATATACTTGATATTGTACATACGAGATATGTGAGATCCACTTGATTTTGTACATTCGATATATACGAGATATACTTGATGATTGTACATTCGATATATGTGAGATATACTTAAGGTTGTACATTCGGGATATATGAGATATACTTGATATTATGCAATTGAGGAGATGTGATATTTAGATAATATGAGAGCCAATTTGGGGGCTGATTTGAGGAATTGGGATTTAAATTGTCTTGCTGGATTGTGATCCTACCACGATGTCAGGATTCCGTAGAAATGACATACTTCACTCCATACCTCACCTTATCTGTTTGTGCACTGCTTCATGTACTAGTAGTACCTGTTAGTGTACCTTTCATGATTGTTGCACATTTACATTCTCATATCCCTATCGCATGATTATTGCATACTGTTGTCATATCATTATTGCTTTATATATATTGGTTGTACCTGCTAGTGTACTTTCCATTATTCTGCATTCATATGACATGTTATTACTGTTAATTGCATATCTTAGATTCACGCTGTACGTGCACACTCGCGATTACCTGCATATGTTATTTACTATTCACGAGTTGGAAACTCACCCCCGTTGTGCCACAAGTGTTACAGAGTGTTCCCCAGAGTAGTCGAGGCTGGCTATTCATCTATCACCTTTTGCTATAGATACCGCATCGGCTCACAGTGTGCAGTTTTGTTCAGGTGGGTTTTGGTGGTTATCTGTATTTGTATTGTATATTCGTTGTATCTTGTACTCTCCATCTATTATTATGTTGTTGACTTAGAGACTTGGTGAGGACGATATTGTATAAATTGTGGATTTGTTGTCTTTTATACAGCTTTCTCTCTATTGTCTTTATTTCTTCGCTGCGGCGTCGTATATTTGTAGTGGTGATTGTTTTCCGCCTTTGGGTGTGTATTTGCTCCCGTTTGGGGATGCTTTACTTTATATTTATGTTGTACCCATTTTTGGGGCTAGCTTTTACAAAGGAGGTGCCGCCAAAATTTTAAAGGAAATAAAAATTGGACTTTTAAAGAATATGGGTTGTGATTTCAAAGACTTTTAAACAATGTTTCTTATCCTTTCTTGTCTTTTAATGGTTTAGATTTCTGGGTTTTGGCTTTCTTTTACTGCGTTAAGCCTGTAGACGTTGCGCAGTATTAGGGCAGTCACGTGCCAATTTCGGGTCGTGACATTTTATCTCTCATTTATTTTCATTAACTCACTCATTTTCATCGCTTCATAAAAAGATAGAAAGCTTTTCATGATAGAAGAAGGAAGAAAAAGATGAATAATCATTTGTGATGAATAATGAAATGTTGTGATAATTCCTTATGCAACCATGGTTGCTAATAAAATAATAGCTAACCTTTATAGAGAGTTAACTTGAGTTAAGGGTGTGGTTTGGGTTACAAAATATCATACAAAATATCTTAGCTCATGACAAAAAGAAAAGCTTCTAGAAGTTACAAGAATGAGCTAACCCAAATCAAACCCTGACCTTGATTAATCTCCACTAATCATGTTGCATTAGTAATTATAACATGTTACAATATTATATATCACATATATAATATATTTTGTAACAAACAAAATAATACAATTAACATATATCGCATATATATCAATGTATTACCCGAGTGAGAAAAAGAATCTTTATGTCACGACCCGAAAGAGCACGTGACTGGCCCTTGAATCATATGAAGTCTATAAGACTCCATCTAATCCAAGTAAGCGAAAGCCCAGAAATCTAAAACCATTTTAATAATAAATGAAGGAGAAATAGTTTTTAGAAGTGAAGAAAACATGTTTTAAAATCAAGGTTTTTAAATAATTAAGCCGAATATGCATTTTTAAAATGTATAGTCATTTATGAAAATTTCGGCAGAGTTTCCTTTGTAAAAACTGGCCCCGAACGGGGTACAACAGGAATAATATATATGCAATGATAAAAGGCATCCCCAAGTGGGAGCTAGCTCTTCGTCAATCGACGGTCACAACCACGCAAGCAATATAATATACAACGCCGAAGGGCGAGGATCAAAACTCAAAAAGAAACTCAAAATAACATGAGAACCGTAATACTACTACATGCGACTCTAAGGACGAAATAATACATAACTGGTTTCTAAGTCTGAACAATATATAAGTTTTGGTTGATGGAATCTCTAGATACAATGAATGATATATATACAATGGTGGTTCTGATGCAAAAGAACCCAACTACCAAACAAATCACCCGCAAAGGAAGCAGTGTTCCAGAAATGCCGCCATGGAAGCTGTACGGCAAAACCTGCAAGAACTGTGGCACAACGGGGGTGAGTTGCCAACTCGTGAATAGAAAATATCTACAAGTAGAAAACGAATGCATGACATAATCCTAGGTCAAAACGATTAGATATAATATAAATCTCAAAAGAATAAGTCTGAAGCATGATAAGGTGGCAATGTAACATCTAAACATGTATGTAGTGCCAAGTGCTCGTTCCAGTGCCTCAGGTAAAGCATATCATAAATATGAGGTATATTTGCATGAATAAATATGATGAAGTATCTAAATTGATATCAATACACATATATTAGCATCCCATTCCACTAATATTGGTGTAAGGGCATATATAACAGCGTCCTCATCCACTGTTATATATACATATGAGGTATGATCAATGTAACCAAAGTCTGTATGCATGTGGATCCCGTCCACGTGTCACCCAATGACAATAAGCATCATGCACGTAAATAGCATAAAGTATATGCATGGAAGTATGAGGATATAATCAAAATCATGGAACCTGAGTGCCTAGCATCGACTCTCGAAAACATCATGAAACATGTGCCTAATATCGGCACGTAAATCCTCATCTATCGGGCTCCGTCTGCGGTATCGGCCCTCGGCCACGACAGTACGGGTTGGCCCATATCCATCTTTCGACTCTGGTCAGTATCCTCCGGATAACCGCCAGATCCAACCAATCACCGGTAGGTAGTGGTCCCTCTGCCAGGCTCATCGTCAAGCTACACAGCAAATCCGTTCTCGCCCCGGGGTACAATACCGGGTCCACCATGTACCCGCAATCGGCCTCGTCCGCTCCTCGAATCGGGTTTCACATGTCACTCTCAGCACCGAGAAAACACAAGGTGGACACACTGAAATATCATATCAAGGGTAACTGGGTTTTTAAAACAATTACATATTCTCTTTTGAAATACCACGGTTCCCAAATCCAGAAATATCATGGAAACAATATATCTCAATGCGTATAATCAAAAAGCTTGATGTATGCGACATGTAAAAGAAATGCAAGCATATCAGTATATCATGCAACATGGAATAGTAATATGCACATATTTAGGGAAACCGCACTTTTAAAATGAATTTTAAAGAGTATCTTGCGGTTCCCAAAACTCTAATCAAGCCAGAATCATCTATGTATGCGCAAATACGTATGAATATACAGTATATAGGTACCCAAGTATGCCATGCAAGGGTCATATCCTGAATGCAACAGTACTACAGTGTAGTGACATGGCAATTATCGATGATGAAGTGTGTGAGCCGGCGCGCAGTGTACGTGGAACATATGCATCATCGATAATGGTGCTGGTGTCCTAACAGAATGATTGTAATATAGCAATAAACACATGCAATGCGATGCGAGTAGCATGAATATGCAGAATCGAATAATCAACGCAACAGTGAAGAATCTACAACAATATAAATATTATGCAGTTTTGCTATTAAAATAAGACGAATCAGGGTTTTTTGGTAAAAGAAGGGCTACGGTGTTTTTAAGAAAAGATGCGTCTTTGAAAATGTCCGTAGAGTCCCCTTTGCCTATCTTTGAAATACTCCCGATTCGTTAGCTTTGAAATAGGTATGACTCGGGTCTAGTCTAATGTCTACTAAATATTCTATATCTAACTATCAAGTCAATCGGGAGGGGTATAGAAACCACCTAAATCTGAGTTGATATATATAAATAAATATAATAGTCGGTGATCCCGCCTCAATAGTATAGCGTACGATACAGTATATCATAAGACCTCCTCGAGTCATGAGTGCAAATCTATCATCAATATAAAGCCCGCACGGTAAATCGTCGTACGGCATCCCAATAGCTGGGTACGGGTCAATCTCACACTCATCACATCAATTATCTGGTATCCTTGTCATCATATCACATAATCTGGGGTACTGATCTAAGTCTAGTACAATCGATACCATCTATATAAATATGAATGCGTGTGTGAAACACACGTCCAAAGGCCCGCTAAAAAAACACATGTCATATCCCAAATACGAATCACATCATATCACCGATCTCACGGTACTATGCTCAATATCATCGACTCATCTCCAATGTCATCCACTATCGTCATCATTCAAGCATATGTATAGCAATAAGCCTGTGTGTGTGTGGTGTAAACCTATTCTAGGGTTCGCAACTAAGAACTATACTAGTTTACTTCTAGGCCCTAATCTAACCATAGTACGTCTAATCTAAATATCCACTACACACTATAAACTATCATATATATAACATATACATATATAGTATACCAACTTCGGACTGCGGCGGTGCTATACGCCATCCACCCGACTTCCCCCGTAGATATAGTCTACTCACCTTGTGTCTTCATTTGTCGACGTCGCTACGCGTTTGCTGGTCATCCCGAAGTCTTCATGGGGTACCTACACATCAAAATATCGTAAATGCGTATTGAAACCAAGTTAAAACTAAAGCGACATACGAAAACCCAAACGATACGCTAAGGGGCCTATAGGTTAGAACCTATGGGTACGCTTTCAAAACCATCAATAAATCCTCGATATCGTCATATAAACGCCAAGTATTCAAGGTAAAACACTGATACACAATTCCAGAATTCAAAATACGGAATATGGAAACACAACTCAAAGCAGCAACTTAGGAAAAAGGCTCCAGATTCTACCCTAGGTCAAATTGGATAATTTTGCACATGCCAGGGGTCTAATATATAGATATAGGAGCTACAGAACCAAAACGATACAAATTGGTGCTGGTCGGCCGCAAATTGCCGCCAGAGGGAATAAATTGGCGGCTGAGGAAGAGAGTTAGGGGCTGGGGTCTTGAGGTTAGCTTCCTGGGGGCCTGCACATGTCACTATCCACCCAAAAATATTTTCAGTGTCTCGGGGTGATATCAGATTCAATATAACCTTCACAGATTCCATAAATCTTCGGATATCGGTTTCTAAATCTGTATTTCGGGTTTCAAGTCTCAGGTTTGGGTCTCAATTCATGCACTAGGGTTTTTGTGTAGCCTCTATTGAGCTCAATTTCACATCACAACTCACAAATTCCACTAAACCCTAACTAGGTTTTCCTAAATCCACAAAATCACACGATATTGATTCTAATCAAGCATGGGGGTAAAAGTAATGCAAAAACTAAGCTAATGGTCCAGAAAATACCTCATTTGGCAACTCAAGAATTTTCTTGAGTTGCCCCTATTGGCCAAAATTCTTGCTTTCTTGGTCCAATATACTTCTCTTGAGCTTGTGCATCTTTTTAGTGAAATGAAGATAGGGTTTTGGAGTTGTTTTTGAGATGATTTGAGGAGTTGAAGAGGGGGAGAAGGAAGGGGCAACAGCAGTTGCAGGAGATGAAGAAGGAGAGGGAAAGAAATGAGTGTTGGGATGAAGGGAAATGGCTAGTCTTTGGTCAAAAGAAAACCATACCTTTCTCTCTCACCCCATACCTCAATATAATAATCCTTTCTCTTTTTCTTTTCTTTTCTTTTCTTAAAACCCTTCTCACTCAAATAGTAAACCCAAAACAACCATGATAGAAATGCACAAGTGTAAAAAAAAAAAAGATATGTACATGCTTTGCACGAAAATGCTAAAAAACCGATAAGCGATTTTAATCGCGATTAGCACTAAATTAGAATATAATTAATCATAAAAACTTTAAAATGGCATAATTTCATAAAATACCCTATTTTAGAATTTTCCTAATTTTTTCCCATTTATCTGTATTTAATTATACCGAAATATTAAAATATTCATTAAAATAATATTAAATTATAAAATTCCCAAAAATAATATTTTATTTTTTTGAAATGTTACAATATTCCCCCCTTAAAGAAATTGGGTCCCCGAATTTAAATTTAAACCCCGAAATACTAAAACATTTAAAAATCCAAGTCGTCGGGACTCCGAAATCATCAATACATAAAACGCATCATAGCGCAATGTATGCGCATAAGTAATGAGCAGATAACTCAAAATCGAAACTCCGCCAAGCATCGCGCAATCATCGGAGTCATGGTAAAGACACAAATGTCAAATCCAAAACAAAACCAATATGATGTACAACAAAACTATACATGTAGACATCAATATATACGTGTAAATAGCTGAAGTAAATGCATGCAAAAATATCCAGGTACTGTCCTCTGACTAGTCCTGCTCAGTTTGAAAACACATAGCAAATATCATAAAAACATACTGATCCATAAGGAATCAATCCTAAAAATGTATATAAGAATACCCTGTGCGTCTGGTGCACACGGAAATCAAAATCCATATATGTGCCACACAGGTGCACAAAACGACATCTAGGTGCAACGGGTGTGCACACAACATCTGTCATAAGCAACATGTGTGCCCGACAGAAAAATCAGGTGCATCTGATATCCACGAAGAATATCGATTTAGTGCATCTGGTGTGCACCAAAATCGTATCTCAAAACATGCGTTCATCACGCGCGAAAATCCAAATCAAATGCACGGAGTGCAAGAATTCAACATCAATATCAGAATCGAAATCGACGGTATACAATACGGCTCAATCCAAATCAAGTATACCGCGGTATATAATCTCACAACCATGTGCATCAGCGTGCACAAATCAAATCAAAACACTAAAAGTGCACAAAAACTATGCTGGAAGCATAAATCAAATCACCGGCATAAAATAGGCATGAAATCACAACCAATACCTCAAGCATAATAACTATGCGCAAAATGCAAATACCCAGTAGGTGCAACCATAGTGCAAGAAAACAAATATCATGAAACTCAGTCATCAAGACTAAATCATGCAAATAGATCGCCCAAAATATCGAAATCCAAGGTGACGGATACGTGATAATCGAATCACAAAATCACAAATCATAAATACCGTCATCGATATATCCTCCTTCAAAGTCGAGAAGGTGTCGGTGCATCCAATGCCAGCAGTGCAAGATATCTACTTGCATCTTGCTCACGGTCTGGCGTCCTCTGTCTCTGGGTCCTTATTTCCTCTGTGGATTACCAATCTCGCAATCCATCGGCTCATCGGCCCTGTCAGGTGTGCTAACGGGGACGATTCCATCCTGGCACTTTTCTGGTCATCTCTCGGTCAATTCTCATGACCACTCGTAAAGCAACACATCACTGGCGCCGACCTCTGGTCCTCTGAATGCACATCGCACATCAGCTCCTGGTGCAAATCTTATTGCAGAAGTGTCCTGGAAGGATTCTGTAACATTTCAAAATAATAAAATATTATTTTTGGAATTTTTATAATTTAATATTATTTTATTGATTATTTTAATATTAAATTTATAATTAAATACCGATAAATGGGAAAAATTTTGGAAAAATTTTGGAAAATTCTAAAATAGGGTATTTTATGGAATTATGACATTTTTAAGTTTTTATGATTAATTGAATGCTAATTTAGTGCAAATCGCGATTAAAAATCGCTAATCGGGTTTTTAGCAATTTTGTGCAAAACATACACATATCTTTTTCCTACACTTGTGTTACATTTTCTTACCATGGCTATTACTTTGGGTTTACTATTTGAATGAGAAGGTTTTAGAAAAGAAAAGAAAAGGATTTTGATTAAAGAAAAGAGGTATGGTAAGAGAGAGGGGGTAGGTGAGGGTGTTGACTTGGCTTTCTCTTTATCTCTTCCTCTCATTTTCTCTCCCCATCTTCCTCCATCTCCTGCTGCTACTTCCATCTTGCTCTCCCCCTTCACAAAATTATCACAATCACACACAAAACAAACTCAAAACCCCATATCGGTTTCACAAAAAATGCACACAAGCTCAAGAACTACGCAATGGACCAAGAAAGTTGATGTTTTGGTGCTGTTGGATGATTCATGAGTCTCTATAGAGGTAATTCCTTCACATTTGTTGTAGCATTTCAAGTGATTTAGCCTCTTTTAAAGTTTGGTGTCGTTTTGTCGAAATTTTGTACACTTTGGACAAAACTAGAGAGGGTTAAGGTAAAGTTGAGATGTGGCTGTGCAATTGGACTCTAATGGTGACCTTAGACCCTATATTGACCAAAACACTGGCCTAGCACAACCTAAAACCCAAAAATACAGAATTACAGAACTTTTCATGTCGGTTTGTGTGATCTGTGAAGGTGTTCTGGAATCTGGAGCAACCCGGGGGCACCAAAAATAAAATTGAGCTGACAGTGAGTCGTGCAGGCACCTAGGAAGCTATCACCAAGACCTGAGCCCCTAACTCAAAACTACGGCCCCAAATTTAATCATTCTGGCCGCAATTTGCGGCCAGAGTAGAGGGGAATAGGCCCATTTTTGTTCCAGGGCTCATTTTGCACTAAATTAGACCCCTACTATATGTAGTTTTGGCTAATTGTCATCTGGGGAAAATCTGGGAGCATTTTGGTGTGTTTTAGGCGATGTTTTCAGTATTTTTAAATGCACTTTCTTGATATTTGGATTTGTATTTGGTTGCCGGGTGTTCGTACATCGACAACAGGGCTTGTTTGTTGGATTTGCATGTTTGGGCCATAGGTTCCAACCTATGAGCACACTGTGCGCTGTATCGGTTTTCTGCCTTGATTTTCATACGCATTGCTATGGGTGATCATTGTAGGTACCTTCACGTGGATTCCGAGATGATGCAGAAGATGATGGAGACATCGACACCGACACACTGAGTGCAGGTGAGTAGATTTATATCTACGGGGAGAAGTCGGGTGGATGGCGTATAGCACCCCCGCAGTCCGTGGTGATGTATACGGATGCGTATACACACCAACAATTTATAATATGTTGTTAGGATTTATTATTGATGATTTTAGATGGATATTGGTGTTGGATTGGTGCATGGTTACGAAACCTTAGGTAGTGGGTGCACTACACTTACACATACACATATACATACTTGCATACATTCCTTATTTCATATGTGCGTGTATGGGAATATATATTTATGTGTTCACATGGGTATGGGACTATGTGTTCATATACTGGATTTGAGGATAGTATTTGGAATTTGAGATGAGTCGATGAGATTGGGCTTGAGGCCAGGAGATGGTGATGTGATTTGGTTCGTATTGAGATACGACATGATGTTTTAGCGGGTCTTCTGACGTAGTAATTCTTACCCCCGCATGCATGCATAGATGGCATCAATATTGTACTAGACGTAGGACATTATTCCGGATCATGATATTTGATAAAGAAGATACCAAATGAATAGTGTGATTGATGTGACTTTGACCCGTACCCAGATTTGAGGATGCCGTACGACGGATTTACGTACGAGCTATATATTGATGATTGATCCGCACTCTTGACTTGGGATGTCTGATTATAGATATGGTATCGGATATGATATTATTGAGGCGGGATCACCGACTAATATATATACAGGTATGTATATATATCGACTCAGATGTTAGGCGGTTTCCTTACCTGTAGTCCAGCTGGTTAGCTTAGCCCTTTAGTTTAGTTTAGTTGTTAGATTCGATTCGATTCTTACCTATTTCAAAAATTAACGAATCGTGGGTATTTTAAAAGGCAGCCCAAGGGATCCTACGGAGATTTCAAAAGATTTATCTTTTCATAAAAACACCGTAGCCCCTATTTTCAAAATCCCATGATTCGTGTTATTTCAAAAGGCACCATTTGTAGGACTTATATTAGATTAATGCAGATTAGTTATAGTTGCGTCTAGTATTCAGCTTCCGCTCATTATTGTGGTTCGTTTCGCATCGCATGCTTATATTATATTTCGTACTACATTATTGATATCATGCTGTTAGGACACCAGCACCATTACCAATGATACGTATGTACCACGTACACTTACTTGCCGGCTCACACACATCTTCATCGGTAATTGCCATGCCACGTACACTTTAGAAATACTATTGCATTGACATAGGTTGCTAGCTAATAATTTAGACATGATATTAGTGTACTCGCCTTATATGCTAGATTAGACATTGTAGATATTACTTGTTACTTCATGCATGTTAATATTCATTGTTATGCCGCATTCATGGATTTTTATGCCGATATGCACTGTTTACATGCTATTGAGGATTGGATTCGGATTTCTATGAGATTTTCTGGTTTTGAGGGAAAACGGCAAAACTTATATAAGCTTATTTCTCTCTTTAAAATAAAAAGTGCGGTTTTCCCATGATGTATGAGTCGTCTACCATGAGTTTGCTGATGGATTTCGAGACCCGATTCGAGGAGGCGGATGAACCGTTTCGGGTACATGGTGGACCCGGTAAGGTACCCCGGGGCAAGAAGCGCGTGATGATGACGATGTGAGCCTGGCAGGGGAGCACTACCTACCGGTGATTTTACCCGACGCGTCGGATATCCGGAGGATACCGTCGTGGTCTTGAGATGGATGGTAGGGGCCGGTCTGGACTGACGGCGCCCTAGATATTATGATTGAGACATTGAGATTTCGAGATTTTGAGGTACAGAGACTGTGATATAGAGAGATCGAGATATTGGGATTATGTTTTGTGCCGATGCTAGGCACTGTTTTATGCTGATTTCATTATGATACCTCATTTTAAAAATACAAAGGAAATCTTACTAAATTATGAAAACAGTTCTTCATTTACATATATTCTGTTTTCATGCATTCATACCTCATTCATATGATATATTGCTACCCTTGGGCACTGACACGGGTACATGAGATTACACTCGGGTTAGATATTTACCCTAGCCTTGTTATAGGCTGCTGGTTATATATATTTGAGGATGTATATTGATCGTATGACCTAGGATTGCGTCATACATGCGATTTCTATTCGTAGATGTTTTTCTATTCACGAGTTGGCAACTCACCCCCGTTGTGCCCCAGTTTCTTGCAGGTTTGCCATACAGGTTTCATTACGGCTTGCGGGCATAGTTTCCTTCGGGTGATTTGCTAGTAGGTGGGTTTACTTGTATCGTACCCCCATTATATCTTGTATATTATTATTCTGTTGTATCTAGAAGTTCCATCAACCAAACATGTAATTATTTCAGAGATAGAGACCAGTGTTGTTTATTCTATCGACCTTAGAGTCGCGCGTTGTATTTATACGAATTTCATGCTGTTTTGAGTTTCCTTTTCTATTGTGATCCTCGCCTTTCGGCGTTGTATATTATGATGCTTGTGTGGTTGTGACCGTCGATTGACGAAGAGCTAGCTCCCGCTTGGGGATGCCTTTTTATTGATTTCGTATACTATTCATGTTGTATCTCGTTTGGGGGCCAGTATTTACAAAGGAGACTCTGCCGAAATTTTCACGAAATATTTGATGTTTTAAAAATGCATAATTCGGCTTATGCTATTAAAACTACTTGATTTAAATTGGTTTTCCTTCACTCTACTGTTTTTCTTGGTTTGGATTTCTGGGTTTTCGGCTTACTTAGATTACGAACGCCTCGAGACGATTCGTAGTTTAAGTGCCGGTCATGTTCCGTACTTTTCGGGTCGTGACAAAGTTGGTATCAGAGCATTAGGTTTTACCTTCGGAGCGTAGGATGACCCTTGGTTGATGGAATAGGTGACTAAAGTAGAGTGACGTACCGTGGGTATGTTCCGCGGCATATTTACGACACGCCACTCCACTTAAGGAGCCTTAGGATGTACATTTCTTTGCTCAGTATCATATTCATTCCTGATCTAGCTACATCGGTACCAGTTATGGTTTTGCCGCCACGATTGTGGGCAAGGAGAGCTACGGCTAGAGTTGCGGTCAGCATGAGCTCGTTACGAACGAGGACTGACCATGGCGTGATTCGGGCGACACACGATTGTAGAGATGTGTCTTTTGGATTGTGTTTTTGCACCACGAGCGTTGGATGGATCGCTGTATGAGACTTCTCGGACGTGCAGATTAGCACCAGAGGATTGAGCCACTGACAGAGGCCAGCCAGACTTTGATGACCGTTGATGTGTGGCTTATTCATGATGATTGAGGCACGGTTCAGCATGTAGACGAGTGAGCCAGTTATTGCTGCGAACGACGAGATATCGCCCCAGATGTTGGAGCTATTGCAGTATAAGTTGTACTAAGAGATGATAGAAGGTCGCTAGTCATCGAGGATGAATGACTAGGACATGTGCATCGTTCGCCTACCCTGATGCGAGGTCATCAGATAGATTGATTCCAGCTAGAGACGACTTCACGCGGAGACGTTGGGAGTCGACAGAGACGATCGAATGTCAGAAACCTATTATTCCAAGTTTAAGGTAGTCGGAAAGACATGCAGGCAATTCTATGGTCCCTCTAGAAGAATGAAACCCTAACTCGACTTAATGACCGCGTGAAAGCCTTTGAACCTTAGGGTTTGCGGCAGTTCTGCGGCGCCATTAGTGAGGCTTGGGTTTGCCCTTCTACGGCTGGACCACCGATACTGTGGTATGTACTCGATACTATTAAACTGTACCCAAGATGTTGAGCTCTTAGGGGATTATGAGGTTTTGACGAATCGATTGGATGGCTCGACTTAATTAGGATGCTAGATGGTGAGATGCATTTCTTGGGAGATTCCAGATACGAGGATAGCCGTTGGAGCTCAGTCCATGCAGCCACGACGGGACGAGTCCGAAGCAGTCAACATTAGAGAAAAAGTGGAGTAAGAGGTTCGTACATACCTGGATATGATGACGTTCCCCTCCGCCGACATCAGAGATGCGATGCGCATGCCGAGGCATTGTACTTGGATATACCTTCCAGAAAGAGTCGCGGTGAGTATGCAGCTGTTCCGGAACAAGAAACAGATATAGTAAAGGATGATGACTTCCGGACAGTTAGGCAGAGACGAGACTTGGAAGAGACCTTGAGCAGGATTCCTTCCAGGATACTGCTGCAATGATATTTGCACCCAGGATTAGATGTGTCATGTGCATTCAGAGAGCCATAGGCCGACGCCAGTGACATGCTGCTTGAAGAGTGGTCGCGATGATTGACCGAGAGATGACCAGAGAAGTGCCAGAACGGGATCATCCCCGTTAGCACACCTGACAGGGCCGATGAGCCGATGGACCGAGAGATTGGTAATTCACAGTAAAGACCTTGACCCAGGAGTGGTCATTGTTACGCACACCAGCAGGCCAGAGTTCATGATCATCGACGAGACGTCCCACTAGTGACCGCGACAGTTGGCCTGAGATTCTTGGAGGATGCGCTTGAGCGGTACTATTCCGCCATTATTGATTTCGATGTTTTGGGTGATTTATTCGCATGATTTGATTTTGATGATTGAGGATTTACGATCTTTGCACAGTGTTGCACTTGATATCGTTTTCATGCTTTGGTTTCACATGCTTGTGATTTTACGGTTTTAGACATTTGAGTTGATTTTGTGCGTATGCACGCACACGATGTGGTTCCTGCACTCTGTATAGTTTATATATGCTTGCAGTGCAGTGATACGCCTTTTGTGCACTTAGATGCACTGGACTTCGATTTCGATTGTGATACTCGATATTTGTTTTGTGCACCTTGTGCACCTGATTGGATTTTGCGTGTGTTCGACACTCGATATTGGATTTCATGATTTCATGCATGATGGATGCACCGGGTTTGGATTTTTAGCGCATGTTGGGCGCCTGTTATAAGATGCGATTTGGTGCACACCAGATGCACTAAATCGGAATTTTCGTGCATGTCAGATGCACCTGATTTTGCGGTCAGGCACACACGATGCCTATGACCAAAGTTGTGTGCACAACCGTTGCACCTTGATGTTGTTTTTGTGCACATTCATGGATTTTGATCTCCGTGGGCACCGGAAGCATAGGGTTTTCATATGCACTTTTTGGGATCGATTTCTTATGAAGCAGTACATTTTCATGATATTGCGATTGGTTTTCATACTGAGCAGGACTGATCAGATGACAGTGCCTGAATATATTTTGCATGCATTAAAAGTTATCGAAGGGATTTCTAAAAGCGAGCTATAGTCTCAGTATTTACCTACGCGTCTGATAAGACACGAAACGTTTAAAACAAGGAAACCGTTCTAAATTGTTTTCAAAACGGCGGAACGTGCATATTAAACAAAAGGTATATACGTATATGGTTATTTTCTTATAATAAACGTCCGCCTCTCTAGAGTGTTATGCGCATTGCACAACGACTTTAAAAGAGTTGGCAAGCATTTCCTTTAGAAACTTACATGTATAGATTTGATATTTACATGTATAGTTCTGATTTATATCATATTGGTTTTGCTTTGGATTTGGCATTCGTGTCCTTACCATAACTCCGATGATTGCGGGATGCTTGACGGAGTTTTGTTTTTGAGTTATCTGCTCATTACTCAGGCGCATGCATAGCGCTATGATGCGTTTATGTATTGATGATTTCGGAGCCCCGACGACTTGGATTTCTTATTGAAATGTTTTAGAAATTGGGGGTTTAAATTTAAATTCGGGTACCGAATTTCTTTAAGGGGGGAAGATTGTAACATTTCAAAATAATAAAATATTATTTTTGGAATTTTTATAATTTAATATTATTTTATTGATTATTTTAATATTAAATTTATAATTAAATACCGATAAATGGGAAAAATTTTGGAAAAATTATGGAAAATTCTAAAATAGGGTATTTTATGGAATTATGACATTTTTAAGTTTTTATGATTAATTGTATGCTAATTTAGTGCAAATCGCGATTAAAAATCGCTAATCGGGTTTTTAGCAATTTTGTGCAAAACATACACATATCTTTTTCCTACACTTGTGTTACATTTTCTTACCATGGCTATTACTTTGGGTTTACTATTTGAATGAGAAGGTTTTAGAAAAGAAAAGAAAAGGATTTTGATTAAAGAAAAGAGGTATGGTAAGAGAGAGGGGGTAGGTGAGGGTGTTGACTTGGCTTTCTCTTTATCTCTTCCTCTCATTTTCTCTCCCCATCTTCCTCCATCTCCTGCAGCTACTGCCATCTTGCTCTCCCCCTTCACAAAATCATCACAATCACACACAAAACAAACTCAAAACCACATATCGGTTTCACAAAAAATGCACACAAGCTCAAGAACTACGCAATGGACCAAGAAAGTTGATGTTTTGGTGCTGTGGATGATTCATGAGTGTCTATAGAGGTAATTCCTTCACATTTGTTGTAGCATTTCAAGTGATTTAGCCTCTTTTAAAGTTTAGTGTCGTTTTTTCGAAATTTTGTACACTTTGGACAAAACTAGAGAGGGTTAAGGTAAAGTTGAGATGTGGCTGTGCAATTGGACTCTAATGGTGACCTTAGACCCTATATTGACCAAAACACTGGCCTAGCACAAACTGAAACCCAAAAATACGGAATTACGAAACTTTTCATGTCGGTTTGTGTGATCTGTGAAGGTGTTCTGGAATCTGGAGCAACCCGGGGGCACCAAAAATAAAATTGAGCTGACAGTGAGTCGTGCAGGCACCTAGGAAGCTACCACCAAGACCCGAGCCCCTAACTCAAAACTACGGCCCCAAATTTAATCATTCTGGCCGCAATTTGCGGCCAGAGTAGAGGGGAATAGGCCCATTTTTGTTCCAGGGCTCATATTGCACTAAATTAGACCCCTACTATATGTAGTTTTGGCTAATTGTCATCTGGGGAAAATCTGGGAGCATTTTGGTGTGTTTTAGGCGATGTTTTCAGTATTTTTAAATGCACTTTCTTGATATTTGGATTTGTATTTGGTTGTCGGGTGTTCGTACATCGACAACAGGGCTTGTTTGTTGGATTTGCATGTTTGGGCCATAGGTTCCAACCTATGAGCACACTGTGCGCTGTATCGGTTTTCTGCCTTGATTTTCATACGCATTGCTATGGGTGATCATTGTAGGTACCTTCACGTGGATTTCGAGATGATGCAGAAGATGATGGAGACATCGACACCGACACACTGAGTGCAGGTGAGTAGATTTATATCTACGGGGAGAATTCGGGTGGATGGCGTATAGCACCCCCGCAGTCCGTGGTGATGTATACGGATGCGTATACACACCAACAATTTATGATATGTTGTTAGGATTTATTATTGATGATTTTAGATGGATATTGGTGTTGGATTGGTGCATGGTTACGAAACCTTAGGTAGTGGGTGCACTACACTTACACATACACACATATACATACTTGCATACATTCCTTATTTCATATGTGCGTGTATGGGAATATATATTTATGTGTTCACATGGGTATGGGACTATGTGTTCATATACTGGATTTGAGGATAGTATTTGGAATTTGAGATGAGTCGATGAGATTGGGCTTGAGGCCAGGAGATTGGTGATGTGATTTGGTTCGTATTGAGATACGACATGATGTTTTAGCGGGTCTTCTGACGTAGTAATTCTTACACCCGCATGCATACATAGATGGCATCAATATTGTACTAGACGTAGGACATTATTTCGGATCATGATATTTGATAAAGAAGATACCAAATGAATAGTGTGATTGATGTGACTTTGACCCGTACCTAGATTTGGGGATGCCGTACGACGGATTTACGTACGAGCTATATATTGATGATTGATCCGCACTCTTGACTTGGGATGTCTGATTATAGATATGGTATCGGATATGATATTATTGAGGTGGGATCACCGACTAATATATATACAGGTATGTATATATATCGACTCAGATGTTAGGCGGTTTCCTTACCTGTAGTCCAGCTGGTTAGCTTAGTCCTTTAGTTTAGTTTAGTTGTTAGATTAGATTCGATTCTTACCTATTTCAAAAACTAACGAATCGTGGGTATTTTAAAAGACAGCCCAAGGGATCCTACGGAGATTTCAAAAGACGTATCTTTTCATAAAAACACCGTAGCCCCTATTTTCAAAACCCCATGATTCGTGTTATTTCAAAAGGCACCATTTGTAGGACTTATATTAGATTAATGCAGATTAGTTATAGTTGCGTCTAGTATTCAGCTTCCGCTCATTAGTGTGGTTCGTTTCGCATCGCATGCTTATATTATGTTTCGTACTACATTATTGATATCATGCTGTTAGGACACCAGCACCATTACCGATGATGCGTATGTACCACGTACACTTACTTGCCGGCTCACACACATCTTCATCGGTAATTGCCATGCCACGTACACTTTAGAAATACTATTGCATTGACATAGGTTGTTAGCTAATAATTTAGACATGATATTAGTGTACTCGCCTTATATGCTAGATTAGACATTGGAGATATTACTTGTTACTTCATGCATGTTAATATTCATTGTTATGCCGCATTCATGGATTTTTATGCCGATATGCACTGTTTACATGCTATTGAGGATTGGATTCGGATTTCTATGAGATTTTCTGGTTTTGGGGGAAAACCGCAAAACTTATATAAGCTTCTTTCTCTCTTTAAAATAAAAAGTGCGGTTTTCCCATGATGTATGAGTCATCCACCATGAGTTTGTTGATGGATTTCGAGACCCGATTCGAGGAGGCGGATGAACCGTTTCGGGTACATGGTGGACCCGGTAAGGTACCCCGGGGCAAGAAACGCGTGATGATGACGATGTGAGCCTGGCAGGGGAGCACTACCTACCGGTGATTTTACCCGACGCGTCGGATATCCGGAGGATACCGTCGTGGTCTTGAGATGGATGGTAGGGGCCGGTCTGGACTGACGGCGCCCTAGATATTATGATTGAGACATTGAGATTTCAAGATTTTGAGGTACAGATACTGTGATATAGAGAGATCGAGATATTGGGATTACGTTTTGTGCCGATGCTAGACACTGTTTTATGCTGATTTCATTATGATACCTCATTTTAAAAATACAAAGGAAATCTTACTAAATTATGAAAACAGTTCTTCATTTACATGTATTCTGTTTTCATGCATTCATACCTCATTCATATGATATATTGCTACCCTTGGGCACTGACACGGATACATGAGATTACACTCGGGTTAGATATTTACCCTAGCCTTGTTATAGGCTGGTGGTTATATATATTTGAGGATGTATATTGATCGTATGACCTAGGATTGCGTCATACATGCGATTTTTATTCGTAGATGTTTTTCTATTCACGAGTTGGCAACTCACCCCCGTTGTGCCCCAGGTTCTTGTAGGTTTGCCGTACAGGTTTCATTACGGCTTGCGGGCATAGTTTCCTTCGGGTGATTTGCTAGTAGGTGGGTTTACTTGTATCGTACCCCCATTATATCTTGTATATTATTATTCTGTTGTATCTAGAAGTTCCATCAACCAAACATGTAATTATTTCAGAGATATAGACCAGTGTTGTTTATTCTATTGACCTTAGAGTCGCGCGTTGTATTTATACGAATTTCATGCTGTTTTGAGTTTCCTTTTCTATTGTGATCCTCAACTTTCGACGTTGTATATTATATTGCTTGTGTGGTTGTGACCGTCGATTGACGAAGAGCCAGCTCCTGCTTGGGGATGCCTTTTTATTGATTTCGTATACTATTCATGTTGTATCCCATTTGGGGGCCAGTATTTACAAAGGAGACTCTGCCGAAATTTTTAGGAAATATTTGATGTTTTAAAAATGCATAATTCGGCTTATGCTATTAAAACTACTTGATTTAAATTGGTTTTCCTTCACTCTACTGTTTTTCTTGATTTGGATTTCTGGGTTTTCGGCTTACTTAGATTACGAACGCCTCGAGTCGATTCGTAGTTTAAGTGCCGGTCATGTTCCGTACTTTTCGGGTCGTGACAGAATCCTGCTCAATGTCTTTTCCAATCTCTCCTATGCCGAACTATACGGAGGCTGGTACTCCTGCATAACCCTTTCTCGTCCTCTGGACATCTGCGTCCTCAGTACAACATTTACTCGGAAGCTGGTCGCATCCTAACGCCTCTGTATGCATATCGCATCTTTGATATTAGCGGAGTGGAACGTCATCTCGTCGAAATCTCTTGCGAACTCTTTACTTCGCTCTGCTCCAATGTCGACTGATTCGGACTCGTCTCATCGTGGCTGCATGGACGGCGCTTGGATGGCTATACTCGTATCTGGAGTCTCCTAAGCAGTGCGTCCCATCACATGATATCCGAATGATGTCGAACCTTCCGATCGACTTGTCAAAACCTCATAATCCCCCAAGAGATCAACATCTTGAGTACAGTTTAATAGTATTGAGTACATACCACAGCATCGGTGGTCCAGCCGTAGAAGGGCAAACCCAAGCCTCACTAATAGCGCCGCGGAACTGCCGCAAACCCGAAGGTTCAAAGGCTCTCACACGGTCATTATGTCGAGTTAGGGTTTCATTCTTCTAGAGGGTCCATAGAATTTCCTGCATGTCTTTCCGAATACTCAAAACTTGGAATATGGTTTCCTGACATTCGATCGTCTCTATCGACTCTCAACGAATCTGCGTGAAGTCGTCTCTAGCTGGAATCAATCTATCTGATGACCTCGTATTGGGTAAGCGAACGAACCATATGTCCTAGTCATTCATCCTCGGGTGACTAGCGACCTTCCATTATATCTCTAAGTATATACCCATGCTGCAGTAGCTCCAATCATCTGGGAGATATCTCGTCATTTGCAGCAGCAACTGGCTCATTCGTCTGTACGTTGAACAGCGCCTCGATCATCCTGAATAAGCAGTATATCAATGGTCATCACATTCTTGCTACCCTCTATCAGTAGCCTGATCCTCTGGTACCTATCGGCACGTCCGAGAAATCTCGTAAAAGTGATCTGTCAAATGCTCATGGCGCGAAAACACAATAAGACGACGCCTCTATACGCAATCGTACGTCTCTGGAATCACGCCCTGGTCAGTCCTCGTCTGCGACGAGCTCATGCTGACGCAACTCTAGCCGTACCTCTTTCTGCCCGTGCAATCGTGGCAGCAAAATCATAACCAGTATCGATGAGGGTAGATCATAGGTATGAATATCATACTGTGCAAGGAAATGTACATCCTAAGGTTTCTTAAGCGGAGTAGCATATGGTAAATATGCCGCAGAACATACGTACAGTACGTCACTCTACTCAAGCTACCTACTCCATCAACCAAGGGTCATCCTACGCGATGAAAGTTCGGGTATAATACCCCCTCGACTAAGTCTGAGTTCCGTAAGGTCAAGCCTAAGTTCCGTATATATATAAACGCCTTAGGCTCCACATAGTCAAACTTAGACTCGAACCTTGGTTAACCTAGCACTCTGATACCAATTTTGTCACGACCCGAAAGAGCACGTGACTGGCCCTTGAATCATATGAAGTCTATAGGACTCCATCTAATCCAAGTAAGCCAAAGCCCAGAATTCTAAAACCATTTTAATAATAAATGAAGGAGAATAGTTTTTAGAAGTGAAGAAAACATGTTTTAAAATCAAGGTTTTTAAATAATTAAGCCGAATATGCATTTAAAAAATGTATAGTCTTTTATGAAAATTTCTGCAGAGTTTCCTTTGTAAAAACTAGCCCCGAACGGGGTACAATAGGAATAATATATATGCAATGATAAAAGGCATCCCCAAGCGGGAGCTAGCTCTTCGTCAATCGACGGTCACAACCACGCAAGCAATATAATATACAATGCCGAAGGGCGAGGATCAAAACTCAAAAAGAAAGTCAAAATGACATGAAAACCGTAATACTACTACACGCGACTTTAATGTCGAAATAATACATAGTTGGTTTCTAAGTCTGAACAATATACAAGTTTTGGTTGATGGAATCTCTAGATACAATGAATGATACATATACAATGGTGGTTCTGATGCAAAAGAACCAACCTACCAAACAAATCACCTGCAAAGGAAGCAGTGTGCCAGAAATGGCTCCATGGAAGCTGTACGGCAAAACCTGCAAGAACTGTGGCACAACGGGGGTGAGTTGCCAACTCATGAATAGAAAATATTTACAAGTAGAAATCGAATACATGACATAATCCTAGGTCAAAACGATCAGATATAATATAAAGCTCAAAAGAATAAGTCTGAAGCATGATAAGGTGGCATTGTAACATCTAAACATGTATGTAGTGCCAAGTGCTCGTGCCAGTGCCTCAGGTAAAGCATATCATAAATATGAGGTATATTTGCATGAATAAATATGATGAAGTATCTAAATTGATATCAATACACATATATTAGCGTCCCATTCCACTAATATTGGTGTAAGGGCATATATAACAGCGTCCTCATCCACTGTTATATATACATATGAGGTATGATCAATGTAATCAAAGTCTGTATGTATGTGGATCCCGTCCATGTGTCACCCAATGACAATAAGCATCATGCACATAAATATCATAAAGCATATGCATGGAAGTATGATGATATAATCAAAATCATGGAACCTGAGTGCCTAGCATCGACACTCGAAAACATCATGAAACCTGTGCCTAACATCGGCACGTAAATCCTCATCTATCGGGCTCCGTCTGCGGTATCGGCCCTCGGCCCCGGCAGTACGGGTCGGCCCATATCCATCTCTCGACTCTGCTCAGTATCCTCCGGATAACCGCCAGATCCAACCAATCACCGGTAGGTAGTGGTCCCTCTGCTAGTCTCACCGTATAGCTACATAGCAGATCTGTTCTCGCTCCGGGGTACCATACCGGGTCCACCATGTACCCGCAATCGGCCTCTTCCGCTCCTCGAATCGGGTTTCACATGTCGCTCTCAGCACCGAGAAAACACATGGTGGACGCACTGAAATATCATATCAAGGGTAACCATGTTTTTAAAATAATTACATATTCTCTTTTGAAATACCACAGTTCCCAAATCCAGAAATATCATGGAAACAACATATTTCAATGCATATAATCAAAAAGCATGATGTATGTGACATGTAAAAGAAATGCAAGCATATCAGTATATCATGCAACATGGAATAGTAATATGCACATATTGAGGGAAACCGCTCTTTTAAAATGAATCAGTTTTAAAGAGTATCTTGCGGTTCCCAAAACTCTAATCAAGCCAGAATCATCTATGTATGTGCAAATACGTATGAATATTCAGTATATTGGTACACAAGTATGTCATGCACAGGTCATATCCTGAATGCAACAGTACTACAGTGTAGTGACATGGCAATTATCGATGATGAAGTGTGTGAGCCGGCGAGCAGTGTACGTGGAACATATGCATCATCGATAATGGTGCTGGTGTCCTAACAGCATGATTGTAATACAGCAATAAACACATGCAATGCAATGCGAGTAGCATGAATATGCGAAATCGAATAATCAACGCAACAGTGAAGAATCTACAACAATATAAATATCATGCTGTTTTGCCATTGAAATAAGACGAATCGGGGTTTTTTGGTAAAAGAAGGGCTACGGTGTTTTTAAGAAAAGATGCGTCTTTGAAAATGTCCGTAGAGTCCCTTTTGCCTATCTTTGAAATACTCCCGATTCATTAGCTTTGATATAGGTATGACTCGGGTCTAGTCTAATGTCTACTAAATATTCTATATTTAACTATCAAGTCAATTGGGAGGGGTATGGAAACCATCTAAATCTGAGTCGATATATATAAATAAATATAATAGTCAGTGATCCCGCCTTAAAAGTATCGCGTATGATACAGTATATCATAAGACCTCCTCGAGTCATGAGTGCAGATCTATCATCAATATATAGCTCGCATGGTAAATCGTCGTACGGCATCTCAATAGAAGGGTACGGGTCAATCTCATAATCATCACATCAATTATCTGGTATCCTTGTCGTCATATCACATAATCTGGGGTACTGATCTAAGTCTAGTACAATCGATACCATCTATATAAGTATGAATACGTGTGTGAAACACACGTCCAAAGGCCCGCTAAAAAAATCACATGTCGTATCCCAAATACGAATCACATCATATCACCGATCTCACGGTACTATGCTCAATATCATCGACTCATCTCCAATATCATCTACTATCGTCATCATTCAAGCAAAAGTATAGCAATAAGCCTGTGTGTGTGTGGTGTAAACCTATTCTAGGGTTCGCAACTAGGAACTATACTAGTTTACTTCTACGCCCTAATCTAACCATAGTACGTCTAATCTAAATATCCACTACACACTATAAACTATCATATATATAACATATACATATATGGTATACCAACTTCGGACTGCGGGGGTGCTATACGCCATCCACCCGACCTCCCCCGTAGATATAGTCTACTCACCTTGTGTCCTCATTTGTCGACGTCGCTACACATTTGCTTGTCGTCCCGAAGTCTTCATGGGGTACCTACACATCAAAGTATCGTAAATGCGTATTAAAACCAAGTTAAAACTAAAGCGACATACGAAAACCCAAACGATACGCTAAAGGGCCTATAGGTTAGAACCTATGGGTACGCTTTCAAAACCATCAATAAATCCTCGATATCGTTGTATAAACGCCAAGTATTCGAGGTAAAACACTGATACACAATTCCATAATTCAAGATACGGAATACGGAAACTCAACACAAAACAACAACTTAGGTAAGAGGCTCCAGATTCTACCCTAGGTCAAATTGGATAATTTTGCACATGCCAGGGGTCTAATCTATAGATATAGGAGCTACAGAACCAAAACGATACAAATTGGTGCAGGTCTGGCCGCAAATTGCGGCCAGAGGGAATAAATTGGCGGCCAAGGAAGAGAGTTAAGGGCTGGGGTCTTGGGGTTAGCTTCCTAGGTGCCTGCACATGTCACTATCCAACCAAAAATATTTTCAGTGTCTCGGGGTGATAGCAGATTCAATATAACCTTCACAGATTCCACAAATCTTCCGATATCGGTTTCTAAATCCGTATTCCGGTTTTCAAGTCTCTGGTTTGGGTCTCAATTCATGCACTAGGGTGTTTGTGTAGTCTCTATTGAGCTCAATTTCACATCACAGCTCACAAATTCCACTAAACCCTAACTAGGTTTTCCTAAATCCACAAAATCACACGATATTGATTCTAATCAAGCATATGGGTAAAAGTAATGCAAAAACTAAGCTAATGGTCGAGAAAATACCTCATTTGGCAACTCAAGAATTTTCTTGAGTTGCCCCTAGTGGCAAAAATCCTTGCTTTCTTGGTCCAATATGTTTCTCTTGAGCTTGTGCATCTTTTTAGTGAAATGAAAATAGGGCTTTGGAGTTGTTTTTGAGATGATTTGAGGAGTTGAAGAGGGGGAGAAGTAGGGGGCAGCAGCAGCTGCAGGAGATGAAGAAGGAGAGGGAGAGAAATGAGTGTTGGGATGAAGGGAAATGGCTAAGTCTTTGGTCAAAAGAAAACCATACCTTTCTCTCTCTCACCATACCTCAATATAATAATCCTTTCGCTTTTTATTTTATTTTATTTTCTTAAATCCCTTCTCACTCAAATAGTAAACCCAAAACAACCATGGTAGAAATGCACAAGTGTAAGAAAAAAGATATGTGCATGCTTTGCACAAAAATGCAAAAAAAACCGATAAGCGATTTTTAATCGCGATTAGCACTAAATTAGCATACAATTAATCATAAAAACTTAAAATGGCATAATTCCATAAAATACCCTATTTTAGAATTTTCCAAAATTTTTCCAAAATTTTTCCCGTTTATTTGTATTTAATTATACCGAAATATTAAAATATTCATTAAAATAATATTAAATTATAAAAATTCACAAAAATAATATTTTATTTTTTTGAAATGTTACACTTTAAGTGAGATTACATTAGTTAATGTAATTTAATATATCAAATATATAATTATACATTAAATTATCGAATCAACACTTGATCCGATAATCCGGTTATTTCAGAAATAACCGACTAATATAATCTGTATCAGTTTCATCGAATCAACACTTGATCCGATGACCCGGATATATCACATATACCCGGCCGATATCTCATATTGTGAGAATCTAATACGGTATCACATACATGTATTGTTCTCGGTCCCGCACATATTACATATGTGCTCCTACTCCGTTTTGCCTGAGTCAAGAAAGCTCTGTGAAGGACTCTAAAGAATCGTCAATACGCCGGCAGTAGGTGATGATCATATCAAACACCCACAAGCTGCAAGCGGTCAGCTAAACGTAACAGCCACCCAGGTATTGAGCGCTCAGAAGATCAACAACCAAGCATGCACATTCTCCTGTAAATCCAATCAGCAACACTCCCGTACAGTCCAGTCTCTTCGTCTGATATGTCGCATATCTCGCGTAGGGGTGGTAAACGTCAGACCCCAGAAGCTTGATAAGTCATGTCGATATAAGTTCTATAACAGTTCGAGAAACTACTGATAACACTTACCAGTAAATCTCAGCAACCATGGCCAGGGATTTCCAGTTATAGCCAATCGAACACAGCACAACATCAACTCCCTATACCGGAAGAGACGAATCCCCTCCTATCGCTCATTGCATCCATGTGATTCGGGACTGTACCCAAAATCCACCTTTTTGCACGCCCTCTTAGACGTGGTATGATGGAAATCAAAGCACAATGGGAATCACACAAGACTCTATGACGATCTCGGGTCTACAGACAACTCTGTACCAGTGTCACCAGAGAACTGCCATCTGACGTGAGGTATAATACCATCTGGGAGTTCTCGGCGAGTCCGTCCAGTGTACCCAGTCTCCACTGAGCACCCGTACACCATCCTTGAAGTCAAACACCGATAGATATGGGATCATCCATCGCCCATCATATGAGTCAAGATGCGTATAAGCTAGTCTACTCTGGAGTATCGATGCCCTGTTTCGGTACTCCCATGACTTGGAACATTTGAAGGATGTACTTGGCGACTACACTATCCCCACTAGTATGATCTGCATCATAATCCTGGTAGTCGAGAACTCATCCTAAGGGCTTTATCAACATGTAATATAGAAACAATTAGAGTACATGTTAAGATAAAATACAACCAGATTGTATACTATCATGTCGAGCACGAAAGTCCTCCCTATATATGTCCAAGCATCCATTATAATATACATCATATGTACAGTAATGGCCTCTAGGGCATACATATAACTAACATTGTAAAAATTTCATTTTCTAAAAATGTGGCATATTGAGAAACAAACTCCTTTTGTTCCTCCTTGTGGTAGAATAGATATCCATATGAATGTTTTGGATATTCCACAAATTTACACATGACCGATCGTGTCTCGAGTTTGTATGGATTCTGCTTTTTGACCAAATCCGGACAACCCCATATCCTAATCTGTTAAGAGATGGTCTCTTTCCACACCATATCTCATATGGAGTGGTAGACACGATCTTGGTTGGAACCCAGTTTAACAGATATATTGCTGTCTCCAATGCATGTCCCCAAAAGGAAACCGGTAACTCAGCATCACTCATCAGGGATCGTACAATATCTAATAGGGTACGATTCCTCCGTTCTGACACACCGTTGTGCTGTGGTGTGTAAGGGGAGTGAGCTGAGAGAGGATCACATTCTCTTTTAAGAAGTCTGAAAACTTTGTACTCAAATACTCTCCACCTCGATCCGATCGAAGTTTCTTGATGCTCAAGCTTATTTGTTTTTCTACTTCAAATTTATACTCCTTGAATTTCTCGAAAACTTCGGATTTATGCTTTAATAAAAACATGTGTCCGAATCTTGAGAAATCATCAGCAAAAGTAATGAAATATGAAAAACAGCCTCTAGCATGTGTAGACATTGGTCGGCATACATCACTATGTATGAGGCGTAAGAGTTCTACAGCTCTTTCTTCGTGTCCAGTAAACGGAGTTTTGGTCATTTTACCTTTGATACAGGACTGACAAGTCGCATAAGATTTATATTCAAAAAGATTTAAATATCCATCTTTATGTAGCTTGTTTAGTCTCGTTTCATTAATATGACCAAGTCTACAATGACAAAGAAAAGCATCATTTATATCTGAAAATTTTCTTTTATTTGTATATTGTATATTGAAAACTGTGTGTTGGGTTAGGACATAAATATTGTTATTTAGTGTACCATACCCAATCAACTGTTGATTCAAGTTAATGTTCATAACATTATTTTGCAATACAAAATGGTATCCTTCATTGTCTAACAAAGAAACGGATATTATATTACATAGCATACTAGGTACATAATAACAAAAGTTCAAAACCAAAATACATCGCGAAAGCAACCCGAGATGATACTCTCCTATAGATACAACATGTACATTGGAACCATTTCCAACCCGAAGAGTATGGTCACCAGTCTTCAAAACTCTACTGTTTCTCAATCCCTGCATACAATTGCAGATGTGAGAACCAGAACCAGTATCTAATACCCAAGATGCAGAGTTTATAGAGAAACAGTTTTCAGTTACAAACACACCTGAAGCGGAAGTATCAGTATGCTTCTACTTCTTGAGATTAGTAAGATACAAAACACAATTGCGTTTCCAGTGTCCCGTCTTGTGGCAGAAAAAACATTCTCCTTTTCCACTTCCCGCGCCCCGGATTTGTCTTTCCCCTTCGCCTTTACAACTCCACCTCTCGGTTTGGTGGGTTTCTTCTTCTTCTTTCCCTTGGCCTTGGCTTATGGGACGGAAGAGGAAGATGGCCCAGCAAGCAGAACGGGAGTTTTCGCTGTCTTGAGCATGCTCTCTGCACTTCTCAACATATTAAGAAGTTCAGGCAGTGATTTCTCCAAATCATTCATATTAAAGTTTACTACGAATGGAGCAAAAGCAGGGTAGAGACTGTAGAACAATATCAGTATATTGCTCGTTATCCATGGTCCATCCTAGGTCCTCAAGTTCTTCTATAAGACCAATCATCTTCAAGACATGTTCACCTACTGATGTGCCAGGAGCCATCCGCATCTGAAACAACTTTCGAGATGCCGCGTATCGTAAAGCCGGAGATTGCTCTGCTTACAACTCCTTTGTATGAAAAAAGATGGATTGTACATCCATCTTCTCATGCTGCTTTTGATGTATACTGTCCATAGATGCTTGCGCGAGGCACTTGGCCTTGTCACAATCAATATCCCATGTTTTTCGGATCTCCTTATCCGATACAGATGATTCAGAACCTGGGACGGGTGGGGCTTTGGCAGTGAGGACATATGATACTTTATCATATGTGAGTGCATTGTTCAAGTTCCTCAGCCATTCTTTATAATTTGGTCCTGTCAGTTTGTTTTTCGCTAAAAGAAGCTTAAGTTCCGTCATTTGGTATCTGCCATTAGGAGAGAGAAAAGAAAACACTCAGCGAAATGCTCCTGCAAAGATTTAGATTGGTTATTACCTTATCTAATCGATGTCTCCCACTGCTTTTATCAAAATTTTCTTTCAAAACCTAGAAAAGAAAACTAGCCAGGATTAATTACATTCTACAGTTTCTCTAACCGGTCAGCCAGGCCAGTTTCGGTACATTGAGGGAGGTTCCCCGTGCTTTCGCATGGACCTAATTAAAATAAACCTCGTTTTCCCAGAGGTCTAACCCCGTTGACACCTTTCTAGACACCTACTGGATTAGCTAATTGTAAGATACAAAACTCTCCTGGGAGTAACTCTTACTCACAGTGGGATCGGGATCCAACTATCGTATAGAAGGTATGCAATCTCATTGCAAATTTCAACTCTTGAAACTCTCGATGTGGTTTTTACCTCTAGCTGCTTATGACCTTGGCTATGGTCAACATATCATAAGCACTAGTCAAGTTCTACCCGTCATTTTATGATTAACTAGACCCACCCATATGACCCTTGACTATGATCAACATAAACACATGAATGTCCTAACTGATCGCATCATATGCTTTGTAGGAAGATATTACTTAGCTACCGTACACTACGCCTTGACCATGATCAACATACGTAGCACGAATACTAAGTACTCTTCTTCCTAAAATGACGGAGCGTTGCGGATGGTTTTTATGAAAACCTTTAACGCTTTGAACTTGATCTCATTGTAGAATCAAAATAGTTTAGAAAAGGAGTGGCTTAAGCTCTGCATCATTTGAAATTTGCTTTTTCATAAAAAGGCCGAGTTGGTTTCAAATCCGATTCTACAACATCTTTTAGCTTTCTTTTTCTTTACATTAATCTCATTAATGTAGTCCCATCTTTTATGTTCCGAAGCCATCACAGAAAAGAAACGAAAATAGAACGTACACTTATGCCATCCGCATTCACCACAGTGTCCCAATATGCACCGTTAGGTTACTTAACTAACGGTATAGCGGGGCGGGACTAGCGTAGATGTAAAACATAAGCAACGTTTATTATATATCATATATATATAATAATAATCCATTCGTCTCAGATATTAAGTAATCTCATCCCAGAATATCAATAGCAGAAGCACATATGAAAATATTGGATATCTAAGAGGTCCGTATTTTGTATTTAGCCAATAATAGAAAATACGGATTCCACGGTCTCGATGAATAGCCAATCCAACACCCCTAGACCCCTAGGAAAGCGGGAAGTGACCCTACCAATTCTAGAGTTTAGGAGACCCGGTTTCGACTCCTCGAGATGGCCTCCCACTGAACCCTAGAACCCGGTCACTTGTGCCCCCCTCCTTGGGTCTATCCTAATGCGGAAAAGTAAATAATATACAATAATGGTGACATCATCCTCAACCCGGAAATGCTCCAAATAAAAGAATATTACATACTATTAATTTTTACATGAATGAAAATAAAAACTCTCAGCTCACATAAAATCCCGGCTATTCCATCACGACGATCCTGCACATCATATCTCAGCAACACATAATATCACATATCATCAACGTAAGTAAGTATGCGTACCCCAATTGTCGTTGATGTATAGCAACGAAACTAGCGATACACCACATACTACACTTACGGTCACATAAAAGAAAGTGAAAAACTACAACAATTGGAATCGACACTGCCTTTAGACATCATAAACCCGGAATATCACATATTCAGGATTTCATGCTTAACGATGCAAATCTTACAATTGGGTCTCAACTATGAAAACACCTTTTTCAAAAGAAGCCGGCTAATTCAACAAGATTCCCGATTCTATCGAGGCCAAAATATTAGATTTACACGCAACTAATTACTTTTTACAAAACTAATGAGTGTAGATTTCATTTATTGCATCACATTCACGAATACTAGGCGATGTTAAACCATTCGATTGATTAATCGATTAAATTCACACAGAAGCTCAACACTTGAGCAGTATTAAAATTGCCCAGAAACATGCCCCGGTACCTATGGGCCAACCGTAGAAGGGTCGACTCGTGCCTCACAAATGGCGCCGCCAAAAGCGCGTTTTGGCCGCGGTTCCACGGTCATTTAATCAAGTTAGGGTATCTTTCTTCTAGAGAGTCCATAGAATTACCTGCACGATTTTTTGAATATTTTTAATGTGAAAAATTCCAACATTTTGAAAATTTTCCAAAGAATATTTTCTCGGAGCAATCGATGTTAGTTCGAAGTTTTTAACGTCGTCTAGGTTACTCTAAAGTTCTAGCCTGGCTCTGATACCACTGTTGGGATTCCTTAGCACCATGCCTAAGGTTTGCAAGCATCACACATGCCATAATAAAATTTTTGGGAAAGGTGCTAAGCAATCTAACCATGAATCGCACTAGAATTTTAGGGTAACATTAAAATAGTATCACATACAAGAGGTTAACTAACACTAAGAGATAAGTAATACAACCTTTGTAGACTTGCCTCCTTGACTCCTTGGACTTTTGAGAGTTTGAATCGGCTCGCTAGAAACCTTCCTAGTCTACGATGATCCACCCGAAGTCCCATTGCTCAAAGCTCCTTGCTTCACTTGATCAAGGATGAAGATAAAGCAAACACTTTACACTATTGGCTAGAGTAGTGTAGAATGGTCATGTGGTTTGTTTTCTCACTTTAAAACCCTTTTCTTTTTATCTCACTCACTGACTAGAAATCTCAAGAGAGCATGAGAGATGAGGAAGAAGAAGATGGCAAGCTTGAGCTCAAGAGTTGTGATGATAAAACAAAATTAAATGAGAATAGAAAATATATATCAAAGTCTTACTCTCATTTAACCATGGGTTAATAAATATCTAGATATTTATTTTAGAGTTAAAAAAAAATGAAATTGAACTCATGGTTAATGTCATAGTTAGTGAAGGAAGTGTGTAGAAACATTGACCATGAGATAATTTCCATTTCTTTTTCTTTAACTCAAAAACAAATATGAATACATATTTATTTCCATGTGAGTCTTGCATTGCCATCTTATATGTATCAACAACCATGACACCATGTATGTATGTATGTGTGCATTCACATCATCATGTGCATGAACAAAAATATATCCATACATGCATGCATACATCAAAGTAGAAAAGGGTTTAATAAAAGCGAATAATAAAGCCAATGTTAAATCAACACTTGATTTAACAAACCGTTTATATCACATACGACCCGACCAATAGAAAAGCGCCCGTTAAAATACGGTATCACATACACGCATTTAATCGGGTTCCCGCGCATATCTCATATGCACACCACATCATTTCGCCTGAGCTAGGAAACTCCTGTATGGGACTCTAAGACTCGTCAATATGCCGGCAGTAGGTGATGATCACATCAAACACCCATAAGCCGCAAACGGTCAACTAAACGTAACGGCCACCCGGGTATTGAGCGATCAGAAGAAAAATAAGCGAAGCTGTCAAAACTCCCGTCGAGCCAACTGGCAACACTTACCGTACAGTCCGGTCTCTTCGTCAGATATGCTGCATATCGAGTCTAGGGATGGTATCGTCGACCCTAATAACTCAATAAGTCATGCCGGTGTATGGCTCATAACAGATCGAGAAACTACTGATAACACTTATCAGTAAATCTCAACAGCCCTAGCCAGAGACATCCTGTTATAGCCAATCGAGCACAGCGCAACATCAACCCCTAATACCGGGAGAGGCAAAACCCCTCCTACCGCTCATTTCCTCCATGTGCCACGGAACTGTACCCAAAATCCACCTGTTTGCACGACTCAGTAGAGCTATGGTAGGTTGGAGATCAAAGTACTGTGCGAGGACACACAAGACTCTATGGCGATCTCGGGTCTACAGATTAACCTGTACCAGTGTACCTGAGAACTGCTATCCGACGATAGATATAATACCATATAGGAGTTCTTGGCGAGTCCGTTCAGTGTACCCAGTCTCCACTGAGCACCCGTATAAAATCTTTAGTGTCACCACACCAGATGGATATGGGATCATCAATCACCCATTATATGGGACAAGAATGGTATATGCTAGTCTACTGTGGAATATCGATGCCCCGTCTCGATATACCCATGACTAGGAACAGTTCAAGGATATGCTCATAAACTACACGTGTCCCACTAGTATGATCCGCATCATAGTCCCGGTAGTCAAGCAAATATCCTAAGGGCTTTATCAACATGTACCAAATGAGCAAGATGCATGATCAAATGAACATGTCAAGATAAAGTAAACCAAATAGCATACTATCATGTCGAGCAAGAAAGTCATCTGTATATATATATATATATACATGTCCAAGTATGCACTATACATATAATGGACTCTAGGGCATACATATATCCAACAATACAATCACCGGTAAGTAGTACTCCCTTCGCCAGGCTCATTGTCTACATCACAAAAACCATTTCTTGCCCCGGGGTACCATACCGGGTCCACCATGTACCCGCAGACGGTGCCTACCGCTCCTCGAATCGGGTTTCTAACACAAGTCTCAGAACCGAGAAAACTCATAGTGGACGTCTCGAAATATCATATCAAGAGAAACCGGGTTTTTAAAACAATACATACTTTCTTTTTAAATATAACCACGGTTCTCAAATCTATAATCTCATGAAAACAACATCTCAATACGTATAATCATAAAGCATGATGTATGCAAACATAGAACAAAAATGTGAGCATATCAAGTATATCATGCGACATAGTATAGTGATGTGAGCATAGCAAGTATATCATGCGACATAGCATAATGATGTGAGCATAGTAATATATCATGCAACATAGCATAATGATGTGAGCATAGCAATATATCATAGCATGATGTAGCAACTCTACTGTGTAAGTAACATAGCAATTATCGATGAAGAAAGTGTGTGAGCTGGCAAATCTGTGTAAGTGTAACATACGCAACATCGATAATGGTGTAGGTGTACTAGCACATGTATATATATAATGAAATGAGAATATCATGAACATAGCAGCAAGTAAATCGTAAGCGCATTGCTAATAGGTACACGTATCTAATCCAACATCTACGTAAAGGCTAACTAAGCGATGTAGACAGGGATTAAATATCTATAACCTATCCGAGTCGGTGAATCTGTCAATCGGCATCCAGCCTCACAACATCACGTACGGTACAATCCATCGTACGACATCATCTAATTAAGGGTATGGATCAATCATCAGGTCAAACTCATCACGTACGGTAATCCAACGTACGACGGCATTAAACAATTAGAGATTCTATCAACCTATACAACAACGAGGTTACGGATCTAAGTCTCGTACGGCATATCACTCATTAATATCATAATTATATATAAATATCTCGTTTTACCGATCTCATAACACATCCATCTCAATCTTATCATATTCATTGATCTCATGTCATATCCTTATACATCTCATTTCGTATCTCATCGAATACTCTTTTCATCACATCAATATCTCACATCAAGTCATCTTACATATGCATTCTATCTTATTAATCTCATGTCGTAATTATCGATCTCAATCATGCTACTCTAAATCTCATACTTATTCTCTCACATTACATATATATATATATATATATATATATATATATATATATATATCGTGATTCACATTCACGTTTCATATCCTTATATATCAATTCGAGACATCCTTTCTATCATATCATGCCACACTAAACCATACACTATAATCTTAAGTCGTAGTATATCTTGTCTCCTACTAATTCTTTAACCATATCCATAAGTTCCTAACATGGCTCCCTTAACCATATTCTATATATATCGGTTTCCATTATAATTGCGGGGGTGCTATACGCCATCCACCCGACTTCCCCCTTAGATATAAATATACTCACCTGCGGAACTCCTTGTTCAGCCGTAGTCGATGTGCTTCGTCATCTTGGAATCCACATGAAGGTACCTGCAAATCAACACATATCGCCACGATATGAAAACCAAATCCAGAAAACCGATACGGCACATGGTGCGCTCATAGGTTAGAACCTATAGCCTACGCATGCAAAAACAACCAAACAACCCTCGTCGTTGACGTACAAATATTAAACGACCAAATCTCCTAACTAATATCAAAACCATGAATTTCAAAATACGGAAAACATAACCCAAAACCATCCCAATATACTCCCAGATTTTTGCTCATGTAATCTGGGACAAAAAGAAAATTACAGTAGCTATTTTATAGGGTATGTGAGCTACAGCCTAAACCCCAACACCAAAACTGCTACAGTAACCGACCTAATGGCTACAGTAACCGGCCAGGCCGGCCTCACCTTAGAATTTGGGCCTCGTCTTCTCGTGGTGGTCTCCTATTGGTCTAACTAGGGTAATGCATATTTTTTATTATTTTATAAAAGTCCCGGGTTGCTCCGGATTCCCTGTAGACCTCCAAGAATGTCACAAAATCGACACGGAAAGTTTCTAAGTTCGTGTATCGGGTTCTAAACTCATTTCCAGGCCTCTAAATCAATCTCTAATGTCTTGAAAACACTCACTAAACCTTAATTAACCACTTAACAGTAACTTGTAATTTTCTAAGATCACATATCCTATTTAACTCAAATTCTAAACTAAAATACGATATTTAACACAAATACATATCTATAGTGAAGGGATTACCTCATTAGCAACTTGGGAATATTCTTGAGTCGCCCAAAGCCTTCGAAATCCAAACTTGAAGGGTTCTAAGGGTTTAGAATAAGTTTGTGTATGTTCTATGTGATGGTTGCATATGGTTTTGGCAAGGGATTCGAGATGAGGCAAGTGGTGTAGATGAATGAGACTTGAAGAATTACGAAGAAGAGAATAGAGAAGGAGGGAAAGGGGCAGCCAGCTCTCTCTCTACACTCACTCTCTCACACAAATATCTGTTTTGTTTCTTATCGATAACTCTTTTCACACTCAAACTCTTTCTTTCTTTGATTTTCTTTTCTTTTCTATTTTCTCATTCTCTTCTCTTTTAAATCTCACAAACTCAGTCACAACACAAAACACAACATGCACATGACAAAGTGTATAAGTAACGGAAAATGTAAAAACACGGATTTGACCAAAAATCCGATAAATATCATTAAAATAAATAAATCATTTTAATCCCCGATAGATTTCTAAATATTGGTATATACTTATACCATCTTACGAAAAATCCCTATTCGCAATTCGAATAGTTTTCACGAAATATATTATTTTAATATTAAATTTCCAAAAATAAAATTTTATATTTTCTGAAATGTTACAGTATTCCCCCCTTAAATAAATTCGGTCGCCGAATTTAAATTTAAACCCCCAAATGCTAAAACATTTCAATAATCAACTCAAATCAACGGGGCTCCGAATCACGGAAGATACAGAAATACCACAGTGCATCCTGTGCACTTAAAAACGAGTGCGAAACTCAAAATCAACTCCATCAAGCATCACGCAATCATCGAAGTTATAAGGGAGATGCAAATCTCGAAATCCAATACCATACTCAATGATGCTATAGTCAAAATCATAATACATATATATACGCATTTTTGTAAAACCATTTTAAAAACTGAATAACTGATGCCAAATCCTTTCCATTTCTCTTAACGTTTTAGAAATCGTTTTGTGAATTTTCCGTTTTTAGGGTAAAATAGTCGGTGTTTTCCGTAAAAACCTAGAAGCTATCCTTTTGCAGTATAGAATGCACGGCACCTAGTTTAGCAAGAATGAAGCTAGTGCACAGGCTTTGGGAGTCAATTGAAAGTTTTGGTTCACATAGAATTTTTTCCTAATTAAAATATTATTTTAATACTTTATTTGTGCACTTTATTAGTGGTAATTATAATTTGGATTGGGTTAATTACTACTAATGTGAATATATGCTAAGTTAATCACTAAATTAAGCTTTAAACCTTTCTCACCAAAATATCTAGATATTTGTGGAAATTAAATGAATTTTTAAAAGAAAAGAATGAAGTGGATAAATGTGTTTTTGTTTTATTAAGCAATTATTGTTTTTTCTTCTAGAATTTCATACACACTTCCACAAAACCCTAGCCTTTTTCCCCCTTGGCCGAAACCATCCCCTTGCTGCCCTTTGTTGTTCTTCACCCTATTTCATCACATCAAAGTTCAATTAGATCCTAAAAAATCATCAAATATTCACACAAACTCAAAATCAAATCAAAACCCATCATTCTTCATCACATATCAAGCTTGGATCTTCTTTAAAGTTAACATTTTGGAGGCAAAATTGGATTTCTAGTTGCTTGATTTTGATCTTTTGTGGAGGTGTAAATCCAAACCCTAAACTCTAATTGATGCTTAATACTTTAATTAGCTTAATTAGATGTTAATTTAAAGCTTTTAATTTTATATTTAGAATTCCTAGGAAGGATTTCTGTAACCAAATTAGGGTTTTGATTCGTGAAATGGTTAGTTGATAATTTTAGACAAATGAAAACTAAATCTAGTTGCTAGTTTGTTAATTGATATTTTCCTAACTGTATAATTAAGATAATTAGCAAACTAAACTTTTACTAATCCTATTTAAGTGAGATTAAAATTCTAGTAATGGTTTGGATGGTTTAATCTTGCTATTTGGTGATGTTTGTAAATTCTAGTTTTGGTAAAACTTGTAATTTTGAGCTAAAATGATATATGTTGCTTACTTGATTTTGGTAAGTTTTGGCGTGGGTTTCTTTTGACATTGCGAAGTTATTTATATTAGATTCCACGCTATATCTTGTGTTGTGAATGCGCGATCGGTACGATCAAGGTCTAGGCTTGGTAGTTGTGTCGCTTTGCGTTCCTAACTAGGGTCGTGCTGATGTCGTTCGTGTCTTTGTGTAGCTTTTTCTCTTGAGTTGGTTTCGTAGTGTCGCTACACGCGTTTGCCACTAAACGAACACTTGAGAGTATGTTTGGAGTTGGTGCGTCGGTCAAACGTAGTTTGTACATGTTATTGGACGATTGATAATATATACTTGTTATATTGTTATTTTCTTTCAGGATCGCAGGCGGGGACATCGGGCACTGCGAACAGGGGAAAGCGAGTAGTTGGCTTTACTTAGCCAGGATTGTTGTGAGTAGAATTAACATCTACAGGGGAATCGCCCGCATGGCGTTATGCATCTGGAATAGATTAAATGATATGACTATTAGTTAGATGTATTCGGATATTGATTGTGCATGTGTACCTTTGTTGCATATCTCATTTCCTATTGTGCATAGACTTAGTATTAATGAGACACAACACCATTATTGACAGTTCATGTTTCACGAGCACTAATTTAATGCTACACACACACCGTCGATAATTGCCATGACACGCACAACACCTATACATATGTGATACTATATTTCTTAAAGACATTGAGACATGATCCTTATTTTCCTTCGTGCATATGACATATAGCATACCTGTATACCTACATGCTTACACATATGCCTTACTATGCACACATACTTACATGTACACCGTGCATACTTACTTACATGTATACTCACTTACCTAGTTAGGGCTACACATACCTATGTGGTATTGTTTTGTCATTGACGTGGGATCATTGATTCTTATACGTTGGCACATATGATAGGTAGTATACCTTGACATGCATACATGCTAGTTACCCATATACCTATATGGTATTGTACCATTAGTGATAGGTATATATACATATGAGACATAGCTACATATACATCCTGCATACTTACTTATGCATATACCTGGAGGGTATTACATCATTACTGATAGGTAGATACATATACCTTGCTATACCTACATGTTTATACATATATCTGGTTATAGCTACATGTTCATCTTTATTTGATGTTATATGGACTTGGAGAAATTAGGAACCACATGATATATATATTAACTTGTTGCAGTTAAATAGCAGCTTTTCCTTTATATGCTCACATTACAGTTTTATCTTGCATATATTATATTCATGGATTTTCGCATCGAGATATGGATTTGTCATGATGTTTTCTGGATTTGAGGACCGTGGTAGTTTTATGAAATTATACATTATTGGAAAAACTTGGTCTCTCTTGATATGATATTTCAGCATCCGCCATGAGATTTATCGGTTCTGATATATATATACACCACGCGAGGAACGGAGGGAGCCGTGTGCGGGTACATGGTGGGGGCCGGAGGTACCCCGGGGCAAGAATTTTATGGAGTAGACGATGAGTTAGTGGGGGAACCATACTGTCACGACCCGAAAAGTACGAAACATGACCGGCACTTAAATTACGGATGTCTCGAGGCGTACGTAATCTAAGTAAGCCAAAACCTAGAAATCAAAACCAAAGAAGCAGTAGAGTGAAGGAAAAACCAACTTAAAGCAAGTAGTTTTAATAGTATAAGCCGAATTATGCGTTTTTAAAAACATCAAATATTTCCTAAAAATTTCGGCAGAGTCTCCTTTGTAAATACTGGCCCCCAAACGGGATACATCATGAATAGTATACGAAATGAATAAAAAGGCATCCCCAAGCGGGAGCTAGCTCTTCGTCAATCGACGGTCACAACCACGCAAGCAATATAATATACAACGCCAAGGGCGAGGATCAAAACTCAAAAGGAAACTCAAAACAGCAAGAAATCAATAGAAATACAACGCGCGACTCTATGGTCGAAAGAATAAACATCACTGGTCTCTATCTCTGAAATAAATTCATGTTTGGTTGATGGAACTTCTAGATACAACAGAATAATAATATACAAGGTATACTGATGGGTACGATACAAGTAAACGCACCTACTAGCAAGTCACCCAAAAACAAGCAGTGCCAGCAAAGCCGTAATGAAACCTGTACGGCAAAACCTGCAAGAAACTGTGGCACAACGGGGGTGAGTTGCCAACTCATGAGTAGAAAACATCTACGAACAGAAATCGCATGAACAACGCAATCCTAAGTCATACGATCATAATACATCCTCAAATACATAATCTTCAGCCTATAACAATGTCTAGGGTATACCTCTAAACAACGGTAATACCAAGTGCTCGTGTCAGTGCCTCAGGTAGCAATATATCATATGGATGAGGTATGAATGCATGAAAACAGAATACATGTAAATGAAGAAACTGCTTTCATAATTTAGTGAGATTTCTGTAGTTTCAAAACGAGGTATCATAAATGAAATCAACATAAACAGTGTCTAGCATCGACACAAAACATAAATCCCAATATCTTAATATCTCAGGCTCCGGCTATCCGGACTGGCCTGGATCATCAATCTCAGTACCTCGATGTCTCAAAATCTCAATGTCTCAATCTCACTATCTAGGGAGCCGTCAGTCCGGACCGGCCCATACCATCAATCTTAAGACCACGACGGTATCCTCCGGATATCCGACGCGTCGGGTAAAATCACCGGTAGGTAGTCCTCCCCTACCAGTCTCATCGTCTACTACTCGAACTTCTTGCCCCGGGGTACCTTACCGGGCCCACCATGTACCCGAAACGGTTCATCCAACTCCTTGAATCGGGTCTTGAAATCCATCAGCAAATTCATGGTGGACGACTCATACATCATGGGAAAACCGCACTTTTCATTAAAAAAGAGAGAGAAAAGAAGTTTATAAATGTTTTTGCGGTTTTCCCCCAAATCCAGAAAATCTCATGAAAATCCAAATCCAAATCATCAATAGCATATAAACAGTGAATATAGGCATAAAAAATCCATGAATGCGGCATAACAGTGAATAATAACATGCATGAAGTAGCAAGTAATAGCTACAATATCTAAACTAGCATATAAGGCAAGTACACTAATATCATGTCTACACTATTAGCTAACAAACTATGTGAATGAATAGTATTTTCTAAGTGTACGTGACATGGCAATTACCGATGATGATGTGTATGAGCCGGCAAATAAGTGTACGTGGAACATACGCATTATCGGTAATGGTGCTGGTGTCCTAACAGCATGATATCAATAATGGTATATGAATCACAATATAAGTATGCGATGCGGAGCGAACAGCAATAATGTGCGGAAGCTGAATACTAGACACAACGATAGCTAATCTATATTTAATATAAATATAAATCATATAGTAGTGCCCTTTGAAATAATACGAATCGCGGTGTTTTGAAAATAAGGGCTACGGTGTTTTTAAGAAAAGATACGTTCTTTGAAATATCCGTAGAATCCCTTGACCTGTTTTTTAAAATACCCACGATTCGTTAGTTTTTGAAATAGGTAGGAACCGAATCTAGTCTAACAACTACACTAAACTATAAGGCTGAGTTAACAGGCTAACGGAAGGTAAGGAAACCTTCTAACATCTGAGTCGATACATATATATATATATATATATATATATATATATTAGTCGGTGATCCCGCCTCAATAATATCACATCCGATACCATATATATAATCATACATCCCCAAGTCAAAAGTGCGGATCTATCATCAATATATAGCTCGTACGTAAATCCGTCGTACGGCATCCCAAATCTGGGTACAGGTCAATATCAAATTCATCACATTATTCGTTTGGTATCCTCTTTATCAAAGATCATAATCCGGGGTACTGATCTACGTCTAGTACAATACTGATACCGCCTAAGTATGCATGCACGTGTGTGAAACACTACGTCAAAGGACCGGCTACAACGTCATGTCGTATCTCAAATACGAACCCTGCCATATCACCGATCTCACGGCCTCAAATCAAATCTCATCGACTCATCTCAAATCCCAAGTACTTTCCTCAAATCCAGTATATGAACACATAGTCCCATACCCATGTGAACACATAAATATATAATCCCATAAACGCACATGTAAAAGAAAGAATATATGCAAGTATGTGCGTGCGTGTGTGTATGGGTGCAACCCCTAATCTAGGGTTTCGCAACTACACTAAACCAATCCAAGAACACCAAAATCCATCTTTATCATCAATCTACTCAAACAAAATATAATAAATATATGTATGTATACGTATTCGTATACGTCACCACAAACTGCGGGGGTGCTATACGCCATCCACCCGACTTCACCCCATAGATATAAATCTACTCACCTGATCTTCGCTCGCCGGTGTCGACGTCGCCACGCGCTTGCTTATCGTCTCGAAGTCCACATGGGGTACCTACACGTCATATATAGCATCGTATCACATTAAAATCCGACTCATGACCAAAACGACACACGAATCCCACATAGGTCAAAACCTATGGTTGCTTTCACAAATCAACCCAAAAACCCTCGACGTCGGCGTACAAACGCTGATTGACCGAGAAAAACACCAAACGTACCAATCTGTTAGTTATATGTATGCCCTAGAGGCCATTACTGTACATAGGATGTACATTGTAGTGGATGCTGGGACATATATAGGGAGGACTTTCTTGCTCAACATGATAGTATGCTATCTGGTTGCTCTTTATCTTAACGTGTACACTGATTGTCTCTCTGTTACATGTTGGTAAAGCCCTTAGGATGTGTACTTGACTACCTGGACTATGATGCGGATCATACTAGTGGGGACATGGTGGTCCATAAGTACATCTTTCAAGGTCCCTAGTCGTAGGTGTATCGAGACGGGGCATCGATATACCAGAGTAGACTAGCGTATACCTTCTCGACCCATACAGATGGGCGATGGATGATCCTATATCCATTGGTGTTTGACATCAGAGATGATATACGGGTGCTCAGTGGAGACTGGGTATACTGGACGGACTCGCCGAGAACTCCCAGATGGTATTATACCTTACGTCAGATGGCAGTTCTCTGGTGACACTGGTACAGAGTAGTCTGTTGACCCGAGATCGTCATAGAGTCTTGTGTGGTTCCCACTGTGCTTTGATTTCCACCTTACCACGTCCAAGAGGGCGTGCAAAACGGTGGTTTTTGGGTACAGTCCCGAATCACATGGAGGCAATGAGCGATAGGAGAGGATTCGTCTCTCCCGGTATAGGAAGTTGATGTTGCGCTGTGTTCGATTGGCTATAACCGGAAATCCCTGGCCAGGGTTGCTGAGATTTACTGGTAAGTGTTACCAGTAGTTTCTCGAACTGTTATAGGCCTCATATCGACACGACTTATCGAGCTATTGGGGTCTGACGTTTACCACCCCTAGGCAAGATATGCGACATATCAGACGATCAGACCGGACTGTACGGTAGTGTTACTGGTTGGATTCACTGGAGTCTGAGCGGACTTGCTCGTCGATCTTCTGATCGCTCAATACCCGGGTGGCCGTTACGTTTAGCAGACCGCTTGCGGCTTGTGGGTGCTTGATATGATCATCACCTGTTGCCGGCGTATTGACGAGTCTTTAGAGTCCTACACAGAGGTTTCCTGGCTCAAGCGAAACGAAATAGGAGCGCATATGAGATATGTGCGGGACCGAAAATGATACCAGTATGTGATACTATATTCGATTCTCGCGATTTGTAACATTGATCGGTTATATGCGTTATAGCCGGGTTATCGGATCAAGTGTTGATTCGATAAGTTGTTACTATTGATATTAGTCGGTTATATGCGATATGACCGGGTCGTTAAATCAAGTGTTGATTTAATGATTTAATGTATAATTATATATTTGATATATCACTTTACATTAACTAATATAGGTTCACTTAAATGGATTTTCTCACTAGAAGTTCACAAGTTGTATATGTGATATACTTTTGTGCACTTGATTGTATCATGTTTGATGATACATGTTAACTTGGTTAAGTGTAAAGATTAAACCATGGTTAAGTTAATGATTAGGGTTTTGCTTTTCTTTCTTATTTATTTATTTATTTATTTTGGAAAGAATAAAGAGAAAATGGTGGCTTTCTTTGTTTGTAGTTGAATCTTCATGAAGGTTTGACTTTGTAACCATTTTGTCTTCATGCTTAACCCTAACCATTTAAACAAACCATGGTCTATTCTCTACACTTAACTAGGGTTAGGATATGATAAGTATTCATATTTTTTTCTATTTTGAAAACACTTATAATATACATCATCTTTTTCTTCTTCTTCTTGAAGAAGAAGCTTGCCTCCATCAATGGCAACTTGATGACATGAGTGAGAAATCCAATTCTAAAGTGAACCCACTTCCTATTTCTTCATCCTCTACCTCTTGCCAAGTAGTAGAGTGTGTTTTCTTCACAAGTTTCAAGACTTTGTGAAGTTGGAGCTTGATCTAGCGATGCCTCGACGTAGATCATCTTCGGCATCGTCGTCGATGACCTAGCCCGCTTTTTCTCCGATGAAGCCGACGCTAGAGCCCAAGATCCGATTTGTACAATGAGGAGACATCATCGCGGAGCCATGGAGGTGGAGAACCGGATCTACAAAGGTTGTATTTCCGTTTACCATTTAGTTAAGTTGTTAACCAGCTCGTTGTTTCGCCTAAATTTCTAGTTAACGATCTAGTCTAGGGTTTCTCGGCACCGTAATTTTTGAAATTGGCATGGTTGATGCCTTGTGAGACCTCTTGGGAGTGCCTAGGAACCCTACAGTGGTATCAGAGCCTAGCTAGAGCCTTAGGCGATGCGTAGACGGAGTTTGAAGTCCGATTAAACCGAAACCCTAACACAAATTTGCTCTCTGGACTTTTTCCAAAAATTGGGTTTTTTCCAGATTAAAAATATGCAGAAAATTCAGCAGGAAATTCTAAGAATTACGGTGCAAAAATTACCTAATGATCTTTCTAAAGTGCGGCGGAACCGCGGCATTAGCGTGCTAATGCGGCTGTTCCGCGGCTATTTTGTCTCTTCTCCAATTGAATTTTGCACAGTAATTCCTATTTTGCAGTGCTGGTTTTCCTGGGATATTTTTTTTCTGAACTCAAGAGTTGAGTTTTCTGGGTTGTATTGGGGACTCGGTGTTTTGATCGGATTGTCTAATTTTGTCTATGTGGCTTTCCGGATATTTTAGAATATGTTAAAAAGTTCGACCGGATATAAATACCCAACTTTTCCCCTGTCGGGAAATTTCCAAGTGTTGGATCTTTCCGTGGTTTAATAACGTTCTAAGTAGTGCAAGTAACGCGATGGTCCCTCTAGAAGACAACAAACCTTAACTCGATTATGTGACCGTCTTGAACTGCCCTTTGAACCTTCGGGTTTGGGGCAGTACGGCATGCCACATGTGAGGCGTTGGCTTGACCCTTCTACAGCTGGACCGTTGGTACTGAGGCATGAACTGAATGTTCTTAGACTTATTTCATGAGTTGATCTATTTCGGGAAAACTTGGGTGTTTGAATGTTCGATCGGAAAGTTTAACATTTTCTATTTATCTGGAATGGGATACAATAATTGGAATTCACAAGTAGTTATGAGATAACTGAATGAATGTTATAAACATAGCACTTTAGTCTCACTTGATCGGTTGCCATGGAATTTTGATGTGATCAAAAGTCCGTCGCAATCACGTAGTGTACGCGGATACTCGCCGGGTAAACTTAATAGACAGCCTCACTCCATAGCCCCGACCAAGTGACTGTAGGAGACCCCCGTCGCCGAAAGCATCCATTCGGGTGCTCGCTGCAGCGGTGTTCCGCCTTGGTGCACTTCGTCGACGGTATCGGGGGTGCGGCCGTCTACTGAAGTTTGCGACGAGCATTCGATCAGTATGTCGGGAATCCTGTTGAATTGCCCGACTTTATATTGAAAAGTGTTTTCGATTCTGAGACTAAAATGCGGAGTTTATAATTGTTAGGCATGCGATGTCTAAGGAATTCATTTGATTAGGCATGTGATGTCTATGGAGGTTGCGGATTCTAACTGTTGTAGTTTTACACTTTCTTTTCTGTGACCGTAAGTGTAAAATGTGATATCGCCGGTTTCGTTGCTATATGTCAACGACAATTGGGATGCGCATATTTACTTACGTTGATGACATGTGATGTTATGTGTTGCTGGATATGTTATATTGGATCGTCGTGTTTGAATAGCCGGGGGTTTTTATGTGAGATGAGTGTTTTTCATTTTCATTCATGTAAAAACTTGTATGTAATATTCTTTTATTGGGGCACTTCCAAGTTGCGGAAGATGTCATCTTTTGTATATTATTTTCTTTTCCGCACTAGGATAGACCCAAGGAGGGGACCACAAGTAACCGGGTTCTGGAGTCCAGTGGGAGACCAACTCGAGGAGTCGAGTCCGGGTCTCCTAACTCTAGAATTGGTAGGGTTGCTTGCCGCTCTCGTAGGGGTCTAGGGGTGTGGGTTTGGCTATTCATCGCGACCGTGGAATCCGTGTTTTATACTGGCTCGTATTGAAAACACGGACGTCCTAGTATATCCAATATTTCATATGTTTCTTCTGCTGCGATATCTGTGATGTGATCATGATATGTTCTGTGATGGATACTGTATATAGTATAAATGATATATTATATAGACATTACTTATGATTTACACCCGTGCTAGCCCTGCCCCGCTCTGCCGTTAGTTACCTAACCTAACGGTGTACGAGGGGACATCGAGGCGAATGCGGATGGCATAAGTGTACGTCGTATTTATCTGTGATGTTTAGGTAATTAAATGATGGGACTTCATTAATGTGATTAATGAAATAAAAGAAACCTAAAGATGTTGTAGAATCGAATTTCAAAATAAAACAGGTAGCTACAGTTCTTGCTTTGCACAGCGGTGTATATGATATATCCTGCACCTTATTCGATAAGGAAAGGACCGAGATCCCTTCACCGGGAGTGACTCCTTTAGCAATAACTGGCAGATGCTACACACTCGGTTTGTCTTTTGATTGCTTTTAAGAGTTTCTGCTTTGCACAGTGATATATATGATATATCCCGCACCTTATTCGATGAGGAAAGGACCGACGATCCCTTCACCGGGAGTGACTCCTTTAGCAAAACTAGAAAAGCCTCAAAGACACTCCATTTCAAAATTCATTCGATCCTACAACGATATCAAGTTCATTACGCAATAGGTTTTCAGAAAAACCTGTCGTAGCCCTCTGTCATTTCAGATAAGTACTAGTTAGTATTCATGCTACGTTTGTTGACTATGTTAAGGCGTAGTGTGCGGTAGCTAATTAGTGCTTATCTGCATAAGCATATGATGCGATTGGATTAGGGTAGTCATGCGACTTTGTTGACTATGTTAAGGGTCATGCGGGTGGGTTTAATTCAATCGGGAAATGACGGGTTGAACTTGACTAGCACTTATGATTTGTTGACTATGTTAAGGTCATATAGCTGCTAGGGGCAAAATTATCGGGAATTTCAAGTGTTGAAATTTGCAATGAGATTGCTTACCTTCTATGAGATAGTTGGATCCCGATACCCGCTGTGAGTAAGAGTTACTCCTGGGAGAGTTTTATACATTACAATTAGCCGATCAAGTAGGTGTCTAGAAAGGTGTTAACGAGGTTACGCCTCTGGGAAAACGAGGTTTACATTAATTAGGTTCGTGCGAAAGCACGGGGGACCTCCCTCAAAGTACTGACACTGGCCTGGCTGAAAGATTGGCGAACTTGTAGTGTGTAATTAATCCCGGCTAGTCTTTCCTTTTAGGGTTTGAAGGAAGATTTGATAAAAAGCAGTGGGAGCCATCCTGATTAGATAAAATAATAACCAATCTATTCTTGAAAGAGCGCACGCTGAGTGTTTTCTTCTCTCTCTCTCTCCAGGTAGCGACCATATCACGCCTTAATCAAGATAATAATACGGAATATTGACCGAACCCGCTTGTTATACTGAGCTGGGGAACGTTGGTCCCGCTCCAACTTATAATTGTTATAAGACAGAGCAGGAAATTGGGGAATACCAGAATTCCCGTGCCGCCCAAACGAAGAGAGTGCATGTTGATGCATCATCTTCGGGTGTGTTCATTACAAAGAACTGTTTCTCAGTATGCTTTACGTCCTGGGTATGTGATACCAGATCAGGATCCCAGATATGTAATCTGTTACATAGGGCTACAGAAAGGTAGAGAACTGAGAACGGGTGATAAGTTTCATGAGGCAGAAAATGGAGCAAATGTTGCAGCCAAGTCTGTTGGTCACTGTCACCCTGTATTACCAATACATTGATTCTGAACGAATGTTATTAGATACCGAACCTGATATGCAAAATCATATCTGTCTCTTTATTAGTAAAGAACGATAAAATTTTGTATTGTTGGATAATGTTTTGAACATTTCCTATATCAAAAGTTGATCGGTTCAGGCACGTTATCTAAAAGCGTTGATGTTCTAAATCAAACTACAGTTCTTAGTATACGGAACACACACAAGAGGAAGAGTTCAGAAATGAACGAATCCTTCTTGAAGCATTGTAGACTAGGTCATATCAATGCGACCCGACTAGCTGAAGTTACATGTAGATGCATATTTAAATTAGTTTGAATTTACATCTTATGAAACTTGCCAGTCATGTCACAAACATAAGATGACCATAGCTCTGTTTATTGGAAACAGAGAAAGAGTTGGTGAACTCTTGGGAAGATACATGTTGATGTATGAAAGGTCCCCTGTCTACAAATGCCAAGACCGGTTCTTTGTACTTAATTACAGTCTCTGATGATCTCTCAAGATTCAGACATATGTTCTTGTTGAAACACAAGTCTGAACCTTTTGAGATATTCATAGAATATAAGCGAGAAGTAGAGAACCAAAATACGGGTATAAGTATTATGTCCTTTGATGTGATCAAGGAGGAGAATACTTGAGCATGAAAATCCTGGATTATTCTAAAGGAGAATGAGATTCTCTCTCAGCATTACTCCTCCGTATACACCATAGCACGATGGTATATCGGGGCGGAGCAATCACACCCTATATGATAAGGTGTGCTCTATGATGAGTACTACTGAGTTACCTATTTCCATTTTGGGAGTTATGCACTTGAGAAGTTGCATACCTATTGAATAAGGTTCAAATCAAATCAGTTGCCTACCACTTCATATGTGATATGGAAAGGGAAGAGCCCATATCTTAAGTTAGTTAAGATTTGGGGTTGTCCGGCCTATGTCTAAAAGAAAAATCCGGACAAGCTCGAGGCAAGGACAGTTATGTAGAACTAGAAATGTTCCATCCATACAAACTACAGCAGTTGATTTGGTAGAACCAAAGGATTCAATAGTAACCAACGAACCTCAGCCTCTCCGCCGATCTAGTAGGGTTCCTCACCCACCTGAGAGACACTTCGGTTCCTCTATGACAGTGGGAGCGAGGATTGCATCATGAGATGATGACCCAACCAGTTTCGAGCTGGCCATCACGAGTGGGACTCTGTAAGAATGGCTGGATGCTTAGCGATCTGAGATGGAATCCTTACACACCGACAAAGTATGGACTTTGGTTGCTATATCTAAAGGGTTAAATCCTCATCAGGAGCAAGTATATCTTGAGAAAATTACTTGGTGTAGATGGAAAAGTTGAGACTTTCAAAGCTAGACTTGTTAAAGGTTTTCGTCATCAACCAGGCGTGGATAATGATGAAACCTTTTCAAGTGGCTATGCTTAAGTCCATCCAGATCCTACTTGCCACGGTTACATACCATGACTACGATATCTGGCGGTTGGGTGCCATGACTGCTTTTCTAAATGATGTTTTAGAAGAGAAAGTCTATAAGTACACAGCCAGAGGGCTTCGTAGACAGTGGGAGCAGCGGAAACGTGTACAAGATGCTTTATAGGATAAAGCAGGTATCGCGGAGTTGGAACGTCTGTTTTGATGAGATAGTCAAAGAGTTTGACATCATCAAAATGGTAGATGAACCTTGTATATACAAAAAGGTAGTAGGGAGTATGGTGGCGATCCTCGTAGAGTACGTGGATGACATACTCTTGATAGGGAAGGAGTTTCCTATGCTACGCTCGATCATTCTCCGCTTGTCACATGGATTCTCCATATAGGATCAAAGTGATACCTCCTAAATCCTGAGTTTTCATCTATGAGATAGATGTTATATGGATGTTAGGATACTCACTAGATGTAGTGAGATGGTATCAGTTGATCCTGGGGAGAATCACTGGAAGGGTTCCAGGGTGATAAAGACGACTGAATGTCAGTCACAGGCATTGTCTTTACCCTTAGTAAAGGGACGGTATGTTGGAAGAGTTCCAAGCTAGATACCATGGCTAACTAGACGATAAAGGCAGGATACATCGCTACTTGAGATGCTACCAAAGAGGCAGTCTGGATGTATATTTGTTCATAAGATGAAATTAGTTCCTCCCATTGTGTGACAATGGAGTTGTGGCTTATGCCAAGGAACGTCCGTCCCATCAGTGATCCGGACATATTCTAAGGCAGTATCACTTGATCATGGAGATGGTTGATCTCCAGGGTGATCGAGGTTAGGAGAGTAGACTCAGAGGACAACATGGCGGATCCACTCACGAAGGCCTATTCCGAGAGAGAGATTTTTATGGGATGGTTGAGTATGAGATACTGCAACCACTGCTACAGATGGCCCTAGTGCAAGTGGGAGATTGTTAGCTATATGTATGCCCTAGAAGCCATTACTGTACATAGGATGTACATTGTAGTGGATGCTGGGACATATATAGGGAGGACTTTCTTGCTCAACATGATAGTATGCTATCTGGTTGCTCTTTACCTTAACGTGTACACTGATTGTCTCTCTGTTACATGTTGGTAAAGCCCTTAGGATGTGTACTTGACTACCTGGACTATGATGCGGATCATACTAGTGGGGACATGGTGGTCCATAAGTACATCCTTCAAGGTCCCTAGTCGTAGGTGTATCGAGACGGGGCATCGATATACCAGAGTAGACTAGCGTATACCTTCTCGACCCATACAGATGGGCGATGGATGATCCCATATCCATTGGTGTTTGACATCAGAGATGATATACGGGTGCTCAGTGGAGACTGGGTACACTGGACGGACTCGCCGAGAACTCCAAGATGGTATTATACCTTACGTCAGATGGCAGTTCTCTGGTGACACTGGTACAGAGTAGTCTGTTGACCCGAGATCGTCATAGAGTCTTGTGTGGTTCCTACTGTGCTTTGATTTCCACCTTACCACGTCCAAGAGGGCGTGCAAAATGGTGGTTTTTGGGTACAGTCCCGAATCACATGGAGGCAATGAGCGATAGGAGGGGATTCGTCTCTCCCGGTATAGGGAGTTGATGTTGCGCTGTGTTCGATTGGCTATAACAGGAAATCCCTGGTCAGGATTGCTGAGATTTACTGGTAAGTGTTACCAGTAGTTTCTCGAACTGTTATAGGCCTCATATCGACACGACTTATCGAGCAATTAGGGTCTGACGTTTACCACCCCTAGGCAAGATATGCGACATATCAGACGATCAGACCGGACTGTACGGTAGTGTTACTGGTTGGATTCACTGGAGTGTGAGCGGGCTTGCTCGTCGATCTTCTGATCGCTCAATACCCGGGTGGCCGTTACGTTTAGCAGACCGCTTGCGGCTTGTGGGTGCTTGATATGATCATCACCTGCTGCCGGCGTATTGACGAGTCTTTAGAGTCCTACACAGAGGTTTCCTGGCTCAAGCGAAACGAAATAGGAGCGCATATGAGATATGTGCGGGACCGAGAATGATACCAGTATGTGATACTATATTCGATTCTCGCGATTTGTAACATTGATCGGTTATATGCGTTATAGCCGGGTTATCGGATCAAGTGTTGATTCGATAAGTTGTTACTGTTGATATTAGTCGGTTATATGCGATATGACCGGGTCGTTAAATCAAGTGTTGATTTAATGATTTAATGTATAATTATATATTTGATATATCACTTTACATTAACTAATATAGGTTCACTTAAATGGATTTTCTCACTAGAAGTTCACAAGTTGTATATGTGATATACTTTTGTGCACTTGATTGTATCATGTTTGATGATACATGTTAACTTGGTTAAGTGTAAAGATTAAACCATGGTTAAGTTAATGATTAGGGTTTTGCTTTTCTTTCTTATTTATTTATTTATTTATTTTGGAAAGAATAAAGAGAAAATGGTGGCTTTCTTTGTTTGTAGTTGAATCTTCATGAAGGTTTGACTTTGTAACCATTTTGTCTTCATGCTTAACCCTAACCATTTAAACAAACCATGGTCTATTCTCTACACTTAACTAGGGTTAGGATATGATAAGTATTCATATTTTTTTCTATTTTGAAAACACTTATAATATACATCATCTTTTTCTTCTTCTTCTTGAAGAAGAAGCTTGCCTCCATCAATGGCAACTTGATGAAATGAGTGAGAAATCCAATTCTAAAGTGAACCCACTTCCTATTTCTTCATCCTCTACCTCTTACCAAGTAGTAGAGTGTGTTTTCTTCACAAGTTTCATGACTTGGTGAAATTGGAGCTTGATCTAGCGATGCCTCGACGTAGATCATCTTCGGCATCGTCGTCGATGACCTAGCCCGCTTTTTCTCCGATGAAGCCGACGCTAGAGCCCAAGATCCGATTTGTACAGCGAGGAGACATCATCGCGGAGCCATGGAGGTGGAGAACCGGATCTACAAAGGTTGTATTTCCGTTTACCATTTAGTTAAGTTGTTAACTAGCTCGTTGTTTCGCCTAAATTTCTAGTTAACGATCTAGTCTAGGGTTTCTCGGCACCGTAATTTTTGAAATTGGCATGGTTGATGCCTTGTGAGACCTCTTGGGAGTGCCTAGGAACCCTACACAATCATGGTTTCAAAACTCATTAACTGTATAAGAAATAGGGATTAATTTGTCAAATCTATAAAATTAAACCAATCGTTTTATTTTCAAAAAAACTAGTTAGCATAAATTCCCATTTCGGTTCAAAACTTGATGTTTTAACCAATCTACAAATTTTAACGATTCTAATGGCCAAAATGCTCATTAAATAACATAATTAGGTCATAAAAATAACTTTCATAAATTAATCTCATCAATTTGTATAAATTTCAAATTCCAAGTTTGCAAAAATACCGATTTTAATTCTTTTTAAAGTAAAAATTCACAATTTTACAATTAAGCTTGGTTTTACATATACTAAAATATTAAACCACAATTTATAATGTTAATAATGCCATGAAACCCAAATTAGAATTTTATCTCACCAAAATATATATATTTTTAAAACCTAGTTTGCAATTTATATAATTATCACAAATTTAAATTAACAAAAATGCAAACTAGCAACTAGATTTGATTTAGCATGGCCACTACATATTAACTATATCACACAACCACAATCTCATTACTAAAAACCTAACTTGACTTTTGAAACCCTTCTCTTGAATTCACAAGTTATAAATTTAAAACCTAATTAAGCATCTAATTTAGTCGAATTGAAGTATTAAAGAAACAATTTAACTATAGGGCAAAAATTTATACCTCACAATTTCAAGAGATCCAACATGAATCTAGCACCAAAATCTTGGCCTCCAAAATGAAAACTTTTCACCAAGATCCATGCTAAAAGAGATAAGGGAAAATGGGTAGGAGTTTGATTTTGATTTTGTAGGATTTTTTGGTGGATTTTTGATGCATTTTGTGATGGTTTTTGATGAGGAATTGAGAGGGGAAATTGGGGGCTGCTGTAAAGAAGGGCTCGGCCAAAAAAATAGGGAGGAGAGGAGAGAGAGTGAGGTGGGGAAAATAGAGTCAAGTTCACACAGAAGTCAAAGCCCACTCACTTATCTATTTTCTTTCTTCTTTTCCTTTGTTTTCTTTTCTTTTCTTTTGGCAAAACAAGTGGGGAAAATGAAGGGGGCCACTTAGGCTGCTGATTTGGAGAGGGGAGAGAGGGTGTGGGTGAGTGTGGGTGAGGGAAAAATGATAAATGTTATACCCCAATATCTATTTAGACTAATTTCACTATTTAAGCCTTTTTCTTCGATATTTTCTAAAACCGTTTGACAGCTTCACTTTATTTCCAAAACAACATTCTAAAATTTTGTTTAATTTGTTATGATACACAAAATTTGTTTCAACCCATTCCAATTTTAATTTTCCCTAATTAAATGTATTAGTGACGGCTTAAAGTAATATTAAAATAATTAATTTCGGAAAAATTTTCAGAAAATTAGAAATTTTACCAGTGGCTCAATAAACACCAAATATTAGCAATTACATAGCTAGAATATGTATATTTAATTTTATAATAAAGATATTTGTATTTTGACTTTTTATAGTGTCACGTCCCGAAAGTACGGAATATGACCGGTACTTAAACTACGAACGTCTCGAGGCGTACGTAATCTAAGTAAGCTGAAAACTAGAAATCCAAACCAAGAAAAATAGTAGAGTGAAGGAAAACCAATTTAAATCAAGTAGTTTTAATAGCATAAGCCGAATTATGCGGTTTTAAAAAAAAAACATCAAATATTTCCTGAAAATTTCGGCAGAGTCTCCTTTGTAAATACTGGCTCCCAAACGGGATACAACATGAATAGTATACGAAATCAATAAAAAGGCATCCCCAAGCGGGGGCTAGCTCTTCGTCAATCGACGGTCACAACCACACAAGCAATATAATATACAACGCCAACGGTGAGGATCAAAAACTCAAAACCACAAGAAAATCACAGAATAAAACGCGCGACTCTAAGGTCGAAAGAATAACATCAGTGGTCTCTATCTCTAAAATAAATACATCTTTGGTTGATAGAACTTCTAAATACAACAGAGTAATAATATACAAGTTATAAAATGGGGGATACGATACAAGTAAACCCACCTACTAGCAAATCACCCGAAGGAAACTATGCCCGCAAGCCATAAAGAAACCTGTGCGGCAAACCTGCAAGAAACTGGGGCACAACGGGGGTAAGTTGCCAACTCGTGAATAGAAAAACATCTACGCACAGAAATCGTATAAACAACGCAACCTAGGTCAATGATCATAATATATCCTCAAATATATGAATAACATGCAGCCTATAACAATGGCTAGGGTAATATCTAACCCAAAGGTGATCTCATGAGCCCGTGTCAGTGGCTCAGGTAGCAATATATCATATGAATGAGGTATGAATGCATGGAACAGAATGCATGTACTGACGAAAACTGCTTTCATAAATCAGTGAGATTTCTGTATTTTAAAAGTGAGGTACCATAAATGAAATCAGCATAAAACAGTGCCCAGCATCGATACAAAACAAGTGTCCAAATATCTCGATATCTCTGTATCACAATCTCTGTACCTCAATATCTCAAAATCTCAATCAAAATATCTAGGGCGCCGTCAATCCAGACCGGCCCTTACCATCCATCTCAAGACCACGACGGTATCCTCCGGATATCCGACGCGTCGGGTAATATCACCGGTCGGTAGTGCTACCCTGCCGGGCTCAACGTCAACAACACATTCCTCTTGCCCCGGGGTACCGCACCGGGCCCACCATGTACCCGAAACGGTTCCTCCACTCCTCGAATCGGGTCTCGAAATCCATCAGCAAACTTATGGTGGACGACTCATACATCATGGGAAAACCGCACTTTTTATTTTAAAAGAGAGAAAATGTTTATTTATGTTTTTGCGATTTTCCTCCAAATCCAAGAAATCTCATGAAATCCGAATCCAAGTAATCAATAGCAGGTAAACAGTGAATATAGGCATGAGAATCCATGAATGCGACACAACAGTGAATAATAACATGCATGAAGTAGTAGGCAATAACTACAATGTCTAACTAGCATATAAGGCAAGTACACTAATATCATGTCTAAACTATTAGCTAACAACGTATGTCAAATGAAATAGTATTTTCTAAAGTGTTCGTGACATGGCAATTACCGATGAAGATGTGTGTGAGCCGACAAGTAAGTGTACGTGGTACATACGCGTCATCGGTAATGGTGCCGGTGTCCTAACAGCATGATATTAATAATGCAATAAGAAATTATAATATAAGTATGCGATGCGGAGCGAACAGTAAAAATGAGCGGGAGCTGAATACTAGACGCAACTATAACTAATCTGCACTAATCAAATATAAGTCCTACAAATGGTGCCTTTTCAAATAACAATAATCATGGGGTTTTGAAAGTAGGGGCTACGGTGTTTTTATGAAAAGATACGTCTTTTGAAATATCCGTAGGATCCCTTTGGTTGTATTTAAAAATACCCACGATTCGTTAGTTTTTGAAATAGGTAAGAATCGAATCTAATCTAACAACTAAACTAAACTAAAGGGCTAAGCTAACAAGCTGGACTACAGGTAAGGAAACCGCCTAACATCTGAGTCGATACATACACATACCTGTATATATATTAGTCGGTGATCCCGCCTCAATAATATCATATCCGATACCATATATATAATCAGACATCCCAAGTCAAGAGTGCGGATCAATCATCAAGATATAGCTCATACGTAAATCCGTCGTACGGTATCCCCAATTCTGGGTACGGGTCAATATCACATTCATCATACTATTCACCTGGTATCCTCTTTATCAAATATCATGATCGGGAACTGATCTACGTCTAGTACAATACTGATACCGCCTAAGTATGCATGCACGTGTGTGAAACACTACGTCAAGGACCCGCTACAACGTCATGTCGTATCTTAAATACGAACCCTGCTGTATCACCGATCTCACGGCCTCAAATCAAATCTCATCGACTCATCATAAATCCCAAGTACTATCCTCATTATCCATGCATGCGTATATGAATGTACATATGCATAGTCCCATACCCACGCATATATACATATATACACATCCCAAACTGCGCACAAGAAAGTAAAGTATGCAAGTCTGTATGTGCGTATGTGGGTATAACAACTACTCTAGGGTTTCGCAACTAACCCAAAGCTAAACCATGAACACCTAATCATAACATGAATAAACATTCTCGTATCATAAAACACCTATATAAACATATATATATGAGCTACACTACGGACTGCGGGGGTGCTATACGCCATCCACCCGACTTCTCCCCGTAGATATAAATCTACTCACCTGATCCTCGCTCGCCGGTGCCGACGTCGCCACACTCTTGCTTGTCGTCTCGAAGTCCATATGGGGTACCTATATATCAAAACGCACCGTGTCGTATTAAAATCCGACTCATGACCAAAACAACTCACGAATCCCACATAGGTCAAAACCTATGGTTGCTTCCACAAATCAACCCAAAATCCCTCGACGTCGGCGTACAAACGCCATACCATCGAGAAAAACCCCAAATTCACTTTAAAAGCCGTTTTTCCGAAAAACTAGCAAGCAAAATTACCCGTTTTTGTACAAAACTCGACGTTTAAACAAATCTAATGGCCATAATACTTATTAAACATCTTAAATAAGTCATAAAAACCATTTCCATAATTTAATCTCATAAATTTGCATAATTTCCAAAAACCTAGTTAGCAAAAAGCACATTTATCACAATTTCCAACTAACAAATTTTGAAATTAGTAACTAGATTAGGTTTTAGCAAGAATTAACATGTTAATCTACTCATGGCAACCTTAATGATGTGATAAAACCCTATCTTGATTTTAATCTCACATAACCATTAACCCCACAATTCAAGTTTGCAATATGTACCCAAATTAAACACCAAATTTAGTTAAATTGGAGTAATTAACCAACAATTAAGACATGGGTTAAGATTTATACCTCCTAATTAGAGATCTAGCAAGGATCTAAGCCTCCCAAATTGCTCTCTTGCTCCCAAAATCCATGCTAGATAGGCAAATAAATAATGGGTAGGAGTTGGATTTCGGTTTTGAGTTTTAGTTGATTTTTCATGAAATTTTTTGTGAATTTTTTTGGAGAAGAGATGAGATGAGGAATGAGAGGGGAGGGGATGCTGGAAATGTGCAGGTTTCGGCCAGCATGGGGGGGGGGAATGGGTGAGGGAGGAGAGAGAGTGAGGTGGGGAAAGTTGAATTTAGTCAAAGTCCACTCTATTCTTATCATTTTCTACTCTTTTCTTTTCTTTTCTTTTGGAAAAAAAGAAGTGATTGGAGAGAGGGAGAGGGGGAGGGCTGTCATGGTGGGGCCGGCCACATAAGGAGAGGCTGAGGTGTGGGTGTGTGGGTTAGGAAAAAGATAAATGCTATACCCCAATTCCCATTAACACTAATTTCACCGGAAAAAGCCTTTTTCTTCGATATTTTCTAAACCGTTTTGGCAAACGATTTCATTTCAAAAATCACATGATAAAATTTTATTTAATGTTTTATGGTGCACAAAATTTGTTTCAAATCATTCCAATTTGTAATTTTTCCTAATTAAATGTATTAGTGACGGCTTAAAATAATATTAAAATAATTAATTTCGGAAATTTTTTCAGAAAATTTGAAATTTCACCAGTGACTCAATAAACACCAAATACTAGCAATTACATAGCTAGAACATGTATATTTAATTTTATAATAAAAATATTTGTATTTTGACTTTTTACAGAAAACCCCCTTATTTTACCGATTTTCCGAAATTTCACCGAAACGATTTTCAAAACGCTACAATCTTCCCCCCTTAAAAAAATTCGGTCCCTGAATTTAAAGTAAAACTCCCCCCAAATACTAAAACATCTAAACCAAAACCATCAAGTCGTCGGGGCTCCGAAATTGTAAATACGTAAAACAAATCGTAGCGTAGCGCATGCGCATGAAAAATGAGCAGATAACTCGAAATCAAAACTCCGTCAAGCATCCCGCAATCATCGGAGTCAAGGTGAAGACACGAATGCCAAATCTCAAGCAAGACCGATATGCTATAAATCGGAACTATACATGCAAATATCAGGAGGAAATGCATGCCAAATCCTTTAAGTTGCTGTGCAATGCACATAACACTGCACAGTGGCAGACGTCTATCATAAGAAAATAACTATATACATATATACATTTGTTTGAAATGTACGTTCCGCCGTTTTGGGAAACAATTTAGAAGGGTTTTCCTTGTTTTAAACGTTTCGCGTCATATCAGACACGTAGGTAAATACTGAGACTATAGCTCGCTTTTTGGAATTCCCTTCAATAGCTATCAATGCATGCAAAATACATTCAGGTACTGTCCTCTGACTAGTCCTGCTTAGTACGAAAACACATTGCAGTTATCATAAAAAAAACGTACTGCTCTATAAGAAATCAATCCCAAAATACGCGTATGAATACTACGTGCGTCTGATGCGCACGACAATCAAAATCCATATACGTGCCATATAAGTGCACAGAAACAAGATCTAAGTGCATCGGGTGTGCACAAAGCATCTGTCGTAGGCAACGTGTGTGCCTGACAACAAAAATCAGGTGCATCTGACATGAATGAAAAAATATCGATTTAGTGCATCTGGTGTGCACCAAAATCACATCTCAAGACATGCGCTCAACATGCGCGAAAACCCAAAACCAGGGGCATCCATCATGCACGAAATCATGAAATCCAATATCAAGCATCGAACATGCGTAAAATCAAATCAGGTGCATAAGGTGCACAAAAAAAATATCGAGTATCACAATCGAAATCGAAGTCCAGTGCATCTAAGTGCACAAAAGGCGTATCACTGCACTGCAAGCATATATAAACTATACAGAGTGCAGGAACCAAATCGTGTGCATGCATATGCACAAAATCAACTCAAATGTCTAAAACCGTAAAATCACAAACATGTGAAACCAAAGCACGAAAACGATATCAAGTGCAACACTGTGCAAAGATCGTAAATCCTCAATCATCAAAATCAAATCATGTGAATAAATCACCCAAAACATCGAAATCAATAATGGCGGAATAGTACCGCTCAAGCGCATCCTCTAAGAATCTCGGGCCAACTGTCGCGGTCACTAGTGGGACGTCTCGTCGATGATCATGAACTCTGGCCTGCTGGTGTGCGTAACAATGACCACTCTTGGGTCAAGGTCTTCACTTTGAATTACCAATCTCTCGGTCCATTGGCTCATCGGCCCTGTCAGGTGTGCTAACGGGGATGATCTCGTTCTGGCACTTCTCTGGTCATCTCTCGGTCAATCATCGCGACCACTCGTAAGACAGCATATCACTGGCGTCGGCCTCTGGCTCTCTGAATGTATGTGACACATCTGATCCTAGGTGCAAGTATCATTGCAGCAGTGTCCTGGAAGGAATCTTGCTCACGGTCTCTTCCATGTCTCGTCTCTGCCAACTGTCAGGAAGTCATCGTCCTTTCCTATATCTGCATCTTGCTCTGGAACGACTGCATACTCATCGCGACTCCTTCTGGAAGGTAAATCCAAGTACCATGCCTCGCCATGCGCATCGCATCTCTGATGTCGGCGGAGTGGAACGTCATCTCATCTAGATATGGTACGAACCTCTTACTTCACTTTTCTCTAATGTCGTCTGCTTTGGACTCGTCTCGTCGCGGCTACATGGACTGAGCTCCAACGGCTATCCTCGTATCGGGAGTCTCCCAAGAAATGCATCTCACCACCTAGCATCCGAATTAAGTCGAGTTAGGGTTTCATTCTTCTAGAGGGTCCATAGAATTGCCTGCATGTCTTTCCGACTACTTTAAACTTGGAATAATAGGTTGCTGACCTTCGATCGTCTTTGTCGACTCTCAACGTCTCTGCGTGAAGTCGTCTCTAGCTGGAATCAATCTATCTGATGATCTCGCATCGGGGTAAGCGAACAAACCACATGTCCTAGTCATTCATCCTTGGTGACTAGCGACCTTCTATCATCTCTTCGTACTACTCGTACTACAATAGCTCCAACATCTGGGGTGATATCTCGTCGTTCGCAGTAATAACTGGCTCGCTCGTCTGCACGCAGAACAGTGCCTCGATCATCATGAATATGCAATACGCCAACGGTCATCAAAATCTGGTTGGCCTCTATCATTGGCTCGATCCTCTGGTACTGATCGGCACGTCCGAGAAATCTCATAAAGGCGATCCGCCAAACGCTCATGGCGCAAAAACATCATAAAAAGACACATCTCCGCAATCGTGTGTCGCCGGAATTTCGCCCTGGTCAGTCCTCGTTCGTGACGAGCTCGTGCTGACCGCAACTCTAGCTGTAGCTCTTCCTGCCCGTAATCGTGGCAGCAAAACCATAACCAGTACTGATGAGGCTAGATCGGAATGAATATAATACTGAGCAAAGAAATGTACATCCTAAGGCTCCTTAAGTGGAGTGGCGTGTCGTAAGTTTGCCGCGGAACATACCTACGGTACGTCACTCTACTTTAGTCACCCTATTCCATCAACCAAGGGTCATCCTACGTTCCGAAGGTAAAACCTAACGCTCTGATACAACTTTGTCACGTCCCGAAAGTACGGAATATGACCGGCACTTAAACTACGAACGTCTCGAGGCGTACGTAATCTAAGTAAGCCGAAAACCCAGAAATCCAAACCAAGAAAGTAGTAGAGTGAAGGAAAACCAATTTAAATCAAGTAGTTTTAATAGCATAAGCCGAATTATGCGGTTTAAAAAAAAACATCAAATATTTCCTGAAAATTTCGGCAGTCTTCTTTGTAAATACTGGCTCCCAAACGGGATACAACATGAATAGTATACGAAATCAATAAAAAGACAACCCCAAGCGGGGGCTAGCTCTTCGTCAATCGACGGTCACAACCACACAAGCAATATAATATACAACGCCAACGGCGAGGATCAAAAACTCAAAACCACAAGAAAACCACAGAATAAAACGCGCGACTCTAAGGTCGAAAGAATAACATCAGTAGTCTCTATCTCTGAAATAAATACATGTTTGGTTGATGGATCGTCTAGATACAACAGAGTAATAATATACAAGTTATATAATGGGGGGTGAGATACAAGTAAACCCACCTACTAGCAAATCACCCGAAGGAAACTATGCCCGCAAGCCGTAATGAAACCTGTGCGGCAAACCTGCAAGAAACTGGGGCACAACGGGGGTGAGTTGCCAACTCGTAAATAGAAAAACATCTACGCACAGAAATCGTATAAACAACGCAACCTAGGTCAATGATCATAATATATCCTCAAATATATGAATAACATGCAGCCTATAACAATGGCTAGGGTAATATCTAACCGAGTGTGATCTCATGAGCCCGTGTCAGTGCCTCAGGTAGCAATATATCATATGAATGAGGTATGAATGCATGGAACAGAATGCATGTAACTGACGAAAACTGCTTTCATAAATCAGTGAGATTTCTGTATTTTAAAAGTGAGGTACCATAAATGAAATCAGCATAAAACAGTGCCCAGCATCGACACAAAACAAGTGTCCAAATATCTCGATATCTCTGTGTCACAATCTCTGTACCTCAATATCTTAAAATCTCAAAATCTCAATCACAATATGTAGGGCGCCGTCAATCCAGACCGGCCCCTACCATCCATCTCAAGACCACGACGGTATCCTCCGGATATCCGACGCGTCGGGTAATATCACCGGTCGGTAGTGCTCCCCTGCCGGGTTCAACGTCAACAACACATTCCTCTTACCCCGGGGTACCGCACCGGGCCCACCATGTACCCGAAACGATTCCTCTACTCCTCGAATCGGATCTCGAAATCCATCAGCAAACTCATGGTGGACGACTCATACATCATGGGAAAACCGCACTTTTTATTTTAAAAGAGAGAAAAGGTTTATTTATGTTTTTGCGGTTTTCCTCCAAATCCAAGAAATCTCATGAAATCCGAATCCAAGTCATCAATAGCAGGTAAACAGTGAATATAGGCATGAGAATCCATGAATGCGACACAACAGTGAATAATATCATGCATGAAGTAGTAGGCAATAACTACAATGTCTAACTAGCATATAAGGCAAGTACACTAATATCATGTCTAAACTATTAGCTAACAACCTATGTCAAATGAAATAGTATTTTCTAAAGTGGTCATGACATGGCAATTACCGATGAAGATGTGTGTGAGCCGGCAAGTAAGTGTACGTGGTACATACGCGTCATCGGTAATGGTGCTGGTGTCCTAACAGCATGATATTAATAATGCAATAAGAAATTATAATATAAGTATGCGATGCGGAGCGAACAGTAAAAATGAGCGGGAGCTGAATACTAGACGCAACTATAACTAATCTGCACGAATCAAATATAAGTCCTACAAATGGTGCCTTTTCAAATAACACGAATCATGGGGTTTTGAAAGTAGGGGCTACGGTGTTTTTATGAAAAGATACGTCTTTTGAAATATCCGTAGGATCCCTTTGGTTGTATTTAAAAATACCCACGATTCGTTAGTTTTTGAAATAGGTAAGAATCGAATCTAATCTAACAACTAAACTAAACTAAAGGGCTAAGCTAACAAGCTGGACTACAGGTAAGAAAACCGCCTAACATCTGAGTCGATACATACACATACCTGTATATATATTAGTCGGTGATCCCGCCTCAATAATATCATATCCGATACCATATCTATAATCAGACATCCCAAGTCAAGAGTGCGGATCAATCATCAAGATATAGCTCATACGTAAATCCGTCGTACGGTATCCCCAATTCTGGGTACGGGTCAATATCACATTCATCATACTATTCACCTGGTATCCTCTTTATCAAATATCATGATCGGGTACTGATCTACGTCTAGTACAATACTGATACCGCCTAAGTATGCATGCACGTGTGTGAAACACTACGTCAAGGACCCGCTACAACGTCATGTCGTATCTTAAATACGAACCCTACTGTATCACCGATCTCACGGCCTCAAATCAAATCTCATCGACTCATCATAAATCCCAAGTACTATCCTCATTATCCATGCATGCATATATGAATGTACATATGCATATTCCCATACCCACGCATATATACATATATACACATCCCAAACTGCGCACAAGAAAGTAAAGTATGCAAGTCTGTATGTGCGTATGTGGGTATAACAACTACTCTAGGGTTTCGCAACTAACCCAAAGCTAAACCATGAACACCTAATCATAACATGAATAAACATTCTCGTATCATAAAACACCTATATAAACATATATATATGAGCTACACTACGGACTGCGGGGGTGCTATACGCCATCCACCCGACTTCTCCCCGTAGATATAAATCTACTCACCTGATCCTCGCTCGCCGGTGCCGACGTCGCCACACTCTTGCTTGTCGTCTCGAAGTCCACATGGGGTACCTACATATCATAACGCACCGTGTCGTATTAAAATCCGACTCATGACCAAAACGACTCACGAATCCCACATAGGTCAAAACCTATGGTTGCTTCCACAAATCAACCCAAAATCCCTCGACGTCGGCGTACAAACGCCAGACCATCGAGAAAAACCCCAAATTCACTTTAAAAGCCGTTTTTCCGAAAAACTAGCAAGCAAAATTACCCGTTTTTGTACAAAACTCGATGTTTAAACAAATCTAATGGCCATAATACTTATTAAACATCTTAAATAAGTCATAAAAACCATTTCCATAATTTAATCTCATAAATTTGCATAATTTCCAAAAACCTAGTTAGCAAAAAGCACATTTATCACAATTTCCAACTAACAAATTTTGAAATTAGTAGCTAGATTAGGTTTTAGCAAGAATTAACATGTTAATCTACTCATGGCAACCTTAATGATGTGATAAAACCCTATCTTGATTTTAATCTCACATAACCATTAACCCCACAATTCAAGTTTGCAATATGTACCCAAATTAAACACCAAATTTAGTTAAATTGGAGTAATTAACCAACAATTAAGACATGGGTTAAGATTTATACCTCCCAATTAGAGATCTAGCAAGGATCTAAGCCTCCCAAATTGCTCTCTTGCTCCCAAAATCCATGCTAGATAGGCAAATAAATAATGGGTAGGAGTTGGATTTCGGTTTTGAGTTTTAGTTGATTTTTCATGAAATTTTTTGTGAATTTTTTTGGAGAAGAGATGAGATGAGGAATGAGAGGGGAGGGGATGCTGGAAATGTGCAGGTTTCGGCCAGCATGGGGGGGGGAATGGGTGAGGGAGGAGAGAGTGTGAGGTGGGGAAAGTTGAATTTAGTCAAAGTCCAATCTATTCTTATCATTTTCTACTCTTTTCTTTTCTTTTCTTTTGGAAAAAAAGAAGTGATTGAAGAGAGGGAGAGGGGGAGGGCTGTCATGGTGGGGCCGGACACATGGGGAGAGGGTGAGGTGTGGGTGTGTGGGTTAGGAAAAAGATAAATGCTATAACCCAATTCCCATTAACACTAATTTCACCGGAAAAAGCCTTTTTCTTCGATATTTTCTAAACCGTTTTGGCAAACGATTTCATTTCAAAAACCACATGATAAAATTTTATTTAATGTTTTATGATGCACAAAATTTATTTCAACTCATTCCAATTTGTAATTTTTCCTAATTAAATGTATTAGTGACGGCTTAAAATAATATCAAAATAATTAATTTCGGAAAAATTTTCAGAAAATTTGAAATTTCACCAGTTACTCAATAAACACCAAATACTAGCAATTGCATAGCTAGAACATGTATATTTAATTTTATAATAAAAATATTTGTACTTTGATTTTACAGAAAACCCCCTTATTTTACTGATTTTCCGAAATTTCACCGAAACGATTTTCAAAACGCTACATACAGAAAACCCCCTTAATTTACCAATTTTTCCGAAATTTCACCGAAACGATTTTAAAAACGTTACAATCTTCCCCCCTTAAAGAAATTCGGTCCCCGAATTTAAATTAAAACTACCCCCAAATACTAAAACATCTATGCAAAACCATCAAGTCATCGGGGCTCCGAAATCATAAATACATAAAACAAATCGTAGCGCAGCGCATGCGCATGAAAAATGAGCATATAACTCAAAATCAAAACTCCGTCAAGCATCCCGCAATCATCGGAGTCATGGGGAAGACATCAATGTCAAGATCCAATACAAAAACCAACATGGTATACATCATTAAAACTTCTAGAAGCAATGCATGCCAAACCTTTTTCAAATCGCCGTGCGATGTTCGCAATACTGCACAGTGGCGGACATCTATTGTAAGAAAATAATTACATATATATATATATATATATCCTTTGTTTAATATGCACGTCCCGCTGTTTTGAAAGCAATTTCAGAAGGGTTTCCTTTATAAAATATTTCGTGTCATCTCGGACACGTAGGTAAATACTGAGACTATAGCTCTTCTTTGGAAATCCCTTCGATAACTATCAATGCATGCAAAAATATACTCAGGTACTGTCCTGTAACTAGTCCTGCTCAGTACTAAACCAAATCGCAAACATCATAAAATATACTGCTCGAACATAAATCAGTCGCAAATATATATATGAATGCCATGTGCGTCTGGTGCGCACGGAAATCGAAATCCATGAATGTGCCATACATATGCACAGAAACAACATCTAAGTGCAATGGGTGTGCACGAAACACCTGTCAAAGGCAACGTGTGTGCCTGATAGCAAAACCAGGTGCATCTGATATGCACGAAGAATCTCGATTTAGTGCATCTAGTGTGCACCAAAATCGCACCTCATAACATGCGCCCAACATGTGCGAAAATCCAAATCAGGTGCATCCATCGTGAATGAAATCATGAAATCCAATATCAAGCGCCGAACATGCGCAAAATCCAATCAGGTTCACGAGGTGCACAAAACAAATATCGAGCATCACCATCGAAATCGAAGTCCAGTGCAACTGTAGTGCACAAAATGCGTATCACTGCACTGCAAGCATATGTGAACCATACCGAGTGCAAAACCAAATCGTGTGCGTACATATGCACCAAAATCAACTCAACTGTATGAAACACATAAAATCATAAACATGAGAAACCAAAGCACGAAAACGATATCAAGTGCAACAACCGTGCAAAAATCGTAAATACTCAGTAGGTGCAACCATGGTGCATGAAAACAAATATCATGAAACTCAATCCTCAAAATCAATCATGCGAATAGATCGTCTAAAATACCAAAATCAAGTATGGAGGAATAGTCCCGCTCAAGCACATCCTCCAAGAATCTCTGGCCAACTGTCATGGTCACTCATAGCATGTCTCGTCGACGATCCTGAACTCTGGCCTGCTGGTGTGCGTAACATGACCACTCCTGGGTCCGAGACTTCTCGTAATTTATTCCAGAAAAGTCCTGTCGAGGTCTATCCCAAATCTCGTCTCTGCCGAACTGTCCGGAAGTCATCGTCATTTACTATATCTATTTCTTGTTCCGGAACGGCTGCATACTCACCGTGACTCCTTCTGAAAGGTACATCCCAGTATAATGCCTCAGCATGCGTATCGCATCTCTGATGTCGGCGGTGTGGAACGTCGTATCATCAAGATCTCGTACGAACCTCTTACTCCACTTTTCTCCAATGTCGACTGCTTTGGACTCGTCTCGTCGTGGCTGCATGGACTGAGCTCCAACGGCTATCCTCGTATCTGGAGTCTCCCAAGAAATGCATCTCACCACCTAGCATCCGAAGGAAATCGAACCATTTGATCGATTCGTCAAAACCTCATAATCCCCCAAGAGCTCAACATCTTGGGTACAGTTCAATAGTATCGAGTACATACCACAGCATCGGTGGTCCAGCCGTAGAAGGGCAAACCCAAGCCTCACTAATGGCGCCGCGGAACTGCCGCAAACCCTAAGGTTCAAAGGCTTTAACACGGTCATTATGTCGAGTTAGGGTTTCATTCTTCTAGAGGGTCCATAGAATTTCCTGCATGTCTTTCCGAATACTTTAAACTTGGAATAATAGGTTTCTGACATTCGATCGCCTCTGTCGACTCTCAACGTATCCGCGTGAAGTCGTCACTAGCTGGAATCAATCTACCTGATGACTTCGCATCGGGTAAGCGAACGAACTACATGTCCTAGTCATTCATCCTCGGTGACTAGCGACCTTCTATCATCTCTTAGTACAACTCGTACCGCAATAGCTCCAACATATGGGGCGATATCTCATCGCTCGCAGCAACAACTGGCTCACTCGTCTGCGCGCTGAACAGTGCCTCAATCATCATGAATAAGCAATACATCAACGGTCATCAAAATCTGGTTGGCATCCATCAGTAGCCCAATCCTCTAGTGCTGATCTGCACGTCCGAGTAACCTCATATAGCGATCCATCCAATGCTCGTGGCACAAAACACAATAAAAGACACATCTCTGCAATCGTGTGTCGCCGGAATTACGCCCTGGTCAGTCCTCGTTCGTGACGAGCTCGTGCTGAACGCAACTCTAGCCGTAGCTTTCCCTGCCCGTAATCGTGGCAGCAAAATCATAACTGGTACCGATGAGGCTAGATCAGGAATGAATATAATACTGAGCAAAGAAATGTACATCCTAAGGCTTCTTAAGTGGAGTAGCGTATCGTAATTATGCTGTGGAATATACGTACGGTACGTCACTCTACTCAAGCTACCTACTCCATCAACCAAGGGTTATCCTACGCACCGAAGGTAAAACCTAACGCTCTGATACCAACTTTGTCACGACCCGAAAAGTACGGAACATGACCGGCACTTAAATTACAGACGTCTCGAGGCGTACGTAATCTAAGTAAGCCAAAACCCAGAAATCAAAACCAAAGAAGCAGCAGAGTGAAGGGAAAACCAACTTAAAGCAAGTAGTTTTAATAGCATAAGCCGAATTATGCGTTTTTAAAAACATCAAATATTTTCTGAAAATTTCGGCAGAGTCTCCTTTGTAAATACTGGCCCCCAAACGGGATACAACATGAATAGTATACGAAATGAATAAAAAGGCATCCCCAAGCGGGAGCTAGCTCTTCGTCAATCGACGGTCACAACCACGCAATCAATATAATATACAACGGCAAAGGCGAGGATCAAAACTTAAAAGGAAACTCAAAACAGCAAGAAATCCATAGAAATACAACGGCAAGGGCGAGGATCAAAACTTAAAAGGAAACTCAAAAGAGCAAGAAATCTATAGAAATACAACGCACGACTCTATGGTCGAAAGAATAAACATCACTGGTCTCTATCTCTGAAATAAATACATGTTTGGTTGATGAAACTTCTAGATACAACAGAATAATAATATACAAGGTATAATGATGGGTACGATACATGTAAACCCACCCACTAGCAAGTCACCTAAAAAGAAACAGTGCCAGCAAAGCCGTAATGAAACCTGTACGGCAAAACCTGCAAGAAACTGTGGCACAACGGGGGTGAGTTGCCAACTCGTGAGTAGAAAACATCTATGAACAGAAATCGCATGAACAACGCAATCCTAAGCCATACGATCATAATATATCCTCAAATACATAATCTGCAGCCTATAACAATGGCTAGGGTATACCTCTAAACAACGGTAATACCAAGTGCTCGTGTCAGTGCCTCAGGTAGCAATATATCATATGGATGAGGTATGAATGCATGAAAACAAAATACATGTAAATGAAGAAACTGCTTTCATAATTTAGTGAGATTTCTGTATTTTCAAAACGACGTATCGTAAATGAAATCAGTATAAACAGTGTCTAGCATCGACACAAAACATAAATCCCAATATCTCAATATCTTAGGCTCCGGCTATCCGGACTTGCCTGGATCATCAATCTCAGTACCTCGATGTCCCAAAATCTAAATGTCTCAATCTCACTATCTAGGGCGCCGTCAGTCCGGACCGGCTCATACCATCAATCTCAAGACCACGACGGTATCCTCCTGATATCCGACGCGTCGGGAAAAATCACCTGTAGGTAGTCCTCCCCTGCCAGGCTCATCGTCTACTACTCGAACTTCTAGCCCCGGGGTACCTTACCGTGCCCACCATGTACCCGAAACGGTTCATCCAACTCCTCGAATCGGGTCTCGAAATCCATCAGCAAACTCATGGTGGACGACTCATACATCATGGGAAAACCACACTTTTCATTTAAAAAGAGAGAGAAAAGAAGTTTATAAATGTTTTTGCGGTTTTCCCCCAAATCCAGAAAATCTCATAAAAATCCGAATCCAAATCATCAATAGCATGTAAACAGTGAATATAGGCATAAAAAATCCATGAATGCGGCATAACAGTGAATAATAACATGCATGAAGTAACAAGTAATAACTACAATGTCTAAACTAGCATATAAGGCAAGTACACTAATATCATGTCTAAACTATTAGCTAACAAACTATGTCAATGAATAGTATTTTCTAAGTGTACGTGACATGGTAATTACCGATGATGATGTGTGTGAGCCAGCAAGTAAGTGTACGTGGAACATACGCATCATTGGTAATGGTGCTGGTGTCCTAACAGCATGGTATCAATAATGGTATATGAATCACAATATAAGTATGCGATGCGGAGCGAACAGCAATAATGTGCGGGAGCTAAATACTAGACACAACGATAGCTAATCTACATTTAATATAAATATAAATCATATAGTAGTGCCTTTTGAAATAATACGAATCGCGGTGTTTTGAAAATAAGGGCTACGGTGTTTTTAAGAAAAGATACGTTCCTTGAAATATCCGTAGAATCCCTTGACCTATCTTTTAAAATACCCACGATTCGTTAGTTTTTGAAATAGGTAGGAACCGAATCTAGTCTAACAACTACACTAATCTATAGGGCTGAGCTAACAGGCTAACTGAAGGTAAGGAAACCGCCTAACATCTGAGTCGATACACACACACAGATATATATATATATATATATATATATTAGTCGGTGATCCGGCCTCAATAATATCGCATTCGATACCATATCTATAATCAGACATCCCCAAGTCAAGAGTGCGGATCTATCATCAATATATAGCTCGTACGTAAATCCGTCGTACGGCATCCCAAATCTGGGTACGGGTCAATATCACATTCATCACATTATTCATCTGGTATTCTCTTTATCAAAGATCATAATCCGGGGTACTGATCTACGTCTAGTACAATACTGATACCGGCATGCACGTGTGTGAAACACTACGTCAAAGGACCCGCTACAACGTCATGTCGTATCTCAAATACGAACCCTGCCATATCACCGATCTCACGGCCTCAAATCAAATCTCATCGACTCATCTCAAATCCCAAGTACTATCCTCAAATCCAGTATATGAACACATAGTCCCATACCCATGTAAACTCAAAAATATATAATCCCATATACGCACATGTAAAAGAAAGAATGTATGCAAGTATGTGCGTGCGTGTGTGTATGGGTGCGACCCCTACTCTAGGGTTTCGCAACTACACTAAACCAATCCAAGAACACCAAAATCCATCTTTATCATCAATCTACTCAAACAACATATAATAAATATATGTATGTATACGTATTCGTATACGTCACCACAAACTGCGGGGTGCTATACGCCATCCACCCGACATCTCCCTGTAGATATAAATCTACTCACCTGATCTTCGCTCGCCGGTGTCGACGTCGCCACGCGCTTGCTTATCATCTCGAAGTCCACATAAGGTACTTACATGATATATATAGCATCCTATCGCATTTAAATCCGACTCATGACCAAAACGACACACGAATCCCACATAGGTCAAAACCTATGGTTGCTTTCACAGATCAACCCAAAAAACCTCGACGTCGGCGTATAAATGCCGATTGACCGAGAAAAACACCAAACGTACCAATCATGCTTTCAAAACTCATTAACTTTATGAGAAATAGGGATTAATTCGTCAAATCCATAAAATTAAACCAATCGTTTTATTTTCAAAAAAACAAGTTAGCATAAATTCCCATTTCGGTTCAAAACATGATGTTTTAACCAATCTACAAATTTTAACGATTCAAATGGCCAAAATGCTCATTAAATAACATAATTAGGTCATACAAATAACTTTCATAAATTAATCTCATCAATTTGTATAAATTTCAAATTCCATGTTTGCAAAAATACCGATTTTAACACTTTTTAAAGTAAAAATTCACAATTTTACAATTAAGCTTGGTTTTGCATATACTAAAATATTAAACCATAATTTATAATGTTAATAATGCCATGAAACCCTAATTAGAATTTTATCTCACCAAAATATATATATTTTTAAAACCTAGTTTGCAATTTATATAATTATCACAAATTTAAATTAACAAAAATGCAAACTAGCAACTAGATTTGATTTAGCATGCCCACTACATATTAACTATATCACACAACCACAATCTCATTACTAAAAACCTAACTTGACTTTTGAAACCCTTCTCTTGAATTCACAAGTTTTAAATTTAAAGCCTAATTAAGCATCTAATTTAGTCGAATTGAAGTATTAAAGCAACAATTTAACTATAGGGCAAAGATTTATACCTCACAATTTCAAGAGATCCAACATGAATCTAGCACCAAAATCTTAGCCTCCAAAATGAAAACTTTTCACCAAGATCCATGCTAAAAGAGATAAGGGAAAATGGGTAGGAATTAGATTTTGATTTTGTGGGATTTTTTGGTGGATTTTTGATGCATTTTGTGAGGGTTTTTGATGAGGAATTGAGAGGGGAAATTGGGTGCTGCTGTAGTGGGAGAGCTCAGCCAGAAAAATGGGGAGGAGAGGAGAGAGAGTGAGGTGGGGAAAATAGAGTCATGTCCACACAAAAGTCAAAGCCCACTCACTTATCTATTTTCTTTCTTCTTTTCCTTTGTTTTCTTTTCTTTTCTTTTGGCAAAACAAGTGGGGAAAATGAAGGGGGCCACTTGGGCAGCTAATTTGGAGAGGGGAGAGAGGGTGTGGGTGAGTGTGGGTGAGGGAAAAATGATAAATGTTATACCCCAATATCTATTTACACTAATTTCACTATTTAAGCCTTTTTCTTCGATATTTTCTAAAACCGTTTGACAGCTTCATTTTATTTCAAAAACAACTTGGTAAATTTTTTTTTAATTTGTTATGATGCACAAAATTTGTTTCAACGAATTCCAATTTGTAATTTTCCCTAATTAAATGTATTAGTGACGACTTAAAATAATATTAAAATTATTAATTTCGGAAAAATTTTCAGAAAATTAGAAATTTTACCAGTGGCTTAATAAACACCAAATACTAGCAATTATATAGCTAGAATATGTATATTTAATTTTATAATAAAGATATTTGTATTTTGACTTTTTACAGAAACCCCCTTATTTTTCCGATTTTTCCGAAATTTCACCGAAACGATTTTCAAAACGTTACAAATACCTACCGATGATAGTACCTGTGACTCGGCGGTTATCGTGGGGATACCGACCGGAGTCATGTACGTATGGATACATCGAATTTCGAGTGTCAGAGCTAGATACTCGAGTTTTCGGGATAGCGTATGATACATATCTATCAGGAGGGCCAGTCGTGGTGACAGCGCCTGATTTATCAGTATTTATGTGTCGATGTTAGACACTTGTTTTCATGATATTTTTACTCCTAAATATATATAACATTGGAATGGGACGCTATTATATATATATATATATATATATATATATATATATATATTAGTGAAATGGGACGCTAATATGTATGTATACATATCTAATTTATATATATCATCATAATGATCTTGCAATATACTCACTTAGAATATATGAGATTTACCTGATATTGGATACTGGATATATGAGATTTACTTGATATTGGACACTCAGGATATATGTGACTTATTGGATATGAGGGCCAATTTAGGGGCTGATTGAGAAAATTTAGGATTTAGATTGTCTTGATGGACTTTGGTCTTACCACGAGGTCAGGATTCCGTGAGGATGACATGTTTTATCCCATACTCCGCATTTATTGTTCATGTATTAGTAGTACCTGATAGAGTAGCTTACATGACTGTTACATACATATTGCCATTTATTGTTCATGTATTAGTAGTACCTGATAGAGTACCTTACCATAACTGTTGCATACATAATGCCATTTATTGCTATCAGCTTGCATGCTTTAGATTCGCGCTGTACGTGCATACTTGCGATTACCTGCATATGTTATTTACTATTCACGAGTTGGCAACTCACCCCCGTTGTGCCACAATGTTTTGCAGGTAGTCCCTCAGGGCAGTCGCGGCAGGATTTTCATCTTTCGTATCATCTTTTGCAGCGGATACCGCTTCGGCTAACTATGCACAGTTTGCTATTGGTGGGTTTTGCCGCTATCCGATGTTGTTTATTGTTATCTTTGTACCATGTACTCTCCATCTACCACTTTCATGTATGACTTAGAGACTTGATGTGAGGACGATTTTGTATGTTATTTTGTGACTTGGAGGTCTTTTATGTAGTTTTTATTTAAATCGTCTTTTATTTCTTCGCTACGGGGTCGTATATCTGTTGTGGTGGTTGTTTCCGCCTTTGGGCATGGATTTGCTCCCGTTGGGGATGTTTTACTTATATTTATGTTATGCCCATTTTTAGGTTATTTTTTACAAAGGAGATGCTGCCAAAATTTTTAAGAAACTAAAATTGGACTTTAAAGAATTTGTACTCAAGATTTTCAAAAGTTTTAACAATGCTATTATCACTTACTACTTTTGATGGTTTAGATTGCTGTGTGTTCGGCTTACTTAAATTGCGTTACGCTTGTAGACGTTGCGTAGTTTAAGGGCCGCCATGTGCCAAATTTCGGGTCGTGACAAAATTGGTATCAGAGCGCTAGGTTTTACCTTTCGGAGTGTAGGATGACCTTAGTATGATGGAGTATGTAGCTTAAGCAGAGTAACGTAGTGTGTGTATATCCGCGGCATACTCACGACACGGTACTCTGCCAAAAGTGACTTAAGTACTCATTGCTTCAAATTCCTTCCTTGATGATACATATCCTTGTGATTCGATTTCCGTGTTCATATCGAATAATATTTCCATTATAGCCTTTGCCGTCGATGACCATGAGGACTCAGAGTGATGCAGCGAGAGCCGAGGTCAGAGTTGACTCGTGTGGGGCGATGACTGACCAGGCTAGCACACTCGTTGCACAGGAGCAGATGGATCCGCCTTCGATAGATCGTATCGCTAGGCTTATGGCAGATATGCAGGACTTGCGCCAGACAATGAGTTTATTGGTTGAGGCCATTCGAGCGCAGCGACAGGAGGTTGTCACCCTTGTTACCCAGTTATTCCTTGCTATCAGCCCTTTTTGATGAGGAGCGTCTTTTCGAGACTTTAGGAGTTCGAGGACAGAGGGGGGGTTCATGCAGGTGCACCAGCCCAGAGACAGAGGTTCAGTCGCCGTGACAGGTTTCGTGCACGTCACGGGAGTAACATAGGCTTGGGACGAGAGATGTATTAGCTAGATCAGCAGTTTATTGTGTTAATTCTATCAGCGATTCCTTTGTTGCGCGACACGTATTTCGATCGTGTGCCAATCGGATAGGAGATAGGGATTCGTCCGTCACTTTGATCCTTCTAGAGATGTTGGATTTGTCGTTCTCCTGGGCATAGACTGGTTAGCTACATGCTAGGTGTCTGTGGACTACCCTGAGGAAACAGTTAGGATTTGTTTCCCGGTGAATCAGTTCTTGTTGTGCAGGGGGACCGTGGTGCCGCCCATCACAGCTTGAATTCAGCCTTTTTCGCTAGTCGGCTTTAGGGGAGAGGATGTCGAGGATTCTTGGCTTTCATTTATGATACCGGAGCCACGGTGGGTTTGTTGGACCGGATTCCTATCCGGCGAGAGTTTCCGATGTTGTTTCAGATGAGCCGGCAGAGCTTAGGGAGCTTAAGGATCAGCTGCAGAGTTGTTTGTTGGGGGACTTGTACGTCCAAGTGTTTCTCTTTGGGGAGCTCCTATTCTGTTCGTCAAGAGAAGGATGGCAGTTTGAGGTTGTGTATTGATGGATCGTCAATTGAACCGACTTACGGTGCGGATAGGTATCCTTTACCTCGCATTGACGATTTGTTCGACTTGCTCCAGAGTGCGAGACATTTTATTAGTTTGTTTAGGATCTGGTCATCATTGCTTGCGGGTTCGGAATGATGACATTCCGAAGACTGCTTTTGTGCGTGCTACGGGCAGTATGTGTTTTGGTGGTATCATTGGACTCACCAATGCCCTAGCAGCATTCGTGGATGTGATGAACGAGATTTCTTTAGGCCATTCCTCGACCAGTTTATTGTTGTGTTAGTGATGTCATTCTGGTCTTTTCCAATGTGTCGTGAGGAACTTGAGCAGCACTTGAGAATTTGCTTGTAGACATTGGGAGAGTACCAGTTGTTTGCTAAATTCTCGGAGTGTTCCTACAGGCTTGATTGTGTTGACTTCCTAAGGTCATGTGGTTACGGGAGACGGTTTTCGTACAAACCAGAGGAAGATCGAGGCCGTACAGCTTTGGCCCAGACTTGTAGCAGGGACAGAAGTCCGCAGCTTTTTGGGCTTAACCGGTTTTTTACCGCCGTTTCATGCAAGACTGCTTGTGTAGAACTGCACCATTGACTGGGTTGACCAGGAAAGGAGTTCCTTTTATTTGGACTGAGGCATGCGTGCGGAGTTTTCGGCAGTTGAAGACTCGGTTGACAACTGCACCAGTTCTTTCTTTGCTTTCTGGTTCGGGCGACTTTGTGGGTTAACTGTGATGTTTCACGAGTAGGGCTCCATTGTGTACTGATGTAGCATGATAGAGTTATCACTCATGCTTCCCGATAGTTGAAGGAAGTACGAGCAGGATATCCTACTCATGATCTGGAGATGGCCGCGGTGGTCGTGCGTTGAAGATATGAGGACACTACTTGAGAGTCGTATCAGGTTTTCACGGACCACCTGAGCATAATGTACATCTTCCTGCAGCGGATTTTGATTGTTGAGAGAGCGCCATGGATGGAGCTTGTAAAGGATTGTGATTGTGAGGTCCTTTATTACCCGTGGCAAGGCGATAGTGGTAGCTGATGCTTGAGTCGTAGGTCCGGGGTTAGCTTGTCCGAGTTGTGCGCAGTTCTGAGACAATCTTCTGCAGATTTACAGTTCTTGTGCGATCGTTGAGTATAGCTTAAGTTCGCCTCTACTAAGGGGACATCTTGCTCATGTCCGTGCCCGTCCACTTTTACTTAATTGTTTCGTGAGGCACATCCCGCCGATGCTCGTTTGTCTGAGATTCTGAGCATGTTCGGCTGGTAAAGATTCAGAGTTCTTGATTTATGACCAGGGTATGCTACGTTCCGGACTCGTTGGTGTGTACCTAATACTGATAGGTAGAGACGCGAGGTCCCAGAGCTGGCACGCCAGTCAGCTTTCTGTGTTCGTCCAAGTTCCACCAAGATGTGACATGACTTGTGAGATAGTTATGGGTGGGCAAGGATGAAGAGTGAGGTTTCGGATTTCGTTTCGAGGTGCTTGTCTTGTTGCGAGCTAAGATTGAGCATTTGACACCGGCTGGAGAGTTGCAACCTTTAACCGTTCCAGAGTGGAAATAGGAGCAGATCTCCATGAATTTCGTTGTGGTGTCTACCCAGGTCTAGATAGGGTGTGACTCTATTTGGGTGTTTTTGTCCGGTTATACTCAGTTTGCTCAGTTGTTCTTTGCTAAGTTTGTGCGTTTGCACGGAGTTCCTTCATGCGTGGTATCCAATAGAGGCACCCAGTTCTCTTTCCATCTTTGGCAGAAGCTTCAGGAAGCCTTGGGTACTGGTTGAGCTTTAGCTCCGCTTTTCCATCTGTGGGACGATGGTCATTTAGAGCAGACTATACAGACTCTGGATGATATGATTGTGCGTACGTACTAAGTGTTTGTTGGAAGTTGGGATCGTCACTTGCCATGGATAGGGTTCTCCTTCGATAGCTGTTATCAGGAGACGTTCCAATTGGCAACCTTTAGGTTTTTTTTGGTAGGTCGTGTCGATCGCCAGTCTATTTTTCTGACTCTGCAATAGTAGGATTTTTGGACCCCAGCTAGTCATGAGACTACGGAGAAGATCCAATTGATTCAGGTCAGGATGATAGCAGCCCAGTGCAGACACAAGTCTTATGCCGACCGTGGTGGTCGCAGACTTGAGTTCACAGTGGGAGATCATGTATTCCTACGGATTTTTCCGATGAAACGGCGTGTTAAGTTTTGGGAAGCTTAGTCCCAGATTGTTGGTCCTTTGAGATCCTCGAGCGAGTTAGTTCCGTTGCCTATAATTTGTCACTTCCGCCAAGATTTTTGAGTATTCACCCCGTATTCCTTGTGTCGATACTTCGCAAATACCTTCATGACCTTTCTCACATGATTCAGCATCAGACCATTCTTTTGGACGCGATATTTTGTTCGCCAGCAGCCGATAGTTTTAGTGGATCGGCAGGTGGAGGGACTTCGGTCAAGAGTCTTTCTATCTGTGATGGTTCTTTGGCGTAGCCGTCTAGTGAGGTGATTACTTGAGTGGCTGCGAGCGAGATGCGAGAGACTTTCCCTTATCTCTTTGAAGGTACACGTAGATGAATTTTAAATTTGGGGACCAAATTTCTTTAAGGGGGAGATTGTAACGTTTTAGAAATCGTTTTGCGAATTTTCTGTTTTTAGGGTAAAATAGTCGGTATTTTCCGTAAAAAACTAGAAGCGGTCTTTTTGCAGTATAGAATGCACGGCACCTAGTTTAGCTAGAATGAAGCTAGTGCGCGGGCTTTGGGTGTCAATTGGAAGTTTGGTTCACATAGAATTTTTCCCTAATTAAAATATTATTTTAATGCTTTATTTGTGCACTTTATTAGTGGTAATTACAATTTGGATTGGGTTAATTACTAATAATGTGAATCTATGCTAAGTTAATCACTAGATTAAGCTTTAAACCTTTCTCACCAAAATATCTAGATATTTGTGGAAATTAAATGAATTTTGAAAAGAAAAGAATGAAGTTGATAAATGTGTTTTTGTTTTATTAAGCAATTATTGTTTTTTCTTCTAGAATTTCCTACACACTTCCACAAAACCCTAGCCTTTTTCCCCCTTGGCCGAAACCATCCCCTTGCTGCCCTTTGTTGTTCTTCACCCCATTTCATCACTTCAAAGATCAATTAAATCCTCAAAAATCATCAAATATTCACACAAACTCAAAATCAAATCAAAACCCATCATTCTTCATCACATATCAAGCTTGGATCTTCTTTAAAGTTAGCATTTTGGAGGCAAAATTAGATTTCTAGTTGCTTGATTTTGATCTTTTGTGGAGGTATAAATCCAAACCCTAAACTCTAATTGTTGCTTAATACTTTAATTAGCTTAATTAGATGTTAATTTAAAACTTTTAACTTCATATTTAGAATTCCTAGTAAGGTTTTTTGTAATCAAATTAGGGTTTTGATTAGTGAAATGTTTAGTTGATAATTTTAGACAAATGAAAGCTAAACTTAGTTACTAGTTTGTTAATTGATATTTTCCTAATTGTATAATTAAGATAATTAGCAAACTGAACATTTACTAATCCTATTTAAGTGAGATTAAAATCTAGTAATGTTTTGGATGGTTTAATCTTGCTATTTGGTGATGTTTGTAAATTCTACTTTTGGTAAAACTTGTAGTTTTGAGCTAAAATGATATATGTTGCTTACTTGATTTCGGTAAGTTTTGGCGTGGGTTTCTTTTGACGTTGCGACGTTATTTATATTAGATTCTACGCTATATCTTGTGTTTTGAATGCGCGATCGGTACGGCAACGTCCCTATCCCCGAATACAATATCATCACCGGGTCTAGGCTTGGTAGTTGTGTCGCTTTACGTTCCTGGCAAGGGTCATGCCGATGTCGTTCGTGTCTTTGTGTAGCTTTTGCTCTTGAGTTGGTTTCGTAGTGTCGCTACGCGCATTAGCCATTGGACGAACACTTGAGAGTATGTTTGGAGTTGGTGCGTCGGTCAAACGTAGTTTGTGCGTGTTATTGGTCGATTGCTAATATATACTTGTTATATTGTTATTTACTTTCAGGATCGCAGGCGGGGACTTCGGGCGCTGCGAATAGGGGAAAGCGAGTAGTTGTCTTTACTTAGCCAGGATTGTTGTGAGTAGATTTAACATCTACAGGGGAATCGCCCGCATGGCGTTATGCGTCTGGGCTAGATTAAATGATATGACTCTTAGTTTGATATATACGGATATTGATTGTGCATGTGTACCTTTGTTGCATATCTCATTTCCTATTGTGCATGGACTTAGTATTAATGAGACACAACACTATTATTGGCGGTTTAAGTTTCATGAGCACTAATTTAATGCTACAAAGACACCGTCGATAATTGCCATGACACGCACAACACCTATACATATGTGATACTGTATTTCTAAAGAAAATTGAGACATGATCCTTATTTTCCTTTGTGCATATGACATATAGCATACATGTATACCTACATGCTTACACATATGCCTTGCTATGCACACATACTTACATGTACACCGTGCATACATACTTACATGTATACTTACTTACCTAGTTAGGGCTACACTTACCTATGTGGTACTGTTTTGTCATTGACGTGGGGTCATTGATTCTTATGCGTTGGCGCATATGATAGGTAGTATACCTTGACATGCATACATGCTAGTTAGCCATATACCTATATGGTATTGTACTATTAGTGATAGGTATATACACATATGAGACATAGCTACATGTACATCCTGCATACTTACTTATGCATATACCTGGAAGGTATTACATTATTACTGATAGGTAGATACATATACCTTGCTATACCTATATGTTTACACAAATATCTGGCTATAGCTACATGTTCACATTTATTTGATATTATATGGACTTGGAGAAATTAGGAACCGCATGATATATATATTAACTTGTTGCAGTTAAATAGCTGCTTTTCCTTTATATGCTCACATTACAGTTTTATCATGCATATATTATATTCATGGATTTTCGCATCGAGATATGGATTTTTCATGATGTTTTCTGGATTTGAGGACCGTGGTAGTTTCATGAAATTATGCATTATTTGAAAAACCCGATCTCTCTTGATATGATATTTCAGCATCCACCATGAGATTTATCGGTTCTGATATATATAACCCACACGAGGAATGGAGGGAGCCGTGTGCGGGGGCATGGTGGGGCCCGAAGGTACCCCGGGGCAAGAATTTCGTGGTGTAGACGATGAGTTAGTAGGGGAACCATACCTACCGGTGACAGTACCTATGACTCGGCGGTTATCGTGGGGATACCGACCGGAGTCATGTACGTATGGATACGTCGAATTTCGAGTGTCAGAGCTAGGCACTCGAGTTTTCGGGATAGCGTATGATACGTACCTATCAGTAAGGCCAGTCGTGGTGACATCGCCTGATAGATCAGTATTTATGTGTCGATATTAGACACTTATTTTCATGATATTTTTACTTCTCAGTATACATAACAGAGGAATGGGACGCTGTTATATATATATATATATTTATATATTAGTGGAATGGGACGCTAATATATATGTATACATATCTAATTTATATACATCATCATAATGATCTTGCAATATACTCACTCAGGATATATGAGATTTACTTTATATTGGATACAGGATATATGGGATTTACTTGATATTGGACACTTAGGATATATGACACTTACTGGATATGAGGGCCAATTTGGGGCTGATTGAGGAAATTTGGGATTTAGATTGTCTTGATGGACTTTGGTCCTACCACGAGGTCAGGATTCCATGAGGATGACATGTTTTATCCCATACTCCGCATTTATTGTTCATGTATTAGTAGTACCTGATAGAGTACCTTACATGACTGTTACATACATATTGCAATTTATTGTTCATGTATTAGTAGTACCTGATAGAGTACCTTACATGGCTGTTGCATACATATTGCCATTTATTGCTATCAGCTTGCATGCATTAGATTCGCGTTGTACGTGTATACTGGCGATTACCTGCATATGTTATTTATTATTCACGAGTTGGAAACTCACCCCCATTGTGCCACAGTGTTTTGCAGGTAGTCCCTCAGGGCAGTCGTGGCAGGATTTTCATCTTTCGTATCATCTTTTGCAGCGGATACCGCTTCGGCTGACTGTGCGTAGTTTTGCTATAGGTGGGTTTCGCCGCTATCCGATGTTGTTTATTTTTATCTTTGCACCATGTACTCTCCATCTACCACTTTCATGTATGACTTAGAGACTTAATGTGAGGACGATTTTGTATGTTATTTTGTGACTTGGAGGTCTTTTATGCAGTTTTTATTTATATCGTCTTTTATTTCTTCGGTACCGCGTCGTATATCTGTTGTGGTGGTTGTTTCCGCCTTTGGGCATGGATTTGCTAACGTTAGGGATGCTTTACTTATATTTATGTTGTACCTATTTTGGGTGTTATTTTTTACAAAGGAGGTGCTGCCAAAATTTTTAAGAAACTAAAATTGGACTTTAAAGAATTTGTACTCAAGATTTTCAAAAGTTTTAACAATGCTATTATCACTTACTAGTTTTAATGGTTTAGATTGCTGGGTATTCGGCTTACTTAAATTGCGTTACACCTGTAGAGCTTGCGTAGTTTAAAGGCCGTCACGTGCTAAATTTCGGGTCGTGACACTCTCCGTGCTATGCGTAGCTCACGGCACAAGTGGCGGACGATCATTTGTAAAGTAGTAAATATATACTTATATAGGTTTTGCTCGAATTATTCGTTCCTGTTAGTTATATGTATGCCCTAGAGACCATTACTGTACATACGATGTATATTGTAGTGGATGCTTGGACATATATAGGGAGGACTTTCTTGCACGACATGATAGTACGCTATCTGGTTGCTCTTTATCTTAACATGTACTCTGATTGCCTCTATGTTAAATGTTGATAAAGCCTATAGGATGAGTACTTGACTACCAGGACTATGATGCAGATCATACCAGTGAGGACAGTGTAGTCGCCAAGTACATCCTTCAAATGTTCCTAGTCGTGGGAGTACCAAGACAGGGCATCGATACTTCAGAGTAGACTAGCGTATGCGCTCCTTGACCCATATGATGGGCGATGGATGATCTCATATCCATTGGTGTTTGACATCAGAGAAGGTATACGGGTGCTCAGTGGAGACTGGGTACACTGGACGGACCCGCCGAGAACTCCCAGATGGTATTATACCTCACGTCAGATGGCAGTTCTCTGGTGACACTGGTATAGAGTAGTCTGTTGTCCCGAGATCGACATAAAGTCTTGTGTGATTCCCACTGTGCTTTAATTTCTATCATACCACGTCCAAGAGGGCGTGCAAAAAGGTGGCTTTTGGGTACAGTCCCGAATCACATGGAGGCAATGAGCGATAGGAGGGGATTCGTCTCTCCCGGTATAGGGAGTTGATGTTGCGCTGTGTTCGATTGGCTATAACTGGAAATCCCTGGCCAGGGTTACTGAGATTTACTGGTAAGTGTTATCAGTAGTTTCTCGAACTGTTATAGACCTCATATCGACACGACTTGCTTGCTTGTTGATCTTCTGAGCACTCAATACCTAGGTGGCTGTTGCATTTAGCTGACCGCTTACAGCTTGTGGGTGTTTGATATGATCATCACCTACTGCCGGCGTATTGGCGATTCTTTAGAGTCCTACACATAGGTTTCTTAGCTCAGGCAAAACGGAGTTGGAGCACATATGTGATATGTGCGGGACCGAGAACAATACGTGTATGTGATACCGTAATAGATTCTCATGATATGAGATATCGGCCGGTTATATGTGATATAGCCGGGTCATCGGATCATGGGTTGATTCGATGAACTGATACAGATTATATTAGTCGGTTATTTGTGAAATAGCCGGATTATCGGATCAAGTGTTGATTCGATAATTTAATGAATAATTATATAATTGATATATTAAATTACATTAACTGATATAAGCTCACTAAAAGATTCTTTTTCTCACTCGGGTAATACATTGATATATATGCGATATATGTTAATTGTATTTTATTATTTTGTTACAATAAATATTATATATGTTATATATAATATTGTAACATGATATGGTTATTAATGCAACATGTTTTGTGGATTTTAATTGAGGTTAGGGTTTGGATTAGGGTTAAGTCTTCATGAAGCTTTCAAGAAGCTTCTTGAAGCTTTGACTTTGACTTGGATATTTTGTGATATTTTGTGATATTTGCTTAACCCAACCCAACCCTTTTAACCCTAGTTAAATCTCTACATGAGTTACTTCTTCTCTATTGAACCATGGTTGCATTTCTAACCTTATCACAACTTTCATTATTCATCACAAAAAGGATTCTTCTTCTTCTTCTTTGAGTTCTTGAAGAAAAGCTTTCTAGCTTTTTCTTTGGTGATGAAAATGAGTGAGATTAAGATAATAAATGAGAGCTAAAATCCTACTTCATCATCCTCATCTACCCTTGCCATTTAGATGAGGGTGTTCACTTCATTTTGTGAGTGAGAGCTTTTGTTAATGAAACTTCAAGGTAGATCATCTTTGTTATTGAATATCGGAAGCAAGTTTGCATCATTCTCTTCGTGGAGCCTCTCTAGAGTTCGGATGCATGATGATCGTAGCGAAGGGACCTCAACACGGAGCTTTAGAAGTGAAGGGAAGGATTTACAAAGGTTGTAATCGCTCTCACTTAGTGTTAAAGTGTTTAACATGCTTTGTTTCGCCTAATCTCTAGTTTAAAGATCTTGGTTAGGGTTGTTCGGCACGTCTAAATTTTAAATCGGGCATGGTTGATGCCTTGTAAACCCTTGTGAGAGTGCCTAGTAACTCTACAGTGGTATCAAAGTCAAGCTAGAGCTTTAGGGGAAGTTTAAAGTCCGATCGAACTCTGAATATTCGTAAAACCCTAGTTTCTGGAAAGTTTTCAAAACTGTGGATTTTTCCATATTAAAAATACTCAAAAAAATCAGCAGGGTATTTTATGAATTACTGTGCAAAACGACACCCTAAATCAACTAAAGCGCCGTGGAACCGCGGCCAAACCAGGATATTGGCGGCGGTTCCGCGGTTGGTACTGTAGATTGAGGGATAGTTTTTATACAGTAACGACCGTAGGTACTTCCTGATTCTTCTGGGTATTTTTAATTATACTCAAGTGTTGAGTTTTCTGGGTTGTATTGGGAACTCGTTAATTCGATCGGATAATTTAACTTCGTTTAGTTTGTCCGGGTAATTTTTTAGAACGTATTAAAAAGTTCGAACGAATATCAATAAGTCACTTTTTCCCCTGTCGGAAAATTTCCAAGCGTTGGATTTTTCCGTAGTTTAAGAACGTTCTAAGTCGTGCAAGTAACGCGGTGTACCCTCTAGAAGACAACAAACCTTAACTCGATTATGTGACCATCTTGAACTGCCTCTAAACCTTTGTGTTTGGGGCAGTACGGCGTTGCCACATGTGAGGCGTTGGCTTGACACTTCTACGGCTGGACCATCGGTACTGTGGCATGTGATGGATATTTTTTGAACTCCGCTCAAGTGTTGAGCTATTTGGGAAAACTTAGGTGTTTGATTATTCGATCGGAAATTTTAACATTGTCTATTTATCTGGAATGTGATACAATATTTGGAATCCACAAGTAGTTATGAGATAACTAATTTGAATGTTACAAATCTAGCAGTTCAGTCTCAAATGATTGGTTGCCACGGAATTTTGATGTGATCAAAAGTCCGTCGCAATCACGTAGCGTACGCGGATACTCGCTGGGTAAACTTAATAGATAGCCATGCCCCATAACCCCGACCAAGTGACTGTAGGAGAACCCCGTCGCCAAAAGCATCCGTTCGGGTGCTCGCGGCAGCGGTGTTCCGCCTTAATGCACTTCGTTGACGGCATCCGGGGGTGCGGCCGTCTACTAATGTTTGCAAAGAGCATTCGATCAGGATGTCGGGAATCTTGTTGAATTGCCCGACTTGATATTGAAAAGAGTTTTCGATAATGAGACTAAAATGTGGGGTTTATAATTGTTAGGCATGCGATGTCTAAGGAATTCATTTGGTTAGGCATGCGATGTCTAAGAAGGTTGCGGATTCCAACTGTTGTAGTTTTACACTTTCTTTTCTGCGACCGTAAGTGCAATATGTGGTGTATCGCCGGTTTCGTTGCTATACATCAACGACAATTGGGGTACTCATATTTACTTACGTTGATGATATGAGATATTATGTGTTGCTGTAATGTGTTATATTAGATCGTCGCGTTTTGAATAGCCAGGGGTTTTATGTGAGATGAGAGTTTTTCTTTTTCATTCATGTAAAATTCATTTGTATGTAATATTCTTTTATTGGGGCACTTCCGGGCTGAGGATGATGTCACCATTGTATATTATTTACTTTTCCGCATTAGGTAGACCCAAGGCGAGGGGCACAAGTAACCGGGTTCTAGGGTCCAGTGGGAGACCATTTCGAGGAGTCGAGACCGGGTCTCCTAACCCTAGAATTAGAAGTGTTGCTTGCCGCTCTCATAGGGGTCTAGGGATGTGGGTTTGGCTATTCATCGCGACCGTGGAATCCGTGTTTTATACAGGCTCGTATTAAAACACGGACGTCCTAGTATATCCAATATTTCATATATGTTTCTTCTGCTGCAATGTTCTGTGGTGAGATCATATTACTGCCTGAGATGAATGTTTATATTATATATATGAGATATATGTTATATTGCAGATTTCGTTTCAAATGTGATGCTTGTGAGACATAATTTAAAATGGGACTTCATTAATGAGATTAATGAAACTAAAAGGAACCTAAAGATGTTGTAGAAACTTGTTTAAAAACTGGTAGCTCTAGCTCTTGCTTTGCATAGCGGTGTTCCTTGTAGAACATCCATCACCTTATTCGATAAGGAAAGAGCCGAGATCCCTTCACCGGGAGTGACCTCTTTAGTGAAACTAGTAGATGCTACAAACTCGGTTTGTCTTTTGATTGTTTTTATAGTTTTTGCTTTGCATATTGATATTTGTGAAATATCCTGCACCTTATTCGATGAGAAAAGAGCCGACGATCCTTTCACCGGGAATGACCTCTTTAGCAAAACTAGAAAAGGCCTAAAAAACATTCCTTTTAAAAATCACTCGATTCTACAATGATATCAAGTTCATTACGCAAAGGGTTTTCTTAAAACCTGTCGTAGCCCTCCGTCATTTCAGATAAATACTAGTTAGTATTCGTGCTACGTTTGTTGACCATGTTAAGGCGTAGTGTGCGGTAGCGGATTAGTGCTTATCTGTATAAGCATATGATGCGATTGGATTAGGGTAGTCGTGCGACTTTGTTGACCATGTTAAGGGTCGTACGGGGGGGGGGGGTTAATTCAATCGGGAAATGACAGGTTGAATTTGACTAGCACTTATGATTTGTTCACCATGTTAAGGTCATATAGCTGCTAGGGGTAAAATATTATTGGGAATTTCAAGTGTCGAAATTTGCAATGAGATTGCATACCTTCTATGAGATAGTTGGATCCCGATACCCGCTGCGAGTAAGAGTTACTCCTGGGAATGTTTTACACATTACAATTAGTCGATCAAGTAGGTGTCTAGAAAGGTGTTAACGGGGTTACGCCCCTAGGAAAATGAGGTTTACTTTATTTAGGTCCGTGCGAAAGTACGGGAAACCTCCCTCAAAGTACCGGCACTGGCCTGGCTGAAAGATTGGCGAACTTGTAGAGTGTAATTAATCCCGGCTAGTCTTTCCTTCTAGGGTTTGAAGGAAGATTTGACTAAAACAGTGAGAGACATCCTGATTAGATAAATTGATAACCAATCTAATCTTGTAAAAGCGCACGCTGAGTGTTTTCTTCTCTCTCTCTCCTGGTTACGACCATGTCATGCCTTAATCAAGATAATAATACGGATGTATTGACCGAACCCGCTTGTTATACTGTGCTAGGGAACGTTGGTCCCGCTCCTACTTATAATTGTTATAAGACAGAGCATGAAATTAGGGAATACCAGATTTCCCGTGCCGCCCAAACGAAGAAAGTGCATGTTGATGCATCATATTCAGGTGTGTTCCTTACACAGAACTGTTTCTCAGTATCCTTTACGTCCTGGGTATGAGATACCGGATCAGGAGCCCGCAAATGTAATATGTTACTTGGCTACAGACAGGTAGAGAACTGAGAACGGGTGATAAATTTCATTAGATAGAAACGGTGCAAGTGTTGCAGCCAAGTCTGTTGGTAGTTATCACCCTGTATTAACAAATACATTGATTCTGAACGAATGTTATTAAATGCCGAACCTGATATACAACATCATATCAGTCTCTTTATTAGTAAAGAAGGATATAATTTTGTATTGTTGGATAATATTTTAAATATTTCCTATATCAAGAGTTGATCGGTTCAGGCACGTTATCTAAAAGCATCGACGTTCTAAATCAAACCACGGTTCTTAACGTACAGAACACACACAAGAGGAAGAGTTCAGAAATGAACGAATCCTTCTTGAGGCACTGTAGACTAGGTCATATCAATGCGACCCGACTAACTGAAGTTACATATAGATGCATATTTAAATTAGTTTGAATTTACATCTTGTGAAACTTGCCGGTCATGTCACAGAGAAAAGATGACCATAGCTCCGTTTATTGGAAACAGAGAAAGAGTTAGTGAACTCTTGGGATTGATACATGTTGATGTATGAGGTCCCATGTCTACACATGCCAGGACCGGTTCTTCATACTTCATTAGATTCACTGATGATCTCTCAAGATTCAGACATATGTTCCTGTTGAAACACAAGTCCGAAGCTTTTGAGATATTCAATGATTATGAGTTAGAAGTAGAGAACCAAAACGGGTATAAGTATTATGTCCTTTGATTAGATCAAGGAGGAGAATACTTGAGCACGGAATCTCTGGACTATTCTAAAGGAGAATGAGATTCTCTCTCAGCATTACTCCTCCGTATACACCATAGCACATCGGTGTATCGGGACGGAGCAATCACACCCTATTTGATATGGTGCGCTCTATGATGAGTACTACTGAGTTTCCTATTTCTTTTTGGGAGTTATGCACTTGAGAAGCTGCATACCTATTGAATATGGTTCAAATCAAATCATTTACCTACCACTTCATATGTGATATGGAATGGGAAGAGCCCATATCTTAAGTAAGTTAAGATTTGCGGTTGTCCGGCCTATGTCTAAAAGCAAAATCCGTACAAGCTCGAGGCAAAGTCAGTTCTGTGGAAGTTTGTTGGATATCCCAAGCATACGCAAGGGAATATCTTCTACCTAACCGAAGATCAAAAGATGTTTTGTTTTTCAACATGCCACCTTTGTGAAAGGGAATTTCTTATGAAAAAATTAGTGGTCATGAGGTAGAACTGGAAAGAGTTCCAGCTACACAAACTGCAGCTGATGATTCGGTAGAACCAAAGGATTCAATAGTAACCAACAAACTTCAGCCTCTCCGCCGATCTAGTAGGGTTCCTCACCCACCTGAGAGATACTTCAGTTTCTCTACGACAATGGGAGCGAGGATTCCATCATGAGATGATGACCCAACTAGTTTCGTGCTGGCCATCAGGAGTGGGACTCTGTAAGAATGGCTGGATGCTTAGCGATCTGAGATGGAATCCTTATACACCAACAAAGTATGGACTTTAGTTGCTTTATCTGAAGGGTTAAATCCCCATCAGGACCAAATATATCTTGAGAAGATTACTTGGTGTACATGGAAAGGTTGAGACTTTCAAAGGTATGCTTAAAGTCCATCCAGATCCTACTTTCCACGGATGCATACCGTGACTACGATATTTGGCGGTTGGGTGTCATGACTGATTTTCTAAATGATGATTTGGAAGAGAGCGTCTATAAGTACACAGCTAGAGGGCTTCGTACACAGCGGGAGCAGCGGAAACGTGTGCAAGATGTTTTATGTGATAAATCAGGCATCGCGGAGTTGGAACATCTGTTTTGATGTGGTAATCAAAGAGTTTGACTTCATCAAAATGGTAGATGAACCTTGTATATACAAAAAAGTAGTAGAGAATATGGTGGTGATCCTCATAGAGTATGTGGATGACATACTCTTGATAGGGAAGGAGTTTCCTATGCTACGCTCGGTCAATCTCCCCTTATCACAATGATTCTCCATATAAGATCAAGGTGATACCTCCTAAATCCTGGGTTATGGATCTATGAGATAGATCTAATTGGATGTTAGGATTCTCACTAGTTGTAGTGAGATGGTATCAATGGATCCTGGGGAGAATCACTGGGAAGGTTCCAGGATGATAAGGACGACTGAATGTCAGTCGCAGGCATTGTCTTTACCCTCAGTGGAGGGACGGTATGTTGGAAGAGTTCCAAGCTAGATACCGTGACTTACTAGACGATTAAAGGCAAGATACATCGTTACTAAGGATTCTACCAAAGAGGCAGTCTGGATATATATAAGTTCATGAGATGAACTTCGTTCTTACCATTGTGTGAAAATGGAGTTGTGGCTTATGCCAAGAAACCCCCGTCCCATCAGAGATCCAGATATAATTCTTAGGCAGTGTCACCTGATCATGGAGATGGTTGATCTCCAGGGAGATCGAGGTTAGGATAGTAGACACAGAGGACAACGGCGTGGATCCACTCACAAAGGCCTTTTTCCTAGTAGAGACTTTTATGGGATGGTTGAGTATGAGATACTTCAACCGCAGCTAATTGTTGGGTATGCGATACCATAACAGATGACCCTAGTGCAAGTGGGAGATTGTTAGTTATATGTATGCCCTAGAGGCCATTACTGTACATATGATGTATATTGTAGTGGATGCTAGGACATATATAGGGAGGACTTTCTTGCTCGACATGATAGTACGCTATCTGGTTGCTCTTTATCTTAACATGTACTCTGATTGTCTCTATGTTACATGTTGATAAAGCCCTTAGGATGAGTACTTGACTACCAGGACTATGATGCAGATCATACTAGTGAGGAAAGTGTAGTCGCCAAGTGTCACGACCCAAAATTGGCCTGAGACGGCCCTAATACTACGCAACGCCTAAAGACGCAACGTAGTAAAAGAAAGCCAAACCCAGAAATCTAAACCATGAAAATACGGAAAAAAGATAATATAAGTTTTGGAAACATTTGAAATCGCAACCCAAATTCTTTAAAAAGGTCTACTTTCTTTCTTTAAAATTTTAGCAACACCCCCTTTTTGTAAAGACTAATCAAGATGAATACAACAGAATATACGACGCCGTAGCGAAGAAATAAAGACAATAGAGAAAAGCTGTATATAAAAGACATCAAATCCACAAAGATACACATAACGTCCTCACCAAGTCTCTAAGTCAACAATACAATAGTAGATGGAGAGTACAAATACAACGAATATACAAAATGAAATACAGATGACCACCAAAACCCACCTAAGCAAAATAGTACTGTGAGCTGATGCGGTATCTGGAGCAAAAGATGATAGCTGAAAGCGGAATAGCTGAATAGAGGAATAGCCTGCCTCGACTAATCCGGGGAACAACCTGAAACACCTGTGGCACAACGGGGGTGAGTTGCCAACTCGTGAATAGTAGATAACATATGCAGGTAATCGCAGGAATGGACGTACGGCATGAATCTAAGATATGCGATTACAGCAATAACATATCATGCAAATGCTGAATAAAGGGAAGTACACTAACATGTACAATCAATATGTGAAGCAATAGTAACATGACAATAATGTGCAATAACCATGCAATAGGGATATGAGAAAGTCGATATGCAGCTATCATAAGGGTACACTCACCGGTACTACCAATATATGAATCTGGGCATAAAGTAAATAAGTGTGAGGTATAGGGTGGAGTATGTCATTTCCACGGAAACCTGACATCGTGGTAGGATCACAATCCATCAAGACACTCAAATCCCAAAATCCTCAAATCAGCCCCCAACTGGGCTCTCACATCACATAGGTCTCACATCACCTCAATGTACGATATCGAGTAGCTCTCATATATCTCGAATGTACAAATCCACAATCTCTTTCATATCCAATATCCAATCTCAATGAATCACCTATATCCCAAGTCGAATCTCGAGTAAGTTTCTAACATCCTAAAGGTATATATGTATTTGCGGAAATAAATATGATGGGGGCAATACACATATATTAGCGTCCCATTCCACTAATATTGGTGTAAGGGTATATATAACAACGGCTAAATCCCCTGTTATATATACAAAAGGGGTTTAAGAGAAATATCATGAAAACAATGTGCCAAGCATCGACACAAAAATCCTCGTATATCGGGCTCCGTCAGTCCGGATCGGCCCACGCGGTCCGTCTGCGGTGTCAGCCCTCGGCCCCGGCAGTACAGATCATCCCGCATCCACCTCTCGACTCTGGCCAGTATCCTACGGACAACTGCCAGGTCCAACCAGTCACCGGTAGGTACTCGCCCGCCTCCAGGCTCAATCGGCAAACCCATCGATCTTCTTGCCAAGGGGAACCATACTGGGCCCCACCATGTACTCTCATACGGCAACCACACCTCGTATGGAGTATATAATCAGCACCGATAAAACTCATGGTGGACGCGCAAATATCATATCAAGGAAACCGGATTGTTCCATGTATGCATAATTTCATGAACTCCCGCGGTTCCCAAATCCCGAAAACATCATATAAAATCCAAATAAACAATGCGCAAATCCAGGAATAAATATATGCGATATATCTGAAATGCGAGCATATAAATGAGAATATGTAGCTGAAACCAGATGTATGCAAAACCAATAAGGTACAGCTAAGTAACATCAGTAAGGGTAAATATGTAACTGCAACTGAATATTTGTATAACATACAGGTGTAGCAATGTATAGGTATCTACCTATAGGAACTGATGTCGTATACCCCCCCGGGGTATAAGAAGAATATGAGTAAGATATACCTGTAGATGTATCGTAAAGGGTAAGTGTACCTATCACTAATGGTACGATACTTTATAGGTATATAGGTATGGTAATGTCATCTGTGATAAGCAATATAATGTCTAAAAGGGTTGTGTGTGACATGGCAATTATTGACGGTGTGTGTGTAGCATACAATCCGTGCTCGTGCAACATGAACCGTCAATAATATGTGCAGTGTCCTACGGCTGCTAGTCACAGTATAACTATATCTAAGGAAATAAAGTAAAGGCGCAATTCTAACAATGACGTAGAATGTGCGACAGGTATTGAATCCTAGCCCAGACGCATAACGCCATGCGGGCGATTCCCCCGTAGATGTTAAATCTACTCACCTACGCTCCACGCTAGGTGAATCCTACCATCTGCTCCCCCTGTAGCCGTGTCCGTAGTCCTTGCCTGCAAACCTGCAAATAAGATATGGAAATCACATATAAGCCAAATATCCCGCGAAACGCGATATCGAACCAAAACGAGAAACTCGCGTCGCGAACTAAACGCGCGTGTGCACGATACGCTAAAACGTGTGTGTACGCGTCTAAAACCATCGCGACACGCCGCGATACGCTGGATCACAGAACCCACTCACGTATCGCGCGTATCGCGCAAACATAACGAACACCAAAAACGATATATGATCCCAGATTTTTCCACAGGCCAAAATTACAAAACTAGACATGCCAAGGACCTAGACAACACAGCAGGAAACCCTACACAAAACCCCAACACCCCAGTCCCCTTCTTGGCCGCAATTTGCGGCCAATTTGAATAAATTGGCGGCCAGATTAGGGAAGGGTGGGTTCTTATTCTGGTGGTGTGTTCTAAATCTAGGTATCATGTCCCAGTTTTCTCAATTTTACTCTGTAAGGTCCGGGTCCATAGCAGATTTCAGAAGTCACAAATGTCGTTTAAATTCACCAATTTGCACAAAAAGGAAAATCTATGGTATTTTAGTGTAATCTGGCTATTTCTCAGTTGAAGTGGCCTTATTAACACTTAAATGAGCTAGGTTAACCAATTCCAACACATTCCAACCAAAATTCTACACAAATTACTTTAAATGGCACTAAACTAGCAATTTAACACAAACCGACACTAACAATCACACAACTAAGCAAACTAGGGATTTGGGTTCAGAAAGTATACCCTATGCAACCCTAGGAAGCAGGTGAAGAAGTGTGTGGAGCCTGCTACAGCTGCTGGTGATGTTGGTGCTTGTTGCTGCTGCTGAAGTTGCCTGTGCTGCTGATGCTGTCACTGCTACTGCTGCTCTTGCTGATGATGAGGATGATGCTGTTGCTGATGATGGTGATGCTGGAGCTGCTTGCTACCTCTGTTGCTGCTACATCATCTTCTTCTTGATGCTGGAGCTGAGGCTGCTGCTGCTGTGTCTGAGCTGCTGCTGCTGAAGATGATGATGCTATTGCTGCTGCTGCTGCTGCCTCTGGTGCTGATGGTGCTGCTGCTTCTGTGTTCAGGTGAGTGTGTGTGTGTGTGTGTTGTGAGAGTGAGAGAATGAGAGATGGAAAATGAGATGGAGAAATGAGGACAACACAAAGGCCCCGTTCTCACTCTCTCTCTCCTCATTAAATGAGGCATGGCTCATGCCATGATGCCCATGCTCACTCTCTCTCTCTCCCAAAGTCAACCAAATATAAAAATTCCAATTTAAATTCATTTTCATTTTAAAACTATCATGACTAATTACAACCATGACACTTAAACAATATTAAAACTAGATTAGGGAGAAATGGTTAGTTAACCATGGTTTCTAATCATGTTTAACCCCAAAAACAACCCTAGTTATCATGCACAAGTGTGTGCAAGCCTAACAAAATTCTAATAAAATACTCATTAAATAGGATAAAATATTTAAAACTAAATTTGGTAAACTTTTTATTTAAAACCATATATTAAATTATAATTAGCTACAAAACACATTCTAAGGTGTTACACCAAGTACATCCTTCAAATGTTCCTAGTCGTGGGAGTACCGAGACAGGGCATCGATACTCCAGAGTAGACTAGCGTATGCGCTTCTTGACCCATATGATGGGCGATGGATGATCTCATATCCATTGGTGTTTGACATCAGAGAAGGTATACGGGTGCTCAGTGGAGTCTGGGTACACAGGACGGACTCGCTGAGAACTCCCAGATGGTATTATACCTCACCTCAGATGGCAGTTCTCTGGTGACACTGGTACATAGTAGTATGTTGACCCGAGATCGTCAAAGAGTCTTGTGTGATTCCTACTGTGCTTTGATTTCCATCATACCACGTCCAAGAGGGCCTGCAAAAAGGTGGCTTTTGGGTACAGTCCCGAATCACATGGAGGCAATGAGCGATAGGAGGGGATTCGTCTCTCCCGGTATAGGGAGTTGATGTTGCGCTGTGTTCGATTGGCTATAACTGGAAATCCCTGGCCAGGTTTGCTGAGATTTACTGGTAAGTGTTATCAGTAGTTTCTTGAACTATTATAGACCTTATATCAACACGACTTATCAAGCTACTGGGGTCTGACATTTACCACCCCTAGGCGAGATATGCGACATATCAGACGAAGAGACCGGCCTCTACGGGAGTGTTACTGACTGGATTCACAGGAGAATGTACAGGCTTGCTTGTTGATCTTCTGAACACTCAATATCTGGGTGGCTGTTATGTTTAGCTGACCGCTTGCAGCTTGTGGGTGTGTGATATGATCATTACCTACTGCCGGCGTATTGACGATTCTTTAGAGTCCTACACAGAGGTTTTTTGGCTCAGGCAAAACGGAGTAGGAGCACATATGTGATATGTGCGGGACTGAGAAAAATACGTGTATGTGATACCGTATTAGATTCTCACGATATGAGATATCGACCGGGTATATGTGATATAGCCGAGTCATCGGATCAAGTGTTGATTCGATGAACTGATACAGATTATATTAGTCGGTTATTTGTGAAATAGCCGGATTATCGGATCAAGTGTTGATTCGATAATTTAATGTATAATTATATATTTGATATATTAAATTACATTAACTGATATAAGCTCACTAAAAGATTCTTTTTCTCACTCGGGTAATACATTGATATATATATATGCGATATATGTTAATTGTATTATTTTATTTTGTTACAATAAATATTATATATGTGATATATAATATTGTAACATGATATGGTTATTAATGCAACATGTTTTGTGGAGTTTAATTGAGGTTAGGGTTTGGATTAGGGTTATGTCTTTATGAAGCTTTCAAGAAGCTTCTTGAAGCTTTGACTTTGACTTGGATATTTTGTGATATTTTGTGATATTTTCTTAACCCAACGCAACCCTTTTAACCCTAGTTAAACTCTACATGAGTTACTTCTTCTCTCTTGAACCATGGTTGCATTTCTAACAATATCACAACTTTCATTATTCATGACAAAAAGGATTCTTCTTCTTCTTCCTTGAGTTCTTGAAGAAAAGCTTTCTAGCTTTTTCTTTGGTGATGAAAATGAGTGAGATTAAGATAATAAATGAGAGCTAAAAACCTACTTCATCTTCCTCAACTACCCTTGCCATTTAGATGAGGGTGTTCACTTCATTTTGTGAGTGAGAGCTTGTGTTAATGAAACTTCAAGGTAGATCATCTTTGTTATCGAAGATCGGAAGCAAGTTTGCATCATTCTCTTCGTAGAGCCTCTCTAGAGTCCGGATGTACGATGATCGCAGCGAAAGGACCTCAACACGGAGCTTTAGAAGTGAAGGACAGGATCTACAAAGGTTGTAATCCCTCTCACTTAGTGTTAAAGTGTTTAACATGCTTTGTTTCACCTAATCTCTAGTTTAAAGATCTTGGTTAGGGTTGTTCGGCACGTCTAAATTTTAAATCGAGCATGGTTGATGCCTTATAGACCCTTGTGAGAGTGACTAGTAACCCTACAGTTCCGCCTTTTTGAAATATCCCAGAAGGTTCTCTTTACAAAATTTCGTGTCACTCGCGGACACGTAGGAAATAGCGAGACTATAGCCCCTTTTTGAAAACCTTTTGGTAAACTTTTTATGTATGCAAAAGTACTCAGGCACTGTCCTCAGACCAGCCCTGCTCGGCTACCATATAATATAGTATCAATCATCAAAACGCGATACTCATAAATAAAATTAGCCTCAAAAGGCGTATCTAACATCTCATGCATCCGGTGCGCACGGAAAACCAAATCCAATACAAGTGCCATAATATGCACAGGAGCAAAACTATGTACAACAGGTGTGCACGAAAGCATCTGTCCTGTGCAACGGATGTGCACGACAACAATATCAAATGCATCTATAGCGCATGAAAATCTCAACCCATTGCAACTAAAAAGCACGAATGAAATCCCAATCAAGTGCATCCAACATGCACGAATAAAAATTTCTATCGAGTGCACCCGGTGTGCACAAAATCTCATATCATGCGCCCAATGTGCGCGAAAATCCAATCAAGTGCATCCGTCATGCACGAATGAAATCTAAATCAAGTGCATCCAATATGCACGAATAAACTCTAAATCAAGTGCATCTAACATGTATGAATATAATCTCACTCAAGTGCATCCGATGTGCACAAAATCCAATACCAAGCGCTTAATGTTCCCCGTAGAAAGACGCGGGAAGACGCGGTGAACGTCTCGCCTGAATTTCGGGGCAGATGCTAATTGGTGCTATCCTTCCACCTCTCCGAAGATGCCAAGTTGATTTATGGAACCATGTATCGAAGGTTTAAATGGATGCGGCCGATGTAGCAGATTTCGTCAGATTCCCCCTCGTTTGAGGGGTTTTTGATTGTGGGGACGCTCTTCCCTGCAGGTGCAAGCCCCTGCAGTTAATGACGCTACCGCATCACGGTAACTACTTTCTCCTTCTTCAGATGGTCACTTCGTGTCGTGTGTGTGGGTTTTATTTTTGGTTGCCCGTGGATTGTATACGTAGACTAATTTATGTTGTCGCCCGTAGGGCGTGGATTAGTCCAAATCCGTATCTTCTTAGATTTGGGTTTGGGGGTTGGTTTTAAGGATACGTTAGCCTCATTCGAGACTATGATCAACTTAAACGTATGTTAAGGATACGTTAATCTAGTTTTAGACTAAGATCAACTTAACAGGATCATTTAGATCCAACAAAAGAGTATTTGGACTCTATTGTTTAGTTTAGGGACATTGCGGTCGATTAGTTTAAAGACATTTCGGTCCAATGTTAGTTTAAGGACATCACGGTCCGATGTTAGTTTAAAGACATCGCGGTCGAGGTTTAGGACATCATAGTCCTTGAGTTTAAAGACCTCACAGTCAAGATTAAGGATATCATAGTCCATGGGGTTAAGGACCCCACAGTCTGTAGAGTGTTTGGTTGTCGGGACCCGTCATCTCTCGGAAGACGTTGAAGGATTACAACGACAAATATCAGAGGAGTAAAGTGATGTACCCTCGAACCGGTGTGAGTTGGTTAGAAGATCTGTAGTTCAATTTGGGACTAAGATCTGTTGAAATATTTATGAGCAGACGGGCTCAATTAAATATAAGTTGAGGACTTATTGCCAATATTGGGCTAAGTCCAATAAATGTTTAACATTTTTATTCTGGGCTGTTGAGCCTTTATTTGGGCTTAGCCCTTTTTACAGTGCTGAGCATTGCTTTTAGCTTCTGACAATATTTTTGTCTTTTACTGAATGCAGAGCATTTATCAGAGCTATGGGCTCATTAAAGAATGATTTATGTTCTGTCAGCGCAACACGTGGCGCACTAGGCGGTTTGTGCCAATCAAAAAGCGCAGTGCGCTACTGCCAAGTAGCGCACATGCAAGGGATATGTGTCGCACTCAGCGCTAGGCACTAGATGATGAGCGCATGATACCAGTGTATGAGCGCTGAGTACTAGTTCATGAGCGTATTGCGCTTTCAGTTTAGCAGTGCACACGTGAGTGACACATGGTGCGCTTTGTTGGATATATGTATGCCCTAGAGGCCATTATATGATAGTGGATGTATTTATACATGTATATGTATTCAGTATACATTCTTGCTCGACATGATAGTATGCTATCTGGTTCTTCTTTATCTGACATGTTGATTTTATCATTCATACATGTTGATAAAGCCCAAAGGATATCGGCTTGACTACTGTGATTATGATGGAGATCATACTAGTGGGACATCTGTAGTCTATAAGCATATCCTGGAAAGTCCTTAGTCGTAGGTATATCGAGACGGGGCATTGATATACCAGAGTAGACTAGTGTATATGATACTAGACCCATACGATGGGCGATGAATGTTCCCACATTCATCGATGTTTGACATCAAGATCATATACGGGTGCTCAGTGGTGACTGGGTACACTGGACGGACTCACCGAGGACTCCTATATGAAATTATATATATCGTCGGATAGCAGTTCTCAGGTGACACTGGTACAGGTTAGTCTGTAGACCCGAGATCGTCATAGAGTCTTGTGTGTTCTCCCACTGTACTTTGATTGATACCCTACCACGGCTCTACTGAGTCGTGCAAACAGGTGGCCGTTGGGTACAGTCCCGAGACGCACGAAGGCAATGAGCGATAGGAGGGGTTTCGTCTCTCCCGGTATTGGGAGTTGATGTTGTGCTGTGCCCGACTGGTTATATCAGTAAGTCCTTGGCCAGGGCTGCTGAGATTTACTGATAAGTGTTATCAGTAGTTTCTCGATCTGTTATAGACCATTCACCGGCATGACTTATTGAGTTATTGGGGTCGACATGACCATCCCTAGGCTCGATATGCAGCATATTTGACGAAGAAACCGGACTGTACGGTAGTGTTGCCGGTTGGCTCGACGGGAGTTGTAGCAGGTTCGCTTGTTTTCTTCTGATCGCTCAATACCCGGGTGGCCGTTACGTTTAGCTGACCGCTTGCGGCTTGGGGATGCTTGATATGATCATCACCCACTGCCGGCGTATTGATGAGTCTTAGAGTCCCACAAAGGAGTTACCTAGTCCAGGCGAAACGTTGTGGTGCGCGTATGCGATATGCGCATGGACCCGATTGAAATGCGCGTATAGGATATCGTATATTGATCGGGCGGCTTGCTTTTGGTGGGGTCGTATGTGATATGGCCGGATTGATAAATCATGTGTTGATTTATCATTTAACCATTAGTTTTCTCACTTGAAATCTTTTCTTGTATATGATGGATGTATGCATGCATGTTTGCATTCTTTCTTTTTAGATTCATGCACATATGGATGTGCATACATACATACATACATACATACATCATCCTTCATGGTTGATTACACATTGAAAATGGTGGCAATATAAGACGCACACCATGGTTTAAATATATGGATCATTATTTAATTTTTGTTAAAACAAAAGAAAAGAAGAAAAGGATAATTCATGGTTAGTTTCTACACTCTTCCTTAAACCTAACCATGCTCACCTACTTCTAACCATGGGTTAACCTTCTCTTTGTGTTTTAAACTCAAATTAAATAATATCTTTATCATCTAACCATTGTTTGAGATGAGGATAAGAAAATATATATACATATATTTTCTTTTTCTTCACAAGAGTTATCTTTTTCACTCTTGTTAAAAGGTATAGCCATCATCTTCTTCTTCCTTCCTCTTTTGCTCTCTAGACCTTTGAAGTGAGCAAAATACTTAGCAAGACAAGATTTTGAAGTGATAATTAGAACCACAACATCATTCTACACAAGTTTAGCCCACTTGTTTAGAGTGTTATCTTCATTTCTTCTCTTGATCATGTGAAGTCGATAGCTTGGACAAAGGAGCTTCGGGTGGATCGTCGTGGACACTAGTAGACTTCAAGCGAACCCTCCTCCAACCCTCAAGTGGCCAAAGAGTCCAGCGTAGGGAGCTACAAAGGTTGTACTCTCAAAACCCTAGCCTTTGTCACTTATATAGTTATGAAACCCTAATTTTCTAGGATAGATCCTTTTTATGCTTGCTTAGCACCATAAAAATCCAATCTTTGTGACATGTGATGCTTCCAAACTCTTCATAGGGGGCTAGGTAAACCTAACATTGGTATCAGAGCCGACCTAGAACATTAGGCGACACTTTTACGAAGTAAAAACTCCGATCGAACCAAAATACGACATTTCGGGACCCTCTCTGGACATTTTTCAAAATCTGTCATTTTTCAGAATTAAAAATACTTAAAAAATACAGCAGGAAAAACTAAGAAACACTGTGAAATACGAAGCCTTGATCCGTACAAAACGCCGCGAAACCGCGGCAAATCCTTGCTTAGGCCGCGGCTCCGCGGCCGTACAGAGGCTTCATTGCTTCCTATTTGCACAGTAATTCTTATAACTGCTTGTATATTGTTTTAGGTATGTTTAATCTGAATCTAGTACTGTATATTCTGGAGATGGTTTTGGACTCGATGATTCGATCGGAATTTTCATTTCGTTGCTTTTCCGGGTAAATTAGAAAGTATTGAAGTGTTCGAACGAGTATCATTTGCTCACTATTCACGGGGTTTAAATATTTTTGAGATACCTGCAAGTTTTGTGGTGGACCCACTAGAATACAACAAACCATAACTCGATTATGTGACCGTCTTGAACTGCCCTTTGAACCTTAGGGTTTGGGGCAGTACGGCACGCCACATGTGAGGCGTTGGCTTGACCCTTCTACGGCTGGACCGCTACTACTGTGTCACACTCCGGATTTTTTTGAGCTCCGCTCAAGTGTTGAGCTTTAGGGAATTTTGGGTATTTGATCATTTGGTCGAAAACTTTAATACTGTCTATTTATCTGGAATGTGATACGATATGTGGAATTCATATAGTTTAGGTATGAAATACGAAGTATGTGATATTTCGCATTTATGATGTCTAAAGAGAATGTGGATTCCAAATATTGTAGTTTTACACTTTCTTTTCTGTGACCGTAAGTGTAGTATGTTCGATATCGCCGGTTTCGTTGCTATACATCAACGACAATTGGGGTACGCATACTTACTTACGTTGATGATATATGATATTATGTGTTGCTGAGATATGATGTGCAGGATTGTCGCGATCGAATAGCCGGGTTTTTTTTATGTGAGATGAGAGTTTTATATTTTCATTCATGTAAATTCAAATGTAATGTAATATTCTTTTATTTGGGGCACTTCCGGGTTGAGGTTGATGCCACCAGTGTTGTATATTATTTACTTTTCCGCATTAGGATGGACCCAAGGAGGGGAGCACAGGTGACCGGGTTCTGGGGTTCAGTGGGAGGCCATCTCGAGGAGTCGAGACCGGGTCTCCTAAACTCCAGAATTTGTAGGGTCGCTTTCCGCTCTCGTAGGGGTCCAGGGTGTGGGCTTGGCTATTCATCACGACTGTGGAATCCGTATTTTCTATTTTGGCTAAATACTAAATACGGATGTCCTAGTACATCCCACTTTATATCTATGTTTCTGCTGCCTGTGTTCTGAGATATCTGAGATGAATGATATATTATATATGAGATATATAGTAGACGTTGCTTATGTTTTGCACCCGCGCTAGTCCCGTCCCGGTATGCCGTTAGTTAAGTAACCTAACGGTGCATAACGGAACATTATGGCGAATGCGGATGGCATAAGCGTACGTGCTATTTTTGTTTCTTTTCTGTGATTGGCTTAAGGGCTTAAATGATGGGATTACATAAATACGATTAATGTAAAGAAAATAAACCTAAATAGATGTTGTAGAATCAGATTTGAAAACCACTCGGCTCTTTATGAAAAAGCTATATTTCAAAACCGCGGAGCATAAGCCACTCCTTTTGAAAACCATTTGATTCTACGACGATATCAAGTTCAAAGCGTTAAAGATTTTCTTAAAAATCATCTGCAACCCTCCGTCATTTTAGTAAGTAGAGTACTTAGTATTCGTGCTACGTTTGTTGACTTTAGTTAAGGCGTAGTGTACGATAGTTAAGTGATGTCTTCCTACACTGCATATGATGCAGATTAATTAGGACATTCATGCGATTTTGTTGACCATAGTTAAGGATCATATGGGTAGGTCTAATTGATCAAGAAATGACGGGTAGAACTTGACTGGTACTTATGATTTGTTGACCATAGTTAAGGTCATAAGTACTAGGGGTAAAAATCACATCGGGAATTTCAAGTGTTGAGATTTGCAATGAGATTGCATACCTTCCATATGATGGTTGGATCCCGATCCCACTATGGGCAATAGTTGCTCCTAGGAGAGTTTTGCAGTTTACAATTAGTTAACTCATTAGGTGTCTAGAAAGGTGTTAACGGGGCTACGCCTCTGGGAAAACGAGGTTTACTTTAATTAGGTCCGTGCGAAAGTACGGGGAACCTCCCTCAAGTACCGACACTGGCCTAGCTGAACGGTTAATGAAGTTGTAGACTATAATTAATCCTGGCTAGTTTTCTTTTTAAGGTTTGAAAAAAAAACTTGATTAAAGCAGTGGGAGACATCGATTAGACAAGATAATAACCAATCTGATCTATGCAAGAGCTTTCGCTGAGTGTATTCTTTTCTCTCTCTTAATGGCAGATACCAATGACTGGACTAAAGCTTCTACTAGATAAAAACAAACTGAATGGGACCAATTATAAAGACTGGCTGAGGAATCTGAAAATAGCCTTGACTTATGATAAAGTATCATATGTCCTCACGGCTTCTGCCCCGCCCGTCCCAGGTCCAAAATCCTCAGTTGCGGACAAAGAAGTCCGCAAGACATGGGACGCTGATTGTGCCACGGCCAAATGCCTCGTGCTTGCATCGATGAACAATACACATCAAAAGCAGCACGAGAATATGGACATTCAAACCATATTGCTCCATACAAAGGAGTTGTATGGAGAGCAATCCCGCGTATTGCGATACGAAGAATCAAAGAAATTGTTTCAGATGCGAATGGCCCCCGGCACACCAGTAGGAGACCATGTACCAAAGATGATAGCACTTATAGAAGAGCTTGAGGACCTTGGGTGGACTATGGACAATGAACAATATATAGATATTATTCTGCAGTCCCTCCCCTCCACCTTTGCTCAATTCATAGTTAACTTCAACATGCATGGCATGGAGAAGGAGCGACCTGAACTCCTTAATATGTGAAGGAGTGCAGAGAGCACTATGAAGTAAGTAAAAACTCTCGTTATGACTGTTGGACAGTCTTCCTCTTCTCGCCCGAAAGCTAAGGCCAAGGGAAAGAAAAAGAAGAAGCCCACCAATCCTAAGGGTGGAGTTAAAAAGGTGAAGGGAAAGGAAAAGTCCAAAGCTGGAGACTCGGGGAAAGGTGAATGTTTTCATTGCCACAAGACAGGACATTGGAAGCGCAACTGTACGGAGTACTTGAACCTCAAGAAGAAGCATGGGGATGCTTCCGCTTCAGGTGTGTTTGTGACAGAAAACTGTTTTTCAATAAACTCTGCTTCCTGGGTATTAGATACCGGTTCAGGTTCTCACATTTGCAATTCTATGCAGGGACTGAGAAATAGCAAAGTTTTGAAGACAGGTGACCATACTCTCCGCGTTGGAAATGGTTCCAATGTACTTACAGTCGCAGTGGGAGAGTATCACTTGGGTTGCCATCTGGGTGTATATTGGTTTTGAACCCATGTTATTTTGTACCAAGTATGCTATGTAATATAATATCAGTTTCTTTGTTAGATAATGAAGGATATAACTTTATATTGCAGAACAATGTTATGAACATTCACCTGAATCAAATGTTGGTTGGGTATGGTACACTTAATAACGGGATATATGTCCTAAATCAACACACAGTTTTCAGTATACAACACACTCATAAAAGAAAACTTTCAGAATTAAATGAAGCTTTTCTTTGACACTGTAGACTTGGTCATATTAACGAAACAAGACTAAACAAGTTACACAAAGATGGATATTTAAACTCTTTTGAATATAAATCTTATGCGACTTACCATTCTTGTATCAAGGGTAAAATGACCAAAACTCCGTTTACCGGACACGGAGAAAGAGCTACTGAGCTCCTAGGCCTCATACATAGTGATGTATGCGGGCCAATGTCTACACAGGCTAGAGGCGGTTTTTCATACTTCATTACTTTCACTGACGATTTCTCAAGATTCGGTCATATATTTTTATTAAAGCACAAGTCCTAAGCTTTCGAGAAATTCATTGAATATAAACAAGAAGTAGAAAAACAAACCGGCTTGAGTATCAAGATGCTTCGATCAGATCGAGGTGGGGAATACCTTAGTACAGAATTTGCAAACTTCCTAAAAGAGAATGGGATTCTCTCTCAGCTCACTCCTCCTTACACACCACAGCACAACGGTGTGTCTGAACGATGGAATCGGACCCTATTAGATATGGTCCGTTCCATGATGAGTGATGCTGAGTTACCCGTCTCATTTTGGGGGCATGCATTGGAGACTGCAGCGTTTCTACTGAACAGGGTTCCAACCAAAGCCGTGTCTACCACGCCATATGAGATATGGCATGGGAAGAGACCATCTCTTAAGAGAATTAAGATTTGGGGTTGCCCGGCCTATGTTAAAAAGCAGAATCCGGACAAACTCGAGACACGGTCAGTCATGTGTAATTTTGTGGGGTATCCAAAGAATTCTTATGGATATCTATTCTACCACAAAGAGGAACAAAAAGTGTTTGTTTCTCAGTATGCCACATTCTTAGAAAAAGAGTTTTTCACAGATAAAGATGATGGCAAGGCGGTGGATCTAGAAGAGGTTCTAGAAACACAAACTACAAATGTCGATTTGGTTGAACCGGCTATTGCAATAGAAACTGAGGAACCTCGACCACTCCGTAGGTCTGGTAGGACTTCTCGTCCACCAGAGAGGCACTACTGTTTCCTCATTGATGATGACGGAGAAGACTGCGTCATGGATGATGATGATCCTACCAGTTTTTAGCAAGCTATCACGAGTGGAGACTCTGTGAAGTGGCTGGATGCCATGAGATCCGAAATGGAGTCTATGTACACCAACAAAGTATGGACTTTGGACGTTATACCCCCTGGGGTAAAACTTGTGGGGTGCAAATGGATCTTTAAAAGAAAGATTGGTGTAGATGGGTAGGTGGAGACCTATAAGGCAAGACTTGTGGCGAAGGGTTTTCGTCAAAGACCAGGTTTGGACTATGACGAGACTTTTTCTCCCGTAGCCATGCTTAAATCCATTCGGATCCTACTTGCTATTGCTGCTCACTACGACTATGAAATCTGGCAGATGGACGTTAAAACCGCATTTCTAAATGGAAATTTAGAAGAATGCGTTTATATGGATCAGCCAGAGGGGTTCATTGACAGTGGGAGCAGCGGGAAAGCATGTAAATTGCTTAAATCCATATATGGGTTAAAGCAGGCATCACGGAGTTGGAACATCTGTTTCGATGATGTCATCAAAGAGTTTGATTTCATCAAAAATCTAGATGAACCTTGTGTTTATAAGAAGGTTGTAGGGAGAGCTGTCACATTCCTTGTATTGTACGTGGACGACATTCTTTTGATAGGAAATGATATTCCTATGCTACAGTCGGTCAAATCTTTCTTATTACTAAGGTTCTCCATGAAGGACCTGGGTGATGCCACATACATTCTGGGCATAAGGATCTATAGGGATAGATCCAAAAGGTTATTGGGATTGTCCCAAAGCAGGTACATTAACACCATCCTAAAAAGTTTTAGTATGGAAGACTCCAAGCGGAGTGCCTTACCCGCTTGCTATGGGGTCACTCTCTCCAAGGATTCTTGCCCAAAGACCGATGAAGAGAGAGCTCGCATGAGTGTTATACCCTATGCTTCGGCAGTAGGATCTATAATGTATGCGATGTTATGTACACGCCCAGATGTAGCTTATGCACTTAGTGTTGTAAGCAGGTATCAATCCAACCCAGGGGAGAATCACTGGACAGCTGTGAAGAACATTCTTAAGTACTTACGAAGGACTAAAGAATTGTTCTTGGTGTATGGTAATGGAGATCTCCAAATGGAGGCCTTTACCGATTCGAGCTTCCAGAGCGATAAGGACGACAGCAAATCTATCTCTGGGTTTGTATTTACCCTCAATGGAGGGGCGGTAAGTTGGAAGAGTTCCAAACAGGATACCGTTGCAGACTCTACGATGGAAGCTGAGTACATTGCTGTGAATGATGCCGCCAAGGAAGCCGTCTGGATGAAGAAGTTCGTCTCGGAGCTAGGAGTAGTTCCAACCATTATTGATCCAATACCTTTGTATTGTGATAATAATGGGGCTATGGCGTTAGCCAAGGAGCCCAGATCCCATCAGCGGTCCAGACACATCCTGAGGCATTTTCATTTGATCCGGGAGATTGTAGATCGCCGCGAGATCGAGATTAGGAGAGTAGAAACAAAGAATAACGCCGCGGATCCATTCACCAAGGCCCTCCCTCAGCCGCAGCATGAGCGAATTTTTGAGATGTTGGGTATGAGATACTCCAATAACTGGCCTTAGTGCAAGTGGGAGATTGTTGGATATATGTATGCCCTAGAGGCCATTATTTGATAGTGGATGTATTTGTACATGTATATGTATTCAGTATACATTCTTGCTCGACATGATAGTATGCTATCTGGTTCTTCTTTATCTGACATTTTGATTTGATCATGCTTTTATTCATTCATACATGCTGATAAAGCCCAAAGGATATCGGCTTGACTACTGTGATTATGATGGAGATCATACTAGTAGGACATCTGTAGTCTATAAGCATACCCAGGAAAGTCCCTAGTCGTAGGTATATCAAGACGGGGCATTGATATACCAGAGTAGACTAGCATATATGATACTAGACCCATACGATAGGCGATGAATGTTCCCACTTTCATCGATGTTTGACATCAAGATCATATACGGGTGCGCAGTGGTGACTGGGTACACTGGACGGACTCACCGAGAACTCCTATATGGAATTATATCTATCGTCGGATAGCAGTTCTCAGGTGACACTGGTACAGGTTAGTCTGTAGACCCGAGATCGTCATAGAGTCTTGTGTGTTCTCCCACTGTACTTTGATTGCCACCCTACCACGGCTCTACTGAGTCGTGCAAACAGGTGGCCGTTGGGTACAGTCCCCAGACACACGAAGGCAATGAGCGATAGGAGGGGTTTCGTCTCTCCCGGTATTGGGAGTTGATGTTGTACTGTGCCCGACTGGTTATATCAGTAAGTCCCTGGCCAGGGCTGCTGAGATTTACTGATAAGTGTTATTGGTAGTTTCTCGATCTGTTATAGACCATTCACCGGCATGACTTATTGAGTTATTGGGGTCGACGTGACCATCCCTAGGCTCGATATGCAGCATATCTGACGAAGAGACCGGACTGTACGGTAGTGTTGCCGGTTGGCTCGACGGGAGTTGTAGCAGGTTCGCTTGTTTTCTTCTGATCGCTCAATACCCGGGTGGCCGTTACGTTTAGCTGACCGCTTGCGGCTTGGGGGTGCTTGATATGATCATCATCCACTGCCGGCGTATTGATGAGTCTTAGAGTCCCACAAAGGAGTTACCTAGTCCAGGCGAAACGTTGTGGTGCGCGTATGCGATATGCGTATGGACCCGATTGAAATGCGCGTATAGGATATCGTATATTGATCGGGCGGCTTACTTTTGGTGGGGTCGTATGTGATATGGCCGGATTGATAAATCATGTGTTGATTTATCATTTAACCATTAGTTTTCTCACTTGAAATCTTTTCTTGTATATGATGGATGTATGCATGCATGTTTGCATTCTTTCTTTTTAGATTCATGCACATATGGATGTGCATACATACATACATACATACATACATACATCATCCTTCATGGTTGATTACACATTGAAAATGGTGGCAATATAAGACTCATACCATGGTTTAAATATATGGATTATTATTTAATTTTTGTTAAAACAAAAGAAAAGAAGAAAAGGATAATTCATGGCTAGTTTCTACACTCTTCCTTAAGCCTAACCATGCTCACCTACTTCTAACCATGGGTTAACCTTCTCTTTGTGTTTTAAACTCAAATTAAATAATATCTTTATCATCTAACCATGGTTTGAGATGAGGATAAGAAAATATATATACATATATTTTCTTTTTCTTCACAAGAGTTATCTTTTTCACTCTTGTTAAAAAGTATAGCCATCATCTTCTTCTTCCTTCCTCTTTTGCTCTCTAGACCTTTGAAGTGAGCAAAATACTTAGCAAGATAAGATTTTGAAGTGAGAATTAGAACCACAACATCATTCTACACAAGTTTAGCCCACTTGTTTAGAGTGTTATCTTCATTTCTTCTCTTGATCAAGTGAAGTCGATAGCTTGGACAAAGGAGCTTCGGGTGGATCGTCATGGACACTAGGAAACTTCTAGCGAACCCTCCTCCAACCCTCAAGTGGCTAAAGAGTCCAGCGTAGGGAGCTACAAAGGTTGTACTCTCAAAACCCTAGCCTTTGTCACTTATATAGTTATGAAACCCTAATTTTCTAGGATAGATCCTTTGTATGCTTGCTTAGCACCATAAAAATCCAATCTTTGTGACATGTGATGCTTCCAAACTCTTCATAGGGTGCTAAGTAAACCTAACACGCTTGGCGCTGAACGCCAGCCTATGAGCGCAGTGCGCTATTTCAGAAGCGCAAAGCATAAGTTATTAATTGGCGCATATATGGTTGACACGTGGCACATTTTGGCACTGAGCGCTGGTCCTGAGAGCGCAGAACCGCAGTTCAAGAGCGCAAGGCTCATTTCAAGAGCGCAAGGTGCAGTTCAAGAGCGCAAGGCGCATTTGATCAATTTTATGATCTGGGAACAAATTTATGTTCTTTTAAAAGAGACTTTGTCTCAAGATTTAAGAACAACAGTTCTTATTTTGCAGGAGAGATTTTCAATCTCTTATTTTGATGAAAAGCTTTGCCTTTATAGATCCATGATCTGTGAGAAGAAATATGTTCTTCTTTTATTTTGTGATGAGATCTTTTGATCGCTTTTATGAAAGACTTTTTGTCTTGGAGATCTATGATCTTTTATAAAGAAAAGAATTCTTCTTTTTATAAGTTGATTTCATCTCTGTGTTCATCATCCATCATCTTTACCTTGAAGAAGTATCTTCTTACAAGAGCTTGCTCTTTATCTTTGAATTTTTTCAAAGTTTATGGGGGGGGGGTTCTCTATATCAGATTTAAAGTCTTAGGGCCTTTTTATAGGGCAAGCTGATTTGTTGAATCAGTTAAAGAGATCTTTCTCTGATTGATTTAGGGATAGTTCCCACCATTGGATCTTTGATCCTAGGGCTTCTGTTTTACAGAAGGCAATCTTTTTGTTTTTAACAAGATTGGAAAATCTTTCCATAACAGAATTTAATTCTAATTAATGATTTATCATTATAATTAGATCTTTTGATCTAACAGTGAGGAGTTTTTTAATTCTAGCGCTAGCACACCCATGCTATGCACGTGGTGTGCTGCTTAGAGCACAGCGCACATTGCGCTAGCGCACCTGTGTTTGACACGTGGTGCGCTGCTCGGAGCGCAGCGCACCCTACGCTAGCACACCCGTGTTTGACACGTGGTGCTCAGCGCAGCACGCCTAGCGCTAGCACACTCATGGTGCGCTGTCTAGGGCGCAGCGCACTTGGCACTGCATCTAAAGCGCTGCTTTACTCGAGGTGTCTTTTCACCTTCCTTTTAAGTCAAACTTGTATTCCCCAGAACATTCAATTCCCATGTCTTGGAAATAGCTCTACTGTGCACAAAATTTTCCGTGCCTAGTCTTTATAATCTGAAGCAAAGCTTCTTTCTTTTCTCGTCTCCAATGAACCCTCTCAACTATGGCTTGTAACCGCCCACATGCTCGTCGACAACCATGGGAAGTGTCCATCCAGGACATTGTTCCTCACTTTGCTGCGCGCTTGGTGGATCCTGCTCTTACGGATGACCAATGTGACGCAGCGCTGTACGAGCTATTGACTCGTGTAGGGTCTCCTCTCCCTCCATACTCTATTTGGCTTCAGATGATCCTTACTTCCGTGCTCGCTGATATTCCCCCTCCTCCAGCAGAGATGACCTCGGCAATGCTCGATGCTGCTGAAGACAAGATGGTGTGCTTCTTCGAGGCGCGTTTGATCACTAAAGCCCTGAGGGATTGCTCTATCCATTTGCTGAGCCAGATACGGGCTCATCGGGTCGTTATCTCCACTTTCTCTGGTGAGTATGGCGCTGATCGATGGGTGGCTACTCCTCGAGAAGATCGTCATTTTGACATGGTGGAGAAGACAGAGACGGAAGTAGATAATCTCATTCTTAGCTATGCAAACCCCTGTCCTTTTGAACCCATGTTTGGCGATCTGTTTATATTGTAATAAAAATGTCTAATTAAGTATTTTATTATCTGCCAAGTGCTCCTCTTATTTTTAATTCTTTGTTATTCCTTTGTCAGACGCTTATGCACTGCATAACTTAACTTGTTATAACCAGGTGCAAATGATGAAGCGCTCTTGGCGGTTAGCGCACTTGGCGCTTAGCGCTCTCATGCTTTGCACGTGAGCACCGTTTCAGAGTCTTTGACTCTTAATGCTGGCGCATTCACTGCTGGCGCTCTTCATGAAGCGTCAATTCATTTCAAATCTCGGAATTTAAACAGAGATTTGCTCCAATTGGGGAAACAAATGCCCCACCACCATTGCGCTTACATGGCCCACGCGTGAGTGCAACAGTGGCAGCATCTCCGCTGTTGGATCAACTTTTTGGAAGTTGAAACGACTATCAATGCCTATAAATAGGACCTTTGGTCCTTTAGATGATTCTGTTCAACTTCTTTATGAGAATTACCTCTTCTTCAGAGTATTGATCTCTTTTTTATGAAAGTTAAGAGTTAAAACTCTGTCAGATTTTTCCAGGTAAAGATTAATCTTTGAAGGGATTAGTTAATGTTAGTGCATGTTGCATGCTCCCACAACTCTTGTGAGGCGGCGGAAGCGATAAACGAAAATTTTCTTTGCATACAACACGCACTTTTCATAAGATCTTGTCTAAACCATAACTAGAAAAAAACTAACTAGAGATCTTATCTACTATGTTAGGGATTATACCTCAATGATACGGTCCTTCGGGTCTTCTCTTTGGTGCAACTCCTTTGCTCCTTGCCACTCCTTAGCTCCTTTGGATGTTGCCGATGTTCTCGATCTCCGGTCACCCCAAGACCTAGATGATCCATGCCAGAGTTGTCGTGCAAGCTAGAAACTCTTCATAAGAGCTTAACCTAGAGACCAAGTTTGCTAGAAGAGATCACTAGAATCATGTAGAGATTAGGATATTGGATTATCTTTAATCCTAAACTTTTGTTTCACAATACATGTGAAGGGTAAATCTTAGGATGAAGGAGGAGAAGAGAAGAAGGAGAGAGAAAGTGTTTGTTATAATGAGAGAGTTCTTGCATGAGAAAATGATATATTGCAAATGAAATAATTGAAGCATATAATATAAAATTAGCACCATGCTTCAATAGTAATTCCAAAACAATATAAAATTAAATAACCCATTCTTTCAACCAAGCTTGGACTTTCTTATTTCCACCTCATTTATTTATTTTCATAAAATAAATAATGTCATTATGAGGTGGCACCTTCTAGAAGGTTTTCTTGTAACAATTACAAGAATACCCCTCCTCCGTATACCGTATACCGTATACCCGTATCCGAATTCCGAAAAATACAAATACCATTAATCTAATAATATAATACCGGTATCCGGCTTAAACCAAAGCCTACCAGTATTATTGTTCCGATTATTATTCCTGTAACAATTACACGAACATAATCGAAACCCTGTCGTAACACCTTACGGCTGCCGTAACAACTTACGGCCTCTACATCTTTCGCCTGAATGAGGGGACCCTCTGTGTGGGACTCTAAAGACTCGACAGTACGCTGGCAGTAGGTTTAACCACAAGCGCGTCAGCGGCACTAGCTGTGCGTAACGGCTACCCAGGTACATGACGAAAAAGTTGCCGATGAGCGAACTCATCACAACCCCAACGAGCCTGCAAGCAACACTTACCATACAGTCCTGTCTCTTCGTCTGATACGTCGCATATGAAGTCTAGGGGTAGTAAATGTCAGACCCCAGTAAATTTATAAGTCATGTTTATTTACGGCCCATAACGGTTCGAGAAACTACTGATAACACTTATCAGTAAATCTCGAGAACCCTGGCCAGGGATTTGATGTTATGGCCGATCAAGCATAGCGCGACACCAACTCCCTATACCGGGAGAGACGAAACCCCTCCTATCGCTCACTATCTCCATGCGATTCGGGGCTGTACCCAAAATCCACCTGTTTGCACGACTCGGCAGAGCCGCGGTAGGGAGGAAATCAAAGCACAGTGGGAATCACACAATACACTATGACGATCTCGGGTCTACAGACTAACCTGTACAAGTGTCGCCAGAGAACTGCTATCTGACAATTGGTATATATACCATTTAGGAGTTCTCGGCGAGTCCTGTTCGGTATACCCATTCTCCAATGAGCACCTGTGTACAATCTTTGAAGTCAAACACCAATGGTTGTGGAATCAACCATCGCCCCCTAGGGTCAGGAAACGTACACACTAGTCTAACTTGGTAATACCGATGCCCTGTCTCGATATACCCTCGACTAGGAACTATTAAAGGATATGCTTATAGACTATCTATGCCCCACTAGTATGATCTCATCATAATCCTAGTATTCAAGCATAATCCTAAGGGCTTCATCAACATGCATATAAAGATATGAAATATAACACAAGTTAAGATGAAGATAAACCAGATAGCATACTATTATTTCGAGCAAAGATTGTTTCTGCACATATACATGCCTAGCATCGTATACAATACAGGCCTCTAAGGCATACATATCTAACAATCTCCCACTTGCACTAAGGCCTGTAGTTGATGCAATAAGTACCAACTGTCTGTACTAGAACCAGTTGCCTGCGTACCGCATGCCCAACAGCTCGAACAGTTTCTCAAACTGGACTTGAGGGATGGCCTTGGTGAATGGATCTGCTGTGTTGTCCTTCGTGTCTACTCTCCATACCTCGATGTCCTGGCGATTCACTATCTCCCTGATGAGGTGATACTGCCTCAAAATATGTCTGGATTTCTGATGGGACCTCGGTTCCTTTGCCAAAGCCATGGCTCCATTGTTATCGCAATACAGAGGTATTGGATTAGCAATGGATGGAACCACTTGAAGTTCGGAAATGAACTTCCTCATCCAGACTGTTTCTTTTGCGGCATCATTAGCAGCAATATACTCATCTTCCATCGTGGAGTCAGCGACGGTATCTTGTTTGGAACTCTTCCAACATACCGCCCCTCCGTTTAGGGTAAATACAAACCCTGAGATAGACTTACTATCATCCTTGTCGCTCTGGAAGCTGGAGTCGGTAAATCCCTCCATTTGGAGATCTCCGTTACTATACACCAAGAACATTTCTTTAGTTCTTCTCAAGTACTTCAGAATGTTCTTCACAGCAGTCCAGTGTTTCTCCCCTGGGTTGGATTGATACCTGCTTACTGCACTAAGTGCATAAGCTACATATGGGCGAGTACACAACACCGCATAAATTATAGATCCTACTGCTGAAGCGTAGGGAATAATGCTCATGCGAGCCCTCACTTCATCAGTCTTTGGAGACATCTCTTTGGAGAGGGTGATCCCATGACAAGCGGGTAAATTACCCCTCTTGGAATCTTCCATACTAAACCTCTTTAGTATGGTGTCAATGTATCTCGATTGGGACAATCCGAATAATTTCTTAGATCTATCTCTATAGATCTTAATCCCCAGAATGTACGAGGCATCGCCCAGGTCTTTCATGGAGAATCTTTGCGATAAGAATAGTTTGACCGATTGTAGCATAGGAATATCATTTCCTATTAAGAGAATGTCGTCCACGTACAATACGAGGAATGTAACAGTACTCTCTACAATCCTTTTATAAATGCATGGTTCATCCACATTTTTAATAAAACCAAACTCTTTGATTGTATCATCAAAGCAGATGTTCTAACTCCGTGATGCCTGCTTTAAACCATAGATGGATTTAAGCAGCCTGCATGCTTTTTCGCTGCTCCCACTATCAATGAAGCCTTCTGGCTGATCCATAAAAACGCATTCTTCTAAATCACCATTTACGAATGCCGTTTTAACATCCATCTACCAGATCTCATAATCATAGTGAGCAGCTATAGCAAGCAGGATCCGAATGGATTTGAGCATCGTGACTGGTGAAAAGGTTTCATCATAGTCCAGTCCTGGTCTTTGACGAAATCCTTTTGCTACCAGCCTAGCTTTATAGGTCTCCACCTGACCATCCACACCGATCTTTCTTTTAAAGATCCATTTGCACCTTATGGGTTTTACTCCAGAAGGTGCAACCTCCAAAGTCCATACTTTGTTGGTGTGCATGGATTCCATTTCGGATCTCATGGCATCCAGCCACTTCACTGAGTCACCACTCATGATAGCTTGCTGAAAACTAGTAGGGTCATCATCATCCATGATGCAATCTTCTCTATCACCATCAATTAGAAAACCGTAGTATCTATCAGGTGGGTGAGAAGTCCTACTAGATCTACGGAGTGGCTGAGGTTCGTCAGGTTCTATTGAAATCTTAGGTTCAACAAAATCATCGGTAATTGTTTGTGTATCTAGAATTTCTTCCAGATCTACCGCATTGCCAATAGTATCATTTGCAAAAAATTCATTTTCTAAAAATGTGGCATACTGAGAAACAAACACTCTTTGTTCCTCCTTGTAGTAGAAGAGATATCCATACGAGTGTTTTAGATATCCCACAAATCTACACAAAACTGATCGTGTCTTGAGTTTTTCTGGATTCCGCTTTTTCACATAAGCCAGAAAACCCCATATTCTAAATCTTTTAAGAGATGGTCTCTTCCCATACCATATCTCATATGAAGTGGTAGACACGGTTTTGGTCGGCACCCTGTTCAAAAGATGAATCGCAGTCTCTAATGTATGCCTCCAGAATGATATTGGTAACTCAGCATCACTCATCATGGATCATACCATATCTAATAGGGTGCGATTTCTCCTTTCTGATACTCCATTGTGTTGTAGTGTGTACGGAGGAGTGAGCTGAGAGAGAATCCCATTCTCTTTTAGGAAATCTAGAAACTGTGAGCTTAGATACTCACCTCCTCGATCTGATCGAAGTTTCTTGATACTTAGGCCCATTTGTTTTTCTACTTCAAATTTATACTCCTTGAACTTTTCGAAGGCTTCAGACTTATGTTTCATCAACAACACATGTCCAAATCTTAAAAGTCATCCGTAAAGGTTATGAAGTATGAAAAACCTCTTTCATGTGTAGACATTGGTCCACATACATCACTATGTATGAGGCCTAAGAGTTCAATAGCTCTCTCTCCGTGTCAAGTAAACGGAGTTTTTTTCATTTTACCTTTGATGCAAGACTGGCAAGTCGCATAAGATTTATATTCAAATGAGTTTAAATATCCATCTTTATGTAGCTTGGTTAGTCTTGTTTTGTTAATATGACCAAGTCTACAATGCCAAATGAAAGGTTCATTTATGTCTGAAACCTTTTTTTTGTTTGTGTGTTGTACGTTAAAAACTGTATGTTAGTTTAGGACGTATATCCCGTTATTTAATGTACCGGACCCAATCAACTCTTGATTAAGGTTAATGTTCATAACATTAGATTACAATACAAAATTATATCCTGCATTGTCCAACACCGATACAGATATAATATTACATAACATAGAGGGTACAAAATAACACGGGTTCAAAACCAATATACAACCCGACGGCAAACTAAGGTGATACTCTTCCACTGCTGTAGCATGTACTGAGGAACCATTCCCAACCCGGAGAGTGTGATCACCTTTCTTCAAAAACTTGCTATTTCTCAGCCCATGCAGACAATTGCACATATGAGATCCTGACCCAGTATCTAATACCCAGGAAGCAGAGTTAATTGAAAAACAGTTTTTTATTACAAACACGCCTGAAGTGGAAGCTTCACCCTGCTTCTTCTTCTTGAGGTCGGCCAAGTATTCAACGCAGTTTCTTTTCCAGTGCCCAGTCTGGTGGCAGTGGAAACATTCCCCTCGTCCTGTCATAGCAGCCCCTTTCTTGTCTCTTCCCGGTGCCTTTTTCACTCCGCCTCTCTGCTTAATGGGTTTCTTCTTCTTCTTCTTTCCCTTTCCCTTAGATTTGGCTTTTGGGACGGAGGAAGAAGATGGACCAGTAATAAGAGCGGGAGTTTTCACTACCTTTAGTGTGCTCTCTGTACTCCTCAACATATTGAGGAGTTCAGGCAAAGACTTCTCCATGTTGTGCATGTTAAAGTTTACAATGAATTGAGCAATGGTAGGGGAAAGGGACTGTAGAACAATATCAACATGCTGCTCGTTCTCCATGGTCCAACCCAGGTCCTCAAGTTCTTCAATAAGTCCAATCATCTTCAATACATGGTCACTTACAGACGTGCCAGCAGCCATTCGCATCTGAAACAACTTTCGAGATGTCTCATATCGGAGAGTACGAGATTGCTCTCCATACAACTCCTTTGTATGGAGAAAGATGGATTGAACATCCATCTTCTCGTGCTGCTTCTGATGTTCATTGTTCATAGAAGCAAGCGCGAGGCAATTGGCTGTGGCGCAGTCTATATCCCATGTCTTGCGGATTTCTTTATCCGCAACTGAAGAATCAGGGCCTGGGATAGGAGGGGCTGGAGTAATCAGGACGTATCCGACCTTATCATAGGTCAGGGCAATATTCACGTTCCATAGCCAATCTTTGTACCCGTGGGTTTATTTTTGTCTAATAAAAGCTTAAGTCCCATCATAGGTATTTGCCATTAGGAGAGAGAAAAGAAGACACTCAGCGATTGTTCTTGCATAATTAGATAGGTTATTAATCTTATCTAACTGATGTCTCCTACTGCTTTTTATCAAATTTTCCTTCAAACCTTTCAAAAAGAAAATTAGCCAGGATTAATTGCAATCTGCAAGTTCGCTAACCGGTCAGCCAGGCCAGTGTCGGTACTTCGAGGGAGGTTCCCCGTGCTTTCGTACGGACCTAATTAAAGTAAATCTCGTTTCCTAGAAGCGTAATCCCATTGACATCTTTCTAGACACCTACTGGATTAGCTAATTGTAAAGTGCAAAATTCTCCCGGGAGTAACTTTACCATCAAATAGATGGTGTAACGTTTTAGAAATCGTTATGCGAATTTTTCCGTTTTAGGGTTAAATTGTCGGTATTTTCCGTTTTGACCCGACTGTACTCAAACGACCATATAGACTTGCCAGCACCTAGTTTAGATAAAATAAAGCTAGTGCGCAAGCTTTGGTGGTATATGGGACGTTATAGTTCAATTTGAATTTTTCCCAATTTTAATATTATTTTAATGCGGTACTCACATTTTGGGAAATTTCTCTTTTGTGATCTTTTCTTCAATTATTCTTGAGTAAACCAAACCCATATAATATCTAGATTCATTGTGTGGACTAGATTTAAGTGTTAAAAGAAAAAGAAAAGAAAAGAAAGAGGTGCATGCATGTGTGCATATGTGTGTATGAATGCATTTAATTGCATTTAATGTTGGTAATTGCTAGGAAATCCCTCACCAAACTCCCACCTCCTCTCTTGGCCGAGATTCTCTCTCTCTCTTTACTGCCCTTAATCAATTTCTTTTCATTCTTCATCAATCCAAACTCAAAAATTCTCCAAAATTCCAAAATATATCACAAAAATGCCAAAAAGTCTAGATTTTTGCTCTTGGATCACTTGGAGCTAGGAAAGCTTGGATCTTGTGTGCTAAAATTGATAGGTATAGTCCCTACACTGATAATTAGAAGTTTTTATGTGGTTTAGCTCGTTGGTTGTACCGTAGAACCCTTTGTATATTGATTAGTGCAATATCGGGTTTTTAGTGTCTTTATTGAACCTCTGTGAACTGCTGTGTTCTGGAAAATTTAGTGAGTGACCAAATAAATTTGTAGTGATGTACTAGTGACCCTAGGACACCACATGAGAGACGAGGACCACATCACCGGCCGGGGCCGGCGACCTCTTCGACGAATTCCGGCGACGCCGGCGATGTAGGGACATGTTGGGGTTAGGTTTTTGTGGGTAGTTGTCTGCTGTTGGTTAGGGGTGTTTGGTACTGTTTACTTTTTTAGTAATTGCAGTATGCAAAATCTGGGATCGTTTACCTATAATCTAGTGTTTTGAGTCCGCGTGTTACGTGTTGCGACACGAATCGTGATCTTGTGCTGCTGCTGTACTCAGTTTGGTTTTGTGGTATCGTTACGCACGTTAGCCACTAGACTTACACTCCCAAGTTAGTTTAGTGTTGGTGTGTTATTTAATACGTAGTTTTATGTTATATTGATCGATTCCTGAGATGTTTGCACTATTTCTTGTGTTTGTGGAAATATAGCGTCGCAAGCAGGGACTTCGGACGCTGCGAACAAGGGAAAGCAGGTGGTCGGATTTTCATAGCTGGAGACCATTGGTGAGTAGATTTAACATCTACGGGGAAATCGCCCGTATGGCGTTATGCGTCGGGGCTGATATGATAGGATAGCTGCATGTTATTGTATATTGGTTAATTTCATGTAAATGTCATCCCATAGTAGTATCTGTTATACCTTTAGATATAACACATTACTGACGGTTCATGTTGCACGAGCACTAAATTGTATGCTACACCCACATCGTCAGTAATTGCCATGACATGCACAAACCACCTACATACGTGATACGGTAGTGGATAGGGATAGTTGAGGCAGTAGCCCTTATCCCATTGTGCATATGAGATATTGTTGACATCTACATACGTGATATTATATTAGACATGGATAGTTAAGATAGTGACTCTTATTCCATTTCATGTATACCTTACTATAGCTACTTGTACATCTTGCATACATATTGACATGTACACCCGCATATTTTCGCTATAGTTGTATGTACCCCAAGTGGTAACGTTTTGATATGTGGTATTGAGTAGTTGATCATTGCGCTTATGAAATGCATCATACCCACTTGCTTACATGTAGATACTTAAACCTTGCTACACTTACATGTACACTTCATATGATGCTGCATTTGTTTTTGGAGGATTTTTGGGAACCACAAGATTTATTTTAAAGCTGGATTCATTTAAAAGAGCGGTTTTCCGTTTATATGCTTATATTGATGTTTTATGTTGTATATATCAGTTTTATATGGATTTTATGCATTGAGATATGGATTTCATATGATTTATGGATTTGAGAACCGTGGGGGTATTTTCAAGAAACCATGTATTGTTTGAAAACCCGGTTTCTCTTGATATGATATTTGATCCGTCCATCATGAGATTTCTCGGTTCTGAGATTTGTGATATATACCAGATGCGAGGAGTGAGTGGGCCGTGTGCGGGTACATGGTGGGGCCCGGTACAGTTCCCCTCGGCAAGATGTTCGTGGTACAGACGATGAGCCTGGAAGGTGGGCAAGTACCTACCGGTGATAGTATTTGGACTCGGCGGTTATCGTGGGGATACCGACCGGAGTGATGCAAGACATATCGTCAGGGCTAGTCGTGGTGACAGCGCCTGAGTTATGAAGATTTACGTGTCGATGCTAGACACGGGTTTCATGATGTTTCGAGTGTCGGTGTTAGACACTCAGGTTTTCATGATTTTTACGTATTGTCAGTGGACATACTGGGTTGATATCCTCATATTTATATACATATATATACACATACGGATATGTTTTCATGATGTTTCGTGTGTCGATGTTTGACACTCAGGTTCGATGAGACTTACAGGATGTGAGGGCCGATCTGTGGATGAGGTGCCTGAGGATTTGGGATTTGATGTGTCAGTGAGGGATACTGGTGTTTTTCCATGCTGATGATTTTTCATGAGATTTTATTGTATCATCCCACACACTCAAGATTATTGTTGTTATGCATTGTTCATGTAGTAGTAGTACCCTGATGTACCTTTACATGATTGTTGCATATTCACTTATCATACTTATGCTATCAGTTTACATGTGATATATAGATCGTTGTTCGTGCATACCTGCGATTTCAGTATGATGTTATTTACTATTCACGAGTTGGCAACTCACCCCCGTTGTGCCACAGTGTTTTGCAGGACTTACCCTCAGAGTAGTCGCGACAGGGCGTCTTATCATCTCAACTTTTACGGATACCTCTACGTTAGGCAGTGAGGCATTTGCTTTTAGGCGGGTTTGCGGTTATCTGCCTGTACATTGTGTATCTTTTTGTTTGATCTAGTATTCTCCATCTACCACTGTTGTATATGACTTAGAGACGACTTGTGAGGATTCTGTGTTGTATTATTGGTGACTTTGGGTGCTGTGCTAGTGGGAGCCGGCTATGTTGAAAAGTTTTACCTCTTTATGCAATCTTCCTTTATGTTCTTCACTTCGGCGTCGTATTTACATGTTGTGGTGATTGTCTCTGCCGTTGCGCATGATTTTTCTCCCATTTGGGATGCTTTATATATTTTCAGTTTTGTACCCATTTTCGGGACTAGTTTTTACAAAGGAGGTGCTGCCGAAATTTTCACGACGGAAAACTAGAGTTAGAGATTTTACTTGTGATTTTCCAAATGATAAAACTATGTTTTTCTCCGTTGATCCAGATTTGGGTGGTTTAGATTTCTGGGTTTCAGCTTACTTGTGTTGCGTACGCCTGTAGACGTTACGTAGTTTAAGTGCCGGTCACGGGCCAAATTTTGGGTCGTGACAAAGTTGGTATCAGAGCGCTAGGTTTTACCTTTCGGAGTATAGGATGACCTTGGTATGATGGAGTAGGTAGCTTAAGCAGAGTGACATAGCGTGTGTATGTTCCGCGGCATACTTACGACACGGTACTCCGCCTAAGTGACCTTAGGACTTATTGATGTAAGTCCACGTTACCCGTCCCCGGTTCTTTGGGGTTGCGGAAATGGTGAAAAACGATTTTTTCGGTGGGGGTAACATGGACTCTAGAAACGGATCTTTGTTAAACAAACTATCTAACAACCTAACTAAGAGTTTAGCTACTAGGTTAGGGGTAATACCTAAACTTGAACTCCTTCTCTTCAACTCCTTGTGGTGGTCGGATCGGCCTCACCTCGTCGTCTCCTTGTGTCGAAGATGGATCCACCCGAACACTTCTACCTTTGGCTCCAACCTCAATCTAGAGGAAACTAGAATACTTGGCTTGCTAGACCTTGTACACTAGGATGAGTAGAGAAGTGTTTTGGGTTTTATCTCTAAGGAAATAGTTCTCAACTCATGAGAGGGATTTTCCTTGAGCTAGAGAGAGAGAGCAAGAGGAAGAGGGAGAGCTTTGAGGAGAGAGAGAGCAAATGATAGAATGAGTGAAGACTTTTTCAACCATTCTCTCATAATACAAAATAATAATAATAATAATAATAATAATAATAATAATTGAGTATTATGTGATGGTTCATGTCAATGGCATTATCATTTCATGCACTCATTTTGTAAAGAATAACAAGCAAGCAAAAGTCTTAGCCATGAAATGATAGCCATTGTAATAATGATGGTCAACAAGTCCAAGCTAGTCAACCGGTCAACAAAGTCAACAAGTCAACAAAGTCAAACTTTCAACCAACCATGGCACACTAATACTTAATTAATATTATTATTAATCATATTTCTTATTCTCATTAGGGTTTAGCAAAAGTCAATAGTCAACAACCCTAATGAGAATCCTCTGCCTCTGTCTCTGTCAACCGTGCATACACACCCGCATCCGCGTTCCAAGGAACACGAATACAAACGTGATAAAACCAATCCCAAAACGTATACTAGGATCTGGCTTAAACCAAAGCCCGCTAGTAATAACTGTCCGGACACCAAACGTGCACAAGTGCGCGGATGTGACCGAACCCTGTCGCAAAACCATGCGACCTCTACTTTTTTGCCTAAAGGCGAATAGCTCTCTGTGTGGGACTCTAAAGACTCGACACTACGCTGGCAGTGGGTTTAACTACAGTCCGCAAGCGGCACTAGCTGTGCGTAACGGCCCCCAGGTAGATGCCGATAAGAAAACTGACGAGGTGAACTCATCCGAACTCCTACTGAGCCTGAATGTGACAGTCTCCGTACAGTCCGGTCTGTTCGTCTGAGAATATCGCATGGCGGGCCTAGGGGGGCGGTAAACAACAGTCCCCTAATAGCGGTACAAGTCGTGTCGGAGTGTAGCCCAGAACACCCTGAGATAACACTGGAAACCTACCAGTGCATCTCACTTGCCCTGGCCAGGGACGACTGTGTGTAATGGCTCTCCTAGACACAGCGCGATATCAACTCCCAATACAGGGAGAGACGAATCCTATCTAACCGCCACTACCTCTAAGTGCTTCGGGACTGCACCCAACTACTACCTGTTTGCACGAGTCCTTTGAGCCGTAGTAGGGTAGTAATCAAAGTACAGTGGGAACACACTCGAGGCGAAGTGACAGTGTCAAGTCAGCGGACTAAGCTGTACTCATGTCACCTGGGAACTAATAACTGACGATAGGTATAGTACCAACCAATCAATTCCCGACGAGTCCTGTCCAGCGTACTCGTAACCTAATGAGCACCCGCATACTATCTCAAGTACGACGTACTGACGGCTGTGGGACAGACCTTCTCCCCTGCTAGGATGAGAAGCGCATACGCTAGTCTACTCTGGAGTATCGATGCCCTATCTCGATAGTCCTACAACTAGGGACCTATATAAGGATGTGCTTGTGGATTACCCAGCCCCCACGAGTGTGACTGCCATCACAACGCTCGTAATCAAGCAAAGATCCTAAGGGCTCCACTAATGTGTATAGGCGATATGTTAAAAGAAACACATGTACACACATTGAAGTAGAGACAAATCAAGTAGCTTACTACTATTTTGAGCAAGATTGTCTATATAATGGTGAATATCCCAAAGCTTCCATTATGTAATATACAAACTAGTATGATACAGTAAGGGCCTCTAGGGCATATACACTAACAATCACCCACTTACACTAAGGCCATGTACTTGCGTATCGAAGACCTATTATCTCGATCATCTACTCGAACTAAGTCTGGGGTATGGCCTTCGTGAATGGATCAGCAATGTTATCTTCCGTAGCAACCCTCTGAACCTCGATCTCCTGGCGATCCACGATCTACGGGCGATCCACGATCTCCCTGATCAGGTGATACAGCCTTAAGATGTGTCTGGACTTCTGATGGGACCTGGGTTCCTTCTCTAAAGCTATAGCCCCGTTGTTGTCGCAATACAGAGGTATTGGATCAACAATGGACGGAACCACCTGATGTTCTGTCAAGAACTTCCTCATCCAGACGGCTTCTTTTACGGCATCAGCAGCAGCGATATATTCCGCTTCCATCGTCGAATCAGCAACGGTTTCCTGTTTGGAACACTTCCAACACACCGCCCCTCCATTGAGGGTAAAGACAAAACCCGACATGGACTTGAATCATCCTTGTCACTCTGGAAGCTGGAGTCAGCAAAGGCCTCGATCTGGAGGTCTTTTCCGCCATACACCAAGAACAACTCCTTAGTCCTTCTCAGGTACTTGAGAATGTTCTTTACCGCTATCCAGTGCTTCTCCCCAGGGTTTAACTGATACCGGCTTACCACACTCAGTGCATAAGCTACATCTGGTCTGGTACACAACATCGCATACATTATAGAGCCTACCGCAGAAGCGTAGGGTATAATAGACATGCGATCCGTTCCCAAATAAGTCTTGGGAGACATCTCTTTGGAGAGGGTGATCCCGTGACAAGCCGGTAGATTACCGCGCTTGGAATCTTCCATACTGAATCTTTTTATTATGGTGTCGATGTACCTGGACTGCGAAAGTCCTAATATCCTCTTCGATCTATCACGATGGATCCGGATCCCCAGAATGTAAGTGGCATCACCCAGGTTTTTCATGGAGAACCTGTGTGACAAGAACCCTTTGACAGATTGTAGCTTAGGAATGTCATTTCCTATCATAAGAATGTCATCCACGTATAAAACGAGGAATACGACAGTACTTGCTACAATTCTACTATAGATGCATGGTTCATCTGGATTTTTGATAAAGCCAAAATCTTTGACTGTCTTATCAAAACAGATGTTCCAACTCCGCGATGTCTGCTTTAGTCCATAGATGGACTTAAGAAACTTGCACACCTTTCCGCTGCTCCCACTCTGAATGAAACCCTCTGGCTGGTCCATATAGACACAATCCTCTAAATTTCCATTTAGAAAAGCGGTCTTTACGTCCATCTGCCAAATCTCATAATCGTGGAAGGCAGTGATGGCAAGAAGGATCCGAATGGATTTCAGCATAGCCACTGGAGAAAAGGTTTCGTCAAAGTCCATACTAGGTCTTTGACGAAAACCCTTTGCAACAAGTCTAGCCTTATAGGTCTCAACCTGTCCATCTACACCAATCTTCTTCTTGAAGATCCACTTGCATCCTACGGGTTTTACCCCATCTGGAGCAATGTCCAAAGTCCATACTTTGTTGGTGTACATGGACTCCATCTTGGTCCGCATTGCATCTAGCCATTTTACTGAGTCAGTGCTCTGAATGTCCTGCTGGAAGCTAGTAGGCTCATCACTATCAATGATGCAATCCTCTCTATCCCCGTCTATGAGAAAACCGTAGTATCTCTCGGGCGGATGAGACTGCCTACTACTCCTGCGGAGCGGCGTAGGAATGTCATGTTCTTTCGAACCCTCTGGTTCTTCTAAGATTTCAGTAATAGCTCGTGGTTCTGGAATTTCTTCCAGTTCTATTGCGCTCCCACTTATCTGATTTTCCAAAAACTCAGTTTCCAAGAAGCAGGCATGACGAGAAACAAAAACCTTTTGTTCCTCTTCGCAATAGAAGAAATATCCCTTGGAGTTCTTTGGATATCCTACAAACTAGCACTGTACTGAGCGTGCCTCGAGTTTGTCCGCATGCTGCTTTTTGACAAAAGCTGGACATCCCCATGTCTTAATGTGCTTAAGAAAGGGTTTCTTCCAACACCACATCTGATATGGTGTGGTAGGAACAGTCTTAGTTGGAACTCGGTTCAAAAGATATGCAGCTGATTCTAGTGCATATCCCCAGAATGATCGCGGTAACTCAGCGTTACTCATCATGGAACGTACCATATCCAATAGGGTTCGGTTCCGTCTCTCCGATACACCGTTATGTTGCGGAGTGTATGGAGGAGTAAGCTAATAGAGAATTCCATTCTCTTTTATGTAATCCAGGAACTCGGCACTCAAGTATTCACCACCTCGATCAGATCTTAGTGTCTTGATACTTTTGCCGGTTTGTTTTTCTACTTCATTCTTATATTCCTGGAATTTTCCAAGGGCTTCGGATTTATGTTTCATTAAGAAGACATATCCGTACCTTGAAAAGTCATCCGTAAAAGTAATGAAGTAAGAATAACCGCTTCGCGCATGCGTAGAAGTTGGACCGTACACGTCGCTGTGTACGAGTCCTAAGAGCTCGCTCGCTCTTACTCCGTGTCCAGTGAACGGAGTCTTTATCATCTTTCCTTTGAGACAGGATTGACAAGTTGCATATGATTGATATTCGAACGGATCTAAATATCCTTCTGTATGTAACTTCGTCAACCTTCTCTCATTGATGTGACCCAGTCTACAATGCCATAAGAAAGCCTGATTTGTTTCCGGAGACTTTATTTTGTGTGTATTCTGGACATTGAAAATCTGTGGTTGGTTTAATACGTATATACCATTGGTTAATGTACCTGACCTAATCAAAACTTGATTAAGGTGAATGTTTACAACATTGCTTACAAATGCAAATTCATAACCTTCTTTAGATAATAAAGATACAGATATGATATTACAAGTTGCATTGGGTACAAATTAACAATCCCGTAAAACCAAAACATGTCCATCTGACATTCCCAAGTGATAGTCCCCCACGGACTTAGCATCCATGCCAGCTCCGTTTGCAACTCGGATGGGTCATATCACCTGCCTTCAAAACCCTACGCTTTCTCAGTGTCTGCATAGAATTACAGATATGAGATCCTGATCCGGTATCCAATACCCAAGAAGTAGAGTTTATTGATAGACGGTTTTCAATAACATACACACCTGAAGCCGAAGCCGCAACTTGCCTCGGTTCCTGGTTCTTGGCCTTCCAAGCCCTGTAATCCTTTTTCCAGTGTCCTTTCTTATGACAATAGAAGCACTCTTCCTTTCCCACAAGCTGCCCCGCTACCTTTGTTGCTTTTGCTTTTCCCTTCCTTTCCACTTTACTAACACCGACCCTTGGTTTGGCGGGGGCTTTCTTCTTCTTTCCCTTGGCTTTCGCCTTGGACTTAGAAGAGGAAGATCCTCCTACAAACAAAGTGGATGTTTCCCTACCTTTCTGTAGGGTGCCCTCTGCACTCCTCAACATGTTGAGGAGCTGCGGAAGTCAACTTCTTTTCCTTGCAAGTTGAAGTTCAGGATAAACTGGGCGTAAGTGGAAGGAAGGGACTGGAGAATCAAGTCCGTCTAGAGCTCGTTCTCTAACGTGGTCCCAAGGTCCGCGAGCTCTTCAATGAAGCCAATCATCTTAAGCACGTGTTCCGCTACCGATGATCTGACGGCCAATCTCATCGAAAACAACTTTTTCGAGACTTCGTATCTGGCGATACGGGATTGCTCTCCATATAGTTCCTTAGTATGGAGAAATATGGATTCTAGGGCCATATTCTCGTGCCTCCTCTGATGTTCATTGTCCATAGAGGCAAGCACGAGGCACTTGGCCTTCGTGCAATCGATCTCCCAGGTCTTACGGATTTCCTTATCCGCGACGCTGGAGGTGGGACCTAGGACAAGGGGAGCTTTGGTGGTAAGGAGATACCCCAGCTTGTCGTAAGTGATTGTCATTTTGACATTCCTGAGCCAATCTTTGTAGTTTGGCCCTGTCAGTATATTTTTATCTAGAAGTTATTTAAGTCCGATCATGACGATTAGTCGCTGCAATTAGGAGAGAGAGAAGAAACACTCAGCATGATGCTCTTGCAAGTTTAGAGTGGTTTTTAGTTTGTCTAAACTGGATGGCTCCCACTGTTTCTCGAATTCCACCTCAAACCAAAAAGGAAGAATTAGTCAGGATCAATCTCACCGTACAATACTTGCTTAACCGTTCAGCCAGGTCAGTGTCTGTAACACCCGAGCCCAATAATACTATTTATATTACTAGTTGAGGGTTATATATTGCTCATTCCAATTATCCTGAATGCTTGGTGCTTTTTGCTAAATTTTAACCGGTTAAGTCATTTTGGCACATAACAAATTTTAACTCCTAAAATGAAATTAAAAGTGTCCATGTTGGCCTACTCGTCGCCACTAGTCGCGTGGTAGCGTCCGCGTGTCGAGATTCCGTCCCGTTCGGCTAAACGGGCAAGTTTGGACGACTACGCGCGCGTGCAAGTGTCCGACTTGGGGGCATGCATTTTAATCACTAAACACCTCTTTTCAAAATTTGGAACCCGCTTAAAATCCTATAATTTGAATTTGGAGCATTTGGGCACAACCCGGGCGCGATTTGGAAATGTTTCATTTTGCGCCAAAAAGGCCCATTTAATTTAATATCTAAAACTATAATACGAATATATTCTTTAACAGTTCAATCCCTTAAAATCCTTCTTGAAATCTTTTAAACTTTTTCCCGTACGACCTCCCAACCAATCGCGTGCCTACACTCTCTCTCGTGGGCCCCTTCCTTCAACAGTTTCTCTCTCAAATCTCTCTCTCTCTCCTCCTATATTTTATCCCATGCAGCCGCCTCTTCTTCTCCCATCGCGAGAGAGAACCCACGAGAAACGCCCACGAGAACCTTCAAACCCTAACCCTAGACTCCTCGTGACCACGCCGCCGGCCCCACCGCGACCTCGTCGTCGCCATCATCGCCTCTTCGACCTCACCGCACCCGCTTACCTCCTTCCTCCGCCGATTCCCGCACCTGCACCCAACCCCGACGACGCCTCCAACCCCCGCAGACCTCGCCGTCGACGCCACCTCCCGTCGCCGACGACTCCCGCGACACCCTCTCACCCTCCTCGTCCCGACCTCGTCGTCGCTTCCCTCCTCCCCTCGCCGGACCACCAACCCAAGCCCTTAACCCCATCACCTACCTCTGCTGTTCGCCGGAAATCGCGCCGACGACCCTCGTCGACGTCACCCGTGTCATCTCCGACCACCCTCGACCACCAGAGCAGGCCAGCAGGCCCATACTCACCGCACCACCTTCCCAGCGACCCAGGAAGTTTTCCAGCCCTTGTTGCATCGCCGTCGCTGCCTCGCCGGCGTCCCATCGTCGTCGAGCCCATCGTATTTGCCCTGGTTCTTCCCTGTAGGTATCCCTTTATCTTTCCTTGTGTGCTAGTTTCCCCTGCTGGTCCGTAATTGTATGTGTTTGTTATGTTGCTAACTTCGTTACTTTTGACTGTTGACCGGATTCCGACCGTGCCGTCTTGGCGAACCCGACGCTCCAGCGAAGTACCCTGGTCCGTGTGATCCCGTTGTTCTCTGTTGGGGCTCGATCCGTGGCCCGTGCTATCATATCGCGTTTTCTGCCGACATCGCATCCGTGTTCCGGTTTGCAAAACCGTCGAGGCAAGTATCTGAATACTTGCTTTAACATGCTAGCGTGCGAGATCTAGTCTTGCCACACAGTGGAATTCATACTATATAATACAACAACGTAATGATGGAAATTGATATTATATTATAAGTTAGAATTGACCGTCGCAGTTATCTTTAACATGGAATCGCTATAATAGTTTCTCGTAATTAATCGATCCACTACCAATCCATATTACAAATAAATAAAACAATTGGATCATATCTGCTTTAATTGTTAAATCATTCATGAGACAATTATTATACTTAGTGCAATTTCATGTAGCTTCATTTCCTTATGATTGTGGATATTGCTTCACCTTGTGGCTATTGCACCTCAAAGGTGCGTGAACCTGATTAATAAGAGAAATACAAAACATCACTGTGTTTACATAGATTAATATTGTTAGTTACTGTTCCTGCTGCTGTTCATTACTCGTTACTATACCTGTTATCAGCATACATCTGATTGCATTACATATTGACCGATCTTGATACACCTGACACATGTACTGATACACCGGACATGACACCCTGTACATATCGACCCAACCTGTTGAAAAGTAACCTGACCTGTTACCTGATTTCATGCCTAATGCCGACAAACCTGACCATTCCCGCTGTCTATCCATACAGACCTACTCTTACCGGATCTTGTGTTGGCATTAGTCCATGACAACTGAATACCTGACTTGACATATATAGCTTGGGGGTATGGGGAAATCAAAGGTGAAACCGACTTGTAACTCAACAGTTGATACTTGTTCTGATCAGTCTTACGGGCTTGGCCAGCTCCGGAGTGGTGATGGTGACACTACTCGTCCATCTTGCTACCTTTTACTGCTTAGCGGCACGTCTCGGATTCAGCCCCGAGGGTCTTGACCGTGGTCCCGGGCATGCACGGGATACTATTGAGTTACATCGACGATTCATCAAATTGATTTCAAAGACTATAGAGTAGAAACCTGATAGAACAGTTTAGTCACCACTGCACATTACCCTGTTCTGTCATTTCTTAGTACTGCTTTGTTCATGTTCATATTTGCATTGCTTATTATCATGTTTACATTATATACTTGATGTCACGACGCGCTGACGTCTGGGTTTTGCATGGCCCAGATTCCTTACCACTATCGACGACCGAGCAGGAGTACTTCAGCCAGCAGGCTGAACTGTGAGTTCCTTAGAGTTTAGTTTATTTATTTTCTTTCCATTTCCAGATGTGAGCCCGCATTATGGGACGTACTGTTTATTCATTGTATTAGATCATTAGCTTCCGCACTTATTGTTTATTGATTCTTGTTATTATGGATTTGGACATGTATTAGATTAGCTTTTTTTATCTTGTTCTTGATAACCTTACAACCGTAATGTGACTGTGGATGGATACTTGCTACCCACAGGTAGCATGGTTGGCTATGTCACGTGCCCAATCTTGCGTACTCTGGGAAGCGGGGCGTGACATGGTTTTATGGTATCAGAGCCATAGGTTAATTGGGTCGATTCTCTGTAGTTGGGTATTGCACCCGATACACGAATCATAATACCCGTGATTAGGAAACATGTCCTGCCACCTTGACCGTTTTACCGTCCTTGAATCATTCTTCCGGATCATGTCGACATGCAAACTTACTTTGCATTGTCAATTCGAAAACCTAATTTCTTGTTATCTCTAGGACTTAGGCGACTTGGGTGGAGTTAAGTAATTGCGGCTATGATACCGCGGCATAGCTACAATGCAGTACTCTATTTAAGTATCTTGGAGTTCTAGCCTTGATCTATACTCAGAATCTATCATCATGCTAATGTTGGGTACTTTGATTTCCAGGATTTATGGCCGGTACGAATTTGAAGATGGACCAAAGAAGTGCGGTCTTAGCCGCCAGGCGTAGAGTGATAAGGGGATTGCTGGAGAGTCTAAAAGAACAGACCGAGCTGGAACCGGCTTTTGCACTGAACCAAACGTCGGTACGTAGAAGTATTCCAGTGAACAGGCGCAGCGTAGCGCCAATGAAGAAGCCTGTGATCGCTGATCGAAGAAAGAGCATAAGTTGTAACTACTGCAATTTACCGGGCCACATGAAAAAGGATTGTCGAAGGAGGCTGGGACTCTGTTTTAGATGTGGAGCGGCAGATCACGCCGTTAATGCTTGTCCGTCGAGGCCTCCGCAGGGACCGTTCCAAGGGCAGGAACGGCTTACTCAAGGACCGAAGCAGGCTCGAGCGTTCACGTTGACAGCTGAAGAAGCCAAGGCATCGGGAGAAGTGGTTTCAGGTAATTTACTCGTTCTTGGTTTTCCCGCATTGGCATTAGTTTAATTTCGGAGCATCCCACTGTTTTATGTCATCCAAATTTATAACTATACACTCGATTACCTGCACGACCCTGTCTAGTTTTGGGACATACACACTGGGAATGGGAAAATCATAGCTAGTAAGGAATGTAGAGTTTGTACAGTTGTCGTTTGCGGACGAGAGCTCTTTGCAGACTTCTTAGGTGATAGATACGGGCAGTTATGAAGTAGTTTTGGGAATGGATTTTCTTGGCACTTTCCATGCCCACATTGACTGTAGGGCAAGGAAGGTAATTTTCCAGATTCCCGGACACCCTGAGTTTACTCTCATTAGAGGAAGCAGTTCTGTCGGGCCAGTCGAGTTAGGGCTAGGCCGACGAACAATGTTCTTGCGGCTATGGTAGTGGATAGTAATGAAGAGCTGGCAGTTGTCCACGACTTTATGGATGTGTTTGAGGATATTTCGGGCTTACCGCCGCAGCGAGATGTGGAGTTTGCGATTGACCTTATTCCTGGTGCAGCGCCAGTATCAAAATCTTATTATCCAATGGCACCGGTGGAACTAGAAGGAGTTAAGAAACAAGTTGGTGAATTACTCGAGAGGGGATGGATTCGAAGCAGCAACTCACCTTGGGGAGCTCCAGTTCTTTTAGTAAAGAAGAAGGATGGCACGAGAAGAATGTGCATTGTTTATCGAGAATTGAATCGGGTGACTATTAAGAACATGCACCCGATCCCTCGCATTGGAGAACTTCGCTCGTGTAGCTGAGCCGTTAACCAAGCTCACACGAAAGGAGGTACCGTTTGTGTGGACGGATGGATGTGCTTTAGCCTTCGAGACGTTGAAGCAGAAGTTGATAACCGCCCTGATCCTGACCGTACCAGATAATTCAGGAGGACTTGTGATTCTCAGCGACGCATCAGGAAAGGGATTGGGATGTGTTCTGATGCAGAATGGGAAAGTCGTTGCGTACGCATCAAGACAACTGAAGACTCATGAGAAGAATTATCCGACTCATGACTTGGAGCTTGCAGCCGTGATCTTCGCCCTGAAGATTTGGAGACACTACCTTTTGGGCGAGAGAGTCGAAGTCTTTACAGATCACAAGAGTTTGAAGTATGTGTTCACTCAAAAGGAGTTGAACATGAGGCAACGCAGATGGTTGGAGCTGATGGCCGACTACGACCTTGATCTTAAGTACCATCCGGGAAAAGTTAACGTCGTGCCAGATGCGCTAAGTCGGTTACCAGCAATTCAGATATTGACCGCACAAAGGGAGATCATTGCGGATTTTCAGAGATTTGACTTGGAAGTTGTGCTACCACGTGCTACGGGACAGTTGTTGCAATTGCAAGTACAGTCGTCCTTAGTTGAGAGGATTAAAGAAGCACAATCGCAGGATCCTAGACTACAAAAGTTTCGGGAGCAGGTTGAAGCAGGACTACGAACCGATTTACTGATCCACGAAGACGGTTCATTGAGATATGGTAGCCGTGTGTGTGTGCCAAAAGGAGATGTGCGTGAAGAGCTCATGAAGGAGGCACACAGTTCAGCTTACTCCGTACATCCAGGAGGGACAAAGATGTACCGAGATATTCGACAGCACTTCTGGTGGGAGGGTATGAAACGGGAAATTGCTCGCTTCGTGGCTAAGTGCTTGGTGTGTCAGCAAGTCAAGGCTGAACACCAAAGGGTTGCTGGTTTGTTGCAACCACTTCCGATTCCTCAGTGGAAGTGGGAACATATAACCATGGATTTCGTGACGGCCTTACCGCGGAGTCCAAAGGGCAACAATGCTGTATGGGTGATTGTCGATCGGTTGACCAAGGCAGCTCACTTTATTCCTTTTCGGGTTGGTCAATCGACAGAGACTTTGGCAGGGCGGTACATGCAGGAGATTGTGAGATTGCATGGAGTACCGGTAAGCATCGTGTCCGATCGGGACACTCGGTTCTTGTCGCACTTTTGGAGGAGTTTACAAGAAAGTTTGGGGACTCGATTGAAGTTTAGCACAGCTTATCATCCTCAGACTGATGGACAATCGGAGAGAATGATCCAGACCCTTGAAGATATGTTGAGAGCTTGCATGTTGGACTTCAAAGGTTCTTGGGAAGATCATCTACACCTGGTGGAGTTTTCGTACAACAATAGCTTCCAAGCGACTATTCAGATGGCTCCGTTTGAAGCGTTGTATGGTCGTAAGTGTCGTTCACCTGTTTGTTGGGATGATGTTGGTAAACGAAGGTTACTAGGACCAGATTTGGTAGTGCAGACAGTTGAGGAAGTGAATACAATCAGGAAGCATATGAAGGCAGCTCCAGACCGACAGAAGAGTTGGGCCGACACGTCAAGAAGACCTCTAGAGTTCGCCGTGGGTGATTTGGTATTCCTGAAAATATCACCGACTAAAGGGGTGATTCGCTTTGGAAGTCGGGGAAAGCTTAGTCCTCGATTCGTTGGACCCTTCGAGATATTGGAGCGAGTTGGAGAGGTAGCGTACCGTTTCGCGTTACCACAGTCTTTGGCAGGAGTGCACGATGTGTTTCATGTGTCTCAACTACGGAGGTATGTTCGCGATGAAGCTTATGTCTTGGATCATTCGGAGTTGACTGTGCGGGAAGACCTAACTTTTGAGGAGCGACCAGTTGAAATCAAGGATCGAAGAGAAAAGGTTCTTAAGAACAAGGTTATCCCTCTTGTGCTAGTTTCTTGGGGTAATCGATCGCATGGAGAATCCACTTGGGAGCGAGAAGACGACATTCGGCAGAAATTCCCTCACCTTTCCAGTAGTTAGCCATCTTGTATTCTTGGAATTTCGAGGACGAAATTCTTTTTGTAGTTGGGTATGATGTAACACCCGAGCCCAATAATACTATTTATATTACTAGTTGAGGGTTATATATTGCTCATTCCAATTATCCTGAATGCTTGGTGCTTTTTGCTAAATTTTAACCGGTTAAGTCATTTTGGCACATAACAAATTTTAACTCCTAAAATAAAATTAAAAGTGTCCATGTTGGCCTACTCGTCGCCACTAGTCGCATGGTAGCGTCCGCGTGTCGAGATTCCATCCCGTTCGGCTAAACGGGCAAGTTTGGACGAGTACGCGCGCGTGCAAGTGTCCGAGTTGGGGGCATGCATTTTAATCACTAAACACCTCTTTACAAAATTTGGAACCCGCTTAAAATCCTATAATTTGAATTTGGAGCATTTGGGCACAACCCGGGCGCGATTTGGAAATGTTTCATTTTGCACCAAAAAGGCCCATTTAATTTAATATCTAAAACTATAATACGAATATATTCTTTAACAGTTCAATCCCTTAAAATCCTTCTTGAAATCTTTTAAACTTTTTCCCGTACGACCTCCCAACCAGTCGCGTGCCTACACTCTCTCTCGTGGGCCCCTTCCTTCAACAGTTTCTCTCTCAAATCTCTCTCTCTCTCTCCTCCTATATTTTATCCCATGCAGCAGCCTCTTCTTCTCCCATCGCGAGAGAGAACCCACGAGAAACGCCCACGAGAACCTTCAAACCCTAACCCTAGCCTCCTCGTGACCTCGCCGCCGGCCCCACCGCGACCTCGTCGTCGCCATCATCGCCTCTTCGACCTCACCGCACCCACTTACCTCCTTCCTCCGCCGATTCCCGCACCTGCACCCAACCCCGACGACGCCTCCAACCCCCGCAGACCTCGCCGTCGACGCCACCTCCCGTCGCCGACGACTCCCGCGACACCCTCTCACCCTCCTCGTCCCGACCTCGTCGTCGCTTCCCTCCTCCCCTCGCCGGACCACCAACCCGAGCCTTTAACCCCATCACCTACCTCTGCTGTTCGCCGGAAATCGCGCCGACGACCCTCGTCGACGTCACCCGTGTCATCTCCGACCACCCTCGACCACCAGAGCAGGCCAGCAGGCCCATACTCACCGCACCACCTTCCCAGCGACCCAGGAAGTTTTCCAGCCCTTGTTGCATCGCCGTCGTTGCCTCGCCGGCGTCCCATCACCGTCGAGCCCATCGTATTTGCCCTGGTTCTTCCCTGTAGGTATCCCTTTATCTTTCCTTGTCTGCTAGTTTCCCCTGCTGGTCCGTAATTGTATGTGTTTGTTATGTTGCTAACTTCGTTACTTTTGACTGTTGACCGGATTCCGACCGTGCCGTCTTGGCGAACCCGATGCTCCAGCGAAGTACCCTGGTCCGTGTGATCCCGTTGTTCTCTGTTGGGGCTCGATCCGTGGCCCGTGCTATCATATCGCGTTTTCTGCCGACATCGCATCCGTGTTCCGGTTTGCAAAACCGTCGAGGCAAGTATCTGAATACTTGCTTTAACATGCTAGCGTGCGAGATCTAGTCTTGCCACGCAGTGGAATTCATACTATATAATACAACAACGTAATGATGGAAATTGATATTATATTATAAGTTAGAATTGACCGTCGCAGTTATCTTTAACATGGAATCTCTATAATAGTTTCTCGTAATTAATCGATCCACTACCAATCCATATTACAAATAAATAAAACAATTGGATCATATCTGCTTTAATTGTTAAATCATTCACGAGACAATTATTATACTTAGTGCAATTTCATGTAGCTTCATTTCCTTATGATTGTGGATATTGCTTCACCTTGTGGCTATTGCACCTCAAAGGTGCGTGAACCTGATTAATAAGAGAATACAAAACATCACTGTGTTTACATAGATTAATATTGTTAGTTACTGTTCCTGCTGCTGTTCATTACTCGTTACTATACCTGTTATCAGCATACATCTGATTTCATTACATATTGACCGATCTTGATACACCTGACACATGTACTGATACACCGGACATGACACCCTGTACATATCGACCCAACCTGTTGAAAAGTAACCTGACCTGTTACCTGATTTCATGCCTAATGCCGACAAACCTGACCATTCCCGCTGTCTATCCAGACAGACCTACTCTTACCGGATCTTGTGTTGGCATTAGTCCTTGACAACTGAATACCTGACTTGACATACATAGCTTGGGGGTATGGGGAAATCAAAGGTTAAACCGACTTGTAACTCAACAGTTCGATACTTGTTCTGATCAGTCTTACGGGCTTGGCCAGCTCCGGAGTGGTGATGCTGACACTACTCGTCCATCTTGCTACCTTTTACTGCTTAGCGGCACGTCTCGGATTCAGCCCCGAGGGTCTTGACCGTGGTCCCGGGCATGCACGGGATACTATTGAGTTACATCGACGATTCATCAAATTGATTTCAAAAACTATAGAGTAGAAACCTGATAGGACAGTTTAGTCACCACTGCACATTACCCTGTTCTGTCATTTCTTAGTACTGCTTTGTTCATGTTCATATTTGCATTGCTTATTATCATGTTTACATTATATACTTGATGTCACGACGCGCTGACGTCTGGGTTTTGCATGGCCCAGATTCCTTACCACTATCGACGACCGAGCAGGAGTACTTCAGCCAGCAGGCTGAACTGTGAGTTCCTTAGAGTTTAGTTTATTTATTTTCTTTCCATTTCCAGATGTGAGCCCGCATTATGGGACGTACTGTTTATTCATTGTATTGGATCATTAGCTTCCGCACTTATTGTTTATTGATTCTTGTTATTATGGATTTGGACATGTATTAGATTAGCTTTTTTTATCTTGTTCTTGATAACCTTACAACCGTAATGTGACTGTGGATGGATACTTGCTACCCACAGGTAGCATGGTTGGCTATGTCACGTGCCCAATCTTGCGTACTCTGGGAAGCGGGGCGTGACAGTGTCGGTACTTCGAGGGAGGTTTTCCAACGCTTTCGCGAAGTTCCTTAATTAAATAACCTCTTTTCCCTGGGGGCGTAGCCCCGCTAACACCTTTCTAGACACCTACTTGGTTTATAGCATTGATCGTTAAGTGAGAAATTTCCCGAGGAGTAGCATATACTCACAGTAGAATCGGGATCCAAATATCATCGTGTGACAAAACTGAAGGAATCCTACCAGAATCATCACACTCCAAATGGTATGCAACGCTAGCAAGTTTCTGGTTCTTTAGAAACTCCCGATGTGGATTTTTGCCCCATGCTCTTATGACCTTGACTTTGGCCAACAAATCATAAGTCACATGTCAAGTTCTACCCGTCATTCTCCAGGTTAATTTGAACACACCCGTACCTACCCTTGACTTTGGCCAACAAGGCAGTATGACTGTCACAAACCAACGCATCTATCTATACTGCATATGAATACCCAATAGCTACCAAACACCGTGCCTTGACTTTGGCCAACAAACATAGCTTGAATACTATTGACTATCCATATGAAACGACGAAGGGCTATGAATGGTTTTGGCGAAACCGTGAACGCAGTGAACTTGATATAATCGATGGAATGAGATAGCTTTTAAAGGGACTGGTTCAAGCTCCGCGTTTAAAAGTTGGTTTTTGTAAAGAACCGAGTGGTTTTGAAAGTGTTCCAACGACTTTACTTTGGTTTATTTTCTTGCATTAATTTTAATGCGTCCCATCATTTAATCCTACCATTGCAGAAAACAACGAAAATATGACGTACGCTTATACCATCCGCATTCGCCACGGGGCCCCGTCATTACCCGTTAGGTTACTTAACTAACGACAGAGCGGGGGCAGGACTAGCGCGGATGCAAAACATAAGCAACGCCTAAATAGATATCATATATAGATATATACTTTCGTCAGATGAAATGATAGCCATTCCAGATCACAGATGAACACATTGGATATACTAGGAATCCGCATTTCGTACGAGCCTGTAACGAAAAGCGGATTACACGGTCAAGGTGAATAGCCAATACCCCACCCTAGACCCCTACTGGTGCGGCAAACTACCTGCCAAATATCCGAAGTGTAGCAACCTCCCTCAACAACGTGAGTAGGCCACTCGGCATTTTGAGGTACCCGGTAGTTTGTGCACCCCTCCTTGGGTCTATTCTAGGAGCAAAAACAGTAAAAGAAATTATACAATGGCGGCTACAACCTCATCCCGGATGTGCGGCCATACAAATAATATTACATCAATTACAAATTACATGAATTGAAAGATAAAGAAAACTCTCATCTCACAACCCCCGGCTATTCATCCGCGACAATCCAATGAATTCATATACACATACCATCAACATTACAGATCACAGATATGTATAACCCCCACTAATCGACGTATAGCGATTAGCAGACGTTCAATACATATATCACATCACAGATATAACCCGTTAGCTAAAGTCTTTAGAAGTTCGATCAAAATACGGATTTTTAACCACCCCAAAAACAAATTTTGCTTTCTGGAAAATCTGGGCAGAAAAATCATATTCCAAAAATCCCAAAACACCCCAAGAAACACACTGCAGCAAATCCGATCCACGGCCAAGTCAACTCGGCCGTGGATCCGCGGCAAGAAGCTCTTCTTGCCGCATTTCCGTGGTGAGTTGGTCGGATCAGTAGATCATTTTTCTGTTGTGTTCACTAAAAACCCTGAGACGATTTTTCAGATGTGTTAAATTATTTTTAGAGCAGAATAAAAATCGACAGAAAGTTTAAGTCTCGGGCATGTTTTGTGACTTTTTCTCCGACCGAACTTCTAGTTACTTTGCTAACATGTTAGATAGTGTTTTACTAAGCTCTGATACCACTGTAAGTCCACGTTACCCGTCCCCGGTTCTTTGGGGTTTCGGAAATGGTGAAAAACGATTTTTTCGATGGGGGTAACATGGACTCTACAAACGGATCTTTGTTAAACAAACTATCTAACAACCTAACTAAAAGTTTAGCTACTAGGTTAGGGGTTATACCTAAACTTGAACTCCTTCTCTTCAACTCCTTGTGGTGGTCGGATCGGCCGCACCTCGTCGTCTCCTTGTGCCGAAGATGGATCCACCAGAAAGCTTCTACCTTTGGCTCCAACCTCAATCTAGAGGAAACTAGAATACTTGGCTTGCTAGACCTTGTACACTAGGATGAGTAGAGAAGTGTTTTAGGTTTTATCTCTAAGGAAATGGTTCTCAACTCATTAGAGGGATTTTCCTTGAGCTAGAGAGAGAGCAAAAGAGGAAGAGGGAGAGCTTTGAGGAGAGAGAGAGAGCAAATCATAGAATGAGTGAAGACTTTTTCAACAATTCTCTCATAATACAAAATAATCATAATAATAATAATAATTGAGTATTATGTGATGGTTCATGTCAATGTCATTATCATTTCATGCACTCATTTTATAAAGAATAACAAGCAAGCAAAAGTCTTAGCCATGAAATGATAGCCATTGTAATGATGATGGTCAACAAGTCCATGCTAGTCAACCGGTCTACAAAGTCAACAAGGCAACAAAGTCAAACTTTCAACCCAACCACGGCACACTAATACTTAATTAATATTATTATTAAGCAAATTTCTTATTCTCATTAGGGTTTAGCAAAAGTCAATAGTCAACAACCCGAATGAGAATCCTCTGTCAACCGTGCATACACACCCGCATCCGCGTTCCGAGGAACACGAATACAAACGAGATAAAACCAATCCCAAAACGTATACTAGGATCTGGCTTAAACCAAATCCCGCTAGTAATAACTGCCCGGACACCAAACGTGCACAAGTGCGCGGATGTGACCGAACCCTGTCGCAAAACCCTGCGACCTCTACTCTTTTGCCTAAAGGCGAATAGCTCTCTGTGTGGGACTCTAAAGACTCGACACTACGCTGGCAGTGGGTTTAACCATAGACCGCAAGCGGCACTAGCTGTGCGTAATGGCCCCCAGGTAGATGCCGATAAGAAGACTGACGAGGTGAACTCATCCGAACTCCTACTGAGCCTGATTGTGACAGTCTCCGTACAGTCCGGTCGTTTCGTGTGAGAATATCGCATGGCGGGCCTACGGGGGCGGTAAACGTCAGTCCCCTAATAGCGGTACAAGTCATGTGGGAGTGTAGCCCAGAACACCCTGAGATAACAATGGAAACCTACCAGTGCATCTCGCTTGCCCTGGCCAGGGACGACTGTGTGTAATGGCTCTCCTAGACACAGCGCGATATCAACTCCCAATACCGGGAGAGACGAATCCTATCTAACCGTCACTGCCTCCAAGTGCTTCGGGACTACACCCAACTACTACCTGTTTGCACGACTCCTTTAAGCCGTGATAGGGTAGTAATCAAAGTACAGTGGGAACACACTCGAGGCGAAGTGACAGTATCAAGTCAGCGGACTAAGCTGTACTCATGTCACCTGGGAACTGATAACTGACGATAGGTATAGCACCAACCAATCAGTTCCCGACGAGTCCTGTCCAGTGTACTCGTAACCTAACGAGCACCCGCATACTATCTCAAGTACGACATACTGACGGCTGTAGGACAGACCGTCTCCCCTGCTGGGATGAGAAGCGCATACGCTAGTCTACTCCGGAGTATCGATGCCCTGTCTCGATAGTCCTACGACTAGGGACCTGTATAAGGATGTGCTTGTGGATTACCCAGGTAATCAAGCAAAGATCCTAAGGGCTCCACTAATGTGTATAGGCGATATGTTAAAAGAAACACATGTACACACATTGAAGTAGAGACAAACCAAGTAGCATACTACTATTTTGAGCAAGATTGTCTATACAATGGTGAATATCCCAAGCTTCCATTAAGTAGTATACAAACTAGTATGATACAGTAATGGCCTCTAGGGCATATACACTAAAAATTGATTGATATCCTTCCGTGATGATTTGCATCTTTGTGATTCGTTTCCTGTTCCTTATCGAATCTTGTTTCAATTTCCAGCCTATATGCCGCCAAAGACTACAAGGGCACAGAAAGCGGCCGCGAGGGCCGAGATCAGAGTTTACTCGTCTGAGGCGAGGACTGACCAGGGCAGTACGCGTGTTGTATTGGAGCACATTGCTATGATTGGGGCTGGTATGCAGGATCTGCGCCAGATAGTGGGGACTTTGATAGAGACCATTCGAGCGCAGGGGCAAGCAGTTGTTCCACTCGCTGCAGGGACCACGATGGTACCTACGGTTCCGGTAGTCGCAGTTACAGCTCCGGAGGTTATTACTGTGTCACTGACAGATTTTATGAGGCTAAGGCCTCCGGTGTTTACTGGCATAGATGTTACTAAGGATCCGCAGTCGTTCATCGACCGGATGGCCAGGATTTGTCGTTCACTCCAATGCTCCAATGAGAGATGGGTGGAGTTTGCACGTTTTCGTCTGGAGGGTACAGCCCAAAAGTGGTGTGAGTCCTTAGATAAGGGCAGAGCCGCGGGTCTTTCTCCTATGACCTGGGCTGAGTTTATTACGTCGTTTCTTGCCCGTTTTCTTCCACCGAGCATCAGGGATGCGCGAGCGTGCAAATTTGAGTCGTTACGTCAGACTCCGGGTATGACGGTGTCTGAGTATGATGTACTGTTTACCGAGCTGTCGGTGTATGCTTCGTACCTGGTGGCGACTGAGAAGATGAGGGTGAAGAGGTTTGTTCGAGGCCTGCTTACCCAGTTGTTCCTAGCCATCAGCATTCAGCATTGCGACACGTATGCGGAAGCTGTTGATGCAGCCCTATTGGTGGAGGAGCGTCTAGCTGAGTCATCGGTTGTTCCGGAACCGAAGAGGGCTCGTACTGGTATAGCAGCCAGGAGGCAGAGGTTTAGATTCCGAGACAGAGCTCGATCAGGCACTGGGAGTAGAAGAGACGTGGGACGTGCCCAGTTGTTCAGTACTTTTTCCCAGGAGGGTCAGCCGTCGACACGTGGGTGTTTTGGATGTGGCAGTTTACAGCACCTAGTGAAAGATTATACCGTGGTGCGTCAGAGAGGGCCAGCAGTACCCCAGGTTACCTTACCACCTTCCCTGCCTCAGAGTGCGTTGCTTCTTATTCCTGTTGTTGCACCGCATCAGACTCCTGTTCAGAGAGGTCGTGGTCGCGGGGGTTTTGTACCGAGAGGTCGAGGTGGCGGAGGCAGAAGGCAGCCAGTAGCCGGTAGAGGGCAGGCATGGGTTTTTGCCTTGACTCACCAGGACGCTCAGGCGTCCAATGCTGTGGTTTTAGGTACCCTTTCTGTATTTTCTTTTGATGCACATGTTCTTTTTGATCCGGGATCTACGCATTCGTATGTTTCTACGCACTTCGTGCCGAGGTTAGGCCGAGAGTCGTGTTTGCTAGATCAGCCGCTTGTTGTGACTACTCCTGTGGGAGAGTCGTTTGTTGCGTGACACGTGTTCCAGTCTTGTGCTGTCGGTATAGGAGACAGAGATCTGTCCATCGACTTGATCCTTCTTGAGATGTTGGACTTCGACGTTCTGTTGGGCATGGACTGGCTAGCTACTTGCTATGCGTCCGTGGACTGCCGCGAGAAGACATTTAGATTTTGTTTTCCCGGCGCGTCAGTATTTGTTGTGCAGTGGGACCGTGATGCCGCCCCTCACAGTTTGATTTCTGTTCTTTGCACTAGTCCACTTTTGAGGAGGGGATGTCGGGGATTCTTGGCTTTCATTCATGATACTGGAGCCGCAGTGGAGTTGTTGGACCAGGTTTCTACCGTGCGAGAGTTCCCGATGTCTTTCCCGATGAGTTACCTAGGTTGCCGCCAGAGCGTAATATTGAGTTCTGCATTGATCTGATTCCTGGCATGGAGCCTATTTCTATACCGCCTCATCGGATGGCACCGGCAGAGCTTAGAGAACTTAAAGATCAATTGCAAAAGTTTCTTGATTTGGGACTTATGTGTCCGAGTGTTTCTCCGTGGGGAGCTCCTGTTCTGTTCATCAAGAAGAAGGACGGCAGTTTGAGGCTATGTGTGGATTATCGTCAGTTGAACCGAGTTACGGTGCGGAACAGGTATCCTTTACTCCGCATTGACGATTTATTTGATCAGCTCCAGGGTGCGAAACATTTTTCTATGATTGATTTGCGTTCGGGTTATCATCAGTTGCGGGTTCGGAATGATGACATTCCGAAGACTGCTTTTAAAAATCTCTGGTGTGGCGATCGATAGTTGTTCGTACGCGCTATGGGCATTATGAGTTTTTGGTGATGTCGTTCGGACTCACCAATGCGCCAGCAGTGTTCATGGATCTGATGAACTGGATTTTCAGGCCCTTCCTCGACCAATTTATTATAGTGTTTATTGATGACATACTGTTCTACTCTAGGAGTCGTGAGGAGCATGAGCAGCACTTGAGGATTGCTTTGCAGATTTTGAGAAAGCATCAGCTGTATGCTAAATTCTCAAAGTGCACATTTTGGCGTGATAGAGTTGACTTCCTGGGTCATGTGGTGACTAGTGATGGCATTCTTGTGGATCTGAGGAAGATAGAGGCTGTACAGCTTTGGCCCAGACCTGTATCGGTGACTGAGGTCCGCAGCTTTTTGGGCTTAGCTGGTTATTATTGCCGTTTTGTGCAGGATTTTTCGGGTATCGCTGCACCGCTGACTGGACTGATCCGGAAGGGAGTTCCTTTTCTCTGTACTGATGCGTGCGAGCAGAGTTTTCAGCAGTTGAAGACTCAGTTGACGACATCACCAGTTCTTTCTTTAACTTCTGGATCAGGCGGCTATGTTGTTTATTATGATGCTTCTCGAGTGGGGCTCGGCTGTGTATTGATGCAGCACAACAGAGTGATTGCTTACGCTTCTAGGCAGCTGAAGAAGCATGAGCAGAATTACCCCACTCACGATCTTGAGATGGCCGCGGTGGTCTTTGTGTTGAAAATTTGGAGACACTAATTGTACGGTGAGTCGTGTCAGATCTTCACGGATCACAAGAGCTTGAAGTATATCTTCCAGCAGCGGGATCTGAACCTAAGACAGCGCCGATGGATGGAGCTAGTGAAGGATTATGACTGTGAGATCCTTTATCACCCGGGCAAGGCGAATGTGGTGGCTGATGCTTTGAGTCATAGGCCCGGGGGTAGCTTGTCCCAGTTGAGCACAGTTCAGCGTCAGTCGTCTGCAGATTGGCAGCTCTTGTGTGATGGTAGAGTGCAGTTCGAGTTCACTTCCCCCCGCGCCCGTCAACTACTATTTGATCGTATCCGTGAGGCGCAACCCAGTGATTCCCGTTTGTCAGAGATTCTTGAGCTTGTTCGACAGGGTACAGTTTCGGAGTTCATGATTGATGACCAGGGTGTGCTACGATGCGGGACTCACTTGTGTGTACCAGATGCTGATGGGTTGAGACGCGAGATCCTAGAGGAGGCACATCATTCGGCCTTTAGCGTTCATCCAGGTTCCACCAACACGTACCGTGACTTGAGAGACTTCTATTGGTGGGAAGGGATGAAACGCGATATTTCGGACTTCGTTTCGAGGTGCCTGACTTGTCAGCAAGTCAAGGCTGAGCATCAGAGACCGTTTAGAGAGTTGCAGCCTTTACCCATTCCGGAGTGGAAATAGGAGCAGATTTCCATGGACTTCATTGTGGGTCTACCGAGGACCAGTAGGGGGTATGACTCCATTTGGGTGATTGTTGACCGGTTGACGAAAGCGGCTCACTTCCTTCCAGTGAAGGCCACGTTCGGGTATGCTCAGTATGCCAGCTATATATAGATGAGATTGTGCATTTGCACGGTGTTCCCACATACATAGTATCCGACAGAGGCACCCAGTTTACTAGCCGTCTTTGGCAGAAGCTTCAAGAAGCTTTGGGTACCCGGTTGAGTTTTAGCACCGCTTTTCATTCGCAGACCGATGGTCAGTTGGAGCGGACTATTCACACTCAGGAGGATATGCTCCGTGCATGTGTGCTAGATTTTGGTGGCAGTTGGGATCGTCACTTGCCGTTGATTGAGTTCTCCTACAACAACAGCTTTCAGGAGACTATTCAGATGGCACCTTTTGAGGCTTTATATGGTAGGAAGTGTCGACCGCCAGTCTGTTGGACCAAGCTTAGTGAGAGTCTGGTTTTGGGACCCCAGCTAGTTCAGGAGACCATGGAGAAGATCCAGCTGATCCAGGATAGGATGAGAGCAGCCCAGTGCAGGCAGAATTCTTATGCCGACCGTCATCGTCGCAGACTTGAGTTCACAGTGGGGGATCATGTATTCCTGAGGATTTCTCCGATGAAGAGCGTTATGCTATTTGGGAAGAGGGGGAAGCTCAGTCCCAGATTTGTTGGTCCTTTCGAGATCCTTGAGCGAGTGGGTTCCATTGCTTATCGTTTAGCGCTCCCGCCCAGTTTTCCGGATGTTCACCCTGTTTTCCATGTGTCGATGCTTCGTAGATACCTTCATGATCCTTCTCACATGATTCAGCACGAGACCGTTCAGCTTGAGCATGATCTTTCGTTCACCGAGCAGCCGGTAGTTATTTTGGATCGGCAGGTGAAGAAACTTCGGTCGAAGGTCTTGCCGTCTGTGAAGGTTCTTTGGCGTAGCCCTACTAGTGCGGAGATCACTTGGGAGGCCAAGAGCGAGTTGCGGAAGAAATTCCCTCATCTCTTTGAAGGTACGCTTAGTATGAAATTTTAATTCGGGGACCGAATTTCTATAAGGGAGGGAGATTGTAACGTTTTAGAAATCGTTATTTAAATTTTTCCGTTTTCGGGTTAAATTGTCAGTATTTTCCGTTTTGACCCGACTGTGTTCAAATGACCATATAGACTTGCCAGCACGTAGTTTAGCTAAAATAAAGCTAGTACGCAAGCTTTAGGGGTATATGAGACGTTTTGGTTCAATTTGAATTTTTCCCAATTTTAATGTTATTTTAATGCGGTATTCACATTTTGGGAAATTTCTCTTTTGTGATCTTTTCTTCAATTATTCTTGAGTAAACCAAACCCATATAATATCTAGATTCATTGTGTGGACTAGGTTTAAGTGTTAAAAGAAAAAGAAAAGAAAAGAAAGAGGTGCATGCATGTGTGCATATGTGTGTATGAATGCATTTAATTGCATTTAATGTTGGTAATTGCTAGGAAATCTCTTACAAAACTCCCACCTCCTCTATTGTCCGAGATTCTCTCTCTCTCTCTACTACCCTTAATCAATTTCTTTTCATTCTTCATCAATCCAAACTAAAAAATTCTCCAAAATTCCAAAATATATCACAAAAATACCAAAAAGTCTTGATTTTTGGTCTTGGATCACTTGGAGCTAGGAAAGCTTGGATCTTGTGTGCTAAAGTTGATAGGTATAGTCCCTACACTGATAATTAGAAGTTTTTATGTGGTTTAGCTCGTTGGTTGTAGCGTAGAACCCTTTGTATATCGATTCGTGCAATATCGGGTTTTTAGTGTCTTTATTGAACCTCTGTGAACTGCTGTGTTCTGGAAAATTTAGAGAGTGACCAAACAAATTTGTAGTGATGTACTGTGACCCTGGGACACCACCTGAGAGACGAGGACCACCCCACCGGTCGGGGCCGGCGACCTCTTCGACGAATTCCGGCGACGTCGGCGATGTAGGGACATGTTGGGGTTTGGTTTCTGTGGGTAGTTGTCTGCTGTTGGTTAGGGGTGTTTGGTACTGTTTACTTTTTTAGTTATTGCAGTATTGAAAATCTGGGATCGTTTACCTATAATCTAGTGTTTTGAGTCCGCGTGTTACGCGTTGCGACACGAATCGTGATCTTGTGCTGTTGCTGTACTCAGTTTGGTTTTGTGGTATCGTTACGCACGTTAGCCACTAGACGTACACTCGCGAGATAGTTTAGTGTTGGTGCGTTATTTAATACGTAGTTTTACGTTATATTGATCGATTTCTGAGATGTTTCCACTATTTCTTGTGTTTGTGGAAATATAGCATCCCAAGCGGGGACTTCGGACGCTGCGAACAAGGGAAAGCAGGTGGTCGGATTTTCATAGCTGGAGACCATTGGTGAGTAGATTTAACATCTACGGGGAAATCGCCCATATGGCGTTATGCGTCGGGGCTGATATGATAGGATAGCTGCATGTTATTGCATATTGGTTAATTTCATATAAATGTCATCGCATAGTAGTATCTGTTGTACCTTTAGATATAACACATTACTGACGGTTCATGTTGCACGAGCACTAAATTGTATGCTACACCCACATCGTCAGTAATTTCCATGACACTGTCACGACCCGAAATTGGCACGTGACGGCCCTAATACTACGGAACGTCTACAGGCGTAACGCAGTAAAAGAAATCCAAAACCCAGAAATCTAAACGAGTAAAAGACAAGAAAAGATAAGAATTATTGTTTAAAAGTCTTTGAAATCACAACCCAAATTCTTTAAAAGTCCAACTTTATTGCCTTAAAATTTTGGCAGCACCTCCTTTATAAAAACCAATCCCAAAAGTGGGTACAACTTAAATAAAAAGTAAAGCATCCCCAACGGGAGCAAATCCACGCACAAAGGCAGAAAATAATCACCACCATAAATATACGACGCCGTAGCGAAGAAATAAAGACAATAGAGAGAAAGCTGTATAAAAGACAACAAATCCACAATATACAATATCGTCCTCACCAAGTCTCTAAGTCAACAACATAATAGTAGATGGAGAGTACAAGATACAACGAATATACAATACAAATACAGATAACCACCAAAACCCACCTGAACAAAACAGCACAATGTGAACCGATGCGGTATCTGTAGCAAAAGATGATAGATGAATAGCCAGCCTCGACTACTCTGGGGAACACTCTGTAACACCTGTGGCACAACGGGGGTGAGTTGCCAACTCGTAAATAGTAAATAACATATGCAGGTAATCGCGAGTATGCACGTACAGCGTGAATCTAAGATATGCAATTAACAGTAATAACATGTCATATGAATGCAAAATAATGGAAAGTAAACTAGCAGGTACAACCAATATATATAAAGGAATAATGATATGACAACAGTATGCAATAATCATGCGATAGGGTTATGAGAATGTAAATGTGCAACAATCATGAAAGGTACACTAACAGGTACTACTAGTACATGAAGCAGTGCACAAACAGATAAGGTGAGGTATGGAGTGAAGTATGTCATTTCCACGGAATCCTGACATCGTGGTAGGATCACAATCCAGCAAGACAATTTAAATCCCAATTCCTCAAATCAGCCCCCAAATTGGCTCTCATATTATCTAAGTATCACATCTCCTCAATTGCATAATATCAAGTATATCTCATATATCCCGAATGTACAACCTCAAGTATATCTCACATATATCGAATGTACAATCATCAAGTATATCTCGTATATATCGAATGTACAAAATCAAGTGGATCTCACATATCTCGTATGTATAATATCAAGTATATCTCACATATCTCGAATGTACAACAGCAAGTAGATCTCATATATCTCGAATGTACAATATCAAGTAGATCTCACATATCTATCCAGTATCCAATCTTAAATGAATCTCTTATATCCCGAGTCAAATCTCCAGCAAAATTCTAACATCCTAAATATAACGGCGTAAATAAATATGATGAGGTCAATACACATATATTAGCGTCCCATTCCACTAATATTGGTGTAAGGGTATATATAACAGCGGATAAATCCCCTGTTATATATACAAAGAGTACTTAGAAATATCATGAAACCAATGTGTCAAGCATCGACACAGAAATGCAGGTCTATCAGGTGCTGTCACCACGACTGGCACCCTGATAGGTACGTATCATATGCTATCCCGAAAGCTCGAGTGCCTAGCTCTGACCCTCGCCTCTCGACGTATCTATACGTACATGACTCCCGTCGGTATCCCCATGATAACCGCTGAGTCATTGGTACTGTCACCGGTAGGTACTTGCCCGCCTCCAGGCTTAATCGGCAAAGTCCATCGATCTTCTTGCCGAGGGGAACCATACAGGGCCCCACCATGTACCCTCATACGGCTTCCACACCTCGTATGGAGTATATAATCAGCACCGATAAATCTCATAGTGGCTGCGCAAATATCATATCAAGGAAACCGGGTTTTTCAATTAATGCATAATTTCATGAACTCCCGCGGTTCCGAAATCCAGAAAACATCATGTAAAATCCAAATAACAATGCGCAAATCCAGGAATAAATATGTGCGATATATCTGAAATGCGAGCATATAGAGGGAAATATGTAGCTGAAACCAGATGTATGCGAAATCAATATGGTACAGCTATGTATAGGTGTCTACCTATAAGCAAATGATGTAGTATACCCCCTGGGTATAGTAAAATATGTAGGGTACCCCCAGGGTATAAGTAACATAAATGCAAAGTATACCTGTTGTTATATCGTAAAGTGTGTTTGCACCTATCACTAATGGTACGATACACTATAGGTATACAGATAACCAGCATGTAAGTATGTCAGAACACATGTGTAAGCATATAGGTATACAGGTATGCTATAAGTCAATGTGTAAAGAAATATGAATCAAAGTCTGAATGTCCCTAACCAAGCAAAATTATATCTATAAGTGGGTTATGCGTGACATGGAAATTATTGACGGTGTGTGTAGCATACAATCAGTGCTCGTGCAACATGAATCATCAATAATATGTGTAGTGTCCTACTACTACTAGTCCAGGCACAACTACATCTAAGTAATAGGGTAAAGGCGCAATTCTAACAATAACGTAGAATATGCGACAAGTAAAAAATCCCTAGCCCTAACGCATAACGCCAGGCGGGCGATTCCCCTGTAGATGTTAAATCTACTCACCAACGCTCTTGGCTAAGTGAAGCCTACCACCTGTTTTCCCTTGTCGTAGCGTCCGAAGTCCCCTCTTGCGAACCTAAAATTTCACAAAAACATCACATAAGCAAATATCCTACAATGACGAAAAGACAACGAAACGCGAAGAAAAGGCCCGGAAAATTACACTGCGCGCTTAACGCATCTATCGCGCACGATATCGGCCAAAAACCCTAGTTGGGGTCGCTAAACTACAAAACACAGAACTAGACCCTGATCGTCCCGATCGCGCAACACAACACAAAAATTACGAGGAATACAATAGATATAACCTCGCAACGACCAATCGAACCCATGTCGGAAAAACCCCGAAATCTAGTAAGCAACCTATCGCAATATTTTGCACTAGTTTCAAGCTAACGCATATCTAGCGATTATAAACACCTTAAAATAGCTTAACTAATCTATAAAAACCATTTCTATATTTTTAACACTTGCTAAATAAATTTTAGCAAAAACCTAGTAAGCAAAATTGCATAATTAAACAAAGTGTTCATTAGCAAAAATTAACATTTTCTACTAGGTTAATCTTCTCTAAAACATAAATTAACACTTCAAATAAACATTAAACACATAAATCAAGTTTTACCCTAACTAGATTATCATAAAAATCAAGTCTTGAATTTCAAACATGAAATTAAAAGCTTAAATAAACAATTAATATGCTAATTAGAAATTTAGAAACAACAAAAAGGATTAGGGTTAGGGTTTTATACCTCCACAAAAGATCAAAACCAAGAAACCAAACTCATCATTTTTTCCTCCAAAATGATGTTTTGAATGAATATCCAAGCTACTTTTCTGAAGAAGAAAGAAGGAAAATGAATATATTTGAGTTTTTGTGATTTTATTTGCATTTTTCATGATTTATTTGATACAAAAAGAGTTGAAAATGGGTGGAAATGATAAGGGGCAGCAAGGGGAAGGGAAGGGCCGGCCAAAGGGGTGAGGGGGGTATTTTTGTGAATTTTTGTGAAGAAAATGCTAGGAAAAAGAATAATAAATGCTAATAAATGCTAAATTGCCACCTTTACACCTTTTCTTTTCTTTTTAAAATAATTCCATTTGCACTCCAAAAATATCTAGATATTTAAAAAGAAGTTTCCAAAATTTTCTAGTGACAAAAATTAATTTATTCACAAGAGAAATTTTTTTTCCGATTTACGTGCACAAAATACCGCTTAAAATAATTTTTTATTTCGGAAAAAATCTATCTGAACCAAAACCTCCCAAATACTTCCAAAGTTCACGCACAAGCTTTATTTTAGCTAAACTAGGTGCCGACAAGCTTATACGGACGTTTGACCGAAATCGGGTTAAAACGGGAAAAACCGACAATTTTGCCCTAAAACGGGAAAATTCGCAAAACGATTTCTGAAACGTTACAATCTCCCCCCTTATAAAAATTCGTCCCCGAATTAAAAATTTTTACTAAGCGTACCTTCAAAGAGAGGATTACAAAACTCCTAAATCTCGCTCGCAGTTTGCCAAGTGATTACCTCACTATACGGCTACGTCCAAGAAAAACCCTTCACAGATAGCAAGACCCTTGACCGAAGTTTCTCCACCCGCCTAGCCATTAACACAATTGGCTGCTGGTGAACAAAAGATCACGTCCAAGCTAAATGGTCTGGTGCTGAATCATGTGAGAAAGGTCATGAAGGTAATTGCAAAGTATCGACACAAGGAATACGGGGTGAACACTCAATAATCTGGGCGGAAGTGCCAAATTAAAGGCAACGGAACTAACTCACTTTAAGGATCTCGAAAGGACCTACAATTCTGGGTAAGTTTCCAAAAACTCAACACGTCCTTCATCGGAAAAATCAGTAGGAATACATGATCTCCCACTGCGAACTTGAGCCTGCGATCACCATGGTCGGCATGAGACCTCTGTCCGCACAGGACTGTCATCATCCTCACCTGAAACAGCTGGATCATTTCCGAAGTCTCTAGACTAGCTGGGGTCCAAAAATCCTACAACGCAGAGTCAGAAAAACAGACTGGAGATCGACACCACCTAACAACAAAACTTAAAGGTTGCCAATTGGAATGTCTCTTGATAACTGCTACCGAAGGAGAGTCCTAACAATGGCAAGTGACGATCCCAACTACCGACAACAATTAGTATGTATGCACGAGTATAATCTCTAGAGTCGGTATAGCCCGCTCTCACAAAACCATCATCCTGCGGATGGAAAGACGGAGCTAAAGCTCAACCAGTACCCAAGGCTTCCTGAAGCTCCTGCCCAAGACGGCAAGCGAACAGGGTGCCTTCATTGGATACGACCCATGAAGGAACTTCGTGCAACACACAAACTTAACAAAGAATCAACTGAGCAAACTGAGTACAACCGGACAACAAGCATCTGAATGGAGTCACACCCTGACTAAACCTGGGTATACGCCATAACGAATTTCATGGAGATCTGCTCCCATTCCCACATCGGAACAGTTAAAGATTGCAACTCTCCAGCCGGTCTCAGATGCTCAACCCAAAACACACAATAAGACAAACACCTTGAAACGAAATCTGAAATTTCTCTTTACATTCCTGCCCACCCGTAACTATCTCACAAGTCACATCAATGTCGGTGGAACTTGAATGAATACAGAGAATTGATAGATGTGCCAGCTCTAGGATTTCACGTCTCTACCCGATAATATCTGGTACACAAACGCATTCCTAACTTAGCACACCATTGTCACAAATCAAGGACTCCGAATCATTACCCAGCCGAGTATGCTCAAGTATCTCTGACGAACGAGTATCGGCGGGCAGTTTCTCGCGAAAGCGATTAAAGAAAAGTGGTCGGGCGCGGACATGAGCAAGTTGTCCCTTCTGTAGAGACGAACTTAAGCTGTACTCAACGATCGCACAAGAACTGTAAATCTGCAGAAGACTATCACAACAATCAAAATCCGCTGCAGGAAGATTGTATTAAGCTCTGGTGGTCCGTGAGAATTTGACATGACTCTCGAACAAGTAGTGTCTCCAATCCCCAACGCACTACCACCGCGGCCATCTCCAGATCATGAGTGGGATATCCTGCTCGTACTTCCTCCAAATGTAGGGAAGCAAAAGCGAATACTCTATAGTGTCACCTCAGAACACATTCGAGCCCCACTCGTGAAACATCACAGTTAAAACAACAAAGTCGCCCGAACCAAAAAGCAAGAAAGAACTGGTGCAGTTGTTAACCGAATCTCCAACTGCTGAAAAACTCCGCACACATGCCTCAGTCCAAAGAAAAGAAACCTCCATTCTGGTCATTCCAGTCAACTGTGCAGCAATACGCTAGTAATCCTGCACGAAACGGTGGTAAAAACCTGCTAAGCCCAAAATCAACGAACCTCTGTCCGTAGACAAGTCTAGGCCAAAACTGTACGATCTCGATATCCCTCGGAACCATACGAATCCGTCTCCCATAACTACAAGATCTAGGAGTCAACATAAACAAGCCTAAAGGAACACTCCGAGAATCTAGCAAACAGCTGGGCTCTCCCAATGTCTGCAAAACAAATCCTCAAGTGTTGCTCCTGTTCCTCAAGACACATTAGAATAGACCAAAATGTCGTCAATAACACAACAAAACTGGTCGAGGAACGGCCTGAAGAAATCTGGTGCATCATATCTACGAATGCTGCTAGGTCGTTGGCGAGTCCCAAGACACCACCAAAACACACAAAGCCATAGCACGCACAAGGCAGCCTTCGGAATGCCATCACTCCGAACCCGCAATAATGATGACCTGATCCCAACAACTTAGAAAACGTCTCGCACTTAGGAGCCGATCGAAGAAATCGTCAATGCGAGGTAAATGATACCTATCCGCACCGTAAGCCGGTTCAATTGACGATTTATCAATACACAACCTCAACTGCCGTCCTTCTCCTTGACGAACAGAAATAGGAGCTCCTCAAGGAGAAACACTCAGATGCACAAACCCCCCAACAAACAACTCTGCCGCTGATCCTTAAGCTCCCTAAGCTCCGCCGGCTCATCTGGAACAATGTCGGAAAACTCTCGCACGATAAGAACCCGGTCCAACAAACCCACTATGGCTCCGGTATCATGAATGAACGCAAAGAATTCTCGACATCCTCTCCTCAAAAGCCGACTAGCGAAAAAGGATGAATTCGAGCTGTGAGAGGCGACACCACTGTCCCCCTGCACAACAAGAACTGACTTGCCGGGAAAACAAACCTGATTGTTTCCTCACGGTAGTCCACAGACGCCTAGCACGTAACTAACCAGTCCGTGCCCAGGAAAACGTCAAATCCAACATCTCTAGAAGGATCAAGTGACGGATGAATCTCCTAACCGATTGGCATACGACTGAAATACGTGTCGCACAATAAAAGAATCGCTGACAGAAGTTAACACAACAAACGGATGATATAGCTAACACGAATCCCCTCGTCCCAAACCTCTGCTACTCCCGCAACGGTCACGAAAGTTGTCTCGACGACTAAGCCTCTGTCTCTGAGCTGATACCTCGGTACGAGTCCTCCACGGTTCCGGAACTCCCGAAGTCTCTGGTATACGTGTCTCGTCAACTAGGGCTGCATCCACTGGTGCTATGTAAGTGACAGAAAGCTGTGTGCTGATCGCAAGGAATAACTGGATAACAGGGGTGACAACCTCCTATCGCTGCGCTCGAATGGTCTCAACCAAAGAACTCATTGTCTGGCACATGTCCTGCATCTCTGCCACAAGTCTAGCGATACTATCTGTCAAAGGCGGATCCGTCTGCACCTGTGCAACGAGCGTGCCATCCTGGTCAGTCCTCGATCTCCCCGAGTCAACACTGACCTCGGCCCTCGTTGCACCTCACTGAGTCCCCATAGTCGTCGTCGTCAAAGGCTATAAATTGGAATATGACTCGATATGAACACGGAAATCGAATCAAAAGGATATGAATTATCAAGGAAGGAATTTCAAGTAATTATACTTAGGTCACTTTAGGCGGAGTACTGCATCGTGAGTATGCTGCAGACATACACACACTACGTTACTCTGCTTAAGCTACCTACTCCATCATTTCAAGGTCATCCTACACTCCGTAAGGTAAAAACCTAGCGCTCTGATACCAACTTTGTCACGACCCGAAATTGGCACGTGACGGCCCTAATACTACGCAACGTCTACAGGCGTAACGCGGTAAAAGAAAGCCAAAACCCAGAAATCTAAACCAGTAAAAGACAAGAAAAGATAAGAATTATTGTTTAAAAGTCTTTGAAATCACAACCCAAATTCTTTAAAAGTCCAACTTTATTTCCTTAAAATTTTGGCAGCACCTCCTTTATAAAAACCAACCCCAAAAGTGGGTAGAACTTAAATAAAAAGTAAAGCATCCCCAACGGGAGCAAATCAACGCCCAAAGGCGGAAAACAATCACCACCACAAATATACGATGCCGTAGCGAAGAAATAAAGACAATAGAGAGAAAGCTGTATAAAAGACAACAAATCCACAATATACAATATCGTCCTCACCAAGTCTCTAAGTCAACAACATAATAGTAGATGGAGAGTACAAGATATAACGAATGTACAATACAAATACAGATAACCACCAAAACCCACCTGAACAAAATAGCACAATGTGAGCCGATGCGGTATCTGTAGCAAAAGATGATAGATGAATAGCCAGCCTCGACTACTCTGGGGAACACTCTGTAACACCTGTGGCACAACGGGGGTAAGTTGCCAACTCGTGAATAGTAAATAACATATGTAGGTAATCGCGAGTATGCACGTGCAGCGTGAATCTAAGTTATGCAATTAACAGTAATAACATGTCATATGAATACAGAATAATGGAAAGTACACTAGCAGGTACAACCAATATATATAATGCAATAATGATATGACAACAGTATGCAATAATCATGCGATAGGGTTATGAGAATGTAAATGTGCAACAATCATGAAAGGTACACTAACAGGTACTACTAGTACATGAAGCATTGCACAAACAGATAAGGTGAGGTATGGAGTGAAGTATGTCATTTCCACGGAATCCTGACATCGTAGTAGGATCACAATCCAGCAAGACAATTTAAATCCCAATTCCTCAAATCAGCTCCCAAATTGGCTCTCATATTATCTAAGTATCACATCTCCTCAATTGCATAATATCAAGTATATCTCATATATCCCGAATGTACAACCTCAAGTATATCTCACATATATCGAATGTACAATCATCAAGTATATCTCGTATATATCGAATGTACAAAATCAAGTGGATCTCACATATCTCGTATGTACAATATCAAGTATATCTCACATATCTCGAATGTACAACAGCAAGTAGATCTCATATATCTCGAATGTACAATATCAAGTAGATCTCACATATCTATCCAGTATCCAATCTCAAATGAATCTCTTATATCCCGAGTCAAATCTCCAGCAAAATTCTAACATCCTAAATATAATGGCGTAAATAACTATGATGTGGTCAATACACATATATTTGCGTCCCATTCCACTAATATTAGTGTAAGGGTATATATAACAGCGGATAAATCCCCTGTTATATATACAAAGAGTAATTAGAAATATCATGAAACCAATGTATCAAGAATCGACACAGAAATAAAGTTCTATCAGGTGTTGTCACCACGACTGGCACCCTGATAGGTACGTACCATACGCTATCTCGAAAGCTCGAGTGCCTAGCTCTAACCCTCGCCTCTCGACGTATCTATACCTATATGACTCCCGTCAGTATTCCCATGATAACCGCTGAGTCATTGGTACTGTCACCGGTAGGTACTTGCCCGCCTCCAGGCTCAATCGGTAAAGTCCATCGATCTTCTTGCCGAGGGGAACCATACCGGGCCCCACCATGTACCCTCATACGGCATCCACACCTCGTATGGAGTATATAATCAAAACCGATAAATCTCATGGTTGCTGCGCAAATATCATATCAAGGAAACCGGGTTTTTCAATTAATGCATAATTTCATGAACTCCCGCGGTTCCCAAATACAGAAAACATCATGTAAAATACAAATAACAATGCCCAAATCCAGGAATAAATATGTGCGATATATCTGAAATGCGAGCATATAAAGGAAAATATGTAGCTGAAACCAGATGTATGCGAAACCAATATGGTACAGCTAAGTATAGGTGTTTACCTATAAGCAAATGATGTAGTATACCCCCTGGGTATAGTAAAATATGTAGGGTACCCCCCGGGTATAAGTAACATAAATGCAAAGTATACCTGTAGTTATATCGTAAAGTGTGTATGCACCTATCACTAATGGTACGATACACTATAGGTATACAGATAACTAGCATGTAAGTATGTCAGAACATATGTGTAAGCATGTAGGTATACGGGTATGCTATAAGTCAATGCATAAAGAAATATGGATCAAAGTCTCAATGTCCCTAACCAAGCAATATTATATCTATAAGTGGGTTATGCATGATATGGAAATTATTGACGGTGTGTGTAGCATACAATCAGTGCTCATGCAACATGAATCGTCAATAATATGTGCAGTGTCCTACTACTACTAGTCCAGGCACAACTACATCTAAGTAATAGGGTAAAGGCGCAATTCTAACAATAACGTAGAATATGCGACAAATAATAAAATCCCTAGCCCTGACGCATAACGCCACGCAGGCGATTCCCCTGTAGATGTTAAATCTACTCACCAACGCTCTTGGCTAAGTGAAGCCTACCACCAGTTTTCCCTTGTCGCAGCGTCCGAAGTCCCCGCTTGCGAACCTAAAATTTCACAAGAACATCACATAAGAAAATATCTTACAATGACGAAAATACAACGAAACGCGAAGAAAACGCCCGGAAAATTACACTGCGCTTAGCGCATCTATCGCGCACGACATCGGCCAAAAATCCTAATTGGGGTCGCTAAACTACAAAACACAAGACTAGACCCCGATCGTCCCGATCGCACAACACAACACAAAAATTACGAGGAATACAATAGATATAACCTCGCAACGACCAATCGAACCCACGTCGGAAAACCCCCAAAATCTAGTAAGCAACCTATCGCAATATTTTGCACTAGTTTCAAGCTAACGCATATCTAGCGGTTATAAACACCTTAAAATAGCTTAACTAATCTATAAAAACCATTTCTATATTTTTAACACTTTCTAGATAAATTTTCGCAAAAACCTAGTTAGCAAAATTGCATAATTAAACAAAGTGTTCATTAGCAAAAATTAACATTTTCTACTAGGTTAATCTTCTCCAAAACACAAATTAACACTTCAAATAAACATTAAACACATAAATCAAGTTTTACCTTAACTAGATTATCATAAAAATCAAGTCTTGAATTTCAAAAATGAAATTAAAAGCTTAAATAAACAATTAATAAGCTAATTAGAAATTTAGAAACAACAAAAAGGATTAGGGTTAGGGTTTTATACCTCCATAAAAGATCAAAACCAAGAAACCAAACTCATCATCTTTTCCTCCAAAATGATGTTTTGAATGAAGATCCAAGCTATTTTTGTGAAGAAGAAAGAAGGAAAATGAATATATTTGAGTTTTTGTGATTTTATTTAGATTTTTCATGATTTATTTGATGCAAAAAGAGTTGAAAATGGGTGTAAATGATAAGGGGCAGCAAGGGGAAGGGAAGTGCCGGCCAAAGGGGTGAGGGGGTATTTTTGTGAATTTTTGTGAAGAAAATGCTAGGAAAAAGAGTAATAAATGCTAATAAATGCTAAATTGCCACCTTTACACCATTTCTTTTATTTTTAAAATAATTCCTTTTGCACTCCAAAAATATCTAGATATTTAAAAAGAAGTTTCCAAAATATTCTAGTGACAAAAATTAATTTGTTCACAAGAGAATTTTTTTTTCCAATTTACGTGCACAAAATACCGCTTAAAACAATATTTTATTTCGGAAAAAATCTATCTGAACTAAAACCTCCCAAATACTCCCAAAGTTCGCGCACAAGCTTTATTTTAGCTAAACTAGGTGCCGGCAAGTTTATACGGACGTTTGATCGAAATCGGGTTAAAACGGGAAAAACCGACAATTTTGCCCTAAAACGGGAAAATTCGCAAAACGATTTCTGAAACGTTACAGACACGCACAAACCACCTACATACGTGATACGGTAGTGGATAGGGATAGTTGAGGTAGTAGCCCTTATCCCATTGTGCATATGAGATATTGTTGACACCTACATACGTGATGTTGTATTGGACATGGATAGTTAAGATAGTGACTCTTATTCCATTTCACGTATACCTTACTATAGCTACTTGTACATCTTGCATACAAATTGACATGTACATCCGCATATTTTCGCTATAGTTGTATGTACCCCAAGTGGTATTGTTTTGATATGTGGTATTGAGTTGTTGATCATTACGCTTATGAAATGCATCATACCCACTTACTTACATGTAGATACTTAAACCTTGCTACACTTACATGTACACTTCATATGATGCTCCATTTGTTTTCGGAGGATTTTTGGGAACCGCAAGATATATTTTAACGCTGGATTCATTTAAAAGAGCGGTTTTCCCTTTATATGCTCATATTGATGTTTTATGTTGCATATATCAGTTTTATATTGATTTCAAGCATTGAGATATGGATTTCATATGATTTATAGATTTGAGAACAGTGGGGGTATTTTCAAGAAACTATGTATTGTTTGAAAACCCGGTTTCTCTTGATATGATATTTGATGCGTCCACCATGAGATTTCTCGGTTCTGAGATTTATGATATATACCCGATGCGAGGAGTGAGTGGGCCATATGCGGGTACATGGTGGGGCCCGGTATGGTTCCCCTCGGCAAGATGTTCGTGGTACAGACGATGAGCCTAGAAGGTGGGCAAGTACCTACCGGTGATAGTATTTGGACTCGGCGGTTATCGTGGGGATACCGACCGGAGTGCACGACATATCGTCAGGGCCAGTCGTGGTGACAGTGCCTGAGTTATGAGGATTTACGTATCGATGCTAGACACGGGTTTCATGATGTTTCGAGTGTCGGTGTTAGACACTCAGGTTTTCATGATTTTTACGTATTGTCGGTGGAGATACGGGGTTGATATCCTCATATTTATATACATATATATACACATAGGGATATGTTTTCATGATGTTTCGGGTGTCGATATTTGACACTCAGGTTCCATGAGACTTACAGGATGTGAGGGCCGATCTGTGGATGCGGTGCCTGAGGATTTGGGAATTGATGTGTGAGTGAGGGACATTGGTGTTTTTCCATGCTGATGATTTTGCATGAGATTTTATTGTATCATCCCACACACTCAGAATTATTGTTGTTATGCATTGTTCATGTAGTAGTAGTACCCTGATGATGTACCTTTACATGATTGTTGCATATTCACTTATCATACTTATGCTATCGGTTTACATGTGATAGATAGATCGTTGTTCGTGCATACCTGCGATTTCATTATGATGTTATTTACTATTCATGAGTTGGCAACTTACCCCCGTTGTGCCACAGTGTTTTGCAGGACTTACGCTCAGAGTAGTCGCGGCCGGGCGTCTTATCATCTCTACTTTTGCGGATGCCTCTACGTTAGGCAGTGGGGCCTTTGCTTTTAGGTGGGTTTGCGGTTATCTGCTTGTACATTGTGTATCTTTTTGTTGGATCTAGTATTCTCCATCTACCACTGTTGTATATGACTTAGAGACGACTTGTGAGGATTCTGTGTGGTATTATTGGTGACTTTGGGTGACGTGCTCGTGGGAGCCGGCTATATTGAAAAGTTTTACCTCTCTATGCAATCTTCTTTATGTTCTTCGCTTCGGCGTCGTATTTACATGTTGTGGTGATTGTCTCCGCCGTTGGGTGTGATTTTGCTCCCATTTGGGATGCTTTATATATTATCTGTATTGTACCCGTTTTCGGGGCTAGTTTTTATAAAGGAGGTGCTGCCGAAATTTTCACGACGAAAAACTAGAGTTAGAGATTTTACTTATGATTTTCTAAATGATAAAACTATGTTTTTCTTCGTTGATCCAGATTTGGGCCATCAACTAAAACTTGTATATTGTTTCAGACTTAGAAAACCAGTTATGTATTATTTTGACCATAGAGTCGCGCGTTGTAGTATCATAGTTTTCATGTTGATTTTGAATTCCTTTTTAGTTTTGATCCTTGCCCTTTGGCGTTGTATATTATATTGCTTGCGTAGTTGTGACCGTCGATTGACGAAGAGCTAGCTCCCGTTTGGGGATGCCTTTTATTGTGCATATATATATTATTCATGTTGTACCCCGTTCGGGGCCATTATTTACAAAGGAAACTCTGCCGAATTTTCAGAAAAGAATATAGATTTTAAAAATGCATATTCGGCTTACTTATTTTAAAAACCTCATTTTTAAACATGTTTTCCTTACTTCTTAAAAACTAGTTTTCTTATTTACTCCTTCAAATGATTTTAGATTTCTAGGTTTTTGGCATAATTGAATTAGATGGGGTCCTATAGGCTTCATATGATTCAAGTGCCAGTCACGTACTACTTCGGGTCGTGACAAAGTTGCTATCAGAACGCTAGGTTAACGTTGGTTCGAGTCTAGGTTTGACTATGCGGAGCCTAGGGCGTTTATATATATACGGAACTTAGGCTTGACCTTACGGAACTTAGACTTAGTCGAGGTGGTATTATACCCGAACTTTCGTAGCGTAGGATGACTTTTGGTTGATGGAGTAGGTAGCTTAAGTAGAGTGACGTACCGTACGTATGTTCCGCGGCATATTTACGATACGCTACTCCGCTTATGAAACCTTAGGATGTACATTTCCTTGCACAGTATTATATTCATTCCTATGATCTATCCTCATCGATACTGGTTATGATTTTGCTGCTACGATTATACAGGCAGAGAGAGCTACGGCTAGAGTTGAGGTCAGCACGAGACCGTCATGAACGAGGACTGACCAGGGCGTGATTCCAGAGACGTACGATTGCATAGAGAGGCGTCGTCTTATTGTGTATTCGCGCCATGAGCGTTTGACCGATCGCTGTTACGAGATTTCCCGGATGTGCTGATCGGCACCAGAGGAATAGGCTACTGTTAGAGGCCAGCCAGAATGTGATGACCATTGATATATCGCTTATTCATGATGATTGAGGCGCTGTTCAGCGTACAGACGAATGAGCCAGTTGTTGCTGCAAATGACGAGATATCGCCCAGATGAGCTACTGCAGCATAAGTATATACTTAGAGATATGATGGAAGGTCGCTACTCACCCAAGGATGAATGACTAGGACATGTGGTTCGTTCGCTTACCCCGATGCGAGGTCATCAGATTGATTGATTCTAGCTAGAGACGACTTCACGCAGGTTCGTTGGTAGTCGATGGAGGCGATCGAATGTCAGAAACCCATATTCCAAGTTTAAAGTATTCGGAAAGACATGCAAGCGATTCTATGGACCCTCCAGAAGAATGAAATCCTAACTCGACATAATGACCGTGTGAAAGCCTTTGAACCTTAGGGTTTGCGGCAGTTCCACAGCGCCATTAGTGAGGCTTGGGTTTGCCCTTCTATGGCTGGTCCACCGATGCCATGGTATGTACTCGATACTATTAAACTGTACTCAAGATGTTGATCTTTTGGGGGATTATGAGGTTTTGACGAATCGATCAAAAGGTTCGACATCTTTCGGATATCATGTGATGGGACACATTGCTTGGGAGACTCCGGATATGAGTATAGCCGTTGGAGCGCAATCCATGCAGCCACGAGAAGACGAGTCCGAATTAGTCGACATTGGAACAAAGTGGAGTAAAGAGATCGCACGAGATTTCGACGAGATGACGCTCCACTCCGCTGACATCAGAGATGCGATATGCATGCAGAGGCGTTGGGATGCGACCAGTTTCCGAGGAAATGCTGTGCTGAGGACGCAGATGATCAGAGAAGTACCAGAACGGAATCGTCCCCGTTAACACACCTGACAGGGCCGATGAGCTAATGAATTGCGAGATTGGTAATCCAGAGAGGAGATAAGGACTCAGAGACAGAGGACGCCAGACCATGAACAGGAGGCAAGTAGATATCTTTTGCTGCTAGCATTGGATGCACCAACACCTTCTTGACTTTGAAGGAGGATATACTGACGACGGTATTTATGATTTGTGATTTTTGATTCGATTATCACGTATCCATCACCTTGGATTTCGGTATTTTGGGCGATCTATTCGCATGATTTAGTCTTGATGGCTGAGCTCCATGATATTTGTTGTCCTGCACCATGGTTGCACCTACTGGGTATTCATATTTGTGCATAGGATGCACCAGTTTTATACTTCATGCGTTTATCGCACCAGATTTACATTTCGTGCCTTTGTTGCACCGGATTTATATTTTGTGCGCTACGGTTGCACCTGACTTCGATTTGATGTCATTCAATATGTTGATTGTGATTTCATGCCTATTTTATACCTGATTTTGATTGAGCCGTATTGCATACCGTCAATTTTGATTCTGATATTGATGTTGATTTCTTGCACTCCATGCATTTGATTTGGACTTTACGCATGTTTGACGCTTGATGTTGGATTTCGTGATTTCGTGCATGTTGAATGCACATGATTTATAGTTTTATTCGTGCATGATGAATGCACCTGATTTGGATTTTCGCGTGTGTTGAGCGCATGTTTTGAGATGCGATTTTTGTGCACGCCGGATGCACTAAATCGAGATTTTCGTGCATGTCAGATGCACCAGATTTTGCTGTTAGGCACACACGTTGCCTATGACAGATGTTTCGTGCACACCCATTGCACCTAGAAGATATTTCTGTGCACATGTATGGCACATATGTGGATTTAGATTTCCGTGCGCACCAGACGCACAGGGTATTCTTATATACATTTTGGGATTGATTTCTTATGGAGCAGTACGTTTTTATGATAGTTGCTATATGTTTTCTTACTGAGCAGGACTAGTCAGAGGACAGTACCTGGACAGATTTTACATGCATTGATAGTTATCGAGGGTATTTCCAAAAAGCGAGCTATATACTCAGTATTTACCTATGTATCTGATATGATATGAAACATTTAAACAAGGAAACCCTTCTAAATTGTTTTCAAAACGGTGGAACGTACATATTAAACAAAAGATATATACATATACGGTTATTTTCTTACAACAGACGCCCGCCACTGTGCAGTGTTATACGCATCGCACAGTGACCTGAAAAGATTTGGCATGCATTTACTTCAGCTATTTACATGTATAGATTTGATGTCTACATGTATAGTTAAGATTTATATCATGTTGGTTTTATTTTGGATTTGACATTTGTGTCTTTACCATGACTCCGATGATTGCGGGATGCTTGACGGAGATTTGATTTTGAATTATCTGCTCATTTTTCATGCGCATGCATTGCGCTATGATGCGTTTTATGTATTGATGATTTCAGAGCCCCGACGACTTGGACTTTTTATTGAAATGTTTTAGAATTTGGGGGTTTAAATTTAAATTTGGGGACCGAATTTCTTTAAGGGGGAATATTGTAACATTTCAACAAAAAAATATATTATTTTTTGGGAATTTTTATAATTTAATATTAATTTTAATGAATATTTTAATATTTCGGTATAATTAAATACCGATAAATGGGGGGAAATTTGAAAAATTGTAGAAATTACTAAAAGAGGGTGTTTTATGTGAATTATGCAAATTTTAAGCTTTTATGATTAATTATATGCTAATTTAGTGCTAATCGCGATTAAAATCGCTAATCACGTTTTAAGATTGTTTTGTGCAAAACATGCACCATATCATTTTTACACTTGTTATTTATTTTCTTGCCTTTCCTTCATGTTTATATCATGGTTGAGAGTTATTAGAGAGGGGAAAAGAAAAGAAAAGGATTTGGATTAGAATAATAGGTATGGGTGAGAGAGAGAAAGGTGAGGGTCACTTTTGACTTAGCCATCGACTAAACTCACAACCTTCATCACATTTTCCTCTCCCTTCCTTCTCCTTGCTGTTGCTGCTGCTGCCTTCTCCTCCCTCCTCCACAAACCACCCCACTTCATCTCGAAAACACACCAAAAACCTCATACCCACTTCATAAAAATGATGCACAAGCTTTCAAGCAACCCTTTGGACCAAGAAAGTTTGAGTTTTGGAGCTGTAGAGGATTCTTCAGTGCAACATGAGGTATTTTTTCCATCACTAGTATAGAATTTACTTGCCTTTAGCAGCCATGTTAAAATTGTAACCGATATTGTGTGGTTTTGGGGAGTTTGAAAACTCGAGTCGAGGATTAGGGTTTTAGTTGAAATCAAAGGTGAAATTAGGGTTACTAGAGGCTATACAACCCCTGTGGTGATTGATTGGAGACCCAAACCAGAGACTAGAACCCGGAATATGGATTTAGAAACCCGATATCGGAAGAATTTTAGATTCTGTGAGTGTATTACGAAATCTGCTATCACCTGGAGACTCTGAAAATTATTTTGCAAACACATAGAGATAAGCAGGCACCCAGGAAGCTAACCCCAAAACCTGAGCCACCCCCTCCATGTTCTGGCCGCAGATTTAATCGATCTGGCCGCAAATTGCGGCCAGGGTAGGAGCTTTGGGTCTCGTGTTTGTTTTGTGACTTTATCTCCAGTAAACTAGACCCTTGGCATATGTAATTTCGGCTGATTTCACCTAGGGTGAAATTTGCGACCCTTTTCTATAGTTGCTGTTTTGATTCGTGTTTTCGTATTGCGTATTTTAAATTCTGGATTTGTATAATTGCGTTTTACATCGATTACGTGGCGTTTATATGACAATATCGAGGATTGTTTGATGGTTTGAAAGCGTAGTCTATAGGTTCTAACCTATAGGCCTTAGCATGATGTTTTGGTATTCCCGATATGATTTTAATATGCATTCCGATTATGTTATCTATGTTGGTACCTTCATGTGGATTCCAGGCGATGAAGAAGACGTCGACACCGACACGCAAGATGCAAGGTGAGTAGATTATATCTACGGGGGAAGTCGGGTGGATGGCGTATAGCACCCTCGCAGTTCGATGTCTAGTATACTATATATATATGATAGCTTATAGTGTGTCGTGGATATTTGAGATAAGATTAGGTGTACTAGGGTTAGATTAGGGCGTAGGAGTAAACTAGTTTAGTTCCTAGTTGCGAACCCTAGAATAGGCTTACATCCACACGCACACACCTGCATATTCGTTATACATATACTTAGGTGACGAGGATAGTGTATGATGTTTGGAGATGAGTCGATTGAGATTGGGCATAGTGCCATGAGATCGGTGATATTTTGTGATTCAAATTTTGGATAAGACATGTGATTTTAGCGGGCTTTTGGACGTGTGTTTCACACACACATTCGTAATTACCTAGATGGTATCGATTTGTACTAGACGTAGATCAGTACCCCAGATCATGAGATATGATGATAAGGATACCAGATAATTGATGAGAGGAATGTGATATTGACCCGTACCCAGTTTTTGGGATGCCGTACGATGATTTACCGTACGAGCTTTATATTGATGATAGATCCACACTCATGGCTCGAGGATGTCATATGATATTGTATCGCACGCGGTACCTTTGAGGCGGGATCACCGACTATTATATATATGTGTGTGTGTGTGTATCGACTCAGATTTAGGTGGTTTCCATACCCCTCCTGATTGACTTATTAGTTAGAGCCGTAGTTTTGCTAGTAGATGTTAGGCTAAGTTGAGGTCATACCTATTTCAAAACTAACGAATCGTGGGTATTCTAAAACATAGGCCAAGGATTCTACGGATATTTCAAAGGACGTATCTTTTCTTAAAAATACCGTAGCCCTTATTTCCAAAACACCGCAATTCGTGTTATTTCAAAAGGCATTACTGTATGACTTATATTTATATTAAATGCAGATTAGTTATAATTGTGTTTATCATTTAGCTCCCGCACATTATTGCTGTTTGCTCTGCATCGCATACTTATATTGTGATTTCGTATACCATTATTAAACTCATGCTGTTAGGACACCGGCACGATTATTGATGATGCATATGTTCCACGTACACCTGCTTGCCGGGTCACACACTTCATCATCGATAATTGCCATGTCACTACACTGTAGTACTGTTGCATTCAGGATATGATCTCTTGCATGGCATACTTGTGCACATACCCATTGTACACCCATATTTATATACATAAGTATTTGCACATACATAGATGATTCTGGCTTGATTAGAGATTTGGGAACCGCAAGATACTCCTTAAAACTGATTCATTTTAAAAGAGCGGTTTTCCCTCAATACGTGCATATTACTATTCCATATTATGATATACTGATATGCTTACATTTCTTTTACATGTTGCATACATCATGCTTTTGATTATACGCATTGAGATATGTTGTTTTTATGATATTTCTGGATTTGGGAACCGTGGATATTTCAAAAGAGATTATATAATTGATTTAAAAACCCGGTTACCCTTGATATGATATTTCAGTGCGTCCACCATGTGTTTTCTCGGTGCTGAGAGCAGCATGTGAAGCCCGATTCGAGGAGGCGGATGAGGCCGATTGCGGGTACATGGTGGACCCGGTATGGTACCCCGGGGCAAGAACGGATCTGCTGTGTAGCTAGACGGTGAGCCTGACAGAGGGACCACTACCTACCGGTGATTGTATTTTAGCTCGGTGGATATTCGGAGGATACCGACCGGAGTTGAGAGATGATATTGGTCGATCCGGACGGACGGGGCCATATATATATGAGGATTTACGTGCCGATGCTAGGCACAGGTTTCATGATGTTTTCGAGTGTCGATGCTTGGAACTCAGGTTCCATGATTTTGATATGTCGCGAGCGACACATGTTGATGTACATCCTCATACTTCCATGCATATGTTTATGATATTTACATGCGTGATGCTTATTGTCATTAGGTGACACGTGGACGATTTCCACATACATATATTGACATTGATGACATTGATCACATAGTTGGATGATATTCACATACTCATAGACTTCCTGATATAGTTGACATTGATTACATTGATCATACCTCATATTTTTGATATGTTACTACCTGAGGCACTGACACGAGCACTTGGTATTACACAGTATTGATGTTTGCCCTTGCCACCTTTTCTTGCTTCAGACTTATTCATTTGAGGTTTATATGTATATATCTGATCGTATTGACCTAGGATTATGTCATGCATACGATTTCTACTCTGCGGTGTTTTCTATTCACGAGTTGGCAACTCACCCCCGTTGTGCCACAGTTCTTGCAGGTTTTGCCGTACAGGTTCCATTGCGGCTTTTCTGGCACACTGCTTCCTTTCTGGGTGATTGCATTGGTAGGTGGGTTCACTCGCATCGTGACCACCCTTGTATTATTTTATTCAGTTATATCTAGTAATTCCATCAACCAAAACTTATATATTGTTTCAGACTTAGAAAACCAGTTATGTATTATTTCGACCATAGAGTCGCGCGTTGTAGTATCATGGTTTTCATGTTGATTTTGAGTTCCTTTTTAGTTTTGATTCTCGCCCTTTGGCGTTGTATATTATATTGCTTGCGTGGTTGTGACCGTCGATTCACGAAGAGCTAGCTCCCGCTTGGGGATGCCTTTTATTGTGCATATATATATTATTCATGTTGTACCCCGTTCGTGGCCATTATTTACAAAGGAAACTCTGCCGAAATTTTCAGAAAAGAATATAGATTTTAAAAATGTATATTCGGCTTACTTATTTTAAAAACATCATTTTTAAGCATGTTTTCCTTACTTCTTAAAAACTAGTTTTCTTATTTACTCCTTAAAATGGTTTTAGATTTCTGAGTTTTTGGCTTACTTGAATAAGATGGGGTCCTATAGACTTCATATGATTCAAGTGCCAGTCACGTACTATTTCGGGTCGTGACAGCAGCGGTATCCGTAGAAGTAGAAGAAGAAATCAGAAGCCCTGCCGCGACTATACTGAGGGTCGAACCTGCAAAACACTGTGGCACAACGGGGGTGAGTTGCCAACTCATGAATAGTAAATAACATCGTATAGATAATTGTAAGTATGCATGAAAAGCGATGATCTTAAATATGCAATCTGATGGCATAAATATAGCAATGCGGATATGCAGTAAAATCATGATCAAAGTACACCACCGGGGTACAACAACTACATGAAACAATGCATGTCTAATAAATCCTGAGTATGGAATAAAACATAAACCTCATGTATGTATCATCATCATAGAAAACCGATGTCTATCAACGACACCCAAATCCCAATATCTCAGGCACCATCAAGCTGATCGGCCCTTATATATATATATATATATATATATATCATCTCATAACTCCATGACGGTATCCTCCGGACATCCGTCGAGTTCTATAAAATCGTCGGTAGGTAGTGTTCCCTCTGCCAGGCTCATCGTCTACACCACAAAAATCATTTCTCGCCCCGGGGTACCATACCGGGTCCACCATGTACCCGGAAACGGCATCTGCCAACTACTCGAATCAGGTCTCGAAAACAAGCTCAGAACCGAGAAAACTCATGGTGGACGTCTCGAAATATCATATCAAAAGTGTTAGTTATGTGTATGCCCTAGAGGCCATTGTTGTACATATGATGTATATTATAGTGAATGCTTGGATATATATAGAGAGGACTTTCTTGCTCGATATGATAGTATGCTATCTGGTTTCACTTTATCTAAACATGTTAACAAATACTGTTTGTGATCACATGTTGATAAAGCCCTTAGGATATGTATTCGACTACTAGGACTATGATACAGATCATACTAATAGGGCCAGGGTAGTCTACGAGTACATCCTATAACTATTCCTAGTCGAGGGTGTATCGAGACAGGGCATTGATACTCCAGAATAGGCTACCGTATACGCATCTTGACCCATATGATGGGCGGTGGATGATGTCATATCCTTTGGTGTTGGAAATCAAAAATGGTATACGGGTGCCCAGTGGAGACTGGGTACACTGAACGGACTCGCCGAGAACTCCTGGATGGTATTATACCTATCGTCAGATAGCAGTTCTCCGGTGACACTGGTACAGGTTAGTCTGTAGACCCGAGATCGTCATAGAGTCTTGTGTGATTCCCACTGTGCTTTGATTTCCATCTTTCCACGTCCAAGAGGGTGTGCAAAACGGTGGCTTTTGGGTACAGTCCCGAATCACATGGAGGCAATGAGCGATAGGAGGGGTTTCATCTCTCCCGTTATAAGGAGTTGATGTTGTGCTGTGTTCGATTGGCTATAACTGGAAGTCCCTGGCCAGGGATGATATGGAGATTTATTGGTAAGAGTTATCAGTAGTTTCTCGACCCGTTGTGAGCCTTACATCGACACGACTTATCGGTTACTGGGGTCTGATGTTTACCACCCCTAGACTAGATATGCAACATATCAAACGAAGAGATCGGACTGTACGGGAGTGTTACTGATTGGATTTGCAGGAGAATGTACAGGATTGCTTGTTGATCTTCTTATTGCTTAATACACGGGTGGCTGTTACGTTTAGCTGACTGCTTGCAGCTTGTGGGTGTTTGATATGATCATCACCTGCTGCCTGTTAGGTCCACGTTACCCACCCCGGTTCTTTCGGGGAGACAGAATAGGTAAAAATCAAATTTTTTTCCCGATAGGTAACATGGACCGTTCATGAAGGATTGCTAAGCAAAAACTAAGATATAAACTACAAGTTTTAACTACTATGTAGAATGGTTATACCTAGGTCTTGAACTCCTTCTCTTCTTGTTGTTCTCCTCCTTGCCTGCTCCTTGTAGTAGCTTGAGTGGCTCCTCCCCGTCAACTCCTCTTTGCCAAAGATAGATCCACCCGAGGGCCTCGAACTTGAGCTCCTACCTCAACCTAGAGGTAACTAAGGTGCTTGGTTTGCTAAATCTAGAACCCTAGAATGAGTAGAGAGGTGTTATGGTGGCTTTGTCTCAAAAACTTATGATTTCCAACACATGGAACACTTAAGCTTTGAGAGATGAAGAAGAAGAGCTTTTGCAAAGAGAGAGAAAAAATATGATAGAATGAGAGCTCTCTTTTGCAACCATGCTCATATGAAAGAATAATGGATTAATAATAATAATTAAAAAGAAATTGTGATGTTGAGTAAGGAATGACCATTATCATTTCATAATAAATGCAATTTGCAAAGAACAAGAAGCATCTTTGATATGAAATGATTATGGTCAAAATGTCAACAAGGGTCAAAATGTCAACCATAGTCAAATGGTCAACCTAACCATCACACAATAATCCTTAATTATTATTATTAATCATATTCATCATTCTCATTAGAGTTTGGAAAATGTCAACGGTCAACAAGTCAACCAAAGTCAAATGGTCAACAACCCTAATGAGAATCCTTTGCCTCTGCCTCTGTCAACTGTGCATACACACCCGCATCCGCATTCTGAGGAACACGAATACAATGAGACAAAACCAATCCCAAAACAAATACTAGGATCTGGCTTAAACCAAAACCCACTTGTAATAACTGCCCGGACACCAAACGTGCACAAGTGCGCGAGTGTGAACGAACCCTGTCGCAAAACCATGCGACCTCTACTCTGTTTTGCCCAAAGGGGAGTAACCCTCTGTGTGGGACTCTAAAGGCTCGACACTACGCTGGCAGCGGGTTTAACCACAGGCCGCAAGCGGTACTAGCTGTACATAACGGTCCCCAGGTAGATGCCGACAAGAAGACTGATGAGGTAAACCCATCCGAACTCCTACTGAGCCTAAACGTGACAATTTCCATACAGTCCGGTCTGTTCGTCTGAGAGTATCGCATGGCGGGCCTAGGGGGCGATAAACGTCAGTCCCCTAATAGTAGTGCAAGTCGTGTCGGAGTGTAGCCCAAAACACCCTGAGAAACTACTGGTAACTCTATCAGCAAATCTCGCTTGCCCTGGCCAGAGACAACTATGTGTAATGGCTCTCTTAGACACAGCGCGATATCAACTCCCAATACCGGGAGAGACGAATCCTGTCTAACCGTCACTTCCTCCAAGTGCTTTGGGACTGCCCCCAACTACTACCTGTTTGCACGACTCAGTAGAGCCGTGGTAGGGTAGAAATCTAAGAACAGTAGGAACACACTCGAGGCGAAGTGACAGTGTCAAGTCAGCGGACTAGGCTGTACTCATGTGACCTGGGAACTGTTAACTGACGATAGGTATAATACCAATCAACAGTTCCCGACGAGTCATGTCCAGTGTACTCGTAACCTAACGAGCACCTACATACTATCTCCAGTACGACGTACTGATGGCTGTGGGACAGACCATCTCCCCTGCTGGGAAGAGAAGCGTATGCACCAGTCTACTCTGGAGTATCGATGCCCTGTCTCGATAATCCTATGACCAGGGACCAAAATAAGGATATGCTTATAGACTACCCAGCCCCCACTAGTGTGATCGCCAACATAACGCCGGTAGTCAAGCAAAGATCCTAAGGGCTCCATCAATATGTATTAGCGATATGTTAAAAGAAACATATACACATATTAAGATAGAAACAAACCAAGTAGCATACTACTATATCGAACAAGACTGTCGTAAAACCGTATATATATCCCAAGCCTCCAAAATGTATTATACAAACTAGTACTATACAATAATGGCCTCTAGGGCATACATATCTAACAATCTCCCACTTGCACTAAAGGCCAGTAATTGGTGTACCGCATACCCAACGTCTGCACTAAGGCGGGCTGCTGGCGTACCGCATACCCAATAGCTCAAAAAGTCACTCGAACTGTGTTTGAGGGAGGGCCTTTGTGAATGGATCCGCCGTGTTGTCTTTTGTGTCCACTCTCCGTACCTCGATCTCCTGGCGATCAATGATCTCCCTGATCAGGTGATACCGCTTTAAGATGTGTCTGGATTTCTTATGGGACCTTGATTCCTTCGCTAAAGCTATAGCCCCATTGTTATCGTAATACAAAGGTATTGGGTCAACAATGGACGGAACCACCTGAAGTTCACTAATGAACTTCTTCATCCAGACCGCCTCTTTTGCGGCATCGCTTGCAGCAATGTATTCTGCCTCCATCGTCGAGTCTGCGACGGTATCCTGTTTGGAACTCCTCCAACACACCGCCCCTCCGTTGAGGGTAAACATAAAACCCGAGACAGACTTGCTGTCATCTTTGTCACTCTGGAAGCTTGAATCAGTAAAGGACTCGACCTTGAGGTCTCCATTACCGTAAACCAGGAACATCTCCTTAGTCCTTCTCAGGTACTTGAGAATGTTCTTCACTGCCGTCCAGTGGCCCTCACCTGGGTCTGACTGATACCGGCTCACCACGCTCAGCGCGTAAGCTACATCTGGTCTTGTACATAGCATCGCATACATTATAGATCCTACCGCCGAAGCGTAGGGTATAGTGCTCATACGAACCCTCTCCTCGTCAGTCGTAGGAGACATCTTCTTGGAGAGGGTGATTCCGTGCAATGCGGGTATATTACCATGCTTAGAATCTTCCATATTAAATCTCTTTAGTACGGTCTCTATGTACCTGGACTGCGAAAGTCCCAGTAATCTCTTGGATCTATCTCTGTAGATCTTGATCCCCAGAATGTACGAGGCATCACCCAGGTCATTTATGGAGAACCATTGTTACAAGAATAGCTTAACCGATTGTAACATAGGAATGACATTTCCTATCAAAAGAATGTCGTCCACGTACAAGACTAAGAACACGACAGTTCGTCCTACAATCTTCTTATAGACACATGGTTCATCTTTGTTCTTGATGAAATCAAATTCCTTGATTGTTTCATCAAAACAGATGTTCCAGCTCCGCGATGCCTGCTTTAATCCATAAATGGATTTAAGCAGCTTGCACACCTTCCCGCTGCTCCCACTGTCTACAAAACCTTCTGGCTGATCCATGTAAACGCACTTTTCCAAACAGCCGTTTAGAAAAGCCGTTTTTACGTCCATTTGCCAGATTTCATAGTCATAGAAGGCAGCAATGGCAAGTAGGATCCGAATGGATTTGAGCATAGCCACTGGAGAAAAAGTTTCTTCATAGTCCACACAGGTCTTTGACGAAAACCTTTTGCAACGAGTCTAGCCTTAAAGGTTTCCACCTGCCCATCCACACCAAGTTTCCTTTTGTAGATCCATTTGCATCCAATGGGTTTTACCCCAGGTGGAGCAATATCCAAGGTCTACACTTTATTGGTGTACATGGACTCCATCTCGGATTGTATTGCATCCAGCCACTTATCAGAGTCCCTACTGATAATGGCCTGCCTGAAACTGGTAGGGTCATCTTCTTCCAAGATGCAATCCTCTCGATCCCCGTCTATGAGAAAACTATAGTATCTCTTGGGTGGATGAGAAATCCTACCAGATCTGCGTAGTGGCTGAGGTTCGTCTTGGACTATTTCTGGTTCTACTAAACCCTCAGTTTGAGTTTGTGGATCAGATATTTCATCCAGTTCTACCGTGCTCCCACTTATTTCTTTTGCAAGAAATTGCCACTCTAAAAAAGTGGCACGACGAGCAACGAACACCTTCTGTTCCTCAGTGTGGTAGAACAGATATCCCAGAGAATTTCTAGGATATCCCACAAACTTGCACAAAACTGACCGAGCCTTAAGCTTGTCCGGATTTTGTACTTTTACATAGGCCGGACAATCCAATATCTTAATACGTTCAAGATACGGTTTTTTACCACTCTATATTTCATATAGAGTCTTAGTCATAGATTTAGATGGAACCTGATTCAGTAAGTATGCCGCTGTTTCTAGCGCAAGTCCCCAGAATGAAAGAGGTAACTCAGCATTACTCATCATGGATCGAACCATATCTAAAAGGGTACGATTCCTTCTCTCCGATACACTGTTGTGCTGTGGTGTATAAGGAGGAATAAGCTTGTCACGACCCGAAAGAGCACGTGACTGGCCCTTGAACCTTATGAAGTCTATAGGACTCCATCTGATCCAAGTAAGCCAAAAGCCCAGAAATCTCAAACCATTTTAAGAGTAAGTAAAGAAAACTGGTTTTTAATGAAGTGAAGGAAAACATGTTTGAAGTCAAGGTTTTTAAATAACTAAGCCGAATGTGCATTTTTAAAATGTAAAGTCTTTTCAAAAAATTTCGGCAGAGTTTCTCTTGTAAAAACTGGCCCCGAACGGGGTACAACAAGAACAATTTATGTGCAATGATAAAAGGCATCCTCAAGCAGGAGCTAGCTCTTCGTCAAACGACGGTCACAACCACACAAGCAATATAATAAACAACGCCGAATGGTGAGGGTCAAACCAAAAGAAACTCAATAAGCATGAAAACCGCAATACTACTAAGCGCGACTCTAAGGTCGAATAATACATCACTAATGTCTAAGTATGAAACAATATACAAGTTTTCGTTGATGGAATTCTAGATACAATGAATAATACAAGTACAATGGTGGTTCTTGATGCAAAAGAACCCACCTACCAAAAGCAATTCACCCGCAAGGAAGCAGTGTGCCAAAAATGCCGCAATGGAACCTGTACGGCAAAACCTGCAAGAACTGTGGCACAACGGGGGTGAGTTGCCAACTCGTGAATAGAAATATCTACAAGCAGAAACCGAAAGCAAGACATAATCCTATATCAATACGATCAGATAAATAAACCTCAAAGAATAAGCCTGAAGCATGAAAAGGTGGCAATGTAACATCTAATCGTGTATGTAGTACTAAGTACCCGTGCCAGTGCCTCAGGAAATAACATGTCATAAACATAAGGTATGTCTGCATGAAGTAAATATGATGAAGTATCAAAATGAAAGTTAGTACACATATATTAGCGTCCCATTCCACTAATATTGGTGTAAGGGTATATATAACAGTGCCCTCATACCCTGTTATATATACAAGTGAAATATGATCAATGTAATGAAAGTCTGTATATATGTGGATCCCGTCCACCTGTCACCCAATGACAATATGCATCATGCATGTAAATGTGAGGATATAATCAAACTATGGAAACATCATGAAACCTGTGCCTAGCATCGGCACGTAAATCCTCGTCCATATGGGGCTCCGTCTGCGGTATCGGCTCTCGACCCCGGCAGCACGGGTCAACCCATGTCCATCTCTCAACTCCGGTCGGTATCCCCCGGATATCCGCCGAGCTCAAATACAATCACCGGCAGGTACTCGCCCACCTCTAGGCTCAATCGGCATAATCCTTCGATCTTCTTGCCGAGGGGAACCATACCGGGCCCCACCATGTACCCTCATACGGCACACACTCCTTGTATGGGGTATATAATCAGAACCGATAAATCTCATGGTGGCTGCGCAAATATCATGTCAAGAAAACCGGGTTTTTCAAATAAGTACATACTCTCTTTTGAAAAATCCCCACGGTTCCTAAATCCAGAAATATCATGAAAACGAATATCTCAATGCGTATAATCAGAAAACATGATGTATGTGACATATAAATGAGATGCAGGTATAACAGTATATCATGCAACATAGAATACTGGTATGCACATACAAAGTCATATCCTGATGCAATAATACTATGTGTAGTGACATGGCAATTATCGATGATGAAGTGTGTGAGCCGACAAGCAAGTGTACGTGGAACATATGCATCATCGATAAAGGTGCTGGTGTCCTAACAGCATGATGGTAATATAGCAATAAACACATGCAAGGCGATGTGAAAACGAATAATCAGTGCAACAGTGAAGAATCTATACCAATATGTACATGTCATGCAGTGGTGCCATTTGAAATAAGACGAATCGGGGTTTTGGTAAATAAGGGTTACGGTGTTTTTAAGAATAGATACGTCTTTTGAAAATACCCGTAGAATCCCTTTACTTGTCCTTAAGGTATTCCCGATTCGTTAGTTTTGAAATAGGTATGACTCGGGTCTTGTCTAACATCTACTAAGCCAGGTCCATCAGGAGGTGTATGGAAACCACCTAAATCTGAGTCGATATGTATATAGATATAATAGTCGGTGATCTCGCCTCAATAATATCGCGTACGATACAGTATATCGTAAGACATCCTTGAGTCATGAGTGCGGATCTATCATCAATATAGGCTCGTACGGTAAATCGTCGTACGGCATCCCAATAGCCGGGTACGTGTCAATATCACACTATCTCATCACATCTCAGGTATCACTATCATCATATCACATAATCTGGGATACTGATCTAAGTCTAGTACAACTGATACCATCAATATACTGCGTGTGCAATCACACGTTCCAAGGCCCGCTAGAGATCATGTATCGTATCCCAAATACGAATCACATCAAATCGCCGATCTCGCGGCACAAAGCCCAACATCATCGACTCATCTCCAATGCCATCCAATATCATTAAACACAGTGCAAGTATAATAAATATGCAAGGGTGTGCGTGTAGGTGTAAATCTATTCTAGGGTTCGCGACTATGAACTACACTAGTTGCTTCTAACCCTATACTATCCATAATACACCTAACTATCATATAATATATCAACTACGGACTGCGGGGATGCTATACGCCATCCACCCGACTTCCCCCTGTAGATATAATCTACTCACCTTGCGTCTTCATTATCGACGTCACCACGCATTTGCTTGTCGTCCCGAAGTCTTCATGGGTACCTACATATCAAAGTATCGTATATGCGCATTAAAACCAAATCAAAGCTAAAACGGCATACGAAACCCAAAACGATACGATAAGGGGCCTATAGGTTAGAACCTATGGCACGCCTTCAAAACCATCAATAAATCCTCTATATCGTCGTATAAACGCCAAATAGTCGAGGTAAATCACAAGACACAAATTCAGAATTAAGAATACGGAATACGGAAACACGAATCCAAAACAGCAACTTAAGAAATATGTTCCAGATTTCACCCTAGGTCAAATTAGACAAATCTATATATACCAGGGTTCTAAAATATACATGTAGGAGCTCTGGAACCAAAACGAGACATTTTGGTGCTGGTCGGGCCGCAAATTGCGGCCAATTGGGTTAAATTTGCGGCCGGGAAAGGGAAGTAGGGGCTAGGGTTCTGGGGTTAGCTTCCTTGATGCCTGCACATGTCACTGTCAAATCAATTTTATTTTCAGAGTCTCGGGTTGATAGCAGATCCCAAATAACCTTCACAGATTTCACAAATTTTCCGATATCGGTTTCTAAAATCCGTATTCTGGGTTTAAGCTTCAGGTTTGGGTCTCAATTCATACACTATGGTGTTGGTGTAGCCTCTATTGAGCTCAATTTCCCATCACAACTCATAATTTCCTCAAACCCTAACTAGGTTTTCCTTAACTCCATAATATCAAACAATATCGGTTCAATCTAAACATGGGGGTAAAGGAAATGCTAAAACTAAGTTAATGATCCAGAAAATACCTCATTTGGCAACTCAAGAATTTTCTTGAGTTGCCCCTAGTGGCCAAAATCCTTGCTTCTTTAGTCCAATGTGTAGATCTTGAGCTTGTGCACACTTTTAATGAAATGAGAGTGGGGTTTTGGGATTGTATTTGAGATGATTTGGGGCTTTGTAGTGGGGAGGGAGATGAAGGAGCAGCAGCAGCAGGAGAAAGGAGAAGAGGGAGGGAAATGAGGGGAGGAAAATGGCTAAGTGTTTAGTCAAAGGTGCCCATACCTCTCTTTCCCACCAAACCTCATTCTTTATTCTTTTCCCATTTCTTATTCTCTCAAAATCCTTCTCCCAAGAATAGTAAACCCGAAGTGAACCATGGCAAGAAAATGCACAAGTGTGAAAAAGTGATATGTGCATATTTTGCAAAAAAATGCTAAAAACCGATTAGCGATTTTTAATCGCGATTAGCACTAATTTAGCATATAACCAATCAATTAAACTTAGAAACAGTATAATTCTCTAATTTACCCTATTTTAGAATTTTCCATAATTTTTCCAAAAATTTTCCCCTTTATTTGTATTTAATAATACCAAAATATTAAAATATTCAATAAAATAATATTAAATTATAAAAATTCCCAAAAATAATATTTTTATTATTTCGAAATGTTACAATCTACCCCCTTTAAATAATTTCGGTCCCCGAATTTAAATTTAAACCCCCAAATAAAAAAACATTTCGGTAAAATCCAATTTGTCGGGGTTCCGAAAACATCAATACATAGCGAATATCATCAAAGTGTACTGCTCTACTAGAAATCAATTCACAAAATGTATATACAAGAATATCCTGTGCGTCTGGTGCGCAAGGAATCAAAATCCATATATGTGTCATACAGGTGTACAAAACAACATCTAGGTGCAACTGGTGTGCACGAAACATCTGTCATAGGCAACGTGTGTGCCTGACAGCAAAATCAGGTGCATTTGACATGCACGAAGAATCCCGATTTAGTGCATCTGGCGTGCACCAAAATCGTATATCAAAACACTAAAGGTGCATGAAAACTATGCTGGAAGTGCAAATCAAACCACTGCATAAGATAGGCGTAAAATCTCAATCAATAGCTCAAATGTAATAACTTATGTGCAATATATAAATATCCAGTGGGTGTATGAAACAATATCATGAAACTCAGTCATCAAAACTAAATCATGCAATAGAACACCCAAAATACCAAAATCCAAGATGACGGATACGTGATAATCGAATCACAAAATCACAAATCATAAATACCCTCGTCGGTAGTTCCTCCTTCAAGGTCGAGAAGGAGTCGGTGCACCCAATGCTAGCAGCGCAAAATATCTACTTGCCTCTTGCCCACGGTCTGGTGTCCTCTGTCTTTGAGTCCTTATCTTCTCTGCGGATTACCTATCTCGAAATCAATCGGCTCATCGGCCCTGTCAGGTGTGCTAACGGGGACGATTCCGTTCTGGCACTTCTCTGGTCATCTCTCGATCAATCCTCACGACCACTCGTAAAGCAGCATGTCACTGGCGTCGGCCTCTGGTTCTCTGAATGCACATCACACATCTGATCCTGGGTGCAAACATCATTGCAGCAATGTCCTGGAAGGGATCCTGCTCAAGGTCTCTTCCAATCATACCTATGCCGATCTGTACGGAGGCTGGCTCTCTTGCATAATCTCTTCTCACTCGATGGACATCTGTGTCCTCAGCACAACATTTTCTCGGAAATTGGTCACATCCCAACGCCTCTGTAAGCATATCAGGTCTCTAGTCTCGACGGAAAGCAATGACAGCTCGTCAGCGTCTCGCATGAACCTCTGGTTCCACCTGTCTCTATCGTCGTCCACTATGATGTCACGCCATGCTATCTACGCACTGCACTGTTCTCGGCCACGGTCAATCCGAAATCTCTCGCACGGACTCGAAATCGCGTACTCTATAGCTTCATCACTCTGTAGAAGATTTCTGGCCGAACAGGTCCTCGGGAACACGTCCCAACCATCGGAGGAATACTCAATATTCGTCCGTCCTTGATCAATTCGCAACGCATCTGGGTAAGGTCCTTTATCCGAACCTGTTCAACTACCTTGTCGACGATGCCAAACTCTGGCCTGCTGGGTGTGCGCAATATGACCACCCCTGGGTCTAGGTCTTCTCGTATCGTATTCCAGAAAGGTCCGGTCGAGGTTTCTCTCTCAAATCTCATTCCTGCCGAATTGCCCGGAAGTCATCATCCATTGCTGAAGCTAATTCTTATTCCGGAACGGCTGCATACTTATCGCGCTTCTTTCTGGAAGATATATCCATATACAACGCCTCTGGGTGCGTATCACATCTCTGATGTCAGTGGAGTGGGACGTCATCTCGTCGAAATCTCTTGCGAACTCTTTTCTTCACTCTGCCTTATTGTCGACTGATTCAGACTCGTCTCAACGTGGCTGCATGGACTGTGCTCCAACGGTTATACTCGTATCTGGAGTCTTCCAAGCAATGCATCCCATCACATGATATCCGAATGATGTCGAAACATTCGATCGACTCGTCAGAACCTTATAATCCCCCAAGAGATCAACGTCTTGAGTACAGTTTAATAGTATCGAGTACATGCCACAGCGTCGGTGGTCCAGCCGTAGAAGGACAAACCCAAGCCTCACTAATGGCGCCGCGGAACTGCCGCAAACCCTAAGGTTCAAAGGCTTTCACACGGTCATTAAGTCGAGTTAGGGTTTCATTCTTCTAGAGGGTCCATAGAATCACCTGCATGTCTTTCCGTATACTTTAAACTTGGAAAATAGGCTCCTGACATTCGATCGTCTCTATCGACTCTCAACGAACCTGCGTGAAGTCGTCTCTAGCTGGAAACAATCTATCTGATAACCTCGCATCGGTAAACGAACGAACCACATGTCCTAGTCATTTATCCTCAGGTGACTAGCGGCCGTCCATCATATCTCTAAGTATATGCTCATGCTGCAGTAGCTCCAACCATCTGGGCGATATCTCGTCATTTGCAGCAACAACTGGCTCATTCGCCTGTACGCCGAACAGCGCCTCAACCCTCCAGGAAAGGCAATACATTGGCGGTCATCTCTGAATCGGTCTGCTCTAGATCTGAGTAAAACTCTCCACACTGGAAATCTTCAACTCAACTAGGCCCGCTCCGGCGCATAAATCGGACGAATCACCTTCGTCTCTCAAACCGGGTAGACTAGCTATCGTATGTCTCATATCTGCCGGGAAGCTCCGGCAACCTCAGCTTGTAAGCTCCGGAAGCGACATCCTGTCAATCTCAGCAACAGCCGGTCCATCTGTCTGCACGGTAGGCGACATCATAATCTCTGAGGTATGCTGTACATCAACAGTCCTCTCTCAACTGGCAGCCCTAACAATGGCCCGATCATCCGGTGCAAGACCAAGCACTCGCCTCCACTAGAGGTCACCGTCACCAATACTAACTCGAGACGTTCCCATGTCACCAGAAAACACAATGGTCGGCCCTCGTACCAAACGAGCTCACACTGACCATAACCCTAGCAGCAGCCCAAACTGCGCTCAACATGGTGACAGGAACCTCAATCGAGTATCGAAGGGAGCAGATCAATGGCAAGAAAGAGAACAACTGATCCAGAGCGGATACATGATCATAAGGAGGAACAACATCAATGAAGGTATGATCATGAAACTAATAGAATCGAGGATCTCAAATGGATGTATAATCATGAATAGGAAGAGAGTCACTGATCTCGAAAATATGTACATCCTAAGGTTCCTTAAGCGGAGTGGCGTGTCGTAAGTATGCCGCGGAACATACCCACGGTACGTCACTCTACTTTAGTCACCTATTCCATCAACCAAGGGTCATCCTACGCGACGAAAGTTCGGGTCTAATACCCCCTCGACTAAGTCTAAGTTCCGTAAGGTCAGGCCTAGGTTCCGTATACATATAAACGCCCTAGGCTCCACATAGTCAAACTTAGACTCGAACCAAGGTCAACCTAGCGCTCTGATACCAACTTTGTCACGACCCGAAAGAGCACGTGACTGGCCCTTGAACCATATGAAGTCTATAGGACTCCATCTGATCCAAGTAAGCCAAAAGCCCAGAAATCTAAAACCATTTTAAGAGTAAGTAAAGAAAACTGGTTTTTAAAGAAGTAAAGGAAAACATGTTTGAAGTCAAGGTTTTTAAATAACTAAGCCGAATGTGCATTTTTAAAATGTAAAGTCTTTTCTAAAAATTTCGGCAGAGTTTCTTTTGTAAAAATTGGCCCCGAACGGGGTACAACAAGAACAATATATGTGCAATGATAAAAGGCATCCCCAAGCAGGAGCTAGCTCTTCGTCAAACGACAGTCACAACCACACAAGCAATATAATAAACAACGCCGAATGGCGAGGGTCAAACCAAAAGAAACTCAATAAGCATGAAAACCGCAATACTACTAAGCGCGACTCTAAGGTCGAATAATACATCACTAATGTCTAAGTCTGAAACAATATACAAGTTTTGGTTGATGGAATTCTAGATACAATGAATAATACAAGTACAATGGTGGTTCTTGATGCAAAAGAACCCACCTACCAAAAGCAATTCACCCGCAAGAAAGCAGTGTGCCAAAAATACCGCAATGGAACCTGTACGGCAAAACCTGCAAGAACTATGGCACAACGGGGGTGAGTTGCCAACTCGTGAATAGAAATATCTACAAGCAGAAACCGAAAGCAAGACATAATCCTAGGTCAATATGATCAATAAATAAACCTCAAAGAATAAGCCTGAAGCATGAAAAGGTGGCAATGTAACATCTAATCGTGTATGTAGTACCAAGTACCCGTGCCAGTGCCTCAGGAAACAACATGTCATAAACATAAGGTATGTCTGCATAAAGTAAATATGATGAAGTATCAAAATGAATGTCAATACACATATATTAGCGTCCCATTCTACTAATATTGGTGTAAGGGTATATATAACAGCGCCCTCATACCCTGTTATATATACAAGTGAAATATGATCAATGTAATGAAAGTCTGTATATATGTGGATCCCGTCCACCTGTCACCCAATGACAATATGCATCATGCATGTAAATGTGAGGATATAATCAAACCATGGAAACATCATGAAACCTGTGCCTAGCATCGGCACGTAAATCCTCGTCCATATGGGGCTCCGTCTACGGTATCGGCCCTCGACCCCGGCAGCACGGGTCAACCCATGTCCATCTCTCAACTCCGGTCGGTATCCCCCGGATATCCGCCGAGCTCAAATACAATCACCGGTAGGTACTCACCCACCTCCAGGCTCAATCGGCAAAATACTTCGATCTTCTTGCCGAGGGGAACCATACCGGGCCCCACCATGTACCCTCATACGGCACACACTCCTCGTATGGGGTATATAATCAGAACCGATAAATCTCATGGTGGCTGCGCAAATATCAAGTCAAGGAAACCGGGTTTTTCAAATAAGTACATACTCTCTTTTGAAAAATCCCCACGGTTCCCAAATCCAGAAATATCATGAAAACGAATATTTCAATGCGTATAATCAAAAAGCATGATGTATGTGACATATAAATGAGATGCAGGTATAACAGTATATCATGCAACATAGAATACTGGTATGCACATACAAAGTCATATCCTGATGCAATAATACTATGTGTAGTGACATGGCAATTATCGATGATGAAGTGTGTGAGCCGACAAGCAAGTGTACGTGGAACATATGCATCATCGATAAAGGTGCTGGTGTCCTAACAGCATGATGGTAATATAGCAATAAACACATGCAAGGCGATGTGAAAACGAATAATCAGTGCAACAGTGAAGAATCTATACCAATATGTACATGTCATGCAGTGGTGCCATTTGAAATAAGACGAATCGGGGTTTTGGTAAATAAGGGTTACGGTGTTTTTAAGAATAGATACGTCTTTTGAAAATACCCGTAGAATCCCTTTACTTGTCCTTAAGGTATTCCCGATTCCTTAGTTTTGAAATAGGTATGACTCGGGTCTAGTCTAACATCTACTAAGCCAGGTCCATCAGGAGGTGTATGGAAACCACCTAAATTTGAGTCGATATGTATATAGATATAATAGTCCATGATCTCGCCTCAATAATATCGCGTATGATAAAGTATATCGTAAGACATCCTCGAGTCATGAGTGCGGATCTATCATCAATATAGGCCCGTACGGTAAATCGTTGTACGGCATCCCAATAGCCGGGTACGGGTCAATATCACACTATCTCATCGCATCTCAGGTATCACTATCATCATATCACATAATCTGGGGTACTGATCTAAGTCTAGTACAACTGATACCATCAATATACTACGTGTGCAAGCACACGTCCCAAGGCCCGCTAGAGATCACGTATCGTATCCCAAATACGAATCACATCAAATCGTCGATCTCGCGGCACAAAGCCCAACATCATCGACTCATCTCCAATGCCATCCAATATCATCAAACACAGTGCAAGTATAATGAATATGCAAGGGTGTGCGTGTAGGTGTAAATATATTCTAGGGTTCGCGACTATGAATTACACTAGTTGCTTCTAACCCTACACTATCCATAATACACCTAACTATCATATAATATATCAACTACGGACTGCGGGGGTGCTATACGCCATTCACCCGACTTCCACATGTAGATATAATCTACTCACCTTGCGTCTTCATTATCGACGTCACCATGCATTTGCTTGTCGTCCCGAAGTCTTCATGGGTACCTACATATCAAAGTATCGTATATGCGCATTAAAACCAAATCAAAGCTAAAACGGCACACGAAACCCAAAACGATACGATAAGGGGCCTATAGGTTAAAACCTATGGCATGCCTTCAAAACCATCAATAAATCCTCTATATCGTCGTATAAACGCCAAATAGTCGAGGTAAATCACAAAACACAAATTCAGAATTAAGAATACGGAATACGGAAACACGAATCCAAAACAGCAACTTAGGAAATATGTTCCAGATTTCACCCTAGGTCAAATTAGACAAATTTATATATACCAGGGGTCTAAAATATACATGTAGGAGCTCTGGAACCAAAACGAGACATTTTGGTGCTGGTCGAGCGGCAAATTGCGGCCAATTGGGTTAAATTTGCGGCCGGGAAAGGGAAGTAGGGGCTAGGGTTCTGGGGTTAGCTTCCTTGATGCCTGCACATGTCACTGTCAAATCAATTTTATTTTCAGAGTCTCGGGTTGATAGCAGATCCCAAATAACCTTCACAGATTTCATAAATTTTCCGATATCGGTTTCTAAAATCCGTATTCTGGGTTTAAGCTTCAGGTTTGGGTCTCAATTCATACACTAGGGTGTTGGTGTAGCCTCTACTGAGCTCAATTTCCCATCACAACTCATAATTTCCTCAAACCCTAACTAGGTTTTCCTTAATTCCACAATATCAAACAATATCGGTTCAATCTAAACATGGGGGTAAAGAAAATGCTAAAACTAAGTTAATGATCCAGAAAATACCTCATTTGGCAACTCAAGAATTTTCTTGAGTTGCCCCTAGTGGCCAAAATCCTTGCTTCTTTAGTCCAATGTGTAGATCTTGAGCTTGTGCACACTTTTAATGAAATGAGAGTTGGGTTTTGGGATTGTATTTGAGATGATTTAGGGCTTTGAAGAGGGGAGGGAGATGAAGGAGAAGCAGCAGCAGGAGAAAGGAGAAGAGGGAGGGAAATGAGGGAAGGAAAATGGCTAAGTGTTTAGTCAAAGGTGCCCATACCTCTCTTTCTCACCAAACCTCATTCTTTATTCTTTTCCCATTTCTTTTCCTTTTCTTATTCTCTCAAAATCCTTCTCCCAAGAATAGTAAACCCAAAGTGAACCATGGCAAGAAAATGCACAAGTGTGAATAAGTGATATGTGCATGTTTTGCACAAAAATGCTAAAAACCGATTAGTGATTTTTAATCGAGATTAGCACTAATTTAGCATATAACCAATCAATTAAACTTAGAAACGGCATAATTCTCTAATTTACCCTATTTTAGAATTTTCCATAATTTTTCCAAAATTTTTCCCATTTATTTGTATTTAATAATACCAAAATATTAAAATATTCAATAAAATAATATTAAATTATAAAAATTCCCAAAAATAATATTTTTATTATTTCTAAATGTTACAAAGCTGAGAGAGAATACCATTCTCTTCTAAGTAATCTCGGAATTCCGTGCTTAAGTACTCCCCTCCTCTATCAGACCGGAGGATCTTGATACTTTTGCCTGTCTGGTTCTCTACTTCGTTTCTGAATTCCTTGAATTTCTCAAAAGTTTCAGATTTGTGTTTCATTAGATACACATATCCGAACCTAGAGAGATCGTCAGTGAATGTGATGAAGTACGAGAACCCACCCCTTGCATGTATAGACATTGGACCACATACATCACTATGTATGAGTCCTAAGAGCTCTGTTGCTCTTTCTCCATGTCCGGTGAACGGAGATTTGGTCATCTTCCCTTTGAGACAAGACTGACAAATTTTATAAGATGAAAACTCGAACGTATTCAAGAGTCCATCTTTATGCAACTTACTTAGTGTTTTCTCTCCGATATGACCAAGTCTACAATGCCATAAGTAGGATTCATTCGTATCTGAATTCTTTCTCTTGCGTGTGTTTTGTACATTGAGAATTGTATTCTGATTTAGAACGTAGATACCATTACACAGTGTACCTTCTGCAACCAGTACCTTATGAAGGTAGATGTTCATGATATTTCTATCAAGAACAAAGTTATATCAATCTTTATCGAGTAAAGAAACTGATATGATGTTGCAAACCATGGAAGGTACATAGTAGCAATCGTTCAAAATCATAGTTTGCCGTTTGGCAACACTAGGTGATATTCACCGACGGCTGCAGCATTAACTTGTGCTCCGTTCGCTACTCTGAGCGACATATCACCATGTGCAACTTTCCTACTTTTTCTCAGTCCCTGCAATAAATTACAGATATGAGATCCTATCCGGTATCAAGTACCCAGGAGGTAGGGCTGACCGTAAAGCAGTTCTCAATTACAAGAACAGCTGAACTAGATGCAAAACCATGCTTCTTCTTCAACTGGGCATCCTTGGAATCCATACAATCCTCTTTCCCTTGCTCATACTTATGACTGTTGTCACAAGTTAGAGCCGAACCGACATTCCGCAGCCCCGAATAAGAATTCGGATCAGTCAAGCGATACATTTTATTATCTTGATTAGGGCGTGAAATGCTTGCTCCCTGGAGAGAGAGAAAAGAAACACTCAGCATGCGCTCTTGCAAGATTAGATTGGTTTATTAGTTTATTTAACCAGGATGGCTCCTACTGTTTCCTCAAATTCTTCTTCAAACCTTTAAAAGAAGAACTAGTGAGGATTAATCGCACGTTACAATACTTGCTTAACCTTTCAGCCAGGCTAGTGTTGGTACTTCGAGGGAGGTTTTCCAACGCTTTCGCGAAGTTCCTTAATTAAATAACCTCTTTTCCCTGGAGGCGTAGCCCCACTAACACCGTTTTAGACACCTACTTCGTTTATAGCATTGATTGTTAAGTGAAATAATCTCCCGAGAGTAATCCAACTCATTAGTGGGATCGGGATCCAACTATCATTGTGTGATGACCTAGATGGAATCCACTCTAGTCACCACACTCCATAAGGTATGCTAAATCTGCAAGTTTCAGTTTCTTTAGAAACTCCCGATGTGGATTTTTGCCCCTAACGGTTTATGACCTTGACAATGCCAACATATCATAAACCGCTAGTCAAGTTCGGCCCGTCATTATCTTGATTAACTTAGACCCACCCGCATACCTCTTGACAATGCCAACATAGCTATGCGATTGTCCTAAATAATCTGAAAAATAAAACTGCAAACAAGCAATACTTAGCTACCGATCACTACGCCTTGACAATGCCAAAATACGTAGCTCAAATACTAAGTAGTACTTGTAGGAAATGACGGAGGGCTACGGCTGGGTTTTTGGCGAAAAACCCGTTAACGTAATGAACTTGATATCGATGAAGGAACCTGATAACCTTTTTAAAATTATAGTGACGAAAACTTTTGCTAAAGAGGTCACTCCCTGTGAAGGGATCTCGGCTCTTTCCTCGTCGAATGAGGTGCAGGATATTCCAAACTGAATAGCTCAATGCAAAGCAAGAATAATCGACTCTAGTGAAGTTATTACCCTGACGCAAACTTTTGTCCAAGGGGCCACTCTCGATGAAGGGATCTCGGCCCTTGCCTCATCGAATGAGGTGCTGGGCGTTTATAACCGAATACCTCTATGCAAAACAAAAGAGAACGTCCTTGCAATAACAGCTTTTTGAAAATTCCAACAACGTCTTTTAGGTTTGTTTTCTTGCATTAATTTAATGCGCCCCATCATTTAATCCAACCATTGCAGAAAACAACGAAAATATGAAGTACGCTTATGCCATCCGCATTCGCCATGGGGCCCCGTCATCACCCATTAGGTTACTTAACTAATGACAGAGCGGGGGCTGGACTAGCACGGATGCAAAACATAAGCAACGCCTAAATAGATATCATATATAGATATATATACATTCGTCAGATGCAATGATAGCCATTCCAGATCACAGATGAACACATTGGATATGCTAGGAATCCGCATTTCGTTCGAGCCTGCAACGAAAGACGGATTATACGGTAGCGATGAATAGCTAAACCCTACCCTAGACCCCTACGGGTGCGGCAAACTACCCGCCAAGTACCTGAAGCGAAGCAACGTGAGTAGGCCATTCGGCACTTCGAGGTACCCGGTAGTTTGTGCACCCCACCTTGGGTCTATCCTAGGAGAAAAAACAGTAAAAAGAAATTATACAATGGCGGCTACAACCTCATCTCGGATGTGCGGCCATACAAATAATATTACATCAATTTACATATTACATCAAATGAAAGAAAAAGAAAACTCGCATCTCACAAAACCCCGGCTATTCATCCGCGACAATCCAACAAGTTCATATACACAAACCCTCAACATTACATATCATAGATATGCACAACCCCTACTAATCGACGTATAGAGATTAGCTGACGTTCAGTGCACATATCACATTACAGATATAACCATTTAGCCAAAGTTTGTAGAACTCCTATCAAAATACAAATTTGTAACTACCCCAAAAAATAATATTTTTCTCTGGATAACCTGGGCAGAAACAACATATCTAAAAAATCCTAAAATACAAAACTAAGTATTCTGCAAGAAATCAGAGCCGCGGCCGAGTCAACTCGGCCGCGGATCTACGGCGGAACGTATCGTTCCGCCGCGCTTCCGCGGCAAGTTGGCCGAGTCGTGGGCTCAAATTTCTTGGTTTTTCCAAGAAAACTCTGCATGTATTTTTCAGATATGTGGAATAATTTTTAGAGCAGGTTTTAAAAACGGCAGAAAGCATGGGTTTCGGACATCTTTTCGGGATTTTTTCCGGATCGAAGTTCTAAAAACCTTTCTAAAAGTTAGTTGTTGTTTAGTTCGGCTCTGATACCACTGTTAGGTCCACGTTACCCACCCCGGTTCTTTCGGGAGGCGGAATAGGTAAAAATCAATTTTTTCCCTATTGGTAACATGGACAGTTCATGAAGGATCTTTGCTAAACAAAAACTAACATATAAACTACAAGTTTTAACTACTATGTAGAATGGTTATACCTAAGCCTTGAACTCCTTCTCTTCTTGTTGTTCTCCTCCTTGCTTGCTCTTTGTAGTAGCTTGAGCGGCTCCTCCTCGTCGTCTCCTCTTTGCCAAAGATAGATCCACCCGAGGGCCTCGAACTTGAGCTCCGACCTCAATCTAGAGGTAACTAAGGTGCTTGGTTTGCTAAACCTAGAACCCTAGAATGAGTAGAGAGGTGTTATGGTGGCTTTGTCTCAAAAACTTATGATTTCCAACACATGGAACACTTAAGCTTTGAGAGAGGAAGAAGAAGAGCTTTTGCAAAAAGAGAGAAAAAATATGATAGAATGAGAGCTCTCTTTTGCAACCATGCTCATATGAAAGAATAATGGATTAATAATAATTAAAAAGAAATTGTGATGGTGAGTAAGGAATGACCATTATCATTTCATAATAAATGCAATTTGCAAAGAACAAGAAGCATCTTTGATATGAAATGATTATGGTCAAAATGTCAACAAGGGTAGTCAAATGGTCAACCTAACCATCACACAATAATCCTTAATTATTATTATTAATCATATTCATCATTCTCATTAGGGTTTGGAAAAATTCAACGGTCAACAAGTCAACCAAAGTCAAATGGTCAACAACCCTAATGAGAATCCTCTGCCTCTGCCTCTGTCAACTGTGCATACACACCCGCATCCGTGTTCCGAGGAACATGAATACAATGAGACAAAACCAATCGCAAAACAAATACTAGGATCTGGCTTAAACCAAAGCCCACTAGTAATAACTGCCCGGACACCAAACGTGCACAAGTGCGTGAGTGTGAACGAACCCTGTCGCAAAACCATGCGACCTCTACTCTGTTTTGCCCAAAGGCGAATAACCCTCTGTGTGGGACTCTAAAGGCTCAACACTACGCTGGCAGTGGGTTTAACCATAGGCCGCAAGCGGTACTAGCTGTACGTAACAGTCCCCAAGTAGATGCCGACAAGAAGACAGATGAGGTGAACCCATCCGAACTCCTACTGAGCCTGAACGTGACAATCTCCGTACAGTCCGGTCTGTTCGTCTGAGAGTATCGCATGGCGGGCCTAGGGGGGCGGTAAACGTCAGTCCCCTAATAGCGGTACAAGTCTTGTCGGAGTGTAGCCCAAAACACCCTGAGAAACTACTAGTAACACTATCAGCAAATCTCGCTTGCCCTGGCCAGGGACGACTATGTGTAATAGCTCTCCTAGACACAGCGCGATATCAACTCCCAATACCGGGAGAGACGAGTCATGTCTAACCGTCACTGCCTCCAAGTGCTTCGGGACTGCAACCAACTACTACCTGTTTGCACGACTCAGTAGAGCCGTGGTAGGGTAGTAATCTAAGAACAGTTGGAACACACTCGAGGCGAAGTGACAGTGTCAAGTCAGCGGACTAAGCTGTACTCATATCACCTGGGAACTGTTAACTGACGATAGGTATAATACCAACCAACAGTTCCCGACGAGTCCTGTCCAGTATACTCGTAACATAACGAGCACCTGCATACTATCTCCAGTACGACGTACTGATGGCTGTGGGACAGACCATCTCCCCTGCTGGGAAGAGAAGCGTATGCACCAGTCTACTCTGGAGTATCGACGCCCTGTCTCGATAATCCTATGACCAGGGACCAAAATAGGGATGTGCTTATAGACTACCCAGCCCTCACTAGTGTGATCGCCATCACAACGCCGGTAGTCAAGCAAAGATCCTAAGGGCTCCATCAATATGTATTAGCGATATGTTAAAAGAAACATATACACATATTAAGATAGAAACAAACCAAGTAGCATACTACTATATCGAGCAAGACTGTCGTAAAACCGTATATATATCCCAAGCCTCCAAAATGTATTATACAAACTAGTACTATACAATAATGGCCTCTCGGGCATACATATCTAACACTGCCGGCGTATCGGCAATTCTTTAGTGTCCTATACAGAAGTTTCCTGGCTCAGGCAACACGGAGTAGGAGCATATATGTGATATGTGCGGTGTTAGTGTATATGCCCTAGAGGCCATTACTGTATCATACTAGTTTGTATATTACTTGATGGAAGCTTGGGATATTCACAGTTGTATATGCAATCTTACTCGAAATGGTAGTATGCTACTTGGTTTGTCACTGCTTTAATATGTGCATGTGTTTCTTTTAGCATATCGCAGATATACATATTAATAGAGCCCTTAGGATCTTTGCTTGATTACCAGCGTTGTGATGGCGCTCAAACTCGTGGGAGCTGGGTGACCTATAAGCACATCCTTATACAGGTCCCTAGTCCGATGGACTATCGAGACAGGGCATCGATACTCCGGAGTAGACTAGCGTATGCGCTTCTCATCCCAGTGTGGGAGACGGTCTGTCCCACAGCCGTCAATACGCCGAACTTGAGATAGTATGCGGGTGCTCGTTAGGTTACGAGTACACTGGACAGGACTCGTCGGGAACTGTTGGTTGGTATTATACCTATCGTCAGTTATCAGTTCCCAGGTGACATGAGTACAGCTTAGTCCGCTGAATTGACACTGTCACTTCGCCTCGAGTGTGTTCCCACTGCACTTTGATTACTACCCTACCACGGCTCAAAGGTGTCGTGCAAACAGGTAGTTTTTGGGTGCAGTCCCGAAGCACTTGGCGGCAGTGACGGTTAGACAGGATTCGTCTCTCCCGGTATTGGGGGTTGACATCGCGCTGTGTCCAGGAGAGCCATTACACGAGTAGTCCCTGGCCAGGGCAAGCGAGATATACCGGTAAGTTTCCAGTGTTATCTCAGGGTGTTCTGGGCTACGCTCCGACACGACTTGTACCGCTATTAGGGGACTGACGTTCACCGCCCCCTAAGCCCGCCATGCAATGTATCAGACGAACAGACCGGACTGTACGGAGACTGTCACATACAGGCTCAGTAGGAGTTCAGATGGGGTTCACCTCGTCAGTCTTCTTGTCGACATCTACCTGGGGACCGTTAAGTACAGCTAGTGCCGCTTGCGGTCTGTGGTTAAACCCACTGCCAGCGTAGTGTCGAGTCTTTAGAGTCCCACACAGAGAGCTATTCGCCTTTAGGCAAAATGAGTAGAGGTCGCATGGTTTTGCGACAGGGTTCGTTCACATCCGCGCACTTATGCACGTTTGCTGTCCGGACAGCTTATACTAGCGGGCTTTGGTTTAAGCCGGATCCTAGTATATGATTTGGGATTGGTTTTTCTCATTGTATTCGTGTTCCTCGGATCACGAATACGGGTGCGTATGCACAGTTGCTTGAGACAGAGGGAGAGGACTTTGATTAGGGTTAATAACTATTGTCATTTGTATTAACCCTAATGATTATGTGTGTATTATGGTTAATTGATATTAGTTTAATAATTGTGCATGGTTATGGTTGTTGACCATTTGACCCACCTTGACTTGTTGACCTTGTTGACACTTTGACCATCATTATTTGAATTGGAAGATGCTCTTTGATCCTTGCAATTTGCATTAAAAATGAAATGATAATGGTCATGTCTTGATTTAGCCATGACAATTATCTCACTAATTATCTAATTACAATAATTCACATATATGAGAGAATACTTCATATTATTCTCTCATTCTATTATTCACATTCTCTCTCTTGTTCTTCCTCTCCCTCAAGCTCACCCCTTTCATGTGTTGAGAAACACTTGAGCTTGAGAAAAACCCTCTCTTGATAATCTCTACTCTCATCTAGGGTTCAAGGATTAGCACTTCTTGCACCCTAGTTACTTCTAGCTTGTAGTTGAAGCCAAAGGTCGAGGCTTTCGGGTGGATCTTTCTTCGACATGAGAAGACGACTAAGGTGACCTCCTTCCACCACTCCAAGGAGCAAGGAGAGAAGGACATAAAGCCCAAGGTATAACCTTTCTAGCACTTAGCTAGTTTCTAGTTAGCTTTAGCTTGTTTTTGTTTAGCAAAGATCCTTCTTTGTCTAGTCCATGTTGCCTAAGCTCAAAAAAATTCGATTTTTATTCCGTTTTCCGCCTCCCCGCAAGTACCGGGGTGGGCAACGTGGACTTACAGTGGTATCAGAGCGTAACTAAACATAAACTAGCTAGGTAGTAAAGTGTATCGAAGTTCGAATCGGAAAAATCAAAAAAACTGAGTTTTCAAAACCCTAAGTTTCTGTTAAATTTTTTTCTGTTCAAAACAAAATAAATTGTACTCCAAAAATCATCTCAGTGTTTTGTGAAGAAATCCACCAAAAACGATCCAAAGATTCGACCAAAGAGCCGCGGTTCCGCGGCAATAGCAAGCTATTGCCGCGCAACCGCGGCCATCTTGGCTCTTCTTTGGGTCGAGTTTGGTGCAGTGTATTTCTGGTTTGGTTTTAGGATTTTTAAGATGGTTTATATGTGCCCAGATTTTCCAGAATAGAAATTTGTTTTTGGGGGCCTATAAATCCGTATTTTTTCCGAACTTCAATACACTTTGTGTCACGACCCGCAGGGTACGGAACGTGACTGGCACTTAAGTTTACGAAACGTCTAAAGACGTCCGTAAAATAAGTAAGCCAAAGCCCAGAAAACAAAACCAATTAAGCAAAAGAGTGAAGAAAACCCAAACATTTGAAAGCAAGTTTATCAAATAAGTCATATAAAACCCCTTTTTAAAAACAATACCAATTTTTCCGAAAATTTCGGCAGAGTCTCCTTTGTAAATACTGGCCCCCAAAAATGGGTACAACAAGAATATATGTAAAACCAACAAATAAGGCATCCCCAACCGGGAGCTAGCTCTTCGCCATAAGGCGGTCACAAATCCCACGCAATGTAAATGACAACAAGCATAATAAAGCATAAGGAAGCATGAAAAAGTAGCATGTCGGCTCAAGTGAGCTCGACCCCAAAATACAGCATAAAATCCACAAACCTCACAGTCTCATCTTTAGGTCAATATACAATAAATCTGATAGAAACAGCAGATGGAGTACACTAGATACAAAGAATATACAAGGTGGTACAAAAATGATAACATAACCCACCTATGAGCAAATCTCGAGCTCAGGCAAAAGAGGCAAAAGAACAAGTGCGCCCGCCGCTACTGAACTGACGGAGCGGACCTGCAAAGGACTGTGGCACAACAGGGGTGAGTTGCCAACTCGTGAGTAATAAATAACATCTACAAAGGCTATCGTATGCATGCACACAAGTATCCTAGCATCTATAATACAGGTATGACTGGATGCACTAGCAGGTGTGTATATAACATCAGTGTACTAATATGTATGCAACATGAACATCTGAGGTCTCAATAGGTATATATAAGAAATATTTTATCTCTTTTTGTTTTTGAAACTCTTTTAGAATGCCAGCATAATGTCAATGAATCGACGAAAATCGGTGTCCAGCAACGACACCCAAAAGCTGTCTCAAATCTCATAAATGTATCTCTGGCCTCAGCCGTCCGGCTGACCCATCTCAAATATCAATATCTCATCATCTAGCGGCCACGGTCGGTATCCTCTGGATATCCGCCGTCCCAAACAGTCACCGGTAGGTAATCCGTCCCCTGCCAGGCTCAACGTCATCACCACATTCCTCTTGCCCCGGGGTACCTTACCGGGCCCACCATGTACCCGTGCCGGTTCCTCCACTCCTCGACACGGATTTCCAAATCCACAGCAAACTCATGGTGGACGACACTTACATCACTAGAAAACCGCAATTTACATATTTTAAAAAAATATAATAAGTTTAGAAATTTGCGGCTTTCCCCCGAAATCCAGCAATATCATAAAATCTCAAGAAATCCACATAAGTGCATATATCAATGATAATGAATGCGTATGATATCAATAATCAAGTTGCGATGTGTGATTAATGTATTAAGCATGAACAATTAATATGATGAAGTACATGCACATGAATAGCAATACTACGGTTTCATTTTTAAAGAATTAAAGGCAATAGTACCAGTTTAAGTATCAATTAGTAAAAGGTTTCAATTTAAAAGTTATCTAGTGTGGTGGCATGGCAATTACCAGGGTGTGTGTGTAAACATGAATAGTGCTCGTGCTGCATATAAAAACCCTGGTAATGGTGCAGGTGTCCTATGAAATGGTTTCGTATAGGTATGTCAATATAATGCATGGATGCAGCAAATAGTCAATTAAGTATTTCACCCCTAATTACTAACATTACTAAGGATTTGTAAGTTACTAAAACTATCGGGCGGCTTGCGCCATCCAACGATAGTCCCCCGTAGATGTTACATCTACTCACCGGGATCCCTGGCTAGCTGTGTCCAATCACCGCCTTTCCCTTTCGCGCCGCGTCTGACGTCTCCGCGACTGAACCTGGAATTTACCTCAATACCAAATATAAGGTTACATATCAAGAACGACGCAAAACCCCAACGAAACTACTAAAGTTCGCTAGCTAGGTACAACGTGCACAAAGTGCGCGGAACACACGCGAAAATCGCAAAAACTGCCCAAAAAAACGCCGATTTGGTCGCCCGGCAAAACTAAAACCCGACTACACAAAAATCCGCACTCACGCATCCTAAAAGTCGTAGGACAAGCCATTACAATCATCAAGATATCAAAAATAATTCATCACATAATTTTTATACAAAACTAGTAAGCATTTGCATTCCAAAATCGGTGCAAAAATTACCGATTTGCGACAAAACGACTACAATAGCATAATCACCCAAGCACACTACAAGAAATCTACAAACACTAATTACAACACAATAGCAATGATTCCAATCCTATTTTCCATAACAACCATTTCTTGAATTTATAACTTAGCAAATGCAAATCAAAATCCATACTCGAAAAACTTAATTAACACTAATTTCAAACCCAATTAGCAAGTTCATCTCTTAGATTTAGGTTAGCAAAATACTAGATAACAAATTAGGTTCAATCAACTGAATAATGTTTTCTAAATCTTAATCAACTCACTAATCAAGCTTCACAACTCAATTCCATACACTAACCCTCTCTTGAAATTCCTAAAACGACAATTACAACTAAAATCGAACTTTTAAAGTTAACTAAATTAACACAATTAGAAGACTACATAACAAGGTAACCATATAGATTAGTTCATTAACAACTAGATTAACTATAAAACAACTTAATTAACCATCATGGTTCAAAACCCTAGTTTAATGCAACTATTCTTTTATAACTAGATTAGGAATTAGCTAAGCTTTTAAACACTAAACCATACAATTAAAGGAATTTAGCAAAAGAAAGTAACTTTGATGGAATTTATACCTCTTGATCTATGGATCAAGCAAGAAAATTTTGCTCCAATTGATGGCCTCAAGCACCAAGATCCAAGCTAGAATGGCTAAGGAAAGGATAGCATAAGGATTTGTTTTGGTTTTGTGAAGAAATTTGTGGATTTGTAAGGATTTTGAGTTGGAATTTGATGAGTTTAGAAGGAAATGAGAGGGGGAAATTTGGGGGCTGTTTCCTGCAGGGATTCTCGGCTGAAAGGAGGAGTGGGGATGATGTGGGCAAGTGGGGAAAGTCATGGGTCAAGTCCACAAAGTCAATGTATCATACTTTATTCATTTTAATTAAAATAAAACCATAAACTATCAAATTCAACTCAAGAAGGCAACTCAAGAAATGAGGCCAGAAATTTCTGGTCTCACACAAGGTGGGGCTGTCCTAGGGCTGAGGAAAAAGAGAGAGGGGTTTTACAAAAGAAATTTTATGCAAAAAGGCCCCCTACAACTCAAAAATTGCAAGTTTTAGCTCAAAATTCAATAAATTCGTTTCATATCATAAAATTTTGTTAAAAATCAAAATAAATTACTAAAAATTTATGTTATCACTAGATTATAATTATCATAATTTTAGAGATTAAAATTAGCCCGGAAAAATTTGTATTTATCGCTTCTTTAATGTATTTTCTTACCGGCTTAAAATAATATTAAAAAATTGAAAAATTAGGGAAAATTTTTAAACGACCAGAATTTCATAATTAACTCATTAGCTACTAAAAATAAGCAATTACCTATCCATTTTAGGTATAATTAGCCCTAAACTGCAAAATAACAAGAAAGACGGTTTTCGGAAAAATACCGAATTTTCACCGAATTTCAGGAAAACACCAAAACGACTTTTCAAGACGCTACTCTTTGACTAAAAAGGTTATATCTGTGATGTTTATATGTATTGAACGTCGGCTAATCGCTATATGTCGATTAGTCGGGGTTATACATATATGTGATCTGTGATTGATTATGGTATGTGTATATGAATGGGTTGGATTGTCGCGGGTGAATAGCCGGGGTGGAGTGAGATGAGTGTTGTTTTTCCTTTCATTCATTGTAACATGTAAATTGATGTAATATTATTATTTGTTTGGCTGCATAACCGGGTCGGGGTTGTAGCCGTCATTGTATAATTCTTTTTACTGATTTTGCTCCTAGGATAGACCCATGGAGAGGGTGCACAAACTACCGGGTATCTCGATGTGTCGAGTGGCCTACTCACGATGGTGAGGGAGGTTGCTTCGCTTCGGGTACTTGGCGGGTAGTTTGCCGCACCCATAGGGGTCTTAGGTGGGGTATTGGCTATTCACCGCGACCGTGTAATCCACTTTTCGTTGCAGGCTCGAACGGATTGCGGAATCCTAGTATATCCAATGTATTCATCTGTGATCTGTAATGTCTATCATTGCTATATATTTATATATGATAACTATTTAGACGTTGCTTATGTTTTACAGCCGCGCTAGCCCAGCCCCCGCTCTGTCGTTAGTTAAGTAACCTAACGAGTGATGACGGGGCCCCGTGGCGAATGCGAATGGCATAAGCGTACGTCATATTTTGGTTGTTTTCTGCAATGGTAGGATTAATTGATGGGACGCATTAAAAGAACTAATGCAAGAAAATAAACTAAGTAAAAGTCGATTGGAACACTTTGAAAACCACTCGGTTCTTTTCAAAACTAAACTTTTAAACGCAGAGCTTGAACCACTCCTTTTAAAAGCTATCTCGTTCCATCGATTATATCAAGTTCACTACGTTCACGGTTTCGCCAAAACCATTCATAGCCCTCCGTCATTCCACATGAATGGTCAAAAAGTATTCAAGCTATGTATTTTGGCCAAAGTCAAGGCATAGTGATTGGTAGCTATTGGGTATTCATGTGCAGCATAGATAGACGCGTTGGTTTGGGACAGTCCTGCTGCCGTTTTGGCCAAAGTCAAGGATAGGTACGGGTGGGTCCAAATTAACCAGGAGAATGACGGGTAGAACTTGACATGTGACTTATGATATTTTGGCCAAAGTCAAGGTCATAAGAGCATGGGGAAAAAATCCACATCGGGAGATTCATAAGTACTGAAACTTGCTAGCGTTGCATACCATTTGGAGTGTGATAATTCTGGTAGGATTCCTTCGGTTTTATCATACGATGATATTTGGATCCCGATCCTACTGTGAGTATATGCTACTCCTCGGGAAAACTCTCACTTAACGATCAATCCTACAAACTTAGTAGGTGTCTAGAAAGGTGTTAGCGAGGCTACGCCCACAGGGAAAAGAGGTTACTTAATTAAGGAACTTCACGAAAGCGTTGGAAAACCTCCCTCGAAGTACCGACACTGGCCTGGTTGAACGGTTAAGCAAGTATTATACGGTGAGATTGATCCTGACTAATCCTTTCTTTACGGTTTGAGAAGGGATTCGAGAGACAGTGGGAGCCATCCAGTTTAGACAAACTAAAAACCACTCTAAACTTGCAAGAGCATCATGCTAAAGTGTTTCTTTTCTCTCTCCTAATTGCAGCGACCATTCAACATGACCGGACTTAAGTTATTACAAGATAAAAACATATTGACAGGGCCAAACTATAAAGATTGGCTCAGGAATGTCAAGATGGCAATCACTTATGACAAGTTGGGGTATGTCCTTACCACCAAAGCTCCCCCTGTCCCAGGTCCCAAAACCAGTGTCGTAGATAGGGAAATCTACAAGACCTGGGAAATAGATTGCGCGAAGGCCAGATGCCTCGTACTAGCCTCGATAGACAACGAACATCAGAGGAGGCATGAGAATATGGACCTAGAGTCCATATTTCTTCATACAAAAGAACTGTATGGAGAGCAGTCTCGTATCGCAAGATACGAAATGTCGAAGAAGTTATTTTCGGCAAGGTTGGCCGTTGGATCATCGGTAGCGGAACACGTGCTTAAGATGATTGGCTACATTGAGGAGCTCGCGGACCTTGGGACCACGTTGGAGAATGAACTCTATACTGATTTGATTCTCCAGACCCTTCCTTCCACTTACGCCCAGTTTATTCTTAACTTCAACATGCAAGGAAAGGAGGTTGAACTTTCCGAACTTCTGAACATGTTGAGGAGTGCTGAGGGCACCCTACAGAAGGGTAGGGAGACATCCACTTTGTTTGAAGGAGGATCTTCCTCTTCTAGGTCCAGGGCGAAAGCCAAGGGCAAGAAGAAGAAAGCCCCCACCAAACCAAGAGGCGGTGTCAGTAAAGTGGATACGAAGGGAAAAGGAAAAGCAACAAAGGTAGCGGGAAAGCTGGTGGAGAAGGAAGAATGCTTCTATTGTCACAAAAGTGGTCACTGGAAACAGGATTGCAAGGCTTGGAAGGCCAGAACACAGGATTTGAAGCGAGTTGCGGCTTCAGCTTCAGGTGTGTATGTTATTGAAAACTGTCTATCAATAAACTCTACATCCTGGGTATTGGATACCGGATCAGGATCTCATATCTGTAATTCTTTGCAGGCGTTGAGAAAGCGTAGAGTTTTGAAGGCAGGTGACATGACCCTCAGAGTTGCAAACGGTGCTAGCATGGATGCTGAGGCCGTGGGGGACTATCACCTGGGATTGTCTGATGGACACTTTTTGGTTTTACGTAGTTGTTATTATGTACCAAATGCAACCTGTAATATCATTTCTGTATCTTTATTATCTAAAGAAGATTATGAATTTGCATTTGTAAGTAATGTAGTGAACATTCACCTTAATCAAGTTTTGATTGGGTCAGGTACATTGAACAACAGGTATATACGTATTAAACCAACCACAGATTTTCAATGTCCAGAATACACACAAAAGAAAGTCTCCAGAAATCGATAAAACATTCTTATGGCATTGTAGACTGGGTCACATCAATGAGAGAAGGTTGACTAAGTTACATGCAGAAGGATATTTGGATTCGTTCAAATATCAATCGTATGCAACTTGTCAATCCTGTCTCAAAGGAAAGATGACAAAGACTCCGTTCACTGGACACGGAGTAAGAGCGAGCGAGCTCTTGGGACTCGTACACAGCGACGTGTGCGGTCCAATGTCTACACATAAGCGAAGCGGTTATTCTTACTTCATTACTTTTACGGATGACTTTTCAAGGTACGGTTATGTCTTCTTAATGAAACATAAATCCGAGGCCTTTGAAAAATTCCAGGAATATAAGAATGAAGTAGAAAAACAAACAGGCAAAAGTATCAAGGCACTGAGATCTGATCGAGGTGGTAAATACTTGAGTGCCGAGTTCCTGGGTTACTTAAAAGAGAATGGAATTCTCTCTCAGCTTACTCCTCCATACACTCCGCAACATAACGGTGTATCGGAGAGACGGAACCGAACCCTATTGGATATGGTACGGTCCATGATGAGTAACGCTGAGTTACCGCGATCGTTCTAGGGATATGCGCTAGAATCAGCTACATACCTTTTGAACCGAGTTCCAACTAAGACTGTGCCTACTACACCATATCAGATGTGGTATGGGAAGAGACCCTATCTTAATCACATTAAGACATGGGGATGTCCAGCTTTTGTAAAAAAGCAGCATGCGGACAAGCTCGAGGCACGCTCAGTACAGTGCAAGTTTGTGGGATATCCAAAGAACTCCAAGGGATATTTCTTCTATTGCGAAGAGGAACAAAATGTGTTTGTTTCTTGCCATGCCCACTTTCTAGAACACCAGTTCATAGAAAAAGAATTAAGTGGGAGCGCAATAGAACTGGAAGAAATTCCAGAACCACGAGCTATTACTGAAAGCTTAATAGAACCAGAGGGTTCGAAAGATCAGGACATTCCCACGCCACTCCGCAGGAGTAGTAGGCAGTCTCATCCGCCCGAGAGATACTACGGTTTTCTCATTGACGGGGATAGAGAGGATTGCATCATAGACTTTGATGAGCCTACTAGCTTCCAGCAAGCCATTCAGAGCGTCGACTAGGTAAAATGGCTGGATGCAATGCGGACCGAAATGGAGTCCATGTACACCAACAAAGTATGGACGTTGGACATTGCTCCAGATGGGGTAAAACCCGTAGGATGCAAGTGGATCTTCAAAAGGAAGATTGGTGTAGATGGACAGGTTGAGACCTATAAAGCTAGACTGGTAGCAAAGGGTTTTCGTCAACGACCTGGTTTGGACTATGACGAAACCTTTTCTCCAGTAGCTATGCTGAAATCCATTCGGATCCTTCTTGCCATTTCTGCCTTCCATGATTATGAGATTTGGCAAATGGACGTAAAGACAGCTTTTCTAAATGGACATTTAGAGGAGTGTGTCTATATGGACAAGCCAGAGGGTTTCATTCAGAGTGGGAGCAGCGGAAAGGTGTGCAAGTTGCTTAAGTCCATTTATGGACTAAAGCAGGCATCGCGGAGTTGGAACATATGTTTTGATGAGACGGTCAAGGAATTTGGCTTTATCAAAAATCCAGATGAACCATGCATCTATTGTAGATTTGTAACGAGAACTGTAGTATTCCTCGTTTTATACGTGGATGACATTCTCTTAATAGGAAATGACATTCCTATGCTACAATATGTCAAGGGGTTCTTGTCACACAGGTTCTCCATGAAAGACCTGGGTGATGCCTCATACATTCTGGGTATCCGGATCTACCATGACAGATCCAAGAGGATATTAGGAATTTCACAGTCCAGGTACATCGACACCATACTGAAGAGATTCAGTATGGAAGATTCCAAGCGCGGTAATCTACCGGCTTGTCACGGGATCACCCTCTCCAAAGAGATGTCTCCCAAGACTGATTTGGAGAGGGATCGCATGTCTATTATACCCTACGCTTCTGCGGTGGGCTCTATAATGTATGTGATGTTGTGTACCAGACCGGATGTGGCTTATGCACTGAGTGTGGTAAGCAGGTATCAGTCAAACCCTGGGGAGAAACATTGGATAGCAGTAAAGAACATTCTCAAGTACCTGAGAAGGACTAAGGAGATGTTCTTGGTGTATGGCGGAAAAGACCTCCATATTGAGGCCTTTGCTGACTCCAGCTTCCAGAGTGACAAGGATGATTCCAAGTCCATGTCGGGTTTTATCTTTACCCTCAATGGAGGGGCGGTGTGTTGGAAGAGCTCCAAACAGGAAACCATTGCTGACTCGACTATGGAAGCAGAATACATCGCTGCATCTGATGCCGCAAAAGAAGCTGTCTGGATGAGGAAGTTCTTGAGAGAACTTCAGGTGGTTCCGTCTATTGTTGACCCAATACCTTTGTATTGCGACAACAACGGGGCTATAGCTTTAGCGAAGGAACCCATGTCCCATCAGAAATCCAGACACATCTTGAGGCAGTATCACCTAATCAGGGAGATCGTGGATCGCCAGGAGATCGAGGTTCGGAGGGTTGCTTCAGAAGATAACACAGCAGATCCATTCACCAAGGCCTTGCCCCAGACTCAGTTCGAGCGGCTGATCGAGATGATAGGTCTTCGATACGCCAGTACATGGCCTTAGTGCAAGTGGGAGATTGTTAGTGTATATGCCCTAGAGGCCATTACTGTATCATACTAGTTTGTATATTACTTGATGGAAGCTTGGGATATTCACAGTTTTATATGCAATCTTGCTCGAAATGGTAGTATGCTACTTGGTTTGTCTCTGCTTCAATATGTGCATGTGTTTCTTTTAGCATATCGCTGATATACATATTAGTAGAGCCCTTAGGATCTTTGCTTGATTACCAGCGTTGTGATGGCGCTCACACTCGTGGGAGCTCGGTGATCTATAAGCACATCCTTATACAGGGTCCTAGTCGTTGGACTATCGAGACAGGGCATCGATACTCCGGAGTAGACTAGCGTATGCGCTTCTCATCCCAGTGTGGGAGACGGTCTGTCCCACAGCCGTCAGTACGTCGTACTTGAGATAGTATGCGGGTGCTCGTTAGGTTACGAGTACACTGGACAGGACTCGTCGGGAAATGTTGGTTGGTATTATACCTATCGTCAGTTATCAGTTCCCAGGTGACATGAGTACAGCTTAGTCCGCTGACTTGACACTGTCACTTCGCCTCGAGTGTGTTCCCACTGCACTTTGATTACTACCCTACCACGGCTCAAAGGAGTCATGCAAACAGGTAGTTTTTGGGTGCAGTCCCGAAGCACTTGGAGGCAGTGACGGTTAGACAGGATTCGTCTCTCCCGGTATTGGGGGTTGACATCGCGCTGTGTCCAGGAGAGCCATTACACGAGTAGTCCCTGGCCAGGGCAAGCCAGATATACTGGTAGGTTTCCAGTGTTATCTCAGGGTGTTCTGGGCTACACTCCGACACGACTTGTACCGCTATTAGGGGACTGACGTTCACCGCCCCCTAGGCCCGCCATGCGATGTATCAGACGAACAGACCGGACTGTACGGAGACTGTCACATACAGGCTCAGTAGGAGTTCAGATGGGGTTCACCTCGTCAGTCTTCTTGTCGACATCTACCTGGGGACCATTACGTACAGCTAGTGCCGCTTGCGGTCTGTGGTTAAACCCACTGCCAGCGTAGTGTCGAGTCTTTAGAGTCCCACACAGAGAGTTATTCGCCTTTAGGCAAAATGAGTAGAGGTCGCATGGTTTTGCGACAGGGTTCGTTCATATCCGCGCACTTGTGCACGTTTGCTGTCCGGACAGCTTATAGTAGCGGGCTTTGGTTTAAGCCGGATCCTAGTATATGATTTGGGATTGGTTTTTCTCATTGTATTCGTGTTCCTCGGATCACGAATACGGGTGCGTATGCACAGTTGCTTGAGACAGAGGGAGAGGACTTTGATTAGGGTTAATGACTATTGTCATTTGTATTAACCCTAATGATTATGTGTGTATTATGGTTAATTGATATTAGTTTAATAATTGTGCATGGTTATGGTTGTTGACCATTTGACCCACCTTGACTTGTTGACCTTGTTGACACTTTGACCATCATCATTTCATTTGGAAGATGCTCTTTGATCCTTGCAATTTGCATTAAAAATGAAATGATAATGGTCATGTCTTGATTTAGCCATGACAATTATCTCACTAATTATCTAATTACAATAATTCACATATATGAGAGAATGCTTCATATTATTCTCTCATTCTATTATTCACATTCTCTCTCTTGTTCTTCCTCTCCCTCAAGCTCTCCCATTTCATGTGTTGAGAAACACTTGAGCTTGAGAAAAACCCTCTCTTGATAATCTCTACTCTCATCTAGGGTTCAAGGATTAGCACTTCTTGCACCCTAGTTACTTCTAGCTTGGAGTTGAAGCCAAAGGTCGAGGCTTTCGGGTGGATCTTCGACATGAGAAGACGACTAAGGTGACCTCCTTCCACCACTCCAAGGAGCAAGGAGAGAAGGACATAAAGCCCAAGGTATAACCTTTCTAGCACTTAGCTAGTTTCTAGTTAGCTTTAGCTTGTTTTTGTTTAGCAAAGATCCTTCTTTGTCTAGTCCATGTTGCCTAAGCTCAAAAAAATTCGATTTTTATTCCATTTTCCGCCTCCCCGCAAGTACCGGGGTAGGCAACGTGGACTTACATGCGGGACCGAGAATAATACGATATGAGATACATTATTATATTCTCGCGATATGAGATATCGGCCGGGTATATGTGATATAGCCACGTCATCGGATCAAGTGTTGATTCGATGAATTGATACATGTTATATTAGTCGGTTATATGCAATATAGCCGGATTGTCGGATCAAGAGTGGATTCGATAATTTAATGTATAATTATATATGTGATATATTACATTACGTTAACTAATATAAGCTCGCTTTGTTGATTCATTTTCTCACTGGATAATGCATTGATCTATATGTGATATATGTTAATTGTATTATTTTCTTTTGTTACAAAATATATTGTATATGTGATATATAATATTGTAACAAGTTAGGGTTACAAATGCAACATGGTTGTTAAGTTTAAACAAAGTTAGGTTTTGGATTTGGGTTAGCTTTTTCATGAAGCTTCATGAAGCTTTCCTTTTTTGTTTCCTAGCTTGATATTTTGTGTAGATATTTGTTAACCCAACCCAAACCCTTAACTCTAGTTTATTCTCTACATGAGTTAATGACTTCATTTAATAACTCTTGGTTGTCATTTATAACCACAACAATAATTCATTATTCATCACAAAAGCTTTCTTCTTCTTCTTCCTCCTTGAAAAAGCTTTCTAGCTTTTTGACTTGTGATGATTTAAAGTGAGAAAATGAAAACAAAAGAGGGCAAAATTCCTACTTCATCATCCCCATCTATTCTAGGCATTTAGATTAGGGTGTTCACTTCATTAATACTTGATTAGAGAAGTGAGAGCTTGAGTTTGAGATTCTTCAAGGTAGATCATCTTCGAAAAGGAAAACTTCAAGCAAGAATGGATCATTCAACTTGTGGAGCCTCTCTTGAGTCCGGGAGATCATAGATTGCGGCAAAGGGACTACTACTCGGAGCTTATGAAACGAAGGAACGGACTACAAAGGTTGTAATCCCTCTCTCTTAGATGTAAAGTTCTTTACATGCAATTTAACCCTAATTCTTTAGTTTAGATCTTGGTTAGGTTTATTTAGCACCCCAAAAATTTTAAAGTAGCATGTTTGATGCTTGCCAAAATCTTGCTAAGGTGCTAAGCTAACCCTATAGTGGTATGAAATCCAAGCTAGAGCATTAGGAGTTGTCTAGACGAAGTTAGAAGTCCGATCGAATCCCGAAACACCGAGAATTGACCCCTTGCTGGAAATTTTTTCAAAAGTTGAAATTTTTCATATTAAAAATACTCAGAAAATCATGCAGGGAATTTTATGGACCCACCTAAAGAAAGAGTCCCTAACTCGCTACAGTGACCGTGTAACCGCGGCCAAAACCTGGTTTTGGCTGCGGTTCCGCGGCGCCACTGTGGAGGCTTGGGATGGGCACTTCAGCGACGGTCCATAGGTGCTGGGGCATGTTACTGGGAATTTTTATTTTTTGCTCAAGTGTTGAGCTCACTGGGGTATTTTAGGAATTCGTCGTGTGTGTCAAAATATTAACTTCGCCTAGTTATCTGTGATGTTTATGTGTTGCTGTGATATGTTATATTGGATCGTTGTGTATTGAATAGCCGGGGGCTTTATGTGAGATCAGAGTTTTCTTTTTCATTCATGTAAATTTCATTTGTATGTAATATTCTTTTATTGGGACACTTCCGAGTTGAGGTTGATGTCACCATTGTATATTATTTACTTTTCCGCATTAGGATAGACCCAAGGCGGAGAGCATAAGTAACCGGGTTCTAGGGTCCAGTGGGAGGCCATCTCGAGGAGTCGAGACCGGGTCTCCTAACCCTAGAATTGGCAGGGTTACCTGTCGCACTCGTAGGGATCTAAGGATGTGGGTTTGGCTATTCATCGCGACTATGGAATCCGTGTTTTATATAGGCTCAAAATAAAACACGGATGTCCTAGTATATCCAATATTTCATATGTTGACTTCTGCTGCAATGTTCTGTGATGAGATCATATTACTGCCTGGGACGAATGCTTATACTATATGCTGATATATAAATATTGTTGCTTTCGTTTCTTCTGTGATGCTTAGGAAGCTTAAATGATGGGTTTTATTAATGAGATTAATAAAAGAAAAGAAACCTAAAAATGTTGTAGAATCAAATTTTCAAAAAGGGTAGCTACAGTTCTTGCTTTGCACAGTGGTATTCCTTGTAGAATATCCAGCACCTTATTCGATAAGGAAAGAGCCGAGATCCCTTCACCAGGAGTGACTTCTTTAGCAAAACTGGCAGATGCTACAAACTCACGGTTTAGTTTTTGATTGCTTCTATAGTTCTTGCTTTGCATAGTGGTATTTATGAAATATCCAGCACCTTATTCGATGAGGAAAGAGCCGAGATCCCTTCACCGGGAGTGACCTCTTTAGCGAAACTAGAAAAGCCCCAAAATCCCTCCTTTTCAAAATCTCCTATTTCTACAATGATATCAAGTTCATTACGCTCATGGTTTTTTGAAAAACCTGCGTAGCCCTCCGTCTTTTCAGATAAAGACTAGTTAGTATTCGTGCTGCGTTTGTTGACCTTAGCCAAGGCGTAGTGTACGGTAGCTAATCAGTATTTATCTGCTAAAACATGAGATGTGGTTGAGTTAGGGTATTCATACGACTTTGTTGACCTTAGCCAAGGGTCGTACGGGTGGGTTTAATTCAATCAGGAAATGACGGGTTGAACTTGGCTAGCATTTGTGATTTGTTGACCGTAGCCAAGGTCATAAGATGCTAGGGGCAAAATATTATCGGGAATTTCAAGTGTTGAAATTTGCAATGAGATTGCATATCTACTATGAGATAGTTGGATCCTGATACCTACTGCGAGTAAGAGTTACTCCTGGGAGAGTTTTACACATGACAATTAGCCGATCAAGTAGGTGTCTAGAAAAGTGTTAGCAGGGTTAAGCCTTTGGGAAAATGAGGTTTATTTTAATTAGGCCCGTGCGTGAGCACGGGGAACCTCCCTCAAAGTACCAACACTGATTTGCCTGAAAGATTGACAAACTTGTAAGGTGTAATTAATCCCGGCTAATCTTACCTTTTAGGGTTTGAAGGAAGATTTGATTAAAACAGTGGGAGCCATCCTGATTAGATAAGATAATAACCAATCTAATCTTGTAAGAGCGCACGCTAAAGTGTTTTCTTCTCTCTCTCTCTCCAGGTAGCGACCATGTCAGGCCTTAATCAAGATAATAATATGGATGTATTAACCAAACCCGCTTATTATACTGAGCAGGGGACCGTTGGTCCCGTTCTTTCTTATAAATGTTATAAGACTGAACAGGAAATAGAAGAATACCAGAATTCACACGCCGCCCAAACGAAGAATAAACATGTCGATGCATCTTCATCAGATGTGTTAGTTACTGAGAACTGTTTCTCAGTTCACTCTACGTCCTGGGCATTAGATACCGGATCAGAATCCCACATATGCAATATATTGCATGGGCTAAAGAAAGGTAGGGAACTGGGAATGAGTCATCATTCCATAAGAGTAGGGAATGGTGCAAATGTTGCAGCTAAAGCGGTTGGTGAATATCACCTTGTATTACCAAGCAGTAATACATTGATTCTGAACGAATGCTATTATATACCGAACATGATATGCAACATTATATCAGTTTCTTTATTAAGTAAAGAAGGATATAATTTTGTAATACAGGATAATGTTATGAACATCTTTCTAAATCAAAAGTTGATTGGATCAGGCTCATTAAATAATGGCATATACGTTCTAAATCAAAACACAGTTCTTAATATACAGAACGCATACAAGAGGAAGAGTTCAGAAATGAACGAATCCTTCTTGTGGAATTGTAGACTAGGTCATATCAATGCGACACTGCTGGCTAAGTTACAGAAGGATGGATATTTGAATCCGTTCGAATTTTCATCTTATGACACTTGCCAGTCATGTCTCAAAGGCAAAATGACCAAAACTCCGTTTACTGGACACGGAGAAAGAGTTACGGAACTCTTGGGATTGATACATAGTGATGTATGCGGTCCCATGTCTACACATGCCAGGAATGGTTCCTCGTACTTCATTACGTTCACTGAAGATCTCTCAAGATACAGACATGTGTTCCTGTCACGTCCCGAAAGTACGGAACATGACCGGCACTTAAACTACGAAACGTCTCTAGGCGTACGTAATCTAAGTAAGCCAAAAACCTAGAAATCCAAACCAAGAAAAGTAGTAGAGTGAAGGAAAACCAATTTAAATCAAGTAGTTTTAATAGCATAAGCCGAATTATGCGTTTTTTTTTAAAAACATCAAATATTTCCTGAAAATTTCGGCAGAGTCTCCTTTGTAAATACTGGCCCCCAAACGGGATACAACATGAATAGTATACGAAATCAATAAAAAGGCATCCCCAAGCGGGAGCTAGCTCTTCGTCAATCGACGGTCACAACCACACAAGCAATATAATATATAACGCCAAGGGCGAGGATCAAAAACTCAAAAGGAAACTCAAAACCACAAGAAATCCACAGAAATATAACGCACGACTCTAAGGTCGAAAGAATAACATCACGGGTCTCTATCTCAAAATAAATACATGTTTGGTTGATGGAACTTCTAGATACAACAGAACAATAATATACAAGGTATATAATGGGGGGTACGATACAAATAAACCCACCTACTAGCAAATCACCCGGAAAAGGAAGTAGTGCCAGCAAAGCCGTAATGAAACCAGTACGGCAAAACCTGCAAGAAACCGTGGCACAACGGGGGTGAGTTGCCAACTCATGAATAGAAACATCTACGAACAGAAATCGCATGAACAACGCAATCCTAAGTTATACAATCATAATATATCCTCAAATATATAACCAGCAGCATATAACAATGGCTAGGGTATACCTCTAAACAACGGTAATACCAAGTGCGCGTGTCAGTGCCTCAGATTGCAATATATCATATGGATGATGTATGAATGCGTGAAAACAGAGTACATGTACTGAAGAAACTGCTTTCATAACTCAGTGAGATTTCTGTAGTTTTTTTAAAAATGAGGTATCATAAGGAAATCAGTATAAACCGTGTCTAGCATCGACACAAAACATAAATCCACATATCTCAATATCTCAGGCTCCGGCTACCCGGACTGACCTGGAATATCAAATCTCAGTACCTCAATATCTCAAAATCTCAATGTCCCAAATCTCAATATCTAGGGCGCCGTCAGTCCAGACCGGCCCCTACCATCCATCTCAAGACTACGAAGGTATCCTCCGGATATCCGACGCGTCGGGTAATATCACCGGTCGGTAGTGCTCCCCTGCCAGGCTCAACGTCAGCAACACGACCTTCTTTCCCCAGGGTACCTTACCGGGTCCACCATGTACCCGAAACGGTTCACCCGTCTCCTCGAATCGAGTCTTGAAATCCATCAGCAAACTCATGGTGGACGACTCATACATCATGGCAAAACCGCGCTTTTTATTTAAAAAGAGAGAAGAAGTTCGTATAAGTTTTGCGGTTTTCCCCTAAATCCAGAAAATCTCATGGAAATCCGAATCCAAAACCTCAATAGCACGTAAAATAGTGAATATATGCATGAGAATTCATGAATGTGGCATAACAATGAATAACAGTATGCATGAAATGACAAGTAATAACTACAATGTCTAAACTGGCATATAAAGCAAGTACACTAATATCATGTCTAAACTATTAGCTAACAACCTATGTCAATGAAATAGTATTTTCTAAGTGTACGTGACATGGCAATTACCGATGAAGATGTGTGTGAGCTGGCAAGTAAGTGTACGTGGTACATACGCATCATCGGTAATGGTGATGGTGTCCTAACAGCATGATATCAATAATGAAATATGAATTACAATAAGTATGCGATGCGGAGCAACAGCAATAATATGCGGGAGCTGAACACTAGACACAACGATAACTAAACTGCATTATCCTAATATAAGTCCTACAATAGTGCCTTTTGAAATAACACGAATCGCGGTGTTTTGAAAATAAGGGCTACGATGTTTTTAAGAAAAGATACATCTTTTGAAATATCCATAGAATCCCTTGACCTGTCTTTAAAAATACCCATGATTCATTATTTTTGAAATAGGTAAGAGTCTATTCTAGTCTAACAACTACACTAAACTATACGGCTGAACTAACAAGCTGAACTACAGGTAAGGAAACCGCCTAACATCTGAGTCGATACATATACATACATGTATATATATTAGTCGGTGATCCCGCCTCAATAATATCATATCCGATACCATATCTAAAATCAGACATCCCAAGTCAAGAGTGCGGATCAATCATCAATATATAGCTCGTACGTAAATCCATCGCACGGCATCCCCAAATCTGGGTACGGGTCAATATCATACTCATCACACTGTTCATCTGGTATCCTCTTTATCAAGATCATCATCTGGGGTGCTGACCTACGTCTAGTACACTACTAATATCACTATTCACATGGCATCGTCATCCAAAGATCCGCTATAACATCAGGACGTATCTCAAGTACGAATCCTGCCATATCACCGATCTCACGGCCTCAACTCAAATCTTATCGACTCATCTCAATCTCAAGTATCATCCGCAAATCCAGTATGTGAACACCTAGTCCCATACCCAGGTGAACACATAACACATATCCCTATTTACGCACATATGAAAGAAGAATGCATGCATGTATAGGTGTGTGTATGTGTGGTGCAACCGCTACTCTCGGGGTTCGCAACACTAAACCGATCATATCACACCAAATATCCATCTTTATTATCAATAACATCAAACAATATATAAAATCAATATATGTGTGTATACGTATTCGTATACACCACCATGAACTGCGGGGGTGCTCTACACCATCCACCCGACTTCTCCCCGTAGATATAAATCTACTCACCTGGTCCTCGCTCGCCGGGACCGATGTCGCCACGCGCTTGCTTATGGTCTCGAAGTCCACATGGGGTACCTACATATCATAACACACAGTATCGCATTAAAACCAAATTCGAAATCGAAACGGCATACGAAAATCAAATCAGCACACGCATCACGCATGGCTCAAAACCTATCGCCTACGCATGCAAGAATAGCCAAACCAACCCTCGATGTCGATGTACAAACGTCAAACCATCGAGAAAAACCTAAACACTCTCATTTGCGCATTCACAAACACTAATTATAATATAAAATAGGTTAAAATTCACAAAAACCCCAAATTCACCTTAAAAGCCGTTTTTCCGAAAATCTAGCAAGCAAAAATTACCCGTTTTAGTACAAAACTCGATGTTTAAACAATTCTAATGGACATAATACTTATTAAACATCTTAAATAAATCATAAAAACCATTTCCATAATTTAATCTCATTAAATTTCATTATCCCCAAAATTCTAGTTTACAAATTAACCAATTTTAACAATTTTATAGCAAAATGCACATACAACAATCTATCTTGGATTTGCATGATCTAAAGCATTAAACTACATTTTATAATGTTAATGAAGTCATGAAAAACCTAATTACGTTTTTCTTTTAATCAAATTCATGGTTTACAAAAATCTAGTTTGCAATTTAAGCAATTTGGACAATTGAAATGTAGCAATCTAGCAATATAGCAAGTAGCTTAGCTTTAGCATTTCAAAAAATGATAAACTACACCTTGCAAACCTTTACACATGATAAAAACCCTAACTTACTCTCAATTCTCTTTTCTTTAAATTTCAAACTTCAAATTTAGAACTCTAATTAAACACATAATAGCTAGATTCAAGTAATTAAACAATAACTTAAGTAAAATGCTAAGATTATACCTCACTTAATTAGAGATCTAGCATGAAAATCTTGGCCTCCAATTTGCTCTCTTTTCACCACAATCCATGCTAGAATAGGCCAAAAAGAAAAGGGTAGAAATTGGATTATGATTTTTTGATGTTATACTTTGATTTTTGATAAATTTGTGAGGATTTTTTTTGAAGAGAATGAGGGGAGAAACAAAGGGGAGGGCTGCCGAATTTGGACAGCAGAAATGGGGAAAGGGAAAGAGAGAGAGTGGGTGTGGGTGCATATGGAATTGTCAAAGTCAACCCAATATCCATACCTCTTTATAAAACAATTTCCTCACATGAATTAAAGCCAAAAGAGGGGGGGGAAGTGACTGTCCAGCAGAGGTGGGGCCGGCCAAAAGTGAGGGGTGAGGTTGTGAGAGAGTGAACAAAAAAATTCTATGCAAAAAGACCCCCCTCAAGTTACCAAATTGCAAGTTTTCGCTAATTTCACCAAAAAAGCCTTTTTTCTTCAATAATTTCAAAACCGTTTTGGCAAACGATTTCACTTCAAAAATAACATGTTAAATTTTGTTTAATGTGTTATGATGCACAAATTTGTTTCAACTCATTCCAATTTGTAATTTTCCCTAATTAAATGTATTAGTGACGGCTTAAAAATAATATTAAAATAATTTTTTTCAGAAAATTTGAAATTTCACCAGTGGCTCAATAAACACTAAATACTAGCAATTACATAGCTAGAATATGTATATTTAATTTTATAATAATAATATTTGTATTTTGACTTTTTACAGAAAACCCCCTTATTTTATCGTTTTTTCCGAAATTTCACCGAAACGATTTTCAAAACGTTACAATCTTCCCCCCTTAAAGAAATTCGGTCCCTGAATTTAAATTAAAAACTCCCCCAAATACTAAAACATCTAAGAAAAACCATCAAGTCGTCGGGGCTCTGAAATCATAAATACATAAAACAAATCGTAGCGCAGCGCATGCGCATGAAAAATGAGCATATAACTCAAAATCAAAACTCTGTCAAGCATCCCGCAATCATCGGAGTCATGGGGAAGACATCAATGTCAAGATCCAATACGAAAACCAACATCATATATACATCATTAAAGCATCTAGAAGCAATGCATGACAAACCTTTTTCAAATCGTCGTGTGATGTTCGCAACACTGCACAACGGCGGACGTCTATTGTAAGAAAATAACTACATATATATATATATATATATATCCTTTGTTTAATATGCACGTCCTGCCGTTTTGAAAGCAATTTAGAAGGGTTCCTTGTTTTAAACGTTTCGTGTCATGTCAGACACGTAGGTAAATACTGAGACTATAGCTCTTCTTTGGAAATCCCTTCGATAACTATCAATGCATGCAAAAATATACTCAGGTACTGTCCTGTGACTAGTCCTACTCAGTACTAAAACGCATAGCAAATATCATAAAAACGTACTGCTCTATAAGAAATCAATCCCAAAATATGCATATGAATACTACGTGCGTCTGGTGCGCACGGAAATCAAAATCCATATATGTGTCATACAAGCGCACTGAAACAACATCTAAGTGCATCGGGTGTGCACACAACATCTGTCAAGGGCAACAGGTGTGCCTGACAGCAAAACAGGTGCATCTGACATGCATGAAGATTCTCGATTTAGTGCATCTGGTGTGCACCAAAATCGTATCTCAAAACATGCGCGAAAATCCAAATCTGGTGCACAAGGTGCACAAAACAAACATCGAGTATCACAATCGAAATCGAAGTCCAGTGCATCTAAGTGCTCAAAATGCGTATCACTGCACTGCAAGCATAGGTGAATCATACCGAGTGCAAAAACCAAATCGTGTGCGTATATGCGCACAAAATAAACTCCACTGTATGAAACCCATAAAATCATAAACGTGAGAAACCAAGGCACGAAAACGATATCAAGTTCAACAACTGTGCAAAAATCACAAATACTCAGCAGGTGTAACCATGGTCCATGAAAACAAATATCATGAAACTCCATCATCAAAATCAATCATGCGAATAGATCCCCCAAAATACCCAAAATCAAGTATGGCGGAATAGTCCCGCTCACGCACATCCTCCAAAAATCTCTGGCCAACTGTCGTGGTCACTCATAGCATGTCTCGTAGACGATCCAGATCTCTAGCCTGCCGGTGTGCGTAACATGACCACTCCTGGGTCCAAGTCTTCTCGTAATTCATTCCAGAAAGGTCCTGTCGAAATCTCTCCCAAATCTCGTCTCTGCCGAACTGTCCAGAAGTCATCGTCCCTTACTAGATCTGTTTTCATTCCGGAACGGCTGCATACTCATCGCGACTCCTTGTGGAAGGTATATCCAAGTACAATGCTTCGGCATGCGTATCACATCTCTGATGGCGGAGTGGAATGTCGTCTCATCAAGATCTCGTGTGAACCTCTTACTCCACTTTTCTCTGATGTCGACTGCTTCGGACTCGTCTCGTCGTGGCTGCATGGACTGAGCTCCGACGGCTATCCTTGTATCTGGAGTCTCCCAAGAATGCATCTCACCACCTAGCATCCGAATGAAGTCGAACCATCCGATCGATCTGTCAAAACCTCATAATCCCCCAAGAGCTCAACATCTTGGGTACAGTTTAACAGTATCGAGTACATACCACAGCATCGATGGTCCAGCCGTAGAAAGGAAAACCCAAGCCTCACTAATGGCGCCGCGGAACTGCCGCAAACCCTAAGGTTCAAAGGCTTTCACACGGTCATTAAGTCGAGTTAGGGTTTCATTCTTCTAGAGGGTCCATAGAATTGCCTGCTTGTCTTTCCGAATACTTTAAACTTGGAATAATAGGTTACTGACATTCGATCGTCTTTGTCGACTCTCAACGTCTCCGCGTGAAGTCGTCTCTAGCTGGAATCAATCTATCTGATGACCTCGCATCGGGGTAGCGAACGAACCACATGTCCTAGTCATTCATCCTCGGTGACTAGCGACCTTCTATCATCTCTTAGTACAACTCGTCCTGCAATAGCTCCAACATCTGGGGCGATATCTCGTCGTTCGCAGCAATGACTGGCTCACCCATCTGCACACTGAACAGTGCCTCAATCATCATGAATAAGCAATACACCAACGGTCATCAAAATCTGGTTGGCCTCGGTCATTGGCTCAATCCTCTGGGGTTGATCTGTACATCTGAATAATCTCATACAGCAATCCACCCAACGCTCGTGGCGCGAAAACACAATAAAAAGACACATCTCCGCAATCATGTGTCGCCGGAATTACGCCCTGGTCAGTCCTCGTCCTTGATGAGCTCATGCTGACCGCAACTCTAGCCGTAGCTCTCCCTGCCCGTAATCGTGGCAGCAAAACCATAACTGGTACCGATGAGGCTAGATCAGGAATAAATATGATACTTAACAAAGAAATGTACAACCTAAGGCTTCTTAAGTGGAGAAGCGTATCGTAAGTATGCCGCGGAACATACTCACGGTACGTCACTTTACTTTAGTCACCTATTCCATCAACCAAGGGTCATTCTACGCTCCGAAGGTAAAACCTAACGCTCTGATACCAACTTTGTCACGTCCCGAAAGTACGGAACATGACTGGCACTCAAACTACGAAACGTCTCGAGGCGTACGTAATCTAAGTAAGCCGAAAACCTAGAAATCCAAACCAAGAAAAGTAGTAGAGTGAAGGAAAACCAATTTAAATCAAGTAGTTTTAATAACATAAGCCGAATTATGCGTTTTTTTTAAAAACGTCAAATATTTCCTGAAAATTTCAGCAGAGTCTCCTTTGTAAATACTGGCCCCCAAACGGGATACAACATGAATAGTATACGAAATCATTAAAAAGGCATCCCCAAGCGGGAGCTAGCTCTTCGTCAATCGACGGTCACAACCACACAAGCAATATAATATACAACGCCAAGGGCGAGGATCAAAAACTGAAAAGGAAACTCAAAACCACAAGAAATCCACAGAAATATAACGCAAGACTCTAAGGTCGAAAGAATAACATCACTGGTCTCTATCTCAAAATAAATACATGTTTGGTTGATGGAACTTCTAGATACAACAGAGTAATAATATACAAGGTATATAATGGGGGGTACGATACAAATAAACCCACCTACTAGCAAATCACCCGGAAAAGGAAGTAGTGCAAGCAAAGCCGTAATGAAACTAGTACGGCAAAACCTGCAAGAAACCGTGGCACAACGGGGGTGAGTTGCCAACTCGTGAATAGAAACATCTACGAACAGAAATCGCATGAACAACGCAATCCTAAGTCATACAATCATAATATATCCTCAAATATATAACCAGCAGTGTATAACAATGGCTAGGGTATACCTCTAAACAACGGTAATACCAAGTGCTTGTGTCAGTGCCTCAGATTGCAATATATCATTTGGATGATGTATGAATGCGTGAAAACAGAGTACATGTACTGAAGAAACTGCTTTCATAACTCAGTGAGATTTCTGTAGTTTTTTTTAAAAATGAGGTATCATAAGGAAATCAGTATAAACCGTGTCTAGCATCGACACAAAACATAAATCCACATATCTCAATATCTCAGGCTCCGGCTACCCGGACTGACCCGGATCATCAAATCTCAGTACCTCAATATCTCAAAATCTCAATGTCTCAAATCTCAATATTTAGGGTGCCGTCAGTCCAGACCGGCCCCTACCATCCATCTAAAGACTACGAAGGTATCCTCCGGATATCCGACGCGTCGGGTAATATCATCGGTCGGTAGTGCTCCCCAGCCAGGCTCAACGTCATTAACACGACCTTCTTGCCCGGGGGTACCTTACCGGGTCCACCATGTACCCGAAACGGTTCATCCGTCTTCTCGAATCGGGTCTCGAAATCCATCAGCAAACTCATGATGGACAACTCATGCATCATGGGAAACCACACTTTTTATTTAAAAAGAGAGAAGAAGTTCGTATAAGTTTTGCGGTTTTCCCCCAAATCCAGAAAATCTCATGGAAATCCGAATCCAAAACCTCAATAGCACGTAAAATAGTGAATATATGCATGAGAATCCATGAATGCGGCATAACAATGAATAACAGTATGTATGAAATGACAAGTAATAACTACAATGTCTAAACTGGCATATAAGGCAAGTACACTAATATCATGTCTAAACTATTAGCTAACAACCTATGTCAATGAAATAGTATTTTCTAAGTGTACGTGACATGGCAATTACCGATGAAGATGTGTGTGAGCCGGCAAGTAAGTGTACGTGGTACATACGCATCATCGGTAATGGTGATGGTGTCCTAACAGCATGATATCAATAATGAAATATGAATTACAATAAGTATGCGATGCGGAGCAACAACAATAATATGCGGGAGCTGAACACTAGACACAACGATAACTAAACTGCATTATCCTAATATAAGTCCTACAATAGTGCCTTTTGAAATAACACGAATCGTGGTGTTTTGAAAATAAGGGCTACGGTGTTTTTAAGAAAAGATACGTCTTTTGAAATATCCGTAGAATCCCTTGACTTGTCTTTAAAAATACCCACGATTCGTTAGTTTTGAAATAGGTAGGAGTCTAATCTAGTCTAACAACTACACTAAACTATACGGCTGAACTAACAAGCTGAACTACAGATAAGGAAACCGCCTAACATCTGAGTCGATACATATACATACCTGTATATATATTAGTCGGTGATCCCGCCTCAATAATATCATATCCGATACCATATCTAAAATCAGACATCCCAAGTCAAGAGTCCAAAGATCCGCTATAACATCAGGACGTATCTCAAGTACGAATCCTGCCATATCACCGATCTCACGGCCTCAACTCAAATCTCATCGACTCATCTAAATCCCAAGTATCATCCGCAAATCCAGTATGTGAACACCTAGTCCCATACCCAGGTGAACACATAACACATATCCCCATTTACGCACATATGGAAGAAGAATGCATGCATGTATGGGTGTGTGTGTGTATGTGTGGTGCAACCGCTACTCTAGGGTTTCGCAACACTAAACAATTCATATCACACCAAATATCCATCTTTATCATCAATAACATCAAACAATATATAAAATCAATATATGTGTGTATACGTATTCGTATACACCACCATGAACTGCGGGGGTGCTATACGCCATCCACCCGACTTCTCCCTGTAGATATAAATCTACTCACCTTGTCCTCGCTCGCCGGCACCGACGTCGCCACGTGCTTGCTTGTCGTCTCGAAGTCCACATGGGGTACCTACATATTATAACACAGTATCGCATTAAAACCAAATTCGAAATCGAAACGGCATACGAAAATCAAATCGGCACACGCATCACGCATAGGTCAAAACCTATCGCCTACGCATGCAAGAATAGCCAAACCAACCCTCGATGTCGATGTACAAACGTCAAACCATCGAGAAAAATCCAAACACTCTCATTTGCGCATTCACGAACACTAATTATAATATAAAATAGGTTAAAATTCACAAAAACCCCAAATTCACCTTAAAAGCCATTTTTCCGAAAATCTAGCAAGCAAAAATTACCCGTTTTAGTACAAAACTCGATGTTTAATCAATTCTAATGGCCATAATACTTATTAAATATCTTAAATAAGTCATAAAAACCATTTCCATAATTTAATCTCATTAAATTTCTTTAGCCCCAAAATTCTAGTTTACAAATTAACCAATTTTAACAATTTTATAGCAAAAATGCACATAAAACAATCTAGCTTGGATTTGCATGATCTAAAGCATTAAACTACATTTTATAATGTTAATGAAGTCATGAAAAACATAATTACATTTTCCCCTTAATCAAATTCATGGTTTACAATTTAAGCAATTTGGACAATTGAAATGTAGCAATCTAGCAATATAGCAAGTAGCTTAGCTTTAGCATTCCTAAAAATGATAAACTACACCTTGAAAACCTTTACACATGATAAAAACCCTAACTTACTCTCACTTCTCTTTTCTTTAAATATCAAACTTCAAATTTAGAACTCTAATTAAACACATAATAGCTAGATTCAAGTAATTAAACAATAACTTAAGTAAAATGCTAAGATTATACCTCACTTAATTAGAGATCTAGCATGAAAATCTTAGCCTCTAATTTGCTTTCTTTTCACCACAATCCATTCTAGAATAGGCCAAAAAGAAATGGGTAGAGATTGGATTATGATTTTGTGAGGTTATACTTTGATTTTTGATGAATTTGTGAGGATTTTTTTTGAAGAGAATGAGGGGAGAAACAAAGGGGAGGGCTATTGAATTTGGACAGCAGAAATGGGGAAAGGGAGAGAGAGAGAGTGGGTGTGGGTGCATGTGGAATTGTCAAAGTCAACCCAATATCCATACCTCTTTATAAAACAATTTCCTCACATGAATTAAAGCCAAAAGAGGGGGGGAAAGTGTCTGTCCAGCAGAGGTGGGGCCGGCCCAAAGTGAGGGGTGAGGTTGTGAGAGAGAATAAAAAAATTCTATGCAAAAAGACCCCCCTCAAGTTACCAAATTGCAAGTTTTCGCTAATTTCACCAAAAAAGCCTTTTTTCTTCAATAATTTCTAAACCGTTTTGGAAAACTATTTCATTTCAAAAATAACATGTTAAAATTTTGTTTAATGTGTTATGATGCACAAAATTTGTTTCAACTCATTCCAATTTGTAATTTTCCCTAATTAAATTTATTAGTGACGGCTTAAAAATAATATTAAAATAATTTTTTTCAGAAAATTTGACATTTCACCAGTGGCTCAATAAACACTAAATACTAGCAATTACATAGCTAGAATATGTATATTTAATTTTATAATAAAAATATTTGTATTTTGACTTTTTACAGAAAAGCCCTTTATTTTACCGTTTTTTCCGAAATTTCACTGAAACTATTTTCAAAACGTTACAGTTCCTATTGAAACACAAGTCTGAATCTTTTGAGAAATTCAGAGGATATAAAAACGAAGTAGAGAACTAAACGGGCAAAATTATTAAGATCCTTCGATCAGATCGAGGAAGAGAATACTTGAGCAATGAGTTCCTGGATTATCTAAAAGAGAATGGGATTCTCTCTCAGCTTACTCCTCCATATACACCACAGCACAACGGTGTTTCGGAGTGGAGGCATCGCACCCTATTAGATATGGTGCGCTCTATAATGAGCACTGCTGAGTTGCCAATTTCTTTTTGGGGGTATGCGCTTGAGACAGCCATATACCTATTGAATAGAGTTCCAACTAAATCAGTGCCTACCACTCCATATAAGATATGGAATGGGAAGAGACCATCTCTTAAACGAGTTAAGATATGGGGTTGTCCGGCCTATGTTAAAAGGAAAAATCCGAACAAGCTCGAGGAAAGATCAATTCTTTGTAAGTTTATAGGATATCCAAGCAATTCGTATGATATCTATTCTACCACGGTGAACAAAAAAAGGTGTTTGTTGCTCAACATGCTACTTTTTTAGAAAAAGAATTTCTTGCAAAGGAAATTAGTGGCAAGGAGGTAGAACTGGAAGATGTTCCAGCTACACAAGCTGCAACAGAAGATTTGGTGGAACCAGAGGATTCAGTAGTTCCCGACGAACCCCCGCCTCTCCACCGATCTAGTAGGGTTCCTCATCCACCTGAGAGATACTACGGTTTTCTCATCGATGGTGGGAGCGAGGATTGCATCATGGAAGATGATGACCCGACTAGTTTCGAGCAGGCCATCACGAGTAGTGACTCTGTGAAATGGATGGATGCAATGCGATCTGAGATAGAATCCATGTACACCAACAAAGTATGGACTTTGGAAGTTGCTCCTGAAGGGGTAAAACCCATTGGGAGCAATGGATCTTTAAGAAGAAACTTGGTGTAGATGGAAAAGTTGAGACTTTCAAAGCTAGACTTGTTGCAAAGGGTTTTCGTCAACGACCAGGTGTGGATTATGACGAAACCTTTTCTCCAGTGGCTATGCTTAAGTCCATCCGTATCTTACTTGCCATTACTGCATACCATGACCATGAAATCTGGCAAATGGAAGTTAAGACCGCCTTTCTTAATGGTGATTTGGAATAGTGAGTGTACATGACTCAGCCAGAGGGCTTCGTAGATAGTGGGAGCAGCGGAAAGGTGTGCAAGCTGCTTAAATCCATCTTCGGGTTAAAGCAGGCATCGCGGAGTTGGAATATCTGTTTGTTAGTTATATGTATGCCATAGAGGCCATTACTGTACATACGATGTATATTGTAGTGGATGCTTGGACATATATAGGGTGGAATTTCTTGCTCGACATGATAGTATGCTATCTGGTTACACTTTATCTTAACATGCACTCTGATTGTCTCTATGTTACATGTTGATAAAGCCCTAAGGATGAGTACTTGACTACCAGGACTATGATGCGGATCATAATAGTAGGGACAGAGTAGTCGCCAAGTACATCCTTCAAATGTTCCTAGTCATGGGAGTACCGAGACAGGGCATCGATACTCCAGAGTAGACTAGCATATGTGCTTCTTAACCCATATGATGGGCGATGGATGATCCCATATCCATTGTTGTTTGACATCAGAGAAGGTATACGGGTGCTCAGTGGAGACTGGGTACACTGGACGGACGCGCCAAGAACTCCCAGATGGTATTATACCTCACGTCAGATGGCAGTTCTCTGGTGACACTGGTATAGGTTAGTCTGTAGACCCGAGATCGTCATAGCGTCTTGTGTGATTCCCACTGTGCTTTGATTTCCATCATACCATGTCCAAGAGGGCGTGCAAAAAGGTGGCTTTTGGGTACAGTCCCGAATCACATGAAGGCAATGAGCGATAAGAGGGGTTTCGTCTCTCCCGGTATAGGGAGTTGATGTTGCGCTGTGTTCGATTGGCTATAACTGGAAATCCCTGGCCAGGGTTGCTGAGATTTACTGGTAAGTGTTATCAGTAGTTTCTCGAACTGTTGTGGACCTCATATCGACACGACTTATCAAGCTACTGGGGTCTGACGTTTACCATCTCTAGGAGAGATATGCGACATATCAGACGAAGAGACTGGACTGTATGGGAGTGTTACTGATTGGATTCGCAGGAGAAAGTACAGGCTTGCTTGTTGATCTTCTAATCGCTCAATACCTGGGTGGCTGTTACGTTTAGCTGACCGCTTGCAGGTTGTGGGTGTTTGATATGATCATCACCTACTGCCAGCGTATTGACGATTCTTTAGAGTCCTACACAGAGGTTTCCTGGCTCAGGCAAAACGGAGTAGGAGCACATATATGATATGTGCGGGACCGAGAACAATACGTGTATGTGATACCGTATTAGATTCTCACGATATGAGATATCGACCGGGTATATGTGATATAGCCGGGTCATCGGATCAAGTGTTGATTCGATGAACTGATACAGATTATATTAGTTGGTTATTTGTGAAATAGCCGGATTATCGGATCAAGTGTTGATTGGATAATTTAATGTATAATTATATATTTGATATATTAAATTACATTAACTAATATAAGCTCACTAAAAGATTCTTTTTCTCACTCGGGAAATACATTGATATATATGTGATATATGTTAATTGTATTATTTTATTTTGTTACAATAAATATTGTATATGTGATATATAATAATGTAACATGTTATGGTTATAAATGCAACATGATTAGTGGAGATTAAACATGGTTAGCGTTTGATTTGGATTAAACTTTCTAGTAGCTTCTAGAACCTTTGCTTTTGTTTTAAGCAAAGATATTTGTTATGATATTTTGTGAGATATTTGTTTAACCCAACCCAACCCTTTAACCCTAGTTAACTCTCTACAATGGTTAGCTTTTCTTTTATCAACCATGGTTGCATTTCTAACCTTACTATGGATTCATTATTCATCACAAAAGGTTTTGGATATTCTTCTTCTTCTTCCTTGGTGAAAAGCTCTCTAGATTTTTTCTTTGTGATGAAAATGAGTGAGATTAAGAAAACAAATGAGAGCTAAATTCCTACTTCATCATCCTAATATATTCTTGCCAATTAGATTAGGGTGTTCACTTCATTAAGTGAGTGAGAGCTTGTGTTAAAGAAACTTCAAGGTAGATCATCTTAGTTATCGAAGATCGGAAGTAAGCTTGCATCTTTCTCTTCGTGGAGCCTCTCTAGAGTCCGGGAACTTGATGATCACAGCGGAAGGACCACAACACGAAGCTTATGAAGTGAAGGACTGGACTACAAAGGTTGTAATCCCAAACTCTTAGAAGTAAAGTTGTTTACTTGCTTTGTTTCGCCTAATCTCTAGTTTAAGATCTTGGTTAGGGTTGTTCGGCACGTCTAAATTTTAAATTGGGCATGCTTGATGCCTTATAAACCCTTGTGAGAGTGCCTAGTGACCCTCCAGTGGTATCAGAGCCATGCTAGAGCTTTAGACGAAGTCTAGGCGAAGTTTAAAGTCCGATCGAACTCCGAATACCCGTAAAACCTTAGTTTCGAAATTTTTTCAAATGTTGATTTTTTCTGTATTAAAAATACTCATAAAATTAAGCAGTGTATTTTAGGAATTATTGTGCAAAACGAGACACTAATCCCACTAATGCGCCGCGGAACCGCGGCAATACCATGCCTTGCGCGGCGGTTCCGCGGCCGTATAGGAGAATTAAGGTTTAATGTTTGCACACTTACATTCGTAGGCACTTCCTGATGCTTCTGGGAATTTTTAATTATACTCAAGTGTTGAGTTTTCTGGGTTGTATTGGGAACTCGTTGATTCGATCGGAAAGTTTAACTTCGTTTAAATTTTTCCGGGTAATTTAGAACGTGTTAAAAAGTTCGAACAGATATCAATAGCTCACTTTTTCCCCTGTCGGAAAATTTTCAAAAGTTGGATTTTTTCTCAAGTTTGAAACTTCCGGAAAATCATGCAAGTAACGTGGTGGACCCTCTAGAAGAACAAAAACCTTAACTCGATTATGTGACCGTCTAAACCGGCTCTAAACCTTAGGGTTAGGGGCAGTACAGCGTTGCCACATATGAGGCGTTGGCTTGACCCTTCTACGGCTGGACCATTGGTACTGTGGCATGTGATGGATACTTTTTGAACTCCGCTCAAGTGTTGAGCTATTTGGGAAATCTTGGGTTTTTGTTTATTCGATCGGAAAGTTTAACATTGTCTATTTATCTGGAATGTGATACAATATTTGGAATCTACATGTAGTTATGAGATAACTAATTTGAATGTTATAAATCTAGCAGTTTAGTCTCAGATGATCGGTTGCCACGGGATTTTGATGCGATCAAAAGTCCATCGCAATCACGTAGCGTACGCGGATACTCGCCGGGTAAACTTAATAGACAGCCACGCCCCATAGCCCCAACCGAGTGACTGTAGGAGAACCCCGTCGCCAAAAGCATCCGTTCGGGTGCTCGCGGCAGCGGTGTTCCGCCTTAGTGCACTTCGTCGACGACATCCAGGGGTGCAGCCGTCTACTAAAGTTTGCGATGAGCATTCGATCAGGATGTCGGGAATCTTGTTGAATTGCCCGACTTGATATTGAAAAGAGTTTTCGACAATAAGACTAAAATGCGGGGTTTATAATTGTTAGGCATACGATGTTTAAGGAATTCATTTGGTTTGGCATGAGATGTCTATGGAGGTTGCGGATTCCAACTGTTGTAGTTTTACACTTTCTTTTCTGTGACCGTAAGCGTAGTATGTGGTGTATCGCCGGTTTCGTTGCTATACATCAACGACAATCGGGATACGCATACTTGCTTACGTTGATGATATGAGATATTATGTGTTGCTGTGATATGTTATATTAGATCGCCGTGTTCTGAATAGCCGGGGGTTTTATATGAGATGAGGGTTTTTATTTTCATTCATGTAAAATTCAATTATATATAATATTCTTTTATTAGGGCACTTCCAGGCTGAGGATGATGTCACCATTGTATATTATTTACTTTTCCGCATTAGGTAGACCCAAGGCAGGGAGCACAAGTAACCGGGTTCTAGGGTCCAGTGGGAGACCATCTCGAGGAGTCGAAACCGGGTCTCCTAACCCTAGAATTAGCAGTGTTGCTTGCCGCTCTCGTAGGGGTCTAGGGATGTGGGTTTGGCTATTCATCGCGACCGTGGAATCCGCGTCTTATACAGGCTCGCATAAAACACGGAAATCCTAGTATATCCAATATTTCATATGTTATCTTCTGCTGCAATGTTCTGTGATGAGATCATATTACTGCCTGAGATGAATGTTTATATTATATATATGAGATATATGTTATATTGCAGATTTCGTTTCAAATGTGATGCTTGTGAAGTATATTAAAATGGGACTTCATTAATGAGATTAATGAATTAAAAGAAACCTAAAGATGTTATAGAAACTTGTTTAAAAACTGGTAGCTCTAGTTCTTGTTTTGCATAGTGGTGTTCCTTATAGAACATCCAGCACCTTATTCGATAAGGAAAGAGACGAGATCCCTTTACCGGGAGTGACCACTTTAGCGAAACTAGCAGATGATATAAACTCGGTTTGTCTTTTAATTGTTTCTATAGTTTTTGCTCTGCATAGTGATGTTTGTGAAATATCCTGCACCTTATTCGATAAGGAAAGAGCCGACGATCCCTTCACCGGAAGTGACCTCTTTAGCAAAACTAGAAAAGGCCTCAAAAACATACCATTCAAAATCACTCGATTTTACAACGATATCAAATTCATTACGCTCATGGTTTTCTTAAAAACCTGCGTAGCCCTCCGTCATTTCAGATAAGTACTACTTAGTATTTGTGCTGCGTAGTTTGGCTTGCGTCAAGGCGTAGTGTACGGTAGCTAACTAGTGCTTATCTGTTTGCATACGATGCAATTGGATTAGGGTATTCGTACGGCGTTGTTTGGCACGCGTCAAGGGTCGTACGGGTGGGTTTAATTCAATCAGGAAATGCACGGGTTGAACTTGACTAGCGGACTATGGGTTGTTTGGCATACGTCAAGGTCATAGCACGCCAGGGGTAAAATATTAATAGGAATTTCAAGTGTTGAAATTTGCAATGAGATTGCATACCTTCTATGAGATAGTTGGATCCCGATACCCCCCGAGTAAGAGTAACTTTTGGGAGAGTTTAACACATTACAATTAGCCGATCAAGTAGGTGTCTAGAAAGGTGTCAACAGGGTTACGCCCCTGGGAAAATGAGGTTTATTTTAATTAGGTCCGTGCGAAAGCGCGGGGAACCTCTCTCAAAGTACCGGCACTGGCCTGGCTGAAAGATTGACGAACTTGTAGGGTGTAATTAATCCCGGCTAGTCTTTCCTTTTAGGGTTTGAAGGAAGATTTGACTAAAACATTAGGAGACATCCTGATTAGATATATTTATAACCAATCTAATCTTTCAAGAGCATACGCTGAGTGTTTTCTTCTATCTCTCTCTAGGTAGCCACCATGTCACGCCTTAATCAAGATAATAATACGGATGTATTGACCGAACCCGCTTGTTATATTGCGCTAAGGAACGTTGGTCCCGCTCGAACTTATAATTGTTATAAGATAGAGCAGGAAATATGGGATTACCAGATTCCCGTGCCGCCTAAATGAAGAAAGTGCATGTTGATGCATCTTTTTCGGGTGAGTTCATTATACAAAACTGTTTCTCAGTATCCTTTACGTGCTGGGTATGAGATACCGGATCAGGATCCCGCAAATGTAATTTGTTACATGGGCTACAGATAGGTAGAGAACTGAGAACGGGTGATAGGTTTCAAGAGTTGGAAATGCTGCAAGTGTTGCAGCTAAGTCTGTTGGCAGTTATCACCCTGTATTACCAGAATACATTGATTCTGAACGAATGTTATTAGATACCGAACCTGATATACAACATCATATTAGTCTTTTTATTAGTAAAGAAGGATATAATTTTGTAATGTTGGATAATGTTTTGAACATTTCCTATATCAAGAGTTGATCGGTTCAGGCACGTTATCTAAAAGCATAGACGTTCTAAATCAAACCACAGTTCTTAACGTACAGAACACACACAAGAGGAAGAGTTCAGAAATGAACGAATCCTTCTTGAGGCATTATAGACTAGGTCATATCAATACGACCCGACTAGCTGAAGTTACATATAGATGCATATTTAAATTAGTTTGAATTTACATCTTGTAAAACTTGCCGGTCATGTCACAGAGATAAGATGAGCACAGCTCCGTTTGTTGGAAACAGAGAAAGAGTTAGTGAATTGTAACATTTCAGAAAAAAATAAAATATTATTTTTGGAAATTTTTTTAATTTAATATTATTTTAATGAATATTTTAATATTTTCGGTATAATTAAATACAAATAAATGGGAAAAATTTTGGAAAAATTTTGGAAAATTCTAAAATAGGGTATTTTATGGAATTATGACATTTTTAAGTTTTATGATTAATTATATGCTAATTTAGTGCTAATCGTGATTAAAAATCGCTAATCGGTATTTTAGCAATTTTGTGTAAAACATGCACATATCTTTTTTTTTCTACACTTGTGCATTTTCTATCATGTTTCTTTTGGGGTTACTATTTGAGTGAGAAGGATTTTGAAGAGAAAAAGAAAAGAAAAGAAAAGAAAAAGGATTATTATATTGAGTATGGGCAAGTGAGAGATTGAGAGGGTAAGGTGTGTTGACTTGGACTTAGCCATTCCCCTTCAACCTTCACTCATTTCTCTCCTTCTCCCTTTTGTTGCTGTTGCTGCTCCTACTCCTCACCTCCCTCCCCTCTTCAACTCCTCAAATGACCATGAAAACAACTCCAAAACCTCACTCACATTTCACAAAAAGTGTGCACAAGCTCAAGACAAGCTCATTGGACCAAGAAAGTAATGATTTTGGCCACTAGGGGCAACTCAAGAAAATTCTTAAGTTGCCAAATGAGGTATTTTCCGGACCATTAGCTTAGTTTTAGCATTACTTATACCCCTATGCTAGTTTAGAACCGATATTGATTGATTTGGTGGACCTAAGGAAAACCAAGTTAGGGTTATGAGGAATTATGAGTTGTGATGTGAAATTGAGCTCAGTAGAGGCTATACAAACACCTTAGTGCTAGATTTGAGACCCAAACCGGAGACTTGAAACCCGGAATACGGATTTAGAAACCGATATCGGAAAATTTAAGAAATCTGTGAAGGTTATATTGAATCTGCTATCACCCCGAGACTCTGAAATTTTTTTTGGTTGGACAGTGATATGTGCAGGCACCCAGGAAGCTACCACCAAGACCCTAGCCCTTACCTCCCATTCCAGGCCACCAATTTAATCCTTCTGGCCGCAATTTGCGGCCAGACCTGCACTATTTTGGCTCGTTTTGGTTTTGGCGCCCCCTTACCGGTAGATTAGACCCCTGGCACGTGTAGATTTGTCTAATTTGACCTAGGGTGAAATCTGGAGCCTATTTCCTTAGTTGCTGTTTTGGATTCGTGTTTCCGTATTCCGTATTTTTAATTCTGAATTTGCGTATTTCATTTTACCTCGATTACTTGGTGTTTATACGACGATATCGAGGATTATTGATGGTTTTGAAGGCGTAGTCCATAGGTTTTAACCTATAGGCCTTAGCGCATCGTTTTGGGTTTCGTGTGCCATTTTAGCTTTGATTTGGTTTTAATACGCATTTACGATACTTTGACGTGTAGGTACCCCATGAAGACTTTGGGACGACAAGCAAGCGTGTGGCGACGTCGACAAATGAAGACGCAAGGTGAGTTGATTATATCTACGGGGGAAGTCGGGTGGATGGCGTATAGCACCCCCACAGTCCAATGTTGATATACTATATATATATTATACATATGATAGTTGATATTGTGTCGTGGATTTTGTGTTAGGTGTAGATTAGGGTTAGAAGTAAACTAGTGTAGTTCATAGTCGCGAACCCTAGAATAGCTTTACACCCACACGCACACTCTTGCATATTCATTATACTTATACAGTGTTGATAATGATAGTGGATGACATCGGAGATGAGTCGATGATATTGGGCATAGTGCCGTGAGATCGGTGATATGATGTAATTCGTATTTGGGATACGACATGTGATTTTAGCGGGCCTTTGGACGTGTGTTTCACACACACATTCATACTTATATAGATGGTATCAATTGTACTAGACTTAGATCAGTACCCCAGATTATGTGATATGATGATAAGGATACCAGATAATTGATGAGATGAATATGATTTTAACCCGTACCCAGCTATTGGGATGCCGTACGACGATTTACCGTGCGAGCTTTATATTGATGATAGATCCGCACTCATGACTCAAGAATATTATATGATGTATATTGTATCGTATGTGATACTATTGAGGCGGGATCACCGACTATATATATATATATATATATATATATATATATATATATATATATCGACTCAGATGTAGGTGGTTTCCATACCCTCCTGTATAGCCTGTTAGTTAGGATGTAGAGTACTTAGTAGACATTAGACTAGACCCGAGTCATACCTATTTCAAAGCTAATGAATCGGGAGTATTTTAAAGGATAGACAAAGGGGCCCTACGGACATTTTCAAAAGATGCATCCTTTCTTAAAAACACCGTAGCCCTTCTTTTACTAAAAACCCCGATTCGTCTTATTTCAAATGGCACAACTGCATGACATACACATATTGATGTAGATTCTTCACTGTTGCGTTGATTATTCGATTCCGCATATTCAGGCTATTTGCGTTGCATTGCTTGTGTTTATTGCTATATTACAACCATGCTGTTAGGACACCAGCACCATTATCGATGATGCGTATGTTCCACGTACACTGCTTGCCGGCTCACACACTTCACCATTGATAATTGCCATGTCACTATACTGTAGTACTGTTGCATTCAGGATTTGACCCTTGCATGGCATACTTGTGTACCTATCTACTGTATATTCATACGTATTCGCACATACATAAATGATTCTGGCATTGATTACAGATTCGGGAACCGCAAGATACCCTTTAAAACTGATTCATTTTAAAAGAGCGGTTCACCTTAATATGTGCATATTACTATTCCATGTTGCATGATATACTGATATGCTTGCGTTTCTTTTACATGTCGCATACATCATGCTTTTTGATTATTCGCATTAAGATATGTTGTTTCCATGATATTTCTGAATTTGGGAACCGTGGTATTTCTAAAGAGAATATTTAGTTGTTTTAAAAACCCGGTTACCCTTGATATGATATTTCAGTGCGTCCACCATGTGTTTTCTCGGTGCGGAGAGCGACATGTGAAACCCGATTCGAGGAAGCGGATGAGGCCGATTGCGGGTACATGGTGGACCCGGTATGGTTCCCCGGGGCAAGAAATGTTTTTCGTGGAGTAGACGATGAGCCTAGCAGGGTGGCGAGTACCTACCGGTGATTGGTTGGACTTGGCGGTTATCCAGAGGATACTGACCAGAGTCGATAGATGGATATGAGCCGACCCGTACTGCCGGGGCCGAGGGCCGATACCGCAGACGGAGCCCGATATATGAGGATTTACGTGTCGACGCTAGGCACAGGTTTTCACGATGTTTTCGAGTGTCGATGCTAGGTACTCAGGTTCCATGATTTTGATTATATCCTCATATTTCCATGCATATGCTTTACGATATTTACATGCATGATGCTTATTGTCATTGGGTGACACGTGGGTGGGATCCACATACATACAGACTTTGATTACATTGATCATACCTCATATGTATATATAACAGTGGATGAGGACGCTGTTATATATGCCCTTACACCAATATTAGTGGAATGGGACGCTAATATATGTGTATTGATATCATTTCAGATACTTCATCATACTTATTCATGCAGACATACTTCATATTTGTGATATGTTATTACCTGAGGCACGGGCACGAGCACTTGGCACTACATACATGTTTAGATGTTACATTGCCACCTTATTATGCTTCAGACTTATCCTTTGAGGTTTATACATATATCTGATCGTATTGACCTAGGATTATGTCATACATTCGATATCTGCTTGTAGATATTTTCTATTCACGAGTTGGTAACTAACCTCCGTTGTGCCACAGTTCTTGCAGGTTTTGCTGTGCAGGTTTCATGGCGGCATTTCTGGCACACTGCTTCCTTTGCGGGTGATTTTCTTTGGTAGGTGGGTTCTTTTGCATCAGAACCACCATTGTACATGTATTTTTCATTGTATCTAGAAATTCCATCAACCAAAACTTGTATATTGTTTCAGACTTAGAAAATCAGTTATGTATTATTTCGACTTTAGAGTCGCGCGTTGTAGTATTACGGTTTTCATGCTTATTTGAGTTTCTTTTCGAGTTTTGATCCTCGCCCTTCGGCGTTGTATATTATATTGTTTGCATGGTTATGACCGTCGTTTGACGAAGAGCTAGCTCCCGCTTGGGGATGCCTTTTATCATTGCATATATATTATCCTTGTTGTACCCAGTTCGGAGCCAGTATTTACAAAGGGAACTCTACCGAAATTTTCAGAAAAGACTATACCTTTTAAAATACACATTTGGCTTATTTAAAAACCCTGCTTTTAAAAACATGTTTTCTTCACTTCTTAAAACTAGTTTTCTTCATTTACTCCTTAAAAATGGTTTTAGATTTCTGGGCTTTTGGCTTACTTAGATTAGATGGGGTCCTATAGACTTCATATGATTCAAGTGCCAGTCACGGGCTATTTCGGGTCGTGACAAAGTTGGTATTAGAGCGCTAGGTTAACCTTGGTTCGAGTCTAAGTTTGACTATGTGGAGCCTAGGGCGTTTATATATATACGGAACTTAGGTTTGGCTTTACGGAACTTAGACTTAGTCAAGGGGGTATTAGACCCGAACATTTATCGCGTAGGATGACCCTTGGTTGATGGAGTATGTGACTTCAGTATAGTGACGTACCGTGTGTATGTTCCGCGGCATACTTACGACACGCCACTCCGCTTAAGGAACCTTAGGATGTACATTTCCTTGCACAGTATTATATTCATTCCTGATCTATCCTCATCGATACTGGTTATGATTTTGCTGCCACGATTGCACGGGCAGAGTGAGCTATGGCTCGAGTTGCGTCAGCATGAGCTCGTCATGGATGAGGACTAACCAGGGCGTGATTCCAGAGATATACGATTGCATGTCGTCTTATTATGTTTTCGCGCCATGAGCGTTTGACATATCGCTTTTACGAGATTTCTCAGACGTGCCGATCGGTACCAGAGGATTGAGCCACTGATAGAGGCCAGCCAGGATGTGATGACCATTGATATATCGCTTACTCATGATGATTAAGGCGCTGTTCAGCGTACAGACGAATGAGCCAGTTGTTCCTGCAAATGACGAGATATCGCCCAGATGATTGGAGCTACTGTAGCATGAGTATATACTTAGAGATATGATGGAAGGTCACTAGTCACCCGAGGATGAATGACTAGGACATGTGGTTCGTTCTCTACCCCCATGCGAGGTCATCAGATAGATTGATTCCAGCTAGAGACGACTTCACGCAGGTTCGTTGAGGGTCGATAAAGACGATCGAATGTCAGGAGCCCATTTTCCAAGTTTAAAGTGCTCGGAAAGACATGCAAGCGAGTCTATGGACCCTCTAGAAGAATGAAACCCTAACTCGACATAATGACCGTGTGAAATCCTTTGAACCTTAGGTTTTGCGGCAGTTCCGCGGCGCCATTAGTTAGGCTTGGGTTTGCCCTTCTACGGATGAACCACCGACGCTGTGGTATGTACTCGATACTATTAAACTGTACTCAAGATGTTGATCTCTTGGGGGATTATGTCACGACCCGAAGGTACGGAACGTGACCGGCACTTAAATTACGAAGCGTCTAGAGGCGCAACGTAATCCAAGTAAGCCGAAGCCCAGAAATCTAAACCATATAAAAGAAGAAGTAAAGGAAAACATGTAGAAAAACAAGTTTAAAAGCAACATCCAATTTTCTCAAAAATTTCGGCAGAGTCTCCTTTGTAAAAACTGGCCCCAAATGGGTACAAACAAGAATAATATATATACAGCAACAAAAAGGCATCCCCAAGCAGGAGCTAGCTCTACGCCAACAGGCGGAAACAACTACACCAAGCACAAAAATATACAGCGCCAAAGGGTGAGGCTCAAAACTCAAAAGAAAAACAAATCCACCAGATACCATAATAATACAAGTGTGACTGTAAGGTCGAAATAAATAACTGGTCCTTTAAACTTATCAAGTAATACAAGTTTGGTTGATGGAGCTTACTAGATACCAATGAAATAAATAAATAAAGTACAACGGCGGTCCTGATACAAATGAACCAACCTACCGTGCAAATCACCCTGAATGAAAAGATGTGGCAGCAAGCTGCCAAGGAAACCTGTACATCGAACCTGTAATAAAATTTGGCACAACGGGAGTGAGTTCCCAACTCGTGAGTAGAAGACATCTGCGAAAAGAAATCGAATGCACGACGCTGTCCTAGGTCATCATAATATACTAATATATCACTAGTCATCTAGTAGTGCAGGGTAATAAACTACGCGTAAGTGCAAATACTTCGTGCTCGTGTCAGTGCCTCAAATAGTAATATGTCATGTGAATGAGTATGCATGCACCATGAATGTAAAACAATCAACCCTGAAATCTGGATATATCTGCATAAAAAGTCTTTAACTTTCACCATAGTATAATTTGTATAGAAGTCTGAAACATAATCGATGAAATCCATGGAAATCCGTGTCAAGTATCGACACAAAACATGTAAATCTCAAGTCTCAATACCTCATAGTCTCAATATCTCGGGCTCCGTCAGTCCGGATCGGCCCATATCATCAAATCTCACGACAACGGTCGGTATCCTCCGGATATCCGCCGTGCCAGACATCACCGGTAGGTAGTCTTCCCCTACCAGGCTCATCGTCTATAACTCGATCTTCTTGCCCCGGGGTACCATACCGGGCCCACCATGTACCCGAGATGGTTCATACACTCCTCGAATCGGGTCTCGAAATCCAACAGAAAACATGAAATCTTATGGTGGACGACACATACATCACGAGAAAACCGCAACTTATATTTTTAAAAGAGAGGGAGAAAGAGAGAGAAGTTTTTATATATATTTTTGCGGTTTTCCCCAAAATCCAGAAATCTCATAGAAATTCAAAATCCCAAAATCATGAGTAAGTAAATGGTAAGTGTCGGCATAAGCTCCATAATACTGCATGATAACATGAAAATGTGAATGCATGAAATGTCTAAGTAATAAATGCAATGTCTAGACTAACACCTGAGAGTAATCACAATATTATATTGATCTAACCTTTAGCTGATTCTATCATAAAAGATAATATGTTCTAAAGTGTACGTGACATGGCAATTACCGATGATGTGTGTGTGAACCGGCAAATAAGTGTACGAGGGACATGCGCATCATCGGTAATGGTGCTGGTGTCCTAACAGGCAGAGTTTCATACTGACTAAAGAAACATATGTATGAACATGCAACTTGATGATTTCAATCTGAATGTAAAGGTAAAATGTGTACTAAACACTCATTTGGAATATACATATCTAACTACAACTATATGACTCGAGCCTCAACTAGTATCTATCTAACCCCCTAAGGAACTAAACTAAAGGAACTAGTCGATAGGAAATAAGAATCCACCTATGGTCTGAGTCCATATCTGTAATAGTCGGCGATCCAGCCTCAATAGCGTCACGTATGTAGTACGGCTTCCTCGAATCAAGAGCGCGGATCAATCATCACATCTATGCCTCATACGGTAAAATCCATCGTACGTCATCCCAATATCGGGGTACGGGTCAAGTATCACCTACGTACATCATCATTCGTATAATATCATCATCAAATAATGTCATGATCAAAGGTACTATATTGTAATCGCATACATCCCAATATCATCAACCATATATCATTGTCTGCGAACATATACGTCGTCAATTGTTCCTCAGAAATATCATATCATATATATCATATCGAAATCTGGTTACACATATATCATATCGTAATCAATTCACACATATATCATATCATAACCAAGTCATACATATATCATATCGTAATCAAGTCACAGATAACGGTCCGGGTTCTATTCTAGAGTCCCGTATATCTCAATGTCATCAGCACCTATTATCGTTTATGTATACATATCCATTCTCTCATTTTCCAACGATTCGCTAAGATCATAATATAACTGTATAGCCAAGATATCACGGCATCAAGCCCAGTTATATCGTCTCATCCCCATATATCATATAACATCCTTATATCACATATACATGTTGTGTATATATACACCTACACACATTCCTACTTATATATACACATAAACATATACACCAAGCCAAGTTTCTGTGTGTGCGTGTGTGTGTCTACCCTATGAATTTCCTCCAAGATAATCCTCCTCTGGTAAGGTCTATCTAAATTAGTCTATTCCAACCTAAGGTCTTTAATAGGGTCCTACTCGCAAAGAATCTAAGGTCACGTCCGACTTCCTAATGACAATAAGCAATATCCCTATTCTACGTTTGCGGGGGTGCTAAACGCCATCCACCCGACATCCCCTGTAGATATACATCTACTCACCTGGTCCTTGTCTGCCGAAGACGATGTCGCCCTCTTCTTCTTCCTCGTCCAAAGTCCACGTGAGGGGTACCTATAAGCAAACAAATATAATTTTGTAACTGAATCACAGATAAAACCAAAACGACGCACGAAAAGCGCATAGGTTAAAACTTATGACCCGCTCATGCAAAGGAACCAATATCACTCGATATCGGCATACAAGCGCCGATTGATCGAGATAAAACACCAAAAAACAACTTGTAGTTTCAAAACTCATTATTTATAATATAAAACATGGTTTAAATCATCGAAACCCTAAAATCGATCAAATCGTCCGATTTCGTAAAAACCTGAAAACGCCAATTTACCGTTTTACTTCAAAACTCGATGTTTAAATGAAACTAATGGTCATAATATTCATTAAACAACATAACTAGATTATAGAAACCATTACTATATTTTTCAAACACCATTTTTCCTTAATTTAAAATTTCTAGTTTGCAAATTAGCCAAAATTAACACTTGTTAAGCAAAATTTCACAATTCCACTATTAAACTTGATTTTTCATATATTAAAGTGTTAAACCACTCCATGAAACTTTAATAATGAGCTAAAACCCTAAATAGATTTTTAATACTACATTTTAAATTAATTTCTAAAACCTAGTTTACCGAAATAGCATATTTATCACATTATATTAACTAACAATTTGAAAATAATAATTAGATTAGGTATTTGTCACGACCCGAAAGTACGGAACTTGACCGGCACTTAAACTACGAACGTCTCGAGGCGTACGTAATCTAAGTGAGCCGAAAACCCAGAAATCCAAACCAAGAAAGGTAGTAGAGTGAAGGAAAACCAATTTAAAACAAGTAGTTTAATAACATAAGCCGAATTATGCGGTTTTAAAAAAAAACATCAAATATTTCCCGAAAATTTCGGCAGAGTCTCCTTTGTAAATACTGGCCCCCAAACGGGATACAACATGAATAGTATACGAAAACAATAAAAAGGCATCCCCAAGCAGGAGCTAACTCTTCGTCAATCGACGGTCACAACCACACAAGCAATATAATATACAACGCCAACGGCGAGGATCAAAATTCAAAAGTGAACTCAAAACCATAAGAAAACCACAGAAATATAACGCGCGACTCTAAGGTCGAAGGAATAACATCACTGGTCTTTATCTCAAAATAAATACATGTTTGGTTGATGGAACTTCTAGATACAATAGAATAATGATATACAAGGTATAATGATGGATGCGATACAAATAAACCCACCTACTAGCAAGTCACCCGGAAATGGAAAGAGTGCCAGCAAGCCGTAATGAAACCTGTACGGCGAAACCTGCAAGAACTGTTGCACAACGGGGGTGAGTTGCCAACTCGTGAGTAGAAAAACATCTACACACAGAAATCGCATAAATAACGCAATCCTAGATCAATGATCATAATATATCCTCAAATATGTATATAACATGCAGCCTATAACAATGGCTAGGGTAAATATCTAACCCGAGTGTAATCTCATGTGTCTGTGTCAGTGCCTCAGGTAGCAAAATATCATATGAATGAGGTATGAATGCATGAAAACAGAATACATGTAAATGAAGAAACTACTTTCATAATTTAGTGAGATTGCCTATGTATTTTTAAAATGAGGTATCATAATGAAATCAGCATAAAACAGTGCCTAGCATCGGCACAAAACGTAATCCCAATATCTCGATATCTCTGTATCACAGTCTCTGTACCTCAATATCTCGAAATCTCAATGTCTCAATCACAATATCTAGGGCGCTGTCAGTCCAGACCGGCCCCTACCATCCATCTCAAGACCACGATGGTATCCTCCGGATATCCGACGCGTCGGGTAATATCACCGGTAGGTAGTGCTCCCTTGCCAGGCTCAACGTCAGCAACACGACCTTCTTGCCCCGGGGTACCTTACCTGGCCCACCATGTACCCGAAACGGTTCATCCATCTCTTCGAATCGGGTCTCGAAATCCATCAGCAAACTCATGGTGGGCGACTCATACATCATGGGAAAACCGCATTTTTATTTAAAAAAAGAGAAAGCAGTTTATATATGTTTTGCGGTTTTCCTCCCAATCCAGAAAATATCATGGAAATCCGAATCATCAATAGCATGTAAAACCATGAATATAAGAATGAGCATCCATGAATACGGCATATAATAAATAACAGTATGCATGAAGTGACAAGTAACAACTACAATGTCTAAACTAGAATATAATGCAAGCAACTAATCATCATGTCAAAACTACTAGTTAACAAGCTACATTAGGCGATAATATTTTCTAAGGTGTGCGTGACATGGCAATTACCGATGAAGATGTGTGCGAGCCGGCAAGCAAGTGTACGTGGTACATACGCATCATCGGTAATGGTGCTGGTGTCCTAACAGTATGATATCAACAATGCATTAAGAAATTGTAATATAAGTATGCGATGCGGAGCGAACAGTAATAATGAGCGGAATACTAGACACAACGATAACTAAACTGCATTATCCTAATATAAGTCCTACAATAGTGCCTTTTTAAATAACACGAATCATGGGGTTTTGAAAATAGGGGCTACGGTGTTTTTATGAAAAGATACGTCTTTTGAAATATCCGTAGGATCCCTTGGGCTGTCTTTTAAAATACCCACGATTCGTTAGTTTTTGAAATAGGTAAGAATCGAATCTAATCTAACAACTAAACTAAACTAAAGGACAAAGTTAACAAACTGGACCGCAGGTAAGGAAACCGCTTAACATCTGAGTCGATACATATACATACATGTATATATATATTAGTCGGTGATCCCGCCTCAATAATATCATATCCGATACCATATCTAGAACCAGACATCCCAAGTCAAGTGTGCGGATCAATCATCAAAATATAGCTCGTACGTAAATCCGTTGTACGGCATCCCCTAATCTGGGTACGGGTCAATATCACATTCATCATACTATTCACCTAGTATCCTCTTTATCAAATATCATGATCGGGGTACTGATCTACGTCTAGTACAATACTGATACTGCCTAAATATGCATGCACGTGTGTGAAACACTACGTCAAGGACCCACTACAACGTCATGTCGTATCTCAAATACGAACCCTGCTATATCACCGATCTCACGGCCTGAAATCAAATCTCATCGACTCATCATAAATCCCAAGTACTATCCTCATTATCCATGCATGCGTATATGAATGTACATATGCATAGTCCCATACCCACGCATATATACATATATACACATCCAAATCTACGCACAAGAAAGTAAAGTATGCAAGTCTGTGTGTGCGTATGTGGGTATAACAACTACTCTAGGGTTTCGCAACTAACCCAAAGGTGCTCCATGAACACATAAACATAACATGAATAAACATTCTCGTATCATAAAACACCTATATAAACATATATATATGAGCTACACTACGGACTGCGGGGGTGCTATACGCCATCCACCCGACTTCTCCCCGTAGATATAAATCTACTCACCTTGTCCTCGCTCGCCGGTGTCGACGTCGCCACGCGCTTGCTTGTCGTCTCGAAGTACACATGGGGTACCTACATATCATAACGCACCGTATCGCATTAAAACCAAATTTGAAATCGAAACGGCATACGAAAATCAAATCGGCACGCGTATCACGCATAGGTCAAAACTTATCGCCTACGCATGCAAGAACAGCCAAACCAACTCTCGATGTCGATGTACAAACGTCAGACCATCGAGAAAAACCCAAATACACTCATTTGCACATTCACGAACACTAATTTTAATATAAAATAGGTTAAAACTTACAAAAACCCCAATTTCACTTACAAAGTCATTTTTCCGAAATCTAGCAAGCACAATTCGCCGTTTTGTACAAAATATGATGTTTAAACAAATGTAGCGGCCATAATACTTATTAAATATCTTAAATAATTTATACAAACAATTTCCACATTTTTAATCCCAATTATTTAACCAATTTCAAAAGCCTAGTTAGCAAATTAGCATAATTAACACAATTTTTTTAAACTAACCATTAACAACTAACTACTAATCTTGTTTTAACAAATTTTAGTGGCCAAAATATTCACCAAATAACTTAATTAGGTCACAAAAATATTAACTAGATTTTTCACTCAAATATATTCAAAATTCCTAAAAACCTAGTTTGCACAATCATGCAATTTTAACAATTTTTCATGTTGCAATTTTAACAATTTTTCATGTAACAATTTGCAATCAAACTACTAGTTTACATTCTTCAAATCCTAAGATGGTAAGCTACCCATTACAACCATAATCTATAGATCAAAATGCTAACATTAAATCAAAACCTTTCTTGATTTCCAAGCTTGCAATCAAAACTTAATTAAACACTTAATTAAAAACTTAGACTAAAACAAGTATCATTTGGAAAAGGGGTTATACCTTAAACTAGTTTGAAATGAGATCCACACTTGCCAAAACATAGCCCCCAAAATTCCATCTTACTCCAAGGATTCAAGATAGCATGGGCAAAGAAATAATGGGTCAAGGTTGGATTTGAGATTAGTGATGTTTTTATGTGGATTTTGAAGAAATTTTGTGAATTTTAGAGGTGAAGAATGTGAGGATTTGGAGAGGGGAGGGCTGTTGAAATTCTGGCCGAAAATTGAGGGGTGAGGGGTTGTGGGTGTGGGAGTGAGAGTGGGTAGAAAAGTCCAAGTCAAAGGAAGTCCAAGTCAACCCAACCAATACTTATATATATATACCCTTTCTTCTCATTTCTTTTCATTTCTTTTCTTTTAGCCATTCAAGTGAGAAAATGAGGGGGCACTAGGGGCTGCTGATTTGGAGAGGGGAGAGAAGGTGTGGGTGGGTGTGGGTGAGTGTGGGTGAGGGAAAAAGATAAATGTATTACCCCAATTCCCATTAACACTAATTTCACCAAAAAAAGCCTTTTTCTTCGATATTTTCTAAACCATTTTGGCAAACGATTTTATTTCAAAAACCACATGATAAAATTTTATTTAATATTATATGATGCACAAAATTTGTTTCAACTCATTCCAATTTGTAATTTTCCCTAATTAAATGTATTAGTGACGGCTTAAAATAATATTAAAATAATATTTTTTTCAGAAAATTTGAAATTTCACCAGTGGCTCAATAAACACCAAATACTAGCAATTACATAGCTAGAATATGTATATTTAATTTTATAATAAAGATATTTGCATTTTGACTTTTTACAGAAAACCCCCTTATTTTACCGTTTTTTTCGAAATTTCACCGAAACGATTTTCAAAACGTTACAATCTTCCCCCCTTAAAGAAATTCAGTCCCCGAATTTAAATTAAACCCCCCCCAAATACTTAAATAATTCAGCCAAAACTATCAAATCGCCGGGGCTCCGAAATCATAAATACATAAACGCATCATAGCGCAATGCATGCGCATGAGTAATGAGTAGATAACTCGAAATCAAAACTCCGTCAAGCATCCCGCAATCATCGGAGTCAAGGTGAAGACACGAATGCCAAATCTCAAGCAAGACCGATATGCTGTAAATCGGAACTATACATGTAAATATCAGGAGGAAATGCATGCCAAATCCTTTATGTTGCTGTGCAATGCACATAACACTGCACAGTGGCGGACGTCTATCATAAGAAAATAACTATATACATATATACCTTTGTTTGAAATGTACGTTCCGCCGTTTTGGGAAACAATTTTAGAAGGGTTTTCCTTGTTTTAAACGTTTCGCGTCATATCAGACACGTAGGTAAATACTGAGACTATAGCTCGCTTTTTGGAATTCCCTTCAATAGCTATCAATGCATGCAAAATACATTCAGGTACTGTCCTCTGACTAGTCCTGCTTAGTACGAAAACACATCGCAATTATCATAAAAAAACGTACTGGTCTATAAGAAATCAATCCCAAAATACGCGTATGAATACTACGTGCGTCTGGTGCGCACGACAATCAAAATCCATATACGTGCCATATAAGTGCACAGAAACAAGATCTAAGTGCATCCGGTGTGCACAAAGCATCTGTCGTAGGCAACGTGTGTGCCTGACAGCAAAACCAGGTGCATCTGACATGCATGAAAAAAAATCTCGATTTAGTGCATCTGGTGTGCACCAAAATCGCATCTCAAGACATGCGCTCAACATGCGTGAAAACCCAAAACCAGGGGCATCCATCATGCACGAAATCATGAAACCCAATATCAAGCGCCGAACATGCGCAAAATCAAATCAGGTGCACAAGGTGCACAAAACAAATATCGAGTATCACAATCGAAATCGAAGTCCAGTGCATCTAAGTGCACAAAAGGCGTATCACTGTTAGTTATATGTATGCCCTAGAGGCCATTACTGTACATTGGATGTATATTGTAGTGGATGCTGGGACATATATAGGGAGGACTTTCTTGCTCGACATGATAGTATGCTATCTGGTTGATCTTTACCTTAACGTGTACACTGATTGTCTCTCTGTTACATGTTGGTAAAGCCCTTAGGATGTGTACTTGACTACCTGGACTATGATACGGATCATACTATTGGGGACATGGTAGTCCATAAGTACATCCTTCAAAGTCCCTAGTCATGGGTATATCGAGACGGGGCATCGATATACCAGAGTAGACTAGCGTATACCTTCTCGACCCATACAGATGGGCGATGGATGATCCCATATCCATTGGTGTTTGACATCAGAGATGATATACGGGTGCTCAGTGGAGACTGGGTACACTGGACGGACTCGCCGAGAACTCCCAGATGGTATTATACCTCACGTCAGATGGCAGTTCTCTTGTGACACTGGTACAGAGTAGTCTGTTGACCCGAGATCGTCATAGAGTCTTGTGTGGTTCCCACAGTGCTTTGATTTCCACCTTACCACGTCCAAGAGGGCGTGCAAAATGGTGGTTTTTGGGTACAGTCCCGAATCACATGGAGGCAATGAGCGATAGGAGGGGATTCGTCTCTCCCGGTATAGGGAGTTGATGTTGCGCTGTGTTCGATTGGCTATAACCGGAAATCCCTGGCTAGGGTTGCTGAGATTTACTGGTAAGTGTTACCAGTAGTTTCTCAAACTGTTATAGACCTCATATCGACACGACTTATCGAGCTATTGGGGTCTGACGTTTAGCACCCATAGGCGAGATATGCAACATATCAGACGACGAGACCGGACTGTACGGTAAGTGTTACTGGTTGGATTCACAGGAGTGTGAGCGGGCTTGCTCGTCGATCTTCTGATCGCTCAATACCTGGGTGGCCGTTACGTTTAGCAGACCGCTTGCGGCTTGTGGATGTTTGATATGATCATCATCCGCTGCCGGCGTATTGACGAGTCTTTAGAGTCCTACACAGAGGTTTCCTGGCTCAAGCGAAACGAAATAGGTGCGCATATGAGATATGTGCGGGACCGAGAATAATACCAGTATGTGATACTGTATTCGATTCTCGCGATTTGTGACATTGATCGGTTATATGAGATATAGCCAGGTTATCGAATCAAGTGTTGATTCGATAAGATGTTACTAATGATACTAGTCGGTTATGTGCGACATGACCGGATCATTGAATCAAGTGTTGATTTAATGATTTAATGTATAATTATATATTTGATATATTACTTTGCATTAACTAGTATTGGTTCACTTTAAATGGATTTTCTCACTTGGTGTGCACATTGTATATGTGATATATTTTTGTGTGCACTTGTTTGTATCATGTTTGATGATACATGCAAAATTGGTTAAGTGTAAAGATTGAACCATGGTTATATGAATGGTTAGGGTTATGATTACTTATTCATTCATTTATTTATTTATTAGTTTTGGAAAATAAAAGCATTAAGAGAAAAAACAAATTGGTTTTCTTTCATTCTTTTCTTTCATGAAGCTTGTTGAAGCTTCATGAAGCTTTTGACCAAGTGACCATTTTGTCTTCTTCTTTAACCCTAACCATTCACATAAACTCTAGTTAGCTCTCTACACTTGACCATGATTCATGATATGATAAGTATTGTTTTTATTTTCTTTTTGAAAACAACTCATCATATTATTTATCTTCTTCTTCTTCTTCTTCTTTAAAAGTAGAAAAAGCTTGACCATCAATGGTGATTGATGAAAAAGAGTGAGAAATCCAATTCTAAAGTGCACCCACCTCCTATTTCTTCACCCTCTACCTCTTTCCAAGTAGTATAGGGTGTTTTCTTCACAAGTTTCATGACTTGGTGAAGTGGGAGCTTGATCTTGTGATGCCTCGACGTAGATCATCTTCGGCATCGACATCGACGACCTAGCCCGCCCATTTCTCCGACGAAGCCGACGCATGAGTCCTGGATCCGATTTGGACAGCGGAGGGACATCATTGCGGAGCTATGGAGGTGGAGCACCGGATCTACAAAGGTTGTATTTTCGTTCACTTAGTTAAGTTGTTAACTAGTTGCATCGCATAGCCTAAAATTCTAGTTAACGATCCGTATTAGAGTTTCTCGGCACTTGTAAAATTTGAATTTGGCATGGTTGATGCCTTGTGAGACCTCTTGAGAGTGCCTAGGAACCCTACAATCACTGCACTGCAAGCATATATAAACTATACAGAGTGCAGGAACCAAATCGTGTGCATGCATACGCACAAAATCAACTCAAATGTCTAAAACCGTAAAATCACAAACATGTGAAACCAAAGCACGAAAACGATATCAAGTGCAACACTGTGCAAAGATCGTAAATCCTCAATCATCAAAATCAAATCATGCGAATAAATCACCCAAAACATCAAAATCAATAATGGCGGAATAGTACCGCTCAAGTGCATCCTCTAAGAATCTTGGGCCAACTGTCGCGGTCACTTGTGGGACGTCTCGTCGATGATCATGAACTCTGGCCTGCTGGTGTGCATAACAATGACCACTCCTTGGTCAAGGTCTTCACTGTGGATTACCAATCTCTTAGTCCATCGGCTCATCGGCCCTGTCAGGTGTGTTAACGGGGATGATCCCGTTTTGGCACGTCTCTTGTCATCTCCCGGTCAATCATCGCGACCACTCGTAAGACAGCATATCACTGGCGTCGGCCTCTGGCTCTCTGAATGTACGTGACACATCTAATCCTGGGTGCAAGTATCATTGCAGCAGTGTCCCTGAAGGAATCCTGCTCACGGTCTCTTCCATGTCTCGTCTCTGCCAACTGTCCGGAAGTCATCATCCTTTCCTATATCTGCATCTTGCTCTGGAACGACTGCATACTCATCGCAACTCCTTCTGGAAGGTAAATCCAATACTCTGCCTCGGCATGCGCATCGCAACTCTGATGTCGGCGGAGTGGAACGTCATCTCATCTAGATCTGGTACGAACCTCTTACTTCACTTTTCTCTAATGTCGTTTGCTTTGGACTCGTCTCGTCGCGGCTGCATGGACTGAGCTCCAACGGCTATCCTCGTATCGGGAGTCTCCCAAGAAATGCATCTCACCACCTAGCATCCGAATTAAGTCGAGCCATTCGATTGAGTCGTCAAAACCTCATAATCCCCCAAGAGCTCAACATCTTGGGCACAGTTTAATAGTATCGAGTACATACCACAGCATCGGTGGTCTAGCTGTAGAAGGGCAAACCCAAGCCTCACTAATGGCGCCGTAGAACTGCCGCAAACCCTAAGGTTCAAAGGCTTTCACACGGTCATTAAGTCGAGTTAGGGTTTCATTCTTCTAGAGGGTCCATAGAATTGCCTGCATGCCCTTCAGAATACTTTAAACTTGGAATAATAGGTTTCTGACATTCGATCGTCTCTGTCGACTCCCAACGTCTCCGCGTGAAGTCGTCTTTAGCTGGAATCAATCTACCTGATGACATTTCATCGGGTAGGCGAACGAACCACATGTCCTAGTCATTCATCCTCAGGTGACTAGCGACCTTCTATCATCTCTTAGTACAACTCGTATTGCATTAGCTCCAGCGTCTTGGGAAATATCCCGTCGCTCACAGCAACAACTGGCTCACTCGTCTGCACGCTGAACAGTGCCTCAATCATAATGAGTGAGCAATACACCAACGGTCATCAAAATCTTGCTGGCCACTGTCAGTGGTTCAATCCTCTAGTGTCGATCAGCACATCCGAGTAACCTCATAAAGGCGATCCGCCAAACGCTCGTGGCGCGGAAATACAGTAAAAAGACACATCTCCGCAATCGTGTGTCGCGGGAATTTCTCCCTGGTCAGTCCTCGTTCGTGACGAGCTCGTGCTGACCGCAACTCTAGCTGTAGCTCTCCCTGCCCGTAATCGTGGCAGCAAAACCATAACTGGTACTGATGAGGCTAGATCGGAATGAATATAATACTGAACAAAGAAATATACATCCTAAGGCTTCTTAAGTGGAGTAGCGTATCGTAAATATGCCGCGGAACATACCTACAGTACGTCACTCTACTTTAGTCACATATTCCATCAACCAAGGGTCATCCTACGCTCCGAAGGTAAAACCTAACGCTCTGATACCAAGTTTGTCACGACCCGAAAGTACGGAACATGACCGACACTTAAACTACGAACGTCTCGAGGCGTACGTAATCTAAGTGAGCCGAAAACCCAGGAATCCAAACCAAGAAAGGTAGTAGAGTGAAGGAAAACCAATTTAAAACAAGTAGTTTAATAGCATAAGCCGAATTATGCGGTTTTAAAAAAAATCAAATATTTCCCGAAAATTTCGGCAGAGTCTCCTTTGTAAATACTGGCCCCCAAACGGGATACAACATGAATAGTATACGAAAACAATAAAAAGGCATCCCCAAGCGGGAGCTAACTCTTCGTCAATCGACGGTCACAACCACACAAGCAATATAATATACAACGCCAACGGCGAGGATCAAAATTCAAAAGGAAACTCAAAACCACAAGAAAACCACAGAAATATAACGCGCGACTCTAAGGTCGAAGGAATAACATCACCGGTCTCTATCTCAACATAAATACATGTTTGGTTGATGGAACTTCTAGATACAATAGAATAATGATATACAAGGTATAATGATGGGTGCGATACAAATAAACCGACCTACTAGCAAGTCACCCGGAAATGGAAAGAGTGCCAGCAAGCCGTAATGAAACCTGTACGGCGAAACCTGCAAGAACTGTGGCACAACGGGGGTGAGTTGCCAACTCGTGAGTAGAAAAACATCTATGCACAGAAATCGCATAAATAACGCAATCCTAGGTCAATGATCATAATATATCCTCAAATATGTATATAACATGCAGCCTATAACAATGGCTAGGGTAAATATCTAACCCGAATGTAATCTCATGTGTCTGTGTCAGTGCCTCAGGTAGCAAAATATCATATGAATGAGGTATGAATGCATGAAAACAGAATACATGTAAATGAAGAAACTGTTTTCATAATTTAGTGAGATTTCCTTTGTATTTTTAAAATGAGGTATCATAATGAAATCAGCATAAAACAGTGCCTAGCATCGGCACAAAACGTAATCCCAATATCTCGATATCTCTGTATCACAGTCTCTGTACCTCAATATCTCGAAATCTCAATGTCTCAATCATAATATCTAGGGCGCTGTCAGTCCAGACCGGCTCCTACCATCCATCTCAAGACCACGACGGTATCCTCCGGATATCCGACGCATCGGGTAATATCACCGGTAGGTAGTGCTCCCCTGCCAGGCTCAACGTCAGCAACACGACCTTCTTGCCCCGGGGTACCTTACCGGGCCCACCATGTACCTGAAACGGTTCATCCAACTCCTCGAATCGGGTCTCGAAATCCATCAGCAAACTCATGGTGGACGACTCATATATCATGGGAAAACCGCATTTTTATTTAAAAAAAGAGAAAGCAGTTTATATATGTTTTGCGGTTTTCCTCCCAATCCAGAAAATATCATGGAAATCCGAATCATCAATAGCATGTAAAACCATGAATATAAGCATGAGCATCCATGAATACGGCATATAATGAATAACAGTATGCATGAAGTGACAAGTAACAACTACAATGTCTAAACTAGCATATAATGCAAACAACTAATCATCATGTCAAAACTACTAGTTAACAAGCTACATTAGGCGATAATATTTTCTAAGGTGTGCGTGACATGGCAATTACCGATGAAGATGTGTGTGAGCCGGCAAGCAAGTGTACGTGGTACATACGCATCATCGGTAATGGTGCTGGTGTCCTAACAGTATGATATCAACAATGTATTAAGAAATTGTAATATAAGTATGCGATGCGGAGCGAACAGTAATAATGAGCGGAATACTAGACACAACGATAACTAAACTGCATTATCCTAATATAAGTCCTACAATAGTGCCTTTTGAAATAACACGAATCATGGGTTTTGAAAATAGGGGCTACGGTGTTTTTACGAAAAGATACGTCTTTTGAAATATCCGTAGGATCCCTTGGGCTGTCTTTTAAAATACCCACGATTCGTTAGTTTTTGAAATAGGTAAGAATCGAATCTAATCTAACAACTAAACTAAACTAAAGGACAAAGTTAACAAACTGGACCGCAGATAAGGAAACCGCCTAACATCTGAGTCGATACATATACATACATGTATATATATATTAGTCGGTGATCCCGCCTCAATAATATCATATCCGATACCATATCTATAACCAGACATCCCAAGTCAAGTGTGCGGATCAATCATCAAAATATAGCTCGTACGTAAATCCGTCGTTCGGCATCCCCAAATCTGGGTACGGGTCAATATCACATTCATCATACTATTCACCTAGTATCCTCTTTATCAAATATCATGATCGGGGTACTGATCTACGTCTAGTACAATACTGATACCGCTTAAATATGCATGCACGTGTGTGAAACACTACGTCAAGGACCCGCTACAACGTCATGTCGTATCTCAAATACGAACCCTGCTATATCACCGATCTCACGGCCTGAAATCAAATCTCATCGACTCATCATAAATCCCAAGTACTATCCTCATTATCCATGCATGCGTATATGAATGTACATATGCATAGTCCCATACCCACGCATATATTCATATATACACATCCAAATCTACGCACAAGAAAGTAAAGTATGCAAGTCTGTGTGTGCGTATGTGGGTATAACAACTACTCTAGGGTTTCGCAACTAACCCAAAGGTGCTCCATGAACACATAAACATAACATGAATGAAAATTCTCGTATCATAAAACACCTATATAAACATATATATATGAGCTACACTACGGACTGCGGGGGTGCTATACGCCATCCACCCGACTTCTCCCCGTAGATATAAATCTACTCACCTGGTCCTCGCTCGCCGGTGCCGACGTCGCCACGCGCTTGCTTGTCGTCTCGAAGTACACATGGGGTACCTACATATCATAACGTACCGTATCGCATTAAAACCAAATTCGAAATCGAAACGGCATACGAAAATCAAATCGGCACGCGTATCACGCATAGGTCAAAACCTATCGCCTACGCATGCAAGAACATCCAAACCAACTCTCGATGTCGATGTACAAACGTCAGACCATCGAGAAAAACCCAAATACACTTATTTGCAGATTCACGAACACTAATTTTAATATAAAATAGGTTAAAACTCACAAAAACCCCAATTTCACTTAAAAAGTCATTTTTCCGGAAATCTAGCAAGCACAATTCGCCGTTTTTGTACAAAACATGATGTTTAAACAAATGTAGCGGCCATAATACTTATTAAATATCTTAAATAATTTATACAAACAATTTCCACATTTTTAATCCCAATTATTTAACCAATTTCAAAAGCCTAGTTAGCAAATTAGCATAATTAACACAATTTTTTAAAACTAACCATTAACAACTAACTACTAATCTTGTTTTAACAAATTTTAGTGGCCAAAATATTCACCAAATAACTTAATTAGGTCACAAAAATATTAACTAGATTTTTCACTCAAATATATTCAAAATTCCTAAAAACCTAGTTTGCACAATCATGCAATTTTAACAATTTTTCATGTAACAATTTGCAATCTAACTACTAGTTTACATTCTTCAAATCCTAAGATGGTAAGCTACCCATTACAACCATAATCTATAGATCAAAATGCTAACATTAAATCAAAACCTTTCTTGATTTCCAAGCTTGCAATCAAAACATAATTAAACACTTAATTAAAAACTTAGACTAAAACAAGTATCATTTGGAAAAGGGGTTATACCTTAAACTAGTTTGAAATGAGATCCACACTTGCCAAAACATAGCCCCCAAAATGCCATCTTACTCCAAGGATTCAAGCTAGCATGGGCAAAGAAATAATGGGTCAAGGTTGGATTTGAGATTAGTGATGTTTTTATGTGGATTTTGAAGAAATTTTGTGGATTTTAGAGGTGAAGAATGTGAGGATTTGGAGAGGGGAGGGCTGTTGAAATTCTGGCCGAAAATTGAGGGGGAGGGGGTGTGGGTGTGGGAGTGAGAGTGGGTAGAAAAGTCCAAGTCAAAGGAAGTCCAAGTCAACCCAACCAATACTTATATATATATACCCTTTCTTCTCATTTCTTTTCATTTCTTTTCTTTTAGCCATTCAAGTGAGAAAATGAGGGGGCACTAGGGGCTGCTGATTTGGAGAGGGGAGAGAGGGTGTGGGTGGGTGTGAGTGAGTGTGGGTGAGGGAAAAAGATAAATGTATTACCCCAATTCCCATTAACACTAATTTCACCGAAAAAAGCCTTTTTCTTCGATATTTTCTAAACCGTTTTGGCAAACGATTTCATTTCAAAAACAACATGATAAAATTTTATTTAATGTTTTATTATGCATAAAATTTGTTTCAACTCATTCCAATTTGTAATTTTCCCTAATTAAATGTATTAGTGACGGCTTAAAATAATATTAAAATAATATTTTTTTCAGAAAATTTGAAATTTCACAAGTGGCTCAATAAACACCAAATACTAGCAATTACATAGGTAGAATATGTATATTTAATTTTATAATAAAGATATTTGCATTTTGACTTTTTACAGAAACCCCCCTTATTTTACCGTTTTTTCGAAATTTCACCGAAACGATTTTCAAAACGTTACAGTATTTCATTCATTTAACATGTTAATATCTCATTAAAACCACAATATAATGATAAAAACCATAATTAGAATTTTAACACACCAATATATATAATTTATAAAAATCTACTTAGCAAAATTGCTTAATTTAAACAATTTTGAATGCACAAATTATAATATATCAACCATGCTAGATTTTTTCCTTCTAAAAATGTTAAGCTACTTATTATAACCCCACTTAATTAATAAAAACCTTAACTTGATTTTAGAAACCCTATCTTGAATTTTAAATTTGCAAATAGAATTAATTAAGAAAATCTAAATATGCTAAATAAAAGCATTTAACAACAATTAATCATAAGAATAAAAATTATACCTTCAAAGCATGAGATCCAAACATGAAAATATGCTTCCAAAATAATAGTTTCCAACTCCAAATTCCATACTAAATAGGTCAAAGGAAAATGGTAGAGGTTGAATGTTGATTTTTGAGGTTTATTTTTGTAATTTTTGATGAATTTTGATGATTTTTAATGCAAAAATGATGGGGGGAAAATTTTGGGGCTGCCCATGGAGGTGAGGCCGGCCATGAGGTGAGGAAAAGAGAGGAAGAAGGAATGAAGAATAGTGTAGAACATTCTCCAAAGAAATACACCTTTTATGTCTTTTCATAATTTCTTTATTTTATTAATTTTCTTAATTCAATTCATCATAGAAAACTCTAGAATTTTAAAGACAATTCAAGAAGAGATTAGCATGCTAAAAACCTAATTCTAATATGTCATGGTTCACTTTTGAAAAATAAACCCATTGCAAATTGTAATTTACACTAAATTATTGTATATTTAAAAGCTTATGTTAATATTTAAAATAATTAATTTAGGAAAAATATTTCATTAAACTAAAAATTTATAAGTGACTAAATAAACACCATTTACTAGTAACTACATGATTAAAATAGGTCTTTTTAAATTATAATGAAAAATAATTATGGTTAAATTTTACGAAAAATACGTTTTATTTTATCGAAAATCAGAAAATTCACTTAAAGGGATTTATATATCTAATTTTTTTTTTAATTATTTTTAAAACGTTAAAATCTTTCCCCCTTTATGAAATTCAGTCCCCGAATTTAAATTAAAACTCCCCCTAATTACTAAAACATTCAGCCAAAACACTCAAATCGTCGGGGCTCCGATATCATCAATACATAACAAAAATCAACACCGTCAAGCATAACGCAATCATCAGAGTTATGGTGAAAATAGAATATCCAATCCGAATACGAAAACCAACATAATATAAATCAAATATATAACTTATATATAGTGCGCATCGTAGTAAAATCGTCTAAACATCTTAATAAAGAAGCATGCAAAAACCTCTTTTTAAAATCGCCGTGCGATGCACATGTCACGGCATAAGTAGCGGACGTTTATTTTAAAACAATAGCTATACATATATATATCTTTTAATTAGTCTACACGTCCCGCCTGGTTACTAAACCAAATAGTAATCATTATAAAAACATACTGTTCAAAATGAAATCGATCCCAATCACAGCATAAAAATATCATATGCGTCCGGTGCGCACGAAAACCGAAACCAAATACAGATGCCTCGAATACGCATAGAACAAAACTGAGTGCAAGAGGTGTGCACCAAAAACATCTGTCAAGTGCAACGGGCGTGCACGACAATAATATCAGGTGCATCTAATCTGCACAAAACTCCGATTTAGTGCATCTGGTGTGCACAAAATCGCATCAAGTGCACCAAGTATGCACAAAAATCTCAATCAAGTGCACATGGTGTACGAAAAACATACACCGAATATAAAAATCGAAATCACGGTACGGAAAAAAAAATGCAGGAAAACTATGTCGAAGCATACGTCAAAATCATGTGCAACCCATATGCACGAAACCAAATCAATATCTCAAAAGGTATAAAACCAAATCGAGTGCACTGGGTATGTACAAAACAACATCAATACAACTGACATATGAAACACGAATAGAGTGTAATGAATGTACACATAAGAAATACCAATCTTAGAACAAAATCCTCAAAATACCAAAATCCAAACAACGGAAATATGAAATTTAAATCACCAAATCACAATCGTAAACACTATCGTCAATGTGCGCCTTTCTAATATCAACTGATTCGGACTCGTCTCCTCATCGCGGTGCTGACTGCGCTGCAAACGGCTATGCTCATATCAAGAGCCTCCCGCATAATCTATCCTTTCACCTGATATCCGGACTATGTTAAACTTTTCGATCGATTGATCAAAATCCCATAATTCCCCGAGAGTTCAACACTCAAGTACAGTTTAAAAATATCCAGTACATGCCCCAGCATCTGCGGACCAGCCGTAGAAGGGCAAACCCAAGCCTCACTAATGGCACCGCGGAACTGCCGTAAACCCTAAGGTTCGAAGGCGTTCTCATGGTCATTATGTCGAGTTAGGGTTTCATTCTTCTAGAGGGTCCATAGAAATACCTGCATGTTCTTCCGAATACATTAAACTTGGGAAAATGGGTCTCTGACAATCGTTCGAACCCTTTAACATCGTCTGGACGGCATGTGAATACCCTTCTTCCGCACGCTCAACGATGCTTCAATCCTCAAGAATAAATGATACCCTAATGGTTATCGCATTCGAGCCGCAGCTCCCTCTGCCCGTGCGACCGTGGTAACAGAAACATCATCCGATATCGACGAAGATAGATCAAAGGAATGGATGAAATACGGTCCAAAGAAATGTAAATCCTAAGGCTTCTTAAGCAGAGTGGCGTATCGTAAGTATGCCGCGGATCATACCCACGGTACGTCACTCTGCCTAAGTCACCTACTCCATCAACCAAGGGTCACCCTAGACTTATACAAAGGTTAAACCTAGCGCTCTGATACCAATTTTGTCACGACCCGAAGGTACGGAACGTGACCGGCACTTAAATTACGAAGCGTCTAGAGGCGCAACGTAATTTAAGTTAGCCGAAGCCCAGAAATCTAAACCATATAAAAGAAGAAGTAAAGGAAAACATGTAGAAAAACAAGTTTATAAGCAACATCCAATTTTCTCAAAAATTTCAGCAGAGTCTCCTTTGTAAAAACTGGCCCTAAACGGGTACAAACAAGAATAATATATATACAGCAACAAAAACGTGTCCCCAAGCGGGAGCAAGCTCTACGCTAACAGGCGGAAACAACCACACCAAGCATAATAATATACAACGCCAAAGGGTGAGGCTCAAAACTCAAAAGAAAACAAATCCACCAGATACCATAATAATACAAGTGTGACTCTAAAGTCGAAATAAATAACTGGTCCTTTAAACTTATCAAGTAATACAAGTTTGGTTGATGGAGCTTACTAGATACCAATGAAATAAATAAAGTACAACGGCGGTCCTGATACAAATGAACCAACCTACCGTACAAATCACCCTGAATGAAAAGATGTGGCAGCAAGCTGCCAAGGAAACCTGTACATCGAACCTGTAATAAAATTTGGCAAAACGGGGGTGAGTTGCCAACTCGTGAGTAGAATACATCTGCGAAAAGAAATCGAATGCACGACGCTGTCCTAGGTCATAATAATATACTAATATATCACTAGTCATCTAGTAGTGCAGGGTAATAAACTACGTGTAAGGGCAAATACTCCGTGCTCGTGTCAGTGCCTCAAATAGTAATATGTCGTGTGAATGAGTATGCATGCACCATGAATGTAAAACAATCAACCCTGAAATCTGGATATATCTGTATAAAAAGTCTTTAAATTTCACCATAGTAAAATTTGTATAGAAGTCTGAAACATCATCGATGAAATCCATGGAAATCTGTGTCAAGTATCGACACAAAACATGTAAATCTCATGTTTCAATACCTCATAGTCTCAATATCTCGGGCTCCGTCAGTCTGGATCGGCCCATATCATCAAATCTCACGACAACGGTCGGTATCCTCCGAATATCCGCCGCGCCAGACATCACCGGTAGGTAGTCTTCCCCTACCAGGCTCATCGTCTACAACTCGATCTTCTTGCCCCGGGGTACCATACCGGGCTCACCATGTACCCGAGACGGTTCATCCACTCCTCGAAATCCAACAGAAAACATGAAATCTCATGGTGGACGACACATACATCACGAGAAAACCACAACTTATATTTTAAAAAGAGACGGAGAAAGAGAGAGAAGTTTTTATATATATTTTTGCGGTTTTCCCCAAAATCCAGAAATCTCATAGAAATTCAAAATCCCAAAATCATGAGTAAGTAAATGGTAAGTGTCGGCATAAGCCCCATAATACTGCATGATAACATTAAAATGTGAATGCATGAAATGTCTAAGTAATAAATGCAATGTCTAGACTAACACCTGAGAGTAATCACAATACTATATTTTTCTAGCCTTTAGCCGATTCTATCATAAAAGATAATAAGTTCTAAAGTGTACGTGACATGGCAATTACCGATGATGTGTATGTGAGCCGGCAAATAAGTATACGTGGGATATGCGCATCATCGGTAATGGTGTTGGTGTCCTAACAGGCAGAGTTTCATACTGACTAAAGAAACATATATATGAACATGCAACTTGATGATTTCAATCTGAATGTAAAGGTAAAATGTGTACTAAACACTCATTTGGAATATACATATCTAACTACAACTATATGACTCGAGCCTCAACTAGTATCTATCTAACCCCCTAAGGAACTAAACTAAAGGAACTAGTCAATAGGAAATAAGAATCCACCTAAGGTCTGAGTCCATATCTGTAATAGTCGGCGATCCAGCCTCAATTGTGTCACGTACGTAGAACGGCTTCCTCGAATCAAGAGCGCGGATCAATCATCACATCTATGCCTCGTATGGTAAAATCCATCGTACGGCATCCCAATATCGGGGTACGGGTCAAGTAACACCTACGTACATCATCATTCGTATAATATCATCATCAAATAATGTCATGATCAAAGGTACTATACTGTAATCGCAAACATCCCAATATCATCAATCATATATCATTGTCTGCGAACATATACGTCATCAATTGTTCCTCAGAAATATCATGTCATATATATCATATCGTAATCAGGTCACACATATATCATATCGTAATCAAGTCACGCATATATCATTTCATAACCAAATCACACATATATCATTTCGTAATCAAGTCACAGGTTACGGTCCGGGTTCTATTCTAGAGTCTCGTATATCTCAATGTCATCATCATCTATTATCGTTTATGTATACATATCCATTCTCTCATTTTCCAACGATCCGCTAAGATCATAGTATGACTGTATAGCCAAGAGATCACGGCATCGAGCCCAGTTATATCGTCTCATCCCCATGTATCATATAAGATCCTTATATCACATATACATGTTGTGTATATATACACCTACACACATTCCTACGGATATATACACATACACATATACATCAAGCCAAGTTTCTTTGTGTGCGTGTGTGTGTCTACCTGAAACCTACGAATTTCCTCCAAGATATTCCTCCTCTGGTAAAGTCTATCTAAATCAGTCTAGTCCAACCTAAGGTCTTTAATAGGGTCCTACTCGCCAAGAATCTAAGGTCACGTCCGACATCCTAATGACAATAAGCAATATCCCTATTCTATGTTTGCGGGGGTGCTAAACGCCATCCACCCGACTTCCTCCGTAGATATACATCTACTCACATGGTCCTTGTCTGCCGAAGACGATGTCGCCCTCCTCTTCTTCCTCGTCCAAAGTCCATGTGAGGGGTACCTATACGCAAACATATATAATTTCGTAACTGAATCACGGATAAAACCAAAACGACGCACGAAACGCGCATAGGTTAAAACCTATGACCCGCTAATGCAAAGGAACCAATATCGCTCGATATCGGTGTACAAACGCCGATTGATCGAGATAAAACTCCAACAAACAACTTGTAGTTTCAAAACTCATTATTTATAATATAAAACATGGTTTAAATCATCGAAACCCTAAAATCGATCAAATCGTCCGATTTCGTAAAATCCTGAAAACGCCAATTTACCGTTTTACTTCAAAACTCGATGTTTAAATGAAACTAATAGTCATAATATTCATTAAACAACATAACTAGATTATAGAAACCATTACTATATTTTTCTCACACCATTTTGTTTTAATTTAAAATTTCTAGTTTGCAAATTAGCCAAAATTAACACTTGTTAAGCAAAATTTCACAATTCCACTATTAAACTTGATTTTGCATATATTAAAGTGTTAAACCACTCCATGAAACCGTAATAATGAGCTAAAGCCCTAATTGGATTTTTAATACTACATTTTAAATTAATTTCTAAAACCTAGTTTACCGAAATAGCATATTTATCATATTATATTTATTAAAAATTTGAAACTAATAATTAGATTAGGTCTTTCATTCATTTAACATGTTAATATTCTCATTAAAACAACAATATAATGATAAAAACCTTAATTATAATTTTAACACACTATTATATATAATTTATAAAAATCTAGTTAGCAAAATTGCTTAATTTAAACAATTTTGAATGCACAAATTATAATATATCAACCATGCTAGATTTTTCCCTTCTAAAAATGTTAAGCTACTTATTATAACCCCACTTAATTAATAAAAACCCTAACATGATTTTAGAAACCCTATCTTGAATTTTAAATTTGCAAATAGAATTAATTAAGAAAATCTAAATATGCTAAATAAAAGCATTTAACAACAATTAATCATAAGAATAAAAATTATACCTTCAAAGAATGAGATCCAAACATGAAAATATGCTTCCAAAATAATGGTTTCCAACTCCAAATTCCATGCTAAATAGGTCAAAGGAAAATGGTAGAGGTTGAATGTTGATTTTTGAGGTTTATTTTTGGGATTTTTGATGAATTCTGATTTTTTTTTTATGCAAAAATGATAGGGGGGGGGGAAATATTGGGGCTTCCCATGGAGGTGAGGCCGGCCATGAGGTGAGGAAAAGAGAGGAAGAAGGAATGAAGAATTGTGTAGAATATTCTCCAAAGAAATACACCTTTTATGTCTTTTCATAATTTCTTTATTTTATTAATTTTCTTAATTCAATTCATCATAGAAAACACTAGAATTTTAAAGACAATTCAAGAAGAGATTAGCATGCTAAAAACCTAATTCTAATATGTCATGGTTCACTTTTTAAAAATAAACCCATTGCAAATTGTAATTTACACTAAATTATTGTATATTTAAAAGCTTATGTTAATATTTTAAAAAATTAATTTAGGAAAAATATTTCATTAAACTAAAAATTTATAAGTGACTCAATAAACACCATTTACTAGTAATTACATGATTAAAATAGGTCTTTTTAAATTATAATGAAAAATAATTATGGTTAAATTTTACGAAAAATACGTTTTATTTTACCGAAAATCAGAAAATTCACTTAAAGGGTTTTATATATCTAATTTTTTTAAATTATTTTTAAAACGTTACAATCTTTCCCCCTTTATGAAATTCAGTCCCCGAATTTAAATTAACACTCCCCCTAATTACTAAAACATTCAGCCAAAACACTCAAATCGTCGGGGCTCCGAAATCATCAATACATAACAAAAATCAACTCTGTCAAGCATAACGCAATCATCAGAGTTATGGTGAAAATAGAATATCCAATCCCAATACGAAAACCAACATAATATACATCAAATCTATAACTTATATATAGTGCGCATCGTAGTAAAATCGTTTAAACATCTTAATAAAGAAGCATGCAAAAACCTCTTTTTAAAATCGCCGTGCGATGCACATGTCACGGCATAAGTAGCGGACGTTTATTTTAAAACAATAGCTATACATATATATATCTTTTAATTAAGCTAGACGTCCCGCCTGGTTACTAAACCAAATAGTAATCATTATAAAAACATACTGTTCAAAATGAAATCGATCCCAATCACATTATAAAAATATCATGTGCGTCCGGTGCGCACGAAAACCGAAACCAAATACAGATGCCTCGAATACGCATAGAACAAAACTGAGTGCAAGAGGTGTGCACCAAAAACATCTGTCAAGTGCAACGGGCGTGCACGACAATAATATCAGGTGCATCTAATCTGCATAAAACTCCGATTTAGTGCATCTGGTGTGCACAAAATCGCATCAAGTGCGCCAAGTGTGCGCAAAAATCTCAATCAAGTGCACATGGTATACGAAAAACATACACCGAATATAAAAATCGAAATCACGGTACGGAAAAAAAAATGCATGAAAACTATGTCGAAACATACGTCAAAATCATGTGCAACCCATATGCACGAAACCAAATCAATATCTCAAAAGGTATAACACCAAATCGAGTGCACTGAGTATGTACAAAACAACATCAATACAACTGACATATGAAACACGAATAGAGTGTGATGAATGTACACATAAGAAATACCAATCTTTGAACAAAATCCTCAAAATACCAAAATCCAGACAACGGAAATATGAAATTTAAATCACCAAATCACAATCGTAAACACTATCGTCAATGTGCGCCTTTCTAATGTCAACTGATTCAGACTCGTCTCCTCATCGCGGTGCTGACTGCGCTGCAAACGGCTATGCTCATATCAAGAGCCTCCCGCGTAATCTATACCTTCACCTGATATCCGGACTACGTTAAACTTTTCGATCGATTCATCAAAATCCCATAATTCCCCGAGTGCTCAACTCTCAAGTACAGTTTAAAAATATCCAGTACATGCCCCAGCATCTGCGGACCAGCCGTAGAAGGGCAAACCCAAGCCTCACTAATGGCACCGCGGAACTGCCGTAAACCCTAAGGTTCGAAGGCGTTCTCGTGGTCATTATGTCGAGTTAGGGTTTCATTCTTCTAGAGGGTCCATAGAAATACCTGCATGTTCTTCCGAATAAATTAAACTTGGGAAAATGGGTCTCTGACAATCGTTCGAACCCTTTAACTTCGTCTGGACGGCATGTGAATACCCTTCTTCCGCACGCTCAACGATGCTTCAATTCTCAAGAATAAACGATACCCTAATGGTTATCGCATTCGAGCCGCAGCTCCCTCTGCCCGTGCGACCGTGGTAACATAAACATCATCCGATATCGACGAAGATCGATCAAAGGAATGGATGAAATACGGTGCAAAGAAATGTAAATCCTAAGGCTTCTTAAGCAGAGTAGCGTATCGTAAGTATGCCGCGGATCATACCACGGTACGTCACTCTACCTAAGTCACCTACTCCATCAACCAAGGGTCACCCTAGACTTATACAAAGGTTAAACCTAGCGCTTTGATACTAACTTTGTCATGACCCGAAGGTGCGGAAGGTGACCGGCACTTAAATTACGAAGGTCTAGAGGCGCAACGTAATCTAAGTAAACCGAAGCCCAGAAATCTAAACCATATAAAAGAAGAAGCAAAGGAAAACATGTAGAAAAATAAGTTTAAAAGCAACATCCAATTTTCTTAAAAATTTCGGCAGAGTCTCCTTTGTAAAAACTGGCCCCAAACGGGTACAAACAAGAATAATATATATACAGAAATAAAAAGGCATTCCCAAGCGGGAGCTAGCTCTACACCAACAGGCGGAAACAAGCACACCAAGCACAATAATATACAACGCCAAAGAGCGAGGCTCAAAACTCAAAAGAAAACAAATCCACCAGATACCATAATAATACAAGCATGACTCTAAGGTCGAAATAAATAACTGGTCCTTTAAACTTATCAAGTAATACAAGTTTGGTTGATGGAGCTTACTAGACACCAATGAAATAAATAAAGTACAATGGCGGTTCTGATACAAATGAACCAACCTACCGTGCAAATCACCCTGAATGAAAAGATGTGGCAGCAAGCTGCCAAGGAAACCTGTACATCGAAACTGTAATAAAATTTGGCACAACGGGGGTGAGTTGCCAACTCGTGAGTAGAAGACATCTGCGAAAAGAAATCGAATGCACGACACTGTCCTAGGTCATAATAATATACTAATATATAACTAGTCATCTAGTAGTGCAGGGTAATAAACTACGCGTAAGTGCAAATACTCCGTGCTCGTGTCAGTGCCTCAAATATTAATATGTCGTGTGAATGAGTATGCATGCACCTTGAATGTAAAACAATCAACCCTGAAATCTGGATATATCTGTATAAAAAGTCTTTAACTTTCACCATAGTAAAATTTGTATAGAAGTCTGAAATATCATCGATGAAATCCATGGAAATCCGTGTCAAGCATCGACACAAAACATGTAAATCTCAAGTCTCAATACCTCATAGTCTCAATATCTCGGGCTCCGTCAGTCCGGATCGGCCCATATCATCAAATCTCACGACAACGGTCGGTATCCTCCGGATATCCGCCGTGCCAGACATCACCGGTAGGTAGTCTTCCCCTGCCAGGCTCATCATCTACAACTCGATCTTCTTGTCCCGGGGTACCATACCAGGCACACCATATACCCGAGACGGTTCATCCACTCCTCGAATAGGGTCTCGAAATCCAACAGAAAACATGAAATCTCATGGTGGACGACACATACATCACGAGAAAACCGCAACTTATATTTTTAAAAGAGAGGGAGAAAGAGAGAGAAGTTTTTATATATATTTTGCGGTTTTCCCCAAAATCCAGAAATCTCATAGAAATCCAAAATTCCAAAATCATGAGTAAGTAAATGGTAAGTGTCGGCATAAGCCCCATAATACTGCATAATAACATGAAAATGTGAATGCATGAAATGTCTAAGTAATAAATGCAATGTCTAGACTAACACCTGAGAGTAATCACAATACTATATTGATCTAGCGTTTAGCTGATTCTATCATAAAAGATAATATGTTCTAAAGTGTACGTGACATGGTAATTACCGATGATGTGTATGTGAGCCGGCAAATAAGTGTACGTGGGATATGCGCATCATCGGTAATGGTGCTGGTGTCCTAACAGGCAGAGTTTCATACTGACTAAAGAAACTTATGTATGAACATGCAACTTGATGATTTCAATCTGAGTGTAAAGGTAAAATGTGTACTAAACACTCATTTGGAATATATATATCTAACTACAACTATATGACTCGAGCCTCAACTAGTATCTATCTAATCCCCTAAGGAACTAAACTAAAGGAACTAGTCGATAAGAAATAAGAATCCACCTAAGGTCTGAGTCCATATCTGTAATAATCGGTGATCCAGCCTCAATAGCTTCACGTACGTAGTACGGCTTGCTCGAATCAAGAGCGCGGATCAATCATCACATCTATGCCTCGTACGGTAAAATCCATCATACGGCATCCCAATATCGGGGTACGGGTCAAGTATCACCTACGTACATCATCATTCGTATAATATCATCATCAAATAATGTCATGATCAAAGGTACTATACTGTAATCACATACATCCCAATATCATCAATCATATATCATTGTCTGCGAACATATACGTCGTCAATTGTTCCTCAGAAATATCATGTCATATATATCATATCGTAATCAGGTCATACATATATCATATCGTAATCAGGTCACACATATATCATATCGTAATCAAGTCACACATATATCATATCTTAACCAAGTCACACATATATCATATAGTAATCAAGTGACAGGTTACGGTCCGGGTTCTATTCTAGAGTCTCGTACATCTCAATGTCATCATCACCTATTATCGTTTATGTATACATATCCATTCTCTCATTTTCCAACGATCCGCTAAGATCATAATATGACTGTATAGCCAAGAGATCACGGCATCAAGCCCAGTTATATCGTCTCATCTCCATGTATCATATAACATCCTTATATCACATATACATGTTGTGTATATATACACCTACACACATTCCTACTTATATATACACATACACATATACACCAAGCCAAGTTTCTGTGTGTGTATGTGTGTGTCTACCTGAAACCTACGAATTTCCTCCAAGATATTCCTCCTCTGGTAAAGTCTATCTAAATCAGTCTAGTCCAACCTAAGGTCTTTAATAGGGTCCTACTCGCAAAGAATCTAAGGTCACGTCCGACTTCCTAATGATAATAAGAAATATCCTTATTCTACGTTTGCGGGGGTGCTAAATGCCATCCACCCGACTTCCCCTCTAGATATACATCTACTCACCTGGTCCTTGTCTGCCGAAGACGTTGTCGCCCTCCTTTTCTTCCTCGTCCAAATTCCACGTGAGGGGTATCTATACGCAAACATATATAATTTCGTAACTGAATCACGGATAAAACCAAAATGACGCACGAAACGCGCATAGGTTAAAACCTATGACCCGCTCATGCAAAGGAACCAATATCGCTCGATATTGGCGTACAAACGCCGATTGATCGAGATAAAACACCAACAAACAACTTGTTGTTTCAAAACTCATTATTTATAATATAAAACATGGTTTAAATCATCGAAACCCTAAAATCGATCAAATCGTCCGATTTCGTAAAAACCTGAAAACGCCAATTTACCGTTTTACTTCAAAACTCGATGTTTAAATGAAACTAATGGTCATAATATTCATTAAACAATATAACTAGATTATAGAAACCATTACTATATTTTTCTCAAACCATTTGTCTTAATTTAAAATTTCTAGTTTGCAAATTAGCCAAAATTAACACTTGTTAAGCAAAATTTCATAATTCCACTATTAAACTTGATTTTGCATATATTAAAGTGTTAAACCACTCCATGAAACCTTAATAATGAGCTAAAGCCCTAATTAGAATTTTAATACTACATTTTAAATTAATTTCTAAAACCTAGTTTACGGAAATAGCATATTTATCACATTATATTAACTAACAATTTGAAACTAATAATTATATTAGATATTTAATTCATTTAACATGTTAATATTCTCATTAAAACCACAATAATATGATAAAAACCTTAATTAGAATTTTAACACACCAATATATATAATTTATAAAAATCTAGTTAGCAAAATTGCTTAATTTAAACAATTTTGAATGCACAAATTATAATACATCAACCATGCTAGATTTTTCCCTTCTAAAAATGTTAAGCTACTTATTATAACCCCACTTAATTAATAAAAACCCTAACTTGATTTTAGAAACCCTATCTTGAATTTTAAATTTGCAAATAGAATTAATTAAGAAAATTTAAATATGCTAAATAAAAGTATTTAACAACAATTAATCTTAGAAATAAAAATTATACCTTCAAAGAATGAGATCCAAACATGAAAATATGCTTCCAAAATAATGGTTTCCAACTCCAAATTCCATGCTAAATAGGTCGAAAGAAAATGGTAGAGGTTGAATGTTGATTTTTGAGGTTTATTTTTGGAATTTTTGATGAATTTTGATGATTTTTAATGCAAAAATGATGGGGGGGAAATTTTGGGGCTGCCCATGGAGGTGAGGCCGGCCATGAGGTGAGGAAAATAGAGGAAGAAGGAATGAAGAATAGTGTAGAACATTCTCCAAAGAAATACACCTTTTATGTCTTTTCATAATTTTTTTATTTTATTAATTTTCTTAATTCAATTCATCATAAAAAAACTATAGAATTTTAAAGACAATTCAAGAAGAGATTAGCATGCTAAAAACCTAATTCTAATATGTCATGGTTCACTTTTGAAAAATAAACCCATTGCAAATTGTAATTTACACTAAATTAATGTATATTTAAAAGCTTATGTTAATATTTAAAATAATTAATTTAGGAAAAATATTTCATTAAAATAAAAATTTATAAGTGACTAAATAAACACCATTTACTAGTAGTTACATGATTAAAATAGATCTTTTTAAATTATAATGAAAAATAATTATGGTTAAATTTTACGAAAAATACGTTTTATTTTACCGAAAATCAGAAAATTCACTTAAAGGCTTTTATATATCTAAATTTTTTTTAATTATTTTTAAAACGTTACAGATTATGTGGTTCTGATGAGTCGATCGGATGGTTCGACATCATTCAGATATCATGTGATGGGACGCACTGCTTGGGAGACTCCAGATATGAGTATAGCCGTTGGAGCGCCGTCCATGCAGCCACGATGAGACGAGTCCGAAGCAGTCGACATCAGAGAAAAGTAGAGTAAGAGATTCATGAAAGATCTCGACAGGACCTTTCTGGAATACTATACGGGAAGACGTGGACCCAGGAGTGGTCATGTTGCGCACACCCAGCAGGCCAGAGTTCGGCATCGTCGACGAGATAGTTGACCAGGTTCGGATAAAGGACCTCACCCAGATGCGTTGTGAGTTGATCGAAGACGAACGAGTATTTAGTATTCCTCCGATGGTTGGGACGAGTTTCTGAGGACCTGTTCGGCCAGATATCTTCTACTGAGTGATGAAGCCACAGAGTACGCGATTTCGTGTCCGTGAGAGAGACTTCGGATGGACCGTAGCCGAGAACATTGCAGTGCACAGATAGAGACGCGACGTCGAAATAGACGATGATACAGACAAGCGGGACAAGAGGTGCGAGACACTGATGAGCTGTTCTTACTCCCCGTTGAGATTATGGTCGGATATGTCTACAGAAGCGTTGGGATGCGACCAGCTTCCGAGTAAATGCTGTACTGAGAATGCAGATTGTCTGAAGAGCGAGAAGAGATTGTGGATGAGTACCAGCCTCCGTACAGTTCGGCTTATGCGAGATTGGAAGAGACCTTAAGCAGGATTCCTTCCAGGGCACTGCTGCAATAAGGATTGCACCCAGGATCGGATGTGTGATGTGTATTCAGAGGACCAGAGGTCGGCGCCAGTGAAGTACTGCTTTACGAGTGGTCGTGATGATTGACCGAGAGATGACCAGAGAAGTGCCAGAACGGAATCGTCTCCGTTGGCACACCTGAAAGGGCCGATGAGCCGATGGATTGTGAGATAGGTAATCCATAGGGAAGATAAGGACCTAGAGACAGAGGATGCCAGACCGTGAGTAAGAGGCAAGTAGATATCTTGCGCTGCTAGCATTGGATGCACCGACACATTCTTGACTTTGAAGGAGGGACTACCGACGACGGTATTTATGATTTATGATTTTGTGATTCGATTATCACGTATCCGTCACTATGGATTTCTGTATTTTGGGCGATCTATTAGCATGATTTGGTTTTGATGGCTGAGTTAGATGATATTTGTTTTCGCACACCATGGTTGCACCTACTAGGTATTTATATTTTGCGCATAGTTATTACGCTTGAGGTATTGATTATGATTTCATGCCTATTTTATGCCGGTGATTTGATTTACGCTTCCAGCATAGTTTTCATGCACTTTAGTTTTTTGATTTGATGTTGTGCATATGTTACGCACACGATTTGATTTTCACACTCGGTATAGCTTATATGTGCTTGTAGTGCATTGATATGTGTTTTGTGCACGCAGTTGTACACGTTTATGATTTTCTTTACACCTGGGTACACTTGGTGTTGCTGGTTTAGCATTTGAGTTATTGCTTGGTATTTGTGCATGGGATGCACCAGTTCTATATTTCATGCGTTTGTAGCACCAGTTTTATATTTCTTGCGTTTATCACACCGGATTTATATTTTGTGCACTATTGTTGCACCTGACTTCGATTTGATGTCATCCGATATGACGATTTTGGATTCTGATATTGATGTTGATTTCTTGCACTCCGTGCATTTAATTTAGACTTGCGCATGTTCGACGCTTGCTATTGGATTTCGTGATCTCATGCATGTTGAGTGCGCAGGATTTATCTTTTATTCGTGCATAATGAATGCACCAATTTGGATTTTCGCGCATGTTGGGCGCATGTTTTGAGATACGATTTTGGTGCACACCAGATGCACTAAATCGGGATTCTTCGTGCATGTCAGATACACCTGATTTTGCTGTCAGGCACACGCGTTGCCTATGACAGGTGTTTCGTGCACACCCGTTGCACCTAGATGTTGTTTCTGTGCACATGTATGTCACATATATGGATTTGATTTCCGTGCGCACCAGACGCACAGGGTATTCTTATATACATTTTGGGATTGATTCTTATGGAGCAGTACGTTTTTATGAGATTTGCTATGTGTTTTCGTACTGAGCAGGACTAGTCAGAGGAAAAGCACCTGGATATATTTTGCATGCATTGATAGTTATCGAAGGGATTTCCAAAAGCGAGATATAGTCTCAGTATTTACCTACGTGTCCGATATGACACGAAACGTTTAAAACAAGGAAACCCTTCTAAATTGTTTTCAAACGGCGGAACGTACAGAGTGAACAAAAGATATATACATATATGGTTATTTTCTTACGAAATACGTCCGCCACTGTGCAGTGTTATGCGCGTCGCACAGCAACTTAAAAGATTTGGCATGCATTTACTTCAGCTATTTACATGTATAGATTTGATATTAGCATGTATAGTTCTGATTTATATCGTATTGGTTTTGTATTGGATTTGACATTTGTGTCTTTACCATGACTCCGATAATTGCGGGATGCTTGACGGAGTTTCGATTTTGAGCTATCTTCTTATTACTTATGCGCATGCATTGCGCTATGATGTGTTTTATATATTGATGATTTCGGAGCCCCGATGACTTGGATTTGTACTGAAATGTTTTAGAATTTGGGAGTTTAAAATTTAAATTTGGGGACCGAATTTCTTTAAGGGGGGAAGATTGTAACATTTCAGAAAAAAATAAAATATTATTTTTCGGAATTTTTATAATTTAATATTATTTTAATGAATATTTTAATATTTCGGTATAATTAAATACAAATAAATAGGAAAAATTTTGGAAAAATTATGGAAAATTGTAAAATAGGGTATTTTATGGAATTATGACATTTTTAAGTTTTTATGAATAATTATATGCTAATTTAGTACTAATCGCGATTAAAAATCGCTAATCGGTATTTTAGCAATTTTGTGCAAAACATGCACATATCTTTTTTTTCTACACTAGTGCATTTTCTATCATATTTCTTTTGGGGTTACTATTTGAGTGAGAAGGATTTTGAAGAGAAAAAGAAAAGAAAAGAAAAGAAAAAGGATTATTATATTGAGTATGGGCAAGTGAGAGATTGAGAGGGTAAGGTCTGTTGACTTGGACTTAGCCATTCCCCTTCAACCTTCACTCATTTCTCTCCCTCTCCCTCTTGTTGCTGCTGCTGCTCCTGCTCCTCACCTCCCTCCCCTCTTCAACTCCTCAAATCACCATGAAAACAACTCCAAAAGCTCACTCCCATTTCACAAAAAGTGTGCACAAGCTCAAGACAAGCCCATTGGACCAACAAAGTAAGGATTTTGGCCACTAGGGGCAACTCAAGAAAATTCTTGAGTTGCCAAATGAGGTATTTTCTGGACCATTAGCTTATTTTTAGCATTACTTATACCCCTATGCTAGTTTAGAACCGATATTGTTTGATTTGGTGGACCTAAGGAAAACCTAGTTAGGGTTATGAGGAATTGTGAGTTGTGATGTGAAATTGAGCTCAGTAGAGGCTATACAAACACCTTAGTGCTAGATTTGAGACCCAAACCTGAGACTTGAAACCCGGAATACGGATTTAGAAACCGATATCGGAAAATTTAAGAAATCTGTGAAGGTTATATTGAATCTGCTATCATCCCAAGACTCTGAATTTTTTTTTGGTTGGACAGTGATATGTGCAGGCACCCAGGAAGCTACCACCAAGACCCTAGCCCTTACCTCCCATTGCAGGCCACCAATTTAATCCTTCTGGCCGCAATTTGCGGCCAGACCTGCACCATTTTGGCTCGTTTTGGTTTTGGTGCCCCCTTACCGGTAGATTAGACCCCTGGCATGTGTAGATTTGTCTAATTTGACCTAGGGTGAAATCTGGAGCCTATTTCCTTAGTTGCTGTTTTGGATTCGTATTTTCGTATTCCGTATTTTTAATTCTGAATTTGCGTATTTCGTTTTACCTCAATTACTTGGCGTTTATACGACGATATCGAGGATTATTGATGGTTTTGAAGGCGTAGTCCATAGGTTTTAACCTATAGGCCTTAGCGCATCGTTTTGGGTTTCGTGTGCCGTTTTAGCTTTGATTTCGTTTTAATACGCATTTACGATACTTTGACGTGTAGGTACCCCATGAAGACTTCGGGACGACAAGCAAGCGCGTGGCGACGTCGACAAATGAAGACGCAAGGTGAGTAGCTTATATCTACGGGGGAAGTCGGGTGGATGGCGTATAGCACCCCCACAGTCTGAAGTTGATACACTATATATATATATATTATACATACGATAGTTGATAGTGTGTCGTGGATTTTGTGTTAGGTGTACTATGGATAGATTAGGGTTAGAAGTAAACTAGTGTAGTTTATAGTCGCGAACCCTAGAATAGGTTTACACCCACACGCATACCCTTGCATATTCATTATACTTATACTGTGTTGATGATGATAGTGGATGACATTGGAGATGAGTCGATGATATTGGGCATAGTGCCGTGAGATCGGTGATATGATGTGATTCGTATTTGGGATACGACATGTGATTTTAGCGGGCCTTTGGACGGGTGTTTCACACAAGCATTCATACTTATATAGATGGTATCAACTGTACTAGACTTAGATCAGTACCCCGGATTATGTGATATGATGATAAGGATACCAGATAATTGATGAGATGAATATGATTTCGACCCGTACCCAGCTATTGGGATGCTGTACGACGATTTACCGTTCGAGCTTTATATTGATGATAGATCCGCACTCATGACTCGAGAATATTATATGATGTATATTGTATCGTATGTGATACTATTGAGGCGGGATCATCGACTATATATATCTATATATATATCGACTCAGATGTAGGTGGTTTCCATACCCTCCTGTATAGCCTGTTAGTTAGGATGTAGATTACTTAGTAGACATTAGACTAGACCCGAGTCATACCTATTTCAAAGCTAACGAATCGGGAGTATTTTAAAGGATAGACAAAGGGGCCCTACGGAAATTTTCGAAAGACGCATCCTTTCTTAAATACACCGTAGCCCTTCTTTTACTAAAAACCCTGATTCGTCTTATTTCAAATGGCACAACTGCATGATATACACATATTGATGTAGATTCTTCATTGTTGCGTTGATTTTTCGATTCCGCATATTCATGCTATTTGCATTGCATTGCTTGTGTTTATTGCTATATTACAACCATGCTGTTAGGACACCAGCACCATTAACGATGATGCGTATGTTCCACGTACACTGCTTGCCGGCTCATACACTTCATCATCGATAATTGCCATGTCACTATACTGTAGTACTGTTGCATTCAGGATTTGACCCTTGCATAGCATACTTGTGTACCTATCTACTGTATATTCATACATATACGCACATACATAAATGATTCTGGCATTGATTAGAGATTCGGGAACCGCAAGATACCCTTTAAAACTGATCCATTTTAAAAGAGCGGTTTCCCTCAATATGTGCATATTACTATTCCATGTTGCATGATATACTGATATGCTTGCATTTCTTTTACATGTCGCATACATCATGCTTTTTGATTATTCGCATTGAGATATGTTGTTTCCATGATATTTCAGGATTTGGGAACCGTGGTATTTCTAAAGAGAATATTTAATTGTTTAAAAAACCCGGTTACCCTTGATATGATATTTCTGTGTGTCCACCATGTGTTTTCTCGGTGCTGAGAGCGACATGTTGAACCCGATTCGAGGAGGCGGATGAGGCCGATTGCGGGTACATGGTGGACCCGGTATGGTTCCCCGGGGCAAGAAATGTTTTTCGTGGAGTAGACGATGAGCCTAGCAGGGTGGCGAGTACCTACCGGTGATTGGTTGGACTTGGCAGTTATCCGGCGAATACTGACCAGAGTCGATAGATGGATATAGGCCGACCTGTACTGCCGGGGCCGAGGGCCGATACCGCAGACGGAGCCCGATATATGAGGATTTACGTGTCGATGCTAGGCACAGGTTTTCACGATGTTTTCGAGTGTCGATGCTAGGCACTTAGGTTCCATGATTTTGATTATATCCTCATATTTCCATGCATATGCTTTACGATATTTACATGCATGATGCTTATTGTCATTGGGTGACACGTGGACGGGATCCACATACATACAGACTTTAATTACATTGATCATACCTCATATGTATATATAACAGTAAATGAGGACGTTGTTATATATGCCCTTACACCAATATTAGTGGAATGGGACTTCAATATATGTGTATTGATATCATTTCAGATACTTCATCATACTTATTCATGCAGACATATCTCATATTTGTGACATGTAATTACCTGAGGCACGGGCACGAGCACTTGGCACTACATACATGTTTAGATGTTACATTGCCACCTTATTATGCTTCAGACTTATCCTTTGAGGTTTATACATATATCTGATCGTATTGACCTAGGATTATGTCATACATTCGATATCTGCTTGAAGATATTTTCTATTCACGAGTTGGCAACTCACCCCCGTTGTGCCACAGTTCTTGCACGTTTTGCCGTGCAGCTTTCATGGCGGCATTTCTGGTACATTGCTTCCTTTGCGGGTGACTTGCTTTGGTAGGTGGGTTCTTTTGCATCAGAACCACCATTTTACATGTATTTTTCATTGTATCAAGAAATTCCATCAACCAAAACTTGTATATTGTTTCAGACTTAGAAAATCAGTTATGTATTATTTCGACCTCAGAGTTGCGCGTTGTAGTATTACTGTTTTCATGCTTATTTGAGTTTCTTTTCGAGTTTTGATCCTTGCCCTTCGGCGTTGTATATTATATTGCTTGCGTGGTTGTGACCATCGTTTGACGAAGAGCTAGCTCCCGCTTGGGGATGCCTTTTATCATTGCATATATATTATCCTTGTTGTACCCCGTTCGGGGCCAGTATTTACAAAGGGAACTCTGCCGAAATTTTCAGAAAAGACTATACCTTTTAAAATACACATTCGGCTTATTTAAAAAACCTGCTTTTAAAAACATGTTTTCTTCACTTCTTAAAACTAGTTTTCTTCATTTACTCCTTAAAAATAGTTTTAGATTTCTGGGCTTTTGGCTTACTTGGATTAGATGGGGTCCAATAGACTTCATATGATTCAAGTGCCAGTCACGGGCTATTTCGGGTCGTGACATGAACTCTTGGGATTGATACATGCTGATGTATGAAGGCCCCCTGTCTACAAATGCCAGGACCGGTTCTTTGTACTTCATTACATTCACTGATGATCTCTCAAGATTCAGACATATGTTCTTGTTGAAACACAAGTTCGAAACTTTTGAGATAATCACAGAATATAATTTAGAAGATGAGAACCAAAAATGGGTATAAGTATTATGTCCTTTGATGAGATCAAGAAGGAGAATACTTGAGCATGGGATTCCTAGACTATTTTAAAGGAGAATGAGATTCTCTCTCAGAATTACTCCTCCGTATACACCACAGCACGTCGGTGCATCGGGGCGGAGCAATCACACCCTATTTGATATGGTATGCTCTATGATGAGTACTACTGAGTTTCCTATTTCCTTTTGGGAGTTATGCACTTATGAAGCTGCATACCTATTGAATAGGGTTCCAATCAAATAAGTTGCCTACCACTTCATATGTGATATGGAATGGGAAGAGCCCATATCTTAAGTAAGTTAAGATTTGGGGTTGTCCGGGCTATGTCTAAAAGAAAAATCCGGACAAGCTCGAGTCAAAGTCAGTTCTGTGGAAGTTTGTTGGATATCCTAAGCATTCGCAAGCGAATATCTTCTACCAAACCGAGGAACAAAAGATGTTTTGTTTCTCAGCATGCCACCTTTGTGAAAGGGAATTTCTTGTGAAGAAATTATTGATCATGAGATAGAACTGGAAAGAGTTCCAGCTATACAAACTGCAGCTGATGATTTGGTAGAACCAAAGGATTCAATAGTTTCCAACGAAACTCAGCCTCTCCGCCGATCTAGTAGGGTTCCTCACCCACCTGAGGGATACTTCGGTTTCTCTATGACAGTGGGAGCGAGGATTGCATCATAAGATGATGACCCAACTAGTTTTGAGCTGGCCATCAGGAGTAGGACTCTGTAAGAATGGCTGGATGCTTAGCGATCTGAGATGCAATCCTTATACACCAACAAAGTATGGACTTTGGTTGCTTTATCTGAAGGGTTAAATCCCTATCAGGAGAAAGTATATCTTGAGAAGATTACTTGGTGTACATGGAAAAGTTGAGACTTTCAAAGCTATGCTTAAGTCCATCCAGATCCTACTTGCTACGGCTACATACCATGACTACGATATCTGGCGGTTGGATGTCATGACTGCTTTTCTAAATGATGATTTGGAAGAGAGCGTTTATAAGTACACAGCTAGAGGGCTTCGTAGACAGTGGGAGCAGCGGAAACGTAAGCAAGATGTTTTATGTGATAAATCAGGCATCGCGGTGTTGGAACATATGTTTTGATGTGGTAGTCAAAGAGTTTGACTTCATCAAAATGGTAGATGAACCTTGTATATACAAAAAGGTAGTAGAGAATATAGTGGTGATCCTCGTAGAGTATGTGGATAACATACTCTTGATAGGGAAGGAGTTTCCTATGCTACGCTCGGTCAATCTCCTCTTATCACAATGATTCTTCATATAGGATCAAGGTGATACCTCCTAAATCCTGGGTTATGGATCTATGGGATAGATCTAATTGGATGTTAGGAATCTCACTAGTAGTAGTGAGATGGTATCAAACGATCCTGGGGAGAATCACTGGAAAGGTTCCAGGGTGATAAGGACGAATGAATGTCAGTCGCAGGCTTTGTCTTTACCCTCAGTGGAGGGACGGTATGTTGGAAGAGTTCCAAGCTAGATACCGTGACTTACTAGACGATTAAAGGCAAGATACATCGTTACCAAGGATGCTACTGTCACGACCCGAGAATTTCGACTCGTGACCGGCACTTAACCACGCAACGTCTACAGGCGTAACGCGGCTAAGTAAGCCGAACCCAGAAATCAAAACCAATAAATAAAGAGTGATTAAAGCATTTTTGTAAAAACAGTCATACATATCTGAGAAACTTCCATTTATTTAGTAGAAATCCTTTTTAGTTCAAGAGTTATAATTTTTATAATTTGGTAACATTTCCTTTTTTAAACATTTGTCCCGCAAGTCGGGTAAAAGCAAGGTGTCGCAGAAATAACAAGTGAAATGAATAAAGCATCACAATATGATATACGACGCCGTAGCGAAGAATACACAGTAAAGCAAGGACAAATATCACAAAAGGTAAAACTGCATATAATAAAGTAGGCTCACATGCGAGCTCGACACCAGAGTATAAAATCATACACATCGTCCTCACAACTGTCTCTAAGTCAATACAGAAAGGTAGATGGAGAATACTAGATACATCAATATACAAAAGAAGGATAACAGATACCGTACAAAAACCCACCTATCAGCAAAAGGCTAACTCGCCTCAGAAAGGTATCTGTGCCAAAAGATGCGGTAAACAGCCAGCCGTGACTACTCCCAAGGGCAACCTGCAAATACTGTGGCACAACGGGGGTGAGTTGCCAACTCGTGAATAGAGATAACATATAAAGGTGATCGCGAGCATGCACATATAGCGCGGCTCTACTAATGCCAGTAGATGATGTCAATGCATGACAAACAATGGATGCAATAGTAATGCAAGTGCTCTATCAGGTAAGTACTACAGGATGAGATGCATAGTAATCAATACTGAGCATGGGATAAATAACATCTACATGGATATGTCAACATGGAAAACAATAATCGGTGCCTCAGACTGCACACAAATCCCAAATACACTCAGGCGCCGACACACCCATCGGCCCTCAAATCCTGTATATCTCTGAGAAATCACGAGTGCCCAACATCGGCACCCAAAATATCATAAAATACTCGTGTCCAGCATCGACACGCAAATCCTCGTATATCGGGCTCCGTCAGTCCGGATCGGCCCACGGGATCCATCTGCGGTATCGGCCCTCGGCCCCGGCAGTACGGACATCCCGCATCCATCTCTCGACTCTGGTCAGTATCCTCCGGACAACTGCCAGGTCCAACCAATCACCGGTAGGTACTCGCCCGCCTCCAGTCTCAATCGGCAAAACCCATTGATCATCTCGCCGAGGGGAACCATACCGGGCCCACCACGAACCCGCAAACGGAACATCCACTCCTCGAATCGGGTTTCAAGCACACGTCTCAGCACCGAGAAAACGCGTGGTGGACGCACCAAAATATCATATCACGAGGTACCGGGGTTTTCAAAATGGTGCATCTTTTCTTAAATAATTCCACGGTCCTCAAAACCAGAAATCACATGAAAATCCATCACTAAGTAAATCCAATGAGTGATACAATGTAAATCAATCCATGGTATGGGTATAAGGGGAAAAACCGCTTTTTTTAAAATAGTTTCCGTTTTTAAAGATGTCATGCAGCTCCCAATTTCTAGAAAATCATAACCAATCATATGTAAGATGAACTACAATAATATAATCATGGCAGCTCTACAGTGAGTGTGGCATGGCAATTACTAACGGTGTGTGTGTAGCATGCAAATAGTGCCCGTGCAACATAAACCGTTAGTAATAGTGCGGTGTTCTATCAGTTCTAAGCATATATATATATGTAGCAGGGAATGCAATATGTGATGACAGTCTATGGGGTACATGCAACATATAATAATAAAGTCCTATCAGCCCTGACGCATAACGCCATGCGGGCGATATCCCCGTAGATGTGAAATCTACTCACCGAGTCTCGCGCTAAGTGTAGCCGACGACTTGCTTGCCCTTCTTCGCAGCGTCCGTCTCACAGGCCTGCGAACCTAGAATCACATAACATATATCACACATAAGCTCAATTTCACAGAAACGCGACATTACAGTCAAACTAGAAACCCGTGTCGCAAACCAATCGCGCGTGTGCGCGATACGCTAAAACGTGTGATCACGCGCCTGAAACTACCCCGACGCGTCGCGATACGCAGAAACCCCAAACCTACTCACGTATCACGCGTGTCACGAAGGTTTAGAAAAACGGCAAAACAGGTATTTGGTCCCAGATTTTACTACAAAACTAAACTTACAAAAATATATATATAACAACACTCTACATACCAGCAGACACCTACAGGACCAAACCCTAACCCAAACCCTACCCATCTGGCCGCAATTGGCGGCCAGAACGAAATAATTGGCGGCCAAAGGAAGGAATTAGGGGGTCGGGTTCTATCTAGGGTATCAGCACATCTCCACTATACTGCAGTCTTCCCAATTTCATTCAGAACTCATCGGGTCAAAAGCAGTTTCCAGAAAACTCAGTTTTGCTTAAAAACGACGGATTTGCAACAATTTGGAAAACTGGTGGTATTTTAGTGCAATTGGGGTTAAGCTAAGTTAATATGGTCTCAACAACCCACTAACAACCTACTGAAACCAAATCACACCACACCAGCTCAAGATTCCTACTAAACACCTCATATCGCACTAAAACGCACTAAAAACCACTAACCGATGCAAATCTAAACTAACCAAGCAAACTAGGGAATAAGTTTAGGAAATATACCTCATACTTAACCCTAGGGAGCTGGAGGAAGATGAAGAGGTGCAGGGAAGGGGCTGCACTTGGTGCTGGTGCTGCTGCTGCTCACTGTGCTGCTGCTACTGCTCTCTGCTGCTGCTGCTACTGCCTCTGGCTGCTGCTGCTGCTTCAGTTGCTGCTGCTGCTGTTTCTGGCTTCAGGTGCTGCTGTTGTGTTGCTGCTGGAGCTGAAGGTAAGTGTGTGTGTGAGTGTGTGAGGTTGAGGGAAAGAAACAAAGAATGAGAGGGAAAAATCATCACTCCAAATGTCAACCCCTCACTCTCTCTCTCTTCATTAATGGAAAGCATGGGCTAAGCCATGATGCCCACTTCCTCTCTCTCACAAGTCAACACTCAAAAACAAATTCAAATTAAAGCAACTACTAATCAACTAATTAACTTAATTTAAAACCAAAAGACTTAATCCCATGATTAACCCACCATGGTTAATAATCATGGTAATAACTCATTTTAAAAAACCTAGTTTACATGCACATGTGTGTGCAAGCCTAGGAAAATTTTGGGAAAATATTTATTAAATTAGGAAAAATATTTAAAACACAATTTGGTAAACTTTTTGTTAAAAACCCAATATTTAAATATAATTATTCACTAAACATATCCTAAGGTGTTACAGCTACCAAAGTGGCAGTTTGGATATATATAAGTTCATAAGATGAACTTCGTTCCTGCCATTGTGTGATAATGGAGTTATGGCTTATGCCAAGGAACCCCCATCCCATCAGAGATCCAGATATGTTCTTAGGCTGTATCACCAGATCATGGAGATGGTTGATCTCCAGGTAGATCGAGGTTAGGAGAGTAGACACAGAGGACAACAGCGTGGATCCACTCACAAAGGACCATTTCCTAGTAGAGACTTTTTATGGGATGATTGAGTATGAGATACTTCAACCACAGCTAATTGTTGGGTGTACGATACCACAACAGATGGCCCTAGTGCAAGTGGGAGATTGTTAGTTATATGTATGCCCTAGAGTCCATTACTGTACATACGATGTATATTGTAGTGGATGCTTGGAGATATATAGGGAGGACTTTCTTGCTCGACATGATAGTATGCTATCTGGTTACACTTTATCTTAACATGCACTCTAATTATCTCTATGTTACATGTTGATAAAGCCCTTAGGATGAGTACTTGACTACCAGGACTATGATGTGGATCATACTAGTGGGGATAGAGTAATCGCCAAGTACATCCTTCAAATGTTCCTAGTCGTGGGAGTACCGAGACAGGGCATCGATACTCCAGAGTAGACTAGCGTATGCGCTTCTTGACCCATATGATGGGCGATGGATGATCCCATATCCATTGGTGTTTGACATCAGAGAAGGTATACGGTTGCTCAGTGGAGATTGGGTACACTGGACGGACACGCCGAGAACTCTCAGATGGTATTATACCTCACGTCAGATGGCAGTTCTCTGGTGACACTGGTACAAGTTAGTCTGTAGACCCGAGATCGTCATAGAGTCTTGTGTGATTCCTACTGTGCTTTGATTTCCATCATACCATGTCCAAGGGGGCATGCAAAAAGGTGGCTTTTGGGTACAGTCCCGAATCACATGGAGGCAATGAGCGATAGGAGGGGTTTCGTCTCTCCCGGTATAGGGAGTTGATGTTGCGCTGTGTTCGATTGGCTATAACTGGAAATCCCTGGCCAGGGTTGCTGAGATTTACTGGTATGTTTTATCAGTAGTTTCTCAAACTGTTGTGGACCTCATATCGACACGACTTATCAAGCTACTGGGGTCTGACGTTTACCACTCCTAGGCGAGATATGCGACATATCAGACGAAGAGATCGGACTGTACGGGAGTGTTACTGATTGGATTTGCGGGAGAAAGTACAGGCTTGCTTGTTGATCTTCTGATCGCTCAATACCTGGGTGGCTGTTGCGTTTAGCTGACTGCTTGCATCTTGTGGGTGTTTGATATGATCATCACCTACTGCCGGCGTATTGACGATTCTTTAGAGTCATACACAGAGGTTTCCTGGCTCAGGCAAAACGGAGTAGGAGTACATATATGATATGTGCGGGACCGAGAATAATACGTGTATGTGATACCGTATTAGATTTTCACGATATGAGATATCGGTCCGGTATAGGTGATATAGCCAGGTCATCGGATCAAGTGTTGATTCGAGGAACTGATACAGATTATATTAGTTGGTTATTTGTGAAATAGCTGGATTATCGGATCAAGTGTTGATTCGATAATTTAATGTATAATTATATATTTGATATATTAAATTACATTAACTAATATAAGCTCACTAAAAGATTCTTTTTCTCACTCGGGTAATAAATTGATATATATGCGATATATGTTAATTGTATTATTTTATTTTCTTACAATAAATATTGTATATGTGATATATAATATTGTAACATGTTATGGTTATAAATGCAACATGATTAGTGGAGATTAAACATGGTTAGGGTTTGATTTAGGTTAAACTTTCTAGTAGCTTCTAGAAGCTTTGCTTTTGTTTTAAGCAAAGATATTTGTTATGATATTTTGTGAGATATTTGTTTAACCCAACCCAACCCTCTAACCCTAGTTAACTCTCTACAATGGTTAGCTTTTCTTTTATCAACCATGGTTGCATTTCTAACCTTACTATGGATTCATTATTCATCACAAAAGGTTTTGGATATTCTTCTTCTTCTTCCTTGGTGAAAAGCTCTCTAGCCTTGTTCTTTGTGATGAAAATGAGTGAGATTAAGAAAACAAATGAAAGCTAAATTCCTACTTCATCATCCTAATCTATTCTTGCCAATTAGTTTAGGGTGTTCACTTCATTAAGTGAGTGAAAGCTTGTGTTAAAGAAACTTCAAGGTAGATCATCTTTGTTATCGAAGATCGGAAGCAAGCTTGCATCTTTCTCTTCGTGGAGCCTCTCTGGAGTCCGGGAACTTGATGATCGCAGCGAAGGGACCACAACACGGTGCTTATGAAGTGAAAGACCGGACTACAAAGGTTGTAATCCCAAACTCTTAGAAGTAAAGTTGTTTACTTGCTTTGTTTCGCCTAATCTCTAGTTTAAGATCTTGGTTAGGGTTGTTCGTCACGTCTAAATTTTAAATCGGGCATGGTTGATGCCTTATAAAACCTTGTGAGAGTGCATAGTAACCCTACACTATTTTGATGTGGTAGTCAAGGAATTTGACTTCATCAAAAACATAGATGAACCTTGTATATACAAAAAGGTTGCAGAGAGTAAGGTTGTCTTCCTCGTATTGTACGTAGATGACATACTCCTGATAGGAAATGATATTCCTATGCTGCACTCGGTCAAGCTCTTCTTATCACATAGATTCTCAATGAAAGATCTAGGTGTTGCCTCCTGCATTTTGGGGATTAAGATCTATAGAGATAGATCTAGACGGATACTGGGATTGTCCCAATCCAGGTACATTGACACCATACTAAAGAGGTTTAGTATGGAAGAATCCAAGCGTGGGAACCAATCCACTATCTCTGGACTCACTCTCTCTAAAGAGATGTCTCCCAAGACTGATTTGGAGAGAGCTCGCATGCAAGGGATACCCTATGCTTCGGTAGTAGGCTCTATCATGTACACGATACTATGTACCCGACCCGATGTAGCATACTCACTAAGTATAGTGAGTGGGTATCAAGCGGATCCTGGAGAGAATCACTGGACAGCTGTGAAGAACATTCTCAAGTACTTGAGATGGACTAAAGAGATGTTCTTGGTGTATGGAAACGGAGAACTCCAGGTGGAGTCCTTTACTGATTCGAGCTTCCAAAGTGATATGGACGACTCTAAGTCGCACTCGGGATTTGTCTTTACCCTAAATGGATGGGCGGTTTGTTAGAAGAGTTCCAAAAAGGAAACCGTGGCAGACTCGACGATGGAGGCTGAATACATCGGTGCTAACGATGCTGCCAATGAGGCTGTCTGGATAAAGAAGTTCATCACTGAACTTGGTATGGATCCATCCATTGAGCATCCAATACCTCTATATTGTGATAACAATGGAGCTGTGGCTTTGTCCAAGGAACCCAGGTCCCATCAGAAGTCTAGACATATTCTGAGGTGGTATCACCTGATCCAGGAGATAGTTGATCGCCGGGAGATCGAGGTCAGGAGAGTTAATACGAAGGACAACACTGCGGATCCACTCACAAAGGCCATTCCTCAGATACAATTTGAGAGACACTTCGGGATGTTGGGTATGAGATACTACAACAGCTGACTTAGTGCAAGTAGGAGATTGTTAGTTATATGTATGCCCTAGGGGCCATTGTTGTACATATGATGTATATTATAGTGGATACTCGGATATATATAAAGAGGACTTTCTTGCTCGATATGATAGTATGCTATCTAGTTTCACTTTATCTAAACATGTTAATAAATACTGTTTTGTGATCACGTGTTGATAAAGCCCTTAGGATATGTATTCGACAACTAGGACTATGATACAGATCATAATAGTGGGGCCAGGGTAGTCTACGAGTACATCCTATAACTGGTCCTAGTCGAGGGTGTATCAAGACAGGGCATCGATACTCCAGAGTAGGCTAGCGTATACGCATCTTGACCCATATAATGGGCGATGGATAATCCCATATCCATTGGTGTTGGACATCAAAGATGGTATACGGGTGCTTAGTGGAGACTGGGTACACTGAACGGACTCGCCGAGAACTCCTGGATGGTATTATACCTATCGTCAGATAGCAGTTCTCCGGTGACACTGGTACAGGTTAGTCTGTAGACCCGAGATCGTCATAGAGTCTTGTGTGATTCCCACTGTGCTTTGATTTCCACCTTACCACGTCCAAGAGGGCGTGCAAAACGGTGGCTTTTGGGTACAGTCCCAAATCACATGGAGGTAATGAGCGATAGGAGGGGTTTCGTCTCTCCCGGTATATGGAGTTGATATTGTGCTGTGTTCGATTGGGTATAACTAGAAGTCCCTGGCCAGGGCTGATATGGAGATTTACTGGTAAGAGTTATCAGTAGTTTTTCGACCGGTTATGAGCCATACATCGACACGACTTATAGGTTACTGGGGTCTGACGTTTACCACCCCTAGACTAGATATGCAACATATCAGACGAAGAGATCGGACTGTACGGGAGTGTTACTGATTGGATTTGCAGGAGAATGTACAGGCTTGCTTGTTGATCTTCTGATTGCTCAATACACGGGTGGCTATTACATTTAGCTGACCGCTTGCAGCTTGTGGGTGTTTGATATGATCATCACCGGCTACCGGCGTATTGACGATTCTTTAGAGTCCTACACAGAGGTTTCCTGGCTCAGGCAAAACGGAGTAGGAGCACATATATGATATGTGTGTAAGTGCACGGCGGCGCCCCGGCCGTCAATCCGACGGCCAAATGCGGAAGCGGTGATAAACTTTAATTTTTCTTGAACTGGCAAACCGCCGCGCACTAATACCCGGATCGAACCATTAACTAGTCCTAGCTATCTACAAGATGGGGAAGAGAGATATATCGACAGATCCGAGTCCTCCGGTCTTCTCGTCGTCGTCCCGATCTCCTGCGGAATGTCCCGTCTCTTCCTCGTCGCCGGAAGTGCACCACATCGCCTACTTCTTTTACGGGCTCCCACCTCAATGCCGAGGCAACTCGGGCACGAAGCCGGCTACTCGACGTGCCCAAGATTCGCTGTAGAATATGTAGTGTTCAAGTCTCATTTTGGGGTTGTAGGAATTGCCTTTTGGTGGAGGAATGATACTAGAACTATGTGGAGGGACTTTGGGGATTTTGGAACATCAAATGAGCAAAACCCCACTCCACAAAAATTTGGACAGCCCACCCTCATGGTGGCCGGTCATCACTTTTGAAGAAGAGGGAGTAAGAGTGGAGAGGTGAATGAGAGAGTCCTCCAATAATGCAAGAGGGAAAACAAAAACCATCATGAAAGAACATGATCACTAACACCAAAACCACACTCAACACACTAATCATCAACAACCATGATGCTTACAAAGTCAAGCCATCATGAAGTGATCAAGTCAATGGATGGGCTCCATCATGAAACCATCATGATAGAAGAAGTCAAGGTCAAAAGAATGGTGCACCATCATGATCCAAGGAAACATGCAAAGACCCCCTCCACAAACACTTATTTACAACAATGCAAATAAGCCCTCCTCCACCAAACTTCGGCCAATGAACGATACAAAGGAAATCGGCCGAAACGGAAAGCAAACTGGCAACTCCATAAAACTGGTCCCGTAATAAATTACAGGAAAACCCCGATACTGTGCATACACACCCGCATTTGTATTCCGACCGAAATACAAATGCAATGAGACAAAATCTACACTGTACTATACTAGGATCCGGCTTATACCAAAACCGGCTAGTATTATCCGTTCGATCCTGATCCGTGCAATACCGCACGTATCTGATCGAACCCTGCCATATAACCATACGGCCTCTAGTACAAACTGTCCGATCCTGATCCGTGCAATACCGCACGTATCTGATCGGACCTTGCCATATCTCCATACGGCCTCTACAACCTTTCGCCCGAAAGCTGAGTAACAGAATGTGGGGGACTCTAAAGACTCGTCAACACCTTGGTTGTGGATTTAACCACTAGCACGTTAGAGGTATAAGCCAATACATAACGGGCTACCAGGTATTGACTAAAAGGGACGTCTGTGAGCGAACTCAGCCTGACAACCCTACTGAGCCTGTCAGTGACAATATCCGTACAGTCCGGTCGGTTCGTCTATGAGCATCGCATGGCGGGCCTAGGGGTTGGTAAAAGTCAGACCCCCAAAAGCGGTACAAGTCGTGTCGGAGTGTAGCCCAGAACACCCTGAGATACTACTGGAATACCTACCAGTAAATCTCCTTGTCTCGGCCGAGGGATTCGTGTAATGGCTCTCCTAGACACAGCGCGACCTCACCCCCAATACCGGGAGAGACGAACCCCTAAAGATGCGCTCACTGCCTCCATGTGGCTCGGGACTGCACCCAACTAAAACCTGTTTGCACGACTCCTTTGAGCCGTGGTAGGGTAGTAATCAAAGTACAGTGGGAACTCACACAAGACAAATGACGATCCCCAGGTCGATGAACTAACCTGTACACATGTCACCAGGGAACTGCCATCTGACGTCTGGTATATGACCAACTGGCATGTTCCCGGCGAGTCCTGTCCGGTGTACTCATAACCCAATGAGCACCTGTATACATCTTAGGTGAACCAACTGACACCAGTGGCTTGTGAGACCGGCCACCGTCCCTTGTCGGGGTCTCGACTGTATACACTAGTCTACTCTGGAGTATCGATGCCCTGTCTCGAAACTCTCACGACTAGGGACCATTTAAGGATATGCTTATAGACTGCCAGCTCCCACGTATATGATCGCCCTCATACTGCTGGTGGTCAAGCAAGAATCCTAGGGGCTCTATCAACGTGTAATAGCGACTTGTCAGGTCACCTAAAGCAGTACACGATGATAAAGGTAAACCAGATAGCATACTACCATCTCGAGTAAGACTGTCCTACCGGGATAGGTCCTCCATCAATCATTGCAATCACGTACCTGTGACCTAATAATTGACTCTGAGGGCACTATCTCCAACAATCTCCCACTTGCACTCAAGGCCAATTATTGCGATGTCGCATACTCACAGCCCGTGTGATACCGAACACCCAACTCCTCTACTAGTCAGTCTCACAAAGCTCGTTTACGAAACTATTGCGTTCGAGGAATAGCCTCAGTGAGTGGATCCGCTTTGTTGTATCTTTCTATGTCTCTCTATATCTCAAGTTCGCGGAGAAAGCCATCTCCCGAAAAGAGTAATACCTGTCTTAGAATGTCTGGATGTCTGATGGGACATAGCTCATAAATGAACTCCAAATCCAAACTTCTTAGACTGTATCGTCAACTGAACTTAATCAGTATCCTGCGCCATGCCTCCCTCAGTATTGCCTTGGACCACCTGTCCAAAATACTGCCCCTCATCAGAAGGAAAAACTATAACTCTGACAACCTCCTTGTCGTCCATGTCACCTTGGAAGCCTGGAATGATAACTGTTTCCCGAATGAGGCTGTCGTTATCATATCCCTAGAACATCCACTTATGTTCTAAAACTGCTTCCGACTGTTTCTCCAGGATTGGATCAATGTCAACTTATTGCATCTAGTGCAAGAACAACATCTGGTGTGGTACTTGACATCTCATGATTGACTCAATTGCCTGAGCAAGTGATCTGCCAATCATGCACGTCCCTCTCCCCTTTAGTCTGTAAGACACCTTTAGAGAGGGTGACTCCGTCGCCTGCAGGTACACTACCATGCCAGGAGTCGTTCATCCTAAATACTCATAGAATGCTGTCTAAGTACCCAGATTGGGAAACCACCCAAATCTAGATCTAAAACCATAGATCTAGTAACCAGTATGTCTGATATAAAATCCATTTCCTTTTGTGGAGAAACCACTGTGTGACGACCAAAGTATAACCGACTGTAGTATAGGAGTTTCTTTTCCTACTCTGTGTATGTCATCCAGATACCAGGACATCACACCCTACTACCTTCTCAACAGATCCATCCCCTATTCTGATGAAGTCAAACCTATGACTGTCACGTCAGAAATAGATGATCTATCTCCGCTATATCTGCTTTAGTCTATAAATAGACATAAGCTACCTGTCCACCAATGCTTCCGCTGCTCCCACTGACTACGACAACCCTCTGGCAGAGTCATATAGACGTCCACTTATAAAACTAGTTTAGAACGACGCTATACTCATCCTCCCGCCGGGTCTCGCAGCCTGGAACAACAGCAATGGTAATTGTGGGTAAACAAGAACTTCCCTGTCACCGTCCTTGAGGCTACCGTAGTACCTCTCGGGTGCCTGAAGTTACCCACCGTATCTGCGGAGTGGCCAATGGAATGTCAAACCAGATTGAATCTTTAGGTTCCTTATCAAATCTTCAGTAATCGTTTGTGGTTCTGGAATCACTTCCAGTTCTACCATACTCCCACTACTGTTTTCTGAAAAAATCCATTTTTATTAAAACTGTGGCGAGTCTAGAACAATATCGCTATTGTTCATCCAGATGGTAGAAAGTCAACCCTCGTCATAGCCTGGGTCAACCCACAAACAGCCATTACAGAAACGTGCCCTGAGTTGTCCAGTGTCTGGTTTTAATCATAAACCGGACAACTCCCCGTACCTTAACATCGTTAAGATATGAACTGTTCTATATCCAATATAGAACCAGAGGCACTGATTTAATTGAACAAGATTCAAATCATGCAGCTGTCCCCAGTGCATGTCAACTAAATGGAAGGAGGCCGATCAGCGTTACTCAACTTAGGAGCATTTCCAATTATGAGTAACCTGAAAGAGAGGCTAGTTCTCTTAATCATTACTATCAACTGAATATCATATACAAGTATCTACATCTTCGATCGCTTTGAAGAATCCCGATACTTGCAACACCTGGTTCTCTACTCTATTCAAATACCAATAACTTCTCCAAATTCGGACCCTGTGTTTCCACGAAACACTTGTCTAAAAACTAGAGAAGTCATAAGTAAACCAAATATAGTACGATGACCAACCCCTCTGTCCTGATGGACCCTGGACAATATACAATACTCTGTATAAGTCCCTTGAGTCTGAAAACTCATTCACTGTGTGTCGTAGGTTGAAAACTGTACTTATGGTTAAGAAGAATTACATCGCTGTTTAATGCTCCTTACCTAACCATCCACTGATATAGGTAAATGTCATAGACATAATTTCAGAAAGGTATATCTCACTCTATGAAAATAGACGTACAGATAAATCAATTTGAAATTGGTGCATAACAGCGGATATTCAAGACCAAATATTTGCCGTCCGGCAAACAACCCAGGTGACTTCCTCAAATATCACCGATTACAACGAATCCCGATATACTGAGGATGATCACCCAATTCCCAATAACTTACTCCCACTCATCATCTGTAAAACCATACAGATGTGAGAATCGTACCTGGTAAATACATACCCTGGAGTAAGTATCTAATCGGGAAATCAGTTTTCCTTTAACAGTACACAGTGAGACTGAAACATTGAAATGTTTCGATGGGGTATCATGGTATTCCTAGTAATGCCTCTTCCAGATTCACGACTGTAACCGTATAATTCTTTGCCACCTCTCCAAATCCCTTCATATGTCTTTAGTCTTTACCTTCTGTACACCCCTTTAGGCCAAATGGTTTTCTTCCTTCCCTACCGTTCGGCACCAGCCTATGGTTTGGAAGAAGACTATCCATTAAGCATAATGGGTGTACTGTCCCAATCCTAGGAACACTCGCAATGAGAGAGGGTGAAGATAAAAGACAACCGAATAAACCTTATTCCTATTTCTCCTGGACCAGAATCCATCCCCGAACTGGAACAAGTTCCATTCGAGTTCGTATATAACCATACGATGGAGTATCCAAATAAACTGTGGATCTTCGTAGTGATACGGAGTGTCCTGGAGAAATACAAAGGTGATGTGGGAGTGGTAACGAAATATTTGGTTTGGTCGTGAATATCTGTTGCAATTTACTTTGCCCTCTTACTAATCCCTTGCTTTGTCTGAACTTAATACCTTCTGTACACCATCGTTAGGCTAATTGGTTTTCTTCATTCCCTACCGGTCGGCACCAGCCTAAGGTTTGGAAGAAGACTATCCAATTTGCGTAATAGGTGTACTGTCTCCTAAACCAAGGAGTACTCGTAACCTGAGAGAGGGTAAAAGGAAAAGACAACTGAATAATCCTATCCGTTTTCTCCATAACGTGAAACCATCCTCGAATAAATTCTTTCGAGTTCGTATCTAACCATACGATGGTTTTGTCCAATGGAAGTGGACGTTCGTAGTAATACGGGGTGTCCTGGAGAAAAGGGTAAAAGTAGGAGTGGCAATGAGGTTTGCAACTCTGACAATCCAAAAGCCAGTGCTAAAGAAGGTTCGGTCAACTTGGTCACTGAGTCGTAGTCTTAGGGTCGGGTCAATGGTCGCTGCCAAAGAGAGAGAGAAAAGAAACACTCAGCGTGCACTCTAACCTAGATCAGAATGGTTACCAATTTATCTAATCTGGAAACCTCCCACTGTACCTCAAATTCTCCTCCAAACCTGAAAGAAGAATTAGTCGGGATCACCCGAGGAGTAAACTAACTCATCAGTGGGAATCGGGATCCAACTATCATCACATGATAACGTGACGGAATCCGCTCACGCTACCACACTCCAAAAGGTATGCGCATATCTGGCAAGTTTCAGTTCTTTTGAAACTCCCGATGTGATTTCTGCCCCATGCTCTTATGACCTTGGCGAAGGTCAACAAATCATAAGTCACATGTCAAGTTCTACCCGTCATTATCCAGGTTAATTTGAATCCACCCGTACAAGCCCTTGACGAAGGTCAACAAGGCTATACGACTGTCCCAAACCAACGCATCTATCTATGCAGCAGAAAAGTAACAAGCAGCTACCATACACTATGCCTTGACGAAGGTCAACAAACACAGCATGAATACTACGTGCTACCCGTCTGAAACGACGGAGGGCTACGAATGGTTTCAGGCGAAAACCTTTAACGTAATGAACTTGATATCGTTGAAGGAACGGATAGCTTTTTTTTTTAAAAATATAGTGACGAAAACCTTCGCTAAAGAGGTCATTCCCGGTGAAGGGATCTCGGCTCTTTCCCTGTAGAATGGGGTGCAGGATATTCTAACTGAATACCACGGTGCAAAGCAAAAGTAATCGGCTATAGTAAAGTTAATGCCCTGACGCAAACTTCTGTCCAAGGGGTCACTCCCGGTGAAGGGATCTCGGCCCTTGCCTCGTCGACTGAGGAGCAGGATATTCCAACTGAATACCACAATGCAAAACAAAAGTGAACGTCCTTGCAATAACAGCTTTTTGAAAAGTGTTCCAACAACATCAGATTAGGTTTGTTTTTAACTTGCATTGATCCGAATCAATGCAGTCCCATCAATTGATCACACCATAAAGAACGAAAATAATATGACGTACGTATATGCCATCCGCATTCGCCACTGGGTCCCGTCATTACCCGTTAGGTTAGCTAACTAACGACAGAGCGGGGACTAGACTAGCGCGGATGCAAAACATATACAACATCTACTAATATATATACCAATATATTATATTCGCTCAAGGCGTGATAAAATGCAACATCACAGAAATGTACAGCATCACAGAAACAATACAGATATCTGGGATCCCCGGGTTTCACAGAGCCGCTGAAACCCGACGTTCCCCTGGTCATGTGGATAGCCTGTGCAATGAAATCCTAGACCCCTACGGGCGCGGCAAGTCATCCGCCAAAACCTGAAGCGAGGCAGCCCCCTTCAGCGCCGTGAATGGACCACCCAGCACTTCACGGAATCCGGTAACTTGGGCACCCCTCCTGGGTCAACCTGTACCCCCTACAAGTGCGGCGAATAGCCTGTCAATCCTAGAGTGAAGCCCCCTCCGTCTCAATGCCATGAGATGCGGGCTTGTTGCCCTCTAGAACCCGGCTATCCGTGCACCCCTCCGCGGGGCAATCCTAGTACAGAAAGTAAAATATACATACAACGGGTACATCGACCGCAACCTGGCCGTGCCCCAAAATAATAATACAAACAGGCAGTGACGACAGTCCACATGTCGGACGCTCGCCCCGCAATATCAAATGTACATAATACAACCACAACTGTACTAACATTGCATCCAGGCTATCCCCCACGACCGATCCGCAACATCACAGCAAAAACAGAACATCAACGTGAAAGTCACGTTCGCAAATCCGTCTAACCGGGCTATAGCAGTTAGACCGGATTTACCGATCAAGTGACATTCACGGTCGCAGATATAATGTAAATACTGTGAAATAATGTGTTTAAAATATCCGATCGATCAAATTTTAACAAGTGGGCCCCAAAGCATTACTGTAGCAGATCAGGAAATTCTGGGCCCAATGTTAACATTCCAAAACCCCAATTTTAACCCCATAAAGCTTCTGTAAAAAATTGGTGCAGCAAACCCAAAGTAGTGCGGCGGAACCGCGGCCCAAGGGGGTGTTTGGCCGCGGTTCCGCGCTCCTACAGAGGAGTTACGTCATCGAATTTTCACAGAACTCTTAGATTTTCCAGTACATCACTTTTCTGTAACCTGAAAAAAATTTTGACACCAAAAAATTTCAACAGAAAACTGATGTGAACAAAAATGTAGATTTTGGAATTTTGGTCGATCGGAAATGCAAAACACATTAAACCAAGCTAGACTAAGTTAATGGCGAGGCTCTGATACCACTGTAAGTGCACGGCGGCGCCCCGGCCGTCAATCCGACAGCCAAATGCGGAAGCGGTGATAAACTTTAATTTTTCTTGAACTGGCAAACCGCTGCGCACTAATACCCGGATCGAACCATTAACTAGTCCTAGCTATCTACAAGATGGGGAAGAGAGATATACCGACAGATCCGAGTCCTCCGGTCTTCTCGTCGTCGTCCCGATCTCCTGCGGAATGTCCCGTCTCCTCCTCGTCGCCGGAAGTGCACCACATCGCCTACTTCTTTTACGGGCTCCCACCTCAATGCCGAGGCAACTCGGGCACGAAGCCGGCTACTCGATGTGCCCAAGATTCGCTGTAGAATATGTAGTGTTCAAGTCTCATTTTGGGGTTGTAGGAATTGCCTTTTGGTGGATGAATGATACTAGAACTATGTGGAGGGACTTTGGGGATTTTGGAACATCAAATGAGCAAAACCCCACTCCACAAAAATTTGGACAGCCCACCCTCATGGTGGCCGGCCATCACTTTTGAAGAAGAGGGAGTAAGAGTGGAGAGGTGAATGAGAGAGTCCTCCAATAATGCAAGAGGGAAAACAAAAACCATCATGAAAGAACATGATCACTAACACCAAAACCACACTCAACACACTAATCATCAACAACCATGATGCTTACAAAGTCAAGCCATCATGAAGTGATCAAGTCAATGGATGGGCTCCATCATGAAACCATCATGATAGAAGAAGTCAAGGTCAAAAGAATGGTGCACCATCATGATCCAAGGAAACATGCAAAGACCCCCTCCACAAACACTTATTTACAACAATGCAAATAAGCCCTCCTCCACCAAACTTCGGCCAATGAACGATACAAAGGAAATCGGCCGAAACGGAAAGCAAACTGGCAACTCCATAAAACTGGTCCCGTAATAAATTACAGGAAAACCCCGATACTGTGCATACACACCCGCATTTGTATTCCGACCGAAATACAAATGCAATGAGACAAAATCTACACTGTACTATACTAGGATCCGGCTTATACCAAAACCGGCTAGTATTATCCGTTCGATCCTGATCCGTGCAATACCGCACGTATCTGATCGAACCCTGCCATATAACCATACGGCCTCTAGTACAAACTGTCCGATCCTGATCCGTGCAATACCGCACGTATCTGATCGGACCTTGCCATATCTCCATACGGCCTCTACAACCTTTCGCCCGAAAGCTGAGTAACAGAATGTGGGGGACTCAAAAGACTCGTCAACACCTTGGTTGTGGATTTAACCACTAGCACGTTAGAGGTAAAAGCCAATACATAACGGGCTACCAGGTATTGACTAAAAGGGATGTCTGTGAGCGAACTCAGCCTGACAACCATACTGAGCCTGTCAGTGACAATATCCGTACAGTCCGGTCCGTTCGTCTATGAGCATCGCATGGCGGGCCTAGGGGGTTGGTAAAAGTCAGACCCCCAAAAGCGGTATAAGTCGTGTCGGAGTGTAGCCCAGAACACCCTGAGATACTACTGGAATACCTACCAGTAAATCTCCTTGCCTCGGCCGAGGGCTTCGTGTAATGGCTCTCCTAGACACAGCGCGACCTCACCCCCAATACCGGGAGAGACGAACCCCTGAAGATGCTCTCACTGCCTCCATGTGGCTCGGGACTGCACCCAACTAAAACCGTTTGCACGACTCGTTTGAGCCGTGGTAGGATAGTAATCAAAGTACAGTGGGAACTCACACAAGATAAATGATGATCCCCAGGTCGATGAACTAACCTGTACACATGTCACCAGGGAACTGCCATCTGACGTCTGGTATATGACCAACTGGCATGTTCCCGGCGAGTCCTGTTCGGTGTACTCATAACCCAATGATGTAAGTCCATATTGCGACCCCCGGTGCTTACGGGGAGGCGGAAACGGTATAAAAAACGAATTTTTATCGCAAGAGGCAACATGGACTAAACAAGGTCGGGATCGTTGTCTAAACTAAACTAGCAAATACGCTAAAGAGAGTTAGCTACTCGGATGAAGGTTATACCTAAACTTGAACTCCTTCTTCTTGAAATCTTGTAGGGGTTGATGGTTCTCTTTACGTCGCCTTCTTCCGTCGAAGATGGATCCACCTCGAAGGTTCGACCTTTGGGCTCTTCCTCGATCTTTGAGTGAACTAGGGTTTCCGGCTTGCTAAACCTTCAACCTAGAATGAGTAGAGAGTGACTAGGGTTAGCTTTTCCTTTTAAAGAGAAGGATTCTCAACACATGAGAAGGTTTCTCTTTTCTAGAGGAAGAAGAAGATGAAGTGAAGAGAGAGAAGAAGAATGAGATAATGAGATATCTTTTCTCTTTTCTTGCAACCATAATGCAAAAGAAAAGTATTATCTAAATAATAATAATTGAAATAAGAATAGTCGATGGTTATTTTTGGAATGACCACTATCATGCTTCTTTAAATGAAGTGTAAGCATGAATCAAGGAGGATCTTTCAAAGCATGATGGTGGTCAATGGTCAACAAGTCAACCAAGGTCAATAAGTCAACAAAAATCAACCATAACATAATTCTCATTTAATTACTATTATTAATAGATAATTCATAAATCCATTAGGGTTTGGAAAATGATAACTGTCAACTGTGCATACGCACCCGTTCCGAAACCCTAATGAAAAACCTCATCCTCCGCCTCAAGCAACTGTGCATACACACCTGCATTCTCGTTCCGAGGAACAAGAATACCAAGAGATAAAAGCAACCCTAAAACATATACCAGTATCTGGCTCAAACCAGAGCCTGCCAGTATAATCCGTCCGGACTCCAAACGTGCACAAGTGCGCGGATGAGAACGAACCCTGTCGCAAAACCATGCGACCTCTACTCTGTTTTGCCCAGAGGCGAATACCCTCTGTGTGGGACTCTAAAGACTCGACACTACGCTGGCAGTGGGTTTAACCACAGACCGCAAGCGGCACTAGCTGTGCGTAACGGTCCCCAGGTAGATGCCGACAAGAAGGCTGACGAGGTGAAACCCCATCTGAACTCCTACTGAGTCTGAATGTGACATTCTCCGTACAGTCCGGTCTGTTCGTCTGATACATCGCATGTCGGGCCTAGGGGGCGGTAAACCGTCAGTCCCCCAATAGCGGTACAAGTCGTGTCGGAGTGAAGCCCAAAACACCCTGAGATAACACTGGAAACCTACCAGTATATCTCGCTTGCCCTGGCCAGGGACTACTCGTGTAATGGCTCTCCTAGACACAGCACGATGTCAACCCCCAATACCGGGAGAGACGAATCCTGTCTAACCGTCACTGCCTCCAAGTGCTTCGGGACTGCACCCAACCACCACCTGTTTGCACGACTCCTTTGAGCCGTGGTAGGGTAGTGATCAAAGTGCAGTGGGAACACACTCGAGGCGAAGTGGCAGTGTCAAGTCAGCGGACTAAGCTGTACTCATGTCACCTGGGAACTGATAACTGACGATAGGTATAATACCAACCTTTCAGTTCCCCACGAGTCCTGTCCAGTGTACTCGTAACCCAACGAGCACCCGTATACTATCTCCAGTACGACGTACTGATGGCTGTGGGACAGACCATCTCCCACACTGGGATGAGAAGCGCATACGCTAGTCTACTCTGGAGTATCGATGCCCTGTCTCGATAGTCCTACGACTAGGGACCTGTATAAGGATGTGCCTATAGATTACCCAGCCCCCACTAGTGTGACTGCCATCACAACGCTGGTAATCAAGCAAGGATCCTAAGGGCTCCACTAATGCGTATAAGTGATATACTGAAATAAACACAAGTACACATTGAAGTAGAAACAAACCAAGTAGCATACTACTATATTGAGCAAGATTGTTTATACAAGGTGAATATCCCAAGCTTCCATCAAGTAATATACAAACTAGTATGATACAGTAATGGCCTCTAGGGCATATACACTAACAATCTCCCACTTGCACTAAGGCCATGAACTGGCGTACCGAAGACCTATCATCTCGATCAGCCGCTCGAACTGAGTCTGGGGTAAGGCCTTGGTGAATGGATCTGCAGTGTTTTCTTCTGAAGCAACCCTCCGAACCTCGATCTCCTTGCGATCCACGATCTCCCTGATCAGGTGATACCGCCTCAAGATGTGCCTGGATCTCTGATGGGACCTGGGTTCCTTTGCTAAAGCTATAGCCCCGTTGTTGTCGCAATACAGAGGTACTGGGTCAACAATGGACGAAACCACCTGAAGTTCTTTTAAGAACTTCCTTATCCAGACAGCTTCTTTTGCGGCATCAGATGCAGCGATGTATTCCGCTTCCATAGTTGAGTCTGCAACGGTTTCCTGTTTGGAACTCTTCCAACACACCGCCCCTCCATTAAGGGTAAAGACAAAACCCGACATGGACTTGGAATCATCCTTGTCGCTCTGGAAGCTGGAGTCAGCAAAGGCCTCGATCTGGAGGTCTTTCCCGCCATACACCAAGAACATCTCCTTAGTCCTCCTCAGGTACTTGAGAATGTTCTTTACTGCTATCCAATGTTTCTCCCCAGGGTTTGACTGATACCGGCTTACTACACTCATTGCATAAGCTACATCCGGTCTGGTACACAACATCGCATACATTATAGAGCCTACCGCAGAAGCGTAGGGTATAATAGACATGCGATCCCTCTCCAAATCAGTCTTGGGAGACATCTCTTTAGAGAGGGTGATCCCGTGACAAGCCGGTAAGTTACCGCGCTTGGAATCTTCCATACTGAATCTTTTCAGTACGGTGTCGATGTACCTGGACTGTGAAAGTCCTAATATCCTCTTGGATCTATCACGATGGATCCGGATCCCCAGGATGTAAGAGGCATCACCCAGGTCTTTCATGGAGAACCTGTGTGACAAGAAACCTTTGACAGATTGTAGCATAGGAATGTCATTTCCTATTAAGAGAATGTCATCCACGTATAAAACAAGGAATACTACAGTTCTCGCTACAAATCTACTATAGATGCATGGTTCATCTGGATTTTTGATAAAGTCAAATTCCTTGACCGTCTCATCAAAATAGATGTTCCAACTCCGCGATGCCTGCTTTAGTCCATAGATGGACTTAAGCAACTTGCACACTTTTCCGCTGCTCCCACTCTGAATGAAACCCTCTGGCTGATCCATATAGACACACTCCTCTAAATTTCCATTTAGAAAAGCGGTTTTTACGTCTATCTGCCAAATCTCATAATCGTGGAAGGCAGCAATGGCAAGAAGGATCCGAATGGATTTCAGCATAGCCACTGGAGAAAAGGTTTCGTCATAGTCCAAGCCAGGTCTTTGACGGAAACCCTTTGCTACAAGTCTAGCTTTATAGGTCTCAACCTGTCCATCTACACCAATCTTCCTTTTGAAGATCCACTTGCATCCTACGGGTTTTACCCCGTCTGGAGCAATGTCCAACGTCCATACTTTGTTGGTGTACATGGACTCCATTTCGGTCCGCATTGCATCCAGCCATTTTACCGAGTCTATGCTCTGAACGGCCTGCTGGAAGCTAGTAGGCTCATCATAGTCTATGATGCAATCCTCTCTATCCCCGTCTATGAGAAAACCGTAGTATCTCTCGGGCGGATGAGACTGCCTACTACTTCTGCGGAGCGGCATAGGAATGTCCTGTTCTTTTGAACCCTCTGGTTCCACTAAGCTCTCAGTAATAGTCTGAGGTTCTGGAACTTCATCCAGTTCTACTGCGCTCCCACTTATCTGATTTTCCAAAAACTCAGTTTCCAAGAAGTGGGCATGACGAGAAACAAGGACTTTTTGCTCCTCTGCGTAATAGAATAGATACCCCTTGGAGTTCTTTGGGTATCCCACAAACTTGCACTGTACTGAGCGTGCCTCGAGCTTGTCCGCATGCTGCTTTTTTACAAAAGCCGGACATCCCCATGTCTTAAAGGCTTTAAGACAGGGTTTCTTCCCACTCCACATCTGATATGGTGTGGTAGGCACAGTCTTAGTAGGAACTTGGTTCAAGAGATGTGCAGCTGTTTCTAGTGCATATCCCCAGAAAGATCGCGGTAACTCAGCCTTACTCATCATGGAACGAACCATATCCAATAGGGTTCGATTCCTCCTTTCCGATACACCGTTATGTTGCGGAGTGTATGGAGGAGTACGCTGAGAGAGAATTCCATTCTCTTTTAAATAGTCCAGGAACTCGGCACTCAAGTATTCACCACCTCGATCCGATCTTAGGATCTTGATACTTTTGCCTGTTTGTTTTTCAACTTCATTCTTGTAATCCCGAAATTTCTCAAAGGCCTCGGATTTGTGCTTCATTAAGAAGACATGTCCATACCTAGAGAAATCGTCTGTGAAAGTAATGAAGTATGAATAACCGCTTCGCGCATGTGTAGACATTGGACCACACACGTCACTGTGTATGAGTCCCAAGAGCTCGCTCGCTCTTTCTCCGTGTCCAGTGAACGGAGTCTTTGTCATCTTTCCCATGAGACAAGATTCATAAGTGGCATAAGACTGATACTCGAACGGATCCAAGTATCCTTCTTTATGTAACTTAGTCAACCGTGTCTCATTGATGTGACCCAGTCTACAATGCCATAAGAAAGCCTGATTGATATCTGGAGACTTTCTTTTGTGTGTATTCTGGACATTGAAAATCTGTGGTTGGTTTAATACGTATATACCATTGCTCAGTGTACCTGACCCAATCAGAACTTGATTAAGGTGAATGTTTACAACATTACTTACAAACGCAAATTCATAACCTTCTTTAGAAACCAAAGATACAGAAATGATATTACAAGTTGCGTTGGGTACAAAAAAGCAATTACGCAAAACCAAAACATGCCCATCTGACATTCCCAGGTGATAGTCCCCCACGGCTTTAGCGTCCATGCTAGCTCCGTTTGCAACTCTGAGGGTCATGTCACCTGCCTTCAAAACACTACGGTTTCTCAACGCCTGCAAAGAATTACAGATATGAGATCCTGATCCGGTATCCAATACCCAGGAAGTAGAGTTTATAGAAAGATAGTTTTCAATAACATACACACCTGAAGCTGAAGCCGCAACCTGCTTCAGTTCCTGTGTCCTGGCTTTCCAAGCCCTGCAATCTTTCTTCCAGTGTCCACTCTTGTGACAATAGAAGCATTCCTCTTTACCAACAAGCTTCCCCGCAATCTTTGTTGCCTTTTCCTTTCCCTTCGCACCCACTTTACTAACACCGCCTCTTGGTTTGGCGGGGGCTTTCTTCCTCTTTCCCTTGGCTTTCGCCTTGGACCTAGAGGAAGAAGATCCTCCTACAAACAAAGCGGGTGTTTCCCTACCTTTCTGTAGGGTGCCCTCTGCGCTCCTCAGCAGGTTGAGGAGTTCTGAAAGTTCAACTTCCTTTTCTTGCAAGTTGAAATTCAGTATGAACTGGGCGTAAGTTGATGGAAGGGACTGGAGAATTATATCCGTATAGAGTTCACTGTCCAACGTGGTCCCAAGTTCCGCGAGCTCCTCAGTGTAGCCAATCATCTTAAGCACGTGGTCTGCTACCGATGATCCGACGGCCAACTTAGTCGAAAATAACTTCTTCGACACTTCGTATCTTGTGATACGAGACTGCTCTCCATACAGTTCTTTTGTATGAAGAAATATGGATTCCAAATCCATATTCTCGTGCCTCCTCTGATGGTCGTTGTCCATCGAGGCAAGTACGAGGCACCTGGCCTTCGCGCTGTCAATCTCCCAAGTCTTACGGATTTCCTTATCCGCGACGCTGGAGGTGGGACCTGGGACGGGGGGAGCTTTGGTGGTAAGAAGATACCCCAGCTTGTCGTAAGAGATTGCCAATTTGACATTCCTGAGCCAATCTTTGTAGTTTGGCCCTGTCAGTATGTTTTTATCTAGAAGTAACTTAAGTCCAGTCATTTCGATTTGGTCGCTGCAGGGGGAGAGAAGAAACACTTAGCACGATGCTCTTGCAAGTTTAGAATGGTTTTTAATTTGTCTAAACAGGATGGCTCCCACTGTCTCTCGAATCCCTCCTCAAACCACAAAGGAAGAATTAGCCGGGATCAATCCCACCGTACAATACTTGCTTAACCGTTCAGCCAGGCCAGTGTCGGTACTTCGAGGGAGGTTTTCCAACGCTTTCGCGAAGTTCCTTAATTAAATAACCTCTTTTCCCTGGGGGCGTAGCCCCGCTAACACCTTTCTAGGCACCTACTAGGTTTATAGCATTGATCGTTTAGTGAGAAATTTCCCGAGGAGTAGCATATACTCACAGTAGGATCGGGATCCAAATATCATCGCGTGATGAAAATGAAGGAATCCTACCATAATCATCACACTCCAAATGGTATGCAAATCTAGCAAGTTTCAGTACTTATGAAACTCCCGATGTGGATTTTTTTTGCCCCATGCTCTTATGACCTTGACTAAGGCCAACAAATCATAAGTCACATGTCAAGTTCTTCCCGTCGTTATCCAGGTTAATTTGAACCCACCCGTATATACCCTTGACTAAGGCCAACAAGGCAATACGACTGTCCCAAACCAACGCATTCTATCTATGCAACATATGAATACCCACCAGCTACCAAACACTGTGCCTTGACTAAGGCCAACAAACATAGCTTGAATACTGTTGAATATTCATAAGAAACGACGGAGGGCTACGGATGGTTTTGGCGAAACCGTGAACGTAGTGAACTTGATATAATCGATTGGAACGAGATAGCTTTTAGAAGGAGTGGCTCAAGCTCCGCATTTAAAAGTTAGTTTTGAAAAGAACCGAGTGGTTTTTTCGAAAGTGTTCCATCGACTTAAACTTGGTTTATTATCTTGCATTAGTTCTTTTAATGCGTGATATTCTTGCATTAGTACTTTTAATGCGTCCCATCATTTAATTCCTACCATTGCAGAAAGCAACCAAAATATGACGTACGCTTATGCCATTCGCATTCGCCACGGGGTCCCGTCATCACTCGTTAGGTTACTTAACTAACGACAGAGCGGGGGCTGGGCTAGCGCGGCTGTAAAACATAAGCAACGCCTAAATAGAAAGCAATGATAGACATTACAGATCACAGATGAATACATTGGATATACTAGCAATCCGCAATCCTTTCGAGCCTGCAACGAAAAGCGGATTACACGGTCGCGGTGAATAGCAAATACCCCACCCAAGACCCCTACGGGTGCGGCAAACTACCCGCCAAGTACTCGGTAGTTTGTGCACCCCCTCCATGGGTCTATCCTATGAGCAAAAACAGTAAAAAGAATTATACAATGACGGCTACAACCCCGACCCGGTTGTGCGGCCAAACAAATAATAATTATTACATCAATTTACATTTACAATGAATGAAAGGAAAAACAAAAGCTCATCTCACATCCACCCCGGCTATTCACCCGCGACAGTCCAACACATTCATATACACATTCCAGCACATTACAGATCATGTATAACCCCGACTAATCGACTTATAGCGATTAGCCGACGTTCAATACATGCAAACATCACAGATATAACCATCATAGTCAAAGTGCAGTGAAGTTCGGAAAAAAATACGGAATTATAGGACCCCAAAAGTGAATTTCTGTTCTGGAAAATCTGGGCACATATAATATATTTTAAAAATCCCATAACCATCACATAAACACTCTGCACGAAAATCGATGGACAGAAGAAGACAAACCGCGGCGCTTCCGCCGCACATGCCTACCTCGTGCGGCGGAAGGGCGGCGGTTTGAGGGAATTAGGTCATCGTTTTTCATGGGTGCACTCACAAAACCCTGAGCCGAATTTACAAGTATAAAGTTTTTCATTTTGAGCAGAAAAAAATTCGACAGAAACTTAGGGTTTTGGTTTTACCGGTTTTGTGATTTTTTCGGTTCCGAACTTCGTTACACTTCACTACCAAGCTAGTTTAAGTTTAGTTAGGCTCTGATACCACTGTAAGTCCATATTGCGACCCCCGGTGCTTACGGGGAGGCGGAAACGGTATAAAAAACGAATTTTTATCGCAAGAGGCAACATGGACTAAACAAGGTCGGGATCGTTGTCTAAACTAAACTAGCAAATACGCTAAAGAGAGTTAGCTACTCGGATGAAGGTTATACCTAAACTTGAACTCCTTCTTCTTGAAATCTTGTAGGGGTTGATGGTTCTCTTTACGTCGCCTTCTTCCGTCGAAGATGGATCCACCTCGAAGGTTCGACCTTTGGGCTCTTCCTCGATCTTTGAGTGAACTAGGGTTTCCGGCTTGCTAAACCTTCAACCTAGAATGAGTAGAGAGTGACTAGGGTTAGCTTTTCCTTTTAAAGAGAAGGATTCTCAACACATGAGAAGGTTTCTCTTTTCTAGAGGAAGAAGAAGATGAAGTGAAGAGAGAGAAGAAGAATGAGATAATGAGATATCTTTTCTCTTTTCTTGCAACCATAATGCAAAAGAAAAGTATTATCTAAATAATAATAATTGAAATAAAAATAGTTGATGGTTATTTTTGGAATGACCACTATCATGCTTCTTTAAATGAAGTGTAAGCATGAATCAAGGAGGATCTTTCAAAGCATGATGGTGGTCAATGGTCAACAAGTCAACCAAGGTCAATAAGTCAACAAAAATCAACCATAACATAATTCTCATTTAATTACTATTATTAATAGATAATTCATAAATCCATTAGGGTTTGGAAAATGATAACTGTCAACTGTGCATACGCACCCGTTCCGAAACCCTAATGAAAAACCTCATCCTCCGCCTCAAGCAACTGTGCATACACACCTGCATTCTCGTTCCGAGGAACAAGAATACCAAGAGATAAAAGCAACCCTAAAACATATACCAGTATCTGGCTCAAACCAGAGCCTGCCAGTATAATCCGTCCGGACTCCAAACGTGCACAAGTGCGCGGATGAGAACGAACCCTGTCGCAAAAACATGCGACCTCTACTCTGTTTTGCCCAGAGGCGAATACCCTCTGTGTGGGACTCTAAAGACTCGACACTACGCTGGCAGTGGGTTTAACCACAGACCGCAAGCGGCACTAGCTGTGCGTAACGGTCCCCAGGTAGATGCCGACAAGAAGGCTGACGAGGTGAAACCCCATCTGAACTCCTACTGAGTCTGAATGTGACATTCTCCGTACAGTCCGGTCTGTTCGTCTGATACATCGCATGTCGGGCCTAGGGGGCGGTAAACCGTCAGTCCCCCAATAGCGGTACAAGTCGTGTCGGAGTGAAGCCCAAAACACCCTGAGATAACACTGGAAACCTACCAGTATATCTTGCTTGCCCTGGCCAGGGACTACTCGTGTAATGGCTCTCCTAGACACAGCGCGATGTCAACCCCCAATACCGGGAGAGACGAATCCTGTCTAACCGTCACTGCCTCCAAGTGCTTCGGGACTGCACCCAACCACCACCTGTTTGCACGACTCCTTTGAGCCGTGGTAGGGTAGTGATCAAAGTGCAGTGGGAACACACTCGAGGCGAAGTGGCAGTGTCAAGTCAGCGGACTAAGCTGTACTCATGTCACCTGGGAACTGATAACTGACGATAGGTATAATACCAACCTTTCAGTTCCCCACGAGTCCTGTCCAGTGTACTCGTAACCCAACGAGCACCCGTATACTATCTCCAGTACGACGTACTGATGGCTGTGGGACAGACCATCTCCCACACTGGGATGAGAAGCGCATACGCTAGTCTACTCCGGAGTATCGATGCCCTGTCTCGATAGTCCTACGACTAGGGACCTGTATAAGGATGTGCCTATAGATTACCCAGCCCCCACTAGTGTGACTGCCATCACAACGCTGGTAATCAAGCAAGGATCCTAAGGGCTCCACTAATGCGTATAAGTGATATACTGAAATAAACACAAGTACACATTGAAGTAGAAACAAACCAAGTAGCATACTACTATATTGAGCAAGATTGTTTATACAAGGTGAATATCCCAAGCTTCCATCAAGTAATATACAAACTAGTATGATACAGTAATGGCCTCTAGGGCATATACACTAACAAATGAGCACCTGTATACATCTTAGGTGAACCAACTGACACCAGTGGCTTGTGAGACCGGCCACCGCCCCTCGTCGGGGTCTCGACTGTATACACTAGTCTACTCTGGAGTATCGATGCCCTGTCTCGAAACTCTCACGACTAGGGACCATTTAAGGATATGCTTATAGACTGCCAGCTCCCACGTATATGATCGCCCTCATACTGCTGGTGGTCAAGCAAGAATCCTAGGGGCACTATTAACGTGTAATAGCGACTTGTCAGGTCACCTAAAGCAGTACACGATGATAAAGGTAAACCAGATAGCATACTACCATCTCGAGTAAGACTGTCCTACCGGGATAGGTCCTCCATCAATCATTGCAATCACGTACCTGTGACCTAATAATTGACTCTGAGGGCACTATCTCCAACAATGTGCGGGACCGAGATTAATACGATATGAGATATCGTATTATATTCTCACGATATGAGATATCGGCCCGGTATATGTGATATTGCTGGGTGATCAGATCAAGTGTTGATTCGATGAATTGGTACATGTTATATTAGTCGGTTATATGCAATATAGCCGGATTTTCGCATCAAGAGTTGATTTGATAATTTAATGTATAATTATATATATGATATATTACATTACGTTAACTAATATAAGCTCGCTTTATTGATTCATTTTCTCACTGGATAATGCATTGATATATATGCGATATTTATTAATTGTATTATTTTCTTTTGTTACAAAATATATTGTATATGTGATATATAATATTGTAACAAGTTAGGGTTACAAATGCAACATGGTTGTTAAGTTTAAACAAATTTAGGTTTTGGATTTGGGTTAGCTTTTGGGTTAGCTTTTTCATGAGGCTTCATGAAGCTTTCCTTTTTTATTTTCTAGCTTGATATTTTGTGTAGATATTTGTTAACCCAAACCAAACCCTTAACTCTAGTTTATTCTCTACATGAGTTAATGCCTTCATTTATTAACTCATGGTTGTCATTTGTAACCACAACAATAATTCATTATTCATCACAAAAGCTTTCTTCTTCTTCTTCCTCCTTGAAAAAGCTTTCTAGCTTTTTGACTTGTGATGATTTAAAGTGAGAAAATGAAAAAAAAAGAGAGCAAAATTCCTACTTCATCATCCTCATCTATTCTAGCCATTTAGATTAGGGTGTTCACTTCATTAATACCTTATTAGAGAAGTGAGAGCTTGAGTTTGAGATTCTTCAAGGTAGATCATCTTCGAAAAGGAAGACTTCAAGCAAGAATGGATCATTCGACTTGTGGACCCTCTCTTGAGTCCGGGAGGTCATGGATCGCGGCAAATAGACTACTACTCGGAGCTTATGAAGTGAAGGAACGGACAACAAAAGTTGTAATCCCTCTCAATTAGATGTAAAGTTGTTTACATGCAAGTTATCCCTAATTCTCTAGTTTAGATCTTGGTTATGGTTTGTTTAGAACCCCAAAAATTTGAAAGTAGCATGTTTGATGCTTGTTAAAACCTTGCTAAGGTGCTAAGCTAACCCTATAAAAAGAAACCGCATTTTCTTTATAAGCAATATTGATACTTTCCCTTTTAAATATAATCGCGGTTCAAAATTTCAGAAATCGCAAAAAATCAACACATCAATGCATATGTCCATGAAAACGAGATATGCAAATACGGAACAGTAATGTGAGCATATCAAGGGAAAACCGCTCTTTTAAGTATATCAAGTTTCCAAAGGTATTTTGTGGTTTCCCAATTCACCGAAGTCGAAATGCAACATCATATAAAAGTAAATATGTGGCTAGCAATGTTTGTATGTAAGCATGATGCAATTCACATGCACAATTGGACGACAATTAATATCTAACTGTGAATGATAAAGAAAGCGATGCAATATATGTTATCCATAGTAATTTCTATAGTTTGCGTGTCATGGCAATTACTAATGGTTTGTGTGGCATACAATTCAGTGCTCATGCAACATGAACCGTTAGTAATGGTGTAGTGTCCAATCAATACAGTATCAATGTACAACAGGTAATGGGATGTGCAAGATGATATTTATGCACAATCAATGTATATACTAACAACATAGATTTATATCACTAAATCCAGCCCTCGACGCTTAGCGCCCTATGGGCGATTCCCCCGTAGATGTTAAATCTACTCACCGATGATCTCGAGCTAGGTGAATCCAACCACCTCTTTCCCTTTCTTTATAGCGCCCGAAGTCCCCGAAATAGATCCTAGTATTGCATCAAAAACGTAACAAGTGTAAACTAGAAACTTCCCGATAACACACGCAAACAACGCTTAAATCAACGTGCCAACTTCCACAAGCTAATTAAGTGTTAGATTAGTGGCGAACGAGTGTAGCGACACTCTAAACCAACCCAAGTGCAGCTAGCTATACGAAGTACAAAACCGTGTCAAATATCCATATCGCGCGTTACCGAAACACTAGAAACTAGCAAAGTGCTTCAAGATTTTGCCTATAGTAAATATAGGAAAATCAAGCAGTACCAAACACCGAGAATAACCTACAGAAACCTACCCTCAAAAATACAACTCCCCAGGTGCTTGAAAATCCGGCGACACCGAATATTTCCTATTCCTCGCCGGTTCTACCAGGAGGGTTTGGATCCGGATCTCAAGTGTACACTCAGGGCTCCTAACACTATACTACTGTATTAATAGATTTTACCGTAGACCAACTTAGTGATAGCAGATCCCATAGACACCAAAACATATACAAAAATACGATATTTGCACAAAACCATAACTTTATTGTTTTAAAACTGAAACTAATAAGCATACAACTTCATTAGAGCCTAATAAAGGTATAGAGATCACTACCTCACCAAAACTTGGGGAAAACCCTAGCTTTCCAAGCTCCAAGTCATCTCAATGGCTTTAGCATGAATTGTGAAGGTTTTGTGAGGTTGGATTAAGATTTAGGCTTTGTATGGTGATGCAAGTATATAAATCAAGGGGAGAGTTTGATGTGTTGTTAGGGAAGTTAGCAACAGAGTTGGGATTAAAAATTGAGAGAGTGAGGTGAGAATGAGAGATTTTGTGAAGGGTTTTGTGTGTATATGTGTTGTGAGTGTATGAGGTGAGTGTAGGTGAGTGTTACACTCACTCTCCCTCTAATTAAAGCCATTAATGGCAGCCATCCCCCCTAAGTCTCCCTAGAATTCAAACCTCCTTTCTCTTCTATTCCCTTCTATTCTCTTTTCTTTTCCTTTTAAAAAAAAATAAACCTTGTTTGAATTATTAAAATAGATACAAAATGTCAGATTTTAACATGACATGATAAAGGTAGTGGGTTAAGTGTGCCATGACTATATGAGCATGGTTAACACCTCATTAAACCTAATTCATCATGCACATATGTGTGCAAGTTTATAAAAAATAAATTAGATAAAATATTAATTAATTAAATAAAATGTGAAGAGAATATTTTTTAGTTAAATTTCATTAAAAACCCGTATTATCGCTTAATTAACACTATTCGCATTCTAAAGTGTTACAATCTTCCCCCCTTAAAGAAATTCGGTCCCCGAATTTAAAAATCTAACTAGGCATACCTTCGAAAAGAAAAGGGAATTTCTTTCGCATCTCGCTCTTGGCTTCCCACGTGACCTCTTCGCTATTCGGTCCACGCTAAAGAACCTTGACAGACGGTAAGAGCCTTGACCTCAGTTTCTTCACCTGCCGATCCAGAATGACCACCGGTTGCTCGGTGAAAGAAAGATCGCGCTCAAGCTGAACGGTCTGGTGCTGAATCATTTGGGAAGGGTCATGAAGGTACTTGCAAAGCATCGAAACATGAAATAAGGGGTGAACATCCGGAAAACTGGGCGGAAGTGCCAAACGATAGGCAACGATACCAACTCGCTCCACGATCTCAAAAGGACCCACAAATCTGGGACTAAGCTTCCCCTTCTTCCCAAATCTCATCACACCCTTCATCGGAGAAATCTGTAGGAATACATGATCACCCACTGCGAACTTAAGTCTGCGACGACGACGGTCGGCATAAGACTTCTTCCTGCACAGGGCTGCTCTCATCCTGTCCTGGATCAACTAGATTTTCTCCGTAGTCTCATGGACTAACTGTGGTCCCAAAATCCTGCTTTCGCTGAGTTTGGTCCAACAGACTGGCGATCGACACTTCCTACAATACAAGGCCTCAAAATGTGCTATCTGAATCGTCTCCTGAAAGCTGTTGTTGTAGGAGAACTCTATCAAAGGCAAGTGTCGGTACCAACTGCCCCCAAAATCGAGCACGCACGCATGAAGCATATCCTCCAGAGTCTGTATAGTCCGCTCTGACTGACCATCGGTCTGCGGATGGAAAGCGGTGATAAAACTCTATCGGGTACCTAAAGCTTCCTGAAGCTTTTGCCAAAGACGGCTAGTGAACTGGATGCCCCTGTCGGATACGATGCATGTAGGAACGCCATGCAAACGCACAATCTCATCAATGTACAACCGAGCATACTGAGCATAACCGAAAGTGGTCTTCACTAGAAGGAAGTGAGCCACTTTCGTCTACCGGTCAACAATCACCTAAATGGAGTCATACCCTCGACTGTATCTGGGTAGACCCACAACGAAATCCATGGAGATCTGCTCCTATTTCCACTCAGGAACGGCTAAAGGCTGCAACTCTCCTACCGGTCTCTGATGCTCAGCCTTGACTTGCTGACAAGTCAGGCACCTCGAAACGAAATCCGAAACATCGCTCTTCATTCCTGCCCACCAGTAGACATCTCTCAAGTCACGATACATCTTGGTAGAACCGGGATGAACACTGTAAGCCGACTTATGCGCCTGCTCTAGGATCTCGCGTCTCAGCTCCTCGGTATCTGGTACGCACAGACGAGTCCCAAAACGTAGCACACCCTGGTCATCTTTCAAAAACTCTGACTCTCTGTCCTGTCGAACATGCTCAAAAATCTCAGACAAGCGGGCATCGTCGGGCTGCGCCTCACGGATATGATCAAATAGAAGTGGATGGACGCGGACATGAGCAAGCTGTCCCCCGGTTGAGGTAAACTCAAACTGCACTCTACTGTCGCACAAGATCTGCCAATCTATAGAAGACCGTCTCTGAACTACGCTCAATTGGGACAACTACCTCCGGGCCTACGACTCAAAGCATCAGCTACTACATTTGCCTTGCCCGGGTGGTAAAGGATCTCATAATCATAATCCTTTATGAGCTCCATCCAACGGCGCTGCCTCAAATTCAGATCCCGCTGCTGGAAAATGTACTTCAAGCTCTTGTGGTCTTTGAAGATCTGACACGACTCTCTGTACAAGTAGTGTATCCAAATCTTAAGCGCAAACACCACAGCGGCCAACTAAAGATCATGAGTGGGATAATTCTGCTCATAGTTCTTCAGCTGCCGAGAAGCGTAAGCGATAACTCTATCATGCTGCATCAATACACAACCGAGCCCTACTCGAGAAGCATCACAGTAAACGACATAGCTGCCCAATCCAGAAGGCAAAGATAAAACTGGTGCAGTCGTCAACCGAGTCTTCAACTGCTGAAAAGTCTGCTCGCATGACTCAGTCCAAAGAAAAGGGAGCCCCATCCGGGTCAGTCTGGTCAGCGGTGCAGCGATACTTGAGAAATCCTGCACAAAACGGCGGTAATAACCAGTTAAGCCCAAAAAGCTGCGGACCTTAGTCACCGATACAGGTCTCGGCCAAAGCTGTACAACCTCGATCTTCTTCGGGTCCATATGAATACCGTCTCCCATAACTACATGACCCAAGAAGTCGACACTATCAAGCCAGAAAGCACACTTTGAGAATTTAGCAAACAGCTGGTGCTCTCTCAATATCTGCAAAGCAATCCTCAGGTGCTGTTCATGCTCCTCTCGACTTCTGGAATAGACCAGAATGTCATCAATAAACACAATAATGAACTGGTCGAGGAACGGCCTGAAAATCCAGTTCATCAAATCCATGAACGCTGCTGGGGTATTAGTGAGTCCGAACGACATCACCAAAAACTCATAATGTCCGTAGCGCGTACGAAAAGCAGTCTTCGGAATGTCATCATTCCGAACCCGCAATTGATGATAACCCGATCTCAAATCAATCTTGGAAAAATGTCCCGCACCCTGGAGCTGATCAAACAAATCGTCAATGCGAGGTAATGGATACCTATTCCGCACCGTAACTCGGTTCAACTGACGATAATTAATACACAAACTCAAACTGCCGTCCTTCTTCTTGACGAACATAACAGGAGCACCCTAAGGCGAAACACTCGGACGCATATGTCCCCTATCCAACAACCTTTGCAACTGATCCTTAAGCTCTTTCAGCTCCACCGGGCCATCCGATAAGGCGGTATAGAAATAGGCCCCGTGCCGGGGATCAAATCAATGGAAAACTCAATATCGCGCTCTGGCGGCAACCCAGGTAACTCATCGGGAAATACGTCGAAAAACTCTCTCACAATAGGAACCTGGTCCAACGAATCTTCTATGGCACTGGTATCACGAATAAAAGCTAAGAATCCCCGACATTCTTTCCTCAAAAGCCGACTAGCGCAAAGGGCAGAAATCAAACTGCGAGGGGCGGTACTACGGTCCCCCTGCACAACAAGAACTGACTCGCCCGGAAAACAAAACCTGACTGCCTTCTCACAGCCGTACACAGACGCATAGCAAGTAGCTAGACAGTCTATGCCAAGGAGAACGTCGAAGTCCAACATATCAAGAAAGATCAAGTCGACGGACAACACTCTATCTCCAATACGGACGGCACATGAGCGAAACACATATCGCGCAACAAAAGACTCTCCAACATGAGTAGTCATAACAAGCGGCTGATCTAGCAAAGCCGACACTCGGCCCAACCTCGGCACAAAGTGTGTAGAAACATACGAGTGGGTAGACCCCGGATCAAATAAAACATGCACATCAAAAGAACATACAGAAAGAGTACCTGACACGACTGCATTCGACGCCTGTGCGTCCTGATGAGTCAAAGCAAATACCCGAGCCTGCCCTCTACCCGAAACTGGCTGGCCTCCGTCTCTGCAACCCCGTCCTCTCTGAACAAAACCTCCACGGCTACGACCTCTCTGTGAATAAGTCTGACACGGAGCAACAACAGGCGTAAGAGGCAACACTCTCTGAGGTGGAGAAGGTGGTAAGGTAACATGTGGAACCGCTGCCTCGCCTTGGCGTACCTCAGTACAATCTCTAATGTGATGATACTGACTCCTACACTAGAAACACCCAGACGACGGCTGTTGACCCTGTGGGTAAGTGCTATATAACCGAGCTCGTCTCCGCTACCCCCACGGCCTGAAAAGAATCTGTCGCGGCGTCTATATATCGATCCCTGGGCTGGTACATTAGTACGAATCCTCTTCGGTTCCGGAACGACCGAAGTCTCGGAAAGACGCTCCTCTACTAATAGGGCTGTATCCACTGCGACTGCATATATGTCAAAATGCTGGGCGCCGATAGAAAGGAACAACTGGGTAATCAGCCCTCATACGTATCTCTTGACATGCCTTTCCTCAGTATCTACCAAATACGGAGCATACACCAATAGATGGGTAAACTGGGCATCATACTCCGCCACTGTCATTACCGAAGTCTGGCGCAAGGACTCAAATCTGCGAGCTCTAGCATCTCTAACGCTCTGAGGGAGGAATCGGGCAAGAAACACCATCGTAAACTCAACCCAGGTCATAGGAAGAAGACCTGCGGCTCGACCTCTCTCTAAAGATTCGCACCAAGTTTGGGCAAGACCCTCCAGACGAAAACTGGCAAACTCCACCTATCTCGTGTCGGAGCATCTCAACGAACGACAGATCATAGCCATCCGATCGATGAACGACTACGGATCCATAGCTGCATCGGTGCCTGTGAAAACCGGAGGTTCCAGCCTCATGAGCTCAGATAAGGATACAGTGATAACCTCCGTAGCTGCAGGTATGACTACCGGAACAGTAGGCACCATCACGGTCCCCGTAACAGGTGGGACAACCTCGAATCTCTGCGCTCGACTGGCCTCCACCAACGACCCCATCATCTGGTGCAAATCCTGCATACCGGCCTCTAGCCTAGTAATACGATCCGGAGAAGGTGGATCACGATCCGGAGAAGGTGGATCAAACTACTCCTGTAAAATAGGCATACTGCCCCGGTCAGTCCTCGTCTCGGACGAGCCTGCCCTGACCTCGGCTCTCACGGCAGCTCTCTGCGCCCTTGTAGTCTTCGGCGGCATAGTGGCTGGAATAAGGAAACAGGATTCGATAAGAACATAGAAAATTGAATCATAAGGATATATATAATCAAGGAAGAAATTCAAGCAACATGTCCTAAGGTCACTTAGGCGGAGTACCGTGTCGTAAGCATGCCGCGGAACATACACACGCTACGTCACTCTGCTTAAGCTACCTACTCTATAATACTAAGGTCATCCTACACTCCGAAAGGTAAAACATAACGCTCTGATACCAATTTGTCACGACCCAAATTAGGAACGTGACCGGCACTTAAATCTCACAACGTCTAAAGGAGTAACGTAATTCAAGCCGACAACCCAGAAATCTAAACCATAAAATGGTAGAAAGGTATAACATTTAAAACATTTGAAAATCTTAAGTTAATTTATTTTCTTGAAAATTTCGGCAGTATCTCCTTGGTAAAAACTAGCCCCAAACGGGTGCAAGCAAAACATAAATATAAAGCATCCCAAACGGGAGCAACTCACGCCAAAAGGCAGAACACAACCACAACAAGTTCATAAAATATATGTATATGATGCCGTAGCGAAAGAATAAGCGATAAGGAAGTGAAACAACATCATATCATAAATAAAACAGCCGACTCAACGAGCTCGACACCCAAAGTCATAATAATACAATACCGATCCTCACAAACTCGTCACTAAGTCAATATACATGAAAGTGGTGGATGAAGAGTACTAGATACAATAAGATATACAATGAGATCATACGGATAACCGCAAAACCACCCACCTATCCAAAATGACGACCAACAGCAGCGGTATCCGTAGAAGTAGAAGAAGAAATAAGAAGCCCTGTCGCGACTATACTGAGGGTCGAACCTGCAAAACACTGTGGCACAACTGGGGTGATTTTCCAACTCGTGAATAATAAATAACATCGTACATATAATCGTAAGTATGCATGAAAAGCGATCATCTGAAATATGCAATCTGATGGCATAAATATAGCAATACGGATATGCAGTAAAATCATGATCAAAGTACACCACCGGGGTACAACAACTACATGAAACAATGCATGTCTAATAAATCCTGAGTATGGAATAACACATAAACCTCATGTATGTATCATCATCATGGAAAACCGATGTCTATCAACGACACCCCAAATCCCAATATCTCAAGCGCCGTCAAGCTGATCGGGCCTCATATATATATATATATCATCTCATAACTCCATGATGGTATCCTCCGGACATCCGTCGAGTTCTATAAATTCAACGGTAGGTAGTGTTCCTTCTGCTAGGCTCATCGTCTACACCACAAAAATCACTTCTCGCCCTGGGGTACCATACCGGGTCCACCATGTACCCGCAAATGGCATCTGCCAACTCCTCGAATCGGGTCTCGAAAACAAGCTCAGAACCGAGAAAACTCATGGTGGACGTCTCGAAATATCATTTCAAAAGAAACCGCATTTTCTTTATAAGCACTATATGATACTTTCCCTTTTAAATATAATCGCGGTTCTGAAATCTAGAAATCACATAAAATCAACACATCAATGCATATGTCCATGAAAACGAGATATGCAAATACGGAACAGTAATATGAGCATATCAAGGGAAAACCGCTCTTTTAAGTATATCAAGTTTCCAAAGGTATTTTGCGATTTCCCAATTCACCGAAGTCGAAATGCAACATCATAAAAGAGTAAATATGTGGCTAGCAATATTTGTATGTAAGCATGATGCAATTCACATGGACAATAGGACGACAATTAATATCTAACTGTGAATGATAAAGAAAGCGATGCAATATATGTTGTCCATAGTAATTTCTATAGTGTGCATGTCATGGCAATTATTAACGGTGTGTGTGGCATACAATTCAGTGCTCGTGCAAAATAAACTGTTAGTAATGGTGTAGTGTCCAATCAATACAGTATTAATGTACAACAGGTAATGGGATGTGCAAGATAATGTTTATGGACAATCAATGTATATACTAACAACATAGATTTATATCACTAAATCCAGCCCCCGACGCTTAGCGCCATATGGGCGATTCTTCCGTAGATGTTAAATCTACTCACCGATAATCTCGAGCTAGGTGAATCCAACCACCTCTGTCCCTTTCTTTGTAGCTCCCGAAGTCCCCGAAATAGATCCTAGTATTGCATCAAAAACATAAGTGTAAATTAGAAACTTCCCGATAATACACGCAAACAACGCTTAAATCAACGTGCTGACTTCCACAAGCTAATTAAGTGTTAACTTAGTGGCGAACGAGTGTAGAGACACTCTAAACCAACCCAAGTACAGCTAGCTATACGAAGTACAAAACCGTGTCGGATATCCGTATCGCGTGTTACCGAAACACTAGAAACTAGCAAAGTGCTTCAAGATTTTGCCTACAGTCAATATAGGAAAATCAAGCAGTACCAAACACCAAGAATAACCTACAGAAACCTACCCACAAAAATACAACCTCCCAGGTGCCTGAAAATCCGGCGACAACGGATATTTCCTATTCCTCGCCGGTTCTACGAGGAGGGTTTGGGTCCGGGTCTCAGGTGTACACTCAGGGCTCCTAACACTATACTACTGTATTGCTAGATTTTACCGTAGACCAACTTAGTGATAGCAGATCCCAGAGACACCAAAACATATACAAAAATACGATATTTGCACAAAACCATAACCTTAGTGTTTTAAAACTGAAACTAATAATTATACAAATTCATTAGAGCCTAATAAGAGTATAGAGATCACTACCTCACCAAAACTTGGGAAAAACCCTTGCTTTCCAAGCTCCAAGTCATCTTAAGGGCTTTAGCATGAATTATGAAGGTTTTGTGAGGTTGGATTATGATTTAGGCTTTGGATGGTGATGCAAGTATAAAAATCAAGGGGAGAGCTTGATGTGTAGTGAGGGAAGTTAGCAACTGAGTTAGGATTAAAAATAGAGAGAGTGATGTGAGAATGAGAGATTTTGTGAAGGGTTTTGTGTGTATATGTGTTGTGAGTGTATGAGGTGAGTGTACCCTCTCATTAAAGCCATTAATGGCAGCCATCCCCCCTAAGTCTCCCTAGAATTCAAAACTCCTTTCTCTTCTATTCCGTTCTATTCTCTTTTCTTTTCTTCTTAAAAAAAAATAATCCTTTTTTGAATTATTAAAATAGATACAAAATCGGAGATTTTAACATGACATGATAAAGTTAGACAGTTAAGTGTGCCATGACTATATGAGCATGGTTAACACCTCATTAAACCTAATTCATCATGCACATATGTGTTCAAGTTTATAAAAAATAAATTAAATAAAGTATTAATTAATTAAATAAAATGTGAAGAAAATATTTATTAGTTAAATTTCATTAAAAACCCGTATTATCGCTTAATTACCACTATCCGCATTCTAAAGTGTTACAATAACAGTTATTGGGCGCTCAATGGTAGGAAGCATGTTCATCTCATAAACAAGAATTATCCAGACATCCAATTTGGTAGCATCGTTGGTAGCGATGTATTCAGCTTGTTTTTTCTAGTATGCTATGGTATCTAGCTTGGAACTCTTCCAACATACCGGCCCTCCACTGAAGGTAGAGACAAAGCCTGTGACTGACTTTCAGCCGTCCTTATCACTCTGGGAGCTGGAATTGGTAAAGGACTCCCACTGGAGTACCCCGTTACCAAACCCCAAGAACTTTTCTTTAGTGCTTCTCAAGTACTTAAGAATGTCCTACAAAGCTGTCCAGTGATTCTCCCAAGATCCGATTGATTCCTAATCACTACACCTAGAGAGTTAGCTACATCTGGTCTGGTATATAACATCGCACACATGATAGAGCCAACTGTCGAAGCATAGGGTATCCCTTGCACGCGAGCTCTCTCCAAATCAGTATTAGGAGACATCTTTTTGGAGAGAGCGATTCATGAGTACGTGGGCGAACCACCACGCTTAGAATCTTCCATACTAAACCCCTTTAGTATGGTGTTAATGTACCTGGATTTGGGACATTCCAAACATTCACTTAGATCTATCACCATAGATCATAATCCACAAGATGTAGTAGGTATCATCCAGATCTTCCATGGAGAATCCTCGTGATAAGAGGAGATTGACCGAGTGTAGCATAGGAAACCATTTCTTATCAAGAGTATGTCATCTACGTACAATACGTGGAAGACAACCTACTCTCTATAACTTTCTTGTATATACAAGGTTCATCTACCTTTTTGATGAAGTCAAACTCTTTGACCACCACATCAAAACAGATGTTCCAACTCCGCGATGCCTACTTTAATCCTGATGGACTTAAGCATAGATTTGAAAGTCTCAACTTTTCAATCTATACCAAGAATCTTCTCAAGATCCACTTGCTCCCAATGGGTTTTGCCCCTTCAGGTGCAACATGCAAAGTCATACTTTGTTGGTGTACATGGATTCCATCTTTGACCGCATAGCATTCAGCCTTTTCACAGAGTCCCCACTCGTGATGGCCTGCCTGAAGCTGGTTGGGTCATCATCTACCATGATGCAATCCTCGCTCCTACCGTCACCGAGGAAACCGTAGTATCTCTCAGGTGGATAAGGAACCCTATCAGATTCTCGGAGAGGCTGAGGTTCGTTGGAGACTGTTGAATCCTTCGGTTTCACCAAATCTTCAGCTGTTAGTTTGTCCAGCTGGAACTCCTTCAAGTTCTACCTCATGACCACTAATTTCTTCGCAAGAAATTCCTTTTCTAAAAAGGTGGCATGCTGAGAAACAAAACACATTTTACTCCTCAGTACCCTCGCAAATGTTTGGGATATCCAACAAATTTATACAGAACTGACCTTGCCTCGAGCTTGTCCGGATTTTGCTTTTCAACATAGGCCGGACAACCACATATCTTAAATCGTTTAAGACATGTTCTCTTCCCATACCATATCTCATATGGAGCTGTAGGCACCGATTTGGATGGAACCCTATTAAATAGGTATGCAGCTTCTTAAGTGCATAACTCCAAAAAGAAACATGCAACTCAGCGGTACTCATCATAGAGCGCGCCATATCTCATAGGGTGCGATACCTCCGCCCCGATACACCGTTGTGCTGTGGTGTATACGAAGGAGTAAGCTGAGAAAGAATCTTATTCTCATTTTAGATAATCCAGGAACTCCATGCACAAGTATTCTGCTCCTCGATCACATTGAAGGACTTAATACTTCTACCTATTTGGTTCTCTACTTCAAGCTTATATTCCTTGAATTTCTCAAAAGTTTCAGACTCGTGTTTCAACAGGAACACATGTCCGAATCTTGAGAGATCGTCGATGAATGTAATGAAGTACAAAGAACCAACCCTGGCATTTGTAGACATAGGCCGAATACATCACAATGTATCAGCCCCAAGAGTTCAGTAACTCTTTCTCTGTTTCCAGTAAACGGAGTATTGGTCATTTTACCTTTGAGACAAGACTGGCAAATATCATAAGATGAAAATTCGAACAAATTCTCATATTCATCATTTTATAACTTAGCTAGTCGTGTCGCATTGATATGACCTAGTCTACAATACCACAAGAAGGATTCGTTCATTTCTGAACTACTCTTCATGTGTGTGTTCTATATACTTTGAACTGTGTTTTGATTTAGAATGTATATGCTATTACATAACGTGCTTGATCCAATCAACTCTTGATTAAGGAAAATTTTCACAACATTATCCTCCAATGCAGAATTAAATCCATCTTTAACTTATTAAAGAATCTGATGTAATGTTGTATATCAGGTTCGGTATGCAATAACATTCGTTCAGAATCAATGTATTTATCATTTGGTAATACAAGGTGATATCTGCCAACTGATTTCGCTGCAACAATTGCACTATTCTCTAACACTTAGAGACATAGCACCCAATCCTAGTTCCCTACCTTTTATAGCCCATGTAACTCTTACATATGTGGGATCCTGATCCGGTATCTCATACTTAGGACGTAGAAGATACTGAGAAACAATTCTCGGTAATGAACGCACCCACAGAATATGCATCATCATGGTCATTCTTCGATTGGGTTGCATAGGAATCCGGATATTCCCCTATTTCCTGCTTGGACTTATAACAATTATAAGATAGAGCGGAACCAACATTCACCAGCTCAGTATAATAAGTAGGTTCGGTCAATGTATCCATATTATTATCTTGATTAAGGCGTGACATGGTCGCTACCAGGAGAGAGAGAGAAGAAAACACTCTGTGTGCACTCTTGCAAGATTAGATTGGTTATTATTTTATCTAATTAGGATGACTCCCACTGTTTTTATCAAATCTTCCATCAAACCCGAAAAGGTAAGACTAGCCGGGATTAATTACACCTTACAAGTGTTGGAGATAGTGCCCTCAGAGTTAATTATTGGATCACAGGCACGTGATTGCAATGATTGAGGGAGGACCTGTTCCAGTAGGACAGTCTTACTCAAGATGATAGTATGCTATCTGGTTTATCTTTATCATCGTGTGCTGCTTTAGGTGACCTTACGAGTCGCTATTACACGTTGATAGAGCCCCTAGGATTCTTGCTTGACTACCAGCAGTATGAGGGCGATCATATACGTGAGAGCTGGAGTCTATAAGCACATCCTTAAAAGGTCCCTAGTCATGGGAGTTTCAAGACAGGCCATCGATTCTCCAGAGTAGACTAGTGTATACATTCAAGACCCCGACGAGGGGCGGTGGCCGGTCTCACAAGCCACTGGTGTCAGTTGGTTCACCTAAGATGTATACAGGTGCTCATTGGATTATGAGTACACCGGACAGGACTCGCCGGGAGCCTGCTAGTTGGTATTATACCTGACGTCAGATAGCAGTTCCCTGGTGACATGTGTACAGGTTAGTTCATCGACCTGAGATCGTCATTTGTCTCGTGTGAGTTCCCACTGTACTTAGATTACTACCCTACCACGCTCAAAGGAGACGTGCAAACAGGTTTTAGTTGGGTACCGTCCCGAGCCACATGGAGGCAGTGAGCGAATCTGCAGGGGTTCGTCTCTCCCAGTATTAGGGGTGAGGTCGCGCTGTGTCTAGGAGAGCCAGTACATGAAAAGTCCTTGGCCAAGGCAGGAGATTTGCTGGTAGGTATTCCAGTAGTATCTCAGGGTGTTCTAGGCTACACTCTGACACGACTTGTACCGCTTTTGGGGGTCTGACTTTTACCAACCCCCTAGGCCCGCCATGCGATGCTCATAGACGAACAGACCGTACTGTACGGATATTGTCACTGACAGGCTCAGTAGGGTGTCAGGATGAGTTCGCTCATCGACGTCCCTTTTGGTCAATAACTGGTGGCCCGTCACGTATGGCTGATATCTCTGACGTGCTAGTGGTTAAATCCACATCCATAGTATTGACGAGTCTTTAGAGTCCACCACACATACAGTTACTCATGTTTCGGGCGAAACGCTGTAGAGGCCGTATGGAGATTTGGCAGGGTTCGATCAGATACGTGCGGTATTGCATGGATCGTGATCGGACGGATTTTACTAGCCGGCTTTGTCTTAAGCCGGATCCTAGTATTAGACAGTGTAGTTTTGTCTCTTTGCATTTGTGTTCAGTGGGAATACAAATGCGGGCATTTATATGCAGTAGCGGGGTTTTCCTGTAATTTATTACGGGATCAGTTTTCTGAAGTTGCCAGTTTGCATTCCGTTCCGGCCGTTTTTCCTTTGTTCGTTCACGGCCGGACTTTATCGATGGAGGGGATAATTTGCAATTGTTCAAATTGCTTATTGTGGAGGGGTTTCTTGCACGAGTGGCTTCATGATTGTTCCTTCATCATGAAATGCCTTTTGAGTCCATTCCTAGGCTTTTGTGTGATGGTGCTTTGATTAGATGAGTATAGAAGTGGGTGTGACCTTTTTCTTCACACATTCATCCCCTTTCTTCTCTTGAATTATTGATTAATTCCCTCCACCATTCTTATGAGAGGCCGGCCACTTAGAGGGGAGAGAGAGGGTGAGTTCATTTTTCATGAGGAAAATTTCATCATCTCATTTTGCTTGCTCCAAAATTCCTAACCCCTCTCCAAAGCTCATCTCATTCTCTTTTTACCTCCATCATGGCAACTTTTCAAAGACCCCAAAAGAGACAACCTACTACACTACATCTACAGCAAATCTTGGACGTGTCGGCTAGCCAACTTCGCGCCCGAGTTGCCTCGGTCCAGAGGTGGGAGCCCGTAAACGAACCCGGCTACGTGGTGCCTTTCCGACGAGGAGGTGACGGACGGAGATTCCGCGGGATATCGGAGTGGTGGCGAAGACCGAAGGAGACGGATCGCTTGGTATAACTCTCTACCCTTTCTTGTGTTCGCTAGTAGCTAGGTTAATGGCCTGATCCGGGTTGATCGTGCGCGGTGGTGCCGGTTTGCAAGTTTCACAAAGTTTTTCGTTTCCGCGTTTCCGGCGTCGGATCGACGGCCGGGGTGCCGCCGTGCACTTACATTGGTATCAAAGCCACGCCATTAACCTAGCCTAGCTTGCTCTAGTATGTTTAAAACTCGATCGAACAAAAATCCCGAAAACCCGATTTCAAGTTGCACAGTTTCTGTCGAAATTTTTTTGGAGTCTAAAATTTTTTCAGGTTGTTGCAGAATACTCTGCAGGAAATTCTAAGCACTCTGTGAAAAATTGGTCACGTGATCTCACCATATCACCGCGGAACCGCGGCCAAAGCCATGCTTGGGCCGCGGTTCCGCCGCTCTTTTAACTGTTCAGCCTGCCAAATTTTTCCAGAGGGCTTTAGACTTGGAAATAGGGGTTTTGGGATATTATTTTTGGGCCCAGATTTTCTGTAAGTGCTACAGTACTGCTTAGGGCCCACTTCGATAAATTTGTTCGATCGGATATTTTAAACATGCTAGTTCGCAGTATTTACATTATATCTGCGACCGTGAATGTCATTTGATCGGTAAATCCAGTCTATCTGCTATAGCCCTTTTAGACGGATTTGCGAACGTGACATTCACGTTGATGTTCTGTGTTGTACTGTGATGTTTCGGATTGGTCGTGGGGATAGCCTGGTTGCAATATTAGTACAGTTTTGTTTTATATGTACATTTGATATTGCGAGGCGAGCGTCCGACATGTGGACTGCCGTCACTGCCTGTTTGTATTATTCTTTTGGGGCACGACCGGGTCGAGGTCGATGTACCCATTGTATGTATATTTTACTTTCTGTACTAGGATTGCCCCACGGAGGGGTGCACGGATAGCCGGGTTCTAGAAGGCAACGAGCCCGCATCTCATGGCTTTGAGACGAAGGGGGCTTTACTCTAGAATTGGCGGGCTATTCACCGCACTCGTAGGGGGTACAGGTTGACCCAGGAGGGGTGCCCAAGTTACCGGATTCCGTGAAGTGCTGGGTGGTCATTCACGTTGCTGAAGGGGGCTGCCTCGCTTCAGGTTTTGGCGGGTGACTTGCTGCGCCCGTAGGGGTCTAGGATTTTCATTGCACAGGCTATCCACACAATCAGGGGAACGTCGGGTTTCAGTAGCGGCTCTATGAAACCCGGGGATCCCAGATATCTGTATTGCTCTGTGATGCTGGTTACATTTCTGTGATGTTGAATTTTTATCACGCCTTGAGCGAAAATTATATATTATATATATACTAGTAGATGTTGTATATGTTTTGCATCCGCGCTAGTCCAGTCCCCGCTCTGTCGTTAGTTAGCTAACCTAACGGGTGATGACGGGACCCAGTGGCGAATGCGGATGGCATATACGTACGTCATTATTTTCGTTCTTTATTGGTGTGATCAATTGATGGGACTGCGTTGATTCGGATCAATGCAAGATAAAAAAACCTATTCTGATGTTGTTGGAACACTTTTCAAAAGGCTGTTATTGCAAGGGCGTTCTCTTTTGTTTTGCATCGTGGTATTCAGTTGGAATATCCTGCTCCTCAGTCGACGAGGCAAGGGCCGAGATCCCTTCACCGGGAGTGACCCCTTGGACAAAAGTTTGCGTCAGGGCAATAACTTCACTATAGCCGATTACTTTTGCTTTGCATCGTGGTATTCAGTTGGAATATCTTGCACCTCATTCTATGGGGAAAGAGCCGAGAACCCTTCACCGGGAGTGACCTCTTTAGTAAAGGTTTTCGTCATTATACTTTTACAAAGCTATCCAGTTCCTTCAACGATATCAAGTTCATTACGTTAAAGGTTTTCGCCAGAAACTATTCGTAGCCTTCCGTCGTTTCATGTGGGTGGTCAATAGTATTTAAGCTGTGTATGTTGGCCAAAGTCAAGGCACAGTGATTGGTAGCTATTGGGTATTCATTTGCAGCATAGATAGATGCGTTGGTTTGGGACAGTCGTATAGCCTTGTTGGCCAAAGTCAAGGGCTTGTACGGGTGGGTTCAAATTAACCTGGAGAATGACGGGTAGAACTTGACATGTGACTTATGATATGTTGGCCAAAGTCAAGGTCATAAGAGCATGGGGCAAAAATCCACATCGGGAGTTTCTAAAGAAACTGAAAGTTGCCAGATATGCGCATACCTTCTGGAGTGTGATAACGTGAGCGGATTCCGTCACGTTATCATGCGATGATAGTTGGATCCCGATTCCCACTGATGAGTTGGTTTACTCCTCGGGTTATCCCGGCTAATTCTTCTTTCAGGTTTGGGGAAGAATTTGACGTTACAGTGGGAGGTTTCCAGATTAGATAAAGTGATAACCATTCTGATCTAGGCTAGAGTGCACGCTGAGTGTTTCTTTTCTCTCTCTCTTTGGCAGCGACCATTGACTCGACCCTAGACTATGACTCAGTGACCAAGTTGACCGAACCTTCTTAACACTGGCTTTGGATTGTCAGAGTTGCAAACCTCATTGCCGCTCCTACTTTTACCCTTTTCTCCAGGACACCCCGTATTACTACGAACGTCCACTTCATTTGGACAAAACCATCGTATAGTTATATACGAACTCGAAGGAATTCGAGAATGGTTTCCGGTTCTAGAGAAAACGAATAGGACTATTCAGTTGTCTTTTCCTTTTACCTTCTCTCAGGTTGCGAGTACTCCTTGGCTTAGGAGATAGTACACCTATTACGCAAATTGGATAGTCTTCTTCCAAACCTTAGGCTCGTGCCGAACGGTGGGGAATAAAGAAAACCAATTAGCCTAAACGGTGTACAGAAGGTATTAAGTTAAGACAAAGAAATGGATTAGTAAGAGGGCAAAGTAAATTGCGACTGCTATTCACGACCAAACCAAGTATTTCTTCGCCAATCCTAAATCACCTTTGCATTTCTCCAGGACACTCCGTATCACTACGAAGATCCCAAGTTTATCGGATAATCCATCGTATGGTTATATACGAACTCGAAAGGAACTTGTTCCAGTTCGGGGATCGATCCTGGTTCAGGAGAAATAGGAATAAGGTTCATTCGGTTGTCTTTTATCTTCACCTTCTCCCGCATTGCGATTGCTCCTAGGATTAGGATAGTACACCCATTATGGTGATTGGATAGTCTTCTTCCAAACCATAGGCTGGTGCCGAACGGTAGGGAAGGAAGAAAACCATTTGGCCTAAAGGGGTGTACAGAAGGTAATGACTAAAGACATATAAAGGGATTTGGAGAGGTGGCAAAGAAATATACGGTTACAGTTGTGAATTTGAATAATGGAAGAGGCATTACTAGGAATACCAGGATACCCCTACGAAACATTTTAATGTTTCAATTTTACTGGGTATTGTTAATAGAAAACAGATTTCCCAATTAGACACTTGCTCCAGGGTATGTATTTACCAGGTTTGATTCTCACATTTGTATGGTTTTACAGATGATGAGTGGGAGTAAGTTATTGGGAATTGGGTGATCATCCTCATTATATCGAAATTCGTTGTAATTGGTGATATTTGAGGAAGTCACCTGGGTTGTTTGCCGGACGACAAATATTTGGTTTTAAATATCCGTTGTTATGCACCAATTTCAAATTGATATATCTGTACTGTAGGGTGTTTTTCGTCACCCCATTGAGATGGGAATACGCGCACGCTTCTCAGGCGTGCTACAGATTCCCCCTGCCTAGGGTAGGCCGGGGTTTTATGATTGTAGGGATCCGAATCTCCGGCAGCCGCGGACTAAGCTGCCGTTAATTACCCATCGCCTTTGGGGCGAGGGAACCTCCGATTAACGGGTTAAACTGGTCATGCGAACTCAATGTGCAGTGTACGTGTGTTTTGTTTTGAAAGGGGGTTTTGGATATATCGGGAGCCATGCAGAGTTTTTACGGGGGTCCCGCTACCCGGATAGCGGGCTGGGGGTCAAGGGGGCTAGCAGCGCCCCAGCCCAAAATTTTTTTGGAGGGGGAGAATGTTGCGGAGTATGTGTATGTGTACATATGTATAAATATGTATATATTTACATGTATATATAAACAAAAGGGGGGAAAAGACATCCAAAGGATGCGTGAGGCCAGCGCTTTGAGCGCTGTGCGCTTAGATGCTGTGCGCTCAAGCGCAAGCGCGCCACGTGTCGGCATGTGGGCGCTTTGGGTATGAGCGCTGGGCGGTCAGGCGCAAGCGCGCCACGTGTCGGCACGTGGGCGCTTTGCGCTCGGGCGCAAGGCGCTGGAGCGCAAGCGCACGCGCCACGTGTCGGCACGTGGGCGCTTTGCGCTCGGGCGCAGTGCGCCTGAGCGCAGGCGCGCCACGTGTCGGCACGTGGGCGCTTTGCGCTCGGGCACAGTGCGCCGGAGCGCAGGCGCGCCACGTGTTGGCACGTGGGCGCGTTGCGCTCGGGCGCAGTGCGCGGGAGCGCAAGCGCGCGCGCCACGTGTCGGCACGTGGGCGCTTTGCGCTCGGGCGCAGTGCGGTGGAGCGCAAGCGCGCTTGCATGTCGGCACGTGGGTGCTTTGCGCTCGCGCGCAGTGCGCTGGAGCGCAAACGCGCCACGTGTCGGCACGTGGGTGCTTTGCGCTCGAGCGCTAGCGCGCCGGCGAGGAAAAGAGGGCTTTTAACCCCAGAAACTCCCGGAAGAGAAATTAGTGGGGTTAAACTCCTAAAAAAAAATATTTTGGTTGAGAAAATGGGTTCTTCTTCTTCCTCCTCTGTTGGCTGGCTCAAGAGATGTGAGATCTAAAAATCTCTTCTTTTTGAGATCTAATGATAGATCCAAGTTCCCCTTTGTGGGTTTTGTGGTGAAAAACTAATTTGTTTTATAAAAAAAAGAGTAAAACTCTTGATTTAATTCAAGAGAAAGAAGAGGGTTTTGGAACCTTGAAGAAGAAGAAAAGATCTCAGATCTGGAAAATTTTTTAGAGAGAGAAAAAGTTGTTGAGATATTTCATTATCTTTGCCTTTATAGGCTATACACTTTACAGATAGCCCCTTGGGCTTCACAAAATGGCATTTTGCCTATCCCATGGCTCATGTGCCATTTCTTTTTGCACATAAGCCATGGGCTTCACAAAAATTTGGCTTTATGCCTATTTTCTTACATTTATCCATAGAACAAAACAAAAGAAATACAACAAAATTGTTTATTACAAAATTTTTATCTTGGCATGGGGGAAGCCGGCCTCTTCATGTTCGGGCTCGAACCGGGCATGGGCCCACTGGGTCTGGGCTTGGGCCCACTTGGCTTGAGGTTGACTTGGATTTTGACTTGGTCAACCGGGGTGTAAATTTTTACCCCAACAAATTGCCCCCCATCAATAAATGCACACCACATATGTGGTTTGTGTGCATGAAATTGATGGATCATCTTTTACTTGGAGGCGACCTGATTTGGTTCCCGCTTTTTGGGAAGCTGGCGCTGCCTTTTTTATGACATGGACGGTCATTGCTTGACATGTCTCCGAGACGGAATCACTGTGACAGACGTTTCCCTGGCCCGGAGCGATCTGATTCCTGCTTTGTAGAAATCCTGTGCTGCCTATTTTGCGACTTGGACGGTCGATGCTGCCCTTTTAGCGACGTGGACGGTCGATGCTGCCATTTTAGCGACGTGGACGGTCGATGCTGCCATTTTAGCGACATGGACGGTCGATGCTGCCCTTTTTGCGACTTGGACGGTCGATGCTGCCCTTTATGCGACTTGGACGGTCGATGCTGCCCTTTTTGCGACTTGGACGGTCGGTGCTGCCCTTTTAGCTACGTGGACGGTCGGTGCTGCCCTTTTAGCGACGTGGACGGTCGTTGCTGACATTTTAGCGACGTGGACGGTCGGTGCTGCCCTTTTAGCGACATGGACGGTCGGTGCTTCCCTTTTTGCGACTTGGACGGTCGGTGCTGCCCTTTTAGCGACATGGACGGTCGGTGCTGCCCTTTTTGCGACTTGGACGGTCGGTGCTGCCCTTTTAGCGACATGGACGGTCGGTGCTGCCCTTTTTGCTACTTGGACGGTTGGTACTGCCCTTTTAGCGACGTGGACGGTCGATGCTGCCATTTTAGCGACGTGGATGGTCGATGCTGCCCTTTTTGCGACTTGGACGGTCGGTGCTACCCTTTTAGCAACATGGACGGTCGGTGCTTGATTTGACTTTCTCTGCTTCTTGCAGTGTCAGGGGTGAACTTGACTTGCTCCTCTTCTTGCGGCGTCGAGATTGGATTCTGACTTGCTCTGCTTTCTGCGGTGTCGGAGTCGAAGTTGAATTGTTGATTGTGATTTGGATTGACATCAGCATCGCCATACTGGAATACGGTACCAGGAGCGAATCATCATTTGTCATGAGAGGATTTAGGGATTGGTTTTGGTTTGCCATCAGCATCACTGCACTGGAATATGGTACCGGGAGCGAATCATCATTTGCCATGAGGAGATTTCCCTCGTTCCCAGTTTAACGACTTAGGGGTCATCTGTTCCCGGTTTAACGACTTAGGGGGTCATCTGTTCCTAGTTTAAAGACTTAGGGGTCTATTTGATTCGAGTTTGGGATTTTAGGGTTAGGACAGGCATCAGCGTTGCTAACACTGAAGCATACGTGCCAGGAGCAATTCATCATTTGCCTATTCCTATTGGGGGAGCGATGGCTCATGAGACAGGTTTAGGTCCCTATCGCCTAAGGCTTTTCAATTTTATAGGCTGTGAGGGTCCCATAAAAGCATTTTCTCCCTACGAGTCGGAAGGATCTCGCAGGTGTATTTTCTCCTTAGGAGTCGTGAGTACTCCTAAGTGTGTTTTCCCTTTATGAGTCGCAAGGATCCCACAAAGGTTTGTTCTCCTCATGTATCGTGAGGATACATGAGTGGGTATTCCCAATGGGGCATCATTCCAAAGGCGGAGACCAGCCGCGTAACTGGTGATTGTGGTGGGGCATAGGTATGACGAGAATTATTTGAGCCCGTGCATTGTATACGGCAATCAACTTGGGGACTGGCCGTAGGGCTGGAGAACTTTGAGAAATTGGATTTTAGTTGGCGTCTGCATCGCTACACTGGAATATGGTACCAGGAGCGACTCATCATTCGCCGTTTGGGGACTTGTAATTTGGATCTTGTTTGGCATCAGCATTGCTGCACTGGAATAATGCCAGGTGCAACTCATCATTTACCTTGGGAGGACTTGGGATTTGGGTTTTTGGTCGGCATCAGCACAGCTAACACTGAAGCGAAATGCCAGGAGCGACTCATCATTTGCCGTTGCCCGTTGGGGAAGGATGGCTTAGGAGACAGGTTTAGTTCCCTATCACCTAAGACTTTACAATTTTATGAGCCGTGAGAGTCTCATAAAAGCATTTTCTCCCTACGAGTCGAGAGGATCTCGCAGGTGTATGTTCTCCTTAGGAATCGTGAGGATTCCTAAGTGTGTTGCTCCTTTGTGAGTCGTAAGGATCTCACGCAGGGGTTTTCTCCTCACAAGGTCGAGAGGACTTTGCGAGTGTATTCATCTCTTTTCACGAGTTTGTGCCCTTTCGGGTTTTCACAAACTCACCGGTAGTCCTGTTGTTTTTACTCACGGAGCCCTTTCGGGTTTTCATCCGTGCCCGTTTTGCTTGTGGACATACCTTTTTATTTTTCCTCTTTTCTTTCCCTTTTTTTTCTTTGTTTTTTCTTCTTTTTTTTTGCCGCTCGTGGGACTTTAAAAGTAGTCTCACCAGCAGAATTTGGGAGAGATAGGGGTCATTTACGCCCGTGGATTGTATACGGTTTTGCAGGATGTATGATCCAGACCGTAGGGCTGATGTGCTCAATTCGCCTGCGACTTAGAGCATTCACGTGTAGTATTTCTTGAGATATCGGCCATTAATGGGTGGCATGGGCCTTTCTCCCTCAGCACTTATTAGTTGGTAGGACCCTCCGTCGAATACTTTCTCGATGACGTATGGTCCTTCCCAGTTTGGCTCGAATTTTCCCTTAGCGTGTCGATTGGGGATGATCGGTCTTTTGAGGACCAACACCAATTCACCTTTCTTGAAAGCGCGGAGACGGGTTACCTTGTCATAGGCCCGTGACATTTGGGCTCGGTATAGTTCCAGATTTTGCTGCACCGCGAGCCTCTTTTCTTCGAGGCCATCGAGCTCTTCAAGTCGAAGGAACACGTTTTCCTCCTCCGTCAACTCGTGCTGAACGGCCATTCTTAAGCTTGGAACTTCGACTTTGAGGGGGAGGACCGCCTCCACTCCGAAGAGCAATGAGTATGGAGTGGACTGTGTTGGAGTACGGTGCGTGGTACGATATGCCCACAACGCCTCATGAAGTTTGAGATTCCAGTCTCTCTTGTTGGCTGAAGCATTTTTCCTCAGGAGCTTGCATAGAGTCTTATTGAAGGCTTCGGCTAGCCTGTTGGCTCTTGGATTATAGATGGAGGAATATTTCCAGTCTATCTTGTGCTGAGTAGCGAACCTTGAGACATTAAAGCTCTTGAAAGAAGACCCGTTGTTAGAAATGATTCTTCTTGGTGTACCGAAGCGGTATAGAATATTATGCTGGAAGAACGTCAGAATATCTTTTGTCTTGACTTCTTTCAACCGGACAGCTTCAGCCCATCTGGAGAAGTAGTCTGTCGCGGCCAGTATGAACCGGTGGCCTTTGGATGACGGAGGATCAATTGGGCCAACAATGTCGGTGCCCCAGACTTCGAAGGGCCATGACGCCACCGTAGGATGCAACGGATTGGGATGCTTGTGAATGAAATCACCATGGATTTGGCAGATCTGACACTTATTTGCATGCTCTCCGCAATCCCGTATCATGGTGGGCCAATAATACCCAAGGCGTTTGATTTGAAGTCGCATCTTGGGGCCAGATTGGTGAGCACCGCAAATGCCCGAGTGAACATCTTTCATGACCTTTTGGGCTTCGGCCAGTGACAGACACCTGAGCCAGAGTTGGTTATATGACCTGCGGTATAACGTGTTATTTACAAACACGTACCGGAGAGCTCTTTTCTTCAGCTGAATCCTCGCAGATTTTTCTTCGGGCTGCTTGTCGTATCGGAAGTACTCTACGAAGGGTTCTCTCCAATCGGGCTCGTCTTGGATGATCGAAGCTTCTTCGGCAGGACTGCTCTTCTGTTCCGCGCTTTCCTCTTCTCGTAGAGAGAATGGGGGTAGAATTTGTCGGCTTTTAACTGTGATCAGAATTTCGTCCATGTCAGGATCAGCCAGCTCCTTGGCTAGGTGAGCGAGTATGCCGGATTTTCCGTTCAATGCTCTGGGGATTCTCATTAGTTCAATGTGAGTGAACCGTTTCATGAGTTCCACCGCTCGGCCTCTGTACCGAGCTAACTCGGGTTTGTATATCTTATAGTCGCCGCTTACTTGGTTGACAACAAGTTGGGATTCACCGTAAACCCGTAGCCGAAGGATTTCCATTTCTATGGCAAGCTCCAAACCAGCTATTAGAGCTTCATACTCGGCCTCATTGTTTGTGCGAGGCTCGGTGAGAGCAAAAGAGCGCCGTAGGGTTTCCATTGATGGCGTGATGAACACCAATCCTATCCCTGCCTTTATCTCTGGGACGCTTGATTTACTGGAGGTCCTTATTGATGAGGCTCCATCGAAGTAGAGCTCCCAACATGGCCCATCTTCCTCGAGGTGCAGCACTTGTTCGTCGGGTAACTCACAATTTAGCGGCGACCCTTCTGGTATAGGATGAGCAGCGAGAAAGTCTGCAAGAGCTTGCCCTTTTACTGCTTTCTGAGGAGTGTAAACTATGTCAAACTCAAGTAGCATGATAGCCCATCTTGCCATTCTGCCAGCTAGGCTTGCTTTGGTCATCAAGTGTTTGAGCGGGTCGACCTTGGAGATCAGCATAACCCGATGAGCCAGCAGATAGTGCCTCAGCTTCTTCACAGCAAATATCAGAGCCAGGCATTGCTTTTCGATTAGGGAATAGTTGTGTTTCGCCCCGACTAGAGTTCGACTGAGGTAGTAGAGGGCATTTTCCTTTCCCTCCTCGTTATTCTGGGCAAGGAGCTCACCGAGTGACTCATCTAGCACGGCAGTGTAGAGAATCAGCGGTTTATTTGGAATGGGAGCGGCCAGCACTGGAGGGTGCAACAAGTATTGTTTGATGCTTTCGAACGCTGCTTGACACTCGGCATCCCAGGTAAAAGGAGCTCCTTTCTTCATGAGCTTTGAGAAGGGCCTACATCTCCCCGATAAATTTGAGATAAACCTCCGTATATAAGCAAGCTTGCCTTGAAAAGATATTAGCTGCGTCAAACTCTTCGGAGGGGGCATCTCCATGATGGCCTTTATCTTCGACGGGTCAACTTCGATCCCTCGATGTCAGACTATGAAGCCCAGGAATTTTCCCGATGACACGCCAAAAGCGCACTTCAGAGGATTCATTTTCAGATCGTACTCCCTCAGTCTGGTGAGAACGGTCCAAAGATCTTGGATGTGATCGGCCTTGGTTTCAGTCTTAACGACCAGATCATCAACATAACATTCGACGACTTTATGGATTAGGTCATCAAAGATATTAGTCATTGCCCTTTGATATGTAGCACCAGCGTTCTTCAGTCCGAACGTCATCACCTTCTAGCAATATATTCCGATCGGGGTTCGAAATGCTATGTGCTTCTCATCCTCAGGCGACATCTTGATCTGATTATATCCAGACGAGCCATCCATAAAGGTGAACAACTCGTAATTTGAGGTGTCATCGACCATCATTTCCATGACAGGTAGCGGGAAGTCATCTTTAGGACATGCCTTGTTGAGGTCCCTGAAATCGACACAAACTCGGATCTGCCCATTTTTCTTCTTCACTGGGACTATGCATGCGTCCAGTCCGCATATTTCTCTTTCCTGATGAAGCCGGCATGGATGAGCTTCTTAGTTTCCCCGATGACCTTTTCTTCTAGTTCCCTTCTCATTCTTCGAGGAGCTTGTTTGACTGGCTTAGCATCAGGAGATATAGCCAACTTATGTACGGCCACTTCAGGGGAAAGGCCAGGCATTTCTTTGTATGTCCACGCGAAGCATTCGACGAACTCATGCAGCAGGGCAATTATCTGCGCTTTCATTTTCTCTGACAAGAGCGAGCTGATGTAGGTCGGCCTTGGATTATCGGGCGTTCCTAAGTCAATCTCGGTTAGCTCGTCAAAGGTTGCTTGTCCGCCATCTTCGAGCTCTTGAGGAGCTTCTTCTGGCTCGGATATCTCGTCATCATCTTTTGATCTTTCGCTGGCCTCACCAACATGGATCATGTAGCACGCTTTGGAATCAGGTTGAATGTAGCCTATGCCCCGTCTATCTGGAATTCGTCCATCGATGAGCGCTCGGACCTGGGGTGGATGCCATAGCCCTTCGTAAAACTTTGCTTCGGACTCCATTTTATATAACCGGCATCCGCACTTTTTAAAGTATTCCCGCATCTCGGCGCATAGTATCTGGGATTGAGGAGGCTCTTATGCCTCTCTCATAGGGAAAGCACGTGATAGAAAGATCGTCCAGGTGCACAACGGGGGTTGACCCGTAAAACAGGATGCCCTTCTGTCCATTTTTCCTCCCGGGCACGTAGAAAGCTTTCAGCTGGTCCACGGTAGAGACTGACAATGCGTCAAGCTCTTTGCACATCTGCTCCGGCACCCTTGTGATGGCTAGGGACCCTTCTGCAATTTCAAGGGTCTCTCGTTGTTTCGCTTTTTGCATTGGGGTCCAATCTGCACCGCTGTTGCACGACAGGTCCTCTTCCTCTGACTCTTCAGTGTCGCTGCCAAGATGAGGGCGGACTTTACTGCTAGATGGGGCTTCAGTGACAGATTCGTCTGTATCGCTGCCGAAACGAGGGCGAGTTCTACGGAAGGACGGGCTTCCAACGTCGGACTCGTCAGTGTCGCTACCGAAATGCGGGCGCACTTGGGCGTTTTTGCTTTTGAAAGTGACAGCCGGCGCAGATTTGCTTTTGAGTCTTGGGGCCGGTCTATCCTCAGTCAGTTGTGGCTTAGCATTTTGGTGGTTCATAAAGTACCGAGAATCTTCATAGCGGACTTCATGCACACCGAACGGCTGGATGTCTCCGTCAATGCGTCTTTCTTCGCCATTTTTAGTATACTTCATGCATTGATGGAGAGTTGACGGAATGATGCCATAATCGTGGAGCCACGGCCGCCCCAAGAGAATCTTATAAGACGTGTCGGCGTCGATCACGTATATCTTAGCTTCGGTCTGTAGATCCCCGAATTTGATTGGCAGAGCTATGGAACCCAGAACATGCTGGCAATTTTGGTTGAAGCCTTGAATGAGAATCCTCTCCCTTGACAGGTGTCGGACGTCCATTGACAAACTCTTCAGCGTCCGCAAGTTCATGATGTTCACTGAAGACCCCGGATCAATCAATATGCGATTAATCTGATCTCCATCGCTGTACCCGGTCACGTAAAGCGGCCGATAATGCTCAGCCGTTCCCAGCAGTAAGTCTTCATCGTTAAATGTGACTGCGGTGGCATGCAAAGCGTGCTGGGCTTCTTTCATATTAATTTCAGCAAAGTGAGCCTGATACTGCTCGGGGTTTTGTAGAGCGTGAATGAGAACATCTCTAAGCTCCTTAGATAGGACCAAGGCGTCGTAGATGCTCAGGAGAGACGGAAGCTTCCGGAGATGTGCCAAGACATTATAGTCCACCGAGGAAGGACCTATGTTTTCATCAGCCAGTTCTTTGCCATCTTCTTCATTAGCTACTTGTTTTTCCTTCCCTTTTGGGGAGTTGCGCTGATTTTGCTGTAGAGCCCTGCCGCTTCTGAGCTGGATTTGATTGGTCTTTGTGGTGAGCTCCTCGTCCTCTTCGGGAAAACATAGCTCATCCTCGGAGTCACTGCCAAGATGGATGGCGTAGCAGGTCACTACTGGGATCTCTTCATTGGAGTCTTCTTCTAACTCCTCCAGAATTTCAGTCGCTTGTACAGGGAAGAACTCCTTCAATCGAATCAATGTTCTTTCCTTTTGTTCATATTCTTCGAGGGAATCGATATATTTTTGAATGGTCGATCTCCCTGCAGACACTTTTTCGCGCCGAGCTGCACTTTTCTTCTTCTTGAGCTTCTTGGATTTTGAGCCTGATGGAGCCGCATTGGCAGCTGGAATGGTAGGCTTCTTCTGCCCTTCCCATTCCGTCCTGGGTTCTTTCCGAAGTAGCTTTATCATCTTCTTCGTCTTATTAGATATGTGCGTACTCCACGGAGGCCGCGATGAGTCTGTTTCATTTCTCAGGGCAGCGGGTTCGGCTGTCTGCTCCCAGAAGGCTTCAGTTTCTGTCTATATAAAGTTGGTGGTTGCAACTTGATTGTTCACCAACACACTTTTGGACAGCTCGATCTCTCCAGCCTTGTACTGCTTCTCGACCCAGTCCTTAAAGATATAGCAATCCTCGATCGCATGGCTCACTACTCGGTGGTACGGGCAATACAGAGGATTGTCGGTCATTTTTGCTTCTTGGGGTCTTTTCGACTCCGGCAATTGTAGGCCGTTGTTCAAGGCATCTTTAAATATCTTGCGGACCTTGTCCCTTCTGAAAGAGTAAACCTTGTTCTTCTTCTCCTCTAGGGAAGGCCCATCTCCTCCCAGCAATGGCTTTCAAGACCGGTTGGTTTTGGATTCGCCCGCCCTTCGCTTTTCTTCACCGTCGGACGCATTGAAGACATTGGTACTGCTGGAACTTCCGCTTCTACGGTTGTCGTCCCGCTTGCTTTTCCAAGTTTTGTCTCTCTGAGAATCCGGCGGGGACTCTTGCTTCGAGCGTTCCAGCATTTGTACTTTCTTGGTTAGCTCCTGAAATGTCTTGAGGCCCGCTGTACACAAGAATGGGACCATCCAATTGCTTAGGCTCCCAACGAGAAGGCTGACGGACTGGTCCTGCTCCAGCGGCGGTTCACACTTGACTGTGAGATTACGCCATCGGGCGATAAAGTCGGTGTTGCTTTCATTCTTCCCCGGCTTGGTCCTCACAAGGTCGGCAATGGAGATTTTATCACTGACGCTCATGAACCTTTGCCGGAACAGAGACTCCATTTGGGCAAAGGTAATGACGGACCCGTCTGGTATACTCGTGTACCAGTCGAAGGTGACACCGGTCAGGCAGTTGACAAACTGACGAAGAAGGAGCGCGTCATTGCCCCCCGTATTTCCGCACGATGCTTTGAAGTGGGCGATGTGCTGATTTGCATTCCCCGTTCCATCAAATCTTCCAAACTTAGGGATGACGTAGCCGCTTGGGAACTCAATCAGATCGTACTGCGCGGGATATAGCCGCCCACTACTGCCGATTTCTTTCTGAGCTTCAGCTTTGGCCACCAATGTTTTAACCTTGCTGGTGACCAAATCCATTATCCGATCCTGTGTTAGCGGGATAGTGCTATCTGGGGACAAGGCGTCCCCAGAAGCGGAGTGTGGTCGGCTTTCATGTGGATCGACCAGTCTTGGACCCGAAGAAACAGGCATTGGCTGCCTCGGATTGTCATCACCCGACTGATTAGTAGCGGCTTGTGCTTGATTGGGAGGCGCTCGAGCAATTTGAGCCGTAAGCTGCATCACCACGTTCGTTAAGTCCTCAATCTTCGAATAGAGCTTGGCGATCTCTTTGTCTTTGCTCCTGAGCTGTTTTCGAAGCTCTTGAAGCAGCTCTTGCTCCGCAGTCTTGGGGCGGAAAGTCGGCTCTTCCTCGCTGTCCGAGCTTGACTCTACGTGGACCGAGGGGTCTTTCTGCCTATCACCCTCATCGAGAGGGTTTTCTTCATCCAGCGGGGGCGGCTGTTCTTGGGCAGCGGCAACCACATTCAGGCTAGATTGGGCTTGGGATGTGGTGGCCCCATCCTTGCTTTTGCTGCGAAGGTTGTCGCTGGGGCGCCCACCCGCCATATAGACCGTATGGATGATATATCCGGCCGTCTTTCTATCATTGGAAGCTGATTTCACGGATCGCTGTCTTGACCCCCTTGTTTCGGTAGCTGGTAGTCGATTGAAGGCGGCTGGCCTAACCAGGTTCTTGAATGGTGCTGGCGCTTCTTTTCTGGTTTTGCCCCACTTCTTTCGTGCGGTACAAAGTGCTTGATAGACTCTTGAAGAGACAGTGTCATACTTCTTCTGTTGGGGCCGGGACACGTCTCTTTGTGGCACTGTTCGGACCGCTGTCTTCTTGATTCTGGCGGTCATGGCATTTTTCTGAACCCACTTCAGAGGCTCGAAGGAATTGCTGATTCTTACGTCCGACTCAGCCGTCGTCGTGGGGCAACCCTGCACTTGGAACTTCACATGATTCCATTTGGCCGAAGCCTTGGCCCTCTTGTTGGCTCGATACCTGAGCCGCTTTTGCCTTAACTTTTCTGTTCTAAGCACCTGGCAGACTTCGGCTCCTTGGGAAGACGCCGCAGACCGGACGATGGAGGGCCTTGGAGATACGCTCGATTGTGCATTTGTTGGAGTCATCGCCTGAGCTCGTCCGCAACATTTGATTTTGCCCTTTGTACCGAAGTTCTTGCCCCCAGCTAGAGCGCCAGGGAGTCGTTCAGACACCATCTTAAGTTTCGGTTGTGGTGCCTTGGCGATCATGACATTCGGCCTGTTACCCCTTGAGACCGGCTTGGCCACCTGTTCCGTCGGGATTTTCGCCAGATGAGCGCTTCCGGCAGGGTAGATGACGACGGAGCCAAACTGGCGGGGCGGTTCCTCCCACTGTCGACTGAGGCTTGCAGGGAGAACCGTACAAGCGTTGATCTTGACCACGTACGGAATCGGGGTCACGTTGGAAGCTGAATTCGTCTGGGGAGACATTGTCGTCGAAAGTTGATTGCAGCACGGAAAAAAAAGAACATCATTTTAGTATAGGCAAACGATATGTATATTGATTGAGTTCGCATGAACGTTTAACCCGAAATATGGGAGGAGAGATTGGTCCCACCGGGCGTGCCAGAATCTGTAGGGTGTTATTCGTCACCCCATTGAGATGGGAATACGCGAACGCTTCTCAGGCATGCTACAGATTCCCCCTGCCTAGGGTAGGCCGGGGTTTTAATGATTGTGGGGATCCGAATCTCCGGCAGCCGCGGACAAAGCTGCCGTTAATTACCCCTCGCCATTGGGGTGAGGGAACCTCCGATTAACGGGTTACACCGGTCATGCGAACTCAATGTGCAGTGTACGTGTGTTTTGTTTTGAAAAGGGGTTTTGGATATATCGGGAGCCACGCAGAGTTTTTACGGGGGTCCCGCTACCCGGATAGCGGGCTGGGGGTCAAGGGGGCTAGCAGCCCCCTTGCGGGGTTCGGGGCAGCGCCCCGGCCTAAAAAGTTTTTGGAGGGGGAGAATGTTGCGGAGTATGTGTATGTGTACATATGTATATATACATGTATATATAAACAAAAGGGGGGAAAAGACATCCAAAGGATGCGTGAGGCCAGCGCCTTGAGCGCTGTGCGCCTTGAGCGCTGTGCGCTTAGATGCTGTGCGCTCAAGCGCAAGCGCGCCACGTGTCGGCACGTGGGCGCTTTGCGCATAAGCGCTGGGCGGTCGGGCGCAAGCGCGCCACGTGTCGGCACGTGGACGCTTTGCGCTCGGGCGCAGTGCGCTGGAGCGCAAGCGCGCGCGCCACGTGTCGGCACGTGGGCGCTTTGCGCTCGGGCGCAGTGCGCTCGAGCGCAGGCGCGCCACGTGTCGGCATGGGGGCGCTTTGCGCTCGGGCGCAGTGCGCAGGAGCGCAAGCGCGCGCGCCACGTGTCGGCACGTGGGCGCTTTGCGCTCGGGCGCAGTGCGCCGGAGCGCAAGCGCGCTTGCGTGTCGGCACGTGGGCACTTTGCGCTCGCGAGTAGTGCGCTGGAGCGCAAACGCGCCACGTGTCGGCACGTAGGTGCTTTGCGCTCGAGCACTAGCGCGCCGGCGAGGAAAAGAGGGCTTTTAGCCCCAGAAACTCCCGGAAGAGAAATTAGTGGAGTTAAACTCCTGAAAAAAAAATATTTTGGTTGAGGAAATGGGTTCTTCTTCATCCTCCTCTGTTGGCTGGCTCAAGAGATGTGAGATCTAAAAATCTCTTCTTTTTGAGATGTAATGATAGATCCAAGTTCTTCTTTGTGGGTTTTGTGGTGAAAAAATAATTTGTTTTATAAAAAGAAGAGTAAAACTCTTGATTTAATTCAAGAGAAAGAAGAGGGTTTTGGAACCTTGAAGAAGAAGAAAAGATCTCAGATCTGGAAAATTTTTTAGAGAGAGAAAAAGTTGTTGAGATATTTCATTATCTTTGCCTTTATAGGCTATACACTTTACACATAGCCCCTTGGGCTTCACAAAATGGCATTTTGCCTATCCCATGGCTCATGTGCCATTTCTTTTTGCACATAAGCCATGGGCTTCACAAAAATTTGGCTTTATGCCTATTTTCTTACATTTATCCATAGAATAAAACAAAAGAAATACAACAAAATTGTTTATTACAAAATTTTTATCTTGGCGTGGGGGAGGCCGGCCGCTTTATGTTCGGGCTCGACCCGGGCATGGGCCCACTGGGTCTGGGCTTGGGCCCACTTGGCTTGAGGTTGACTTGGATTTTGACTTGGTCAACCGGGGTGTAAATTTTTACCCCAACATGTACGTCTATTTTTATAGAGTGAGAAATACTTTTTTGAAATTATGTCTATGACATTTACCTATATCAGTGGATGGTTAGATAAGGAGCATTAAACAGCTGTGTAATTCTTCTTAACCATAAGTACAGTTTTCAACCTACGACACACAGTGAATGAGTCACTAGACTCAGAGGACTTGTACAGAGTATTGTATATTGTCCAGTGTCCATTAGGACAGAGGGGTTGGTCCTCGTACTATATTCAGTTTACTTATGACTTCTCTAGTTCTTAGACAGGTGTTTCGTAGAAACACAGGGTCTGAGTTTTGAGAAGTTATAGGTATAAGAATAGAGTAGAGAACCAGGTATTGCAAGTATCGGGATTCTTCAAGGTGATCGAAGATATAGATACTTGTGTATGATATTCAGTTGATAGTAATGATTAAGAGAACTTGCTTCTCTTTCAGGTTACTCATAATTGGAAGCATTCCTAAGTTGAGTAACGCTGATCGGCCTCCTTCCATTTAGTTAACATGCACTGGAGACAGCTGCATGATTTTAATCTGGTTCAATTAAATCAGTGCCTCTGTTTCTGTATTGGATATAGAACAGTTCATATCTTGACATTGTTAAGGTACGGGGAGTTGTCCGGCTTATGCTTAAAACCAGACTCTGGATAACTCAAGGCACGTTTCTGTAATGGCTGTTTGTGGGTTGACCCGGGCTATGACGAGGGTTGACTTTCTACCATCTGGAAGATCAATAGTGATATTGTTCTTGACTCGCCACAGTTTTAATAAAAATGGATTTTTTCAGAAAACAGTAGTGGGAGTATGGTAGAACTGGAAATGATTCCAGAACCGCAAACAATTACTGAAGATTTGATAAGAACCTAAAGATTCAATCTAGTTTGACATTCCATTGGCCACTCCGCAGATATGGTGGGTAACCTCAGGCACCCGAGAGGTACTTCGGTATGCTCAAGGATGGTGACAGGAAGGTTCTTGTTTACCCAGACTTTCAATTGCTGTTGTTCCAGATTGTGAGACCCGTCAGGAGGATGAGTATAGCGTCGTTCTAAACTAGCTTTAGAAGTGTACGTCTATATGACTCTGCCAGAGGGTTGTCGTAGTCAGTGGGAGCAGCGGAAGCATTGGTGGACATCGGGCTTATGTCTATTTATAGACTAAAGCAGATATAGCGGAGATAGATCATCTATTTCTGATGTGACAGTCATAGGTTTGACTTCATCAGAATAGGGGATGGATCTGTTAAGAAGGTAGTAGGGTGTGATGTCCTGGTATTTGGATGACATACACAGAGTAGGAAGTGATATTCCTATACTACGATCGGTTATACTTTGGTCATCAAAATTTTCCGTAATCGTTCGCGGTTCTGGAATCACTTCCAGTTCTACCATACTCCCACTACTGTTTTCTGAAAAAGTCCATTTTACTAAAACTGTGGCGAGTCAAGAACAATATCACTATTGATCTTCCAAATGGTTGAATATCAACCCTCGTCATAGCCAGGGTCAACCCACAAACAGCCATTACAGAAACGTGCCCTGAGTTATCCAGAGTCTGGTTTTAAGCATAAGCTGGACAACTCCCCGTACCTTAACATCTTTTAAGGTATGATCCATTCTATATCCAATATAGAAACTTTGGCACTTTATTTAATTGGAACCAGATTCAAATCATGCAGCTGTCTCCAGTGCATATCACCTTAATGGAAAGAGGCTAATCAGCATTACTCAACTTAGGAATCCATCCAATTATGAGTAACCTGAAAGAGAAACACGTTTCTCAAAATCATTACTATCATCTGAATACCAATCATAAGAATCTACATCTTCGATCTCTTTGAAGAATCCCGATACTTGTGACACCTGGTTCTCTACTTTATTCTTATACCCACAACTTCTCAAAACTTAGACCATGTATTTCTACGAAACACTTGTCTAAATGTTAGAGAAGTTATAAGTAAACAGAACATAGTACGAGGACCTACCCCTTTGTCCTGATGTGTAGGGTTCCTAGGCACGCGAATGAGGTCTCACAAGGCATCAACCAAGCCAATTTCAAATTTTAGGGGTGCCGAGAAACCCTAGACTACGGATCGTTAACTAGATGTCTAGGCGAAACAAGAACTAGTAAACTACTTTACTAAGAGAACGGAAATACAACCTTTGTAGATCCGGTCCTCCACCTCCATAGCTCCGCAATGAAGTCTCCTCTCTGTCCAAATGGAATCCCGGGCTCTAGCGTCGGCTTCATCGGAGAAATGGGCGGGCAAGGTCGTCGGCTTCGTGCCGAAGATGATCTACGTCGAGGCATCACAAGATCAAGCTCCCACTTCACCAAGTCATGAAACTTGTGAAGAGAACACCCTATACTACTTGGCTAGAGGTAGAGGATGAAGAAATAGGAGGTGGGTTCACTTTAGATTTGGATTTCTTACTCTTTTTCATCAATCACCATTGATGAAGTCAAGCTTTTTCTTCTTGTAAAGAAGAAGAAGAAGAAGATAATATTATGATAAGAATAATGAAAATAGAAAAGAAAATCAATTCTTATCATAAGCAAACCATGGTTAGGTGTAGAGAATGAACTAGGGTTAGTGAATGGTTAGGTTTATGACATGAAGACAAAATGGTCACTTTGGTCAAACCTTCATGAAGCTTCAACAAGCTTCATCTTTGAAAACAACCATTTTCTCTTATTCTTTTGTCAAAACAAAATAAATAAATGCATAAATGGATCAAATGAAACCCTAACCATCAACTAACCATGGTTTAATCATACACTTAACCAAGTTAGCATGTATCATCAAACATGATACAATCTAGTGCACAAAAGTATATCACATATACAACTTGTGCAAAGCAAGTGAGAAAATCCATTTAAAGTGAACCAATACTAGTTAATGCAAAGTAATATATCAAATATATAATTATGCATTCAATCATTAAATCAACACTTGATTTAACCATCCGGTCATATCGCATATAACCGACTAATATCTAATGTATCGTCTTATCGAATCAATCCTCGATTCGATAACTAGGTTATATCGCATACAACCATTCGATACATTCATCGCGAGAATAGAATACGGTATCACATACACACATTATTCTCGGTCCCGCACATATCTCATATGCGCTCCTATTTCGTTTCGCTTGAGCCAGGAAACCTCTGTGTAGGACTCTAAAGACTCGTCAATACGTCGGCAGCAGATGATGATCATATCAAACACCCACAAGCCGCAAGCGGTCTGCTAAACGTAACGGCCACCCGGGTATTGAGCGATCAGAAGATCGACGAGCAAGCCCGCTCACACTCCTGTGAATCCAACCAGTAACACTTACCGTACAGTCCGGTCTGATCGTCTGATATGTCGCATATCTCGCCTAGGGGTGGTAAATGTCAGACCCCAATAGCTCGATAAGTCGTGTCGATATGAGGTCTATAATAGTTCGAGAAACTACTGGTAACACTTACCTGTAAATCTCAGCAACCCTGGCCAGGGATTTCCGGTTATAGCCAATCGAACACAGCGCAACATCAACTCCCTATACCGGGAGAGACGAATCCCCTCCTATCGCTCATTGCCTCCATGTGACTTGGGACTGTACCCAAAAACCACCATTTTGCACTCCCTATTGGACGTGGTAAGGTGGAAATCAAAGCACAGTGGGAACCACACAAGACTCTATGACGATCTCGGGTCAACAGACTACTTTGTACCTGTGTCACCAGAGAACTGCCATCTGACGTAAGGTATAATACCATCTGGGAGTTCTCGGCGAGTCCGTCCAGTGTACCCAGTCTCCACTGAGCACTCGTATATCATCTCTGATGTCAAACACCAATGGATATGGGATCATCCATCGCCCATCTGTATGGGTCGAGAAGGTATACGCTAGTCTACTCTGGTATATCGATGCCCCATCTCGATATACCCACGACTAGGGACCTTGAAGGATGTACTTATGGACTACCCTGTCCCCACTAGTATGATCCGCATCATAGTCCAGGTAGTCAAGTACACATCCTAGGGGCTTTACCAACATGTAACAGAGAGACTGTCAGTATACACGTTAAGGTAAAGAGCAACCTGATAGCACACTATCATGTCGAGCAAGAAAGTCCTCCCTATATATTTCCAAGCATCCAGTACAATATACATCCTATGTATAGTAATGGCCTCTAGGGCATACATATAACTAACAATCTCCCACTTGCACTAGGGCCATCTGATAGCAGTGGTTGTAGTATCTCATACTCAACCATCCCATAAAAATCTCTCTCTGGGAACAGGCCTTTGTGAGTGGATCCGCTGTGTTTGTCCTCTGAGTCTACTCTCCAAACCTCGATCACCCTGGAGATCAACCATCTCCATGATCAGGTGACACTGCCTTAGAATATGTCTGGATCACTGATGGGACCGGCGTTCCTTGGTATAAGCCACAACTCCATTGTCTCACAATGGTTGGAACGTAGTTCATCTCATGAACCAATATACACCCAGACTGCCTCTTTGGTAGCATCTTAAGTAGCGACGTATCCAGCCTTTATCGTCTAGTATGCCACGGTATCTAGCTTGGAACTTTTCCAACATACCGTCCCTCCACTGAGGGTAAAGACAATGCCTGTGACTGACATTCAGTCGTCTTTATCATCCTGGAACCATTCCAGTGATTCTCCCCAGGGTCGATTGATACCTTCTCACTACAACTAGTGAGAATCCTAACATCCATTTAGATCTATCTCATAGATCCAAAACCCAGGATTTAGGAGGTATCACTTTGATCCTTTATGGAGAATCCTTGTGATAAGCGGAGATTGATCGAGCGTAGCATAGGAAACTCCTTCCCTATCAAGAGAATGTCATCCACGTACTCTACGAGGATCGTCACCATACTCCCTACTACCTTTTTGTTTATACAAGGTTCATCTACCATTTTGATGATGTCAACTTCTTTGACTAATCCATCAAAACAGATGTTCCAACTCCGCGATTCCTGCTTTATCCTATAAAGCATCTTGCACACATATCCGCTGCTCCCACTGTCTACGAGGCCCTCTGGCTGTGTACTTATGGACGCTCTCTTCTAAAACATTATTTAGAAAAGCTGTCATGACACCCAACCACCAGATATCGTAGTCATGGTATGTAGCCGTGGCAAGTAGGATCTGGATGGACTTAAGCATAGCCACTGGAAAAGGTTTCATCATTATCCACGCCTGGTCGATGAAGAAAACCTTTAACAAGTCTAGCTTTGAAAGGCTCAACTCTTCCATCTACACCAAGTAATCTTCTCAAGATATACTTGCTCCTGATGGGGATTTAACCCTTCAGATATAGCAACCAAAGTCCATACTTTGTTGGTGTACATGGATTCCATCTCAGATCACTAAGCATCCAGCCATTCTTACAGAGTCCCACTCCTGATGGCCAGCTCGAAACTAGTTAGGTCATCATCTCATGATGCTATCCTCGCTCCCACTGTCACAGAGAAACCAAAGTATCTCTCGGGTGGGTGAGGAAACCTACTAGATCGGCGGAGAGGCCGAAGTTCGTTGGTTACTATTGAATCCTTCGGTTCTACCAAATCATCTGCTGTAGTTTGTATAGCTGAAACACTTCCAGTTCTACATAACTGACATTGCCTCGAGCTTGTCCGGAATTTGCATTTAGACATAGGCCGGACAACCCCAAATCTTAACTAACTTAAGAGATGGGCTCTTCTCTTTCCATATCACATATGAAGTGGTAGGCAACTGATTTGATTGTGACCCTATTCAATAGGTATGCAACTTCTCAAGCGCATAACACTCCAAAAGGAAATAGGAAACTCAGTAGTACTCATCATAGAGCACACCATATCACATAGGGTGCTATTGCTCCACTCCGATATACCATCGTGCTATGGTGTATACGGAGGAGTAATGCTGAAAGAGAATCTTATTCTCCTTTAGAATAGTCCAGGAATTCTATGCACAAGTATTCTCCTCCCTGATCGCATCAAAGGACATAATACTTGTACCCGTATTTTGGTTCTCTACTTCTAAATCATATTCTGTGAATATCTCAAAAGGTTCAGGCTTGTGTTTCAACAGGAACATATGTCTGAATCTTGAGAGATTATCAGAGAATGTAACGAAGTATCAAGAACCAGTCCTGGCATATGTAGACAGGGGACCTATCATACATCAACATGTATCATCCCAAGAGTTCACTAACTCTTTCTCTGTTTCCAATAAACAGAGCTATGGTCATCGTATCTTTGTGACATGACTGGCAAGTTTCATAAGATGTAAATTCAAACAGATTTAAATATGCATCTAAATGTAACTTCAGCTAGTCAGGTCACATTGATATGACCTAGTCTATAATGCCTTAAGAAGGATCCGTTCATTTCTGAACTCTTCCTCTTGTGTGTGTTCTGTATACTAAAGAACTGTAGTTTGATTTAGAACATCAATGCTTTTAGATAACGTGCCTGAACCGATCAACTTTTGATATAGGAAATGTTCAAAACATTATCCAACTATACAAAATTTTATCATTTCTTTACTAATAAAGAGATTGATATGATTTTGTATATCAGGTTCGGTATCTAATAGCATTTGTTCAGAATCAATGTATTTGTAATACAGGGTGACAGTGACCAACAGACTTGGCTGCAACACTTGCCCCATTTTCTGTCTCATGAAACTTATCACCCGTTCTCAGTTCTCTACCTTTCTGTAGCCCTATGTAACAGATTACATATCTGGGATCCTGATCTGGTATCACATACCCAGGACGTAGAGGATACGGAGAAACAGTTCTTTGTAATGAACACACCCGAAGATGATGCATCGGCATGCACTCTCTTCGTTTGGGCGGCACGGGAATTCTGGTAATCCCCAATTTCCTGCTCTGTCTTATAACAATTATAAGTTGGAGCGGGAAAAACGTTCCCCAGCTCAGTATAACAAGCGGGTTCGGTCAATAATCCGTTTTATTATCTTGATTAAGGCGTGACAAGGTCGCTACCAGGAGAGAGAGAGAAGAAAACACTCAGCGTGCGCTCTTGCAAGATCAGATTGGTTATTATTTTATCTAATCAGGATGGCTCCCACTGCTTTTTATCAAATCTTTCTTCAAACCCTAAAAGGAAAGACTAGCCGGGATTAATTACACACTACAAGTTCGCCAATCTTTCAGCCAGGCCAGTGTCGGTACTTTGAGGGAGGTCCCCCGTGCTTTCGCACGAACCTAATTAATGTAAACCTCGTTTTCCCAGAGGCGTAACCTCGTTGACACCTTTCTAGACACCTACTTGATCGGCTAATTGTAATATGTAAAACTCTCCCAGGAGTAACTCTTACTCACAGCGGGTATCGGGATCCAACTATCTCATAGAAGGTATGCAATCTCATTGCAAATTTCAACACTTGAAATTCCCGATAATATTTTGCCCCTAACCTCCTATGACCTTGACAAAGGCCAACAAACCATAGGATGCTAGTCAAGTTCAACCCGTCATTTCCTGATTGAATTAAACCCACCCGCACGGCCCTTGACAAAGGCCAACAAGGTCGCACGACTACCTTAATCCAATCTGCATCATATGCATAAGCAGATAAGCACCAGTTAGCTACCGCACACTGCGCCTTGACAAAGGCCAACAAACGCAGCACGAATACTAACTACTACTTATCTGAAATGACGGAGGGCTACGACAGGTTTTTCTGAAAACCTATTGCGTAATGAACTTGATATCGTTGTAGAATCAAATGATTTTAAAATGGAGTGTTTTTTAGGCTTTTCTAGTTTTGCTAAAGGGGTCACTCCCGGTGAAGGGATCGTCGGCCCTTTCCTCGTCGAATGAGGTGCGGGATATATCTTATATATCACTGTGCAAAGCAAAAACTCTTAAAAGCAATCAAAAGACAAACCGAGTGTGTAGCATCTGCTAGTTATTGCTAAAGGAGTCACTCCCGGTGAAGGGATCTCGGTCCTTTCCTCATCGAATAAGGTGCAGGATATATCACATATACCGCTGTGCAAAGCAAGAACTGTAGCTACCTGTTTTATTTTGAAATTCGATTCTACAACATCTTAGGTTTCTTTTATTTTCATTAATCACATTAATGAAATCCCATCATTTATATACCTAAACATCACAGATAAATACGACGTACACTTATGCCGTCCGCATTCGCCTTGATGTCCCCTCATGCACCGTTAGGTTAGGTGACTAACGGCAGAGCGGGGCAGGGCTAGCGCGGGTGTAAAACATAAGTAACGTCTATATAATATATCATATATACTATATAAAGTATCCATCACAGAACATATCATGATCACATCACAGATATCGCAGCAGAAGAATCATATGAAACATTGGATATACTAGGACGTCCGTGTTTTCAATACGAGCCAGTATAAAACACGGATTCCACGGTCATGATGAATAGCCAAACCCACACCCCTAGACCCCTACGAGAGCGGCAAGCAACCCTACCAATTCTAGAGTTAGGAGACCCGGACTCGACTCCTCGAGTTGGTCTCCCACTGGACTCCAGAACCCGGTTACTTGTGCTCCCCTCCTTGGGTATATCCTAGTGCAGAAAAGTAAATAATATACAAACGGTGACATCTTCCGCAACCTGGAAGTGCCCCAATAAAAGAATATTACATACAAGTTTTTACATGAATGAAAATGAAAAACACTCATCTCACATAAAAACCCCCGGCTATTCAAACACGACGATCCAATATAACATATCCAGCAACACATAACATCACATGTCATCAACGTAAGTAAACATGCGCATCCCAATTGTCGTTGACATATAGCAACGAAACCGGCGATATCACATATTACACTTATGGTCACAGAAAAGAAAGTGTAAAACTACAACAGTTGGATCCGCAACCTCCATAGACATCGCATGCCTAATCAAATGAATTCCTTAGACATCGCATGCCTAACAATTATAAACCCCGCATTTTAGTCTCATTATCGAAAACTCTTTTCAATATCAAGTCGGGCAATTCAGCAAGATTCCCGACATCCTGATCGAATGCTCGTCGCAAACTTTAGTAGACGGTCGCACCCCCGATACCGTCGACGAAGTGCACCAAGGCGGAACACCGCTACCGGGAGCACCCTAACGGATGCTTTCGGCGACGGGGTTCTCCTACAGTCACTTGGTCGGGGCTATGGGGTGAGGCTGTCTATTAAGTTTACCCGGCGAGTATCCGCGTACGCTACGTGATTGCGACGGACTTTTGATCACATCAAAATTTCATGGTAACCGATCAAGTGAGACTAAAGTGCTATGTTTATAACATTCATTCAGTTATCTCATAACTTATTGTGAATTCCAATTATTGTATCCCATTCCAGATAAATAGAAAATGTTAAACTTTTCGATCGAACAGTCAAACACCCAAGTTTTCCCGATACAGATCAACACATGAAACAAGTCTAAAAACATTCAGTTCGTGCCTCAGTACCAACGGTCCAGCCGTAGAAGGGTCAAGCCAACGCCTCACATGTGGCACGCCGTACTGCCCCAAACCCGAAGGTTCAAAGGGCAGTTCAAGACGGTCACATAATCGAGTTAAGGTTTGTTGTTTTCTAGAGGGACCATCGCGTTACTTGCACTACATAGAACGTCGTTAAACCACGGAAAAATCCAACACTTGGAAATTTCCCGACAGGGGAAAAGGTGGGTATTTATATCCGGTCGAACTTTTTAACATATTCAAAATTTATCCGGAAAGACACATAGACAGAGTTTGACAATCCGATCGAATAAACGAATCCCCAAAACAACCCCAAAAAATTCAACTCTTGAATAATATTTAAAAATACCCAGAGAACTCAGCACTGAATAAAGGAAGTTACTGTGCAAAACTGGGTGGGTGACGTCATCATACGGACGCGGAACCGCCGTAGAAGCCAGGCTTCTGCGGCGGTTCCGCCGCACTTTGGAGGAATCATGGACACGTGTTGCACAGTAATTCTTAGGATTCCCTGCTGATTTTTCTGCATATTTTTATTTTGGAAAAATCCCAGTTTTTAGAAAAAGTCCAGAGAGCTATTTTGGGTTAGGGTTTCGGTTCGATCGGGTTTCAAACGTCGTCTACACATCGCCTAAGGCTCTAGCTAGGCTCTGATACCACTGTAGGGTTCCTAGGCACGCTAATGAGGTCTCACAAGGCATCAACCATGCTAATTTCAAATTTTAGGGGTGCCGAGAAACCCTAGGCTACGGATCGTTAACTAGATGTCTAGGCGAAACAAGAACTAGTAAACTACTTTACTAAGAGAACGGAAATACAACCTTTGTAGATCCGGTCCTCCACCTCCATAGCTCCGCAATGAAGTCTCCTCGCTGTCCAAATGGAATCCCGGGCTCTAGCGTCGGCTTCATCGGAGAAATGGGCGGGCAAGGTCGTCGGCTTCGTGCCGAAGATGATCTACGTCGAGGCATCACAAGATCAAGCTCCCACTTCACCAAGTCATGAAACTTGTGAAGAGAACACCCTATACTACTTGGCAAGAGGTAGAGGATGAAGAAATAGGAGGTGGGTTCACTTTAGATTTGGATTTCTCACTCTTTTTCATCAATCACCATTGATGAAGTCAAGCATTTTCTTCTTGTAAAGAAGAAGAAGAAGAAGATAATATTATGATAAGAATAATGAAAATAGAAAAGAAAATCAATTCTTATCATAAGCAAACCATGGTTAGGTGTAGAGAATGAACTAGGGTTAGTGAATGGTTAGGTTTATGACATGAAGACAAAATGGTCACTTTGGTCAAACCTTCATGAAGCTTCAACAAGCTTCATCTTTGAAAACAACCATTTTCTCTTATTCTTTTGTCAAAACAAAATAAATAAATGCATAAATGGATCAAATGAAACCCTAACCATCAACTAACCATGGTTTAATCATACACTTAACAAAGTTAGCATGTATCATCAAACATGATACAATCTAGTGCACAAAAGTATATCACATATACAACTTGTGCAAAGCAAGTGAGAAAATCCATTTAAAGTGAACCAATACTAGTTAATGCAAAGTAATATATCAAATATATAATTATGCATTCAATCATTAAATCAACACTTGATTTAACCATCCGGTCATATCGCATATAACCGACTAATATCTAATGTATCGTCTTATCGAATCAATACTCGATTCGATAACGAGGTTATATCACATACAACCATTCGATACATTCATCGCGAGAATAGAATACGGTATCACATACACGCATTATTCTCGGTCCGTCACATATCTCATATGCGCTCCTATTTCGTTTCGCTTGAGCCAGGAAACCTCTGTGTAGGACTCTAAAGACTCGTCAATACGCCGGCAGCAGATGATGATCATATCAAACACCCACAAGCCGCAAGCGGTCTGCTAAACGTAACGGCCACCCGGGTATTGAGCGATCAGAAGATCGACGAGCAAGCCCGCTCACACTCCTGTGAATCCAACCAGTAACACTTACCGTACAGTCCGGTCTGATCGTCTGATATGTCGCATATCTCGCCTAGGGGTGGTAAACTTCAGACCCCAATAGCTCGATAAGTCGTGTCGATATGAGGTCTATAACAGTTCGAGAAACTACTGGTAACACTTACCAGTAAATCTTAGCAACCCTAGCAAGGGATTTCCGGTTATAGCCAATCGAACACAGCGCAACATCAACTCCCTATACCGGGAGAAACGAATCCCCTCCTATCGCTCATTGCCTCCATGTGACTGTACCCAAAAACCACCGTTTTGCACTCCCTCTTGGACGTGGTAAGGTGGAAATCAAAGTACAGTGGGAACCACACAAGACTCTATGACGATCTCGGGTCAACAGACTACTCTGTACCAGTGTCACCAGAGAACTGCCATCTGACGTAAGGTATAATACCATCTGGGAGTTCTCGGCAAGTCCGTCCAGTGTACCCAGTCTCCACTGAGCACTCGTATATCATCTCTGATGTCAAACACCAATGGATATGGGATCATCCATCGCCCATCTGTATGGGTCGAGAAGGTATACGCTAGTCTACTCTGGTATATCGATGCCCCGTCTCGATATACCCACGACTAGGGACCTTGAAGGATGTACTTATGGACTACCCTGTCCCCACTAGTATGATCCGCATCATAGTCCAGGTAGTCAAGTACACATCCTAGGGGCTTTACCAACATGTAACAGAGAGACTGTCAGTATACACGTTAAGGTAAAGAGCAACCAGATAGCACACTATCATGTCGAGCAAGAAAGTCCTCCCTATATATGTCCGAGCATCCACTACAATATACATCCTATGTATAGTAATGGCCTCTAGGGCATACATATAACTAACATGATGGACACTGGACAACATACAATACTCTGTATAAGTCCGCTGAGTTGAACAACTCATAACCTGTGCGTCGTAGGTTGGAAACTGTACCCTGGCGATTTCCTCAAATATCACCAATTACAACGAATTCCGATATAATGAGGATAATTACCTAATTCCCAATAACTTACTCCCACTCATCATCTGTAGAACCATACAGATATGAGAATGAAACCTGGTAAATACATACCCTTGGAGTAAGTATCTAATCGGAAAAACAGTTTTCCTTTAACAATGCACTGAAACATGAAAATGTTTCGTAGGGGTATCCTGGTATTCATAGCAATGCCTCTTCCATAATCCAATTCATGACTTCAACCGTATATTTTATTGCCATCTCTCTAAATCCCTTTATTTGTTTTTAGTCGTTACCTTCTGTACACCATCTTTAGGCTAAATGGTTTTCTTCCTTCCCTACCGTTCGGCACCAGCCTATGGTTTGGAAGAAGACTATCCAGTAAGCATAATAGGTGTACCCTTCTAAACCAAGGAGTACTCGCAACTTGAGAGAAGGTGATGATAAAAGACATCTGAATAATACCTTATTCTTTTAAAAGTGAAATAGGAGTGGCGACGATGTACGCGGTTTTGGTCGTGAATGATATCAGTCGCAATTTACTTTGCCCTCTTTCTAATCCCTTTATTTTGTCTTTACATATTACCTTCTGCACACCCTACTTAGGCTAATTGGTTTTCTTCATTCCCTACCTTTCGGCACCTGCCTATGGTTTGGAATAAGACTATCCAATAAGCGTAATAGGTGTACTTTCCTAAACCAAGGAGCCCTCGCAACCTGAGAGAAGGTAATAATAAAAGACAACTGAATAAACCAATTCTATTTCTCCTGAACCTGGATCCATCCTCGAAAAAGTCCCTTCGAGTTCGTATATAACCATACGATGGATCTATCCAATGGAAGGGGATGTCCGTAGTAATACGGGGTGTTCTGAGAAATGCAAAGGGTAAAAGAAGGAGTGGCAATGACTTATGCAACTCAGACAATCCAAAAGCCAGTATTTTAAGAAGGTTCGGCCAACTTGGTCACTGTGTCATAGTCTAGGGTCGGTCAAAGGTCGCTGCCAAAGAGAGAGAGAAAAGAAACACTCTGCGTGCACTCTAACCTAGATCAGAATGGTTATCACTTTATCTAATCCGGAAACCTCCCACTGTCCTGTCAAATTCTCCTCCAAACCTGAAAGAAGAATCAATCGGGATCACCCGAAGAGTAAACCAACTCATCAGTGGGAATCGGGATCCAACTCTTATCGCATGATAACGTGATGGAATGCATCCACGTTACTCATACACCAGAAGGTATGGGCATACTTGGCAAGTTTCAGTTTCTTTAGAAACCCCCGATATGATTTTTGCCCCATGCTCTTATAACCTTGGCTTTGGTCAAAATGTCATAAGTTACATGCCAAGTTCTACCCATCACTATCTTGTCAATTTGAACCCACCCGCACATACCCCTGGCTTTGGCCAAATAGCAGAACGACAGTCCCAAGCTAACACATCTATCTATGCAACAAATGAATACCCAGCAGCTACCAAACACTATGCCTTAACTTTGGCTAAAATGCATAGCTTGAATACTACTGAATACCCAAAAGAAGTGACGGAGGGCTACGGCTGGTTTTTGGCGAAAAACCTTTAACGTAACGAACTTGATATCGCTGAAGGAACCTGATAGCTTTTTAAAATATAGTGGCGAAAACCTTTTGCTAAAGAGGTTATTCCCGGTGAAGGGATCTCGGCTCTTTCCTCATGGAATGAGGTGCAGGATATTCCACTGAATACCGCGATGCAAAGCAACTTGTAATCGACTATAGTGAAGTTATTACCCTGACGCAAACTTCTACCCAAGGGGTCAGTCCCGGTGAAGGGATGTCGGCCCTTGCCCCGTCGAATGAGGTGCAGGATATTCCACTGAATACCGCTATGCAAAACAAAAGGAAACGTCTTTGCAATAACACTTTTTAAATTTGTTCCAACAACTGCAAACAGGTTTGTTTTCCTTTGCATTGATCAGAATCAACGCAGTCCCATCAATTAATCCCACAAGAAAAGAACGAAAATAAAATGTACGTATATGCCATCCGCATTCGTCACTGGGTCCCGTCATCACCCGTTAGGTTACTTAACTAACGACAGAGCGGAGACTGGACTAGCGTGGGTGTAAAACATATACAACATCTAATAGTATATAAACCAATATACAATAATCGCTCCAGGCGTGATAATATGCAACATTACAGAAAAGTAATAAGCATCACAGAACAATACAGATAATCTGGGATCCCCGGGTTTCACAGAGCCGCTGCTGAAACCCAACGTTCCCCTGTCGTGTGGATAACCTGTGCAATGAAACCTAGACCCCTACGGGTACGGAAAGTTACCCGCCAAAACCTGAAGCAAGGCAGCCCCCTACAGCAAAGTGAATGGACCACCCAGCACTTCACGGAATCCGGTAAGCTTGGGCACCCCTCCTTGGGTCAACCTGTACCCCCTACGAGTGCGGCGAATAGTCTGCCAATTTTAGAGTAAGGCCCTTCTGCTTCTCAAAGCCATGAGATGCGGACCCGTTGCCCTCCAGAACCCGGCTATCCGTGCACTCCGTCACGGGGCAAAACCTAGTACAGTAATGAAAAATAGTACAACAGGTATATCGACCGCAACCTGGTCGTGCCCCAAAAGAATATTATACAACAGGCAGTGACGACAGTCCACAAGTTGGACGCTCGCCCCGCAATATCAAATGTACAAATAAACTCAAACTGCACTACCATTGCACACTGCTATCCACCACGACAAATCCGCAACATCACAGCACAACACAGAACATCAACGCGAATGGCACGTTCGCAAACCCGTCTAGAAGAACTATAGCAATCAGACGCGGTTTACCGATCAAATGACATTCCCGTTCGGAGATATAATGTAAGCACTGTAAACTAACATGTTTAAATATCGATTGACTAAATATCACAAAGTGGGCCCCACGAACATCTGTTGAACAGTAACAAAATCTGGGTCCAAAAGATATGTACCAAAATCACCAATTTCCAGACAAGAATACACTGTGCAAGTTTGGGGGCATGATCACTCAGAACGGCCGCGGATGCGCGGCCAAACCATGGGTTTCGCCGCGATTCCGCGGCAGTCATGTCGATTCATGAGCCCAAATTTGTACGGTGTTCTTAAAAAACCCTGCATAGTTTTCTGAGATATGTAGAATAATTTTAGGACATCAATTAAAATTGACAGAAACTGTGAAGCATGAAAATTGTGTTTTTCGTTATCCGGTTCGATCGATGTTTTAAACACGTTAGCACAAGTTAGTATAGCAAAATGGTGAGGCTCTGATACCACTGTTAGTCTACTGTAGCGCCCCGGCCGTCTACAGACGCCAAATGCGGAACAAAAACTTTTTAACTGGCGCTATCGTATACTTTAACCCGGATCTGCCATTATTGCTAAACTAACAAACTGTAAAGAGTGTAGAAAAGTTATACCGAACGATCCGAGTCTTTCGTTCTTCAACCATCATCCCACGCTCCGTTGCGGCTGCTCCGATCTCGTCGATCTCCAATCTGCTCATCCAGGTGGCACCACGTCAACGATTCTTTAAACGGGCTCCCGCCTCTGACTCGAGGCAACTCGGTCGTCAAGTTTGCTAAAAGAGACGACCAAGATTGATGTAGAGAATGAGTAGAAGACTTTGTCTCGTTCCGTCCAAAGCTATGGACGAACGGTTAATGAAGTTGCCACTCGAATCGGGTGATGGAATGAAATGAGCTGTGAAATTCCATACACCCCAAAATCTATCATAATCTTTTTACCAGATAAAAACTCAAGTGAGAGAGAGAGAGGAGGGGGCCAGCCATATATAGGGAGGTGGGGGGGTGAGTGTAGGAGGAGGGAGGTGACCACAAGAAAATATCATGTGTGAACACAAACAAATATCTAGTGTGAACACAAATAAATATCTAGTGTGAACACACTGTGTGAACACACAGTGTGAACATAAAGAAAGTAACCAATGAAACAATAACACCTCACTGCTTCTAGAACCTTCTAGAAGCATCCACACTCATCTCAAGAAAAGATAAACCCGTCTTTAACCGAATGTTAAAAGACGGCTGATAGAAAACTGGAAACTGGCAACTTCCAAAAGTGATCCCGAAATGAATTTCAAGATAACCCCGTAACTGTATAAATATACCCGCATTTGTATTACGACGGAATACAAATGCAATTGAGACAAAGATATTATATCTACTCAATATAATACTCGGATCCGGCTTAAACCAAAGCCGACCAGTATCATCTGTCCGAAATCTGACACGTGCGTAAACGCACGTTCATTTTCCGAACCCTGCTGTAAAACCATACGGCTTCTACAACGTTTCGCCCGAACTTGGGAAACTGTCTGTGGTGGACTCTAATGACTCGTCAGTACCCTGGCAGTGGGTTTAACCACAAACCGTCAGTGGCACTAGCTATGCATAACGGCTGCCCATGGACTGACCTCAAGGGAGGCCGATGAGCGAACTCATCCGGAAACCCTACTGAGCCTAACAGTGACAATGTATATACAGTCTGGTCCGTTCGTCAATGAGTATCGCATATCTGCTTAGGGGGTTAGTAACGTCAGACCCCCAATAGTAGTATAAGTCGTGTCGGAGTGTAGCCCAATAATACCCTGAGATATACTACTGGAGTACCTACCAGTAAATCTCCTGCCACGGCTGTGGGCTATGTGTAATGGCTCTCCTAGACACAGCACGATCTCGCCCCCAATACCGGGAGAGACGAATCCCCTGCCCATCCGCTCACGTGCCTCCATGTGGCTCGAGACTATACCAAAAAACTACCTGTTTGCACGACTCCATTGAGCCGTGGTAGGGTAGAAATCAAAGCACAGTGGGAACTCACACGAGACAAATGACGACCTCAGGTCGATGAACTAACCTGTACACATGTCACCAGAGAACTGCTATCTGACGATATGTATAATACCAACTAACAGGTTCCCGGCGAGTCCTGTCCGGTGTACTCATAACCCAATGAGCACCTGTATACATCTTAGGTGATCCAACTGACACCAGTTGCTTGTGAGACCGGCCACCACCCCTCGTCGGGGTCTCGACTGTATACTGTAAGTGCACGGCGGCGCCCCGGCCTCCATCCCGAGGCCAAATGCGGAAGCGATGGTTAACTTTAATTTTTCTTGAACCGGCACCACCGCGCACTAAAACCCGGATCGAACCATTAACTAGTCCTAGCTAACTAAAAGATGGGGAAGAGATATATACCGACTGATCCGTGTCCTCCGGTCTTCTCGTCGTCGTCCCGATCTCTCGCGGAATGTCCGGTCTCCACCAAGTCGCCGGAAGGGCACCACGTCGCCTGCTTCTTTTACGGGCTCCCACCACTATACCGAGGCAATTCGGGCACGAAGCTGGCGAGTTGACGTGCCCAAGATTTGCTATAGAATCTAGTGTGGAACTCATGTCTCATTTGGGGTTATGGAGTTGCCTTTGGTGGAGGAATGATACTTGGAGTTTTTGGAGATTGATCTTGTGGGATTTTTGCAACATCAAATGAACCAAAATCCCACAACAAAATGAATTGGGCAGCCTCATGGAGCTTGGCCGGCCATCCTAAGGTGGGAGAGGAGAGAATGAGAGAGTGTATCAAAATATGAGAGAGGCAACACCATCATTCATGAGAGAGAGAGAGGAATGGTTATCATGCAAAGAAATGATAGCTAGGAAAGTCCAACACTCAAACAACAATCATCACTCCCAAAAGTCATGCCATCATCAACAACCATATCATATAAAAGTCAAGCCATGATGGATGAAGAAGTCAAATGGTCAAGGGATGGTTCATCACCATGATTCAAAGAAATATGCAAATACCCCCTCCACAAAAGCTTATTTGCACAAATGCAAATAAGCCCTCCTCCACCAATCTTCGGCCATTGAAAGATACAAATGAAAATGGCCGAAACGGAAATCAAACTGGCAACTCCAGAAAACTGGTCCCGTAATAAATTACAGGAAAACCCCGATACTGTGTATACACACCCGCATTTGTATTCCGACCGAAATACAAATGCAATGAAACAAAATCTACACTGTACTATACTACGATCCGGCTTAAACAAAAGCCGGTTAGTAATATCCGTCCTATCCTGATCTGTGCAATACCGCACGTATCTGATCGAACCCTGCCATATCTCCATACGGCCTCTACAGCTTTTCGCCCGAAAGCTGAGTAACTGAATGTGGGGGACTCTAAAGACTCGTCAACACCTTGGTTGTGGATTTAACCACTAGCACGTCAGAGGTATAAGCCAATACGTAACGGGCTACCAGGTATTGACCAAAAGGGACGTCGATGAGAGAACTCATCCTGACACCCTACTGAGCCTGTCAGTGACAATATCCGTACAGTCCGGTCAGTTCGTCTATGAGCATCGCATGGCGGGCCTAGGAGGTTGGTAAAAGTCAGACCCCCAAAAGCGGTACAAGACGTGTCGGAGTGCAGCCCAGAACACCCTGAGATACTATTGGAATACCTACCAGTAAATCTCCTGCTTCGGCCGAGGGCTTTGTGTAATGGCTCTCCTAGACACAGCGCGACCTCACCCCCAATACCGGGAGAGACGAACCCCTGAAGATCCGCTCACTGCCTCCATGTGGCTCGGGACTGTACCCAACTAAAACCTGTTTGCACGTCTCCTTTGAGCGTGGTAGGGTAGAAATCAAAGTACAGTGGGAACTCAAACAAGACAAATGACGATCCTCAGGTCGATGAACTAACCTGTACACATGTCACCAGGGAACTGCTATCTGACATCAGGTATAAGACCAACTAGCATGTTCCCGGCGTGTCCTGTCCGGTGTACTCATAACCCAATGAGCACCTGTATATATTTTAGGTGAACCAACTGACACCAGTGGCTTGTGAGACCGGCCACCGCCCCTCGTCGGGGTCTCGACTGTATACACTAGTCTACTCTGGAGTATCGATGCCCTGTCTCGAGAAACTCCCACGACTAGGGACCTTTTAAGGATGTGCTTATAGACCACCAGCTCTCACGTATATGATCGCCCTCATACTGCTGGCAGTCAAGCAAGAATCATAGGGGCTCTATCAACGTGTAATAGCGACGTGTCAGGTCACCTAAAGCAGTACACGATGATAAAGATGAACCAGATAGCATACTATCATCTCGAGTAAGACTGTCCTACTGGGATAGGTCCTCCCTCAATCATTGCAATCACGTGCCTGTGATCCAATAATTGACTCTCAGGCACTATCTCCAACAATCTCCCACTTGCACTCAAGGATAATTATTGCGATGTCGCATACTCACAGCCCGTGTGATACCGAACACCCAACTCCTCTACTAGTCAGTCTCACAAAGCTCGTTTGCGAAACTATTGCGTTCGAGGAATAGCCTCAGTGAGTGGATCCGCTTTGATGTTTCTTTCTATGTCTCTCTATATCTCAAGTTCGCGGAGAATGCCATCTCCCGAAATGAGCAATACCTGTCTTAGAATGTGTCTGGATGTCTGATGGGACCTAGCTCATAAATGAACTCCAAATCCAAACTTCTTAGACTGTATCGTCAACTGAACTTAATCAGTATCCTGCGCCATGCCTCCCTCAGTATTGTCTTGGACCACCTGTCTAAAATACTGCCCCTCGTCAAAAGGAAAAACTATAACTCTGACAATCTCCTTGTCGTCCAGGTCACCTTGGAAGCCTGGAATGATAACTGTTTCCTGCATGAGGCTGTCGTTATCATATGCCAAGAACATCCACTTATGTTCTAAAACTGCTTCCGACTGTTTCTCCAGGATTGGATCAATGTCAACTTATTGCATCTAGTGCAAGAACAACATCTGGTGTGGTACTTGATATCTCATGATTGATTCAATTGCCTGAGCAAGTGATCTGCCAATCATGCGCATCCCTCTCCCCTTTAGTCTGTAAGACACCTTTAGAGAGGGTGACTCCATCACCTGCAGGTACACTACCGTGCCAGGAGTCGTCCATTCTAAATACTCTTAGAATGCTGTCTAAGTACCCTTAATTGGGAAACCACCCAAATCTAGATCTAAAACCATAGATCTAGTAACCAGTATGTCTGATATAATGTCCAAGTCCCATGTGGAGAAACCACTGTGTGACGACCAAAGTATAACCGATTGTAGTATAGGAATATCACTTCCTACTCTGTGTATGTCATCCAAATACCAGGACATCATACTCTACTACCTTCTCAACAGATCCATCCCCTATTCTGATGAAGTCAAACCTATGACTGTCACATCAGAAATTGATGATTTATCTCCGCTATATCTGCTTTAGTAAATAAATAGAAATAAGCTACCTGTCCACCAATGCTTCCGCTGCTCCCACTGACTACGACAACCCTCTGGCAGAGTCATATACACGTACACTTCTAAAACTAGTTTAGAACGACGCTATACTCATCCTCTCGCCGGGTCTCGCAACCTGGAACAACAGCAATGGAAGTGTGGGTAAACAAGAACTTCCCTGTCACCGTCCTTGAGGCTACCTGAGTGCCTCTTATGTGCCTGAAGTTACCCACCTTATCTGCGGAGTGGCCAATGGAATGTCAAACCAGATTGAATCTTTAGGTTCCTATGAAATCTTCTGTAATCATTTGTGGTTCTGGAATCACTTCCAGTTCTACCATACTCCCACTACTGTTTTCTGAAAAAATCCATTTTTATTAAAACTGTGGCGAGTCGAGAACAATATCGCTATTGATCTTCTAGATGGTAGAAAGTCAACCCTCGTCATAGCCTGGGTCAACCCGCAAACAGCCATTACAGAAACGTGCCTTGAGTTATTCAGAGTCTGGTTTTAATCATAAGCTAGACAACTCCCCGTACCTTAACATCATTAAGATATGAACTGTTCTATATCCAATATAGAACCAGAGGCACTGATTTAATTGAACCAGATTCAAATCATGCAGCTGTCTCCAGTGCATGTCAACTAAATGGAAGGAGGCCGATCAGCGTTACTCAACTTAGGAATGCTTCCAATTATGAGTAACCTGAAAGAGAAGCAAGTTCTCTTTATCATTACTATCAACTGAATACCATACACAAGTATCTACATCTTCGATCACTTTGAAGAACCCCTATACTTGCTACACCTGGTTCTCTACTCTATTCAAATACCTATAACTTCTCAAAACTCGGACCCTGTGTTTCCACGAAACACCTGTCTAAAAACTAGAGAAGTCATAAGTAAACCGAATATAGTACGAGAACCAACCCCTCTGTCCTGATGGACCCTGGACAACATACAATACTCTGTATAAGTCCCTTCAGTCTAATAACTCATTCACTGTGTGTCGTAGGTTGAAAACTGTACTTATGGTTAAGAAGAATTACACCGCTGTTTAATGCTCCTTACCTAACCATCCACTGATATAGGTAAATGTCATAGACATAATTTCAAAAAGGTATATCTCACTCTATGAAAATAGACGTACAGATATATCGATTTGAAATTGGTGCATAACAGCGGATATTCAAAACCAAATATTTTCCGTCCGGCAACCAACCTAGGTGACTTCCTCAAATATCACCGATTACAACGAATCCCGATATAATGAGGATTATCACCCAATTCCCAATAACTTACTCCCACTCATCATCTGTAAGACCATACAGATGTGAGAATCATACCTGGTAAATACTTACCCTGGAGCAAGTGTCTAACTGGGAAATCAGTTTTCCTTTAACAGTACACAGTGAAACTGAAACATTGAAATGTTACGATGGGGTATCCCGGTATTCCTAGTAATGCCTCTTCCAGATTCACGACTGTAACCGTATAATTCTTTGCCACCTCTCCAAATCCCTTTATATGTCTTTAGTCATTACCTTCTGCACACCCCTTTAGGCCAAATTGTTTTCTTCCTTCCCTACCGTTCGGCACCAGCCTATGGTTTGGAAGAAGACTATCCAATAAGCATAATGGGTGTGCTGTCCTAATCCTAGGAGCACTCGCAATGCGAGAGAAGGTGAAGATAAAAGACAACCGAATAAACCTTATTCCTATTTCTCCTGAACCAGAATCCATACCCGAACTGGAACAAGTTCCTTTCGAGTTCGTATATAACCATACGATGGAGTATCCAATAAACTGTGGATCTTCGTAGTGATACGGAGTGTCCTGGAGAAATACAAAGGTGAAGTGGGAGTGGTAATGAAATACCTGGTTTGGTCGTGAATATCAGTCGCAATTTACTTTGCCCTCTTACTAATCCCTTGCTTTGTCTTAACTTAATACCTTCTGTACACCATCGTTAGGCTAATTGGTTTTCTTCATTCCCTACCGGTCGGCACCTGCCTATGGTTTGGAAGAAGACTATCCAATTTGCGTAATAGGTGTACTACTCCTAAACCAAGGAGTACTCGCAACCTGAGAGAAGGTAAAAGGAAAAGACAACTGAATAGTCCTATCCGTTTTCTCCAGAACCGGAAACCATCCTCGAATAAATTCCTTCGAGTTCGTATATAACCATACGATGGTTTTGTCCAATGGAAGTGGACGTTCGTAGTAATACGTGGTGTCCTTGAGAAAAGGGTAAAAGTAGGAGCGGCAATGAGGTCTGCAACTCTGACAATCCAAAAGCCAGTGTTTAAGAAGGTTCGGTCAACTTGGTCATTGAGTCATAGTCTTAGGGTCGGGTCAATGGTCGCTGCCGAAGAGAGAGAGAGAAAAGAAACACTCAGCGTGCACTCTAACCTAGACCAGAATGGTTACCAATTTATCTAATCTGGAAACCTCCCACTGTCACCTCAAATTCTCCTCCAAACCTGAAAGAAGAATTAGTCGGGGTCACCCGAGGAGTAAACTAACTCATCAGTGGGAATCGGGATCCAACTATCATCGCATGATAACGTGACGGAATCCGCTCACGTCATCATACTCCAGAAGGTATGCGCATATCTGGGAAGTTTCTGTTTCTTTAGAAACTCCCGATGTGATTTTTGCCCCATGCTCTTATGACCTTGACGAAGGCCAACATATCACAAGTCACATGTCAAGTTCTACCCGTCATTGTCCAGGTTAATTTGAACCCACCCGTACATACCCTTGACGAAGGCCAAAATAGTAGTACGACTGTCCCAAACCAACGCATCTATCTATGCAGCAGAAAGGTAACAAGCAGCTACCATACACTATGCCTTGACGAAGGCCAACATACATAGCATGAATACTACGTGCTACCTATCTGAAACGACGGAGGGCTACGAATGGTTTCTGGCGAAAACCTTTAACGTAACGAACTTGATATCGTTGAAGGAACCGGATAGCTTTTAAAAATATAGTGACGAAAACCTTTGCTAAAGAGGTCACTCCCGGTGAAGGGATCTCGGCTCTTTCCCCGTAGAATGAGGTGCACGATATTCCAACTGAATACCACGATGCAAAGCAAAAGTAATCGGCTATAGTGAAGTCATTGCCCTGACGCAAACTTTTTGTCTAAGGGGTCACTCCCGGTGAAGGGATCTCGGCCCTTGCCTCGTCGACTGAGGAGCAGGATATTCCAACTGAATACCACGATGCAAAACAAAAGTGAACGTCTTTGCAATAACAGCTTTCTGAAAAAGTGTTCCAACAACATCAGATTAGATTTGTTTTTAACTTGCATTGATCCGAATCAACGCAGTCCCATCAATTGATCACACCACAAAGAACGAAAATATACTGATGTACTTATATGCCATCTGCATTCGCCACTGGGTCCTGTCATTACCCGTTAGGTTAGCTAACTAACGACAGAGCGGGGACTGGACTAGCGCGGATGCAAAACATATACAACATCTACTAATATATATACCAATATATTATATTTCGCTCAAGACGTGATAAAATGCAACATCACAGAAATGTACAGCATCACAGAACAATACAGATATCTGGGATCCCCGGGTTTCACAGAGCCACTACTGAAACCCGACGTTCCCCTGGTCGTGTGGATAGCATGTGCAATGAAATCCTAGACCCCTACGGGCGCGGCAAGTTATGCCAAAACCTGAAGCGAGGCAGCCCCCTTCAGCGACTTGAATGGACCACCCAGCACTTCACGGAATCCGGTAACTTGGGCACCCTTCCTGGGTCAACCTGTACCCCCTATGAGTACGGTGAATAGCCCGCCAATTCTAGAGTGAAGAACCCTCCGTCTCAATGCCATGAGATGCGGGCTCGTTGCCTTCTAGAACCCGGCTATCCGTGCACCCCTCCGCGGGGCAATCTTAGTACAGAAAGTAAAATATACATACAATGGGTACATCGACCGCAACCTGGTCGTGCCCCAAAATAATAATACAAACAGGCAGTGACGGCAGTCCACATGTCGGACGCTCGTCCCGCAATATCAAATGTACATAATACAACAAAACTGTACTAGTATTGCATCCAGGCTATCCCCCACGACCAATCCGCAACATCACAGCATAACACAGAACATCAACGTGAAAGTCACGTTCGCAAATCCGTCTAACCGGGCTATTGCAGTTAGACAGGATTTACCGATCAAGTGACATTCACGGTCGCAGATATAATGTAAATACTGTGAACTAATGTGTTTAAAATGTTCGATCGATCAAAAATTACCAAGTGGACCCCCAAGTACTACTGTAGCACATCAAGAAATTCTGGGCCCAAAAATAATATTCCAGAAACCCTATTTTCACTCCACAGGCCCACTGGAAAAAGTTGAAGCATTGATCCCTCCATACTGCGGCGGAACCGTGGCGCCAAGTGGGGTTTGGCCGCGGTTCCGCGCTCTCCTTGAAAGATCAATGTCTTGAATTTCTCCAGAATTCTTAGGACTTCCAGTACATCAGTTTTCTACAACCTAAAAAAATTTTCGAGCCAGAAAAAATTCGACAGAAAACTGATGCATGTGTTATTGGGTTATCGGAACATTTGTTCGACCGGAAATGTAAAACACATTAGACAAAGCTAGACTATGCTAATGGCGAGGCTCTGATCCCAGTGTAAGTGCACGGTGGCGCCCCGGCCTCCATCCCGAGGCCAAATGCGGAAGCGATGGTTAACTTTATTTTTTCTTGAATCGGCACCACCGCGCACTTAAACCCGGATCGAACCATTAACTAGTCCTAGCTAACTACAAGATGGGGAAGAGATATATACCGACTGATCTGTGTCCTCCGGTCTTCTCATCGTCGTCCCGATCTCTCGCGGAATGTCCGGTCTCCACCAAGTCGCCGGAAGGGCACCACGTCGCCTGCTTCTTTTACGGGCTCCCACCTCTATACCGAGGCAACTCGGGCACGAAGCTGGCGAGTCGACGTGCCCAAGATTTGCTGAAGAATCTAGTGTGGAACTCATGTCTCATTTGGGGTTATGGAGTTGCCTTTGGTAGAGGAATGATACTTGGAGTTTTTGGAGATTGATCTTGTGGGATTTTTGCAACATCAAATGAACCAAAATCCCACAACAAAATGAATTGGGCAGCCCCATGGAGCTTGGCCGGCCATCCTAAGGTGGGAGAGGAGAGAATGAGAGAGTGTATCAAAATATGAGAGAGGCCACACCATCATTCATGAGAGAGAGAGAGAGGAATGGTTATCATGCAAAGAAATGATAGCTAGGAAAGTCCAACACTCAAACAACAATCATCACTCCCAAAAGTCATGCCATCATCAACAACCATATCATATAAAAGTCAAGCCATGATGGATGAAGAAGTCAAATGGTCAAGGGATGGTTCATCACCATGATTCAAAGAAATATGCAAATACCCCCTCCACAAAAGCTTATTTGCACAAATGCAAATAAGCCCTCCTCTACCAATCTTCGGCCATTGAAAGATACAAATGAAAATGGCCGAAACGGAAATCAAACTGGCAACTCTAGAAAACTGGTCCCGTAATAAATTACAGGAAAACCCCGATACTGTGTATACACACCCGCATTTGCATTCCGACCGAAATACAAATGCAATTAGACAAAATCTACTCTGTACTATACTAGGATCCGGCTTAAACCAAAGCCGGTTAGTAATATCCGTCCGATCCTGATCTGTGCAATACCGCATGTATCTGATCGAACCCTGCCATATCTCCATACGGCCTCTACAGCTTTTCGTCCGAAAGCTGAGTAACTGAATGTGGGGGACTCTAAAGACTCGTCAACACCTTGGTTGTGGATTTAACCACTAGCACGTCAGAGGTATATGCCAATACGTAACGGGCTACCAGGTATTGACCAAAAGGGACGTCTATGAGCGAACTCATCCTGACACCCTACTGAGCCTGTCAGTGACAATATCCGTACAGTCCGGTCCGTTCGTCTATAAGCATCGCATGGCGGGCCTAGAGGGTTGGTAAAAGTCAGACCCCCAAAGGCGGTACAAGTCGTGTCGGAGTGTAGCCCAGAACACCCTGAGATACTACTGGAATACCTACCAGTAAATCTCCTGCCTCGGCCGAGGGCTTTGTGTAATGGCTCTCTTAGACACAGCGCGACCTCACCCCTAATACCGGGAGAGACGAACCCCTGAAGATCCGCTCACTGCCTCCATGTGGCTCGGGACTGTACCCAACTAAAACCTGTTTGCACGTCTCCTTTGAGCGTGGTAGGGTAGTAATCAAAGTACAGTGGGAACTCACACGAGACAAATGACGATCCTCAGGTCGATGAACTAACCTGTACACATGTCACCAGGGAACTTCTATCTGACATCAGGTATAAGACCAACTAGCATGTTCCCGGCGAATCCTGTCCGGTGTACTCATAACCCAATGAGCACCTGTATACATCTTAGTTGAACCAACTGACACCAGTGGCTTGTGAGACCGGCCACCGCCCTTCGTCGGGGTCTCGACTGTATACACTAGTCTACTCTGGAGTATCGATGCCGTGTCTCGAGAAACTCCCACGACTAGGGACCTTTTAAGGATGTGCTTATAGACCACCAGCTCTCACGTATATGATCGCCCTCATACTGCTGGCAGTCAAGCAAGAATCCTAGGGGCTCTATCAACGTGTAATAGCGACGTGTCAGGTCACCTAAAGCAGTACACGATGATAAAGATGAACCAGATAGCATACTATCATCTCGAGTAAGACTGTCCTACTGGGACAGGTCCTCCCTCAATCATTGCAATCACGTGCCTGCGATCCAATAATTGACTCTGAGGGCACTTTCTCCAACATATACACTAGTCTACTCCGGAGTATCGATGCCCTGTCTCGAAACTCCCACGACTAGGGACCACAATTAAGGATATGCGTATAAACTACCCAACTCTCACGTATATGATCGCCATCATACTGTTGGTAGTAAAGAAAGATCCTAAGGGCTCTATCAAAGTGTAACATGTACACGACTGATAAAGGCAAACCAGATAGCATACTATCATCTCAAGTAAGACTGTCCTACCGGTATAGGTCCTCCGCAATCATTGCAATCACGTGCCTGCGATCAAATAATTGACTCTGAGGGCACTATCTCCAACAGTAGGTGTCTAGAAAGGTGTTAGCGGGGCTACGCCCACAGGGAAAAGAGGTTATTTAATTAAGGAACTTCGCGAAAGCGTTGGAAAACCTCCCTCGAAGTACCGACACTGGCCTGGCTGAACGGTTAAGCAAGAATTGTACGGTGAGATTGATCCTGACTAATTCTTCCTTTTTGGTTTGAGGAGGGATTCGAGAAACAGTGGGAGCCATCCTGTTTAGACAAACTAAAAACCATTCTAAACTTGCAAGAGCGTCATGCTGAGTGTTTCTTCTCTCTCCCCTAATTGCAACGACCAATCGACATGACTGGACTTAAGTTACTTCTAGATAAAAACATACTGACAGGGCCAAACTACAAAGATTGGCTCAGGAATGTCAAGATGGAAATCACTTACGACAAGCTGGGGTATCTTCTTACCACCAAAGCTCCCCCTGTCCCAGGTCCCAAAACCAGCGTCGTGGATAAGGAAATCCGTAAGTCCTGGGAAATCGATTGCGCGAAGGCCAAGTGCTTCGTGCTTGCCTCTATGGACAACGAACATCATAGGAGGCACGAGAATATGGACCTCCAATCCATATTTCTCTATACAAAAGAACTGTATGGAGAGCAGTCTCGTATCGCAAGATACGAAGTGTCGAAGAAGTTATTTTCGGTAAGGTTGGCCATCGGATCATCGGTAGCGAAACACGTGCTTAAAATGATTGGCTACATAGAAGAGCTCGCGGACCTTGGGACCACGTTAGAGAATGAGCTCTATACAGACTTAATTCTCTAGTCCCTTCCTTCCACTTACGCTCAGTTTATCCTGAACTTCAACTTACAAGAAAAGGAAGTTGAACTTTCAGAACTCCTCAACATGCTGAGGAGCGCAGAGGGTACCCTACAGAAAGGTAGGGAAACATCCACTTTGTTTGTAGGAGGATCTTCCTCTTCTAGGTCCAAGGAGAAAGCCAAGGGAAAGAAGAAGAAAGCCCCCGCCAAACCATGGGGCGGTGTTAGTAAAGTGGATACGAAGGGAAAGGCAAAAGCAACAAAGAAAGTGGGAAAGCTTGTGGATAAGGAAGAATGCTTCTATTGTCATAAGAAGGGACACTGGAAGAATGATTGCAGGGCTTGGAAGGCCAGAACACAGGAACTGAAGCAGGTTGCGGCTTCAGCTTCAGGTGTGTATGTTATTGAAAACTGTCTTTCAATAAACTCTACTTCCTGGGTATTGGATACCGGATCAGGATCTCATATCTGTAATTCTTTGCAGGCGTTGAGAAACCGTAGGGTTTTGAAGGAAGGTGACATGACCCTCAAATTTGCAAACGGAGCTAGCATGGATGCTAAGGCCGTGGAGGACTATCACCTGAGGTTGTCAGATGGACACATTTTGGTTTTGCGTAATTGCTATTTTGTACCCAACGCAACTTGTAATATCATTTTTGTATCTTTGACTTCTAAAGAAGGTTATGAATTTGCGTTTGTAAGTAATGTTGTAAACATTCACCTTAATCAAGTTCTGATTGGGTCAGGTACATTAAGCAATGGTATATACGTATTAAACTAACCACAGATTTTCAATGTCCAGAATACACATAAAAGAAAGTCTCCGGAAATAAATCAGATTTTCTTGTGGCATTGTAGACTGGGTCACATCAATGAGAGAAGCTTGACGAAGTTACATACAGAAGGATATTTGAATGCGTTCGAATATCAATCGTATGCCACTTGTCAATCCTGTCTCAAAGGAAAGATGACAAAGACTCCGTTCACTGGACACGGAGTAAGAGCGAGCGAGCTCTTGGGACTCGTACGCAGCGACGTGTGCGGTCCAATGTCTACACATGCGCGAAGAGGTTATTCTTACTTCATTACTTTTATGGATGACTTTTCAAGGTACGGTTATGTCTTCTTAATGAAACATAAGTCCGAAGCCTTTGGAAAATTCCAGGAATATAAGAATGAAGTAGAAAAACAAACCGGCAAAAGTATCAAGATTCTAAGATCGGATCGAGGTGGTGAATACTTGAGTGCCGAGTTCCTGGACTATTTAAAAGAGAATGGAATTCTCTCTCAGCTTACTCCTCCATACACTCCGCAACATAATGGTGCATCGGAGAGACGGAACCGAACCCTATTGGATATGGTACGGTCCATGATGAGTAACACTGAGTTACCGCGATCATTCTGGGGGTATGCGCTGGAATCAGCTTCATACCTTTTGAACCGAGTTCCGACTAAGACTGTGCCTACCACACCATATGAAATATGGAGTGGGAAGAAACCCTATCTTCAATATCTGAAGATCTGGCGATGTCCGGCTTTAGTCAAAAAGCAGCATGCGAACAAACTCGAGGCACGCTCAGTACTGTGTAAGTTTGTGGGATACCCAAAGAACACCAGGGGGTATCTTTTCTACCACGCAGAGGAACAAAAAGTCCTTGTTTCTCGTAATGCCCACTTTCTAGAACACCAGTTCTTGGAAAAGGAAACAAGTGGGAGCGAAATAGAACCGGAAGAAATTCCAGAACCACAGACTATTACTGAAAGCTTAGTAGAACCAAAGGGTTCAAAAGAACAGGACATTCCTACGCCGCTCCGCAGGAGTGGTAGGCAGTCTCATCCGCCCGAGAGATACTACGGTTTTCTCATAGACGGGGATAGAGAGGATTGCATCATAGATTATGATGAGCCTACTAGCTTCCAGCAGGCCGTTCAGAGCGTTGACTCGGTTAAATGGCCGGATGCAATGCGGACCGAAATAGAGTCCATGTACACCAACAAAGTATGGACGTTGGGCATTGCTCCAGACGGGGTAAAACCCGTAGGATGCTAGTGGATCTTCAAAAGGAAGATTGGTGTAGATGGACAGGTTGAGACCTATAAAGCTAGACTGGTTACAAAGGGTATTCGTCAAAGACCTAGTTTGGACTATGACGAGACCTTTCCTCCAGTAGCTATGCTGAAATCCATTCGGATCCTTCTTGCCATTGCTGCCATCCACGATTATAAGATTTGGCAGATGGACGTAAAGACCGCTTTTCTAAATTGAAATTTAGAGGAGTGTGTCTATATGGACCAGCCAGAGGGTTTCATTCAGAGTGGGAGCAGCGGAAAGGTGTGCAAGTTGCTTAAGTCCATCTACGGACTAAAGCAGGCATCGCGGAGTTGGAACATCAGTTTTGATGAGACGGTCAAGGAATTTGGCTTTATCAAAAATCCAGATGAACCATGCATCTGTAGTAGATTTATAGCGAGAACTGTAGTATTTTTATACGTGGATGACATTCTTTTAATAGGAAATGACATTCCTATGCTACAATCTGTCAAGGGGTTCTTGTCACACAGGTTCTCCATGAAAGACCTGGGTGATGCCTCATACATCCTGGGGATCCGGATCCATCGTGATAGATCCAAGAGGATATTAGGACTTTCACAGTCCAGGTACATCGACGCCATACTGAAAAGATTCAGTATGGAAGATTCCAAGCGCGGTAACCTACCGGCTTGTCACGGGATCACCCTCTCTAAAGAGATGTCTCCCAAAACTGATTTGTAGAGGGATCGCATGTCTATTATACCCTATGCTTCTGCGGTAGGCTCTATAATGTATGCGATGTTGTGTACCAGACCGGATGTAGCTTATGCACTGAGTGTGGTAAGCCGGTATCAGTGAAACCCTGGGGAGATACACTGGATAGCGGTAAAGAACATTCTCAAGTACCTGAGAAGGACTAAGGAGATGTTCTTGGTGTATGGAGGAAAAGACCTCCAGATCGAGGCCTTTGCTGACTCCAGCTTCCAGAGTGACAAGGATGATTCCAAGTCCATGTCGGGTTTTGCCTTTACCCTCAATGGAGGGGCGGTGTGTTGGAAGAGTTCCAAACAGGAAACCGTTGCAGACTCGACGATGGAAGCGGAAGACATCGCTGCATCTGATACCGCAAAAGAAGCTGTCTGGATGAGAAAGTTCTTGAAAGAACTTTAGGTGGTTCCGTCCATTGTTGATCCAATACCTCTGTATTGTGACAACAACGGGGCTATAGCTTTAGCGAAGGAACCCAGGTCCCATCAGAGATCCAGACACATCTTGAGGCGGTATCACCTGATCAGGAAGATCGTGGATCGCCAGGAGATCGAGGTTCGGAGGGTCGCTTCAGAAGATAACACTGCAGATCCATTCACCAAGGCCTTGCCCCAGACTCAGTTCAAGCGGCTGATCGAGATGATAGGTCTTCGATACGCCAGTACATGGCCTTAGTGCAAGTGGGAGATTGTTAATGTATATGCCCTAGAGGCCATTACTGTATCATACTAGTTTGTATATTACTTAATGGAAGCTTGGGATATTCCCCTTGTATATACAATCTTGCTCAAAATAGTAGTATGCTACTTGGTTTGTTTCTACTTCAATGTGTACTTGTGTTTATTTTAGTATATCACCTATACACATTAGTGGAGCCCTTAGGATCTTTGCTTGATTACCAGCGTTGTGATGGCAGTCACACTAGTGGGGCTGGATAATCTATAAGCACATCCATATGCAGGTCCCTAGTCGCAGGACTATCGAGACAGGGCATCGATACTCCGGAGTAGACTAGCGCATGCGCTTCTCATCCCAGAGTGGGAGATGGTCTGTCCCACAGCCATCAGTACATCGTACTGGAGATAGTATGCGGGTGCTCGTTAGGTTACGAGTACACTGGACAGGACTCGTCGGGAACTGTTGGTTGGTACTATACTTATCGTCAGTTATCAGTTCCCAGGTGACATGAGTACAGCTTAGTCCGCTGACTTGACACTGTCACTTCGCCTCTAGTGTGTTCCCACTGCACTTTGATTACTACCCTACCACGGCTCAAAGGAGTCGTGCAAACAGGTAGTTTTTGGGTGCAGTCCCGAAGCACTTGGAGGCAGTGACGGTTAGACAGGATTCATCTCTCCCGGTATTGGGGGTTGACATCGCGCTGTGTCTAGGAGAGCCATTAAACGAGTAGTCCCTGGCCTGGGCAAGCGAGATATACTGGTAGGCTTCCAGTGTTATCTCAGGGTGTATTGGGCTTCACTCCGACACGACTTGTACCGCTATTAGGGGACTGGCGTTTACCGCCCCCCTAGGCCCGCCATGCGATGTATCAGACGAGCAGACCAGACTGTATGGAGACTGTCACATTCAGGCTCAGTAGGAGTTCAGATGGGTTTCACCTCGTCAGTCTTCTTGTCGGCATCTACCCGGGGACCGTTACGCACAGCTAGTGCCGCTTGCGGTCTATGGTTAAACCCACTGCCAGCGTAGTGTCGAGTCTTTAGAGTCCCACACAGAAATCTATTTGCCTTTAGGCAAAAGAGTAGAGGTCGCATGGTTTTGCGACAGGTCGCATAGTTTTGCGACAGGGTCCGGTCACATCCGTGCACTTGTGCACGTACAGTGTCCGGACAGTTAACACTAGCGGGCTTTGGTTTAAGCCAGATCCTAGTGTACGTTTTGGGATTGGTTTTATCCAGTATGTATTCGTGTTCCTCGGAACGCGAATGCGGGTGTGTATGCACAGTTGACGAAGAGACAGAGGCAGAGGATTCTCATTAGGGTTGTTGACCGTTGACTGTTGACTATTGACTTTTTGCTCAACCCTAATAAGAATATGATATGTAATTAACAATAATATTAATTAAGTATTATAGTGACATGGTTGTTGAGGGGTTGACTTTATTGACTTGTTGACTTTGTTGACCGGTTGACTAGGTTGGATTAGTTGACCATCATGATGACAATGGCTATCATTTCATGGCAAAGACTTATGCTTGCTTGTTCTCTTGTGCAAAATGAGTGCATGAAATGATATGGCTATTGTAGCTTAAACGATCACTAATACTTGATTGCTATTATGGGTTATGATGGTTTTGGATTATGAGAGCCAAGAGAAAAAAAGTTTTTCTCATTCTTTCATTTCCTTTCTCTCTCTTGTGTTCTTGAGCTCTCATCTTCTTCCTCTTGCTCTCCCTCTTTTTAATCTATGGTTCACTTGTCTCATGTGTTGAGAACCAAGAACCATAGAGAAAATCCCAACACACTCTCCTCTACTCACTCTAGTTCACAAGGTTTAGCAAACCGAGTGAACTAGTTTCTTCAAAGTTTGAAGAAGAAGCCAAAGGTAGAAGCTTTCAGGTGGATCGATCTTCGGCGCAAGGAGACGACGGGGTGAAGCCGATCCGGACAACCATCGAGGTTTGAAGACGAAAGAGTTCAAGAAAGAAAGGTAAAACCCCCTAACCGAGTAGTTAACAACTCCTAGTTAGGTTGTTAGTTAGATGTTTAACAAAGATCCGGTTTTGAGTCCATGTTACCGCCTCTAGAAAATTGTTTTTCACCAAATTCCGCATCCTCGAAAGTACCGGGAGAGGTAGCATGGACTTACATAAAGGATACTGAGAAACAGTTCTATGTAACGAACACACCCGAAGAAGATGCAACAACATGCACTTTCTTCATTTGGGCGGCATGGGAAATCTGGTATCCCCTAATTTCCTGCTCTGTCTTATAACAATTTATAAGTTGGAGCAGGACCAACGTTCCCCAGCTCAGTATAACAAGCGGGTTCGGTCAATACATCCGTATTATTATCTTGATTAAGGCGTGATATGGTCGCTACCTGGGGAGAGAGAGAAGAAAACACTCAACGTATGCTCTTGCAAGATCAGATTGGTTATTATTTTATCTAATCAGGATGGCTCCCACTATTTTTTTTATCAAATCTTCCTTCAAACCCTAAAAGGAAAGACTAGCCGGGATTAATTACACACTACAAGTTCGCCAATCTTTCAGCCAGGCCAGTGTCGGTACTTTGAGGGAGGTCCCCCGTGCTTTCGCACGAACTTAATTAATGTAAACCTCATTTTCCCAGTGGCGTAACCTCGTTAACACCTTTCTAGACACCTACTTGATCGGCTAATTGTAATGTGTAAAACTCTCCCAGGAGTAACAATTACTCGCAGTGGGTATCGGGATCCAACTATCTCATAGAAGGTATGCAATCTCATTGCAAATTTCAACACTTGAAATTCCCGATAATATTTTGCTCCTAACGTGCTATGACCTTGACGAAAGCCAACAAACCATAGCCCGCTAGTCAAGTTCAACCCATACATTTCTTGACTGAATTAAACCCACCCGCACGACCCTTGACGAAAGCCAACAAAGCCATACGACTACCCTAATCCAATCGCATCGTATGCAGCAGATAAGCAGCATATAGCTACCGCACACTACATCTTGACGAAAGCCAACAAATGTAGCACGAATACTATATACAACTTATCTGAAATGACTGAGGGCTACGACTGGTTTTTCTGAAAACCTATTGCGTAATGAACTTGATATCGTTGTAGAATCAAATGATTTTAAAATGGAGTGTTTTTTAGGCTTTTCTAGTTTTGCTAAAGGGGTCACTCCCGGTGAAGGGATCGTCGGCCCTTTCCTCTGTTAGTTATATGTATGCCCTAGAGGCCATTACTGTACATAGGATGTATATTGTAGTGGATGCTGGGACATATATAGGGAGGACTTTCTTGCTCGACATGATAGTATGCTATCTGGTTGAACTTTACCTTAACGTGTATACTGATTGTCTCTCTGTTACATGTTGGTAAAGCCCTTAGGATGTGTGCTTGACTACCTGGACTATGATGCGGATCATACTAGTGGGGACATGGTAGTCCATAAGTACATCCTTCACAGTCCCTAGTCATGGGTATATCGAGACGGGGCATCGATATACCAGAGTAGACTAGCGTATACCTTCTCGACCCATACAGATGGGCGATGGATGATCACATATCCATTGGTGTTTGACATCAGAGATGATATATGGGTGCTCAGTAGAGACTGGGTACACTGGACGGACTCGCCGAGAACTCCCAGATGGTATTATACCTCACGTCAGATGGCAGTTCTCTGGTGACACTGGTACAGAGTAGTCTGTTGACCCGAGATCGTCATAGAGTCTTGTGTGGTTCCCACTGTGCTTTGATTTCCATCTTACCACGTCCAAGAGGGCGTGCAAAACGGTGGTTTTTGGGTACAGTCCCGAGTCACATGGAGGCAATGAGCGATAGGAGGGGATTCGTCTCTCCCGGTATAGGGAGTTGATGTTGCACTGTGTTCGATTGGCTATAACAGGAAGTCCCTGGCCAGGGCTGTTGGAGATAGTGCCCTCAGAGTCAATTATTAGGTCACAGGTACGTGATTGTAATGATTGAGGGAGGACCTATCCCGGTAGGACAGTCTTACTCGAGATGATAGTATGCTATCTGGTTTACCTTTATCATCGTGTACTGCTTTAGGTGACCTGACAAGTTGCTATTACACGTTGATAGAGCCCCTAGGATTCTTGCTTGACCACCAGCAGTATGAGGGCGATCATATAAGTGGGAGCTGGGGGTCTACAAGCATATCCTTAAAAGGTCCCTAGTCGTGGGAGTTTCGAGACTGGGCATCGATACTCCATTAGTAGACTAGTGTATACGGTCGAGACCCCGACGAGGGGCGGTGGCCGGTCTCACAAGCCACTGGTGTCAGTTGGATCACCTAAGATGTATACAGGTGCTCATTGGGTTATGAGTACACCGGACAGGACTCGCCGGGAACATGCTAGTTGGTCATATACCAGACGTCAGATGGCAGTTCCCTGGTGACATGTGTGCAGGTTAGTTCATCGACCTGGGGATCGTCATTTGTCTCGTGTGAGTTCCCACTGTACTTTGATTACTACCCTACCACGGCTCAAAGGAGCCGTGCAAACAGGTTTTAGTTGGGTACAGTCCCGAGCCACATGGAGGCAGTGAGCGTATCTTCAGGGGTTCGTCTCTCCCGGTATTGGGGGTGAGGTCGTGCTGTGTCTAGGAGAGCCATTACACAAAGTCCTTGGCCAAGGCAAGGAGATTTACTGGTAGGTATTCCAGTAGTATCTCAGGGTGTTCTGGGCTACACTCCGACACGACTTGTACCGCTTTTGGGGGTCTGACTTTTACCAACCCCCTAGGCCCGCCATGCGATACTCATAGACGAACGGACCGGACTGCACGGATATTGTCACTGACAGGCTCAGTTGGGTGTCGGGGTGAGCTTCCTCATCGACGTCCCATTTGGTCAGTACCTGGTAGCCCGTCACGTATTGGCTTATACCTCTGACGTGCTAGTGGTTAAATCCACAACCAAGGTGTTGACGAGTCTTTAGAGTCCCCCACATTCAGTTACTCAGCTTTCGGGCGAAAGGTTGTAGAGGCCGTATGGAGATATGGCAAGGTCCGATCAGATACGTGCGGTATTGCACGGATCAGGATCGGACAGTCTGTACTATAGGCCGTATGGATATATGGCAGGGTTCGATCAGATACGTGCGGTATTGCACGGATCAGGATCGAACAGATATTACTAGCCGGTTTTGGTATAAGCCGGATCCTAGTATAGTACAGTGGAGATTTTGTCTCATTGCATTTGTATTTCGGTCGGAATACAAATGCGGGTGTGTATGCACAGTATCGGGGTTTTCCTGTAATTTATTACGGGACCAGTTTTTGGAGTTGCCAGTTTGCTTTCCGTTTCGGCCAATTTCCATTGTTCCGTTCATTGGCCGAAGATTGGTGGAGGAGGGTTTATTTGCATTGTTGCAAATAGGCATTTGTGGAGGGGGGTCTTTGCATATTTCCTTGTGTCATGATGGCTCACCATACCTTGACCTTGCTTGACTTTTTGACTTCATCATGGTTGCACCTTACCTTGACTCCTTGACTTTGTTTTCATGATTTCTTGACTTTGGTTGTGATGATGGGAGAAGAGATGGTTGTTGAGTGTTGGACTTTTCAAGCCATCATTTTTTCTTTGCATTATGGTTCAAGCCATTCTCTCTCTCTCTCCAATCACACCAATATGGGGGGCCGGCCATTCCTTGTGAGTGAGGGGATTTTCATTTTCATGGGGTGGGAAATTTTGTATCTTGAGGACTTGAGAAATCCCTACAACTCCCTCTCCAAAAGTTCACTTCTATTCCTCCACAAATGGCAACTCCATAATCCCAAATGAGACATGTAATCCACATTATATTCTACTGCAATTCTTGGGCACGTCGAGTAGCCGGCTTCGTGCCCGAGTTGCCTCGGCATTGAGGTGGGAGCCCGTAAAAGAAGTAGGCGATGTGGTGCGCTTCCGGCGACGAGGAGGAGACAGGACTTTCCGCAGGAGATCGGGACCATGACGGGAAGACCGGAGGACTTGGATCGTCGGTATATCTCTATTCCCTTTCTTCTAATTAGCTTAGACTAGTTAATGGTTCGATCCGGGTGTTTAGTGCGCGGTGGTGCGGGTTTGCTAAGTCCGCAAAAAGTAAAGTTATTCACCGCTTCCGCATTCCGGCGTCGGATTGACGGCCGGGGCGCCGCCGTGCACTTACAGTGGTATCAGAGCCTCGCCATTAACTTAGTCTAACTTTGTGTAATGTGTTTGCATTTCCGATCGATCAAAAAGTTCCAAAACTGCATTTTAGTTCGCATCAGTTTCTGTTGAAAATTTTTGGTCTCGAAAAATTTTTCAGGTTATAAAATATTGATGTACTGGAAAATCTAAGAGTTCTGTAAAAATTTGACGAAGTAACTCCACAGTTGGAGCGCGGAACCGCTGCGAAAACCCCATTTGTGCGGCCCTTCCGCCGCGCACTATTCACATCACTTCACCATTTTTTTACAGAGGCCTTCTGGGCTTAAAATATGGGCTTTGGAATATTAAAGTTGGGCCAATTGTTTCTGTGAGTGCTACAGTTTTCTTTGGGGCCCACTTGTTAATTGTTTGATCAATCGGAAATTTTTTAAACACATTTTTCACAGTATTTACATTATATCTGCGACCGTGAATGTCACTCGATCGGTAAATCCAGTCTAACTGCTATAGCCCGGTTAGACGGATTTGCGAACGTGATTTTCACGTTGATGTTCTATGTATTTGCTGTGATGTTGCGGATCGGTCGTGGGGGATAGCCTGGATGCAATGCTAGTACTGTGCTGTTGTATTATGTACATTTGATATTGCGGGGCGAGCGTCCGACATGTGGACTGCCGTCACTGCCTGATTGTATTATTATTTTGGGGCACGACCTGGTTGCGGTCGATGTACCCGGTGTATGTATATTTTACTTTCTGTACTAGGATTGCCCCGCGGAGGGGTGCACGGATAGCCGGGTTCTGGAGGGCAACAAGCCCGCATCTCATGGCATTGAGACGGAGGGGGCTTCACTCTAGGATTGGCGGGCTAGTCGCCGCACTCGTAGGGGGTACAGGTTGACCCAGGAGGGGTGCCCAAGTTGCCGGATTCCGTGAAGTGCTGGGTGGTCCATTCACGGCGCTGAAGGGGGCTGCCTCGCTTCAGGTTTTGGCGGGTGACTTGCCGCGCCCGTAGGGGTCTAGGATTTCATTGCACAGGCTATCCACACGACCAGGGGAACGTCGGGTTTCAGCGGCTCTGTGAAACCCGGGGATCCCAGATATCTGTATTGTTTCTGTGATGCTGTACATTTCTGTGATGTTGCATTTTATTCACGCCTTGAGCGAATATAATATATTGGTATATATATTAGTAGATGTTGTATATGTTTTGCATCCGCGCTAGTCCAGTCCCCGCTCTGTCGTTAGTTAGCTAACCTAACGGGTAATGACGGGACCCAGTGGCGAATGCGGATGGCATATACGTACATCAGTATATTTTCGTTCTTTTTGGTGTGATCAATTGATGGGACTGCATTGATTCGGATCAATGCAAAGTTAAAAACAAACCTAATCTGATGTTGTTGGAACACTTTTTCAAAAAGCTGTTATTGCAAGGACGTTTACTTTTGTTTTGCATCGTGGTATTCATTAGAATATCCTGCTCCTCAGTCGACGAGGCAAGGGCCGAGATCCCTTCACCGGGAGTGACCCCTTGGACAATAAGTTTGCGTCAGGGCATTAACTTCACTATAGCCGATTACTTTTGCTTTGCACCGTGGTATTCAGATGGAATATCCTGCACCTCATTCTACGGGGAAAGAGCCGAGATCCCTTCACCGGGAGTGACCTCTTTAGCAACGGTTTTCGTCACTATATTTTCAAAAAGCTATCCGTTCCTTCAACGATATCAAGTTCTTTACGTTAAAGGTTTTCGCCAGAAACCATTCGTAGCCCTCCGTCGTTTCAGACGGGTAGCACGTAGTATTCATGCTATGTTTGTTGGCCTTCGTCAAGGCATAGTGTATGGTAGCTGCTTGTTGCCTTTCTGCAGCATAGATAGATGCGTTGGTTTGGGACAGTCGTATAGCCTTGTTGGCCTTCGTCAAGGGCTTGTGCGGGTGGATTCAAATCAACCTGGATAATGACGGGTAGAACTTGACATGTGACTTATGATTTGTTGGCCTTCGTCAAGGTCATAAGAGCATGGGGCAGAAATCACATCGGGAGTTTCAAAAGAACTGAAACTTGCCAGATATGCGCATACCTTCTGGAGTGTGATTGCGTGAGCGGATTCCGTCACGTTATCATGCGGTGATAGTTGGATCCCGATTCCCACTGATGAGTTAGTTTACTCCTCGGGTGACCCCGACTAATTCTTCTTTCAGGTTTGGAGGAGAATTTGAGGTACAGTGGGAGGATTCCAGATTAGATAAATTGTGACCATTCTGATCTAGGTTAGAGTGCACGCTGAGTGTTTCTTTTCTCTCTCTCTTTGGCAGCGACCATTGACCCGACCATAAGACTTTGACTCAGTGACCAAGTTGACCAAACCTTCTTAAACACCGGCTTTTGGATTGTCAGAGTTGCAGACCTCATTGCCACTCCTACTTTTACCCTTTTCTCCAGGACACCCCGTATTACTACGAACGTCGACTTCCATTGGACAAAACCATCGTATGGTTAGATACGAACTCGAAGGAATTCGAGGATGGTTTCCGGTTCTGGAGAAAACGAATAGGATTATTCAGTTGTCTTTTCTTTTCACCTTCTCTCAGGTTGCGAGTATTCCTTGGTTTAGGAGTAGTACACCTATTACGCAAATTGGATAGTCTTCTTCCAAACCTTAGGCTGGTGCCGACCGGTAGGGAATGAAGAAAACCAATTAGCATAACGATGGTGTGCAGAAGGTATTAAGTTAAGACAAAGAAAGGGATTAGTAAGAGGGCAAAGTAAATTGCAACAGATATTCACGACCAAACCAGGTATTTCATTACCACTCCCAAATCACCTTTGTATTTCTCCAGAACACTCCGTATCACTACGAAGATCCACAGTTTATTGGATAATCCATCGTATGGTTATATACGAACTCGAAAGGAACTCGTTCCAGTTCGGGGATAGATCCTGGTTCAGGAGAAATAGGAATAAAGTACATTCAGGTGTCTTTTATCTTCACCTTCTCTCGCGATGCGAGTGCTCCTAGGATTAGGACAGTACACCCTTTATGCTTTTTGGATAGTCTTCTTCCAAACCATAGGCTGGTGCCGAACGGTAGGGAAGGAAGAAAACCATTTGGCCTAAAGGGGTGTGCAGAAGGTAATGACTAAAGACATATGAAGGGATTTGGAAAGGTGGCAGAGAACTCTACGGTTACAGTCGTGAATCTGGAAGAGGCATTACTAGGAATACCAGAATACCCCATCGGAACATTTCAATGTTTCAGTTTCACTGTGTAATGTTAAAGGAAAACTGATTTCCCGATTAGATACTTACTCCAGGGTATGTATTTACCAGGTACGATTCTCACATCTGTATGGTTTTACAGATGATGAGTGGGAGTAAGTTATTGGGAATTGGGTGATTATCCTCATTATATCGGGATTCGTTGTAATCGGTGATATTTGAGGAAATCACCTGGGCCGTTTGCCGGTCGGCAAATATTTGGTTTTAAATATCCGCTGTTATGCACCAATTTCAAATTGATATATCTGTACGTCTATTTTCATAGAGTGAGATATACCTTTCTGAAATTATGTCTACGACATTTACCTATATCAGTGGATGGTTAGGTAAGGAGCATTAAACAGCGGTGTAATTCTTCTTAACCATAAGTACAGTTTTCAACCTACGACACACAGTGAATGAGTTATCAGACTCAAGGGACTTATACAAAGGATTGTATGTTGTCCAGGGTCCATCAGGACAGAAGGCTTGGTCCTCGTACTATATTCGGTTTACTTATGACTTCTCTAGTTTTTAGACAAGTGTTTCGCGGAAACACAGGGTCTGAATTTTGAGAAATTATAGGTATTTGAATAGAGTAGAGAACCAGGTGTAGCAAGTATCGGGATTCTTCAAAGAGATCGAAGATGTAGATACTTGTGTATGGTATTCAGTCGATAGTAATGATAAAGGGAACTTGCTTCTTTTTCAGGTTACTCATAATTGGAAGCATTCCTAAGTTGAGTAACGCTGATCGGCCTCCTTCCATTTAGTTGACATGCACTGGAGACAGTTGCGAGATTTGAATCTGGTTCAATTAAATCAGTGCCTCTGGTCCTATATGGGATATAGAACAGTTCATATCTTAACGATGTTAAGGTACGGGGAGTTGTCCGGCTTATGCTTAAAACCAGACACTGGACAACTCAAGGCACGTTTCTGTAATGGCTGTTTGTAGGTTGACCCAGGCTATGACGCGGGTTGACTTTCTACCATCTGGAAGATCAATAGCAATATTGTTCTTGACTCGCCACAGTTTTATTAAAAATGGATTTTTTCAGAAAACAGTAGTGGGAGTATGGTAGAACTGGAAGTGATTCCAGAACCACAAACGATTACTGAAGATTTGATAAGGAACCTAAAGATTCAATCTGGATTGACATTCCATTGGCCACTCCGCAGATAAGGTGGGTAACTTCAGGCACCCGAGAGGCACTACGGTAACCTCAAGGACGGTGACAGGGAAGTTCTTGTTTACCCACAATTGCCATTGCTGTTGTTCCAGGTTACGAGACCCGGCGGGAGGATGAGTATAGCGTCTTTCTAAACCAGTTTTTGAAGTGTACGTCTATATGACTCTGCCAGAGGGTTGTCGTAGTCAGTGGGAGCAGCGGAAGCATTGGTGGACAGGCTGCTTATGTCTATTTATAGACTAGAGCAGATGTAGCGGAGATAGATCATCTATTTCTGACGTGAAAGTCATGGGTTTGACTTCATCAGAATAGGGGATGGATCTGTTGAGAAGGTAGTAGGGTGTGATATCCTGGTATTTAGATGATATACACAGAGTAGGAAAAGAAACTCCTACACTACGATCGGTTATACTTTGGTCGTCACACAGTTGTTTCTCCACAAAGGAAATGGATTTTATATCAGACATACTGGTTACTAGATCTATGGTCTTAGATCTAGATTTGGGTGGTTTCCCAATCAGGGTACTTGACAGCATTCTAAGAGTATTTAGGATGGACGACTCCTGGCACGGTAGTGTACCTGCAGGTAATGGAGTCACCCTCTCCAAAGGTGTCTTACAGACTAAAGGGGAGAGGGACGGGCATGATTGGCAGATCACTTGCTCAGGCAATTGAGTCAATCGTGAGATGTCAAGTACCACACCAGATGTTGTTCTTGCACTAGATGCAATAAGTTGACATTAATCCAATCCTGGAGAAACAGTCGGAAGCAGTTTTAGAACATAAGTGGATGTTCTAGGGATATGATAACGACAGCCTCATTCAGGAGACAGTTATCAATCCAGGCTTCCAAGGTGACATAGACGACAAGGAGGTTGTCAGAGTTATAGTTTTCCTTCTGATGAGGGGCAGTATTTTGGACAGGTGGTCCAAGGCAATACTGAGGGAGGCATGGCGCGCAGGACACTGATTAAGTTCAGTTGTCAATACAGTCTAAGAAGTTTGGATTTGGAGTTCATTTATGAGCTACGTCCCATCAGACATCCAGACATATTCTAAGACTGATATTGCTCATTTCGGGAGATGGCTTTCTCCGTGAACTTGAGATATAGAGAGACATAGAAAGAAACAACTGAGCGGATCCACTCACTGAGGCTATTCCTCGAACGCAATAGTTCCGCAAACGAGCTTTGTGAGACTGACTAGTAGAGGAGTTGGATGTTCGGTATCACACGGGCTGTGAGTATGCGACATCGCAATAATTAGCCTTGAGTGCAAGTGGGAGATTGTTGGAGATAGTGCCCTCAGAGTCAATTATTAGGTCACAGGTACGTGATTGTAATGATTGAGGGAGGACCTATCCCGGTAGGACAGTCTTACTCGAGATGATAGTATGCTATCTGGTTTACCTTTATCATCGTGTACTGCTTTAGGTGACCTGACAAGTTGCTATTACACGTTGATAGAGCCCCTAGGATTCTTGCTTGACCACCAGCAGTATGAGGGCGATCATATAAGTGGGAGCTGGGGGTCTACAAGCATATCCTTAAAAGGTCCCTAGTCGTGGGAGTTTCGAGACTGGGCATCGATACTCCATTAGTAGACTAGTGTATACGGTCGAGACCCCGACGAGGGGCGGTGGCCGGTCTCACAAGCCACTGGTGTCAGTTGGATCACCTAAGATGTATACAGGTGCTCATTGGGTTATGAGTACACCGGACAGGACTCGCCGGGAACATGCTAGTTGGTCATATACCAGACGTCAGATGGCAGTTCCCTGGTGACATGTGTGCAGGTTAGTTCATCGACCTGGGGATCGTCATTTGTCTCGTGTGAGTTCCCACTGTACTTTGATTACTACCCTACCACGGCTCAAAGGAGCCGTGCAAACAGGTTTTAGTTGGGTACAGTCCCGAGCCACATGGAGGCAGTGAGCGTATCTTCAGGGGTTCGTCTCTCCCGGTATTGGGGGTGAGGTCGTGCTGTGTCTAGGAGAGCCATTACACAAAGTCCTTGGCCAAGGCAAGGAGATTTACTGGTAGGTATTCCAGTAGTATCTCAGGGTGTTCTGGGCTACACTCCGACACGACTTGTACCGCTTTTGGGGGTCTGACTTTTACCAACCCCCTAGGCTCGCCATGCGATACTCATAGACGAACGGACCGGACTGCACGGATATTGTCACTGACAGGCTCAGTTGGGTGTCGGGGTGAGCTTCCTCATCGACGTCCCATTTGGTCAGTACCTGGTAGCCCGTCACGTATTGGCTTATACCTCTGACGTGCTAGTGGTTAAATCCACAACCAAGGTGTTGACGAGTCTTTAGAGTCCCCCACATTCAGTTACTCAGCTTTCGGGCGAAAGGTTGTAGAGCCGTATGGAGATATGGCAAGGTCCGATCAGATACGTGCGGTATTGCACGGATCAGGATCGGACAGTCTGTACTATAGGCCGTATGGATATATGGCAGGGTTCGATCAGATACGTGCGGTATTGCACGGATCAGGATCGAACAGATATTACTAGCCGGTTTTGGTATAAGCCGGATCCTAGTATAGTACAGTGGAGATTTTGTCTCATTGCATTTGTATTTCGGTCGGAATACAAATGCGGGTGTGTATGCACAGTATCGGGGTTTTCCTGTAATTTATTACGGGACCAGTTTTTGGAGTTGCCAGTTTGCTTTCCGTTTCGGCCAATTTCCATTGTTCCGTTCATTGGCCGAAGATTGGTGGAGGAGGGTTTATTTGCATTGTTGCAAATAGGCATTTGTGGAGGGGGGTCTTTGCATATTTCCTTGTGTCATGATGGCTCACCATACCTTGACCTTGCTTGACTTTTTGACTTCATCATGGTTGCACCTTACCTTGACTCCTTGACTTTGTTTTCATGATTTCTTGACTTTGGTTGTGATGATGGGAGAAGAGATGGTTGTTGAGTGTTGGACTTTTCAAGCCATCATTTTTTCTTTGCATTATGGTTCAAGCCATTCTCTCTCTCTCTCCAATCACACCAATATGGGGGGCCGGCCATTCCTTGTGAGTGAGGGGATTTTCATTTTCATGGGATGGGAAATTTTGTATCTTGAGGACTTGAGAAATCCCTACAACTCCCTCTCCAAAAGTTCACTTCTATTCCTCCACAAATGGCAACTCCATAATCCCAAATGAGACATGTAATCCATATTATATTCTACTGCAATTCTTGGGCACATCGAGTAGCCGGCTTCGTGCCCGAGTTGCCTCGGCATTGAGGTGGGAGCCCGTAAAAGAAGTAGGCGATGTGGTGCGCTTCCGGCGACGAGGAGGAGACAGGACTTTCCGCAGGAGATCGGGACCATGACGGGAAGACCGGAGGACTTGGATCGTCGGTATATCTCTATTCCCTTTCTTCTAATTAGCTTAGACTAGTTAATGGTTCGATCCGGGTGTTTAGTGCGCGGTGGTGCAGGTTTGCTAAGTCCGCAAAAAGTAAAGTTATTCACCGCTTCCGTATTCCGGCGTCGGATTGACGGCCGGGGCGCCGCCGTGCACTTACAAGGGCTGCTCAGAGAATTGCTGGTAAGTGTTACCAGTAGTTTCTCGACCCGTTATGAGCCTCATATCGACACGACTTATCGAGCTATTGGGGTCTGACGTTTACCACCCCTAGGCAAGATATGCGACATATCAGACGATCAGACCGGACTGTACGGTAGTGTTACTGGTCGGATTCACTGGAGTGTGAGCGGGCTTGCTCGTCGATCTTCAGATCGCTCAATACCCGGGTGGCCGTTACGTTTAGCAGACCGCTTGCGGCTTGTGGGTGTTTGATATGATCATCGCCTGCTGCCGGCGTATTGACGGGTCTTTAGAGTCCTACACAGAGGTTTCCTGGCTCAAGCGAAACGAAATAGGAGTGCATATGAGATATGTGCGGGACCGAGAATAATACGTGTATGTGATACCGTATTTCATTCTCGCGATGAATGTATCGATTAGGTTATATGCGATATACCCTAATTATCGAATCAAGGGTTGATTCGATAAACCGATGCATTGAATACTAGTCGGTTGTGTGCGACATGACCGGATCATTGAATCAAGTGTTGATTTAATGATTTAATGCATGATAATATATTTGATATATTACTTTGCGTTAACTAGTATTGGTTCACTTTATATGGATTTTCTCACTTGTATTGTGCACATTGTATATGTGATATACATTTGTACACTTGCTTGTATCATGTTTGATGATACATCCTTTTTGGTTAAGTGTAAAGTATTAAACCTTGGTTAATGAAATGGTTAGGGTTTATTATTTGTTATTCATTTATCTTGTTTAATTACCCTTTTTATTTTTGATAAATGAATAAAAGAAAAGAGAAAAGAATGGTGGCTAATTTTGTTCTTTAGTTGAAGCTTCATGAAGCTTTGTTCAAGTCAACCATTCTTATCTCATCCTTAACCCTAACCATTCCCACTAACCCTAGTTTAGTCTCTACACTTGACCATGGTTAATTTGATGATAAGAATTCATTTTCTTTTCTTATTCAATTAACTTATCATATCATTTTTCTTCTTCTTCTTCCTTGAACTCAAGAAGAAAAGCTTAGGTCATCAATGATGATTGATGATAAAGAGTGAGAAATCCAATTCTAAATTGAACCCACTTCCTATTTCTTCATCCTCTACCTCTTGCCAAGTAGTAGAGTGTGTTTTCTTCACAAGTTTCATGACTTGGTGAAGTGAGAGCTTGATCTTGCGATGCTTCGACGTAGATCATCTTCGGCATGGACATCGACGACCTAGCTTGCCCATTCTCCGACGAAGCCGACGCTAGAGCCCGGATTTGATTTGGACAGCGGAGAGGACCTCGTTGCGGAGCTATGGAGGTGGAGCACCGGATCTACAAAGGTTGTATTTCCGTATTCCCTTAGTTAATTGTTAACTAGTTATCTTTTCGCCTAAATATCTAGCAAACGATCCGTAGTCGGGTTTGTAGGCACCCGTAAAATTTTATTTGTGCATGTTTGATCACTTGTGAGACCTCTTGGGAGTGCCTAGGAACCCTACAGTGGTATCAGAGCCTAGCTAGAGCTTTAGGCGATGCGTAGACGGAGTTTGAAGTCCGATCGAACCGAAACCCAAACCTTAGAATGCTCTCTGTACTTTTTTGAAATTCGTGGATTTTTGCAAATTAAAAATATGCAGAAAAACAAGCAGGTAAATCTAAGAATTACGATGCAAAAATTACCTAATGATCTTTCTAAAGTGCGGCGGAACCGCGGCATTAGCGTGCTAATGCGGCCCTTCCGCCGCACTTTTGTCTTATCTGCCATTGAATTTTGCACAGTAACTCCTTTTTTTCAGTGCTGGTTTTCCTGGGAATTTTTAATCTGAAATCAAGAGTTGAGTATTTTGGGTTGTATTGGGAGTTCATACATTCGATCGGATTGTCAAACTTTGTCTATGTGTCGTTCCGGATAATTTTTTTGAATATGTTAAAAAGTTCGACCGGATATAAATACCCAATTTTTCCCCTGTCGGGAAATTTCCAAGTGTTGGATATTTCTGTTGTTTAATCACGTTCTAAGTAGTGCAAGTAACACGATGGTCCCTCTAGAAGACAACAAACCTTAACTCGATTATGTGACCGTCTTGAACTGCCCTTTGAACCTTCGGGTTTGGGGCGGTACGGCGTGCCACATGTGAGGCGTTGGCTTGACCCTTCTACGGCTGGACCGTTGGTACTGAGGCACGAACAGAATGTTGTTAGACTTGTTTCATGTGTTGAAATGTATCGGGAAAAGTTGGGTGTTCGATTGTTTGATCGAAAAGTTTAACATTTTCTATTTATCCGGAATGTGATACAATAATTGGAATTCACAAGTAGTTATGTGATAACTAAATGAATGTTATAAACATAGCAGTTTAGTCTCTCTTGATCGGTTGCCACGGAATTTTGATGTGATCAAAAGTCCGTCGCAATCACGTAGCGTACGCGGATACTCGCCGGGTAAACTTAATAGACAGCCTCACGCCATAGCCCCGACCAAGTGACTGTAGGAGAACTCCGTCGCCGAAAGCATCCGTCCGGGTGCTCGCGGTAGCGGTGTTCCGCCTTGGTGCACTTCGTCGACGGTATCAGGGGTGCGGCCGTCTACTGAAGTTTGCGACGAGCATTCGATCAGGATGTCGGGAATCCTGTTGAATTGCCCGACTTGATATTGAAAAGTGTTTTCGATAATGAGACTAAAATGCGGGGTTTATAATTGTTAAGAATGTGATGTCTAAGGTATTCATTTGATTAGGCATGCGATGTCTATGCAGATTGCGGATTCCAACTGTTGTAGTTTTACACTTTCTTTTCTGTGACCGTAAGTGTAATATGTGATGTCGCCGGTTTCGTTGCTATATGTCAACGACAATTGGGATGCGCATATTTACTTACGTTGATGACATGTGATGTTATGTGTTGCTGGATATGTTATATTGGATCGTCATGTTTGAATAGCCGGAGGGTTTTTATGTGAGATGAGTGTTTTTCATTTTCATTCATGTAAAAACTTGTATGTAATATTATTTTATTGGGGCGCTTCCAGGTTGCGGAAGTAGTCACCGTTTGTATTTTATTTTCTTTTCCGCACTAGGATAGACCCAAGGAGGAGGGCACAAGTAACCGGGTTCTGGAGTCCTGTGGGAGACCAACTCGAGAAGTCGAGTCCGGGTCTCCTAACTCCAGAATTGGTAGGGTTGCTTGCCGCTCTCGTAGGGGTCTTGGGGTGTGGGTTTGGCTATTCATCACGACCGTGGAATCCGTGTTTTATACTGGCTCGTATTGAAAACACGGACGTCCTAGTATATCCAATATTTCATATGATTCTTCTGCTGCGATATCTGTGATGTGATCATGTGATGTTCTGTGATAGATACATATATAGTATATATGATATATTATATAGACGTTACTTATGTTTTACACCCGCGCTAGCCCTGCCCCGCTCTGCCGTTAGTTACCTAACCTAACGGTGCACGAGGGGACATCGAGGCGAATGCGGATGGCATAAGTGTACGTCGTATTTATCTGTGATGTTTAGGTACTTAAATGATGGGACTTCATTAATGTGATTAATGAAATAAAAGAAACCTAAGATGCTGTAGAATCGAATTTCAAAATAAAACAGGTAGCTACAGTTCTTGCTTTGCACAGCGGTATATGCGATATATCCTGCACCTTATTCGATGAGGAAAGGACCGAGATCCCTTCACCGGGAGTGACTCCTTTAGCAATAACTGGCAGATGCTACACACTCGGTTTGTCTTTTGATTGCTTTTAAGAGTTTTTGCTTTGTACAGTGATATATATGATATATCCCGCACCTCATTCGACGAGGAAAGGACCGACGATCCCTTCACCGGGAGTGACTCCTTTAGCAAAACTAGAAAAGCCTCAAAAGCACTCCATTTTAAAAAATCATTTGATTCTACAACGATATCAAGTTCATTACGCAATAGGTTTTCAGAAAAACCTGTCGTAGCCCTCCGTCATTTCAGATAAGTACTAGTTAGTATTCGTGCTGTGGTTGTTTGGCATGCGTCAAGGCGTAGTGTACGGTAGCTAACTAGTGCTTATCTGCTAGCATATGATGCGATTGGATTAGGGTATTCGTACGGCGTTGTTTGGCATGCGTCAAGGGTCGTGCGGGTGGGTTTAATTCAATCAAGAAATGTACGGGTTGAACTTGACTAGCAGACTATGGGTTGTTTGGCATGCGTCAAGGTCATAGCGAGCTAGGGGCAAAATATTATCGGGAATTTCAAGTGTTGAAATTTGCAATGAGATTGCATACCTTCTATGAGATAGTTGGATCCCGATACCCGCTGCGAGTAAGAGTTACTCCTGGGAGAGTTTTATACATTACAATTAGCCGATCAAGTAGGTGTCTAGAAAGGTGTCAACGGGGTTACGCCTCTGGGAAAACGAGGTTTACATTAATTAGGTTCGTGCGAAAGCACGGGGGACCTCCCTCAAAGTACCGACACTGGCCTGGCTGAAAGATTGGCGAACTTGTAGTGTGTAATTAATCCCGGCTAGTCTATCCTTTTAGGGTTTGAAGGAAGATTTGATAAAAAGCAGTGGGAGCCATCCTGATTAGATAAAATAATAACCAATCTATTCTTGCAAGAGCGCACGCTGAGTGTTTTCTTCTCTCTCTCTCCAGGTAGCGACCATATCACGCCTTAATCAAGATAATAATACGGATTGTTGACCGAACCCGCTTGTTATACTGAGCTGGGGAACGTTGGTCCCGCTCCAACTTATAAATGTTATAAGACAGAGCAGGAAATTGGGGAATACCAGATTTCCCGTGCCGCCCAAACGAGGAGAGTGCATGATGATGCATCATCTTCGGGTGTGTTCATTACAAAGAACTGTTTCTCTGTATCCTCTACGTCCTGGGTATGTGATACCGGATCAGGATCCCATATATGTAATCTGTTACATAGGGCTACAGAAAGGTAGAGAACTGAGAACGGGTGATAAGTTTCATGAGGCAGAAAACGGGGCAAGAGTTGCAGCCAAGTCTGTTGGTCACTGTCACCCTGTATTACCAATACATTGATTCTGAACGAATGTTATTAGATACCGAACCTGATATACAAAATCATATCAGTCTCTTTATTAGTAAAGAAATGATAAAATTTTGTATTGTTGGACAATGTTTTGAACATTTCCTATATCAAAAGTTGATCGTATCAGGCACGTTATCTAAAAGCGTTGAAGTTCTAAATCAAACTACAGTTCTTAGTATACGGATCACACACAAGAGGAAGAGTTCAGAAATGAACGAATCCTTCTTGAGGCATTGTAGACTAGGTCATATCAATGTGACCCGACTAGCTAGAGTTACATAAAGATGCATATTTAAATTAGTTTGAATTTACATCTTGTGAAACTCGCCAGTCATGTCACAAAGATAAGATGACCATAGCTCCGTTTACTGGAAACAGAGAAAGAGTTAATGAACTCTTGGGACTGATACATGATGATGTATGTAAGGTCTCCTGTCTACACATGCTAGGACTGGTTCTTTATACTTCATTACATTCTCTGATGATCTTTCGAGATTCAGACCTATGTTCCTGTTGAAACACAAGTCCGAACCTTTTGAGATATTCACAGAATATAAGTTAGAAGTAGAGAACCAAAATACGGGTATAAGTATTATGTCCTTTGATGAGATCAAGGAGGAGAATACTTGTGCACGGAAATCCTGGACTATTCTAAAGGAGAATGAGATTCTCTCTCAGCATTACTCCTCCGTATATACCATAGCACGATGGTATGTCGGGGCGGAGCAGATACACCCTATATGATAAGGTGTGCTCTATGATGAGTACTACTGAGTTACCTTTTTCCTTTTGGGAGTTATGCGCTTGAGAAGCTGCATACCTATTGAATAGGGTTCGAATCAAATCAGTTGCCTACCACTCCATATGTGATATGGTATGGGAAGAGCCCATGTCTTAAGCTAGTTAAGATTTGGGGTTGTCCGGCCTATGTCTAAAAGCAAAATCCAGACAAGCTCGAGGCAAGGTCTGTAATGTAGAACTGGAAAAGTTCCAGCTATACGAACTACAGCAGATGATTTGAAAGAACCAAGGGATTCAGTAGATACCAACGAACCTCAGCCTCTCCGCCGATCTAGTAGGGTTCCTCACCCACCTGAGAGATACTTCGGTTTCTCTATGACAGTGGGAGCGAGGATTGCATCATGAGATGATGACCCAACTAGCTTCGAGCAGGCCATCAGGAGTAAGACTCTGTAAGAATGGCTGGATGCTTTGCGATCTGAGATGGAATCCTTATACACCAACAAAGTATGGACTTTGGTTGCAATATCTGAAGGGTTAAATCCCCATCAGGAGCAAGTATATCTTGAGAAGATTACTTGGTGTACATGGAAAAGTTGAGACTTTCAAAGCTAGACTTGTTAAAGGTTTTCGTCATTGACCAGGCGTGGATAATGATGAAACCTTTTCAAGTAGCTATACTTAAGTCCATCCGGATCCTACTTGCCACGGCTACATCCCATGACTGTGATATCTGGTGGTTGGGTGTCTTGACTGCTTTTCTAAATGATGATTTAGGAGAGAGCGTCTATAAGTACACAGCCAGAGGGCTTCGTAGACATTGGGAGCAGCGGAAACGTGTGCAAGATGCTTTATAGGATAAAGCAGGCATCGCGGAGTTAGAACATCTGTTTTGATGAAGCAGTCAAAGAAGTTGACATCATCAAAATGGTAGATGAACCTTGTATAAACAAGAAGGTAGTAGGGAGTATGGTGACGATCCTCGTAGAGTACGTGGATGACATACTCTTGATAAGAAAGGAGTTTCCTATGCTACGCTCGATCAATCTCCGTTTATCACTAGGATTCTCCATATAGGATCAAAGTGATACCTACTAAATCCTGGATTTTGGATCTATGAGATAGATCTAATTGGATGTTAGGATACTCACCAGTTGTAGTGAGATAGTATCAACCGATCCTAGGGAGAATCACTGGAAGTGTTCCAGGGTGATAAAGACGACTGAATGTCAGTCGCAGGCATTGTCTTTACTCTCGGTAAAGGGACGGTATGTTGGAAGAGTTCCAAGCTAAATACCGTGGCATACTAGACGATAAAGGCAGGATACATCGCTACTTAAGATGCTACCAAAGAGGATGTTTGGGTGTATATTAGTTCATGAGATGAACTACGTTCCTACCATTGTGAGACAATGGAGTTGTGGCTCATGCCGAGGAACACCGGTCCCATCAGTGATCCAGACTTATTCTAAAGCAGTATCACTTGATCATGGAGATGGTTGATCTCCAAGGTGATCGAGGTTTGGAGAGTAGACTCAGAGGACAACACAGCGGATCCACTCACAAAGGCCTGTTCCCAGAGAGAGACTTTTATGGGATGGTTCAGTATGAGATACTGCAACCACTGCTATCAGATGGCCCTAGTGCAAGTGGGAGATTGTTAGTTATATGTATGCCCTAGAGGCCATTACTGTACATAGGATGTATATTGTAGTGGATGCTGGGACATATATAGGGAGGACTTTCTTGCTCGACATGATAGTATGCTATCTGGTTGAACTTTACCTTAACGTGTATACTGATTGTCTCTCTGTTACATGTTGGTAAAGCCCTTAGGATGTGTGCTTGACTACCTGGACTATGATGCGGATCATACTAGTGGGGACATGGTAGTCCATAAGTACATCCTTCACAGTCCCTAGTCGTGGGTATATCGAGACGGGGCATCGATATACCAGAGTAGACTAGCGTATACCTTCTCGACCCATACAGATGGGCGATGGATGATCCCATATCCATTGGTGTTTGACATCAGAGATGATATATGGGTGCTCAGTAGAGACTGGGTACACTGGACGGACTCGCCGAGAACTCCCAGATGGTATTATACCTCACGTCAGATGGCAGTTCTCTGGTGACACTGGTACAGAGTAGTCTGTTGACCCGAGATCGTCATAGAGTCTTGTGTGGTTCCCACTGTGCTTTGATTTCCATCTTACCACGTCCAAGAGGGCGTGCAAAACGGTGGTTTTTGGGTACAGTCCCGAGTCACATGGAGGCAATGAGCGATAGGAGGGGATTCGTCTCTCCCGGTATAGGGAGTTGATGTTGCACTGTGTTCGATTGGCTATAACAGGAAGTCCCTGGCCAGGGCTGCTCAGAGAATTGCTGGTAAGTGTTACCAGTAGTTTCTCGACCCGTTATGAGCCTCATATCGACACGACTTATCGAGCTATTGGGGTCTGACGTTTACCACCCCTAGGCAAGATATGCGACATATGAGACGATCAGACCGGACTGTACGGTAGTGTTACTGGTTGGATTCACTGGAGTGTGAGCGGGCTTGCTCGTCGATCTTCAGATCGCTCAATACCCGGGTGGCCGTTACGTTTAGCAGACCGCTTGCGGCTTGTGGGTGTTTGATATGATCATCGCCTGCTGCCGGCGTATTGACGAGTCTTTAGAGTCCTACACAGAGGTTTCCTGGCTCAAGCGAAACGAAATAGGAGCGCATATGAGATATGTGCGGGACCGAGAATAATACGTGTATGTGATACCGTATTTCATTCTCGCGATGAATGTATCGATTAGGTTATATGCGATATACCCTAATTATCGAATCAATGGTTGATTCGATAAACCGATGCATTGAATACTAGTCGGTTGTGTGCGACATGACCGGATCATTGAATCAAGTGTTGATTTAATGATTTAATGCATGATAATATATTTGATATATTACTTTGCGTTAACTAGTATTGGTTCACTTTATATGGATTTTCTCACTTGTATTGTGCACATTGTATATGTGATATACATTTGTACACTTGCTTGTATCATGTTTGATGATACATCCTTTTTGGTTAAGTGTAAAGTATTAAACCTTGGTTAATGAAATGGTTAGGGTTTATTATTTTTTATTCATTTATCTTGTTTAATTACCCTTTTTATTTTTGATAAATGAATAAAAGAAAAGAGAAAAGAATGGTGGCTAATTTTGTTCTTTAGTTGAAGCTTCATGAAGCTTTGTTCAAGTCAACCATTCTTATCTCATCCTTAACCCTAACCATTCCCACTAACCCTAGTTTAGTCTCTACACTTGACCATGGTTAATTTGATGATAAGAATTCATTTTCTTTTCTTATTCAATTAACTTATCATATCATTTTTCTTCTTCTTCTTCCTTGAACTCAAGAAGAAAAGCTTAGGTCATCAATGATGATTGATGATAAAGAGTGAGAAATCCAATTCTAAATTGAACCCACTTCCTATTTCTTCATCCTCTACCTCTTGCCAAGTAGTAGAGTGTGTTTTCTTCACAAGTTTCATGACTTGGTGAAGTGAGAGCTTGATCTTGCGATGCTTCGACGTAGATTATCTTCGGCATGGACATCGACGACCTAGCTTGCCCATTCTCCGACGAAGCCGACGCTAGAGCCCGGATTTGATTTGGACAGTGGAGAGGACCTCGTTGCGGAGCTATGGAGGTGGAGCACCGGATCTACAATGGTTGTATTTCCGTATTCCCTTAGTTAATTGTTAACTAGTTATCTTTTCGCCTAAATATCTAGCAAACGATCCGTAGTCGGGTTTGTAGGCACCCGTAAAATTTTATTTGTGCATGTTTGATCACTTGTGAGACCTCTTGGGAGTGCCTAGGAACCCTACATCCTCATTGAATAAGGTGCAGGATATATCATATATACCGATGTGCAAAGCAGAAACTATAGAATCTATCAAAACAAAAACCGAGTGTGTAGCATCTGCCAATTATTTCTAAAGGGGTCACTCCCGGTGAAGGGATCGTCGGCCCTTTCCTCATCGAATAAGGTGCAGGATATATCATATATACCGCTGTGCAAAACAAGAACTGTAGCTACCTGTTTTATTTTTGAAATTCGATTACACAACATCTTTAGGTTTCTTTTACTTCCATTAATCATATTAATGAAGTCCCATCATTTAAGTCACCTAAACATCACAGATAAATACGATGTACACTTATGCCATCCGCATTCGTCTCGATGTCCCCTCGTGCACCGTTAGGTTAGGTAACTAACGGCAGAGCGGGGCAGGGCTAGCGCGGGTGTAAAACATAAGTAACGTCTATATAATATATTATATATACAATATACAGTATCCATCACAGCATATCAAATGATCACATCACAGATATCGCAGCAGAATAAACATATGAAACATTGGATATACTAGGACGTTCGTGTTTTTAATACGAGCCAGTATAAAACACGGATTCCACGGTCGCGATGAATAGCCAAACCCACACCCCTAAACCCCTACGAGTGCGGCAAGCAACCCTACCAATTCTGGAGTTAGGAGACCCGGACTCGACTCCTCGAGTTGGTCTCCCACTGGACTCCAGAACCCGGTTACTTGTGCTCTCCTCTTTGGGTCTATCCTTGTGCGGAAAAGTAAATAATATACAAAAGGTGACATCTTCCGCAACCTGGAAGTGCCCCAATAAAAGAATATTAGATACAAGTTTTTACAAGAATGAAAATGAAAAACACTCATCTCACATATAAAAAACCCGGCTATTCAAACACGACGATCCAATATAACATATCCAGCAACACATAACATCACATGTCATCAACGTAAGTAAACATGCGTATCCCAATTGTCGTTGACATATAGCAACGAAACCGGCGATATCACATATTACACTTACGGTCACAGAAAAGAAAGTGTAAAACTACAACTGTTGGAATCCGCAACCTCCTTAGACATCGCATGCCTAATCAAATGAATTCCTTAGACATCGCATGCCTAACAATTATAAACCCCGCATTTTAGTCTCATTATCGAAAACTCTTTTCGTTATCAAGTCGGGCAATTCAACAAGATTCCCGACATCCTGATCGAATGCTCGTCGCAAACTTTAGTAGGCGGCTGCACCCCCGACGCCGTCGACGAAGTGCACCAAGGCGGAACACCACTGCCGCGAGCACCCGAACGGAAGCTTTCGGCGACGGGGTTCTCCTACAGTCACTTGGTCGGGACTATGGGGTGAGGCTGTCTATTAAGTTTACCCGGCGAGTATCCGCGTACGCTACGTGATTGCGACGGACTTTTGATCACATCAAAATTCCGTGGCAACCGATCAAGTGAGACTAAACTGCTATGTTTATAACATTCCTTCAGTTATCTTATAACTACTTGTGGATTCCAAATATTGTATCACATTCTAGATAAATAAAAAATGTTAAACTTTCCGATCGAACAATCAAACACCAAAGTTTTCTCGAAACAGCTCAACACATGAAATAAGTTTAAAAACATTCACTTCATGCCTCAGTACCAACGGTCCAGCCGTAGAAGGGTCAAGCCAACGCCTCACATGTGGCATGCCGTACCGCCCCAAACCCTAAGGTTCAAAGGGCAGTTCAAGACGGTCACATAATCGAGTTAAGGTTTGTTGTCTTCTAGAGGGACCATCGCGTTACTTGCACTACTTAGAACGTCATTAAACTACGGAAAAATCCAACAATTGGAAATTTCCCGGCAGGGGAAAAAGTGGGTATTTATATCCGGTCGAACTTTTTAACATGTTCTAAAAATACCCGGAAAACAAAGTAAACAAAGTTAAATAATCCGATCGAATCATCGAGTCCCCAATACAACCCCAGAACACTCAACTCTTGAGTCAAAATAAAAATACCCATAAAATATAAATCACAGAAATAGGAATTATGGTGGAAAAATGATGGCCTATATCCTCTGTACGGCTGCGGAACCGAGGCCCAAGCAGGCTATTGTCGCGGTTCCGCGGTGGAATGTACGGATTAGGCAGTCGTTTTTCACCACAATTCTTATATTTTCCTGCTGAATTTTTCAGGTATTTTTAATTCAGAAAAATCCACAATTTTCAAAAATGTACAAAGAAGGGTTATGGATTAGGGTTTCGCGTTCGATCGGGTTTCTAACTTCGTCTACGCATCGCCTAAGGCTCTAGCTAGGCTCTGATACCACTGTAGGGTTCCTAGGCATACTCAAGTGGTTCCACAAGGCATCAACCATGCCAAATTCAAATTTTCCGGTGCCAAGAAACCCTAAACTAGATCGTTAACTAGAGTTTAGGCGAAACTAAATGAAAGTAAATCACATTTACACTAAGTGAACGGAAATACAGCCTTTATAGATCCGGTCCTCCACCTCCATAGCTCCGTGACGATGTCCCTTCGCTGCGATCATCGGATCCTAGACTCTCATGGTGGTTTCATCGGAGAAAAGATCGGGCTGGGTCGTTGACTTCGATGCCGAAGATGATCTACGTCGAGGCAACTCAAGATCAAGCTCCAACTTCACCAAGTCATGAAACTTGTGAAGAAAACACCCTATACTATATGGAAAGTGGTAGAGAATGAAGAAATAGGAAGTGGGTTCACTTTGGATTTGGATTTCTCACTTGAAATCATCACTTTGAAATTTTCAAGAGAATTTTCTTCTCTTCATCAAGAAGAAGAAGAAGAAGAAAAGAAAAAGCATCCTTCAAAAATAAAATCCAAGTGATTCTTATCATATTTGCAACCATGGTTGAGTGTAGAGAATAAACTATGGTTTAGGTGAATGGTTAGGTTAAAGGAAAGAAAAAAATGGTTACATATTCAAAGCTTCATGAAGCTTCAACAAAAGACAAAGCAAGCCACCATTTCATTTTCCTTTCCAAAAATAAATGAATAAAAGAATAAATAAAACAAATATAAAACCTAACCATTAATCTAAACATGGTTTAAAATAAACACACACCCAAGTTTGCATGTATCATCAAACATGATACAAACTAGTGCACAAAACTATATCATATATACAATGTGCACATCAAGTGAGAAAATCCATCTTAAGTGAACCAATACTAGTTAATGCAAAGTAATATATCAAATATATATAATTATACATTAAATCATTAAATCAACACTTGATTTAACGATCCGGTCATATCGCATATGACCGACTAATGTCCAATGTATCGACTTATCGAATCAATCCTCGATCCGATAACGAGGTTATATCGCATATAACCAATCGATACATTCATCACGAGAATAGAATACGGTATCACATACATGCATTATTCTCGGTCCCGCACATATCTCATATGCGCTTCTATTTCGTTTCGCTTGAGCCAGGAAACCTCTGTGTAGGACTCTAAAGACTCGTCAATACGCCGGTAGCAGGTGATGATCATATCAAACACCCACAAGCCGCAAGCGGTCTGCTAAACGTAACGGCCACCCGGGTATTGAGCGATCAGAAGATCAACGAGCAACCCTGCACACACTCCAGTGAATCCAACCAGTAACACTTACCGTACAGTTCGGTCTCGTCGTCTGATATGTCGCATATCTCGCCTAGGGGTGGTAAACGTCAGACCCTAATAGCTCGATAAGTCGTGTCGATATGAGGTCTATAATAGTTCGAGAAACTACTGGTAATACTTACCAGTAAATCTCAGCAACCCTGGCCAGGGATTTCCGGTTATAGCCAATCGAACACAGTGCAACATCAACTCCGTATACCGGGAGAGATGAATCCCCTCCTATCGCTCATTGCCTCCATGTGATTCGGGACTGTACCCAAAAACCACCATTTTGCACGACCTCTTGGACGTGGTAAGGTGGAAATCAAAGCACAGTGGGAATCACACAAGACTCTATGACGATCTCGGGTCTACAGACTAACCTGTACCAGTGTCACCAGAGAACTGCCATCTGACGTAAGATATAATACCATCTGGGAGTTCTCGGCGAGTCCGTCCAGTGTATCCAGTCTCCACTGAGCACCCGTATATCATCTCTGATGTCAAACACCAATGGATATGGGATCATCCATCGCCCATCTTTATGGGTTGAGAAGGTATACGCTAGTCTACTCTGGTATATCGATGCCCCATCTCGATACACCCACGACTAGAGACCTTGAAGGATGTACTTATGGACTACCATGTCCCCACTAGTATGATCCGCATCATAGTCCAGGTAGTCAAGTACACATCCTAAGGGCTTTACCAACATGTAACAGAGAGACAATCAGTGTACACGTTGAGGTAAAGAGCAACCCGATAGCATACTATCATGTCGAGCAAGAAAGTCCTCCCTATATATGTCCAAGCATCCACTACAATATACATCCTATGTATAGTAATGGCCTCTAGGAGATACATATACTAACACATCTATCTCATAGAAGGTATGCAATCTCATTGCAAATTTCAACACTTGAAATTCCCGATAATGCTTTTACCTCTAGCGTCCCATGACCTTGACGAAGGCCAAACTACTCATACTGCGCCAGTCAAGTTCAACCCGTTCATTTCTTGATTGAATTAAACCCACCCGTACGACCCTTGACGAAGGCCAAACTACGCCGTATGAATACCCTAATCCAATCACATCATATGCTTTGCAGATAAGCACTAGTTAGCTACCGTACACTACGCCTTGACGAAGGCCAAACTACCGTAGCACGAATACTAAGTAGTACTTATCTGAAATGTCGGAGGGTTACGCAGGTTTTTAAGAAAACCATGAGCGTAATGAACTTTATATCGTCGTAGAATCAAGTGATTTTTGAAAAGGAGTGTTTTTGAGGCTTTTCTAGTTTCGCTAAAGAGGTCACTCCCGGTGAAGGGATCTCGGCTCTTTCCCCATCGAATAAGGTGCAGGATATATCATATATACCGCTGCTCAAAGCAAGAACTATATAAGCTATCAAAAACTAAACCGCGAGTTTGTAGTATCTGCCAGTTTCGCTAAAGAGGTCACTCCCGGTGAAGCGATCTCGGCTCTTTCCTCATCGAATAAGCTGCAAGGTATATCATATATACCGCTATGCAAAGCAAAACTGTAGCTACCCTTTTTATAAAGTTTTGATTCTACAATATCTTTTAGGTTTCTTTTCTTTTATTAATCTCATTAATATATCCCATCAGCTTATGCTTCCTAAGCATCACAGAAGAAACGAAAGCTGTAATATTTATATATCAGCATATATATATATATATATATTATAAGCATTCATCTCAGGCAGTAATATGATCTCATTACAGAACATTGCAGCAGAAGAATATATATGAAATATTGGATATACTAGGATGTCCGTGTTTTTAATACGAGCCGGTATAAAACACGGATTCTACGGTCACGATGAATAGCCAAACCCACATCCCTAGACCCCTACGAGAGCGGCAAGTAACACTGCCAATTCTAGGTTTAGGAGACCCGGTCTCGACTCCTCGAGATGGCCTCTCACTGGACCCTAGAACCCGGTTACTTGTGCTCCCCTCCTTGGGTCTACCTAATGCGGAAAAGTAAATAATATACACCGGCAACATCAACCTCATCCCCGAAGTGCCCCAATAAAAGAATATTACATACAAATTAATTTTACATGAATGAAAATAAAAACCCTCATCTCACATAAAACCCCCGGCTATTCAGAACACGACGATCCAATATAACATATCACAGCAACACATAATATCTCATATCATCAACGTAAGTAAGTATGCATACACTGATCGTCGTCGATGTATAGCAATGAAAACCGGCAATACAACTACACTTACGGTCACAGAAAAGAAAGTGTAAAACTACAACATTTGGAATCCACAGTCTCTTTAGACATCGTAAATCTGAAATATAACATACTTCGCATTTCATGCCTAACTACGTGAATTCCACATATTCTATCACATTCCAGATAAATAAACAATATTAAACTTTCCGATCGAATAATCAAATACCCAAGGTTTCCTAAATAGCTCAACACTTGAACGGAGTTCAAACAATTCCAGAATATGTCACAGTACCAATGGTCCAGCCGTAGAAGGGTCAAGCCAATGCCTCACATGTGGCACGCCGTACTGCCCCAAACCCTAAGGTTTAAAGGCAGTTCAGACGGTCACATAATTGAGTTAAGGTTTGTGTTCTTCTAGAGGGTCCACCGCGTTACTTGCACGTTTTTCCGAAAGATTTAAACACAAGAAAAATTCAACACTTGAAAGTTTTTCGTGCCGGGAAAAACTGAGTTAATGATATCCGTTCGAACATTTTAACAGTTTCTAAATTATCCGGAAAAAGAACGAAATTAAATTTTCCGATCGAATCAACGAATTCAAAATAATCCCCAGAACACTCAACACTTGAGTCAGATTAAAAATACCCAAAAATATGCACTTTCAGCTACGGATATTACTGTGCTAAAAGAAAAGCCAAATCCAACTGTACGGCTGCTGATCCGCGGCACAAGCAAGGTATTGCCGCGGTTCCGTGGCGGTCCGTACGATTTACCTTCTCGTTTTCCACAGTGATATTTATAATTCCTTGCTGGTATTTTTAAGTATTTTTAATGAAGAAAAAAACACATTTTTAAAAAATGTCCAGAGAGGGGGTCATTATGTATGTTTCGGGGTTCGATCGGAGTTTTAATTTCGTATACACGTCGCCTAATGCTCTAGCTAGGCTTTGATACCACAGTAGGGTTCCTAGGCACTCTCACAAGGGTTCATAAGGCATCAACCATGCTCGAATAAAAATTTAGACGTGCCGAACAACCCAAAGCCCGGATCTTTGCTAGATAATTACGGTTACACATGCAAGTAAACATCTTTACAACTAAAAGTGAAGGATTACAACCTTTGTAGTCCGCTCCTTCGCTTCATAAGCTCCGAATAGAAGTCCCATCACCGCGATCCACGATCTCCCGGATTCAAGAGAGGCTCCACAACTCGAACGATCCATGCTAGCTTGAGTGTTCCTTTTCTCCGATGATCTACCTCGAAGTTTCTATAACTCAAGCTCTCTCACTCTAATGAGGTGAACACCCTAATCTAATTGGCTAGATTAGATGAGGATGATGGAGTAGTATTTATGCTTTCTTTTTATATCAAATTCTCACTCTTAATCATCACAAAATGAAAACCTAGTAAACTTTCTCAAAGCTCAAAATTGAAGAAGAAGAAGAAATAATGCATTAATCCTTTTGTGATGAATAAGGAAATGATATATGATTAATAATGTAACCATGGTCAACCATGACTAGGCTAACCCATGTAGAGAATTAACTAAGGCTAGGGTTTGGGTTGGGTTAAACAATGAGTCACTAGAAAATATCAACTACAATATCTTAACTCATGACAAAAGAAAAGCTTCTAGAATGTTCATGAAAGAACTAACCCAATTCAAACCCTAACCTTGTTTAATCTCCACTAAACATGTTGCATTAGTAATCATATTATATTACAATATTATATATCACATATATAATATATTTTGTAACAAAAGAAAATAATACAATTAGTATATATCGCATATATATCAATGTATTATCCGGTGAGAAGATGAAATAATAAAGAGAGCCTATATTAGATAATATAATGCAATATATCATATATATTATTATACATTAAATTATCGAATCAACACTTGATCCGACAATCCGGCTATATCGAATATAACCGACTAATATGTCATGTACCGATTCATCGAATCAACACTTGATCCGATGACCCGGCTAATATCTAAATATCGCGAGAATATAATACGGTATCTCATATCGCATTATCCTCGGTCGTGCAAATATCATATATGTGCCCCTACTCCGTTTTGCCTGAGTCAAGAAACCTCTGTGTAGGACTATAAAGAATCGTCAATACGCCGGTAGCAGGTGATGATCATATCAAACACCTACAAGCTGCAAGCGGTCAGCTAAACGTAATAGCCACCCAGGTATTGAGCGATCAGAAGATCAACAAGCTAGCCTGTACATTCTCCTATGAATCCAATCAGTAACACTCCCGTACAGTCCGGTCTCTTCGTCTGATATGTCACATATTAAGTCTAGGGGTGGTATACGTCAGACCCCAGTAACCGATAAGTCATGTCGATGTGAGGCTCATAACAAGTCGAGAAACTACTGGTAACACTTACCAGTAAATCTCTATATCAGCCCTGGCCAGGGACTTCCAGTCATAGCCAATCAAACACAGCACAACATCAACTCCCTATACCGGGAGAGACGAATTCCCTCGTATCGCTCATTGCCTCCATGTGATTCGGGACTGCACCCAAAAGCCACCGTTTTGCATGCCCTTTTGGACATGGTAAGGTGGAAATCAAAGCATAGTGGGAATCACACAAGACTCTATGACGATCTCGGGTCTACAGACTACCCTGTACCAGTGTCACCGGAGAGCTGCCATCTGAAGTGTGGTATATCACCATCTGGGAGTTCTCGGCGAGTCCGTCCAGTGTACCCAATCTCCACTAAGCACCCGTACACCATCCTTGATGTCAAACACCGATGGATATGGGATCATCCATCGCCCATCATATGGGTCAAGATGCGTGTATGCTAGTCTACTCTGGTGTATCGATGCCTTGTCTCGACACACCCTCGACTAGGAACAGTTATAGGATGTACTCATTGACTACCGTGGCCTCACTAGTATGATCTCATCATAGTCCCAGTAGTCGAGTACATATCCTAAGGGCTTTATCAACATGTGAGAGTAAGACAGTAAACTAAAACATGTTAAGATAAAGTGAAACCAAATAGCATACTATCATGACGAGCAAGAAAGTCCTCTCTATATATATCCAAGCATCTATTATAATATACATCATATGTACAACAATGGCCTCTAGGGCATATACATAACTAACAATAACACCCGAATGCAGCTGTGTGCCAGCGATGCTGCTACTGATCTATGCGGTCAACCTGTAAGAACTGTGGCACAATGGGGATGAGTTGCCAACTCATGAGTAGAAAACATCATTAGGTAGAAATCGAATAAAATAACGATTTTCTAGGTCAACTATATCATAAAGGAAATACTATGATAACTAGGGTGACCGTAACGGCAAATGTGCCAACAATTTACTCACCGTCTATATGCATGTGGATATCATCCAACAATATAATCAATGCCTCTATGCATGCGGATCTCGTCCACGTGTCAACCAATGACACAACAAAATCATGCATGTAAATATCATAAAAGTATATGCATGAAGGTATGAGGATATAAATCAACGTGTGTCCCTCACAGCACATCAAAATCATGGAACCTGAGTGTCCAGTATCGACACTCGAAACATCATGAAACCCGTGTCCAGCATCGACACATAAATCCTCATATCTCGGGCTCCGTCAGTCCGGATCAGCCCTCGGGCTCCGTCTGCGGGATAGGCCCGCGGGCTCCGGCAGAACGGGTCAGCCCATATCCATTTCTCGACTCCAGTCGGTATCCTCCGGATAAGCGCCAGGTCCAACCAATCCCCGATAGGTAGTAGTCCCTCTGCCAGGCTGATCCTCTGCTGCACAACATCCCTTTCTTGCCCCGGGGTACCATACCGGGTCCACCATGAACCCGCAAACGGATCATCCAACTTCTCGAATCAAGTTTCACATATCACACGTCTCAGAACCAAGAAAATGCATGGTGGACACACTGAAATATCATATCAAGAGAAACTGGGTTTTTAAAACAATGCATACTTTCTTTTGAAATAACTACGGTTCTCAAATGCAGAAATCTCATGAAAACAACATATCTCAATGCGTATAATCGTAAAGCATGATGTATGCGATATATAACAGAATGTAAGCATATCCGTATATCATGCAGCATGGAACAGTAATATGCACATATCGAGGGAAAAACCTCTCTTTTAAATGAATCCACTTTAAAAATATATCCTGTGGTTCCCAATTTCTCCAAAGTCAAATGCAACATCGTATAAAGGTGCATATGTAACTATAGCAAGTAAATTATCCAAGGAGTCACATCATGATGCAGCAATTCTACTGTGTAGTGACATGGCAATTAGCGATGATGAAGTGTGTGAGCCCGCCAATCTGTGTAAGTGTAACATACGCATCATCGATAATGGTGTAGGTGTACTAGCACAGATATATGAAATGCAATGAGAGTGACATGATCGTTGCATAAAGTAAATCATATGTGAATGCTGACAGGTATACGTATCTAACATGACCGAGTCCGTGAATCAATCAATCGGCATCCAGACTCACAACATCACGTATGGTATAATCTATAGTACAGCATCTACTATTCAAGGGTATGGATCACTCATCATAAAACACATCGTACTGTGGCATTAAACCAATAAGGATCCTATCAACCTATACGACAATGAGGGTACAGATATAACGTCACACACGTCCTATCATTCATGATTCACCACATTATATATATATCAATATACCTATATCCCAGGTCGTATCCATAACAATCTCATATCGGGGGACCGGCAAAGGTATCAATCATCTCAATCGACTCGCATCCGTATACCGACATATCAATCAAGTCATCATATCACATCGTATATCCTTTTCATCGCATTAAGTCAATTTTATATACATTCTACCTTATACATCAAATGTCATGTTACTCTAAAACTCAAACCTATTCTACGGCAACTACATATCTATAAGTCGTGAGTCACATTCACTTTTCATATCCCTAAGCTTTCATCCCATATCTCAATATATATATTCAATCACTCATAACATGCCACTAAAATCTCTTATTGCTTCTCTTTGCAACTACTTATCTATATCTATAGTAATTCACATTCTTAACATCAATTCGAGGCATCTTTCTTAACATATCATGTCACCTAAACCATAAGCTATAAATTTAAGTCGTGGTATTTCATAACATCAATTCACATTCATAAGTTTCTAACACGGTTACCGTAACCATACTCTATATATATCAGTTTCTATCAATGTTTGAAGGGGTGCTATGTTAGTTGTATGTATGCCCTAGAGGCCAGTATTATACAGATAATGTATATTATATTGGATGCTTGGACATATATAGAGACGACTTTCTTGCTTGATATGATAGTATGCTATCTGGTTGCTCTTTACTTTAACATGTATACTTGTCTCTTTATACTGTCTTATAGTTACATGTTGGTAAAGCCCTTAGGATGTGTACTTGACTACCTGGACTATGATGCGGATCATACAAGTGGGGACATGGTAGTCCATAAGTACATTTTTCAAGGTCCCTAGTCGTGGGTGTATCGAGACGGGGCATCGATATACCAGAGTAGACTAACGTATACGCTTCTCGACCCATGAGATGGGCGATGGATGATCCCATATCCATCGGTGTTTGATATCAGAGATGGTATACGGGTGCTCAGTGGAGACTGGGTACACTGGACGAACTCGCCGAGAACTCCCAGATGGTATTATACCTCACGTCAGATGGCAATTTTCTGGTGACACCTGTGCAAGTTAGACTGTAGACCTGAGATCGTCAAAGAGTCTTGTGTGATTCCCACTGTGCTTTGATTTCCACCTTACCACGACCATGAGGGCATGCAAAACGGTGGTTTTTGGGTACAGTCCCGAGTCATATGGAGGCAATGAGCGTAGGAGAGGTTTCGTCTCTCCAGGTATTGGGGGTTGATGTTTCGCTGTGCTCGATTGGCCGTAACAGGGAAGTCCCTGGCTAGGGCTGATTTAGAGATTTACTGGTAAGTGTTACCAGTAGTTTCTCGACCTGTTATGAGCCTCACATTGGCACGACTTATCGGTTATTGGGGTCTGACGTTTACCACCCTTAGACTTGATATGCGACATATCAGACGAGGAGACCGGACTGTACGGAAAGTGTTACCGGCAGGCTTTTACAGGAGTTGGAGCGGGCTTGCTTGCTGATCTTCTGATCGCTCAATACCCGGGTAGCCGTTACGTCCAGCTAGTACCGCTGACGGCTTGTGAGTGCTTGATGTGATCATCACCTACTGCCGGCGTATTGACGAGTCTTTAGAGTCCTACACAGAGGTTTTACTGGCTCAGGAAAAATGAAACAGGAGCGCATATGTGATATGTGCGGGACCGAGAATAATGCGTGTATGTGATACCGTATTCTATTCTCGCGACTTTTAGTATCGGTCGGTTATATATGATATGACCGGGTTATCGAATCAAGTGTTGATTCGATAAGTCGATACGATGAATGTTAGTCGGTTATATGAGATATGAACAGATTATTAAGTCAAGTGTTGATTTAATGATTAAGTGTATAATTGTATATTAGATATACTAGTTTATATTTACTAACACTTGTTCACTTTAGGGTTTTTCTCACACTTGCACACTTGAATATATATATATATATATGATATATATATTAAAAGTGTTTTCTTTTGTATCATGGTTGATGATACACTAAACATGGGTGTACAAGACACACACCATTCTATTTTTAAATGGTGGTTTACATTTATTTAAGGTAATTACAAATTAGTGGAATTTTTTCATAAGCATGAAGCTTGTAGAAGCTTGTGGATGCTTTGAAAAAGTCCACTTATTTTGTTTTACCTTAGATCTTTGTTTAACCTAACCATTTAGAATTAGCTATGGTTATGTCTCTACAAGAGTTAGTATATGATACTCACTCACCATGGTTAGCATTCTCACTTGATCATTATCCTCATCTCTTTCTTTTCTTCTTCTTCTTCATTGCAAAAGGAAAAAGCTTGCTAGGGTTTGATCCAAAGTGAGAAAGAGTGCGAGAAATAAAATTCTAAAGAGAACCCACTTCCTATTTCTCCATCCTCTACTAGATTAGCACTTTAGTATAGGGTGTTTGCTTCACTAATTCTCAAGTTAGTGAAGTGGAAGCTTGAGTCGGAATTCCCTCGACGTAGATCATTTTCGGCCTCGGAGACTTCAAGCAAGGTCGCACCTTTCGCCTCGTGAGGCCATGCAAGGGTCCGGGAGAACCACGATCGCAGCGAAGGGACTTCATCAAGGAGCCAAAAAAGTGGAGGAACGATCTACAAAGGTTGTATTTCGTATCCCTTTAGAGTAAAGTTGTTTACTTGATATTTTGTGTCGCCTAAACTCTAGTATACGATCTTTCTTAGTGTTGTTCGGCACCTAAAAATTTAATTTTGGCATGGTCGATGCCTTGTAGAGCCTTGTTAGTGTACCTAGTAACCCTACAGTAGTATCAGAGCCTAGCTAGAGCATTAGGCGATGTGTTAACGAAATTAAAACCCCGATCGAACACGAACACGTCAAGATAACCCCCTCTCTGGACAATTTTTAAAATCTGGGATTTTTCTGAAGTAAAAATACCTAAAAAATTCAGCAGGGTTTTCTAAGAAATTTGGTGAAAAACGATAGCATGTTCCGTAGAACCCACCGCGGAACCGCGGCCGTACCCATGCTTGGGCCGCGGTTCCGCAGCCGTACAGAGGAACTATGCCATCATTTTTTTCCTGTTATTTCTTTTTCTGTAATTTCTATTTTATGGGTATTTTTAATCTGACTCAAGTGTTGAGTATTTTGGGGTTTATTTTGTAATCGTCGATTCGATCGGAGAATTTAATTTTTTTATGTTTTCCGGATAATTTAGAAAGTATTAAAATGTTCGAACGGATATCATTAACTCAATTTTTCCCGGCACGAAAAACATTCAAGTGTTGAATTTTTCTCGGGTTTAAATTTTTCGGAAAAACGTGCATGTGACGCGATGGAGCCTCTAGAAGACAACAAACCTTAACTCGATTATGTGACCGTCTTGAACTGCCCTTTGAACCTTAGGGTTTGGGGCAGTACGGTGTGCCACATGTGAGGCGTTGGCTTGACCCTTCTACGGCTGGACCATTGCTACTGTGACGTATTCTGGAATTTTTGAACCCCGCTCAAGTGTTGAGATATTATGGAAATCTTGGGTATTTGATTATTCGATCGGAAAGTTTAATACAGTCTATTTATCTGGAATGTGATACAATATGTGGAATTAATACGGTTAGGCATGAAATGCGAAGTATGTGATATTTCGGATTTACGATGTCTAAAGAGTTTGTGGATTCCAAATGTTGTAGTTTTACACTTTCTTTTCTGTGACCGTAAGTATAATATGTGATATCGCCGGTTTCGTTGCTATATGTCAACGACAATTGGGATGCGCATACTTACGTTGATGACATGTGATGTTCTGTGTTGTTGGATATGTTATATTGGATCGTCGCGTTCTGAATAGCCGGGGGGTTTTATGTGAGATGAGGGTTTTTATTTTCATTCATGTAAAATCAAATGTATGTAATATTCTTTTATTGGGGCACTTCCGGGTTGAGGTTGATGTCACCATTTGTATATTATTTACTTTTCCGCACTAGGATAGACCCAAGGAGGGGAGCACAAGTAACCGGGTTTTAGGGTCCAGTGGGAGACCAACTCGAGGAGTCGAGTTCGGGTCTCCTAAACCTAGAATTGGAAGGGTTGCTTGCCACTCTCGTAGGGGTCTAGGGTTGTGGGTTTGGCTATTCATCGCGACCGTGGAATCCGTGTTTTATAGAGGCTCAAAATAAAACACGGACGTCCTAGTATATCCAATGTTTCATATGATTCTTCTGCTGCGATATCTGTTATGTGATCATTCGATGTTCTGTGATAAATACTGTATATAGTATATATGATATATTATATAGACGTTACTTATGTTTTACACCCGCGCTAGCCCTGCCCTGCTCTGCCGTTAGTTACCTAATCTAACGGTGCACGAGGGGACATCGAGGCGAATGCGGATGGCATAAGTGTACGTCGTATTTATCTGTGATGTTTAGGTGACTTAAATGATGGGACTTCATTAATGTGATTAATATAAGAAAATAAATCTAAAAGACGTTGTAGAATCAAATTTTCAAATAAAAGGGTAGCTACAGTTTTGCTTTGCATAATGGTATATATGATATACCCTGCACCTTATTCGATGGGGAAAGAGCCGAGATCCCTTCACCGGGAGTGACCTCTTTAGCAAAACTGGCAGATGCTACAACATTCGGTTTGACTTTTGACTGCTTTTGGAGTTTTGCTTTGCATAGTGATATATATGATATGTCCTGCACCTTATTCGACGAGGAAAGGGCCGACGATCCCTTCACCGGGAGTGACCCCTTTAGCAAAACTAGAAAAGCCTAAAAAACACTCCATTTCAAAATTCACTCGATTCTACGACGATATCAAGTTCTTTACGCTCATGGTTTTCTGAAAAACCTGCGTAGCCCTCCGTCAATTCAGATAATTAATATTTAGTATTCGTGCTGCGGTAGTTTGGCATGCGTCAAGGCATGGTGTACGGTAGCTGATTATTACTTATCTGTAGCATGAGATGCGATTGGATTAGGGTATTCGTACGGCGTTGTTTGGCATGCGTCAAGGGTCGTACGGGTGGGTTTAATTCAATCACGAATTGTATGGGTTGAACTTGACTAGCGGACTATGGGTTGTTTGGCATGTGTCAAGGTCATAGCACGCTAGGGGCAAAATATTATCGGGAATTTCAAGTGTTGAAATTTGCAATGAGATTGCATACCTTCTATGAGATAGTTGGATCCCGATACCCACTGCGAGTAATTGTTACTCCTGGGAGAGTTTTACACAGGACAATTAGCCGATCAAGTAGGTGTCTAGAAAGGTATCAACGGGGTTACGCCTCTAGGAAAACGAGGTTTACTTTAATTAGGTCCGTGCGAAAGCACGGGGAACCTCTCTCAAAGTACCGACACTGGCCTGGCTGAAAGATTGGCGAAGTTGTAGGGTGTTATTAATCCCGGCTAGTCTTTCCTTTTAGGGTTTGAAGGAAGATTTGATAACAATAGTGGGAGCCATCCTGATTAGATAAAATAATAACCAATCTGATCTTGCAAGAGCATATGCTAAAAGTGTTTTCTTCTCTCTCTCTCCAGGTATCGACCATTTGATTCCTTAATCAAGATAATAATATGGATGTATTGACCGAACCCGCATGTTATACTGTGCTGGGGAACGTTGGTTTCATTCTTTCTTATAAGACTTATAGGACTGAACAGGCTATAGGGGAATACCAGGATTCCCATGCCACCCGTGTGAAGAAAGTACATGTTGATGCATTTTCTTCGGGTGTGTTCATTACGGAGAACTGTTTCTCCATTTGCTCTACGTCCTGGGTATTAGATACCGGGTCAGGATCCCATATATGTAATAAGTTACATGGGTTTGTAAAAGGTAGAGAACTTGAAGAAGGTGATAAAGACATAAGGGTTGGAAATGGTGCAATTGTTGCAGCTAAAACTGTCGGGGAATATCACCTTGTATTGCCAACTGGTAATACATTGGTTCTGAACGAATGCTATTACATGCCGAACCTGATATGCAACATTATATCAGTTTCTTTACTAAGTAAAGAGGGATATAATTTTGTATTACAGGATAATGTTATGAATATTTTCCTTAACCAAAAGTTGGTTGGATAAGGCACGTTGTGCAATGGCATTTATGTTCTAAATCAATCAACAGTTCTGAGCATAACAAACACACACAAGAGGAAGAGTTCAGAACTGAACGAATCCTTCTTGTGGCATTGTAGACTCGGTCATATAAATGCGACACGGCTAGCTAAGTTGCATAAGGATGGATACTTGAAACCGTTCGAATTTTCATCTTATGACACTTGCCAGTCATGTCTCAAAGACAAGATGACCAAAACTCCGTTTACGGGACACGGAGAAAGAGTTACCGAACTCTTGGGACTGATACATAGTGATGTATGTGGTCCCATGTTTACAAATGCCAGGGATGGTTCTTTGTACTTCATTACATTCACTGACGATCTCTCTAGATTCGGATATGTGTTCCTGATGAAACACAGATCAGAAGCTTTTGAGAAATTTAGAGAATATAAACAAGAAGTCGAGAACTAAACCGAGGAAAGTATTACCATCCTTCGATCTGATCGAGGAGGTGAATATTGAGCAATGAATTCCTGGACTTCCTAAAAGAGAATGGGATTCTCTCTCAGCTAACTCCTCCATATACACCACAGCACAACGGTGTATCAGAACGGAGGAACCGCACCCTATTAGATATGGTACGCTCAATGATGTGTACAGTTGAGTTACCTATTTCCTTCTGGGGATATGCGCTTGAGACAGCCATAGACCTATTGAATAGAGTTCCTACCAAATCTGTGCCTACCATTCCATATGAGATATGGAAAGGGAAGAGACTACATCTTAATTACATTAAGATATGGGGTTGTCCGGCCTATGTCAAAAAACAAAATCCAGACAAACTCGAGGCAAGATCTGTCTTATGTAAGTTTATAGGATATCCCAAAAATTCATAAGGGTATATCTTCTACCACCCCGAGGAACAAAAGGTGTTTGTTTCTCGACATGCCACTTTCTTAGAAAAAGGTTTTCTTATGAAACAGATTTGTGGCATTGAGGTAGAACTGGAAGAGGTTCCAGCGACACAAACTATAATAGAAGACTTGGTAGAACCAGAGGATTCAGTAGTACCCGACGAACCCCAGCCTCTCCGCCGATCTGGTAGGGTTTCTCATCCACCTGAGAGATACTACGGTTTTCTCATTGATGGTGGAAGCGAGGATTGCATCATGGTTGATGACGACCCAACTAGCTTCTAGCAGGCCATCACGAGTGGAGACTCAGTGAAATGGCTGGATGCAATGCGGTCCGAGATGGAATCCATGTACACCAACAAAGTATGGACTTTGGAAGTTGCTCCTGAAGGGGTAAAACCCATTGGGAGCAAGTGGATCTTCAAGAAAAAACCTGGTGTAGATGGGAAAGTGGAGACTTTCAAAGCTAGACTTGTTGCAAAGGGTTTTCGTCAAAGACCAGGTGTGGACTATGACGAAACCTTTTCTCCAGTGGCTATGCTTAAATCCATCCGGATCATGCTTGCCATCGCTGCATATCATGATTACGAAATCTGACAAATGGATGTTAAGACCGCCTTTCTAAACGGTGATTTAGAAGAGTGCGTGTACATGACTCAGCCAGAGGGCTTCGTAGATAGTGGGAGCAGCGGAAAGGTGTGCAAGCTGCTTAAATCCATTTATGGATTAAAGAAAGCATCGCGGAGTTGGAACATCTGCTTTGACGTCGTTATCAAAGAGTTTGATTTCGTCAAAAACATAGATGAACCTTGTATCTACAAGAAGGTGGCAGAGAGCAAGGTTGTCTTCCTCGTATTGTACGCGGACGACATACTCTTGATAGGAAATGACATTCCTATGCTGCAATCGGTCAAGCTCTTCTAATCACAAAGATTCTCAATGAAAGATCTTGGTGATGCCTCCTACATATTGGGAATTATGATCTATAAAGATAGATCTAAAAGGAAATTGGGATTGTCCCAATCCAGGTACATTGACACCATACTAAAGAGGTTTAGTATGGAAGAGTCCAAACGTGGGTTTTATCCACGATCTCAGGGCTCACTCTCTCCAAAGAGATGTCTCCCAAGACTGATTTGGAGAGTGGTCGCATGCAAGGGATACCCTATGCTTCGGCAGTAGGCTCTATCATGTACGCGATGGTATGTACCAGACCCGATGTAGCATACTCACTAAGTGTAGTGAGTAGGTATCAAGCTGATCCTGGAGAGAGTCACTGGAAAGCTGTGAAGAGCATTCTCAAGTACTTGCGAAGGACTAAAGGGATGCTCTTGGTGTATGGTAACGGAGAACTCCAAGTGGAGTCCTTTACCGATTCAAGCTTCCAGAGTGATAAGGATGACTCTAAGTCGCAGTCGGGATTTGTCTTTACCCTTTACGGAGGGGCGGTTAGCTGGAAGAGTTCCAAGCAGGAAACCGTGGCAGACTCGACGATGGAGGCTGAATACATCGCTGCCAACGATGCTGCCAAAGAGGCTGTCTGGATCAAGAAGTTCATTACTGAACTTGGAGTGGTTCCATCCATTGAGCATCCAATACCTTTGTATTGCGATAACAATGGAGCGGTGGCTTTGGCCATGGAACCCAGGTCCCATCAGCGATCCAGGCATATTCTGAGGCGGTATCACCTGATCCGGGAGATTGTTGATCGCCGGGAGATCGAGGTCAGGAGGGTTGACATGAAGAACAACACAGCGGATCCACTCATGAAGGCCATTCCCCAGATACAGTTTGAGAGACTCTTCGGTATGCTCGGTATGCGATACTACAACAACTGGCCTTAGTGCAAGTGGGAGATTGTTAGTTGTATGTATGCCCTAGAGGACAATATTGTACAGATGATGTATATTATATTGGATGCTTGGACATATATAGAGAGGACTTTCTTGCTCGATATGATAGTATGCTATCTGGTTGCTCTTTACTTTAACATGTATACTTGTCTCTTTATACTATCTTATAGTTACATGTTGGTAAAGCCCTTAGGATGTGTACTTGACTACCCGGACTATGATGCGGATCATACAAGTGGGGACATGGTAGTCCATAAGTACATCCTTCAAGGTCCCTAGTCATGGGTGTATCGAGACGGGGCATCGATATACCAGAGTAGACTAGCGTATACGCTTCTCGACCTATGAGATGGGCGATGGATGATCCCATATCCATCGGTGTTTGACATCATAGATGGTATACGGGTGCTCAGTGGAGACTGGGTACACTGGACGGACTCGCCGAGAACTCCCAGATGGTATTATACCTCACGTCAGATGGCAGTTCTCTGGTGACACTTGTGCAGGTTAGTCTGTAGACCCGAGATCGTCATAGAGTCTTGTGTGATTCCTACCGTGCTTTGATTTCCACCTTACCACATCCATGAGGGCGTGCAAAACGGTGGTTTTTGGGTACAGTCCCGAGTCGCATGGAGGCAATGAGCGATAGGAGGGGTTTTGTCTCTCCCGATAATGGGGGTTGATGTTGCATTGTGCTCGATTGGCCGTAACAGGGAAGTCCCTGGCCAGGGCTGATTTAGAGATTTACTGGTAAGTGTTACCAATAGTTTCTTGACCCGTTATGAGCCTCACATTGGCACGACTTATCGGTTATTGGGGTCTGACGTTTACCACCCCTAGACTTTATATGCGACATATCGGACGAGGAGACCGGACTGTATGCGAAGTGTTACCGGCAGGCTTTTACAGGAGTTGAAGCGGGCTTGCTTGCTGATCTTCTGATCGCTCAATACCCGGGTAGCCGTTAGGTCCAGCTAGTACCGCTGACGGCTTGTGAGTGCTTGATGTGATCATCACCTACTGCCGGCTTATTGACGAGTCTTTAGAGTCCTGCACAGAGGTTTTACTGGCTCAGGCAAAATGAAATAGGAGCGCATATGTGATATGTACGGGACCGAGAATAATGCGTGTATGTGATACCGTATTCTATTTTAGCGACTTTTAGTATCGGTCGGTTATATATGATATGACCGGGTTATCGAATCAAGTGTTGATTCGATAAGTCGATATGATGAATGTTAGTCGGTTATATGAGATATGACCGGATTATTAAGTCAAGTGTTGATTTAATGATTAAGTGTATAATTGTATATTAGATATACTAGTTTACATTTACTAACACTTGTTCACTTTAGGGTTTTTCTCACACTTGCACACTTGAATATATATATATGATATATATATTAAAAATGTTTTCATTTGTATCATGGTTGATGATACACTAAACATGGGTGTACAAAACACACACCATTCTATTTTTAAATGGTGGTTTACATTTATTTAAGGTAATTACTAATTAGTGGAATTTTTTCATAAGCATGAAGCTTGTAGAAGCTTGTGGATGCTTTGAAAAAGTCCACTTATTTTGTTTTACCTTAGATCTTTGTTTAACCTAACCATTTAGAATTAGCTATGGTTATGTCTCTACAAGAGTTAGTATATGATACTCACTCACCATGGTTAGCATTCTCACTTAATCATTATCCTCATCTCTTTCTTTTCTTCTTCTTCTTCATTGCAAAAGGAAAAAGCTTGCTAGGGTTTGATCCAAAGTGAGAAAGAGTGTGTGAAATAAAATTCTAAAGAGAACTCACTTCCTATTTCTCCATCCTCTACTAGATTAGCACTTTAGTATAGGGTGTTTGCTTCACTAATTCTCAAGTTAGTGAAGTGGAAGCTTGAGTCGGAATTCCCTCGACGTAGATCATCTTCGGCCTCGGAGACTTTAAGCAAGGTCGCACCTTTCACCTCGTGAGGCCATGCAAGGGTCCGGGAGAACCACGATCGCAGCGAAGGTACTTCATCAAGGAGCCAAAGAAGTGGAGGAACGATCTACAAAGGTTGTATTTCGTATCCCTTTAGAGTAAAGTTGTTTACTTGCTATTTTGTGTCGCCTAAACTCTAATATACGATCTTGCTTAGGGTTGTTCGGCACCTAAAAATTTAATTTTGGCATGGTCGATGCCTTGTAGAGCCTTGTTAGTGTGCCTAGTAACCCTACATGCTATACGCCATCCACCCGACTTCCCCCATAAATATAGATCTACTCACCTTGATCCTTGCTTGCCGAAGTCGAGGACGCTATGCTCCGTCGCCTCCGAATACATGCGAAAGTACCTATAATAATACACAATCGCAATCTCTATTAAAATCGAATCCGGAAAACCAATACGGCACACGGTGCGCTCATAGGTTAGAACCTATAGCCTACGCATGCAAAACCAACCAAGCAACCCTTGTTGTTGACATGCAAAAGCCCAACAACCAAATACAAATCCAATACTAAATCCAAGTTTTCAGAAATCGTAAAACACAAAAACGGCAACCTAGGAAAACCACTCCCAGATTTCATCCTAGGCCAAACTAGAACATTTTGCACATTGGGTTGCTCTAGATATTTAATAAGGAGGCTATGGTCCAAAAATCACACAAAACCACCCCGACTTGGCCGCAAATTGCGGCCAAATCCATTAAATATGCGGCCAGAACATCTCAATAGGGGCTCAGGTTTCTAGGGTTGCTTCTATGTGGCCTGCATGTCTTACTGTGAAGGGAACTTATTTTATAGATCTCTCGGGGCATCCCAGATTCCTAATTACACTCACAAACTTCCAAATAACCGATATCGGGAAATTCTAACATCGTGTTTTTGGTTTCTATTCTCTGGGCCATGTCAAGAATCATCTCTAAAGTCTTGTAAACAGTCACTAAACATCACCACATGTCCACACAATCACTCAACCCTCCTCTAGAAATTTCTAACTTCACAAATCCCCATTAAATCAACTTCTAAACTAAACTAGAATATAAAGAACTAAAAACTAAACTAAATGGTAGATTTTATACCTCCTTTGGGCATCTCAAAAAAACCCTAGCTTCCCAATATCATCAAAATCCAACTTTTCTTGGTCCATTGTATAGAGGATGAAGAGGAGATCAACTTTTGTGAAGGGAGTATAGGGTTTGGATGAAGATTTTGAGATGATTTCTTGGGGTGAAGGTGGAGGGAGATGAGGCTGAAGGAGATGAGGAAAAATAATGGAGAGGAATAGATATGGCCGCCCTCTCTCTCTCTCTCTCTCTCTTCCTCTTATTCTCACCCTCACTCTCACTTAAGCTATGCCCCACTCTCTCTCTCCCCCCAATAATTCCCTTTTCTTTCTTTTTATCTTTTCTTCTTACAATAATGAAACCATATATCACAAATGCAAATGAAACAACATGTAACATGTCATGGTACACTAGCCATGGAAAAATGTAGAAACACGGATTTGGCTTACTCGCGATAAGCAGTGTAATAATCGAGTTTTTATTTAAACTGCATACAATAAATTTTAAAAATGCCAAATCCCATAAATATATTTTTAAATGAATAAATTATTTTAATCTCCAATTATTTCATAATTATTGGTATATATTTATACCGTTTTACGAAAAGCCCAATTTCGCAATTCGGGTAATTCTCGCAAAATATATTATTTTAATATTAAATTCCAAAAACAATATTTTATATTTTTTGAAATGTTACAGAACGGGTGCTATTGGCGATGGGGTTCTCCTACAGTCACTTGGTCGGGGCTATGTGGGTGGCTATCTAGTAAGGTTACCTGGCAAGTATTCGCGTACACTATGTAATTGCGACGGACTTTTGATCCACATCAAAATCCCGTGGCAACCGATCAAATGAGACTAACTTGCTGGATTTATAAAATTCAAATCAATTTTCACAAAACCGATTATGTGAATTCCAAATATTGTATCACAATCATAGATAGCTAGATGATTTTAAACTTTTCGATCGAATCAACAAACACTGAAAATTTTCCAAAGAGCTCAACACTTGAGTGGAATTTAAAAAATACCCAGAACGTGCCATAACACCTATGGACCAACCGTAGAAGGGTCAACCCTTGTCTCACATATGGCGCCGCGGAACTACCACAAACCCTATGGCTTGGTGGTGGTTTTGACGGTCACATTATCGAGTTATGGTTTCGTTCTTCTAGAGGGTCCATAGAAAACACCTGCATGATTTTCTGAAGATTTCAAACTTGGAAAAAATCCAACTCTTGGAAAATTTCCAGCGAGGGAAAAAATGGGTTATTGATATTCGTTTCAACTTTTTAACGTCGTCTAAATAAACCGAATAGGTGTTAGAATTATGACTACGAAGCACTCTGAATTGCCTTTGCACAAAGATAAAATCACATGCAAATTTAGCAAAAACAAGCAACACATGAAATACCAAAACCTAGAGACTGGAACACCATAAAAAATGAAGCCTGGATCCTGTTACAAAACCGATCTGGCCGGTTTTTCAAGGCATGTGGCAGGCCATTTTCTGGCGAGGAGGGCTCAGGTTTCTGTGGTGTTCATGTTACATCTCATGTGACATTCTGCAGTTGCTTAAAAAATTTAGACTCTCTGAAAATTTCGACAGAAACTGGGTTTATATTTCGAGTGTTTCGGAATTGTTTCGGTTTCGTAGTACTACAACATCGTCTAATTCTCTAGCCTGGTTCTTATACCACTGCAGGGTTCTCTAGGGGGCCGCTGGGTTCCGGGAGGCATCGACCATGCCGTTTTCAAAAATTTGGCGTGCTAAAGAACCCTAACGCTAGAATCTAAACTAGAGAATTAGACGAACAAGCAAGTAAACATATTTACATCTAAGTGAACAAGGAATACAACCTTTGTAGACCGGTCCTTCACTTCAATAGCTCCGTGTAGTAGTTCCTTCGCTCCTAGTAGTGATCTCCTGGACTCTAGTGAGGCTCCACAAGGTGAAATGAACAAGCTTGCTTGAAGTCTTCGAGGCCGAAGATGATCTATGTCGAGAAGACACTAACTCAAGCTAGCTCTTCACTAAGTGATGAATTGGTGAAGAAACAACCCAATCTAAATGGCTAGTAGAGAAGAGCTTGATGAAATAGGAATTTTGCTCACTTTAGGAATAATTTTCTCACTATTTTTCTTCATCTCCCATAATCCTAGTGAGCTAAGCCCTTGATGAAGAAGAAGATGAAGAAAGAAGAGAATGAAACTCATGATGTGAGAATAGCAACCATGGGTGAGTTAGTATCATATAGTAACTCATGTAGAGACTAAACTATGGCTAACAATAATGGTTAGGTTAATAAATATCTACAAGTAAAACAAAATTAGTGGACTTGGTCAATGGTTCCACAAGCTTCAACCATGTGACTAATTACCAACTAATTTGATTTACTTTAAATAAATAAAACCCATCATTATTATAAGCATGGTGTGAGTCTCCTACACACATGTAGCATGTGGCATCAAGCATGACACAAAATAATGTACATTAATATATATCACATATATACTAAGTGTACACAAGTGAGAAAAAAAAATCTTCAGTGAGCTAATATTAGTTAATGTAAGATAATATATCAAATATATAATTATATATTAAATTATTAAATCAACACTTGATTTAATAATCCGGCTATATCACATACAACCGACCAATATCAAATGTATCAACTTGTCGAATCAACACTTGATTCGACAGCCTGGTTATATCACATATAACCGACCGATATCACATACCGCGAGAATAGAATACTGTATCACAAACTCGTATTAATCTCGGTCCCGCACATATCACATATGTGCTCCTACTTCGTTTCACTTGAGCCAGGAAACCTGTGTGTAAGACTCTAAAGACTCGTCAATACGCCGGCAGTAGGTGGTGATCATATAAGTCACCCACAAGCCGCAAGCGGTCTGCTAAACATAACGGCCACCCGGATATTGAGTGATCAGAAGATCAACAAGCAAGCCTGCTCATACTTCTACGAATCCAATCAGTAACACTGCCGTACAATCCGGTCTCTTCATCAGATATGTCGCATATCATAGCCTAAGGGTGGTATAACGTCAGACCCCAATAGCCTGATAAGTCATGCCGATGCAATGTAACGTTTTGAAAATGGTTTCGGTGAAATTTCGGAAAAATCGGTAAAATGAGGGGGTTTTCTGTAAAATGTCAAAATATAAATATCTTTATTATAAAATTAAATATATATATTCTAGCTATGTAATTGCTAGTATTTGATGTTTATTGAGCCACTGGTGAAATTTCAAATTTTCTGGAAAAATTTCCGAAAATAATTATTTTAATATTATTTTAAGCTGTCACTAATACATTTAATTAAGGAAAATTACAAATTGGAATGAGTTGAAACAAATTTTGTGCATCATAACAAATTAAACAAAATTTTAAAACATTGTTTTTGAAATGAAATGAAGCTGCCAAACGGTTTCAGAAAATATCGAAGAAAAAGGCTTAAATAGTGAAATTAGTGTAAATAGATTTTGGGATATAACATTTATCATTTTTCCCACACCCACACTCACCCACACCCTCTCTCCTCTCCCCAAATCACCAGCCCCAAGTGGTCCCCCTTCATTTTCCCCACTTGAATTGTTAAAAGAAAAGAAAAACAAAGGAAATGGTAGAAAATTGTTAAATGAGAGTGGACTTTGACTTGGGTTGACTTGATATCATTTTCCCCCCACCTCACTCTCTCTCCTCTCTACCCTAACCTGCAGCCGAGCCCCCCCTCTTGCTGTCCAGAATTTCCCCCCAAAATCCCAGTTCATTTTAGCCTCAAAAATGTCCAAAATTCCATCTAAAATCAAAACTAAAATCAAAATCCGACTCCTACCCATTTCTCATTAGCCAAAATAGCATGGATCTTGGTGGAAAGTTTGCATTTTGGGGGCTATGTTTTGGCAAGTGTGGATCTCATTTCAAACTAGTTGGAGGTATAACCTTTTTCCAATTGATACTTGTTCTAATCTATGATTGTAATCAAGTGTTAGTTAGGTTTTAAATGGTTCCAATTTCAAGTTTAGAATTCAAGAGAAGGATTTGGATCATGTTAGGGTTGTGATAATTTGATGATGGTTGTGATATGTATTTTAGCATCTTGTGATATGTATTTTAGCATCTTATGATATGCAAATTTAGTCTAGTAGTTGATTTGTATATTGTCACTTAAAATTTTTAAAATTGGAGTTTTAACAAACTAGGTTTTGGTAATTAATTGAAATTTTAGAATTTAAAATATAGTAAAGGTTTCATCATATCATTAACATTATAATGGGTGGTTTAATGCCTTTGGTTCATGCAAAACCAAGAGTAGTTGTTGTTTTGTGCATTTTTACTTGAAATTGTTAAAATTAGATAAATTGCAAAACTAGAATTTTTAGTTTTATAAGAATTGATGAGATTAAATTTTTGAAATGGGTTGTATGACTTATTTAAGATATTTAATAAGTATTATGGCCATTAGAATTGTTAAAACATCAAGTGTTGTCTAAAAATGGTAAATTTTGCTTGCTAAGGTTTTCGGGAAAATGACTTTTAAAGTGAGTTTGGGGTTTTTTTGTGAATTTTAACCTATTTTATATTATAATTAGTGTTCGTGAATGTGCAAATGAGTGTGTTTGGGTTTTTCTCGATGGGTTGACGTTTGTGCATCGACATCGAGGGTTGGTTTGGCTATTCTTGCATGCGTAGGCGATAGGTTTTGAGCTATGCGTGATACGCGTGCCGATTTGATTTTCGTATGCCGTTTCGATTTCGAATTTGGTTTTAATGTGATACGGTGCGTTATGATATGTAGGTATCCCATGTGGACTTCGAGAAGACGAGCAAGCGCGTGGCGACGTCGGCACCGGCGAGCGAGGACCAGGTGAGTAGATTTATATCTACGGAGAGAAGTCGGGTGGATGGCGTATAGCACCCCCGCAGTTCGTGGTGATGTATACGAATACGTATACACACACATATATTGATTATATTGTTGAGTTTATTGATGGTTAAGATAGATTTTAGGTGTGATTGGATAGGTTTAGTGTTGCGAGACCCTAGAGTAGAGGTTGCACCACATTTACACACACACCCATACTTACATACATTCTTCTCTCATATGTGCTTATATGGGGTTATATTGTTATTTGTTCACATGGGTATGGGACTATATGTTCACATACTGGATTTAAGGATAGTATTTGGGATTTGAGATGAGTCGATAAGATTTGATTGAAACCGCGAGAACGGTGATATGGCAGGATTCGTACTTGAGATACGTCCTGATATTATAGCGGATCTTGGGACGACGTTACATGTGAATAGTGTTATAAATTGAATGGTTGACATGTGATCGTGATATGAGATAAGATATATTAAGATAATCATAATAGGTCGCATTAGGCGATGTATACCTATTTATGACGATATATGATGATGATATCGGTTTGTATGAGGCTGTAGATCAGCAGTCAGATCATTACTATATTGATGATATTAGTATCGTACTAGACGTAGATCCGTACCCAGATTATGATCTTGGATAAAGAGGATACCAGATGAATATTGTGATATTGACCCGTACCTAGATTTGGGATGCCGTACGACGGATTTACGTACGAGCTATATATTGATGTTTGATCCGCGCTCTTGACTTGGGAATATTTGATTATAGATATGGTATCGGATGTGATATTATCGAGGTAGGATCACCGACTAATATATATATATATATATGTGTGTGTGTGTGTGTGTGTGAGTATCAACTCAGGTGTTAGGCGGTTTCCTTACCTTCAGTAGCCAGTTAGCTTAGCCCTTTAGTTTAGTGTAGTTGTTAGACTAGATTTATATTAAATATAGATTGTTATCTTTGTGTCTAGTATTTAGCTCCCGCTCATTATTGTTGTTCTCTCCGCATCGCATGCTTATATTATGTTTCATATTCTATTGTTGATATCATGCTGTTAGGACACCAGCACCATTACCGATGACGCGTATGTACTACGTACACTTACTTGCCAGCTCACAAACATCTTCATCGGTAATTGCCATGTCACGAACAATTTAGAAAATACTATTTCATTGACATAGGTTGTTAGCTAATAGTTTAGACATGATATTAGTGTACTTACCTTATATGCTAGTTTAGACATTGTAGTTATTGCCTGCTACTTCATGCATGTTATTATTCACTGTTGTGTCCCATTCATGGATTTTCATGCCTATATTGACTGTTTACATGCTATTAATGACTTGGATTCGGATTTCATGAGATTTCTTGGATTTGGAGGAAAACCGCAAAAACATAAATAAACTTTTTCTCTCTTTTTAAATAAAATGTGCAGTTTTCCCGTGATATATGAGTCGTCCACCATGAGTTTGCTGATGGATTTCGAGACCCGATTCGATGAGACGGATGAACCGTTTCGGGTACATGGTGGACCCGGTGCGGTAATCCGGGGCAAGAAGATCGCAGATGATGGCGTTGAGTCTGGCAGGGGAGCACTACCGACCGGTGATATTACCCGACGCGTCGGATATCCGGAGAATACCGTCGTGGTCTTGAGATTGATGGTAGGGGCCGGTCTGGATTGACGGCGCCCTAGATAGTAAGATTGAGACATTGAGATTTTGAGATATTGAGGTACAGAGAATTGATGATAAGGCCAGTCCGGATAGCCGGAGCCTGAGATATTGAGGCATTGGGATTTATGTTTTGTGTCGATGCTAGACACTGTTTATGGTGATTTCATTTATGATACCACTTTTAAAAGTACAGAAATCTCACTAAATTAGGAAAGCTGTTTTATTCAGTACATGCATTCTGTTTCATGCATTCATACATCATCCATATGATATATTGCTACCTGAGGCACTGACACGGGCACATGGGATTACACTCGGGTTAGATATTTACCCTAGCCATTGTTATAGGCTGCATGTTATATATATTTGAGGATATATTATGATCGTTAACCTAGGATTGCGTTGTTCATGTGGTTTCTGTTCGTAGATGTTTTTCTACTCACGAGTTGGCAACTCACCCCCGTTGTGCCACAGTTTCTTACAGGTTTTGCCGTACAGGTTTCATTACGGCTTGCTGGCACTGCTTCTTTCGGGTGACTTACTAGTAGGTGGGTTTATTGGTATCGTACCCATCATATTATTTTATATAATATTATTCAGTTGTATCTAGTAAATTCCATCAACCAAACATGTATTTATTTTTCTGATAGAGACCAGTGATGTTATTCTTTCGACCTTAGAGTCGCGCGTTATATTTCTGTGGATTTCTTGTTGTTTTGAGTTTCCTTTTGAGTTTTGATCCTCGCCCTTGGCGTTGTATATTATATTGCTTGTGTGGTTGTGACCGTCGATTGACGAAGAGCTAGCTCCCGCTTGGTGATGCCTTTTATTGATTTCGTATACTATTCATGTTGTATCCCGTTTGGGGGCCAGTATTTACAATGGAGACTCTGCCGAAATTTTCAGTAAATATTTGATGTTTTTAAAAACGCATAATTCGGCTTATGCTATTAAAACTACTTGATTTAAATTGGTTTTCCTTCACTCTACTACTTTTCTTGGTTTGGATTTCGGGTTTTTCGGCTTACTTAGATTACGTACGCCTCAAGACGTTCGTAGTTTAAGTGCTGGTCATATTCCGTACTTTCGGGACGTGACAAAGTTGGTATCAGAGCGTTAGGTTTTACCTTCGGAGCGTAGGATGACCCTTGGTTGATGGAATAGTTGACTAAAGTAGAGTGAGGTACCGTGGGTATGTTCCGCGGCATACTTACGATACGCTACTCCACTTAAGAAGCCTTAGGCTGTACATTTCTTTGTTCAGTATTATATTCATTCCTGATCTAGCCTCATCGGTACCAGTTATGGTTTTGCTGCCACGATTACGGGCAGGGAGAGCTACGGCTAGAGTTGCGGTCAGCATGAGCTCGTCACGAATGAGGACTGACCAGGGCGTAATTCCGGCAACACACGATTGCGGAGATTTGTCTTTTTACTGTGTTTTCGTGCCACGAGCGTTTGATGGATTGCTGTATGAGGTTACTTGGATGTGCTGATCGGCACCAAAGGATTGAGCCAATGTTAGAGGCCAACCAGATTTTGATGACCGTTGGTGTATTGCTTATTCATGATGTTTGAGGCACTGTTCAGCGTGCAGACAAGTGAGCCAGTTATTGCTGCGAACGACGAGATATCGCCCCAGATGTTGGAGCTATTATAGTACGAGTTGTACTAAGAGATGATAGAAGGTCGCTAGTCACTGAGGATGAATGACTAGGACATGTGGTTCGTTCGCTACCCCGATGCGAGGTCATCAGATAGATTGATTCCAGCTAGAGACGACTTCACGCGGAGACGTTGAGAGTCGACAGAGACGATCGAATGCCAGAAACCTATTATTCCAAGTTTAAAGTATTCGGAAAGACATGCAGGAAATTCTATGGACCCTCCAGAAGAATGAAACCCTAACTCGACTTAATGACCGTGTGAAAGCCTTTGAACCTTAGGGTTTGCGGCAGTTCCGCGGCACCATTAGTGAGGCTTGGGTTTGCCCTTCTACGGCTGGACCATCGATGCTGTGGTACGTACTCGATACTATTAAACTGTACCCAAGATGTTGAGCTCTTGGGGGATTATGAGGTTTTGACGAATCGATCGGATGGTTCGACTTCATTCGGATGCTAGGTGGTGAGATGCATTTCTTGGGAGACTCCAGATACGAGGATAGCCGTTGGAGCTCAGTCCATGCAGCCACGACGAGACGAGTCCGAAGCAGTCGACATTAGAGAAAGTGGAGTAAGAGGTTCGTACGAGATCTTGATGAGACGACGTTCCACTCCACCGACATCATAGATGCGATAGGCATGCCGAGGCATTGTACTTGGATATACCTTCCAGGAGGAGTCACAATGAGTATGCAGTCGTTCCGGAACGAGAACAGATCTAGTAAGGGACGATGACTTCTGGACAGTTCGGCAGAGACGAGATTTGGGAGAGATTTCGACAGGACCTTTCTGGAATGAATTACGAGAAGACTTGGACCCAGGAGTGGTCATGTTATGCACACTGGCAGGCCAGAGTTCAGGATCGTCGACGAGACATGCTATGAGTGACCACGATAGTTGGCCAGAGGTTCTTAGAGGAAGTGCTTGAGCGGGGACTATTCCGCCATATTTGATTTCGGTATTTTGGGCGATCTATTCGCATGATTGATTTTGATGATTGAGTTTCATGATAATTGTTTTCATGGACCATGGTTGCACTTGCTGAGTATTTGCGATTTTTGCACAGTTGTTGCACTTGATCTCGTTTTCGTGCCTTGGTTTCTCATGTTTATAATTTTATGGGTTCCATACAGTTGAGTTGATTTTGTGCGTATATACGCACACGATTTGGTTTTTGCACTCGGTATGATTCACATATGCTTGCAGTGCAGTGATACGCCTTTTGTGCACTTAGATGCACTGGACTTCGATTTCGATTGTGATACTCGATGTTTGTTTTGTGCACCTGATTTGATATTGCGTATGTTCGACGCTTGATATTGGATTTCATGATTTCGTTCATGATGGATGCACCTGGTTTGGATTTTCGCGCATGTTGAGCGCATGTTTTGAGAAGCGATTTTGGTGCACACCAGATGCACTAAATCGAGATTCTTCATGCGTGTCAGATGCACCTGTCCTTGCTGTCAGGCACACACGTTGCCTATGACAGATGTTGTGTGCACACCCGATGCACTTAGATGTTGTTTCTGTGCGCATGTATAGCACATATATGGATTTTGATTTCCGTGCGCACCAGACGCACATAGTATTTATATGTATATTTTGGGAATTGATTTCTTATGGAGCAGTACGTTTTTATGATGATTGCTATGAGTTTTTGCACTAAGCAGGACTAGTCAGAGGACAGTACCTGAATATATTTTGCATGCATTGATAGTTATTGAAGGGATTTCCAAAAAGCGAGCTATAGTCTCAGTATTTACCTACGTGTCTGATATGACACGAAATGTTTAAAACAAGGAGACCCTTCTAAATTGTTTCCAAAACGGCGGAACATACATATTAAACAAAGGATATATATATGTAGTTATTTTCTTACAATAGACGTCCGCCACTGTGCAGTGCTGTGAGCATCGCACAGCGATTTGAAGAAGATTTGGCATGCATTGCATCCAGATGTTTTAATGATGTATATCATATTGATTTTCATTTTGGACTTAGACATTGTGTCTTCACCATGACTCCGATGATTGCGGGATGCTGGATGGAGTTTTGATTTTGAGTTACATGCTCATTTTTCATGCGCATGCGCTGCGCTACAATTTGTTTTATGTATTTATGATTTCGGAGCCCCGACGACTTGATGGTTTTGGTTAGATGTTTAGTATCCGGGGGGAGTTTTAATTTAAATTCGGGGACCGAATTTCTTTAAGGTGGGAAGATTGTAACGTTTTGAAAATCGTTTCGGTGAAATTTCGGAAAAATCGGTAAAATAAGGGGGGTTTCTGTAAAATGTCAAAATACAAATATCTTTATTATAAAATTAAATATACATATTCTAACTATGTAATTGCTAGTATTTGATGTTTATTGAGCCACTGGTGAAATTTCAAATTTTCTGAAAAGTTTTCCGAAAATAATTAATTTAATATTATTTTAAGCCGTCACTAATACATTTAATTAGATAAAATTACAAATTGGAATGAGTTGAAACAAATTTTTTGCATCATAAAAAATTAAACAAAATTTTAAATTGTTATTTTTGAAATGAAATGAAGCTGCTAAACGGTTTTAGAAAATATCGAAGAAAAATGCTTAAATAGTGTAATTAGTGTAAATAGATTTTGGGGTATAACATTTATCATTTTTCCCTCACCCACACTCACCCACACCCTCTCTCCTCTCCCCAAATCACCAGCCCCAAGTTTTCCCCCTTCAATTTCCCCACTTGAATTGTTAAAAGAAAGGAAAAACAAAGGAAATGGTAGAAAATTGTTAAATGAGGGTGGACTTTGACTTGGGTAGACTTGATATCATTTTTCCTCCACCTCACTCTCTATCCTCTCTACCCTAACCTGCAGCCGAGCCCCACCTCTTGCTGTCCAGAATTTTCCCCCAAAATCCCACTTCATTTTGGCCTCAAAAAAGTCCAAAATTCCATCTAAAATCAAGCTAAAATCAAAATCCGACTCCTACCCATTTCTCATTAGCCAAAATAGCATGGATCATGGTGGAAAGATTGCATTTTGGGGGCTATGTTTTGGCAAGTGTGGATCTCATTTCAAACTAGTTGGAGGTATAACCCTTTTCCAATTGATACTTGTTTTAATCTATGATTGTAATCAAGTGTTTGTTAGGTTTTAAATGGTTCCAATTTCAAGTTTAGAATTCAAGAGAAGGATTTGGATCATGTTAGGGTTGTGATAATTTGATAATGGTTGTGATATGTATTTTAGCATCTTATGATATGCAAATTTAGTCTAGTAGTTGATTTGTATATTGTCACTTAAAATTTTTAAAATTGGAGTTTTAACAAACTAGGTTTTCGTAATTAATTGAAATTTTAGAATTTAAAATATAGTAAGGGTTTCATCATATCATTAACATTATAATGGGTGGTTTAATGCTTTTAGTTCATGCAAATCCAAGCGTAGTTGTTGTTTTGTGCATTTTTACTTGAAATTGTTAAATTTAGATAAATTGCAAAACTAGAATTTTTAGTTTTATAAGAATTGATGAGATTAAATTTTTGAAATGGGTTGTATGACTTATTTAAGATGTTTAATAAGTATTATGGCTATTAGAATTGTTAAAACATCAAGTGTTGTACTAAAAACGATAAATTTTTCTTGCTATGGTTTTCGGAAAAATGACTTTTAAAGTGAGTTTGGGGTTTTTTTGTGAATTTTAACCTATTTTATATTATAATTAGTGTACGTGAATGTGCAAATGAGTGTGTTTGGGTTTTTCTCGATCGGTTGACGTTTGTACATCGACATCGAGGGTTGGTTTGGCCTTTCTTGCATTCGTAGGCGATAGGTTTTGACCTATGCGTGATACGCGTTCCGATTTGATTTTCCTATGTCCTTTCGATTTCGAATTTGGTTTTAATGCGATACAGTGCGTTATGATATATAGGTACCCCATGTGGACTACGAGACGATGAGCAAGCGCGTGGTGACGTCGGCACCGGCGAGCGAGGACCAGGTGAGTAGATTTATATCTACAGGGAGAAGTCGGATGGATGGCGTATAGCACCCCCGCAGTTCGTGGTGATGTATACGAATACGTATACACACATATATATTGATTATATTGTTGAGTTTACTGATGATAAAGATAGATTTTAGGTGTGATTGGATAGGTTTAGTGTTGCGAGACCCTAGAGTAGAGGTTGCACCACATTTAAACACACACCCATACTTACATACATTCTTCTCTCATATGTGCTTATATTGTTATGTGTTCACATGGGTATGGGACTATGTGTTCACATACTGGATTTGAGGATAGTATTTGGGATTTGAGATGAGTCGATAAGATTTGATTGAGACTGCGAGAACGGTGATATGGCAGGATTCGTACTTGAGATACGTCCTGATATTATAGCGGATCTTGGGATGACGTTACGTGTGAATAGTGTTATACATTGAATGGTTGACATAAGATCGTGATATGAGATAAGATATATTAAGATAATCATAATAGGTCGCATTAGGCGATGTATACCTCTTTATTACGATATATAATGATGATATCGGTTTGTATGAGGCTGTAGATCAGCAGTCAGATCATGACTATATTGATGATATTAGTATCGTACTAGACGTAGATCAGTACCTAGATTATGATCTTGGATAAAGAGGATACCAGATGAATAATGTGATATTGACCCGTACCCAGATTTGGGATGCCGTACGACGGATTTACGTACGATCTATATATTGATATTTGATCCGCGCACTTGACTTGGGAATATTTGATTATAGATATGGTATCGGATGTGATATTATCGAGACGGGATCACCGACAAATATATATATATATATATATATATATAGACTTAGGTGTTAGGCGGTTTCCTTACCTTCAGTAGCCAGTTAGCTTAGCCCTTTAGTTTAGTGTAGTTGTTAAACTAGATTTATATTAATTATAGATTGTTATCTTTGTGTCTAGTATTTAGCTCCCGCTCATTATTGTTGTTCGCTCCGCATCGCATGCTTATATTATGTTTCATATTCCATTGTTGATATCATGCTGTTAGGACACCGGCACCATTACCGATGACGCGTATGTACCACGTACACTTACTTGCCTGCTCACACACATCTTCATCGTTAATTGCCATGTCACGAACACTTTAGAAAATACTATTTCATTGACATAGGTTGTTTGCTAATAGTTTAGACATGATATTAGTGTACTTGCCTTATATGCTAGTTTAGACATTGTAGTTATTGCCTGCTACTTCATGCATGTTATTATTCACTGTTGTGTCGCATTCATGGATTTTCATGCCTATATTCACTATTTACATGCTATTGATGACTTGGATTCGGATTTCATGAGATTTCTTGGATTTGGAGGAAAACCGCAAGAACATAAATAAACCTTTTCTCTCTTTTTAAATAAAAAGTGCGGTTTTCCCATGATGTATGAGTCGTCCACCATGAGTTTGCTGATGGATTTCAAGACCCAATTCGAGGAGACGGATGAACCGTTTCGGGTACATGGTGGACCCGGTGCGGTATCCCGGGGCAAGAAGATCGCAGATGATGGCGTTGAGCCTGGCAAGGGAGCACTACCGACCGGTGATATTACCCGACGCGTCGGATATCCGGAGGATACCGTCGTGGTCTTGAGATTGATGGTAGGGGCCGGTCTGGATTGACGGTGCCCTAGATAGTGAGATTGAGACATTGAGATTTTGAGATATTGAGGTACAGAGAATTGATGATACAGGCCAGTCCGGATAGCCGGAGCCTGAGATATTGAGGCATTGGGATTTATGTTTTGTGTCGATGCTAGACACTGTTTTTGCTGATTTCATTTATGATACCTCTTTTAAAAGTACAGAAATCTCACTAAATTATAAAAGCAGTTTTATTCAGTACATGCATTCTGTTTCATGCATTCATACATCATCCATATGATATATTGCTACCTGAGGCACTGACACGGGCACATAGGATTACACTCGGGTTAGATATTTACCCTAGCCATTGTTATAGGCTGCATGTTATATATATTTGAGGATATATTATGATCGTTGACCTAGGATTGCGTTGTTCATGCAGTTTCTGTTCGTAGATGTTTTTCTACTCACGAGTTGGCAACTCACCCCCGTTGTGCTACGGTTTCTTACAGGTTTTGCTGTACAGGTTTCATTACGGCTTGCTGGCACTGCTTCTTTCGGGTGACTTACTAGTGGGTGGGTTTATTGGTATCGTACCCATCATATTACTTTATATAATATTATTCAGTTGTATCTAGTAAATTCCATCAACCAAACATTTATTTATTTTTGAGATACAGACCAGTGATGTTATTCTTTCGACATTAGAGTCGCGCGTTATATTTCTATGGATTTCTTGTTGTTTTGAGTTTCCTTTTGAGTTTTGATCCTCGTCCTTGGCGTTGTATATTATATTGCTTGTGTGGTTGTGACCGTCGATTGACGAAGAGCTAGCTCCCGCTTGGGGATGCCTTTTATTGATTTCGTATACTATTCATGTTGTATCCCGTTTGGGGGCCAGTATTTACAAAGGAGACTCTGCCGAAATTTTCAGTAAATATTTGATGTTTTTAAAAACGCATAATTCGGCTTATGCTATTAAAACTACTTGATTTAAATTGGTTTTCCTTCACTCTACTACTTTTCTTGGTTTGGATTTCTGGGTTTTCGTCTTACTTATATTACGTACGCCTCAAGACATTCGTAGTTTAAGTGCCGATCATGTTCCGTACTTTCGGGACGTGACGTGCATGGTCTATAACGATTCAAGAAACTACTGATAACACTTACCAGTAGATCTCAGCACCCCTGGCTAGGGATTTCCTGTTATGGCCAATCGAGCACAGCGCAACATCAACCCCCAATACCGGGAGAGACGAAATCCCCTCCTATCGCTCATTGCCTCGATGTGACTCTGGACCGTACCCCAAAACCACTGTTTTGCACGATCTCTTGAACATGGTAAAGTGGAAATCAAAGCACAGTGGGAATCACACAAGACTGGATGACGATCTCGGGTCGACAGACTAACCTGTACCAGTGTCACCAGAGAACTGCTATCTGACGATAGGTATAATACCATCTAGGAGTTCTCAGCGAGTCCGTTTAGTGTACCCAGTCTCCACTGAGCACCCGTATACCTTCTCTGATGTCAAACACCAATGGATGTGGGATCATCCATCGCCTATCATATGGGTCAAGAAGCGCATACGCTAGTCTACTCTGGAGTATCGATGCCCTGTCTCGATACTCCAACGACTAGGAACAATTGAAGGATGTACTTACCGACTACCTCTGCCCTACTAGTATGATCTGCATCATAATCCTGGTAGTCAAGTACTCATCCTAAGGGCTTTATCAACATGTAATAGAGAGACAATAAGTGTACATGTTAAGATAAAGTGCAACCAGATAGCATATTATCATGTCGAGAAAGAATGTCTTCCCTATATATGTCCAAGCATCCACTACAATATACATTGCATGTACAGTAATGGCCTCTACGACATACATATAACTAACAGCCATAGCAGGAAATCCCTAACTAGGGTTGCTGTGATTTACTGGTAAGTGTTATCAGTAGTTTCTCAAACCGTTATGGGCTTTGCATCGTCATGACTTATCAAGCTATTGGGATCTGATGTTTACCACCCCCAGGTTGGATATGCGATATATCAGACGAAGAGACCAGACTGTACTGTAGTGTTACTGATTGGATTGGCAGGAGTATGAGCAGGCTTGCTTGTTAATCTTCTGATCGCTCAATATCCAGGTGGCCGTTACGTCTAACAGTATCGCTGACGGCTGTGGGTGACTGATATGATCACCACCTACTGCTGGCGTATTGACGAGTCTTTAGAATCCTCCACAGAGGTTTCCTGGCTCAGGCGAAACGATGTAAGAGCACATATGTGATATGTGCGGGACCGAGATTAATACGTGTAGATACCGTATTCTATTCTCGCGATTTGTATTATCGGTCAGTTATATGTGATATAGCCGGGTTATCGAATCAAGTGTTGATTCGATAAGTTGATGCACATGATATTAGTCAGTTATATATGATATAGCTGGATTATTAAATCTAGTGTTGATTTAATAATTTAATGTATAATTATATATTTGATAAATTAATTTACATTAACTAATATTAGCTCACTTAAGCATTTCTTTTTCTCACTTGTGTGAACTTAATATATATGTGATATATATTATTGTGTCATGCTAGTTGCTACATGCAACATGGGTGTATGAGACTTAAACCATGCTTATCATAATGAAGGGTTTTATTTATTTAAAGTAAATCAAAATTTGTTAGAAATGAGTCATATGGTTTAAGCTTAGTGGAAGCTTGTAGAACCATTGACTTAGTCCACTAATTTTGTTTTATTTGAGATATTTATTAACCTAACCATTATTGTTAGCCATGGTTTAGTCTCTACAAGAGTTATATGAGATATTTCTCACCCATGGTTTCTATTCAACACTTGCTTCTCTCCATGGTTGCTTTTCTTCATCTCCTTCCTCAAGCTCTCTAGCTTTTTTCGAGGTGAAGTGTAACATTTCAGAAAATATAAAATATTATTTCTGGAAATTTAATATTAAAATAATATATTTCGTGAAAACTATTCGAATTGCGAATAGGGATTTTTCGTAAGATGGTATAAGTATATGCCAATATTTGGAAATCTATCGGAGATTAAAACGATTTATTTATTTTAATGATATATATCGGATTTTAGGTCAAATCCGTGTTTTTCATTTTTCCGTGACTTATGCACTGTGTCATGTGCATGTTGTGTTTTTTGTTGTGACTTGTGAGTTTGTGAGATTTAAAAGAGAAGAGAATGAGAAAAGAGAAGAAAAGAAAATCAAAGAAAGAAAGAGTTTGAGTGTGAAAAGAGTTATGGATAAGAAACAAAATAGATATTTGTGTGAGAGAGTGAGTGTAGGGGGAGATATTTGTGAGAGGGAGTGAGTCTCTTCTTCATAATTCTTCAAGTCTCATTCATCTCACTACCCGCTTTGCCTCATCTCCAATCCCTTGCCAAAACCATATGCAACCTTCACATAAAACATGCACAAACCTATTCTAAACCCTTAGAACCCTTCAAGTTTGGATTTTGAAGACTTTGGGCAACTCAAGATTTTTCCCAAGTTGCTAATGAGGTAATCCCTTCACTTTAGATATGTATTTGTGTTAAATATCGTATTTTAGTTTAGAATTTGAGTTAAATGGGATATGTGATCTTAGAAAATTACAAGTTGCTGTTAAGTGGTTAATTGAGGTTTAGTGGGTGTTTTCAAGACCTTAGAGATTGATTTAGAGACCTCGAAATGAGTTTAGAACCCGATACATGAACTTAGAAACTTTCCGTATCGGTTTTGTGACATTCTTAGAGGTCTACAAGGAATTTGGAGCAACCCGGGACCTTTATAAAATAATCAAAAATATAAATTACCCTAGTTAGACCAATAGGAGACCACCACGAAAAGACGAGGCCCAAATTCCAAGGTGGCTCCGGCCTAGCTGGTTACTGTAGCCATTAGGTCGGTTACTGTAGCAGTTTTGGTGTTGGGGTTTTGGCTGTAGCTCACATACCTTATAACATAGCTACTGTATTTTTCTTTTTGTCCCAGATTACATGAGCCAAAATTTAGGAGCATATTAGGATGGTTTTGGGTTGTGTTTTCCGTATTTTGAAATTCTTGGTTTTAATATTAGTTATGGATTTGGTCGTTTGATGTTTGTACGTCAACGACGAGTGTTGTTTGGTTGTTTTTGCATGCGTAGGCTATATGTTCTAACCTATGAGCGCACCGTGTGCCGTTTATGTTTTCCATATTTGGTTTTCATAACGTGGCGATATGTGTTGATTTGTAGGTACTTTCGCGTGGATTCCGAGACGACGAAGCACATCAACTACGGCTGAACAAGGAGTTCCATATGTGAGTAGATTTATATCTATGGTGGAAATCGGGTGGATGGCGTATAGTACCCCCGCAATTATAATGGAAACCGATATTTATAGAATATGGTTAAGGGAGCCATGTTAGGAACTTATGGATATAGTTAAAGAATTAGTAGGAGACAAGATATACGACGACTTAAGGTTATAGTGTATGGTTTAGTGTGACATGATATGATAGAAAGGATGTCTCGAATTGATATATAAGGATGTGAAACGTGAATGTGAATCACGATATATATATATATATGTATATATATATATGTAATAGGAGAGAATAAGTGTGAGATTTAGAGTAGCATGATTGAGATCGATAATTACGACATGAGATTAATAAGATAGAATGTATATGTAAGATGACTTGATGTGATGAAAATAGTATGCGATGAGATATGAAATGAGATGCATAAGGATATGACATGAGATCAATGAATATGATAAGATTGAGATGGATGTGTTATGAGATCGGTAAAACGAGATATTTATATATAATTATGATAATAATGAGTGATATGTCGTACGAGACTTAGATCCGTACCCTCATTATTGTATAGGTTGATAGAATCCCTAATTGTTTAATGCCTTCGTATGATGGATTACCGTATGTGATGAGTTTTACCTGATGATTGATCCATACCCTAGATTAGAGGATGTCGTACGATGGATTGTACCGTGCGTGATGTTGTGAGGCTGGATGCCAATTGACAGATTCACCGACTCGGATAGGTTATAGATATTTAATCCCTGTCTACACCGCTTAGTTTAGCCTTTACGTAGATGTTGGATTAGATACGTGTACCTATTAGTATTGCGCTTACGATTTACTTGCTACTACGTTCTTGATATTCTCATTTCATTATATATATACCTGTGCTAGTACACCTACACCATTATCGATGATGCGTATGTTACACTTACACAGATTTGCCGGCTCACACACTCTCTTCATCGATAATTTCTATGTTACTTACACAGTAGAGTTTCTACATCATGCTATGATATATTGCTATGCTCACATCATTATGCTATGTTTCATGATATATTGTTATGCTCACATCATTATGCTATGTTGCATGATATACTTGCTATGCTCACATCACTATACTATGTCGTATGATATACTTGATATGCCCACATTTCTGTTCTATGTTTGCATACATCATGCTTTATGATTATACGCATTGAGATGCTGTTTTCATGAGATTCTGGATTTGAGAACCGTGGTTATATTTAAAAAGAAAGTATGTATTGTTTTAAAAACCCGGTTTCTCTCGATATGATATTTCGAGACGTCCACCGTGAGTTTTCTCGGTTCTGAGACTTGTATTAGAAACCAGATTCGAGGAGCGGTAGGCACCGTCTGCAGGTACATGGTGGACCCGGTATGGTACCCCGGGGCAAGAAATGATTTTTGTGGTGTAGACAATGAGCCTGGCGGAGGGAGCACTACTTACTGGTGATTGTATAAAGCTCGGCGGATATCCGAAGGATACCGTTTTGGAGTTATGATATGAGCTGGATATGAGGACCGATATGAGGATGAGGCGCCTGAGATGAGATAGATATGAGGGCCGATATTAGTATGCGGGGCCTGAGATATGAAGATTTACATGTCGAAGCTGGACATAGGTTTTCATGATGTATCGAGTGTCGGTGTTGGACACTCAGGTTCCCTGATTTTGATGTGTCGTTGATGGACACACGTGGTTGATATCCTCATATACGTATATATACAGGCTTATGTTTTCATGATGTTCGAGTGTCAGTGTGGAACATTCAGGTTCCATGATTTTGATGTGTCATTGATGGACACACGTGGTTGATATCCTCATATATATATACATGCTTATGTTTTCATGATGTTCGAGTGTCAGTGTGGAACACTTAGGTTCCATGATATTTTTTGTGTTGTTGATGGACACGTGGATGATATCCACATGCATATAAGCATATGATGTCAGATGTTTATTTATATATATCATTGCATTGACTCGATTGTTGACATATAGGCATACTTGGTCACCCTAGATATCATAGTATTACCTTCAGGATATAGTGACCTAGGAAATTGTTGTTTTATTCGATTTCAAATTCCTGATGTTTTCTACTCACGAGTTGCCAACTCACCCCCGTTGTGCCACAGTTCTTGCAGGTTTGACCGGTTGGGATCAGTTACGGTATTGCTGGCACACAACTTCTTCCATGGTGCTTTGCTTTGGTAGGTGGGACACATGTCGGATCATGCCCACTCTCGTACTATTATATTTTATTGTATCTAGATAAACTCCATCACGTCAAATCAGAGACTATAATTGTATATTGGTAGACCTAGTCAGACTTGGGTTTTGCGAGACTTAGAGTGATGGGTTTTGATCGCTTTTCTTGAGTTTTGATGTCTTGCTTCTTTATTAGTTCTTTCTGGGTTGATTCTTCGCCGTTGGGCGTCGTATATATATTATTGTGTGGTTGTGATTCCGCCTGTTGGCGAAGAGCTATCTTCCGCTTGGGGATGCCTATATATTGTTGTATATATGTTTTTGGATCAAAATATACAAGGGAGGTGTTGTCCAAATTTTAAAAAACAAAACTTGACTTCATTATACCTTATTTCAAAACTGCACCCTCACTATTTTCCGCAAAAAGGTTTAGATTTTCTGGGCTTTGGCTTACTTGATTTACGACACGCCTTTAGACGTTGCGTAATTTAAGTGCCGGTTACGTACTAAATTACAGGTCGTAACAAAGTTGCTATCAGAGCGTTAGGTTTAACTTTGGTTTGAGTCTGGGTTTGACTATGCAGAGTCTAGGGCATATATATTTCGGAACCTAGGCTTGTGTCACGACCCGAAAAGTACGGAACATGACTGGCACTCAAATTATGAAACGTCTCGAGGCGTACGTAATCTAAGTAAGCCAAAACCCAGAAATCAAAACCAGTTAAAGCAGTAAAGTGAAGGAAAAACCAATTTAAAGAAAGTACTTTTAATAGCATAAGCCGAATTATGCGTTTTGAAAACATTAAGTCATTTCTGAAAATTTCGGCAGAGTTTCCTTTGTAAAAACTGGCCCCAAACGGGGTACAGCATGAATAGTATACAAAAAGAATAAAGGCATCCCCAAGCGGGAGCTAGCCCTTCATCAATCGACGGGCACAACCATGCAAGCAATATAATATACAACACCGAAGGGCGGGAATCAAAACTCAAAAGGAAACTCGAATCAGCATGAAAAACCCGTAATAAAACAACGCGCGACTCTAAGGTCGAAATAATACACTGGTCTTCTATCTCTATCAAATATACAAGTCTGGTTGATGGAGTTTACTAGATACAACTGAATATAAATTTAAAATACAAGGGTGGTCATGAAGCAAATGAAACAACCTACCAAAGCAATCACCTGGAAGGAACAGTGCGCCAGCAAGGCCGCAACGAAACCTGTACGGCAAAACCTGCAAGGAACTGTGGCACAACGGTGGTGAGTTGCCAACTCATGAGTAGAAAATATCAACTAGCAGAAATCGCATGTATAACGCAATCCTGGATCATACGATCAGTAATATCCTCAAATAGTAATAATAAGGCCTGGAGCAATATAATGGTAAGGGTAAACATCTATCCCTAAGTGTAATACCAAGTACTCGTGTCAGTGCCTCAGATAACTACATGTCAATAATTTGATGTACAAATGTCAGGCAACAATATGTCACTAAAATGATGTGCAATGCATATAATGAGAATAGAGTACATAATGAATCGAAGAACTATTTTCATGATGTTTCGAGTGTCGGTGTTGGACACTCAGGTTCCATGATTTTGATGTGTCGTTGATGGACACACGTGGTTGATATCCTCATATACAAATATATACAGGCTTATGTTTTCATGATGTTCGAGTGTCGGTGTGGAACACTCAGGTTCCATGATTTTGATGTGTCGTTGATGGACACACGTGGTTGATATCCTCATATATATATATATATACATGCTTAGAATTTCATGATGTTCGAGTCTCAGTGTGAAACACTTAGGTTTCATGATATTGTTTGTGTCGTTGATGGACATGTGGATGATATCCACATGCATATAGGCATATGATTTCAGATGTTTATTTATATATGTCATTGCATTGACACGATTGTTGACATATAGGCGTACTCGGTCACCCTAGATATCATAGTATTACCTTCAGGATATAGTGACCTAGGAAATCGTTGTTTTATTCGATTTCTACTTGCTGATGTTTTCTACTCATGAGTTGGCAACTCACCCCCGTTGTGCCACAGTTCTTGCAGGTTTGACCGGTTGGGATCAGTTGCGGTATTGCTGGCACACAGCTTCTTCCATGGTGCTTTGCTTTGGTAGGTGGGACACATGTTGGATCGTGCCCACACTCGTACTGTTATATTTTATTGTATCTAGTTAAACTCCATCACATCAAATCAGAGACAAGAATTGTTTATTGGTAGACCTAGTCAGACTTGGGTTTTGTGCGAGACTTAGAGTGATGGGTTTTGATCGCTTTTCTTGAGTTTTGATGTCTTGCTTCTTTATTGGTTCTTTCTGGGTTGATTCTTCGCCGTTGGGCATCGTATATATGTTATTGTGTGGTTGTGATTCCGCCAGTTGGCGAAGAGCTATCTCCCGCTTGGGGATGCCTATATATTGTTGTATATATGTTTTTGGATCAAAATATACAAGGGAAGTACTGTCCAAATTTTTTTCAAAAAAAACTTGACTTTATTATACCTTATTTCAAAACTGCACCCTCACTATTTTCCGCAAAATGGTTTAGATTTTCTGGGCTTCGGCTTACTTGATTTACGTCACACTTCTAGACGTGTAATTTAAGTGGCGGTCACGTGCTAAATTACGGGTCGTGACAAAGTTGGTATCAGAGCGTTAGGTTTAACTTTGGTTTGGGTCTGGGTTTGACTATGCATAGTCTAGGGCGTATATATTTCAGAACCTAGGCTTGTGTCACGACCCGAAAAGAACGGAACATGACCGGCACTCAAATTATGAAACGTCTCGAGGCGTACGTAATCTAAGTAAGCCAAAACCCAGAAATCAAAACCAATTAAAGCTGTAGAGTGAAGGAAAAACCAATTTAAAGAAAGTAGTTTTAATAGCATAAGATGAATTATGCGTTTTGAAAACATCAAGTCATTTCTGAAAATTTCGGCAGAGTTTCCTTTGTAAAAACTGGCTCCAAATGGGGTACACCATGAATAGTATACGAAATGAATAAAGGAATCCCCAAGCGAGAGTTAGCTCTTCGTCAATCGACGGGCACAACCACGCAAGCAATATAATATAAAACGCCGAAGGGCGAGGATCAAAACTCAAAAGGAAACTCAAATCTGCATGAAAAGCCATAATAATACAACGTGCGACTCTAAGGTCGAAATAATACACTGGTCTTCTATCACTGTCAAATATACAAGTCTGGTTGATGGAGTTTACAAGATACAACTGAATATAAATTTAAAATACAAGGGTGGTCATGAAGCAAATGAAACCACCTACCAAAGCAATCACCCGGAAGGAACAGTGCGCCAGCAAGGCCGCAACGAAACCTGTACGGCAAAACCTGCAAAGAACTGTGGCATAACGGGGGTGAGTTGCCAACTCGTGAGTAGAAAACATCTACAAGCAGAAATCGCATGTATAACACAATCCTAGATCATACGATCAGTAATATCCTTAAATAGTAATAATAAGGCCTGGCACAATATAATGGTAAGGGTAAACATCTATCCCTAAGTGTAATACCAAGTACTCGTGTCAGTGCCTCAGGTAACAACATGTCAATAATATGATGTACAAATGTCAGGCAGCAATATGTCACTAAAATGATGTGCAATGCATATAATGAGAACAGAGTACATCATGAATCGAAGAACTGTTTTTCTTTATTTAATGAGATTTCTGTATGTATATAAATTGAGATATCATCATACGAAATCAACATAGAATCCGTGTCCAGCATCGACACAAAACATAAATCCTCATATCTCAGGCAGCCGTATCATTTGCGGGATCGGCCCGCGGGCTCTGGCAGAACGAATCAGCCTGTATCCATCTCATGACTTCGGCCGGTATCCTCCGGATAACCGACGAGTCCAAATAATATCAACGGTAGGTAGTGCCCCCTGCCAGGCTCATCATCCTCTATGAAATCACTCTCTCCTCGGGGTACCTCACCGGGTCCACCATGTACCCTGAGACGGTTCATCCAACTCCTCGAATCGGGTCTCGAAAACCATCTCAGAACCGAGAAAACATCATGGTGGACAAAACTCATCATATCAAGGAAAACCGCATTTTTCTCTTTAAAATACATCATCAGTTATAAAACTTTCACATGCGGTTTCCAAATCCAGAAAATCTTAAGATGGATCTGAAAACATTAAATCACCATGTCAATAAAAGTGAAAACCGACATAATGTCCATAATACTGCATAACCAATGAATATATGTATGCATCTTATATCATGCAATGAATGCAATAGTTAAACTAGCATATGAAAGCTATAACATATTGCAACTATCAGCTAACAGGCTATGTCAATGAAATAGTATTTCCTAAGTGTACGTGACATGGCAATTACCGATGATGATGTGTGTTAGCCGGCAAGCAAGTGTATGTGGAGCATACGCATCATCGATAATGGTGCTGGTGTCCTGACAGCATGATTTCATAATAATTACAGATAACATATGTATAAGCATGTAATGCGATGCAACATCCTGAAAATACAGAAAGTGATATAGTAGCAGCAACATGAAGAATAAACCTACCCAATATACGAGTCATTCAGTTTTAGTATTTAAAATATTCACGATTCACTGCATTTGAAAACAGGTATGACTCGAGCCAAGTCAAAAGGGTAATGAAATCCACCTAGTCTGAGTCGATCTATATATGTCTAGTAGTCGGTGATCTCGCCTCAATAGTATCACGTACGATACAATATACACATATGACATTCTCGAGTCAAGAGTGCGGATCTAACATCATAATTATATTTCGTACGGCATCCCAAATCTGGGTACGGGTCAAATATCATATTTATCTGATCACTCATCCGATATCTTATCATCACATATCACGAATAGGGGGTATTGATCTAAGTCTAGTACAATACTAATATCATCAACATATATGTACGCGTGTGTGTGAAAACACTTCGCCTAAAGATCCGCTATAACATCATGTCGTATCTGTAGGGTTACTAGGCACAGTCATAAGGTTCTACAAGGCATCAACCATGCCCGATTTAAATTTTTCATGTGCCGAACAACCCTAACCAAGATCTTAGACTAGAGATTAGGCAAAACAAAGCAAGTAAACAACTTTACTTCTAAGAGTTTGGGATTACAACCTTTGTAGTCCGTTCCTTCACTTCTAAAGCTCCGTGTTGAGGTCCCATCGCTGCGATCATCGAGTACCCAGACTCTAGAGAGGCTCCATGAAGAGAAAGATGCAATCTTGTTTCTGATCTTCAATAACAAAGATGATCTACCTTGAAGAAACTCAAACCCAAGCTCTTTCTTTGCTAATCAAGTATTAGCAAAGTAAACACCCTAATCTAAGTGGCAAGAATAGATGATGATGATGAAGTAGGAATTTATCTCTCATTTGTTTTCAATTTCTCACTCATTTTCATCACACATGAAAAAGCTAGAAAGCTTTTCATCAAAAAAATAAGGAAGAAAAAGAAGAATCTCTTTTGTGATGAATAATGAAACTTGTGTATGAGGTTATAAATGCAACCATGGGTAAAGAATGAAGACTTAACCCATGTAGAGAATTAACCATGGTGAAGGGTTTGGGTTTGGTTAATAAATATCTACATAATATCTTTACAAAATATCTTTGCTTAAAAACAAAAACAAAGCTTCTAGAAGCTTCAAGAAAGCTTAACCCTAATCCAAACCCTAACCATGTTTAAACTCCATAATACATGTTGCATTTGTATGCTTAACTTGTTACAATATTATATATCACATATATAATATATTTTGTAACAAAATAAAATAATACAATTAACATATATCACATATATATCAATGTATTACCCGGGTGAGAAAAAGAATCTTTAAGTGAGCTTATACTAGTTAATGTAATTTAATATATCAAATATATAATTATACATTAAATTATCGAATCAACACTTGATCCGATAATCCTGCTATTTCACAAATAACTGACTAATATAATCTGTATCATTTCATCGAATCAACACTTGATCCGATGACCTGGCTATATCACATATACCCGGCCGATATCTCATATCGTGAGAATCTAATACGGTATCACATACACGTATTGTTCTCGGTCCCGAACATATCACATATGCGCTCCTACTCCGTTTTGCCTGAGCCAGGAAACCTCTGTGTAGGACTCTAAAGAATCGTCAATACGCCGGCAGTAGGTGATGATCATATCAAACACCCACAAGCTGCAAGCGGTCAGCTAAACGTAACAGCTACCCAGGTATTGAGCAATCAGAAGATCAACAAGAAAGCTGTACATTCTCCCATGAATCCAACCAGTAACACTACCGTACAGTCCGGTCTCTTCGTCTGATATGTCGCATATCTCGCCTAGGGGTGGTAAACGTCAGATCCTAGTAGCTTGATAAGTCGTGTCGATATGAGGTCTGTAACAGTTCGAGAAACTACTGATAACACTTACCAGTAAATCTCAGCAACCCTGGCCAGGGATTTCCAGTTATAGCCAATCGAACACAGCACAACATCAACTCCCTATACCGGGAGCGACGAAACCCCTCCTATCGCTCATTGCCTCCATGTGATTCGGGACTGTACCCAAAAGCCACCATTTTGTACGCCCCCTTGGACGTGGTATGATGGAAATCAAAGCACAGTGGGAATCAAACAAGACTCTATGACGATCTCGGGTCTACAGACTAACCTGTACCAGTGTCACCAGAGAACTACCATCTGACGTGAGGTATAATACCATCTGGGAGTTCTCGGCGAGTCCGTCCAGTGTACCCAGTCTCCACTGAGCACCCGTATACCTTCTCTGATGCCAAACACCAATGGATATGGGATCATCCATCGCCCATCATATGGGTCAAGAAGCACATACGCTAGTCTACTCTGGAGTATCGATGCCCTGTCTCGGCACTCCCATGACTAGGAACACTTGAAGGATGTACTTGGAGACTACACTGTCCCCACTAGTATGATCTGCATCATAGTCCTGGTAGTCAAGTACTCATCCTATGGGCTTTATCAACATATATCATAGAGACAATCATAGTACATGTTAAGATAAAGAGTAACCAGATAGCATACTATCATGTCGAGCAAGAAAGTCCTCCCTATATATGTCCAAGCATCCACTACAATATACAACGTATGTACAGTAATAGCCTCTAGGGCATACATATAACTAACAATCTCCCATTTGCACTAGGGCCATCTTTTGTAGTATCTCATACCCAACAATAAGCTGTGGTTGAAGTATCACATACTCAACCATCCCATAAAAGTCTCTACTGGGAAATAGTCCATTGTGAGTGGATCCACGCTGTTGTCCTCTGTGTCTACTCTCCTAATCTCGATCTCCCTGGAGATCAACCATCTCCATGATCTAGCGATACAGCCTAACAATATGTCTGGATCTCTGATGGGACGGGGGTTCCTTGGCATAAGCCACAACTCCATTGTCGCACAATGGTAGGAACGAAATTCATCTCATGAACTCATATATATCCAGACTGCCTCTTTGGTAGCATCCTTGGTAACGATGTATCTTTCCTTTAATTGTCTAGTAAGTCACGGTATCTAGCTTGGAACTCTTCTAACATACCGTCCCTCCACTGAGGGTAAAGACAATGCCTGCGACTGACATTCAGTCGTCTTTATCACCCTGGAACCTTTCCAATGATTCTCCCCAGGATCGATTGATACCATCTCACTACAACTAGTGAGAATCTTAGCATCCAATTAGATCTATCTCATAGATCCAAAACTCAGGATTTAGGAGGTATCACCTTGATCCTATAAAGAATCTTTGTGATAAGAGGAGATTGACCGAGCGTAGCATAGGAAACTTCTTCCCTTTCAAGAGTATGTCATCCACGTACTATACGAGGATCACCACCATACTCCCTACTACTTTTTTGTATATACTTGGTTCATCTACCATTTTGATGAAGTTAAACTCTTTGACTAGCACATCAAAACAGACATTCCAATTCCGCGATGCCAGATTTATCCTATAAAACATCTTGCTCACATTTCCTCTGCTCCCATTGTCTACGAAGCCCTCTGGCTGTGTACTTATAGACGCTCTCTTCTAAATCATCATTTAGAAAAGTTGTCATGACACCCAACCACCAGATATCGTAGTCATGGTATGTAGCCGTGGCAAGTAGGATCTGGACGGACTTAAGCATAGCTTTGAAAGTCTTAACTTTTCCATGTACACCAAGTAATCTTCTCAAGATATACTTGCTCCTGATGGGGATTTAACCCTTCAGATAAAGCAACCAAAGTCCATACTTTGTTGGTGTATAAGGATTCCATCTCAGATCACTAAGAATCCAGCCATTTTCACAGAGTCCTCACTCCTGATGGCCTGCTCGAAACTAGGTGGGTCATCATCTCATGATGCAATCCTCTCTCCCACTGTTATAGAGTAACCAAAGTATCTCTCAGGTGGATGAGGTACCCTACCATATCGGCGGAGAGGCTGAGCTTCGTTGGAAACTATTGAATCCTCCGGGTTTACCAAATCATCAGCTGCAGTTTGTATAGCTGGAACTCCTTCCAGTTCTACCTCATAACCACTAATTTCTTCACAAGAAATTCCCTTTTTCCTCAAAAAGTGGTATTCCAAGAAATAAAATATCTTTTGTTCCTCGGTGTGGTAGAAAATATTCCCTTGCGAATGCTTGGGATATCCAACAAACTTCCACAGAACTGACCTTGCCTCGAGCTTGTCCGGATTTTGCTTTTGACATAGGCCGAACAACCCCAAATCTTAACATCTTTAAGAGATGGGCTCTTCCCATACCATATCATATATGGAGTAGTAGGTATCTGATTTGGTTGGAACCCTATTCAATAGGTATGCAACTTCTTAAGTGCATAACCCCAAAAGAAAATAGGCAACTCAGTAGTACTCATCATAGAGCACACCATATCACATAGGGTGTGATTGCTCCGCCCCGATACACCGACGTGCTGTGGTGTAAACGGAGGAGTAATGCTGAGAAAGAATCTCATTCTCCTTTAGAATAGTCCAGGAATTCCTAGCTCAAGTATTCTCCTCCTTGATCTCATCAAAGGACATAATACTTATACCCGTTTTTGGTTCTCTACTTCTAAATTATATTCTGTGATTATCTCAAAAGTTTCGGACTTATGTTTCAACAGGAACATTGTAAGTCCACGTTGCCCACCCAGGTACTTGCGGGAGGCGGAAAACGGAATAAAAATCGAATTTTTATGAGCTTAGGCAACATGGACTAGACAAAGAAGGATCTTTGCTAAACAAAAACAAGCTAAAGCTACCTAGAAACTAGCTAAGTGCTAGAAAGGTTATACCTTGGGCTTTATGTCCTTCTCTCCTTGCTCCTTAGAGTGGTGGGAGGAGGTCACCTTAGTCGTCTTCTCACGTCGAAGAAAGATCCACCCGAAAGCCTCGACCTTTGGCTTCAACTCCAAGCTAGAAGTAACTAGGGTGCAAGAAGTGCTAATACTTGAACCCTAGATGAGAGTAGAGATTATCAAGAAAGGGTTTTTCTCAAGCTCAAGTGTTTCTCAACACATGAGAGGGGAGAGCTTGAGGGAGAGGAAGAACAAGAGAGAGAAAGTAAATGATAGAATGAGAGAATAATATGAAGCATTCTCTCATATATGTGAATTATTGTAATTAGATAATTAGTGAGATAATTGTCATGGCTAAATCAAGACATGACCATTATCATTTCATTTTTAATGCAAATTGCAAGGATCAAAGAGCATCTTCCAAATGAAATGATGATGGTCAAAGTGTCAACAAGGTCAACAAGTCAAGGTGGGTCAAATGGTCAACAACCATACCCATGCACAATTATTAAACTAATATCAATTAACAATAATACACACATAAGCATTAGGGTTAATAAAATGACAATAGTCATTAACCCTAATCAAAGTCCTCTCCCTCTGTCTCAAGCAACTGTGCATACGCACCCGTATTCATGATCCGAGGAACACGAATACAACGAGAAAAACCAATCCCAAATCATATACTAGGATCCGGCTTAAACCAAAGCCCGCTAGTATAAGCTGTCCGGACAGCAAACGTGCACAAGTGCGCGGATGTGAACGAACCCTGTCGCAAAACCATGCGACCTCTACTCATTTTGCCTAAAGGCGAATAGCTCTCTGTGTGGGACTCTAAAGACTCGACACTACGCTGGCAGTAGGTTTAACCACAGACCACAAGCGGCCCTAGCTGTATGTAACGGTCCCCAGGTAGAAGTCGATAAGAAGACTGACGAGGTGAACCCCATCTGAACTCCTACTGAGCCTGTATGTGACAATCTCCGTACAGTCCGGACTGTTCGTCTGATACATCGCATGGCGGGCCTAGGGGGGCGGTGACCGTCAGTCCCCTAATAGCGGTACAAGTCGTGTCGGAGTGTAGCCCAGAACACCCTGAGATAACACTGGAAACCTACCAGTATATCTCGCTTGCCCTGGCCAGGGACTACTCATGTAAACACTCTCCTGGACACAGCGTGATTTCAACCCCCAATACCGGGAGAGACGAATCCTGTCTAACCGTCACTGCCTCCAAGTGCTTCGGGACTGCACCCAAAAACTACCTGTTTGCACGACTCCTTTGAGCCGTGGTAGGGTAGTAATCAAAGTGCAGTGGGAACACACTCGAGGCGAAGTGACAGTGTCAAGTCAGCGGACTAAGCTGTACTCATGTCACCTGGGAACTGATAACTGACGATAGGTATAATACCAACCAACAGTTCCCGACGAGTCATGTCCAGTGTACTCGTAACTTAACTAGCACCCGCATACTATCTCAAGTACGACGTACTGACGGCTGTGGGACAGACCGTCTCCCACGCTGGGATGAGAAGCGCATACGCTAGTCTACTCCAGAGTATCGATGCCCTGTCTCGATAGTCCAACGACTAGGGACCTGTATAAGGATGTGCTTATAGATCACCCAGCTCCCACGAGTGTGAGCGCCATCACAACGCTGGTAATCAAGCAAAGATCCTAAGGGTTCTACTAATATGTATATCAGCGATATGCTAAAAGAAACACATGCACATATTAAAGCAGAGACAAACCAAGTAGCATACTACCATTTCGAGCAAGATCGTATATACAACTGTGAATATCCCAAGCTTCCATCAAGTAATATACAAACTAGTATGATACAGTAATGGCCTCTAGGGCATATACACTAACAATCTCCTACTTGCACTATGGGCATGTACTGGCGTATCGAAGACCTATCATCTCGATCAGCCGCTCGAACTGAGTCGGGGGCAAGGCCTTGGTGAATGGATCTGCTGTGTTATCTTCTGAAGCAACCCTCCGAACCTCGATCTCCTGGCGATCCACGATCTCCCTGATCAGGTGATACCGCCTTAAGATGTGTCTGGATTTCTGATGGGACCTGGGTTCCTTCGCTAAAGCTATAGCCCCGTTGTTGTCGCAATACAGAGGTATTGGGTCAACAATGGACGGAACCACCTGAAGTTCTCTCAAGAACTTCCTCATCCAGACAGTTTCTTTTGCGGCATCAGATGCAGCGATGTATTCCGCTTCCATAGTCGAGTCAGCAACGGTTTCCTGTTTGGAGCTCTTCCAACACACCGCCCCTCCATTGAGGGTAAAGAAAAAACCCGACATGGACTTGGAATCATCCTTGTCACTCTAGAAATTGGAGTCAGCAAAGGCCTCAATCTGCAGGTCTTTTCCGCCATAAACCAAGAACATCTCCTTAGTCCTTCTCAGGTACTTTAGAATGTTCTTTACTGCTATCCAATGTTTCTCCCCAGGGTTTGACTGATACCTGCTTACCACACTCAGTGCATAAGCCACATCCGGTTTGGTACACAACATCGCATACATTATGTAAGTCTATGCTACCTCTCCCGGTACTTTCGGGCATGCGGAATTTGATAAAAAACTATTTTTATAGAGGTGGTAACATGGACTTAAAACCCAGATCTTTGTTAAACATCTAACTAACAGCCTAACTAGGAGTCATTAACTACTCGGTTAGGGGGTTTATACCTTGCTTGTCTTGAACTCCTTCGTCTTCAAGCTCCGATGGTGGTCCGGATCGGCTTCTTCCCGTCGTCTCCTTACGCCGAAAATAGATCCACCTGAAAGCTCCAACCTTTGGCTCCTTCTTCGAACTTTGAAGAAACTAGTTCACTCGGTTTGCTAAACCTTATGAACTAGAGTGAGTAGAGAAGAGTTTGTATGGGATTTTATCTATGGTTCTTGGTTCTCAACTCATGAGACAAGTGAACCATAGAATCAAGAGAGGGAGCAAGAGGAATAGGGTGAGAGCAAGAGTATGAGAGCTCAAGAACAAGAGAGAGAATGAGCAAGTGAGAATGAGCCTCTCTTTTGTCTTTCACCCTCTCATAATCCAAAACAATGATAACATATCATATCAATCAAGTGTTATGTGATGGTTTAAGCAACTATAGCCATATCATTTCATGCACTCATTTTGCACAAAAGAGCAAGCAAGCAAAAGTCTTTGCCATGAAATGATAGCTATGGTTATCATGATGGTCAACTAGTCAAGCCTAGTCAACCGGTCAACAAAGTCAACAAGTCAACAAAAGTCAACAAGTCAACAAAGTCAACAAGTCAACAACCATGTCACCATAATACTTAATTAATATAATTTTTAATCACATATCATATTCTCATTAGGGTTGAGCAAAAAGTCAATAGTCAACGGTCAACTGTCAACAACCCTAATGAGAATCCTCTGCCTCTGTCTCCCCGTCAACTGTGCATACACACCCGCATCCGCGTTCCGAGGAACACGAATGCAAACTGGATAAATCCAATCCCAAAGGGTACACTAGGATCTGGCTTAAACCAAAGCCCGCTAGTGTAAACTGTCCGGACACTGTACGTGCACAAGTGCACGGATGTGACCGAACCCTGTCACAAAACCATGCGACCTCTACTCTTTTGCCTAAAGGCGAAAAGCTTTTTGTGTGGGACTCTAAAGACTCGACACTACGCTGGCAGTGGGTTTAACCACAGACCGCAAGCGGCACTAGCTGTGCGTAACGGTCCACAGGTAATGCCGACAAGAAGACTGACGAGGCGAAACCCATCTGAACTCCTACTGAGCCTGAATGTGACATTCTCCGTACAGTCCGGTCTGTTCGTCTGATACATTGCATGGCGGGCCTAGGGGGCGGTAAACGTCAGTCCCCCAATAGCGGTACAAGTCATGTCGGAGTGAAGCCCAAAACACCCTGAGACAACACTGGAAGCCTACCAGTATATCTCGTTTGCCCTGGCCAGGGACTACTCGTGTAATGGCTCTCCTAGACACAGCGCGATGTCAACCCCCAATACCGGGAGAGACGAATCCTGTCTAACCGTCATTGCCTCTAAGTGCTTCGGGACTGCACCCAACTACCACCTGTTTGCACGACTCCTTTGAGCCGTGGTAGGGTAGTAATCAAAGTACAGTGGGAACACACTCGAGGCGAAGTGACAGTGTCAAGTCAGCGGACTAAGCTGTACTCATGTCACCTGGGAACTGATAACTGACGATAGGCATAATACCAACTAGTCAGTTCCCGACGAGTCCTGTCCAGTGTACTCGTAACCCAACGAGCACCCGCATACTATCTCAAGTATGACGTACCGACGGCTGTGGGACAGACCGTCTCCCACACTGGGATGAGAAGCGCATGCGCTAGTCTACTCCGGAATATCGATGCCCTGTCTCGATAGTCCTGCGACCAGGGACCTGCATAAGGATGTGCTTATAGATTACCCAGCCCTACTAGTGTGACTGCCATCACAACGCTGGTAATCAAGCAAAGATCCTAATGGCTCCACTAATGTGTATAGGCGATATACTAAAATAAACACATGTACACATTGAAGTAGAAACAAACCAAGTAACATACTACTATTTTGAGCAAGATTGTATATACAAGGTGAATATCCCAAGCTTCCATTAAGTAATATACAAACTAGTATGATACAGTAATGGCCTCTAGGGCATATACACTAACAATCTCCCACTTGCACTAAGGCCATGTACTGGCGTATCGAAGACCTATCATCTCGATCAGCCGCTCGAACTGAGTCTGGGGCAAGGCCTTGGTGAATGGATCTGCAGTGTTATCTTCTGAAGCGACTCTCCGAACCTCGATCTCCTGGCGATCCATGATCTCCCTGATCAGGTGAAACCGCCTCAAGATGTGTCTGGATCTCTGATGGGACCTGGGTTCCTTCGCTAAAGCTATAGCCCCGTTGTTGTCACAATACAGAGGTATTGGATCAACAATGGACGGAACCACCTGAAGCTCTTTCAAGAACTTCCTCATCCAGACAGCTTCTTTTGCGGCATCAGATGCAGCGATGTATTCCGCTTCCATCATCGAGTCTGCAACGGTTTCCTGTTTGGAACTCTTCCAACACACCGCCCCTCCATTGAGGGTAAAGACAAAACCCGACATGGACTTGGAATCATCCTTGTCACTCTGGAAGCTGGAGTCAGCAAAGGCCTCGATCTGGAGGTCTTTTCCGCCATACACCAAGAACATCTCCTTAGTCCTTCTCAGGTACTTGAGAATGTTCTTTACTGCTATCCAGTGTTTCTCCCCAGGGTTTGACTGATACCGGCTTACCACACTCAGTGCATAAGCTACATCCGGTCTGGTACACAACATCGCATACATTATAGAGCCTACCGCAGAAGCGTAGGGTATAATAGACATGCGATCTCTCTCCAAATCAGTCTTGGGAGACATCTCTTTAGAGAGGGTGATCCCGTGACAAGCCGGTAGGTTACCGCGCTTGGAATCTTCCATACTGAATCTCTTCAGTATGGTGTCGATGTACCTGGACTGTGAAAGTCCTAATATCCTCTTGGATCTATCACGATGGATCCGGATCCCCAGGATGTATGAGGTATCACCCAGGTCTTTCATGGAGAACCTGTGTGACAAGAACCCCTTGACAGATTGTAGCATAGGAATGTCATTTCCTATTAAGAGAATGCCATCCACGTACAAAACGAGGAATACTACAGTTCTCGCTACAAATCTACAATAGATGCATGGTTCATCTGGATTTTTGATAAAGCCAAATTCCTTGACCGTCTCATCAAAACAGATGTTCCAACTCCGCGATGCCTGCTTTAGTCCATAGATGGACTTAAGCAACTTGCACACCTTTCCGCTGCTCCCACTCTGAATGAAACCCTCTGGTTGGTCCATATAGACACACTCCTCTAAATTTCCATTTAGAAAAGCGGTCTTTATGTCCATTTGCCAGATCTCATAATCGTGGAAGGCAGCAATGGCAAGAAGGATCCGAAAGGATTTCAGCATAGCCACTGGAGAAAAGGTTTCGTCATAGTCCAAGCCAGGTCTTTGACGGAAACCTTTTGAAACAAGTCTAGCTTTATAGGTCTCAACCTGTCCATCTACACCAATCTTCCTTTTGATGATCCACTTGCATCCTACGGGTTTTACCCCGTCTGGAGCAATGTCCAACGTCCATACTTTGTTGGTGTATATGGACTCCATTTCGGTCCGCATTGCATCCAGCCATTTTACTGAGTCAACGCTCTGAACGGCCTGCTGGAAGCTAGTAGGCTCATCATAATCTATGATGCAATCCTCTCTATCCCCGTCTATGAGAAAACCGTTGTATCTCTTGGGTGGATGAGACTGCCTACTACTCCTGCGGAGCGGCGTAGGAATGTCCTGTTCTTTTGAACCCTCTGGTTCCACTAAACTTTCAGTAATAGTCTGTGGTTCTGGAATTTCTTCCAGTTGTACTGCGCTCCCACTAATTTCCTTTTCTAAGAACTGGTGTTCTAGAAAGTGTGCATGACGAGAAACAAGGACTTTTTGTTCCTCTTCGCAGTAGAAGAAATATCCCTTGGAATTCTTTGGATATCCCACAAACTTACACAGTACTGAGCGTGCCTCGAACATGTCCGCATGCTGCTTTTTGACAAAAGCTGGACTTCCCCATGTCTTAATGAGATTAAGATGGGGTCTCTTCCCACACCATATTTCTTATGGTGTAGTAGGCACAGTCTTAGTAGGAACTCGGTTCAAAAGGTATGCAGCTGATTCTAGTGCATACCCCCAGAATGATCGTGGTAACTCAGCGTTACTCATCATGGACCGTACCATATCCAATAGGGTTCGGTTCCGTCTCTCCGATACACCGTTATGTTGCGGAGTGTATGGAGGAGTAAGCTGAGAGAGAATTCCACTCTCTTTTAAGTAATTCAGGAATTCGGCACTTAAGTATTCTCCACCTCGATCCGATCTTAGGATCTTGATACTTTTGCCGGTTTGTTTTTCTACTTCATTCTTATAATCCTGGAATTTTCCAAAGGCTTCGGACTTATGTTTCATTAAGAAGACATAACCGTACCTTGAAAAGTCATCCGTAAAAGTGATGAAGTAAGAATAACCGCTTCGCGCATGTGTAGACATTGGACCGCACACGTCGCTGTGTACGAGTCCCAAGAGCTCGCTCGCCCTTACTCCGTGTCCAGTAAACGGAGTCTTTGTCATCTTTCCTTTGAGACAGGATTGACAAGTGGCATACGATTGATATTCGAACGGATTCAAATATCCTTCTGTATGTAACTTCGTCAACCTTCTCTCATTGATGTGACCCAGTCTACAATGCCACAAGAAAGTCTGATTTATTTTCGGAGACTTTCTTTTGTGTGTATTCTGGACGTTGAAAATCTGTGGTTGGTTTAATACGTATATACCATTACTCAATGTACCTGACCCAATCAAAACTTGATTAAGGTGAATGTTTACAACATTACTTACAAACGCAAATTCATAACCTTCTTTAGAAACTAAAGATACAGAAATGATATTACAAGTTGCGTTGGGTACAAAAAAGCAATTACGCAAAACCAAAACATGTCCATCTGACATTCCCAGGTGATAGTCCCCCACGGCTTTAGCATTCATGCTAGCTCCGTTCGCAACTTTGAGGGTCATGTCACCTGCCTTCAAAACCCTACGGTTTCTCAACGCCTGTAATGAATTACAGATATGAGATCCTGATCCGGTATCCAATACCCAGGAAGTAGAGTTTATTGAAAGACAGTTTTCAATAACATACACACCTGAAGCTGAAGCTGCAACCTGCTTCAATTCCTGTGTTCTGGCTTTCCAAGCCCTGCAATCATTCTTCCAGTGTCCTTTCTTATGACAATAGAAGCATTCTTCCTTATCCACAAGCTTCCCCGCTTTCTTTGTTGCTTTTGCTTTTCCCTTCGTATCCATTTTACTAACACCGCCTCTTGGTTTGGCGCGGGCTTTCTTCTTCTTTCCCTTGGCTTTCGCCTTGGACCTAGAAGAAGATGATCCTCCTACAAACAAAGTGGATGTTTCCCTACCTTTCTGTAGGGTGCCCTCTGCGCTCCTCAGCATGTTGAGCTCTGAAAGTTCAACTTCCTTTTCTTGTAAGTTGAAGTTCAGTATAAACTGGGCGTAAGTGGAAGGAAAGGACTGGAGAACTAAGTCCGTATAGAGCTCACTCTCCAATGTGGTCCCTAGGTCCGCGAGCTCCTCAGTGTAGCTGATCATCTTTAGCACATGCTCTGTTACTGATGATCCGACGGCCATCCTTGCCGAAAATAACTTTTTCGACGCTTCGTATCTTGCGATACGAGATTGCTCTCCATACAGTTCTTTTGTATGAACAAATATGGATTCCAAGTCCATATTCTCGTGCCTCCTCTGATGTTCATTGTCCATAGAGGCAAGTACGAGGCATTTGGCCTTCGCTCTATCAATCTCCCAAGTCTTACGGATTTCCTTATCCGCGACGCTGGAAGTGGGACCAGGGACAGAGGGAGCTTTGGTGGTAAGAAGATACCCCAGCTTGTCGTAAGTGATTGCCATCTTGACATTCCTGAGCCAATCTTTGTAGTTTGACCCTGTCAGTATGTTTTTATCTAAAAGTAACTTAAGTCCAGTCATGTTGATTGGTCGCTGCAATTAGGAGAGAGAAGAAACACTCAGCTTGATGCTCTTGCAAGTTTAGAATGGTTTTTAGTTTGTCTAAACAGGATGGCTCCCACTGTTTCTCGAATCCCTCCTCAAACCAAAAAGGAAGAATTAGTCGGGATCAATCCCACCGCACAATACTTGCTTAACCGTTCAGCCAGGCCAGTGTCGGTACTTCGAGGGAGGTTTTCCAATGCTTTCGCGAAGTTCCTTAATTCAAGAACCTCTTTTCCATGGGGGCGTAGCCCCGCTAACACCTTTCTAGGCACCTACTAGATTTATAGCATTAATCGTTTAGTGAGAAATTTCCCGAGGAGTAGCATATACTCACAGTAGGATCGGGATCCAAATATCATCACGTGACGAAACTGAAGGAATCCTACCAGAATCATCACACTTCAAGTGGTATGCAAATCTAGCAAGTTTCAGTTCTTTTGAAACCCCCGATGTTGATTTTTGCCCCATGCTCTTATGAACTTGACTTTGGCCAAAATATCATAAGTCACATGTCAAGTTCTACCCGTCATTATCCAGGTTAATTTGGATCCATCCGTACCTACCCTTGACTTTGGCCAAAATGGCAGTACGACTGTCCCAAACCAACGCATCTATCTATGCTACACATGAATACCCAATAGCTACCAATCACTATGCCTTGACTTTGGCCAACATACACAGCTTGAATACTATTGACTATTCATGTGAAACGACGGAGGGCTACGAATGGTTTTGGCAAAACCGTGAACGTAGTGAACTTGATATAATCGATGGAACGAGATAGCTTTTAAAAGGAGTGGCTCAAGCTCCGCATTTAAAAGTTAGTTTTGAAAAGAACCGAGTGGTTTTTCGAAAGTGTTCCAACGATTTTAACTTGGTTTATTTTCTTGCATTAGTTCTTTTAATGCGTGATATTCTTGCATTAGTTCTTTTAATGCGTCCCATCATTTAATCCTACCATTGCAGAAAACAACCAAAATATGACGTACTCTTATGCCATTCGCATTCGCCACGGGGCCCCGTCATTACCCGTTAGGTTACTTAACTAACGACAGAGCGGGGGCTGGGCTAGCGCGGCTGTAAAACATAAGCAACGCCTAAATAATATCATATATAGATATATTGCATTGATAGACATTTCAGATCACAGATGAACACATTGGATATACTAGGAAGCTGCAATTCGTACGAGCCTGTAACGAAAAGCAGATTACACGGTCGCGGTGAATAGCCAAGACCCCACCCAAGACCCCTACGGGTGCGGCAAACTACCCGCCAAGTACCCGAAGCGGAGCAACCTCCCTCATCCCTGTGAGTAGGCCACTCGGCACTTCGGCATACCCGGTAGTTTGTGCACCCCCTTCATGGGTCTATCCTAGGAGCAAAAACAGTAAAAGGAAATTATACAATGACGGCTACAACCCCGACCCGGTTGTGCGGCGATACAAATAATTATTACATCAATTTACAAATTTACATGAATTGAAAGAAAAGAAAAACTCTCGTCTCACAACCCCCGGCTATTCACCCGCGACAATCCAACATATTCATATCCACATTCCAGCAACATTACAGATCACAGATTTGTATAACCCCCATTAATCGACATATAGCGATTAGTAGACGTTCAATACAAATATCACATCACAGAAAAACCCGTCAGCTTAATTCTTTTAGAAGTTCGATAAAAAATACGGATTTTCGGGACCCCAAAAATAAAATTTTCGTTCTGGAAAATCTGGGCAGAAAACACATATTCCAAAAATCCCAAAACAACCCCAGAAACTTACTGCACCAAAGATGGACCTCGGCCGAGTCAACTCGGCCGCGGAACCGCGGCGGGAGCGTGCTCCCGCCGCGTTTCCGCGGCTCTTTGACTCGATCGTTAGACCAAATTTGGTGGTTATTTTAACAAAAGCCTGAGCCGATTTTTAAGATGAAAATTATCAACTTTTGAACAGAATAAAAATCGGCAGAAACTGGACAGTTTTGGGTTCGTTTTGCGACTTTGCTTTGATCGATCTTCTAGCTACTTTGCTAACATGTTAGATAGAGTTTAACTAGGCTCTGATACCACTGTAAGTCCATGCTACCTCTCCCGGTACTTTCGGGCATACGGAATTTGATAAAAATACGAATTTTATAGAGGTGGTAACATGGACTTAAAACCCGGATCTTTGTTAAACATCTAACTAACAGCCTAATTAGGAGTCGTTAACTACTCGGTTAGGGGGTTTATACCTTGCTTGTCTTGAACTCCTTCGTCTTTAAGCTCCGATGGTGGTCCGGATCGGCTTCTTCCCGTCGTCTCCTTACGCCGAAGATAGATCCACCAGAAAGCTCCAACCTTTGGCTCCTTCTTCGAACTTTGAAGAAACTAGTTCACTCGGTTTGCTAAACCTTGTGAACTAGAGTGAGTAGAGAAGAGTTTGTATGGGATTTTATCTATGGTTCTTGGTTCTCAACTCATGAGACAAGTGAACCATAGAATCAAGAGAGGGAGCAAGAGGAAGAGGGTGAGAGCAAGAGTATGAGAGCTCAAGAACAAGAGAGAGAATGAGAAAGTGAGAATGAGCCTCTCTTTTGTCTTTCACCCTCTCATAATCCAAAACAATGATAACATATCATATCAATCAAGTGTTATGTGATGGTTTAAGCAACCATAGCCATATCATTTCATGCACTCATTTTGCACAAAAGAGCAAGCAAGCAAAAGTCTTTGCCATGAAATGATAGCTATGGTTATCATGATGGTCAACTAGTCAAGCCTAGTCAACCGGTCAACAAAGTCAACAAGTCAACAAAAGTCAACAAGTCAACAGGTCAACAACCATGTCACCATAATACTTAATTAATATAATTGTTAAACACATATCATATTCTCATCAGGGTTGAGCAAAAAGTCAATAGTCAACGGTCAACTGTCAACAACCCTAATGAGAATCCTCTGCCTCTGTCTCCCCGTCAACTGTGCATACACACCCGCATCCGCGTTCCGAGGAACACGAATGCAAACTAGATAAATCCAATCCCAAAGGGTACACTAGGATCTGGCTTAAACCAAAGCCCGCTAGTGTAAACTGTCCGGACACTGTACGTGCACAAGTGCACGGATGTGACCGAACCCTGTCGCAAAACCATGCGACCTGTCGCAAAACCATGCGACCTCTACTCTTTTGCCTAAAGGCGAAAAGCTTTCTGTGTGGGACTCTAAAGACTCGACACTACGCTGGCTGTGGGTTTAACCACAGACCGCAAGCGGCACTAGCTGTGCGTAACGGTCCCCAGGTAATGCCGACAAGAAGACTGACGAGGCGAAACCCATCTGAACTCCTACTGAGCCTGAATGTGACATTCTCCGTACAGTCCGGTCTGTTCGTCTGATACATCGCATGGCGGGCCTAGGGGGCGGTAAACGTCAGTCCCCCAATAGCGGTACAAGTCGTGTCGGCGTGAAGCCCAAAACACCCTGAGATAACACTAGAAGCCTACCAGTATATCTCGTTTGCCCTGGCCAGGGACTACTCGTGTAATGGCTCTCCTAGACACAGCGCGATGTCAACCCCCAATACTGGGAGAGAAGAATCCTGTCTAACCGTCACTGTGTAAGTCCGTGTTGCCCATCCCGGTGCTTACGGGAGGCGGAAAACATAATAAAAAACGGATTTTTAATGACTTAGGCAACATGGACTTTGCTTGTGAGGATCTTTGCTAAACGAAAACTTGCTAACCCTAACTACAAAGTAGCTAAGTGATGAAAGGTTATACCTTTGGTCTTTAGACCTTCTCTCCTTGCTCCTAGGAATGGTAGAAAGAGTTCACCTTGCTTGTCTTCTCCCGTCAAAGAATGATCCACTTGAAAGCCACCACCTTTAGCTTCAACTCCAAGCTAGGAGTAACTAGAGTGCAAGAAATGCTAAGACTTGAACCCTAGAAGAGAGTAGAGAGGATCAAGTGAAGGTTTTTCTCAAGCTTCTTGTTTCTCAACACATGAGAGGGAGAGAGCTTGAGGGAGAGGATGAACAAGAGAGAGAAAATGATATGAGAGAATGAGAAAATAATAGAGCTCTTCTCACTAATATGTGTGAATTAATTTAATTGAATAATTAGCTAGATAATTATCATGGTAAATCATGACATGACCATTATCATTTCAAATTGCAAAGATCAAAAAGCATCTTCCAAAAGAAATTATGATGGTCAAAGTGTCAACCTTGGTCAACAAGTCAAAGAAGTCAAAAGGTCAATAACCACAACCATGGATAATTATCAAACTAATTACTAATTAACAATAACACACACATAAATATTAGGGTTAATAAAATGACAATAGCCATTAACCCTAATCAAGGTCCTCTCCCTCAATCTCAAGCAACTGTGCATACGCACCCGCATTCGTGATCCGCGGAACACGAACACAATGAGAAAAACCAATCTCAAAACATATACTAGGATCCGGCTTAAACCAAAGCCCGCTAGTATAAACTGTCCGGACAGCAAACGTGCACAAGTGCGCGAATGTGAACGAACCCTGTCGCAAAACCATGCGACCTCTACTCATTTTGCCTAAAGGCGAATAGCTCTCTGTGTGGGACTCTAAAGACTCGACACTACGCTGGCAGTGGGTTTAACCACAGACCGCAAGCGGCACTAGCTGTACGTAACGGTCCCCAGGTAGATGTCGATAAGAAGACTGACGAGGTGAACCCCATCTGCACTCCTACTGAGCCTGTATGTGACAATCTCCGTACAGTCCGGTCTGTTCGTCTGATACATCGCATGGCGGGCCTAGGGGGGCGGTGAACGTCAGTCCCCTAATAGCGGTACAAGTCGTGTCGGAGTGTAGCGCAGAACACCCTGAGATAACACTGGAAACCTACCAGTATATCTCGCTTGCCCTGGCCTGGGACTACTCGTGTAATGGCTCTCCTAGACACAGCGCGATGTCAACCCCCAATACCGGGAGAGACGAATCCTGTCTAACCGTCACTGCCTCCAAGTGCTTCGGGACTGCACCCAAAAACTACCTGTTTGCACAGCTCCTTTGAGCCGTGGTAGGGTAGTAATCAAAGTGCAGTGGGAACACCCTCGAGGCGAAGTGACAGTGTCAAGTCAGCGGACTAAGCTGTACTCATGTCACCTGGGAACTGATAACTGACGATAGGTATATTACCAACCAACAGTTCCCGACGAGTCCTGTCCAGTGTACTCGTAACCTAACGAGCACCCGCATACTATCCCAAGTACGACGTACTAACGGCTGTGGGACAGACCGTCTCCCACACTGGGATGAGAAGCGCATACGCTAGTCTACTCCGGAGTATCGATGCCCTGTCTCGATAGTCCAACGACCAGGGACCTGTATAAGGATGTGCTTATAGATTACCCAGCTCCTACGAGTGCGAGCGCCATCACAACGCTGGTAATCAAGCAAAGATCCTAAGGGCTCTACTAATATGTATACCAGCAATATGCTAAAAGAAACACATGCACATATTAAAGCAGAGACAAACCAAGTAGCATACTACCATTTCGAGCAAGATTGTATATACAACTGTGAATATCCCAAGCTTCCATTAAGTAATATACAAACTAGTATGATACAGTAATGGCCTCTAGGGCATATACACTAACAATCTCCCACTTGCACTAAGGCCATGTACTGGCGTATCGAAGACCTATCATCTCGATCAGCCGCTCGAACTGAGTCTGGGGTAGGGCCTTTGTGAGTGGATCTGCAGTGTTATCCTCTGATGCAACTCTCCGGACCTCGATCTCCTGGCGATCCACGATCTCCCTGATCAGGTGATACCGCCTTAAGATGTGTCTGGATTTCTGATGGGACCTGGGTTCCTTCGCTAAAGCTATAGCCCCGTTGTTGTCGCAATATAGAGGTATTGGGTCAACAATGGACGGAACCACCTGAAGTTCTTTCAAGAACTTCCTCATCCAGACAGCTTCTTTTGCGGCATCAGATGCAGCGATGTATTCCGCTTCCATAGTCGAGTCAGCAACGGTTTCCTGTTTGGAGCTCTTCCAACACACCGCCCCTCCATTGAGGGTAAAGACAAAACCCGACATGGACTTGGAATCATCCTTGTCACTCTGGAAGCTGGAGTCAGCAAAGGCCTCAATCTGCAGGTCTTTTCCGCCATACATCAAGAACATCTCCTTAGTCCTTCTCAGGTACTTGAGAATGTTCTTTACTGCTATCCAATGTTTCTCCCCAGGGTTTGACTGATACCTGCTTACCACACTCAGTGCATAAGCCACATCCGGTCTGGTACACAACATCGCATACATTATAGAGCCTACCGCAGAAGCGTAGGGTATAATAGACATGCGATCCCTCTCCAAATCAGTCTTGGGAGACATCTCTTTTGAGAGGGTGATCCCGTGACAAGCCGGTAGATTACCGCGCTTGGAATCTTCCATACTGAATCTCTTCAGTATGGTGTCGATGTACCTGGACTGCGAGAGTCCTAATATCCTCTTGGATCTGTCACGGTAGATCCGGATACCCAGAATGTAGGAGGCATCACCCAGGTCTTTCATGGAGAACCTGTGTGACAAGAACCCCTTGACAGATTGTAGCATAGGAATGTCATTTCCTATTAAGAGAATGTCATCCACGTATAAAACGAGGAATACTACAGTTCTCGCTACAAATCTACAATAGATGCATGGTTCATCTGGATTTTTGATAAAGCCAAATTCTTTGACCGTCTCATCAAAACAGATGTTCCAACTCCGCGATGCCTGCTTGAGTCCATAAATGGACTTGAGCAACTTGCACACCTTTCCGCTGCTCCCACCCTGAATGAAACCCTCTGGCTGATCCATATAGACACACTCTTCTAAATGACCATTTAGAAAAGCTGTCTTTACGTCCATCTGCCAAATCTCATAATCGTGGAAAGCAGCAATGGAAAGAAGGATCCGAATGGATTTCAGCATAGCTACTGGAGAAAAGGTTTCGTCATAGTCCAAACCAGGTCGCTGACGAAAACCCTTTGCTACCAGTCTAGCTTTATAGGTCTCAACCTGTCCATCTACACCAATCTTCCTTTTGAAGATCCACTTGCATCCTACGGGTTTTACCCCGTCTGGAGCAATGTCCAACGTCCATACTTTGTTGGTGTACATGGACTCCATCTCGATCCGCATTGCATCCAGCCATTTTACCGAGTCGACGCTCTGAATGGCTTGCTGGAAGCTAGTAGGTTCATCACAATCCAGGATGCAGTCTTCTCTATCCCCGTCAATGAGAAAACCGTAGTATCTCTCGGGCGGATGAGACTGCCTACTACTCCTGCGGAGTGGCATAGGAATGTCCTGTTCTTTCGAACCTGCTGGTTCCTCTAAGCTTTCAGTAATGGTTTGTGGTTCTGGAATTTCTTCCAGTTCTACTGCGCTCCCGCTTATCTGATTTTCTAAAAACTCAGTTTCCAAGAAGCGGGCATGACGAGAAACAAGGACTTTTTGCTCCTCTGCGTAATAGAAGAGATACCCCTTGGAGTTCTTTGGGTATCCCACAAACTTGCACTGTACTGAGCGTGCCTCGAGCTTGTCCGCATGCTGCTTTTTTACAAAAGCTGGACATCCCCATGTCTTAAAGGATTTAAGACAGGGTTTCTTCCCACTCCACATCTGATATGGTGTGGTAGGCACTGTTTTAGTAGGAACTTGGTTCAAGAGATGTGCAGCTGTTTCCAGTGCATAGCCCCAGAAAGATCGCGGTAACTCAGCCTTACTCATCATGGACCGTACCATATCCAATAGGGTTCGGTTCCGTCTCTCCGATACACCGTTGTGTTGCGGAGTGTATGGAGGAGTAAGCTGAGAGAGAATTCCATTCTCTTTTAAGTAATTCAGGAATTCGGCACTTAAGTATTCTCCTCCTCGATCCGATCTTAGGATCTTGATACTTTTGCCGGTTTGTTTCTCCACTTCACTCTTATATTCCTGGAACTTTTCAAAGGCCTCGGACTTATGTTTCATTAAGAAGACATAACCGTACCTTGAAAAATCATCCGTAAAAGTAATGAAGTAAGAGTAACCGCTTCGCGCATGTGTAGACATTGGACCGCACACGTCGCTGTGTACGAGTCCCAAGAGCTCGCTCGCTCTTTCTCCGTGTCCAGTGAACGGAGCCTTTGTCATCTTTCCCATGAGACAAGATTCACAAGTGGCATAAGACTGATACTCGAACGGATCCAAGTATCCTTCTTTATGTAACTTAGTCAACCGTGTCTCATTGATGTGACCCAGTCTACAATGCCATAAGAAAGCCTGATTAATATCTGGAGACTTTCTTTTGTGTGTATTCTGGATATTGAAAACCTGTGGTTGGTTTAAAACGTAAATACCGTTGTTTAATGTACCTGACCCAATCAAAACTTGATTAAGGTGAATGTTCACTACATTGCTTACAAATGCAAATTCATAACCTTCTTTAGATAATAAAGATACAGAAATGATATTACAGGTTGCATTTGGTACATAATAACAACTACGCAAAACCAAAAAGTGTCCATCAGATAATCCCAGGTGATATTCCCCCACGGCCTCTGCATCCATGCTAGCACCGTTCGCAACTCTGAGGGTCATGTCACCTGCCTTCAAAACTCTACGCTTTCTCAACGCCTGCAAAGAATTACAGATATGAGATCCTGATCCGGTATCCAATACCCAGGAAGTAGAGTTTATTGATAGACAATTTTCAATAACATACACACCTGAAGCTGAAGCTGCAACTCGGTTCAAATCCTGTGTTCTGGCTTTCCAAGCCTTGCAATCTTGTTTCCAGTGACCACTTTTGTGACAATAGAAGCATTCTTCCTTCCCCACCAGCTTCCCCGCTACCTTTGTTGCTTTACCCTTTCCCTTCGTATCCACTTTACCGACACCGCCTCTTGGTTTGGCGGGGGCTTTCTTCTTCTTGCCCTTGGCTTTCGCCCTGGACCTAGAAGAGGAAGATCCTCCTACAAACAAAGTGGATGTCTCCCTACCCTTCTGTAGGGTGCCCTCAGCAGTCCTCAACATATTCAGAAGTTCGGCAAGTTCAACCTCCTTTCCTTGCATGTTGAAGTTAAGAATGAACTGGGCGTAAGTGGAAGGAAGGGACTGGAGAATCAAATCGGTATAGAGTTCATTCTCCAACGTGGTCCCAAGGTCTGCGAGCTCCTCTATGTAGCCGATCATCTTAAGCACGTGGTCCGCTACCGATGATCCGACGGCCAACCTTGCCGAAAAGAGCTTCTTCGACACTTCGTATCTAGCAATACGAGACTGCTCTCCATACAGTTCTTTTGTATGGAGAAATATGGACTCTAGGTCCATATTCTCGTGCCTCCTCTGATGGTCGTTGTCCATCGAGGCTAGTACGAGGCATCTGGCCCTCGCGCAATCTATCTCCCATGTCTTACGGATTTCAACATCCGCGACGCTGGAGGTGGGACCTGGGACAGGGGGAGCTTTGGTGGTAAGTATATACCCCAGCTTGTCATAAGTGATAGCCATCTTGACATTCCTGAGCCAATCTTTGTAGTTTGGCCCTGTCAATATGTTTTTATCTAATAGTAACTTAAGTCCGGTCATCTTGAATGGTCGCTGCAATTAGGAGAGAGAAAAGAAACACTTTAGCATGATGCTCTTGCAAGTTTAGAGTGGTTTTTAGTTTGTCTAAACTGGATGGCTCCCACTGTCTCTCGAATCCCTTCTCAAACCGTAAAGAAAAGGATTAGCCGGGATCATTCTCACCGTACAATACTTGCTTAACCGTTCAGCCAGGCCAGTGTCGGTACTTCGAGGGAGGTTTTCCAACGCTTTCGCGAAGTTCCTTAATTAAGTAACCTCTTTTCCCTGTGGGCGTAGCCCCGCTAACACCTTTCTAGGCACCTACTAGGTTTATAGCATTGATCGTTAAGTGAGAGTTTTCCCGAGGAGTAGCATATACTCACAGTAGGATCGGGATCCAAATATCATCGCATGATAAAACCGAAGGAATCCTACCAGAATCATCACACTCCAAATGGTATGCAAATCTAGCAAGTTTCAGTACTTATGAAACTCCCGATATGGATTTTTGCCCCATGCTCTTATGACCTTGACTAAGGCCAACAAATCATAAGTCACATGTCAAGTTCTACCCGTCGTTATCCAGGTTAATTTGAACCCACCCGTATCCACCCTTGACTATGGCCAACAAGGCAATACGACTGTCTCAAACCAACGCATTCTATCTATGCAACATATGAATACCCACCAGCTACCAAACACTGTGCCTTGACTAAGGCCAACAAACACAGCTTGAATACCGTTGAATTTTCATATGAAACGACGGAGGGCTACGGATGGTTTTGGCGAAACCGTGAACGTAGTGAACTTGATATAATCGATGGAACGAGATAGCTTTTAAAAGGAGTGGTTCAAGCTCCGCGTTTAAAAGTTTAGTTTTTGAAAAGAACCGAGTGGTTTTCAAAGTGTTCCAATCGACTTTTACTTGGTTTATTTCTTGCATTAGTTCTTTTAATGCGTCCCATCATTTAATCATACCATTGCAGAAAACAACCAAAATATGACGTACGCTTATGCCATTCGCATTCGCCACGGGGCCCCGTCATCACTCGTTAGGTTACTTAACTAACGACAGAGCGGGGGCTGGGCTAGCGCGGCTGTAAAACATAAGCAACGCCTAAATAGTTATTATGTATAAATATATAGCAATGATAGACATTACAGATCACAGATGAATACATTGGATATACTAGGAATCCGCAATGCGTTCGAGCCTGCAACGCAAAGCGGATTACACGGTCGCGGTGAATAGCCAATACCCCACCCAAGACCCCTACGGGTGCGGCAAACTACCCGCCAAGCACCCGAAGCGAAGCAACCTCCCTCACCACCGTGAGTAGGCCACTCGGCGCTTCGAGATACCCGGTAGTTTGTGCACCCCCTCCATGGGTCTATCCTAGGAGCAAAAACAGTAAAAAGAATTATACAATGACGGCTACAACCCCGACCCGGTTGTGCGGCCATACAAAGAATATTATTACATCAATTTACATGTTACAAATGAATGAAAGAAAAACAACGCTCATCTCACATCCACCCCGGTCATTCACCCGCGACAATCCAATCCATTCATATCCACAAACCAATAACAATCACAGATCATGTATAACCCCGACTAATCGTCTTATAGCGATTAGCCGACGTTCAATACATGCAAGCATTACAGATATAACCGATGTAGTTAAAGTGTAGTGAAGTACCGAAAAATACGGATTTATAGGCCCCCAAAAGTAAATTTTAGTTCTGGAAAATCTGGGCACATATAATATATCCTAAAAATCCCAAAACCAACAACAACACACACTGCACGAAAAACGATGCGCCGATAACGACAAACCGCGGCGCTTCCGCCGAACATGCCTACCTCGTGCGGCGGAAGGGCGGCGGCTTGATGGAATTAGGGTATCGTTTTTCTTGGGTGTATTCAGAAAACCCTGAGACGATTTTACAAGTATCAATATTTTCATTTTGAGCAGAAAAATTTTTAACGGAAACTAGGGTTTTGCAAGTTTGGTTTTTCGATTTTCCGGTTTCGAAACTTCGTTACACTTAACTACTTAGCTAGTTTAGGTTTAGTTAGGCTCTGATACCACTGTAAGTCCGTGTTGCCCATCCCGGTGCTTACGGGAGGCGGAAAACATAATAAAAAACGGATTTTTAATGACTTAGGCAACATGGACTTTGCTTGTGAGGATCTTTGCTAAACGAAAACTTGCTAACCCTAACTACAAAGTAGCTAAGTGATGAAAGGTTATACCTTTGGTCTTTAGTTCTTCTCTCCTTGCTCCTAGGAATGGTAGAAAGAGTTCACCTTGCTTGTCTTCTCCCGTCAAAGAAAGATCCACTTGAAAGCCACCACCTTTAGCTTCAACTCCAAGCTAGGAGTAACTAGAGTGCAAGAAATGCTAAGACTTGAACCCTAGAAGAGAGTAGAGAAGATCAAGTGAAGGTTTTTCTCAAGCTTCTTGTTTCTCAACACATGAGAGGGAGAGAGCTTGAGGGAGAGGATGAACAAGAGAGAGAAAATGATATGAGAGAATGAGAAAATAATAGAGCTCTTCTCACTAATATGTGTGAATTAATTTAATTGAATAATTAGCTAGATAATTATCATGGTAAATCATGACATGACCATTATCATTTCAAATTGCAAAGATCAAAAAGCACTTTCCAAAAGAAATTATGATGGTCAAAGTGTCAACCTTGGTCAACAAGTCAAAGAAGTCAAAAGGTCAATAACCACAACCATGGATAATAATCAAACTAATTACTAATTAACAATAACACACACATAAATATTAGGGTTAATAAAATGACAATAGCCATTAACCCTAATCAAGGTCCTCTCCCTCAATCTCAAGCAACTGTGCATACGCACCCGCATTCGTGATCCGAGGAACACGAACACAATGAGAAAAACCAATCTCAAAACATATACTAGGATCCGGCTTAAACCAAAGCCCGCTAGTATAAACTGTCCGGACAGCAAACGTGCACAAGTGCGCGAATGTGAACGAACCCTGTCGCAAAACCATGCGACCTCTACTCATTTTGCCTAAAGGCGAATAGCTCTCTGTGTGGGACTCTAAAGACTCGACACTACGCTGGCAGTGGGTTTAACCACAGACCGCAAGCGGCACTAGCTGTACGTAACGGTCCCCAGGTAGATGTCGATAAGAAGACTGACGAGGTGAACCCCATCTGCACTCCTACTGAGCCTGTATGTGACAATCTCCGTACAGTCCGGTCTGTTCGTCTGATACATCGCATGGCGGGCCTAGGGGGGCGGTAAACGTCAGTCCCCTAATAGCGGTACAAGTCGTGTCGGAGTGTAGCCCAGAACACCCTGAGATAACACTGGAAACCTACCAGTATATCTCGCTTGCCCTGGCCAGGGACTACTCGTGTAATGGCTCTCCTAGACACAGCGCGATGTCAACCCCCAATACCGGGAGAGACGAATCCTGTCTAACCGTCACTGCCTCCAAGTGCTTCGGGACTGCACCCAAAAACTACCTGTTTGCACAGCTCCTTTGAGCCGTGGTAGGGTAGTAATCAAAGTGCAGTGGGAACACACTCGAGGCGAAGTGACAGTGTCAAGTCAGCGGACTAAGCTGTACTCATGTCACCTGGGAACTGATAACTGACGATAGGTATATTACCAACCAACAGTTCCCGACGAGTCCTGTCCAGTGTACTCGTAACCTAACGAGCACCCGCATACTATCCCAAGTACGACGTACTAACGGCTGTGGGACAGACCGTCTCCCACACTGGGATGAGAAGCGCATACGCTAGTCTACTCCGGAGTATCGATGCCCTGTCTCGATAGTCCAATGACCAGGGACCTGTATAAGGATGTGCTTATAGATTACCCAGCTCCCACGAGTGCGAGCGCCATCACAACGCTGGTAATCAAGCAAAGATCCTAAGGGCTCTACTAATATGTATACCAGCAATATGCTAAAAGAAACACATGCACATATTAAAGCAGAGACAAACCAAGTAGCATACTACCATTTCGAGCAAGATTGTATATACAACTGTGAATATCCCAAGCTTCCATTAAGTAATATACAAACTAGTATGATACAGTAATGGCCTCTAGGGCATATACACTAACAATCCAAGTGCTTCGGGACTGCACCCAACTACCACCTGTTTGCATGACTCCTTTGAGCCGTGGTAGGGTAATAATAAAAGTACAGTGGGAACACACTCGAGGCGAAGTGACAGTGTCAAGTCAGCGGACTAAGCTGTACTCATGTCACCTGGGAACTGATAACTGACGATAGGCATAATACCAACTAGTCAGTTCCCGACGAGTCCTGTCCAGTGTACTCGTAACCCAACGAGTACCCGCATACTATCTCAAGTACGACGTACCGACGGCTGTGGGACAGACCGTCTCCCACACTGGGATGAGAAGCGCATGCGCTATTCTACTCCGGAGTATCGATGCCCTGTCTCGATAGTCCTGCGACCAGGGACCTGCATAAGGATGTCCTTATAGATTACCCAGCCCCACTAGTGTGACTGCCATCACAACGCTGGTAATCAAGCAAAGATCCTAAGGGCTCCACTAATGTGTATAGGCGATATACTAAAATAAACACATGTACACATTGAAGTAGAAACAAACCAAGTAGCATGCTACTATTTTGAGCAAGATTGTATATACAAGGTAAATATCCCAAGCTTCCATTAAGTAATATACAAACTAGTATGATACAGTAATGGCCTCTAGGGCATATACACTAACTCATTATAGAGCCTACCGCAGAAGCGTAGGGTATAATAGACATGCGATCCCTCTCCAAATCAGTCTTGGGAGACATCTCTTTGGAGAGGGTGATCCCATGACAAGCCGGTAGATTACCGCGCTTGGAATCTTCCATACTGAATCTCTTCAGTATGGTGTCGATGTACCTGGACTGTGAAAGTCCTAATATCCTCTTGGATCTGTCACGGTAGATCCGGATACCCAGAATATATGAGGCATCACCAAGGTCTTTCATGGAGAACCTGTGTGACAAAAACCCCTTGACAGATTGTAGCATATGAATGTCATTTCCTATTAAGAGAATGTCATCCACGTATAAAACGAGGAATACTACAGTTCTCTCTACAAATCTACAATAGATGCATGGTTCATCTGGATTTTTGATAAAGCCAAATTCCTTGACCGTCTCATCAAAACAGATGTTCCAACTCCGCGATGCCTGCTTTAGTCCACAAATGGACCTAAGCAACTTGAACACCTTTCCGCTGCTCCCACTCTGATTGAAACCCTCTGGCTGATCCATATAGACACACTCCTCTAAATGTCCATTTAGAAAAGCTGTCTTTACGTCCATCTGCCAAATCTCTTAATCGTGGAAGGCAGCAATGGCAAGAAGGATCCGAATGGATTTCAGCATAGCTACTGGAGAAAAGATTTCGTCATAGTCCAAACCAGGTCGCTGACGAAAACCCTTTGCTACCAGTCTAGCTTTATAGGTCTCAACCTGTCCATCTACACCAATCTTCCTTTTGAAGATCCACTTGCATCCTACGGGTTTTACCCCATCTGGAGCAATGTCCAACGTCCATACTTTGTTGGTGTACATGGACTCCATTTCGGTCCGCATTGCATCCAGCCATTTTACCGAGTCGACGCTCTGAATGGCTTGCTGGAAGCTAGTAGGCTCATCAAAGTCTATGATGCAATCCTCTCTATCCCTGTCAATGAGAAAACCGTAGTATCTCTCGGGGCGGATGAGACTGCCTACTACTCCTGCGGAGTGGCGTGGGAATGTCCTGATCTTTCGAACCCTCTGGTTCTACTAAGCTTTGAGTAATAGCTTGTGGTTCTGGAATTTCTTCCAGTTCTATTGCGCTCCCACTTATTTCTTTTTCTAAGAACTGATGTTCCAGAAAATGGGCATTATGAGAAACAAGGACTTTTTGTTCCTCTGCGTAATAGAAAAGATACCCCCTGGAGTTCTTTGGGTATCCCACAAACTTGTATAGTACTGAGCGTGCCTCTAGTTTGTCCGCATGCTGCTTTTTGACATAAGCTGGACATCCCCAAATCTTCAAGTATTGAAGATAGGGTTTCTTCCCACTCCATAACTCATATGGTGTGGTAGGCACAGTCTTAGTGGGAACACGGTTCAAAAGGTATGCAGCTGTTTCTAGCGCATATCCCCAGAACGATCGCGGCAACTCAGCGTTACTCATCATGGACCGTACCATATCCAATAGGGTTCGGTTCCGTCTCTCCGATACACCGTTATGTTGCGGAGTGTATGGAGGAGTAAGCTGAGAGAGAATTCCATTCTCTTTTAAGTAACCCAGGAACACGGCACTCAAGTATTCACCACCTCGATCAGATCTCAGTGCCTTGATACTTTTGCCTGTTTGTTTTTCTACTTCATTCTTATATTCCTGGAACTTATCAAAAGCTTCCGATTTATGCTTCATTAAGAAGACATGTCCGAACCTTGAGAAATCATCCGTAAAAGTAATGAAGTATGAATAACCGCTTCGTGCATGTGTAGACATTGGACCGCACACGTCGCTGTGTACGAGTCCCAAGAGCTCGCTCGCTCTTACTCCGTGTCCAGTGAATGGAGTCTTTGTCATCTTTCCTTTGAGACAGGATTGACAAGTTGCATACGATTGATATTCGAACGAATCCAAATATCCTTCTGTGTGTAACTTAGTCAACCTTCTCTCATTGATGTGACCCAGTCTACAATGCCATAAGAAAATTTTATCGATTTCTGGAGACTTTCTGTAGGGTTCCTAGGCACACTAGTGAGGTCTCACAAGGCATCGAACATGCCAATTTCAAAAAATCTAGGTGCCGAGAGACCCGACTACGGATCGTTTGCTAGAAAACTAGGCGAAAAGATAACTAGTTAACAATTAACTAATGGGAAAACGGAAATACAACCTTTGTAGATCCGGTGCTCCACCTCCATAGCTCCGCAACGAAGTCATCTCCGCTGTCCAAAAGGAATCCGGGCTCTAGAGTCGGCTTCGTCGGAGAAAAAGCGAGCTAGGTCGTCGATGTCCATGCCGAAGATGATCTACGTCGAGGCATCGCTAAATCAAGCTCCACCTTCACCAAGCCCTAAAAACTTGTGAAGGAAACACACTCTACTACTTGGCAAGAGGTAGAGGATGAAGAAATAGGAAGTGGGTAAACTTTAGAATTGGATTTCTCACTCAAATCATCAATCCACCATTGATGACCTCAAGCTTCTTCAAAGAAGAAGATGAAGAAGAAGAAGAAGAAAGTTATGATAAGAATAATTAAAAAAGAAAAGAAAATGCATTCTTATCATAAGCAAACCATGGTTAGGTGTAGAGATTAAACCAAGGTTAGTTTGAATGGTTAGGGTTAAGGATGAGATAAGAATGGTTGACTAAAGTCAATGCTTCATGAAGGTTCAAAGAATAAAACAAAACTAGCAACCATTCTTCTCATTATCATTTGCATAATAAATAAATAAATAAATAGATATGAAAATGTAAACCCTAATCATTTAAATAACCATGGTTCAATCTTTACACAAACTCAAGCAAACATGTATCATCAAACATGATACAATCAAGTGCACAAAACTATATCGAATATACAATGTGCACATCCGAGTGAGAAAATCCATCTTAAGTAAACCGATACTAGTTGATGCAAAGTAATATATCAAATATATAAATATGCATTAAATCATTAAATCAACACTTGATTCAATGATCCGGTCATGTCGCACACAACCGACTAGTATACAATATATCGGCTTATCGAATCAACGCTTGAATCGATAACTAGGTTATATCGCATACAACCATTCGATACATTTATCGCGAGAATAGAATACGGTATCACATACACGCATTATTCTCGGTCCCGCACATATCTCATATGCGCTCCTATTTCGTTTCGCTTGAGCCAGGAAACCTCTGTGTAGGACTCTAAAGACTTGTCAATACGCCGGCAGCAGGTGATGATCATATCAAACACCCACAAGCCGCAAGCGGTCTGCTAAACGTAACGGCCACCCGGGTATTGAGCGATCTGAAGATCGACGAGCAAGCCCGCTCACACTCCAGTGAATCCGACCAGTAACACTACCGTACAGTCCGGTCTGATCGTCTGATATGTCGCATATCTCGCCTAGGGGTGGTAAACGTCAGACCCCAATAGCTCGATAAGTCGTGTCGATATGAGGTCTATAACTGTTCGAGAAACTACTGGTAACACTTACCAGTAAATCTCAGCAACCCTGGCCAGGGATTTCCTGTTATAGCCAATCGAACACAGCGCAACATCAACCCCCTATACCGGGAGAGACGAATCCCCTCCTATCGCTCAGTGCCTCCATGTGACTCGGGACTGTACCCAAAAACCACCGTTTTGCACGCCCTCTTCGACGTGGTAAGATGGAAATCAAAGCACAGTGGGAACCACACAAGACTCTATGACGATCTCGGGTCAACAGACTACTCTGTACCAGTGTCACCAGAGAACTGCCATCTGACGTGAGGTATAATACCATCTGGGAGTTCTCGGCGAGTCCGTCCAGTGTACCCAGTCTCTACTGAGCACCCGTATATCATCTCTGATGTCAAACACCAATGGATATGGGATCATCCATCGCCCATCTGTATGGGTCGAGAAGGTACACGCTAGTCTACTCTGGTATATCGATGCCCCGTCTCGATACACCCACGACTAGGGACTTTGAAGGATGTACTTATGGACTACCATGTCCCCACTAGTATGATCCGCATCATAGTCCAGGTAGTCAAGTACACATCCTAAGGGCTTTACCAACATGTAACAGAAAGACAATCAGTGTACACGTTAAGGTAAAGATCAACCAGATAGCATACTATCATGTCGAGCAAGAAAGTCCTCCCTATATATGTCCCAGCATCCACTACAATATACATCCTATGTATAGTAATGGCCTCTAGGGCATACTTATAACTAACAATCTCCCACTTGCACTAGAGCCATCTGATAGCAGTGGTTGCAGTATCTCATACTCAACCATCCCATAAAAGTCTCTCTCTGGGAACAGGCCTTTGTGAGTGGACCCGCTGTGTTGTCCTCTTAGTCTACTCTCCAAACCTCGATCACCCTGGAGATCAACTATCTCCATGATCAAGTGATACTGCCTTAGAATATGTCTGGATCACTGATGGGACCGGCGTTCCTCGGCATGAGCCACAACTCCATTGTCACACAATGGGAGGAACATAGTTCATCTCATGAACCAATATACACCCAGACAGCCACTTTGGTAGCATCTTAAGTAGCGATGTATCCAGCCTTTATCGTCTAGTATGCCACGGTATCTAGCTTGGAACTCTTCCAACATACCGTCCCTTCACTGAGGGTAAAGGCAATGCCTGCGACTGACATTCAGTCGTCTTTATCACCCTGGAACTATTCCAGTGATTCTCCCCAGGGTCGATTGATACCATCTCACTACAACTAGTGAGAATCCTAACATCCAATTAGATCTATCTCATAGATCCAAAACCCAGGATTTAGGAGGTATCACTTTGATCCTATATGGAGAATCATTGTGATAAACGGAGATTGATCGAGCGCAGCATAGGAAACTCCTTCCCTATCAAGAGTATGTCATCCACGTACTCTACGAGGATCATCACCATACTCCCTACTACCTTCTTGTTTATACAAGGTTCATCTACCATTTTGATGAAGTCAAACTCTTTGACTACCACATCAAAACAGATGTTCCAACTCTGCGATGCCGGCTTTATCCTATAAAGCATCTTGCACACGTTTCCGCTGCTCCCACTGTCTACGAAGCCCTCTGGCTGTGTACTTATAGACGTACTCTTCTGAAACATCATTTAGAAAAGCAGTCATGACACCCAACCACCAGATATCGTAGTCATGGTATGTAGCCGTGATAAGTAGGATCTGGATGGACTTAAGCATAGCCACTTGAGAAGGTTTCATCATTGTCCACGCCTGGTCGATGACGAAAACCTTTAACAAGTCTAGCTTTGAAAGTCTCAACTTTTCCATGTACACCAAGTAATCTTCTCAAGATATACTTGCTCCTGATGGGGATTTAACCCTTCAGATATAGCAACCAAAGTCCATACTTTGTTGGTGTATAAGGATTCCATCTCAGGTCGCTAAACATCCAGCCATTCTTACAGAGTCACACTCCTGATGGCCAGCTCGGAACTAGTTGGGTCATCATTTCATGATGCAATCCTCGCTCCCACTGTCATAGAGAAACCGAAGTATCTCTCAGGTGGGTGAGGAACCCTACTAGATCGACGGAGAGGCTGAGGTTCGTTGGAATCTACTGAATCCTTTGGTTCTATCAAATCATGTGCTGTAGTTTGTGTAGCTAGAACCTTTCCAGTTCTACATAGCTGACCTTGCCTCGAGCTTGTCCGGATTTTGCTTTTAGACATAGGCCGGACAACCCCAAATCTTAACCAACTTAAGATATGGGCTCTTCCCTTTCCATATCACATATGAAGCGGTAGGCAACTGATTTGATTGGAACCCTATTCAATAGGTATGCAGCTTCTCAAGTGCATAACTCCTAAAAGGAAATAGGTAACTCAGTAGTACTCATCATAGAGCTCACCTTATCATATAGGGTGTTATTGCTCCGCCCCGATATACCATCGTGCTATGGTGTATACAGAGGAGTAATGCTGAGAGAGAATCTCATTCTCCTTTTGAATAATCCAGGATTTCCGTGCTCAAGTATTCTCCTCCTTGATCTCATCAAAGGACATAATACTTATACCTGTGTTTTGGTTCTCTACTTCTAGCTTATATTCTGTGAATATCTCAAAAGGTTCGGACTCATGTTTCAACAGGAACATATGACTGAATCTTGAGAGATTATCAGAGAATATAATGAAGTATAAAGAACCGGTGTTGGCATATGTAGACTGGGGATCTACATACATCAACATGTATCATCCCAAGAGTTCACTAACTCTTTCTCTGTTTCCAATAAACGGAGCTATGGTCATCTTATCTTTGTGACATGACTGGCGAGTTTCACAAGATGTAAATTCAAACTGATTTAAATATACATCTATATGTAACTTTAGCCAGTCGGGTCGCATTGATCTGACCTAGTCTACAATACCTCAAGAAGGATTCGTTCATTTCTGAACTCTTCCGCTTGTGTGTGTTCCATATACTTAGAATTGTAGTTTGATTTAGAACATCAATGCTTTTAGATAACGTGCCTGAACCGATCAACTTTTGATATAGGAAATGTTCAAAACATTATCCAACAATACAAAATTTTACCGTTTCCTTACTAATAAAGAGACAGATATGATTTTGTATATCAGGTTCGGTATCTAATAACATTCGTTCAGAATCAATGTATTTGTAATACAGGGTGACAGTGACCAACAGACTTGGCTGCAACACTTGCCCCATTTTCTGCCTCATGAAACTTATCACCCGTTCTCAGTTCTCTACCTATCTGTAGCCCTATGTAACAGATTACATATCTTGGATCCTGATCCGGTATCATATACCCAGGATGTAGAGGATACAGAGAAACAGTTCTTTGTAACGAACACACCCGAAGATGATGCATCAGCATGCACTCTCTTCGTTTGGGCGGCGCGGGAAATCTGGTATTCCCCAATTTCCTGCTCTGTCTTATAACAATTATAAGTTGGAGTGGGACCAACGTTCCCCAGCTCAGTATAACAAGCGGGTTCGGTCAATATTCCGTATTATTATCTTGATTAAGGCGTGATATGGTCGCTACCTGGAGAGAGAGAGAAGAAAACACTCAGCGTGCGCTCTTGCAAGAATAGATTGGTTATAATTTTATCTAATCAGGATGGCTCCCACTGCTTTTTATCAAATCTTCCTTCAAACCCTAAAAGGAAAGACTAGCCTGGATTAATTACACACTACAAGTTCGCCAATCTTTCAGCCAGGCCAGTGTCGGTACTTTGAGGGAGGTCCCCCGTGCTTTCGCACGAACCTAATTAATGTAAACCTCGTTTTCCCAGAGGCGTAACCTCGTTAACACCTTTCTAGACACCTACTTGATCGGCTAATTGTAATGTATAAAACTCTCCCAGGAGTAACTCTTACTCGCAGCAAGTATCGGGATCCAACTATCTCATAGAAGGTATGCAATCTCATTGCAAATTTCAACACTTGAAATTCCCGATAATATTTTGCCCCTAGCGTCCTATGACCTTGACGGAGGTCAACAAACCATAGGCTACTTGTCAAGTTCAACCCGTCATTTCTTGATCGAATTAAACCCACCCGCACGACCCTTGACGGAGGTCAACAAGGCCGCATGACTACCCTAACTCAATCTGCATCATATGCATAAACAGATAAATACTAGTTAGCTACCGCACACTACGCCTTGACGGAGGTCAACAAACGTAGCACGAATACTAAATAGGACTTATCTAAAATGACGGAGGGCTACGACAGGTTTTTCTGAAAACCTATTGCGTAATGAACTTGATATCGTTGTAGGATCGAATAAATTTTGAAATGGAGTGTTTTTGAGGCTTTTCTAGTTTTGCTAAAGGAGTCACTCCCGGTGAAGGGATCGTCGGTCCTTTCTTCGTCGAATGAGGTGCGGGATATATCATATATATCACTGTGCAAAGCAAAAACTCTTAAAAGCAATCAAAAGACAAACCGAGTGTGTAGCATCTGCCAGTTATTGCTAAAGGAGTCACTCCCGGTGAAGGGATCTCGGTCCTTTCCTCATCGAATAAGGTGCAGGATATATCTCATATACCGCTATGCAAAGCAAGAACTGTAGCTACCTGTTTTATTTTGAAATTCGATTCTACAACATCTTAGGTTTCTTTTATTTCATTAATCACATTAATGAAGTCCCATCATTTAAGTACCTAAACATCACAGATAAATACGACGTACACTTATGCCATCCGCATTCGCCTCGATGTCCCCTCGTGCACCGTTAGGTTAGGTAACTAACGGCAGAGCGGGGCAGGGCTAGCACGGGTGTAAAACATAAGTAACGTCTATATAATATATCATATATACTATATACTGTATCTATCACAGAACATCACATGATCACATCACAGATATCGCAGCAGAAGAATCATATGAAATATTGGATATACAAGGACGTCCGTGTTTTCAATACGAGCCAGTATAAAACACGGATTCCACGGTCGTGATGAATAGCCAAACCCACACCCCTAGACCCCTAAGAGAGCGGCAAGCAACCCTACTAATTCTGGAGTTAGGAGACCCGGACTCGACTCCTCAAGTTGGTCTCCCACTGGACTCCAGAACCCGGTTACTTGTGCTCCCCTCCTTGGGTCTATCCTAGTGCGGAAAAGTAAATAATATACAAACGGTGACTACTTCCGCAACCTGGAAGCGCCCCAATAAAAGAATATTACATACAAGTTTTTACATGAATGAAAATGAAAAACACTTATCTCACATAAAAACCCCCGGCTATTCAAACAAGACGATCCAATATAACATATCCAGCAACACATAACATCACATGTCATCAACGTAAGTAAATATGTCCATCCCAATTGTCGTTGACATATAGCAACGAAACCGGCGATATCACATATTACAATTACGGTCACAGAAAAGAAAGTGTAAAACTACAACAGTTGGAATCCGCAACCTCCTCAGACATCGCATGCCTGACCAAATGAATTACTTAGACATCACATGCCTAACAATTATAAACCCCGCATTTTAGTCTCAAAATCGAAAACTCTTTTCAATATCAAGTCGGGCAATTCAACAAGATTCCCGACATCCTGATCGAATACTCGTCGCAAACTTCAGTAGACGGCTGCACCCCCGATACCGTCGACGAAGTGCACCAAGGCGGAACACCGCCACCGCGAGCACCCGGACGGATGCTTTCGGCGACGGGGTTCTCCTATAGTCACTTGGTCGGGGCAATGGCGTGAAGCTGTCTATTAAGTTTACCCGGCGAGTATCCGCGTACGCTACGTGATTGCGACGGACTTTTGATCACATCAAAATTCCGTGGCAACGGATCAAGTGAGACTAAAGTGCTATGTTTATAACATTTATTCAGTTATCTCATAACTTATTGTGAATTCCAATTATTGTATCCCATTCCGGATACACAGAAAATGTTAAACTTTCCGATCGAACAATCGAACACCCAAGTTTTCCCGATACAGATCAACACATGAAACAAGTCTAACAACATTCCGTTCGTGCCTTAGTACCAACGGTCCAGCCGTAGAAGGGTCAAGCCAACGCCTCACATGTGGCACGCCGTACTGCCCCAAACCCGAAGGTTCAAAGGGCAGTTCAAGACGGTCACATAATCGAGTTAAGGTTTGTTGTCTTCTAGAGGGTCCATCGCGTTACTTGCACTACTTAGAACGTTGTTAAACTACGGAAAAATCCAACACTTGGAAATTTCCCGACAGGGGAAAAATTGGGTATTTATATCCGGTCGAACTTTTTAACATATTCTAAAAATTTATCCGGAAAGCCACACAGACAAAATTTGATACTCCGATCGAAACACCGAATCCCCAAAAACACAGCAGAAAAATTCAACTCTTGAATAAATATTAAAAATTCCCAGAAAACTCAGCTCTTTGAACTAGGAATTACTGTGCAAAGGAACAGGGCTGACGTCATCAAGGGGCCGCTGATCCGCCGCAGAAGCCATGCTTCTGCCGCGGATCCGCCGCGAAATTTACTGTTCACCAGAAACTTTTTGCACCGTAATTCTTATTTTTCCCTGCTGAATTTTTTAGCAATTTTTAATTTGGAAAAATCCACGATTTTAGAAATTTTCTAGAGAGCAATTTTGATTTGGGGTTTCGGGTTCGATCGGGTTTCAAATTCCGTCTAGACTTCGCCTAAGGCTCTAGCTAGGCTCTGATACCACTGTAGGGTTCCTAGGCACACTAGTGAGGTCTCACAAGGCATCGAACATGCCAATTTCAAAAAATCTAGGTGCCGAGAGACCCGACTACGGATCGTTTGCTAGAAAACTAGGCGAAAAGATAACTAGTTAACAATTAACTAATGGGAAAACGGAAATACAACCTTTGTAGATCCGGTGCTCTACCTCCATAGCTCCGCAACGAAGTCATCTCCGCTGTCCAAAAGGAATCCGGGCTCTAGAGTCGGCTTCGTCGGAGAAAAAACGAGCTAGGTCGTCGATGTCCATGCCGAAGATGATCTACGTCGAGGCATCGCTAAATCAAGCTCCACCTTCACCAAGCCCTAAAAACTTGTGAAGGAAACACACTCTACTACTTGGCAAGAGGTAGAGGATGAAGAAATAGGAAGTGGGTAGACTTTAGAATTGGATTTCTCACTCAAATCATCAATCCACCATTGATGACCTCAAGCTTCTTCAAAGAAGAAGAAGAAGAAGAAAGTTATGATAAGAATAATTAAAAAAGAAAAGAAAATGCATTCTTATCATAAGCAAACCATGGTTAGGTGTAGAGATTAAACCAAGGTTAGTTTGAATGGTTAGGGTTAAGGATGAGATAAGAATGGTTGACTAAAGTCAATGCTTCATGAAGGTTCAAAGAATAAAACAAAACTAGAAACCATTCTTCTCATTATCATTTGCATAATAAGTAAATAAATAAATAGATATGAAAATGTAAACCCTAATCATTTAAATAACCATGGTTCAATCTTTACACAAACTCAAGCAAACATGTATCATCAAACATGATACAATCAAGTGCACAAAACTATATCGAATATACAATGTGCACATCCGATTGAGAAAATCCATCTTAAGTAAACCGATACTAGTTGATGCAAAGTAATATATCAAATATATAAATATGCATTAAATCATTAAATCAACACTTGATTCAATGATCCGGTCATGTCGCACACAACCGACTAGTATACAATATATCGGCTTATCGAATCAACGCTTGAATCGATAACTAGGTTATATCGCATACAACCATTCGATACATTTATCGCGAGAATAGAATACGGTATCACATACACGCATTATTCTCGGTCCCGCACATATCTCATATGCGCTCCTATTTCATTTCGCTTGAGCCAGGAAATCTCTGTGTAGGACTCTAAAGACTCGTCAATACGCCGGCAGCAGGTGATGATCATATCAAACACCCACAAGCCGCAAGCGGTCTGCTAAACGTAACGGCCACCCGGGTATTGAGCGATCTGAAGATCGACGAGCAAGCCCGCTCACACTCCAGTGAATCCGACCAGTAACACTACAGTACAGTCCGGTCTGATCGTCTGATATGTCGCATATCACGCCTAGGGGTGGTAAACGTTAGACCCCAATAGCTCGATAAGTCGTGTCGATATGAGGTCTATAACTGTTCGAGAAACTACTGGTAACACTTACCAGTAAATCTCAGCAACCCTGGCCAGGGATTTCCTGTTATAGCCAATCGAACTGTTAGTTATATGTATGCCCTAGAGGCCATTACTGTACATAGGCTGTATATTGTAGTGGATGCTGGGACGTATATAGGGAGGACTTTCTTGCTCGACATGATAGTATGCTATCTGGTTGATCTTTACCTTAACGTGTATGCTGATTGTCTCTCTGTTACATGTTGGTAAAGCCCTTAGGATCTGTACTTGACTACCTGGACTATGATGCGGATCATACTAGTGGGGACATGGTAGTCCATAAGTACATCCTTCAAAGTCCCTAGTCGTGGGTGTATCAAGACGGGGCATCGATATACCAGAGTAGACTAGCGTGTACCTTCTCGACCCATACAGATGGGCGATGGATGATCCCATATCCATTGGTGTTTGACATCAGAGATGATATACGGGTGCTCAGTAAAGACTGGTTACACTGGACGGACTCGCCGAGAACTCCCAGATGGTATTATACCTCACGTCAGATGGCAGTTCTCTGGTGACACTGGTACAGAGTAGTCTGTTGACCCGAGATCGTCATAGAGTCTTGTGTGGTTCCCACTGTGCTTTGATTTCCATCTTACCACGTCCAAGAGGGCGTGCAAAACGGTGGTTTTTTGGTACAGTCCCGAGTCACATGGAGGCAATGAGCGATAGGAGGGGATTCGTCTCTCCCGGTATAGGGAGTTGATGTTGCACTGTGTTCGATTGGCTATAACAGGAAGTCCCTGGCCAGGGCTGATCAGAGAATTGCTGGTAAGTGTTACCAGTAGTTTCTCGACCCGTTATGAGCCTCATATCGACACGACTTATCGAGCTATTGGGGTCTGACGTTTACCACCCCTAGGCGAGATATGCGACATATCAGACGATCAGACCGGACTGTACAGTAGTGTTACTGGTCGGATTCACTGGAGTGTGAGCGGGCTTGCTCGTCGATCTTCAGATCGCTCAATACCGGGGTGGCCGTTACGTTTAGCAGACCGCTTGCTGCTTGTGGGTGTTTGATATGATCATCACCTGCTGCCGGCGTATTGACGAGTCTTTAGAGTCCTACACAGAGGTTTCCTGGCTCAAGCGAAACGAAATAGGAGCGCATATGAGATATGTGCGGGACCGAGAATAATACGGTATGTGATACTGTATTCGATTCTCGCGATGTGACATTGATCGGTTATATGCGATATAGCCGGGTTATCGGATCAAGTGTTGATTCGATAAGTTGTTACTGTTGATATTAGTCGGTTATATGCGACATGACCGGATCATTGAATCAAGTGTTGATTTAATGATTTAATGTATAATTATATATATGATGTATTACTTTACATTAACTAGTATCGGTTCACTTTAAATGGAATTTCTCACTCGGATTGTACACATTGTATATGTGATATACTTTTGTGCACTTGATTGTATCATGTTTGATGATACATGTTTACTTGAGTTTGTGTAAAGATTAAACCATGGTTATTTAAATGGTTAGGGTTTTGTTTTTCATATCTATTTATTCATTTATTTATTTATTTTCTTTTTGGAAAAAGATATTAGATGATTGGTGGCTTTCTTTGTTTGTAGTTGAAGATTCATGAACCTTTGACTTTGTCCACCATTCTTATCTCATGCTTAACCTAACCATTTGATTTAACCCTAGTTCAATCTCTACACTTGATCATGGTTTAGATTATGATAAGTTTTGATTTTTCTTTTCTTTTTTAATTAACTTATCATAACTATTTCCTTCTTCTTCTTCAATTCTTCAAGTGAAGAAAGCTTGCCTCCATCAATGGCAAGTGATGAAAAAGAGTGAGAAATCCAAATCTAAAGTCTACCCACTTCCTATTTCTTCATCCTCTACCTCTTGCCAAGTAGTAGAGTGTGTTTACTTCACAAGTTTCTTGACTTCGTGAAGTCGGAGCTTGATTTAGCGATGCCTCGACGTAGATCATCTTCGGCATGGACATCGACGACCTAGCTCGCCTATTCTCCGATGAAGTCGACGCTAGAGCCCGGATTTGATTTGGACAGCGGAGAGGACCTCATCTCGGAGCCGTGGAGGTGGAGGACCGGATCTACAAAGGTTGTATTTCCGTTTCCCATTAGTTAATTGTTAACTAGTTTACTTTTTGCCTAGTTTTCTAGCAAACGATCCGTAGTCGGGTCTCTCGGCACCTATAATTTTTGAAATTGGCATGTTCGATGCCTTGTGAGACCTCACTAGGGTGCCTAGGAACCCTACAGTGGTATCAAAGACTAGCTAGAGCCTTAGGCGAAGTCTAAACGGATTTTGAACTCCGAACGAACTCGAAATCCTAACACAAACATGCTCTCTGTCCGGTTTTGTAAAACGTGGATTTTTCTATATTAAAAATTGCTAAAAAATTCAACAGGGAAAAATAAGAATTACCATGTAAAATTTTTTGGATGAACAGTAAATACCGCGGCTGAAGCGCGGCAGAATCCTGCCTTCTGCGGCGCTTCCGCCGCAAGTTGATGACGTCATCATCCACTTTTTGTACAGTAATTCATTTTGTCTCATGCTGAGTTTTCTGGGAATTTTTAAATTTTATTCAAGAGTTGAATTTTCTGCAGTTGTTTTGGGGATTCGGTGTTTCGATCAGATTATCAAAATTTTGTCTGTGTGGCTTTCCGGATAAATTTTAGAATATGTTAAAAAGTTCGACCGGATATAAATACCCAATTTTTCCCCTGCCGGGAAATTTCCAAGTGTTGGATTTTTCCGTAGTTTAACGACGTTCTAAGTAGTGCAAGTAATGCGATGGTCCCTCTAGAAGACAACAAACCTTAACTCGATTATGTGACCGTCTTGAACTGCCCTTTGAACCTTCGGGTTTGGGGCGGTACGGCGTGCCACATGTGAGGAGTTGGCTTGACCCTTCTACGGCTGGACCGTCGGTACTGAGGCACGAACTGAATGTTGTTAGACTTATTTCATGTGTTGATCTGTATCGGGAAAACTTGGGTGTTCGATTGTTCGATCGGAAAGTTTGACATTTTCTATTTATCCGGAATGGGATACAATAATTCGAATTCACAATAAGTTATGAGATAACTGAATGAATGTTATAAACATAGCACTTTAGTCTCACTTGATCGGTTGCCACGGAATTTTGATGTGATCAAAAGTCCGTCGCAATCACGTAGCGTACGCGGATACTCGCCGGGTAAACTTAATAGACAGCCTCACCCCATAGCCCCGACCAAGTGACTGTAGGAGAACCCCGTCGCCGAAAGCATCCGTTCGGGTGCTCGTGGTAGCGGTGTTCCGCCTTGGTGCACTTCGTCGACGGTATCGGGGGTGCAGCCGTCTACTGAAGTTTGCGACGAGCATTCGATCAAAATGTCGGAAATCCTGTTGAATTGCCCGACTTGGTATTGAAAAGTGTTTTCGATAAAGAGACTAAAATGCGGGGTTTATAATTGTTAGGCATGCGATGTCTAAGTAATTCATTTGGTCAGGCATGTGATGTCTGAGGTGGTTGCGGATTCCAACTGTTGTAGTTTTACACTTTCTTTTCTGTGACCGTAAGTGTAATATGTGATATCGCCGGTTTCGTTGCTATATGTCAACGACAATTGGGATGCGCATATTTACTTACGTTGATGACATGTGATGTTATGTGTTGCTGGATATGTTATATTGGATCGTCGTGTTTGAATAGCCGGGGGTTTTTATGTGAGATGAGTGTTTTTCATTTTCATTCATGTAAAAACTTGTATGTAATATTCTTTTATTGGGGTGCTTCCAGGTTGCGGAAGTTGTCACCGTTTGTATATTATTTACTTTTCCGCATTAGGATAGACCCAAGGAGGGGAGCACAAGTAACCAGGTTCTGGAGTCCAGTGGGAGACCAACTCGAGGAGTCGAGTCCGGGTCTCCTAACTCCAGAATTGGTAGGGTTGCTTGCCGCTCTCGTAGGGGTCTAGGGGTGTGGGTTTGGCTATTCATCGCGACCGTGGAATCCGTGTTTTATACTGGCTCGTATTGAAAACACGGACGTCCTAGTATATCCAATATTTCATATGTTTCTTCTGCTGCGATATCTGTGATGTGATCATGTGATGTTCTGTGATAGATACAGTATATAGTATATATGATATATTATATAGACGTTACTTATGTTTTACACCCGCGCTAGCCCTGCCCCGCTCTGTCGTTAGTTACCTAACCTAACGGTGCACGAGGGGACATCGAGGCGAATGCGGATGGCATAAGTGTACGTCGTATTTATCTGTGACGTTTAGGTACTTAAATGATGGGACTTCATTAATGTGATTAATGAAATAAAAGAAACCTAAGATGTTGTAGAATCGAATTTCAAAATAAAACAGGTAGCTACAGTTCTTGCTTTGCACGGCGGTATATGTGATATATCCTGCACCTTATTCGATGAGGAAAGGACCGAGATCCCTTCACCGGGAGTGACTCCTTTAGCAATAACTGGCAGATGCTACACACTCGGTTTGTCTTTTGATTGCTTTTAAGTGTTTTTGCTTTGCACAGCGATATATATGATATATCCCGCACCTCATTCGACGAGGAAAAGACCGACGATCCCTTCATCGGGAGTGACTCCTTTAGCAAAACTAGAAAAGCCTCAAAAGCACTCCATTTTAAAATCATTTGATTCTACAACGATATCAAGTTCATTACGCAATAGGTTTTCAGAAAAACCTGTCGTAGCCCTCCGTCATTTCAGATAAGTCCTATTTAGTATTCGTGCTACGTTTGTTGACCTCCGTCAACGCGTAGTGTGCGGTAGCTAACTAGTATTTATCTGTTTATGCATATGATGCAGATTGAGTTAGGGTAGTCGTGCGGCCTTGTTGACCTCCGTCAAGGGTCGTGCGGGTTGGTTTAATTCGATCAAGAAATGACGGGTTGAACTTGACTAGTAGCCTATGGTTTGTTGACCTCCGTCAAGGTCATAGGGTGCTAGGGGCAAAATATTATCGGGAATTTCAAGTGTTGAAATTTGCAATGAGATTGCATACCTTCTATGAGATAGTTGGATCCCGATACCCGCAGCGAGTAAGAGTTACTCCTGGGAGAGTTTTATACATTACAATTAGCCGATCAAGTAGGTGTCTAGAAAGGTGTCAACGAGGTTACGCCTCTGGGAAAACGAGGTTTACATTAATTAGGTTCGTGCGAAAGCACGGGGGACCTCCCTCAAAATACCGACACTGGCCTGGCTGAAAGATTGGCGAACTTGTAGTGTGTAATTAATCCCGGCTAATCTTTCCTTTTAGGGTTTGAAGGAAGATTTGATAAAAAGCAGTGGGAGCCATCCTGATTAGATAAAATAATAACCAATCTATTCTTGACAGAGCGCACGCTGAGTGTTTTCTTCTCTCTCTCTCCAGGTAGCGACCATATCACGCCTTAATCAAGATAATAAAACGGATTATTGACCGAACCCGCTTGTTATACTGAGCTGGGGAACGTTGGTCCCGCTCCAACTTATAATTGTTATAAGACAGAGCAGGAAATTGGGGAATACCAGATTTCCCGTGCCGCCCAAACGAAGAGAGTGCATGCTGATGCATCATCTTCGGGTGTGTTCATTACAGAGAACTGTTTCTCAGTATCCTTTACGTCCTGGGTATGTGATACCAGATCAGGATCCCAGATATGTAATCAGTTACATAGGGCTACAGAAAGGTAGAGAACTGAGAACGGGTGATAAGTTTCATGAGGCAGAAAACGGGGCAAGTGTTGCAGCCAAGTCTGTTGGTCACTGTCACCCTGTATTACAAATACATTGATTCTGAACGAATGTTATTAGATACCGAACCTGATATACAAAATCATATCTATCTCTTTATTAGTAAAGAAATGATAAAATTTTGTATTGTTGGATAATGTTTTGAACATTTCCTATATCAAAAGTTGATCGGTTCAGGCACGTTATCTAAAAGCATTAATGTTCTAAATCAAACTACAGTTCTTTAGTATACAGAACACATACAAGTGGAAGAGTTCAGAAATGAACGGATTCTTCTTGAGGCATTGTAGACTAGGTCAGATCAATGTGACCCGACTAGGTAGAGTTACATATAGATGCATATTTAAATCAGTTTGAATTTACATCTTGGGAAACTCGCCAGTCATGTCACAAAGATAAGATGACCATAGCTCCGTTTACTGGAAACAGAGAAAGAGTTAGTAAACTCTTGGGATGATACATGTTGATGTATGTAGGTCCCCAGTCTACACATGCCAAGACCGGTTCTTTGTACTTCATTACATTCTCTGATAAATCTCTCAAGATTCGGACAGATGTTCCTATTGAAACACAAGTCCGAACCTTTTGAGATATTCACAGAATATAAGTTAGAAGTAGAGAACCAGAATACGGGTAAAAGTATTATGTCCTTTGATGAGATCAAGGAGGAGAATACTTGAGCACGAAAATCCTGGACTATTCTAAAGGAGAATGAGATTCTCTCTCAGCATTACTCCTTCGTATACACCATAGCACGATGGTATATCGGGGTGGAGCAATTACACCCTATATGATATGGTGTGCTCTATGATGAGTACTACTGAGTTACCTTTTTCCTATTGGGTGTTATGCACTTGAGAAGTTGCATACCTATTGAATAAGGTTCCAATTAAATCAGTTGCCTACCACTTCATATGTGATATGGAAAAGGAAGAGCCCATTTCTTAAGATAGTTAAGATTTGGGGTTGTCCGGCCTATGTTTAAAAGCAAAATCCGGACAAGCTCGAGGCAAGGTCTGTAATGTAGAACTGGAAAGGTTCCAGCTATGCAAACTACAGAAGATGATTTGACAGAACCAAAGGATTCAATAGATACCAACGAACCTCAGCCTCTCCGCCGATCTAGTAGGGTTCCTCACCCACCTGAGAGATACTTCGGTTGCTCTATGACAGTGGGAGCGAGGATTGCATCATGAGATGATGACACAACTAGCTTCGAGCTGGCCATCAGGAGTAAGACTCTGTAAGAATGGCTGGATGTTTAGTGATCTGAGATGGAATCCTTATACACCAACAAAGTATGGACTTTGGTTGCTATATCTGAAGGGTTAAATCCCCATCAGGAGCAAGTATATCTTGAGAAGGTTACTTGGTGTACATGGAAAAGTTGAGACTTTCAAAGCTAGGCTTGTTAAGGGTTTTCGTCATCGGCCAGCCGTGGATAATGATGAAACCTTTTCCAGTACCTATGCTTAAGTCCATCCAGATACTACTTGCCACGGCTACATACCATGACTACGATATCTGGCGGTTGGGTGTCGTGACTGCTTTTCTAAATGATATTTTAGAAGAGAGCGTCTATAAGTACACAGCCAGAGGGCTTCGTAGACAGTGGGAGCAGCGGAAACGTGTGCAAGATGTTTTATATGATAAAGCAGGCATCGCGGAGTTGGAACGTCTGTTTTAATGTAATAGTCAAACAGTTTGACATCATCAAAATGGTAGATGAACCTTGTATAAACAAAAAGGTAGTAGGGAGTATGGTGGTGATCCTCGTAGAGTACGTGGATGACATACTCTTGATAGGGAAGGAGTTTCCTATGCTACACTCGATCGATCTCCGCTTATCACTATGATTCTCCATATAGGATCAAAATGATACCTCCTAAATCCTGAGTTTTGGATCTATGAGATAGATTTAATTGGATGTTAGGATTCTCACTAGTTGTAGTGAGATGGTATCAATCGATCCTAGGGAGAATCACTGGAAGTGTTCCAGGGTGATAAAGACGACTGAATGTCAGTCGCAGGCATTGTCTTTACCCTCAGTAAAGGGACGGTATGTTGGAAGAGTTCCAAGCTAGATACCGTGACATACTAGACGATAAAGGCACGATACATCGCTACTTAAGATGCTACCAAAGAGGCTGTTTGGGTGTATATTGATTCATAAGATGAACTACGTTCCTACCATTGTGTGACAATGGAGTTGTGGCTTATGCCAAGGAACGCCCGTCCCATCAGTGATCCAGACATATTCTAAGGCAGTATCACTTGATCATGGAGATGGTTGATCTCCAGGGTGATCGAGGTTTGGAGAGTAGACTCAGAGGACAACACAGCGGATCCACTCACAAAGGCATGTTCCCAGAGAGAGACGTTTATGGGATGGTTGAGTATGAGATACTACAACCACTGCTATCAGATGGCCCTAGTGCAAGTGGGAGATTGTTAGTTATATGTATGCCCTAGAGGCCATTACTGTACATAGGATGTATATTGTAGTGGATGCTGGGACGTATATAGGGAGGACTTTCTTGCTCGACATGATAGTATGCTATCTGGTTGATCTTTACCTTAACGTGTATGCTGATTGTCTCTCTGTTACATGTTGGTAAAGCCCTTAGGATCTGTACTTGACTACCTGGACTATGATGCGGATCATACTAGTGGGGACATGGTAGTCCATAAGTACATCCTTCAAAGTCCCTAGTCGTGGGTGTATCGAGACGGGGCATCGATATACCAGAGTAGACTAGCGTGTACCTTCTCGACCCATACAGATGGGCGATGGATGATCCCTTATCCATTGGTGTTTGACATCAGAGATGATATACGGGTGCTCAGTAAAGACTGGGTACACTGGACGGACTCGCCGAGAACTCCCAGATGGTATTATACCTCACGTCAGATGGCAGTTCTCTGGTGACACTGGTACAGAGTAGTCTGTTGACCCGAGATCGTCATAGAGTCTTGTGTGGTTCCCACTGTACTTTGATTTCCATCTTACCACGTCCAAGAGGGCGTGCAAAACGGTGGTTTTTGGGTACAGTCCCGAGTCACATGGAGGCAATGAGCGATAGGAGGGGATTCGTCTCTCCCGGTATAGGGAGTTGATGTTGCACTGTGTTCGATTGGCTATAACAGGAAGTCCCTGACCAGGGCTGATCAGAGAATTGCTGGTAAGTGTTACCAGAAGTTTCTCGACCCGTTATGAGCCTCATATCGACACGACTTATCGAGCTATTGGGGTCTGACGTTTACCACCCCTAGGCGAGATATGCGACATATCAGACGATCAGACCGGACTGTACAGTAGTGTTACTGGTCGGATTCACTGGAGTGTGAGCGGGCTTGCTCGTCGATCTTCAGATCGCTCAATACCCGGGTGGCCGTTACGTTTAGCAGACCGCTTGCGGCTTGTGGGTGTTTGATATGATCATCACCTGCTGCCGGCGTATTGACGAGTCTTTAGAGTCCTACAAAGAGGTTTCCTGGCTCAAGCGAAACGAAATAGGAGCGCATATGAGATATGTGCGGGACCGAGAATAATACGGTATGTGATACTGTATTCGATTCTCGCGATGTGACATTGATCGGTTATATGCGATATAGCCGGGTTATCGGATCAAGTGTTGATTCGATAAGTTGTTACTGTTGATATTAGTCGTTTATATGCGACATGACCGGATCGTTGAATCAAGTGTTGATTTAATGATTTAATGTATAATTATATATATGATGTATTACTTTACATTAACTAATATCGGTTCACTTTAAATGGATTTTCTCACTCGGATTGTACACATTGTATATGTGATATACTTTTGTGCACTTGATTGTATCATGTTTGATGATACATGTTTACTTGAGTTTGTGTAAAGATTAAACCATGGTTATTTAAATGGTTAGGGTTTTGTTTTTCATATCTATTTATTCATTTATTTATTTATTTTCTTTTTGGAAAAAGATATGAGAAGAATGGTGGCTTTCTTTGTTTGTAGTTGAAGATTCATGAACCTTTGACTTTGTCCACCATTCTTATCTCATGCTTAACCTAACCATTTGATTTAACCCTAGTTCAATCTCTACACTTGACCATGGTTTAGATTATGATAAGTTTTGATTTTTCTTTTCTTTTTTAATTAACTTATCATAACTATTTCCTTCTTCTTCTTCAATTCTTCAAGTGAAGAAAGCTTGCCTCCATCAATGGCAAGTGATGAAAAAGAGTGAGAAATCCAAATCTAAAGTCTACCCACTTCCTATTTCTTCATCCTCTACCTCTTGCCAAGTAGTAGAGTGTGTTTACTTCACAAGTTTCTTGACTTGGTGAAGTCGGAGCTTGATTTAGCGATGCCTCGACGTAGATCATCTTCGGCATGGACATCGACGACCTAGCTCGCCTATTCTCCGATGAAGTCGACGCTAGAGCCCGGATTTGATTTGGACAGCGGAGAGGACCTCATCTCGGAGCCGTGGAGGTGGAGGACCGGATCTACAAAGGTTGTATTTCCGTTTCCCATTAGTTAATTGTTAACTAGTTTACTTTTCGCCTAGTTTTCTAGCAAACGATCCGTAGTCGGGTCTCTCGGCACCTATAATTTTTGAAATTAGCATGTTCGATGCCTTGTGAGACCTCACTAGGGTGCCTAGGAACCCTACACGAACACAGCGCAACATCAACCCCCTATACCGGGAGAGACGAATCCCCTCCTATCGCTCATTGCCTCCATGTGACTCGGGACTGTACCCAAAAACCACCGTTTTGCACGCCCTCTTGGACGTGGTAAGATGGAAATCAAAGCACAGTGGGAACCACACAAGACTCTATGACGATCTCGGGTCAACAGACTACTCTGTACCAGTGTCACCAGAGAACTGCCATCTGACGTGAGGTATAATACCATCTGGGAGTTCTCGACGAGTCCGTCCAGTGTACCCAGTCTCTACTGAGCACCCGTATATCATCTCTGATGTCAAACACCAATGGATATGGGATCATCCATCACCCATCTGTATGGGTCGAGAAGGTACACGCTAGTCTACTCTGGTATATCGATGCCCCGTCTCGATACACCCACGACTAGGGACTTTGAAGGATGTACTTATGGACTACCATGTCCCCACTAGTATGATCCGCATCATAGTCCAGGTAGTCAAGTACACATCCTAAGGGCTTTACCAACATGTAACAGAAAGACAATCAGTGTACACGTTAAGGTAAAGATCAACCAGATAGCATACTATCATGTCGAGCAAGAAAGTCCTCCCTATATATGTCCCAGCAACCACTACAATATACATCCTATGTATAGTAATGGCCTCTAGGGCATACATATAACTAACACTTTCTTTTGTGTGTATTCTGGACATTGAAAATCTGTGGCTGGTTTAATACGTATATACCGTTGTTCAATGTACCTGACCCAATCAAAACTTGATTAAGGTGAATGTTCACTACATTACTTACAAATGCAAATTCATAACCTTCTTTAGATAATAAAGATACAGAAATGATATTACAGGTTGCATTTGGTAAATAATAACAACTACGCAAAACCAAAAAGTGTCCATCCGACAATCCCAGGTGATAGTCCCCCACGGCCTCCGCATCCATGCTAGCACCGTTTGCAATTCTGAGGGTCATGTCACCTGCCTTCAAAACTCTACGCTTTCTCAACGCCTGCAAAGAATTACAGATATGAGATCCTGATCCGGTATCCAATACCCAGGATGTAGAGTTTATTGATAGACAGTTTTCAATAACATACACACCTGAAGCTGAAGCTGCAACTCGCTTCAAATCCTGTGTTCTGGCCTTCCAAGCCTTGCAATCCTGTTTCCAGTGACCACTTTTGTGACAATAGAAGCATTCTTCCTTCCCCACCAGCTTTCCCGCTACCTTTGTTGCTTTTCCTTTTCCCTTCGTATCCACTTTACTGACACCGCCTCTTAGTTTGGCGGGGGCTTTCTTCTTCTTGCCCTTGGCTTTCGCCCTGGACCTAGAAGAGGAAGATCCTCCTACAAACAAAGTGGATGTCTCCCTACCCTTCTGTAGGATGCCCTCAGCACTCCTCAACATGTTCAGAAGCTCGGAAAGTTCAACCTCCTTTCCTTGCATGTTGAAGTTAAGAATAAACTGGGCGTAAGTGGAAGGAAGGGACTGGAGAATCCAATCAAAATAGAGTTCATTCTCCAACGTGGTCCCAAGGTCCGCGAGCTCCTCTATGTAGCCAATCATCTTAAGCACGTGTTCCGCTACCGATGATCCGACGGCCAACCTTGCCGAAAACAACTTCTTCGACACTTCGTATCTTGCGATACGAGACTGCTCTCCATACAGTTCTTTTGTATGAAGAAATATGGACTCTAGGTCCATATTCTCGTGCCTCCTCTGATGTTCGTTGTCCATCAAGGCAAGTACGAGGTATCTGGCCTTCGCGCAATCATTTCCCAGGTCTTGTAGATTTCCCTATCTACGACACTGGTTTTGGGACCTGGGACAGGGGGAGCTTTGGTGGTAAGGACATACCCCAACTTGTCGTAAGTGATTGCCATCTTGACATTCCTGAGCCAATCTTTGTAGTTTGTGTTAGTTATATGTATACCCTAGAGGCCATTACTGTACATAGGATGTATATTGTAGTGGATGCTGGGACATATATAGGGAGGACTTTCTTGCTCGACATGATAGTATGCTATCTGGTTGCTCTTTACCTTAACGTGTATACTGATTGTCTCTCTGTTACATGTTGGTAAAGCCCTTAGGATGTGTGCTTGACTACCTGGACTATGATGTGGATCATACTAGTGGGGACAGATAGTCTATAAGTACATCCTTCAAAGTCCCTAGTCGTGGGTATATCGAGACGGGGCATCGATATACCAGAGTAGACTAGCGCATACCTTCTCGACCAATACAGATGGGCGATGGATGATCCCATATCCATTGGTGTTTGACATCAGAGATGATATACGGGTGCTCAGTAGAGACTGGGTACACTGGACGGACTCGCCGAGAACTCCCAGATGGTATTATACCTCACGTCAGATGGCAGTTCTCTGGTGACACTGGTACAGAGTAGTCTGTTGACCCGAGATCGTCATAGAGTCTTGTGTGGTTCCCACTGTGCTTTGATTTCCATCTTACCACGTCCAAGAGGCGTGCAAAACGGTGGTTTTTGGGTACAGTCCTGAGTCACATGGAGGCAATGAGCGATAGGAGGGGATTCGTCTCTCCCGGTATAGGGGGTTGATGTTGCGCTGTGTTCGATTGGCTATAACAGGAAATCCCTGGCCAGGGTTGCTGAGATTTACTGGTAAGTGTTACCAGTAGTTTCTCGAACAGTTATAGACCTCATATCGACACGACTTATCGAGCTATTGGGGTCTGACGTTTACCACCCCTAGGCAAGATATGCGACATATCAGACGATCAGACCGGACTGTACGGTAGTGTTACTGGTCGGATTCACTGGAGTGTGAGCGGGCTTGCTCGTCGATCTTCAGATCGCTCAATACCCGGGTGGCCGTTACGTTTAGCAGACCGCTTGCGGCTTGTGGGTGTTTGATATGATCATCGCCTGCTGCCGGCGTATTGACGAGTCTTTAGAGTCCTACACAGAGGTTTCCTGGCTCAAGCGAAACGAAATAGGAGCGCATATGAGATATGTGTGGGACCGAGAATAATGCGTGTATGTGATGCCGCATTCCATTCTCGCGATGAATGTATCGGAAAGGTTGTATGCGATATAACCTAGTTATCGATTCAAGCGTTGATTCGATAAGCCGATACATTGAATACTAGTCGGTTGTGTACGACATGACCGGATCATTGAATCATGTGTTGATTTAATGATTTAATGCATAATTATATATTTGATATGTTACTTTGCACTAACTAGTATTGGTTCACTTTAAACGGATTTTCTCACTTGGATTGTGCACATTACATATGCGATATGATTTTGTGCACTTGATTGTATCATGTTTGATGATGCATGTTTACTTGGTTAAGTGCAAAGAATTAAACCATGGTTAAAAGAATGGCTAGGGTTTCATTTCCTTTATTTATTCATTTATTTATTTGTTTATTCATTTTGGAAAAGAAGAGAAAAGAATGGTTGCTAGTTTTGGAGTTTAGTTGAAGCTTCATGAAGCTTTGATTAAGTCAACCATTCTTATCTCTTCCTTAACCATAACCATTCCCACTAACCATGATTCATTCTCTACACTTGACTATGGTTAATTTTATGATAAGAATTCTTTTTCTTTTCTTTTTCAATTAACTTATCATAATATCTTTCTTCTTCTTCTTCCTTTCTTCACTTGAAGAAAGCAAGCTCCATCAATGGTGATTGATGGAAATGAGTGAGAAATCCAATTCTAAAGTCTACCCACTTCCTATTTCTTCATCCTCTACCTCTTGCCAAGTAGTAGAGTGTGTTTACTTCACAAGTTTCTTGACTTCGTGAAGTCGGAGCTTGATTTAGCGATGCCTCGACGTAGATCATCTTCGGCATGGACATCGTCGACCTAGCTTGCCCATTCTCCGACGAAGCCGACGCTAGAGCCCGGATTTGATTTGTACAGCGGAGAGGACTTCGTTGCGGAGCTATGGAGGTGGAGCACCGGATCTACAAAGGTTGTATATCCGTATCCCTTAGTTAATTGTTAACTAGTTAGCTTTTTCGCCTAGAATTCTAGCAAACGATCCGTAGTCGGGTCTCTCGGCACCTAGATTTTTGAAATTGGCATGTTCGATGCCTTTAGAGACCTCACTAGGGTGCCTAGAAACCCTACAGTGGTATCAGAGCCTAGCTAGAGCCTTAGGCGAAGCGTAGACGGAATTTGAAGTCCGAACGACCCAAAACCGAAACCCAAAATATGCTCTCTGTACTTTTTTGAAAACAGTGGATTTTTCCAAATAAAAAATTGCTAAAAAATTCAGCAAGGAAAAATAAGAATTACGGTGCAAAAAGTTTCTGGTGAACAGTATTTTTCGCGGCAGATCAGCGGCAGAAGCATGGCTTCTGCGGCTGATCAGCGGCCCCTTGGTGACGTCAGCCCACTTTGTTTGCACAGTAACTCCTGATAAATTCTGCTGAGTTTTCTGGGAATTTTTAATATTTATTCAAGAGTTGAATTTCATGGGATTGTTTTGGGGATTCGGTGTTTCGATCGGGGTATCAAATTTTGTCTATTTGGCTTTCCGGATAAATTTTAGAATATGTTAAAAAGTTCGACCGGATATAAATACCCAATTTTTCCCCTGTCGGGAAATTTCCAAGTGTTGGATTTTTCCGTAGTTTAACGACGTTCTAATTAGTGCAAGTAACTCGATGGTCCCTCTAGAAGACAACAAACCTTAACTCGATTATGTGACCGTCTTGAACTGCCCTTTGAACCTTCGGGTTTGGGGCAGTATGGCGTGCCACATGTGAGGCGTTGGCTTGACCCTTCTACGGCTGGACCGTTGGTACTGAGGTACGAACTGAATGTTGTTAGACTTATTTCATGTGTTGATCTGTATTGGGAAAACTTTGGTGTTCGATTGTTCGATCGGAAAGTTTAACATTTTATATTTATCTGGGATGGGATACAATAATAGGAATTCGCAAAAGTTATGTGATAACTGAATGAATGTTATAAACATAGCAGTTTAGTCTCACTTGATCGGTTGCCACGGAATTTTGATGTGATCAAAAGTCCGTCGCAATCACGTAGCGTACGCGGATACTCACCGGGTAAACTTAATAGACAGCCTCACTCCATATCCCCGACCAAGTGACTGTAGGAGAACCCCGTCGCCGAAAGCATCCGTCCGGGTGCTCGCGGCAGCGGTGTTCCGCCTTGGTGCACTTCGTCGACGGTATCAGGGGTGCGGCCGTCTACTGAAGTTTGCGACCAGCATTCGATCAGGATGTCGGGAATCTTGTTGAATTGCCCGACTTGGTATTGAAAAGTGTTTTCGATAATGAGACTAAAATGCGGGGTTTATAATTGTTAGGCATGCGATGTCTAAGGAATTCATTTGGTCAGGCATGTGATGTCTGAGGTGGTTGCGGATTCCAACTGTTGTAGTTTTACACTTTCTTTTCTGTGACCGTAAGTGTAATATGTGATATCGCCGGTTTCGTTGCTATATGTCAACGACAATTGGGATGCGCATATTTACTTACGTTGATGACATGTGATGTTATGTGTTGCTGGATATGTTATATTGGATCGTCGTGTTTGAATAGCCGGGGGTTTTTATGTGAGATGAGTGTTTTTCATTTTCATTCATGTAAAAACTTGTATGTAATATTCTTTTATTGGGGCGCTTCCAGGTTGCGGAAGTTGTCACCGTTTGTATATTATTTACTTTTCCGCACTAGGATAGACCCAAGGAGGAGGGCACAAGTAACCGGGTTCTGGAGTCCAGTGGGAGACCAACTCGAGGAGTCGAGTCCGGGTCTCCTAACTCCAGAATTGGTAGGGTTGCTTGCCGCTCTCGTAGGGGTCTAGGGGTGTGGGTTTGACTATTCATCACGACCGTGGAATCCGTGTTTTATACTGGCTCGTATTGAAAACACGGACGTCCTAGTATATCCAATATTTCATATGATTCTTCTGCTGCGATATCTGTGATGTGATCATGTGATGTTCTGTGATAGATACAGTATATAGTATATATGATATATTATATAGACGTTACTTATGTTTTACACCCGCGCTAGCCCTGCCCCGCTCTGTCGTTAGTTACCTAACCTAACGGTGCACGAGGGGACATCGAGGCGAATGCGGATGGCATAAGTGTACGTCGTATTTATCTGTGATGTTTAGGTACTTAAATGATGGGACTTCATTAATGTGATTAATGAAATAAAAGAAACCTAAGATGTTGTAGAATCGAATTTCAAAATTAAAACAGGTAGCTACAGTTCTTGCTTTGCACAGCGGTATATGTGATATATCCTGCACCTCATTCGACGAGGAAAGGACCGAGATCCCTTCACCGGGAGTGACTCCTTTAGCAATAACTGGCAGATGCTACACACTCGGTTTTTTCTTTTGATTGCTTTTAAGTGTTTCTGCTTTGCACAGTGATATATGTGATATATCCCGCACCTCATTCGACGAGGAAAGGACCGACGATCCCTTCACCGGGAGTGACTCCTTTAGCAAAACTAGAAAAGCCTCAAAAGCACTCCATTTTAAAATCATTTGATTCTACAGCGATATCAAGTTCATTACGCAATAGGTTTTCAGAAAAACCTGTCGTAGCCCTCCGTCATTTCAGATAAGTTGTATATAGTATTCGTGCTGCATTTGTTGGCTTTCGTCAAGGTGCAGTGTGCGGTAGCTATATGCTGCTTATCTGCCAGCATACGATGCGATTGGATTAGGGTAGTCGTGCGGCTTTGTTGGCTTTCATCAAGGGTCGTGCGGGTGGGTTTAATTCGATCAAGAAATGTACGGGTTGAACTTGACTAGCGGGCTATGGTTTGTTGGCTTTCGTCAAGGTCATAGCACGTTAGGGGCAAAATATTATCGGGAATTTCAAGTGTTGAAATTTGCAATGAGATTGCATACCTTCTATGAGATAGTTGGATCCCGATACCCGCTGCGAGTAAGAGTTACTCCTGGGAGAGTTTTATACATTACAATTAGCCGATCAAGTAGGTGTCTAGAAAGGTGTCAACGGGGTCACGCCTCTGGGAAAACGAGGTTTACATTAATTAGGTTCGTGCGAAAGCACGGGGGACCTCCCTCAAAGTACCGACACTGGCCTGGCTGAAAGATTGGCGAACTTGTAGTGTGTAATTAATCCCGGCTAGTCTTTCCTTTTAGGGTTTGAAGGAAGATTTGATAAAAAGCAGTGGGAGCCATCCTGATTAGATAAAATAATAACCAATCTATTTTTGCAAGAGCGCACGCTGAGTGTTTTCTTCTCTCTCTCTCCTGGTAGCGACCATGTCACGCCTTAATCAAGATAATAAAACGGAATATTGACCGAACCCGCTTGTTATACTGAGCTGGGGAACGTTGGTCCCGCTCCAACTTATAATTGTTATAAGACAGAGCAGGAAATTGGGGAATACCATATTTCCCGTGCCGCCCAAACGAAGAGAGTGCATGCTGATGCATCATCTTCGGGTGTGTTCATTACAAAGAACTATTTCTCTGTATCCTCTACGTCCTGGGTATGTGATACCAGATCAGGATCCCAGATATGTAATCTGTTACATAGGGCTACATATAGGTAGAGAACTGAGAACGGGTGATAAGTTTCATGAGGCAGAAAACGGGGCAAGTGTTGCAGCCAAGTCTGTTGGTCACTGTCACCCTGTATTACCAATACATTGATTCTGAACGAATGTTATTAGATACCGAACCTGATATACAAAATCATATCACTCTCTTTATTAGTAAAGAAATGATATAATTTTGTATTGTTAGACAATGTTTTGAACATTTCCTATATCAATAGTTGATCGGTTCAGGCACATTATCTAAAAGCGTTGATGTTCTAAATCAAACTACAGTTCTTAGTATATGGAACACACATAAGAGGAAGAGTTCAGAAATGAACGAATCCTTCTTGAGGTATTGTAGACTAGGTCAGATCAATGTGACCCGACTAGCTAGAGTTACATAAAGATGCATATTTAAATTAGTTTGAATTTACATCTTGTGAAACTCGCCAGTCATGTCACAAAGATAAGATGACCATAGCTCCGTTTACTGGAAACAGAGAAAGAGTTAATGAACTCTTGGGACTGATACATGATGATGTATGTAAGGTCTCCTGTCTACACATGCCAGGACTGGTTCTTTGTACTTCATTACATTCTCTGATAATCTCTCGAGATTCAGACATATGTTCCTGTTGAAACACAAGTCCGAACCTTTTGAGATATTCACAGAATATAAGCGAGAAGTAGAGAACCAGAATACGGGTATAAGTATTATATCCTATGATGAGATCAAGGAGGAGAATACTTGAGCACGGAAATACTGGACTATTCTAAAGGAGAATGAGATTCTCTCTCAGCATTACTCCTCTGAATACACCATAGCACGATGGTATATCGGGGCGGAGCAGATACACCCTATTTGATATGGTGTGCTCTATGATGAGTAATACTGAGTTACCTTTTTCCTTTTGGGTGTTATGCACTTGAGAAGTTGCATACCTATTGAATAGGGTTCGAATCAAATCAATGCCTACCACTTCATATGTGATATGGAAAGGGAAGAGCCCATGTCTTAAGTTAGTTAAGATTTGGGGTTGTCCGGCCTATGTCTAAAAGAAAAATCAAGACAAACTCGAGGCAAGGTTAGTTATGTAGAACTGGAAAGGTTCCAGCTATGCAAACTACAGAAGATGATTTGACAGAACCAAAGGATTCAGTAGATACCAACGAACCTCAGCCTCTCCGCCGATCTAGTAGGGTTCCTCACCCACCTGAGAGATACTTCTGTTTCTCTATGACAGTGGGAGCGAGGATTACATCATAAGATGATGACCCAACTAGTTTCGAGCTGGCCATCAAGAGTGGGACTCTGTAAGAATGGCTGGATGCTTAGTGAACTGAGATGGAATCCATATACACCAACAAAGTATGGACTTTGGTTGCTATATCTGAAGGGTTAAATCCCCATCAGGAGCAAGTATATCTTGAGAAGATTACTTGGTGTACATGAAAAAGTTGAGACTTTCAAAGCTAGAATTGTTAAAGGTTTTCGTCATCGACCAGGCGTGGATAATGATGAAACCTTTTCCAGTAGCTATGCTTAAGTCCATCCAGATCCTACTTGTCACGGCTACATACCATGACTGCGATATCTGGTGGTTGGGTGTCATGTCTAAATGATATTTTAGAAGAGTGCGTCTATAAGTACACAGCCAGAGGGCTTCGTAGACAGTGGGAGCAGCGGAAACGTATGCAAGATGCTTTATAGGATAAAGCAGGCATCGCGGAGTTGGAACGTCTGTTTTGATGATGTAGTCAAAGAGTTTGACATCATCAAAATGGTAGATGAACCTTGTATAAACAAAAAGGTAGTAGAGAGTATGGTGACGATCCTCGTAGAGTACGTGGATGACATACTCTTGATAGGGAAGTAATTTCCTATGCTACGCTCGGTCAATCTCCGCTTATCACAAAGATTCTCCATATAGGATTAAAGTGATACCTACTAAATCCTGGATTTTGGATCTGTGAGATAGATCTAAATAGATGTTAGGATACTCACTAGATGTAGTGAGATGGTGTCAATCGATCCTGAGGAGAATCGCTGGAAGGGTTCCAGTGTGATAAAGACGACTGAATGTCAGTCGCAGGCATTGCCTTTACCCTCAGTAAAGGGACGGTATGTTGGAAGAGTTCCAAGCTAGATACCATGGCATACTAGACGATAAAGGCTGGATACATCGCTACTTAAGATGCTACCAAAGAGGCAGTCTGGGTGTATATTGGTTCATGAGATGATCTATGTTCCTACCATTGTGAGACAATGGAGTTGTGGCTTATGCCAAGGAACGCCGGTCCCATCAGTGATGCAGACATATTCTAAGGCAGTATCACCTGATCATGGAGATGGTTGATCTCCAAGGGATCGAGGTTAGGAGAGTAGACTCAGAGGACAAACACAGCGGATCCACTCACGAAAGGCCTTTTCCCAGAGAGAGACTTTTATGGGATGGTTGAGTATGAGATACTGCAACCACTGCTATAGATGGCCCTAGTGCAAGTGGGAGATTGTTAGTTATATGTGTGCCCTAGAGGCCATTACTGTACATAGGATGTATATTGTAGTGGATGCTGGGACATATATAGGGAGGACTTTCTTGCTCGACATGATAGTATGCTATCTGGTTGCTCTTGTTAGGTTAGGTTAGCACCCTATGAAGAGATTACAAGCATCACATGACCTAAAGTTTTCATTTTTTATGGTGCTAAACTAACAAGCAAAGGAATCGTCCTAGAAAATTATGGTTTGCTAAACATTAAACTAGAAAAGCTTAGGGTTAGAAGGCTACAACCTTTGTAGCTCCCGTTTTTGTTTTGCTCCTTTGACTTTGGGGTGTTGGAAGAAGGTCCACTCTTCCTCCTCTTGCGTCCACGACGATCCACCCGGAGCTATCCCGTCCAAGCTTGCAACTTTGAAAAACAAAGAGAACACACTAATCAAGTGAGCTAGACTTGATTAGAATGAGGTTGTGGTTATGGATCTCACTTCAAAATCCTATTTTTATGAAGGATTCACTCTCTTGTAAGAACTAGAGAGCTTAAGCATGGAGGTTGATGAAGATGATGGACTTTTTTAAGAAGAGAATGAATTATCTTAACAAAGAGAAAAGAAAAATAGCTATATATATTTTTCTTTCTCTTAACCAACCATGGTTAAGTATTTAGATATCATTTTATTTTAAATTAAAAGCATGATAAGAAAATAAACTATGGGTTAAAAGTTAGGTGAGCATGGTTGAGTTAGAAGAGTGTAGAAATTCCAAATTGATTTAACCCATTTTTTATTTTCTTTTGCTTTAATTTAAATTCAATAATTATCCAAATACAAACATGGTGTAATTCTTATACATCCACCATTTCCATTGTATAAACAACCATGATAGAATTTGATGTATGTATGCATGTGTGCTTGCACATCAACATGTGCATGAACAAAAATGAATGTACACATGCATGCATACATACAACATAAACAAGATAGGATTTGTAGTGAGAAAATAATAATGAATCAACACTTGATTCACTAATCCGGTCATATCACATATGACCCGACCATTAGCAAGCCTCCCAATTAATATACGGTATCCCATACACGTATTTTAATCGGGTCCAAGCGCATATCGCATACGCGCACCACAACGTTTCGCCTGGACTAGGTAACTCCTGTGTGGGACTCTAAGACTCGTCAATACGCCGGCAGTGGGTGATGATCATATCAAGCACCCGCAAGCCGCAAGCGGTCAGCCAAACGTAACGGCCACCCGGGTATTGAGCGATAAGAAGAAGACAAGCGAACCTGTTACAACTCCCGTCGAGCCATCCAGCAACACTACCGTACAGTCCGGTCTCTTCGTCAGATATGCTGCATATCGAGCCTAGGGATGGTCACGTCGACCCCAATAACTCAATAAGTCGTGCCGGTTAATGGTCTATAACAGATCGAGAAACTACTGATAACACTTATCAGCAAATCTCAGCAGCCCTGGCCAGGGACTTGCTGTTATAACCAGTCGAGCACAGCACAGCATCAACTCCCAATACCGGGAGAGACGAAACCCCTCCTATCGCTCATTGCCTTCGTGTGTCTCGGGACTGTACCCAACGGCCACCTGTTTGCACGACTCAGTAGAGCCGTGGTAGGGTGGCAATCAAAGTACAGTGGGAGAACACACAAGGCTCTATGACGATCTTGGGTCTACAGACTAACCTGTACCAGTGTCACCTGAGAACTGCTATCCGACGATAGATATAATTCCATATAGGAGTTCTCGGCGAGTCCGTCCAGTGTACCCAGTCACCACTGAGCACCCGTATATGATCTTGATGTCAAACATCGATGAATGTGGGAACATCCATCGCCCATCACATGGGTCTAGTATCATATACGCTAGTCTACTCTGGTATATCGATGCCCCGTCTCGATACACCTCCGACTATGGACATTTCAGGATATGCTTATAGACTACAGATGTCCCACTAGTATGATCTCCATCATAATCAGAGTAGTCAAGCCGATATCCTTAGGGCTTTATCAGTATGTATGAATGAATAGAAGCATGATCAAATAAACATGTCAGATAAAGAAGTACCAGATAGCATACTATCATGTCGAGCAAGAATGCAAACTGAATATATATACATGTATAGATACATCCACTATCACATAATGGCCTCTAGGGCATACATATATCCAACAATCTCCCACTTGCACTAAGGCCAGTTATTGGCGTATCTCATACCCAACATCTCAAAAAGTCGCTCATGCTGCGGCTGAGGGAGAGCCTTGGTGAATGGATCCGCGGCGTTGTTCTTTGTGTCTACTCTCTTAATCTCGATCTCGCGGCGATCTACAATCTCCCGGATCAAATGAAATCGCCTCAGGATGTGTCTGGACCGCTGATGGGATCTGGGCTCCTTGGCTAACGCCATAGCCCCATTATTATCACAATACAAGGGTATTGGATCAATAATGGTTGGAACTACTCCTAGCTCCGAGACGAACTTCTTCATCCAGACGGCTTCCTTGGCGGCATCATTTGCAGCAATGTACTCAGCTTCCATCGTAGAGTCTGCAACGGTATCTTGTTTGGAACTCTTCCAACTTACCGCCCCTCCATTGAGGGTAAATACAAACCCTGAGATAGATTTGCTGTCATCCTTGTCGCTCTGGAAGCTCGAATCAGTAAAGGCCTCCATTTGGAGATCTTTATTACCATACATCAAGAACAATTCTTTAGTCCTTCGTAAGTACTTAAGAATGTTCTTCACAGCTGTCCAGTGGTTCTCCCCTGGGTTGGATTGATACCTGCTTACAACACTAAGTGCATAAGCTACATCTGGGCGTGTACATAACATCGCATACATTATAGACCCTACTGCCGAAGCATAAGGTATAATGCTCATGCGAGCTCTCTCTTCATCGGTCTTTGGACAAGAATCCTTGGAGAGAGTGACTCCATGGCAAGCGGGTAAGGCACCCCGCTTGGAGTCTTCCATACTAAACCTCTTTAGGATGGTGTTGATGTACCTGGTTTGGGACAATCCCAATAACTTTTTGGATCTATCCCTATAGATCCTTATGCCCAGGATGTATGTGGCATCACCCAGGTCCTTCATGGAGAACCTCAGTGATAAGAATGATTTGACCGACTGTAGCATAGGAATGTCATTTCCTATCAGAAGAATGTCATCCACGTACAATACGAGGAATGTGACAGCTCTTCCTACAGCCTTCCTATAAACACAAGGTTCATCCGGATTTTTGATGAAATCAAACTCTTTGATAACATCATCGAAACAGATGTTCCAACTTCGAGATGCCTGCTTTAACCCATATATGGATTTAAGCAATCTACATGCTTTCTCGCTGCTCCCACTGTCAATGAAGCCCTCCGGCTGATCCATATAAACACATTCTTCTAAATCTCCATTTAGAAATGCCGTTTTAACATCCATCTGCCAGATTTCATAGTCGTAGTGAGCAGCAATAGCAAGTAGGATCCGAATAGATTTAAGCATGGCTACGGGCGAAAAAGTTTCGTCATGGTCCAAACCTGGTCTTTGACGAAAACCCTTCGCCACAAGTCTTGCTTTATAGGTCTCTACCTGCCCATCCACACCAATCTTTCTTTTAAAGATCCATTTGCACCCTACAGGTTTTACCCCAGGGGGTACAACGTCCAAAGTCCATACTTTGTTGGTGTACATAGACTCCATTTCGGATCTCATGGCATCCAGCCACTTCACAGAGTCACCACTCGTGATAGCTTGCTGAAAACTGGTAGGATCATCATCTTCCATGATACAGTCTTCCCTGTCACCATCAATGAGGAAACCGTAGTACCTCTCCGGTGGGCGAGAAGTCCTACCAGACCTACGGAGTGGCCGAGATTCTTCAGTTTCTGTTGCAACAGCCGGTTCAACCAAATCGTCATTTGTAGTTTGTGTCTCCAGAACCTCTTCCAGATCTACTACCTTGCCATCATCTTTATCTGTGAAAAACTCTTTTTCCAAGAATGTGGCATACTGAGAAACAAACACCTTTTGTTCCTCTTTGTGGTAGAACAGATATCCATAAGAATTCTTTGGATATCCCACAAAGTTACACATGACTGACCGTGTCTCGAGTTTGTCCGGATTCTGCTTTTTAACATAGGCCGGGCAACCCCAAATCTTAATTCTTTTAAGAGATGGTCTCTTCCCATTCCATATCTCATATGGCGTGGTAGACACGGCTTTGGTTGGAACCCTGTTTAGCAGAAACGCCGCAGTCTCCAATGCATGCCCCCAAAACGAGACTGGTAACTCAGCGTCACTCATCATGGACCGGACCATATCTAATAGGGTCCTATTCCGTCGTTCTGACACACCGTTGTGCTGTGGTGTGTAAGGCGGAGTGAGCTGAGAGAGAATCCCATTCTCTTTTAGGAAGTTTGCAAATTCTGTACTGAGATACTCACCACCTCGATCTGATCGAAGCATCTTAATACTCAAGCCGGTTTGTTTTTCTACTTCTTGTTTATATTCAACGAACTTCTCGAAAGCGTCGGACTTGTGTTTTAATAAAAATACATGACCGAATCTTGAGAAATCATCGGTGAATGTAATGAAGTATGAAAAACCGCCTCTAGCCTGTGTAGACATTGGCCCACATACATCACTATGTATGAGGCCCAGGAGCTGAGTAGCTCTTTCTCCGTGTCCAGTAAACGGAGTTTTGGTCATTTTACCCTTGATACAAGACTGGCAAGTCGCATAAGATTTATATTCAAAAGAGTTTAAATATCCATCTTTATGTAACTTGTTTAGTCTTGTTTCGTTAATATGACCAAGTCTACAGTGCCAAAGAAAAGCTTCATTTAATTCTGAAATTTTTCTTTTATTAGTGTGTTGTATACTGAAAACTGTGTGTTGATTTAGGACATATATTCCGTTATTAAGTGTACCATACCCAACCAACATTTGATTCAGGTGAATGTTCATAACATTGTTCTGCAACACAAAATTATATCCTTCATTGTCCAACAAAGATACGGATATTATATTACATAGCATATCAGGTACAAAATAACATGGATTCAAAATCAAAATACATCCAGACGGCAACCCCAAGTGATACTCTCCCACTGCGACTGTATGTACATTGGAACCATTTCCAACGCGGAGAGTATGGTCACCTGTCTTCAAAACCTTGCTATTTCTCAGCCCCTGCATAGAATTGCAAATGTGAGAACCTGAACCGGTATCCAATACCCAGGAAGCAGAGTTTATAGAAAAACAGTTTTCAGTAACAAACGCACCTGAAGCAGAAGCATCACCATGCTTCTTCTTAAGACTTAGGTACTCCGTGCAGTTGCGCTTCCAATGTCCTGTCTTGTGGCAATGAAAACACTCGCCTTTCCCTGGGTCTCCAGCCGTGGACTTTCCCTTTCCCTTCACCTTTTTGACTCCGCCCTTAGGATTAGTGGGTTTCTTCTTTTTCTTTCCCTTGGCCTTAGCTTTCGGGCGAGAAGAAGAAGACTGTCCAATCGTCATAACGGGAGTCTTTGCTGATTTCATAGTGCTCTCTGCACTCCTTAACATATTAAGGAGTTCAGGGAGGTCCTTCTCCATGCCGTGCATGTTGAAGTTCACTATGAACTGAGCAAAGGTAGAGGGGAGGGACTGCAGAATAATATCTATATATTGTTCATTGTCCATAGTCCATCCGAGGTCCTCAAGCTCTTCTATAAGAGCTATCATCTTCAAAACATGGTCTGCTACTGGTGTGCCAGGGGCCATCCGCATGTGAAACAGTTTCTTTGATGCCTCGTATCGTAATACGCGGGACTGCTCCCCATACAACTCCTTTGTATGGAGCAGTATCCCGTGGATGTCCATGTCCTCGTGCTGCTTTTGATGTGTGTTATCCATCGATGCAAGCGCGAGGCATGTGGCCGTGGCACAGTCAGCGTCCCATGTCTTGCGGACTTCTATGTCCGCAACTGAGGATTTTGGGCCTGGGACGGGCGGGGCTGAAGCCGTGAGGACATATGATACTTTATCATAAGTCAAGGCGATCTTCAGATTCCTTAGCCAGTCTTTATAGTTGGTCCCGTTCAGTTTGTTTTTATCTAGTAGAAGCTTAAGTCCAGTCATTGGTATCTGCCATTAAGAGAGAGAAAAGAATACACTCAGCGAAAGCTCTTGCATAGATTAGATTGGTTTTATTATCTTGTCTAATCGATGTTTCCCACTGCTTTTTATCAAGTTTTTCTTTCAAACCTTAAAAAGAAAAACTAGCCAGGATTAATTACAGTCTACAACTTCGCTAACCGTTCAGCCAGGCCAGTGTCGGTACTTTGAGGGAGGTTCCCCGTGCTTTCGCACGGACCTAATTAGAGTAAACCTCGTTTTCCCAGAGGCGGAGCCCCGTTAACACCTTTCTAGACACCTAATGAGTTAGCTAATTGTAAACTGCAAAACTCTCCTAGGAGCAACTATTGCCCACAGTGGGATCGGGATCCAACCATCATATGGAAGGTATGCAATCTCATTGCAAATTTCAACACTTGAAATTCCCGATGTGGTTTTTACCCCTAGTACTTATGACCTTAACTATGGTCAACAAATCATAAGTACCAGTCAAGTTCTACCCGTCATTTCTTGATCAATTAGACCCACCCATATGACCCTTAACTATGGTCAACAAAGTCGTATGAATGTCCTAATTAATCTGCATCATATGCAGTGTAGGAAGACATCACTTAGCTACCGTCCACTACGCCTTAACTAAAGTCAACAAACGTAGCACGAATACTAAGTACTCTACTTCCTAAAATGACGGAGGGTTGCGAATGATTTTTAAGAAAATCTTTAACGCTTTGAACTTGATATCGTTGTAGAATCAAACAGTTTTTCAAAAGGAGTGGCTTAAGCTCCGCAGTTTTGAAATAAAGCTTTTTCATAAATAGCCGAGTAGTTTTTAAATCCGATTCTACAACATCTTTTTAGGTTTATTTTCTTTACATTAATCACATTAATGTAATCCCATCATTTAAGTCCTAAAGCCAATCACAGAAAAGAAACGAAAATATCACGTACGCTTATGCCATCCGCATTCGCCGCAATGTTCCGTTATGCACCGTTAGGTTACTTAACTAACGGCATAGCGGGACGGGACTAGCGCGGGTGTAAAACATAAGCAACGTCTACTATATATCATATATATAATAAGTCATTCGTCTCAGATTTCACAGAACACAGGCAGCAGAAATATAGATATAACGTGGGATATACTAGGACGTCCGTATTTAGTATTTAGCCAGAATAGAAAATACGGATTCCACAGTCGCGATGAATAGCCAAGCCCACACCCTGGACCCCTACGAGAGCGGCAAGTGACCCTACCAATCCTGGAGTTTAGGAGACCCGGTCTCGACTCCTCGAGATGGCCTCCCACTGAACCCCAGAACCCGGTCACTTGTGCTCCCCTCCTTGGGTCCATCCTAATGCGGAAAAGTAAATAATATACAACACTGGTGACACAACCGCAACCTGGAAGTGCCCCAAATAAAAGAATATTACATTACATTTGAATTTACATGAATGAAAATATAAAACTCTCATCTCAAAAAACCCCCCGGCTATTCGATCGCGACAATCCTACACATCATATCTCAGCAACACATAATATCATCAACGTAAGCAAGTATGCGTACCCCGATTGTCGTTGATGTATAGCAACGAAACCGGCGATATCTAACATACTACACTTACGGTCACAGAAAAGAAAGTGTAAAACTACAATATTTGGAATCCAGATTCTCTTTAGACATCATAAATGCGAAATATCACATATTCCGTATTTCATATCTAAACCATATGAATTCCACATATTGTATCACATTCCAGATAAACAGACAGTATTAAAGTTTTCGAACGAACTATCAAGTACCCAAGATTCACTAAAGCTCAACACTTGAGCAAGGTTCAAAAATCCGGAGTGTGACACAGTAGCGGCGGTCCAGCCGTAGAAGGGTCAAGCCAACGCCTCACATGTGGCACGCCGTACTGCCCCAAACCCTAAGGTTCAAAGGGCAGTTCGAGACGGTCACATAATCGAGTTAAGGTTTGTTGTCTTCTAGAGGGACCACCGCAAAAAGACTTGCACGCATCTCCAAACTATTTAAACCCCGTGAACATTGAGTAAATGATATTCGTTCAAACACTTCAATAATTTCTAGTTTACCCGGAAAAGAAAGCGAAATGAAAATTCCGAACGAAACAACTAGTTCAAAACCATCTCCAGAATTTTCAACAGTAGATTCAGATTAAATACTCTCAAAAATTACTGTAGCAGGTAAAGAAAGTTACTGTGCAAAAAAATACCAGAGAACCCCTCAAATAGCCGCGGAAGCGCGGCCTAAGCCTTGCTTATGCCGCCCTTCCGCGGTCAATATTACTGTTCATGTGTACGAATTTTCCAGATCCTCTAATTTTTACCTGCTCTATTTTTTGAGAATTTTTAATTCTGAAAAAGATCATTTTTTAAAAAAATTCCAGAGAGCATCCCATAAATCCGTATTTTTGTTTCGATCGGACTTTTTACTTCGCAAAAAGGTCGCCTAATGTTCTAGGTCGGCTCTGATACCAATGTTAGGTTAGGTTAGCACCCTATGAAGAGATTACAAGCATCACATGACCTAAAGTTTTCATTTTTTATGGTGCTAAACTAACAAGCAAAGGAATCGTCCTAGAAAATTAGGGTTTGCTAAACATTAAACTAGAAAAGCTTAGGGTTAGAAGGCTACAACCTTTGTAGCTCCCGTTTTTGTTTTGCTCCTTTGACTTTGGGGTGTTGGAAGAAGGTCCACTCTTCCTCCTCTTGCGTCCACGACGATCCACCCGGAGCTATCCCGTCCAAGCTTGCAACTTTGAAAAACAAAGAGAACACACTAATCAAGTGAGCTAGACTTGATTAGAATGAGGTTGTGGTTATGGATCTCACTTCAAAATCCTATTTTTATGAAGGATTCACTCTCTTGTAAGAACTAGAGAGCTTAAGCATGGAGGTTGATGAAGATGATGGACTTTTTTAAGAAGAGAATGAATTATCTTAACAAAGAGAAAAGAAAAATAGCTATATATATTTTTCTTTCTCTTAACCAACCATGGTTAAGTATTTAGATATCATTTTATTTTAAATTAAAAGCATGATAAGAAAATAAACTATGGGTTAAAAGTTAGGTGAGCATGGTTGAGTTAGAAGAGTGTAGAAATTCCAAATTGATTTAACCCATTTTTTATTTTCTTTTGCTTTAATTTAAATTCAATAATTATCCAAATACAAACATGGTGTAATTCTTATACATCCACCATTTCCATTGTATAAACAACCATGATAGAATTTGATGTATGTATGCATGTGTGCTTGCACATCAACATGTGCATGAACAAAAATGAATGTACACATGCATGCATACATACAACATAAACAAGATAGGATTTGTAGTGAGAAAATAATAATGAATCAACACTTGATTCACTAATCCGGTCATATCACATATGACCCGACCATTAGCAAGCCTCCCAATTAATATACGGTATCCCATACACGTATTTTAATCGGGTCCAAGCGCATATCGCATACGCGCACCACAACGTTTCGCCTGGACTAGGTAACTCCTGTGTGGGACTCTAAGACTCGTCAATACGCCGGCAGTGGGTGATGATCATATCAAGCACCCGCAAGCCGCAAGCGGTCAGCCAAACGTAACGGCCACCCGGGTATTAAGCGATAAGAAGAAGACAAGCGAACCTGTTACAACTCCCGTCGAGCCATCCAGCAACACTACCGTACAGTCCGGTCTCTTCGTCAGATATGCTGCATATCGAGCCTAGGGATGGTCACGTCGACCCCAATAACTCAATAAGTCGTGCCGGTTAATGGTCTATAACAGATCGAGAAACTACTGATAACACTTATCAGCAAATCTCAGCAGCCCTGGCCAGGGACTTGCTGTTATAACCAGTCGAGCACAGCACAGCATCAACTCCCAATACCGGGAGAGACGAAACCCCTCCTATCGCTCATTGCCTTCGTGTGTCTCGGGACTGTACCCAACGGCCACCTGTTTGCACGACTCAGTAGAGCCGTGGTAGGGTGGCAATCAAAGTACAGTGGGAGAACACACAAGGCTCTATGACGATCTTGGGTCTACAGACTAACCTGTACCAGTGTCACCTGAGAACTGCTATCCGACGATAGATATAATTCCATATAGGAGTTCTCGGCGAGTCCGTCCAGTGTACCCAGTCACCACTGAGCACCCGTATATGATCTTGATGTCAAACATCGATGAATGTGGGAACATCCATCGCCCATCACATGGGTCTAGTATCATATACGCTAGTCTACTCTGGTATATCGATGCCCCGTCTCGATACACCTCCGACTATGGACATTTCAGGATATGCTTATAGACTACAGATGTCCCACTAGTATGATCTCCATCATAATCAGAGTAGTCAAGCCGATATCCTTAGGGCTTTATCAGTATGTATGAATGAATAGAAGCATGATCAAATAAACATGTCAGATAAAGAAGTACCAGATAGCATACTATCATGTCGAGCAAGCATGCAAACTGAATATATATACATGTATAGATACATCCACTATCACATAATGGCCTCTAGGGCATACATATATCCAACAGCTCTTTACCTTAACGTGTATACTGATTGTCTCTCTGTTACATGTTGGTAAAGCCCTTAGGATGTGTGCTTGACTACCTGGACTATGATGTGGATCATACTAGTGGGGACAGATAGTCTATAAGTACATCCTTCAAAGTCCCTAGTCGTGGGTATATCGAGACGGGGCATCGATATACCAGAGTAGACTAGCGCATACCTTCTCGACCCATACAGATAGGCGATGGATGATCCCATATCCATTGGTGTTTGACATCAGAGATGATATACGGGTGCTCAGTAGAGACTGGGTACACTGTACGGACTCGCCGAGAACTCCCAGATGGTATTATACCTCACGTCAGATGGCAGTTCTCTGGTGACACTGGTACAGAGTAGTCTGTTGACCCGAGATCGTCATAGAGTCTTGTGTGGTTCCCACTGTGCTTTGATTTCCATCTTACCACGTCCAAGAGGGCGTGCAAAACGGTGGTTTTTGGGTACAGTCCCGAGTCACATGGAGGCAATGAGCGATAGGAGGGGATTCGTCTCTCCCGGTATAGGGGGTTGATGTTGCGCTGTGTTCGATTGGCTATAACAGGAAATCCCTGGCCAGGGTTGCTGAGATTTGCAGGTAAGTGTTACCAGTAGTTTCTCGAACAGTTATAGACCTCATATCGACACGACTTATCGAGCTATTGGGGTCTGACGTTTACCACCGCTAGGCAAGATATGCGACATATCAGACGATCAGACCGGACTGTACGGTAGTGTTACTGGTCGGATTCACTGGAGTGTGAGCGGGCTTGCTCGTCGATCTTCAGATCGCTCAATACCCGGGTGGCCGTTACGTTTAGCAGACCGCTTGCGGCTTGTGGGTGTTTGATATGATCATCGCCTGCTGCCGGCGTATTGACGAGTCTTTAGAGTCCTACACAGAGGTTTTCTGGCTCAAGCGAAACAAAATAGGAGCGCATATGAGATATGTGCGGGACCGAGAATAATGCGTGTATGTGATGCCGCATTCCATTCTCGCGATGAATGTATCGGAAAGGTTGTATGCGATATAACCTAGTTGTCGATTCAAGCGTTGATTCGATAAGCCGATACATTGAATACTAGTCGGTTGTGTACGACATGACCGGATCATTGAATCAAGTGTTGATTTAATGATTTAATGCATAATTATATATTTGATATGTTACTTTGCACTAACTAGTATTGGTTCACTTTAAACGGATTTTCTCACTTGGATTGTGCACATTACATATGCGATATGATTTTGTGCACTTGATTGTATCATGTTTGATGATGCATGTTTACTTGGTTAAGTGCAAAGAATTAAACCATGGTTAAAAGAATGGCTAGGGTTTCATTTCCTTTATTTATTCATTTATTTATTTGTTTATTCATTTTGGAAAAGAAGAGAAAAGAATGGTTGCTAGTTTTGGAGTTTAGTTGAAGCTTCATGAAGCTTTGATTAAGTCAACCATTCTTATCTCTTCCTTAACCCTAACCATTCCCACTAACCATGATTCATTCTCTACACTTTACTATGGTTAATTTTATGATAAGAATTCTTTTTCTTTTCTTTTTCAATTAACTTATCATAATATCTTTCTTCTTCTTCTTCCTTTCTTCACTTGAAGAAAGCAAGCTCCATCAATGGTGATTGATGGAAATGTGTGAGAAATCCAATTCTAAAGTCTACCCACTTCCTATTTCTTCATCCTCTACCTCTTGCCAAGTAGTAGAGTGTGTTTACTTCACAAGTTTCTTGACTTGGTGAAGTCGGAGCTTGATTTAGTGATGCCTCGACGTAGATCATCTTCGGCATGGACATCGTCGACCTAGCTTGCCCATTCTCCGACGAAGCCGACGCTAGAGCCCGGATTTGATTTGGACAGTGGAGAGGACTTCGTTGTGGAGCTATGGAGGTGGAGCACCGGATCTACAAAGGTTGTATATCCGTATCCCTTAGTTAATTGTTAACTAGTTAGCTTTTTCGCCTAGAATTCTAGCAAACGATCCGTAGTCGGGTCTCTCGGCACCTAGATTTTTGAAATTGGCATGTTCGATGCCTTTAGAGACCTCACTAGGGTGCCTAGGAACCCTACAGTTTGGCCCTGTCAATATGTTTTTATCTAGTAATAACTTAAGTCCGGTCATGTTGATGGTCGCTGCAATTAGGAGAGAGAAAAGAAACACTTTAGCATGATGCTCTTGCAAGTTTAGAGTGGTTTTTAGTTTGTCTAAACTGGATGGCTCCCACTGTCTCTCGAAACCCTTCTCAAACCGTAAAGAAAGGATTAGTCAGGATCAATCTCACCGTACAATACTTGCTTAACCGTTCAGCCAGGCCAGTGTCGGTACTTCGAGGGAGGTTTTCCAACGCTTTCGCGAAGTTCCTTAATTAAGTAACCTCTTTTCCCTGTGGGCGTAGCCCCGCTAACACCTTTCTAGACACCTACTAAGTTTATAGCATTGATCGTTAAGTGAGAGTTTTCCCGAGGAGTAGCATATACTCACAGTAGGATCGGGATCCAAATATCATCGCGTGATAAAACCGAAGGAATCCTACCAGAATTATCACACTCCAAATGGTATGCAGCGCTATCAAGTTTCAGTACTTATGAAACTCCCGATGTAGATTTTTGCCCCATGCTCTTATGACCTTGGCGTGAGGTCAAAATGTCATAAGTCACATGTCAAGTTCTTCCCATCATTATCCTGGTTAATTTGAACCCACCCGTACCTACCGTTGACGTAGGCCAAAATGGCAGTACGACTGTCTCAAACCAACGCATTCTATCTATGCAACAGATAAATATCCGGCAGCTACCAATCACTATGCCTTGGCGTGAGGTCAAAATACATAGCTTGAATACTACCGAATATTTAACTTAAATGATGGAGGGCTACGGATGGTTTTGGCGAAACCGTGAACGTAGTGAACTTGATATAATCGATGGAACGAGATAGCTTTTAAAAGGAGTGGTTCAAGCTCCGCGTTTAAAAGTTTAGTTTTGAAAAGAATCGAGTGGTTTTCAAAGTGTTCCAATCGACTTTTACTTGGTTTATTTTCTTGCATTAGTTCTTTTAATGCGTCCCATCATTTAATCCTACCATTGCAGAAAACAACCAAAATATGGCGTACGCTTATGCCATTCGCATTCGCCACGGGGCCCCGTCATCACCCGTTAGGTTACATAACTAACGACAGAGCGGGGGCTGGGCTAGCGCGGCTGTAAAACATAAGCAACGTCTAAATCGTTATCATATATAAATATATAGCAATGATAAACATTACAGATCATAGATGAATACATTGGATATACTAGGAATCCGCAATCCGTTCGAGCCTGCAACGAAAAGCGGATTACACGGTCGCGGTGAATAGCTAATACCCCACCCAAGACCCATATGGGTGCGGCAAACTACCCACCAAGTACCCGAAGCGAAGCAACCTCCCGCACCACCGTGAGTAGGCCACTCGGCACTTCGAGATACCCGGTAGTTTGTGCACCCCCTCCATGGGTCTATCCTAGGAGCAAAAATAGTAAAACGAATTATATAATGACGGCTACAACCCCGACCCGGTTGTGCGGCCAAACAAATAATAATATTACATCAATTTACATGTTACAATGAATGAAAGAAAAAGCAACACTCATCTCACATCCACCCCGGCTATTCATCCGCGACAATCCAACCCATTCATATACACATACCATCATCAATCACAGATCACAGATATGTATAACCCCGATTAATCGACATATAGCGATTAGCCGACGTTCAATACATATAAACATCACAGATATAACCTTTTAGTCAAAGTGTAATGAAGTTCGGAAAAAAAAATACGGATTTATAGGCCCCCAAAAATAAATTTCTATTCTGGAAAACCTGGGAACATATAAACCATCTTAAAAATCCCAAAACCTAGCCATAAGAAAACTGCACCAAACTCGACTCAGTGAAGAGTCAAAACGGCGGCGGTTCCGCGGCAATAGCTTGCTATTGCCGCTGAACCGCGGCGGTTTAGACGACTCACTGGACCGGGTTGGCTGTGCTTCTTAAGAAAACCTGATCAGTCGAAAATATTGTATATTTTAGCCGGCAATTTCCCTAACATTTGCATACATTTAGAAGTGTTCGGCATTCATATTCTACATATTAGCAAATCTGTCACAAAATATGAGATTTCATGTATTAGACTTTTAAACCGACACTTTAAGGGAAATTAACCGCATTTCATGGCATCGCATCATTTCTGTATTTGCGCAACACTTGTCTTGAGTCTATGCAGGAATTACGGAAGAAAAGCAAAAGGGCTGATAAAAATTACGCCAACTCAAAGCCCTGAGACCTGGTAGCAATACAGAAGGAATTATACAATTCAATCTATAAAATAAAAGCCCATATAACAGCCCAAGACCAGAACAGAAAGCACAAGCCTCAAAGCTCCAAGTTAGCCGCGGAACCGCGGCAGGAGATGGCTTGCGCCGCGGTTCCGCGCCTCCTATGCCACGTCAGCATCTCATTTTCAGTGCAGAATCTATTTCTCTGGGCCCACAGTGCTTTCTGATATGTCAAATTCTATAATTCTCCAGAAGCTACTGCCAGATCAGCAAAGAAAATTAAGGAAGGCTAATCCTAAATTAAGCTCCTAATTAATCCTCTTCTAGAAGCTCCTCCTAACTAATCACATCTAGAAGCTTCTCCCCTAACTAATTTTTGGAGGGAAATTTGAATTCCCTCAACAAACTTTTGGAGGGAAACTTGGAATTTGAAATCCTAGATCTAGGGTTAGTTATCTATAAATAGGAACCTAGATCTAGGGTTAAAGGCTAATCAATAATCATTGGTTCATTCTACACCATTTTCTTCCACAAGTCTCGTGACAAGGCTTGTGCGAAACCCTAACCCTAATTCCACTCCAAATCCAAGATCTTGAGTACCAAATCAAGCGAGAAGCCTTCAACCTTTTAGGAGCCGAGCCGATCTTCAATCGGGCAAGTGATCCAAGCCGATCCGCGTTCCACGGAGACGAGCGAAGCCAAGTCGACGATCGAATTCTTCCTCTTGTAGTTCTTGAGCGAATGTAATGAAATTGTTGATATAAATAAAAGGTGAAATTCTTTAATCTTGCTTTCTTTTAATTCTTGCATCATGATTAGATCTCAATTTGTAATTGTTGCTCTTGTTGTGATGTTTGAGTAAAACACCGCTCGTAAAGGAGTCGAGACGATTGTAGAATGATGATGTAACAAATCTTAATACGATCTTTAAGTCCTACGAGTTTTGTAAACCCTAGCAAGTTCAAGAATCGATGACCTAGTTTCGTAGCGATGCTTTCTTGATTGTGATCGCTCGAAATTAGGGATCTACGATCGTTTCTTGAATTTACTAGAGGCTAGAATATGAATGATATCAATGAAAGAACAAGAGATAAGATGAAACCCTAGTTTCACAAGAAGTCTCTAATTCTCATCGATCATCATCGATCTAGTATCAATTCATCGAAGGATAAGAATACGTAATTGTAAGATTACATCACATCTATAGATCCGATCGATTCCTACGAGCCTCATTTCGATTCTTGAGATTTGGTTTGGAAAAATCAACAAACGATCAATTCTTGATTCTATCTTTTAATGCTTTCTTAGATCTAGATATTTCCTTTTTCTTGAAATACAAAATTTAAATCATGAATTGTTTGTTTTCTTTTCTTTAAAGTTTCGACTCATCTAAATTCGAAAAGACGAACGATTACACTTTCCCTGTGGACGATCCTCACTCACTAACAATCTACATCCGACACCATAGTTGATTGCGGTCAAATAATTTTTGGTTGTGATTTCTTTACCATTTCATTCTACACAATCGGAAAATCATTTCAATCAAATGGCGCCGTTGCCGGGGATCATTTGATTTGATTTACACAACAAGAATCTTTTTCAATCAAATGGCGCCGTTGCCGGGGATAGTGCGCTAATAGTTCGTATTTTGAAATTTGAGTTGAACAATTTATTCCATCATATTTTTTAGATCTAAATTCGTGCAAACACTAATACGTGTGTTGTGATTTGTTGCGAGAAAATCTGGAATTATTGGAGCTGGAGAAAAATTTTTCTGAAAATTCCAGAGAGCTGTAGAACTCAACAGAAAGCTACTGGTGAAATTTGGTAGAGTGAACAGTATATTCAAGCGCGGATCCGCGGCTTTAGCCTTCATTTTGCGGCGGAAGAGCGGCTCTGTTAACTGTTCACTGCACCAATTTTTCTCAGGTATCTTCTATCTTTCTTATCTCCTCCTCTGTCTGCTCCAATTGACAATTTGCTGCAGGTTTCTTTGCAAATAAATCGCAGCGCCGCAAAGCAAAATAAAAATTTGTGCGTGTTTTGATTCTTTTGGTTGTTTGCATATTAATACGGAAATTAAGGGGCACGACCAAATCCAAATTAGGTGGGGATTTCATTACCCTTCCTAGGCCCCGAAAATCACAAACTTGCATCCGCATTGACCCTCATTAATTAAAAGAAATCTAGAGATGACTCTAAGGACCGTCGCGCTCAATTAGGACAAGAGAAGGCCGTGGGTAATTCATTGCTTATCCGAGTTTTCTTGTGGTGCCTAAGGCGAGTGTGTCTAAGGCTAGTGGTTTTTAATTAGGCCCACTGTAGTGGTGGTTCCTTCCCACTTACCTGGCACTTATCCGGCCACAGGGAGACAAAGAGGCAGTGGAGGATTCTATCCTGCGACTTGTCTTTTGGCAGTTAGGAGCGGTCTAGAGTTTGACCTAGGTGACCACTAGATTCTAGGGTTTGTGTGTTGCATTTGTTTTGTTGCATCATATTTTTTCAAAAATCCGTATCTTTTCAAAATAAACACCACATACATCATTTCCTCTAATTATACCAACGCTGCCACTTGTGCTACAACCATTTAGCACAATGTTAGGCTGGACACGGGATTCCATTTCCCGTCTTGTCCGCGTTTCTTTTATCGACCCCAGAGTCGGTAATTCTTCATCTTCTCCCCCACCACCCACCACACCCGCGATGGACCCAAATCCATCAAACTTTAACACTACTCTGCCACCGCCCGCAGGTGCGCAGAATCTGCCACGCATTTCTCTCCAAGAGAGATGCTATCCTACACGTGTTACCCTTCCCACCTGTCTTTCTATACCACCTGCCATAGGGGAAAATTTTGAAATCAACCCCCAATTCATCAAACTTTTACCCAAATTTCATGGTCTTGATTCTGAAAACGCATACATGTTTATTTCCAAATTTGAAAACGTATGTGCTTTGATGGGGAATTCACAACTGTCTTTGGATGCTCCGCGTTTACGTCTTCTCCCCTTCACTTTATGCGATTTAGCCGAGAAGTGGCTTTACATCACACCCGCACATTCTATTTCAACATGGGATGAATTCGTTGCAGCATTCCTTAAGAAATTTTTTTCCAATCACAAGACCGCCCGTGTTCGGAGCGAAATCTCTAAATTTACCCAACTTCCCAATGAACCATTTTGGAAATGCTTTGAACGATTCGAGGATCTTCTTATCCAATGCCCTCATCACGGAATCCCCAGATGGGATTTGTGTCGAATTATCTATGTGGGTGTTGATCTCACTACTAGACAGATGCTTAAAACCATGTGTCATTGCCAATTCATATCTAAAGATGATGGTGAAGCTTGGAAATACTTAGAAGATTTAGCTCAAAACACATCACAATGGGAAAGTGTTAGACCACCACCACCTAGGGAAGATGTCAATCAGCTCGATGTTTCCGTCACCTTGAAAGCCGAAATGGCCGCAATACAAAGGAAACTCGACGCTATAGAAAATAAAATCTCCTCAGCCTCCCTAAACCAATCCACACTTCCCAAAACCGTGTGTGGCTGCTGTTCAAACCCTTCACATTTGACGGAAGAATGTCCTTTGAATGTACCGTTTCAAGGTCACACTAATGCTTCACTTCAGCAAGGACCTGGAAACTATCCCTCTTCTTCCCCATATAATCAAGATTGGAGGAATCACCCGAACTTTGCTTGGAACCAATCACAATCTCAAAACACGGTTCCAATCCTAAACAATTTTCAAAGGGTCCCTCCACCACAACAGCAGCCACCACTTCAATTGAGTCAGCACCCCTTCCAACCACAAAATTTTCAAAATCCTGCCAACACTTTTGCACTACATGAAAACTCTTTGCAATTGGCCGGTACTGATAATATCTCTGCATTGGTGCAAACCTTGGTTACTTTCATGAAACAATCCATCCAAGAGTCGGCAAGTTTTCAATCTTCCATCGATAATATGATAAAGATCATTCTCACTCAAAATGAGAATATCAAATCAATGGAAGCTCAAATTGAACAAATAACAGCCGAAATAAGTGCTAGAGAAGAAGGGAATCTTCCATCTCAACCCGTACCTGATCCTAGACCTTCACATTACACTAATGTGGACGCTTTTACAACGTTGAGATCTGGAAGAGTGCTAGACAATCATTTGGGTGAACAAATTGATAATGATGAATTGATCATTAACACCCCGGCTTCAACTTCCACTTCCACTCACACTTCTAGTTCTTACCCTATTTCGTCTAACCTACCTTCTTCTTCCGAGCCTATTCTCCGTATTCCCAAGGGCTCGAACCCTCCACCCACCTCATCTTTTCCACCCCCACAAACTTCTCCACAAATGTTGGACCCAACACTTATTGATAGAGCTCCATTTCCAAATAGGTTGAGGCCCAAGAAACATGATGCCCAAATGGAGAAGATTGTGGACATGTTTAAGGAAGTTAACATCAACATCCCTCTCCTAGATGCTATTCAACAAGTTCCGTCCTATGCAAAAACTCTTAAGAACTTGTGCACTAGGAAGAGGAAGACTCAAGTGCCTAAAAAAATCTTCATGTCGAGTACTGTAGACACGGCTTTTCCCCAACAATTACCACGGAAACGTAAGGACCCTGGCTGTCCTACTATTTCCATTTTTATTGGGGAGAAACACATCAACCGTGCGTTACTTGACCTTGGCGCTAGTGTTAACTTACTTCCTTACTCGGTATATGAGCAACTAGGTATCGGAGTGTTAAAGCCTTCGAGCATAACTCTCCAGATGGCTGACCGATCAATCACCAAACCTAGGGGTAAACTGGAGGATGTGTTAATAAAAATCGGGGAATTTGTATTTCCTGTGGATTTTATTGTACTTGATACACAGCCTGTAGCGAACCCACGGAATCAAATTCCGGTGATTTTAGGTCGCCCCTTTTTGGCAACTTCCAACGCAATAATCAACTGTCGTAATGGTTCTATGACCTTATCTTTTGGGAATAGGTCAATAGAGCTGAACATTTACAAGTTGGGAAGTGTACCCTCCGAACCTACTGCTTAGGTCTGTTCTGTCGACTTAATGGATGTCGACAGCAGCGAATTTGATGATCCTCCTGATATCGATCTTGACTCTTTTCATACGTTATTGTTTGACCCAACTATGTATCATACACATACGGACTCTTCCACCGAGATGTCCGGGTCAACAATTGACGCTGATTATGAACTGCTTTTAGAGTCTAAAGATCACCCCGCACCTTGTGATGACATTATTCTCCGGGGTATTGATAGAACTTTTGAGGAAATCGTCGCTGAAAAACTTGCATTTCTGAACAACACGGGTGTTGAGATGAATCATCTCCCAGTTATTGAAATTGAACCTCCACCCCTTCTTCTGAACTGTGAAAAGAATGCGAGTTCTCCATCACATTCACTGCATCGTCTCTCCAAAATGAGACGCACACACATTCTCTTCCACCACTTAACCTTTCCCCACTTCTTCTTCCACCAACCCGAGCACTGCATTGATAAAATTTTTGAATGGTTGGTGTTAACATTCGGTCTTTGCAAAGCTTGGCATCGACCAATGATTTTTGACCCCCTCATATGATTTTCAAAGCTTAACATTGCATAACTCAAGTTTGGGGGGGTATGTTTTTCTGGCTCCTAAAAAGAAAAGTTTTACAAAATTTTGAGCCAAAAATAAGTTTCGGGGAGGTTCTTCACTTAAATATTTTGCCCCCACTAATCAATTCCTTCCAGGCTTACAGATTTTTCAGATTTAGCAGAGAGCAACAGTGAGGACACTGTTGAAAACAAGTTTGGGGGAGGTTTGTGCTTATTTTCGCATCATTTGCATATCATTTGCATAAGCACAAAACATTTTTTTCGAAAACCTATAAAAATTTAAAAATTTTCAAAAAGATAAAAATATTTTTGTACATAAATAAGATAATAAAAGTTTAGATAGTGAAAAATTACATCCATGAGATTAGAAAAATTTAAGAAAACTAAGAAAATTAGAAGTTTTCTTATACGAACTAGTAATAAGTAGTTATGAGCCGTTGTCCCAAGGGTTAGTAAGATGAAGGACGTCAGTAATCTGAGGATAAAAATAAGTCTGAAAAATAGTTTCTATTCTGGAAGCCAAACATTTTGAACGTTGCTACCCTGCTATTCGCACTTACACACGTCTTAAAGCCTGGGATAGTAGAGGATACCTTGAAATGCTCTTGTCTTAAAGCCGATGTATAAAAAAAAAATTATATGGTGAGAAAAATGGACACTGGTTTTGTTATCACCGAGGGAAATAAAAAATATATAGCGAGGGTGCCTCTTCATCTAGTGCCCTAAGGCCAACTGGTCTGGGAGTCACTGCTATACCTAAGGTGGTGCAAGACTAGGAAAATACACCAAATAAGCAAGCACATGAGTAATCGGTCGGTTAGTACCTCAAGAAGTATTAACGGTCGCATGAAAGTGTGTAAGCTCATCGAAAAAAAGAAAAAAAATATATATATACTGAGGCTGCTGGGCAAGAGTATGATAGCTTGAATTGAATTCTCCGGGTGTAGGGATGTCTTTACACACACGCAGGGTGATATGATCGATGTTTGGAAGAAAGATAGGAATGAAGAATAAGACGATGTTTTATTGAGGGAGGACGTGATTTCTAACATCTTTTCATGACCATTAAGATAGGGCTCATGACAACCGAAAAGCTAACTTAGTTGGAAACCCTAATTTTCAAGGCTTTTCTTTTACAATTCTTTTCTTTAAATGTAATATTCATGATCTTTCTTTTATTATTGGATTTTTTGGGTGCAATCCGCTGCAAAACCCTCAGGAGACAACACTCCTCCTACTAGGGACACCTAGAGGTTTAAAGGCTTGTTGCACGTGCTCAGTGCAATCGTGTTGCCTACGAAAGTGTGCTAGTTAGTTTTTCTCTTTCTTTATTTTCTCCTTCTCTTTTTAATAAAACATTCGCTCGAGACGATCGAAATTAAGTTTGGGGGTATTTGATCAGTCGAAAATATTGTATATTTTAGCCGGCAATTTCCCTAACATTTGCATACATTTAGAAGTGTTCGGCATTCATATTCTACATATTAGCAAATCTGTCACAAAATATGAGATTTCATGTATTAGACTTTTAAACCGACACTTTAAGGGAAATTAACCGCATTTCATGGCATCGCATCATTTCTGTATTTGCGCAACACTTGTCTTGAGTCTATGCAGGAATTACGGAAGAAAAGCAAAAGGGCTGATAAAAATTACGCCAACTCAAAGCCCTGAGACCTGGTAGCAATACAGAAGGAATTATACAATTCAATCTATAAAATAAAAGCCCATATAACAGCCCAAGACCAGAACAGAAAGCACAAGCCTCAAAGCTCCAAGTTAGCCGCGGAACCGCGGCAGGAGATGGCTTGCGCCGCGGTTCCGCGCCTCCTATGCCACGTCAGCATCTCATTTTCAGTGCAGAATCTATTTCTCTGGGCCCACAGTGCTTTCTGATATGTCAAATTCTATGATTCTCCAGAAGCTACTGCCAGATCAGCAAAGAAAATTAAGGAAGGCTAATCCTAAATTAAGCTCCTAATTAATCCTCTTCTAGAAGCTCCTCCTAACTAATCACATCTAGAAGCTTCTCCCCTAACTAACTTTTGGAGGGAAATTTGAATTCCCTCAACAAACTTTTGGAGGGAAACTTGGAATTTGAAATCCTAGATCTAGGGTTAGTTATCTATAAATAGGAACCTAGATCTAGGGTTAAAGGCTAATCAATAATCATTGGTTCATTCTACACCATTTTCTTCCACAAGTCTCGTGACAAGGCTTGTGCGAAACCCTAACCCTAATTCCACTCCAAATCCAAGATCTTGAGTACCAAATCAAGCGAGAAGCCTTCAACCTTTTAGGAGCCGAGCCGATCTTCAATCGGGCAAGTGATCCAAGCCGATCCGCGTTCCACGGAGACGAGCGAAGCCAAGTCGACGATCGAATTCTTCCTCTTGTAGTTCTTGAGCGAATGTAATGAAATTGTTGATATAAATAAAAGGTGAAATTCTTTAATCTTGCTTTCTTTTAATTCTTGCATCATGATTAGATCTCAATTTGTAATTGTTGCTCTTGTTGTGATGTTTGAGTAAAACTCCGCTCGTAAAGGAGTCGAGACGATTGTAGAATGATGATGTAACAAATCTTAATACGATCTTTAAGTCCTACGAGTTTTGTAAACCCTAGCAAGTTCAAGAATCGATGACCTAGTTTCGTAGCGATGCTTTCTTGATTGTGATCGCTCGAAATTAGGGATCTACGATCATTTCTTGAATTTTCTAGAGGCTAGAATATGAATGATATCAATGAAAGAACAAGAGATAAGATGAAACCCTAGTTTCACAAGAAGTCTCTAATTCTCATCGACCATCATCGATCTAGTATCAATTCATCGAAGGATAAGAATACGTAATTGTAAGATTACATCACATCTATAGATCCGATCGATTCCTACGAGCCTCATTTCGATTCTTGAGATTTGGTTTGGAAAAATCAACAAACGATCAATTCTTGATTCTATCTTTTAATGCTTTCTTAGATCTAGATATTTCCTTTTTCTTGAAATACAAAATTTAAATCATGAATTGTTTGTTTTCTTTTCTTTAAAGTTTCGACTCATCTAAATTCGAAAAGACGAACGATTACACTTTCCCTGTGGACGATCCGCACTCACTAACAATCTACATCCGACACCGTAGTTGATTGCGGTCAAATAATTTTTGGTTGTGATTTCTTTACCATTTTATTCTACACAATCGGAAAATCATTTCAATCAAATGGCGCCGTTGCCGGGGATCATTTGATTTGATTTACACAACAAGAATCCTTTTCAATCAAAACCCTGAGATGATTTTTGGAGTATGACAAATTTTATTTCGAACATAAAAAATTTTAACAGAAACTTAGGGTTTTTAAAACTCGGTTTTTCGATTTTTCCGATTCGAACTTCGATACACTCTACTACCTAGCTAGTTTATGTTTAGTTAGGCTCTGATACCACTGTAAGTCCACGTTGCCCACCCCGGTACTTGCGGGGAGGCGGAAAACGGAATAAAAATCGAATTTTTATGAGCTTAGGCAACATGGACTAGACAAAGAAGGATCTTTGCTAAACAAAAACAAGCTAAAGCTAACTAAAAACTAGCTAAGTGCTAGAAAGGTTATACCTTGGGATTTATGTACTTCTCTCCTTGCTCCTTGGAGTGGTGGGAGGAGGTCATCTTAGTCGTCTTCTCACGTCGAAGAAAGATCCACCCGAAAGTCTCGACCTTTGGCTTCAACTCCAAGCTAGAAGTAACTAGGGTGCAAGAAGTGCTAATACTTGAACCCTAGATGAGAGTAGAGATTATCAAGAAAGGGTTTTTCTCAAGCTCAAGTGTTTCTCAACACATGAGAGGGGAGAGCTTGAGGGAGAGGAAGAACAAGAGAGAGAAAGTAAATGATAGAATGAGAGAATAATATGAAGCATTCTCTCATATATGTGAATTATTGTAATTAGATAATTAGTGAGATAATTGTCATGGCTAAATCAAGACATGACATTTATCATTTCATTTTTAATGCAAATTGCAAGGATCAAAGAGCATCTTCCAAATGAAATGATGATGGTCAAAGTGTCAACAAGGTCAACAAGTCAAGGTGGGTCAAATGGTCAACAACCATAACCATGCACAATTATTAAACTAATATCAATTAACAATAATACACACATAAGCATTAGGGTTAATAAAATGACAATAGTCATTAACCCTAATCAAAGTCCTCTCCCTCTGTCTCAAGCAACTGTGCATACGCACCCGTATTCGTGATCCGAGGAACACGAATACAATGAGAAAAACCAATCCCAAATCATATACTAGGATCCGGCTTAAACCAAAGCCCGCTAGTATAAGCTGTCCGGACAGCAAACGTGCACAAGTGCGCGGATGTGAACGAACCCTGTCGCAAAACCATGCGACCTCTACTCATTTAGCCTAAAGGCGAATAGCTCTCTGTGTGGGACTCTAAAGACTCGACACTACGCTGGCAGTAGGTTTGACCACAGACCGCAAGCGGCACTAGCTGTACGTAACGGTCCCCAGGTAGAAGTCGATAAGAAGACTGACGAGGTGAACCCCATCTGAGCTCCTACTGAGCCTGTATGTGACAATCTCCGTACAGTCCGGTCTGTTCGTCTGATACATCGCATGGCGGGCCTAGGGGGGCGGTGACCGTCAGTCCCCTAATAGCGGTACAAGTCGTGTCGGAGTGTAGCCCAGAACACCCTGAGATAACACTGGAAACCTACCAGTATATCTCGCTTGCCCTGGCCAGGGACTACTCGTGTAAAGGCTCTCCTGGACACAGCGCGATTTCAACCTCCAATACCGGGAGAGACGAATCCTGTCTAACCGTCACTGCCTCCAAGTGCTTCGGGACTGCACCCAAAAACTACCTGTTTGGACGACTCCTTTGAGCCGTGGTAGGGTAGTAATCAAAGTGCAGTGGGAACACACTCGAGGCGAAGTGACAGTGTCAAGTCAGCGGACTAAGCTGTACTCATGTCACCTGGGAACTGATAACTGACGATAGGTATAATACCAACCAACAGTTCCCAACGAGTCCTGTCCAGTGTACTCGTAACCTAACGAGCACCCGCATACTATCTCAAGTACGACGTACCGACGGCTGTAGGACAGACCGTCTCCCATGCTGGGATGAGAAGCGCATACGCTAGTCTAATCCGGAGTATCGATGCCCTGTCTCGATAGTCCAACGACTAGGGACCTGTATAAGGATGTGCTTATAGATCACCCAGCTCCCACGAGTGTGAGCGCCATCACAACACTGGTAATCAAGCAAAGATCCTAAGGGCTCTACTAATATGTATATCAGCGATATGCTAAAAGAAACACATGCACATATTAAAGAAGAGACAAACCAAGTAGCATACTACCATTTCGAGCAAGATTGTATATACAACTGTGAATATCCCAAGCTTCCATCAAGTAATATACAAACTAGTATGATACAGTAATGGCCTCTAGGGCATATACACTAACAAACATATGTCTGAATCTTGAGAGATCATCAGTGAATGTAATGAAGTACAAAGAACTGGTCCTGGCATGTGTAGACAGGGGACCTTCATACATCAGCATGTATCAATCCCAAGAGTTCACTAACTCTTTCTCTGTTTCCAATAAACAGAGCTCTGGTCATCTTATCTTAGTGACATGACCGGCAAGTTTCACAAGATGTAAATTCAAACTAATTTAAAAATGCATCTAAATGTAACTTCAGCTAGTCGAGTCGCATTGATATGACCTAGTCTACAATACCTCAAGAAGGATTCGTTAAATTTCTGAGCTCTTCCTCTTGTGTGTGTTCTGTACGTTAAGAACTGTGGTTTGATTTAGAACGTTTATGCTTTTAGATAACGTGCCTGAACCGATCAACTCTTGATATAGGAAATGTTCAAAACATTATCCAACAATAAAAAATTATATCCTTCTTTACTAATAAAGAGACTGATATGATGTTGTATATCAGGTTCAGTATCTAATGACATTCATTCAGAATCAATGTATTCTGGTAATACAGGGTGATAACTACCAACAGACTTGTCTGCAACACATGCACCATTTCTATCTCATGAAATTTATCACCCGTTCTCAGTTCTCTACCTATCTATAGCCCATGTAACAAATTTCATTTGTGGGATCCTGATCTGGTATCAAATACCTAGGACGTAAAAGATATTGAAAAACAGTTCTGTGTAATGACCACCCCGAAGATGATGCATCAGCATGCACTTTCTTCATTTGGGCGGCACGGGAATTCTGGTAATCCCCTATTTCCTGCTCTGTCTTATAACAATTATAAGTCGGAGCGGGACCAACGTTCCCTAGCGCAGTATAACAAGCGGATTCGGTCAATACATCCATATTATTATTTTGATTAAGGCGTGACATAGTCGTAACCAGGAGAGAGAGAGAAGAAAACACTCAGCGTATACTCTTGCAAGATTAGATTGGTTATCAATATATCTAATCAGGATGTCTCCCACTGTTTTATTCAAATCTTCCTTCAAACCCTAAAAGGAAAGACTAGCCGGGATTAATTACACCCTACAAGTTCGCCAATCTTTCAGCTAGGCCAGTGCCGGTACTTTGAGGGAGGTTCCCCGTGCTTTCGCGCGGACCTAATTAAAGTAAACCTCGGTTTCCCAGGGGCGTAACCCTGTTGACACCTTTCTAGACACCTACTTGATCGGCTAATTATAATGTGTAAAACTCTCCCAGGAGTAACTCTTACTCGCAGCGGGTATCGGGATCCAACTATCTCATAGAAGGTATGCAATCTCATTGCAAATTTCAACACTTGAAATTCCCAATAATATTTTACCCCTAGCGTCCTATGACCTTGACGCAAGCCAACAAGCCATAGTCCGCTAGTCATGTTCAACCCGTCATTTCCCGATTGAATTAAACTTACCCGCACGACCCTTGACACAGGCCAACAATGTCGCACGACTACCCTAACTCAATCGCATCATATGCTTTTGCAGATAAACATAAATAGCTACCGAACACTACGCCTTTACGCAGCCAACAAACGTAGTATGAATACTATGAAGTACTTATCTGAAATGACGGAGGACTACGACAGGTTTTTAAGAAAACCCTTTGCGTAATGAACTTGATATCGTTGTAGAATCGAGTGATTTTTGAATGGAGTGTTTTTGAGGCCTTTTCTAGTTTTGCTAAAGAGGTCACTCCCGGTGAAAGGAACGTCGGCTCTTTCCTCATCGAATAAGGTGTAGGATATTTCACAAATATCACAATGCAAAGCAAAAACTATAGAAACAATCAAAAGACAAACCGAGTTTCTAGCATCTGCTAGTTTTGCTAAAGAGATCACTCCCAGTGAAGGGATCTCGGCTCTTTCGTTATCGAATAAGGTGCTGTATGTTCTACAAGGAACACCGCTATGCAAAGCAAGAACTAGAGCTGCCAGTTTTTGAGACAAGTTTCTACAACATCTTTAGGTTTCTTTTAGTTTCATTAATCTCATTAATGAAGTCCCATTTTATTATGCTTCACAAGTATCACATTAGAAACGAAATCAGCAATATAACATATATCTCATATATATAATATAAACATTCGTCTCAGGCAGTAATATGATCTCATCACAGAACATTGCAGCAGAAGATAACATATGAAATATTGGATATACTAGGATTTCCTTGTTTTATGCGAGCCTGTATAAAACGCGGATTCTACGGTCGTGATGAGTAACCAAACTCGCATCCTTAGACCTCTACTGTAACGTTTTAGAAATCGTTATGCGAATTTTTCCGTTTTAGGGTTAAATTGTCGGTATTTTCCGTTTTGACCCGACTGTGTTCAAACGACTATATAGACTTGCCAACACCTAGTTTAGCTAAAATAAAGCTAGTGCGCAAGCTTTGGGGGTATATGGGACGTTTTGGTTCAATTTGAATTTTTCCCAATTTTAATGTTATTTTAATACGGTATTCATATTTTGGGAAAACTTATCTTTTGTATCTTTTCAATAATAAAGTTTGGGTAAAACCAAAACCCTTCACTTGGTATCTAGATATTTGTGTGGAGGTTAGGTTTTATTGGATTAAAAAAAAGAAAAGAAAGAAAGAGGTGCATGCATGTGTGCATGTGTGTGTATGAATGCATTTAATTGCATTTAATATTAGTAATTGCTAGGAAATCCCTCACTAAACCCCCACCTCCTCTCTTGGCCGAGATCCCTTCTTTTCCTACTGCCCTTGCTCATTTCCTTTTCATTTTACATATCGTCAGGGCCAGTCATGGTGACGGCGCCTGAATTATGGGGAGTTACGTGTCGATGCTAGACACAGGTTTCATGATGTTTCGAGTGTCGGTATTAGACACTCAGGTTTTCCATGATTTCTACGTATCGTCGGTTGTCGATGTTAGACACTCAGGTTCCATGAGACTTACAGGATATGAGGGCCGATCTGAGGATGCGGTGCCTGAGGATTTGGGATTTGATGTGTCAGTGAGTGACACAGGTGTTTTTCCATGCTGATGATTTTGCATGAGATTTTATTATATCAACCCATACACTCAGGATTATATTTGATATGCATTGTTTCATGTAGTTGTAGTACCCTGATGATGTACCTTTACATGATTGTTGCAAATTCACTTATCATACTTATGCTATCAGTTTACATGTGATAGATAGATCGCTGTTCGTGCATACCTGCGATTATAGTATGATGTTATTTACTATTCATGAGTTGGCAACTCACCCCGTTGTGGCACAGTATTTTGCAAGACTTACCCTCAGAGTAGTCGCGGCTGGGCGTCTTATCATCTATACTTTTGCGGATACCGCTACGTTAGGCAGTGAGGCCTTTGCTTTTAGGTGGGTTTGCAGTTATCTGCTTGTACATTGTGTACCTTTTTGTTGGATCTAGTATTCTCCATCTACCACTGTTTATACATGACTTAGAGACGACTTGTGAGGATTTGGTGTTGTATTATGTTGGTGACTTTAGGTGCCGTGCTCGTAGGAGCCGATTTTGTTGAAAAGTTACTTCTTATTATAGTCGTTTCTTTGATTTTTTCTTCGCTTCGGCGTCGTATACATGTTGTAGTGATTGTCTCTGCCGTTGGGCGTGATTTTGCTCCCATTTGGGTTGCTTTATATATTATCTGTGTTGTACCCGTTTTCGGGGCTAGTTTTTACAAATGAGGTGCTGCCGAAATTTTCAAGAAAGAAAACTAGAGTCAGAGATTTTACTTGTGATTTTTCCAAGTGTTAAAACTATGGTTTTCTCCGTTGATCCAGATTTAGGTGGTTTAGATTTATGGGTTTCGGCTTACTTGAGTTGCGTACGCCGGTAGACGTTACGTAGTTTAAGTGCCGGTTACGGGCCAAATTTTGGGTCGTGACAAAGTTAGTATCAGAGCGCTAGGTTTTACCTCTCGGAGTGTAGTATGACCTTGGTATGATGGAGTAGGTAGCTTAAGCAGAGTGACGTAGCGTGTGCATATTCCGCGGCATACTTACGACACGGTACTCCGCCTAAGTGACCTTAGGACTTATTGATTGATATCTTTCCATGACGATATACATCTTTGTGATTCGATTCCTGTTTCCTTATCGAATCTTGTTTCAATTTCCAGCCTATATGCCGCCGAAGACTACGAGGGCACAGTGAGCGGCCGCGAGGGCCGAGGTCAGAATTGACTCTTCTAAGGAGAGGACTGACCAGGGAAGTACGCCTGTTGTACCGGAGCACATTGCTATGATTGGAGCTGGTATGCAGGATCTGCGCCAGATAGTGGGGACTTTAGTAGAGACCATTCGAGCGCAGGCGCAGGCAGTTGTTCCACCCGCTGCAGGGACAACGACGGTACCTACGGTTACGATAGTCGCAGTTACAGCTCCGGAGGTTATTACTGTGTCACTGACAGATTTTATGAGGCTGAGTCCTTCGGTGTTTACTGGCACAGATGTTACTGAGGATCCGCAGTCGTTCATCGACCAGATGGCCAGGATTTGTCGTTCACTCCGATGCTCCGATGAGAGATGGGTGGAGTTTGCCAGTTTTCGTCTGTAGGGTCTGGCCCAGAAGTTGTGTGAGTCCTTAGAGAAGGGCAGAGCTGCGGGTCTTGCTCCTATGACCTGGGCTGAGTTTGGGATGGTGTTTCTTACCCGTTTTCTTCCACCGAGCGTCAGGGATGCGCGAGCGTGCAAATTTGAGTCGTTACGTCAGACTCCGGAGATGACGGTGTCTGAGTATGATGTACTGTTTACCGAGTTGTCGATGTATGATCCGTACCTGGTGGCGACTGAGGAGATGAGGGTGAAGAGGTTTGTTCGAGGCCTGCTTACCCAGTTGTTCCTAGCCATCAGCATTCAGCATTGCGACACGTATGCGGCAGCTGTCGATGCAGCCCTATTGGTAGAGGAGCGTCTTGCTGAGTCATCGGTTGTTCCGGAACTGAAGAGGACTCGTACGGATGTACCAGCAAGGAGACCGAGGTTTGCACGCCGAGGCAGAGTTCCTTCAGACTCGGGGAATAACAGAGATGTGGGACGTGGCCAGTTATTCAGTTCTTATTCCCAGGAAGGCCAGCGACCGTCTGATGGATGCTTCGGGTGTGGCAGTCTACATCACCTTGTCCGGGATTGTACCGTGGTGCGTCAGAGAGGGCCAGCAGTACCCCAGGTTACCTTACCACCGTCTCCGCCTTAGAGAGCATTGCCTCTTATTCTTGTTGTTGCGCCGCGTCAGACTCCTGTTCAGAGAGGTCGTGGTCGTGGGGGTTTTGTACCGAGAGGTCGAGGTGGCGGAGGCAGAGGACGGCCAGTAGCCGGTAGAGGGCAGGCATGGGTTTTTTCCTTAACTCACCAGGACGCTCAGGCGTCAAATGCTGTGGTTTCAGGTATCCTTTCTGTATGTTCTTTGGATGCACATGTTCTTTTCGATCCGGGATCTACGCATTCGTATGTTTCTACGCACTTCGTGCCGAGGTTAGGCCGAGAGTCGTGTTTGCTAGATCAGCCGCTTGTCGTGAATACTCCTGTAGGAGAGTCGTTTGTTGCGCGACACGTGTTCCGATCGTGTGATGTTCGTTTAGGAGACAGAGATATGTCCGTCGACTTGATCCTCCTTGAGATGTTGGACTTCGACGTTCTTTTGGGCATGGATTGGCTAACTACTTGCTATGCGTCCGTGGACTGCCGCGAGAAGACGGTTAGATTTTGTTTTCCCGGCGAGTCAGTGTTTGTTGTGCAGGGGGACCGTGGTGCCGCCCCTCACAGTTTGATTTCTGTCTTGTGAGCTAGTCGGCTTTTGAGGAGGGGATGTCGGGGATTCTTGGTGTTGGGGTAAAAATTTACACCCCGGTTGACCAAGTTAAAATCAAAGTCAACCCCAAGCCAAGCGGGCCCAAGCCCAGATCCAGTGGGCCCATGCCCGGGTCGAGCCCGAACATGAAGCGGCCGGCCTCCGCCCATACCAAGATAAAATTTTGTAATAAATAATTTTGTTGTATTTCTTTTGTTTTGTTTCATGGATAAATGTAAGAAAAATAGGCATAGAGCCAAATTTTTGTAAAGCCCATGGCTTATGTGCAAAAAGAAATGGCACATGAGCCATGGGATAGGCAAAATGCCATTTTGTGAAGCCCAAGGGGCTATGTGTAAAGTGTATAGCCTATAAAGGAAAACATAATAAAAAAAACACAACAACTTTTTCTCTCTCTCAAATTTTTCTTCAGATCTGAGATCTTTTCTCCTTCTTCAAGGTTCCAAAACCTTCCTTTTTCTCTTGAATTAAACCAAGAGTTTTACTCTTCTTTTTATAAAACAAATTAGTTTTTCACCACAAAACCCATAAAGGGGAACTCAGATCTTCAATTAGATCTCAAAAAGAAGAGATTTTTAGAAATCCCATATCTCTTGATCTTCAAGATCCAGCTAACAGAGGAGGAGGAAGAAGAACATCGTTCACTAAACCAAAAAAAAAAAACACACTCAGGAGTCCAACTCCTCTTTGATTTCTCTTCTGAGAAATTTTTTTTAGGCTAAAAGCCTTTTTTTCTCGCCGGCGCTCCAGCGCAGAGCGCCCGCGTGCCGACACATGGCGCGCTTGCGCTCCAGCGCAAGCGCTCGAGCGCAAGTCGCCCCCGTGCCGACACGTGGCGCTCCAGCGCTCCAGCGCAAGCGCTCGAGCGTAAGTCTCCCCCGTGCCGACACGTGGCGCGCTTGCGCTCCAGCGCAAGCGCTCAGGCGCAAGTCGACCCCGTGCCGACACGTGGTGCGCTTGCGCTCCAGCGCCCAGCGCTCGAGCGCAGAGCGCCCACGTACCGACACATGGCACTCTAGCGCCTGAGCGCACAGCACCTAGGCGCACAGCGCCCAAGGTGCTGTCCCCATGCATCCTTTGGATGTCTTTTCCCCTTTTTGTATATATACATGTATATCTGTACATATGTATTCATAATTACATACACACATACTCCACGACACTGTCCCTGTTAGAAAAAAAACTCTGCGTGGCTCCCGATATATCCAACCCCCCCTTCAAAACACAACACACGTACACTGCACATCGAGTTCGCATGACCAGTTTAACCCGTCAATCGGAGGTTCCCTCGCTCCAAAGGCGAGGGGTAATTAACGGCAGCTTAGTCCGCGGCTGCCGGAGATTCGGATCCCCACAATCAATATACCCCCGCCTACCCTAGGCAGGGGGAATCAGTAGTACGCCTGACAAGCGCGCGCGTATTCCCATCTCAATGGGGTGACGAAAAACACCCTACAGATTCTGGCACGCCCGGTGGGACCAATCTCTCCTCCCATATTTCGGTTTAAACGTTCATGCGAACTCAATCAATATACATATCGATTGCCTATACTGAAATATGTTCTTTTTTCCATGCAGCAATCAACCTTCGACGACAATGTCTCCCTAGATGAATTCAGCTTCCAACGTGACCCCGATTCCGTACGTGGTCAAGATCAACGCTCGTGTGGTTCTCCCCGCCAGCCTCAGTCGACGGTGGGAGGAACCGCCCCGCCAGTTTGGCTCCGTCATCATCTACCCTGCCGGAAGCGCTCATCTGGCGGAGATCCCGACAGAACAGGTGGCCAAGCCGGTCTCAAGGGGTAAGAGGCCGAATGTTGTGATCGCCAAGGCACCACGACCGAAACTTAAGATGGTATCTGAACGATTCTCTGGTGCTCCAGCGGGGTACAAGAACTTCGGTACAAAGGGCAAAATCAAATGTTGCGGACGAGCTCAGGCGATGACTCCAACAAATGCACAATCGAGCGTATCTCCAAGGCCCTCCATCGCCCGGTCTACGGCGTCTTCCCAAAGAGCCGAAGTCTTCCTGGTGCTTAGAACAGAAAAGTTAAGGCAGAAGCGGCTCAGGTATCGAGCCAACAAGAGGGCCAAGGCTTCGGCCAAATGGAATCATGTGAAGTTCCAAGTGCAGGGTTGCCCCGCGACGACGGCTGAGTCGGACGTAAGAATCAGCAATTCCTTCGAGCCTCTGAAGTGGGTTCAGAAAAATGCCATGACCGCCAGAATCAAGAAGACAGCGGTCTGAACAGTGCCACAAAGAGACGTGTCCCGGCCCCAACAGAAGAAGTATGACACTGTCTCTTCAAGAGTCTATCAAGCACTCTGTGCCGCACGAAAGTAGCGGGGCAAATCCAGAAAAGAAGTGCCAGCACCATTCAAGAACCTGGTTAGGCCAGCTGCCTTCAATCGACTACCAGCTACCGAAACAAGGGGGTCAAGACAGCGATCCGTGAAATCAGCTGCCAATGATAGAAAGACGGCCGGATATATCATCCATACGGTCTATATGGCGGGCGGGCGCCCCAGCGACAACCTTCGCAGCAAACGCAAGGATGGGGCCACCACATCCCAAGCCCAATCTAGCCTGAATGTAGTTGCCGCTGCCCAAGAACAGCCGCCCCCGCTGGATGAAGAAAACCCTCTCGATGAGGATGATAGGCAGAAAGACCCCTCGGTCCACGCAGAGTCAAGCTCGGACAGCGAGGAAGAGCCGACTTTCCGCCCCAGGACTGCGGAGCAAGAGCTGCTTCAAGAGCTTCGAAAACAGCTCAGGAGCAAAGATAAAGAGATGGCCAAGCTCTATTCGAAGATTGACGACTTAACAAACGTGGTAATGCAGCTCACGGCTCAAATTACTCGAGCGCCTCCCAATCAAGCACAAGCCGCTACTAATCAGCCGGGTGATGACAATCCGAGGCAGCCAATGCCTGTTCCTTTGGGTCCAAGACTGGTCGAGCCGCATGAAAGCCGGCCACACTCCGCTTCAGGGGACTTGGCCCCGGATAGCACTATCCCGCTAACACAGGATCGGATAATGGATCTGGTCACCAGCAAGGTTAAAACATTGGTGGCCGAAGCTGAAGCTCAGAAAGAAATCGGCAGTAGTGGGCGGCCATATCCCGCGCAGTACGATCTGATTGAGTTCCCAAGCGGTTACGTCATTCCTAAGTTTGGAAAATTTGATGGAACGGGGAATGCAAATCAGCACGTCGCCTACTTCAAAGCATCGTACGGAAATACAGGGGGCAATGACGCGCTCCTTCTTCGTCAGTTTGTCAATAGCCTGACCGGCGTCGCCTTCGACTGGTATGCGAGTATACCGGACGGGTCCGTCATTACCTTTGCCCAAATGGAGTCCCTGTTTCGGCAAAAGTTCATGAGTGTCAGTGATAAAATCTCCATTGCCGACCTTGTGAGGACCAAGCCGGGGAAGAATGAAAGCAACACCGACTTTATTGCCCGATGGCGTAATCTCACGGTCAAGTGCGAACCACCGCTGGAGCAGGACCAGTCCGTCAGCCTTCTCATTGGGAACCTCAGCAATTGGATGGTCCCATTCTTGTATACAGCAGGCCTCAAGACGTTTCAAGAGCTAACCAAGAAAGTCCAAATGCTGGAACGCTCAAAGCAAGAGTCCCCGTCGGACTCTCAGAGAGACAAAACTTAGAAAAGCAAGCGGGACGACAGCCGTAGAAGCGGGAGTTCCAGCAGTACCAATGTCTTCAATGCGTCCGACAATGAAGAAAAGCGAAGGGCAGGTGAATCCAAAACTAACCGGTCTCGAAAGCCATTGCTGGGAGGAGATGGGCCATCCCTAGAGGAGAAGAAGAACAAGGTTTACTCTTTCAGAAGGGACAAGGTCCGTAAGATATTTAAAGATGCCTTGAACAACGGCCTACAATTGCCGGAGTCGAAAAGACCCCAAGAAGCAAAAATGACCGACAATCCTCTGTATTGCCCGTACCACCGAGTAGTGAGCCATGCGATCGAGGATTGCTATATTTTCAAAGACTGGGTCGAGAAGCAGTACAAGGCTGGAGAGATCGAGCTGTCCAAAAGTGTGTTAGTGAACAATCAAGTTGCAACCACCAACTTTATACAGACAGAAACTGAAGCTTTCTGGGAGCAGACAGCCGAACCCGCTGCCCTGAGAAATGAAACGGACTCATCGCGGCCTCCGTGGAATACGCACATATCTAATAAGACGAAGAAGATGCTAAAGCTACTTCAGAAAGAGCACAGGATGGAATGGGAAGGACAGAAGAAGCCTACCAGTCCAGCTGCCAATGCGGCTCCATCAGACTCAAAATCCAAGAAGCTTAAGAAGAAGAAAAGTGCAGCTCGGTGCGAAAAAGAGTCTGCAGGGAAATCGACCATTCAAAAATATATCGATTCCCTCGAAGAATATGAACAAAAGGAAAGAACATTGATTCAATTGAAGGAGTTCTTCCCTGTACAAGCGGCTGAAATTCTGGAGGAGTTAGAAGAAGACTCCAATGAAGAGATCCCAGTAGTGACCTGCTACGCCATCCATCTTGGCAGCGACTCGGAAGAGGAGCTCTGTTTTCCCGAAGAGGATGAAGAGCTCGCCACAACGGCCAATCAAATCCAGCTCAGAAGCGGCAGGGCTCTACCGCCAAATTAGTGCAACGCCCCAAAAGGGAAGGAAAAACAAGTCGCTAATGAAGAAGATGGCAGAGAACCGGCCGATGAAAACATAAGTCCTTCCTCGGTGGACTATAATGTCTTGGCACATCTCCGGAAGCTTCCGTCTCTCCTGAGCATCTATGACGCCTTGGTCCTATCTAAGGAGCTTAGAGATGTTCTCATTCACGCTCTACAAAACCCCGAGCGGTATCAGGCTCACTTTACGGAAATTAATATGAAAGAAGCCCAGCACGCTTTGCATGCCGCCGCAGTCACATTTAAGGATGAAGACTTGCTACTGGGAACGGCTGAGCATAATCGGCCGCTTTACGTGACCGGGTACAGCGACGGAGATCGAATTAATCGCATATTGATTGATCCGGGGTCCTCAGTGAACATCATGAAATTGCGAACTCTGAAGAGTTTGTCAATGGACGTCCGACACCTGTCAAGGGAAAAGATTGTCATTCAAGGCTTCAACCAAAATTGCCAGCAAGTTCTGGGGTCTATAGCTTTGCCAATCAAATTCGGGGATCTGCAGACTGAAGCTAAGATATACGTGATCGATGCCGACACGTCTTATAAGATTCTCTTGGGACGGCCGTGGCTCCACGATTATGGCATTGTCCCGTCAACTCTACATCAATGCATGAAGTATACTAAAAATGGCGAAGAAAAACGCATCAACGGAAACATCCAGCCATTCGGTGTGCATGAAGTCCGCTATGAAGATTCTCGGTACTTTATGAAACACCAAAATGCTAAGCCACAACTGACTGAGGATAGACCGGCCCCAAGGCTCAAAAGCAAATCTGCGCCGGCTATCACTTTCAAAAGCAAAAATACCCAAGTGCGCCCGCATTTCGGCAGCGACACTGATGAGTCCGACGCTGGAAGCCCGTCCTTCCGCAAAACTCGCCCTCGTTTCGGCAGCGATACGGACGAATCTGTTACTGAAGGCCCATCTAGCAGCAAAGTCCGCCCTCATCTTGGCAGCGACACTGAAGAGTCGGAGGAAGAGGACCTGCCGTGCAATAGCGATGTAGATTGGACCCCTATGCAACAAGCGAAACTACGAGAGACCTTTGAAGTTACAGAAGGGTCCTTAGCCGTCACAAGGGTACCAGAGCAGATGTGCAAAGAGCGCGATGCGTTATCAGTCTCCACCGTGGACCAGCTGAAAACTTTCTACGTTCCCGGGAGGAAAAGTGGACAGAAAGGCATCATGTTTTATGGGTCAAACCCCGTTGTGCACCCGGACGATTTGTCTGTCGCGTGCATTCCATATGAGAGAGGCATAAGAGCCGTCCTCAATCCCAGATACTATGCGCCCGAGATGCGGGAATACTTTAAGAAGTGCGGATGCCGGTTATATCAAACGGAGTCCGAAGCAAAGTTTTACGAAGGGCTATGGTATCCGCCCCAGGTCCGAGCACTCATCGATGGACGAATTCCAGATAGACGGGGCATAGGCTACATTCAACCTGATTCCAAAGCGTGCTACATGATCCATGTTGGTGAGGCCAGCGAAAGATCAAATGGTGATGACGAGATAGCCGAGCCAGAAGAAGCTCCTCAAGAGCTCGAAGATGGTGGACAAGCAACCTTTGACGAGCTAACCGAGATTGACTTAGGAACGCCCGATAATCCAAGGCCGACCTACATCAGCTCGCTCTTGTCAGAGGAAATGAAAGTACAAATAATTGCCCTGCTGCATGAGTTCGTCGACTGCTTCGCGTGGACATACAAAGAAATGCCTGGCCTTTCCCCTGAAGTGGCCGTACATAAGTTGGCTATATCTCCTGATGCTAAGCCAGTCAAACAAGCTCCTCGAAGAATGAGAAGGGAACTAGAAGAAAAGGTCATCGAGGAAACTAAGAAGCTCATCGATGCCGGCTTCATCAGGGAAGAGAAATATGCGGACTGGATCGCATGCATAGTCCCAGTGAAGAAGAAAAATGGGCAGATCTGAGTTTGTGTCGATTTCAGGGACCTCAATAAGGCATGTCCTAAAGACGACTTCCCGCTACCGGTCATGGAAATGATGGTCGATGACACCTCAAATTACGAGCTGTTCACCTTTATGGATGGCTCGTCTGGATACAATCAGATCAAGATGTCGCCTGAGGATGAGAAGCACACAGCATTTCGAACCCTATCGGAATATATTGCTACAAGGTGATGCCTTTCGGATTGAAGAACGCAGGTGCTACATATCAAAGGGCAATGACCAATATCTTCGATGACCTAATTCATAAAGTCGTCGAATGTTATGTTGATGATCTGGTCGTTAAGACTAAAACCAAGGCCGATCATATCCAGGATCTTAGGACCGTTCTCACCAGACTGAGGGAGTTTGACCTGAAGATGAATCCTCTGAAATGCGCTTTTGGCGTGTCATCGGGAAAATTCCTGGGCTTCATAGTCCGACATCGAGGGATCGAAGTTGACCCATCAAAGATAAAGGCCATCATGGAGATGCCCCCTACGAAGAGTCTGACGCAGCTAAGGTCTTTTCAAGGCAAGCTTGTTTATATACGGAGGTTTATCTTAAATTTATCGGGGAGATGTAGGCCCTTCTCGAAGCTCATGAAGAAAGGAGCTCCTTTTATCTGGGATGCTGAATGTCAAGCAGCGTTCGAAAGCATCAAACAGTACTTGTTGCACCCTCCAGTGCTGGCCGCTCCCATTCCAAATAAACCGCTGATTCTCTACACTGCAGCGCTGGATGAGTCACTCGGTGCGCTCCTTTCCCAGAATAACGAGGAGGGAAAAGAAAATGCCCTCTACTACCTCAGTCGAACTCTAGTCGGGGCGGAACATAACTATTCCCTAATCGAAAAGCAATGTCTGGCTCTGATATTTGCTGTGAAGAAACTGAGGCACTATCTGCTCGCTCATCAGGTTATGCTGATCTCCAAGGTCGACCCGCTCAAACACTTGATGACCAGAGCGAGCCTAGCCGGCAGAATGGCAAGATGGGCTGTTATGCTACTTGAGTTTGACATAGTTTACACTCCTCAGAAAGCAGTAAAAGGGCAAGCTCTTGCAGACTTTCTCGCTGCTCATCCCATACCAGAAGGGTCGCCGCTAAATTGTGAGTTACCCGACGAACAAGTGCTGCACCTCGAGGAAGATGAGCCATGTTGGGAGCTCTACTTCGATGGAGCCTCATCAATAAGGACCTCCAGTAAATCAAGCGTCCCGGAGATAAAAGCAGGGATAGGATTGGTGTTTATCACACCATCAATGGGAACCCTACGGCGTTCTTTCGCTCTCACCGAGCCTCGAACGAACAACGAAGCTGAGTATGAAGCCCTGATAGCTGGTTTGGAACTCGCCATAGAAATGGAAATCCGTCGGCTACGGGTTTACGGTGACTCCCAGCTTGTCGTCAACCAAGTAAGCGGCGACTATAAGATATACAAACCCGAGTTAGCTCGGTACAGAGGCCGAGTGGTGGAACTCATGAAACGGTTCACTCACATTGAACTAATGAGAATCCCCAGAGCATTGAACGGAAAAGCCGACATACTCGCTCGCCTAGCCAAGGAGCTGGCTGATCCTGACATGGACCAAATTCTGATCACAGTCAGGAGCCGACAAATTCTACCCCCAGTCTCTCTACGAGAAGAGGAAAGCATGGAACAGAAGAGCAGTCCTGCCGAAGAAACTTCGATTATCCAAAATGAGCCCGATTGGAGAGAACCCTTCAAAGAGTACCTCCGATACGACAAGCTGCCCGAAGAAAAATCTGCGAGGATTCAGCTGAAGAAAAGAGCTCTCCGATACGTGTTTGTAAATGACACGTTATACCGCAGGTCATATGACCAACTCTGGCTCAGGTGCCTGTCATCGGCCAAAGCCCAAAAAGTCATGAAAGAAGTTCACTCAGGCGTTTGCGGTGCTCACCAATCTGGCCCCAAGATGCGACTGCAAATTAAACGGCTTGGGTATTACTGGCCCACCATGATACGGGATTGCGGAGAGCATGCAAAGAAATGTTATATCTGCCAAATTCACGGTGATTTTATTCACAAGCATCCCAATCCATTGCATCCTACGATGGCGTCGTGGCCCTTCGAAGTTTGGGGCACCGACATTGTTGGCCCAATTGATCCTCCATCATCCAAAGGCCATCGGTTCATACTGGCCGCGACAGATTACTTCTCCAGATGGGCTGAAGCTGTCCCGCTAAAAGAAGTCAAGACAAAAGATATTCTGACATTCTTCCAGCATAATATTCTATACCGCTTCGGTACACCAAGAAGAATCATTTCTGACAACGGGCCTTCTTTCAAGAGCTTCGATGTCTCAAGGTTCGCTACTCAGCACAAGATAGACAGGAGATATTCCTCCATCTATAATCCAAGAGCCAATGGGCTAGCCGAAGCCTTCAATAAGACTCTATGCAAGCTCCTGAGGAAAAATGCTTCAGCCAACAAGAGAGACTGGAATCTCAAACTTCACGAGGCGTTGTGGGCATATCGTACCACGCACCGTACTCCAACTCAGTCCACTCCATACTCATTGCTCTTCGGAGTGGAGGCGGTCCTCCCCCTCGAAGTTGAAGTTCCAAGCTTAAGAATGGCCGTCCAACATGAGTTGACAGAGGAAGAAAACGTGCTCCTTCGACTTGAAGAACTCGATGCCCTCGAAGAAAAGAGGCTCGCGGTGCAGCAAAATCTGGAGCTATACCGAGCCCAAATGTCATGGGCCTATGACAAGATAACCCATCTCTGCGCTTTCAAGAAAGGTGAATTGGTGTTGGTCCTCAAAAGACCGATCATCCCCAATCGACATGCCAAGGGAAAATTCGAGCCGAACTGGGAAGGACCATACGTCATCGAGAAAGTGTTCGACGGAGGATCCTACCAACTAATAAGTGCCGAGGGAGAAAGGCCCATGCCACCCATCAATGGCCAATATCTCAAGAAATACTACACATGAATGCTCCAAATCGCAGGCTAATTGAGCACATCAGCCCTACGGTCTGGATCAGACATCCTGCAAAACCGTATACAATCCACGGGCGTAAATGACCCCTATTTCTCCCAAATCCTACCGGTGAGACTACTTTTAAAGTCCCACCAGCGGCAAAAAAAAAGAAAAAAGAAAGAAAAAGAAAAAAAATGAAGAAGAAATAAACGGTATGTCCACAAGCAAAACGGGCACGGATGAAAAACCCGAAAGGGCTCCGTGAGTAAAAACAGCAGGACTACCGGCGAGTCTGTGAAAACCCGAAAGGGCGCAAACTCGTGAAAAGAGATGAAATACACTCGCAAAGCCCTCACGACCTTGTGAGGAGAAAACCCCTGCGTAAGATCCTTACGACTCACAATGGAGCAACACACTTAGGAATCCTCACGATTCCTAAGGAGAAAATACACCTGCGGGATCCTTACGACTCGTAGGGAGAAAATGCTTTATGGGACCCTCACGGCCCATAAAATTGAAAATCCTTAGGTGATAGGGACCCAAACCTGTCTCCTAAGCCATCGTTCCCCAACGGGCAACGGCAAATGATGAGTCGCTCCTGGCATTTCGCTTCAGTGTTAGCGGTGCTGATGCCGACCAAAAACCCAAATCCCAAGTCCTCCCAAGGCAAATGATAAGTTGCTCCTGGCATTATTCCAATGCAGCAATGCTCATGCCAAACAAGATCCAAATTCCAAGTCCCCAAATGGCGAATGATGAGTCGCTCCTGGTACCACATTCCAGTGCAGCGATGCAGACGCCAACCAAAATCCAATTTCTCAAAATTCTCCCGGCCCTACGGTGGGTCCCCAAGTTGACCATCGTATACAATCCACGGGCTCAAATAATTCTTATCATATCCATGCCCTACTGTAATCACCAGTTACGCGGCTGGTCTCCGCTTTGGGAATGATGCTCCATTGATAAGACCCACTCATGTGTCCTCACGATATATGAGGAGAACAAACCTTTATGGGATCCTTACGACTCATAAAGGAAAAACACACTTAGGAGTCCTCACGACTCCTAAGGAGAAAATACACCTGCGGGATCCTTACGACTCGTAGGGAGAAAATGCTTTTATGGGACCCTCACGGCCCATGAAATTGAAAAGCCTTAGGTGATAGGGATCTAAACCTGTCTCCTAAGCCATCGCTCCCCAATCCCCAAATGGCGAATGATGAGTCGCTCCTGGTACCATATTCCAGTGCAGCGATGCAGACGCTAACCGAATTCCAAATCCCATACCCCAACGGCGAATGATGAGTCGCTCCTGGAACCATATTCCAGTGCAGCGATGCAGACGCCGATAAAGTCCCGAAATTTTTCCGGCCCTACGGTCTGGATCATACATCCTGCAAAACCGTATACAATCCACGGGCTTAAAACAATCCCAACCTCTCCTAGGTCCTACCGGTGAGACCACATTCAAAGTCCCACCAAAAAAATAAAAAATAATAATAATAAAAAAAAACCAATTCCAAAATCCTCCCGGGACAAATGATGAGTTGCTCCTGGCATTGTTCCAGTGCAGCAATGCAGATGCCAAACAAAAACCAAAATCCCAAAATCCTCTCAATGACAGATGATGATTCGCTCCTGGTACCATATTCCAGTATAGCGATGCTGATGTCAACCCAAATCAAAATCAACAAGTCAACTTCCACCCCGACACCGCAGAAAGCGGAGCAAGTCAGAATCCAATCTCGACACCGCAAGAAGCGGAGCAAGTCAAGTCTACCCCTGACACTGCAAGAAGCAGAGAAAGTCAAATCAAGAACCGACCGTCCACGTCGCTAAAAGGGCAGAACCGACAGTCCAAGTCGCAAAAAGGGCAGCACCAACCGTCCACGTCGCAAAAAGGGCAGAACCGACCGTCCACGTCGCTAAAAGGGCAGCACCGACCGTCCACGTCGCTAAAAGGGAAGAACCGACCGTCCAAGTCGGAAAAAGGGAAGAACCGACCGTCCACGTCGCTAAAAGGGCAGCACCGACCGTCCACGTCGCTAAAAGGGCAGAACCGACCGTCCAAGTCGCAAAAAGGGCAGAACCGACCGTCCACGTCGCTAAAAGGGCAGCACCGACCGTCCAAGTCGCAAAAAGGGCAGACCCGACCGTCCACGTCGCTAAAAGGGCAGACCCGACCGTCCACGTCGCTAAAAGGGCAGAACCGACCGTCCAAGTCGCAAAAAGGGCAGAACCGACCGTCCACGTCGCTAAAAGGGCAGCACCGACCGTCCAAGTCGCAAAAATGGCAGACCTGACCGTCCACGTCGCTAAAAGGGCAGCACCGACCGTCCACGTCGCAAAAAGGGCAGAACCGACCGTCCACGTCGCTAAAAGGGCACCACCGACCGTCCACGTCGCTAAAATGGCAGCATCGACCGTCCACATCGCTAAAAGGGCAGCATCGACCGTCCAAGTCACAAAAAGGGCAGTACCGACCGTCCAAGTCGCTAAAATGGCAGCACCGACCGTCCAAGTCGCTAAAAGGGCAGCACCGACCGTCCAAGTCGCAAAAAGGGCCGCATCGACCGTCCATGTCGTAAAAAGGGCAGTGCCAGCTTCCCAAAAGGTGGGAACCGAATCAAGTCGCCTCCATGTGAAAGAAGATCCATCAATTTCATGCACACGACCTACATATGTGGTGTGCATTTAATGATGGAGGGCAATTTGTTGGGGTAAAAATTTACACCCCGGTTGACCAAGTCAAAATCAAAGTCAACCCCAAGCCAAGCGGGCCCAAGCCCAGATCCAGTGGGCCCATGCCCGGGTCGAGCCCGAACATGAAGCGGCCGGCCTCCCCCCATGCCAAGATAAAATTTTGTAATAAATAATTCTGTTGTATTTCTTTTATTTTGTTTCATGGATAAATGTAAGAAAAATAGGCATAGAGCCAAATTTTTGTAAAGCCCATGGCTTATGTGAAAAAAGAAATGGCACATGAGCCATGGGATAGGTAAAATGCCATTTTGTGAAGCCCAAGGGGCTATGTGTAAAGTGTATAGCCTATAAAGGCAAAGATAATAGAAAAAACACAACAACTTTTTCTCTCTCTCAAATTTTTCTTCAGATCTGAGATCTTTTCTCCTTCTTCAAAGTTCCAAAACCTTCCTTTTTCTCTTGAATTAAACCAAGAGTTTTACTCTTCTTTTTATAAAACAAATTAGTTTTTCACCACAAAACCCATAAAGGGGAACTCAGATCTTCCATTAGATCTCAAAAAGAAGAGATTTTTAGAAATCCCATATCTCTTGATCTTCAAGATCCAGCTAACAGAGGAGGAGGAAGAAGAACATCGTTCACTAAACCAAAAAAAAACCAACACACTCAGGAGTCCAACACCTCTCTGATTTCTCTTCTGAGAAATTTTTTTTAGGCTAAAAGCCTCTTTTCTCGCCGGCGCTCAAGCGCAGAGCGCCCGCGTGCCGACACGTGGCGCGCTTGCGCTCCAGCGCAAGCGCTCGAGCGCAAGTCGCCCCCGTGCCGACACGTGGCGCGCTTGCGCTCCAGCGCTTGCGCTCGAGCGCAAGTCTCTCCCGTGCCGACACGTGGCGCGCTTGCGCTCCAGCGCAAGCGCTCGAGCGCAAGTCTCCCCCGTGCCGACACGTGGCGCGCTTGCGCTCCAGCGCAAGCGCTCGAGCACAAGTCGCCCCCGTGCCGACACGTGGCGCGCTTGCGCTCCAGCGCCCAGCGCTCGAGCGCAGAGCGCCCACGTACCGACACGTGGCACTCTAGAGCCTGAGCGCACAGCACCTAGGCGCACAGCGCCCAAGGTGCTGTCCCCACGCATCTTTTGGATATCTTTTCCCCTTTTTATATATATACATGTATATCTGTACATATGTATACATATTTACATACACACATACTCCACGACACTGTCCCTGTTAGAAAAAAATTTCTAACGGGGCGCTGCCCCGCACCCCGGAAGGGGGCTGCCAGCCCCCTTGACCCCCAGCCCGCTATCCGGGTAGCGGGACCCCCGTAAAAACTCTGCGTGGCTCCCGATATATCCAACCCCCCTTCAAAACACAACACACGTACACTGCACATCAAGTTCGCATGACCAGTTTAACCCGTCAATCGGAGGTTCCCTCGCTCCAAAGGCGAGGGGTAATTAACGGCAGCTTAGTCCGCGGCTGCCGGAGATTCGGATTCCCACAATCAATAAACCCCCGCCTACCCTAGGCAGGGGTAATCTGTAGTACGCCTGACAAGCGCGCGCGTATTCCCATCTCAATGGGGTGACGAAAAACACCCTACACTTGGCTTCACTCAAGATACTGGGGCTACAGTGGAGTCGTTGGACCATGTTTCTACCATGCGAGAGTTTCCCGATGTCTTTCCCGATGAGTTACCTGGTGTCACGACCCGAAAGTACGGAACGTGACCGGCACATAAATTATGAAGCATCTAGAGGCGCAACGTAATCTAAGTAAGCCGAAGCCCAGAAATCTAAACTATATAAAAGAAGAAGTAAAGGAAAACATGTAGAAAACAAGTTTAAAAGCAACATCCAATTTTCTCAAAAATTTCGGCAGAGTCTCCTTAGTAAAAACTGGCCCCAAACGGGTACAAACAAGAATAATATATATACAAACAATAAAAAGGCATCTCCAAGAGGGAGCTAGCTCTACGCCAACAGGCGGAAACAACCACACCAAGCACAATAATATACAACGCCAAAGGGCGAGGCTCAAAACTCAAAAGAAAACAAATCCACCAGAAACCATAATAATACAAGCGCGACTCTAAGGTCGAAATAAATAACTGGTCCTTTAAACTTATCAAGTAATACAAGTCTGGTTGATGGTGCTTACTAGATACCAATGAAATAATAAAAGTACAATGGCGGTCCTGTTACAAGTGAACCAACCTTCCATGCAAATCACCCTGAATGAAATGATTTGCCAGCAAGCTGGCAAGGAAACCTGTACATCGAACCTGTAATAAAATTTGGCACAACGGGGGTGAGTTGCCAACTCATGAGTAGAGAACATCTGCGAAAAGAAATCGAATGCACGACGCTGTCCTAGGTCATAATAATATACCAATATATCACTAGCCATCTAGTAATGGCAGGGTAATAAATTACGCGTAAGTGCAAATACTCCGTGCTCGTGTCAGTGCCTCAAATAGTAATATGTCATGTGAATGTGTATGCATGCACCATGAATGTAAAACAATCAACCCTGAAATCTGGATATATCTGTATAAGTAGTCTTTAACTTTCAAAGTAAAATTTGTATAGAAATCTGAAACATCATCGATGAAATCCATGGAAATCCGTGTCTTGCATCGACACAAAACATGTAAATCTCAAGTCTCAATACCTCATATTCTCAATATCTCGGGCTCCGTCAATCCGGATTGGCCCATATCATCAAATCTCACGACAACGGTCGGTATCCTCCGGATATCCGCCGCGCCAGACATCACTGGTAGGTAGTCTTTCCTTGCCAGGCTCATCGTCTACAACTCATTTTTCTTGCCCCGGGGTACCAGACCGGGACCACCATATACCCGAGATGGTTCATCCACTCCTCGAATCGGGTCTCGAAATCCAACAGAAAACATGAAATCTCATGGTGGACGACACATACATCATGAGAAAACCGCAACTTATATTTTAAAAAGAGAGGGAGAGAGAGAGAAGTTTTTATATATATTCTTGCGGTTTTCCCCAAAATCCAGAAATCTTATAGAAATCCAAAATCCTAAAATCATGAGTAAGTAAATAATAAGTATCGGCATAAGCCCCACAATACTGCATGATAACGTAAAAATGTGAATGCATGAAGTGTCTAAGTAATAAATGCAATGTATAGACTAACACCTGAGAATAATCACAATATTATATTGATCTAGCCTTTAGCTGATTCTACCAATAAAAGATAATATGTTCTAAAGTGTACGTGACATAGCAATTACCGATGATGATGTGTGTGAGCCGGCAAATAAGTGTACGTAGAATATGCGCATCATCGGTAATGGTGCTGGTGTCCTAACAGGAAGAGTTTCGTACTGATTAAAGAAACATATGTATGAACATGCATCATGATGATTACAATCTGAATGTAAAGATGGATGTGTATTAACCACTCATTTGTAATATACATGTCTAACTACAACTATATGACTCGAGCCTAAACTAGTATCTATCTAACCCCCTAAGAAACTAAACTAAAGAAACAAGTCAATAAGAAATAAGAATCCACCTAAGGTCTGAGTCCATATCTCTAATAGTCGGCGATCCAGCCTCTATAGCGTCACGTACGTAGTATGACTTCCTCGAATCAAGAGTGCGGATCAATCATCACATCTTTGCCTTGTACGGTAAAATCCATCGTACGGCATCCCAATATCGGGGTACGGGTCAAGTATCACCTACGTACATCATAATTCGTATAATATCATCATCAAATAATGTCATGATCAAAAGTACTGTACTGTAAGCGCATACATCCCAATATCATCAATCATATATCATTGTCTGCGTACATATACATCGTCAATTGTTCCTCAGAAATATCATGACATATATATCATATCGTAATCAGTTCACACATTTATCATATCGTAATCAAGTCACACATATATCATATCGTAATCAAGTCACAGGTTACAGTCCGGGTTCTATCCTAGAGTCTCTTATATCTCAATATCATTATCACCTATTATCGTTTATGTATACATATCCATTTTCTCATTTTCCAACGATCCGCTAACATCATAACGTGACTGTATAGCCAAGAGATCACGGCATCAAGCCCAGTTATATTGTCTCTTCCCCATGTATCATATAACCTCCTTATCTCACATATACATGTTGTGTATATATATATACCTACACATATTCCTATATATATACAAATACACATATACACCAAGTCATGTTTCTGTGTGTGCGTGTGTGTTTGTCTACCTGAAACCTACGAATCCCCTCCAAGGCATTCATCCTCTGGTAAAGTATTTCTAAATCAGTTTAGTCCAACCTAAAGTCATTAATAGGGTCCTACTCACCAAGAATCTTAGGTCACGTATTACTTCCTAATGACAATAAGTAATATTCCTATTCCACGTTTGCGGCGGTGCTAAACGCCATCCACCGACTTCCCCCGTAGATATACATCTACTCACCTGGTCCTTATCTGCCGAAGACGATGTCGCCCTCCTCTTCTTCCTCGTCCTAAGTCCATGTGAGGGGTACCTATACGCAAACATCTATAATATCGTAAACCAGATCACGGACAAAACCAAAACGACACACGAAACGCGCATAGGTTAAAACCTATGACTCGCTCATGCAAAAGAACCAAATATCGCTCGATATCGGCGTACAAACGCCAATTGATCTAGATAAAACACCAAAAAACAACTCGTAGTTTCAAAACTCATTATTTATAATATAAAACAAGGTTTAAATCATCGAAACCTTAAAATCGATCAAATTGTCCGATTTCGTAAAAACCTAGAAAACGTCAATTTACCGTTTTACTTCAAAACATGATATTTAAATGAAACTAATGGTCATAATATTCATTAAATAACATAACTAGACTATAGAAACCATTACTATATTTTTATCACATCATTTTGTCTTAAATTGAAATTTCTAGTTTGCAATTTTAGCCAAATTTAACACTTTTGAAGCCAAAATTCACAATTTCACTACTAAACTTGATTTTACATATTTTAAAGTGTTAAACCACTCCATGAAACCTTAAGGATGAGCTAAAGCCCTAACTAGATTTTTAATCCTACATTTTAAATGAATTTCAAAAACCTAGTTTAATAAAAATAGCAATTTTGTGAAAATTTGAAAGTGAAAGCTAGCAAATTGTAACTAGATTATGTTTCACACTCAAATAACATGTTAATATCCTCATTAACACCACATTCTTATGATAAAAACCATAATTAGAATTTTATCACATTAATATATATAATTTATAAAAATCTAGTTTGCAAAATTGTTTAATTTAAACAATTTTGAAAGAACAATTTACAATACATCAACCATACTAGATTTCCCATTCCTAAAAATGTTAAACTACTTATTATAACCCCACTAAATTAATAAAAACCCTAACTTGATTTTAAAAACCCTATCTTGAATTTTAAACTTGCAAATAGAATTAATTAAGAAAATCTAAATATGCTAGATAAAAGCATTTAACAACAATTAATCATAGGAATAAAAATTATACCTCTAAGACATGAGATCCAAACATGAAATTATGCTTCCCAAATAATGGTTTTCTACTCCAAAATCCATGCTAAATACGTCAAAGGAAAATGGTAGAGATTGAATATTGATTTTGAGGTTTATTTTTGGAATTTTGTTGAATTTTTGATGATTTTTGAAGGGAAAATGAGCTTGGAAAATGGGGGGCTGCCATGGGGGTGAGGAGGCCGGCCAATAGCATGGGAAAGAGGAAAAAGAGAGAGGAGTGTGTGGATTTGTTTAGAAACATCACAAATAAATGTCATCTTTTCACTTAAAACCTTAATTATATAAACTTTTCTAATTTAAACCTTTTCCTAGAAAAGTCTAGAACCATGGAAAAATTTCAGAAATGATTTTGCATATTACACAAATGATTCTAATATGCCATGGCTCATTTTATAAAATTAACCCATTTCAAATTTGTAATTTACACTAATTTAATGTATAATTAAAGCTTATGTTAATATTAAATATAATTAATTTAGGAAAATATTTAATTAAACTAAAAAAAATCGCGACCACCCGCCCCCCTTCCTTGTTGCTTATAAGTCACTAAATAAACACCATTTACTAGTAATTACATAATTAAAATAGGTCTTTTTAAATTTATGATGAAAAATAATTACGGTTAAGTTTTACGAAAAAATACGGTTTATTTTACCGAAAATCAGAAAATTCGCCTAAAGGATTTTTATTTATTTGATTATTTATATATTTATTTTTAAAACGTTACAATCTTCCCCCCTTTAAGAAATTCGGTCCCCGAATTTAAATTAAAACTCCCCCCAATTACTAAAACATTCAGCCAAAACACTCAAATCGTCGGGGCTCCGAAATCATCAATACGTAAAACACATCTTAGCGCAATGCATGCGCATGAAAAACGAGTACATAACTCAAAATCAAAACTTCGTCAAACATAACGCAATCATCGGAGTTATGGTGAGAATAAAATATCAAAGCAAATATGAAAACCAACATGATATACATCAAAACTATAACTTATATATAGTGCGCATCGTAGTAAAATCGTCCAAAAATCTGAATAAAGAAGGATACAAAAACCCCTTTTTAAAATCACCGTGCGATACACGTGCCACGGCATAAGTAGCGGACGTTTATTATTATTTTTTAAAAAAAAATAGCTATACATATATATCTTTTATTTAACATACACGTCCCGCCTGGTTACTAAATGAAATAGCAATGATTATAAAAAAAACAAACTGCTCATAATGAAATCATTCCTAATCATATCATAAAAATATCATGTGCGTCCAGTGCGCACTGAAATCGAAACCAAGTATAGATGCCACGAATACGCACAGAAACAAAACTGAGTGCAACGGGTGTGCACCAAAAACATCTGTCAAGTGCAATGGGCATGCACGACACTAATATCAGGTGCATCTAATCTGCACAAAACCCCGATTTAGTGCATCTGGTGTACACAAAATCGCATCAAATGCGCCAAGTGTGCTCGAGAATCTCAGACAAGTGCACATGGTGTACGAAAAACATACACCGAATATCAAAATTGAAATCACGGTACGAAAAAATGCATGAAAACTATGTCGAAGCATACGTCAAAATCATGTGCAACCTATATACACGAAATCAAATCAATATCTCAAAAGGTATAAAACCAAATCGAGTGCACTGGGTATGTACAAAACAACATCAATACCAATGATATATGAAACACGAATAGAGTGTAATGAATGTACACATAAGAAATACTAATCGTAGAACAAAATCCTCAAAATACCAAAATCCAAACAACGGAGATATGAAATTCAAATCACCAAATCACAATCGTAAACACTACAGTCAATGTGCGCCTCTTTCCTCTGATGTCGACTGATTCGAACTCGTCTCTTCGTAGCTGTGCTGACTGCGCTACAAATGGCAATACTTATATCTAGAGTCTCCCACGTAATCTATCCCTTCACCTGATATCCGGACTACATTAAACTTTTCGATCGATTTATCAAAATCCCTAAATTCCTCGAGAGCTCAACACTCAAGTACAGTTTAAAAATATCCAGTACATGCCCCAGCATCTACGGACCAGCCGTAGAAGGGCAAACCCAAGCCTCACTAATGGCACCGCGGAACTGCCGTAAACCCTAAGGTTCAAAGGCGTTCTCGTGGTCATTATGTCGAATTAGGGTTTCATTCTTCTAGAGGGTCCATAGAAATACCTGCATGTTCTTCCGAATACCTTAAACTTGGGAAAATGGGTTTCTGACAATCGTTCGAACCCTTTAACTTCGTCTGGACGGCATATGAATACCCTTCGTCCGCACGCTAAACAATGCTTCAATCCTCAAGAATAAACGATACCCTAATAGTTATCGCATTCGAGCTGCAGCTCCCTCTGCCCGTGCGACCGTGGTAACAAAACATCATCTGTTATCGACGAAGGTAGAACAAAGGAACGAATGAAATACGGTGCAAAGAAATGTACATCTTAAGGCTCCTTAAGCAGAGTAGCGTATCGTAAGTATACCGTGGATCATACCCACGGTACGTCACTCTACCTAGGTCACCTACTCCATCAACCAAGGGTCACCCTAGACTTATACAAAGGTTAAACCTAGCGCTCTGATACCAAATTTGTCACGACCCGAAAGTACGGAACGTGACCGGCACTTAAATTACGAAGCGTCTAGAGGCGCAACGTTATCTATGTAAGCCAAACCCAGAAATCTAAACTATATAAAAGAAGAAGTAAAGGAAAACATATAGAAAAACAAGTTTAAAAGCAACATCCAATTTTCTCAAAAATTTCGGCATAGTCTCCTTTGTAAAAACTGGCCCCAAACGGGTACAAACAAGAATAATATATATACAAACAATAAAAATGCATCTCCAAGAAGGAGCTAGCTCTACGCCAACAGGCGGAAACAACCACACCAAGCACAATAATATACAACGCCAAAGGGCGAGGCTCAAAACTCAAAAGAAAACAAATCCACCAAATACCATAATAATACAAGCGCGACTCTAAGATCGAAATAAATAACCGGTCCTTTAAACTTATTAAGTAATACAAGTCTGGTTGATGGAGCTTACTAGATACCAATGAAATAATAAAAGTACAACGGCGGTCCTGATACAAGTGAACCAACCTAACATGCAAATCACCCTGAATGAAATGATGTGCCAGCAAGCTGCTAAGGAAACCTGTACATCGAACCTGTAATAAAATTTGGCACAACGGGGGTGAGTTGCCAACTCATGAGTAGAAGACATCTGCGAAAAGAAATCGAATGCACGACGCTGTCCTAGGTCATAATAATATACCAATATATCACTAGTCATCTAGTAATGGCAGGGTAATAAATTACGCATAAGTGCAAATGCTCCGTGCTCGTGTCAGTGCCTCAAATAGTAATATGTCATGTGAATGAGTATGAATGCACCATGAATGTAAAACAATCAACCCTGAAATCTGGATATATCTGTATAAGTATTCTTTAACTTTCATAGTAAAATTTGTATAGAAATCTGAAACATCATCGATGAAATCCATGGAAATCCGTGTCATGCATCGACACAAAACATGTAAATCTCAAGTCTCAATACCTCATAGTCTAAATATCTCGGACTCCGTCAATCCGGATCGGCCCATATCATCAAATCTCACGACAACGGTCGGTATCCTCCGGATATCCGTCACGCCAGACATCGCCGGTAGGTAGTCTTCCCCTGCCAGGCTCATCGTCTAGAACTCGATCTTCTTGCCCCGGGGTACCATACCGGGCCCACCATGTACCCGAGACAGTTCATCCACTCCTCGAATCGGGTCACGAAATCCAACAGAAAACATGAAATCTCATGGTGGACGACACATACATCACGAGAAAACCACAACTTATATTTTAAAAAGAGAGGGAGAGAGAGAGAGAAGCTTTTATATATATTCTTGCGGTTTTCCCTAAAATCCAGAAATCTCATAGGAATCCAAAATCCCAAAATCATGAGTATGTAAATAATAAGTATCGGCATAAGCCCCACAATACTGCAAGATAACGTAAAAATGTGAATGCATGAAGTGTCTAAGTAATAAATGCAATGTCTAGACTAACACCTGAGAGTAATCACAATATTATATTGATCTAGCTTTTAGCTGATTCTACCAATAAAAGATAATATGTTCTAAAGTGTACGTGACATAGCAATTACCAATGATGATGTGTGTGAGCCGGCAAATAAGTGTACGTGGAATATGTGCATCATCGGTAATGGTGCTGGTGTCCTAACAGGCAGAGTTTCGTACTGATTAAAGAAACATATGTATAAACATGCATCATGATGATTACGATCTGAATGTAAAGATGGATGTGTATTAACCACTCATTTGTGATATACATGTCTAACTACAACTATATGACTCGAGCCTAAACTAGTATCTATCTAACCCCCTAAGAACTAAACTAAAGAAACTAGTCGATAAGAAATAAGAATCCACCTAAGGTCTGAGTCCATATCTCTAATAGTCGGCAATCCAGCCTCAATAGCGTCACGTACGTAGTACGACTTCCTCAAATCAAGAGTGCGGATCAATCATCACATCTTTGCCTCGTACGGTAAAATCCATCGTACGGCATCCCAATATCGGGGTACGGGTCAAGTATCACCTACGTACATCATCATTCGTATAATATCATCATCAAATAATGTCATGATCAAAGGTACTGTACTGTAATCGCATACATCCCAATATCGTCAATCATATATCATTGTCTGCGTACATATACATCGTCAATTGTTTCTCAGAAATATCATGACATATATATCATATCGTAATCAGGTCACACATATATCATATCGTAATCAAGTCACACATATATCATATCGTAATCAAGTCACAGGTTACAGTCCGGGTTCTATTCTAGAGTCTCGTATATCTCAATATCATCATCACCTATTATCGTTTATGTATACATATCCATTTTATCATTTTCCAATGATCCGCTAACATCATAACACGACTGTATAGACAAGAGATCACGGCATCAAGCCCAGTTATATTGTCTCATCCCCATGTATCATATAACCTCCTTCTCTCACATATACATGTTGTGTATATATATATACCTACACATATTCCTATATATATACACATACACATATACACCAAGTCAAGTTTCTGTGTGTGCGTGTGTGTTTGTCTACCTGAAACCTACGAATCCCCTCCAAGGCATTCATCCTCTGGTAAAGTCTTTCTAAATCAGTCTAGTCCAACCTCAAGTCATTAATACGGTCCTACTCACCAAGAATCTAAGGTCACGTCTGACATCTTAATGACAACAAGTAATATTCATATTCCACGTTTGCGGGGGTGCTAAACGCTATCCACCCGACTTCCCCCGTAGATATACATCTACTCACCTGGTCCTTATCCGCCGAAGACGAGGTCGCCCCCCTCTTTCTTCCTCGTCCGAATTCCATGTGAGGGGTACCTAACATTTATAATATCGTAAACCAGATCATGGACAAAACCAAAACGACGCACGAAACGCGCATAGGTTAAAACCTATGACCCGCTCATGCAAAAGAACCAAATATCGCTCGATATCGGCGTACAAACGCCGATTGATCGAGATAAAACACCAAAAAATAACTCGTAGTTTCAAAAATCATTATTTATAATATAAAACATGGTTTAATTCATCGAAACCTTAAAATCGATCAAATCATCCGATTTCGTAAAAACCTAGAAAACATCAATTTACCGTTTTACTTCAAAACTTGATGTTTAAATGAAACTAATAGTCATAATATTCATTAAATAACATAACTAGATTATATAAACCATTACTATATTTTTATCACACCATTTTGTCTTAAATTGAAATTTCTAGTTTGCAATTTTAGCCAAATTTAACTCTTTTTAAGTCAAAATTCACAATTTCACTACTAAACTTGATTTTCCATATTTTAAAGTGTTAAACCACTCCATGAAACTTTAAGGATGTGCTAAATCCCTAACTAGATTTTTAATCCTACATTTTAAATGAATTTCAAAAACCTAGTTTAATAAAAATAGCAATTTTGTGAAAATTTGAAAGTGAAAGCTAGCAAATTGTAACTAGATTATGTTTCACACTCAAATAACATGTTAATATCCTCATTAACACCACATTCTAATGATAAAAACCATAATTATAATTTTATCACATTAATATATATAATTTATAAAAATCTAGTTTGCAAAATTGTTTAATTTAAACAATTTTGAAAGAACAATTTACAATACATCAACCATACTAGATTTTCCATTTCTAAAAATGTTAAACTACTTATTATAACCCCACTAAATTAATAAAAATCCTAACTTAATTTTAGAAACCCTAACTTGAATTTTAAACTTGCAAATAGAATTAATTAAGAAAATCTAAATATGCTAGATTAAAACACTTAACAACAATTAATCATAGGAATAAAAATTATACCACCAAAACATGAGATCCAAATATGAAATTATGCTTCCCAAATAATGGTTTTCAACTCCAAAATCCATGCTAAATAGGTCAAAGGAAAATGGTAGAGATTGAATATTGATTTTGAGGTTTATTTTTGGAATTTTGTTGCATTTTTGATGATTTTTGATGGGAAAATTAGCTTGGAAAATGGGGGGGCTGCCATGGTGGTGAGGAGGCCGGCCACTAGCATGGGAGAGAGGAAAAAGAGAGAGGAGTGTGTGTATTTGTTTAGAAACATTACAAATAAATGTCATATTTTCACTTAAAACCTTAATTATATAAACTTTTTTAATTTAAACCTTTTCCTAGAAAAGTCTAGAACCATGGAAAAATTTGAGAACTGATTTTGCATATTACACACATGATTCTAATATGCCATGGATCAATTTATAAAATTAAGCCATTTAAAATTTATAATTTACACTAATTTAATGTATAATTAAAGCTTATGTTAATATTAAAAATAATTAATTTAGGAAAAATATTTAATTAAACTAAAAATATATAAGTCCCTAAATAAACACCATTTACTAGTAATTACATAATTAAAATAGGTCTTTTTAAATTTATGATGAAAAATAATTACGGTTAAGTTTTAAGAAAAAATACGGTTTTTTTTACCGAAAATCAGAAAATTCGCCTAAAGGATTTTTATTTATTTTATTATTTATTTATTTATTGTTAAAACGTTACACCTGGGTTGCCGCCAGAGCGCGTTATTGAGTTCTGCATTGATCTGATTCCTCGCACGGAGCCTATTTCTTTACCGCCTTATCGGATGGCTCCGACAGAGCTGAGAGAACTTAAAGATCAATTGCAAGAGTTGCTTGATTTGGGAATTGTGCGTCCGAGTGTTTCGTCATGGGGAGCTCCTGTTCTGTTCGTCAAGAAGAAGGACGGCAGTTTGAGGTTATGTGTAGATTATCGTCAGTTGAACCGAGTTACGGTGCAGAACAGGTATCCTTTACCCCGCATTGACGATTTATTTGATCAGCTCTAGGGTGCGAAACATTTTTCTAAGATTGATTTGCGTTCGGGTTACCATCAGTTGCGGGTTCGGAATGATGACATTCCGAAGACTGCTTTTCGTATGCGTTATGGGCATTATGAGTTTTTGGTGATGCCGTTCGGACTCACCAATGCGCCAACAGCGTTCATGGATCTGATGAATCGGATTTTCAGGCCGTTTCTCGACCAGTTTATTATAGTGTTTATTGATGACATACTGGTCTACTCTACGAGTCGTGAGGAGCATGAGCAGCACTTGAAGATTGCTTTCAGATTTTGAGAGAGCACCAGCTGTATGCTAAATTCTCAAAGTGCGCATTTTTGCTTCATAGTGTTGACTTCCTGGGTCATGTGGTGACTGGTGATGGTATTCTTGTGGACCCGAGGAAGATAGAGTCTGTACAGCTTTGGCCCAGACCTGTATCGGTGACTGAGGTCCACAGCTTTTTGGGCTTAGCTGGTTATTATCGCCGTTTTGTGCAAGATTTCTCGAGTATCGCTGCACCGCTGACGGGACTGACCCGGAAGGGAGTTCCTTTTCTTTGGACCGATGCGTGCGAGCAGAGTTTTCAGCAGTTGAAGACTCGGTTGAGGACAGCACCAGTTCTTTCTTTACCTTATGGATCAGGCGGCTATGTTGTTTATTGTGATGCTTCTCGAGTGGGGCTCGGCTGTGTATTGATGCAGCATGACAGAGTGATCGCTTACGCTTCTAGGCAGCTCAAGAAGCATGAGCAGAATTACCCCACTCACGATCTTGAGATGGAAGCGGTGGTCTTTGCGTTGAAGATTTGGAGACACTACTTGTACGGGGAATCATGTCAGATCTTCACGGATCACAAGAGCTTGACGTATATCTTCTATCAGCGAGATCTGAACCTGAGACAGCGCCGATGGATGGAGCTAGTGAAGGATTATAATTGTGAGATCCTTTATCACCCGGGCAAGGCGAATGTGGTAGCTGATGCTTTGAGTCGGAGGCCCGGGGGTAGCTTGTCCCAGTTGAGCGCAGTTCAGCCTCAGTCGTCTGCAGATTGGCAGCTCTTGTGTGATGGTAGAGTGCAGTTCGAGTTCACTTCCACTGGGGGACAGTTTGCTCATGTCCGCGCCCGTCCACTACTATTTGATCGTATCCGTGAGGCGCAACCCAATGATGCCCGTTTGTCCGAGATTCTTGAGCTTGTTCGACAGGGTACAGTTTTGGAGCTCATGATTGATGACCAGGGTGTGCTACGATGCTGGACTCGCTTGTGTGTACCAGATGCTGATGGGTTGAGACGCGAGATCCTAGAGCAGGCACATCAGTCGGGCTTTAGCGTTCATCCAGGTTCCACCAAGATGTACCGTGATTTGAGAGACTTTTATATAGGGTTCCTAGGCACGCTAATGAAGTCTCACAAGGCATCAACCATGCCAATTTCAAATTTTACGGTGCCGAGAAACCCTAGACTAGATCGTCGACTAGAAATTTAGGCGAAAAACGAAACTAGTTAACATCTTAACTAAAGGAGAGAGGCTACAACCTTTGTAGATCCGGTTCTCCACTTCCTTAACTCCACGTAGGCGTCCTCTCGCTGTCCATCTCGAATCCTAGACTCAATCGTCGGCTTCATCGGAAAAACGAGCGGGCAAGATCGTCGGCTTCGTGCCGAAGATGATCTACGTCGAGGTTTCACAAGTTCAAGCTCCGACTGCACCAAGTTGTGAAACTTGTGAAGAAAATACCCAAAACCACTTGGCAAGAGGTAGAGGATGAAGAAATAGGAGGTGGGTTCACTTTAGAAATGGATTTCTCTCACTTTTGCTCAAGTTGTCATTGATGGCATCATGTTTTCTTTCTTGAAGAAGAAGGAGAGAATGAAGCTAGAATATGATAAGTGTTAATTAAAAATGAAAAGTAAATGAATACTTATCATATACTAACTAGGGTAGAGTGTAGAGAATAGACCATGGTTACTTGGATGGGTTAGGGTTAAGCATGAAGACAAGAATGGTTAAGAAGTCAAAGCTTCATGAAGCTTCAACTAGAAACAAATAAAGCCACCATTCTTATCTAAATCATTTCCAAATAAATAAATGAACAAATAAATAAATAAATGAATATGCAAAACCCTAATTATCAAATTAACCATGGTTTAATTCTATACACTTAACTATATGATCAAGTATCATCAAACATGATACAAATATGTGCACAAAAGTATATCACATATACTTCTTGCACATCAAGTGAGAAAATCCATTTAAAGTGAACCAATACTAGTTAATGCAAAATAATATATCAAATATATAATTATACATTAAATCATTAAATCAACACTTGATTTAACGATCCGGTCATATCGCATATAACCGACTAGTATCCTATGTATCGGCTTATCGAATCAATCCTTGATTCGATATCTAGGTTATATCGAATATAACCAATTGATACATCCATCGCGAGAATGAAATACGGTATCACATACACGCATTATTCTCGGTCATGCACATATCTCATATGCGCTCCTATTTCGTTTCGCTTGAGCCAGGAAACCTCTATGTAGGACTCTAAAGACTCGTCAATACGCCGGTAGCAGATGATGATCATATCAAGCACCCACAAGCCGCAAGCGGTCTGCTAAACGTAACGGCCATCCGGTTATTGATCGATCAGAAGATCGACGAGCTAGCCCGCTCACACTCCTGTGAATCCAACCAGTAACACTTACCGTACAGTTTGGTCTGTTCGTCTGATATGTCGCATATCAAGTCTAGGGGTGGTATACGTCAGACCCCAATAACCGATAGGTCGTGCCGATGTGAGGCTCATAACGGGTCAAGAAGCTACTGTTAACACTTACCAGCAAATCTCTGATCAGCCCTGGCCAGGAACCTCCCTGTTACGGCCAATCGAGCACTGCGCAACATCAACCCCCAATACCGGGAGAGACGAAACCCCTCCTATCGTTCATTGCCTCCATATGACTCGGGACTGTACCCAAAGACCACCGTTTTGCACGCCCTCATGGACGTGGTAAGGTGGAGATCAAAGCACAGTGGGAATCACACAAGACTCTACGATCTCGGGTCTACAGACTAACCTGTACAAGTGTCACCTGAAAACTGCCATCTAACGTGAGGTATAATACCATCTGGGAGTTCTCGGCGAGTCCGTCCAGTGTACCCAGTCTCCACTGAGCACCCGTATACCATCTCTGATGTCAAACACCAATGGATATGGGATCATCCATCGCCCATCTCATGGGTCGAGAAGCGTATACGCTAGTCTACACTGGTATATCGATGCCCCGTCTCGATACACCCACGACTAGGGACCTTGAAGGATGTACTTATGGACTACCATGTCCCCACTAGTATGATCTGCATCATAGTCCAGGTAGTCAAGTACACATCCTAAGGGCTTTACCAACATGTTACTATAAGACAGTTTAAAGAGACTAGTGTACATGTTAAGATAAAGAGCTACCAGATAGCATACTATCATATCGAGCAAGAAAGTCATCTCTATATATGTCCAAGCATCCAATATAATATACATCATCTGTACAATACTGGCCTCTAGGGCATACATACAACTAACAATCTCCCACTTGCACTAGGGCCAGCTGCTGTAGTATCGCATACCGAGCATCCCGAAGACTCTCTCAAACTGTATCTGGGGAATGGCCTTCGTGAGTGGATCCGCCGTGTTGTTCTTCGTGTCAACCCTCCTGACCTCGATCTCCCGGCGATCAACTATCTCCCGGATCAGGTGATACCGCCTCAGAATATGCCTGGATCGCTGGTGGGACCTGGGTTCCTTGGCCAAACCCACCGCTCCATTGTTATCGCAATACAAAGGTATTGGATGCTTAATGGATGGAACCACTCCAAGTTCAGTAATGAACTTCTTGATCCAGACAGCCTCTTTGGCAGCATCGTTGGCAGCGATGTATTCAGCCTCCATCGTCGAGTCTGCCACGGTTTCCTGCTTGGAACTCTTCCAGCTAACCGCCCCTCCGTAAAGGGTAAAGACAAATCCCGACTGCGACTTAGAGTCGTCCTTATCACTCTGGAAGCTCGAATCGGTAAAGGACTCCACTTGGAGTTCTCCGTTACCATACACCAAGAGCATCTCTTTAGTCCTTCGTAATTACTTGAGAATGCTCTTCACAGCTGTCCAGTGACTCTCTCCAGGATCAGCTTGATACCTGCTCACTATACTTAGTGAGTATGCAACATCGGGTCTGGTACATAGCATCGCCTACATGATAGAGCCTACAGCTGAAGCATAGGGTATCCCTTGCATGCGAGCTCTCTCCAAATCAGTCTTGGGAGACATCTCTTTGGAGAGAGTGACTCCAGAGATCGTGGGTAAGTTCCTACGCTTGGATTCTTCCATACTAAATCTCTTTAGTATGGTGTCAATGTACCTGGATTGGGACAATCCCAAAATCCGTTTGGATCTATCTCTATAGATCCTAATTCCCAATATGCAGGAGGCATCACCAAGATCTTTCATTGAGAATCTTTGTGATAAGAAGAGCTTGACCGATTGCAGCATAGGAATATCATTTCCTATCAAGAGTATGTCGTCCACGTACAATACGAGGAAGACCACCTTACTCTCTGCTACCTTCTTGTAGATACAAGGTTCATCTGGGTTTTTGACGAAATCAAACTCTTTAATAACGACGTCAAAGCAGATGTTCCAACTCCGCGATGCTTGCTTTAATCCATAAATGGATTTAAGCAGCTTGCACACCTTCCCGCTGCTCCCACTATCTACGAAGCCCTCTGGCTGAGTCATGTACACGCACTCTTCTAAATCACCATTTAGAAAGGCGGTCTTAACATCCATTTGCCAGATTTCGTAGTCATGATATGCAGCGATGGCAAGCATGATCCGGATGGATTTAAGCACAGCCACTGGAGAAAAGGTTTCGTCATAGTCCACACCTGGTCTTTGACGAAAACCTTTTGCTACAAGTCTAGTTTTGAAAGTCTCCACTTTCCCATCTACAACAAGTTTTTTCTTGAAGATCCACTTGCTCCCAATGGGTTTTACCCCTTCAGGAGCAACTTCCAAAGTCCATACTTTGTTGGTGTACATGGATTCCATCTCGGACCGCATAGCATCCAGCCATTTCACTGAGTCCCTACTCGTGATGGCCTGCTCGAAGCTAGTTGGGTCATCATCCTCCATGATGCAATCTTCGCTTCCACCGTCAATGAGAAAACCGTAGTATCTCTCAGGTGGACGAGAAACCCTGCTAGATCGGCGGAGAGGCTGGGGTTCGTCGGGTACTACTGAATTCTCTGGTTCTACTAAATCTTCAGTTATAGTTTGTGTTGCTGGAACCTCTTCCAGTTCTACCTCAATGCCACTAATCTGTTTCATAAGAAAACATTTTTCTAAGAAAGTGGCATGTCGAGAAACAAACACCTTTTGTTCCTCGGGGTGGTAGAAGATATACCCTTGTGAATTTTTGGGATATCCTACAAACTTACATAAGACTGATCTTGCCTCGAGTTTGTCCGGATTTTGTCTTTTGACATAGGCTGGACAACCCCATATCTTAACATACTTAAGAGATGGTCTCTTCCCTTTCCATATCTCATATGGAGTGGTAGGCACTGATTTGGTAGGAACCATATTCAATAGGTGTATGGCTGTCTCAAGCGCATACCCCCAGAAGGAAATAGGTAACTCAGCTGTACTCATCATTGAACGCACCATATCTAATAGGGCGCGATTCCTTCGTTCCGATACACCGTTGTGCTGTGGTGTATAAGGTGGAGTAAGCTGAGAGAGAATCCCATTCTCTTTTAGATAATCTTGGAACTCATTGCTCAAGTATTCTCCTCCTCGATCAGATCGAAGGATCTTAATACTTTTGCCCGTTTGGTTCTCTACTTCTTGCTTATATTCTCTGAATTTCTCAAAAGCTTCAGACTTGTGTTTCAATAGGAACACATGCCCGTATCTAGAGAGATCGTCAGTGAATATAATGAAGTAGGAAGAACCGTTCCTGGCATGGGTAGACATGGGACCGCATACATCACTATGTACCAGTCCTAAGAGTTCATTAACTCTTTCTCCGTGTCCACTAAACGGAGCTTTGGTCATTTTTCCTTTGAGACATGAATGGCAAGTATCATAAGATGATAATTCGAACGGATTCAAATAACCATCCTTATGTAACTTAGCCAGTCGTGTCGCATTGATATGACAAAGTCTGCATTGCCACAAGTAGGATTCGTTCATTTCTGAACTTTTCCTCTTGTATGTGTTTTGTATATTGAGGACTGTATTTTGATTTAGAATGAATATGCCATTATATAACGAGCCTGAAGCAATCAACTTTTGATCTAGGAATATGTTCATAACATTATCCTGTACTACAAAATTATATCCTTCTTTACTCAATAAAGAAACTGATATAATGTTGCACATCATGTTCGGTATATAATAGCACTCATTCAGAAACATTGTATCACCACTTGGTAATACTAGGTGATATTCGCCAACTGCTTTGGCTGCAACATTTGCACCGTTCCCTACTTGAACGGAATGATCACCTTTACCCAGTTCTCTACCTTTCCGTAGCCCATGTAACTTCTTACATATGTGGGATCCTGATCCGGTATCTAATACCCAGGACGTTGGGTGAACTGAAAAACAGTTCTCAATAACTAACACACCCGAAGAAGATGCATCAACATGCATGTTCTTTTGGGCGGCTTGAGAATCTAGATATTCTCCTATTCCCTGTTCAGTCTTATAACTCTTATAAGAAAGAACGGGTCCAACGTTCCCCTGCACAGTATAACATGCGGGTTCGGTCAATACATCCATATTATTATCTTTATTAGGGCATGAAATGGTCGCTACCTGGAGAGAGAGAGAAGAAAACACTTTAGCGTAAGCTCGTGCAAGATCAGATTGGTTATTATCTTATCTAATCAGGATGGCTCCCACTGGTTTTTATCAAATCTTCCTTCAAACCCTAAAAGGAAAGACTAGCCGGGATTAATTACACACTACAAGTTCGCCAATCTTTCAGCCAGGCCAGTGTCGGTACTTTGAGGGAGGTCCCCTGTGCTTTCGCACGAACCTAATTAATGTAAACCTCGTTTTCCCAGAGGCGTAACCCCGTTGACACCTTTCTAGACACCTACTTGATTAGCTAATTGCAATGTGTAAAACTCTCCCAGGAGTAACTCTTACTCGCAGTGGGTATCGGGATCCAACTATCTCATAGAAGGTATGCAATCTCATTGCAAATTTCAACACTTGAAATTCCCAATAATATTTTACCCCTAGTGTTCTATGACCTTGACGAATTCCAAACAACCTATAGTCCACTAGTCAAGTTCAACCCGTATATTTCTTGATTGAATTAAACCCACCCGCACGACCCTTGAAGAATGCCAAACAACGCCGTACGAATACCCTAATCCAATCTGCATCATATGCATAAGCAGATAAATACTAGTTAGCTACCGTACACTACGCCTTGACGAATGCCAAACTACCGTAGCACGAATACTAAGTAGTACTTATCTGAAATGACGGAGGGCTACGTAGGTTTTCAGAAAACCATGAGCGTAATGAACTTGATATCGTTGTAGAATCAAATGAAGTTTTTGAAATGGAGCGATTTTGAGGCTTTTCTAGTTTTGCTAAAGGGGTCACTCCCGGTGAAGGGATCGTCGGCCCTTTCCTCGTCGAATGAGGTGCGGGATATATCATATATATCACTGTGCAAAGCAGAAACTATAGAAGCAATCAAAAACAAACCGAGTGTGTAGCATCTGCCAGTTATTGCTAAAGGAGTCACTCCCGGTGAAGGGATCTCGGTCCTTTCCTCATCGAATAAGGTGCAGGGCATATCATATATACCGCTATGCAAAGCAAGAACTGTAGCTACCTGTTTTATTTAAAATTTGATTCTACAACATCATTTGGTTTCTTTTCTTTCATTAATCACATTAATGAATTCCCATCGTTTAAATACCTAAACATTACAGATAAATACGACGTACACTTATGCCATCCGCATTCGCCTCGATGTCCCCTCGTGCACCGTTAGGTTAGGTAACTAACGACAGAGCAGGGCAGGGCTTGTGCGGGTGCAAAACATAAGTAACGTCTATATAATATATCATATATACTATATACTGTATCTATCACAGAACATCACATGATCACATCACAGATATCGCAGCAGAAAAATATCATATGAAATATTGGATATACTAGGACGTCCGTGTTTTCAATACGTGCCAGTATAAAACACGGATTCCACGGTCGTGATGAATAGCCAATCCCACACCCCTAGACCCCTACGAGAGCGGCAAGCAACTGTCACGTCCCGAAAGTACGGAACATGACCGGCACTTAAACTACGAAACGTCTCGAGGCGTACGTAATCTAAGTAAACCGAAAACCCAGAAATCCAAACCAAGAAAAGAAGTAGAGTGAAGGAAAACCAATTTAAAACAAGTAGTTTCAATAGCATAAGCCGAATTATGCGGTTTTTTAAAAACATCAAAATTTTACTGGTAATTTCGGCAGAATCTCCTTTGTAAATACTGGCCCCCAAACGGGATACAACATGAATAGTATACGAAATCAAGAAAAAGGCATCCCCAAGCGGGAGCTAGCTCTTCGTCAATCGACGGTCACAACCACACAAGCAATATAATATACAACGCCAACGGCGAGGATCAAAACTCAAAAGGAAACTCAAAACCACCAGAAATATAACGAGCGACTCTAAGGTCGAAAGAATAAACAACACTGGTCTCTATCTCCAAATAAATACATGTTTGGTTGATGGAACTTCTAGATACAACAGAATAATGATATACAAGATATAATGATGGGTAAGATACAAATAACCCACCTACTAGCAAGTCACCCGGAAATGGAAAGAGTGCCAGCAAGCCGTAATGAAACCTGTACGGCGAAACCTGCAAGAACTGTGGCACAACGGGGGTGAGTTGCCAACTCGTGAGTAGAAAAACATCTACGCACAGAAATCGCATAAATAACGCAACCTAGGTCAATGATCATAATATATCCTCAAATATAAGTATAACAGGCAGCCTATAACAATGGCTAGAGTAATATCTAACCCGAGTGTAATCTCATGTGCCCGTGTCAGTGCCTTAGGTAGCAATATATCATATGAATGAGGTATAAATGCATGAAAATAGAATACATGTAAATGAAGAACTGTTTTCATAAATTAGTGAGATTTCCTTGTATTTTTAAACTGAGGTATCATAAATGAAATCAGTATCAACAGTATCTAGCATCGACACAAAACATAAATCTCAATGTCTCAATCTCAATATCTAGGGCGCCGTCAGTCCAGACCGGCCCCTACCATCCATCTCAAGACCACGACGGTATCCTCCGGATATCCGACGCGTCGGGTAATATCACCGGTAGGTAGTGCTCCCCAGCCAGGCTCAATGTCAACACCACATTCCTCTTGCCCCGGGGTACCATACCGGGCCCACCATGTACCCGTGACGGTTCCTCCACTCCTCGACACGGATCTCCAAAACCACAGCAAACTGATGGTGGACGACACTTTACATCACTAGAAAACCGCAACATTTTATATTTTAAAAGATCATAAGTTGTTAATTTTGCGGCTTTCCCCGAAATCCAGAAATATCATAAATCTCAAGAAATCATCACAAGTGCATATGTCAATGATAATGAACTAGGCATGAACAACTGAATAACAGTATGCATGAAGTGGTAGGTAATAACTACAATGTCTAATATGGCATATAAGGGAAGTACACTAATATCATGTCAAAACTACTAGCTAACAATCTAAGTCAAGCAATTATATTCTCTAAAGTGTACGTGACATGGCAATTACCGATGAAGATGTGTGTGAGCCGTCAAATAGGTGTACATGGTACATACGCATCATCGGTAATGGTGCTAGTGTCCTAACAGCATGATATCAATAATGGAATATGCAGCAAAATAAATATGCGAGGCAGAGCGAACAGCAATAATGTGCGGGAGCTGAAACTAGACACAACGATAACTAATCTGCATTAATCTAATATAAGTCCTACAAATTGGTGCCTTTTGAAATAACACGAATCATGGGGTTTTGAAAATAGGGGCTACGGTGTTTTTATGAAAAGATACGTCTTTTGAAATATCCGTAAGATCCCTTGGGCTGTCTTTTAAAATATCCACGATTCGTTAGTTTTGAAATAGGCAGGGTCTAATCTAATCTAACAACTACGCTAAACTATACGGCTGAACTAACAAGCTGAACTACAGGTAAGGAAAACGCCTATCATCTGAGTCGATACATATACATACCTGTATATGTATAGTCGGTGATCCCGCCTCAATAATATCATATCTATAACCAGACATCCCAAGTCAAGTGTGCGGATCAATCATCAATATAGCTCGTACATAAATCCGTCGTACGGCATCCCAAATCTAGGTACGGGTCAATATCACATTCATCATACTATTCACCTGGTATCCTCTTTATCAATTATCATGATCGGGGTACTGATCTACATCTAGTACAATACTGATACCGCCTAAGTATGCATGCACGTGTGTAAAAACTACGTCAAGGACCCGCTACAACGTCATGTCGTATCTCAAATACGAACCCTGCTATATCACCGATCTCACGGCCTAAAATCAAATCTCATCGACTCATCATAAATCCCAAGTACTATCCTCAAATCCGTATGTGAACACACAGTCCCATACCTATGTGAACACATAACTATATAGAATCCCATGAGCACATATCAATAGGAATGTATGCAAGTATGTATGTGTGTGCAACACTACCCTAGGGTTCGCAACGCTAAAATAATCTAACACACCAATATCCATCCTAAGTATCGTTAATAATCCCAAATGACATATAATAATTATTGGTGTGTATACGCATCCGTATACACCACCACGGACTGCGGGGGTGCGATACGCCATCCACCCGACTTCTCCCCGTAGATATAAATCTACTCACCTGGTCCTCGCTAGCCGGTGCCTACGTTGCCACGCGCTTGTTTGTCGTCTCGAAGTCCACATGGGGGTACCTACATATCATAACGCACCATATCTCATTAAATCCGACTCATGACCAAAACGACGCACGAATCCCACATAGGTCAAAACCTATGGTTGCTTTCACAAATCAACCCAAAAACCCTCGACGTCGGCGTACAAACGCCAAACCATCGAGAAAACCCAAATACACTCATTTTCACATTCACGAACACTAATTTTAATATAAACTAGGTTAAAACTCACAAAAACCCCAATTTCACTTAAAAAGTCATTTTTCCGAAAATCTAGCAAGCACAATTCGCCGTTTTTGTACAAAACATGATGTTTAAATGAATGTAGCGGCCAATATATTTATTAAATATCTTAAATAAGTCGTATAAACAATTTCCGGAATTTAATCTCATTAAATTCCAAAAATCCTAATATTCTAGTTTACAAAAATACTCTTTTTAACAATTTCAAAGCAAAAATGCACAAACTACAATCTAGCTTAGATTTGCATGATCCAAAGCATTAAACCACACTTAATAAAGTTAATGAAGCCATGAAAAACCTAATCACATTTTTAATCTCATGAATTTAACAATTTTCAAAAAACCTAGTAAGGAAATTAGCAATTTAACACAATTTTTAAGCTAGCCATTAGCACTAGCTACTAAACTTATATTAACATGACAACAAAGCCTAATTATAACACACAACCATACACCAATTTTATAAACCCTAACTTGCATTCAATTTCACAACTTGAATTCCAAAACTTGCAATTAAACTCACATATCCAAATAACACTTAAATAAATTAGCTTAAGAAATTAGTAACAATTTAAGCAACAAAATGTTTAGAAATATACCCAAAAGCATAAGAAGATCCAAAAGCATCCATGGCACTCCAAAATGCTCTCTTTTCACAAGGATCCATGCTTGAAATGCTAAGGAATAATGGGTAAGTGTTGGATTTGGAAAAAAGCTTTGAATTGTTTGGATTTTGAAGCTTTTTATGGATTTTTGAAGCAAAAATGGAGTGAGAACTTGGGGGAGGGGGGCTGCTGCTCTATGGATCAGTTTCGGCCAGATTTGAGGGGGGGGTGAGTGAGGGAGAGAGAGTGAGGTGGGGAAAGCTGTTTCAAGTCAAAGTCAACTCAAAATATATCATTTTCTACTCTTTTCTTTTCTTTTCCTTTTCTTTTCTTTTCCTTTTCTTTCCTTTGCAAACCAAGTGGGGAAAAAGTGAGGCTGCTGAATTTGGCTAAGGGGAGGAGTAAGTGGGGTGTGTGTGGGTGTGGGTAAGGGTGTGGGGTGATAAAAAATGATAAATACGATACCGCAAACATCCATTTACGCTAAAAAAAAGCCTTTTTTTCTTCAATAATTTCTAAACCGTTTTGGCAAATGATTTCGTTCCAAAAACCACATGATAAAATTTTATTTAATGTTTTATGATGCACAAAATTTTTTTCAAGTCATTCCAATTTTTAATTTTCCCTAATTAAATGTATTAGTGACGGCTTAAAATAATAATAAAATAATATTTTTTTCAGAAAATTTGAAATTTCACCGGCGGTTCAATAAACACCAAATAATAGTAATTACATAGCTAGAATATGTATATTTAATTTTTATAATAAGATATTTGTATTTTGACTTTTTACAGAAAAACCCTCTTATTTTACCGATTTTTTTGAAATTTCACCGAAACGATTTTCAAAACGTTACAATCTTACCCCCTTAAAGAAATTCGGTCACCGAATTTAAATTCAAACTCCCCCAAATACTAAAACATCTAAGAAAAACCATCAAGTCGTCGGGGCTCCGAAATTGTAAATACCTAAAACAAATCGTAGCGCAGCGCATGCGCTTGAAAAATGAGTATATAACTCAAATCAAAACTCCGTCAAGCATCCCGCAATCATCGGAGTCATGGAGAAGACATCAATGCCAAATCTAAATCAAACCAATATGATATAACTCGAACTATACATGTAAACATCAAATCTATATCTGTAAGTATCTGAAGGAAATGCATGCCAAATCTCTTTAAGTCGCTGTGCAACGCGTATAACACTGCACAGTGGCGGACGTCTATCATAAGAAAATAACTATATACATATATACCTTTGTTTGAAATGTACGTTCCGCCGTTTTGGAAACAATTTAGAAGGGTCTCCTTGTTTTAAACATTTCGTGTCATATCAGACACGTAGGTAAATACTGAGGCTATAGCTCGCTTTTTGGAAATCCCTTCAATAATTATCAATGCATGCAAAAATATATTCAGGTACTGTCCTCTGACTAGTCCTGCTCAGTACGAAAACACATGGCAATATCATAAAAACGTACTGCTCTATACGAAATCAATCCCAAAATATGCACATGAATGCTACGTGCGTCTGGTGCGCACGGAAATCAAAATCCATGAATGTGCCATACATGTGCACAGAAACAACATCTAAGTGCATCGGGTGTGCACGAAACATCTGTCGTAGGCAACGTGTGTGCCTGACAGCAAAATCAGGTGCATCTGACATGTACGAAAAATCTCGAATTAGTGCATCTGGTGTGCACCAAATCGCATCTCGTAACAGGCGCCCAACAGGCGCTAAAAATCCAATCCGGTGCATAAAATGCACAAAACAAATGTCAAGCATCACCCTCGAAATCGAAATCCAGTGTATCCAAGTGCACAAAATACATGTCACTGCACTGCCAGCATATATAAACTATACAGAGTGCAGGAACCAAATCGCGTGCGTGCATACGCACAAAATCAACTCAACTGTTTAAAACCGTAAAATCACAAACATGTGAAACTAAAGCACGAAAACGATATCAAGTGCAACACTGTACAAAGATCATAAATCCTCAATCATCAAAATCAAATCATACGAATAAATCACCCAAAACATCGAAATCAATAATGGCGGAACAGTACCGCTCAAGCGCATCCTCTAAGAATCTCGGCCAACTGTCACGGTCACTAATGGGACGTCTCGTCGATGATCATGAACTCTGGCCTGCTGGTGTGCGTAACCATGACCACTCCTGGGTCAAGGTCTTCACTGTGAATTACCAATCTCTCGGTCCATCGGCTCATCGGCCCTGTCGGGTGTGCTAACGGGGATGATCCAGTTCTGGCACGTCTCTTGTCATCTCCCGGTCAATCATCACGACCACTCGTAAGACAGCATATCACTGGCGTCGGCCTCTGGCTCTCTGAATGTACGTGACACCTCTGATCCTGGGTGCAAGTATCATTGCAGCAGTGTCCTGGAAGGAATCCTGCTCACGGTCTCTTCCATGTCTCGTCTCTGCCAACTGTCCGGAAGTCATTGTCCTTTCCTGTATCTGCATCTTGCTCTGGAACGACTGCATACTCATCGCGACTCCTTCTGGAAGGTGAGTCCAAGTACCATGCCTCGGCATACGCATCGCGTCTCTGATGTCGGCGGAGTGGAACGTCATCTCACCTAGATCTGGTGCGAACCTCTTACTCCACTTTTCTAACGTCGTCTGCTTTGGACTCGTCTCGTCGCGGCTGCATGGACTGAGCTCCAATGACTATCCTCGTATCTGGAGTCTCCCAAGAATGCATCTCACCACCAAGCATCCGATTGAAGTCGAACCATTCGATCGATTCGTCAAAACATCATAATCCCCCAAGAGCTCAATATCTTAGGCACAGTTTAATAGTATCGAATATATATACCACAGCATCGGTGGTCCAGCCGTAGAAGGGCAAACCCAAGTCTCACTAATGGCGCCGTAGAACTGCCGCAAACCCGAAGGTTCAAAGGCTTTCACACGGTCATTAAGTCGAGTTAGGGTTTCATTCTTCTAGAGGGACTATAGAATTGCCTGCATGTCCTTCTGACTACTTTAAACTTGGAATAATAGGTTTCCGACATTCGATCGTCTCTGTCGACCCTCACGTCTCTGCGTGAAGTCGTCTCTAGCTGGAATCAATCTATCTGATGACCTCGCATCGGGGTAGGCGAACGATCCACATGTCCTAGTCATTCATCCTCGATGACTAGCGACCTTTTATCATCTCTTAGTACAACTCGTTCTGCACTAACGCCAGCATCTGGGGCAATATCTCGTCGCTCGCAGCAATAACTGGCTCGCTCGTCTGCACGCTGAACAGTGCCTCAACCATCATGAATAAGCAACACACCAACGGTCATCAAAATCTGGCTGGCCTCTGCCAGTGGCCCAATCCTTTGATACTGATCGGCACATCCAAGAAATCTCATAAAGGCGATCCGCCAAACTCTCGTGGTGCGAAAACACAATCAAAAGACACCTCTCTACAATCGGGTGTCGCCGGAATTTCGCCCTGGTCAGTCCTCGTCCGTGACGAGCTCGTGCTGACCGCAACTCTAGCCGTAGCTCTCCCAGCCCGTAACCGTAGTAGCAAAACCAAACTGGTACCGACGAGGCTAGATCAGGAAGGAATATAATACTGAACAAGGAAATGTACCTCCTAAGGCTTCTTAAGTGGAGTGGCGTGTCGTAAATATGCCGCGGAACATATCAACGGTACGTCACTCTACTTTAGTCACCTATTCCATCAACCAAGGGTCATCCTACGCTCCGAAGGTTAAAACCTAACGCTCTGATACCAACTTTGTCACGTCCCGAAAGTATGGAACATGACCGGCACTTAAACTACGAAACGTCTCGAGGCGTACGTAATCTAAGTAAACCGAAAACCCAGAAATCCAAACCAAGAAAAGAAGTAGAGTGAAGGAAAACCAATTTAAAACAAGTAGTTTCAATAGCATAAGCCGAATTATGCGGTTTTTTAAAAACATCAAAATTTTACTGAAAATTTCGGCAGAGTCTCCTTTGTAAATACTGGCCCCCAAACGGGATACAACATGAATACTATACGAAATCAAGAAAAAGGCATCCCCAAGCGGGAGCTAGCTCTTCGTCAATCGACGGTCACAACCACACAAGCAATATAATATACAACGCCAACGGCGAGGATCAAAACTCAAAAGGAAACTCAAAACCACCAGAAATATAACGAGCGACTCTAAGGTCGAAAGAATAAACAACACTGGTCTCTATCTCCAAATAAATACATGTTTGGTTGATGGAACTTCTAGATACAGCAGAATAATGATATACAAGATATAATGATGGGTAAGATACAAATAACCCACCTACTAGCAAGTCACCCGGAAATGGAAAGAGTGTCAGCAAGCCGTAATGAAACCTGTACGGCGAAACCTGCAAGAACTGTGGCACAACGGGGGTGAGTTGCCAACTCGTGAGTAGAAAAACATCTACGCACAGAAATCGCATAAATAACGCAACCTAGGTCAATGATCATAATATATCCTCAAATATAAGTATAACAGGCAGCCTATAACAATGGCTAGGGTAATATCTAACCCGAGTGTAATCTCATATGCCCGTGTCAGTGCCTTAGGTAGCAATATATCATATGAATGAGGTATAAATGCATGAAAACAGAATACATGTAAATGAAGAACTGTTTTCATAAATTAGTGAGATTTCCTTGTATTTTTAAACTGAGGTATCATAAATGAAATTAGTATCAACAGTGTCTAGCATCGACACAAAACATAAATCTCAATGTCTCAATCTCAATATCTAGGGCGCCGTCGGTCCAGACCGGCCCCTACCATCCATCTCAAGACCACGACGGTATCCTCCGGATATCCGACGCGTCGGGTAATATCACCGGTAGGTAGTGCTCCCCAGCCAGGCTCAACGTCAACACCACATTCCTCTTGCCCCGGGGTACCATACCGGGCCCACCATGTACCCGTGACGGTTCCTCCACTCCTCGACACGGATCTCCAAAACCACAGCAAACTCATAGTGGACGACACTTTACATCACTAGAAAACCGCAACATTTTATATTTTAAAAGATCATAAGTTGTAAATTTTGCGGCTTTCCCCGAAATCCAGAAATATCATAAATCTCAAGAAATCATCACAAGTGCATATGTCAATGATAATGAACTAGGCATGAACAACTGAATAACAGTATGCATGAAGTGGTAGATAATAACTACAATGTCTAATATGGCATATAAGGGAAGTACACTAATATCTGTTGGAGATAGTGCCCTCAGAGTCAATTATTAGGTCACAGGTACGTGATTGCAATGATTGATGGAGGACCTATCCCGGTAGGACAGTCTTACTCGAGATGATAGTATGCTATCTGGTTTACCTTTATCATCGTGTACTGTTTTAAGTGATCTGATACGTCGCTATTACACGTTGATAGAGCCCCTAGGATTCTTGCTTGACCACCAGCAGTATGAGGGCGATCATATAAGTGGGAGCTGGGGGTCTATAAGCATATCCTTAAAAGGTCCCTAGTCGTGAGAGTTTCGAGACAGGGCATCGATTCTCCAGAGTAGACTAGTGTATACAGTCGAGACCCCGACGAGGGGCGGTGGCTGGTCTCACAAGCCACTGGTGTCAGTTGGATCACCTAAGATGTATACAGGTGCTCATTGGGTTATGAGTACACCGGACAGGACTCGCCGGGAACATGCTAGTTGGTCATATACCAGACGTCAGATGGCAGTTCCCTGGTGACATGTGTGCAGGTTAGTTCATCGACCTGGGGATCGTCATTTGTCTCGTGTGAGTTCCCACTGTACTTTGATTACTACCCTACCACGGCTCAAAGGAGTCGTGCAAACAGGTTTTAGTTGGGTACAGTCCCGAGCCACATGGAGGCAGTGAGCGTATCTTCAGGGGTTCGTCTCTCCCGGTATTGGGGGTGAGGTCGTGCTGTGTCTAGGAGAGCCATTACACGAAGCCCTCGGCCGAGGCAAGGAGATTTACTGGTAGGTATTCCAGTAGTATCTCAGGGTGTTCTGGGCTACACTCCGACACGACTTGTACCGCTTTTGGGGGTCTGACTTTTACCAACCCCCTAGGCCCGCCATGCCATGCTCTTAGACGAACGGACCGGACTGTACGGATATTGTCACTGACAGGCTCAGTTGGGAGTCAGGCTGAGTTCGCTCACAGACGTCCCTTTTGGTCAATACCCGGTAGCCCGTTATGTATTGGCTTATACCTCTAACGTGCTAGTGGTTAAATCCACAACCAAGGTGTTGATGAGTCTTTAGAGTCCCCCACATTCAGTTACTCAGCTTTCGGGCAAAAGGTTGTAGAGGCCGTATGGAGATATGGCAAGGTCCGATCAGATACGTGCGGTATTGCACGGATCAGGATCGGACAGTTTGTACTATAGGCCGTATGGTTATATGGCAGGGTTCGATCAGATACGTGCGATATTGCACGGATCAGGATCGAACGGATATTACTAGCCGGCTTTGGTTTAAGCCGGATCCTAGTATAGTACAATGTAGATTTTGTCTCATTGCATTTGTATTTCGGTCGAAATACAGATGCGGGTGTGTATGCACAGTATCGGGGTTTTCCTGTAATTTATTACGGGGCCAGTTTTCTGGAGTTGCCAGTTTGCTTTCCGTTTCGGCCAATTTCCTTTGTATCGTTCATTGGCCGAAGTTTGGTGGAGGAGGGCTTATTTGCATTGTTGCAAATAAGCATTAGTGGAGGGGCTTCTTTGCATATTCTTATGTCATGATGGTTGCACCATTCCTTGACCTTGACCTCTTCATGATGGCTTGACTTTTTGAAGTCATCATGCTTGATGATTGTTGATGATGGGAGATGGTATGGTTGTTGAGTGAGGACTTTTCTTTGTGATCATTATTTTCCATATGATAGCTTTCTCTCTCTCTCCATTTTTGTATTATTGGAGGGCTCCTTCATTCTCACCCCCCCTTGATTGCAATGGCCGGCCACTCTCATGGGTGGGCTGTCCAACATTTTATGTGTGGGATTTTGGTTCATTTGAGGTTGCAAAAATCCCACAAGATCATTCCAAAAAGCTCCAAGTTCAATCCCTCCACCAAAGGCAATTCCTACAACCCCGAAATGAGACTTCTTCTCTAGATATTCTACAGCGAACCTTGGGCACGTCGAGTAGCCGGCTTCGTGCCCGAGTTGCCTCGGCATTGAGGTGGGAGCCCGTAAAAGAAGTAGGCGATGTGGTGCACTTCCGGCGACGAGGAGGAGACGGGACATTCCGCAGGAGATCGGGACGATGACGAGAAGACCGGAGGACTTGGATCATCGGTACATCTCTATTCCCTTTCTTGTTGTTAGCTAGGACTAGTTAGTGGTTCGATCCGGGTATTAGTGCGCGGCGGTTTGCCAGTTCAAGAAAAATTTAAGTTTATCACCGCTTCCGCATTTGGCCGTCGGATTGACGGCCGGGGCGCCGCCGTGCACTTACAGTGGTATCAGAGCCTTACCATTAACCTAGCCTAGCTTTGTGTTATGTGTTTTTCAGTTCCGATCGATCGAATGTTCCAAAACCCGTATTGCTTCACATCAGTTTTCTGTTGAATTTTTTCAGTCCCCAAAATTTTTTCAGGTTGTAAAATATTGATGTACTAGAAATTGTAAGACTACTGTACAAATTCGAGGCACTGATCTTCTAACCAGAGCGCGGAACCGCGGCCAAAACCCACTTGTGGCCGCGGTTCCGCCGCAGTATGGAGGGATCAGTGGGTTGTGTTTTTACAGTGGGCTTCTGGGGAGATTTTAGGGGTTTTGGAATATTAATTTTGGGCCCAGAATTTCTTGATGTGCTACAGTAGTGCTTGGGGCCCACTTGTTATAATTTGATCGATCGGATATTTTTAAACACATTATTTCACAGTATTTACATTATATCTGCGACCGTGAATGTCACTCGATCGGTAAATCTGGTCTAACTGCTATAGCCCGGTTAGACGGATTTGCGAACGTGACTTTCACGTTGATGTTCTGTTTTTGCTGTGATGTTGCGGATCGGTCGTGGGGGATAGCCTGGATGCAATGCTAGTACAGTTCTGTTGTATTATGTACATTTGATATTGCGGGGCGAGCGTCCGACATGTGGACTGCCGTCACTGCCTGATTGTATTATTATTTTGGGGCACGGCCAGGTTGCGGTCGATGTACCCGTTGTGTGTATATTTTACTTTCTGTACTAGGATTGCCCCGCGGAGGGGTGCACGGATAGCCGGGTTCTAGAGGGCAACAAGCCCGCATCTCATGGCATTGGGATGGAGGGGGCTTCACTCTAGGATTGGCGGGCTATTCGCCGCACTCGTAGGGGGTACAGGTTGACCCAGGAGGGGTGCCCAAGTTACCGGATTCCGTGAAGTGCTGGGTGGTCCATTCACGGAGCTGAAAGGGGCTGCCTCGCTTCAGGTTTTGGCGGGTGACTTGCCGCGCCCGTAGGGGTCTAGGTTCTCATTGCACAGGCTATCCACACGACCAGGGGAACGTCGGGTTTCAGCGGCTCTGTGAAACCCGAGGATCCCAGATATCTGTATTGTTTCTGTGATGCTGTACATATCTGTGATGTTGCATTTTATTCACGCCTTGAGCGAAATATAATATATTGGTATATATATTAGTAGATGTTGTATATGTTTTGCATCCGCGCTAGTCCAGTCCCCGCTCTGTCGTTAGTTAGCTAACCTAACGGGTAATGACGGGACCCAGTGGAGAATGCGGATGGCATATACGTACATCAGTATATTTTCTTTCTTTGTGGTGTGATCAATTGATGGGACTGCATTGATTCGGATCAATGCAAGTTAAAAACAAACCTAATCTGATGTTGTTGGAATACTTTTCAAAAAGCTGTTATTGCAAGGACGTTCTCTTTTGTTTTGCATCGTGGTATTCAGTTAGAATATCCTGCTCCTCAGTCGACGAGGCAAGGGCCGAGATCCCTTCACCGGGAGTGACCCCTTGGACAAAAAGTTTACGTCAGGGCAATGACTTCACTATAGCCGATTACTTTTGCTTTGCACCGTGGTATTCAGTTGGAATATCCCGCACCCCATTCTACAGGGAAAGAGCCGAGATCCCTTCACCGGGAGTGACCTCTTTAGCAACGGTTTTCGTCACTATATTTTTAAAAAGCTATCAGTTCCTTCAACGATATCAAGTTCTTTACGTTAAAGGTTTTCGCCAGAAACCATTCGTAGCCCTCCGTCATTTCAGACGGGTAGCACGTAGTATTCATGCTGTGTTTGTTGACCTTCGTCAAGGCATAGTGTATGGTAGCTGCTTGTTACCTTTCTGCTGCATAGATAGATGCGTTGGTTTGGGACAGTCGTATAGCCTTGTTGACCTTCGTCAAGGGCTTGTACGGGTGGATTTAAATTAACCTGGATAATGACGGGTAGAACTTGACATGTGACTTATGATTTGTTGACCTTCGCCAAGGTCATAAGAGCATGGGGCAAAAATCACATCGGGAGTTTCAAAAGAACTGAAACTTGCCAGATATGCGCATACCTTCTGGAGTGTGATACCGTGAGCGGATTCCGTCACGTTGTCATGCGATGAGAGTTGGATCCCGATTCCCACTGATGAGTTAGTTTACTCCTCGGGTGACCCCGACTAATTCTTCTTTCAGGTTTGGAGGAGAATTTGAGGTACAGTGGGAGGTTTCCAGATTAGATAAATTGGTAACCATTCTGATCTAGGTTAGAGTGCACGCTGAGTGTTTCTTTTCTCTCTCTCTTTGGCAGCGACCATTGACCCGACCCAAAGACTATGACTCAGTGACCAAGTTGACCGAACCTTCTTTCACACTGGCTTTTGGATTGTCAGAGTTGCAAACCTCATTGCCACTCCTACTTTTACCCTTTTCTCCAGGACACCCCGTATTACTACGAACGTCCACTTCCATTGGACAAAACCATCGTATGGTTATATACGAACTCGAAGGGATTTATTCGAGGATGGTTTCCGGTTCTGGAGAAAACGGATAGGATTATTCAGTTGTCTTTTCCTTTTACCTTCTCTCAGGTTGCGACTACTCCTTGGTTTAGGAGATAGTACACCTATTACGCAAATTGGATAGTCTTCTTCCAAACCTTAGGCTGGTGCCGACCGGTAGGGAATGAAGAAAACCAATTAGCCTAACGATGGTGTACAGAAGGTATTAAGTTAAGACAAAGCAAGGGATTAGTAAGAGGGCAAAGTAAATTGCAACAGATATTCACGACCAAACCAAGTATTCCTTCGCCAATCCTAAATCACCTTTGTATTTCTCCAGGACACTCCGTATCACTACGAAGATCCACAGTTTATTAGATACTCCATCGTATGGTTATATACGAACTCGAAAGGAACTTGTTCCAGTTCGGGGATGGATTCTGGTTCAGGAGAAATAGGAATAAGATTTATTCGGGTGTCTTTTATCTTCACCTTCTCTCGCACTGCGAGTGCTCCTAGGATTAGGACAGTACACCCATTATGCTTATTGGATAGTCTTCTTCCAAACCATAGGCTGGTGCCGAACGGTAGGGAAGGAAGAAAACCATTTGGCCTAAAGGGGTGTGCAGAAGGTAATGACTAAAGACATATGAAGGGATTTGGAGAGGTGGCAAAGAATTATACGGTTACAGTCGTGAATCTGGAAGAGGCATTACTAGGAATACCGGGATACCCCATCAAAACATTTCAATGTTTCAGTTTCACTGTGTAATGTTAAAAGAAAACTGATTTCCCGATTAGATACTTACTCCAGGGTATGTATTTACCAGGTACGATTCTCACATCTGTATGGTTTTTCAGATGATGAGTGGGAGTAAGTTATTGGGAATTGGGTGATCATCCTCATTATATCGGGATTCGTTGTAATCGGTGATATTTGAGGAAATCACCTGGGCTGTTTGCCGGTCGGCAAATATTTGGTTTTGAATATCCGCTGTCATGCACCAATTTCAAATTGATATATCTGTACGTCTATTTTCATAGAGTGAGATATACCTTTCTGAAATTATGTCTACGACATTTACCTATATCAGTGGATGGTTAGGTAAGGAGCATTAAACAGCGGTGTAATTCTTCTTAACCATAAGTACAGTTTTCAACCTACGACACACAGTGAATGAGTTTTCAGACTCAAGTGACTTATACAGAGTATTGTATGTTGTCCAGGATCCATCAGGACAGAGGGGTTGGTCCTCGTACTATATTTGGTTTACTTATGACTTCTCTAGTCTTTAGACAGGTGTTTCGTGAAAACACAGGGTCCGAATTTGGAGAAGTTATAGGTATTTGAATAGAGTAGAGAACCATGTATAGCAAGTATCGGGATTCTTCAAAGAGATCGAAGATGTAGATACTTGTGTATGGTATTCAGTTGATAGTAGTGATTAAGAGAAATTGCTTCTCTTTCAGGTTACTCATAATTGGAAGCATTCCTAAGTTGAGTAACGCTGATCAGCCTCCTTCCATTTAGTTGACATGCACTGGGGACAGCTGCATGATTTGAATCTGGTTCAATTAAATCAGTGCCTCTGTTTCTATATGAGATATAGAACAATTCATATCTTAACGGTGTTAAGGTACGGGGAGTTGTCCGGCTTATGATTAAAACCAGACACTGGACAACTCAAGGCATGTTTCTGTAATGGCTGTTTGTGGGTTGACCCAGGCTATGACGAGGGTTGACTTTCTACCATCTGGATGAACAATAGCAATATTGTTCTAGACTCGCCACAGTTTTATTAAAAATGGATTTTTTCAGAAAAACAGTAGTGGGAGTATGGTAGAACTGGAGGTGATTCCAGAACCACGAACGATTACTGAAGATTTGACAAGGAACCTAAAGATTCAATCTGGATTGACATTCCATTGGCCACTCCGCAGATACGGTGGGTAACTTCAGGCACCCGAGAGGTACTACGGTAGCCTCAAGGACGGTGATAGGGAAGTTCTTGTTTACCCACAATTACCATTGCTGTTGTTCCAGGCTGCGAGACCCGGCGGGAGGATGAGTATAGCGTCGTTCTAAACTAGTTTTAGAAGTGGACGTCTATATGATTCTGCCAGAGGGTTGTCGTAATCAGTGGGAGCAGCGGAAGCATTGGTGGACAGGTAGCTTATGTCTATTTATAGACTAAAGCAGATATAGCGGAGATAGATCATCTATTTCTGACGTGACCGTCATAGGTTTGACTTCATCAGAATGAGGGATGGATCTGTTGAGAAGGTGGTAGGGTGTGATATCCTGGTATTTGGATGACATACTCAGAATAGGAAAGGAAACTCCTATACTACGATCGGTTATACTTTGGCCGTCACACAGTGGTTTCTCCATAAAGGAAATGGATTTTATATCAGACATACTGGTTACTAGATCTATGGTTTTAGATCTAGATTTGGGTGGTTTCCCAATCAGGGTACTTTGACGGCATTCTAAGAGTATTTAGAATGGACGACTCCTGGCACGGTAGTGTACCTGCAGGTGATGGAATCACCCTCTCTAAAGCTGTCTTACAGACTAAAGGGGAGAGGGATGTGCATGATTGGCAGATCACTTGCTCAGGCAATTGAGTCAATCATGAGATGTCAAGTGCCACACCAGATGTTGTTCTTGCACTAGATGCAATAAGTTGGCATTAATCCAATCCTGGAGAAACAGTCGGAAGCAGTTTCAGAACATAAGTGGATGTTCTAGGGATATGATAACGATAGCCTCATGCGGGAGACAGTTATCATTCCAGGCTTCCAAGGTGACCTGGAAGACAAGGAGGTTGTCAGAGTTATAGTTTTTCCTTCTGATGAGGGGCAGTATTTTGGACAGGTGGTCCAAGGCAATACTGAGGGTGGCATGGCGCAGGATACTGATTAAGTTCAGTTGACGATACAGTCTAAGAAGTTTGGATTTGCAGTTCATTTATGAGCTAAGTCCCATCAGACATCCAGACACATTCTAAGACATGTATTGCTCATTTCGGGAGATGGCTTTCTCCGCGAACTTGAGATATAGAGAGACATAGAAAGAAACAACAAAGCGGATCTACTCACTGAGGCTGTTCCTCGAACGCAATAGTTTCGCAAACGAGCTTTGTGAGACTGACTAGTAGAGGAGTTGGGTGTTCGGTATCACACGGGCTGTGAGTATACGACATCGCAATAATTAGCCTTGAGTGCAAGTGGGAGATTGATGGAGATAGTGCCCTCAGAGTCAATTACTAGGTCACAGGTACGTGATTGCAATGATTGATGGAGGACCTATCCCGGTAGGACAGTCTTACTCGAGATGATAGTATGCTATCTGGTTTACCTTTATCATCGTGTACTGTTTTAAGTGATCTGATACGTCGCTATTACACGTTGATAGAGCCCCTAGGATTCTTGCTTGACCACCAGCAGTATGAGGGCGATCATATAAGTGGGAGCTGGGGGTCTATAAGCATATCCTTAAAAGGTCCCTAGTCGTGAGTGTTTCGAGACAGGGCATCGATTCTCCAGAGTAGACTAGTGTATACAGTCGAGACCCCGACGAGGGGCGGTGGCCGGTCTCACAAGCCACTGGTGTCAGTTGGATCACCTAAGATGTATACAGGTGCTCATTGGGTTATGAGTACACCGGACAGGACTCGCCGGGAACATGCTAGTTGGTCATATACCAGACGTCAGATGGCAGTTCCTTGGTGACATGTGTGCAGGTTAGTTCATCGACCTGGGGATCGTCATTTGTCTCGTGTGAGTTCCCACTGTACTTTGATTACTACCCTACCACGGCTTAAAGGAGTCGTGCAAACAGGTTTTAGTTGGGTACAGTCCCGAGCCACATGGAGGCACTGAGCGTATCTTCAGGGGTTCGTCTCTCCCGGTATTGGGGGTGAGGTCGTGCTGTGTCTAGGAGAGCCATTACACGAAGCCCTCGGCCGAGGCAAGGAGATTTACTGGAAGGTATTCCAGTAGTATCTCAGGGTGTTCTGGGCTACACTCCGACACGACTTGTACCGCTTTTGGGGGTCTGACTTTTACCAACCCCCTAGGCCCGCCATGCGATGCTCATAGACGAACGGACCGGACTGTACGGATATTGTCACTGACAGGCTCAGTAGGGAGTCAGGCTGAGTTCGCTCACAGACGTCCCTTTTGGTCAATACCTGGTAGCCCGTTATGTATTGGCTTATACCTCTAACGTGCTAGTGGTTAAATCCACAACCAAGGAGTTGATGAGTCTTTAGAGTCCCCCACATTCAGTTACTCAGCTTTCGGGCAAAAGGTTGTAGAGGCCGTATGGAGATATGGCAAGGTCCGATCAGATACGTGCGGTATTGCACGGATCAGGATCGGACAGTTTGTACTATAGGCCGTATGGTTATATGGCAGGGTTCGATCAGATACGTGCGATATTGCACGGATCAGGATCGAACAGATATTACTAGCCGGCTTTGGTTTAAGCCGGATCCTAGTATAGTACAATGTAGATTTTGTCTCATTGCATTTGTATTTCGGTCGAAATACAGATGCGGGTGTGTATGCACAGTATCGGGGTTTTCCTGTAATTTATTACGGGACCAGTTTTCTGGAGTTGCCAGTTTGCTTTCCGTTTCGGCCAATTTCCTTTGTATCGTTCATTGGCCGAAGTTTGGTGGAGGAGGGCTTATTTGCATTGTTGCAAATAAGCATTAGTGGAGGGGGTTCTTTGCATATTCTTATGTCATGATGGTTGCACCATTCCTTGACCTTGACCTCTTCATGATGGCTTGACTTTTTGAAGTCATCATGCTTGATGATTGTTGATGATGGGAGATGGTATGGTTGTTGAGTGAGGACTTTTCTTTGTGATCATTATTTTCCATATGATAGCTTTCTCTCTCTCTCCATTTTTGTATTATTGGAGGGCTCCTTCATTCTCACCCCCCTTGATTGCAATGGCCGGCCACTCTCATGGGTGGGCTGTCCAACATTTTATATGTGGGATTTTGGTTCATTTGAGGTTGCAAAAATCCCACAAGATCATTCCAAAAAGCTCCAAGTTCAATCCCTCCACCAAAGGCAATTCCTACAACCCCGAAATGAGACTTCTTCTCTAGATATTCTACAGCGAACCTTGGGCACGTCGAGTAGCCGGCTTCGTGCCCGAGTTGCCTCGGCATTGAGGTGGGAGCCCGTAAAAGAAGTAGGGGATGTGGTGCACTTCCGGCGATGAGGAGGAGACGGGACATTCCGCAGGAGATCGGGACGATGACGAGAAGACCGGAGGACTTGGATCGTCGGTACATCTCTATTCCCTTTCTTGTTGTTAGCTAGGACTAGTTAGTGGTTCGATCCGGGTATTAGTGCGCGGCGGTTTGCCAGTTCAAGAAAAATTTAAGTTTATCACCGATTCCGCATTTGGCCGTCGGATTGATGGCCGGGGCGCCGCCGTGCACTTACAATATCATGTCAAAACTACTAGCTAACAATCTAAGTCAAGCAATTATATTCTCTAAAGTGTACATGACATGGCAATTACCGATGAAGATGTGTGTGAGCCGGCAAATAGGTGTACGTGGTACATACGCATCATCGGTAATGGTGCTAGTGTCCTAACAGCATGATATCAATAATGGAATATGCAGCAAAATAAATATGCGAGGCAGAGCGAACAGCAATAATGTGCGGGAGCTGAAACTAGACACAACGATAACTAATCTGCATTAATCTAATATAAGTCCTACAAATTGGTGCCTTTTGAAATAACACGAATCATGGGGTTTTGAAAATAGGGGCTACGGTGTTTTTATGAAAAGATACGTCTTTTGAAATATCCGTAAGATCCCTTGGGCTGTCTTTTAAAATACCCACGATTCGTTAGTTTTGAAATAGGTAGGGTCTAATCTAATCTAACAACTACGCTAAACTATACGGCTGAACTAACAAGCTGAACTACAGGTAAGGAAACCGCCTATCATCTGAGTCGATACATATACATACCTGTATATGTATAGTCGGTGATCCCGCCTCAATAATATCATATCCATAACCAGACATCCCAAGTCAAGAGTGCGGATCAATCATCAATATAGCTCGTACGTAAATCCGTCGTACGGCATCCCAAATCTAGGTACGGGTCAATATCACATTCATCATACTATTCACCTGGTATCCTCTTTATCAATTATCATGATCGGGGTACTGATCTACATCTAGTACAATACTGATACCGTCTAAGTATGCATGCACGTGTGTATAAACTACGTCAAGGACCCGCTACAACGTCATGTCGTATCTCAAATACGAACCCTGCTATATCACCGATCTCACGGCCTAAAATCAAATCTCATCGACTCATCATAAATCCCAAGTACTATCCTCAAATCCGTATGTGAACACACAGTCCCATACCTATGTGAACACATAACTATATAGAATCCCATGAGCACATATCAATAGGAATGTATGCAAGTATGTATGTGTGTATGTGTGTGCAACACTACCCTAGGGTTCGCAACGCTAAAATAATCTAACACACCAATATCCATCCTAAGTATCGTTAATAATCCCAAATGACATATAATAATTTTTGGTGTGTATACGTATCCGTATACACCACCACGGACTGCGGGGGTGCTATACGCCATCCACCCGACTTCTCCCCGTAGATATAAATCTACTCACCTGGTCCTCGCTAGCCGGTGCCTACGTTGCCACGCGCTTGTTTGTCATCTCGAAGTCCACATGGGGGTACCTACATATCATAACGCACCATATCTCATTAAATCCGACTCATGACCAAAACGACGCACGAATCCCACATAGGTCAAAACCTATGGTTGCTTTCACAAATCAACCCAAAAACCCTCGACGTCGGCGTACAAATGCCAAACCATCGAGAAAACCCAAATACACTCATTTGCACATTCACGAACACTAATTTTAATATAAACTAGGTTAAAACTCACAAAAACCCCAATTTCACTTAAAAAGTCATTTTTCCGAAAATCTAGCAAGCACAATTCGCCGTTTTTGTACAAAACATGATGTTTAAATGAATGTAGCGGCCAATATATTTATTAAATATCTTAAATAATTCGTATAAACAATTTCCGGAATTTAATCTCATTAAATTCCAAAAATCCTAATATTCTAGTTTACAAAAATACCCTTTTTAACAATTTCAAAGCAAAAATACACAAACTACAATCTAGCTTAGATTTGCATGATCCAAAGCATTAAACCACACTTAATAAAGTTAATGAAGCCAAGAAAAACCTAATCACATTTTTAATCTCACGAATTTAACAATTTTCAAAAAACCTAGTAAGCAAATTAGCAATTTAACACAATTTTTAAGCTAGCCATTAGCACTAGCTACTAAACTTGTATTAACATGACAACAAAGCCTAATTATAACACACAACCATACACCAATTTTATAAACCCTAACTTGCATTCAATTTCACAACTTGAATTTCAAAACTTGCAATTAAACTCACATATCCAAATAACACTTAAATAAATTAGCTTAAGAAATTAGTAACAATTTAAGCAACAAAATGTTTAGAAATATACCCAAAAGCATAAGAAGATCCACAAGCATCCATGGCACTCCAAAATGCTCTCTTTTAACAAGGGTCCATGCTTGAAATGCTAAGGAATAATGGGTAAGTGTTGGATTTGGAAAAAAAGCTTTGAAATTGAATGGATTTTGAAGCTTTTTATGGATTTTTGAAGCAAAAATGGAGTGAGAACTTGGGGGAGGGGGGCTGCTGCTCTATGGATCAGTTTCGGCCAGATTTGAGGGGGGGTGGGTGAGTGAGGAGAGAGAGTGAGGTGGGGAAAGTTGTTTCAAGTCAAAGTCAACTCAAAATATATCATTTTCTACTCTTTTCTTTTCTTTTCTTTTCCTTTTCTTTCCTTTGCAAACCAAGTGGGGAAAAAGTGAGGGCTGCTGAATTTGGCTAAGGGGAGGAGTAAGTGGGGGTGTGTGGGTGTGGGTACGGGTGTGGGGTGATGAAAAATGATAAATACGATACCCAAACATCCATTTACGCTAAAAAAAGCCTTTTTTCTTCAATAATTTCTAAACCGTTTTGGCAAATGATTTCGTTCCAAAAACCACATGATAAAATTTTATTTAATGTTTTATGATGCACAAAATTTGTTTCAACTTATTCCAATTTGTAATTTTCCCTAATTAAATGTATTAGTGACGGCTTAAAATAATAATAAAATAATATTTTTTTCAGAAAATTTGAAATTTCACCAGCGGTTCAATAAACACCAAATAATAGCAATTACATAGCTAGAATATGTATATTTAATTTTTATAATAAGATATTTGTATTTTGACTTTTTACAGAAAACCCTCTTATTTTACCGATTTTTTTGAAATTTCACCGAAACGATTTTCAAAACGTTACAGCAACCCTACCAATTCTTGGGTTAGGAGACCCGGACTCGACTCCTCGAGATGGTCTCCCACTGGACCCTAGAACCCGGTTACTTGTGCTCCCTTCCTTGGGTCTATCCTAATGCGGAAAAGTAAATAATATACAAAGGGTGACATCTTCCGCAACCTGGAAGTGCCCCAATAAAAGAATATTACATACAAGTTTTTACATGAATGAAAATGAAAAACACTCATCTCACATAAAAACCCCCGGCTATTCAATCACGACAATCCAATATAACATATCCAGCAACACATAACATCACATGTCATCAACGTAAGTAAACATGCGTATCCCAATTGTCGTTGACATATAGCAACGAAACCGGCGATATCGCATATTACACTTACGGTCACAGAAAAAAAAGTGTAAAACTACAACAGTTGGAATCCGCAACCTCTTTAGACATCACATGCCTAATCAAATGAAATACTTAGACATCACATGCCTAACAGTTATAAACCCCGCATTTTAGTCTCATTATCGAAAACTCTTTTCAATATCAAATGAAACTAAACCGCTAGATTTATAACATTCATTCAGTTATCTCATAACTGTTTGTGAATTCCAATTATTGTATCCCATTCCGGATAAATAGAATATATTAAACTTTCCGACAGAACATTCGAACACCCAAGTTTTCCCGAAACCGTTCAACACATGAAATAGGTTCAATGACATTCACTTCATGCCTCAGTACCAACGGTCCAGCCGTAGAAGGGTCAAGCCAACGCCTCACATGTGGCACGCCGTACTGCCCCAAACCCGAAGGTTCAAAGGGCAGTTCAAGACGGTCACATAATCGAGTTAAGGTTTGTTGTCTTCTAGAGGGACCATCGCATTACTTGCACTACTTAGAACGTCCTTAAACCACAGAAAAATCCAACACTTGGAAATTTTCCGGCAGGGGAAAAGTTGGGTATTTATATCCGGTCGAACTTTTTAACATATTCAAAAATTATCCGGAAGCCACATAGACAAAATCTGATAATCCGATCGAATCATCGAACTCCCAAAACACCCCAGAACACTCAACTCTTGAGTGATATTTAAAAATACCCAGAGAACTCAGCACTGAATAAAGGGAGTTACTGTGCAAAATTGGGTGGGTGACGTCATCATATGGCCGCGGAACCGCCGCAGAATCCAGGCTTCTGCCGCGGTTCCGCCGCACCTTTGAGGAATCATGGACACGTGTTGCACAGTAATTCTTAGGATCCCCTGCTGATTTTTCTGCATATTTTTAATTTGGAAAAAACCCAGTTTTTTAAAAATGTCCAGAGAGCATGGAAAAATAGGGTTTCGATGTTCGATCGGGTTTCAAACGTCGTCTACACATCGCCTAAGGCTCTAGCTAGGCTCTGATACCACTGTAGGATTCCTAGGCACGCTAATGAAGTCTCCCAAGGCATCAACCATGCCAATTTCAAATTTTACGGTGCCGAGAAACCCTAGACTAGATCGTCAACTAGAAATTTAGGCGAAAAACGAAACTAGTTAACATCTTAACTAAAGGAGAGAGGTTACAACCTTTGTAGATCCGGTTCTCCACTTCCTTAGCTCCACGTAGGCGTCCTCTCGCTGTCCATCTCGAATCCTAGACTCAATCATCGGCTTCATCGGAAAAACGAGCGGGCAAGGTCGTCGGCTTCGTGCCGAAGATGATCTACGTCGAGGTTTCACAAGTTCAAGCTCCGACTGTACCAAGTTGTGAAACTTGTGAAGAAAACACCCAAAACCACTTGGCAAGAGGTAGAGGATGAAGAAATAGGAGGTGGGTTCACTTTAGAATTGGATTTCTCTCACTTTTGCTCAAGTTGCCATTGATGGCATCAAGTTTTCTTTCTTGAAGAAGAAGGAGAGAATGAAGCTAGAATATGATAAGTGTCAATTAAAAATCAAAAGTAAATGAATACATATCATATACTAACTAGGGTAGAGTGTAGAGAATAGACCATGGTTACTTGGATGGGTTAGGGTTAAGCATGAAGACAAGAATGGTTAAGAAGTCAAAGCTTCATGAAGCTTCAGCTAGAAACAAATAAAGCCACCATTCTTATCTAAATCATTTCCAAATAAATAAATGAACAAATAAATAAATAAATGAATATGCAAAACCCTAATTATCAAATTAACCATGGTTTAATTCTATACACTTAACTGTATGATCAAGTATCATCAAACATGATACAAATATGTGCACAAAAGTATATCACATATACTTCTTGCACATCAAGTGAGAAAATCCATTTAAAGTGAACCAATACTAGTTAATGCAAAATAATATATCAAATATATAATTATACATTAAATCATTAAATCAACACTTGATTTAATGATCCGGTCATATCGCATATAACCGACTAGTATCCTATGTATCGGCTTATCGAATCAATCCTTGATTCGATATCTAGGTTATATCGAATATAACCAATTGATACATCCATCGCGAGAATGAAATACGGTATCACATACACGCATTATTCTCGGTCCTGCACATATCTCATATGCGCTCCTATTTCGTTTCGCTTGAGCCAGGAAACCTCTGTGTAGGACTCTAAAGACTCGTCAATACGCCGGTAGCAGATGATGATCATATCAAGCACCCACAAGCCGCAAGCGGTCTGCTAAACGTAACGGCCATCCGGGTATTGATCGATCAGAAGATCAACGAGCTAGCCCGCTCACACTCCTGTGAATCCAACCAGTAACACTTACCGTACAGTCCGGTCTGTTCGTCTGATATGTTGCATATCAAGTCTAGGGTTGGTATACGTCAGACCCCAATAACCGATAAGTCGTGCCGATGTGAGGCTCATAACGGGTCGAGAAGCTACTGGTAACACTTACCAGCAAATCTCTGATCAGCCCTGGCCAGGGACTTCCCTGTTACGCCTAATCGAGCACTGCGCAACATCAACCCCCAATACCGGGAGAGACGAAACCCCTCCTATCGCTCATTGCCTCCATATGACTCGGGACTGTACCCAAAGACCACCGTTTTGCACGCCCTCATGGACGTGGTAAGGTGGAGATCAAAGCACAGTGGGAATCACACAAGACTCTATGACGATTTCGGGTCTACAGACTAACCTGTACAAGTGTCACCTGAGAACTGCCATCTGACGTGAGGTATAATACCATGTGGGAGTTCTCGGCGAGTCCGTCCAGTGTACCCAGTCTCCACTGAGCACCCGTATACCATCTCTGATGTCAAACACCAATGGATATGGGATCATCCATCGCCCATCTCATGGGTCGAGAAGCGTATACGCTAGTCTACACTGGTATATCGATGCCCCGTCTCGATACACCCACGACTAGGGACCTTGAAGGATGTACTTATGGACTACCATGTCCCCACTAGTATGATCTGCATCATAGTCCAGGTAGTCAAGTACACATCCTAAGGGCTTTACCAACATGTTACTATAAGACAGTTTAAAGAGACTAGTGTACATGTTAAGATAAAGAGCAACCAGATAGCATACTATCATATCGAGCAAGAAAGTCATCTCTATATATGTCCAAGCATCCAATATAATATACATCATCTGTACAATACTGGCCTCTAGGGCATACATACAACTAACATTTTACTGGTGGGATGGGATGAAACGTGATATTTCGGACTTCGTTTCGAGTGCCTGACTTGTCAGCAAGTCAAGGCTGAGCATCAGAGACCGGCTGGAGAGTTGCAGCCTTTACCCATTCGGGAGTGGAAATGGGAGCAGATTTCCATGGACTTCATTGTGGGTCTACCCAGGACCAATAGGGGGTATGACTCCATTTGGGTGATTGTTGACCGGTTGACGAAAGCGGCTCACTTCCTTCCAGTGAAAGCCACTTTCGGGTATGCTCAGTATGCGCAGCTATATATAGATGAGATTGTGCGTTTTCACGGTGTTCCCACATGCATAGTATCCGACAGAGGCACACAGTTTACTAGCCGTCTTTGGCAGAAGCTTCAGGAAGCTTTGGGTACCCGGTTGAGTTTTAGCACCGCTTTTCATCCGCAGACCGATGGTCAGTCGGAGCGGACTATTCAGACTCTGGAGGATATGCTCCGTGCATGTGTGCTTGATTTTGGTGGTAGTTGGGATCGTCACTTGCCGTTGATTGAGTTCTCCTACAACAACAGCTTTCAGGAGACTATTCAGATGGCACGTTTTGAGGCTTTATATGGTAGGAAGTATCAATCGCCAGTCTGTTGGACCGAGCTTAGTGAGAGTCTGGTTTTGGGACCCCAACTAGTTCAGGAGACCACGGAGAAGATCCAGCTGATTTAGGACAGGATGAGAGCAGCCCAGTGCAAGCAAAAGCCTTATGCCGACCGTCGTCGTCGCAGACTTGAGTTCGCAGTGGGGGATCGTGTATTCCTGAGGATTTCTCCGATGAAGGGTGTTATGCGATTTGGGAAGAGGGGGAAGCTCAGTCCCAGATTTGTTGGTCCTTTCGAGATCCTTGAGCGAGTGGGTTCCGTTGCTTATCGTTTAGTGCTCCCGCTCAGTTTTCTGGATGTTCACCCTGTGTTCCATGTGTCGATGCTTCGTAGATACCTTCATGATCTTTCTCACATGATTCAGCACGTGACCGTTTAGCTTGAGCGCAATCTTTCGTTCACCGAGCAGCCGGTAGTTATTTTGGATCGGCAGGTGAAGAAACATCGGTCAAGGGTCTCGCCGTCTGTAAAGGTTCTATGGCGTAGCCCTACTAGTGAGGAGATCACTAGGGAGGCCGAGAGCGAGATGTTGAAGAAATTCCCTCATTTCTTTGAAGGTACGCTTAGTATGAAATTTTAATTCTGGGACCGAATTTCTATAAGGGGGAGATTGTAACGTTTTAGAAATCGTTATGCGAATTTTTCCGTTTTAGGGTTAAATTGTTGGTATTTTCTGTTTTGACCCGACTGTGTTCAAACGACCATATAGACTTGCCAGCACCTAGTTTAGCTAAAATAAAGCTAATGCGCAAGTTTTGGGGGTATATGGGACGCTTTGGTTCAATTTGAATTTTTCCCAATTTTAATGTTATTTTAATGCGGTATTCATATTATGGGAAAACTTCTCTTTTGTATCTTTTCAATAATTAAGTTTGGGTAAAACCAAAACCCTTCACTTGGTATCTAGATATTTGTGTGGAGGTTAGGTTTTATTGGATTAAAGAAAAGAAAAGAAGGAAAGAGGTGCATGCATGTGTGCATATGTGTGTATGAATGCATTTAATTACATTTAATGTTGGTAATTTCTAGGAAATCCCTCACTAAACCCCCACCTCCTCTCTTGGCCGAGATCCCTTCTTTTCCTACTGCCCTTGCTCATTTCCTTTTCATTTTTCATCAATTCAAACTCAAAAATTCTCCAAAATTCCAAAATATATCAAAAAAATTCTAAAAGTCCTTATTCTTGCTTCTTGAATCACTTGGAGCTAGGGAAAGCTTGGATCTTGCGAGCAAGATTGTTAGGTATAATGCCTACACTGTTAATTAGGAGTTTGTATGTGGTTTTGCTCGTTGGTTGTAACGTAGAACGCTTTTTATATCGATTAGTGCAATATCGGGTTTTTATTGTCTTTTTAGAGCCTTTGTATCTGCTGTGACCTGGAAAATTTAGTGTGTGACCAAACAAATTTATAGAGATGTACTACTGAACCTGAGACACCACCTGAGGCACGAGGACCACCCCACCGGCCGGGGCCGGCGACCCCTTTGATGAACTCCGGCAACGTCGGCTTTGTAGGATGGTGCTGGGGTTAGGCTTCTGTGGGTAGTTGTCTGCTATTGTTTAGGGGTGTTTGGTACTGTTTACTTTTTTAGTAATTGCAGTATACAAAATCTAGGATCGTTTACCTATAATCTAGTGTTTTGAGTTCGCGTGTTACGTGTTGCGACATAAATCGTGATCTTGTGCAGCTGCTGTACTTGGGTAGGTTTTGTGATATCGTTACGCATGTTATCCACTAGGCGTACACTCGCAAGTTAGTTTAGTGTTGGTGCGTCGTTTAATACGTAGTTTTACGTTATATTGGTTGATTTCTGAGATGTTTGCACTATTTCTTGTGTTTATGGAAATATAGCGTCGCAAGCGGGGACTTCGGACGCAGCGAACAAGGGGAAGCAGGTGGTCGGATTTTCATAGCTGGAGACCTTTGGTGAGTAGATTTAACATCTACGGGGAAATCGCCCGTATGGCGTTATGCATCGGGGCGAATATGATATGATAGCTGCATGTATTTGCATATTAGTTAATTATATATGAATGTCATTGTATAGTATTATCTGTTGTACTTGACTCGTACCTTTAGATATAACACATTACTGACGGTTCATGTTGCACGAGCACTAAATTGTATGTTATACCCACATCGTCAGTAATTGCCATGACACGCACAAACCACCTACATACGTGATACGGTAGTGGATAGGGATAGTTGAGGTAGTAGCCCTTATCCCATTGTGCATATGAGATATTGTTGACACCTACATACGTGATGTTGTATTGGACATGGATAGTTAAGATAGTGACTCTTATTCCATTTCACGTATACCTTACGATAGCTACTTGTACATCTTGCATACATATTGACATGTACACCCACATAGTCTATTACAGCTACATGTATATCTTGCACACATATTGACATGTACACCCACATATTTTCGCTATAGTTGTATGTACCCCAAGTGGCATTGTTTTGATATGTGATATTGAGTTGTTGATCACTGCGCTTATGAAATGCATCATACACACTTGCTTACATGTAGATACTGAAACCTTGCTACACTTACATGTACACTTCATATGATGCTGCACTTGTTTTTCGGAGGATTTTGGGAACCGCAAGATATATTCTAAAGATGGATTCATTTGAAAGAGCGGATTTCCCTTGATATGCTAATATTGTTGTTTTATGTTGCATATATCAGTTTTTCATGGATTTACGCATTAAGATATGGATTTCATATGATTTATGGATTTGAGAACCGTGGGGGTATTTCAAGAAAACTATGTATTGTTTGAAAACCCGGTTTCTCTTGATATGATATTTCAGTGTGTCCACCATGTGATTTCTCGGTTATGAGATTTGGCTTGTGATACCTGATTAGAGGAGCGGGAAGCACCGTCTGCGGGTACATGGTGGATCCGGTATGGTACCCCGGGGTGAGTGGTGATTTCGTGGTGTAAACGATAAGCCTGGCGGTGGGACCACTACCTACCGTTGATAGTATTTGGACTCGGCAGTTATCGTGGGGATACCGACCGGAGTGAGGTATGACATATCGTCAGGGCCAGTCGTGGTAACGGCGCCTGAGTTATGAGGATTTACTTGTCGATGCTAGACACGGGTTTCATGATGTTTCAAGTGTCGGTGTTAGACACTCAGATTTTCCATGATTTTCCATGATTTCTACGTATCGTCGGTGGATCCTCATACTTAATATATATATATATACATGTAGGTATATGTTTTCATGATGTTTCAGGTGTCGATGTTAGACACTCAGGTTCCATGAGACTTACAGGATGTGAGGGCCGATCTGAGGATGCGGTGCCTAAGGATTTGGGATTTGATGTGTTAGTGAGTGACACAGGTGTTTTTCCATGCTGATGATTTTGGATGAGATTTTATTATATCATCCCATACACTCAGGAATATATTTGATATGCATTGTTTCATGTAGTTATAGTACCCTGATGATGTACCTTTACATGATTGTTGCATATTCACTTATCATACTTATGCTATCGATTTACATGTGATAAATAGATCGCTGTTCGTGCATACCTGCGATTACAGTATGATGTTATTTACTATTCACGAGTTGGCAACTCACCCACGTTGTGCCACAGTGTTTTGCAGGACTTACCCTCAGAGTAGTTGCGGCAGGGCGTCTTATCATCTATACTTTTGCGGATACCGCTACGTTAGGCAGTGAGGCCTTTGCTTTTAGGTGGGTTTGCGATTATCTGCTTGTACATTGTGTATCTTTTTTTTGGATCTAGTATTCTCCATCTACCACTGTTTATACATGACTTAGAGACGACTTGTGAGGATTTGGTGTTGTATTATGTTGGTGACTTTGGGTGCCGTGCTCGTGGAAGCCGGTTTTGTTGAAAAGTTACTTATTATTATGGTCGTTTCTTTGATTTTTTCTTCGCTTCGGCATCGTATACATGTTGTGGTGATTGTCTCCGCCGTTGGGCATGATTTTGCTCCCATTTGGGATGCTTTATATATTATGTGTGTTGTACCCGTTTTCGGGGCTAGTTTTTACATAGGAGGTGCTGCCGAAATTTTCAAGAAAGAAAACTAGAGTTAGAGATTTTACTTGTGATTTTTCCAAGTGTTAAAACTATGTTTTTCTCCATTGATCCAGATTTGGGTGGTTTAGATTTCTGGGTTTCGGCTTACTTGAGTTGCGTACGCCGTTAAATGTTACGTAGTTTAAGTGCCGTTTATGGGCCAAATTTTGGGTCGTGACACCTATGAGAGCGGCAAGAAACATTGCCAATTCTAGGGTTAGGAGACCCGGTCTCGACTCCTCGAGATGGTCTCCCACTGGACCCTAGAACCTGGTTACTTGTGCTTCCCGCCTTGGGTCTACCTAATGCGGAAAAGTAAATAATACACAATGGTGACATCATCCTCAGCCCGGAAGTACCCCAATAAAAGAATATTACATACAATGAATTTTACATGAATGAAAATAAAAACTCTCATCTCATATAAAACCCCCAGCTATTCAAAACGCGACGATCCAATATAACATATCACAGCAGGACATAATATCTCATATCATCAACTTAAGCAAGTATACGTATTCCGATTGTCGTTGATGTATAGCAACGAAGCCGGCGATACACCACATACTACGCTTACGGTCACAGAAAAGAAAGTGTAAAACTACAACAGTTGGAATCCGCAACCTCCTTAGACATCTCATGCCTAACCAAATGAATTCCTTAGACATCGCATACCTAACAATTATAAACCCCGCATTTTAGTCTCGATCTCGAAAACACTTTTCAATATCTAGTCGAGCAATTCAACAAGATTCCCGACATCCTGATCGAATGCTCGTCGCAAACTTTAGTAGACGGCTGCACCCCCGGACGCCGTCGACGAAGTGCACTAAGGCGGAAAACTGCTGCCGCGAGCATCCAAACGGATGCTTTTGGCGACGGGGTTCTCCTACAGTCACTTGGTCGGGGCTATGGGGCGCGGCTATCTATTAAGTTTACCCGGCGAGTATCCGCGTACGCTACGTGATTGCGACAGACTTTTGATCACATCAAAATCCCGTGGAAACCGATCAAATGAGACTAAACTGCTAGATTTATAACATTCAAATTAGTTATCTCATAACTATTTGTGGATTCCAAATATTGTATCACATTCTAGATAAATGACAATGTTAAACTTTCCGATCGAATAAACAAACACCCAAGATTTCCCAATTAGTTCCCAGCACTTGAAATTAGATTTAAAACATCCATCACATACCACGGTACCAATGGTCCAGCCGTAGAAGGGTCAAACCAACGCCTCACATGTGGCAACACCGTACTGCCACAAACTCTAAGGTTTAGAGGCGGTTCAGATGGTCACATAATCGAGTTAAGGTTTGTGTTCTTCTATAGGGTCCACCGTGTTACTTGCACGACTTAGAACGTTCTTAAACTACGGAAAAATCTAACACTTGGAAATTTTTCCGGCAGGGGAAAAAGTGAGTTATTGATATCCGTTCGAACTTTTTAACACGTTCTAAAATTACCCGGAAAAAGTTAAACGAAGTTAAATTATCCGACCGAATCAACGAATACAAAAGATCTCCAGAAAACTCAATACTTGAGTAAAATTAAAAATTCCCAGAATCAAGAAAAAGTACATAAGAATCATACCTTGAAGTACGAGCCCCTGACTCCTCATTATGGCTACGGAACCGCCGCCAAACCCATGGTTTGGCCGCGGTTCCGGGCTCTAATGATGGATTTGGGGTATCGTACTTCACAGTAATTCTTAGATTTTCCTGCTTATTTTTATGGGTATTTTTAATATGAAAAAATCAACATTTTTAAAAATTTCCAGAGAAGGGTTTCGTGTCGGGTTTTCGGGGTTCGATCGGACTTTAAACTTCGCCTAAATCTTGAGCTTGGCTCTGATACCACTGTAGGGTTACTAGGCACTCTCACAAGGGTTTATAAGGCATCAACCATGCCCGATTTATAATTTAGACATGCCGAACAACCCTAACCAAGATCTTAAACTAGAGATTAGGCGAAACAAAGCAAGTAAACAACATTACTTCTAAGAGTTTGGGGTTACAACCTTTGTAGTCCGGTCCTTCACTTCATAAGCTCCGTGTTGTGGTCCCTTTGCTGTGATCATCAAGTTCCCGGACTCTAGAGAGGCTCCACGAAGAGAAAGATGCAAGCTTGCTTCCGATCTTCGATAACTAAGATGATCTACCTTGAAGTTTCTTTAAAACAAGCTCTCACTCACTTAATGAAGTGAACACCCTAATCTAATTGGCAAGAATAGATTAGGATGATGAAGTAGGAATTTAGCTCTCATTTGTATTCTTAATCTCACTCATTTTCATCACAAAAAAAAAAGCTAGAGAGCTTTTCACCAAGGAAGAAAAAGAAGAATATCCAAAACCTTTTGTGATGAATAATGATTCCATAGTAAGGTTAGAAATGCAACCATGGTTGATAAAAGAAAAGCTAACCATTGTAAAGAGTTAACTAGGGTTAAAGGATTGGGTTGGGTTAAACAAATATCTCACAAAATATCATTCTTTACTAAAAACAAAAGCAAAGCTTCTAGAAGCTACTAGAAAGTTTAACCTAAATCAAACCCTAACCATGTTTAATCTCCACTAATCATGTTGCATTTATACCATAACATGTTACAATATTATATATCACATATACAATATTTATTGTAACAAAATAAAATAATAAAATTAACATATATCGCATATATATCAATGTATTACCCGAGTGAGAAAAAGAATCTTTTAGTGAGCTTATATTAGTTAATGTAATTTAATATATCAAATATATAATTATACATTAAATTATCGAATAGCCACTTGATCCGATAATCCGGCTATTTCACAAATAACCGAGTAATATAATCTGTATCAGTTCATCGAATCAACACTTGATCCAATGACCCGGGTATATCACATATACCCGGCCGATATCTCATATCGTGAGAATCTAATACGGTATCACATACACGTATTGTTCTCGGTCCCGCACATATCATATATGTGCTTCTAATCCGTTTTGCCTGAGCCAGGAAATCTCTTTGTAGGACTCTAAAGAATCGTCAATACGCCGGCAGTAGGTGATGATCATATCAAACACCCACAAGCTGCAAGCGGTAAGCTAAACGTTACAGCCACCCAGGTATTGAGCGATCAGAAGATCAACAAGCAAGCCTGTACTTTCTCCCGCGAATCCAATCAGCAACACTTCCGTACAGTCCGGTCTCTTCGTCAGATATGTCGCATATCTCGCCTAGGGGTGGTAAAAGTCAGACCCTAGTAGCTTGATAAGTCGTGTCGATATGAGGTCTATAACAGTTCGAGAAACTACTGATAACACTTACCTGTAAATCTCAGCAACCTTGGCTAGGGATTTCCAGTTATAGCCAATCGAACACAGCGCAACATCAACTCCCTATACCGGGAGAGACGAAACCCCTCCTATCGCTCATTGCCTCCATGTTATTCGGGACTGTACCCAAAAGCCACCTTTTTGCATGCCCTCTTGGACGTGGTATGATGGAAATCAAAGCACAGTGGGAATCACACAAGACTCTATACGATCTCGAGTCTACAGACTAACCTGAACCAGTGTCACCAGAGAACTGCCATCTGACGTGAGGTATAATACCATCTGGGAGTTCTCGGCGAGTCCGTCCAGTGTACCCAGTCTCCACTGAGCACCCGTATACCTTCTCTGATGTCAAACACCAATGGATATGGCATCATCCATCGCCTATCATATGGGGTCAAGAAGCGTATACGCTAGTCTACTCTGGAGTATCGATGCCCTGTCTCGGTACTCCCACGACTAAGAACATTTCAAGGATGTACTTGGCGACTACTCTGTCCCCACTAGTATGATCTGCACATAGTCCTGGTAGTCAAGTACTCATCCTAAGGGCTTTATCAACATGTAACATAGAGACAATTAGAGTACATGTTAAGATAAAGAGTAACCAGATCGCATACTATCATGTCGAGCAAGAAAGTCCTCCCTATATATGTCCCAGCATCCACTATAATATACAACGCATGTACAGTAATGGCATCTAGGGCATACATATAACTAACAAACGGCACACGGATTGCCTATGGGTCCAAACCTATATCCCACGCGTGCAAAAACGACCAAACAACCCTTATTGTTGATGTACAAACATGCAACAACCCAATATGAATCCATATATCAAGAATTAACATTTCAAAATACGGAAAACATAGCCAAAATCACACTAGAATGCTCCCAGATTTTGACTCAGGTCAAATAAAGCTAAGCAAACAAGTCTAGGGTGCTGTATATGATGTATATGAGCTACTGGACCAACCCTGACACCCTACCCCACCAAGTGGCCGGCCCCTACCCCTAAAATTCCAAGCTCGCCGGCCCTGGGTGCTCCAATGGGGTTTGTCTTGCTACAGGGGGTTCCAAGGGTCAAAATGGGTCTATGGTATTGTTTGCGAAGCTCAGAAAGTCCCCGGGTTGCTCCAGATTTCCCAGCACACCTTATATCCTCACAAAAACGACATGGATCAATTCTAAAATTTGTATTCTCTGTTCTAAACTCAGTTCTAGGTCTCTACTTTGATCCATATGGTCTTAAACAGCAACCACACATCACTAATTCTCCAAAATCCTCAAACCTTTCTCTTGAATTTTCTAAACACCACATACCCTAACCAAACACATTCTAAACTAATCTAGAATATAAAGAACCAACAAACTAAACTTCAAGGAAGAATATATACCTCATTTGCATCTAAAGAAAAACCCTAATTTTCCATTGTCGTCAAAATCCCACTTTTCTTGATCCAATGTGTAGAGGAGAAGGAGGGGATCAACTTTTGTGAAGGGAGTATAGGGTTTAGGTAAGGTCTTTGAGATGGATCCTAGTGTTATAGAGGGAGGGAAGTGAGGAAGAAGAAAGAGAAGGAGAAACAAAAGAAAAAATGGTGGAAGGATTTGTGGCAGCCCTCTCTCTCTCCCATCTCTTATTCTCACCCACTCTCTCACTAATTACCCTTTTGCCATTCCTCTTTTCTTTTCTTTTTTCTTTTAAAACCAAATCACAATAATACCCACAAAACAATACAAATGCTACAACATGTAACCAAATGCAACATGACATGGTACACTATCCACGGAAAACTGTAAAAACACGGATTTGGTCTAATCGCTATTAGCAGTGCACTAATCGTATTTTCATTTAAATTGCGTATAACAAATCTTAAAAATGCCAAATCTTTTAAATATATTTTTAAATGAGTAAATCATTTTAATTTCTATTTATTTCATAATTATAGGTATATATTTATACCCTTTTTCGAAAACCCCAATTTCGCAAATCGTGCAGTTTTCGGGAAATATATTATTTTAATATTAAATTACAAAAATAATATTTTATATTTTTTGAAATGTTACAGCTTGACCTTATGGAACTTAGACTTAACGCGGGGGGGGGGGGGGTATTAGACCCGAACTTTCGTTTCATAGCTTGACCTTGATTGATGGAGTAGGTAACCTGAGTAGAGTGACGTACCGTACGTATGTTCCGCGGCATATTTACGATACGATATTCCACTAAAGAAACCTTATGATGTACATATCTTGAGATCTTTGATACTATTCGTTCTTTTGATCATATATCCATTTGGGATCTATTGTTAACTGGTGACACAGGAACGTGTAGGTATAGTGCGGTGTTGTGATCTCTCGTTTGAAGCGAGTGTTCAGTTTTGTACCGGATGATCAAGCCATTGATAGAGGCTGCCAGATTGAGAGGACTGTTGATGTACAACGTACCTCAGAGATCGCGATGTCGTCTACCGTGCAGACAGATGACCCAGCTGTTGCTAAGATGGATGGGATGTCGATTCCAGAGCTTATGAGCTGAAACCGCTGGAGCTTTCAGGCAGAGATATGACCGGAGATAGCTAGTCTATCTCGAGTAGAGCGACTGTTATGATTCGCCAGATTTGATGTGCCGATGCAGGCTTAGTTGAGTTGAAGAATTCCAGTTGAAGGATCTTACTTAGATCCATGGTAGATCGATTAAGAGAGGACGTTGTTCGTAGGATGCTCCGATGTGAGATTGGTAAGTTGACCAGTTTAAGATAGAAGGATCTCACCCAGATGTGTTGTGAGTTAATCGAGAACAGACGAATAAAGTGTATTCCTCTGATAACTTGGACGAGTTCCAGAGGGCGTGTTTGGCTAGATATCTTCTTCTAACACCTTAGGATGTGATTAGTGGCTAATTATACTCTAAAGTATGGTTTTTAATAAAAAGTTTACCAAATCGATTTTCAAATATTTTATCAAAATTAATGAATATTTTTTTAGAATTTTCCTAGGCTTGCACGCACTTGTGCATGTAAACTAGGGTTAAAAGTTGGGTTAAAACCATGTTTAGCAACCATGGTAGACTAACCCTTTCTTATTAAGCTAAATTGATTTTTATTAAGGGTATTTTCTTTTAAATGGAAAATGATTTGAATGGGGGTTGACTTGGAGGGAGAAAGAGAGAGAGAGAGAATGGGCATGATGAGCATCATGGCATGAGCCCATGCTTGCATTAAATGGGGGAGAGAGAGGGAGAGAGGGGTTGACTCGCATATCACTCATTAGTTTGCTTTTTCCCTCACTCATTTTTCTCATTCTCTCACTCACACACACACAAAATAGCGATCTCAGCAGCAGCAGCTCCAGCAGCAACAGCAACAAACAACAACAAGAAGCGGCAGCAGCAACACAAGCAGCATTAGGCAGCAACAGCAGAAGTAGCAGGCAGAAGCAGCTCTTCTCCTTTGTCTTCTACTCCCTCTCCTTGCATCCTAATATTTAGTGGGGGTATAATCTCTAAACTCAACTTCCTTTTGCTAAACTTATAGTTTAGTTAGCTTAATATTTCGTTTATGTAGTGTTTAGGGAAAACTTTGTGTTTTGAGGGGGAGTTTTGGGTAAAATTGGGTTATTATTGTTTAATTAACTTGATTAGATGTTATATGTGCTGTGGAAGACTAGTTGTATCACTGGATTTTACTAAAACACCTTCAAAATTCCAATTTGAGTTTTAATACAGTTTTTAACAAGTTTTGTGATACGAGTGACCTGCTATGTCTGTGAGCATGTTTTTGTGTGGCAAACACATATAGAATAGTGTACAGGGTAGCTAGGGTGTTGGGTTGAAGTTCAAGCCCGTTCCACCACCAAAACTCCGGCGACCACCCTTGTTTTTCCGGCGTCGCCGCCCCCCCTCTATTGATTTGGGTGTTGTTGCTGATATGAGTGGTATCTGTAGGATTTTGTCTATTGGTGAAATCTGGGACTATAATTTTAGTAAGCAAACTTATACACTAGGCTAGAAATTGTGCTAGGATCATAGTGTAGGAACCTGGGCCCATTCTACCGGTTTTGGGCCGGTCTGACCCCCCTTGCCACCGGCCAAGTTTTGAGAAAATGTGTTGGATTTTGGCAGGTAGCTGTCTGTAGGTATTGTGAATGGTTTGGTCTTGTTTGATTTTCTTGTTTTTGGTCCAGAATATATCTGGGACCGTTTACCTATTTTTAGCGTAGCGGGACTCACACGACACGTACAATGCATGTTGAGTTGATTTGCTGTGTGCCACAGCGTGACGCTGTGTGCCACAGCATGACGCGTTGGGTTTTGGCGTAAGCATACACGTTACGTATACACGCGCGTTTAGTTCGGGACGCGAGTTTCTCGTTTGAGTTCGATATCGTGTTTTCGCGAGATATTTGCTTATATGGATTCCTTGTGTAAATTCCAGGCTCGCAGGCGGGTACGTCGGACGCCACAAAGAAGGGGAAGCAAGTGATTGGCTACACTTAGCACATGACCAGGTGAGTAGATTTAACATCTACAGGGAAATCGCCCGTATGGCGTTATAGAATATTTTAGTTGTATGTGTTCATATATATATATATATATACTATAGTAGCATACCATCTCCTGTTGCATATAGAATGGTCATTATAGAACACTGCACTGTCACTAACGGTTTAAGCAGCACGAGCACTAAATGTATGTTACACTCACGCCGTTAGTGATTTCCATGACACTCGCACTATAGGATCACCGAATCATTGATGATTGTCATGACTTGTCGCATATCCACATTAGTGCATACCTTCATTGATATATCATACTTGCACACATGCACACTGTATATTCATACCAGTGCACACATATTGATATCTTTATACTTGCGCACATGCACACTGTATATTAATACCGGTGCACACATATATTGACATCTTCATACTTGCGCACATGCACACTGTATATTAATACCTGTGCACACATATATTGACATCTTCATACTTGCGCACATGCACACTGTATATTCATACCAGTGCACACATATATTGCCATCTTCATACTTGCGCACATGCACACTGTATACTCATATCAGTGGACACATATATTGACATCTTCATACTTGCGCACATGCACACAGTATACTCATACCAGTGCACACATACATTGACATCTTCATACTTGCGCACATGCACACTGTATACTCATACTAGTGCATACATATATTAACATTTTCATACTTGCGCACATGCACACTGTATACTTATACCAGTGCACACATATATTGACATCTTCATACTTGCACACATGCACACGGTAAACTCATACCAGTGCACACATATATTGACATCTTCATACTTGCGCACATACACACTGTATACTCATACCAGTGCACACATATATTGACATCTTCATACTTGCGCACATGCACACTGTATATTCATACCAGTGCACACATATATTGATATCATCATACTTGCGCACATGCACACTGTATATTCATACCAGTGCACACATATATTGATATCTTCATACTTGCGCACATGCACACTGTATATTCATACCCGTGCACACATATATTGATATCTTCATACTTGCGCACATGCACACTGTATATTCATACCCGTGCACATATATATTAATGTCTTCATGCTTGCGCACATGCACACTTTATATTTATACCAGTGCACACATATATTGATCTCTTCATACTTGCGCATATGCACACTGTATATTCATAGTAGTGCTATACTCATATTCGCGTATATATCCATTTGAACATCCATACCTACATACATAAATATGTTACATACATGGATGATATTGATTCGATTTCAAGAAAATAGGGACCGCATGAGATATTTTCAAAAACTGGATTCTTTTAAAAGAGCGGTTTTCCCTTTTACTCTTAGTGTCATACGACACCTTGCATGGATTTACGCATTGAGTTTTGGATTCATATGGTTTCTGGATTTGAGAACCGAGGTAATTCTTTTAAGAAATTACACACTGTTTTAAAAACCCGGTTCCTTTTGATATGATATTTCAGTGCGTCCACCATGAGTTTTCTCGGTTCCAGAGAGCTTGTGTCAATATACCCGATTCGAGGAGTGGTAGGCACCGATTGGGGGTATATGGTGGACCTGGTATAGTACCCCGAGGAAAGAAGACTCGTATTGTTAGACGGTGAGCCCGGCGGAGGGACTACTACCTACCGGGGATTGGTTAGATCTGGCGGTTATCCAGAGGATGCTGACCAGAGTCGATAGATGGATACGAGACGACACGTACTGCCGGGGCCGAGGGCCGATGCCGTAGACGGAGCCCGATACTTGAGGATTTGCATGTCGATGCTTGACATGATGATTTGTGAAATTTTCGAGTGCCGATGCTAGGCATTCATGATTCCATAAGCTGTACAGGGTTTGAGGGCCGATCAGAGTGATGGCGCCTGAGTTTTATTGGGATTTGGGTGCATTGATAGACACCGGTTATTCTTCCACGTTGACATTCCGTGTAGATGATATTTATTCCCATGCAAGAATTCATTATTTTGCATCTCATCTTGTAGCTATAGTACCTGATAGAGTACTTTTGCATGATTATTGCATACCCTGCTCATCATATATAGATGATATTAGATTTCACCTGTCATGCATGATTATTGCGTACCCTGCTTATCATATGGAGATGTTATTAGATCGCACTTGTTGCATGATTATTGCTCATATTGCTCATCATATAGATGTTATCTGTTGGCATAGGTTAGAGTATCGCAGCACGTGCATACTCGCGATTACCTTTATATGTTATCTACTATTCACGAGTTGGCAACTCACCCCCGTTGTGCCACAGTATTTGCAAGATGCCCCTCAGAGTAGTCGCGGCAGGCTACTTTCTTGCATCTTTTGATACAGATACCACTGCAGTTGGCGTGTTAGCCCTTTTGCGGATAGCTGGGTTTTTGTGCGGTATCTGTTTATTTTCCAGTTGTATACAATGTTGTATCTAGTACTATCCATTTTCTTTTCATGTATTGACTTAGAGACCAGTTGTGAGGATGACGTATATTATTTTGTAATCTGGTGTCGAGCTCATTGTGAGCCGACTTTATTATGCAGCTTTGTCTTTCATAATATTTGTTTTCCCTTCTACTGCTCATTTCTTCGCTTCGGCATCGTATATTATCATTGTGGTGATCGTTCCGCCGTTGGGCGTGATTGCTCCCGTTTGGGATGCCTTATTCTTATTGTATATTATTTTACTCATATTTTGCCTTGTACCCGATTTCGGGGCTAGTTTTTACAAAGAAAATGCTGCCAAAAATTTTGAGATAATAACTTGAACTTTAAAGAATTTTTCTAAATTACTTAAGGTTTTCTAAACGTTTTAACAAATGTTTCTATTAAATGTTTTAAACACTCAATACTTTTACTGGTTTAGATTTCTGGGTTTCGGCTTACTTAGTCGCGTTACGCCTGTAGACGTTACGTGGTTAAGTGCCGGTCATAGGACAAACTTTGGGTCGTGACAAAGTTGGTATCAGAGCGTAGGTTTTACCTTTGGAGTGTAGGATGACCCTGGTATGATGGAGTAGGTAGCTGAAGCAGAGTGGCGTAGCGTGCGTATGTTCCGCGGCATACTCACGACACGGTACTCCGCCTAAGCGACCTTAAGACTTATTGATTGAAATTCCTTCATGATTTTATACGTCCTTGTGATTCAATTTTCGTATCCTCATCGAATCCAACTTTCTTTCCAGCCATTATGCCGCCGAAGACTACGAGTGCGCAGAGAGTGGCCACAAGAGCCGAGATTCGAGTTGACTTGTCCGAGACGAGGACTGACCCGGGTAGTACCCCCTTTGTACCATAGCAGACTGTTTCTCCTCCGACAGACCAGATCGCTAGACTTATGGCAGAGATGCAGGACTTGCGCCTGATGATGAGTTCATTGGTTGAGACCGTTCGAGCGCAGCGACAGGAGCTTGTCACCCATGTTACCCAGTTGTTCCTTGCGATCAGCATGCAGCATTCCATCACCTACATAGCACCAGTAGATGCAGCCCCAGTTTACGAGACACATCTTCCAGAGACTTTGAGAGTTCTGAAACAGTGGAGGAATCATACTGGTGTACCAACCCAGAGACAAAGGCTTAGTCGTCAAGACAGATTTCGTGACCATCGCGGGAGTAGCAGAGGCTTAGGACGAGGACAGTCGTTCAGTTCTCATCCCCAGGAGGGTCAGCAGTCAGCGCGTGGATGTTTTCGATGCGGAAGCCTTCAACACTTTGTCAGACATTGTTCCTTAGCACCACATCAGGGTCATATTCTGAGACGTCATGGACGCGGAGGGTTCACTCAGAAGGGTCAGTCTAGCAGAGGAGGAGTTTGGCCTATTGCGGGTAGAGGGCAGACACGAGAGTTTGCTTCTACTCATCGGGACGAGAGGGCGTCCAATGCAGAGTTTTCAGGTATCCTTAATTCGTATGTTCTTTTGATGTATTTGTTTGTTTTTCACACTTGTGCCGTGGTTGGGACGAGATTCGTGTTAGGTAGATCAGCCGTTTGTTGTGTTAACTTTTGTCAGTGATTCTTTTGTTGCGCGACACGTAATTCGGTCGTGTACCAATCAGATAGGAGATAGAGATTCGTCTGTCGTTTTGATCCTTATAGAGATGTTGGATTTGGCGTTCTCCTGGGCATGGACTGGTTAGGTACGAGCTAGGCGTTTGTGGACTACAGTGAGGAAACAGTCAGGTTTTGTTTTCCCCGGCGGGTCAGTTCTTGTTGTGCAGGTGGATAGTTGTGCCGCCTCTCACAGCTTGAATTCAGCCTTTTTCGCTAGTTGGCATTTGAGGAGATGTCGTAGATTCTTGGCGTTCAGTTGTGATACCGTAGCCACAGTTGGTTTGTTGGACCGGTTTTCTTTCGTACGAGAGCTTTCCAACGTTGTTCCAGATGAGCCGGCGAAGCTTAAGGAGCTTAAGGATCTGCTGCAGAGTTGTTTGTTAGGGGGAGTTTCGTACGTCTGAGTGTTTCGCATTAGGAAGCTCCTATTTCTATTCGTCAAGGAGAAAGACGACAGATTGAGGTTGTGTATTGATGGATCGTCAATTGAACCGGCTTACGGTGCGGATAGGTATCCTTTACCTCGCATTGACGATTTCTTCGATCAGCTGCAGAGTGCGAGACATTTTCTAAGTTTGTTTGGGATCAGGTCATCATTGTTGCGGGTTCGGAGTGATGACATTCCGAAGACTGCCTTGTGCGTGCTACGGGCTTTGTGTGTATTGGTGTGTCATTGGATTCACTAATGCCCTAGCAGCATTCGTAGATGTGATGAGCCGGATTTCATCAGTCCGTTCCTCGACCGGTTATTGTTGTGTTATGTACGACATTTTGGTCTATTTAAAGTGTCTTGAGGGACAGGAGTAGCGCTTGAGGATTTGTTTTGCAGATACTGGGAGAGCCACAGCAGTTTGCTAGATTCTCAGAGTGTTCCTTCAGGCTTGTTTGTGTTGACTCCTAGGTCTTGTAGTTACGGGAGACGGTTTTGTATGGTTCCGAGGAAGATCATGGACGTATAGCTTTGGCCCAGACTTATGAGAAGGATGGAGGTCCGCAGATTTTTGGGCTTAGCAGGTTTTTTTATCGCCGTTTCGTGCAGGATTGCTAGAGTAGCGCTGCACTGTTGATTGAATTGACCGGAATGGAGGTGTATTTCTTTGGACTGAGGCAAGTGTGCAGAGTTTCGGCAGTTGAAGACTCGGTTAACAACTGCCTCGGTTCTTTCTTTGCCTTCTGGTTCGGGCGACTTTGTTGTTTAACTGTGATGTTTCGTGAGTGGGGCTCGATTGTGTACTGATGTATCACTATAGAGTTATCGCTTTTGCTTCCCTACATTTGGAGGAAGTACTAGCAGGTTATTCTACTCATGATCTCGAGATGGCCGCGGTGGTTTTGCGTTGGAGATTTGGAGACACTACTTATTCGAGTGTCGTGTCAGATTTTCACGGACCACCAGAGCTTAATGTACATCTTCCTGCTCGGATTTTGATTGTTGTGATTGTCCTCTGCAGATTTACAGTTCTTGTGCGATCGTTGAGTATAGCATAAGTTCGTCTCTACTGAGAGGACAACTTGCTCATGTCCGCGCCCGACCACTTTTCTTTAATCGCTTTCGCGAGACACTGCCTGCCGACGCTCGTTCGTCAGAGATACTTGAGCCTATTCGGCTAGGTAATGGTTCGGAGTCCTTGATTTGTGACAAAGGTGTGCTAAGTTTAGGGACGCGTTTGTGTACCTGATATTATTGGGTAGAGACGTGAAATCCTAGGGCAGGCACATCGGTCAACTCTATGTACTCATTCAAGTTCCACCAACATTTAACGTGACTTGTGAGATAGTTACGGGTGGGCAGGGATGTAAAGAGAAGTCTCGGGTTTCATTTCAAGGTGTCTGTCTTGTTGTGTGCTTTGGTTGAGCAACTGAGACCGGATGGAAAGTTGCAACCTTCAACCATTCCGATGTGGGAATGGGAGCAGGTCTCCACGAATTTTGTTACGGTGTCTACCCAGGTTTATTCAGGGTGTGACTCCATTCGGATGCTTGTCATCCGGTTATACTCAGTTGCTTAGTTGTTCTTTGTTAAGTTTGTGGGTACGTATTAATTGTTGTCGGCAGTTGGGGATCGTCACTCGCCATTGTTAGGGTTCTCCTTCGATAGCTGTTATCAGGAGACACTTCAATTGGCAACCTTTAGGTTTAGGGGTTAGGACGTGTCGATCACCAGTCTGTTTTTCTGACTCTGCGAAAGTAGGATTTTTGGACCCCAGCTAGTCTAGAGACTTCGGAGATGATCCAGTTGTCTTAGGTCAGGATGAGAATTGTCCATTTCGGACAGAGGTCATATGCCGACCGAGATGGTCGTAGATTCGAGTTCGCAATGGCAGATCATGTATTCCTACGGATTTTTCCGATAAATGACGTGTTGAGTTTTGGGTAGCTTATCCCAGGATTGTAGGTCCTTTTAAGATCCTTAAAGCAAGTTAGTTTCGTTGCCTTTAATTTGGCACTTCCGCCCAGATTATGGAGTATTCCCCCGTATTTTTCGTGTCGATACTTTGCAATTACCTTCATGAGCTTTCTCACATGATTCAGCACCAGACCATTTAGCTCGAGCACGATCTTTCATTCACCGAGCAGCCAGTCGTGATATTGGACCGGCAGGTGAAGAAGCTTTGATCGAAGGTCTTGCTGTCAGTGAAGGTGCTTTGGCGCTGTCCGAATGGTGAAGAGATCACTTGGGAGGCCGAGGGTGAGATGCGGAAGAAATTCCCTCATCTCTTTGAAGGTACACGCAGCTTTATATTTTTAAATTCGGGGACGAATTTCTTTAATGGGGAAAGATTGTAACACCTTAGGATGTGATTAGTGGCTATTTATACTCTAAAGTATGGTTTTTAATAAAAAGTTTACCAAATCGATTTCCAAATATTTTATCAAAATTAATGAATATTTTATTAGAATTTTCCTAGGCTTGCACACACTTATGCATGTAAACTAGGGCTAAAAGTTGGGTTAAAACCATGTTTAGCAACCATGGTAGACTAACCCTTTCTTATTAAGCTAAATTGATTTATTAAGGGTATTATTTTTAAATGGAAAATGATTTGAATGGGGGTTGACTTGGAGGGAGAAAGAGAGAGAGAGAGAATGGGCATGATGGGCATCATGGCATGAGCCCATGCTTGCATTAAATGAGAGAGAGAGGGGGAGAGAGAGGGGTCGACTCTCATATCACTCATTAGTTTGCTTTTTCCCTCACTCATTTTTGTCATTCTCTCAATCACACACACACAACACAGCAGTCTCAGCAGCAGCAGCTCCAGCAGCAACAACAACAAACAACAACAACAACAAGAAGCGGCAGCAGCAACACAAGCAGCAACAACATCAGCAGCATCAGGCAGCAGCAACAGCAGTAGCAGGCAGCAGCAGCTCTTCTCCTTTGTCTTCTACTCCCTCTCGTTGCATCCTAGGATCTAGTGGGGGTATAATCTCGAAACTCAACTTCCTTTTGCTAAACTTATAGTTTAGTTAGCTTAATATTTCGTTTAAGTAGTGTTTAGGGATAACTTTGTGTTTTGAGGGGGAGTTTTGGGTAAAATGGGGTTATTATGGTTTAATTAACTTGATTAGGTGTTATATGTGCTGTGGAAGCCTAGTTGTATCACTGGATTTTACTAAAACACCTTAAAAATTACAATTTGACATTTAATACGGTTTTTAACAAGTTTTGTGATACGAGTGACCTGCTATGTCCGTGAGCATGTTTTTGTGTGGCAAACACATACCAAATAGTGTACAGGGTAGCTAGGGTGTTGGGTTGAAGTTCGAGCCCGTTCCACCACCAAAAATCCGGCGACCACCCTTGTTTTTCCGGCGTCGCCGGCCCCCTATTGATTTGGGTGTTGTTGTTGATATGAGTGGTATCTGTAAGATTTTGTCTATTGGTAAAATCTGGGATTATAATTTTAGTAAGAAAACTTATACACTAGGCTAGAAATTGTGCTAGGATCATAGTGTAGGAATCTGGGCCCATTCCACCGGTTTTGGGCCGGTATGACCCCCCTTGCCGCCGTCCAAATTTTGAGAAAATGTGTTGGATTTTGGCAGGTAGCTGTCTGTAGGTATTGTGAAGGGTTTGGTCTTGTTTGATTTTCTTGTTTTTGCTCCAGATTAAATCTGGGACCGTTTACCTATTTTTAGCGTAGCGGGACTCGCGCGACACGTACGATGCGTGTTGAGTTGGTTTGTTGTGTGTCACAGCGTGTCGCTGTGTGCTACAGCGTGTCGCGTTGGGTTTTGGCGTATGTACACACATTATGTATACACGCGCGTTTAGTTCGCGACGCGAGTTTCTCGTTTGAGTTCGATATCGTGTTTTCGCGAGATATTTTCTTATATGGATTTCTTGTGTAAATTCCAGGTTCGCGGGCGGGTACGTTGGACGGCACAAAAAAGGGGAAGCAAGTGGTCGGCTACACTTAGCACATGACCAGGTGAGTAGATTTAACATCTACGGGGAAATCGCCCGTATGGCGTTAAGCGTCAGGGCGATATAGGATATTTTAGTTGTATGTGTTCATATATATATATATATACAATAGTAGCATACCATCTCCTGTTGCATATAGAATGGTAATTATAGAACACTGCACTGTCACTAACGGTTTAAGCTGCACGAGTACTAAATGTATGTTACACTCACGCCGTTAGTGATTGCCATGACGCTCGCACTATAGGATCACCCCATCATTGATGATTGTCATGACTTGTCGCATATCCACATTATTGCATACCTTCATTGATATATCATACTTGCGCACATGCATACTGTATATTCATACCAGTGCACACATATATTGATATCTTCATACTTGCGCACATGCACACTGTATATTCAAACCAGTGCACAAGTATGAAAAACTAAGTAAGAGCATGTACGTGATATGTGCGGTAAAATTAACTAAGTAGAATTAACTAGGGCTAGGGTTTGGGTTGGGTTAAAGCATGAGTCATTTGAAAATATCTTTGCAAAAACAAAAGAAAACCTTCTAAAAGGTTCATGAATGCACTAACCCAAATCAAACCCTAATCTTGTTTAATCTCCACTAAACATGTTGCATTAGTAATCATATCATGTTACAATATTATATATCATATATATAATATTTATCGTAACAAAATAAAATAGTACAATTAACATATATCGCATATATATCAATGTATTACCCGAGTGAGAAAAAGAATCTTTTAGTGAGCTAATATTAGTTAATGTAATTCAATATATCATATATATTATTATACATTAAATTATCGAATCAACACTTGATCCGACAATCCGGCTATATCGCATACAACCGACTAATATCTCATTTTACCGATTCATCGAATCAACACTTGATCCGATGATCCGGCTGATATCAAATATCGCGAGAATAGAATACGGTATCACATATCGCATTATCCTCGGTACCGCACATATCACATACGTGCTCCGACTTAGTTTTGCCTGAGTCAAGAAACCTCTGCGTAGGGCTCTAAAGAATCGTCAATACGCCGGCAGTAGATGATGATCATATCAAACACCCACAAGCTGCAAGCGGTCAGCTAAACGTAACAGCCACCCAGGTATTGAGCGCTCAGATGATCAACAAGAAAGCCTTCTGTACATTCTCCAGTGAATCCAAACTGTAACACGTGTAAGGTTCCTAGGAACTCTAATGGGGTCTCACAAGTGATCAAACATGGCCAATTGAAATTTTACAAGTGCATACAAACCCTAATACGGATCGTTAACTAGATATATAGGCGAAAAAGCAACTAGTAAACTACTTTACTAAGAGAATACGGAAATACAACCTTTGTAGATCCGGTGCTCCACCTCCATAGCTCCGCAATGAAGTCCTCTCGCTGTCCAAAACAAATTCCGGGCTCTAGCGTCGGCTTCATCGGAGAATAGGCGAGCTAGGTCGTCGATGTCCATGTCGAAGATGATCTACGTCGAGGCATCACAAGAACAAGCTCCAACTTCACCAAGCCTTGAAAACTTGTGAAGGAAACACCCTATACTACTTGGCAAGAGGTAGAGGATGAAGAAATAGGAAGTGGGTAGACTTTAGTTTTGGATTTCCTACACTTTTTCATCAATCACCATTGATGTAGCAAGCTTTCTTCTCATGTTGAAGAAGAAGAAGATGAAGAAAAAAAATATGATAAGTATTTTGTAAATGATAAATAAATCAATACTTATCATTTACTAACCCTTGGTTAGTTGTAGAGAATGGACCATGGTTAACTAGAATGGTTAGGGTTAAGTATAAGACAAGGATGGTGGACTAATTCAAAGCTTCAAGAATCTTCAACTAGCAAACAAAAATAGCAACCATTCTTTTCTCATCTTTTTCCAAAATAAATAAATAAATAAATAAGAAAAAAGAAAACCCTAATCATAATCTTAACCATGGTCTAATTCTTTACAATAACCCTAGCTTGCATGTATCATCAAACATGATACAATCATGTGCACAAAATATATCACATATTCAATGTGCACAAACCAAGTGAGTAAATCCATTTAAAGTGAACCAATACTAGTTAATGCAAAGTAATATATCAAATATATATAATTATGCATTAAATCATTAAATCAACACTTGATTCAATGATCCGGTCATGTCGCATATAACCGACTAGTATTCAATGTATCGGCTTCTCGAATCAATCCTTGATTCGATAACCAGGTTATATCGCATATAACCAATCGATACATTCGTCGCGAGAATGGAATACGGTATCACATACACGAATTATTCTCGGTCCCGCACATATCTCATATGCGCTCCTATTTCGTTTCGCTTGAGCTAGGAAACCTCTGTGTAGGACTCTAAAGACTCGTCAATACGCCGGCAGCAGATGATGATCATATCAAACACCCACAAGCCGCAAGCGGTCTGCTAAACGTAACGGCCACCCGGGTATTGAGCGATCAGAAGATCGACGAGCAAGCCCGCTCACACTCCTGCGAATCGAACCAGTAACACTTACCGTACAGTCCGGTCTGATCGTCTGATATGTCTCATATCTCGCCTAGGGGTGGTAAACGTCAGACCCCAATAGCTCGATAAGTCATGCTGACGTGAGGTCCATAACATTCATGAAACTACTGATAACTCTTACCAGTATATCACTGCAACCCTGGCCAGGGATTTCCTGTTATGGCCAGTCGAGCATAGCGCAACATCAACCCCCAATACCGGGAGAGACGAATCCCCTCCTATCGCTCATTGCCTCCATGTGAATCGGGACTGTACCCAATAACCACCTGTTTGCACAACTCAGTAGAGCCGTGGTAGGGTGGAAATCAAAGCATAGTGGGAGACACACAAGACTCTATGACGATCTCGGATCAACAGACTAAGCTGTACCAGTGTCACCAGAGAACTGCCATCTGACGTGAGGTATAATACCATCTGGGAGTTCTCGGCGAGTCCGTTCAGTGTACCCAGTCTCCACTGAGCACCCGCATACCATCTTCGATGTCGAACACCAATGGATATGGGATCATCCATCGCCCATCGCATGGGTCGAGAAGATATGCGCTAGTCTACTCTGGAATATCGATGCCCCGTCTCGATATTCCCTCGACTAGGAACATTTCAAGGATGTACTCATGGACTACCCAGGCCCCACTAGTATGATCTACATCATAGTCCTGGAAGTCGAGTACACATCCTAAGGGCTTTATCAACATGTAATCAGAGAGACAGAAAGTATACATGTTAAGATAAAGAGCAACCAGATAGCGTACTATCATGTCGAGCAAGAAAGTCCTACCTATATATGTTCCAGCATCCACTACAATATACATCCAATGTACAGTAATGGCCTCTAGGGCATACATATAACTAACAATCTCCCACTTGCACTAGGGCCATTTGTAGCAGTGGTTGCAGTATCGCATACTCAACCATCCCCTAAAAGTCTCTCTTTGGGAAAAGGCCTTCGTGAGTGGATCCACCGTGTTGTCCTCTGAGTCTACTCTCCTAACCTCGATCACCCTGGAGATCAGCTATCTCCATGATCAGGTGATGCTGCCTCAGAATATGTCTGGGTCACTGATGGGACCAGGGTTCCAGGGCCAAAGCCACAGTTCCATTGTCACACAATGGTAGGAACCTAGTTCATCCTATGAACCAATATACACCAAAACTGCCTCTTTGGTAGTATCTTTAATAGCGATGTTACCAGCCTTTATCTTCTAGTTTGCCACGGTATCTAGCTTGGAACTCTTCCAACATACCGTCCCTTTACTGAGGGTAAAGACAATGCCTGTGACTGACATTCAGTCGTCTTTATCACCCTGGAACTCTTCCAGTGATTCTCCCCAGGATCGATTGATACCATCTCACTACAACTAGTGAGTATCCCAACATCCAATTAGATCTATCTCATAGATCCAAAGCTTAGGATTTAGTAGGTATCATTTTGATCCTATATGGAAAATCTTTGTGATAAGCGGAGATTGATCAAGCGTAGCATAGGAAACTCCTTCCCTAACAAGAGTATGTCATCCACGTACTCTACGAGGATCGTCACCATACTCCCTACTACCTTTTTGTTTATACAAGGTTCATCTACCATTTTGATGATGTCAACTTCTTTGACTAATCCATCAAAACAGATGTTCCAACTTCGCGATGCCTGCTTTATCCTATAAAGCATCTTGCATACGTTTCCGCTGCTCCCACTGTCTACGAGGCCCTCTGGCTGTGTACTTATAGACGTTCTCTTCTAAATCATTATTTAGAAAAGTTATCATGGCACCCAACCACCAGATATCGTAGTCATGGTATGTAGCCGTGGCAAGTAGGATCTGGATGGACTTAAGCATAGTCCCTGGAAAAGGTTTCATCATTATCCGTGCCTGGTCGATGACGAAAACCTTTAACAAGTCTAGCTTTGAAAGTCTCAACTTGTCCATCTACACCAAGTAATCTTCTCAAGATATACTTGCTCCTGATGGGGATTTAACCCTTCAGATATCGCAACCAAAGTCCATACTTTGTTGGTGTATATGGATTCCATCTCAGATTGCTAAGCATCCAGCCATTCTTACAGAGTCCCTACTCTTGATGGCCTGCTCGAATCTAGTTGGGTCATCATCTCATGATGCAATCCTTGCTCCCACTGTCATCGAGAAACCGAGGTATCTCTCAGGCAGGCGAGGAACCCTACCAGATCGGCGGAGAGGCTGAGGTTCGTCGGGGACTATAGAATCCTTTGGTTCTGTCAAATCATCTGCTGTAGTTTGTATAGCTGGAACCTTTCCAGTTCTACATTACAGACCTTGCCTCGATCTTGTCCGGATTTTGCTTTTGACATAGGCCGGACAATCCCAAATCTTAACTTACTTAAGAGATAGGATCTTCCCACACCATATCATATATGGAGTGGTAGGCAGTGATTTGATTCGAACCCTATTCAATAGGCATGCAGCTTCTCAAGCGCATAACTCCCAAAAAGGAAACAGGTAACTCAGTAGTACTCATCATAGAGCACACCTTATCATATAGGGTGTGATTTCTCCGCCCCGATACACCAATGTGCTATGGTTATTTGGAGGAGTAATGCTGAGAGAGAATCTCATTCTCCTTTAGAATAATCCAGGAATTCCATGCACAAGTATTCTCCTCCTTGATCTCATCAAAGGACATAATACTTATACCCGGTTATTGGTTCTCTACTTCTAACTTATATTCTGTGAATACCTCAAAAGGTTCGGACTTATGTTTCAACAGGAACATATGACTGAATCTTGAGAGATTATCAGAGAATATAATGAAGTATAAAGAACCAGTCCTGACATGTGTAGACAGGAGACCTTACATACATCATTATGTATCAGTCCCAAGAGTTTACTAACTCTTCCTCTGTTTCTAATAAACAGAGCTATGGTCATCTTATCTTTGTGACATGACTGGCAAGTTTCACAAGATGTAAATTCAAACTGATTTAAATATGCATCTAAAATGTAACTTCAGCCAGTCGGGTCGCATTGATATGACCTAGTCTACAATGCCTCAAGAATGATTCGTTCATTTCTGAACTTTTCCTCTTGCGTGTGTTCTGTATACTAGGAACTGTAGTTTGATTTAGAACGTCGTCTACAATGCCTCAAGAATGATTCGTTCATTTCTGAACTTTTCCTCTTGCGTGTGTTCTGTATACTAGGAACTGTAGTTTGATTTAGAACGTCAATGCTTTTAGATAACGTGCCTGAACCGATCAACTTTTGATATAGGAAATGTTCAAAACATTATCCATCAATACAAAATTATATCCTTTCTTTACTAATAAAGAGACTGATATGATTTTGTATATCAGGTTCGGTATCTAATAGCATTTGTTCAGAATCAATGTATTAGTAATACATGGTGACAGTGACCAACAGACTTGGCTGCAACACTTGCCCAGGTTTCTGTCTCATGAAACTTATCACCCGTTCTCAGTTTTTCTACCTTTTTGTAGCCCTATGTAACAGCTTACATATCTGGGATCCTGATCCGGTATCATATACCCAGGATTCAAAGGATACTGAGAAACAGTTCTTTGTAATGAACGTACCCGAAGGAGATGCATCATATGCACTTTCTTCGTTTGGGCGGCATGGGAAATCTGGTATTCCCCAATTTCCTGCTCTGTCTTATAACAATTATAAGTTGGAGCGGGACCAACGTTCCCCAGCTCAGTATAACAAGCGGGTTCGGTCAATACATCCGTATTATTATCTTGATTAAGGCGTGATATGGTCGCTACTAGAAGAGAGAGAGAAGAAAACACTCAGCGTGCGCTCTTGCAAGATTAGATTGGTTATGTATTTTATCTAATCAGGATGGCTCCCACTGTTTTTATCAAATCTTCCTTCAAACCTTAAAAGGAAAGACTAGCCGGGATTAATTACACTCTACAAGTTCGCCAATCTTTCAGCCAGGCCAGTGTCGGTACTTTGAGGGAGGTTCCCCGTGCTTTCGCACGGACCTAATTACAGTAAACCTCGTTTTCCCAGAGGCGTAACCCCGTTGACACCTTTCTAGACACCTACTTGATCGGTTAATTGCAAAGTGCAAAACTCTCCCAGGAGTAACAATTACTCGCAGTGGGTATCGGGATCCAACTATCACATAGAAGGTATGCAATCTCATTGCAAATTTCAACACTTGAAACTCCCGATAATGGTTTTTACACCTAGCACCTATGACCTTGGCTAAGGTCAACAAATCATAGGTACTAGTCAAGTTCTACCCGTCATTTCATGATTAATTAGACCCACCCACATGACCCTTGGCTAAGGTCAACAAAGCCACATGACTGTCCTAACTAATCGCATCATATGCTGTGTAGGAAGACATCACTTAGCTACCGCACACTACGCCTCGGCTATGGTCGACAAACGTAGCACGAATACTAAGTACTCTACTTCCTAAAATGACGGAGGGTTGCGAATGGTTTTTATGAAAACCTTTAACGCTTTGAACTTGATCTCGTTGCGGAATCAAATGGTTTTTAAATGGAATGTTTTTGAAGCTTTTCTAGTTTTGCTAAAGGGGTCACTCCCGGTGAAGGGATCGTCGGCCCTTTCCTCGTCGAATGAGGTGCGGGATATATCATATATATCACTGTGCAAAGCAGAAACTATAGAAGCAATCAAATGACAAACCGAGGGTTGTAGCATCTGCCAGTTATTGCTAAAGGAGTCACTCCCGGTGAAGGGATCTCGGTCCTTTCCTCATCGAATAAGGTGCAGGATGTTCTATAATGAACACCGCGATGCAAAGCAAGAACTGTAGCTACCTGTTTTATTTAGAAATTCGATTCCACAACATCAATTAGGTTTATTTTCTTTCATTAATCTCATTAATGAATATCCCATCATTAAGGTCCACCTAAACATCACAGATAAATATAACGTACGCTTATGCCATCCGCATTCGCCTCGATGTCCCATCTGCACCGTTAGGTTAGGTAACTAACGGCAGAGCGGGGCAGGGCTAGCGTGGGTGTAAAACATAAGCAACGTTTATATAATATATCATATATACTATGTGTAATATCTGTCACAGAACATCACATGATCACATCACAGATAAATCACAGCAGAAGAAACATATGAAATATTGGATATACTAGGACGTCCGTGTTTTCAATACGAGCCAGTATAAAACACGGATTCCACGGTCGTGATGAATAGCCAATCCCACACCCCTAGACCCCTACGAGAGCGGCAAGCAACCCTACCAATTCTAGGGTTAGGAGACCCGGACTCGACTCCTCGAGTTGGTCTCCCACTGGACCCCAGAACCCGGTTACTTGTGCTCCCCTCCTTGGGTCTATCCTAGTGCAGAATAGTAAATAATATACATCAACGGTGACATCTTCCGCAACCTGGAAGTGCCCCAATAAAATAATATTACATACAAGTTTTTACATGAATGAAAATGAAAAAACACTCATCTCACATAAAAACCCCCCGGCTATTCAAACACGACGATCCAATATAACATATCCAGCAACACATAACATCACTTGTCATCGACGTAAGTAAATATGCGCAACCCAATTGTCGTTGACATATAGCAACGAAACTGGCGATATCACATATTACACTTACGGTCACAGAAAAGAAAGTGTAAAACTACAACAGTTGGAATCCGCAACCGCTTTAGACATCGCATGTCTAATCAAACGAATTCCTTAGACATCTCATGCCTAACAATTATAAACCCCGCATTTTAGTCTCATTATCGAAAACTCTTTTCAATATAAAGTCGGGTAATTCAACAAGATTCCCGACATCCTGATAGAATGCTCGTCGCAAACTTTAGTAGGCGGCCGCACCCCCGATGCCGTCGGCGAAGTGCACCAAGGCGGAACACCGCTGCCGCGAGCACCCGAACGGATGCTTTCGGCGACGGGGTTCTCCTGCAGTCACTTGGTCGGGGCTATGGAGTGAGGCTGTCTATTAAGTTTACCGGCGAGTATCAGCGTTCACAACGTGATTGCAACGGACTTTTGATCACATCAAAATTCTGTGGCAACCGATCAAGTGAGACTAAAGTGCTATGTTTATAATATTCATTCAGTTATCTCATAACTTATTGTGAATTCCAATTATTGTATCACATTCCGGATAAGATAGAAAATGTTAAACTTTTCAATAGAACAATCGAACACCCAAGTTTTCCCGATCAACCGAATGAAATAAGTTCAAAGACATTCACTTCATGCCTCAGTACCAACGGTCCAGCCGTAGAAGGGTCAAGCCAACGCCTCACATGTGGCACGTCGTACTGCCCCAAACCCTAAGGTTCAAAGGGCAGTTCAAGACGGTCACATAATCGAGTTAAGGTTTGTTGTCTTCTAGAGGGACCATCACGTTACCTGCACTACTCATAACGTCCTTAATGCACGGAAAAATCCAACACATGGAAATTTTCCGACAGGGGAAAAAGTGGGTATTTATGTCCGGTCGAAATTTTTAACATATTCTAAAATATCCGAAAAACACATAGACAAAATTAGACAATCCGATCGAATGTACGAACTCCTAATACAACCCAAAAAATTCAACTCTTGATTTCAGAAAAAAAAAATTCCCAGGAAAACCAGCACTGCAAAATAGGAATTACTGTGCAAAATTGAATGCCTAATAAGACAAAACGGCCGCGGAACCGCCGCATTAGTATGCTAATGCCGCGGTTCCGCCGCACTTTTGAGGGATCATTAGTTACTTTTTGCACCGTAATTCTTAGAATTTCCTGCTGATTTTTCTACATATTTTTAATTCTCAAAAATCCACGAAAACAGAAAATGTCCAGAGAGCACTTTCAAGTCGGGGTTTCGGGTCGATCGGACTTCTAACTCCGTCTACGCATCGCCTAAGGCTCTAGCTAGGCTCTGATACCACTGTAAGGTTCCTAGGCACTCTAATGGGGTCTCACAAGTGATCAAACATGGCCAATTGAAATATTACAAGTGCCTACAAACCCTAATACGGATCGTTAACTAGATATATAGGCGAAAAAGCAACTAGTAAACTACTTTACTAAGAGAATAAGGAAATACAACCTTTGTAGATCCGGTGCTCCACCTCCATAGCTCCGCAATGAAGTCCTCTCGCTGTCCAAAACAAATTCCGGGCTCTAGCGTCGGCTTCATCGGAGAATAGGCGAGCTAGGTCGTCGATGTCCATGTCGAAGATGATCTACGTCGAGGCATCACAAGAACAAGCTCCAACTTCACCAAGCCTTGAAAACTTGTGAAGGAAACACCCTATACTACTTGGCAAGAGGTAGAGGATGAAGAAATAGGAAGTGGGTAGACTTTAGTTTTGGATTTCCTACACTTTTTCATCAATCACCATTGATGTAGCAAGCTTTCTTCTCATGTTGAAGAAGAAGAAGATGAAGAAAAAAAATATGATAAGTATTTTGTAAATGATAAATAAATCAATACATATCATTTACTAACCCTTGGTTAGTTGTAGAGAATGGACCATGGTTAACTAGAATGGTTAGGGTTAAGTATAAGACAAGGATGGTGGACTAATTCAAAGCTTCAAGAATCTTCAACTAGCAAACTAAAATAGCAACCATTATTTTCTCATCTTTTTCCAAAATAAATAAATAAATAAATAAGAAAAAAGAAAACCCTAATCATAATCTTAACCATGGTCTAATTCTTTACACTAACCCTAGCTTGCATGTATCATCAAACATGATACAATCATGTGCACAAAATATATCACATATTCAATGTGCACAAACCAAGTGAGTAAATCCATTTAAAGTGAACCAATACTAGTTAATGCAAAGTAATATATCAAATATATATAATTATGCATTAAATCATTAAATCAACACTTGATTCAATGATCCGGTCATGTCGCATATAACCGACTAGTATTCAATGTATCGGCTTCTCGAATCAATCCTTGATTCGATAACCAGGTTATATCGCATATAACCAATCGATACATTCGTCGCGAGAATGGAATACGGTATCACATACATGAATTATTCTCGGTCCCGCACATATCTCATATGCGCTCCTATTTCGTTTCGCTTGAGCTAGGAAACCTTTGTGTAGGACTCTAAAGACTCGTCAATACGCCGGCAGCAGATGATGATCATATCAAACACCCACAAGCCGCAAGCGGTCTGCTAAACGTAACGGCCACCCGGGTATTGAGCGATCAGAAGATCGACGAGCAAGCCCGCTCACACTCCTGCGAATCCAACCAGTAACACTTACCGTACAGTCCGGTCTGATCGTTTGATATGTCGCATATCTCGCCTAGGGGTGGTAAACGTCAGACCCCAATAGCTTGATAAGTCATGCTGACGTGAGGTCCATAACATTCGTGAAACTACTGATAACTCTTACCAGTATATCACTGCAACCCTGGCCAGGGAATTCCTGTTATGGCCAGTCGAGCATAGCGCAACATCAACCCCCAATACCGGGAGAGACGAATCCCCTCCTATCGCTCATTGCCTCCATGTGAATCGGGACTGTACCCAATAACCACCTGTTTGCACAACTCAGTAGAGCCATGGTAGGGTGGAAATCAAAGCACAGTGGGAGACACACAAGACTCTATGACGATCTCGGATCAACAGACTAAGCTGTACCAGTGTCACCAGAGAACTGCCATCTGACGTGAGGTATAATACCATCTGGGAGTTCTCGGCGAGTCCGTTCAGTGTACCCAGTCTCCACTGAGCACCCGCATACCATCTTCGATGTCAAACACCAATGGATATGGGATCATCCATCGCCCATCGCATGGGTCGAGAAGATATGCGCTAGTCTACTCTGGAATATCGATGCCCCGTCTCGATATTCCCTCGACTAGGAACATTTCAAGGATGTACTCATGGACTACCCAGGCCCCACTAGTATGATCTACATCATAGTCCTGGAAGTCGAGTACACATCCTAAGTGCTTTATCAACATGTAATCAGAGAGACAGAAAGTATACATGTTAAGATAAAGAGCAACCAGATAGCGTACTATCATGTCGAGCAAGAAAGTCCTAACTATATATGTCTCAGCATCCACTACAATATACATCCAATGTACAGTAATGGCCTCTAGGGCATACATATAACTAACAACACGCCCGTACATTCCGTTCTCATCGTCTGATATGTCGCATATCTCGCCTAAGGGTGGTAAACGTCAGACCCAAGTAGCTTGATAAGTCATGTCGATATGAGGTCTATAACCGTTCGAGAAACTACTGATAACACTTACCAGTAAATCTCAGCAACCCTGGCCAGGGATTTCCAGTTATAGCCAATTGAACACAGCACAACATCAACTCCCTATACCGGGAGAGACGAATCCCCTCCTATCGCTCATTGCCTCCATGTAATTCGTGACTGTACCCAAAAGCCACCTTTTTGCACGTCCTTTTGGACGTGGTATGATAGAAATCAAAGCACAGTGGGAATCACACAAGACTCTATAAGGATCTCGGATCAACAGACTACTCTGTACCAGTGTCACCCGAGAACTGCCATCTGACGTGAGGTATAATACCATCTGGGAGTTCTCGGCGAGTCCGTCCAGTGTACCCAGTCTCCACTGAGCACTCGTACACCATCCTTGATGTCAAACACCGATGGATATAGGATCATCCATCGCCCATCATATGGGTCAAGATGCGTATACGCTAGTCTACTCTGGTATATCGATGCCCTGTCTCGATACACCCTCGACTAGGAACAGTTATAGGATGTACTCGTCGACTACCGTGGCCCCACTAGTATGATCTCATCATAGTCCCATTAGTCGAGTAGATTTCCTAAGGGCTTTATCAACATGTAACATAGAGACAATCAGAGTACATGTTAAGATAAAGTACAACCAGATAGCATACTATCATGTCGAGCAAGAAAGTCCTCCCTTTATATGTCCAAGCATCCAATACAATATACATCGTATGTACAGTAATGGCCTCTAGGGCATATATATAACTAACAATCTCCCACTTGCACTAGGGCCATCTGTTGTGGTATCGCATACCCAACAATTAGCTGTGGTTGAAGTATCTCATACTCAACCATCCCATAAAAGTCTCTACTGGGAAAAAGGCCTTTGTGAGTGGATCCGCGCTGTTGTCCTCTGTGTCTACTCTCCTAACCTCGATCTCCCTAGAGATCAACCATCTCTATGATCAGGTGATACTGCCTAAGAATTATATCTGGATTTCTGATGGGACGGGGGTTCCTTGGCATAAGCCACAACTCCATTGTCACACAATGGTAGGAACGAAGTTCATCTCATGAACTTATATATATCCAGACTGCCTCTTTGGTAGTATCTTTGGTAACGATGTATCTTGCCTTTAATCGTCTAGTAAGTCACGGTATCTAGCTTGGAACTCTTCCAACATACCGTCCCTCCACTGAGGGTAAAGACAATGCCTGCAATTGACATTCAGTCGTCCTTATCACCCTGGAACCTTTCCAGTGATTCTCCCCAAGATCAATTGATACTATCTCACTACAACTAGTGAGAATCCTAACATCCAATTAGATCTATCTCATAGATCCAAAACCCAGGATTTAGGAGATATCACTTTGATCCTATATGGAGAATCCTTGTGATAAGCGGAGATTGACCGAGCATTGCATAGGAAACTCCTTCCCTATCAAGAGTATGTCATCCACGTACTCTACGAGGATCACCACCATACTCCCTAATACCTTTTTGTATATACAAGGTTCATCTACCATTTTGATGAGGTCAAACTCTTTGACTACCACATCAAAACAGATGTTCCAACTCCGCGATGCCTGCTTTATCCTACAAAGCATCTTGCACACGTTTCAGCTGCTCCCACTGTCTACGAAGCCATCTGGCTGTGTACTTATAGGCGCACTCTTTTAAAACATCATTTAGAAAGGCAGTCATGACACCCAACCATCAGATATCGTAGTCATAGTATGTAGCCGCCGCAAGTAGGATCTGGATGGACTAAAGTATAGCTTTTAAAGTCTCAACTTTTCCATGTACACCAAGTAATCTTCTCAAGATATACTTGCTCCTGATGGGGATTTAACCCTTCAGATAAATCAACCAAATTCCATACTTTGTTGGTGTATAAGGATTCTATCTCAGATTACTAAGCATCCAGCCATTCTTACAGAGTCCCACTCCTGATGGCCTGCTCGAAACTAGTTAGGTCATCATCTCATGACGCAATCCTTGCTCCCACTGTCATAGAGAAAACCGAAGTATCTCTCAGGTGGGTGAGGAACCCTACTAGATCGGCGGAGAGGCTGAGGTTCGCTGGAAACTATTGAATCCTTTGTTTCTACCAAATCATCAGATGCAGCTTGTATAGCTGGAACCTTTCCAGTTCTACATCATGACCACTAATTTCTTCACAAGAAATTCCCTTTCACAAAGGTGGCATGTTGAGAAACAAAACATTTTTGTTCCTCGGTTAGGTAGAAGATATTCCCTTGCATATGCTTGGGATATCCAACAAACTTCTACAAATCTGATTTTGCCTCGAGCTTGTCCGGATTTTTCTTTTTAGACATAAGCCGGACAACCCCAAATCTTAGCAGACTTAAGATATGGGCTCTTCCCTTTCCATATCACATATGAAGTGGTAGGCAACTGATTTGATTTGAACCATATTCAATAGGTATGCAGCTTCTCAAGTGCATAACTCCCAAAAGGAAATAGGAAACTCAGTAGTACTCATCATAGAGCTCACCATATCAAATAGGGTGTGATTGCTCTGCCCCGATACACCAACGTGTTGTGGTGTATTCGGAGGAGTAATGCTGAGAGAGAATCTCATTCTCTTTTAGAATAGTCCAGGAATTCCGTGCTCAAGTATTCTCCTCTCTGATCTCATCAAAGGACATAATACTTATACACATTTTTGGTTCTTTACTTCTAACTTATATTCTGTGATTATCTCAAAAGTTTCGGACTTGTGTTTCAATAGGAACATATGTCTGAATCTTGAGAGATCATCAGAGTAATGAAGTACAAAGAACCGATCTTGGCATGTGTAGACAGGGGACCTTCATACATCAGCATGTATCAATCCCAAGAGTTCACAAACTCTTTTCCTGTTTCCAATAACAGAGCTTTGGTCATCTTATCTTTGTGACATGACCGGCAAGTTTCATAGGATGTAAATTCAAACTAATTTAAATATGCATCTAAATGTAACTTGGCTAGTCGGGTCGCATTGATATGACCTAGTCTACAATACCTTAAGAAGGATTCGTTCATTTTTGAACTATTGCTCTTGTATGTGTTCTGTTTACTAAGAATTGTAGTCTCATTTAGAACGTCGATGCTTTTAGATAACGTGCCTGAACCGATCAACTATTGATATAGGAAATGTTCAAAACATTATCCTACAATACAAAATTATATCCTTTCTTTACTAATATAGAGACTGATATGATGTTGTATATCAGGTTCGGTATCTAATAACATTCGTTCAGAATCAATGTATTCTGGTAATACAGGGTGATAGTGACCAACAGACTTGGCTGCAACACTTGCACCGTTTCTATCTCATGAAACTTTTCACCCGTTCTCAGTTCTCTACCTATCTGTAGCCCATGTAACAAATTACATATGTGGGATCCTGATCCGGTATCACATACCCAAGACGTAAAGGATACTGAGAAACAGTTATTTGTAATGAACATACCCAAAGAAGATGCATCAGCATACACTTTCTTCGTTTGAGCGGCACGAGAATTCTGGTAATCCCCTATTTCCTGCTTTATCTTATAACAATTATAAGTTGGAGCGGGACCAACGTTCCTCAGCTCAGTATAACAAGCGGGTTCGGTCAATACATCTGTATTATTATCTTGATTAAGGCGTGATATGGTCGTAACCAGGAGAGAGAGAGAGAGAAGAAAACACTCAGCGTGCGCTTTTACAAGATTAGATTGGTTATCAATTTATCTAACCAGGATGTCTCCCACTGTTTTAGTCAAATCTTCCTTCAAACCCTAAATGGAAAGACTAGCCGGGATTAATTACACTCTACAAGTTCGCCAATGTTTCAGACAGGCCAGTGCCGGTACTTTGAGGGTGGTTCCCCGTGCTTTCGCACGGACTAATTAAAGTAAACCTCGTTTTCCTAGGGGAGTAACCCCGTTGACACCTTTCTAGACACCTACTTGATCGGCTAATTGTAATGTGTAAAACTTTTCCAGGAGTAACTCTTACTCGCAGTGGTATCGGGATCCAACTATCTCATAGAAAGTATGCAATCTCATTGCAAATTTCAACACTTGAAATTCCCAATAATATTTTACCCCTAGCGTCCTATAACCTTGACGAAGGCCAACAAATCATAGGCAACTAGTCAAGTTCAACCCGTCATTTCCCGATTGAATTAAACCCACCCGCACGACCCTTGATGAAAGCCAACAAAGCCGCACGACTACCCTAACTCAATCACATCATATGCTTATGCAGATAAGCATAAATAGCTACCGCACACTACGCCTTGACGAAAGCCAACAAACGCAGCATGAACACTATGAATTACTTATCTGAAATGACGGAGGGCTACGACAGGTTTTTAAGAAAACCCTTTGCGTAATGAACTTGATATCGTTGTAGAATCGAGTGATTTTAAATGGAATGTTTTTGAGGCTTTTCTAGTTTTGCTAAAGAGGTCACTCCCGGTGAAGGGATCATCGGCTCTTTCCTCATCGAATAAGCTGCAGGATATTTCACAAATATCTCTATGCAAAGCAAGAACTCTAGAAGCAATCAAAAGACAAACCGAGTTTGTAGTATCTGCTAGTTTCACTAAAGAGGTCACTTTCGGTGAAGGGATCTCGGCTCTTTCCTTATCGAATAAGGTGCTGGATGTTCTACAAGGAACACCGCTATGCAAAACGAGAACTAGAGCTCCCAGTATTTAAACAAGTTTCTACAACATCTTTAGGTTTCTTTTAGTTTCATTACTCTCATTAATGATGTCCCATTTTATTATGCTTCACAAGCATCACATTGGAAACGAAATATGCAATATAACATATATCTCATATATATAATATAAACATTCGTCTCAGGCAGTAATATGATCTCATCACAGAACATTGCAGCAGAAGAACATATATGAAATATTGGATATACTAGGACGTCCGTGTTTTAATATGAGCATGTATAAAACACGGATTCCACGGTCCCGATGAATAGCAAAACCCATATCCCTAGACCCCTACGAGAGCGGCAAGCAACTCTGCCAATTCCAGGGTTAGGAGACCCGGTCTCGACTCCTCGAGATGGTCTCCCACTGGACCGTAGAACCCGGTTACTTGTGCTCCCCGCCTTAGGTCTACCTAAAGAGGAAAAGTAAATAATATACAACGGTGACATCATCCTCAGCCCGGAAGTGCCCCAATAAAAGAATATTACATACAAATGAATTTTACATGAATGAAAAAGAAAAACTCTCATCTCACATAAAACCCCCGGCTATTCAAACGCGATGATCCAATACAACATATCACATCAACACATAATATATCATATCATCAACGTAAGCAAGTATGCGTATCCCGATTGTCGTTGATGTATAGCAACGAAGCCGGCGATACACCACATAGTACGCTTACCGTCACAGAAAAGAAAGTGTAAAACTACAACAGTTGGAATCCGCAACCTCCTTAGACATCGCATGCCTAACCAAATGAACTCCTTAGACATCGCATGCCTAATAATTATAAACCCCGCGTTTTAGTCTCATTATCGAAAACTCTTTTCAATATCAAGTCGGGCAATTCAACAAGATTCCCGACATCCTGATCGAATGCTCGTCGCAAACTTTAGTAGACGGCCGCACCCCCCGATGCCGTCGACGAAGTGCACTAAGGCTGAACACCGCTGCCGCGAGCACCCGAACGGATGCTTTTGGTGACGGGGTTCTCCTACAGTTGCTTGGTCGGGGCTATGGGGCATGGCTGTCTATTAAGTTTACCCGGCGAGTATCCGCTTATGCTACGTGATTGCGACGGACTTTGAGCGCATCAAAATCCCGTGGCAACCGATCATCTGATACTGAACTGCTAGATTTATAATATTCAAATTAGTTATCTCATAACTACCTGTGGATTCCAAATATTGTATCACAATCCAGATAAATAGACAATGTTAAACTTTCTGATCGAATAATCAAACACCCAAGTTTTCCAAATAGCTCAACACTTGAGCGGAGTTCAAAAAATATCCATCACATGCAACAGTACCAATGGTCCAGCCGTAGAAGGGTCAAGCCAACGCCTCACATGTGGCACGCCGTACTACCCCAAACCCTAAGGTTTCAGAGGCAGTTCAAGACGGTCATATAATCGAGTTAAGGTTTGTTGTCTTCTAGAGGGTCCACCACGTTACTTGCACGATTTAGAATGTTCTTAAACTACGGAAAAATCCAACGCTTGGAAATTTTCTGGCAGGGAAAAAAGTGAGTTATTGATATCCGTTCGAACTTTTTAACACGTTCTAAAAATTACCCGGACAAAACTAAACGAAGTTAAATTTTCTGATCGAATCAACGAGTCCCCAATACAACCTAAGAAAACTCAACACTTGAGTGGAATTAAAAAATTCCCAGAAAAAATGACAAGAAAGGACCTAAGAATAAATATATGAAGTTCCAGGGACTAATTCAAAATTTGGTCGCGGAACCTTGGCCAAACCAAGGGTTTGGCGGCGGTTCCGCGGTCAAATGAGCGAATTAGTGGGCCGTACTTCACAGTAATTCTTAGTTTTTCCTGCTTGTTTTTCTGAGCATTTTTAATTCATAAAAAATCACATTTTTGAAAATTGCCAAGAGAAGGGTTCGTATCGGGGTATCCGGGTTCGATCGGACTTTAAACATCGCTCAGACTTCACTTAAAACTCTAGCTTGGCTCTGATACCACAGCAGGGTTGCTAGGCACACTCACAAGGGTCTACGAGGTATCAACCATGACCGATTAAAATTTTAGCCGTGCCGAACAACCCAAAGCCGGATCTTTAAACTAGAGTTTATACGAAACTAAGCATGTTAAACCCTTTAACACTAAGTGAGAGGGATTACAACCTTTGTAGATCCGGTCCATCACTTCTTAAGCTTCGTGTTGAGGTCCTTTCACTGCGATCATTGTGTTCCGGACTCTCGAGAGGCTCCACGAAGAGAAAGTTGCAGTCTTGCTTCCGATCTTCGATAACAAAGATGATCTACCTTGAAGTTTCATTAACACAAGCTAACACTCACTAAATGAAGTGAACACTCTCATCTAAAGGGCAAGGGTAGATGAGGATGATGAAGTAGGATTTTTGCTCTCATTTATAATCTTTTTCTCACTCATTTTTCATCACAAAATCAAAGAAAGAAAGCTTTTCATGAAGAACTCAAGCAAGAAGAAGATGAATAATGATTAGAAACCTTTTGTGATGAATAATGAAAAGATAAATATGATGAATAATGCAACCATGGTCAACTAAACCCATGTAGAGAATTAACTAGGGCTAGGGTTTGGGTTGGGTTAAAGCATGAGTCATTTGAAAATATCTTTGCAAAAACAAAAGAAAACCTTCTAGAAGGTTCATGAATGCACTAACCCAAATCAAACCCTAATCTTGTTTAATCTTCAATAAACATGTTGCATTAGTAATCATATCATGTTACAATATTATATATCACATATATAATATTTATCGTAAAAAAATAAAATAATACAATTAACATATATCGCATATATATCAATGTATTACCCGAGTGAGAAAAAGAATCTTTTAGTGAGCTAATATTAGTTAATGTAATTCAATATATCATATATATTATTATACATTAAGTTATCGAATCAACACTTGATCCGACAATCCGGCTATATCACATACAACAGACTAATATCTCATTTTACTGATTCATCGAATCAACACTTGATCCGATGACCCGGCTGATATCAAATATCCCGAGAATAGAATAATGTATCACATATCGCATTATCCTCGGCCTCGCACATATCACATACGTGCTCCTACTTCGTTTTGCCTGAGTCAAGAAACCTCTGTGTAGGACTCTAAAGAGTCGTCAGTACGCCGGCAGTATGTGATGATCATATCAAACACCCACAAGCTGCAAGCGGTCAGCTAAACGTAAAAGCCACCCAGGTATTGAGCGCTCAGAAGATCAACAAGCAAGCCTGTACATTCTCCTGTGAATCCGAACAGTAACACTCCTGTACAGTCCGGTCTCGTCGTCTGATATGTCACATATCTCGCCTAGGGTTGGTAAACGTCAGACCCCAGTAGCTTGATAAGTCGTGTCGATATGAGGTCTATAACAGTTCGAGAAACTACTGATAACACTTACCAGTAAATCTCAGCAACCTTGGCCAGGGATTTCCAGTTATAGCCAATCGAACACAGCACAACATCAACTCCCTATACCGGAAGAGACGAATCCCCTCCTATCGCTCATTGCCTCCATGTGATTCGGGACTGTACCCAAAAGCCACCTTTTTGCACGCCTTTTTGGACGTGGTATGATGGAAATCAAACCACAGTGGGAATCACACAAGACACTATGACGATCTCGGGTCAACAGACTACTCTGTACCAGTGTCACCGGAGAACTGCCATCTGACGTGAGGTATAATACCATCTGGGAGTTCTCGGCGAGTCCGTCCAGTGTACCCAGTCACCACTGAGCACCCGTACACTATCCTTGATGTCAAACACCAATGGATATGGCATCATCCATCGCCTATCATATGGGTCAAGATGCGTATACGCTAGTCTACTCTGGTGTATCGATGCCCTGTCTCGATACACCCTCGACTAGGAACAGTTATAGGATGTACTCGTCGACTACCATAGCCCCACTAGTATGATCTCATCATAGTCCCAGTAGTCGAGTACATATCCTAAGGGCTTTATCAATATGTAACATAGAGACAATCAGAGTAAATGTTAAGATAATGTACAACCAGATAGCATACTATCATGTCGAGCAAGAAAGTCCTACCTATATATGTCCAAGCATCCATTAATGGCCTCTAGGGCATACATATAACTAACACCAGTGCACACATATATTTATATCTTCATACTTGCGCACGTGCGCACTGTATATTCATACCAGTGCACACATATATTGATATCTTCATACTTGCGCACGTGCACACTTGTAACGTTTTGAAAATCGTTTCGGTGAAATTTCGAAAAAATCGGTAAAATAAGGGGGTTTTCGGTAAAAAGTCAAAATACAAATATCTTTATTATAAAATTAAATATACATATTCTAGCTATGTAATTGCTAGTATTTGGTGTTTATTGACCCACTGGTGAAATTTCAAATTTTCTGAAATTTTTTCCGAAATTAATTATTTTAATATTATTTTAAGCCGTCACTAATACATTTAATTAGAGAAAATTACAAATTGGAATGAGTTGAAACAAATTTTGTGCATCATAACCCATTAAATAAAATTTTATCATATGGTTTTTGAAATGAAATGGTTTGCCAAAACGGTTTAGAAAATATCGAAGAAAATGGCTTTTTTCGGTGAAATTAGTGTTAATGGAAATGGGGTATAACATTTATCTTTTTTTTCTCACCCAAACAAAACCCACACTCACTCCCCCATAGCTCTGGCCAGCCCCTTGATAGCCCACCATTCTTGGGCCTCTCATCACACAAGAAAAAAAATAAAACAAAGAAAAGAAAAGAAAAAGAAGTGTAGAAGTAAGGTAGACTTTGACTTTTCAACACTTTCTCCACCTCACTCTCTCTCCTCCCTCAACCCCCTCCAATTTCTGGCCGAGCCTCCCATTTCATGCACCAACAACAGCCCCTCTTTCTCCCTCTCTCATTTTACATCAAAATTTCATCAAAATACCTCAAAAATCAAGCTAAAATCCAAATCCGACTCCTACCCATTTTCTCTCATCTCCTTTAGCATGGATCTTGGTGCAAGGATTTCAAATTGGAGGTCTAGATCTCAAGTTTCATCCATGGTTCATGAGGTATAAATCTTGGCCTTTTGTTTAAATTGTTGCTAAATACTTTAGTCTAGCCTAATTATACGTTTAATTATGGTTTAATTTAAAGATGTGGGTTTTCAAGAGAAGGTTTAGATTAGGGTTTTGTTGTGGATTTGTGTTGTGATCTATTGTGCATGGTTTAGTGATGTGGATTAACATCTTAAGTTTTGTAGAAAGCTAATCTAGTTGTTAATTACAAATCATTATTTATAAAATGTCCTAATTAAGTTATTTTGCTAAGTAGGGTTTTGGAAAATTGTTAAATGCTTTAGATTAAAATATAATTATGGTTTCATGTCATTATTAATATTATAATGAGTGGTTTAATGACTTTGGATCATGCAAAACCAAGCTTAATTGATGAATTGTGAATTTTGCTTTAAAAGGTGTTAAAAATTGATATTTTTGCAAACTAGGATTTTGGAAATTATGCAAATTTATGAGATTAAATTATGGAAATGTTTTTTATGACTTATTTAAGATGTTTAATAAGTATTATGGCCATTAGATTTGTTTAAACGTCGAGTTTTGTACTAAAACGGGTAATTTGTGCTTGCTAGATTTTCGGAAAAGTGGCTTTTAAAGTGAATTTGGGGTTTTTGTGAATTTTAAGCTATTTTATATTATAATTAGTGCTTGTGATTGTACAAATGAGTGTGTTTAGATTTTTCTCGATGGTTTGGTATTTGTACGCCGACGTCGAGGGTTTTTGGGTTGATTTGTGAAAGCAACCATAGGTTTTGACCTATGTGGGTTTCGTGTGTCGTTTTGGTCATGAGTCGGATTATAATGCGATACGGTGCGTTATGATATGTAGGTACCCATGTGGACTTCGAGACAACAAGAAAGCGCGTGGCGACGTCGGCACCGGCGAGCGAGGACCAGGTGAGTAGATTTACATCTACGGGGAGAAGTCGGGTGGATGGCGTATAGCACCCCCGCAGTTCGTGGTGATGTATACGAATACGTATACACACATATATATATTGTTTATATATTGTTTGAGTTATTGATGATGAATATTGATATTTGGTGTTCTTGGATGATTGAGTGTCGCGAAACCCTAGAGTAGCGGTCGCACCACACTTGCACACACCCGCCCATACTTGCATACTTTCTTCTTTCTTTTGTGCTCATGCGGGAATATATAGTTATGTGTTCACATAGGTATGGGACTATGTGTTCACATACGAATTTGAGAATGATACTTGGGATTGAGATGAGTCGATGAGATTTGTGTTGAGATTGTGATATCGGTGATATGGCAGGATTCGTACTTGAGGTACGTCTTGGTGTTATAGCGGATCTTGGGGCGACGATACGGGTGAATAGTGTTATAAATAAATGGTCGACATGTAATCGTGATATGAGATATGATATGATAGGATATTGATCCTAGGTTGTATTGTGCGATGTATACCCCTTGATGATAATATGTGCTGATGATATCAGTTTGTACGAGACTGTCGATCAGTAGCCAGATCATGACTATATTGATGATATCATTATTGTACTAGACCTAGGTCAGTACCTTAGACTATGATCTTTGATAAAGAGGATACCGGATGAATAGTGTGATGAATATGATATTGACCCGTACCCAGATTTGGGGATGCCGTACGACGGATTTATGTACGAGCTATATTTTGATGATTGATCCGCACTCTTGACTTGGGATGTCTGATTTTAGATATGGTATCGGATATGATATTATTGATGCGGGATCACCGACTAATATATATACAGGTATGTATATGTATCGACTCAGATGTTAGGCGGTTTCCTTACCTATAGTCCAGCTTGTTAGCTTAACCCTTTAGTTTAGTTTAGTTGTTAGATTAGATTCGATTCTTACCTATTTCAAAAAAACAAACGAATCGGGGGCATTTTAAAAGACAGCCCAAGGGATCTTACGGATATCTCAAAAGACGTATCTTTTCATAAAAACACCGTAGCCCCTATTTTCAAAACCCCACGATTCGTGTTATTTTCAAAAGGCACCATTGTAGGACTTATATTAGGTTAATGCAGATTAGTTATCGTTGCGTCTAGTGTTCAGCTCCCGCTCATTATTGTGGTTCGCTCCGCATCGCATGCTTATATTATGCTTCATATTCTACTGTTGATATCTTGTGGTTAGGACCCCAGCACCATTACCGATGATGCGTATGTACCACGTACACTTACTTGCCGGCTCACACACATCTTCATCGGTAATTGCCATGTCACGTACACCTTAGAAAATATTATTGCTTGACATAGCCTGTTAGCTAATAGTTTAGACATGATATTAGTGTACTTGCCTTATATGTTAGTTTAGACATTGTAGTTATTACCTGCAACTTCATGCATACTGTTATTCATTGTTATGCCGCATTCATGGATTCTCATGCATATATTCACTTTTTACGTGCTATTGAGGTTTTGGATTCGGATTTCCATGAGATTTTCTGGATTTGGGGAAAACCGCAAAACATATACAAACTTCTTCTTTCTCTTTTTAAATGAAAAGCACGGTTTTTCCCATGATGTATGAGTCGTCCACCATGAGTTTGCTGATGGATTTCGAGACCCGATTCGAGGAGTTGGATGAACCGTTTCGGGTACATGGTGGGTGTTCATATCAGATTTTTGCATTTTTATACCGCCCAATTTTTATCACATTGCATATCGGTAGATACTCTTGAGCCGTGTTTGCTAGTCAATTGCAGGTTACAGGTTCTCGGTTCTAAAACGGTGAAATTCATGGAAAACACGACAAAATCCGGGTTCCTGCCAACCACAGATAAAACACGGTCTCCGCTCTTCATCCGTATGTTGCCAGATACCAGTTTAGGAAGACAAAGTGTCAAATCAATGTCATTCTCATGCACAAGGCTCAATGGTAGCACAAGATCCAAGAGATCTACGCGGAGCTCGAGGCAATCATGCCAAATCTTGACAAAAAGTCCACCTTTCCCTCAACAGAAATTCTGGAAAATTCGTGAAGAAATTATGAAAAAATACAGATACCAGAATAAAGGGCACAGAGGACCAGCGAACCACAGCAAATTGGGGGGCCCAACTCAACTAAACGGCCGCGGATCAGCGGCCAAAGGGGGGTCTAGGCCGCGGATCCGCGGCCGTTTAGGGGCCAAGTCTGCAGAGCTTTTGGGGGCAGTTTGGTATTTTCATCATGGTTCTGGTGGTTACCCTAGGTTTTCATTTTTTGGCCTATAAATAGCCCAGAACTTTGTGAAGGAAAGGGTCCATTTTTCTTGTATTTTCATTTTGCTAAGTTTAGTGTGTTTCTTCTTCCTCTTCTCACCTCTTCTCCATTGAAACTTGTAGTGAGCTTATGAGTGAAGAGTGATGAATAAAGAAGAACCATTTATTATCATGCTTGTCTCTTTATCTTGTTAATTGTTGTAATTTTAATTTGTTAAGTAGTTGTTTTTATTTTCTTGTTGTTTCTTTCTTCTCTCTTTTTCTTTATCCTTAACACGACAATGATGCTTACGCTCGATCCTCGCCAAGGTGAGGTCACAAATAGCTAGTCGTATTCTTCTAAGCTCCTTCTTTCTATCTTCCTCTTTTGTTTTGTTTTGTTTTTCCGTATCATGAAGAGTGAGTAGTTCATACTTGTTAGGGTAGGATAAGGGAAGTTTGAGAGAAGGAAATCTCTCTCACTCTTTCCTTGCCCAACAGCTTAAATCGACTCCCGTTAATTGAACCACAATCCGCTCCTTACGGCACCCTATCCTACATGATAGCGGTGATTCCGTAGTGAGACCGGTTGTGGTTGAATTAACCGGAGGTTATGGCTAAGAGCCAAGAACGGACGGACAAGCACCAAAAGGAAGGACTTATGCGTTGGAAAGCCTAGCTTATACTCGCAAGTTCCTTCCTAGTCGTGCTAATCCCCGTTGTTGCCGATTACCGTAACACCGATATTAAGAGGGGCAACGAAAGATGTGGAGACTCCTAACTCAAACTAACCTAATCCTAACCCTAACAAGCTCTCTTTAAAACATCAACTTAACACTTAGATAATCACAAACAAAATCTGAAAAACCGGACTTAACTCGTTAAAGCACATAGAAAAAGACTCCCATCTCCCTGCGGACGACCCGTACTCAACCGGCTAGCTACAAGCGAAACCGTCTTGATTGCGGTATTTAAACTAGAACTTGAACACGCAGAACCTCTATCAATCAATTGGCGCCGTTGCCTGGGAGACGGTAGTTTATTTCCTTGTGTAATTTCGGGTTAATTTGTAAGTATAAATATAACAAAAAAAAACGAAAAAAATACATACTTTGTAAAAAACCATCTTGTTGTTTTTTTATTAGCTTTTGTGCAAGTGTGCAGGAAAATACGAAGTTCAAGATCGAAGCCAAAGACGCCGGATAATACGGAGTTCAAGTACAGTGCCAAAGACGTGGGAAGATAGACCCACATTTCACGGCTACACCGCGACGGATCAAAACGGAACAAACGGTCTACTGTCAAGATCTGGAGCAAGTACAGTGAGACAATAAAAATTCAAAAGATCCATACAAGTAGAGAACACCAACAGGAGGTCACAACAGAAAAACGGAGCCCCAAATCCCTGTTCCTGCCGCGGATCTGCGGCAACAGAGGGCTTAGGCCGCGGATCCGTGGCCACTTGGTGCCCTTCGGCTGCCATCTTTTCTCTGTAAGTCTCTCTGCTCCTCTCCACTCCTGTAGACTCCACTGAATTGTGTTTTCTGCAGCCTTCTTTGCGCAAATTCTTCTCCCCTTTCCAATAAACTGTTCTTGTGCAGGATTCTTTGCGCCGCAAATAAAAATTGTTTGCAGTTGATTTGTTACTGCTTTGCATTTCTTTAATACGGACTTAAGGGGCTTGAAACCAATCCAGATTGGGTGGGGATTTCATCACCCTTCCCAGGACCCCAAAAATCACTAGCATATGCATTGTCCATTGTAAATTAAAAAATACTAGACTTCAGCCCTAAGGACTTCGCGCTCATTAGGAGAAGATAAACCGTGTTTAGAACCTCGCTTAACCGTATATTGTTTACGGGGTGTCTAGGAAAGTGTTAAAGGCGCAACCGCCGAAAGAGAAAGGGTTATTTAATTAAGGAACTTCGCGAAAGCGTTGGACAACCTCCCCTTATCTCTGCACTTACCTGGCCTCGTGATCAGTGTATTTTAAGCCCGTTTCTCGACATTGTTTAACTTCGACAATCAAGTTCAGGAGCAGGTCTAGTAGACCTAGGTTACCCTAGATCTAGGTGTGATTGTGCATATCTTGTTTGTGATTGCTTAAGCCGTATTTCCGTACATACTTCTGTAAATCTCTTTCTAAAAACAGAAAAAAAGGAAAAATCAAAAACTTTTATAAAAACTTGCCCTTTGTCGCCAAATCCATTTTTTCACCCACCACCCATCGTCTTTCTCCATTGACGTTTTCTTACCCTCACCTTCTCCGCTTTGACTATACTAAACTCGTTTAGTGTATGTCCGCTTGGACTCGGGACACTAGCGCCCGTCTAGTCCGTGTTACGTTAGTCGCTACCGACTACGCGATCGACTCCGAAGTCGATACTCCGTCCACTCCTCTTTCACCCCTTCCTTTGCCGGCCAACTCCGACGTTGACCGGAATTCTGTTCATACATCTTCACCTTCACCTTCACCTTCACCAACCTCTTCTTCCGCGATGTCAGGATTTAATCCGAACATCTCTTTGACCACCGCTGGATTGGCTCCACCTCCTACGGAGACCAATCTCCCACCACCTCCGCCTGTTGTAGCGCCGCAGCGAATCGCGCTCCAGGATCGTTTCTACCCCACCCGTTCTGCACTTCCCACCTGCCTTTCTCTTCCTCCGGCCAATGGGGACAACTTTGAAATTAAGCCCCATTTCATCAACATGCTTCCACGTTTTCATGGGCTTGAATCTGAAGATGCCTATATCTTCATCAACAAATTTCAAAATGTCTGTGCCATGATGAAAACCACCCAGCTGTCGGACGATGCTATACGTCTACGGGTCATTCCGTTCACTTTATGCGACCTCGCTGAAAAATGGCTGTATAGCACCGCTTCCCACTCAATCACCAGCTGGGACGAGTTTGTTAAAGCGTTTCTAAAAAAATTCTATCCGAATCATAAGACCGCAAGGATTCGAAATGAAATCAACCAATTCTCCCAGCTTCCTTCTGAACCCTTCTGGAAGTGTTTTGACCGGTACAAAGACCTTCTTGTTCAGTGTCCTCACCACGGTATAGAGAAATGGCAACTCTGCCAAACCTTATACGAGGGACTGAACCCAGCAACGAAGCAGTTGTTGGAAACCATCTGTCAGGGCCACTTCCTATCAAAATCTGACGAGGAAGCGTGGCAGTTCTTTGACGACCTTGCGGAGCAAACGCTACAGTGGGAGAGCACCAGACCGACTTCTTCTTCTTCTATCTCCACTTCTACCGGTCAGTCTAGGGTAGGAATCCACCAACTTGACGCCTCTATTGCGATGAAAGCTGAAATGGCTGCAATAACAAGAAAGCTTGAAGCGATAGAAAGCAAATTTTCTTCTCCTGCCCCTGTTCTCCCTCTTCGTACCATCTGCGCTTGTTGTTCCGATCCTTCCCACTTGACCGAAGAGTGTCCTTACAATCCACCCTCGCAAGGACAGGATCAGGTTAATGCTGCATTCCAGCAAAGACCGAGGAATGATCCATACTCTTCCACCTACAATCCCGGTTGGAGGAACCACCCCAATTTCGCCTGGAATCAGAATCGGAATCAATTCCACGGGAACAATTTTCAAAGGGCCCCTCCGCCGCAACAACAAGGGCAACAACAAACTAAACATCAATATCAGCAGCCCTTCCAACCCCAACCTTTCCAAAATCAGACGAATAACTTTGCACCCAACAATTCTTTTCCACCAAACAACTTTGTTCCGTCAAACAACGATAAGGTTTCCTCGCTCGAACGAAGTCTGGAGGCGTTTGTTAAACAATCGACTCAATCCACCGCCAACATCCAGTCTTCCATTCAATCATTAGTGCAACACACTGCCGCACACGGGCAAAGCATCAAGACCATCGAGGCCCAGATTGCACAGCTGAACGCGGCCTTAAGCGAGCGAGAGAAGGGGAAGCTCCCGTCCCAGCCACTTCCAAATCCCGGTCACCCACATAATTCACATGTTGCTCTTGAACAACAAAACCATAATGTGAGTGCCGTGACTACACTGAGATCGGGGAGGATGCTGCAAAACAACATTGGCACACGGATCAACGATGACACCCCGGCCGCTGCTTCTTCTTCTTCTTCTTCGTCTTCTGAGCCTATTCTCCGTTCTTCACAAGGCTCCCCTTCCTCTTCTTCTGCTCCGAACGGACCCACTTCTCACTCCACGAAGACACCTATTCTGGGATCCGTTCCAACTCCACAATCTCCTCCTCCAGCATTAGACTCAACCAATTTTCAAAATGTTCCATTTCCAAACCGGTTGAGGTCTAACAAACAAAATCCACAAATGGAGAAGATTCTGGAGTTATTCAAGCAGGTTAACATTAACATTCCTCTTTTAGATGCTGTCCAACAAGTCCCGTTGTAGCGCCTTGAAAATTCGTTTTGGTGTTTTCCTGAAAATCGGTGAAAATTCGGTATTTTTCCGAAAACCGTCTTTCTCGTTATTTTGCAGTTTAGGACTAATTATACCTAAAATGGATAGGTAATTGCTTGTTTTTAGTAGCTAATGAGTTACTTATGAAATTTTGGTAATTTAAAATTTTTTCCCTATTTTTCAATTTTTTAATATTATTTTAAGCCGGTAAGAAAATACATTAAATTAGCGATAAATACAAATTTAAATGGGCTAAAATTAAGCTTTAAAATCATGTTAATTAAAATCTAGTTGTAAAATAAATTTTTAGTAATTTATTTTAAGTTTTAACTAATTTTTATTATGGAAAACGAAATTTATTGAATTTAAGCTTAAGCTTGCAATTTTGGACTTGTAGGGGGTCTTTTTGCAAAAAAATTTTTGTGCACTCTCACACACACATCCTCACATCTCCTTGGCTGTCCCAAACTGCAGAAAATTCCCCCTCTCTCTTTTGTTTTAAAATTATTTTGTTAGGGATGATTTGAGTTATCCCCTCTCCCTCATTTCTGGCCGAATTCCAGCAGCCCCCCTTCATCTCCTTGTTCTTTTCATTTTCTTCAAAAAATTCATTAAGTTGCTTCAAAAATTCCAAATTTAAACCTCACAAAATAACCCCATTCTTCATCCCCTTTCTCTTTAACCTCTCTTGCTTGGAATCATGGTGCTATGAGGCCATCATTGAGGCAAATTCTTCTTGCTAGATCTATAAAAATTTGAGGTATAATTTCAACTCTTTTAAGTTAATATGGTTAGAATTCTTTAATCTAGTTGTTTAGTGTTAATTTAGTGCTATTTTCATTCTAGTGTTGTTTAAAGTTAATGGTTGAGTTAACTAGGGTTTCTTGAAACCATTATTTAGTTAATTAAAGCTAATTAGCTATCTAGTTGTTTGCTAATCTAGGTTAATGAGGTTACTTTATTTGTGTGGGCTTCAAATTAGTGTTAATTTGGTATTGTCATGTTTAGTTTTGGATTGAAATTGCTAATTATGAAAATTAAGAAAGGTTTTGTTTATGGAAATTAGGTTTTTAAGCATAGTTAATGGTTTAAAATTAGTGTAATGGCTAGCTAGTGGGTTAGTTTGGATTGTTGTGTTGGATTGTGTTAACTTTGTCGCTAATTGTCGATGTTTGCACCAAATTTGCAAACTTCTAGCTTACTAGGTTTTTATTATATTATTGTGGCGAATTAATTGCGATATCTAGATTATATTGTTGGCTTATCCTATGACATTTAGGATGCGTGAGTGCGTATTTTTGAGTAATCTGGTTTTAGTTGTGCCGGGCGACCAAATCGGCGATTTTTGCAGTTTTTGCGATTTTCTCCTGTGTTCCGCGCACCTTGTGCACGTTGTACCTAGCTTGTGAACGTTAGTATTTTCGTTTGGGTTTTGCGTCATTCTTGATATGTAACCTTATGTTTGGTATTGATGTAAATTCCAGGTTCGGTCGCGGAGACGTCAGACGCTGCACGAAAGGGGAAAGCGGTGATTGGACGTGACTAGCTAGGGATTCCGGTGAGTAGATGTAACATCTACGGGGGACTATCGTTGGATGGCGCAAGCCGCCCGATAGTTTTAGTAACTTAAAAGATTCTTAGTGATGTTAGTAATTAGGGGTGTAATACTTGTATGATTATTTGCCACATTCATGCCCTATATTGACATACATATACGAAACCATTTTATAGGACACCTGCACCATTGCCAGGGTTTTTATATGCAGCACGAGCACTGTTCATGCTTACACACACACCCTGGTAATTGCCATGCCACCACACTAGATAACCTTTAAATTGAAACCTTTTACTATAATTGATACTTAAACTCGCGCTATTTCTTTAATTCCTTAAAATGAAATCGTAGGATTGCTATTCATGTGCATGTACTTCATCATATTATTTGTTCATGCTTAGTCTATTAATCACGCATCGCAACTTGATTATTGATATCATATGCATTCATTATCATTGACATATGCACTTATGAGGATTTCTTGAGATTTTATGATATTTCTGGATTTCGGGGGAAAGCCGCAAAATTTCTAAACTTATTATGTTTTTAAAATATGTAATTGCGGTTTTCTAGTGATGTAAAGTGTCGTCCACCATGAGTTTGCTGTGGTTTTCGAGATCCGTGTCGAGGAGTGGAGGAACCGTCACGGGTACATGGTGGGCCCGGTATGGTACCCCGGGGCAAGATGAATGTGGTGTTGACGTTGAGCCTGGCAGGGGACGGATTACCTACCGGTGACTGTTTGGCACGGCGGATATCCAGAGGATACCGACCGTGGCCGTGAGATGATGAGATTTTGATATTGAGCTGGGTCAGCCGGATGGCTGAGGCCAGAGATACTATGACATGGATATATGAGATTTGTGATAGTTTTGAGGTGTCGTTGCTGGACACAGGTTCTTGTTGATTCTATTGGTATTGTGCTGGTATTTCAAAAGAGATTCCAAAAGGAAGAACATGATTCTTATACTTACACATTCAGATCATGAGTTGATTCGCATTGCATTCATACCTGCTAGTATATTCATATTGCACACATACATGCTATTATGTCTTGCCTTACCTGTATTTTAGATGCTAGGATGCTTGTGTGCATGCATACGATAGCCTGTGTAGATGTTATTTATTACTCACGAGTTGGCAACTCACCCCCGTTGTGCCATAGCCTTTTGCAGGTCCGCTCCGTCAGTGCAGTAGCGGCGGGCGCTCTTGTTTCTTTTGCCTGGACTTGAGGTTTTGCTCTTAGGTGGGTTATATCATTATTTTTGTACCACCTTGTATATTCTTGTATCTAGTGTACTCCATCTACTGTATCTACCAGTATTATTGTATATTGACCTAGAGATGAGACTGTGAGGTTTGTGGACTTTTATGCTGTATTTTGGGGTCGAGCTCACTTGAGTCGACATGCTGTTTTTCCTATGCTTCATTATGATTATTTCGCATGTTGTTGCTTTATATTGCGTGGGATTTGTGACCGCCTTATGGAGAAGAGTTAGCTCCCGCTTGGGGATGCCTTATTTGTTGGATTTATATATATTCTTGTTTTACCCATTTTGGTGGCCAGTATTTACAAAGGAGACTCTGCCGAAATTTTCGGAAAAATTTGTATTGTTTTTGAAAAGGGTTTTACATGACTTATTTGATAAACTCGTTTTCAATTGATTGGTTTTCCTTCATTCTTTTGCTTATTTGGTTTTGGTTTCTGGGCTTTGGCTTACTTATTTTACGGACGTCTTGAGACGTTTCGTAAACTTAAGTGCCAGTCACGTTCCGTACCCTGCGGGTCGTGACAAAGTTGGTATCAGAGCGTTAGGTTTTACCTTTTTGAGTGTAGGATGACCCTTGGTAGATGGAGTAAGTGACTTAAGTAGGGTAACGTAGCGTGTGTATGTCCGCGGCATACTTGCGATACGGTACTCCGCCTAAGTGACTTTAGGATATACTTGCTTGAAAATTCCTTCTTCAATTCCGTGTATCCTATGATCCTATTGCACTGTTCTTACTATCCGTTTTCCTGTAACAGCCACTATGCCGCCGAAGGCTACGAGGGCACAGAGGGCTGCCGCCCGAGACGAGATTCGAGCTGGCTCGTCCGAGACTAGGACTGAGCAGGGTGGTATGCCTACGCCGCAGGGACAGACCGATCCACCTTCCCCAGGCCGTATGGATAGGCTCGAGACTGGTATGGAGGAGTTGCGACAGATGATGGGGAGTATGCAGGAGCTACGTCAGATGGTAGGATCCCTAGTTGCAGCCAGTCGTACACCGAGGCCGGATGACGTACCTACTACGTCACAGACGACCATGATACCTGCTCCTACTACTACCACCGTGGCCATTCCGGTTTCGCTACAGGATTTCATGAGGCTGAGACCTCCAGTATTCACCGGCACCGAGGCAGTGGAGGACCCCCAGACGTTCCTTGACAGTTTAGCCAGGATCTGCCGTTCGCTGAGATGTTCGGATGATCGATGGGTAGAGCTTGCGAGTTTCCGACTAGAGGGTCTCGCACAGACATGGTGGGAGTCAGTCTTGAGAGGTCGAGCTGCAGGTCTACCGCCTATGACTTGGGTCGAGTTTACAGCGGTCTTTCTAGCTCGTTTCCTTCCAGAGAGCGTTCGTGACGCCAGAGCTCGTAGCTTCGAGGCCTTAGTCAAGACACCTGGGATGACGGTGTCTGAGTATGACATCCAGTTTACACAGTTATCCCGATATGCTCCGTATTTGGTGGATACCGAAGAGAAGATGGTGAAGAGGTTTGTACAGGGACTTGACGCCCAGCTATATCTTGCCATTGGCGCCCAGCACTACGACACTTATTCAGCTACTATGGATACGGCATTGCGGATGGAGGCACGCATATCACAGACTTCGGCCGTTTCTGGGCCGAAGAGGATTCGCATCGATGTACCGTCTCAGAGGCAGCGCGCCAGATTTTTTCCGAGAGATAGGCCTGGCAGAGGATTTGGACGGGGACAGTTATATGGTTCTTATCCCCAGGGACAGCAGCCGTCGCCAGGGTGTTTTGGGTGCGGGAGTCCGCACCATCTTGTCAGAGACTGTCCGACGAGACGACAGGGAGCAGCGACAATTCCGCATGTGACCCTACCACCATCACCACCCCCTCCTCAGAGAGCCCTACTTCCTACCACAGGCGATGCTCCATGCCAGTTAGGTGCACCCAGAGGCCGTGGACACGGCGGTCCTGTTCAGAGAGGACGAGGAGGAAGAGGCCGAGGTCGAGGTCAGCCCGCTATCGGTGGAGGACAGGCCCGAGTATTTGCTTTGACACCGCAGGATGCGGAGGCATCCAATGCCATTGTGACAGGTACCTTGCCAGTTTGTTCTTTTGACGCACGGGTATTATTTGACCCAGGTTCCACACATTCGTACGTCTCTACACACTTTGCACCGATGTTGGGCCGTGAGTCATCGTCGTTAGATCTTCCGCTTATTGTTGTTACTCCGGTAGGCGAGTCGTTTGTCGCTCGTTTGTATTTCGATTGTGTTCCGTTCGTATCGGGGAGAGGGATTCATCAGTTGATTTGATTCTCCTCGATATGTTGGACTTTGATGTGCTTCTGGGCATAGATTGGCTAGCCACTTGTTATGCTTCGGTGGACTGCCATGAGAAGGCAGTCAGATTTAGCTTTCCGGGAGAGCCAGTCCTTGTTATTCAGGGAGACTGCAGTGTCACCCTTCCCATCTTAATTTCGTCTCTTCGCGCTGGTCAGCTCTTGCGGAAGGGATGTCAAGGATTCTTAGCGTTTATTTGTGATACTCGAGCTGCAGAGGTTCCGTTGGACCGGGTCCCGGTTGTTTGTGAGTTCCCTGATGTTTTCCCTGATGAGCTACCTGGGCTACCGCCTGAGCGCGATGTTGAGTTCTGCATTGATTTGATTCCCGACTCGGGGCCTATTTCTATACCGCCTTATCGGATGGCCCCGGCAGAGCTTCGAGAGCTGAAGGATCAGTTGCAGGATTTGTTAGATAAGGGGCTTATTCGACCTAGTGTTTCTCCGTGGGGTGCTCCGGTCCTGTTTGTCAAGAAGAAGGATGGAAGTTTACGCTTATGTATCGACTACTGCCAGCTGAACAAAGTTACCGTTCGGAACAGATATCCGTTGCCATGCATTGATGATTTGTTCGACCAGCTCCAGGGCGCGGGTTACTTTTCGAGGATCGACTTACGATCCGGATACCACCAGCTGCGAGTTCGACAGGAGGATATACCGAGGACAGCTTTCCGCACGCGCTACGGCCACTATGAATTTTTGGTGATGTCGTTCGGACTCACCAACGCCCCAGCAGCATTCATGGTTTTGATGAACCGTACATTCAGGCCGTATCTTGACTTGTTCATCATCGTGTTTATCGACGATATCTTGGTGTATTCCCGGAGCAGAGAGGAGCACGAGCAGCACTTGCAGATTACGTTACAGACTCTGAGGGAGCACCAGCTGTTCGCAAAGTTCTCCAAGTGTGCATTCTGGCTGGACAGCGTCAGATTCTTGGGTCACGTGGTTACGAGAGACGGCATTTGTGTGGACCCGAAGAAGATTGAGGCTGTTCAGTAGTGGCCCCGACCTACATCGGTTACTGAGATCCGTAGTTTTCTAGGCCTGGCGGGCTACTACAGGCGTTTTGTTCAGGACTTCTCCCGTATAGCTGCACCTTTGACCGGTTTGACCCGGAAGGAAGTTCCTTTCGTTTGGACAGAGGAGTGCAAGCGCAGTTTTCAGCAGCTGCGGACATGTTTGACTACGGCGCCGGTATTATCTTTGCCTTCGGGATCAGGCGGATTTGTGGTCTACTGTGATGCTTCGTGAGTGGGATTAGGATGCGTATTGATGCAGCATGGCCGGGTGATCGCTTATGCTTCTCAGCAGCTGAAGAAGCATGAACAGAACTACCCCACTCACGATTTGGAGATGGCTGCAGTGGTCTTTGCACTGAAGATTTGGCAACATTACCTATACGGCGAGTCGTGTCAGATATTCACTGATCACAAGAGCTTAAAGTACATATTTCAGCAGCGAGACCTGAACCTCAGACAGCGTCGTTGGATAGAGTTGGTGAAAGACTACGACTGCGAGATCTTATATCACCCAGGCAAGGCGAATGTGGTGGCAGATGCGTTGAGTAGGAGGCCCAGGGTAGTCTATCCTATTTGCGCGCAGTGCAGAGGCAGTCGTCAGCAGATTGGCAGATGTTATGCGACAGCCGAGTTGAGTTCGAGTTCACTCAGACAGGGGGACAGCTCGCGCATGTTCGTGCACGCCCACAGTTGCTTGACCGTATATATGAGGCGCAGCGCAGTGACGACCGTTGCTCGGAGATCATGGCACAGATGGGTCAGGGCAGATTTTCCGCGTTCGTGATTGACGATCAGGGGATTTTACGCTATGGATCTAGACTGTGCGTACCAGATGCTGATGGATTAGGGCGCGACATTCTTGAGGAGGCACACCGATCAGTGTATAGTGTCCATCCCGGTTCCACTAAGATGTACCATGATATGAGAGAGACCTACTGGTGGGACGGGATGAAGAGGGACATTGCGGAGTTTGTATCGAGATGCCTGACTTGTCAGCAAGTCAAGGCCGAGCACCAGAGGCCCACAGGAGAGCTGCAGCCGTTACCCATTCCGGAGTGGAAATGGGAGCAAATTTCGATGGATTTCGTTGTGGGTCTACCCAGGACCAGTCGAGGGTATGACTCCATCTGGGTGATCGTAGATCGATTGACGAAAGCGGCTCACTTCCTGCCAGTGAAGACGACTTTCAGCTTCGCTCAGTATGCTCAGCTCTACATTGACGAGATCGTGCGACTACATGGCGTACCGACTTGTATCGTGTCAGATCGAGGCACTCAGTTTACCAGCCGACTATGGCAGAGACTCCAGGAGGCTTTGGGCACTCGTTTGAGCTTCAGCACAGCATTTCATCCGCAGACCGACGGACAGTCAGAGCGGACCATTCAGACTCTCGAGGACAAGCTCAGAGCGTGCGTTTTAGACTTCGGCGGTAGTTGGGATCGTCATTTACCTCTAGTGGAGTTCTCCTACAACAACAGCTTCCAGGATACTATTCAGATGGCACCTTTCGAGGCATTGTATGGGAGGAGATGCAGATCGCCCGTCTGTTGGACAGAGCTCGGCGAGAGCAGTATTTTGGGGCCGCAGCTTGTTGAGGAGACGACAGCGAAGATTCAGTTGATTCGAGACCGGATGAGGGCAGCTCAGAGCAGACAGAAATCCTATGCAGACAGGCGCCGTCGCAGATTGGAGTTCGCAGTTGGCGACCATGTTTTTCTGAAAGTCTCTCCGATGAAGGGCGTGATGCGTTTTGGGCAAAAGGGGAAGCTTAGCCCTAGATTCGTAGGTCCCTTCGAGATCCTCGAGAGTGTCGGCGCTGTTGCATATCGTTTGGCACTTCCACTCAGCTTTCCCGATGTTCACCCCGTCTTCCATGTTTCGATGCTCCGCAAGTACCTTCACGACCCTTCGCATGCTATTCAGCACCCGACAGTCCAACTAGAGCGCGACCTTTCTTTTGCAGAGCAGCCGGTGGCCATCCTGGATCGGCAGGTGAAGAAGTTGAGATCGAAGATTATACCAACCGTCAAGGTCCTTTGGCATAGCCCGAGCAGCGAGGAGGTTACCTGGGAGACCGAGGGCGAGATGAGGAAGAAATATCCCCATCTCTTTGAAGGTACGCGTAGTTATATTTTTAAATTCGGGGACCGAATTTCTTTAAGGGGGGAAGATTGTAGCACCTTGAAAATTCGTTTTGGTGTTTTCCTGAAAATCGGTGAAAATTCGGTATTTTTCCGAAAACCGTCTTTCTCGTTATTTTGCAGTTTAGGACTCATTATACCTAAAATGGATAGGTAATTGCTTGTTTTCAGTAGCTAATGAGTTACTTATGAAATTTTGGTCATTTAAAAAATTTTCCCTATTTTTCAATTTTTTTATATTATTTTAAGCCGGTAAGAAAATACATTAAATTAGCGATAAATACAAATTTAAATGGGCTAAAATTAAGCTTTAATATCATGTTAATTAAAATCTAGTTGTAACATAAATTTTTAGTAATTTATTTTAAGTTTTAACTAATTTTTATTATGGAAAACGAAATTTATTGAATTTAAGCTTAAACTTGCAATTTTGGACATGTAGGGGTCTTTTTGCAAAAAAATTTTTGTGCACTCTCACACACACATCCTCACATCTCCTTGGCTGTCCCAAACTGCAGAAAATTCCCCCTCTCTCTTTTGTTTTAAAATTATTTTGTTAGGGATGATTTGAGTTATCCCCTCTCCCTCATTTCTGGCCGAATTCCAGCAGCCCCCCTTCATCTCCTTGTTCTTTTCATTTTCTTCAAAAAATTCATTAAGTTGCTTCAAAAATTCCAAATTTAAACCTCACAAAATAACCCCATTTTCATCCCCTTTCTCTTTAACCTCTCTTGCTTGGAATCATGGTGCTATGAGGCCATCATTGAGGCAAATTCTTCTTGCTAGATCTATAAAAATTTGAGGTATAATTTCTACTCTTTTAAGTTAATATGGTTAGAATTCTTTAATCTAGTTGTTTAGTGTTAATTTAGTGCTATTTTCATTCTAGTATTGTTTAAAGTTAATGGTTGAGTTAACTAGGGTTTCTTGAAACCATTATTTAGTTAATTAAAGCTAATTAGCTATCTAGTTGTTTGCTAATCTAGGTTAATGAGGTTACTTTATTTGTATGGGCTTCAAATTAGTGTTAATTTGGTATTGTCATGTTTAGTTTTGGATTGAAATTGCTAATTATGAAAATCAAGAAAGGTTTTGTTTATGGAAATTAGGTTTTTAAGCATAGTTAATGGTTTAAAATTAGTGTAATGGCTAGCTAGTGGGTTAGTTTGGATTGTTGTGTTGGATTGTGTTAACTTTGTCGCTAATTGTCGATGTTTGCACCAAATTTGCAAACTTCTAGCTTACTAGGTTTTTATTATATTATTGTGGCGAATTAATTGCGATATATAGATTATATTGTTGGCTTATCCTATGAAATTTAGGATGCGTGAGTGCGTATTTTTGAGTAATCGGGTTTTAGTTTTGCCGGGCGACCAAATCGGCGATTTTTGCAGTTTTTGCGATTCTCGCGTGTGTTCCGCGCACCTTGTGTACGTTGTACCTAGCTTTTGAACGTTAGTATTTTCGTTTGGATTTTGCGTCATTCTTGATATGTAACCTTATGTTTGGTATTGATGTAAATTCCAGGTTCGGTCGCGGAGACGTCAGACGCGGCACGAAAGGGGAAAGCGGTGATTGGACATGACTAGCTAGGGATTCCGGTGAGTAGATGTAACATCTACGGGGGACTATCGTTGGATGGCGCAAGCCGCCCGATAGTTTTAGTAACTTAAAAGATTCTTAGTGATGTTAGTAATTAGGGGTGTAATACTTGTATGATTATTTGCCACATTCATGCCCTATATTGACATAAATATACGAAACCATTTTATAGGACACCTGCACCATTGCCAGGGTTTTTATATGCAGCACGAGCACTATTCATGCTTACACACACACCCTGGTAATTGCCATGCCACCACACTAGATAACCTTTAAATTGAAACCTTTTACTATAATTGATACTTAAACTCGCGCTATTTCTTTAATTCCTTAAAATGAAATCGTAGGATTGCTATTCATGTGCATGTACTTCATCATATTATTTGTTCATGCTTAGTCTATTAATCACGCATCGCAACTTGATTATTGATATCATATGCATTCATTATCATTGACATATGCACTTATGAGGATTTCTTGAGATTTTATGATATTTCTGGATTTCGGGGGAAAGCCGCAAAATTTCTAAACTTATTATGTTTTTAAAATATGTAGTTGCGGTTTTCTAGTGATGTAAAGTGTCGTCCACCATGAGTTTGCTGTGGTTTTCGAGATCCGTGTCGAGGAGTGGAGGAACCGTCACGGGTACATGGTGGGCCCGGTATGGTACCCCGGGGCAAGATGAATGTGGTGTTGACGTTGAGCCTGGCAGGGGACAGATTACCTACCGGTGACTGTTTGGCACGGCGGATATCCAGAGGATACCGACCGTGGCCGTGAGATGATGAGATTTTGATATTGAGCTGGGTCAGCTGGATGGCTGAGGCCAGAGATACTATGACATGGATATATGAGATTTGTGATAGTTTTGAGGTGTCGTTGCTGGACACAGGTTCTTGTTGATTCTATTGGTATTGTGCTGGTATTTCAAAAGAGATTCCAAAAGGAAGAACATGATTCTTATACTTACACATTCAGATCATGAGTTGATTCGCATTGCATTCATACCTGCTAGTATATTCATATTGCACACATACCTGCTATTATGTCCTGCCTTACCTGTATTTTAGATGCTAGGATGCTTGTGTGCATGCATACGATAGCCTGTGTAGATGTTATTTATTACTCACGAGTTGGCAACTCACCCCCGTTGTGCCATAGCCTTTTGCAGGTCCGCTCCGTCAGTGCAGTAGCGGCGGGCGCTCTTGTTTCTTTTGCCTGGACTTGAGGTTTTGCTCTTAGGTGGGTTATATCATTATTTTTGTACCACCTTGTATATTCTTGTATCTAGTGTACTCCATCTACTGTATCTACCAGTATTATTGTATATTGACCTAGAGATGAGACTGTGAGGTTTGTGGACTTTTATGCTGTATTTTAGGGTCGAGCTCACTTGAGTCGACATGCTGTTTTTCCTATGCTTCATTATGATTATTTCGCATGTTGTTGCTTTATATTGCGTGGGATTTGTGACCGCCTTGTGGCGAAGAGTTAGCTCCCGCTTGGGATGCCTTATTTGTTGGATTTATATATATTCTTGTTGTACCCATTTTGGGGGCCAGTATTTACAAAGGAGACTCTGCCGAAATTTTCGGAAAAATTTGTATTGTTTTTGAAAAGGGTTTTACATGACTTATTTGATAAACTCGTTTTCAATTGATTGGTTTTCCTTCATTCTTTTGCTTATTTGGTTTTGGTTTCTGGGCTTTGGCTTACTTATTTTACGGACGTCTTGAGACGTTTCGTAAACTTAAGTGCTAGTCACGTTCCGTACCCTGCGTGTCGTGACACCCGTCTTACGCGAAAATCTTAAAGGACTTGTGCACGAAAAAGAGGAAATCTCAGGTACCCAAGAAAGTTTTCTTGGCTAGTGCTGTGAGTGATGCCCTTACCCAATCTTTACCACAAAAACGGAAGGACCCTGGCTGTCCTACGATTTCAATTACTATTGGGGATAAGAACATCAACCGCGCAATATTAGATCTTGGTGCCAGTGTTAACCTGCTTCCATATTCAGTATACGAGCAATTAGGCGTCGGAGAGTTGAAACCCACGCACTGCACTCTCCAAATGGCCGACCGATCGATCACCCACCCTAGGGGTGAGCTAGAGGATGTGTTGATAAGAGTCGAGGACTTCATATTCCCCGTTGACTTCATTGTATTAGATACACAGCCTGTAGCTAACCCCCGGAATCAGATTCCGGTGATACTCGGTCGACCATTTCTCGCAACCTCAAATGCTGTGATCAATTGTCGTAATGGTTCGATGAACCTCTCTTCTGGAAATATGACGATTGAACTCAACATTTTTAGGTTAGGGAATCAGCCCGCCGAACCTAATGCTCATATACTGGATGTCTGCTCGATCCAGGAGATCGCCCCAGAAGAGTGTGAATTCGAGGAGTTTCTGTTTGATCACGATAATCTCGACGCCACTAGTGCGTTTCTCTTCGGACCTGCTGCTGTTTCTACGCCCGACAACGACTACGAGTGTTTCACGTTCACGAACGATCTTAGCCGCGCACAACCCGAGTTTGAATCCTTCGACTTTCCGGATGAGTTACCTGAACCATCCAACTCGGTTGCTTACACTCGCTTTGAACCTTTGCTGGAGTCCTTTGAGTTCGAGACCTTTGCACCAGTCTTGCCTTCCATCGTTTCACCTCCAACGCTCGAACTCAAGCCGTTGCCGTCCCACCTTTAGTATGCTTACTTAGGTAAGAACGAGACCCTCCCTGTCATCATCTCGGCTTCTCTAGCTCCCGAGCAAGAGAAAGCCCTTCTCGCGGTCTTGCACAGCAACTGGCAAGCTTTTGGCTGGTCCATGGCGGACATCAAGGGGATTAGTCCCCTGATCGTTGAGCATCACATTCATCTGATGGATGATGCCAAACCAGCCCGGGATCCACAAAGACGTCTTAATCCAGTCATGAAGGAGGCTGTGAAGAAGGAGATCGTCAAATTTCTAGATAGTGGTATCATTTACCCTATCTCTGATAGCCAGTGGGTTAGCCCCATTCATGTTGTCCCCAAGAAGTCGGGCATCACGGTCATCACTAACGAGGCGAACGAGTTAATCCCTACTCGCACCCAAACTGGGTGGCGAGTATGCATTGATTACAGAAAACTCAACGCCGCAACGCGGAAAGACCACTTTCCGCTACCTTTCATTGACCAGATGCTTGAACGATTGGCCGGACACGAGTACTACTGCTTTCTTGATGGCTACTCCGGCTATAATCAAATTCCCATCGCCGAAAAAGACCAGGCCAAGACCACTTTCACTTGTCCTTTCGGCATGTTTGCATATCGTCGCATGCCCTTTGGGTTATGCAATGCGCCCGCTACCTTCCAGCGGTGTATGGTGGGTATTTTCTCAGACATGGTGGAAAAATTTCTGGAGATTTTCATGGATGACTTCTCCATCTTCGGCGATTCCTTCAACGAGTGTTTGCTGCATCTTGACGCTGTCCTTACCCGATGTAAGGACAATAATCTCACTTTGAACTGGGAGAAATGCCACTTCATGGTGCGCGAAGGTATTGTCTTAGGACATATCATCTCGTAAAATGGCATAGAGGTTGACAAAGCAAAGATTGAGGTCATTTCCAATCTGCCTCCTCCCCGATGCGTCAGAGATATCCGAGCCTTCCTTGGCCATGCCGGTTTCTATAGACGGTTTATCAAGGACTTTAGCAAGATTGCTAGGCCCTTGACTCTTTTGCTGGCCAAGGACACGCCTTTCGACTTCAACTCGAGCTGTGTGACTGCATTCGAGTCACTGAAACGCTCACTCACTTCTGCTCCCGTTCTTTCTTCACCTGACTGGACGCACCCATTCGAGATTATGTGCGATGCATCCGACTTTGCCATCGGTGCTGTCCTTGGACAGCACATCAACAAGATGCCGCACGTAATCTATTACGCGAGCCGAACCCTGAACGACGCCCAACTCAATTATACAACAACTGAGAAGGAATTCTTGGCTGTTGTATTTGCTTTAGAAAAGTTCAGGCCCTACCTCATCGGCTCTCCAGTCATTGTCTACACGGACCATTCAGCTCTGCGCCATCTTTTTGCGAAGAAAGATGCAAAATCTCGGTTAATACGTTGGATCCTCTTGCTTCAAGAGTTTGACCTTGTCATTAAGGACAAACGAGGATGTGAAAACGTAGTTGCCGACCATCTCTCACGACTTCCTTCTTCGCCTTTGCTTCCAATCCCGATCAACGACGTTTTCCCGGATGAACAGCTCTTGACAGTATCGTGCGAACCCTGGTTCGCAGATATTGTGAACTATTTGGCCACGGGATTACTACCGACTGAATGGTCGAGTCAGGACAGACTTCGTTTCTTATCCCAAGTAAAACACTTTTACTGGGACGAACTTTACTTGTTCAAGTACTGTCCCGACCAGATTATTCGTCGGTGTGTCCCTGATGAGGAATTCAAGAGTGTGCTGTCGTTTTGCCACGATCAAGCGTGTGGCGGGCATTTTGGGCCCAGAAAGACAGCTGAAAAGATCTTGCAATGTGGTTTCTACTGGCCACAACTTTTCAAAGACGCTCACGACTATTGCAAGACTTGCTCCCGGTGCCAACACATGTGCCGGATATCCCGGAGAAATGAGATGCCTCTCCAACCGATCTTGGTTGTGGAGATTTTCGATGTTTGGGGGATAGATGTCATGGGGCCGTTTCCCGGCTCTTTTGGGAACTTGTACATCCTTCTAGCTGTTGATTACGTCTCTAAATGGGTCGAGGCTGTGCCCAGCCGGACTAACGACAACAAGGTTGTCGTTAGGTTCCTTAAAGAAAACATTTTCTCCCGGTTTGGGCACCCCCGAGCGATCATTAGCGACAATGGAAGTCATTTCTGCAATAGGACTTTCGAGGCCTTGATGCGGAAATACTCCATTAATCATAAGCTCTCTACGCCCTACCACCCCCAAACCTGCGGGCAGGCCGAAGTTTCAAATCGGCAAATCAAGCAGATACTGGAGAAGACGGTTTCCAAGAACCGTAAGGATTGGTCTCTGAAACTCACTGATGCCATTTGGGCATTTAGAACCGCTTATAAGACTGACCTTGGCATGTCTCCCTATCGGCTTGTGTACGGAAAAGCCTGCCACCTTCCTGTCGAAATAGAGCATCGCGCATTTTGGGCGATAAAGGAGCTGAATCTGTCTCTTGAAGATGCGGGCAGCCATCGGAAGCTGCAGTTGAACGAACTAAACGAGCTTAGGAATGAGGCTTACGATAACGCGATTGTCGTTAAGAATCGAACGAAGGTGTTTCACGATAAACACCTTTTGCGCAAAACCTTCGTACCTGGTCAGCAGGTATTGCTTTACGACACCCGACTTCACTTCCATCCAGGAAAGCTCAGATCTCGCTGGAAAGGGCCGTATTTTGTGCGGAATGTGTATCCACAGGGCGCCGTGGATCTGGAAAATCCAAAGGACGGTTCACTTTTCAAAGTAAATGGACACCGATGCAAACCGTACCTTAGCGCCGAACCAACAGAGGAGCTCCTGTTCTTACAGGAGCCGGTTTACCCTGAATGATCTTCCTCTGCTTACCTCCAAACTTCGGTTATCCAGCCAAGAACAGTGGACACTGTTCCAAATAAGTTTGGGGGTATGTACAAACCATTTTGTATATATTTGTGTATATTCTTTTTCTTTTCTTTAAAAACAAAAACAAATAAAAATTTGTGTATCGCTAACCGACAATTTTGACCCTTCAAATGTTCTCTTCATGCAACGACAGTGAGGACACTGTCCAGTTTAAGTTTGGGGGTACGCTCGGTACGCATTTCTTACCTTCGCATTCATATGTATATTTTGCATCTGCATATTAATATCCATAAAATCCATAAAAATTTGAAATATAAAAACTTTTTTGTCAAGTTAGCTTGTGGAAGAACTCTGATTCAACATTCGACGGTTTTTGTTTGAAAAAATAGGAATAATTAAATCTTATGTTTGGATTTTGAAAACCTGAAAGATAACTCTCCTTTGAAGTTAACTATAGCTGATATACGTCTTTACATCACACTACACGTGTCGTAAAATTTTGGGAATTAGACGACAAGTCTTTCATGTTTAAACTTTTAAACAGATAAATGATTTTCTGAGGATCAAATAGGTTTGTTCTGAAATAAGTAATGTCAAGAATAGTTTATGAAGTAAAGCGAATATGAAGGAATGTTATTGATGCCGTAATTGGAGCTAAGTCTGAAAAATAACCCATCGGAAACTTGATTGGAATGATTACACACCAAACCCACTAAACACATCTTTTATCCAAAAAATAATTGAACTGCCGGTTATATTTCCGTTCGTATTAAATCATCTGATTTTCACGCCAAACAGTCTTTTGTTTTTGGACCTAGGTAACTTGAGTAATTAAGTCCGCTGGGGTGTTTCTACACCTAATGCCCTAAAACCAACTGGTTTGGGTGCATTGGCCCAAAGCTCGCTAAGAAGCCTAGAAAGTCCAGTTTTAAAACAAAGTCAAGCAAGTGTTCTCTCCGAGTTAAAATTCCTAACGGTTCTTTGTGTGAGAATAATCTTGATAAAAGACAGGCTTTTATAAAAATTTTAGCGGAGATATGAAGGTTTTATTCTATGATAAAGACTATTGCACGTTCACAGAGGTGTGTATGAAATGAAAACAAGAAAAAGGTGGAGTGAAAAATACGACTTAGTTTCCTGTTATGGAAGATAAAAATTCTGAAGTTGAAACCTTACTGGAAAACGAAACTTGAAAAATGCTTAACTCTTTATAAAACTTATGTGATCGTTTTTAAATTGTTATCTGAGCTTTATTGTGCGACATGATGACTTTATTCGACCTTTCGGGAACTTAACGACACTATTTGCACTGCACGTAAAGACATATAAAATCTGAAGTTAAATAAGAAGCGAGGTGTGAAAAATAAAGGTTCGATGGTCTAGACTTAGGATTATAGAATTGTTATTTTCTGAAACAAAACTGTAGGGTTTGAATCTTAGTTATTTTACGAAACCAACTTGACCGAATTTTATGGGTAGTATCCGCTGAAAACCCTCAGGAGACAACACTCCTCCTACTAGGGACACCTAGAGGTTTAACGGCTTGTTGCACATGCTCAGTGCAATCGCGTTCCCTGCGAAAGTGAGGTTAGGAAATTTTTTGTGAATAAATGGGCTTTGCTCGGGACGAGAAAATGATAAGTTTGGGGGTATTTGTTCATATCAGATTTTTGCATTTTTATACCGCCCAATTTTTATCACATTGCATATCGGTAGATACTCTTGAGCCGTGTTTGCTAGTCAATTGCAGGTTACAGGTTCTCGGTTCTAAAACGGTGAAATTCATGGAAAACACGACAAAATCCGGGTTCCTGCCAACCATAGATAAAACACGGTCTCCGCTCTTCATCCGTATGTTGCCAGATACCAGTTTAGGAAGACAAAGTGTCAAATCAATGTCATTCTCATGCACAAGGCTCAATGGTAGCACAAGATCCAAGAGATCTACGCGGAGCTCGAGGCAATCATGCCAAATCTTGACAAAAAGTCCACCTTTCCCTCAACAGAAATTCTGGAAAATTCGTGAAGAAATTATGAAAAAATACAGATACCAGAATAAAGGGCACAGAGGACCAGGGAACCACAACAAATTGGGGGGCCCAACTCAACTAAACGGCCGCGGATCCGCGGCCAAAGAGGGGTCTAGGCCGCGGATCCGCGGCCGTTTAGGCGCCAAGTCTGCAGAGCTTTTGGGGGCAGTTTGGTATTTTCATCATGGTTCTGGTGGTTGCCCTAGGTTTTCATTTTTTGGCCTATAAATAGCCCAGAACTTTGTGAAGGAAAGGGTCCATTTTTCTTGTATTTTCATTTTGCTAAGTTTAGTGTGTTTCTTCTTCCTCTTCTCACCTCTTCTCCATTGAAACTTGTAGTGAGCTTATGAGTGAAGAGTGATGAATAAAGAAGAACCATTTATTATCATGCTTGTCTCTTTATCTTGTTAATTGTTGTAATTTTAATTTGTTAAGTAGTTGTTGTTATTTTCTTGTTGTTTCTTTCTTCTCTCTTTTTCTTTATCCTTAACACGACAATGATGCTTACGCTCGATCCTCGCCAAGGTGAGGTCGCAAATAGCTAGTCGTATTCTTCTAATCTCCTTCTTTCTATCTTCCTCTTTTGTTTTGTTTTGTTTTTCCGTATCATGAAGAGTGAGTAGTTCATACTTGTTAGGGTAGGATAAGGGAAGTTTGAGAGAAGGAAATCTCTCTTACTCTTTCCTTGCCCAACAGCTTAAATCGACTCCCGTTAATTGAACCACAATCCGCTCCTTACGGCACCCTATCCTACATGATAGCGGTGATTCCGTAGTGAGACCGGTTGTGGTTGAATTAACCGGAGGTTATGGCTAAGAGCCAAGAACGGACGGACAAGCACCAAAATGAAGGACTTATGCGTTGGAAAGCCTAGCTTATACTCGCAAGTTCCTTCCTAGTCGTGCTAATCCCCGTTATTGCCGATTACCGTAACACCGATATTAAGAGGGGCAACGAAAGATGTGGAGACTCCTAACTCAATCTAACCTAATCCTAACCCTAACAAGCTCTCTTTAAAACATCAACTTAACACTTAGATAATCACAAACAAAATCTGAAAAACCGGACTTAACTCATTAAAGCACATAGAAAAAGACTCCCATCTCCCTGCGGACGACCCGTACTCAACCGGCTAGCTACAAGCGAAACCGTCTTGATTGCGGTATTTAAACTAGAACTTGAACACGCAGAACCTCTATCAATCAGTGGGCCCGGTACGGTACCCCGGGGCGAGAAGGCCGTGTTGTTGACGTTGAGCCTGGCAAGGGAGCACTACCGACCGGTGAAATTACCCGACGCGTCGGATATCCGGAGGATACCGTCGGGGTCTTGAGATGGATAGTAGGGGCCGGTCTGGACTGACTGCGCCCTAGATATTGAGATTGAGACATTGAGATTTCGAGATATTGAGGTACTGAGATTTGATGATACGGGCCAGTTCGGATAGCCGGAGCCTGAGGTTTTGAGACATTGAGATTTATGTTTTGTGTCGATGCTAGACACTGTTGATGATGATTTCATTTATGATACCTCATTTTAAAAATACAAAGGAAATCTCACTAATTTATGAAAACAGTTTCTTCATTTACATGTATTCTGTTTTCATGCATTCATACCTCATTCATATGATATATTGCTACTTGAGGCACTGACACGGGCACATGAGATCACACTCGGGTTAGATATTACCCTAGCCATTGTTATAGGCTGCATGTTATATATATATATATTTGAGGATATATTATGATCATTGATCTAGGATTGCGTTATTTATGCGATTTCTGTGCGTAGATGTTTTTCTACTCACGAGTTGGCAACTCACCCCCGTTGTGCCACAGTTCTTGCTGGTTTCGCCGTACAGGTTCCATTACGGCTTTGCTGGCACTATTTCCATTTCCGGGTGACTTGCTAGTAGGTGGGTTTATTTGTATCGTACCCATCATTACATCTTGTATATTATTATTCAGTTGTATCTAGAAGTTCCATCAACCAAACATGTATTTATTTTTGAGATAGAGACCAGTGATGTTATTCGTTCGACCTTAGAGTCGCGCGTTTTTTTTCTTATTGTTTTGAGTTTCCTTTTGAGTTTTTGATCCTCGCCGTTGGCGTTGTATATTGTATTGCTTGTGTGGTTGTGACCGTCGATTGACGAAGAGCTAGCTCCCGCTTGGGGATGCCTTTTATTGATTTCGTATACTATTCATGTTGTATCCCGTTTGGGGGCCAGTATTTACAAAGGAGACTCTGCCGAAATTTTTAGGAAATATTTGATATTTTTAAAAACGCATAATTCGGCTTATGCTATTAAAACAACTTGTTTTAAATTGGTTTTCCTTCACTCTACTACTTTTCTTGGTTTGGATTTCTGGGTTTTCGGCTTACTTAGATTACGTACGCCTCGAGACGTTCGTAGTTTAAGTGCCGGTCATGTTCCGTACTTTCGGGACGTGACAACACTGTATATTCATACCAGTGCACACATATATTGATATCTTCATACTTGCGCACATGTACACTGTATATTCATACCAGTGCACACATATATTGATATCTTCATACTTGCGCACATGCAAACTGTATATTCATAGTAGTGCTACACTTATATTCGCGTATATATCCATTTGCACATCCATACCAACATACATACATATGTTACATAAATGGATGATATTGATTCGATTTCAAGAAAATAGGGACCGCATGAGATATTTTCAAAAATTGGATTCTTTTAAAAGAGCGGTTTTCCCTTTTTACTTTTAGTGTCATACGACACCTTGCATGGATTTACGCATTGAGTTTTGGATTCATATGATTTCTGGATTTGAGAACCGAGGTAATTCTTTTAAGAAATTACGCACTGTTTTAAAAACCCGGTTCTTTTTGATATGATATTTCAGTGCGTCCCCCATGAGTTTTCTCGGTTCCAGAGAGCTTGTGTGAGTATACCCGATTCGAGGAGTGGTAGGCACCGATTGTGGCTACATGGTGGACCCGGTATGGTACCCCGGGGCAAGAAGACTCGTATTGTTAGACGGTGAGCCCAGCGGAGGGACTACTACCTACCGGTGATTGGTTAGATCTGGTGGTTATCCGGAGGATGCTGACCAGAGTCGATAGATGGATACGGGACGACACGTACTGCTAGGGCCGAGGGCCGATGCCGAAGACGGTGCCCGATACTTGAGGATTTGCGTGTCGATACTTGACGCGATGATTTGTGATATTTTCGAGTGCCGATGCTAGGCATTCACGATTCCATGAGCTGTACAGGATTTGAGGGCCGATCAGAGTGATGGCGCCTATGTTTTATTGGGATTTGGGCGCATTGATAGACACCGGTTATTCTTCCACGTTGACATTCCGTGTAGATGATATTTATTCCTATGCTAGCATTCATTATTTTGCATCTCATCCTGTAGCTATAGTACCTGATATAGTACTTTTGCATGATTATTGCATACCCTGCTCATCATATATAGATGCTATTAGATTTCACCTGTCATGCACGATTATTGCATACCCTGCTTATCATATAGAGATGTTATTAGATCGCACTTGTTGCATGATTATTGCTCATATAGCTCATCACATAGATGTTATCTGTTGGCATAGGTTAGAGTATCGCAGCACGTGCATACTCGCGATTACCTTTATATGTTATCTACTATTCACAAGTTGGCAACTCACCCCCGTTGTGCCACAGTGTTTGCAGGTTGCCCCTCAGAGTAGTCGCGGCAGGCTGCTTTCTTGCATCTTTTGATACAGATACCACTGTAGTTGGCGTGTTAGCACTTTTGCTGGTAGGTGGGTTTTTGTGCGGTATCTGTTTATTTTCCACTTGTATACACTGTTGTATCTAGTACTCTCCATCTACTTTTCATGTATTGACTTAGAGACCAGTTGTGAGGACGATGTATATTATTTTGCACTCTGGTGTCGAGCTCGTTGTGAGTCGACTTTATTATGCAGCTATGTCTTTCATAATATTTGTTTTCACTTATACTGCTCATTTCTTCGCTTCGGCGTCGTATATTATCATTGTGGTGATCGTTCCGCCATTCGGTGTGATTGCTCCCGTTTGGGATGCCTTATTCTTATTGTATATTATTTTACTCATATTTTGCCTTGTACCCGATTTCGGGGTTAGTTTTTACAAAGGAAATGCTGCCAAAAATTTTAAGAAAATAACTTGAACTTTAAAGAATTTTTCTAAATTACTTAAGGTTTTCTAAACGTTTTAACAAATGTTTCTATTAAATGTTTTAAACACTCAATAATTTTACTGTTTTTGATTTCTGGTTTCGTCTTACTTAGTCGCGTTACGCCTGTAGACGTTATGTGGTTAAGTGCCGGTCACGGGCCAAACTTTGGGTCGTGACACTTCTGTAGAGTGATGAAGATACCGAGTTCTTAATGTCGAGTTCGTGTGAGAGACTCCAGATTGACTGTAGCCGAGAACATTTGCAGTACGCAGATAGCAAGACATGACGTCGAAGTGGACAATAATAAAGATGAGTGGAACAAGAGTTTCGTGCGAGATGTTGACGAGCTGTTGTTACTCCCCGCTGAGATTAGAGATCTGATATGTATACAGAGGCGTTAGGATACGGCCAGTTCCCGAGAAAATGTTGTGCTGAGAACGCAGATGTCCAGAAAACGATAAAAGATTATGCAAGAGTACCAGCCTCCGTACAGTTCGGCATAGGCGAGATCGGAAAAGACCTTGAGCAAGTGCCTTCCAGGACACTGCTGCGATAAGAGTTGCACCTAGGATCAGATGTGTCACGTGTATTCAGAGAGCCAGAGGCCGACGCCAGTAACGTGCTGCTTTACGTGTGGTCATGCTAATTGGTCGACAGATGACCATAGGAGTGCCAGAGCGGAAACGTTTCCGTTAGCACACCTGACTGGGCCGACGAGCGGATGGATTGCGAGATTGGTAATCCACAGAGAAAATGAGGACCCAGAGACAGAGGACGCCAGACCGTGAGCAGGAGGCAAGCGGATGTTCTTGCTCCGCCAGTTTTGGGCGCACCGACATATTTTTCGACATTATAGGAGGTGCACCTTAATGTCATTTGTTGCAATTTATGTTTTGTGATCCGAGTATCACACTTTTATCGCTTGGATTGAGTTTCGATGATTGGGTTTCGTGATTTATGGGTTCGTGCACCATAGCTGCACCTATTGGATAATTCTTTTGTGCACAGTTATTGCACTTGATTTATGTTTATACATCGCTACATCAGTTTGCGATTTGTGCATATCTATTGCACTTGATATTGATTTTGTGCCTTGGCTGCATGTACTTATGATTATGGATTTCGATACTATCGATTTGATTTTGTGCATGTGATACGCGATCGATTTGGTTTTTGCACTCGATATAGCTTATATGTGCTTGCAGTGCATTGGGATGGATTCTGTGCACATAATTGCACACGCATATGAATTTTATACACCTTGGTACACTCGGTGTTGTTTTTATACGCATTTGAGTTATGGATGAGTTTCCGTGCACTTGTTGCACCAGATTTATATCTTTGAGCATTTGTTTCACCAGATTTGTGTTTTTGTGCGCGTTTGCACTTGACGTTCATTTTCGTGTATGCTACTGTACTAGATGTTTTATACGGACCTGACGCGCTTGGGTTGGATTTTTTTGCATATTAGGTGTTTCTCCAATTAGAGCAAAGCTCTGTTCAAATTCCAAGATTTGAAATGAAGCGACGCTTTATGAAGAGCACCAGCAGTGAATGCGCTAGCATTAAGAGTTAAAGACTCTGAAACGGCGCTCACGTGCAAAGCACGAGAGCGCTAAGCGCCAAGTGCGCTAACCGCCAAGAGCGCTTCATTACTTGCACCTGGTTATAACAAGTTAAGTTATGTAGTGCATAAGCTCCTGACAAAGGAATAACAAAGAATTAAAAATAAGAGGAGCACTTGGCAGATAATAAAATACTTAATTAGACATTTTTATTACAGTATAAACAGATCACCAAACATGGGATCAAAAGGACAGGGGTTTGCAAAGCTAAGAATGAGATTATTTAGTTCCCTCTCTATCTTCTCCACCATGTCAAAACGGTGATCTTCTCGAGGAGTAGCCACCCATCGATCAGCGCCGCTCTCACCAGAGAAAGTGGAGTTAACGACCCGATGAGCCCGTATCTGGCTCAGCAAATGGATAGAGCAATCCCTCAGGGCTTTAGTGATCAAATGCGCCTTGAAGAAGCACTCGACCTTGTCTTCAGCGGCATCGAGCATTGCTGAGGTCATCTCTGCTGGAGGAGGGGGAATATCAGCAAGCACGGACATAAGGATCATCCGAAGCGAAATAGAGTATGGAGGGATAGGAGACCCTACACGAGTCAAGAGCTCGTACAGCGCTGCATCGCATTGGTCATCCGTAAGAGCATAATCCACCAAGCGCGCAGCAAAGCGAGGAACAATGTCCTGGATAGGCACTTCCCATGGTTGTTGACGAGCATGTGGGCGGTTACAAGCCATAGTTGAGAGGGTTCTTTAGAGGCGAGAAAAGAAAGAAGCTTTGCTTCAGATTATAAAGACTAGGCATGGAAAATTTTATGCATAGTAGAGCTATTTCCAAGACCTGGGAAATAAAATTTTTGGGGAATACTGTAGGGTTACTAGGCACTCTAATGAAGCTCTACAAGGCATCGACAATGCCGGATTAAAATTTTTAGGTGCCTAACAACCCGAAGCAGGATCGTTAACTAGAGATTATGCGAAAAAATAGCAAGTAAACAACTTTACTCTAAAGGAAAGGGATTACAACCTTTGTAGATCCTGTCCTTCACTTCAATAGCTCCGTGTGGATGTCCCCTTCGCTGCGATCATCGGGATCCCGGACTCTTGGACGGCTCCATGAGAAATTGCAACGGAATCGCTTGAAGTCTTCGATGCCGAAGATGATCTACGTCGAGGGAATACGGACACAAGCTTCTACTTCACTAATCAAAGAATTAGTGAAGCAAACACCCTAAACTAAAGTGCTAGTCTAGTAGAGAATGGTGAGATAGGAAATGGGTACACTTTAGAATTTCATTTCTCACTTTGTATCTCTCTCTTTTTCAAACCCTAGAATAAAAACTCAAGGAAGAAGAAGATGAGCTCAAAAATCAATATGAAAGGATAATGATCAAGAGAGAGAATTAACCATGGTGAGTAAGTATCATATACTAACTCATGTAGAGACATTACCATAGGTTAATTATAATGGTTAGGTTTACAAATATCATAAGGAAAACAAAACTAGTAGAAAAAGTCAATGCAAGAAAAAGCTTCATGAAGCTTCATGCAAATGAGCATATTTTCCACTTGTTTTAGAATTACTTTAGATATTAAATCCCAACCAATATAATTAGTATGGTGTATGTCTCATACACCCATGTAGTGTGTATCAACAACCATGATACAACTTTGTACACAAATGAATATATATCACATATAAATTAACTTGTGCATAAGTGAGAAAAACAAATTCTTAAAGTGAACCAATGTTAGTTAATGTAAATTAGTATATCATATATACAATCATACACTAAATTATTAAATCAACTCTTGACTTAATAATCCGGTTATATTGCATACAACCGACTAACATCCAATGTATCGACTTATCGAATCAACCCTTGATTCGATAACTAGGTTATATCGCATACAACCATTCGACAAACATCGCGAGAATAGAATACAGTATCACATACTCGTATCATTCTCGGTCCTGCACATATCACATATGCGCTCCTATCTCGTTTTGCCTGAGCCAGTAGAGCCTCTATGTAGGACTCTAAAGACTCGTCAATACGCCGGCAGTAGGTGATGATCATATCAAACACCCACAAGCCGTCAGCGGTACTAGCTGGATGTAACGGCTACCCGGGTATTGAGCGATCAGAAGATCAGCAAGCAAGACCGCTCTAACTCCTGCAAAAAGCCTGACAGTGACACTACCGTACAGTCCGGTCTCCTCATCTGATATGTCGCATATCAAGTCCAGGGGTGGTAAACGTCAGACCCCAATAACCGATAAGTCATGCCGACGAGAGGCTCATAACGGGTCGAGAAACTACTGGTAACACTTACCAGTAAATCTCTAAACCGGTCCTGGCCAGGGACTTCCCTGTTATGGCCAATCGACCATAGCGCAACATCAACCCCCAATACCGGGAGAGATGAAACCCCTCCTATCGCTCATTGCCTCAATATGACTCGGGACTGTACCTAAAAACCATCGGTTTGCACACCCTCTTGGACGTGGTAAGGTGGAAATTAAAGCACAGTGGGAATCACACAAGACTCTATGACGATCTCGGGTCTACAGACTAACCTGTACCAGTGTCACTAGAGAACTGCCATCTGACGTAAGGTATAATACCATCCGGGAGTTCTCGGCGAGTCCGTCCAGTGTACCCAGTCTCCACTGAGCACCCGTATATCATCTCTGATGTCAAACACCAATGGATATGGGATCATCCATCGCACATCTGTATGGGTCGAGAAGGTATACGCTAGTCTACTCTGGTATATCGATGCCCCGTCTCGATATACCCACGACTAGGGACCTTGAAGGATGTACTTATGGACTACCATGTCCCCACTATTATGATTCGCATCACAGTCCAAGTAGTCAAGTACACATCGTAAGGGCTTTACCAACATGTAACAGAGAGACAATCAGTATACACGTTAAGGTAAAGAGTAACCGGATAGCATACTATCATGTCGAGCAAGAAAGTCCTCCCTATATATGTCCAAGCATCCACTACAATATACAACACATGTATAGTGATGGCCTCTAGGGCATACATATAACTAACAATCTCCCACTTGCACTAGGGCCATCTGATAACAGTGGTTGTAGTATCTCATACTCAACCATCCCATAAAAATCTCTCTCTGGGAAAAAGTCTTTGTGAGTGGATCCGCCGTGTTGTCCTCTGAGTCTACTCTCCTAACCTCGATCCCCTGGAGATCAACCATCTCCATGATCAGGTGACACTGCCTGAGAATTATATCTGGATCACTGATGGGACGGGCATTCTCAGGCATAAGCCACAACTCCATTGTCACACAATGGTAGGAACGAAGTTCATCTCATGAACTTATACAAATATCCAGACTGCCTCTTTGGTAGCATCTTTGGTAACGATGTACCTTGCCTTTAATCGTCTAGTATGTCACGGTATCTAGCTTGGAACTCTTCTAACATACCGTCCCTCCTACTGAGGGTAAAGACAATACCTGTGACTGACATTCAGTCATCCTTATCACCCTGGAACTTTTCCAGTGATTCTCCCCAGGATCGATTGATACCATCTCACTATATCTAGTGAGAATCCTAACATCCAATTAGATCTATCTCATAGATCCAAAACCCAGGATTTAGTAGGTATCACTTTGATCCTATATGGAGAATTATTGTGATAAGCGGAGATTGACTGAGCGTAGGATAGGAAACTCCTTCCCTATCAAGAATATGTCATCCACGTACTCTACGAGGATCACCACCATACTCCCTACTACCTTTTTGTATATACAAGGTTCATCTACCATTTTGATGATGTCAAACTCTTTGACTATCACATCAAAAAAGACGTTCCAACTCCGCGATGCCTGCTTTATCACATAAAACATCTTGCACATGTTTCTGCTGCTCCCACTGTCTACGAAGCTCTCTGGCTGTGTACTTATAGACGCTCTCTTCTAAAACATCATTTAGAAAAGTAGTCATGGCACCCAACCGCCAGATATCGTAGTCATGGTATGTAGCCATGGCAAGTAGGATCTGGATGGACTTAAGCATAGCTACTTAGAAATGGTTTCAACATAATCCATACCTGGTCAATGATGCAAACCTTTAACAAGTCTAGCTTTGAAAGTCTTAACTTTTCCATGTACACCACGTAATCTTCTCAAGAAATACTTGCTACTGATGGGGATTTAACCCTTCAGACAAAGCAACCAAAGTCCATACTTTGTTGGTGTATAAGGATTCCATCTCAGATCGATAAGCAGCCAGCCATTCTTACAGAGTCCTACTCCTGATGGCCAGCCCGAAACTACTTGGGTCATCATCTCATGATGCAATCCTCACTCCCACTGTCATAGAGAAACCGAAGTATCTCTCAGGTGGGTGAGGAACCCTACTAGATCGGCGGAGAGGCTGAGGTTCGTTGGAATCTACTGAATCCTTTGGTTCTACCAAATCATCTGCTCTAATTTGCACAGCTGGAACCTTTTCCAGTTCTACCTCATGACCACTAATTTCTTCTCAAGAAATTCCCTTTCACAAAGGTGGCATGTTGAGAAACAAAACATTTTTGTTCCTCGGTTAGGTAGAAGATATTCCCTTACAAATGCTTGGGATATCTAACAAACTTCTACAGATCTGACTTTGCTTCGAGCTTGTCCGGATTTTGCTTTTACACATAGGCCGAACAACACCAAATCTTAACTGACTTAAGAGATGGGCTCTTCCCCTTCCATATCTCATATGGAGTGGTAGGCAACAGATTTGGTTGGAACACCATTCAATAGGTATGCAACTTCATAAGTGCATAACTCCCAAAAGGAAATAGGTAACTCAGTAGGACTCATCATAGAGCACACCATATCAGATAGGTTTTTATTGCTCCGCCCCATTATACCATCGTGCTATGGTGTATACGGAGGAGTAATGCTGAGAGAGAATCTCATTCTCCTTTAGAATAGTCCAGGAATTCCATGCTCAAGTATTCTCCTCCCTGATCGCATCAAAGGACATAATAATTATACCCGTATTTTGGTTCTCTACTTCTAACTTATATTCCGTGAATATCTCAAAAGGTTCGGACTTGTGTTTCAACAGGAACATATGTCTGAATCTTGAGAGATCATCAGATAATGTAATGAAGTACAAAGAACCGGTCTTGGCATGTGTAGATAGGGGACCTTTCATACATCAACATGTATCAATCCCAAGAGTTCAGTAACTTTTTCTCTGTTTCCAATAAACAGAGCTAAGGTCTTCTTATCTTTGTGACATGACCGGCAAGTTTCACAAGATGTAAATTTAAACTAATTTAAATATGCATCTCTATGTAACTTCAGTTAGTCGGGTCGCATTGATATGACCTAGTCTACAATATCTCAAGAAGGATTCGTTCATTTCTGAACTCTTCCTCTTGTGTGTGTTCTGTATACTAAGAACTGTAGTTTGATTTAGAACGTCAATGCTTTTAGATAACGTGCCTGAACCGATCAACTTTTGATATAGAAAATGTTCAAAACATTATCCAACAATACAAAATTATATCTTTTCTTTACTGATAAAGAGACTGATATGATTTTGTATATCAGGTTCGCTATCTAATAACATTTGTTCAGAATAAATGTATTCTGGTAATACAGGGTGATAGTGACCAACAGACTTGGCTGCAACATTTGCACCGTTTTCTATCTCATGAAACTTATCACCCGTTCTCAGTTCTTTACCTATCTGTAGCCCATGTAACAGATTACATACGCGGGATCCTGATCCGGTACCATATAACTAGGACGTAAAGGACATTGAGAAACAGTTCTCTATAATGAACATACCCGGAGATGATGCATCATCATGCATTTTCTTCGTTTGGGCGGCACGGGAATTCTGGTAATCCCCAATTTCCTGCTCTGTCTTATAACAATTATAAGTTAGAGCGGGACCAACGTTCCCCAGCTCAGTATAACAAGCGGGTTCGGTCAATATATCCATTTTATTATCTTGATTAAGGCGTGACATGGTCGCTACCTGGAGAGAGAGAGAGAAGAAAACACTCTGTGTGCGCTGTTGCAAGATCAGATTGGTTATTAATTTATCTAATCAGGATGGCTCCCACTGTTTTTATCAAATCTTCCTTCAAACCCTAAAAGGAAAGACTAGCCGGGATTAATTATACGCTACAAGTTCGCCAATCTTTCAGCCATGCCAGTGTCGGTACTTTGAGGGAGGTCCCCCGTGCTTTCGCACGAACCTAATTAATGTAAACCTTGTTTTCCCAGAGGCGTAACCTCGTTGACACCTTTCTAGACACCTACTTGATCGGCTAATTGTAATGTGTAAAACTTTCCCTGGAGTAACTCTTACTCGCAGCGGGTATCGGGATCCAACTATCTCATAGAAGGTATGCAATCTCATTGCAAATTTCAACACTTGAAATTCCCGATAATATTTTGCCCCTAGCAGCTATATGACCTTAACATAGTCAACAAATCATAAGTGCTAGTCAAGTTCAACCCGTCATTTCCCGATTGAATTAAACCTACCCGCACGACCCTTAACATAGTCAACAAAGTCGCACGACTATCCTAATCCAATCGCATCATATGCTTATATAGATAAGCACTAATCAGCTACCGCACACTACGCCTTAACATAGTCAACAAAAGTAGCACGAATACTAACTAGGACTTATCTGAAATGACGGAGGGCTACGACAGGTTTTTCTGAAAACCTATTGCGTAATGAACTTGATATCATTGTAGAATCAAATGATTTTAAAATGGAGTGTTTTCGAGGCTTTTCTAGTTTTCCAAAAGGGGTCACTCCCGGTGAAGGGATCGTCGGCCCTTTCCTCGTCGAATGAGGTGCGCGATATATCATATATATCACTGTGCAAAGCAAAAAATATAGAAGCAATCAAAAGACAAACCGAGGGGTGTAGCATGTGCCAGTTATTGCTAAAGGAGTCACTCCCGGTGAAGGGATCTCGGTCCTTTCCTCATCGAATAAGGTGCAGGATGTTCAACAAGGAACACCGCGATGCAAAGCAAGAACTGTAGCTGCCTGTTTTATTTTTGAAATTCGATTCCACAAAATCTTTAGGTTTCTTTTATTTCATTAATCTCATTAATGAAGTCCCGTCATTTAAGTCACCTAAACATCACAGATAAATACGACGTACACTTATGCCATCCGCATTCGCCTCGATGTCCCCTCGTGCACCGTTAGGTTAGGTAACTAACGACAGAGCGGGGCAGGGCTAGCACGGGTGTAAAACATAAGTAACGTCTATATAATATATCATATATACTATATATAGTATCTATCACATAACATCACATGATCACATCACAGATATCGCAGCAGAAGAAACATATGAAACATTGGATATACTAGGACGTCCGTGTTTTATTTTGAGCCTCTATAAAACACGGATTCCACGGTCGCGATGAATAGCCAAATCCACACCCCTAGACCCCTACGAGAGCGGCAAGAAACCCTACCAATTCTACGGTTAGGAGACCCGGACCCGACTCCTCGAGTTGGTCTCCCACTGGACCTTAGAACCCGGTTACTTGTGCTCCCCTCCTTGGGTCTATCCTAGTGCGGAAAAGTAAATAATATACAAAAGGTGACATCTTCCGCAACCTGGAAGTGCCCCAATAAAAGAATATTACATACAAGTTTTTACATGAATGAAAATGAAAAACACTCATCTCACATAAAAACCCCCCGGCTATTCAAAACGCGACGATCCAATATAACATATCCAGCAACACATAACATCACATGTCATCAACGTAAGTAAATATGCGCATCCCAATTGTCGTTGACATATAGCAATGAAACCGACGATATCACATATTACACTTACGGTCACAGAAAAGAAAGTGTAAAACTACAACAGTTGGAATCCGCAACCTCCTTAGACATCGCATGCCTAACAGTTATAAACCCTGCATTTTAGTCTCCATATCGAAAACACTTTTCAATATCAAGTCGGGCAATTCAACAAGATTCCCTACATCCTGATCGAATGCTCGTCGCAAACTTTAGTAGGCGGCCGCACCCCCAATACCTTCGACGAAGTGCACCAAGGCGGAACACCGCTACCGCGAGCACCCGAACGGATGCTTTCGGTGAAGGGGTTCTCCTACAGTCACTTGGTCGGGGCTAAGGGGTGTAGCTGTCTATTAAGTTTATCCGGCGAGTATCCGCGTACGCTACGTGATTGCGACGGACTTTTGATCACATCAAAATCCCGTGGCAACCGATCAAATGAGACTAAAGTGCTATGTCTATAACATTCATATTAGTTATCTCATAACTACTTGTGAATTCCAAATATTGTATCACATTCCAGATAAATAGAAAATGTTAAACTTTTCGATCGAACAATCAAACACCCAAGTTTTTCCGAAACAGCTCAACACATGAAATAAGTTTAAGAACATCCATTTCATGCCACAGTACCAACGGTCCAGCCGTAGAAGGGTCAAGCCAACGCCTCACATGTGGCACGCCGTACTGCCCCAAACCCTAAGGTTCAAAGGGCAGTTCAAGACGGTCACAAAATCGAGTTAAGGTTTGTTGTCTTCTAGAGGGTTCATCGTGTTACTTTCACTACTTCAAACGTTCTTAAACTACGGAAAGATCCAACACTTTGAAATTTCCCGGCAGGGGAAAAAGTGGGTATTTATATTCGGTCGAACTTTTTAACACTTACTAAAATTATCCGGAAAACATAACAAAATTAAATTCTCCGATCGAATCGACGATTACAAAATAAACCCCCAGAAAACTCAACACTTGAGTCAGTTTAAAAATACCCATAAAATATAACTTTAATATATAAGAATTACTGTGCAAACAAAATGACCTAATCCCTCTGTATGGCCGCGGATCCGCGGCCCAAGCATGGTAAGGCCGCGGTTCCGCGGCGGTTTGGAAGCATTAGGAGCTCGTTTTTCACCAAAATTCTTATATTTCCCTGCTTAATTTTTCAGGTATTTTTAATTCAGAAATACACAGTTTTGAATAAATGTACAGAGAGGGGTATAATTTGACGTTATCGGGTTCGATAGGAGTTTTAACTTCATTAACACATCGCCTAATTCTCTAGTTAGGCTCTGATACCACTGTAGGGTTACTAGGCACACTAAGGAGGCTCTACAAGGCATCGACCATGCCGGATTAAAATTTTTAGGTGCCTAACAACCCTAAGCAAGATCGTTAACTAGATATTAAGCGAATCAAAAGCAAGTAAATCACAATTACACTAAAGGAAATGGATTACAGCCTTTGTAGATCCGGTCCTTCACTTCAATAGCTCCGTGTGGATGTCCCCTTCGCTGCGATCATCGGGATCCTGGACTCTTAGATGGCTCCATGAGAAATTGCAACGGAATCGCTTGAAGTCTTCGATGCCGAAGATGATCTACGTCGAGGGAATACGGACACAAGCTTCTACTTCACTAATCAAAGAATTAGTAAAGCAAACACCCAAAACTAAAGTGGTAGTCTAGTAGAGGATGGTGAGATAGGAAATGGGTACACTTTAGAATTTCATTTCTCACTTTTTATCTCTCTTTTTCAAACCCTAGAATGAAAACTCAAGGAAGAAGAAGATGAGCTCAAAAATGAATATGAAAGGATAATGATCAAGAGAGAGAATTAACCATGGTGAGTAAGTATCATATACTAACTCATGTAGAGACATTACCATAGGTTAATTATAGTGGTTAGGTTTACAAATATCATAAGGAAAACAAAACTAGTGGAAAAAATCAATGCAAGAAAAAGCTTTATGAAGCTTCATGCAAATGAGCATATTTTCCATTTGTTTTAGAATTACTTTAGATATTAAATCCCAACCAATATAATTAGTATGGTGTATGTCTCATACACCCATGTAGTGTGTATCAACAACCATGATACAACTTTGTACACAAATGAATATATATCACACATAAATTAACTTGTGCACAAGTGAGAAAAACAAATTCTTAAAGTGAACCAATGTTAGTTAATGTAAATTAGTATATCATATATACAATCATACACTAAATTATTAAATCAACTCTTGACTTAATAATCCGGTTATATTGCATACAACAGACTAACATCCAATGTATCGACTTATCAAATCAACCCTTGATTCGATAACTAGGTTATATAACATACAACCATTCGATACAAACATCGCGAGAATAGAATATGGTATCACATACTCATATCATTCTTGGTCCTGCACATATCACATATGCGCTCCTATCTCGTTTTGCCTGAGCCAGTATAACCTCTATGTAGGACTCTAAAGACTCGTCAATACGCCGGCAGTAGGTGATGATCATATCAAACACCGACAAGCTGTCAGCGGTACTAGCTGGACGTAATGGCTACCCGGGTATTGAGCGATCAGAAGATCGGCAAGCAAGCCTGCTCCAACTCCTGCAAAAAGCCTGACAGTGACACTACCGTACAGTCCGGTCTCCTCGTCTGATATGTCGCATATCAATTCTAGGGGTGGTAAACGTCAGACCCCAATAACCGATAAGTCTTGCCGATGAGAGGCTCATACCGGGTCGAGAAACTACTGGTAACACTTACCAGTAAATCTCTAAACCAGCCCTGGCCATGGACTTCCCTGTTATGGCCAATCGACCATAGCGCAACATCAACCCCCAATACCGGGAGAGACGAAACCCTTCCTATCGCTCATTGCATCAATGTGACTCGGGACTGTACCCAAAAACCACCGTTTTGCACGCCCTCTTGGACGTGGTAAGGTGGAAATCAAAGCACAGTGGGAATCACACAAGACTCTATGACGATCTCGGGTCTACAGAATAACCTATACCAGTGTCACCAGAGAACTGCCATCTGACGTAAGGTATAATACCATCTGGGAGTTCTCGGCGAGTCCGTCCAGTATACCCAGTCTCTACTGAGCACCCGTATATCATCTCTGATGTCAAACACCAATGGATATGGGATCATCCATCGCCCATCTGTATGGGTCGAGAAGGTATACGCTAGTCTACTCTGGTATATCGATGCCGCGTCTCGATATACCCACGACTAGGGACCTTGAAGGATGTACTTATGGACTACCATGTCCCCATTAGTATGATCCGCATCACAGTCCAGGTAGTCAAGTACACATCCTAAGGGCTTTACCAACATGTAACAGAGAGACAATCAGTATACACGTTAAGGTAAAGAGTAACCGGATAGCATACTATTATGTCGAGCAAGAAAGTCCTCCCTATATATGTCCAAGCATCCACTACAATATACAACACATGTATAGTGATGGCCTCTAGGGCATACATATAACTAACAAATACAAGTTTGACTTAAAAGGAAGGTGAAAAGACACCTCCAGTAAAGCAGCGTTTTAGATGCAGTGCCAAGTGCGCTGCGCCCTAGACAGCACACCATGAGTGCGCTAGCGCTAGGCGCGCTGCGCTGAGCATCACGTGTCAAACACGGGTGCGCTAGCGCAGGGTGCGATGCGCTCCGAGCCGCGCACCACGTGTCAAACACATGTGCGCTGCGCTCTAAGCAGCGCACCACGTGCAAAGCACGGGTGTGCTAGCGCTGAAATTAAAAAACGCCCTACCGTTAGATCAAAATATCTAATTATAATGATAAATCATTAATCAGAATTAAATTCTGTTATGGAAAGATTTTCCAATCTTGTTAAAAACAAAAAGATTGCCTTCTGTAAAATAGAAGCCCTATGATCAATGTTCTAATGGTGGGAAACATCCCCAAATCAATCAGAGAAAGATCTTTTTAACTGATTCTACAAATCAGCTTGCCCTATAAAAAGGCCTTATGACTTCAAGTCTGATATAGAGAAACCCCCCCCATAAAGGTTGAAAAAACTCAATGATAAAGAGCAAGCATTGCAAGAAGATACTTCTTCAAGGTAAAGATGATGGATGATGAACACTGAGATGAAATCATCTCATAAAAAGAAGAATTCTATTCTTTAAAAAAGATCATAGATCTACAAGACAAAAAATCTTTCATAAAAGAGATCAAAAGATCTCATCATAAAATAAAAGAAGAACATATTTCTTCTTACAGATCATGGATCTATAAAGGCAAAGCCTTTCATCAAAATAAGAGATTGAAAATCTCTCTTGCAAAATAAGAACTGTTGTTCTTAAATCTTGAGACAAAGTCTCTTTTAAAAGAACATAAATTTGTTCCCAGATCATAAAATTGATCAAATGCGCCTTGCGCTCTTGAACTGCGCCTTGCGCTCTTGAAATGAGCCTTGCGCTCTTGAACTGTGCTTCTGCGCTCTCTGGACCAGCGCTCGGTGGCAAAATGCGCCATGTATCAACTACGTATGCGCCAATTAATAACTTGCGCTGTGCGCTTCCGAAATAGCGCACTGCGCTCTTTTGCTGGCGCTCAGCACCAAGCGCACCACGTGTCACTCACGTGTGCACCACTAAACTGAAAGCACAATGCGCTCATGGCCTAGTGCTCAGCGCTCATAAACTGGCATCATGCGCTCATCATCTAGTGCCCAGCGCTGAGTGCGACACGTGTCCTTTGCATGTGCACTACTTGGCAGTAGCAGACTGCGCTTTTTGATTGGTGCAAAGCACCTAGCGCGCCACGTGTTGCGCTGATAGAACATAAATCGTTCTTTAATGAGCCCAGAGCTCTGATAAATGCTCTGCATTCAGTCAAAGACAAAAACATTGTCAGAAGCTAAAAGCAATACTCAACATTGTAAAAAAGGCCATGCCTAAATAGAGGCTCAACAGCCCAGAATAAAAATGTTAAACATTTATTGGACTTAGCCCAATATTGGCCATAAGTCCTCAACTTATATTTAATTGAACCCATCTGCTCATAAATATTTCAACAGATCTTAGTCCTAAATTGGACTACAGATCTTCTAACCAACTCACACCGGTTCGAGGGTACATCTCTTTACTCCTCTGATATTTGTCGTTGTAATCCTTCAACGTCTTCAGAGAGATGACGGGTCCCGACAACCAAACACTCTACGAACTGTGGGGTCCTTAAGCCCATGGACTATGATGTCCTTAAACTTGACTGTGAGGTCTTTAAACTCACGGACTATGATTTCCTTAACCTCGACTGCGATGTCTTTAAACTAACATCGGATCGAGATGTCCTTAAACTAACATTGGACCGAAATGTCCTTAAACTAATCGACCGCAATATCCCTAAACAATAAAGTCCAAATACTCTTTTGTTGGATCTAAACGATCCCGTTAAGTTGATCTTAGTCTAAAATTAGACTAACGCATCCTTAACATACGTTTAAGTTGATCCTAGTCTCGAATGAGGCTAACGTATCCTTAAAACCAACCCCTAAACCCAAATCTAAGAAGATACGGATTTGGACAAATCTACGCCCTACGGGCGACAACATAAATTAGTCTCCGTATACAGTCCACGGGCAACCAAAAACAAAACCCACACGGACGACACGAAGTGACCATCTGGAGAAGGAGAAAGTTGTTACCGCGATGCGGTAGCGTCATTAAATGTAGGGTCTTGCGCCTGCAGGGAAGAGCGTCCCCACAATCAGAAACCCCTCAAACGAGGGGGAATCTGACGAAGACTGCTACATCGGCCGCATCCGTTTAAACCTTCGGTACATGGTGCCATAAATCAACTTGTCATCTTCAGAGAGGTAGATGGATAGCACCAATTAGCATCTGCCTTGAAATTCAGGCGAGACGTTCACCGCGTCTTCCCGCGTCTTTCGGCGGGGAACAGATTTTGGCACGCCCGGTGGGACCTCTTCCTCTTTCCACTCCACACATCGTGTGTCGTGTTGACGAATGAATCGCGGTTTGATATGGTTTCCCTTGGGTTCGAAGTACTAAGATTTGGTGTTTTGCTCCGTGCAGAAAATTAAAGGTCAATGGCGTCTACTTGCACGAAATGTTCCAGCTGCAACTGCAACTTCCGTTCCACCTCATCTGGAGGTGTAACTTACGGGCCCCAGATGGCCTCCCTGTTCATAATGCTGGTAGAGCAGGTGACGCAGGCTACCACCGGGTTGTTTTTCGGGACCATGCTCCCACCAATGAGCGTTAACATCCCGCTGCCGCAAGAAGTGCAAAAGAAGTCGGTCTTTGATCGGCTTACTACCACTACGGCCCCTCTCAACGAGTCATCCAATGTCAAGCCAACAGTATCAGTCTTCGATAGGCTGAGCTTGAACTTCAATGGGCCCGTCAAGAAGCCTGCAATACCTGAAGTGGCTATCCCAAAATGGATAGCCATTCCTGCTCTCGAGGTTACTAAAGAAACTTCTCCCGTCAAAGGATCAGTCTTCACAAGGCTGGCAACTCCGGCTCCCGTTCCTGCTCAAAGGTCTGTCTTTGACAGATTGGATACTGCTGCTCAACGGACGTCGGTCTTCAAGAGGCTGGTACCAGTAGCGCCTGACCAGGACAGGTGGCATGACAAAGCCATCCCCACAGCTGAACCAACACCATCTGTGCGACATGCTCCCCGTCGTCACTGGCGTCGAGTACGGAAGGCTGGAGGCATTTCTCCGTCTGGATTTACTCCGCCAGCTCCAACGGTGGAGATCGATGCTGCTGTTCCAACCGGGAACAGCGTTGAAATGCTTAACGAGGTGCGCAGGAACTCTCCTCCTGCAGTGCTGAAGAGATCTCCTCCACCCGTGGAGAATGCACTGAAAACGAAGCCAGAACAACCCCCTCAGCGGCTTTCTTCCATAATTTACAAAGTCTGGCAACAGGTTCAGGACTCAGTAACTGATCAAGATTACTCTCGCCGACCTAAAATGCTCAAAGCTCAGGGAGAATAGAGCCATCTTGAGGTTCCACAGAAGATGTCATCCGTCTGGGTGCCCACTGCAACGGCTCCCTCAACGTCAACCGCTCAAAAGAGAAGGAGGCCAGAGAAAGCCTCTATGAACGTGGCAGACCGTAAAAGCACTGAATCTAAACGCCCCAAGTCCAGGGGCATGATGGTACATACCATTTATATGGCTTCCGGCAAAGAGGAAAGCCGTGCTTCTACGGGTCATCGACCGCTTACACGGTCAATAACAAGGGCTCAGGAACAACAACAGTAGAAGCTTCAGGAGATGCTGACTGCAATGGCCACACTCACTGGGCCAAAAGAAAATCTAGAGACCTCGGAGCAGCGTCGGGAACAAGAAACTGACACCGAATTCCTCCGAAGAATGTTCGAGAGGAAAGAAAAAGAGGCTGCGGAACATGACGCCAATATAAAACGAATGGCTTTCTTGTTCCAAGACATGGCTGGGATGATGTTACAGCCAGAACCTCCAGCTGAAGACCCTCCGATCATCAGTGAAGACGACAGAGGGGAGACATTGAATCCTCCTCCGGCTCTTTCAGCAGCTAAAGAGGAAACCATTTCCAAGGCCGCTCTGGATGACTACGAGCTCATCAGGCGAATGAAGCGGCCAACCAAGTTGTTAAAACTGGGCGATCATATCCAGGCTGGTAAGTCCAAATAAAGTACCCGCTGGGATATACGATACCTAAATTTCATGTATATAAAGGGACAGGAAATCCGCACTAGCATGTTGCCTAGTTCAGGGCTCTATGTGGTAACACCGGAGGTGATGATAAATCGCTACTTCGCCAGTTTGTTGGTAGCTTGTCGGAAACGGCATTCGAGTGGTACTCTGAACTCCCGAACGACTCGATCAAGACATTTGCGGAAATGGAGCTATTATTTATGCAAAGATTCACAAGCGCTAGCGCGCGCACTCCGATTACCGCACTAATTAATGCCAGGGTGAAAAATGGAGAAACATGGGTTCAGTACACGATACGGTGGTGGAACTTATGGTCAAAATGCGAGCAGCGCATCGAAGAAGCGCCCGCGGTAGGCATGTTCGTGGGCACTCTTGATCCGCAGGCGACCATCTCCCAGTTCATGATGTTTTTCAAGCCGACTACTTTCCAGGCCTTGATTGACAAGCTGGCCCAAATGGACCAGATGGGTCATAGGCCGTCTCCTCCAAAGCCGGAGCCGCGGAACAAGAAGGGAAAGGGGAAAGCGACCGTCGTCGCCAATACTTAACAGCAGCCCAGTGGCCTGAGACCAGTTGATCGCCAAAATGATAGAACTCGATCTCTTGGAGATAAAATGAGACGCCCTTACTCGTTCCCTCGAGACAAGACGAAGAGGTTATTCGAGCTAGCACTGCGCAACAGGCTCATCACTCTGCCGGAACCAAGACGCCCAGCGTAACCAGGCGACATTAGCAACCCTAACTATTACCCTTATCACTGAATGTTGGGCCATCCGATCGAAGATTGTTACATCTTCAAAAGCTGGATAGAAGATTGGTACCAACAGGGAAAATTCGTACTATCCGAGAATTGGAAAGTGAACCCGCCTCAGTTGCACGCTCTCAAGAAGACGGACACACCAGGGGCATCATGCTCTTTTATAGAGGAAGCTCCATGGGAGATCGTTCTTTCAGCCAAGATGAAAAGAATGCTGAAGGATCTCCAAACATGCCCAACGATAAGGTGGAAAAATCCACTGGAACCCGAGATCATCGAGGGAATGCTGAAACCGCGCCCAACTCCAAAAATTGGTGATAGCCAAAGCACTCACACTCAGCCGTCAAAGTCTTCAAAGAAGAAGAAGAAGACCAAAAAGCCCGTGAAGCCTGGTGACAAGCGCACGGACCTGCAAAAACAGATTGACGCGTTGGAAGAATATAATCAAAAAGCGCGGACTCCAGTCACACTCCAAGAATTTCTCAGCCACGTCCTTGAGGACGGAGATGATGACAATGGTGAGGACTCGTCGGATGAATCTGAAGGTTATGTAGCAAGCTGCCATGTGATCTTTCACTCGTCGATAGACGATGAAGAAGCTCCTTACACAAAGAAACCGGGGGCAAATCCTGAACCGGAACTTCTAGGGCCATCAGACGAAACGATTGATGCATTCCTGAACGAAGCTCTTCTTAAGAGCAAAGCTGATCGGGAGCGCGAGATGGTCATATTTGAAAAGGACAAACGCCGGCGACTGGACGAAAGGGATGAAACACTCCCGCCAGATCAAAGTACATCCGTCGCAAATAAAAACAGGTTCAAGACGAGGAAAAGGTTCGCTAGAGCCATATCGATGGGAATGAAGCTGCCACCCTTCGAAGGAAACATTCTTGGTGAAGCGGAAACACATCCTAGCTACTGCTTATATCATCGAAAGATTGTGCATCACACCGAAGAGTGCAACGCTTTTAAAAGATGGTGGCAGGGATATGTTGCTCACTGGCAACATTTCAAGCGGATGAAACACAAAACTCGTTGGTAGCAAAGAAGTACGACCGAGGAGCGTAAAAGAACTACCGGTAACTGTCGCATGGTCAACACCGGGGGATCGCAAGTTCTCACCTTCGGGAGCGACTCTGACGAAGAAATGACTCTTGGCCCTATCTTTAAAAAGTCCACCTTGGGAAAAGAGGATGAACCGAAGACCTGTGAAAATATTCAGCTGCGCAATCGTACGCTGCCCGAAAAGAATCTGGGGCCCTCGAACAGTGGGTCGAATAGAAAAGACAAGGGAAAAGAAAAAGTCCCTGATGATATCATTCTTGATGACCAAGCCGTCGAAAAGCTGATAGCCAAGGACCCGCCAAAGAAAAGTAAGGTGGACTACAACGTTCTGGCACACTTGAGAAAGCTACCTTCACAGTTAAGCATTCTCGACGCCCTTTTGTTATCCAAAGAAGCAAGAGATTCTTTGATCAAGGCATTACACGAGCCCGAGCAATTCCAAGCTTTCCTTGCCGAAGAAAAGATGAAGGATGAGCTGCAAGAAGTGCACGTAGCTGATATCACCTTCGACGATGAAGATCTCTTCCTTGGGACATGCGAGCACAACCGTCCCCTATATGTCTCCGGATACTGTCATGACATCAAGATAGGTAAAATCCTTGTTGACAATGGGCCCTCCGTCAATCTCCTTAACGTAAGGGTGTTAAAGGAAATCTGCATGAGCGTTCAACACCTCGCTCGCGATAAAATCACCATCTCCGGATTTGACTCCCAGTCATCACGGACGCTTGGGTCTGTAATATTGACACTACGCTTTGGGCTGCTTGTCACGGACGTTAAGTTTCACGTCATTGACACCAAGACATGCTACAATGCTTTGCTCGGCCGGCCCTGGTTACACGAGTACAACATCATCCCTTCTACACAACATCAGTGTATGAAGTATTTCAAAGATGGTCTCGAGTATACCGTAACAGGAGAGCTGAACCCATTCTCCATGAACGAAGTCCGAAAGTACGAAGATGCAAAATACTTCTTATCGGATTTCGAGGACACGGAAAGATGTCACAAATCGAAGAACAAAGCTATCACTACTATTCTGGTCTTCGGGAGTGATACCGAGGAGGAAGAAGAGATAGTGTACTCTGGTACGTCCCAGCGCAACAAGCCGGGACCATCCGCTCCTAAGTTGATCTTCGGCAGCGACTCGGAAGATGAGGTCAATGCCGTATTCTCTGCACGACCATCAATACAAACCTTCGCTGATGAAGATCAAAGTTTGCATGTTGCCATGGTTCCGCCCAAGCATCATAAAGAACTAGACGCGCTTGATACCTACAGTGTGGAAGAACTGCAGACATTCTACGTCCCTCCCACGCGAAAAGGTGAAAAGGCAATCCAATTCTACCGATCCGGGGAAACCAAAGTGGAGAAAGAAATCTGGCATGGCGCGGATTCTACACTCAACAGGCTCCAGCCCATCCGTTTGCCCAGATATTACACGAATGGACTAAAGAGACTCTTGAGATGCCAAGTTGTACCCCTTAAGCAAACTGCGCGACAAGCACGGTTCTATAACAGGATCTGGAACGTTCCCGGAACTTAACGAAAGTTGCCCAACGGGAGAATGGAAACGGCCGGTCTTGGGTATGTTCAATCCAAGAAACGGGAACAACTCCGCGACTGCTACGTCAAACATGACTTTGATAAAGAAAGAGATGCTCTGTGGGAAGATGCTAAACCTGAACCAGAAAGAGCTCCCGCCGTGAAAATGCCCAGTCCGTCGTTCGAAGAACAAATGGACAAGCTTATAAGGGAAGCAGGTCAAAAGATTCGAGACGACCATAATCGCGAAATGGCCATCTACGAGAAAGCCAGGACGTAACGCCTCCTTCAACAGGCTGCGAAAAATGAAAATGCTCCTCCTTGTCAACCCGTTGTACAAAAGGCCTGACGCAGAGGCAGAAACAAACCAAAGAATGGGAAAGGCGTTCGACAGCGACAAAGCTGGTCCAAGAAGCCACGCAATCAGGAATCGAGCAGTCTGGATTCGTCTCTTATAAAAAAGATGGGTCGAGCATATTCTTTTCCCCAAGACAAGACAAGGAAGATATTCGATCTTGTCATAAAACATCAGATGATGACGCTCTCTGAGTCCAAGCACCCCGAGCAAGCAGGCGAAGTCTCTCACCCAGACTATTGCTCCTATCACAGGGCAATAGGACATCCTCTTGAATTCTGCTTCACATTCAAAGACTAGGTAGAAAACCAATATCAGCTCGGCAGGTTCGCTCTATCTAGCAGTTGGAGGGTAACCCCGCCGCAGAAGCATGAACCAAAAGCCGCGTATACAGCGAGAGCAGAACCAGATCAACATCAGTCTTGGAAGCGATCTCGTACTTGTCATATGATAACGCTGTCAGAAGAAGATCTCGAGAATATAGATGACCTCCCCTGGTGCTTCGAAAACGATGATGACAAGGTAATCTCAGAGTTTCCACCGGCGCCAAAAGAGCTGGAAGATAGGATACATACTACCACAGATAACCTCAAGAAAATTGATTTGGGGACGGCAAGTGACCCGCGGCCGACTTTCGTGAGTGAGCTGTTGTCTGAAGAAAGGGTGGCTGCGCTAAAGGACGTGCTCATGCAGCATAAAGATTGCTTCGCATGGAACTATTCCGAGATGCCAGGATTAGATCTAGAGATTGCTGTGCACAGATTGGCGATTTATCCAGACGTCAAACCGATCAAACAAGCGCCGAGAAGAATGCGGATCGAGCTTGAAATGAGCATCAACGCCGAGGTCAAGAAACTAATCGACTCCTGCTTCATCCAAGAGGTTCAATATCCTGATTGGATCACCAACATCGTTCCGGTGATGAAGAAAAATGGGACGGTGCGCATATGTGTGGACTTTCGGGATCTCAACAAAATTTGCCCAAAAGACAACTTTCCAGTACCAGTCACTGAGCCGATGATAGATAATACGTCCACTCATGAAGTTTTCTCCTTCATGGACGGCTCGTAAGGATACAATCAGATAAAGATGCATCCCGAGGACCAGAAACACACCGCTTTCCGGACCCCTCTGGGTATATTCTGCTACAAGGTGATGCCTTTCGGTCTAAAGAACGCCGGTGCCACCTATTAGAGGGCCATGACGAAGATCTTCGATGACCTCATACATGAAATTGTCGAATGTTATATCGACAACCTCGTAGTTAAAAGCAAATCATACGAGGAACATTTAGCGCATCTGAAGATCGTGTTTCAACGTCTTCGGAAATACAACCCAAAGATGAATCCTCTCAAATGTGCATTAGGAGTTTCCTCAGATAAGTTCCTGGGATTCATCGTCCGACACCGAGGCATCGAGATAGATCCGTCGAAGATCAAGGCGATCATGAAAATGCCCCCGCCAAGGACTCTCAAGCAACTGCGGTCTCTCCAGGGAAAGCTCGCGTATATCCGGCGATTCATAGCCAATCTCTCCGGCAAGTGCCGTCCTTACAGTCACTTAATGAAGAAGGGAACTCCGTTCATATGGGATCACAAATGCCAAAGCGCACTGGATGAAATCAAGCAATACTTGCAGAATCCGCCAGTACTGGCCGCTCCCGTTAAAGAAAAACCTCTCTTCCTATATACGACAGCCCTTGAAAGTTCCTTAGGCGCGCTATGGGCACAAGAGAATGACCAAGGGAAAGAAAGAGCTCTTTACTATTTGAGTCGATTTCTCCTGGGGGTAGATAGCAATTACTCTTCCATTGAAAAACACTGCCTAGCGTTGATCTTCGTAATAACGAAGCTCCGACACTATGCATTGGCACATGAGGTCCATCTCATATCAAAAGTGGATCCTCTCAAGTATTTGATGTCGAAGGCCATATTAACAGGACGGCTTGCTAAATGGGCCCTACTCTTGATGGAGTTCTCTATAACTTATCGGCCTCTTAAAGCTGTGAAAGGTCAGGCCATCGCCAACTTCCTTGCTGAGCATCCAATACCTGCCGACTCTCCCTTGAAGTGCGAATTGCTGGACGAACACGCGTTTGACACAGTCGACGGGGAGAGAAGAGAGAATGATACCCAATGGGAACTTTATTTCGATGGAGTATCTTTCATGAAGAAGCGCAAACAAAACACCCCTATAATCAAATCAGGGGTAGGCCTCATCTTCGTGACTCCACAAGGAGAGATAATGCGCTTTGCCTTCTCCTTAACAGAGCCGAGGACAAACAATGAAGCCGAGTATGAAGCTTTGATAGCAGGTCTCGAGATCACCATCGACATGGGAATTGAAAACCTCCTCATATACGGCGACTCCCAACTGGTCGTTAGTCAAGTAAGCGGCGACTACCAAATGAGCAAACCAGAGCTGGTAAAGTACGGTGAGAGAGTACAACAGTTGCTGACTCAAATCCCTTCCTACACCTTGGAAAGCATACCGCGTGCGGAAAATAGCAAAGAGGATGCATTAGCCTAGTTCGCTAAAGAACTGGCCGACGAAAACCTCGATGACGTGAGGATCGTTGTGCAAAACCGTCGGGTTCTTGCACCGGCAGAAATATATCCAGAGTCGTCCGAAGAAAAGGGGTCGACCAAGCAAGTAGCTCTGCAAGTAAATGACCAGGAAAAGGTTGAGGATTGGAGAGAAGTCTTTATAGACTACTTCAAATCCCGTTGAACACCTAAAGATGCGTCTTCAAGACATCAGCTCATGAAACGAGCTCTGTCTTTCGTTTCGTCAATGACACTCTGTATAAAAGGTCATTTGATTCTCTGTGGCTAAGATGCCTGGGACCTGAAGAGGCAACGAAAGTGTCGAAGAAACTCACGATGGACTCTATGGTTCTCACCAAGCCGGGCCGAAGATGAAGCTGAAGATCAAACGGATGGGTTATTATTGGCCCATGATGATCCAAGACTGTCTCGAATATGCAAATTAGTGCTACGTGTGCCAGATTCACGGAGACTTCATCCATCAGCATCCAAATCCACTACATCCAACAGTGGCTAGCTGGCCGTTTGAAATGTGGGGGACTGACATAATCGGCCCTATCGAACCAGCATCGTCCAGAGGACATCGATTCATTTTGGGGACAACTGATTACTTCTCCAAATGGACAGAAGCAGTACCGCTAAGGGAAGTGAAGACAGAGAATATCCTCCATTTCTTCAAGAGACACGTCATTTATCGGTTTGGAACTCCACGACGGATCATCTCCGATAATGGGCCAGCCTACAAAAGCAACAAGATCAGCCGCTTCGCACAACAGCATAACATAGACTGGAGATACTCTTCAGTCCATAATCCCCGAGCTAACGGTCTAGCTGAGGCTTTTAATAAGACATTGACAAAGATCGTAAAAAAGATGGTGTCGTGAAATAAGAGGGACTGGCATGAGAGACTGCATGAAGCTCTCTGGGCATATCGAACTACGTTCAAAACGGCCACTAACACAACACCGTATGCATTGGTATTTGGTACGGAGGCGGTACTCCCCCTCGAGATAGAGTTACCCTCTCTACGAGTGGCAGTTCATTACGAGCTAACGGACAAAGAGAATGCTCACCTTCGGCTTGAGGAGCTCGATGCCCTTGATGAAACTCAACTCATAGCGCAACAAATCTGGAGGCTTATAAAGCAAAGATGACACGTTCATATAAGAGATTGACTAGGCCGAGGACATTCTGACAAGGCGAACTCATGCTAGTTGTCAAAAGACCTATGATCCCCAATTGTGCCAAACGGGGTAAATTCGAGCCGAACTATGAAGGCCCATATATCATAGACAAGGTCTACCAGGGTGGGGCCTATCTACTCATAGACATGCATGGCGAAAGGCCCTTCAGGCTAATAAGTGGTCGTTTCCTGAAAAAGTACTACGCCTGACGAGTCACGGCCCAGGTCAATGATAGATGACGATGACTATGTCCGCTCGCTATCTTCCTAAGCCCAAACTCTATAAGTAGTAGCCGGCTAACGGACCGAAACGTCCTTAAACTAACAACGGACCAAAACGTCCTTAAACTAACAACGGACCGAAATGTCCTTAAACTAACAGTGGACCACTATGTCCTAAAGCTGGCTGTTGACCAAGACATCGATAAAATACTGTGGATTGCAGCATCTCAAGGCTGACACAAAAAAAAACGGTATGTCCATAAGCAAAATGGGCACGGATGAAAACCCGTAAGGGCTGCGTGAGTAAAAATAGTAGGGCTACCGGCGAGTTTTGTGAAAACCCGAAAGGGCGCAATCTCGTTAAAAGACACTTGCAAGGTCCTCTCGACCTTATGAGGAGAAACGACCAGCGTGAGATCCTTACGACTCATAAGGGAGCAACACACTTAAGGATCCCCATGACCCCTAAGGAGAAATTACACTTACGAGATCCTCACGACTCGTAAGGAGAACCCTCTTATGAGACCCTCACGGCTCATAAGATTTGAAAGTCTTAAGCTACAGGGATCTGAACCTGTTCTTAAGCGGCCACCACAACCTCCAATGCTTCCCTACAAGTTGCTCAATGCCGACCCTTATATACAATCCACGGAAGCGAATAAACATTTCCCTAACAAAGTCCCATCCGTGATTAGGGATATGTTTGCACGGTGAACCCCCTTGTAAGCCCTCTCGACTTATAAGGAGAAAGCACTTTTGTAAGATCCTTACGACTTAAAAGAGATCATGCACTTAGGAATCCTCACGATTCCTAAGGAGAAAACGCACCTACGAGATCCTCACGACTCGTAGGGAGAAATACCTTTATGAGACCCTTACGGCTCATGAAGTCAAAAGCCTTATTCGACAGGATCCTAACCCTGTTCGTTAAGCCACCTTTGTTCGACATCGACAGAGGCAAATGATGATTCGCTCCTGCCAATATTCCAGTTGTAGCTGTGCTGATACCGAAATCGGTGTCTAACTCCAAGCTTGTAGCAAAGAAGCTAGCGAGCCACATAAGCATACGAAATAGCCGTAATGATGGGGCAACTTGCAACAAAATCAGCAAGTAAAAATGTATGCATGCAAAATAGCCGAAATGATTGGGCAACTCGCAATAAAAAGCAGCGAGTAAAAATAAAACAAATAGACGAAATGATTGGGCGCCGTGAAAAATAGCCGAAATGATTGGGCAATCGCGACCTTCACGATATAAAAGCTGAAATGATAGAGCATCGCGGAAAGAAATAAAGAAAAATGAAATTTATGCCCTATAGGTGAAATCACGTCGATCCCTGTATACAATCCAGGGGCACAAATAAAGAAGGAATCACATCTTCCCTCCCTAGGCTGCATCAGAAAACGAAGCCAAATCTCGACGGTTCAGGGATAGCCTAAAGATCATCAACAGCGTTCCTCCCTATTCCAGCAGGATTCAGACGCTGCAATCAACCTGGAGCTACGGCAAAGCCCCTACTCCAAATCTCGATGGTTCCCAGACAAACTGGAGACCACTTCGATATTCGTCTCATTACAATAGACAATACGTCATCTAAATGACCCCGTCTCGGAAATACGTCATCCACATGACCCCGTCTCGGAAATACGGCATCCACATGACCCCGCCTCGGAAATACGTCATCCAAATGACCACGTCGCGGAAATATGTCATCCATACGACCCCGTCTCGGAAATACGTCATCCACATGACCCCGTCGCGGAAATACATCATCCACATGACCCCGTCCCGGGAATACGTCAGCAAATGACCCCGTCTCGGAAACACGTCATCCAAATGACCCCGTCGCGGAAATACGTCATCCATATGACCACGTCGCGGAAATACGTCATCTACATGACCCCGTCTCGGAAAAATGTCATCCAAATGACCCCGTCTCGGAAATACGTCATCCATATGACCCCGTCTCGAAAATACGTCATCCAAATGACCCCGTCGCGGAATCATGTCATCTACATGATCCCGTCTCGGAAATACGTCATCCACATGACCCCGTCTCGGAAATACGTCATCCACAGACCCCGTAGCGGAAATACGTCATCTACATGACCCCGTCGCGGAAACACGTCATCCACATGACCCCGTTGCGGAAACACGTCATCTACATGACCCCGCCTTAGAAATACGTCATCCAACGACTCCGTGGAACACGGCCGAAGTTAACCTTGACCTCATGGCAAAACGCCCGGAGCAACTTCTGACGCCGTGAAATGCGGATAATGTCAATCTCATTAAACACTTACGGGTCCTCTCGACTCGTAAGGAAGAAAACTCTCTTGTAAGATCATTACGACTTATAAGGGAAAATGCACTTAGGAATCCTCATGATTTCTAAGGAGAAAATACACCTACGAGATCCTCTCGACTCGTAGGGAGAAAAGTCTTTATGAGACCCTCACGGCTCATTAAGTTGAAAAGTCTTAGGTCGCATATCTTGTAGGGTTCCTAGGCACTCTCAAGAGGTCTCACAAGGCATCAACCATGCCAATTTCAAATTTTACGAGTGCCGAGAAACCCTAATACGGAATCGTCGACTAGAGTTTAGGCGAAAAGTTAAGCTAGTAAACATCTTAACTAAAAGTGAGAAGCTACAACCTTTGTAGATCCGGTTCTCCACTTCCTTAGGTCCACGTAGACGTCCTCTCGCTGTCCAAGTCGGATCTCGGACTCTAGCATCGGCTTCATCGGAGAAATGAACGGACTAGTCGTCGGCTACGATGCCGAAGATGATCTTCGTCGAGGTTACACAAAATCAAGCTCCAACTTCACCAAGTTGTGAAACTTGTGAAGAAAACACCCTATACTACTTGGCAAGAGGTAGAGGGTGAAGAAATAGGAGGTGGGTTCACTTTAGAATTGGATTTCTCACACTTTTGCTCAAGTTGCCATTGATGAAGGCAAGCTTTTCTTTATGTCAAGAAGAAGAAGAAGATGAAGATGATTATGATAAGAATAATCCATCAAATAGAAAATAGATTATACTTATCATATAGCAACCATGGTCAAGATAACTTGTGTAGAGAATCAACTATGGTTCAAGTGAATGGTTAGGGTTAAGAAAAGAGACAAAATGGTCAAACCATTCAAAACTTCATGAAGCTTCAAAAGAAAGTCCAAAATGAGCCACCATTTCATTTCTTTTCCTATTATAAATGAAAAGAAATAAATAAATAAATAAGTAAATCAAATAAACAAAACCCTAATCATTAACTTAACCATGGTATAATTCTTTACACAAACCCAAGTGAGCATGCATCATCAAACATGATACAATCAAGTGCACAAAAGTATATCACATATACAACTTGTGAACTTCAAGTGAGAAAAACCTTTTAAAGTGAACCAATACTATTAATGAAAAGTAATATATCAAATATATAATTATACATTAAATTATTAAATCTACACTTGATTTAACGATCCGGTCATATCGCATATAACCGACTAGTATCCTATGTATCGGCTTATCGAATCAATCCATGATTCGATATCTAGGTTATATCGCATATAACCAATCGATACATTCATCGCGAGAATGGAATACGGTATCACATACACGCATTATTCTCGGTCCTGCACATATCTCATATGCGCTCCTATTTCGTTTCGCTTGAGCCAGGAAACCTCTGTGTAGGACTCTAAAGACTCGTCAATACGCCGGCAGCAGATGATGATCATATCAAGCACACACAAGCCGCAAGCGGTCTGCTAAACGTAACGGCCATCCAGGTATTGAGCGATCAAAAGATCGACGAGCCAGCCCGCTCACACTCCTGTGAATCCAACCAGTAACACTTGCCGTACAGTCCGGTCTGTTCGTTTGATATGTCGCATATCAAGTCTAGGGGTGGTAAACGTCAGACCCCAATAACCGATAAGTCGTGCCGATATGAGGCTCATAACGGGTCGAGAAACTACTGGTAACACTTACCAGCAAATCTCTGATCAGCCCTGGCCAGGGACTTCCCTGTTACGGCCAATCGAGCACAGCGCAACATCAACCCCCAATACCGGGAGAGACGAAACCCCTCCTATCGCTCATTGCCTCCATGTAACTCGGGACTGTACCTAGAGACCACCTTTTTGCACGCCCTCATGGACGTGGTAATTTGGAGATCAAAGCACAGTGGGAATCACACAAGACTCTATGACGATCTCGGGTCTACAGACTAACCTGCACAAGTGTCACCTGAGAACTGCCATCTGACGTGAGGTATAATACCATCTGGGAGTTCTCGGCGAGTCCGTCCAGTGTACCCAGTCTCCACTGAGCACCCGTATACCATCTCTGATGTCAAACACCAATGGATATGGGATCATCCATCGCCCATCTCATGGGTCGAGAAGCGTTTACGCTGGTCTACACTGGTATATCGATGCCCCGTCTCGATACACCCACGACTAGGGACCTTGAAGGATGTACCTATGGACTACCATGTCCCCACTAGTATGATCTGTATCATAGTCCAGGTAGTCAAGTACACATCCTAAGGGCTTTACCAACATGTAACTATAAGACAGTTTAAAGAGACAAGTGTACATGTTAAGATAAAGAGCAACCAGATAGCATACTAACATATCGAGCAAGAAAGTCATCTCTATATATGTCCAAGCATCCAATATAATATACATCATCTGTATAATACTGGCCTCTAGGGCATACATACAACTAATATATCTGAACCTGCTTCCTAAGCCATCACTACCCCTCGAAGAGTTCAAGACGGAATGCTCTCTATCATCTACAGGCTACGCTTACTAAGATAACATGCCGGCAACAAAGAAAAGAGAAGAACATTTTATTCACATTCAGTTAAGCGTTCAAGGCATAACCATTCATGCATGTGCGAAAAAGTTTGACGTATAAAATAAACACATAGAAATGAAAAGGCTTGCTATTCATACTTCAGAAAATGCCTACATTGGAAAAAAACAGCAAGTAAAAACATAACTGGAATATTTACAAAGGCATGACATCAAGTCCAGGGAATGGATTGAGAAACTCAAAAGTGAGGCCATCTAAAATGTTCCAGGCCTTTCGAACCATCCTAGTATGCTTTCTCTCGCGGTCACAAGCGTCGGGATCTTCACGGATGTCCCCCACCCTTCGATAGGCTGCAAGTATTGCCGCCTGTTGAAAAGCTTGATGAAGAAGATCAACAAGATTGTCTCGCCTTTTCTTTGAAATTAAGCCTATCAGATACACCGAGTGCACCTTGTCTTCGGCGTCATCCAATGCCTTAAGCGGCATGCCACCACAGAATAGAGGAAGTTCTCCCTAGATCGCTACCACAATAAGCTTCAAGTGAGAGGAACGTTGAGGAAGAAATCGACCATTGTATGCTATAAAGCGACTCATGATTTTGGCACACTGGGCGTTTGTGAACTCTTGGTTTTGAGAACAGCCGAGTGAGCGGATGTCTCCATATGAGATAATCTCATCAAGATCATACAAATGAGCAGCCATAACATCTGAAAAAGAAAATCAGTGAGAGTTAGTAGACAGACTGATTAGAAAAGCTTATTGAAACAGATACGGGATTTACACAACTCTTGATATCCCCAGGATGGGAATGAGTGCTACTTAAATCACCCGATGGATTTAATTCTGTGAAGTTAAGAGAAAAATCCTAAAGAGAATATCGTATTTAAATAACAAAAGGGGGGCCCCTCGGGCCAAGGAGTTAAACTCCTCGAGAGCAATGCTCTGCAAACAGGAGTGACACCTGTCAAAGTTAATTATGAGGAGAATTTAAAAATACCCCGAGAATTCTAAAGGGCCATGCTCTGTAAAGATGATAGAATAATCCATTAGAATACTTAAAAGATCTCTTAGGATCTAAGATCTAACAAGGGCAAAGCCCTACTAAGAAACCCTAAAAAGGTTTTCTTGAAGATCTATGATCTAAGTAGAGCAAAAAGCTCTGATAATGAGTGAAACTCGAGATTATTAACTGTTAGATATGTATGCCTTAGAGGCCTGTATTGTATAGGATGCTAGGCATGTATATGTGCAGAAACAATCTTTGCTCGAAATAATAGTATGCTATCTGGTTTATCTTCATCTTAACTTGTGTTATATTTCATATCTTTATATGCATGTTGATGAAGCCCTTAGGATTATGATTGACTACCAGGATTATGATGAGATCATACTAGTGGTGCCTGGATAGTCTATAAGCATATCCTTTAATAGTTCCTAGTGTTGGTTATAGTGCCCTCAAAGTCAATTATTGGATCGCAGGTACGTGATTGCAAAGATTGAGGGAGGACCTATACCGGTAGGACAGTCTTACTCGAGATGATAGTATGCTATCTGGTTTTCCTTTATCATCGTGTACAGCTTTAGGTGACTGTTCACTATTACACGTTGATAGAGCCCTTAGGATCCTGCTTGACTACCAACAGTATGATGGCGATCATATACGTGAGAGTTGGGTAGTCCATAAGCACATCCTTAAAAGTTGTCCCTAGTCGTGGGAGTTTCGAGACAGGGCATCGATACTCTATAGTAGACTAGTGTATACAGTCGAGACCCCGACGAGGGGCGGTGGCTGGTCTCACAAGCCACTGGTGTCAGTTGGATCACCTAAGATGTATACAGGTGCTCATTGGGTTATGAGTACACCGAACATGACTCGCCGGGAACCTGCTAGTTGGTATTATACATAGCGTCAGATAACAGTTCCCTGGTGACATGTGTACAGGTTAGTTCATCTACCTGAGGTCGTCATTTGTCTCGTGTGAGTTTCCACTGTGCTTTGATTACTACCCTACTACGGCTCAAAGGAGTCATGCAAACAGGTTTTAGTTGGGTACAGTCCCGAGCCACATGGAGGCAAGTGAGCAGATCGGCAGGGGATTCGTCTCTCCCGGTATTAGGGGTGAGATCGCGCTGTGTCTAGGAAAGCCATTACACTAAGACCTTGGCCAAGGCAGGTGAGAATTACTGGTAAGTATTCCAGTAGTTTCTCAGGGTGTTCAGGGATACTCTCCGACACAACTTATACCGCTATTGGGGGTCTGACGTTATAAGCCCCCCAGGCCCGATATGCGATGCTCATAAACGAACGGACCGGACTGTACATATATTTTCACTGATAGGCTCAGTAGGGTTCCAGGATGAGTTCACTCATCGGCTTCCCTTTCGGTCAGTACATGGGCAGCCGTTACGCACAACTAGTGCCGCTGACGTGCTTATGGTTAAACCCACTGCCAGGGTACTGACGAGTTTTTAGAGTCCCCCACAGATAGTTTCCCAAGTTCGGGCGAAATGTTGTAGAGGCCGTATGGTTTTATGGCAGGGTTCGAAAATGCACGTGCACTTGTGCACGTGTCATATTTCGGACAGATAATACTAGTGGACTTTGGTTTAAGCCGGATCCAAGTATTATATTTATTCGGAAATTTTAGTCTCTCATATTCGTATTCGGTCGGAATACGGATACAGGTATCTATATACAGTTGAGGGGTATTCTCGTAATCCGTTATGAGAATATTTTAGAAGATGCATTTCTTTTTGGATTAATCATTTTGGTTTAAATGATTATGGATTTTGGAAAGTGTGACTCATTCTTTGTGACTCATTAATTCTAGAATGTTCACTAATGACTCATCTAGTGAGTCATTAAAGTATTAATGAGGTTTGTTTTGGATGTGATATTTTAGGGTTGAGTTGGAGATATTTTGGTAGGATATTTTCCTTGATATTTCATCACAAAACCTTATATATATCATCACCACTATTTTGGGCAGCCAAGGCAATTTTTGGAGCTTGGTTTTCTTTTGCTCACTAGAGTTTCTTGAGTTCACCATTTCCAACTCTTTGCATCTTCTTCTACCTCCACCCTATCCCTCTCAAGTGATGAGAACCCTAGGGTGTTTGAGACAAAGTATTCTACTCATTCTCTACTTCATCTTGGTCATCTCTTTTAGCAGACTTGATGACCGAGTTGCCTCGGTATAGAGGCAGGAGCCCGTTTAAAGATCCGTTGACGTGGTGCCACCTCGATGAGGAGATGAGAGATCGGAGTTGCCGCGAGGAGCGTGGGATGAAGGCTAAGGACCGAAGGACTCGGATCGATCGGTATAGCCTTTCTACCTCTTCACAGATTGTTAGTTTAGCGTTAATGGCAAGATCCAGGTTATAGTATGCGATAGCGCCAGTTATAAAAGTTTTTGTTCCGCGTTTGTCGTCTGAATCACGACCGGGGCGCTACCGTAGACTTATATGGTATCAGAGCCACGCCATTAACGTTTACTAACTTGTTCTAATGTGTTTAAAACATCGATCAAACGAAATTTCCAAAACCGCATTTTCATGATAAAGTTTCTGTCGAATTTTTAAACTGGTCTAAAAATCATTTTGAGTATCACAGAAAATCGAGCAGGCTTTTTTAAGACTCTGGAAGAAATTTAGTCAATTGTTCCCTCCAGAGCGCCGCAGAACCGCCGAACAATCCATGTATTGGCCGCGGTTCCGCCGCCGTTTTGGAGCAACAGTGTACCATTTTTCTACAGTAGTGTCTTTCATGTGGAATTTTGGTTTCTGAAATATTTTGTTTAGGCCCAGATTTTGTTTGAGCACTGCAGTTGTACTTGGGGCCCACTTCGGGAAGTTTTGTCAATCGGAATTTTAAACTTGTTAGTTTACAGTACTTACATTATATCTCCGACCGTGAATGTCATTCGAGCGGTAAATTGTGTCTAATTGCTATAGCTCTTTTAGACGGGTTTGCGAACGTGACATTCGCGTTGAGGTTCTGTGTTGTGCTGTGATGTTGTGGATTTGTCGTGGTGGATAGCTATGTGCAATGGTAGTGCAGTTTGGATTTATTTGTACATTTGATATTGCAGGGCGAGCGTCCAATATATGGACTGCCGTCACTGCCTATTTGTATAATATTCTTTTGGGGCACGACCGGGCTGAGCTCGATGTACCCGTTGTACATATTTTTCATTTCTGTACAAGGTTTACCCCGCGACGGAGTGCACGGATAGCCGGGTTCTGGAGGGCAACGGGTCCGTAATTCATAGCTTTGAGAGGAAAAGGGACCTGACTGTAGAATTGGCAGACTATTCACCGCACTATTAAGTGGTACAGGTTGGCCAAGATGGAGTGCCCAAGTTACCGGATTCCATGAAGTGCTGGGTGGTCCATTCATTTTGCTGTAGGGGGCTGCCTCGCTTCAGGTTTTGGCGGGTAACTTGCCGCACTCCTAGGGGTCTAGGTTTTCATTGCACATGCTATCCATATGACCAGGGTAACGTCGGGTTTCAGTTGCGGCTCTGTGAAACCCGGGGATCCCAGATTATCTGTATTGTTCTGTGATGCTTATTACTTTTCTGTAATGTTGCATATTATCACGTCTGGAGCGATTATTGTATATTGGTATATATACTAGTAGATGTTGTATATGTTTTACACCCGCGCTAGTCCATTCCCCGCTCTGTCATTAGTTAAGTAACCAAACGGGTAATGACGGGACCCAATGACGAATGCGGATGGCATATACGTACATTTTCGTTCTTTTCTGGTGTGATTAATTGATGGGACTGCGTTGATTCTAATCAATGCAAAGGAAAACAAACTTGTTTGGACTTTGTTGGAACAGTTTTAAAAAGTGTTATTACAAAGACGTTTTCTTTTGTTTTGCACAGTGGTATTCAGTTGGAATATCCTGCACCTCATTCGACGAGGCAAGGTCCGAGATCCCTTCACCGGGAGTGACTGTCACATCCCGAAAGTACGGAACATGACCGGCACTTAAACTACGAATGTCTCAAGGCGTACGTAATCTAAGTAAGCCGAAAACCCAGAAATCCAAACCAAGAAAAGTAGTAGAGTGAAGGAAAACCAATTTAAAGCAAGTAGTTTTAAAAGCATAAGCCGAATTATGCGGTTTTTAAGAACATCAAAAATTTACTGAAAATTTCGGCAGAGTCTCCTTTGTAAATACTGGCCCCCGAACGGGATACAACATGAATAGTATACGAAATCAATAAAAAGGCATCCCCAAGCGGGAGCTAGCTCTTCGTCAATCGACGGTCACAACCACACAAGCAAAATAATATACAACGCCAACGGCGAGGGTCTAAACTCAAAAGGAAACTCAAAAGCACAAGAAATCTACAGAAATATAGCGCGCGACTCTAAGGTCGAAAGAAAAACATTACTGGTCTCTAACTCAAAATAAATACATGTTTGGTTGATGGAGCTTCTAGATACAACAGAATAATAATATACAAGATATATAATGGGGGGGTACGATACAAGTAAACCCACCTACTAGCAAATCACCCGAAGGAAACTATGCCCGCAAGCCGTAATGAAACCTGTACGGCAAACCTGCAAGAAACTGGGGCACAATGGGGGTGAGTTGCCAACTCGTGAATAGAAGAACATCTACGAAAAGAAATCGCATAAATAACACAACCTAGGTCAATGATCACAATATATCCTCAATTATATATATAACATGCAGCCTATAATAAGGCTAGGGTAAATATCTAACCCGAGTGTAATTCCATGCGCCCGTGTCAGTGCCTCAGGTAGCAATGTATCATATGGATAATGTATGAATGCATGAAACAGAATGCATGTACTGAAGAAAACTGCTTTCATAAATCAGTGAGATTTCCGTATTTTTAAAGTGAGGTACCATAAATGAAATCAGCATAAAACAGTGCCCAGCATCGACACAAAACAAGTGTCCAAATATCTCGATATCTCTGTATCCCAATCTCTGTACCTCAATATCTCAAAATCTCAATATCTCAATCACAATGTCTAGGGCGCCGTCAGTCCAGACCGGCCCCTACCATCCATCTCAAGACCACGACGGTATCCTCCGGATATCCGACGCGTCGGGTAAAATCACCGGTAGGTAGTGCTCCCCTGCCAGGCTCACATCGACATCATCACGCGCTTCTTGCCCCGGGGTACCTTACCGGGTCCACCATATACCCGAAACGGTTCATCCGTCTCCTCGAATCGGGTCTCGAAATCCATCAGCAAACTCTTGGTGGATGACTCATACATCATGGGAAAACCGCACTTTTTATTTTAAAAGAGGGAAAAGATTTATTTATGTTTTTGCGGTTTTCCTCCAAACCCAGAAAATCTCATGGAAATTCGAATCCAAAACCTCAATAACATGTAAAATAGTGAATATATGCATGAGAATCCATGAATGCGGCATAACAATGAATAACAGTATGCATGAAGTAGCAGGTAATAACTACAATGTCTAAACTAACATATAAGGCAAGTACACTAATATCATGTCTAACTATTAGCTACCAGGCTATGTCAAGCAATAATATTTTCTAAGGTGTACGTGACATGGCAATTACCGATGAAGATGTGTGTTAGCCGGCAAATAAGTGTACGTGGTACATACGCATCATCGGTAATGGTGCTGGTGTCCTAACAGCATGATATCAATAATGGAGTAAGAAACATAAAATAAGCATGGGATGCGAAGCGGACCACAAAAATGAGCGGGAGCTGAAAACTAGACGCAACTATAACTAATCTGCATTAATCTAATATAAGTCCTACAAATGGTGCCTTTTGAAATAACACGAATCATGGGGTTTTGAAAATAGGGGCTACGGTGTTTTTATGAAAAGATACGTCTTTTGAAATATCCGTAGGATCCCTTGGGCTGTCTTTTAAAATACCCACGATTCGTTAGTTTTTGAAAAAGGTAAGAATCGACTCTAATCTAACAACTAAACTAAACAAAATGGCTAAGCTAACAAGTTGGACTACAGGTAAGGAAACCGCCTAACATCTGAGTCGATCCATATACATACCGGTATAGATATATTAGTCGGTGATCCCGCCTCAATAATATCTTATCCGATACCATATCTATAATCAGACATCCCAAGTCAAGAGTGCGGATCAATCATCAAAATATAGCTCGTACGTAAATCCGTCGTACGGCATCCCCAAATCTTGGTACGGGTCAATATCATATTCCTCACACTATTCCTCAGGTATCCTCTTTATCCAAGATCATAGTCTAGGGTACTGACCTATGTCTATTACAATACTAATATCCTCAATATACTCATGATCTGACTACTGATCGACAATCTCATACAAACCGATATCGTCAGCACATATCATCATCAAGGGGTATACATCGCCCGATACGGCCTAATATCAATATCCTAGCATATCATATCTTATATCACGATCACATGTCGACCATTTTATTTATAACACTATTCACCCGTATCGGCGTCCCAAGATCCGCTATAACCCCAGGACGTACCTCAAGTACGAATCCTGCCATATCACTGATATCACAACCACAAAAAAAATCTCATCGACTCAGCTCAATCCCAATATCATCCTCAAATCCGTATGTGAACACATGGTCCCTTACCTATGTGAACACATAACTAAAAAGAATCCCATGAGCGCATATAAATAGGAATGTACGCAAGTATGTATGTGTGTATGTGTAGTGCAACACTACCCTAGGGTTCGCAACACTAAAGTAATCCAATACACCAATATCCATCCTAACATCGTTATTAATCCCAAATAACATATATAAAAAAAATGTTGGTGTGTATACGCATCCGTATACACCACCACGGACTGCGGGGGTGCTATACGCCATCCACTCGATTTCTCCCTGTAGACATAAATCTACTCACCTGGTCCTCGCTCGCCGGTGCCGACGTCGCCACGCGCTTGCTTGTCATCTCGAAGTCCACATGGGGTACCTACATATCAAAACGCACCATATCGCATTAAAATCCGACTCATGAACAAAACGACACACGAATCCCACATAGGTCAAAACCTATGGTTGCTCTCACAAACCAACCCAAAAACCCTCGACGTCGGCGTGCAAACGCCCGACCATCGAGAAAAACCCAAGTACACTCATTTGCACATTCACGAATACTAATTTAAATATAGAATAGGTTAAAATTCATGAAAACCCCAAATTCACTTTAGAAGCCATTTTTCCGAAAATCTAGCAAGCAAAAATTACCCGTTTTAGTACAAAACTCGACGTTTAAATGAATGTAGCGGCCGATATACTTATTAAATATATTAAATAAGTCATATAAATCATTTCCATAATTTAATTTCACCAAACCATATATGTTCAAAAAAACTAGTTTGCAAAAATACCGATTTTAACTCTTTTTAAAGCAAAATTCACAATTTAACAATTAAGCTTGGTTTTGCATATACTAAAGTATTAAACCACAATTTATAATGTTAATAATATCATGAAACCCTAATTAGAATTTTATCTCACCAAAATATATATATTTTAAAAACCTAGTTTGCAATTTATACAATTATTACAATTTTAAATTAACAATTTGCAAACTAGCAATTAGATTAGTTTTAGCATATCATTAACATGTTAAACTACATTACACAACCAAAATCTCATCACTCAAAACCCTAACTTGAATTCAAACTCTTTCTTGAATTTTCTAAACTTGAAATTGGAACCATATTACTTACTAATTGAGTTTGATTTAAGTGCTTAAACAACAATTTAACTAAAGGTTTAGCATTTACCTCATGGATTGAAGATCAAACATGAATCTTAGCCTACCAACTTTCTTCCATCCCCCAATATCTATGCTAAATTGGCTAAAGAAAAATGGGTAAAGCATGGATTTGGAGTTTGTGAGGTTTTTCTTTTGATTTTTGTTGAATTTGTGAGGAATTTTGTGTTGGGAAAGAAGTGGTAAAATTTGGGGGGGGGGGGCTGTTTAAGGGTGCTCGGCTGCAGGAAGTTTGGGAGGGAGAGAGAAAATGGAGAGGTCAAGGTGAATGGGTAGAAGTCAATGGACCCATACCTCATAACAATACATCATGTTCATTTGTTAACATTTTCCTTTAATTTCCTTTTCCTTAGACTTGGAAGTGGGGACAAGTTTGGGGATGGGGGCAGCTAGGGTCGGACACAATGGAGAATCGGTGTGTGTGAGAGTGTAAGTGAGTGAGTAGGTGCAAACACAAGAAGATAACACCAAACCTCAATCTCTATTTAGCTATTTTTCACCATTTAAGCCTTTTCCTTCGATATTTTCTAAACCGTTTTGGCAAACGATTTCGTTTCAAAAACCACATGATAAAATTTTATTTAATGTTTTATGATGCACAAAATTAGTTTCAACTCATTCCAATGTGTAATTTTCCTTAATTAAATGTATTAGTGACGGCTTAAAATAATAATAAAACAAAAAAAATTTCAGAATATTTGAAATTTCACCAGTGGCTCAATAAACACCAAATACTAGCAATTTCATGGCTAGAATATGTATATTTAATTTTTATAATAAGATATTTGCATTTTGACTTTTTTACAGAAAACCCCCTTATTTTACCGATTTTCCGAAATTTCACCGAAACGATTTTCAAAACGCTACAATCTTCCCCCCTTAAAAAAATTCGGTCTCCGAATTTAAAGTAAAACTCCCCCCAAATACTAAAACATCTAAACTAAAACCATCAAGTCGTCGGGGCTTTGAAATTGTAAATACATAAAACAAATTATAGCGCAGCGCATGCGCATGAAAAATGAGCATAAAACTCAAATCAAAACTCCGTCAAGCATCACGCAATCATCGTAATCATGGGGAAGACATCAATACCAAATCCAAAGCAAAACCAATATGATTTAACTCGAAACTATACATGTAAAATATATTCAGGTACTGTCCTCTGACTAGTCCTGCTCAATACGAAAACACATAGCAATATCATAAAAACGTACTGCTCTATAAGAAAAATCAATCCCAAAATACTCGTATGAATACTACGTGCGTCTGGTGCCCACGGAAATCAAAATCCAAATATGTGCCATACATATGCACAGAAACAACATCTAAGTGCAACGGGTGTGCACGAAACATCTGTCGTAGGCAACATGTGTGCCTGACAGCAAAATCAGGTGCATCTGACATGCACGAAAAATCTCTATTTAGTGCATCTGGTGTGCACCAAAATCACACTTCAAAACATGCGCCCAACATGCGCGAAGATCCAAATCAGGTGCATCCATCGTGCACAAAATCATGAAATCCAATATCAAGTGCCGAATATACGCAAAATCCAATCAGGTGCACAAGGTGCACAAAACAAATATCGAGTATCACAATCGAAATCGGAGTCCAATGCATCTAAGTGCACAAAAGGCGTATCACTGCACTGCAAGCATATATAAACTATACAGAGTGCAGGAACCAAATCGTGTGCGTGCATATGCACAAAATCAACTCAAATGTCTAAAACCGTAAAATCACAAACATGTGAAACCAAGCACGAAAACGATATCAAGTGCAACACTGTGCAAAGATCGTAAATCCTCAATCATCAAAATCAAATCATGCGAATAAATCACCCAAAACATCGAGATCAATAATGGCGGAATAGTACCGCTCAAGCACATCCTCTAAGAATCTCGGGCCAACTGTCGCGGTCATTAGTGGGTCGTCTCGTCGATGATCATGAACTCTGGCCTGCTGGTGTGCGTAACAATGACCACTCCTGGGTCAAGGTCTTCTTGTAATTTATTCCAGAAAGGTCCTATCGAGATCTCTCCCAAATCTCGTCTCTGCCGAACTGTCCGGAAGTCATCGTCCCTTACTATATCTGTTCTCGTTCTGGAACGGCTGCATACTCAACGCGACTCCTTCTGGAAGGTAAATCCAAGTACAATGCCTCGGTATACGTATCGCATCCCTGATGTCGGCGGAGGGGAACGTCATCATATCCAGATCTTGTACGAACCTCTTATTCCATTTTTCTAATGTCGACTGCTCTGGATTCGTCTCGTCGATGCTGCATGGACTGAGCTCCAATGACTATCCTCGTATCTGGAGTCTCCCAAAAAATGCATCTCACCACCTAGCATCCAAATTAAGTCGAGCCATCCGATCGAGCCGTCAAAATCTCATAATCCCCCAAGAGCTCAACATCTTGGGCACAGTTTAATAGTATCGAGCACATACCACAGCATCGGTGGTCCAGCCGTAGAAGGGCAAACCCAAGCCTCACTAATGGCGCCGTAGAACTGCCGCAAACCCGAAGGTTCAAAGGCTTTCATACGGTCATTAAGTCGAGTTAGGGTTTCATTCTTCTAGAGGGACCATAGAATTGCCTGCATGTCTTTCCGACTACTTTAAACTTGGAATAATAGGTTTCTGACATTCGATCGTCTCTGTCGACTCTCAACGTCTCCGCGTGAAGTCGTCTCTAGCTGGAATCAATCTATCTGATGACCTCGCATCGGGGTAGGCGAACGAACCACCTGTCCTAGTCATTCATCCTCGGGTGACTAGCGACCTTCTATCATCTCTTAGTACAACTCATTCTGCACTAACTCCAGCATCTGGGGCAATATCTCGTCGTTCGCAGCAATAACTGGCTCGCTCGTCTGCACGCTGAACAGTGCCTCGACCATCATGAATAAGCAACACACCAACGGTCATCAAAATCTGGCTGGCCTCTGTCAGTGGCCCAATCCTCTGATACTGATCGGCACGTCCGAGAAATCTCATAAAGGCGATCCGCCAAACGCTCGTGGCGCGGAAACACAGTAAAAAGACACATCTCCGCAATCGTGTGTCGCCAAAATTACGCCCTGGACAGTCCTCGTTCGTGACGAGCTTGTGCTGACCGCAATTCTAACCGTAGCTCTCCTTGCCCGTAATCGTGGCAGCAAACCGTAACTGGTACCGATGAAGATAGATCAGGAATGAATATAATACTGAACAAAGAAATGTACATCCTAAGGCTTCTTAAGTGGAGTAGCGTATCGTAAGTATGCCGCGGAACATATCCACGGTACGTCACTCTACTTTAGTCACCTATTCTATCAACCAAGGGTCATCCTACGCTCCGAAGGTAAAACCTAACGCTTTGATACCAACTTTGTCACGTCCCGAAAGTACGGAACATGACCGGCACTTAAACAACGAATGTCTCGAGGCGTACGTAATCTAAGTAAGCCGAAAACCCAGAAATCCAAACCAAGAAAAGTAGTAGAGTGAAGGAAAACCAATTTAAAATAAGTAGTTTTAATAGCAAAAGCCGAATTATGCGGTTTTTAAGAACATCAAAAATTTACTGAAAATTTCGGTAGAGTCTCCTTTGTAAATACTGGCCCCCCAACGGGATACAACATGAATAGTATACGAAATCAATAAAAAGGCATCCCCAAGCGGGAGCTAGCTCTTCGTCAATCGACGGTCACAACCACACAAGCAAAATAATATACAACGCCAACGGCGAGGGTCTAAACTCAAAAGAAAACTCAAAAGCACAAGAAATCTACAGAAATATAGCGCGCGACTCTAAGGTCGAAAGAAAAACATCACTGGTCTCTAACTCAAAATAAATACATGTTTGGTTGATGGAGCTTCTAGATACAACAGAATAATAATATACAAGATATATAATGGGGGGTACGATACAAGTAAACCCACCTACTAGCAAATCACCCGAAGGAAACTATGCCCGCAAGCCGTAATGAAACCTGTATGGCAAACCTGCAAGAAACTGGGGCACAACGGGGGTGAGTTGCCAACTCGTGAATAGAAGAACATCTACGAAAAGAAATCGCATAAATAACGCAACCTTGGTCAATGATCACAATATATCCTCAATTATACATATAACATGCAGCCTATAACAAGGCTAGGGTAAATATCTAACCCGAGTGTAATTCCATGCGCCCGTGTCAGTGCCTCAGGTAGCAATGTATCATATGGATAATGTATGAATGCATGAAACAGAATGCATGTACTGAAGAAAACTGCTTTCATAAATCAGTGAGATTTCCGTATTTTTAAAGTGAGGTACCATAAATGAAATCAGCATAAAACAGTGCCCAGCATCGACAGAAAACAAGTGTCCAAATATCTCGATATCTCTGTATCACAATCTCTGTACCTCAATATCTCAAAATCTCAATATCTCAATCACAATGTCTAGGGCGCCGTCAGTCCAGACCGGCCCCTACCATCCATCTCAAGACCACGACGGTATCCTCCGGATATCCGACGCGTCGGGTAAAATCACCGGTAGGTAGTGCTCCCCTGCCAGGCTCACATCGTCATCATCATGCGCTTCTTGCCCCGGGATACCTTACCGGGTCCACCATGTACCCGAAACGGTTCATCCGTTTCCTCGAATCGGGTCTCGAAATCCATCAGCAAACTCATGGTGGACGAATCATACATCATGGGAAAACAGCACTTTTTATTTTAAAAGAGGGAAAAGGTTTATTTATGTTTTTGCGGTTTTCCTCCAAACCCAGAAAATCTCATGGAAATCCGTATCCAAAACCTCAATAACACGTAAAATAGTGAATATTTGCATGAGAATCCATGAATGCGGCATAACAATGAATAACAGTATGCATGAAGTAGCAGGTAATAACTACAATGTCTAAACTAACATATAAGGCAAGTACACTAATATCATGTCTAACTATTAGCTAACAGGCTATGTCAAGCAATAATATTTTCTAAAGTGTACGTGACATGGCAATTACCGATGAAGATGTGTGTGAGCCGGCAAATAAGTGTACGTGGTACATACGCATCATCGGTAATGGTGCTGGTGTCCTAACAGCATGATATCAATAATGGAGTAAGAAACATAAAATAAGCATGCGATGCGAAGCGGACCACAAAAATGAGCGGGAGCTGAAAACTAGATGCAACTATAACTAATCTGCATTAATCTAATATAAGTCCTACAAATGGTGCCTTTTGAAATAACACGAATCATGAGGTTTTGAAAATAGGGGCTACGGTGTTTTTATGAAAAGATACGTCTTTTGAAATATCCGTAGGATCCCTTGGGCTGTCTTTTAAAATACCCACGATTCGTTAGTTTTTGAAATAGGTAAGAATCGATTCTAATCTAACAACTAAACTAAACAAAAGGGTTAAGCTAACAAGCTGGACTACAGGTAAGGAAACCGCCTAACATCTGAGTCGATCCATATACATACCGGTATATATATATTAGTCGGTGATCCCGCCTCAATAATATCTTATCCGATACCATATCTATAATCAGACATCCCAATTCAAAAGTGCGGATCAATCATCAAAATATAGCTCGTACGTAAATCCGTCGTACGGCATCCCCAAATCTGGGTACGGGTCAATATCATATTCCTCACACTATTCCTCAGGTATCCTCTTTATCCAAGATCATAGTCTAGGGTACTGACCTATGTCTAGTACAATACTAATACCCTCAATATACTCATGATCTGACTACTGATCGACAATCTCGTACAAACCGATATCGTCAGCACATATCATCATCAAGGGGTATACATCGCCCGATACAGCCTAATATCAATATCTTAGCATATCATATCTTATATCACGATCACATGTCGACCATTTTATTTATAACACTATTCATCCGTATCGGCGCCCCAAGATCCGCTATAACCCCAGGACGTACCTCAAGTACGAATCCTGCCATATCACTGATATCACAACCACAAAACAAATCTCATCGACTCAGCTCAATCCCAATATCATCCTCAAATCCGTATGTGAACACATGGTCCCATACCCATGTGAACACATAACTAAAAAGAATAGCGCATATAAATAGGAATGTACGCAAGTATGTATGTGTGTATATGTAGTGCAACACTACCCTAGGGTTCGCAACACTAAAGTAATCCAATACACCAATATCCATCCTAACATCGTTATTAATCCCAAATAACATATATAAAAAAAATGTTGGTGTGTATACGCATCCGTATACACCACCACGGACTGCGGGGGTGATATACGCCATCCACCCGACTTCTCCCCGTAGATATAAATCTACTCACCTGGTCCTCGCTCGCCGGTGCCGACGTCGCCACGCGCTTGCTTGTCATCTCGAAGTCCACATGGAGTACCTACATATCAAAACGCACCATATAGCATTAAAATCCGACTCATGACCAAAACGACGAACGAATCCCACATAGGTCAAAACCTATGGTTGCTCTCACAAACCAACCCAAAAACCCTCGACGTCGGCGTGCAAACGCCCGACCATCGAGAAAAACCCCAGTACACTCATTTGCACATTCACGAATAGTAATTTAAATATAGAATATGTTAAAATTCACAAAAACCCCAAATTCACTTTAGAAGCCATTTTTCCAAAAATCTAGCATGCAAAAATTACCCGTTTTAGTACAAAACTCGACGTTTAAATGAATGTAGCGGCCAATATACTTATTAAATATCTTAAATAAGTCATATAAATCTTTTCCATAATTTAATTTCACCAAACCATATATGTTTAAAAAAACTAGTTTGCAAAAATACCGATTTTAACTCTTTTTAAAGCAAAATTCACAATTTAACAATTAAGCTTGGTTTTGCATATACTAAAGTATTAAACCACAATTTATAATGTTAATAATGTCATGAAACCCTAATTAGAATTTTATCTCACCAAAATATATATATTTTAAAAACCTAGTTTGCAATTTATACAATTGTTACAATTTTAAATTAACAATTTGCAAACTAGCAATTAGATTAGTTTTAGCATATCATTAACATGTTAAACTACATTACACAACCAAAATCTCATCACTCAAAACCCTAACTTGAATTCAAACTCTTTCTTGAATTTTCTAAACTTGAAATTGGAACCATATAACTTACTAATTGAGTTTGATTTAAGTGCTTAAACAACAATTTAACTAAAGGTTTAGCATTTACCTCATGGATTGAAGATCAAACATGAATCTTAGCCTCCCAACTTTCTTCCATCTCCCAAGATCTATGCTAAATTGGCTAAAGAAAAATGGGTAAAGCATGGATTTGGAGTTTGTGAGGTTTTTCTTTTGATTTTTGTTGAATTTGTGAGGAATTTTGTGTTGGGAAAGAAGTGGTAAAATTTGGTGGGGGGGCTGCTTAAGGGTGATCGGCTGCAGGAAGTTTGGGAAGGAGAGAGAAAATGGAGAGGTCAAGGTGAATGGGTAGAAGTCAATGGACCCATACCTCATAACAATACATCATGTTCATTTGTTAACATTTTGCTTTTATTTCCTTTTCCTTAGCCTTGGAAGTGGGGACAAGTTTGGGGATGGGGGCAGCTAGGGTCGGACACAATGGAGAATCGGTGTGTGTGAGAGTGTAAGTGAGTGAGTAGGTGCACACACAAGAAGATAACACCAAACCTCAATCTCTATTTAGCTATTTTTCACCATTTAAGCCTTTTCCTTCGATATTTTCTAAACCGTTTTGGCAAACGATTTCGTTTCAAAAACCACATGATAAAATTTTATTTAATGTTTTATGATGCACAAAATTTGTTTCAACTCATTCCAATTTGTAATTTTCCCTAATTAAATGTATTAGTGACGGCTTAAAATAATAATAAAATAAAAAAAAAATTCAGAAAATTTGAAATTTCACCAGTGGCTCAATAAACACCAAATACTAGCAATTTCATAGCTAGAATATGTATATTTAATTTTCATCATAAGATATTTGCATTTTGACTTTTTTACAGAAAACCCCCTTATTTTACCGATTTTCCGAAATTTCACCGAAATGATTTTCAAAACGCTACAGTGACCCCTTGGGCAGAAGTTTGTGTCGGGGTAATAACTTCACTATAGTCGATTACTTGTTGCTTTGCATCAGGGTATTCAGTTGGAATATCCTACACCTCATTCCACGAGGAAAGAGCCGAGATCCCTTCACCGGGAGTGACCTCTTTAGCAAAGGTTTTCGCCACTATATTTTCTAAAAAGCTATCAGGTTCCTTCAGCGATATCAAGTTCGTTACGTTAAAGGTTTTTTGCCAAAAACCAGTCGTAGCCCTCCGTCATTTCATTTGGGTATTCAGTAGTATTCAAGATATGTATTTTGACCAACGCCAAGGCATAGTGTTTGGTAGCTGCTGGGTATTCATCTGTTGCATAGATAGATGAGTTGGTTTGGGATAGTCGTTCTGCCATTTGGCCAACGTTAGTGGCATGTGCAAGTGGGTTCAAATTGACAAGATAATGATGGGTAGAACTTGGCATCTGACTTATGGCATTTGGCCAATGTCAGGGTCATAAGTGCATTGGGCAAAATTCCACATCGGGAGTTTCTAAAGAAACTGAAACTTGCCAAGTTTGCGCATACCTTCTGGAGTGTGATAACATGAGTGGATTCCTTCACGTTATCATGCGATGATAGTTGGATCCCGATTCCCACTAATGAGTTGGTTTACTCTTCGGGTGATCCCGACTAATTCATCTTTTAGGTTTGGAGGAGAATTTGACGATACAGTGGGAGGTTTCCTGATTAAATAAAGTGATAACCATTCTGATCTAGGTTAGAGTGCATACAGAGTGTTTCTTTTCTCTCTCTCTTTGGCACCGACCACTGACCAACCCCAGACTATGACTCAGTGACCAAGTTGACCGAACTTCTTAAAATGTTGGCTTTTGGATTGTCTAAGTTCCATAAGTCATTACCGCTCCTTCTTTTACCCATTGCATTTCTCAGAACACCTCGTATCACTATGAACATCCACTTCCATTGGATAGATCAATCATATGGTTATATACGAACTCGAACGGACTTCTTCGAGGATGGATCCAGGTTCAGGAGAAATTGAATTGATTTATTCAGTTGTCTTTTATCATCACATTCTCTTACGTTGCGAGGGCTCCTTGGTTTAGGAGAGTACACCTAATACGCTTATTGGATAGTCTTCTTCTAAACCATAGGCAGGTGCCAAAAGGTAGGGAATGAAGAAAACCAATTAGCCTAAGTAGGGTGTACAAAAGGTAATAAGTAAAGACAAAATAAAGGGACTAGAAAAGAGGGCAAAGTAAATTGCAACTGCTATCATTCACGACCAGACCGCGTACTTCATCGCCACTCCTACTTCACCTTTGCTTTTTTCCCCAATTCGGGAGAAATAGAATAAGGTATTATTCAGTTGTCTTTTATCATCACCTTCTCTCAGGTTGTGAGTACACCTAGGATTAGGAGAGTACACCTATTATGCTTACTGGATAGTCTTCTTCCAAACCATAGGCTGGTGCCGAATGGCAGGGAAGGAAGAAAACCACTTAGCCTAAAGGGGTGTACAGAAGGTAATGAATAAAGACAAATAAAGGGATTTGGAGAGATGGCAATGAAATATACGGTTACAGCCATGAATCTGGATTATGGAAGAGGCATTACTAGGAATACCCGGATACCCCTTCGAAATATATTCATGTTTCAGTTTCACTGTGCGTTGTTAAAGGAAAACTGATTTCCCGATTAGATACTTACTCCAGGGTATGTATTTACCAGGTATGATTCTCACATCTGTATGGTTTTACAGATGATGAGCGGGAGTAAGTTATTGGGAATTAGGTGATCATCCTCATTATATCGGAATTCGTTGTAATTGGTGATATTTGAGGAAATCGCCTGGGTTTTTGCCGGACGGCAAGTATTTGGTTTTGAGTATCCATTGTTGTGCACCAATTTCAAACTGATATATCTGTACGTTTATTTTTATAAAGTGAGATATAACTTTTTGAAATTATTTCCGTGACATTTACCTATATCAGTTGACGATTGGGTAAGGAGCATTGAACATCAGAGTAGTTCTTAACCATAAGTACAGTTTTCAACCTACGATGCACAGGTTTTGAGTTATTCGACTCAGGGGACTGATACAGAGTATTGTATGCTGTCCAGTGTCCATCAGGACAAAGGGGTTGGTCCTCGTACTATGTTCTGTTTACTTGTGACTTCTCTAGTTTTTAGACAAGTGCTTTATAGAAATACATGGTCTATGTTTTGAGAAGTTGTGGGTATAGGAATAAAGTAGAGAAGCAGATGTCGCAAGTATCAGGATTCTTCAAAGAGATCGAAGATGTAGATACTTATGATTGGTATTCAGTTGAAAGTAATGGTTTTTGAGAAACTTGTTTCTCTTTCAGGTTACTCATAATTGGATGCATTCCTAAGTTGAGTAATGCTGATTAGCCTCTTTCCATTAAGTTGATATGCACTAGAGACAGCTGCATGATTAGAATCTGGTTCCAATTAAATAAGTGCCAAAGTTTCTATATTGGATATAGAATGGTTCATATCTTAATGATGTTAAGGTACGGGGAGTTGTCCGGCTTATGCTTAAAACCAGACTCTGGATAACTCAAGGCACGTTTATGTAATGGCAGTTTGTGGGTTGACCCAGGCTATGACGAGGGTTGACTTTCTACCATCTGGAAGATCAATGGTGATATTGTTCTTGACTCGCCACAGTTTTAGTAAAATGGATTTTTTCAGAAAACAGTAGTGGGAGTATGGTAGAACTGGAAGTGATTCCAGAACCGCAAACGATTACGGAAAATTTTATAAGACCTGCAGATTCAATCAGGTTTGACATTCCATTAGCCACTCCGTAGATATGGTGGGTAACCTCAGGCACCCGAGAGGTACTCCGGTAGCCTCAAGGACGGTCACAGGGAGGTTCTTGTTTACCCAGACTTGACACTACTGCTGTTCCAGGCTATGAGACCCGGCAGGAGGTTAAGTATAGCATCGTTCTAAACTATCGTTAGAAGTGCACGTATATATTTGTTAGTGTATATGCCCTAGGGACCATTATTGTATCATACTAGTTTGTATATTACTTAATGGAAGCTTGGGATATTCACAGTTATATTGTAAGTGCACGGCGGCGCCCCGGCCGTCAATCCGACGGCCAAATGCGGAAGCGGTGAAAAACTTTAATTTTCTTGAACTGGCAAACCGCCGCGCACTAATACCCGGATCGAACCATTAATTAGTCCTAGCTATCTACAAGAAAGGGAATAGAGATATACCGACGATCCAAGTCCTCCGGTCTTCTCGTCATCGTCCCGATCACCTGCGGAATGTCCCGTCTCCTCCTCGTCGCCGGAAGTGCACCATATCGCCTATTTCTTTTACGGGCTCCCACCTCACTGCCGAGGCAACTCGGGCACGAAGCCGGTTACTCGACGTGCCCAAGATTCGCTGTAGAAAATAGTAGAACTAGTGTCTCACTTTGGGGTTTTGGATGTTGCCTTTTGGTGGAGGAATTGAACATAACTCTTGAGATGGAGATGTGGGGATTTTTGAAGCAACAAGAGAACAAAAATTTCCCCACCCAAAAACTTGGCAGCCCTTCACTTGGCCGGCCCCTACTTGTGAATGGGGAGAGAGTGTGAGTAAGAAGAGATCCAAGGATGAATCAATCACAACCATAAGGCAAGGGAGAGAGAAAAGCTCATGATATCAAGAAATGATTGCAAGTAAATAACCTCACTCCAACTACCAAATCATCAACAACCATGATGGCAAAAAGTCAAGCCATGATCAACTAAAGAAAGTCAAGGTATGGTGCAATAATCATGATGTCACAAAGTGCAAAGACCCCCTCCACAAATGCCTATTTGCAACAATGCAAATAAGCCCTCCTCCACCAATCTTCGGCCAATGAACGGAACAATGGAAATCGGCCAAAACGGAAAGCAAACTGGCAACTCCAGAAAACTGGTCCCGTAATAAATTACAGGAAAACCCCGATACTGTGCATACACACCCGCATCTGTATTTCGACCGAAATACAAATGCAATGAGACAAAATCTACACAGTACTATACTAGGATCCGGCTTAAACCAAAGCCGGCTAGTAATATCTGTTCGATCCTGATCCGTGCAATGCCGCACGTATCTGATCGAACCCTGCCATATAACCATACGACCTATAGTACAAACTGTCCGATCCGGATCCGTGCAATACCGCACGTATCTGATCGGACCTTGCCATATCTCCATACGGCCTCTACAACCTTTCGCCCGAAAGCTGAGTAACAGAATGTGGGGGACTCTAAAGACTCGTCAACACCTTGGTTGTGGATTTAACCACTAGCACGTCAGAGGTATAAGCCAATACGTAACGGGCTACCAGGTACTGACTAAAAGGGACGTCTGTGAGCGAACTCAGCCTGACACCCTACTGAGCCTGTCAGTGACAATATCCGTACAGTCCGGTCCGTTCGTCTATGAGCATCGCATGGAGGGCCTAGGGGGTTGGTAAAAGTCAGACCCCCAAAAGCGGTACAAGTCGTGTCGGAGTGTAGCCCAGAACACCCTGAGATACTACTGGAATACCTACCAGTAAATCTCCTTGCCTCGGCCGAGGGCTTCGTGTAATGGCTCTCCTAGACACAGCACGACCTCACCCCCAATACCGGGAGAGACGAACCCCTGAAGATACGCTCACTGCCTCCATGTGGCTCGGGACTTCACCCAACTAAAACCTGCTTGCACGACTCCTTTGAGCCGTGGTAGGGTTGTAATCAAAGTACAGTGAGAACTCACACGAGACAAATGACGATCCCCAGGTCGATGAACTAACCTGCACACATGTCACCAGGGAACTGCCATCTGACGTCTGGTATATGACCAACTAGCATGTTCCCGGCGAGTCCTGTCTGGTGTACTCATAACCCAATGAGCACCTGTATACATCTTAGGTGATCCAACTGACACCAGTGGCTTGTGAGACAGGCCACCACCCCTCGTCGGGGTCTCGACTGTATACACTAGTCTACTATGGAGAATCGATGCCCTGTCTCGAAACTCTCACGACTAGGGACCTTTTAAGGATATGCTTATAGACCCCCAGCTCCCACTTATATGATCGCCCTCATACTGCTGGTGGTCAAGCAAGAATCCTAGGGGCTCTATCAACGTGTAATAGCGACGTGTCAGGTCACTTAAAGTAGTACACGATGATAAAGGTAAACCAGATAGCATACTATCATCTCGAGTAAGACTGTCCTACCGGGATAGGTCCTCCATCAATCATTGCAATCACGTACCTGTGACCTAATAATTGACTCTGAGGGCACTATCTCCAACAATCTCCCACTTGCACTCAAGGCTAATTATTGCGATGTCGCATACTCACAGCCCGTGTGATACCGAACACCCAACTCCTCTACTAGTCAGTCTCGCAAAGCTCGCTTGCGAAACTATTGCGTTCGAGGAATAGCCTCAGTGAGTGGATCCGCTTTGTTGTTTCTTTCTATGTCTCTCTATATCTCAAGTTCGCGGAGAAACCCATCTCCCGAAATGAGCAATACCTGTCTTAGGATGTGTCTGGATGTCTGATGGGACATAGCTCATAAATGAACTCCAAATCCAAACTTCTTAGACTGTATCGTCAACTGAACTTAATCAGTATCCTGCGCCATGCCTCCCTCAGTATTGCTTTGGACTACCTGTCCAAAATACTGCCCCTCGTCAGAAGGAAAACTATAACTCTGACAACCTCCTTGTCGTCCATGTCACCTTGGAAGCCTGGAATGATAACTGTCTCCCGAATGAGGCTGTCGTTATCATATCCCTAAAACATCCACTTATGTTCTAAAACTGCTTCCGACTGTTTCTCCAGGATAGGATCAATATCAACTTATTGCATCTAGTGCAAGAACAACATCTGGTGTGGTACTTGACATCTCATGATTGACTCAATTGCCTAAGCAAGTGATCTGTCAATCATGCACATCCCTCTCCCCTTTAGTCTATAAGACACCTTTAGAGAGGGTGACTCCATCTTCTGCAGGTACACTACCGTGCATGGAGTCGTCCATTCTAAATACTCTTAGAATGCTGTCTAAGTACCCTGATTGGGAAACCACCCAAATCTAGATCTAAAACCATAGATCTAGTAACCAGTTTGTCTGATATAATGTCCAAGTCCCATATGGAGAAACTACTGTGTGACGACCAAAGTATAACCGATTGTAGTATAGGAGTTTCTTTTCCAACTATGTGTATGTCATCCAAATACCAGGATATCACACCCTACTACCTTCTCAACAGATCCATCCCCTATTCTGATGAAGTCAAACCCATGACTGTCACGTCAGAAATAGATGATCTATCTCCGCTATATCTGCTTTAGTCTATAAATAGACATAAGCCACCTGTCTACCAATGCTTCCGCTGCTCCCACTGACTAAGACAACCCTCTGGCAGAGTCATATAGACGTACACTTCTAAAACTAGTTTTAGAACGACGCTATACTCATCCTCCCGCCGGGTCTCGCAGCCTGGAACAACAGCAATGGTAATTGTGGGTAAACAAGAACTTCCCTGTCACCATCCTTGAGGCTACCGTAGTACCTCTCGGGTGCCTGAAGTTACCCACCTTATCTGCGGAGTGGCCAATGGAATATCAATCCAGATTGAATCTTTAGGTTCCTTATCAAATCTTCAGTAATCGTTTGTGGTTCTAGAATCACTTCCAGTTCTACCATACTCCCACTACTGTTTTCTGAAAAAATCCATTTTTATTAAAACTGTGGCGAGTCTAGAACAATATTGCTATTGTTCATCCAGATGGTAGAAAATCAACCCGCGTCATAGCCTGGGTCAACCCACAAACAGCCATTACAGAAACGTGCCTTGGGTTGTCCAGTGTCTGGTTTTAAGCATAAGCCGGACAACTCCCCGTACCTTAACATCGTTAAGATATGAACTGTTCTATATCCCATATAGGACCAGAGGCACTGATTTAATTGAACCAGATCCAAATCATGCAACTATCTCCAGTGCATGGCAACTAAATGGAAGGAGGCGGATCAGCGTTACTCAACTTAGGAATGCTTCCAATTATGAATAACCTGAAAGAGAAGCAAGATCTCTTAATCATTACTGTCAACTGAATACCATTGACAAGTATCTACATCTTCGATCACTTTGAAAAATCCCGATACTTGCTACACCTGGTTCTCTACTCTATTCAAATACCTATAACTTCTCAAAATTCGGACCCTGTGTTTCCTACGAAACACCTGTCTAAAAACTAGAGAAGTCATAAGTAAACCGAATATAGTACGAGGACCTACCCTTCTGTTCTGATGGACCCTGGACAACATACAATACTCTGTATAAGTCCCTTGAGTCTGATAACTCATTCACTGTGTGTCGTAGGTTGAAAACTGTACTTATGGTTAAGAAGAATTACACCGCTGTTTAATGCTCCTTACCTAACCATCCACTGATATAGGTAAATGTCGTAGACATAATTTCAGAAAGGTATATCTCACTCTATGAAAATAGACGTACAGATATATCAATTTGAAATTGGTGCATAACAGCGGATATTCAAAACCAAATATTTGCCGACCGGCAAACTACCCAGGTGATTTCCTCAAATATCACCGATTACAACGAATCCCGATATAATGAGGATGATCACCCAATTCCCAATAACCTACTCCCACTCATCATCTGTAAAACCATACAGATGTGAGAATCATACCTGGTAAATACATACCCTGGAGCAAGTGTCTAATCGGGAAATCAGTTTTCCTTTAACAGTACACAGTGAGACTGAAACATCGAAATGTTTCGATGGGGTATCGTGGTATTCCTAGTAATGCCTCTTCCAGATTCACAACTGTAACCGTATAGTTCTTTGCCACCTCTCCAAATCCCTTCATATGTCTTTAGTCATTACCTTCTGCACACCGCTTTAGGCCAAATGGTTTTCTTCCTTCCCTACCGTTCGGCACCAGCCTATGGTTTGGAAGAAGACTATCCAATAAGCATAATGGGTGTACTGTCCTAATCCTAGGAGCACTCGCAATGCGAGAGAAGGTGAAGATAAAAGACACCTGAATAAATCTTATTCCTATTTCTCCTGGACCAGAATCCATCCCCGAACTGGAACAAGTTCCTTTCGAGTTCGTATATAACCATACGATGGAATATCCAAATAAACTGTGGATCTTCGTAGTGATGCGGAGTGTCCTGGAGAAATACAAAGGTGATTTTAGGATTGGCGAAGAAATACTTGGTTTGGTCGTGAATAGCAGTCGCAATTTACTTTGCCCTCTTACTAATCCCTTGCTTTGTCTGAACTTAATACCTTCTGCACACCATCGTTATGCTAATTGGTTTTCTTCATTCCCTACCGGTCGGCACCAGCCTAAGGTTTGGAAGAAGACAATCCAATTTGCGTAATAGGTGTACTACCCCTAAACCAAGGAGTACTCGTAACCTGAGAGAGGGTAAAAGGAAAAGACAACTGAATAATCTTATCCGTTTTCTCCAGAACCTGAAACCATCCTCGAATAAATCCCTTCGAGTTCGTATCTAACCATACGATGGTTTTGTCCAATGGAAGTGGACGTTCGTAGCAACACGGGGTGTCCTGGAGAAAAGGGTAAAAGTGGGAGTGGCAATGAGGTCTGCAACTCTGACAATCCAAAAGCCAGTGTTTAAGAAGGTTCGGTCAACTTGGTCACTGAGTCATAGTCTTAGGGTCAGGTCAATGGTCGCTGCCAAAGAGAGAGAGAAAAGAAACACTCAGCATGCACTCTAACCTAGATCAGAATGGTTACCAATTTATCTAATCTGGAATCCTCCCACTGTACCTCAAATTCTCCTCCAAACCTGAAAGAAGAATTAGTCGGGGTCACCCGAGGAGTAAACTAACTCATCAGTGGGAATCGGGATCCAACTATCATCACATGATAACGTGATGCAATCCGCTCACGCTACCACACTCCAGAAGGTATGCGCATATCTGGCAAGTTTCAGTTCTTTTGAAACTCCCGATGTGATTTCTGCCCCATGCTCTTATGACCTTGACTTTGGCCAACATATCATAAGTCACATGTCAAGTTCTACCCGTCATTCTCCAGGTTAATTTGAATCCACCCGTACATACCCTTGACTTTGGCCAACATGGCAGTACGACTGTTCCAAACCAACGCATCTATCTATGCTGCATATGAATACCCAATAGCTACCAATCACTGTGCCTTGACTTTGGCCAACATACACAGCTTGAATACTATTGACCACCCATATGAAACGACGGAGGGCTACGAATGGTTTCTGGCGAAAACCTTTAACGTAAAGAACTTGATATCGTCGAAGGAACGGATAGCTTTTTAGAAATATAGTGACGACATCCTTCGCTAAAGAGGTCACTCCCGGTGAAGGAATCTCGGCTCTTTCCCCGTAGAATGGGGTGCAGGATATTCCAAATGAATACCACGATGCAAAGCAAAAGTAATCGGCTATAGTGAAGTTAATGCCCTGACGCAAACTTTTTGTCCAAGGGGTCACTCCCGGTGAAGGGATCTCGGCCCTTGCCTCGTCGACTGAGGAGCAGGATATTCTAAATGAATACCGCGATGCAAAACAAAAGTGAACGTCCTTGCAATAACAGCTTTTTGAAAAGTGTTCCAACAACATCAGATTAGGTTTGTTTTTAACTTGCATTGATCCGAATCAACGCAGTCCCATCAATTGATCACACCAAAAAGAACGAAAATATACTGATGTACGTATATGCCATCCGCATTCACCACTGGGTCCCGTCATTACCCGTTAGGTTAGCTTACTAACGACAGAGCGGGGACTGGACTAGCGCGGATGCAAAACATATACAACATCTACTAATATATATACCAATATATTATATTCGCTCAAGGCGTGAATAAAATGCAACATCACAGAAATGTACAGCATCACAGAAACAATACAGATATCTGGGATCCCCGGGTTTCACAGAACCGCTGAAACCCGACGTTCCCCTGGTCGTGTGGATAGCCTGTGCAAAGAGAACCTAGACCCCTACGGGCGCGGCAAGTCACCCGCCAAAACCTGAAGCGAGGCAGCCCCCTTCAGCGCCGTGAATGGACCACCAAGCACTTCACGGAATCCGGTAACTTGGGCACCCCTCCTGGGTCAACCTATACCCCCTACGAGTGCGGCGAATAGCCCGCCAATTCTAGAGCGAAGCCCCCTCCGTCCCAATGCCATGAGATGCGGGCTTGTTGCCCTCTAGAACCCGGCTATCCGTGCACCCCTCCGCGGGGCAATCCTAGTACAGAAAGTAAAATATACATACAACGGGTACATCGACCGCAACCTGGCCGTGCCCTAAAATAATAATACAAACAGGCAGTGACGGCAGTCCACATGTCGGACGCTCGCCCCGCAATCAAATGTACATAATACAACCACAACTGTACTAGCATTGCATCCAGGCTATCCCCCACGACCGATCCGCAACATCACAGCAAAAACAGAACATCAACGTGAAAGTCACGTTCGCAAATCCGTCTAACCGGGCTATAGCAGTTAGACCGGATTTACCGATCAAGTGACATTCACGGTCGCAGATATAATGTAAATACTGTGAAATAATGTGTTTAAAATATCCGATCAATCAAATTTTAACAAGTGGGCCCCCAAACAATACTGTAGCACTCACAGAAATTATGGGCCCAAATTTAACATTCCAAAACCCCTAAAATCACCCCAGAAGCCCACTATAAAAACCCGACCCACTGAATCCTCTATACTGCGGCGGAACCGCGGCAACAAGCAGGGTTTCGCCGCGGTTCCGCGCTCCCCTGAGGAGATCAGTGTATCGACTTTTTCCAGAACTCTTAGATCTTCCAGTGCATCAATTTTATACAACCTGAAAAAAATTTCGACACTAAAAATTTCCAACAGAAAACTGATGTGATCAAAATACGGGTTTTGGAACTTTTTGATCGATCGAAAATGCAAACACATTACACAAAGCTAGACTAAGTTAATGGCGAGGCTCTGATACCACTGTAAGTGCACGGCGGCGCCCCGGCCGTCAATCCGACGGCCAAATGCGGAAGCGGTGAAAAACTTTAATTTTCTTGAACTGGCAAACCGCCGCGCACTAATACCCGGATCGAACCATTAATTAGTCCTAGCTATCTACAAGAAAGGGAATAGAGATATACCGACGATCCAAGTCCTCCGGTCTTCTCGTCATCGTCCCGATCACCTGCGGAATGTCCCGTCTCCTCCTCGTCGCCGGAAGTGCACCACATCGCCTACTTCTTTTACGGGCTCCCACCTCAATGCCGAGGCAACTCGGGCACGAAGCCGGCTACTCGACGTGCCCAAGATTCGCTGTAGAAAATAGTAGAACTAGTGTCTCACTTTGGGGTTTTGGATGTTGCCTTTTGGTGGAGGAATTGAACTTAACTCTTGAGATGGAGATGTGGGGATTTTTGAAGCAACAAGAGAACAAAAATTTCCCTACCCAAAAACTTGGCAGCCCTTCACTTGGCCGGCCCCTACTTGTGAATGGGGAGAGAGTGTGAGTGAGAAGAGATCCAAGGATGAATCAATCACAACCATAAGGCAAGGGAGAGAGAAAAGCTCATGATATCAAGAAATGATTGCAAGTAAATAACCTCACTCCAACTACCAAATCTTCAACAACCATGATGGCAAAAAGTCAAGCCATGATCAACTAAAGAAAGTCAAGGTATCGTGCAATAATCATGATGTCACAAAGTGCAAAGACCCCCTCCACAAATGCCTATTTGCAACAATGCAAATAAGCCCTCCTCCACCAATCTTCGGCCAATGAACGGAACAATGGAAATCGGCCGAAACGGAAAGCAAACTGGCAACTCCAGAAAACTGGTCCCGTAATAAATTACAGGAAAACCCCGATACTGTGCATACACACCCGCATCTGTATTTCGACCGAAATACAAATGCAATGAGACAAAATCTACACAGTACTATACTAGGATCCGGCTTAAACCAAAGCCGGCTAGTAATATCTGTTCGATCCTGATCCGTGCAATGCCGCACGTATCTGATCGAACCCTGCCATATAACCATACGACCTATAGTACAAACTGTCCGATCCGGATCCGTGCAATACCGCACGTATCTGATCGGACCTTGCCATATCTCCATACGGCCTCTACAACCTTTCACCCGAAAGCTGAGTAACAGAATGTGGGGGACTCTAAAGACTCGTCAACACCTTGGTTGTGGATTTAACCACTAGCACGTCAGAGGTATAAGCCAATACGTAACGGGCTACCAGGTACTGACTAAAAGGGACGTCTGTGAGCGAACTCAGCCTGACACCCTACTGAGCCTGTCAGTGACAATATCCGTACAGTCCGGTCCGTTCGTCTATGAGCATCGCATGGCGGGCCTAGGGGGTTGGTAAAAGTCAGACCCCCAAAAGTGGTACAAGTCGTGTCGGAGTGTAGCCCAGAACACCCTGAGATACTACTGGAATACCTACCAGTAAATCTCCTTGCCTCGGCCGAGGGCTTCGTGTAATGGCTCTCCTAGACACAGCACGACCTCACCCCCAATACCGGGAGAGACGAACCCCTGAAGATACGCTCACTGCCTCCATGTGGCTCGGGACTGCACCCAACTAAAACATGTTTGCACGACTCCTTTGAGCCGTGGTAGGGTAGTAATCAAAGTACAGTGAGAACTCACACGAGACAAATGACGATCCCCAGGTCGATGAACTAACCTGCACACATGTCACCAGGGAACTGCCATCTGACGTCTGGTATATGACCAACTAGCATGTTCCCGGCGAGTCCTGTCCGGTGTACTCATAACCCAATGAGCACCTGTATACATCTTAGGTGATCCAACTGACACCAGTGGCTTGTGAGACCGGCCACCGCCCCTCGTCGGGGTCTCGAATGTATACACTAGTCTACTATGGAGAATCGATGCCCTGTCTCGAAACTCTCACGACTAGGGACCTTTTAAGGATATGCTTATAGACCCCCAGCTCCCACTTATATGATCGCCCTCATACTGCTGGTGGTCAAGCTAGAATCCTAGGGGCTCTATCAACGTGTAATAGCGACGTGTCAGGTCACTTAAAGCAGTACACGATGATAAAGGTAAACCAGATAGCATACTATCATCTCGAGTAAGACTGTCCTACCGGGATAGGTCCTCCATCAATCATTGGAATCACGTACCTGTGACCTAATAATTGACTCTGAGGGCACTATCTCCAACATATATAACAGTCTTGCTAAACATGGTAGTATGCTACTTGGTTTTATCTATCTTAATATGTATGTTCGTATTGATAGAGCCCTTAGGATCTTGCTTGACTACCAGCGTTTTGATGGCAGTCACACTAATGGGGGCTGGGTAGTCTGCAAGCACATCCTTTTCCAGGTCCCTAGTCGTAGGATTATCAAGACAGGGCATCGATACTCTGGAGTAGACTAGTGTGTATGCTTCTCATCCCAGTTGGGGAGATGGTCTGTCCCACAGCCATCAGTACGTCATACTGGAGATAGTATACAGGTGCTCGTTGGGTTACGGGTGCACCGGACAGGACTCGCAGGGAACTGTTGGTTGGTATTGTTAGTTGTATGTATGCCCTAGAAGCCAGTATTGTACAGATGATGTATATTATATTGGATGCTTGGACATATATAGAGATAACTTTCTTGCTCGATATGATAGTATGCTATCTGGTTGCCCTTTATCTTAACATGTATACTTGTCTCTTTATACTGTCTTAGAGTTACATGTTGGTAAAGCCCTTAGGATGTGTACTTGACTACCTGGACTATGATGCAGATCATACTAGTGGGGATATGGTAGTCCATAAGTACATCCTTCAAGGTCCCTAGTCGTGGGTGTATCGAGACGGGGCATCGATATACCAGAGTAGACTAGCGTATACGCCTCTCGACCCATGAGATGGGCGATGGATGATCCCATATCCATTGGTGTTTGACATCAGAGATGGTATACGGGTGCTCAGTAGAGACTGGGTACACTGGACGGACTCACCGAGAACTCCCAGATGGTATTATACCTCACGTCAGATGGCAGTTCTCAGGTGACACTTGTGCAGGTTTGTCTGTTGACCCGAGATCGTCATAGAGTCTTGTGTGATTCCCACTGTGCTTTGATTTCCACCTTACCACGTCCATTAGGGCATGCAAAACGGTGGTTTTTGGGTACAGTCCCGAGTCACATGGAGGCGATGAGCGATAGGAGGGGTTTCGTCTCTCCCGGTATTGGGGGTTGATGTTGCGCTGTGCTCGATTGGCCGTAACAGGGAAGTCCCTGGCCAGGGCTATTCTGAGATTTGCCGGTAAGTGTTACCAGTAGTTTCTCGACCCATTATCTGCCTCACATCGGCACGACTTATCGGTTATTGGGGTCTGACGTTTACCACCCCTAGACTTGATATGCGACATATCAGACGAGGAGACCGGACTGTGCGGGTAGTGTTGCTGGTTGGCTCGACGGGAGTTGTGGCAGGTTCGCTTGTTCTCTTCTGATCGTTCAATACCCGGGTGGCCGTTACGTTTAGCTGACCGCTTGCGGATTGGGGGTGCTTGATATGATCATCACCCACTGCCGGCGTATTGACGAGTCTTAGAGTCCCACAAAGGAGTTACCTAGTCCAGGCGAAACATTGTGGAGCGCGTATGCGATATGCGCATGGGTCCGGTTAAGATGCACGTATGAGATACCGTATATTAATCGGGCGGCTTGCTTTTGGTTAGGGTCATATGTGATATGTCCGGATTGATAAATCAAGTGTTGATTTATCATTTAACCATTAGTTTCTCACTAGAAATCCTTTCTTGTATTTGATGGATGTATGCATGCATGTATGTTTTCTTTTTTGATTCATGCACATATTGATATGCATACACACACACATACATACATACATCCTTCATGGTTGTACATACATGGAAAATGGTGGCAATATAAGACTCACACCATGGTTTTATATATGGATTTTTGTTGCATTTGATTTAAAACAAAATGAAAAAGGAAAATGGTAATCATGGATTTGTTTCTACACTCTTCTTTGACCTAACCATCCTCACCCACCTTTTAACCTTGGGTAAACTTTCCTTTTGTGTTTTAACTAAAATTCAAAAATATATTCATTGTTTAACCATGGTTTGAGATGAGGATAAGAAAATATATATACATATATTTTCATTTTACTACACAAGAGTTATTCTTTTCACTCTTGTTAAAATATAGCCATCATCTTCTTCTTCCTTCCTCTTTTGCTCTCTAGACTTTTGTAGTGAGCAATATACTTAACAAGATAGGATTTTGAAGTGAGAATTAGAACCACAACATCATTCTACACATGTCTAGCCCACTTGTTTGGAGTGTTAGTTTCATTTCATTCTCTTGGAAAAGTGAAGTTGATAGCTTGGACAAAGGAGCTTCGGGTGGATCGTCGTGGACACTAGGAGTCTTCAAGCGAACCCTCCTCCAACCCTCAAGTGGCCAAGGAGTCCAGCGTAGGGAGCTACAATAGTTGTACTCTCAAAACCCTAGCCTTTGTCACTTGTAATGTTATGAAACCCTAATTTTTCTAGGATCGATTCTTTGTTTGTTAACTTAGCACACTAAAAATTCCATCTTTTGTACATGTGATGCTTCCAAACCCTTCATGAGGTGCTAGGTTAACCCAACATTGGTATCAGAGCCGACCTAGAACATTAGGCGACACTTTAGCGAAGTCGAAACTCCGATCGAACCAAAATACGTTCTTTTCGGACACTCTATGGACAATTTTTAAAACCTGGTTATTTTCAGAATTAAAAATATGCAAAAAATTCAGCAGGTAAATATAAGAATTACTATGAAAAACGATGCCATGAACAGTTAATTCCACCGCGGAACCGTGGCAATAGCCTGCTTAGGCCGCGGTTCCGCGGCCGTTCTGTTGCTTCATCGTGTCGTTTTTGTACAGTAACTAATTTATCTGCTTGTATATTGTTTTAGAGTATTTTTAATCTGAATTTGGTACTGTAAATTCTTAAGATGATTTTGGACTCGATGATTCGATCGGAATTTTGATTTCGTGACATTTCCGGGTAAATTAGAAAGTATCGAATTGTTCGAACGAGTGTCATTTGCTCACTTTTCACGGGGTTTAAATCCTTCGGAGATACGTGCAAGTTTTGTGGTGGACCCTCTAGAAGGCAACAAACCATAACTCGATTATGTGACCGTCTTGAACTGCCCTTTGAACCTTAGGGTTTGGGGCAGTACGGCGTGCCACATGTGAGGCATTGGCTTGACCCTTCTACGGCTGGACCGCTACTACTGTGTCACACTCCGGGTTTTTGAACTCCGCTCAAGTGTTGAGCTTTAGCGAATCTTGGGTATTTGATCGTTCGTTCGAAAACTTTAATACTTTCTATTTATCTAGAATGTGATGCAATGTGTGGAATTCATATTACTAGACATGAAATACGAAGTATGTGATATTTCGCATTTACGATGTCTAAAGAGAATGTAGATTCCAGATATTGCAGTTTTACACTTTCTTTTCTGTGACCGTAAGTGTAGTATGTAGTGGTATTGCCGATTGTCGTTGCTATACGTCGACGACAATCGGTGTATGCATACTTACTTACGTTGATGATATGAGATATTATGTGTTGCTGAGATATGATGTGCAGGATTGTCGCGATTGAATAGCCGGGGGTTTTTATGTGAGATGAGAGTTTTATATTTTCATTCATGTAAATTCAAATGTAATATAATATTCTTTTATTTGGGGCACTTCCGGGTTGAGGTTGATGCCACCAGTGTTGTATATTATCTACTTTTCCGCATTAGGATGGACCCAAGGAGGGGAGCATGGGTGACCGGGTTCTGGGGTTCAGTGGGAGGCCATCACGAGGAGTCGAGACCGGGTCTCCTAAACTCCAGAATTGGTAGGGTCGCTTGCCGCTCTCGTAGGGGTCCAGGGTGTGGGTGTGGCTATTCATCGCGACTGTGGAATCCATTTTTTCTATTGTTGGCTAAATACTAAATACGGACGTCCTAGTATATCCCACATTATATCTATGTTTCTGCTGCGATATCTGTGATGTGATCATGTGATGTACTATGATGAATACAGTATATAGTATATATGATATATTATATAGACGTTACTTATGTTTTACACCCACACTAGCCCTGCCCTGCTCTGTCGTTAGTTACCTAACCTAACGGTGCACGAGGGGACATCGAGGCGAATACGGATGGCATAAGTGTACGTCGTATTTATCTGTGATGTTTAGGTGACTTAAATGATGGGATTTCATTAATGTGATTAATGAAAGAAAAGAAACCTAAAAGATGTTGTAGAATCAAATTTTCAAATAAAAGGGTAGCTACAGTTTTGCTTTGCATAGCGGTATATATGATATACCCTGCACCTTATTCGATGAGGAAAGAGCAGAGATCCCTTTACCAGGAGTGACCTCTTTAGCGAAACTGGCAGATGCTACAACACTCGGTTTGCTTTTGATTGCTTTCGGAGTTTTTCTTTGCACAGTGATATATATGATATATCCCGCACCTTATTCGATGAGGAAAGAGCCGAGATCCCTTCACCCGGGAGTGACCTCTTTAGCAAAACTAATAAAAGCCTTAAAATCACTCCATTTCAAAACTTCACTTGATTCTACAACGATATCAAGTTCATTACGCAATAGGTTTTCAGAAAAACCTGTCGTAGCCCTCCGTCATTTCAGATAAGAACTGTTTAGTATTCGTGCTGCGTTTGTTGGCCTTTGTCAAGGCGTAGTGTGCGGTAGCTGAATAGTGCTTATCTGCTTATGCAAATGATGCAGATTATTTCAGGGTACTCGTGCGACCTTGTTGGCCTTTGTCAAGGGTCGTGCGGGTGGGTTTGATTCAATCAAGAAATGACGGGTGGAACTTGACTAGCATCCTATGATTTGTTGGCCTTTGTCAAGGTCATGGGGGTTAGGGGCAAAATATTATCGGGAATTTCAAGTGTTGAAATTAGCAATGAGATTGCATACCTTCTATAAGATAGTTGGATCCCGATACCCACTGCGAGTAATTATTACTCATGGGAGAGTTTTACACAGGATAATTAGCCGATCAAGTAGGTGTCTAGAAAGGTGTCAACGGGGTTACGCTTCTGGGAAAACGAGGTTTACTTTAATTAGGTCCGTGCGAAAGCACGGGGAACCTCCCTCAAAGTACCGACACTGGCCTGGCTGAAAGATCAGCGAAGTTGTAGGGTGTAATTAATCCCGACTAGTCTTTCCTTTTAGGGTTTCAAGGAAGATTTGATAAAAACAGTGGGAGCCATCCTGATTAGATAAGATAACAACCAATCTGATCTTGCAAGAGCATACGCTAAAGTGTTTTCTTCTCTCTCTCTCCAGGTAGCGATCATGTCATGCCTTAATCAAGATAATAATATGGATGTATTGACTGAACCCGCATGTTATACTGTGCTGGGGAACGTTGGTTCCGTTCTTTCTTATAAGAGTTATAGGACTGAACAGGACATAGGGGAATACCAGGATTCCCATGCCACCCGAATGAAGAAAGTACATGTTGATGCATTTTCTTCGGGTGTGTTCGTTACAGAGAACCGTTTCGCCATTTGCCCTACGTCATGGGTATTAGATACCGGGTCAGGATCCCATATATGTAATCAGTTACATGGGCTTAGAAAAGGTAGAGAACTTGGAGAAGGTGATAAAGACATAAGGGTTGGAAATGGTGCAATTGTTGCAGCTAAAACCGTCGGGGAATATCACCTTGTATTGCCAACTGGTAATACATTGGTTCTGAACGAATGCTATTACATGCCGAACCTGATATGCAACATTATATCGGTTTCTTTACTGAGTAAAGAGGGATATAATTTTGCATTACAGGATAATGTTATGAACATTTTCCGTAACCAAAAGTTGGTTGAATCAGGCACGTTGTGCAATGGCATTTATGTTCTAAATCAATCAACAGTTATAAGCATAACAAACAAACACAAGAGGAAAAGTTCAGAACTGAACGAATCCTTCTTGTGGCATTGTAGACTGGGTCACATCAATACGACACGACTAGCTAAGTTACATAAGGATGGATATTTGAATCCGTTTGAATTTTCATCTTATGACACTTGCCAGTCATGTCTCAAAGGAAAGATGACCAAAACTCCGTTTACGGGACACAGAGAAAGAGTTACCAAACTCTTGGGACTGATACATAGTGGTGTATGCGGTCCCATGTCTACACATGCCAGGGATGGTTCTTCGTACTTCATTACATTCACTGACGATCTCTCTAGATTCGGATATGTGTTCCTGATGAAACACAAATCAGAAGCTTTTAAGAAATTTAGAGAATATAAACTAGAAGTCGAGAAATAAACCGGGAAAAGTATTAAAATCCTTCGATCTGATCGAGGAGGTGAATACTTGAGCAATGAATTCCTGGACTTCCTAAAAGAGAATGGGATTCTCTCTCAGCTGACTCCTCCATATACACCACAACATAACGGTGTATCAGAACGGAGGAACCGCACCCTATTAGATATGGTGCGCTCTATGATGAGCACAGCTGAGTTACCTATTTCCTTCTGGGGATATGCGCTGGAAACAGCAGCATACCTATTGAATCAAGTTCCAACTAAATCTGTACCTACCACACCATATGAGATATGGAGTGGGAAGAGACCATGTCTTAAACGAGTTAAGATATGGGGTTGTCCGGCCTATGTCAAGAGGCAAAATCCGGATAAACTCGAGGCGCGGTCAGTTCTATGCAAGTTTGTGGGATATCCCAAACATTCACATGGATATCTTTTCTACCATGCTGAGGAACAAAAAGTGTTTGTTTCTCGACATGCCACCTTTTTAGAAAAGGAATTTCTTGCAAATGAAATTAGTGGCAACAAGGTAGAACTGGAAGAAATTCTGGCTACACAAACTCAAACTGAAGATTTGGTGGAACCAGAGGATTCAGTACCTCCCAACGAACCTCAGCCTCTCCGCCGATCTAGTAGGGTTCCTCACCCACCTGAGAGATACTACGGTTTTCTCATGGATGGTGGGAGCGAGGATTGCATCATGGAGGATGATGACCCAACTAGCTTCTTGCAGGCCATCACGAGTGGGGACTCAGTGAAATGGATGGATGCTATGCGGTCCGAGATGGAATCCATGTACACCAACAAAGTATGGACTTTGGAAGATGCTCCTGAAGGGGTAAAACCCATTGGGAGCAAGTGGATCTTCAAGAAAAAACTTGGTGTAGATGGGAAAGTGGAGACTTTCTAAGCTAGACTTGTTGCAAAGGGTTTTCGTCAAACACCAGGTGTGGACTATGACGAAACCTTTTCTCCAGTGGCTATGCTTAAATCCATCCAGATCATGCTTGCTATCGCTGCATATCATGATTACGAAATCTGGCAAATGGATGTTAAGACCGCCTTTCTAAACGGTGATTTAGAAGAGTGCGTGTACATGACTCAGCCAGAGGGCTTCGTAGATAGTGTGAGCAGCGGAAAGGTGTGCAGCTGCTGAAATCCATTTATGGATTAAAGCAAGTATCGCGGAGTTGGAACATCTGCTTTGACGTCGTTATCAAAGAGTTTGATTTCATCAAAAACGTAGATGAACCATGTATCTACAAGAAGGTGGCAGAGAGTAAGGTTGTCTTCCTCGTATTGTACGTGGACGACATACTCTTGATAGGAAATGACATTGCTATGCTGCAATCGGTCAAGCTCTTCTTATCACAAAGATTCACAATGAAAGATCTAGGTGATGCCTCCTGCATATTGGGAATCAGGATCTATAGAGATAGATCCAAACGGATATTGGGATTGTCCTAAACCAGGTACATTGACACCATACAAAAGAGGTTTAGTATGGAAGAATCCAAGCGTGGGAACTTACCCACGATCTCTGGAGTCACTCTCTCCAAAGAGATGTCTCCCAAGACTGATTTGGAGAGAGCTCGCATGCAAGGGATACCCTAGGCTTCGGCAGTTGGCTCTATTATGTACGCGATGCTATGTACCAGACCCGATGTAGCATACTCACTAAGTGTAGTGAGAGCTGATCCTGGAGAGAGTCACTGGACAGCTGTAAAGAGCATTCTCAAGGACTTGCGAAGGACTAAAGAGATGCTCTTGGTGTATGGTAACGGAGAACTCCAAGTGGAGTCCTTTACCGATTCAAGCTTCCAGAGTGATAAGGACGACTCTCAGTCGCAGTCGGGATTTGTCTTTACCCTTTACGGAGGGGCGGTTAGCTGGAAGAGTTCCAAGCAGGAAACCGTGGCAGACTCGACGATGGAGGCTGAATACATCGCCGCCAACGATGCTGCCAAAGAGGCTGTCTGGATCAAGAAGTTCATTACTGAACTTGGAGTGGTTCCATTCATGGAGCATCCAATACCTTTGTATTGCAATAACAATGGAGCGGTGGATTTGGCCAAGGAACCCAGGTCCCATCAGCGATCCAGGCATATTCTGAGGCGGTATCACCTGATCCGGGAGATAGTTTGTAACACCTTAGATTGTGTTTTGTAGCTAATTATATTTTTATATATAGTTTTTAACAAAAAGGTTTACCAATTTGGTTTTTAATTATTTTATCTTATTTAATGAATATTTTATTAGATTTTTCCTAGGCTTGCACACACTTGTGCATGATAACTAGGGTTGTTTTTGGGGTTTAACCATGATTACCAACATGGTGAACTAACCATTCCTTAATCTAGCTTTATAGTTTTGTTTTAAGTGTTATGGGTTTTAAGTATGATAATTGTTTTAAATGAAAAATGATTTAAAATGGGGATTTAAATTTGACTTCTTGTGTTGACCTTGGTGAGAGAGAGAGAGAGTGAGAATGGGGCATGATAGCTTTGCCATGCTTCATTAAATGAAGAGAGAGAGGATGGGTTTTGACTTTGTCTCTCATTATCACTTCTCTTTTCACTCATCCTCTTATTCTCTCACACAAACACACACACACACACACCCCTGCTTCAGCTGCAGCAGCAGCAGAAGATACAGCAGCAACAGCAGCTCCAGCTTCAGCACCATCAACAGCAGAGCAGCATCAACAGCAACAGCTTCATCAGCAACACACACCCACAATAGCTCGAGCAAAGCAGCAACAGCAGCATCCATCAGCAGTAGCAGCAGACATCATCTTCATCATCAGAAGCAGCAGCAGCCGAGAGCAGTAGCAGCAACAAGCAAGCAGCAGCAACAGCAGAGAGCAGCAACAGGAACCCCAGCACTTGCAGAAGCTCTTCTTCCCCCATTCACATCCTCTCCTGCTCTCTAGGGTCCATTAGGGTATAATTTCTTTGTTAGTTATATGTATGCCCTAGAGGCCATTACTGTACATTGGATGTATATTGTAGTGGATGCTGGGACATATATAGGGAGGACTTTCTTGCTCGACATGATAGTATGCTATCTGGTTGATCTTGACCTTAACGTGTATGCTGATTGTCTCTCTGTTACATGTTGGTAAAGCCCTTAGGATGTGTACTTGACTACCTGGACTATGATGCGGATCATACTAGTGGGGACATGGTAGTCCATAAGTACATCCTTCAAAGTCCCTAGTCGTGGGTGTATCGAGACGGGGCATCGATATACCAGAGTAGACTAGCGTATACCTTCTCGACCCATACAGATGGGCGATGGATGATCCCATATCCATTGGTGTTTGACATCAGAGATGATATACGGGTGCTCAGTGAAGACTGGGTACACTGGACGGACTCGCCGAGAACTCCCAGATGGTATTATACCTTACGTCAGATGGCAGTTCTCTGGTGACACTGGTACAGAGTAGTCTGTTGACCCGAGATCATCATAGAGTCTTGTGTGGTTCCCACTGTGCTTTGATTTCCACCTTACCACGTCCAAGAGGGCGTGAAAAACGGTGGTTTTTGGGTACAGTCCCGAGTCACATGGAGGCAATGAGCGATAGGAGGGGATTCGTCTCTCCCGGTATAGGGGGTTGATGTTGCGCAGTGTTCGATTGGCTATAACCGGAAATCCCTGGCCAGGGTTGCTGAGATTTACTGGTAAGTGTTACCAGTAGTTTCTTGAACTGTTATAGGCCTCATATCGACACGACTTATCAAGCTATTGGGGTCTGACGTCTACCACCCCTAGGCAAGATATGCGACATATCAGACGATCAGACCGGACTGTACGGTAGTGTTACGGTTGGATTCACTGGAGTGTGAGCGGGCTTGCTCGTTGATCTTCTGATCGCTCAATACCCGGGTGGCCGTTACGTTTAGCAGACCGCTTGCGGCTTGTGGGTGTTTGATATGATCATCACCTGCTGCCGGCGTATTGACGAGTCTTTAGAGTCCTACACAGAGGTTTCCTGGCTCAAGCGAAACGAAATAGGAGCGCATATGAGATATGTGCGGGACCGAGAATAATGCGAGTATGTGATACTGTATTCGATTCTCGCGATCTGTGACATTGATCGGTTATATGCGATATAGCCGGGTTATCGGATCAAGTGTTGATTCGATAAGTTGTTACTGTTGATATTAGTCGGTTATATGCGATATGACCGGATCATTAAATCAAGTGTTGATTTAATGATTTAATGCATAATTATATATTTGATATATTACTTTGCATTAACTAGTATCGGTTCACTTTAAATGGATTTTCTCACTTCATGTGCACATTGTATATGTGATATATTTTTGTGCATTTGATTGTATCATGTTTGATGAAGCATGAAAGCTAGGGTTTGTGTAAAGAATTAAACATTGGTTAAGTAAATGGTTAGGGTTTATATTTATTCATTCATTTATCTTTTAATTTGGATTAAAAGGAAATGGGATAAAAGAAAAACAAAATGGTTTTGTTTCTTTCTTTCATGAAGCTTCATGAAGCTTTGACCAATGTAACCATTTTGTCTTCATCTCCTTAACCCTAACCATTCCTTTAACCTTGGTCAATTCTCTACACATAACTATAGTTAATATTATGATAAGTATTGATTTTTTTATTCTATTCTAATTAACTTATCAAAATATTATCATCTTCTTCTTCTTTTTCTTCATGAAGAAAACCTAGACTTCATCAATGGTGATTGATGAAATAGAGTGAGAAATCCAATTCTAAAGTCTACCCACTTCCTATTTCTTCATCCTCTACCTCTTGCCAAGTAGTATAGGGTGTTTCCTTCACAAGTTTTCTTGACTTGGTGAAGTTGGAGCTTGATCTAGCGATGCCTCGACGTAGATCATCTTCGGCATCGTCGTCGATGACCTAGCCCGCTTTTTCTCCGATGAAGCCGACACTAGAGCCCAAGATCCGATTTGTACAGTGAGGAGACTTCATCGCGGAGCCATGGAGGTGGAGAACCGGATCTACAAAGGTTGTATTTCCGTTTACCATTTAGTTAAGTTGTTAACTAGTTTCTTTTTTGCCTAAACTTCTAGCCAACGATCCGTATTAGGGTTTCTCGGCACCGTAATTTTTGAAATTGGCATGGTTGATGCCTTGTGAGACCTCATTAGTGTGCCTAGGAACCCTACAGTGGTATCAGAGCCTAGCTAGAGCCTTAGGCGATGCGTTGACGGAGTTAGAAATCCGATCGAACCGAAACCGTAACCCTAATATTGCTCTCTGTACATTTTTGAAAATCGTGGATTTTTGAGAATTAAAAATATGCAGAAAACTCAGTAGAAGATTCTAAGAATTACTGTATAAAACGGGGCCCCTGAATCCATAAAAGCGCGGCGGAATCGCGGCATTAGCATGCTAATGCGGCGGTTCCGCGGCCCTTTTGTCTCTTCTTGCAATCAATTTTGCACAGTAATTCCTAGTTTGCAGTGCTGGTTTTCCTGGGAATTTTTAATGTTTTTTTTCAAGAGTTAAATTTTCTGGGTTGTATTGGGGACTCGGTGTATCGATCGGATTGTCTAATTTTGTCAGTGTGTTTTTCCGGGTATTTTTAGAATATGTTAAAAAGTTCGACCGGATATAAATACCCACTTTTTCCCCTGCCGGAAAATTTCCAAGTGTTGGATTTTTCCGTGGTTTAACGACGTTCTAAGTAGTGCAAGTAACGCGATGGTCCCTCTAGAAGACAACAAACCTTAACTCGATTATGTGACCGTCTTGAACTGCCCTTTGAACCTTCGGGTTTGGGGCAGTACGGCGTGCCACATGTGAGGCGTTGGCTTGACCCTTCTACGGCTGGATCGTTGGTACTGAGGCACGAACTGAATGCTGTTAGACTTATTTCATGTGTTGAGCTGTATCGGGAAAACTTGGGTGTTCGATTGTTCGATCGAAAAGTTTAGCGTTTTCTATTTATCCGGAATGTAATACAATAATTGGAATTCACAAGTAGTTATGAGATAACTGAATGAATATTATAAACATAGCAGTTTAGTCTCACTTGATCGGTTGCTACGGAATTTTGATGTGATCAAAAGTCCGTCGCAATCACGTAGCGTACGCGGATACTCGCCGGGTAAACTTAATAGACAGCCTCACTCCATAGCCCCGACCAAGTGACTGTAGGAGAACCCCGTCGCCGAAAGCATCCGTTCCGGTGCTCGCGGCAGCGGTGTTCCGCCTTGGTGCACTTCGTCGACGGTATCGGGGGTGCGGCCGTCTACTGAAGTTTGCGACGAGCATTCGATCAGGATGTCGGGAATCTTGTTGAATTGCCCGACTTGATATTGAAAAGAGTTTTCGATAATGAGACTAAAATGCGGGGTTTATAATTGTTAGGCATGCGATGTCTAAGGAATTCATTTGATTAGGCATGCGATGTCTATGGAGGTTGCAGATTCCAACTATTGTAGTTTTACACTTTCTTTTCTGTGACCGTAAGTGTAATATGTGATATCGCCGGTTTCGTTGCTATATGTCAACGACAATTGGGATGGACATATTTACTTACGTTGATGACATGTGATGTTATGTGTTGCTGGATATGTTATATTGGATCGTCGTGTTTGAATAGCCGGGTTTTTTTATGTGAGATGAGTGTTTTTCATTTTCATTCATGTAAAAACTTGTATGTAATATTCTTTTATTGGGGCACTTCCAGGTTGCGGAAGATGTCACCCTTTGTATATTATTTTCTTTTCCGCACTAGGATAGACCTAAGGAGGGGAGCACAAGTAACCGGGTTCTGGAATCCAGTGGGAGACCAACTCGAGGAGTCGAGTCCGGGTCTCCTAACTCTAGAATTGGTAGGGTTGCTTGCCGCTCTCGTAGGGGTCTAGGGGTGTGGGTTTGGCTATTCATCGCGACCGTGGAATCCGTGTTTTATACTGGCTCGTATTGAAAACACGGACGTCCTAATATATCCAATATTTCATATGATTCTTCTGCTGCGATATCTGTGATGTGATCATGTGATGTTCTGTGATAGATACTTTATATAGTATATATGATATATTATATAGAAGTTACTTATGTTTTACACCCGCGCTAGCCCTGCCCTGCTCTGCCGTTAGTTACCTAACCTAACGGTGCACGAGGGGACATCAAAGCGAATGCGGATGGCATAAGTGTACGTCGTATTTATCTGTGATGTTTAGGTACTTAAATGATGGGACTTCATTAATGTGATTAATGAAATAAAAGAAACCTAAGATGTTGTAGAATCGAATTTCAAAATAAAACAGGTAGCTACAGTTCTTGCTTTGCACAGCGGTATATATGATATATCCTGCACCTTATTCGATAAGGAAAGGACCGAGATCCCTTCACCGGGAGTGACTCCTTTAGCAAAAACTGGCAGATGCTACACACTCGGTTTGTCTTTTGATTGCTTTTAAGTGTTTTTGCTTTGCACAGTGATATATATGATATATCCCGCACCTCATTCGACGAGGAAAGGACCGACGAACCCTTCACCGGGAGTGACTCCTTTAGCAAAACTGGAAAAGCCTCAAAAGCACTCCATTTCAAAATCATTTGATTCTACAACGATATCAAGTTCATTACGCAATAGGTTTTCAGAAAAACCTGTCGTAGCCCTCCGTCATTTCAGATAAGTGGTAGTTAGTATTCGTGCTACGTTTGTTGGCCTGCGTCAAGGCGTAGTGTGCGGTAGCTAACTAGTATTTATCTGCTTATGCATATGATGCAGATTGAATTAGGGTAGTCGTGCGACTTTGTTGGCCTGCGTCAAGGGTCGTGCGGGTGGGTTTAATTCAATCAGGAAATGACGGGTTGAACTTGACTAGCGCACTATGGTTTGTTGGCCTGCGTCAAGGTCATAGGACGCTAGGGGCAAAATTATCGGGAATTTCAAGTGTTGAAATTTGCAATGAGATTGCATACCTTCTATGAGATAGTTGGATCCCGATACCCGCTGCGAGTAAGTGTTATTCCTGGGAGAGTTTTATACATTACAATTAGCTGATCAAGTAGGTGTCTAGAAAGGTGTCAACGGGGTTACGCCTCTGGGAAAACGGGGTTACGCCTCTGGGTTTACATTAATTAGGTTCGTGCGAAAGCACGGGGGACCTCCCTCAAAGTACCGACACTGGCCTGGTTGAAAGATTGGTGAACTTGTAGTGTGTAATTAATCCCGGCTAGTCTTTCCTTTTAGGGTTTGAAGGAAGATTTGATAAAAAGCAGTGGGAGCCATCCTGATTAGATAAAATAATAACCAATCTATTCTTGCAAGAGCGCACGCTGAGTGTTTTCTTCTCTCTCTCTCCAGGTAGCGACCATATCACGCCTTAATCAAGATAATAATACGGATTTTTGACCGAACCCGCTTGTTATACTGAGCTGGGGAATGTTGGTCCCGCTCCAACTTATAATTGTTATAAGACAGAGCAGGAAATTGGGGATTACCAGAATTCCCGTGCCGCCCAAACGAGGAGAGTGCATGATGATGCATCATCTTCGGGTGTGTTCATTACAGAGAACTGTTTCTCAGTATCCTTTACGTCCTGGGTATGTGATACCAGATCAGGATCCCAGATATGTAATCTGTTACATAGGGCTATAGAAAGGTAGAGGACTGAGAACGGGTGATAAGTTTCATGAGGCAGAAAACGGGGCAAGAGTTGCAGCCAAGTCTGTTGGTCACTGTCACCCTGTATTACCAATACATTGATTCTGAACGAATGTTATTAGATACCGAACCTTATATACAAAATCATATCAGTCTCTTTATTAGTAAAGAAAGGATATAATTTTGTATTGTTGGAAAATGTTTTGAACATTTCCTATATCAAAAGTTGATCGGTTCAGGCACGTTATCTAAAAGCGTTGATGTTCTAAATCAAACTACAGTTCTTTAGTATACGGAACACACACAAGAGGAAGAGTTCAGAAATGAACGAATCCTTCTTGAGGCATTGTAGACTAGGTCATATCAATGTGACCCGACTAGCTGAAGTTACATAAAGATGCATATTTAAATGAGTTTGAATTTACATCTTGTGAAACTTGCCAGTCATGTCACAGAGATAAGATGACCACAGCTCTGTTTATTGGAAACAGAGAAAGAGTTAGTGAACTCTTAGGATGATACATGTTGATGTATGTAGGTCCCCTGTCTACACATGCCAAGACTGGTTCTTTGTACTTCATTACATTCTCTAATGATCTTTCGAGATTCAGACCTATGTTCCTGTTGAAACATGAGTCCGAAACTTTTGAGATATTCACAGAATATAAGTTAGAAGTAGAGAACTAATACGGGTATAAGTATTATGTCCTTTGATGTGATCAGGGAGGAGAATACTTGAGCACGGAATTCCTGGACTATTCTAAAGGAGAATGAGATTCTCTCTCAGCATTACTCCTCCGTATACACCATAGCACGATGGTATATCGGGGCGGAGCAGATACACCCTATTTGATATGGTGTGCTCTATGATGAGTACTGCTGAGTTACCTTTTTCCTTTTGGGAGTTATGCACTTATGAAGTTGCATACCTATTGAATAGGGTTCCAATCAAATCAGTTGCCTACCATTTCATATGTGATATGGAAAGGGAAGAGCCCATGTCTTAAGCTAGTTAAGATTTGGGGTTGACCGGCCTATGTCTGAAAGCAAAATCCGGACAAGCTCGAGGCAAAGTCTGTAATGTAGAACTGGAAAGGTTCCAGCTATACAAACTGCAGCTGATGATTTGATAGAACCAAAGGATTCAGTAGATTCCAACGAACCTCAGCCTCTCCGCCGATCTAGTAGGGTTCTTCACCCACCTGAGAGATACTTCTGTTTCTCTATGACAGTAGGAGCGAGGATTGCATCATGAGATGATGACCCAACTAGCTTCGAGCTGGCCATCGAGAGTAAGACTCTGTAAGAATGGCTGGATGTTTATCGATCTGAGATGGAATCCTTATACAGCAACAAAGTATGGACTTTGGTTGCTATATCTGAAGGGTTAAATCCCCATCAGGAGCAAGTATATCTTGAGAAGATTACTTGGTGTAGAAGTTGAGACTTTCAAAGCTAGACTTGTTAAAGTTTTTCGTCATCGACCAGGCGTGGATAATGATGAAACCTTTTCCAGTGGCTATGTTTAAGTCTATCCGGATCCTACTTGCCACGGCTACATACCATGACTACGATATCTGGTGGTTGGGTGTCATGACAGCTTTTCTAAATGATGTTTTAGAAGAGAGCGTCTATAAGTACACAGCCAGAGGGCCTCGTAGACAGTGGGAGCAGCGGAAACGTGTGCAAGATGCTTTATAGGATAAAGCAGGCATCGCGGAGTTGGAACATCTGTTTTGATGAAATAGTCAAAGAGTTTGACATCATCAAAATGGTTGATGAAACTTGTATATACAAAAAGGTAGTAGGGAGTATGGTGATGATCCTCGTAGAGTACGTGGATGACATACTCTTGATAGGGAAAGAGTTTCCTATGCTACGCTCGATCAATCTCCGCCTATCACAATGATTCTCCACATAGGATCAAAGTGATACCTACTAAATCCTGGGTTTTGGACCTATGAGATAGATCTAAATGGATGTTAGAATACTCACTAGCTGTAGTGAGATGGTATCAATTGATCCTGGGAAGAATCACTGGAAGTGTTCCAGGGTGATAAAGACGACTGAGTGTCAGTCACAGGCATTGTCTTTACCCTCAATCGAGGGACGGTGTGTTGGAAGAGTTCCAAGCTAGATACCGTGACATACTAGACGATAAAGGCAGGATACATTGCTACTTAAGATGCTACCAAAGAGGCAGTCTAGGTGTATATTGGTTCATGAGATGAACTACGTTCCTACCATTGTGAGACAATGGAGTTGTGGCTTATGCCAAGGAACGACGGTCCCATCAGTGATCCAGACATATTCTAAGGCAGTGTCACCTGATCATGGAGATGCTTGATCTCCAAGAGATCGAGGTTTGGAGAGTAGACTCAGAGGACAACACAGCGGATCCACTCACAAAGGCCTGTTCCCAGAGAGAGATTTTTATAGGATGGTTGAGTATGAGATACTACAACCACTGCTATCAGATGGCCCTAGTGCAAGTGGGAGATTGTTAGTTATATGTATGCCCTAGAGGCCATTACTGTACATTGGATGTATATTGTAGTGGATGCTGGGACATATATAGGGAGGACTTTCTTGCTCGACATGATAGTATGCTATCTGGTTGATCTTGACCTTAACGTGTATGCTGATTGTCTCTCTGTTACATGTTGGTAAAGCCCTTAGGATGTGTACTTGACTACCTGGACTATGATGCGGATCATACTAGTGGGGACATGGTAGTCCATAAGTACATCCTTCAAAGTCCCTAGTCGTGGGTGTATCGAGACGGGGCATCGATATACCAGAGTAGACTAGCGTATACCTTCTAGACCCATACAGATGGGCGATGGATGATCCCATATCCATTGGTGTTTGACATCAGAGATGATATACGGGTGCTCAGTGGAGACTGGGTACACTGGACGGACTCGCCGAGAACTCCCAGATGGTATTATACCTTACGTCAGATGGCAGTTCTCTGGTGACACTGGTACAGAGTAGTCTGTTGACCCGAGATCGTCATAGAGTCTTGTGTGGTTCCCACTGTGCTTTGATTTCCACCTTACCACGTCCAAGAGGGCGTGCAAAACGGTGGTTTTTGGGTACAGTCCCGAGTCACATGGAGGCAATGAGCGATAGGAAGGGATTCGTCTCTCCCGGTATAGGGGGTTGATGTTGCGCAGTGTTCGATTAGCTATAACCGGAAATCCCTGGCCAGGGTTGCTGAGATTTACTGGTAAGTGTTACCAGTAGTTTCTCGAACTGTTATAGGCCTCATATCGACACGACTTATCGAGCTATTGTGGTCTGACGTTTACCACCCCTAGGCAAGATATGCGACATATCAGACGATCAGACCGGACTGTACGGTAGTGTTACTGGTTGGATTCACTGGAGTGTGAGCGGGCTTGCTCGTCGATCTTCTGATCGCTCAATACCCGGGTGGCCGTTACGTTTAGCAGACCGCTTGCGGCTTGTGGGTGTTTGATATGATCATCACCTGCTGCCGGCGTATTGACGAGTCTTTAGAGTCCTACACAGAGGTTTCCTGGCTCAAGCGAAACGAAATAGGAGCGCATATGAGATATGTGCGGGACAGAGAATAATGCGAGTATGTGATACTGTATTCGATTCTCGCGATCTGTGACATTGATCGGTTATATGCGATATAGCCGGGTTATCGGATCAAGTGTTGATTCGATAAGTTGTTACTGTTGATATTAGTCGGTTATATGCGATATGACCGGATCATTAAATCAAGTTTTGATTTAATGATTTAATGCATAATTATATATTTGATATATTACTTTGCATTAACTAGTATCGGTTCACTTTAAATGGATTTTCTCACTTCATGTGCACATTGTATATGTGATATATTTTTGTGCATTTGATTGTATCATGTTTGATGATGCATGAAAGCTAGGGTTTGTGTAAAGAATTAAACCTTGGTTAAGTAAATGGTTAGGGTTTATATTTATTCATTCATTTATCTTTTAATTTGGATTAAAAGGAAATGGGATAAAAGAAAAACAAAATGGTTTTGTTTCTTTCTTTCATGAAGCTTCATGAAGCTTTGACCAATGTAACCATTTTGTCTTCATCTCCTTAACCCTAACCATTCTTTTAACCTTGGTCAATTCTCTACACATAACTATAGTTAATATTATGATAAGTATTGATTTTTTTATTCTATTCTAATTAACTTATCATAATATTATCATCTTCTTCTTCTTCTTCTTCAAGAAGAAAACCTAGACTTCATCAATGGTGATTGATGAAATAGAGTGAGAAATCCAATTCTAAAGTCTACCCACTTCCTATTTCTTCATCCTCTACCTCTTGCAAAGTAGTATAGGGTGTTTCCTTCAAAAGTTTTCTTGACTTGGTGAAGTTGGAGCTTGATCTAGCGATGCCTCGACGTAGATCATCTTCGGCATCGTCGTCGATGACCTAGCCCGCTTTTTCTCCGATGAAGCCGACACTAGAGCCCAAGATCCGATTTGTACAGCGAGGAGACTTCATCACGGAGCCATGGAGGTGGAGAACCGGATCTACAAAGGTTGTATTTCCGTTTACCATTTAGTTAAGTTGTTAACTAGTTTCTTTTTCGCCTAAACTTCTAGCCAACGATCCGTATTAGGGTTTCTCGGCACCGTAATTTTTGAAATTGGCATGGTTGATGCCTTGTGAGACCTCATTAGTGTGCCTAGGAACCCTACATTCTTGACCCAAATTCCTAGTTTGCTTGAGTTGTGCATTGATTAGCTTCGGTTTGTGTTTAATAGCTAGTTAGTGCTAGATTGTGGTGAATGGTGTGGAATGTTGATTAAGTGGTGATTGTGTTAGTTAACCCTACATATTTAAGTGTAGTTAAGGTCACCTTAACTATGAATTGACCCAGATTTCACTAAAATACCATAGGGTTTGCTATTGTGAAAAATTAGTGTTTTAATGCGACATTGTGACATTCTGTGATCTGCTTTTAACCCAGACCCTTCAGGACAAAATTGGGAAAACTGGAACATGCAACCTAGGTCTAGACACCACCACCAGAACACGAGACCCTAACACCTATTTGTGGCCGCAATTTTAATCCATCTGGCCGGAAATTGCGGCCAGATCAGGGGCTTGGGTCTTGGGGCTTTGTATAGGGTAGTCTGCAGTGATTTGTAGTGTTTTGGCATGTCTAGTTTTGTAAGATTTGACCTGTAGGAAAATCTTGGATCATATATCGTTTTGCATGTCCATTGTGTTTGCGTGATACGCGCGATACGTGAGTGGGTTCTGTGATCCAGCGTATCACGGCGTGTCGCGATGGTTTTAGACGCGTACACACACGATTCAGCGTATCGTGCACACGCGCGTTTAGTTCGCGACGCGAGTTTCTCGTTTTGGTTCGATATCGCGTTTTGCGGAATATTTGGCTTATATATGATTTCCATGTCTTATTTGCAGGTTTGCAGGCGGGGACAACGGACACTGCTACAGGGGGAGCAGATGGTAGGATTCACCTAGCGTAGAGCGTAGGTGAGTGGATTTAACATCTACAGGAGAATCGCCCGCATGGCGTTATGCGTCTGGGCTTGGATTCAAATACCTGTCGCATATTCTACATCATTGTTAGAATTGTGCCTTTACTTTATTTCCTTGATATAGTTGTACTGTGACTAGCAGCCGTAGGACACTGCACAGATTATTGATGGTTCATGTTGCACGAGCACGGATTGTATGCTACACACACACCGTCAATAATTGCCATGTCACACACAATCCTTTATAGATACTATATTGCTTATCATACTTGACATCTATCTTATCGGTATACCTGTAGTGTATCTTACCATTAGTGATAGGTATTATACACCATGAGATACAACTACAGGTATACCATGCACAAATTTTACTTATACCCAGGGGGGTATACGACATCTTTTACTTATAGGTAGATACCTATACTTAGCTGTACCTTATTGATTTTGCATACATCTGGTTTCAGCTATATACTTTCATTTACATGCTCGCATTCAGATATATTGCATATATTTATTCCTGGATTTGCGCATTGTTCATTTGGATTTTACATAATGTTTTCTGGATTTGGGAACCGCGGGAGTTCATGAAATTATGCATACATTGAAAAACCCGGTTTCCTTGATATGATATTCGCGCAGCCACCATGAGATTTATCGGTTCTGATTATATACTCCATATGAGGTGTGGTTGTCGTATGAGGGTACATGGTAGGGCCCGGTATGGTTCCCCTCGGCAAGAAGATCGATGGATTTTGCCGATTGAGCGTGGAGGCGGGCGAGTACCTACCGGTGACAGTACCCATGACTCGGCGGGGGATCACGGAGACACCGCTGGGAGTCATGTACGTATGCATACGTCGAAAGGCGAGGGTCAGAGCTAGGCACTCGTGCTTTCGGGATAGCGTATGATACGTGATCAGGATTTCTGTGTCGATGCTTGGCACATTGTTTTCATGATATTTCTTTTAATACCTTTGTATATATAACAGGGGATTTAGCCGTTGTTATATATACCCTTACACCAATATTAGTTGAATGGGACGCTAATATATGTGTATTGCCCCCATCATATTTTACTTCTGCAAATATATATATTTAGGATGTTAGAGATTATTTGAGATTCGACTTGGGATATAGGTGATTCATTGAGATTGGATATTGGATATGAAAGAGATTGATGATTTGTACATTCGGGATATAGGAGATCTTTTCGATATTGTACATTGAGGAGGTGTGAGACTTATATGATATGAGAGCCCAACTTAGGGGCTGATTTGAGGATTTGGGATTTGAGTGTCTTGATGGATTGTGATCCGGCCACGATGTCAGGTTTCCGTAGAAATGACATATTCCATCCCATACCTCACACTTATCTATTCTTTGCATAGATTCATATATTGGTAGTACCTGTTAGTGTACCCTTATGATAGTTGCATACCTACATTCTCATATCCTTATTGCATAGTTATTGCATACTATTATCATGTCATCATTGCTTCACATATTGATTGTACCTGCTAGTGTGCTTTCCATTACCTTGCATTCACATGACATGTTATTACCGCAATCGCATACCTTAGATTCATGCTGTATGTACATTCCTGCGATTACCTGCATATGTTATCTACTATTCACGATTTGGCAACTCACCCCCGTTGTGCCACAGGTGTTTCAGGTTGTTCCCCAGAGTAGTCGAGGCAGGCTATTCAGCTATTCATCTAGCATCTTTTGCTACAGATACCGCATCAGCTCACAGTACTATTTTGCTTAGGTGGGTTGGATGATTATCCGTATTTCATATTGTACATTCGTTGTATTTTGTACTCTCCATCTACTAGTATGTTGTTGGCTTAGAGACTTGGTGAGGACGATATTGTATTTTATTTGTGGACTTGTTGTCTTTTATGTACAGCTTTCTCTCTATTGTCTTTATTTCTTCGCTACGGCGTCGTATATTTGTATTGTAGTCATCTTGGCTAGTTTTTACAAAAAAGGGGGTTTTGCCAAACTTTTAAAGAAAGAAAGTAAGACTTTTAAAGAATTTTGGTTGCGATTTCAAATGTTTCAAAAACTTATATTATCTTTTCCGTATTTTCTTGGTTTAGATTTCTGGGTTTTGGCATTCTTTTACCACGTTACGTCTTTAGGCGTTGCGTAGTATTAGGGCCGTCATGGGCCAATTTTGGGTCATGACAAAGTTGGTATCAGAGCGCTAGGTTTCACCTTTTGGAGTGTAGGATGACCTTAATATGATGGAGTAGGTAGCTTAAGCAAAGTAACGTAGTGTGTGTATGTCTGCAGCATACCCATGATGCGATACTTCGCTTTAAGTGACCTAAGTACAATTTGCTTGAAATTCCTTCCTTGATGATTCATATCCTTGAGATTCGATTCCTTATTCTCATCGAATCTTATATCTATTTATAGCCTTGCCGCCGATGATTATGGGGACTCGGAGTGATGCAGCGAGGGCCGAGGTCAGATTTGGCTCGGGTGAGACGAGTACTGACCAGGATGGCACTCTAGTTGCACAGGTGCAGACGGATCAGCCTACGACATATACTATTGATAGACTTTTGGCAGAGTTGCAGGACTTCCGCCAGACTATGAGTTCATTGGTTGATGTCGTTCGGGAGCTACGACAGTAGGTTGTCACCCCTGTTACTCAATTGTCACTTACGATCAGCGTGCAGCAGTCCGTCACCAACATAGCACCAGTGGTTGCAGCTCCAGTTGACGAGGCACATATTCCAGAGGCTTAGAGAGTTTCAGGATAGTGGAGGACTCGTACCAGTGTACCAGCCCAGAGACAGAGGTTTGGTCATTGAGACAGATTTCGTGGCCGTCGCGGGAGTAGCAGAGGCTTAGGACGAGGACAGTCATTCAGCTCTCATCCCCAGAATGGTCAGCGGTCAGCGCGTGGATGTTTTCGATGCGGAAGCCTTCAGCACTTCGTCAGGGATTGTTCCTTAACACCTCGTCAGGATCGTACTCAGAGAGGCCGTGGACGTGGAAGGTTCGCTCAGAGGGCTCAGTCTACCAGAGGAGTTCATCCAGCTGTGAGTAGAGGGCAGACACAGGAGTTTGCTTCTACTCATCGGGACACGCAGACGTCCGATGTGGAGTTTTCAGGTATCTTTAATTCGCTTGTTCTTTTGATGTATTTGTTGTTTTTCATGCTTGTACCATGGTTGGGTAGATTAATCGTAGTTTTGTTAACTTCTGTCATCGATTCTTTTGTTGCGCGACACGTATTTCAGTTGTGTGCCAATCGGATAGGAGATAGAGATTCGTCCGTCGTTTTGGTCCTTCTAGAGATGTTGGATTTGACGTTCTCCAGGGCACGGACTGGTTAACTACACGCTAGGCGTTTGTGGACTACCGTGAGGAAACAACATAGGTTTTGTTTTTCCCGGCAAGTCAGTTCTTGTTGTGCAGGTGGATAGTTGTGCCGCCTCTCACAGCTTGAATTCAGCCTTTTTCGCTAGTCGGCTACTGAGGAGATGTCGTGGATTCTTGGCGTTCATTCGTGATACCGGAGCCATAGTGGGATTGTTGGACCGGGTTCCTTTCGTGCGAGAGTTTTTCCGACGTTGTTCCGGACAAGCCGGCGAAGCTTAGGGAGCTTAAGGATCAGCTGCAGAGTTATGGTTTGGGGAGTTTGTGCGTCTAAGTGTTTTGCTTTTGGAAGCTCCTATTTCTGTTCATCGAGGAGGAAGACGACAGTTTAGGGTTGTGTATCGACGGATCGTTAATTGAACCGGCTTACGGTGCGGATAGGTATCCATTACCTCGCCGTGACGATTTCTTCGATCAGTTCCAGAGTGTGAGACATTTTCCAAGTTTGTTTGGGATCAGGTCATCATTATTGCGGATTCGGGGTGATGGCATTCCGAAGACTGCCTTATGCGTGCGACGGGCTTTGTGTGTTTTTGTGAGTCGTTGGATTCACTGATGCCCTAGCAGCATTCGTAGATGTGATGAACCAGATTTCTTCAGGACGTTCCTCGACCAGTTTTTATTGTGTTATTTATGACATTCTGGTCTATCTAATGTGTCTTGAGGGACAGTAGTAGCACTTGAGGATTTGTTATGCAGATACTGGGAGAGTACCAGCAGTTTGCTAGATTCTCGGAGTGTTTCTTCAGGCTTGTTTTGTTTGACTCCTAGTTCTTGTAGTCACGGGAGACGGTTTCGTATGGTTCCGAGGGAGATCGTGGCCGTACATCTTAGGCCCAGACTTGTGTGCAGGACGGAGGTCCGCGGATTTTTGGGCTTAGCAGGTTCTTACCGCCGTTTCGTGCAGGATTGCTAAGGTAGTGCTGCACCGTCGACTAAATTGACCGAGATGGAGATTTCTTTTCTGTAGACTGAGGCATGTGTGCGGAGTTTTCAGCAGTTGAAGATTCTGTTAAACATCTGCATCAGTTCTTTCTTTGTTTTTGGTTCGGGCGATTTTGTTGTTAACTGTAATGTTTCTTGAGTTGGCTCGAGTGTGTACTGAGGTGACACTATAGAGTTATCGCTTTCGCTTCCCTACATTTGGAGGAAGTACGAGAAGGATATTCCACTCTTGATCTGGAGATGGCCGCGGTGGTTTTGCGTTGGAGATTTGGAGACACTACTTGTTCGAGAGTCATGTCAGATTTTCACGGACCACCAGAGCTTAACGTACATCTTCCTGCAGCGGATTTTGATTGTTGTGATAGTCTTCTGCAGATTTACAGTTCTTGTGTGATCGTTGAGTACAGCTTAAGTTCGTCTCTACGGAGGGGACAGCTTGGTCATGTCCGCGCCCGACCACTTTTCCTTAATCGTTTTTGCGAGACACTGCCCACCCATGCTCGTTCGTCAGTGATACTTGAGCATACTCGGCTGGGTAATGATTCGGAGACCTTGATTTGTGACAATGGTGTGCTAAGTTAGGGACGCGTTTGTGTACCTGGTATCATCGGGTATAGACGTGTAATCCTAGAGTAAGCACATCAGTCAGCTCTCTGTATTCATTCAAGTTCCCCCAACATTTGACGTGGCTTGTGAGATAGTTACGGGTGGACAGGGATGTAAAGAGAAGTTTCAGGTTTCGTTTCATGGTGTCTGTCCTGTTGTGTGCTTGGGTCGAGCATCTGAGGCCGGCTGGAGAGTTGCAATCTTTAACCGTTCCGAAGTAGGAGTGGGAGCAGATCTCCACAAATTTCGTTGTGGTTTCTACCCAAGTTTAGTCAGGGTGTGACTCCATTCGGATTCTTGTCGTCCGGTTATACTTAGTTTGCTCAGTTGTTCTTTTTTTTAAGTGGTGTGTTTGTTTTGATTGTTGTCAGCAGTTGGGGATCGTCACTCGCCATCGTTCGGGTTCTCCTTCGATAGCCGTTATCAGGAGACACTCCAATTGGCCACCCTTAGGCTTAGAGGTTAGGTCGTGTCGATCACTAGTCTGTTGTTTTTCTGACTCTGCATGAGTAGGATTTTGGACCCTAGCTATGTCTAGAGACTTCGGAGATGATCCAATTGATTCAGTTCAGGATGAAAATTGTTCATCGCGGACAGAGGTCTTATGCAACCGTGTTGGTCGTAGACTTAAGTGCGCAATGGCAAACCATTTATAATCCTGCGGATTTTTTCGATAAAAGACGTGTTAGATTTTGGGAAGCTTATCCCAGAATTTTGGTCCTTCTGAGATCCTATAAGCGAGTTAGTTCGTCGCCTTTAATTTGGCACTTCCGCCCAGATTATTGGATTTTCACCCCGTATTCCTTGTGATGATACTTTACAATTACCTTCTTGTCCTTTCTCACATGAATTGGCACCAAACCATTTGGCTTGGACGCGATCTTTCGTTCACCAGCAGCCAGTTGTGTTAAAGGCCCGGCAGGTGGAGAAACGTCGGTCAAGGGTCTTGCCATCTATGAAGGGTTTTCTTGGACGTAGCCGTATAGTGAGATAGTCACTTGGGAGGCTGCGAGCGAGATTTGAGAGTTGTAATCTTCTCTTTGAAGGTACGCGTATCGGTATATTTTTAAATTCGGGGATGAATTTCTTTTAAAGGGGGGGGGGAGATTGTAACACCTTAGATTGTGTTTTGTAGCTAATTATATTTTTATATATAGTTTTTAATAAAAAGGTATACAAATTTGGTTTTTAATTATTTTATCCTATTATTGAATATTTTATTAGATTTTTCCTAGGCTTGCACACACTTGTGCATGATAACTAGGGTTGTTTTTGGGGTTTAACCATGATTTGCAACATGGTGAACTAACCATTCCCTAATCTAGCTTTATAGTTTTGTTTTAAGTGTTACGGGTTTTAAGTATGATAATTGTTTTAAATGCAAAATGATTTAAAAAGGGTATTTAAATTTGACTTCTTGTGTTGACCTTGGTGAGAGAGAGAGAGTGTGAGAATGCGGCATGATGGCTTTGCCATGCTTCATTAAATGAAGAGAGAGAGGAGGGGTTTTGACTTTGTCTCTCATTATCACTTCTCTTTTCACTCATCCTCTCATTCTCTCACACAAACACACACACAGACACCCCTGCTTCAGCTCCAGCAGCAGCAGAAGACACAGCAGCAACAGCAGCTCCAGCTTCAGCACCATCAGCTGCAGAGCAGCATCAATAGCAGCAGCTTCATCAGCAACACACACCCACAACAGCTCGAGCAAAGCAGCAGCAGCAGCTCCAACACCAGCATCCATCAGCAGTAGCAGCAGACATCATCTTCATCATCAGAAGCAGCAGCAGCCGAGAGCAGCATCAGCAACAAGCAAGCAGCAGCAACAGCAGAGAGCAGCAACAGGAACCCCAGCACATGCAGAAGCTCTTCTTCCCCCATTCACTTCCTCTCCTGCTCTCTAGGGTCCATTAGGGTATAATTTCTTGACCCAAATTCCTAGTTTGCTTGAGTTGTGCATTGATTAGCTTCGGTTTCTGTTTAATAGCTAGTTAGTGCTAGATTGTGGTGAATGGTGTGGAATGTTGATTAAGTGGTGATTGTGTTAGTTAACCCTACATATTTAAGTGTAGTTAAGGTCACCATAACTGAGAATTGACCCAGATTTCACTAAAATACCATATGGTTTGCTATTGTGCAAAATTGGTGTTTTAATGCGACATTGTGACATTCTGTTATCTGCTTTTAACCCAGACCCTTCAGGACAAAATTGGGAAAACTGGAACATGCTACCTAGGTCTAGACACCACCACCAGAACACGAGACCCTAACTCCTATTTGTGGCCGCAATTTTAATCCATCTGGCCGCAAATTGCGGCCAGATCAGGGGCTTGGGTCTTGGGGCTTTGGGTAGTGCAGTCTGCAGTGATTTGTAGTGTTTTGGCATGTCTAGTTTTGTAAGATTTGACCTGTAGGAAAATCTGGGATCATATATCGTTTTGCATGTCCGTTGTGTTTGCGAGATACGCGCGATACGTGAGTGGGTTCTGTGATCCAGCGTATCGCGGCGTGTCGCGATGGTTTTAGACGCGTACACACACGATTCTGCGTATCGTGCACACGCGCGTTTAGTTCGCGACGCGAGTTTCTCGTTTTGGTTCGATATCGTGTTTTGCGGAATATTTGGCTTATATATGATTTCCATGTCTTATTTGCAGGTTTGCAGGCGGGGACTACGGACACTGCTACAGGGGGAGCAGCTGGTAGGATTCACCTAGCGTGGAGCGTAGGTGAGTAGATTTAACATCTACAGGGGAATCGCCCTCATGGCGTTATGCGTCTGGGCTAGGATTCAAATACCTGTCGCATATTCTACGTCATTGTTAGAATTGCGCCTTTACTTTATTTTCTTAATATAGTTGTACTGTGACTAGCATCCGTAGGACACTGCACATATTATTGACGGTTCATGTTGCACGAGCACGGATTGTATGCTACACACACCGTAAATAATTGCCATGTCACACACAACCCTTTATAGATACTATATTGCTTATCATACTTGACATCTATCTTATCGGTATACCTGTAGTGTATCTTACCATTAGTGATAGGTATTATACACCTTGCGATACAACTACAGGTATACCATGCACATATTTTACTTATACCCAGGGGGGTATACGACATCTTTTACTTATAGGTAGATACCTATACTTAGCTGTACCTTATTGATTTTGCATACATCTGGTTTCAGCTATATACTTTCATTTACATGCTCGCATTCAGATATATCGCATATATTTATTCCTGGATTTGCGCATTGTTTATTTGGATTTTACATGATGTTTTCTGGATTTGGGAACCGCGGGAGTTCATGAAATTATGCATACATTGAAAAACCCGGTTTCCTTGAGATGATATTTGCGCAGCCACCATGAGATTTATAGGTTCTGATTATATACTCCATACGACGTGTGGTTGCCGTATGAGGGTACATGGTGGGGCCCGGTATGGTTCCCCTCGGCAAGAAGATCGATGGATTTTGCCGATTGAGCCTGGAGGCGGGCGAGTACCTACCGGTGATAGTATCCATGACTCGGCGGGGGATCACGGAGACACCGCTGGGAGTCATGTACGTATGCATACGTCGAAAGGCGAGGGTCAGAGCTAGGCACTCGTGCTTTCGGGATAGCGTATGATACGTGATCAGGATTTCTGTGTCGATACTTGGCACATTGTTTTTATGATATTTCTTTTAATACCTTTGTATATATAACAGGTGATTTAGCCGTTGTTATATATACCCTTACACCAATATTAGTGGAATGGGACGCTAATATATGTGTATTGCCCCCATCATATTTTACTTCTGCAAATATATATATTTAGGATGTTAGAGATTATTTGAGATTCGACTTGGGATATAGGTGATTCATTGAGATTGGATAATTGATATGAAAGAGATTGATAATTTGTACATTTGGGATATAGGAGATTTTTTCGATATTGTACATTGAGGAGGTGTGATACTTATATGATATGAGAGCCCAACTTGGGGGCTGATTTGAGGATTTGGGATTTGAGTGTCTTGATGGATTGTGATCTGGCCACGATGTCTGGTTTCCGTGGAAATGACATATTCCATCCCGTACCTCACACTTATCTATTCTTTGCACAGATTCATATATTGGTAGTACCTGTTAGTGTACCCTTATGATAGTTGCATACCTATATTCTCATATCCCTATTGCATAGTTATTGCATACTATTATCATGTCTTCATTGCTTCACATATTGATTGTACCTGCTAGTGTGCTTTCCATTACCTTGCATTCATATGACATGTTATTACTGCAATCACAAACTTTAGATTCATGCTGTACGTACATTCCTGCGATTACCTGCATATGTTATCTACTATTCACGAGTTGGCAACTCACCCCCGTTGTGCCACAAGTGTTTCAGGTTGTTCCCCAGAGTAGTCGAGGTAGGCTATTCAGCAATTCATCTATCATATTTTGCTACAGATACCGCATCAGCTCACAGTAGTATTTTGCTTAGGTGGGTTGGATGATTATCTGTATTTCATATTGTACATTCGTTGTATTTTGTACTCTGCATCTACTAGTATGTTGTTGGCTTAGAGACTTGGTGAGGACGATATTGTATTTTATTTGTGGACTTGTTGTCTTTTTTATACAGCTTTCTCTCTATTGTCTTTATTTCTTCGCTACGGCGTCGTATATTTGTATTGTATTCATCTTGGCTAGTTTTTGCAAAAAAGGGGGTGTTGCCAAACTTTTAAAGAAAGAATGTAAGACTTTTAAAGATTTTGGGTTGCGATTTCAAATGTTTCAAAAACTTATATTATCTTTTCCGTATTTTCTTGGTTTAGATTTCTGGGTTTTGGCTTTCTTTTACCACGTTACGTCTTTAGGCGTTGCGTAGTATTAGGGTAGTCACGGGCCAATTTTGGGTCGTGACAAAGTTGATCGCCGGGAGATCGAAGTCAGGAGGGTTGACACGAAGAACAACACAGCGGATCCACTCACGAAGGCCATTCCCCAGATACAGTTTGAGAGACTCTTCGAGATGCTCGGTATGCGATACTACAACAACTGGCCCTAGTGCAAGTGGGAGATTGTTAGTTGTATGTATGCCCTAGAGGCCAGCATTATACAGATGATGTATATTATATTGGATGCTTGGACATATATAGAGATGACTTTCTTGCTCGATATGATAGTATGCTATCTGGTTGCCCTTTATCTTAACATGTATACTTGTCTCTTTATACTGTCTTAGAGTTACATGTTGGTAAAGCCCTTAGGATGTGTACTTGACTACCTGGACTATGATGCGGACCATACTAATGGGGACATGGTAGTCCATAAGTACATCCTTCAAGGGCCTTAGTGTTAGTGTATATGCCCTAGAGGCCATTACTGTATCATACTAGTTTGTATATTACTTAATGGATGCTTGGGATATTCACCTTGTATATACAATCTTGCTCAAAATAGTAGTATGCTACTTGGTTTGTTTCTACTTCAATGTGTACTTGTGTTTATTTCAGTATATCACTTATACGCATTAGTGGAGCCCTTAGGATCTTTGCTTGATTACCAGCGTTGTGATGGCAGTCACACTAGTGGGGGCTGGGTAATCTATAAGCACATCCTTATTCAGGTCCCTGGTCGCAGGACTATCGAGACAGGGCATCGATACTCCGGAGTAGACCAGCGCATGCGCTTCTCATCCCAGTGTGGGAGACGGTCTGTCCCACAGCCGTCAGTACGTCGTACTTGAGATAGTATGCGGGTGCTCGTTAGGTTACGGGTACACTGGACAGGACTCGTCGGGAACTGACTAGTTGGTATTATACCTATCGTCAGTTATCAGTTCCCAGGTGACATGAGTACAGCTTAGTCCGCTGACTTGACACTGTCACTTCGCCTCGGGTGTGTTCCCACTGTACTTTGATCACTACCCTACCACGGCTCAAAGGAGTCGTGTAAACAGGTGGTGGTTGGGTGCAGTCCCGAAGCACTTGGAGGCAGTGACGGTTAGACAGGATTCGTCTCTCCCGGTATTGGGGGTTGACATCGCGCTGTGTCTAGGAGAGCCATTACACGAGTAGTCCCTGGCCAGGGCAAACGAGATATACTGGTAGGTTTCCAGTGTTATCTCAGGGTGTATTGGGCTTCACTCCGGCACGACTTGTACCGCTATTGGGGGACTGACGTTTACCGCCCCCTAGGCCCGCCATGCGATGTATCAGACGAACAGACCGGACTGTACGGAGAATGTCACACTCAGGCTCAGTAGGAGTTCAGATGGGTTTCGCCTCGTCGGTCTTCTTGTCGGCATTACCTGGGGACCGTTACGCACAGCTAGTGCCGCTTGCGGTCTGTGGTTAAACCCACTGCCAGCGTAGTGTTGAGTCTTTAGAGTCCCACACAGAAAGCTTTTCTCCTTTAGGCAAAAGAGTAGAGGTCGCATGGTATTGCGACAGGTCGCATGGTTTTGCGACAGGGTTCGGTCACATCCGTGCACTTGTGCACGTACAGTGTCCGGACAGTTTACACTAGCGGGCTTTGGTTTAAGCCAGATCCTAGTGTACCTTATGGGATTGGATTTATCCAGTTTGCATTCGTGTTCCTCGGAACGCGGATGCGGGTGTGTATGCACAGTTGACAGGGAGGCAGAGGCAGCGGATTCTCATTAGGGTTGTTGACAGTTGACCGTTGACTTTTTGACTTTATGCTCAACCCTAATGAGAATATGATATGTGATTAACTATTATATTAATTAAGTATTATGGTGATATGGTTGTTGACTTGTTGACTTTTGTTGACTTGTTGACTTTGTTGACTTGTTGACTTTTGTTGACTTGTTGACCGGTTGACTAGGCTTGACTAGTTGACCATCATGATAACCATGGTTATCATTTCATGCCAAAGACTTTTTCTTGCTTGCTCATTTGAGTAAAATGAGTGCATGACATGATAAGGTTATGGTTGCTTCTAACCATCACATAAGACTTTTTTTGATATGATGAGTTATGATCACTTTGGATTATGAGAGGGTGAAAGACAAAAGAGTTGCTCATTCTTTCTTACTCATTCTCTCTCTTGTTCTTGAGCTCTCCTCTTGCTCTCACCCTCAACCTCTTGCTCCCTCTCTTGATCTATGGTTCTCTTGTCTCATGAGTTGAGAATCAAGAACCATAGATAAAATCCCATTCTATTTCCTCTCTACTCATTCTAGTTCACTAGGTTTAGCAAACCAAGTGAACTAGTTTCTTCAAAGACCGAAGAAGGAGCTAAAGGTTGGAGCTTTCAAGTGGATCTATCTTCGGCGTACGGAGACGACGAGAAGGAGCCATCGGACCACCACCGGAGCTTGAAGACGAAGGAGTTCAAGACAAGCTAGGTATAACCATCTCTATCCGAGTAGCTAAATATCTTTAGCTTAGTATGCTAGTTTTAGTTTAGGTAAAGATCCCGACCTAGCTTAGTCCATGTTGCCTCTTGCGTTAAAATTTTGATTTTATACCGTTTCCGCCTCCCCGTAAGAACCGGGGGTCGCAACGTGGACTTACAGTGGTATCAGAGCCTAACTAAACTTAAACTAGCTTGGTAGTGAAGTGTAACGAAGTTCGGAACCGAAAAATTCCAAAAACCTAACTTTTTCAAAACCTGAGTTTCTGTTGAAATTTTTTCTGGTCAAAATGAAAAACTTTACACTTGTAAATTCGGCTCAGGGTTTTTTGTGAACACCCAAGAAAAACGATGCAGTAATTCCTCCAAGCCGCTGCCCATCCGCCGCGTGAGCCCTGTATCCGCCGCGGAAGCGCCGCGAGTTGTAGTCCTCTGTGCATCGTTTTTCGTGCAGTGTGTGTCTGTGTTGGTTTTGGGATTTTTGAAATATATTATATGTCCCAGATTTTCCAGAAAAGAAATTTCCTTTTGGGGTCCTATAATTCCGTATTTTTTTCCGAACTTCACTGCACTTTGACTATGATGGTTATATCTGTGATGTTTGCATGTATTGAACGTCGGCTAATCGCTATAAGTCGATTAGTCGGGGTTATACATGATCTGGAATGTGCTGGAATGTGTATATAAATGTGTTGGATTGTCGCGGGTGAATAGCCGGGGGTTGTGAGACGAGAGTTTTCTTTTCTTGCAATTCATGTAAATTTGTAAATTGATGTAATAATTATTTGTATGGCCGCACAACCGGGAAGGGGTTGTAGCCGTCATTGTATAATTTCTTTTTACTGTTTTTGCTCCTAGGATAGACCCATGGAGGGGTGCACAAACTACCGGGTATGCCGAAGTGTCGAGTGGCCTACTCATGGAGATGAGGGAGGTTGCTACGCTTCGGGTACTTGGCGGGTAGTTTGCCGCACCCGTAGGGGTCTTGGGTGGGGTTTTCGCTATTCACCGCGACCGTGTAATCTGTTTTTGTTACAGGCTCGTGCAAATTACAGATTCCTAGTATATCCAATGTATTTATCTGTGATCTGAAATGTTTATCATTGCAGTATATCTATATATGATATTATTTAGGCGTTGCTTATGTTTTACAGACGCGCTAGCCCAGCCCCCGCTCTGTCGTTAGTTAAGTAACCTAACGGGTAATGACGGGGCCCCGTGGCGAATGCGAATGGCATAAGCGTACGTCATATTTTGGTTGTTTTCTGCAATGGTAGGATTAAATGATGGGACGCATTAAAAGAACTAATGCAAGAATATCACGCATTAAAAGAACTAATGCAAGATAATAAACCAAGTTAAAGTCGTTGGAACACTCTCGAAAAACCACTCGGTTCTTTTCAAAAACAACTTTTAAATGCGGAGCTTGAGCCACTCCTTTTAAAAGCTATCTCGTTCCATCGACCATATCAAGTTCACTACGTTCACGGTTTTGCCAAAACCATCCGTAGCCCTCCGTCGTTTCACATGAATAGTCAATAGTATTCAAGCTGTGTATGTTGGCCAAAGTCAAGGCACAGTGATTGGTAGCTATTGGGTGTTCATGTGTAGCATAGATAGATGCGTTGGTTTGGGACAGTCGTACTGCCATTTTGGCCAAAGTCAAGGGTAGGTACGGATGGATCCAAATTAACCTGGATAATGACGGGTAGAACTTGACATGTGACTTATGATATTTTGGCCAAAGTCAAGGTCATAAGAGCATGGGGCAAAAATCCACATCGGGAGTTTCATAAGTACTGAAACTTGCTAGATTTGCATACCATTTGGAGTGTGATGATTCTGGTAGGATTCCTTCAGTTTCGTCACGCGATGATATTTGGATCCCGATCCTACTGTGAGTATATGCTACTCCTCGGGAAATTTCTCACTTAACGATCAATGCTATAAACCTAGTAGGTGCCTAGAAAGGTGTTAGCGGGGCTACGCCCCCAGGGAAAAGAGGTTCTCTAATTAAGGAACTTCGCGAAAGCGTTGGAAAACCTCCCTCGAAGTACCGACACCGGCCTGGCTGAACGGTTAAGCAAGTATTGTACGGTGGAATTGATCCTGACTAATTCTTCCTTTATGGTTTGAGGAGGGATTCGAGAAACAGTGGGAGCCATCCTGTTTAGACAAACTAAAAACCACTCTAAACTTGCAAGAGCATCATGCTGAGTGTTTCTTCTTCTCTCTCCTAATTGCAGCGACCAATCAACATGACTGGACTTAAGTTACTCCTAGATAAAAACAAACTGACAGGGCCAAACTACAAAGATTGGCTCAGGAATGTCAAGATAGCAATCACTTATGACAAGCTGGGGTATCTTCTTACCACCAAAGCTCCCCCTGTCCCTGGTCCAACTTCCAGCGTCGCGGATAAGGAAATCCGTAAGACTTGGGAGATTGATAGCGCGAAGGCCAAATGCCTCCTGCTTGCCTCGATGGACAACGAACATCAGAGGAGGCATGAGAATATGGACATGGAGTCCATATTGCTCCATACAAAAGAACTGTATGGAGAGCAATCACGTATCGCAAGATACGAAGCGTCGAAAAAGTTATTTTCGACAAGAATGGCCGTCGGATCATCAGTAGCCGAGCACGTGCTAAAGATGATCGGCTTCATTGAGGAGCTCGCTGACCTAGGGATCACATTGGAGAGTGAGCTATATACGGATATAGTTCTCCAGTCCCTTCCTTCCACTTACGCCCAGTTTATACTGAACTTCAACCTACAAGAAAAAGAGGTTGAACTATCAGAGCTCCTCAACATGCTGAGGAGCGCAGAGGGCACCCTACAGAAAAGTAGGGATACATCCACTTTGTTTATAGGAGGATCATCTTCTTCTAGGTCCAAGGCGAAAGCCAAGGGAAAGAAGAAGAAAGCCCCCGCCAAACCAAGGGGCGGTGTTAGTAAAGTGGATACGAAGGGAAAAGGTAAAGCAACAAAGATAGCGGGGAAGCTTGTGGATAAGGAAGAATGCTTCTATTGTCATAAGAAAGGACACTGGAAGAATGATTGCAGGGCCTGGAAGGCCAGAACACAGGAATTGAAGCAGGTTGCAGCTTCAGCTTCAGGTGTGTATGTTATTGAAAACTGTCTTTCAATAAACTCTACTTCCTGGGTATTGGATACCGGATCAGGATCTCATATCTGTAATTCTTTGCAGGCGTTGAGAAACCGTAGGGTTTTGAAGGCAGGTGACATGACCCTCAGAGTTGCAAACGGAGCTAGCATGGATGCTAAAGCCGTGGGGGACTATCACCTGGGAATGTCAGATGGACATGTTTTGGTTTTGCGTAATTGCTTTTTTGTACCCAACGCAACTTGTAATATCATTTCTGTATCTTTAGTTTCTAAAGAAGGTTATGAATTTGCGTTTGTAAGTAATGTTGTAAACATTCACCTTAATCAAGTTCTGATTGGGTCAGGTACATTGAGTAATGGTATATACGTGTTAAACCAACCACAGATTTTTAATGTCCAGAATACACACAAAAGAAAGTCTCCAGAAATAAATCAGACTTTCTTATGGCATTGTAGATTGGGTCACATCAATGAGAGAAGGTTGACTAAGTTACATACAGAAGGATATTTGAATGCGTTCGAATATCAATCGTATGCCACTTGTCAATCTTGTCTCAAAGGAAAGATGACAAAGACTCCGTTTACTGGACAAGGAGTAAGAGCGAGCGAGCTCTTGGGACTCGTACACAGTGACGTGTGCGGTCCAATGTCTACACATGCCCGAAGCGGACATTCTTACTTCATTACTTTTACGGATGACTTCTCAAGGTACGGTTATGTCTTCTTGATGAAACATAAGTCCGAGGCCTTTGGAAAATTCCAGGAGTATAAGAATGAAGTAGAGAAACAGACCGGCAAAAGTATTAAGATTCTAAGATCGGATCGAGGTGGAGAATACTTAAGTGCCGAGTTCCTGGACTATTTAAAAGAGAACGGAATTCTCTCTCAGCTTACTCCTCCATACACCCCGCAACATAACGGTGTATCGGAGAGACGGAACCGCACCCTATTGGATATGGTGCGGTCCATGATGAGTAACGCTGAGTTACCGCGATCATTCTGGGGATATGCGCTAGAATCAGCCGCATACCTTTTGAACCGAGTTCCCACTAAGACTGTGCCTACTACGCCATTTGAGATGTGGTGTGGGAAGAGACCCCATCTTAATCACATTAAGATATGGGGAAGTCCAGCTTTTGTCAAAAAGCAGCATACGGACAAGCTCGAGGCACGCTCAGTACTGTGCAAGTTTGTGGGATATCCAAAGAATTCCAAGGGATATTTCTTCTACTGTGAAGAGGAACAAAAAGTTCTTGTTTCTCGTCATGCCCACTTTCTAGAACACCAGTTCATAGAAAAAGAAATAAGTGGGAGCGCAGTAGAACTGGAAGATATTCCAGAACCACGGACTATTACTGAAAGTTTAGTGGAACCAGAAGGTTCGGAAGAACAGGACATTCCTACGCCACTCCGCAGGAGTAGTAGGCAGTCTCATCCGCCCGAGAGATACTACGGTTTTCTCATAGACGGGGATAGAGAGGATTGCATCATAGATTATGATGAGCCTACTAGCTTCCAGCAGGCCGTTCAGAGCGTTGACTCAGTGAAATGGCTGGATGCAATGCGGACCGAAATGGAGTCCATGTACACCAACAAGGTATGGACGTTGGACATTGCTCCAGACGGGGTAAAACCCGTAGGATGCAAGTGGATCTTCAAAAGGAAGATTGGTGTAGATGGACAGGTTGAGACCTATAAAGCTAGGCTGGTAGCAAAGGGTTTTCGTCAAAGACCTGGCTTGGACTACGACGAAACCTTTTCTCCAGTAGCCATGCTGAAATCCATTTGGATCCTTCTTGCCATTGCTGCCTTCCACGATTATGAGATCTGGCAAATGGACGTAAAGACAGCTTTTCTAAATGGAAATTTAGAGGAGTGTGTCTACATGGACCAGCCAGAGGGTTTCATTCAGAGTGGGAGCAGCGGAAAGGTGTGCAAGTTGCTTAAGTCCATCTATGGACTAAAGCAGGCATCGCGGAGTTGGAACATCTGTTTTGATGAGACGGTCAAAGAATTTGGCTTTATCAAAAATCCAGATGAACCATGCATCTATAGTAGATTTGTAGCGAGAACTGTAGTATTCCTCGTTTTATACGTGGATGACATTCTCTTAATAGGAAATGACATTCCTATGCTACAATCTGTCAAGGGGTTCTTGTCACACAGGTTCTCCATGAAAGACCTGGGTGATGCCTCATACATTCTGGGTATCCGGATCTACCGTGACAGATCCAAGAGGATATTAGGACTTTCACAGTCCAGGTACATCGACACCATACTGAAGAGGTTCAGTATGGAAGATTCCAAGCGCGGTAACCTACCGGCTTGTCACGGGATCACCCTCTCTAAAGAGATGTCTCCCAAGACTGATTTGGAGAGGGATCGCATGTCTATTATAACCTACGCTTCTGCGGTAGGCTCTATAATGTATGCGATGTTGTGTACCAGACCGGATGTAGCTTATGCACTGAGTGTGGTAAGCCGGTATCAGTCTAACCCTGGGGAGAAACACTGGATAGCGGTAAAGAACATTCTTAAGTACCTGAGAAGGACTAAGGAGATGTTCTTGGTGTATGGCGGAAAAGACCTCCAGATCGAGGCCTTTGCTGACTCCAGCTTCCAGAGTGACAAGGATGATTCCAAGTCCATGTCGGGTTTTGTCTTTACCCTCAATGGAGGGGCGGTGTGTTGGAAGAGTTCCAAACAGGAAACCGTTGCAGACTCGACGATGGAAGCGGAATACATCGCTGCATCTGATGCCGCAAAAGAAGCTGTCTGGATGAGGAAGTTCTTGAAAGAACTTCAGGTGGTTCCGTCCATTGTTGATCCAATACCTCTGTATTGCGACAACAACGGGGCTATAGCATTAGCGAAGGAACCCAGATCCCATCAGAGATCCAGGCACATCTTGAGGCGGTATCACCTGATCAGGGAGATCGTAGATCGCCAGGAGATCGAGGTTCGGAGAGTCGCTTCAGAAGATAACACTGCTGATCCATTCACCAAGGCCCTGCCCCAGACTCAGTTCGAGCGGCTGATCGAGATGATAGGTCTTCGATACGCCAGTACATGGCCTTAGTGCAAGTGGGAGATTGTTAGTGTATATGCCCTAGAGGCCATTACTGTATCATACTAGTTTGTATATTACTTAATGGATGCTTGGGATATTCACCTTGTATATACAATCTTGCTCAAAATAGTAGTATGCTACTTGGTTTGTTTCTACTTCAATGTGTACTTGTGTTTATTTCAGTATATCACTTATACGCATTAGTGGAGCCCTTAGGATCTTTGCTTGATTACCAGCGTTGTGATGGCAGTCACACTAGTGGGGGCTGGGTAATCTATAAGCACATCCTTATTCAGGTCCCTGGTCGCAGGACTATCGAGACAGGGCATCGATACTCCGGAGTAGACCAGCGCATGCGCTTCTCATCCCAGTGTGGGAGACGGTCTGTCCCACAGCCGTCAGTACGTCGTACTTGAGATAGTATGCGGGTGCTCGTTAGGTTACGGGTACACTGGACAGGACTCGTCGGGAACTGACTAGTTGGTATTATACCTATCGTCAGTTATCAGTTCCCAGGTGACATGAGTACAGCTTAGTCCGCTGACTTGACACTGTCACTTCGCCTCGGGTGTGTTCCCACTGTACTTTGATCACTACCCTACCACGGCTCAAAGGAGTCGTGTAAACAGGTGGTGGTTGGGTGCAGTCCCGAAGCACTTGGAGGCAGTGACGGTTAGACAGGATTCGTCTCTCCCGGTATTGGGGGTTGACATCGCGCTGTGTCTAGGAGAGCCATTACACGAGTAGTCCCTGGCCAGGGCAAACGAGATATACTGGTAGGTTTCCAGTGTTATCTCAGGGTGTATTGGGCTTCACTCTGGCACGACTTGTACCGCTATTGGGGGACTGACGTTTACCGCCCCCTAGGCCCGCCATGCGATGTATCAGACGAACAGACCGGACTGTACGGAGAATGTCACACTCAGGCTCAGTAGGAGTTCAGATGGGTTTCGCCTCATCGGTCTTCTTGTCGGCATTACCTGGGGACCGTTACGCACAGCTAGTGCCGCTTGCGGTCTGTGGTTAAACCCACTGCCAGCGTAGTGTCGAGTCTTTAGAGTCCCACACAGAAAGCTTTTCTCCTTTAGGCAAAAGAGTAGAGGTCGCATGGTATTGCGACAGGTCGCATGGTTTTGCGACAGGGTTCGGTCACATCCGTGCACTTGTGCACGTACAGTGTCCGGACAGTTTACACTAGCGGGCTTTGGTTTAAGCCAGATCCTAGTGTACCTTATGGGATTGGATTTATCCAGTTTGCATTCGTGTTCCTCGGAACGCGGATGCGGGTGTGTATGCACAGTTGACAGGGAGGCAGAGGCAGCGGATTCTCATTAGGGTTGTTGACAGTTGACCGTTGACTTTTTGACTTTATGCTCAACCCTAATGAGAATATGATATGTGATTAACTATTATATTAATTAAGTATTATGGTGATATGGTTGTTGACTTTTGTTGACTTGTTGACTTTGTTGACTTGTTGACTTTTGTTGACTTGTTGACCGGTTGACTAGGCTTGACTAGTTGACCATCATGATAACCATGGTTATCATTTCATGCCAAAGACTTTTTCTTGCTTGCTCATTTGAGTAAAATGAGTGCATGACATGATAAGGTTATGGTTGCTTCTAACCATCACATAAGACTTTTTTTGATATGATGAGTTATGATCACTTTGGATTATGAGAGGGTGAAAGACAAAAGAGTTGCTCATTCTTTCTTACTCATTCTCTCTCTTGTTCTTGAGCTCTCCTCTTGCTCTCACCCTCAACCTCTTGCTCCCTCTCTTGATCTATGGTTCTCTTGTCTCATGAGTTGAGAATCAAGAACCATAGATAAAATCCCATTCTATTTCCTCTCTACTCATTCTAGTTCACTAGGTTTAGCAAACCAAGTGAACTAGTTTCTTCAAAGACCGAAGAAGGAGCTAAAGGTTGGAGCTTTCAAGTGGATCTATCTTCGGCGTACGGAGACGACGAGAAGGAGCCATCGGACCACCACCGGAGCTTGAAGACGAAGGAGTTCAAGACAAGCTAGGTATAACCATCTCTATCCGAGTAGCTAAATATCTTTAGCTTAGTATGCTAGTTTTAGTTTAGGTAAAGTTCCCGACCTAGCTTAGTCCATGTTGCCTCTTGCGTTAAAATTTTGATTTTATACCGTTTCCGCCTCCCCATAAGAACCGGGGGTCGCAACGTGGACTTACACCTAGTCGTAGGTGTATCAAGACGGGGCATCGATATACCAGTGTAGACTAGCGTATACGCCTCTCGACCCATGAGATGGGCGATGGATGATCCTATATCCATTGGTGTTTGACATCAGAGATGGTATACGTGTGCTCAGTGGAGACTGGGTGTACTGGAAGGACTCGCCGAGAACTCCCAGATGGTATTATACCTCACGTCAGATGGCAGTTCTCAGGTGACACTTGTGCAGGTTAGTCTGTAGACCCGAGATCGTCATAGAGTCTTGTGTGATTCCCACTGTGCTTTGATTTCCACCTTACCACGTCTATGAGGGCATGCAAAACGGTGGTTTTTGGGTACATTCCCGAGTCACATGGAGGCGATGAGCGATAGGAGGGGTTTCGTCTCTCCCGGTATTAGGGGTTGATGTTGCGCTGTGCTCGATTGGCCGTAACAGGGAAGTCCCAGGCCAGGGCTGATTCTGAGATTTGCTGGTAAGTGTTACCAGTAGTTTCTCGACCCGTTATGAGCCTCACATCGGCACGACTTATCGGTTATTGGGGTCTGACGTTTACCACCCCTAGACTTGATATGCGACATATCAGACGAGGAGACCGGACTGTGCGGGTAGTGTTGCCGGTTGGCTCAACGGGAGTTGTAGCAGGTTCTCTTGTTCTCTTCTGATCGTTCAATACCCGGGTGGCCATTACGTTTAGCTGACCGCTTGCGGTTTGGGGGTGCTTGATATGATCATCACCCACTGCCGGCGTATTGACAAGTCTTAGAGTCCCACAAAGGAGTTACCTAGTCCAGGCGAAACGTTGTAGAGCGCGTATGCGATATGCGCATAGGCCCGGTTAAGATGCGCGTATGAGATACCGTATATTAATCGGGCGGCTTGCTTTTGGTTAGGGTCATATGTGATATGGCCGGATTGATAAATAAAGTGTTGATTTATCATTTAACCATTAGTTTCTCACTAGAAATCCTTTCTTGTATTTGATGGATGTATGCATGCATGTATGTTTTCTTTTTTGATTCATGCACATATTGATATGTATACACACACATACATACATACATCCTTCATGATTGTACATACATAGAAAATGGTGGCAATATAAGACTCACACCATGGTTTTATATATGGATTTTTATTGCATTTAATTTAAAAAAAAATGAAAAAGGAAAATGGTTATCATGGATTTGTTTCTACACTCTTCTTTGACCTAACCATCCTCACCCACCTTTTAACCTTGGGTAAACTTTTCTTTTGTGTTTTAACTCAAATTCAATAATATATTCATTGTTTAACCATGGTTTGAGATGAGGATAAGATAATATATATATACATATATTTTCATTTTTCTGCACAAGAGTTATTCTTTTTACTCTTGTTAAAATATAGCCATCATCTTCTTCTTCCTTCCTCTTTTGCTCTCTAGACTTTTGTAGTGAGCAATATACTTAACAAGATCGGATTTTGAAGTGAGAATTAGAACCACAACATCATTCTACACAAGTCTAGCCCACTTGTTTGGAGTGTTAGCTTCATTTCATTCTCTTAGAAAAGTGAAGTTGATAGCTTGGACAAAGGAGCTTCGGGTGGATCGTCTTGGACACTAGGAGACTTCAAGCGAACCCTCCTCTAACCCTCAAGTAGCCAAGGAGTCCAGCGTAGGGAGCTACAAAGGTTGTACTCTCAAAACCCTAGCCTTTGTCACTTGTAACGTTATGAAACCGTAATTCTTATAGGAACAATTCTTTGTTTGTTAACTTAGCACCCTAAAAATTCCATCTTTGGTACATGTGATGCTTCCAAACCCTGCATGAGGTGCTAGGTTAGACCAACAAGTATTATAGCTGTCGTCAGTTAACAGTTCCCAGTGAAAGGTTCCTAGGCACCCTATAGTGGTCTCACAAGGCATCGAACATGCCAATTTAAAATTTTTGATGCCGAGAAACCCTAGACTACGGATCTTAAACTAGATGTTTAGGCGAAACGGAAAACTAGTTAACTATTTAACTAAAGTTGAGATGCTACAACCTTTGTAGATCCGGATTTCCGCCTCCTTAGCTCCACGTGGTCATGTCCTCGCTGTCCATCATGAATCCTCGACTCGATCATCGGCTTCATCGGGAAAACAAGCAAAATGGGTCGTCGGCTTTGTGTCAAAGACGATCTACGTCGAGGTTGCACAAACTCAAGCTCCGACTTCACAAACTTGTGAAACTTGTGAAGTAAACACCCAAAACAACTTGGCAAGAGGTAGAGGGTGAAGAAATAGGAGGTGGGTTCACTTTAGAATTGAATTATCTCACTAGATCTCAAGTTGCCATTGTTGTAGCAAGCTTGAAGAAGAAGAAGAAAAATGAGCTAGTTATGATAAGTTATCATTTTAAAAGAAATAGAAAATCAAATACTTATCATAACTTAAACTAGGGTTAAGTGTAGAGAATTAACCATGGTCACTTGGATGGGTAAGGGTTAAGCATGAAGATAAGGATGGTTAGCAAAGTCAAAGCTTCATGAAGCTTCAACTTAAAACAAAAAGAGCCACCATTCTTATCTTAATTCATTTCAAATAAATAAATAAACAAATAAATAAATAAATGAATATGCAAAACCCTAATTATCAAATTAACCATGGATTAATTCTATACACTTAACTAAATGATCAAGTATCATCAAACATGATACAAAAATGTGCACGAAAGCATATCACATATACAATGTGCATCAAGTGAGAAAAATCCGTTTAAAGTGAACCAATACTAGTTAATGCAATGCAATATATCAAATATATAATTATGCATTAAATCATTAAATCAACATTTGATTCAATGATCCGGTCATGTCGCACATAACCGACTAGAATCCAATGTATCGATATATCGAATCAATGATTCGATAACTAGGTCATATCGAATATAACCAATCGAAACATATATCGCGAGAATGAAATACGGTATCACATACACGCATTATTCTCGGTCCTGCACATAACTCATATGCGCTCCTATTTCGTTTCGCTTGAGCCAGGAAACCTCTGTGTAGGACTCTAAAGACTCGTCAATACGCCGGTAGCAGATGATGATCATATCAAGCACCCACAAGCCGCAAGCGGTCTGCTAAACGTAACGGCCACCCGGGTATTGAGCGATCAGAAGATCGACGAGCTATCCCGCTCACACTCCTGCGAATCCGACCAGTAACACTTACCATACAGTCCGGTCTCTTCGTCTGATATGTCGTATATCAAGTCTAGGGGTGGTATACGTCAGACCCCAATAACCCGATAAGTCGTGCTGATGTGAGGCTCATAACGGGTCAAGAAACTACTGGTAACACTTACCAGCAAATCTCTGATCAGCCCTGGCCAGGGACTTCCCTGTTACGGCCAATCGAGCACAGCACAACATCAACTCCCAATACCGGGAGAGACGAAACCCTTCCTATCGCTCATTGCCTCCATGTGACTCGGGACTGTGCCCAAAGACCACCGTTTTGCACGCCCTCACGGACGTGGTAAGGTGGAGATCAAAGCACAGTGGGAATCACACAAGACTCTATGACGATCTCGGGTCTAGAGACTAACCTGTACAAGTGTCACCTGAGAACTGCCATCTGACGTGAGGTATAATACCATCTGGGAGTTCTCGGCGAGTCCGTCCAGTGTACTCAGTCTCCACTGAGCACCCGCATACCATCTCTGATGTCAAACACCAATGGATATGGGATCATCCATCGCCCATCACATGGGTCGAGAAGCGTATACGCTATTCTACTCTGGTATATCGATGCCCCGTCTCGATACACCCACGACTAGGGACCTTGAAGGATGTACTTATGGACTACCATGTCCCCACTAGTATGATCTGCATCATAGTCCAGGTAGTCAAGTACACATCCTAAGGGCTTTACCAACATGTAACTATAAGACAGTATTAAGAGACTAGTGTACATGTTAAGATAAATAGCAACCAGATAGCATACTATCATGTCGAGCAAGAAAGTCATCTCTATATATGTCCAAGCATCCAATATAATATACATAATCTGTACAATACTGGCCTCTAGGGCATACATACAACAAACAATCTCCCACTTGCACTAGGGCCAGCTGCTGTAGTATCTCATACCGAGCATCCCGAAGAGTCTCTCAAACTGTATCTGGGGAATGGCCTTCGTGAGTGGATCCGCCGTGTTGTTCTTCGTGTCAACTCTCCTGACCTCGATCTCCCGGCGATCAACTATCTCCCGGATCAGGTGATACCGCCTCAGAATATGCCTGGATCGCTGATGGGACCTGGGTTCCTTGGCCAAAGCCACCGCTCCATTGTTATCGCAATACAAAGGTATTGGACGCTCAATGGATGGAACCACACCAAGTTCAGTAATGAACTTCTTGATCCAGACAGCTTCTTTAGCAGCATCGTTGGCAGCGATGTATTCAGCCTCCATCGTCGAGTCTGCCACGGTTTCCTGCTTGGAACTCTTCCAGCTAACCGCCCCTCCGTAAAGGGTAAAGACAAAGCCCGACTGCGACTTAGAGTCGTTCTTATCACTCTGGAAGCTCGAATCGGTAAAGGACTCCACTTGGAGTTCTCCGTTACCATACACCAAGAACATATCTCTAGTCCTTCGCAAGTACTTGAGAATGCTCTTCACAGCTGTCCAGTGACTCTCTCCAGGATCAGCTTGATACCTGCTCACTACACTTAGTGAGTATGCTACATCGGGTCTGGTACATAGCATCGCATACATGATAGAGCCTACTGCCGAAGCATAGGGTATCCCTTGCATGCGAGCTCTCTCCAAATCAGTCTTAGGAGACATCTCTTTGGAGAGAGTGACTCCAGAGATCGTGGGCAAGTTCCCACGCTTGGACTCTTCCATACTAAACCTCTTTAGTATGGTGTCAATGTACCTGGATTGGGACAATCCCAAAATCCTTTTGGATCTATCTCTATAGATCCTAATTCCCAATATGCAGGAGGCATCACCAAGATCTTTCATTAAGAATCTTTGTGATAAGAAGAGCTTGACCGATTGCAGCATAGGAATATCATTTCCTATCAAGAGTATGTCATCCACGTACAATACGAGGAAGACAACCTTACTCTCTGCCACCTTCTTGTAGATACAAGGTTCATCTGGATTTTTGACGAAATCAAACTCTTTGATAACGACGTCAAAGCAGATGTTCCAACTCCGCGATGCTTGCTTTAATCCATAAATGGATTTAAGCAGCTTGCACACCTTCCCGCTGCTCCCACTGTCTACGAAGCCCTCTGGCTGAGTCATGTACACGCACTCTTCTAAATTACCATTTAGAAAGGCGGTCTTAACATCCATTTGCCAGATTTCGTAGTCATGATATGCAGCGATGGCAAGCATGATTCGGATGGATTTAAGCATAGCCACTGAAGAAAAGGTTTCGTCATAGTCCACACCTGGTCTTTGACGAAAACCCTTTGCTACAAGTCTAGCTTTGAAAGTCTCCACTTTCCCATCTACACCAAGTTTCTTCTTGAAGATCCACTTGCTCCCAATGGGTTTTACCCCTTCAGGAGCAACTTCCAAAGTCCATACTTTGTTGGAGTAGATGGAATCCATCTCGGACCGCATAGCATCCAGCCATTTCACTGAGTCCCCACTAGTGATGGCCTGCTCGAAGCTATTGTTGGAGATAGTGCCCTCAGAGTCAATTATTGGATCACAGGCACGTGATTGCAAAGATTGAGGGAGGACCTATCCCGGTAGGACAGTCTTACTCGAGATGATAGTATGCTATCTGGTTTATCTTTATCATCGTGTACTGCTTTAGGTGACCTGACATGTCGCTATTACACGTTGATAGAGCCCCTAGGATTCTTGCTTGACCGCCAGCAGTATGATGGCGATCATATACGTGGGAGCTGGTGGTCTATAAGCACATCCTTAAAAGGTCCCTAGTCGTAGGAGTTTCGAGACAGGGCATCGATACTCCGTTAGTAGACTAGTGTATACAGTCGAGACCCCGACGAGGGGCGGTGGCCGGTCTCACAAGCCACTGGTGTCAGTTGGTTCACCTAAGATGTATACAGGTGCTCATTGGGTTATGAGTACACCGGACAGGACTCGCCGGGAACCTGCTAGTTGGTCTTATACCAGATGTCAGATAGCAGTTCCCTGGTGACATGTGTACAGGTTAGTTCATCGACCTGAGATCGTCATTTGTCTCGTGTGAGTTCCCACTGTGCTTTGATTACTACCCTACCACGGCTCAAAGGAGTCGTGCAAACAGGTTTTAGTTGGGTACAGTCCCGAGCCACATGGAGGCAGTGAGCGGATCTGCAGGGGTTCGTCTCTCCCGGTATTGGGGGTGAGGTCGCGCTGTGTCTAGGAGAGCCATTACACAAAGCCCTCGGCCGAGGCAGGAGATTTACTGGTAGGTATTCCAGTAGTATCTCAGGGTGTTCTGGGCTACGCTCCGACACGACTTGTACCGCTTTTGGGGGTCTGACTTTCACCAACCCCCTAGGCCCGCCATGCGATACTCATAGACGAACGGACCGGACTGTACGGATATTGTCACTGACAGGCTCAGTTGGGTGTCGGGGTGAGCTTCCTCATCGACGTCCCATTTGGTCAATACCTGGTGGCCCGTCACGTATTGGCTTATACCTCTGACGTGCTAGTGGTTAAATCCACAGCCAAGGTATTGACGAGTCTTTAGAGTCCACCACACTCAGTTACAGTTACTCAAGTTTCGGGCGAAACGCTGTAGTGGCCGTATGGAGATATGGCAGGGTTCGATCAGATACGTGCGGTATTGCACGGATCGTGATCGGACAGTTTTTACTAGCCGGCTTTGGCTTAAGCCGGATTCTAGTATTTGATAGTGTAGTTTTGTCTCTTTGCATTTGTGTTCAGTGGGAATACAAATGCGGGCATGTATTTGCAGTAGCGGGTTTTTCCTGTAATTTATTATGGGATCGGTTTTCTGGGGTTGCCAGTTTGCATTCCGTTCCGGCCGGTTTTCCTTCATTCCTTCTCGGTCGGACTTTCTTGATGGAGGGTGTTAATTGCAAGTTTGCAATTAACATCTAGTGGAGGGCTTTCTTGCATATGTTGCATTATGATGAGACTTGTTTCATCATGAGATGCCCTTTTAATCTCATCACTTGCTTTTCATTTGATGGTTGGTGGAAAGGTTTTGATTAGTGAAATGAGAGTGACATATTTCCATATTGTTGATATATTCTTTCTTGCTTTTTTTTTCTCTCTCCAATCTATTCTCATCTCATAGTGGCCGGCCACATTTGGAGAGGAGGGAATGAGGGTATTTTTTTTGGCATGAGCAAATTGCTTCATCTCATTTCATGCTACAAAATTCCTCACATCACAAAAAGGTTCAAAGTTCATTCTTTTATTCCTCCACATCCATGGCAACTTCAAGAAACCCCAAAAGAGACAAGTTCACTACACTATTCTATAGCAAGCCTTGGACGCGTCGGCTACCCAACTTCGCGCCCGAGTTGCCTCGGTCAAGAGGCGGGAGCCCGTAAAAGATTCCGGCTACGTGGTGCCGCTTTCCGACGAGCGAGGAGGTGACGGAGATTCCGCAAGAGATCGGAGTGGAGATGAAGACCGAAGGACACGGATCGCTTGGTATAACTTCTCACCCCATCTCTAGATAGCTAGCTAGGTTAATGGTTTCGATCCGGGTTTTAATTGTCCGCGGTAGCGCCGGTTTCCGAGCAATGAAAAATTTTTTATTCCGCATTTGGCCTCGACTACGAGGCCGGGGCGCTGCCGTGGCGCAACATGGTATCAGAGCCACGCCGTTAACCTACCTAGCTTGCTCTAGTATGTTTAGTGCTCGATCGAACGAAAATCCCCAAAAACCGTATTTTGTGCACATGTGTTCTCTGTTAAAATTTTTTGAGCTCCTAAAATTTTTCAGGTTGTTTCAGAGGCATGTACAAGCAATTATAAGAAATCTGGGAAAATACGATCCACTCATTCCATACTTCGACCGCGGAAGCGCGGCCAAACCCCTGGTTTGGCCGCGCTTGCGCGGCGGAAATAGGGAATTGTGGCACCATATTTTCCCAGTAAGCTTATCAGTTGGAAATAGGGCTTTTGGGATATTTTATTTGGGCCCAGTTTTTCTGTAAGTGCTACAGTAGTTTTTGGGGCCCACTTTGATATATTTGTTCGATCGGATATTTTAAACATGCCACTTCACAGTTTTTACATTATATCTGCGACCGTGAATGTCACTCGATCGGTAAATCCGGTCTAACTGCTATAGCCCGGTTAGACGGATTTGCGAACGTGACTTTCACGTTGATGTTTTATGTTTATGCTGTGATGTTGCGGATCGGTCGTGGGGGATAGCCTGGCTGCAATACTAGTACAGTTTTGATGTATTATGTACATTTGATATTGCGGGGCGAGCGTCCGACATGTGGACTGCCGTCACTGCCTGTTTGTATTATTCTTTTGGGGCACGACCTGGTTGCGGTCGATGTACCCGGTGTATGTATATTTTACTTTCTGTACTAGGATTACCCCGCGGAGGGGTGCACGGATAGCCGGGTTCTGGAGGGCAACAAGCCCGCATCTCATGGCATTGAGACGGAGGGGGCTTCACTCTAGGATTGGCGGGCTATTCGCCGCACTCGTAGGGGGTACAGGTTGACCCAGGAGGGGTGCCCAAGTTGCCGGATTCCGTGGAGTGCTGGGTGGTCCATTCACGGAGCTGAAGGGGGCTGCCTCGCTTCAGGTTTTGGCGGGTGACTTGCCGCGCCCGTAGGGGTCTAGGTTTTCATTGCACAGGCTATCCACACGACCAAGGGAACGTCGGGTTTCAGCAGTGGCTCTGTGAAACCCGGGGTTTCCAGATATCTGTATTGTTCTGTGATGCTGTACATTTCTGTGATGTTGCATTCTATTCACGCCTTGAGCGAAATACTATATATTGGTATATATATTAGTAGACGTTGTATATGTTTTACATCCGCGCTAGTCCAGTCCCCGCTCTGCCGTTAGTTAGCTAACCTAACGGGTGATGACGGGACCCAGTGGCGAATGCGGATGGCATATACGTACGTCAGTATATTTTCGTTCTTTGTGGTGTGATCAATTGATGGGACTGCATTGATTCGGATCAATGCAAGATAAACAAACCTAATCTGATGTTGTTGGAACATTTTTCAAAAAGCTGTTATTGCAAGGACGTTCACTTTTGTTTTGCATCGTGGTATTCATTTGGAATATCCTGCTCCTCAGTCGACGAGGCAAGGGCCGAGATCCCTTCACCGGGAGTGACCCCTTGGACAGAAGTTTGCGTCAGGGCATTAACTTCACTATAGCCGATTACTTTTGCTTTGCATCGTGATATTCAGTTGGAATATCCTGCACCTCATTCTACGGGGAAAGAGCCGAGATCCCTTCACCGGGAGTGACCTCTTTAGTAAAGGTTTTCGTCACTATATTTTATAAAAGGCTATGCAGTTCCTTCAACGATATCAAGTTCATTACGTTAAAAGTTTTTCGCCAAAAACTAGACGTAGCCCTCCGTCATTTCTTACAAATATTACTTAGTATTCGTGCTGCGTTTGTTGACTGTGTCAAGGCGTAGTGTGCGGTAGCTAAGTAGTGTTTTGTTTGCAGCATATAAATGGGATTGGTTAGGACAGTCGTGCGGCCTTGTTGACTGTGTCAAGGGCTCGTACGGGTGGGTTTAATGCAATCCAGGATAATGACGGGCTGAACTTGACTAGGACTCTTTGATTTGTTGACTGTGTCAAGGTCACTTGGGTCCTAGGGGTAAAAATCACATCGGGAGTTTCAAAAGAACTGAAACTTGCCAGGCATGCGCATACCTTCTGGAGTGTGGTGACTTGAGTGGATTCCGTCAAGTTATCATGCAATGATAGTTGGATCCCGATTTCCACTGATGAGTTGGTTTACTCCTCGGGTCATCCCGACTAATTCTTCTTTCAGGTTTGGAGGAGAATTTGAGGTACAGTGGGAGGTTTCCAGATTAGACAAAGTGATAACCATTCTGATCTAGGTTAGAGTGCACGCTGAGTGTTTCTTTTCTCTCTCTCTTGCAGCGACCATTGCCCCGACCCTAAGACTTTGACTCAGTGACCAAGTTAACCGAACCTTCTTAACACTGGCTTTTGGATTGTCAGAGTTGCAGACCTCATTGCCACTCCTACTTTTACCCTTTTCTCCAGGACACCCCGTATTACTACGAACGTCCACTTCCATTGGACAAAACCATCGTATGGTTAGATACGAACTCGAAGGACTTCGAGGATGGTTTCTGGTTCTGGAGAAAACGAATAGGATTATTCAGTTGTCTTTTCTTTTCACCTTCTCTCAGGTTGCGAGTACTCCTTGGTTTAGGAGTAGTACACCTATTACGCAAATTGGATAGTCTTCTTCCAAACCATAGGCTGGTGCCGACGGGTAGGGAATGAAGAAAACCAATTAGCATAACGATGGTGTGCAGAAGGTATTAAGTTAAGACAAAGCAAGGGATTAGTAAGAGGGCAAAGTAAGTTGTGACTGCTATTCACGACCAAACCAAGTATTTCTTCGCCAATCCTAAATCACCTTTGTATTTCTCCAGGACACTCCGTATCACTACGAAGATCCCATTTTATTGGATAATCCATCGTATGGTTATATACGAACTCGAAAGGAACTTGTTCCAGTTCGGGGATGGATCCTGGTTCAGGAGAAATAGGAATAAAGTACATTCAGGTGTCTTTTATCTTCACCTTCTCTCGCATTGCGAGTGCTCCTAGGATTAGGACAGTACACCCTTTATGCTTTTTGGATAGTCTTCTTCCAAACCATAGGCTGGTGCCGAACGGTAGGGAAGGAAGAAAACCATTTGGCTTAAAGGGGTGTACAGAAGGTAATGACTAAAGACATATAAAGGGATTTGGAGAGGTGGCAAAGAATTATACGGTTATAGTTGTGAATCGGGATAATGGAAGAGGCATTACTAGGAATACCAGGATACCCCGACGAAACATTTCAATGTTTCAGTTTCACTGTGTACTGTTAATAGAAAACTGATTTCCCGATTAGACACTTACTCCAGGGTATGTATTTACCAGGTATGATTATCAAATCTGTATGGTTTTACAGATGATGAGTGGGAGTAAGTTATTGGGAATTGGGTGATCATCCTCATTATATCGGGATTCGTTGTAATCGGTGATATTTGAGGAAGCCACCTGGGTTGTTTGCCGGTCGGCAAATATTTGGTTTTGAATATCCGCTGTTATGCACCAATTTCAAATTGATATATCTGTACGTCTATTTTCATAGAGTGAGATATACCTTTTGATATTATGTCGATGACATTTACCTATATCAGTGGATGGTTAGGTAAGGAGCATTAAACAGCGGTGTAATTCTTCTTAACCATAAGTACAGTTTTCAACCTACGACACACAGTGAAAGAGTTGTTAGACTCAGTGGACTTATACAGAGTATTGTATGTTGTCCAAGGTCCATTAGGACGGAGGGGTAGGTCCTCGTACTATATTCGGTTTACTTATGACTTCTCTAGATTTTAGACAGCTGTTTCGTGGAAACGCAGGGTCTAAGTTTTGAGGAGTTATAGGTATTTGAATAGAGTAGAGAACCAGGTGTAGCAAGTATCGGGATTCTTCAAAGAGATCGAAGATGTAGATACTTGTGTATGGTATTCAGTTGATAGTAATGATGAAGACAGATTGCTTCTCTTTCAGGTTACTCATAATTGGAAGCATTCCTAAGTTGAGTAACGCTGATCGACCTCCTTCCATTTAGTCGACATGCACTGGAGACAGCTGCCTGATTTGAATCTGGTTCAATTAAATCAGTGCCTCTGGTTCTATATTGGATATAGAACAGTTCATATCTTAACGATGTTAAGGTACGGGGAGTTGTCCGGCTTATGATTAAAACCAGACACTGGACAACTCAAGGCACGTTTCTGTAATGGCTGTTTGTGGGTTGACCCAGGCTATGACGAGGGTTGATTTTCTACCATCTGGATGAACAATAGCAATATTGTTCTAAACTCGCCACAGTTTTATTAAAAGTGGGTTTTTTCAGAAAACAGTAGTGGGAGTATGGTAGAACTGGAAGTAATTCCAAAACCACAAACGATTACTGAAGATTTGATAAGGAACCTAAAGATTCAATCTGTTTTGACATTCCATTGGCCACTCCGCAGATACGGTGGGTAACTTCAGGCACCCGAGAGGTACTCCGGTAGCCTCAAGGACGGTGACAGGGAAGTTCTTGTTTACCTACAATTACCATTGCTGTTGTTCCAGGCTGCGAGACCCGGCAGGAGGATGAGTATAGCGTCGTTCTAAACTAGCTTTAGAACTGCACGTCTATATGACTCTGCCAGAGGGTTGTCATAGTCAGTGGGAGCAGCAGAAGCAATGGTGGACATCTGGCTTATGTCTATTTATAGACTAAAGCAGATATAGCGGAGTTAGATCATCTGTTTCTGATGTGACAGTCATGGGTTTGACGTCATCAGAATAGGGGATGGATCTGTTGAGAAGGTAGTAGGAAGTGATATTCCTATACTACGATCGGTTATACTTTGGTCGTCACACAGTGTTTTCTCCACATGGGACTTGGATATTATATCAAACATACTGGTTACTAGACCTATGGTTTTAGATCTAGATTTGGGTGGTTTCCCAATCAGGGTACCTTGACAGCATTCTATAAGTATTTAGAATGGACGACTCCTGGCATGGTAGTGTACCCGCAGGTAATGGAGTCACCCTCTCTAAAGGTGTCTTACAGACTAAAGGGGAGAGGGATATGCATGATTGACAGATCACTTGCTTAGGCAATTGAGTCAATCATGAGATGTCAAGTACCACACCAGATGTTGTTCTTGCACTAGATGCAATAAGTTGATATTGATCCAATCCTGGAGGAACAGTCGGAAGAAGTTTTAGAACATAAGTGAATGTTCTAGGGATATGATAACGGCTGCCTCTTTTCGGAGACGGTTATCACTCCAGGCTTCCAAGGTGACATGGACGACAAGGAGGTTGTCAGAGTTATAGTTCTCCCTCTGACGAGGGGCAGTATTTTGGACAGGTGGTCCAAGGCAATACTGAGGGAGGCATGGCGCAGGATACTGATTAAGTTCAGTTGATGATACAGTCTAAGAAGTTTGGATTTGGAGTTCATTTATGAGCTAGGTCCCATCAGACATCCAGACATTCTAAGACAGGTATTGCTCATTTCGGGAGATGGCTTTCTCCGCGAACATGAGATATAGAGAGACATAGAAAGAAACATCTGAGCGGATCCACTCACTGAGGCTATTCCTCGAACACAATAGTTTCGCAAACGGGTTTTGTGAGACTGACTAGTAGAGGAGTTGGGTGTTCGGTATCACACGGGCTGTGAGTATGCGGCATCGCAATAATTAGCCTTGAGTGCAAGTGGGAGATTGTTGGAGATAGTGCCCTCAGAGTCAATTATTGGATCACAGGCACGTGATTGCAAAGATTGAGGGAGGACCTATCCCGGTAGGACAGTCTTACTCGAGATGATAGTATGCTATCTGGTTTATCTTTATCATCGTGTACTGCTTTAGGTGACCTGACATGTCGCTATTACACGTTGATAGAGCCCCTAGGATTCTTGCTTGACCGCCAGCAGTATGATGGCGATCATATACGTGGGAGCTGGTGGTCTATAAGCACATCCTTAAAAGGTCCCTAGTCGTAGGAGTTTCGAGACAGGGCATCGATACTCCGTTAGTAGACTAGTGTATACAGTCGAGACCCCGACGAGGGGCGGTGGCCGGTCTCACAAGCCACTGGTGTCAGTTGGTTCACCTAAGATGTATACAGGTGCTCATTGGGTTATGAGTACACCGGACAGGACTCGCCGGGAACCTGCTAGTTGGTCTTATACCAGATGTCAGATAGCAGTTCCCTGGTGACATGTGTACAGGTTAGTTCATCGACCTGAGATCGTCATTTGTCTCGTGTGAGTTCCCACTGTGCTTTGATTACTACCCTACCACGGCTCAAAGGAGTCGTGCAAACAGGTTTTAGTTGGGTACAGTCCCGAGCCACATGGAGGCAGTGAGCGGATCTGCAGGGGTTCGTCTCTCCCGGTATTGGGGGTGAGGTCGCGCTGTGTCTAGGAGAGCCATTACACAAAGCCCTCGGCCGAGGCAGGAGATTTACTGGTAGGTATTCCAGTAGTATCTCAGGGTGTTCTGGGCTACGCTCCGACACGACTTGTACCGCTTTTGGGGGTCTGACTTTCACCAACCCCCTAGGCCCGCCATGCGATACTCATAGACGAACGGACCGGACTGTACGGATATTGTCACTGACAGGCTCAGTTGGGTGTCGGGGTGAGCTTCCTCATCGACGTCCCATTTGGTCAATACCTGGTGGCCCGTCACGTATTGGCTTATACCTCTGACGTGCTAGTGGTTAAATCCACAGCCAAGGTATTGACGAGTCTTTAGAGTCCACCACACTCAGTTACAGTTACTCAAGTTTCGGGCGAAACGCTGTAGTGGCCGTATGGAGATATGGCAGGGTTCGATCAGATACGTGCGGTATTGCACGGATCGTGATCGGACAGTTTTTACTAGCCGGCTTTGGCTTAAGCCGGATTCTAGTATTTGATAGTGTAGTTTTGTCTCTTTGCATTTGTGTTCAGTGGGAATACAAATGCGGGCATGTATTTGCAGTAGCGGGTTTTTCCTGTAATTTATTATGGGATCGGTTTTCTGGGGTTGCCAGTTTGCATTCCGTTCCGGCCGGTTTTCCTTCATTCCTTCTCGGTCGGACTTTCTTGATGGAGGGTGTTAATTGCAAGTTTGCAATTAACATCTAGTGGAGGGCTTTCTTGCATATGTTGCATTATGATGAGACTTGTTTCATCATGAGATGCCCTTTTAATCTCATCACTTGCTTTTCATTTGATGGTTGGTGGAAAGGTTTTGATTAGTGAAATGAGAGTGACATATTTCCATATTGTTGATATATTCTTTCTTGCTTTTTTTTTCTCTCTCCAATCTATTCTCATCTCATAGTGGCCGGCCACATTTGGAGAGGAGGGAATGAGGGTATTTTTTTTGGCATGAGCAAATTGCTTCATCTCATTTCATGCTACAAAATTCCTCACATCACAAAAAGGTTCAAAGTTCATTCTTTTATTCCTCCACATCCATGGCAACTTCAAGAAACCCCAAAAGAGACAAGTTCACTACACTATTCTATAGCAAGCCTTGGACGCGTCGGCTAGCCAACTTCGCGCCCGAGTTGCCTCGGTCAAGAGGCGGGAGCCCGTAAAAGATTCCGGCTACGTGGTGCCCCTTTCCGACGAGCGAGGAGGTGACGGAGATTCCGCAAGAGATCGGAGTGGAGATGAAGACCGAAGGACACGGATCGCTTGGTATAACTTCTCACCCCATCTCTAGATAGCTAGCTAGGTTAATGGTTTCGATCCGGGTTTTAATTGTCCGCGGTAGCGCCGGTTTCCGAGCAAGGAAAAATTTTTTATTCCGCATTTGGCCTCGACTACGAGGCCGGGGCGCTGCCGTGGCGCAACAGCTAGTTGGGTCATCATCCTCTATGATGCAATCCTCACTGCCACCATCAATGAGAAAACCGTAGTATCTCTCAGGTTGGCGAGGAACCCTACTAGATCGGCGGAGAGGCTGGGGTTCATCGGGAACTACGGAATCCTCTGGTTCAACCAAATCTTCTGTTGTAGTCTGTATTGCTGGAACCTCTTCCAGTTCCACCTCAATGCCACTTATCTGTTTCATAAGAAAACTTTTTTCTAAGAAAGTGGCATGTCGAGAAACAAATACTTTTTGTTCCTCGGAGTGGTAGAAGATATACCCTCGCGAATGTTTGGGATATCCAACAAACTTACATAGAACAGGCCTTGCCTCGAGCTTGTCCGGATTTTGTGTTTTAACATAGGCCGGACAACCCTATATCTGAATAAAATTAAGACATGGTCTCTTGCCATTCCATATCTCATATGGAGTGGTAGGCACTGATTTGGTCGGAACTCTATTCAGTAGGTATGCAGCAGTCTCCAGTGCATATCCCCAGAAGGAAATAGGTAACTCAGCTGTACTCATCATAGAGCGCACCATATCTAATAGGGTGCGGTTCCTCCGTTCTGATACACCGTTGTGCTGTGGTGTATATGGAGGAGTCAGCTGAGAGAGAATCCCATTCTCTTTTAGGAAGCCCAGGAATTCATTGCTTAAGTATTCACCTCCTCGATCAGATCGAAGGATTTTAATACTTTTTCCGGTTTGGTTCTCAACTTCTTGTTTATATTCCCTAAATTTCTCAAAAGCTTCTGATTTGTGTTTCATCAGGAACAAATACCCGAACCTAGAGAGATCGTCAGTGAATGTAATGAAGTATGAAGAACCATCCCTGGCATGTGTAGACATGGGACCGCATACATCACTGTGTATCAGTCCCAAGAGTTCGGTAACTCTTTCTCCGTGTCCCGTAAACGGAGTTTTGGTCATCTTGCCTTTGAGACATGACTGGCAAGTGTCATAAGATGAAAATTCAAACGGATTTAAATATCCATCTTTATGCAACTTAGCTAGTCGTGTCGCATTGATGTGACCCAGTCTACAATGCCACAAGAAGGATTTGTTGAGTTCAGAACTCTTCCTCTTGTGTGTGTTTGTTATGCTCAGAACTGTTGATTGATTTAGAACATAAATGCCATTGCATAACGTGCCTGATCCAACCAACTTTTGGTTACGGAAAATGTTCATAACATTGTCCTGTAATACAAAATTATATCCTTCTTTGCTTAATAAAGAAACCGATATAATGTTGCATATCAGGTTCGGCATGTAATAGCATTCGTTCAGAACCAATGTATTACCAGTTGGTAATACAAGGTGATATTCCCCGACAGTCTTAGCTGCAACAATTGCACCATTTCCAACTCTAATGTCTTTATCACCTTCTCCAAGTTCTCTACCTTTCCTAAGCCCATGTAACTGATTACATATATGGGATCCTGACCCGGTATCTAATACCCAGGACGTAGAGCAAATGGAGAAACAGTTCTCAGTAACGAACACACCCGAAGAAAATGCATCAACAGGTACTTTCTTCATTCGGGTGGCATGGGAATCCTGGTATTCCCCTATATCCTGTTCATTCCTATAACTCTTATAAGAAAGAACGGAACCAACGTTCCCCAGCACAGTATAACATGCGGGTTCGGTCAATACATCCATATTATTATCTTTATTAAGGCATGAAATGGTCGCTACCTGGAGAGAGAGAGAAGAAAACACTTTAGCGTATGCTCGTGCAAGATCAGATTGGTTATTATCTTATCTAATCAGGATGGCTCCCACTGTTTTTTATCAAATCTTCCTCCAAACCTTAAAAGGAAAGACTAGCCGGGATTAATTACACACTACAAGTTCGCCAATCTTTCAGCCAGGTCAGTGTCGGTACTTTGAGGGAGGTCCCCCGTGCTTTCGCACGAACCTAATTAATGTAAGCCTCGTTTTCCCAGAGGCGTCGTTAACACCTTTCTAGACACCTACTTGATCGGCTAATTGCAATGTGTAAAACTCTCCCAGGAGTAACTCTTACTCGCAGCGGGCATCGGGATCCAACTATCTCATAGAAGGTATGCAATCTCATTGCAAATTTCAACACTTGAAATTCCCGATAATATTTTGCCCCTAGCGTCCTATGACCTTGACGGAGGCCAAACAACCCATAGTCCGCTAGTCAAGTTCAACCCGTCATTTCCTGATTGAATTAAACCCACCCGCACGACCCTTGACGGAGGCCAAACAACGCCGTACGAATACCCTAATCCAATCGCATCATATGCTAGCAGATATGCACTAGTTAGCTACCGTACACTGCGCCTTGACGGAGGCCAAACTACTGCAGCACGAATACTAACTAATACTTATCTGAAATGACGGAGGGCTACGCCAGGTTTTTCTGAAAACCATGAGCGTAATGAACTTGATATCGTTGTAGAATCAAATGAAGTTTTGAAATGGAGTGATTTTGAGGCTTTTCTAGTTTTGCTAAAGGAGTCACTCCCGGTGAAGGGATCTCGGTCCTTTCCTCGTCGAATGAGGTGCGGGATATATCATATATATCACTGTGCAAAGCAAAAACTCTTAAAAGCAATCAAAGCCAAACTGAGTGTGTAGCATCTGCCAGTTATTGCTAAAGGAGTCACTCCCGGTGAAGGGATCTCGGTCCTTTCCTCATCGAATAAGGTGCGGGGTATATCATATATAACGCTATGCAAAGCAAGAACTGTAGCTACCTGTTTTATTTAAAATTTGATTCTACAACATCTTAGGTTTCTTATCTTTCATTAATCACATTAATGAAGTCCCATCATTTAAATACCTAAACATCACAGATAGATATGACGTACACTTATGCCATCCGCATTCGCCTCGATGTCCCCTCGTGCACCGTTAGGTTAGGTAACTAACGACAGAGCAGGGCAGGGCTAGCGCTGGTGTAAAACATAAGTAACGTCTATATAATATATCATATATACTATATACTATATCCATCACAGAGTCACAACACAGATATCGCAGCAGAATAAACATATGAAATATTGGATATACTAGGACGTCCGTGTTTTCAATACGAGCCAGTATAAAACACGGATTCCACGGTCGTGATGAATAGCCAATCCCATACCCCTAGACCCCTACGAGAGCGACAAGCAACCCTGCCAATTCTAGGGTTAGGAGACCCGGACTCGACTCCTCGAGTTGGTCTCCCACTGGACCCCAGAACCCGGTTACTTGTGCTCCCCTCCTTGGGTCTATCCTAATGCGGAAAAGTAAATAATATACAAAGGGTGACAACTTCCGCTACCTGGAAGTGCCCCAAATAAAAGAATATTACATACAAGTTTTTACATGAATGAAAATGAAAAAACACTCATCTCACATAAAAACCCCCGGCTATTCAAACACGACGATCCAATATAACATATCCAGCAACACATAACATCACATGTCATCAACGTAAGTAAGTATGCATACCCCAATTGTCGTTGACGTATAGCAACGAAACCGGCGATATGAACATTCTACACTTACGATCACAGAAAAGAAAGTGTAAAACTACAACAATTGGAGTCCGCAACTGCTTTAGACATCACATGCCTAATCAGATTTAAATCCCGCATTTTAGTCTCATTATCGAAAACTCTTTTCAATATCATATGGGACTAAATTGCTAGATTTATAACATTCATTCAGTTATCTCATAACTACTTGTGAATTCCAATTATTGTATCACATTCCAGATAAACAGAAAATGTTAAACTTTCCGATCGAACAATCGAACACCCAAGTTTTCCCAATACAGATCAACACTTGAAATAAGTCTAACAACATTCAGTTCGTACCTCAGTACCAACGGTCCAGCCGTAGAAGGGTCAAGCCAACGCCTCACATGTGGCACGCCGTACTGCCCCAAACCCGAAGGTTCAAAGGGTAGTTCAAGACGGTCACATAATCGAGTTAAGGTTTGTTGTCTTCTAGAGGGACCATCGAGTTACTTGCACTACTTAGAACGTCGTTAAACTACGGAAAAATCCAACACTTGGAAATTTCCCGACAGGGGAAAAATTGGGTATTTATATCCGGTCGAACTTTTTAACATATTCTAAAATTTATCCGGAAAGCCAAATAGACAAAATTTGATACCCCGATCGAAACACCGAATCCCCAAAACAATTGCAGAAAATTCAACTCTTGAATCAATATTAAAAATTCCCAGAAAACTCAGCAGAATTTATCAGGAGTTACTGTGCAAACAAAGTGGGCTGACGTCACCAATTGGCCGCTGATCAGCCGCAGAAGCCATGCTTCTGCCGCTGATCCGCCGCGAAAAACACTGTTCACCAGAAACTTTTTGCACGGTAATTCTTATTTTTTCCTGCTGAATTTTTTAGCAATTTTTAATTTGGAAAAATCCACTGTTATCAAAAAAGTACAGAGAGCATATTTTGGGTTTCGGTTTTGGGTCGTTCGGACTTCAAATTCCGTCTACGCTTCGCCTAAGGCTCTAGCTAGGCTCTGATACCAGTGAAAGGTTCCTAGGCACCCTATAGTGGTCTCACAAGGCATCGAACATGCCAATTTAAAATTTTTGATGCCGAGAAACCCTAGACTACGGATCTTAAACTAGATGTTTAGGCGAAACGGAAAACTAGTTAACTATTTAACTAAAGTTGAGATGCTACAACCTTTGTAGATCCGGATTTCCGCCTCCTTAGGTCCACGTGGTCATGTCCTCGCTGTCCATCATGAATCCTCGACTCGATCATCGGCTTCATCGGGAAAACAAGCGGAATGGGTCGTCGGCTTTGTGTCAAAGACGATCTACGTCGAGGTTGCACAAACTCAAGCTCCGACTTCGCAAACTTGTGGAACTTGTGAAGTAAACACCCAAAACAACTTGGCAAGAGGTAGAGGGTGAAGAAATAGGAGGTGGGTTCACTTTAGAATTGAATTATCTCACCAGATCTCAAGTTGCCATTGTTGTAGCAAGCTTGAAGAAGAAGAAGAAAAATGAGCTAGTTATGATAAGTTATCATTTTAAATGAAATAGAAAATCAAATACTTATCATAACTTAAACTAGGGTTAAGTGTAGAGAATTAACCATGGTCACTTGGATGGGTAAGGGTTAAGCAAGAAGATAAGGATGGTTAGCAAAGTCAAAGCTTCATGAAGCTTCAACTTAAAACAAAAAGAGCCACCATTCTTATCTTAATTCATTTCAAATAAATAAATAAACAAATAAATAAATAAATGAATATGCAAAACCCTAATTATCAAATTAACCATGGATTAATTCTATACACTTAACTAAATGATCAAGTATCATCAAACATGATACAAAAATGTGCACGAAAGCATATCACATATACAATATGCATCAAGTAAGAAAAATCCGTTTAAAGTGAACCAATACTAGTTAATGCAATGCAATATATAAAATATATAATTATGCATTAAATCATTAAATCAACATTTGATTCAATGATCCGGTCATGTCGCACATAACCGACTAGAATCCAATGTATCGATATATCGAATCAATGATTCGATAACTAGGTCATATCGAATATAACCAATCGAAACATATATCGCGAGAATGAAATGCGGTATCACATACACGTATTATTCTCGGTCCTCCACATAACTCATATGCGCTCCTATTTCGTTTCGCTTGAGCCAGGAAACCTCTGTGTAGGACTCTAAAGACTCGTCAATACGCCGGTAGCAGATGATGATCATATCAAGCACCCACAAGCCGCAAGCGGTCTGCTAAACGTAACGGCCACCCGGGTATTGAGCGATCAGAAGATCGACGAGCTAGCCCGCTCACACTCCTGCGAATCCGACCAGTAACACTTACCATACAGTCCGGTCTCTTCGTCTGATATGTCGCATATCAAGTCTAGGGGTGGTATACGTCAGACCCCAATAACCCGATAAGTCGTGCTGATGTGAGGCTCATAACGGGTCAAGAAACTACTGGTAACACTTACCAGCAAATCTCTGATCAACCCTGGCCAGGGACTTCCCTGTTACGGCCAATCGAGCACAGCACAACATCAACTCCCAATACCGGGAGAGACGAAACCCTTCCTATCGCTCATTGCCTCCATGTGACTCGGGACTGTGCCCAAAGACCACCGTTTTGCACGCCCTCATGGACGTGGTAAGGTGGAGATCAAAGCACAGTGGGAATCACACAAGACTCTATGACGATCTCGGGTCTAGAGACTAACCTGTACAAGTGTCACCTGAGAACTGCCATCTGACGTGAGGTATAATACCATCTGGGAGTTCTCGGCGAGTCCGTCCAGTGTACTCAGTCTCCACTGAGCACCCGCATACCATCTCTGATGTCAAACACCAATGGATATGGGATCATCCATCGCCCATCACATGGGTCGAGAAGCGTATACGCTAGTCTACTCTGGTATATCGATGCCCCGTCTCGATACACCCACGACTAGGGACCTTGAAGGACGTACTTATGGACTACCATGTCCCCACTAGTATGATCTGCATCATAGTCCAGGTAGTCAAGTACACATCCTAAGGGCTTTACCAACATGTAACTATAAGACAGTATTAAGAGACTAGTGTACATGTTAAGATAAATAGCAACCAGATAGCATACTATCATGTCGAGTAAGAAAGTCATCTCTATATATGTCCAAGCATCCAATATAATATACATAATCTGTACAATACTGGACTCTAGGGCATACATACAACTAACACCCAGGTGACATGAGTACAACATAGTCCGCAGACTTGACACTGCTACTTCGCCTCGCGTGTATCCCACTGTTCTTAGATTGCTACCCTACCACGGCTCAAAGGAGTCGTGTAAACAGGTAGCAGTTGGGTGCAGTCCCGAGTACTTGGAGGCAGTAGAGGTTAGACAGGAGTCGTCTCTCCTGGTATTGGGAGTTGATATCGCGCAGTGTCAGAGAGCCATTACGCAAAGTCCCTGGCCAGGGCAACCGAGATTTACTGGTAGTTTCCAGTAGTTTCTCAAGGTGTAATGGGCTACGCTCCGACACGACTTATACCGCTATTAAGGGGACTGACGCTTGCAGCCCTCTAGGCCCGATATGCGATAGTCTTAGACGAACAGACCGGACTGTACAGAGATTGTCACATCAGGCTCAGTAGGAGTTTGGATGGGTTTCCTTATCGGCCTTCTTATCGACATCTACCTGGGGACCGTTACGTACAGCTAGTGCCGCTTGCGGTCTGTAGTTAAACCCACTGCCAACGTAGTAGTCGAGTCTTTAGAGTCCCACACAGAGAGTTTCCCTGCTTCAGGAGAAACGAAATAGAGGTCGTATGGTTTTACGACAAAGGTTCGGACGCATACGTGTGTTTATGCACGTACGACATTCGGACAGTTTTTACTAGCTGGCTTTGGTTTAAGCCAGATTCTAGTATCGGGTTATTGGATTTATACAGTCTAAAGTTTTTCCGTGTTTTCACGGATAGGAGGGGCATTCTCATAATTTCACGAGAAGCTTCTAGAAGGATGGTGACTTAGGGGTTTAGGTGGCATAAGCATTAAATGATCTTAGTGACTCATTTGTGTGATTCATCCATGTCATTAATGCATCATTAAATGGTTAATTACTCATGTAGATGAATCACTCATATGAATAAATGAAGCATGATGATTAATCATTTTATTTATTTATTTTTATAAATAATTATGCTTCATATATTCATGAGAGATCATTATCTCATTCTCATTCTCTTGCTCACCTTCTCTCTCCTCAAGCTCTCTCTCTTCAAACCCTAATCCTCCCCTCTCATGTGTTGAGATCAAGGATTAGATAGACTAATTAATCCATAACCTCGCTCTATATCACCTCGGTGCCTTTGATTAGCAACTAAAGAAACCTAGTTACCTCAAGTTTAGAGGTGAAGCTTTGAATAGAAGCTCTTGGGTGGATCGTTTATTACATAGAGGAGGCCGAGGAGGAGGTGGAGAACGAAAAGACGAAGGACTAGGTTCACTAGGTATAATCTATTTTCATAGTAGTCAAGAACTCCTATGCATGTGTTAGTTATAGTTTAGCAAAGATTCTTCGGTTAGTCGATGTTAACTCAAAGAACAAGATCGTTTTTCTTATTTCCGCCTCCCCGCAACTCGTGGGGTGTTGTATATCGACTTACAGTGGTATCAGAGCCTCGCTAAACAATAATTAACTCATTAGCAAAGTCGTATGAATTTCGAACGCAAAACGAACCGGAAAAAACATCAAAATCACATAGTTTCTGTCGATTTTAAAACAGGCTCTAAAAATTTTTCAGGGACCTTAAGTATAACCTACAGAGAAATATAAGAACACTGAAAAAAATTGGGTTCGCGAATTGGCTAAACAGCCGCGGAACCGCGGCCGATCCCACCGATCCGCCGCGGATCCGCGGCCGAGTTGGAGCCGATTCAGCCCAAGTTTTTCCAGTGGCTCTTCTGTGATATTTTTGTGTTTTCTGGAATGTTTATTTTCTGCTCAAGTCTCAGGTGCACAGAGAAGTTTTGGAGTAGAATCTGATATGTTTGCTTGATCGAAATTATACGATGTTTGCTAATCTGATTATATCTGTGAACTGTTTAATGTGTTCGTAAACCTCCCCTAACTGCTAGTATGTCGGTTGGCAGGGGGTTGCACATTTCTGTAATGGATTTTACTGTTTGTGGTTATGAACTGTATTGGATTGTTGTGATGATTAGCCGGGGTTTGTGATGGGTTATTATTATATTAATTCATTCGATGTAATTGTAATATGTTGTAATATTATTTTGCGGGGCGCATCCAGGATGCTGTTATAGCCACCGTTGTATTATTTCATTTTATTGTTTTTGCTCCTAGGATATACCCAAGGTGGGGTGCACAAACTACCGGGTATTTTGAAGTGTTTAGTGGCCTAGTCACGTTGTTGAGGGAGACCGCTTCACTTCGGGTACTTGGCGGGTAGTTTGCCATACCCGTAGGGGTCTAGGGTGGGGTAATGGCTATTCATCACAACTGTGTAATCCGTCTTTCGTTGCAGGCTCAAAAGAAACGCGGATTGCTTGCATATCCAATTATGTTCATCTGTGATCTGGAATGCCTATTATTGCGTCTGACGAATATACAATATCTATATATGATAGCTATTTAGACGTCACTTATGTTTGACACCCGCGCTAGCCCAGCCCCCACTCTGCCGTTAGTTAAGTAACCTAACGGGTGATGACGGGACCCAGTGGCGAATGCGGATGGCATAAGAGGACGCTGTATTTTCGTTGTTTTCTGCGATGATATGTTAATGATGGGACGCATTATTATTAATGCAAAGAAAATAAACCAAAGTTGAATCGTTGGAACAGTTTAAAAGAAACCACTCGGTTATTTTTAAAACAGAAGATATTTTTAATTGCGGAGCTTTAACCACTCCTTTTAAAAGCTATCAGGTTCCTTCGGTCATATCAAGTTCACTACATTCACGGTTTCGCCAAAACCATTCGTAGCCCTCCGTCATTTCATTTGGGTATTCAGTAGTATTCAAGCTATGTATTTTGACCAACGCCAAGGCATAGTGTTTGGTAGCTGCTGGGTATTCATTTATTGCATAGATTGATGAGTTAGTTTGGGACAGTCGTATTATCATTTTGGCTAACGTCAAGGATATGTACGGATGGGTTCAAATTAACAAGATAATGATGGGTAGAACTTGACATGTGACTTATGACATTTTGACCAACGCCAAGGTCATAAAAGCATGAGGCAAAAATTTATATCGGGAATTTCTAAAGAAACTGAAATTTGCAAAGAGATGCATACCATTTAGAGTTTGATGAATGTTGGTAGGATTCCTTCAACATTATCATACGATGATATTTGGATCCTGATCCTACTGTGAGTATATGCTACTCATAAGGAGATTCATCACTTAACGATCAATGCTATAAACCAAGTAGGTGCCGGGAAATGTGTCAGCGGGGCTACGCCCCCAGAGAAAAGAGGTTATTTAATTAAGGAACTTCGCGAAAGCATTGGAAAACCTCCCTCGAAGTATAAACACTGGCCTGGCTGAACGGTTAAGCAAGTATTGTACGGTGAGAATAGTCCTGGCTAATTCTTCTTTTATGGTTTGAGGAAGGATTCGAGAAACAGTGGGAGCCATCTAGTTTAGATAAACTAAAAACCACTCTAAACTTGCAAGAGCATCATGCTAAAGTGTTTCTTCTCTCTTTCTCCTACTTGCAGCGACCCTGAAAATGACTGGACTTAAGTTACTTTTAGAGAAAAATATACTGACAGGGACAAACTATAAAGATTGGCTGCGGAATGTCAAAATGGCTTTGACCTATGATGGATTGGGGTATGTCCTCACCAATAAGGCACCTGCAGTCCCAGGTCCCAAATCCAGTAATGCGGATATGGAAATCCGCAACACCTGGGAGTTAGATTGCGCGAAGGCCAAGTGCATCGTGCTTGCCTCAATGAACAATGAACATCAGAGGAGGCACGAGGATATGGATCTAGATGCCATATTTCTCCATACAAAGGAACTTTTTGGAGAGCAATCTCGTATAGTAAGATACGAGACCTCAAAGAACTTGTTTCGAGCGAGGTTGGCCGTCGGATCATCGGTAGGAGAACATGTCCTAAAGATGATAGGCTATATAGAAGAGCTCGCAGACCTTGGGATGACTTTGGATAATGAGCTCTATGCAGACTTAATTCTCCAGTCCATTCCTTCCACCTACGCCCAGTTTATTCTGAATTTCAACATTCAAAGAAAAGAAGTTGAACTTCCAGAACTCCTTAACATGTTGAGGAGTGCAGAGGGCACCTTGCAGAAGGCAAGGGATACACCCGCTATGTTTGTTAGCGGTGCTTCATCTTCCAGGTCTAAGGCTAGGGCCAAAGGAAAGAAGAAGAAGGCCGCCACCAAACCTAGAGGAGGTGTTAGTAAGGTGGGAGCAAAGGGAAAGAAAAAGATTGTGGTACCAGTAGTGGCCCAGGATGAGTGCTTCCATTGTCATAGGAAAGGGCACTGGAAGAAAGACTGCAAGGCGTGGAACGCCAAGAACCAGGAACCGAAGCAAGCTGTGGCTTCGACTTCAGGTGTGTTTGTAACTGAGAATTGTCTGTCAATCAACTCTACTTCCTGGGTATTGGATACTGGATCAGGATCTCATATATGCAATTCATTGCAGGCACTGAGAAACCGTAGAGTGCTGAAAGATGGTGATATGACCCTGATGGTTGCTAACGGAGCTAGCGTGGGAGCTGTGTCCGTAGGGGATTATCACCTGGGATTTACGAGTGGACATATTTTGGTTTTACATAACTATTTTTGTGTACCTAGTTTAACGTGTAATATCATATCAGTTTCCTTGTTATCAAATAAAGGTTATGATTTCACGTTTGTAACCAATGTTGTTAACATCCACCTTAATCATAGTTTGATTGGGTCCGGTACACTGGATAACGGTATATATGTCTTAAACCAACTCCAGATTTTCAATATCCAGAACACACTAAAAAGAAAGTCTCCAAATATAAATAAGGCTTTCTTATGGCATTGTAGACTAGGTCACATCAATGAGACAAGATTAACTAAGTTACATAGAGAAGAATATTTGGACTTGTTCGATTATTAAACTTATGCCACTTGTCAATCATGTCTCAAAGGAAAGATGACAAAGACTCCATTCACTGGACATGGAGTAAGAGCGAGCGAGCTCTTAGGACTCATACACAGCGATGTATGTGGTCCAATGTCTACACATGCAACAGGTGGTTTTTCCTATTTCAATACTTTTACGGATGATTACTCAATGTACGAATTCATTTATCTGATAAAACATAAATCCGAGGCTTTTGAGAAATTCCAAGAGTATAAGAATGAAGTAGAAAACCAAACCGGCAAAAGTATCAAGACACTGAGATCTGATCGAGGTGGTGAATACTTAAGTGCCAAGTTCCTAGGTTACCTAAAAGAGAAAGGAATTCTCTCTCAGCTTACCCCTCCATACACTCCACAGCATAACGGTGTATCGGAGAGACGGGATCGAACCCTATTGGATATGGTACGTTCCATGATGAGTAATGCTGAGTTACCGCGATCTTTCTGGGGTTATGCGCTAGAATCAGCGTCATATCTTTTGAACATGGTTCCTACCAAGACTGTGCCTACCACGCCATATCAGATGTGGAGTGGGAAGAAACCCTATCTTCAGTATCTGAAGATATGGGGATGTCTAGCTTTTGTTAAAAAGCAGCATGTGGACAAGCTCGAGGCATTATCAGTACAGTGTAAGTTTGTGGGATATCCAAAGAACTCCAAGGGGTATCTATTCTATTACGCAGAGGAACAAAAGGTTTTTGTTTCTCGTAATGCCCATTTTCTAGAATATCAGTTTTTAGAAAAGGAAATGAGTGGGAGCGAAATAGAATTAGAGGAAATTCCAGAACCACAAACTACTACTGAAAGTTTGGTAGAACCAGTAGTTCAATAAGAACAGGACATTCCCGCACCCCTCCACAGGAGTAGTAGGCCGTCTCATCCGCCTGAGAGATACTACGGTTTTCTCATAGATGTGGATAGAGAGGATTGCATCATTGATGATGATGAACCTACTAGCTTCCAGCAGCCATCCAGAGCGGCGACTCAGTACGATGGCTAGATGCAATGCGGACCGAGATGGAGTCCATGTACACCAACAAAGTATGGACTTTGGACTTTGCTCCAGATGGGGTAAAACCCATAGGATGCAAATGGATCTTCAAGAAAAAGATTGGTGTAGATGGACAGGTGGAAACCTATAAGGCTAGACTTGTTGCAAAGGGTTTTCGTCAAAGACCTGGTTTGGACTATGACGAAACTTTTTCTCCAGTGGCTATGCTCAAATCCATTCGGGTCCTTCTTGGTATTGCTGCCTTCCATGATTATGAAATCTGGCAGATGGACGTAAAGACGTCCTTTCTGAATGGTAATTTAGAAAGAGTGCGTTTATTTGGATCAGCCAGAAGGTTTCAATCAGAGTGGGAGCAGCAGGAAAGTATGCAAGTTGCTTAAGTCCATTTAAGGACTAAAGCAGACATCGCGGAGTTGGAACATCTGTTTTGATGAAACAGTCAAAGAATATGACTTTATCAAAAATCCAGATGAACCATGTATATATAATAAAGTTGTAGCATGAAGTGTCGTGTTCCTCGTCTTGTACGTGGATGACATTTTATTGATAGGAAATGACATTCCTATGCTACAATCTGTCAAGGGATTCTTGTCACACAGGTTCTCCATGAAAGACCTGGGTGATGCCTCTTATATTCTGGGGATCCGGATCTATCGTGATAGATCCAAGAGGATGTTGGGACTTTCGCAGTCCAGGTATATCAACACTATACTGAAAAGATTCAATATGGAAGATTCTAAGCGCGGTAATCTATCGGCTTGTCACGGAATCACCCTATCCAAAAAGATGTCTCCCAAGACAGATTTGGAAAGGGATCGCATGTCGATTATACCCTACGCTTCTGTGGTAGGCTCTATAATGTATGCGATGTTGTACACCGGACCAGATGTAGCTTACGCACTCAGCGTGGTAAGCCGGTATCAGTCAGACCCAGGGGAGAATCACTGGATAGCGGTAAAGAACATTCTCAAGTACCTGAGAAGGTCTAAGGAGATGTTATTGGTTTACGACGGAAAAGACCTCAAGATAAAAGCCTTTGCTGATTCCGGCTTCCAGAGTGATAAGGACGATTCCAAGTCCCTGTCTGGTTATGTCTTTACCCTCAATGGAGGGGCGGTGTGCTGGAAGAGTTCCAAGCAGGACACCGTTGCTGACTCGACTATGGAAGCGGAGTATATTGCTGCTTGCGATGCCGCAAAAGAAGCGGTCTGGATGAAGAAGTTCCTAACAGAACTTCAGGTGGTTCCTACCATAGTTGATCCAATACCTCTGTATTGCGACAACAACGGAGCTATAGCTTTAGTGAAGGAACCAAGGTCCCATAAGAAGTCCAGACACATCTTAAGGCGGTATCACCTGATCAGGGAGATCATAGATCGCCGGGAGTTCGAGGTTCGGAGAGTTGCTACTGAAGAGAACATTGCTGATCCATTCACAAAGGCCCTACCTCAGATTCAGTTCGAGAGGCTACTCGAGAACATCGGTCTTCGATATGCCAGTACATGGCCCTAGTGCAAGTGGGAGATTGTTAGTGTATATGCCCTAGGGGCCATTATTGTATCATACTATTTTGTATATTACTTAATGGAAGCTTGGGATATTCACAGTTATATAACAGTCTTGCTAAACATGGTAGTATGCTACTTGGTTTTATCTATCTTAATATGTATGTTCGTATTGATAGAGCCTTTAGGATCTTGCTTGACTACCAGCGTTGTGATAGCAGTCACACTAGTGGGGGCTGGGTAGTCTACAAGCACATCCTTTTCCAGGTCCCTAATCGTAGGATTATCGAGATAGGGCATCGATACTCCGGAGTAGACTAGTGTGTACGCTTCTCATCCCAGTTGGGAAGATGGTCTGTCCCACAGCCATCAGTACGTCGTACTGGAGATAGTATACAGGTGCTCGTTGGGTTACGGGTAAACCAGACAGGACTCGCAGGGAACTGTTGGTTGGTATTATACCCGTCGTCAGTTAACAGTTCCCAGGTGACATGAGTACAGCATAGTCCGCAGACTTGACACTGCTACTTCGCCTCGAGTGTGTCCCACTGTTCTTAGATTGCTATCCTACCACGGCTCAATGGAGTCGTGCAAACAGGTAGCAGTTGGGTGCAGTCCCGAGCACTTGGAGGCAGTAGCGGTTAGACAGGATTCGTCTCTCCCGGTATTGGGATTTGATATCGCGCTGTGTCAGAGAGCCATTACGCAAAGTCCCTAGCCAGGGCAACCGAGATTTACTGGTATGTTCGAGTAGTTTTTCAAGGCGTAATGGGCTACGCTCCGGCACGACTTATACCGCTATTAGGGGACTGACGCTTGCCGCCCCCTTGGGACCGATATGCGATAGTCTTAGACGAACAGACTGGACTGTACGGAGATTGTCACATCAGGCTCAGTAGGAGTTCGGATGGGTTTCCTCATCGGCCTTCTTATCGACATCTACCTGGGGACCGTTACGTACAGCTAGTGCCGCTTGCGGTCTGTGGTTAAACCCACTGCCAGCGTAGTAGTCGAGTCTTTAGAGTCCCACACAGAGAGTTTCCCTGCTCCAGGCGAAACGATATAAAGGTCGTATGGTTTTACGACAAGGGTTCGGACGCATACGTGTGTTTACGCACGTACGACATTCGGACAGTTTTTACTAGCCGGCTTTGGTTTAAGCCAGATTCTAGTATCGGGTTATTGGATTTATACAGTCTAAAGTTCTTCCGTGTTTTCACGGATAGGAGGGGTATTCTCATAATTTCACGAGAAGCTTCTAGAAGGATGGTGACTTGGGGGTTTAGGTGGCATAAGCATTAAATGATATTAGTGACTCATTTGTGTGATTCATCCATGTCATTAATGCATCATTAAATGGTTAATGACTCATGTAGATGAATCACTCATATGAATAAATGAAGCATGATGATTAATCATTTTATTTATTTATTTTGATAAATCATTATTCTTCATATATTCATGAGAGATCATTATCTCATTCTCATTCTCTTGTTCACCTTCTCTCTCCTCAAACTCTCTCTCTTCAAACCCTAATCCTCCCCTCTCATGTGTTGAGATCAAGGATTAGATAGACTAATTAATCCATAACCTCACTCTATATCACTTAGGTGCCTTTGATTAGCAACTAAAGAAACCTAGTTACCACAAGTTTAGAGATGAAGCTCGGAATAGAAGCTCTCGGGTGGATCGTCTATTACATAGAGGAGGCCGAGGAGGAGGTGGAGACCGAAAAGATGAAGGACTAGGTTCACTAGGTATAATCTCTTTTCATAGTAGTTAAGAACTCCTATGCATGTGTTAGTTATAGTTTAGCAAAGATTCTTCGGTTAGTCGATGTTAACTCAAAGAACAAGATCGTTTTTCATATTTCCGCCTCCCCGCAACTCGTGGGGTGTTGTACATCGACTTACAATATTATTCTGCCAGAGGGTTGTTATGGTCGATGGGAGCAGCGGAAGTATAGTGGGCAAGTAGCTTATGTCTATTTATAGACTCGAGCAGATATAGCGGAGATAGATCATATATTTTTGATGTGACAGTCATGTGTTTGACTTCATCAGAATAAGGGATGGATCTATTAAGAAGGTAGTAGTGTGTGATGTCCTGGTATTTGGATGACATACACGGAGTAGGAAGTAAAATTCCTATACTACGATCGGTTATACTGTGGTTGTCACACAATTGTTTGTTCACACAGGATATGGATATAATATCTGACATTCTGGTTACTAGATCTATGGTTTTAGATCTAGATTTGGGTAGTTTCCCAATGTGGGTACTTTGAAAGTATTCAAATAGTATTTTGGAATAAATGACTCCTGGCATGGTGGTGTACCTGCAGGTGATGGAGTCACCCTCTCTAAAGATTTCTTACAGACTAAAGGGGAGAGGGATGTGCATGATTAACATATCACTTGCTAAGGCAATTGAGTTGATCATCAGATGTCAAGTACCAAACCAGATGTTTTTTTTGCACTAGATGCAATAATTTTATATTAATCCAATCCTGGAGAAACATACAGAAGCAGTTTTTAGAACATAAGTGGATGTTCTACGGATTTGATGACGGCAGCCTCGTTCGGAGACGGTTATCATTCCTGGCTTCCAAAGGTGACATGGATGACAGAGTGAATGTCAGAGTTATAGTTTTCCCTCTAACGAGGGGTAGTATTATAGAGGTGGTCCAAGAGGATACTGTGGGAGGCATGGTGCAGGATACTGATTAGGTTCAGTTGTCGATACAGTCTAAGAAGTTTGGATTTGGAGTTCATTTATGAACTAGGTCCCATCAGATATCCAGACATATTCTAAGACAGGTATTACTCAATTCGGGAGATGGTTTTGTCACGACCCAAAGTTTGACCCATGGCCGGCACTTAACCACGTAACATCTACAGGCGTAACGCGACTAAGTAAGCCGAAACCCAGAAATCAAAACCATTAAAAGTAGTGAGTGTTGAAAACATTTGTTTAAAAACATTTTGAAAACCATAAGTAGTTTAGTAACTTTATTTAAAGTTCAAATTATTATCATAAACATTTTGGCAGCATTTCCTTTGTAAGAACTAACCCAGAAATCGGGTACAAGACAAGATATGAGTAAAATGATAAACAATATAATAAAGTATCCCATACGGGAGCAAACACGCCAAACGACGGAAACAATCACCACAAGAGTAATATGCAACGTCGTAGCGAAGAAATGAGCAATAAGTGAAAAACATCACGAATGATAAAAACTGCATAAGTAAAGTCGGCTCATACGAGATCGACACCAGAGTACAAATAATATACATCATCATCCTCACACTGGTCTCTAAGTCAATACATGAAAAGTAGATGGAGAGTACTAGATACAAAAGTGTGTACAAATGGAAAATAACCGGATACCACCACCCACCTAGCAGCAAAACTGCTCACGCACCAACTGAAGTGGTATCCGTAGCCAAAAAGATACAAAAAAGCAGCCTGCCGCGACTACTCTAAGGGGCAACCTGCAAACACTGTGGGACAACGGGGGTGAGTTGCCAACTCGTGAATAGGAGTTAACATATAATGGTAGTCACGAGTATGCACGTACTGCGCTACTCTAACATATGCCAGCAGATAATATCTATATGCGATGAGCAGGATATGCAATAATCATGTATAAGTACTCTATCAGGTAATATGACAACAGGATGAGATGCATAATAATGAATGCTGAGCATAGGATAAAAACACATCTACACGGAATGTCAACGTGGAAAAATAATCGGTGTCCATCAATGCACCCAAATCCTAATAAAACTCAGGTGCCGTCACCCTCATCGGCCCTCAAATCCTGTAAATCTCTGAGAATCGTGAATGCCCAACATCGGCACTCAAAATATCATGAAATAATCATGTCCAGCATCGACACGCAAATCCTCATATATCGGGCTCCGTTTGCGGAATCGGCCCTCGGCCCCAGCAGTATGGATCATCCTGTATCCTTCTATCGACTCTGGTCAGTATCCTCCGGATAACCGCCAGGTCCAACCAATTACCGGTAGGTAGTAGTCCCTCTGCCAGGCTCACCGTCTATATACACAGCATCCCTTTCTTGCCCCGGGGTACCATACCGGGTCCACCATGTACCCTCAATCGGTGCCTACCGCTCCTCGAATCGGGTATACTCACACAAGCTCTCTAGAACCGAGAAAACTCATGGTGGATGCATAGAAATATCATATTAAGAGAAACCTGGTTTTTAAAATAGTGCATATTTTCTTAAATCACCCCACGGTCCTCAAATGCAGAAATCACTTGAAATCCAAAGCCAATATGTAAATCTATGCGATGTAATATATGCATCATAAGTCGTACTATGAGAAAATGGGGGAAACCGCTCTTTAAGTAGATTCAGTTTTTAAAATGTATCATGCGGTCCACAGTTTTTACCAAAAATCAGCTTATCTAGGTAGGTACAGTTTGAATATGCAAAAGTACAGATATACAAATGAGTAAGTGCACAACATAATCATGTCGAATCATATAGGAGGTGAGCTACAATATATTATTCAAGGCAATTCTATAGTGTGAGTGTCATGGCAATAACTAACGGTGTGTGTGTAACATGCAGATTAGTGCTTGTGCAACATGAACCGTTAGTAACAGTGCGGTGTGTTATTAATTCTAAGCTCATATAGATATAGCAGGGAATGCGGTATGCAACAAATAGTATCCATGGACAGTCGATGTATATAAATGCAATATGCTGCTACAATGTCCTATCAGCCCTGACGCATAACGCCATACGGGCGATTTCCCCGTAGATTTTAAATCTACTCACAGTACTCTCGTGCTAAGTGTAGCCGACGACTTGTTTCCCCTTCTTCGCGGCGTCCGTCGTACTCGCCTGCGAACCTAGAATTTCACAAAATAATACACATAAGCTCAAATCAACAAAAACGCGACATTAAAGCCAAATTAGAAACCCGCGTCGCGAACCAAACACGTGTGTGCCCGATACGCTAAAACGTGTGATTACGCGCTTGAAGCTACCCCGACACGTCGCGATATGCAGAAAACGCCAAACCCACACACGTGTCACACGTGTTGCGAAGGTTAAAATTGTAGGAAATAGGGTATTTTGTTCCAGATTTTCCTACAGAGAGAATTTTACAAAGTTGCATATACCATAAGTTTTAAAATTGTAGCAGACACCCACACAACAAACCCCAAAACCCATGTCCCCCATCTGGCCACAATTTGCGGCCAGAATGAATATTCCGGCGGCCAACCTAGGGAGTTGTGCTCCCGTGCTTCTTGTGTGTTCTCTAAATCTAGTGTACATGCTCCAGTAAATACAATTTTTGCCTGAAGCAATCGGGTCACAAGAAGATCACAACAGAGCACAAAACCTAGTTAAAAAGCTAATTTAACACTAAATCAATACATTAGGGTATTTTAGTGCAACCTGAAACAAACTCTAGGTTAAAACAGTACTATAAGCACCTAATTAAGCTAAACAAGCCATAAAAATGTTAACTTATCACAAGCTTCACTAATTTCCCTTCAATATCACAAAAAATACGACTTTTAGCTAAAATACTACAAGTGATGAACTAAGGTGCTAAGGGTGAGTTTAATACCTCAAAAAGATCCTAGGGAAACCTCACTTCTAGCCCCTCAAAGCCACTGACTTGCCACCAAAATCCCCAAAAGAGCCATTTTTTTCCAAAGTTTTTGTGAAGGGAAGTGGGATTTTTGTGTAGGGTTGTATATGTATCAAAGAGAAGCAAAAGAAGAAGAGAATGAGGATGATGTTGCTGCTGCTGCTGCTGGAAGAGCAGAAATGAGAGGGAGAGAGAGAAATGAGAGAGGGAAAATGGTCAAAAGTCAAGTCCCCATCTCACCTAATCCAACCCATATCCCTCATTCTTCAGTTTTATTTTAAAAAGAAAGGGTTTGACTTGGTTTAATTTGGAGATATAGAGCCATGCAAGAAGAAATAAAATGGTTACACTTAACCTATGATACAAAATGATAAGTGTGCATGTTGTTACACTAAACCTTGCTTAAGAAAGTAATCATGGAAAAATTTTAATTAAGGTGAACACAAGCTAAATTATAATTAATAAACCCCATTTATATATAAAAACACTTCTCATCACAATTGTTGGGGTAAAAATTTACACCCCGGTTGACCGAGTCAAAGTCAAGGTCAACCCCAAGCCAGGTAGGCCCAAGCCCAGGTCAAGTGGGCCCATGCCCAGGTCGAGTCCGAAACATGAAGCGGCCGACCCTTCCCATGCCAAAAATGAAATCATGTAATAAATAATTTTTATGTAATTTTTTTTTCATACATGAATGTATGCAAAATGGGCATAAAACCAATATTTTGTAAGCCCATGGTTTATGTGCAAAAAGAAATGGCACATGAACCATGGGATGAGCTAAAATGCCATTTTTGCAAAGCCCAAGGGGCTATATATAAATGTGTAAGCCTATATAAGGCAACATGATGATGAATAAAATATAGACTTTTCATTCCCCCCAAAAACTAGGGTTCTTTGTGCCTCTTGCTCCTTCTCCAAGGTTCTAAACCTTCTCAATTCTTTTGAATTAAATCAAGAGTTTTACTCTTTCTTTTCCAAAACTAAGTAGTTTTCCACCACAAAACCCACAAAGGGGAACTCAGATCACCCATCAGATCTCAAAAAGGAGTGATTTTTAAAATCTCATATTTCTTGATCTTCAAGATCTGGCCAAACAACAGGAAGAAGAAGAAGAACCCCTTTTATCATCTTCAAAACATCACAGGAGTTTAACTACATATATATATACATAATAAATATTTCATTTTTGAAGCACAGCTTCTGTTTCTTAGGCTAAAAGCCTCTTGTCCTCTCCGGCGCGCAGCGTAAGTGCGCAAAGCGCCCGCGTGCCGACACGTGGCGCGCGCTTGCGCACCTGCGCGCTTGCGCAAGTGCGCAAAGCGCCCGCGTGTCGACACGTGGCGTACGCGCTTGAGCAAGTGCGCAAAGCGCCCGGGTGACGACACGTGGCGCGCTTGCGCAAGTGCGCAAAGCGCCCGCGTGCCGACACGTGGCGCGCGCGCTTGCGCACCTGCGCGCTTGCGCAAGTGCGCAAAGCGCCCGCGTGACGACACGTGGCGCGCTTGCGCAAGTGCGCAAAGCGCCCGCGTGCCGACACGTGGCGCGCGCGCGATTGCGCACCTGCGCGCGGCGCTCTTGCGCAAAACGCCCACATGCCGACACGTGGCGCGTGCGCTTGCGCACCTGCGCGCAGCGCTCATGCGCAAGTTGCCCACGTGTCGACACGTGGCACGCGCGCGCCTGAGCGCACAGCACCTTAGCGCACAGCGCTCTAGGCGCTGGCCCCACGCATCCTTTGGATGTCTTTTTCCCCTTTACTTATATTTACATGTATATATATACATATGTATACAAATGCACACATACACATACTCCGCGACACTGTCCCTGTTAGAAAAAAATTTCTAACGGGGCGCTGCCCCGCACCCCGCAAGGGGGCTGCTAGCCCCCTTGACCCCCAGCCCGCTATCCGGGTAGCGGGACCCCCGTAAAAACTCTGCGTGGCTCCCGATATATCCAAGACCCCCTTTCAAAACAGAACATACGTACACTGCACATTGAGTTCGCATGACCAGTTTAACCCGTTAATCGGAGGTTCCCCCGCCCCAAAGGCGAGGGGTAATTAACGGCAGCTTAGTCCGCGGCTGCCGGAGATTCGGATCCCCACAATCATTAAACCCCAGCCTTCCCTAGGCAGGGGGAATCTGTAGTACGCCTGACAAGCGCGCGCGTATTCCCATCTCAATGGGGTGACGAAAAACACCCTACAACAATTAGAATTAAATTTCATTCAAGTTAAAAAGGAAATTAAGATTTTCGGTTTTTTTTTTTGAAAAACACGCATCATTACTAACTAACGCGAAATTAACCTAAACGAATTTCGAAGCGTTACCATCTACCCCCCTTAAAGAAATTCGGTCCCCGAATTTAAAAATCTAGCTATGCGTACCTTCAAAGAGATGGGGATATTTCTTCCTCATCTCGCTCTCGGTCTTCCAAGTGACCTCCTCGCTGCCTGGGCCAAGCCAAAGGACCTTGACGGATAGTAAATCCTTCGACCTAAATTTCTTCACCTGTCGATCTAAGATGACCACCGGCTGCTCTGCAAAAGAAATGTCGCGTTCCAGCTGGATCGTCGGGTGCTGAATCGCATGCGAAGGATCATGAAGATACTTGTGGAGCATCGAAACGTGAAATATGGGGTGCACATCTGGGAAACTGGGTGGAAGGGCTAACCGATACGCAACTGCACCAACACGCTCGCGGATCTCAAAGGGGCCTATGTATCTGGGACTAAGCTTCCCCTTCTTCCCAAATCTCATCACACCTTTCATTGGGGAGACCCTCAAGAAAACATGATCACCAACAGAAAACTCAAGTCTGCGCCGACGACGGTCCGCATAAGATCTCTGCCTACTCTAGGCCGCTCTCATCCTATCGCGAATCAACTGGATCTTCGCGGTCGTCTCCTCAACAATCTGCGGCCCTAAGATACTGCTCTCGCTGAGCTCTGTCCAACGGACGGGCGATCTGCATCTCCTCCAATAAAGAGCCTCGAATGGTGCCATCTGAATAGTCTCATGTAAACTGTTGTTGTAGGAGAACTCTACTAAGGGTAAATGATGATCCCAGCTACCTCCGAAGTCTAAGACGCACGCTCGGAGCATATCCTCAAGAGTCTGAATAGTCCACTCTGATTGGCCGTCGGTCTGCGGATGAAATGCTGTGCTGAAACTCTAGCGGGTGCCAAAAGCCTCCTGAAGCCTGTGCCATAGTCGGCTGGTAAACTGGGTGCCTCGGTCTGACACGATACATGTCGGGACTCCATGCAGTCGTACGATCTCGTCGATGTAAATCTAGGCATACTGAGCAAATCCGAAAGTCGTCTTCACCGGCAGGAAGTGAGCCGCTTTCGTCAGTCGATCCACGATCACCCAAATGGAGTCATACGCTCGACTAGTCCTGGGTAGACCCACGATGAAATCCATAGAAATCTGTTCCCATTTCACTCCGGAATGGGTATTGGCTGTAGCTCTTCCGCTGGCCTCTGGTGCTCGGCCTTGACTTGCTGACAAGTCAGGAATCTCGACACGAAGTCTGCGATGTCCCTCTTCATTCCATCCCACCAATAAACATCTCTCATATCATGGTACATCTTGGTGGAACCCGGATGAACACTGTACACCGATCGATGTGCCTCCTCAAGAATCTCATGCCGCAGTCCCTTAGCATCTGGAACGCACAGTCTAGCTCCAAATCGCAGTATCCTCTGATCATCAATCACGAACTCGGAAAATCTACCTTGTGCAATCTGTGCCATGATCTCTGAACAACGGTCATCACTGTACTGTGCCGCATGTATACGGTCAAGCAATTGTGGGCATGCACGAACATTCGCAAGCTGTCCCCTGATCGGCGTGAACTCAAACTGCACTCAGCTGTGGCATAAAACCTGCCAATCTGCCGACGACTGCCTTTGCACTGCGCTCAAGCAAGATAGACTACCCCCGGGCCTCCTACTCAGAGCATCCGCCACTACATTCGCCTTGCCCGGGTGATACAAGATCTCGCAATCATAGTCCTTTACTAGTTCCATCCAACGGCGCTGTCTAAGATTAAGGTCCCGCTGCTGAAATATATACTTTAACCTCTTGTGATCAGTGAATATCTGGCACGACTCTCCGTACAGGTAATGTCGCCAGATCTTGAGTGCAAAGAACACTGCAGCCATCTCCAAATCGTGAGTGGGGTAGTTCTGTTCATGTTTCTTCAACTGCCATGAAGCACACGCGATCACCCTGTCATGCTGCATCAATACGCACCCTAACCCCACTCGAGAAGCATCACAAAAGACCACAAATTCGCCCGATCCTGAAGGCAATGATTACACCGGCGCTGTAGTCAATCGAGTCCATAGCTGCTGGAAACTGTGCTCGCACTCCTCCGTCCAATCGAAAGGAACTCCCTTCCGGGTCAACCCGGTCAAAGGTGCAGCAATACGGGAGAAGTCCTGTACAAATCGCTTGTAGTAGCCAGCCAGTCCTAGAAAGCTGCGGATCTCCGTAACTGATGTCGGTCTGGGCCAACGCTGAACGGCCTCGATCATCTTCGGGTCCATACATATACCATCTCGTGTAATCACGTGACCCAAGAAGTCTCCGCTATCAAGCCAGAATGCGCACTTGGAGAATTTTGCGAAAAGCTGGTGCTACCTCAAGGTCTGCAGTGTGATCTGCAGATGCTGCTCGTGCTCCTCTCTGCTCCGGGAATACACCAAGATATCGTCAATGAATACGATGATGAACAGATCAAGATATGGCCTGAAAATACGGTTCATCAAGTCCATGAATGCTGCTGGGGCATTGGTGAGCCCAAACGACATCACCAAAAACTCATAATGGCCGTAGTGCGTGCGAAAAGCTGTCCTCGGAATGTCCTCCTGTCGAACCCGCAACTGATGGTATCCTGATCGCAAATCGATCTTCGAAAAGTATCCTGCCCCCTGAAGATGGTCGAACAAGTCGTCGATGCGTGGCAAAGGATATCGGTTCCGTACGGTAACCCTGTTCAGCTGGTGGTAGTCGATACACAAATGCAAACTACCGTCCTTCTTCTTGACAAACAGGGCCGGAGCACTCCAAGGAGACACACTGGGTCGAATAAGTCTCTTATCCAGCAAATCTTGCAACTGACCCTTCAACTCTCTAAGTTCCGTCGGGGCCATCCGATAAGGCGGTACAGAGATAGGCCCCGTGCCGGGAATCAAATCAATACAGAAAGAAATATCGCGCTCAGGCGGTAGCCCACGAAGCTCGTCAGGGAACACATCAGGGAACTCGCTAACAATCGGACCCTAATCCAATGAAACCTCTGTAGCTCTAGTATCGCAAACATAGGCGAGAAATCCCTGACATCCCTTCCTTAAAAGCTGTCCAGCATGAAAAGAAGAAATCAAACTGTGAGGGGCGTCACCACGGTCCCCCTGCACAATAAAAGCCGACTCGCCGGGAAAACAAAACCTAACTGTCTTCTCGCGGCAGTCCACAGACGCATAGCACGTGGCTAACCAATCCATGCCTAAAAGAACGTCGAAGTCAAACATCTCAAGAAGGATCAAGTCGACAGGCAACTCTCTCCCGCCAATACGGACAATACTGGATCGGAACACGTGTCTAGCAACAAACGACTCGCCCATAGGGGAGGTCACAACAAGCGGCTGATTATGCAAACCGGACTCTCTACCCAAACTCGGCACGAAGTGTGTGGAAACGTACGAGTGCGTGGATCCCGGATCAAACAACACGTATGCGTCAACAGAACATACCGAAAGGATACCTGAGACCACCGCATTGGACGCCAGCGCGTCCTGATGTGTCAAAGCAAAAACCCGCGCCTGTCCTCCACCTGCGACTGACTGTCCCCTACTAACAACTGGCTATGCTCTGCCTCGGCCACCTCGTCCTCTATGAGCAAATCCTCCGTGACCACGACCTCTCTATGCGTGAAACTGGCACGGAGCAACGGTAGGTACAATAGGCAACGCCCTCTAGGGTGGTGCAGGTGATAATGTGACATGCGGTACTGCTGCCTCCCTCCGGCGTATCTCGGTAAAATCCCTGATCCGGTGATGGGGACTACCACATCCAAAGCATCCACGCGACGTCTGCTTCCCCTCCTGGGGATAAGATCTAAACATCTGACCTCGCCCTGAGTCCCTGCCACCTGAACGACGTCTATCTCTGCGTCCGAATGGAAGTCTCTATGCTGCTATATCCACACGAACTCTCTTCGGCTCTGGAACTACCGAAGTCTCAGCAAGGCGCTCCTCGACTAATAAGGCTGCATCTACAGCTGCTGCATAGGTCTCGCAATGCTGTGCGCTGATCGTAAGAAATAACGGGGTAAGCAATCCTCGAACAAACCTCTTGACTCACATCTCCTCAGTAGCCAAAAAATATGGGGCATAAACAGATAGCTCTGTGAACAACACGTCGTACTCTGCCACTGTCATCTCCAGAGTCTGACATAAGGACTCGAACCTGCGTACTCTAGAATCTCTGACACTCTGTGGAAGGAAGCGGGCAAGGAACACCGTCACGAACTCTGTCCAGGTCATAGGAGGAAGACCTGCTGCTCTGCCCTTCTCGACCGATTCGCACCATTTTTGCGCAAGACCTTCAAGGTGAAAGCTCACGAACTCTACCCATCTCGTATCTGAGCATCTGTGTGAATGACATATCCGAGCCATCCTATCAATGAAAGACTGTAGGTCCTCGACTGCATCGGTGCCTGTGAAGACCGGAGGCTTCAACCTCATAAACTCGGATAGCGATACAGTAATGATCTCTGTAACTGTAGGAGCAACTGTCTGCACCGTATGTACCATCGCGGTCCCTGCAACGGGTGGAACTACCTCTAGTCGCTGCGCTCAAAGTGTCTCAACTAGCGATCCCATCATCTGGCGTATGTCCTGCATACCGGCCCATAGCATAGTGATCTGGTCTGTCGAAGGAGGAACAGTTTGCTCTGGTGCAACGGGTGTACTACCCGGGTCTGTCCTTGTCTCTGACGAATCAACTTTAATCTCGGCTCTCGCGGCCGCTCTTTGCGCCCTCGTGGTCTTTGCGGCATAATGGATGAAAAGAAAATAGGATTCGATAAGGATACGGAAATCAAATCGTAAGAATGTATATACTCATGAAGGAATTTAAATCAATAAGTCCTAAAGTCACTTAGGAGGAGTACCGTGTCGTGAGTATGCTGCGGAACATACACACGGTACGCCACTCTGCTTCAGCTACCTACTACATCATACCAGGGTCATCCTACTCTCCGAAAGGAAAAACCCGCTCTGATACCAACTTTGTCACGATCCGAAGTTCGACCCGTGACCGGCACTTAACCACGTAACGTCTATAGGCGTAACGCGACTAAGTAAGCCGAAACCTAGAAATCAAAAACCATTAAAAGTAGTGAGTGTTGAAAACATTTGTTTAAAAACATTTCAAAAACCTTAAGTAGTTTAGTAACTTTCTTTAAAGTTCAAGTTATTATCTTAAACATTTTGGCAGCATTTCCTTTGTAAAAACTAACCCCGAAATCGGGTACGAGACATGATATGAGTAAAATGATAAACAATATAATAAAGCATCCCAAACGGGAGAAAACTCGCCAAACGGCGGAAACAATCACCACAAGAGTAATATGCGACGCCGTAGCGAAGAAATGAGCAATAAGTGAAAAACATCACGAATGATAAAAACTGCATAAGTAAAGTCGGCTCACACGAGCTCGACACCAGAGTACAGATAATATACATCATCGTCCTCACACTGGTCTCTAAATCAATACATGAAAAGTAGATGGAGAGTACTAGATACAAAAGTGTGTACAAATGGAAAATAACCGGATGCCACCACCCACCTAGTAGCAAAACAGCTCACGCACCAACTGAAGTGGTATCCGTAGCCAAAAAGATACAAGAAAGCAGCATGTCGCGACTACTCTGAGGGGCAACCTGCAAACACTGTGGCACAACGGGGGTGAGTTGCCAACTCGTGAATAGGAGATAACATATAATGGTAATCACGAGTATTCACGTACTGCGCTACTCTAACATATGCCAGCAGATAATATCTATATGCGATGAGCAGGATATGCAATAATCATGCATAAGTACTCTATCAGGTAATATGACAACAGGATGAGATGCATATTAATGAATGCTGAGCATGGGATAAAACCACATCTACACGGAGTGTCAACGTGGAAAAATAATCGGTGTCCATCAATGCACCCAAATCCCAATAAAACTCAGACGCCGTCACCCTCATTGGCCCTCAAATCCTGTAAATCTCTGAGAATCGTGAATGCCCAACATCGGCACTCAAAATATCATGAAATAATCGTGTCCAGCATCGACACACAAATCCTCATATATCGGGCTCCGTCTGCGGAATCGGCCCTCGGCCCCAGCAGTACGGATCATCCCGTATCCATCTATCGACTCTGGTCAGTATCCTCCGGATAACCGCCAGGTCCAACCAATCACCGATATGTAGTAGTCCCTCTGCCAGGCTCACCGTCTGTATACACAGCATCCCTTTCTTGCCCCGGGGTACCATACCGGGTCCACCATGTACCCACAATCGGTGCCTACCGCTCCTCGAATCGGGTAAACTCACACAAGCTCTCTAGAATCGAGAAAACTCATGGTGGACGCACAGAAATATCATATCAAGAGAAACCGGGTTTTTAAAACAGTGCATATTTTCTTAAATCACCTCACGGTCCTCAAATCCAGAAATCACATGAAATCCAAAGCCAATGCGTAAATCCATGCGATGTAATATATGCATCATAAGTCGTACTATGAGAAAAAGGGAGAAACCGCTCTTTAAGTAAATTCAGTTTTTAAAAGGTATCATGCGGTCCCCAGTTTTTACCAAAAATCAGCTTATCTAGGTAGGTACAGTTTGAATACGCAAAAGTATGGATATGCAAATGAGTAAGTGCACAAGTAACATAATCATGTCGAATCATATAGGTGGTGAGCTACAATATATTATTCATGGCAATTCTATAGTGTGAGTATCATGGCATTTACTAACGGTGTGTGTGTAATATGCAGATTGGTGCTCATGCAACATGAACCGTTAGTAACAGTGCGGTGTGTTATTAATTCTAAGCTCATATAGATATAGCAGGAAATGTGGTATGCAACAAATAGTGTCCATGGACAGTCAATGTATATAAATGCAATATGCTGCTACAATGACCTATCAGCCCTGGCGCATAACGCTATACGGGCGATTTCCCCGTAGATTTTAAATTTACTCACAGTAATCTCGTGCTAAGTGTAGCCGACGACTTGTTTTCCCTTCTTCGCGGCGTCCGTCGTACTCGCCTGCGAACCTAGAATTTCAAAAAATAATACACATAAGCTCAAATCTACAAAAATGCGACATTAAAAACAAATTAAAAACCCGCGTCGCGAACCAAACGCGTGTGTCCCCGATACGCTAAAACGTGTGATTACGCGCCTGAAGCAATCCCGACACGTCGCGATACGCAGAAAACCCTAAACCCACACACGTGTCACACGTGTCGCGAAAGTAAAATTATAGGAAATAGGGTATTTGGTTCCAGATTTTCCTACAGTGAGAATTTTACAAAGTTGCATATACCGTAAGTCTTAAAATTGTAGCAGACACCCACACAACAAACCCTAAAACCCAGGTCCCCCATCTGGCCGCAATTTGCGGCCAGAATGAATATTTCGGTGGCCAACCTAGGGAGTTGTGCTCCCGTGCTTCGTGTGTGTTCTCTAATTCTAGTGTACATGCTTCAGTAAATACAATTTTTGCCTGAAGCAATCGGGTCACAAGCAGATCACGACAGAGCACAAAACCTAGTTAAAATGCTAATTTAACACTAAATCAATACATTAGGGTATTTTAGTGCAACCTGAAACAAACTCTAGGTTAAAACAGTACTATAAGCAGTTAATTAAGCTAAACAAGCCATAAAACTGTTAACTTATCACAAGCTTCACTAATTTCCCTTCAATATCACAAAAGACGATTTTTAGCTAAAATACTACAAGTGATGAACTAAGGTGCTATGGGTGAGTTTAATACCTCTAAAAGATCCTAGGGAAACCTCACTTCTAGTCCCTTGCCTTCAAAGTCACTGACTTGCCACCAAAATCCACAAAAGAGCCATTTTTTTTCCAAAGTTTTTTTTGAAGGGAAGTGAGATTTTTGTGTAGGGTTGTATATGTATCAAAGAGAAGCAAAAGAAGAAGAGAATGAGGATGATGTTGCTGCTACTTCTGCTGGAGGAGCAGAAATGAGAGGGAGAGAGAGAAATGAGAGAGGGAAAATGGTCAAAAGTCAAGCCCCCATCTCACCTAATCCAACCCATACCCCCCCCCCCCATTCTTCATTTTTATTTTAAAAAGAAAGGGTTTGACTTGGTTTAATTTGGAGATATAGAGCCATGCAAGAAGAAATAAAATGGTTACACTTAACCTATGATACAAAATGATAAGTGTGCATGTTGTTACACTAAACCTTGCTTAAGAAAGTAATTAAGGAAATTTTTTAATTAAGGCGAACACAAGCTAAATTATAATTAATAAACCCCATTTATATATAAAAACACTTCTCATCACAATTAGAATTAGTTTTCATTCAAGTTAAAAAGGAAATTAAGATTTTCGGTTTTTTTTTTTAAAAACACGCATCATTACTAACTAACGCGAAATTAACCTAAACGAATTTCGAAGCGTTACAATCTACCCCTCTAAAAGAAATTTGGTCCCCGAATTTAAAAATCTAGCTACGCGTACCTTCATAGAGATGGGGACATTTCTTCCTCAACTCGCTCTCGGTCTCCCAAGTGACCTCCTCGCTGCCTGGGCCACGCCAAAGGACCTTGACGGACGGTATATCCTTCGACCTCAATTTCTTCACCGGTCGATCTAAGATGACCACCGGCCGCTCTGCAAAAGAAAGGTCGCGCTCTAGCTGGATCGTCGGGTGCTGAATCGCATGCGAAGGATCTTGAAGATACTTGCGGAGCATCGGAACGTGAAATACGGGGTGCACATCTGGGAAACTGGGCGGAAGGGCTAACCGATACGCAACTGCACCAACACGCTCGAAGATCTCGAAGAGGCCCACGTATTTGGGATTAAGCTTCCCCTTCTTCCCAAATCTCATCACACCCTTCATTGGGGAGACCCTCAAGAATACATGATCACCAACAGAAAAATCAAGTCTGCGCCGACGATGGTCCGCATAAGATCTCTGCCTACTCTGGGCTGCTCTCATCCTATCACGAATCAACTGGATCTTCACGGTCGTCTCCTCAACAATCTGCAACCCTAAGATACTGCTCTCGCTGAGCTCTGTCCAACGGACGGGCAATCTGCATCTCCTCCCATAAAGTGCCTCGAATGGTGCCATCTGAATAGTCTCCTGGAAACTGTTGTTGTAGGAGAACTCTACTAAGGGTAAACGATGATCCCAGCTACCTCCGAAGTCTAAGACGCACGCTCAGAGCATGTCCTCGAGAGTCTGAATAGTCCGCTCTGACTGGCCGTCGGTCAGCGTATGAAATGCCGTGCTGAAACTCAAGCGGGTGCCCAAAGCCTCCTGAAGCCTGTCCCATAGTCGGCTGGTAAACTGGGTGCCTCGGTCGGACACGATACATGTCGGGACTCCATGCATTCGTACGATCTCGTTGATGTAAATCTGGGCATACTGAGTAAATCCGAAAGTCGCTTTCACCGGCAGGAAGTGAGCCGCTTTCGTCAGACGATCCACGATCACCCAAATGGAGTCATACCCTCGACTAGTCCTGGGTAGACCCACCATAAAGTCCATAGAAATATGTTCCCATTTCCACTCCGGAACGGGTAACGGCTGTAGCTCTCCCGCTGGCCTCTGGTGCTCGGCCTTGACTTGCTGACAAGTCAGGCATCTCGACACGAAGTCTGCGATGTCCCTCTTCATTCCGTCCCACCAATATAAATCTCTCATATCATGGTACATCTTGGTGGAACCCGGATGAACACTGTACACCGATCGATGCGCCTACTCAAGAATCTCACGCCGCAGTCCCTCAGCATCTGGTACGCACAGTCTAGTCTCAAATTGCAGTATCCCCTGATCATCGATCACGAACTCGGAAAATCTGCCCTGTCCAATCTGTGCCATGATCTCTGAACAACGGTCATCACTGTAATGTGCCGCATGTATACGGCCAAGCAACTGTGGGCGTGCACGAACATGCGCAAGCTATCCCCCGATTGGCGTGAACTCGAACTGCACTCGTCTGTCGCATAAAACCTGCCAATCTGCCGACGACTTCCTCTGCACTGCGCTCACGCAAGATAGACTACCCCCGGGCCTCCTACTCAAAGCATCTGCCACTACATTCGCCTTGCCCGGGTGATACAAGATCTCGCAATCATTGTCCTTTACTAGTTTCATCCAATGGCGCTGTCTATGATTCAGGTCCCGCTGCTGAAATATATACTTTAAGCTCTTGTGATCAGTGACTATCTGGCACGACTCGCCGTATAGGTAATGTCGCCAGATATTGAGTGCAAAGACCACTGCAGCCATCTCCAAATCGTGAGTGGGGTAGTTCTATTCATGTTTCTTCAACTGCCATGAAGCATACGCGATCACCCTGTCATGCTGCATCAATACGCACCCTAACCCCACTCGAGAAGAATCACAAAAGACCACAAATCCGCCCGATCCTTAAAGAAATGATAACACCGGCGCTGTAGTCAATCGAGTCCGTAGCTACAGGAAACTGTGCTCGCACTCCTCCGTCCAATCGAAAGGAACTCCCTTCCGGGTCAACCCGGTCAAAGGTGCAGCATACGGGAGAAGTCCTGCGCAAATCGCCTGTAGTAGCCGGCCAGTCCTAGAAAGCTGCGGATCTCCGTAACTGATATGGGTCTGGGCCAACGCTGAACGGCCTCGATCTTCTTCGGGTCCACACATATACCATCTCGTGTAATCACATGACCCATGAAGTCTACACTATCAAGACAGAATGCGCACTTGGAGAATTTTGCGAAAAGCTGGTCCTCCCTCTAGGTCTGCAGTATGATCCGCAGGAGCTGCTCGTGCTCCTCTGTGCTCCGGGAATACACCAAGATATCGTCAATGAATACGATGATGAACAGATCAAGATACGGCCTGAAAATACGGTTCATCAAGTCCATGAATGCTGCTGCGGCATTGGTGAGTCCGAACGATATCACAAAAAACTCATAATGGCCGTAGCGCGTACGGAAAGCGGTCCTCGGAATGTCCTCCTGTCGAACCCGCAACTGATGGTATCCTGATCCTCGAAAAGTATCCTGCCCCCTGAAGCTGGTCGAACGAGTCGTCGATGCATGGCAAAGGATATCTGTTCTGCACGGTAACCCTGTTCAGCTGGCGGTAGTCGATACACAAACGCAAACTGCCGTCCTTCTTCTTGACAAACAGGACCGGAGCATCCCAAGGAGACACACTGGGTCGAATAAGTCCCTTGTCCAGCAAATCTTGCAACTGACCCTTCAACTCTCTAAGTTCCATCGGGGCCATCCGATAAGGCGGTATAGAGATAGGCCCCGTGCCGGGAATCAAATCAATACAGAATGAAATATCGCGCTCAGGCGGTAGCCCAGGAAGCTCGTCAGGTAACACATCAGGGAAATCGCTAACAATCAAAACTTGAGCCAACGGAACCTCTGTAGCTCTAGTATCGCAAACATAGGTGAGAAATCCCTGACATCCCTTCCTCAAAAGCTGTCCAGCACGAAAAGAAGAAATCAAACTGTGAGGGGCGGCACCACGGTCCCCCTGCACAACAAAAGTCGACTCGCCGGGAAAATAAAACCTAACTGTCTTCTCGCGGCAGTCCACAGACGCATAGCACGTGGCAAACCAATCCATGAAACTGGCATGGAGCAATGGTAGGTATAATAGGCAACTCCTTCTGGGGTGGTGAAGGTGGTAGTGTGACATGCGGTACTGCTGCCTCCCTTCGGCTTATCTCGGTACAATCCCTAATGCGGTGATAGGGACTACCACATCCAAAGCATCCACGCGACATCTGCTGCCCCTCCTGGGGATAAGAGCTAAACATCTGACCTCGCCCTGAGTCTCTGCCACATGTACAACGTCTATCTTTACGTCCGAATAGAAGTCTCTGTGCTGCTGTATCCGCACGAACACCCTTCGGTTTGGAACTACCGAAGTCTCAGCAAGGCACTCCTTGACTAATAAGGCTGCATCTACAGCTGCTGCATAGGTCTCACAATGTTGTGCGCTGATCGCAAGAAATTGTAAGTCTACGGTAGCGCCCCGGCCGTCTTTCCGAGGCCAAAATGCGGAAACGAAATTTTTTCTAAACTTGAAAACCGACGCTATCGTATGCTTAAACCCGGATCGAACCATTAACCTATAACTAGCTATCTAGAGAGGGGATAGAAAGGCTATACCGATCGATCCGTGTCCTTCGGTCTTTGGCCACCATCCCAAGCTCCTCGTGGCATCTCCGGTCTTGATCTCCTCATCGGAAAGGGAACCACATCTACGAGTCTTTTTACGGGCTCCCGCTTCATCCGAAGCAACTCGGGCATGAAGTGTGCTAGTCGCCATGTCCAAGGTGTTGTAGAGAATGTTTGTGATCACTTTGTCTCTTGCATCCATGGATTTGGATGGAGGTTAGAGGTGTTGCCATTACTGGAGATTTGAGCTAGAGAAGAAAGAGGAAGAAGAAGGAGTTTTCTCTCTGTTTTCCTTTTGTGTTGTGTTTTTGATAAAATGAGACCAAGATAGAAATTATACAAGAGCCAACCTCACTCATGGCAGCCCCTCTCTCTCTCTCTTCTTATCATATCAACATACGTCCATCACATAATGTGACACATGCACAAGAAAAGAGACCATGAGTCATCACTTGTGCATGTGTCACCATTAATGCTCTAAATGAAGATTTTATGCTCATAATTTCCATTAACAAACATTAATCCAAATGTTTGGAACAATAAAAAGATACGACAACATCTAAAGTAAACTAGTGACGGATCACAAGGATACCCCTCACCTGCATATACATTCCTGCATCCGCATTCCTACTGAATGCGAATGCGACGAGACTAAAGTAATCCAACAAATCTAATACTAGGATCCGGCTTAAACCAAAGCCCACTAGTATGATCCGTCCGATCATGATCCGTGCAATACCGCACGTATATGATCGAACCCTGCCATATATCATACGGCCTCTACAACGTTTCACCTGAAACTTGAGAAACTGTCTGTGGGGGACTCTAAAGACTCGTCAATACTTTGGCTGTGGAGTTAACCACTAGCACGTCAGAGGTATTAGCCGTACATAATGAGTTACCAGGTATTGACCAAAAGGGCGGTCGATGAGCGAACTCATCCTGACACCCTACCGAGCCTGTCTGTGACAATATCCGTACAGTTCAGTCCGTTCGTCTATGAGTATCGAATGTTAGGCCAAGATGGTTGGTGAAATTCAAACCCCCAAAAGCGGTACAAGTCGTGTCGGAGTGTATCCCAAAACACCCTGAGATACTACTGGAGTACCTACCAGTAAATCTCCTGCCTCGCCCGACGGCTTTATGTAATGGCTCTCCTAGACACAGCACGACCTCACCCCCAATACTGGGAGAGACAAAACCCCTGCCGATCCGCTCACTGCCTCCATGTGGCTCGGGACTGTACCCAACTAAAACCTGTTTGCACGACTCCTTTGAGCCGTGGTAGGGTAGTAATCAAAGGACAGTGGGAACTCACACGAGACAAATGATGATCTCAGGGCGATGAACTAACCTATACACATGTCACCAGGGAACTGCTACCTGACGTCAGGTATAATACCAACTAGCATATTCCCAGTGATACCTGTCCGGTGTACTCATAACCCAATGAACACCTGTATACATCTTAGGTGAACCAACTGACACCAATGGCTTATTAGACCGGCCACCGCCCCTCGTCGGGGTCTCGACTGTATACACTAGTCTACTAATGGAGTATCGATGCCCAGTCTCGAAACTCCCACGACTAGGGACTATATTAAGGATGTGCTTATAGACCCCAGCTCCCACGTATATGATCTCCATCATACTGCTGGTCATCAAGCAAGAATCCTAAGGGCTCTATCAGTGTGCAATAGCGACCTGTAAGGTCACCTGAAGCAGTGCACGATGATAAAGACAAACTATGGTAGCATACTATTCTCCATCAATGTGTAATAGTGAACCACAATGTCACCCAAAGCATGTACACGATGATAGAGACAAACCAGATAGTATACAATCATCTCGAGTAAGATTGTCCTACCGGTATAGGTCCTCCCTCAATCATTGCAATCAGCTGCGATCCAATAATTGACTCTGAGGGCACTATATCCAACAATATCCCACTTGCATTCAAGGCTAATTATTGCGATGTCGCATACTCACAGCCCGTGTGATACTGAACACCCAACTCCTCTACTGATCAGTCTCATAAAGCCCGTTTCCGAAACTATTGTATTCGAGGAATAGCCTCAGTGAATGGATCCGCCCTGATGTTTCTTTATATGTCTCTCTTTATCTCAAGTTCGCGGAGAAAGCCATCTGCCGAAATGAGCAATAGCTGTTTTAGAATACGTCTGGATATCTGATGGGACCTAGCTCATAAATGAACTTCAAATCCAAACTTCTTAGACTGATCAACAACTGAACTTAATCAGTATCCTGCGCCATGCCTCCCTCAGTATCCCCTTGGACCACCAGTCCAAATACTGCCCCTCGTCAGAGGGAAAACTATAACTCTGACAGTCACTCTGTCATCCAGGTCACCTTGGAACCCTGGAATGATAACTGTCTCCCGAAGGAGGATGTCGTTATCATATCCCCAGAACATCAACTTATGTTCTAAACTACTTCTGAATGTTTCTCGAGGATTGGATTAATATAAACTTATTGTATCTCGTGCAAAAACAACATCTGGTATGGTACTTGACATTTCATGATTGACTCAATTGCCTAAGCAAGTGATCTGCCAACCATGCACATCCCTCTCCCCTTTAGTCTGTAAGACACCTTTAGAGAGGGTGACTCCATCACCTGCAGGTACAATACCATACCTAGAGTCATCCATTCTAAATACCTTTAGAATGCTGTCTATGTACCCTGATTGGGAAACTACCCAAATCTAGATCTAAAACCTTAGATCTAGTAACCAGAATATCTGATAGAATATCCATATCCTATATGGAGAAACCACTTTGTGACAACCAAAGTATAACCGATCGTAGTATAGGAATATCACTTCCTTCTCTGTGTATGTCATCCAAATATCAGGATATCACACCCTACAACCTTCTTAACAGATCCATCCACTATTCTGATGAAGTCAAACCTATGACTGTCACATCAGAAATAGATGATCTATCTCCGCTATATCAGCTTTAGTCTATAAATGGACATAAGCTACTTGTCCATTATGCTTCCGCTGCTCCCACTGACTACGACAACCCTCTGGCAGAGTCATTTACACGTACAGTTCTAAAGCCAGTTCAGAACGACGCTATACTCATCCTCCTGCCGGGTCTCATAGTCTGGAACAACAGCAATGGCAAGTCTGGGTAAACAAGAACCTCTCTGTCACTGTCTTTGAGCATACCGAAATACCTCTCGAGTGCCTGAGGTTACCCACCATATCTGCTGAGTGGCCAAAAGAATGTCAAACCAGATTAAATCTTTAAGTTCTTATCAAATTTTCAGTAATCGTTTGCGGTTCTGGAATCACTTCCAGTTCTACCATACTCCCATTATTATTTTCTGAAAAAATCCATTTTACTAAAACTGTGGTGAGTCAAGAACAATATCACTATTGATCTTCTAGATGGTAGAAAGTCAACCCTCGTCAAAGCCCGGGTCAACCCACAAATAGCCATTACAGAAACGTGCCTTGAGTTATCCAGAATCTGGTTTTAAGCATAAACCGGACAACTCCTCGTATCTTAACATCGTTAAGATATGAACTGCTCTATATCCAATATAAAAACGGAGGCACTGATTTAATTGAAACCGGATTCAAATCATGCAGCTGTCTCCAGTGCATGTCAACTAAATGGAGAGAGGCCAATCAGCATTACTCAACTTAGGAGTGCTTCCAATTATGAGTAAACTGAAAGACAAGAAAGTACTCTTAATCAATACTATCAACTGAATACCATACACAAGTATCTTCCTCTTCGATCATCTTGAAGAATCCTGATACTTGCAATACCTAGTTCTCTACTTTATCCATATACCTATAACTTCTCAAAACTTAGACCTTGCATTTCTACGAAACACATGTCTAAGAATTAGAGAAGTCACAAGTAAACAAAATATAGTAGGAGTACCATCCCTTCTGTCCTAATGGACGTTTGTAACACCTTAGATTGTGTTTGTAGCTAATTATATTTTATATATAGTTTTTAACAAAAAGTTTACCAAATTAAGTTTTAAATATTTTATCCTCTTTATTGTGTATTTTATTAGAATTTTGATAGGCTTGCACACACTTGTGCATGATAACTAGGGTTGTTTTTGGGGTTAAACCATGATTAGCAACATGGTTAACTAACCATTTCTCCCTAATCTAGTTTATTATTATATTAAGTGTCATGGTTGTTTGAAAATGAATTTTAAAAAGGGTTTTATTTTGAATTTTTTGTTTTGGTTCATGGTTGACCTTTGGGGGAGAGAGAGAGAGCATGGGGCATCATGGGTTTGCCCATGCCTTCATTAATGAAGAGAGAGAGAGAGAGGAGGGGGTTGACTAGTGTTCTCTCATTCCCTCACTCTCATTCTCTCACTCCCATTCTCTCACTCACTCACACACACACACACACACCTTCAGCTGCAGAAGCAGCAGCAGTGGCACCCGCAGCAACAGCATCATCATCATCTTCAGCAGCAGCAGCAAGAGCAGCACCATCAGCATTAGCAAGCAGCTTCATCAACACACACCATTACCCACACAGCAGCAGCAGCAGAGACAACTAAAACAACAACAACAAGATCAGCAGCAGCAGCAGCTTCTGCAACAGCAACAGGAACCCCAGCACCTGCAGATGCTCTTCATCCCTCACGCACTTCTTCTCCTGCTCTCTAGGGTCCATTAGGGTATATTTTCTGAACCCATATCTCCTTTTCATAGCTTGTATGCTTATTGGTGTCGGTTAGTGTTAGATTAGCTAATTTAGTGCTACATTATGGTGTTTAAGTGGAATTTTGGGAAATTGTTGATTGTGTTAGCTACCCTAGTTTATTTAAGTGCTAATAGGGCCACTTCAACTGAGAAATCCCCAGATTGCACTAAAATACCATAGGGTTCGTGATTCGTGCTAAATTGGTGATTTTAACCGACATTTGTGACTTCTGGAATCTGCTATGGACCCGGACCTTACAGAGTGAAATTGAGAAGACTGGGACATGATACCTAGGTTTAGACACCACCACCTAAGCACGACCCCCTAACTCCCAATGTAGGCCGCCAATTAATCCAGATTGGCCGCAATTTGCGGCCAATAGGGGGACAGGGGTGTTGGTCTCTTGGCTAGGGGTCCCTTCTGTGTTGTCTAGGTCTTTGGCATGTCTAGTTTTGTGATATCTTACCTGTAGGAAAATCTGGGGTCATATATCGCTTTTGATGTTCGTTGTGTTTGCGCGATACGCGCGATACGTGAGAGGGTTCTGTGATCCAGCGTATCGCGGCGTGTCGCGATGGTTTTAGACGCGTACACACACGATTCAACGTATCGTGTACTCGTGCGTTTAGTTCGCGACGCGAGTTTCTCGTTTTGGTTCGATATCGCGTTTCGTGGAATATTTGGCTTATATGTGATTCCCATGTCTTATTTGCAGGTTTGTAGACAGGGACTACGGACACTACTACAGAGGGAGCAGATGGTAGGATTCACCTAGCGTGGAGTGTTGGTGAGTAGATTTAACATCTACATGGGAATCGCCCCCATGGCGTTATGCGTCTGGGTTAGGATTCAAATACCTGTCGCACATTCTACGTCATTGTAGAATTGCGCATTTACTTTATTTCCTTGATATAGTGTACTGTGACTAGCAGCCGTAGGACACTGCACACATTATTGACGGTTCATGTTGCACGTGCACGGATTGTATGCTACACACACACCGTCAATAATTGCCATGTCACACACAACCCCTTATTGATACTATATTGCCTATCACACTTGACATCTAGTTTATGGCATACCTATAGTGTATCATACCTTTAGTAATAGGTACATATACACCTAGAGATACAGCTACAGGTATACCATGCACATATTTTAGTTATACCGGGGGGGGATTTCCTACATATGTTACTTATACCCAGGGGGTATACGGCACCCTTTACTTATAGGTAGATACCTATACTTGGCTGTACCTTATTGATTTTGCATACATCTGGTTCTGCTATATACTTTTGTTTACCTGCTCGCATTCAGATATATCGCATATATTTATTCCTGGATTTGCGCATTGTTTATCTGGATTTTATATGATGTTTTCGGGATTTGGGAACCGCGGGGGTTCATGAAATTATGCATACATTGAACAACCCGGTTTCCTTGATATGATATTTGCGCGTCCACCATGAGTTTTATTGGTGCTGATTATATGCTCCATACGAGGTGTGGTTGCCGTATGAGAGTACATGGTGGGGCCCGGTATGGTTTCCCTCGGCAAGAAGATCGATGGGTTTGCCGATTGAGCCTGGAGGCGGGCGAGTACCTACCGGTGACTGGTTGGACCTGGCAGTTGTCCGGAGGATACTGGCCAGAGTCAAGAGATGGATGCGGGATGATCTGTACTGCCGGGGCCGAGGGCCGACACCGCAGACGGACCCCGTGGGACGATCCGGACTGACGGAGCCCGATATACGAGGATTTCTGTGTCGATGCTTGGCACACTGTTTTCATGATATTTCTTTTAATACCTTTGTATATATAACAGGGGATTTAGCCGTTGTTATATATACCTTTACACCAATATTAGTGGAATGGGACGCTAATATATGTGTATTGCCCCCATCATATTTATTTCTGTATATATATGTGTTTAGGATGTTAGAGATTATTTGAGATTTGACTTGGGTTATTAGGTGATTCATCGAGATTGGATATTGGATATGAAAGATATGGTCGATTTGTACCTTCGAGATATAGGAGAGCTATTCGATATTGTACTTGAGATGATGTGAGATCTATGTGATGTGAGAGCCCAGTTTGGGGGCCGATTTGATGTTTGGGATGTAAGTGTCTTGATGGATTGTGATCCTACCATGATGTCAGGTTTCCGTGGAAAATGACATATTCCACCCTATACCACACCCTTATCTACCTTATGCACGGATTCATATAGTGGTAGTACCCGTTGTATACCCTTATGATAGTTGCATATCTACATTTTCATATCATTATTGCATAGTTTCTGCATATTACTGTCATGTTACTATAGCCTCACATTTTGATTGTACCGGATACTGTACTTTTCTTATTTCAGCATTTGCATGACATGTTATTACTGTAATCGCATATCTTAGATTCATGCTGTACGTGCATTCCTTCGATTACCTGCATATGTTATCTACTATTCACGAGTTGGCAACTCACCCCCGTTGTGCCACAAGTGTTTCAGGTTGTTCCCTAGAGTAGTCGAGGCAGGCTATTCCTCCATTCAGCTATCCAGCTATCATCTTTTGCTACAGATACCGCATCAGCTCACAGTACCTTTTTGCTTAGGTGGGTTAGATGATTATCTGTATTTCATATTGTACATTCGTTGTATTTTGTACTCTCCATCTACTATTGTATTGTTGACTTAGAGACTTGGTGAGGACGTTATGTGTATTATTGTGGATTTGATGTCTTTTTTTATACAGCTTTTTCTCTATTGTCTTTCATTTCTTCGCTACGGCGTCGTATACTTGTGATGAGTTTGTTTTCCGCCTTTGGGCTGCGTTTTACAAAAAGGGGGTGTTGCTAAAATTTTAAAGAAGGAAAGTAGACCTTTTTAAAGAATTTGGGTTGCTATTTCAAATATTTCAAAAACTTATATTATCTTTTTCCGTATTCTCATGGTTTAGATTTCTGGGTTTGGCTTTCTTTTACTACGTGGCGTCTTTAGGCGTTGCGTAGTATTAGGGCCGTCACGGGCCAATTTTGGGTCGTGACAAAGTTGGTATCAGAGCGTTAGGTTTTAACTTTCGGAGTGTAGGATGACCTTAGTATGATGGAGTAGGTTGCTTAAGAAAAGTAACGTAGTGTGTGTATGTCTGCAGCATACCCACGATGCGGTACTTCGCATTGAGTGACCTAAGTACAATTTGCTTGAAATTCCTTCCTTGATGATTCCTATCCTTAAGATTCGATTTCCTTATTCTCATCGAATCTTATATCTATTTATAGCCTTGCCGCCGATGACTATGGGGACTCAGAGTGATGCAGCGAGGGCCGAGGTCAGAGTTGGCTCGGGTGAGACGAATACTGACCAGGATGGCACTCTAGTTGCATAGGTGCAGACGGATCTGCCTACGATTTATACTATGGATGGACTTTTGGCAGAGATGCAGGAGCTCCGCCAGACGATGCGTTCCTTGGTTGATGTCGTTCGGGAGCTACGACAGGAGGTTGTCACCCCTGTTACTCAGCTGTCCCTTATGATCAGCATGCAGCAGTCCGTCACCTACATAGCACCAGTGGTTGCAGCTCCAGTTGATGAGGCGCATATTCCAGAGGCTCAGAGAGTTCCAGGACAGTGGGGGACTCGTACCAGCGTACCATCCCAGAGATAGAGGTTTGGTCATCGAGACAGATTTCGTGGCCACCGCGGGAGTAGCAGAGGCTTAGACGAGGACAGTCGTTCAGCTCTTATCCCCAGGATGGTCAGCAGTCAGCGCGTGGATGTTTTCGATGCGGAAGCCTTCAGCACTTCGTCAGGGATTGTTCTTTAGCACCTCGTCAGAGTCGTATTCAGAGAGGCCGTGAACGTGGAAGATTCGCTCAGAGGGCTCAGTCTACCAGAGGAGTTCATCCAGCTGCGAGTAGAGGGCAGACACAGGAGTTTGCTTCTACTTATCGGGACGCGCAGACGTCCAATGTGGAGTTTTCAGGTATCTTTTATTTTATATATTCTCTTGATGTATTCGTTTGTTTTCTTGCTTGTACCGTTGTTGGGTAGATTAGTTATAGTTGTTATAACTTCTGTCGGCGATCCTTTTGTTGCGCGACGCGTATTTCAGTTGTGTGCCAATCGGTTAGGAGATAGAGATTCGTCCGTCGTTTCGATCCTTCTAGAGATGTTGGATTTGACGTTCTCCTGGGGCACGGACTGATCAACTACGTGTTAGGCGTCTGTAGACTACCGTGAGGAAACAGTCAGGGTTGTTTCCCCGGCAAGTCAGTTCTTGCTGTGCAGGTGGATAGTTGTGCCGCCTTTCACAGCTTGAATTCAGCCTTTTTCGCTAGTCGGCTACTGAGGTGATGTCGTGAATTCTTGGCGTTCATTTGTGATACCGGAGCCACAGTGGGATTGTTGGACCGGTGTTCCTTTCGTGCGAGAGTTTTCCGACGCTGTTCCAGATGGGCCGACGAAGCTGAGGGAGCTTAAAGGATCAGCTGCAGAGTTGTGGTTTGGGAAGTTTTGGGTGTCCGAGTGTTTCTCTTTTGGAAGCTCCGATTTCTGTTCGTCGAGGAGGAAGACGACAGTTTGAGGTTGTGTATCGACGGATCGTCAATTGAACCGGCTTACGGTGCGGATAGGTATCCCTTACCTCGCACTGACGATTTCTTTGATCAGCTCCAGAGCGCGGGACATTTTCTAAGTTTGCTTGGGATCAGGTCATCATTATTGCAGGTTCGGAGTGATGGCATTCCGAAGACTGCCTTGTGCGTGCTACGGGCTTGTGTGTTTTTGGTGAGTCGTAGGATTCACTAGTGCCCTGGCAGCATTTGTAAATATGATGAACTAGATTTCTTCAGGCCGTTCCTTGACCAGTTATTGTTGTGTTGTTTACGACATTCTGGTCTAACTAATGTGTCTTGAGGAACAGGAGCAGCACTTGAGGATTTGTTTTGCAGATACTGGGAGTGCACCAGCAGTTTGCTAAATTCTCGGAGTGTTTCTTCAGGCTTGTTTTCTGTTGACTCCTAGGTCTTGTAGTCACGGGAGACGGTTTCGTATGGTTTCGAGGGAGATCGTGACCGTACAGCTTAGGTCCAGACATGTGTGCAGGACGAAGATCCGCAGATTCTTGGACTTAGCAGGTTTTTCCGCTGTTTCGTGCAGGATTACGAGAGTAGTGCTGCACCGTCGACTGAATTGACCGAGATGGAGGTTTCTTTTCTGTGGACTGAGGCATGTGTGTGGAGTTTTCGGTAGTTGGAGATTCGGTTAACAACTGCATCAGTTCTTTCTTTGCTTTTGGTTCGGGCGACCTTGTTGTTTTAACTGTAATGTTTCTTGAGTGGGCTCGAGTGTGTACTGAGAGGACACTATAGAGTTATCGCTTTTGCTTCCCTATATTTAGAGGAAGTACGAGAAGGATATTCCACTCATGATCTGGAGATGGCCGCGGTGGTTTTGCGTTGGAGATTTGGAGACACTACTTGTTTGAGAGTCGTGTCAGATTTTCCACGGACCACTAGAGCTTAATGAATATCTTCCTGCAGCGGATTTTGATTGTTGTGATAATCTCCTGCAGATTTAAAGTTCTTGTGTGATCGTTGAGTACAACTTTAGTTTGTCTCTACGGAGGGGACAGCTTGCTCATGTCCGCGCCCGAGCACTTTCCTTCAATCGTTTTCGCGAGACACTGCCCGCCGAAGCTCGTTCGTCAGCGATACTTGAGCATACTCGGCTGGGTAATGATTCGGATACCTTGATTTGTGACAATGATGTGCTAAGTTAGGGACGCGTTTGTGTACCCGGTTTCATCGGGTAGAGACGTGAAATCCTAAGGCATGCATATCTGTCAACTCTCTAGATGCATTCAAGTTCCGCCAACAGTGACGTGACTTGTAAGATAGTTACGGGTGGATAGGGATGTAGAGAGAAGTTTCAAGTTTCGTTTCAAGTGTCTATCTTGTTGTGTGCTAGGGTCGAGCATCTGAGGCCGGCTGGAGAATTGCAATCTTTTCCGTTCCGAAGTAGGAATGGGAGAAGATCTCCATGAATTTCGTTATGGTTTTTACCCAAGTTTAGTCCGGGTGTGACTCCATTCGAATTCTTGTCATCCGGTTTTGCTCAATGTGCTCAGTTGTTTCTTGTTAGTTGTGTGTTGTGCTTTTGTTGACAGCGGTTGGGGGATCGTCACTCGCCATCGTTAGGGTTCTCCTTCGATAGCTATTATCAGGAGACACTCCAATTGGCCACTCTTAGGCTTAGGGGTTAGGTCGTGTCGATCACCAGTCTGTTGTTTTTCTGACTCTGCGTAAATAGGACTTTGGACCCCAGCTATGTCTAGAGCTTCGGAGATGGTCCAGTTGTGTTAGGTCAGGATGTGAATTGTCCATTTCGAACTGAGGTCTTATGACGGCTGTGTTGGTCCTAGACTCGAGTTCGTAGGACAGATCATGTATTCCTATGGACTTTCCGATGAATGACGGTGTTGGATTTTGGGAAGTTTGTCCCAGGATTTAGGTCCTTTTAAGATCCTATAAGCGAGTTAGTTTCGTTGCCTTTAATTTGGCACTTCCGCCCAGATTATTAGATTTTCACCCCGTATTTCTTGTGATGATACTCTACAACCACCTTCTTGACCTTTCTCACATGATTTGGCACCAGACCATTTAGCGTGACGCGATCTTTCGTTCACTAGCAGCCATTTGTGTTAATGGCTCGGCAGGTGAAAGAACATCGGTCAAGGGTCTTGCCATCTGTAAAGGGTTTTCTTGGACGTAGCCGTATAGTGAGATAATCACTTAGAGGCTGCGAGCGAGATTTGAGAGTTGTAAGCTTCTCTTTGAAGGTACGAGTAGCAGTATATTTTTAAATTCGGGGACGAATTTCTTTTAAGGGGGGGAGATTGTAACACCTTAGATTGTGTTTGTAGCTAATTATATTTTATATATAGTTTTTAACAAAAAGTTTACCAAATTAAGTTTTAGATATTTTATCCTATTTATTGTGTATTTTATTTGAATTTTGTTAGGCTTGCACACACTTGTGCATGATAACTAGGGTTGTTTTTGGGGTTAAACCATGATTAGCAACATGGTTAATTAACCATTTCTCCCTAATCTAGTTTATTATTGTATTAAGTGTCATGGTTGTTTGAAAATGAATTTTTAAAAAGGGTTTTATTTTGAATCTTTTGTTTTGGTTCATGGTTGACCTTTGGGAGAGAGAGAGAGAGAGCATGGGGCATCATGGGTATGCCCATGCCTTCATTAATGAAGAGAGAGAGAGAGAGAGAGGAGGGGGTTGACTAGTGTTCTCCTATTCCCTCACTCTCATTCTCTCACTCCCATTCTCTCACTCACTCACACACACACACACACCTTCAGCTGCAGAAGCAGCAGCAGTGGCACCAGCAGCAACAGCATCATCATCATCTTCAGCAGCAGCAGCAAGAGCAGCACCATCAGCATTAGCAAGCAGCTTCATCAACACACACCATTACCCACACAGCAGCAGCAGCAGAGACAACTACAACAACAACAACAAGATCAGCAGCAGCAGCAGCTTCTGCAACAGCAACAGGAACCCCAGCACCTGCAGATGCTCTTCATCCCTCACGTACTTCTTCTCCTGCTCTCTAGGGTCCATTAGGGTATATTTTCTGAACCCATATCTCCTTTTCCTAGCTTGTATGCTTATTGGTGTCGGTTAGTGTTAGATTAGCTAATTTAGTGCTACATTATGGTGTTTAAGTGGAATTTTGGGAAATTGTTGATTGTGTTAGCTACCCTAGTTTATTTAAGTGCTAATAGGGCCACTTCAACTGAGAAATCCCCAGATTGCACTAAAATACCATAGGGTTCGTGATTCGTGCTAAATTGGTGATTTTAAGCGACATTTGTGACTTCTGGAATTTGCTATGGACCCGGACCTTACAGAGTGAAATTGAGAAGACTGGGACATGATACCTAGGTTTAGACACCACCACCTAAGCACGACCCCCTAACTCCCAATGTAGGCCGCCAATTAATCCAGATTGGCCGCAATTTACGGCCAATAGGGGGACAGGGGTGTTGGTCTCTTGGCTAGGGGTCCCTTCTGTGTTGTCTAGGTCTTTGGCATGTCTAGTTTTGTGATATCTTACCTGTAGGAAAATCTGGGGTCATATATCGCTTTTGATGTTCGTTGTGTTAGTTATATGTATGCCCTAGAGGCCATTACTGTACATATGATGTATATTGTAGTGGATGCTGGGACGTATATAGGGAGGACTTTCTTGCTCGACATGATAGTATGCTATCTGGTTGATCTTTACCTTAACGTGTACACTGATTGTCTCTCTGTTACATGTTGGTAAAGCCCTTAGGATCTGTACTTGACTACCTGGACTATGATGCGGATCATACTAGTGGGGACATGGTAGTCCATAAGTACATCCTTCAAAGTCCCTAGTCGTGGGTGTATCGAGACGGGGCATCGATATACCGGAGTAGACTAGCGTATACCTTCTCGACCCATACAGATGGGTGATGGATGATCCCATATCCATCGGTGTTTGACATCAGAGATGATATACGGGTGCTCAGTAGAGACTGGGTACACTGGACGGACTCGCCGAGAACTCTCAGATGGTATTATACCTCACGTCAGATGGCAGTTCTCTGGTGACACTGGTACAGAGTAGTCTGTTGACCCGAGATCGTCATAGAGTCTTGTGTGGTTCCCACTGTACTTTGATTTCCATCTTACCACGTCCAAGAGGGCGTGCAAAACGGTGGTTTTTGGGTACAGTCCCGAGTCACATGGAAGCAATGAGCGATAGGAGGGGATTCGTCTCTCCCGGTATAGGGGGTTGATGTTGCGCTGTGTTCGATTGGCTATAACAGGAAATCCCAGGCCAGGGTTGCTGAGATTTACTGGTAAGTGTTACCAGTAGTTTCTCGAATAGTTATAGACCTCATATCGACACGACTTATTGAGCTATTGGGGTCTGACGTTTACCACCCCTAGGCAAGATATGCGACATATCAGACGATCAGACCGGACTGTACGGTAGTGTTACTGGTCGGATTCACTGGAGTGTGAGCGGGCTTGCTCGTCGATCTTCAGATCGCTCAATACCCGGGTGGCCGTTACGTTTAGCAGACCGCTTGCGGCTTGTGGGTGTTTGATATGATCATCATCTGTTGCCGGCGTATTGACGAGTCTTTAGAGTCCTACACAGAGGTTTCCTGGCTCAAGCAAAACGAAATAGGAGCGCATATGAGATATGTGCGGGACCGAGAATAATACGAGCATGTGATACTGTATTCGATTCTCGCGATGTGACATTGATCGGTTATATGCGATATAGCCGGGTTATCGGATCAAGTGTTGATTCGATAAGATGTTACTAATGATACCAGTCGGTTATGTGCGCATGACCGGATCGTTAAATCAAGTGTTGATTTAATGATTTAATGCATAATTATATATTTGATATATTACTTTGCATTAACTAGTATCGGTTCACTTTAAATGGATTTTCTCGCTCGATTGTGCACATTGTATATTCGATATATTTTCGTGCACTTGATTGTATCATGTTTGATGATACATGTTTAACTATAGTTAAGTGTAATGGATTAAGCCATGGTTAAACTAATGATTAGGGTTTTCTTTTCTTACTTATTTATTTATTTATTTATTTAGAAAAGATAAGAAAAGAATGGTTGCTAATTTTGGAGTTTAGTTGAAGCTTCATGAAGCTTTGACTTTGTAACCATTCTTGTCTTCATCTTTAACCCTAACCATTAATCTAACCTTAGTTAATTCTCTACACTTGACCATGGTTCTAATATGATAAGTATTCATTTTCTGTTCCAAATATAATTAATCTTATCATATTATTCTTCTTCTTCTTCTTTGCTTCAAGTGAAGAAAACCTAAGTCCATCAATGGTGATTGATGATTAAGAGTGAGAAATCCAATTCTAAAGTTAACCCAACTCCTATTTCTTCATCCTCTACCTCTTGCCAAGTAGTAGAGTGTGTTTTCTTGACAAGTTTCTTGACTTGGTGAAGTCGGAGCTTGATTTAGCGATGCCTCGACGTAGATCATCTTCGGCATGGACATCGACGACCTAGCTTGCCCATTTTCCGACGAAGCCTACGCTTGAGCCCGGATTTGATTTGGACAGCGGAGAGGACCTCGTTGCGGAGCTATGGAGGTGGAGCACCGGATCTACAAAGGTTGTATTTCCGTATCTTGTAGTTAAGTGTTAACTAGTTAGCTTTTTCGCCTAGTTTTCTAGCAAACGATCCGTAGTATAGGGTTTCTCGGCACCGTTAAATTTTAATTTGGCATGTTCGATGCCTTGTGAGACCTCATTAGGATGCCTAGGAACCCTACAGTGGTATCAGAGCCTAGCTAGAGCCTTCGGCGAGGCGTAGACGGAATTTGAAGTCCGAACGACCCAAAACCGAAACCCAAAATATGCTCTCTGTAATTTTTTGAAAACAGTGGATTTTTCCAAATTAAAAATTGCTAAAAAATTCAGCAGGGAAAAATAAGAATTACGGTGCAAAAAGTTTCTGGTGAACAGTATTTTTCGCGGCGGATCAGCGGCAGAAGCATGGCTTCTGCGGCTGATCAGCGGCCCCTTGGTGACGTCAGCCCACTTTGTTTGCACAGTAACTCCTGATAAATTCTGCTGAGTTTTCTGGGAATTTTTAATATTTATTCAAGAGTTGAATTTCCTGGGATTGTTTTGGGGATTCGGTGTTTCGATCGGGGTATCAAATTTTGTCTATTTGGCTTTCCGGATAAATTTTAGAATATGTTAAAAGGTTCGACCGGATATAAATACCCAATTTTTCCCCTGTCGGGAAATTTCCAAGTGTTGGATTTTTCCGTAGTTTAACGACGTTCTAAGTAGTGCAAGTAACTCGATGGTCCCTCTAGAAGACAACAAACCTTAACTCGATTATGTGACCGTCTTGAACTGCCGTTTGAACCTTCGGGTTTGGGGCAGTACGGCGTGCCACATGTGAGGCGTTGGCTTGACCCTTCTACGGCTGGACCGTTGGTACTGAGGTACGAACTGAATGTTGTTAGACTTATTTCATGTGTTGATCTGTATTGGGAAAACTTGGGTGTTCGATTGTTCGATCGGAAAGTTTAACATTTTCTATTTATCTGGGATGGGATACAATAATTGGAATTCGCAAAAGTTATGTGATAACTGAATGAATATTATAAACATAGCAGTTTAGTCTCACTTGATCGGTTGCCACGGAATTTTGATGTGATCAAAAGTCCGTTGCAATCACGTAGCATACGCGGATATTCGCCGGTAAACTTAATAGACAGCCTCACTCCATAGCCCCGACCAAGTGACTGTAGGAGAACCCCGTCGCCGAAAGCATCCGTTCGGGTGCTCGCGGTAGCGGTGTTCCGCCTTGGTGCACTTCGTCGACGGCGTCGGGGGTGCGGCCGCCTACTGAAGTTTGCAACGAGCATTCGATCAGAATGTCGGGAATCCTGTTGAATTGCCCGACTTGATATTGAAAAGTGTTTTCGATAATGAGACTAAAATGCGGGGTTTATAATTGTTAGTCATGCGATGTCTAAGTAATTCATTTGGTCAGGAATGCGATGTCTGAGATGGTTGCGGATTCCAACTGTTGTAGTTTTACACTTTCTTTTCTGTGACCGTAAGTGTAATATGTGATATCGCCGGTTTCGTTGCTATATGTCAACGACAATTGGGATGGACATATTTACTTACGTTGAAGACATGTGATGTTATGTGTTGCTGGATATGTTATATTGGATCGTCGTGTTTGAATAGCCGGGGTTTTTTATGTGAGATGAGTGTTTTTCATTTTCATTCATGTAAAAACTTGTATGTAATATTCTTTTATTGGGGCACTTCCAGGTTGCGGAAGTTGTCACCGTTTGTATATTATATACTTTTCCGCACTAGGATAGACCCAAGGAGGAGGGCACAAGTAACCGGGTTCTGGAGTCCAGTGGGAGACCAACTCGAGGAGTCGAGTCCGGGTCTCCTAACTCTAGAACTGGTAGGGTTGCTTGCCGCTCTCGTTGTTGGATATATGTATGCCCTAGAGGCCATTATGTGATAGTGGATGTATCTATACATGTATATATATATATTCAGTTTGCATTCTTGCTCGACATGATAGTATGCTATCTGGTTCTTCTTTATCTGACATGTTTATTTGATCATGCTTTTATTCATTCATACATGCTGATAAAGCCCTGAGGATATCGGCTTGACTACTCTGATTATGATGAAGATCATACTAGTGGGACATCTGTAGTCTATAAGCATATCCTGGAACGTCCCTAGTCGTAGGTATATCGAGATGGGGCATCGATATACCAGAGTAGACTAGCGTATATGATACTAGACCCATACGATGGGCGATGGATGTTCCCACATTCATCGATGTTTGACATCAAGATCATACACGGGTGCTCAGTGGTGACTGGGTACACTGGACGGACTCGCCGAGAACTCCTATATGGAATTATATCTATCGTCGGATAGCAATTCTCAGGTGACACTGGTACAGGTTAGTCTGTAGACCCGAGATCGTCATAGAGCCTTGTGTGTTCTCCCACTGTATTTTGATTGCCACCTTACCACGGCTCTACTGAGTCGTGCAAACAGGTGGCCGTTGGGTACAGTCCCGAGACACACGAAGGCAATGAGCGATAGGAGGGGTTTCGTCTCTCCCGGTATTGGGAGTTCATGCTGTGCCATGCTCGACTGGTTATAACAGCAAGTCCCTGGCCAGGGCTGCTGAGATTTGCTGATAAGTGTTATCAGTAGTTTCTCGATCTGCTATAGACCATTCACCGACGCGACTTATTGAGTTATTGGGGTCGACGTGACCATCCCTAGGCTCGATATGCAGCATATCTGACGAAGAGATCGGACTGTACAGTAGTGTTGCCGGATGGCTCGACGGGAGTTGTAGCAGGTTCGCTTGTTGTCTTCTGATCGTTCAATACCCGGATGGCCGTTACGTTTAGCTGACCTCTTGCGGCTTGAGGGCACTTGATATGATCATTACCCTCTGCCGGCGTATTGACGAGTCTTAGAGTCCCACAGAGGAGTTACCCAGTCCAGGCGAAACGTTGTGGTGCGCATATGCGATATGCGCATGCACCCGATTGAAATGTGCGTATATGATACCGAACATTGATCGGGTGAACTGCTTTTGGTGGGGTCATATGAGATATGACCGGATTGATAAATCAAGTGTTGATTTATCATTTAACCATTAGTTTTCTCACTCAAAACCTTTCTAGGGTTTGATGGATGTATGCATGCATGCATGTGTTTCTATTTTTCTTTTCTAGTTTCATGCACATGAAGATGTGCATACATGTACACATACATACATCAAACCATCATGGTTGATTATATATGGAAATGGTGGCAATATAAGCCTCACACCATAGATTAAACTATGGATAATTATTTAATTTTGGTTTTAAAAGAAAATGAAAAGGAAAGGATAATTATGCTAGTTTCTACATGCTTCTTTTAACCTAACCATTCTCACCCACCACTAAACCATGGTTATCTTTTCCTTTATAATTCTTAACCCAAGTTAAATTAATCATCTATCATTTAATCATGGTTGGAGTCAAGAAGGAATAAAAAAATATATAGTGATATTTATTTTCTTTCACAAGCTTAACCTTATGGTTATCTTTTTATCTCTTGAAGAAAAATAGCCACCATTTTCATCCTTCTTCATCTTCTCCTCTCTAGTTTTTTCTAGTGAGAAAAACACAATCAAAGAAAGGTTTTTGAAGTGAGATCCAAAGCCACAACAACATTCTACACAAGCTTAGCCGTTTCGTTTAGAGTGTTATCTTCGGTTTGACGAAGTAGGGAGCTTGGACGGATATCTCCGCGGTGGATCATCGTGGACACAAGGGGAGTTCAAGAGGACCTCGTTTCAACACCAAAGAGCCTAAGGAGCGAAGCAAAAATGGGAGCTACAAAGGTTGTAGCCTTCAAACCCTAACTTTTGTTAGCTTTAAGTTTAGTAAACCCTAATTTTCTAGGATCTATCCTTTGCATGTTAGTTTAGCACCTTAAAAATTAAAACTTTGGGTCATGTGATGCTTCAAAACTCTTCATTGGGTGCTATACTAACCTTACATTGGTATCAGAGACGACCTAGAACATTAGGCGACGTTTTGACGAAGAGAAAACCCCGATCGGACAAAAATACCGTATTTTTAGATGCTCTCTGGAAATTTTCAAAAACTTGACATTTTCCAGAATTAAAAATATGTAAAAATCATAGCAGGAAAATAAACATGCAGAAAGTAGAATTACTGCAGAAACAGTATACACTAATTCATTTGTACGGCCGCGGAACAGCGGCCTAAGCAAGCTTAGGCCGCTTACACTAAAACTTTGGGTCATGTGATGCTTCAAAACTCTTCATTGGGTGCTATACTAACCTTACATTGGTATCAGAGCCGACCTAGAACATTAGGCGACGTTTTGACGAAGAGAAAACCCCGATCGGACAAAAATACCGTATTTTTAGATGCTCTCTGGAAATTTTCAAAAACTTGACATTTTCCAGAATTAAAAATATGTAAAAATCATAGCAGGAAAATATAAGAATTACGGCAGAAAAATAATCCAATGAACAGTAGTTACAGCCGCGGAAACGCGGCCTAAGCTTGCTTAGGCCGCTGTTCCGCGGCCGTACAAATGAATTAGTGTATACTGTTTCTGCAGTAATTCTACTTTCTGCATGTTTAATTTTTTGGGTATTTTTAAACTGAATAAAGTTTTGAAAAATTCTGGAGATGTTTTTGGATTCATCGATTCGATCGGGACTTTCATTTCGTAGTCTTTCCGGGTAAATTAGAAAGTATTGAAGTGTTTGAACGAGTATCATTTACTCACTATTCACGGGGTTTAAATAATTTGGAAATACGTGCAAGTATTTTTGCGGTGGTCCCTCTAGAAGACAACAAACCTTAACTCGATTATGTGACCGTCTCGAACTACCCTTTGAACCCTCGGGTTTGGGGCAGTACGGCGTGCCACATGTGAGGCGTTGGCTTGACCCTTCTACGGCTGGACCGCCGCTACTGTGTCACACTCCAAATTTTTTGAACCCTGCTCAAGTGTTGAGCTTTAGTGAATCTTGGGTGCTTGATTGTTCGTTCGAAAACTTTAATACTGTCTGTTTGTCTGGAATGTGATACAATATGTGGAATTCATATGGTTTAGGTATGAAATACGGAATATGTGATATTTCGCATTTATGATGTCTAAAGAGAATCTGGATTCTAAATATTGTAGTTTTACACTTTCTTTTCTGTGACCGTAAGTGTAGTATGTTAGATATCGCCGGTTTCGTTGCTATACATCAACGACAATCGGGGTACGCATACTTACTTACGTTGATGATATGTGATATTATGTGTTGCTGAGATATGATGTGCAGGATTGTCGCGATTGAATAGCCGGGGTTTTTTTTGTGAGATGAGAGTTTTGTATTTTCATTCATGTAAATTCAAATGTAATGTAATATTCTTTTATTTGGGGCACTTCCAGGTTGCGGTTGTGTCACCAGTGTTGTATATTATTTACTTTTCCGCATTAGGATGGACCCAAGGAGGAGAGCATAGGTGACCGGGTTCTGGGGTTCAGTGGGAGGCCATCTCGAGGAGTCGAGACCGGGTCTCCTAAACTCCAGGATTGGTAGGGTCACTTGCCGCTCTCGTAGGGGTCCAGGCTGTGGGCTTGGCTATTCATCGCGACTGTGGAATCCGTATTTTCTATTCTGGCTAAATACTAAATACGGACGTCCTAGTATATCCCACGTTATATCTATATTTCTGCTGCCTGTGTTCTATGATATCTGAGACGAATGACATATTATATATATGATATATAGTAGACGTTGCTTATGTTTTACACCCGCGCTAGTCCCGTCCCGGTATGCCGTTTGTTAAGTAACCTAACGGTGCATAACGGAACTTTGCGGCGAATGCGGATGGCATAAGCGTACGTGTTATTTTCGTTTCTTTTCTGTGATTGGCTTAAGGTCTTAAATGATGGGATTACATTAATGTGATTAATGTAAAGAAAATAAACCTAAAAAGATGTTGTAGAATCGGATTTGAAAACTACTCGGCTATTTATGAAAAAGCTATATTTCAAAACTGCGGAGCTTAAGCCACTCCTTTTGAAAAACTGTTTGATTCTACAACGATATCAAGTTCAAAGCGTTAGACATTTTCTTAAAAATCATTCGCAACCCTCCGTCATTTTAGGAAGTAGAGTACTTAGTATTCGTGCTACGTTTGTTGACTTTAGTTAAGGCGTAGTGAACGGTAGCTAAGTGATGTCTTCCTACACTGCATATGATGCAGATTAATTAGGACATTCATGCGACTTTGTTGACCATAGTTAAGGGTCATATGGGTGGGTCTAATTAATCAAGAAATGACGGGTAGAACTTGACTGGTACTTATGATTTGTTGACCATAGTTAAGGTCATAAGTGCTAGGGGTAAAAATTACATCGGGAATTTCAAGTGTTGAAATTTGCAATGAGATTGCATACCTTCCATATGATGGTTGGATCCCGATCCCACTATGGGCAATAGTTGCTCCTAGGAGAGTTTTGCAGTTTACAATTAGCTAACTCATTAGGTGTCTAGAAAGGTGTTAACGGGGCTCCGCCTCTGGGAAAATGAGGTTTACTCTAATTAGGTCCGTGCGAAAGCACGGGGAACCTCCCTCAAAGTACCGACACTGGCCTGGCTGAACGGTTAGCGAAGTTGTAGACTGTAATTAATCCTGGATAGTTTTTCTTTTTAAGGTTTGAAAGAAAAACTTGATAAAAAGCAGTGGGAAACATCGATTAGACAAGATAATAAACCAATCTAATCTATGCAAGAGCTTTCGCTGAGTGTATTCTTTTCTCTCTCTTAATGGCAGGTACCAATGACTGGAATTAAGCTTCTACTAGATAAAAACAAACTGAACGGGACCAACTATAAAGACTGGCTAAGGAATCTGAAGATCGCCTTGACTTATGATAAAGTATCATATGTCCTCACGGCTTCAGCCCCGCCCGTCCCAGGCCCAAAATCCTCAGTTGCGGACATAGAAGTCCGCAAGACATGGGACGCTGACTGTGCCACGGCCACATGCCTCGCGCTTGCATCGATGGATAACACACATCAAAAGCAGCACGAGGACATGGACATTCACGGGATACTGCTCCATACAAAGGAGTTGTATGGGGAGCAGTCCCGCGTATTACGATACGAGGCATCAAAGAAACTGTTTCACATGCGGATGGCCCCTGGCACACCAGTAGCAGACCATGTTTTGAAGATGATAGCTCTTATAGAAGAGCTTGAGGACCTCGGATGGACTATGGACAATGAACAATATATAGATATTATTCTGCAGTCTCTCCCCTCCACCTTTGCTCAGTTCATAGTGAACTTCAACATGCATGGCATGGAGAAGGACCTCCCTGAACTCCTTAATATGTTAAGGAGTGCAGAGAGCACTATGAAGTCAGCAAAGACTCCCGTTATGACGATTGGACAGTCTTCTTCTTCTCGCCCGAAAGCTAAGGCCAAGGGAAAGAAAAAGAAGAAACCCACTAATCCTAAGGGCGGAGTCAAAAAGGTGAAGGGAAAGGGAAAGTCCACGGCTGGAGACCCAGGGAAAGGCGAGTGTTTTCATTGCCACAAGACAGGACATTGGAAGCGCAACTGCACGGAGTACCTAAGTCTTAAGAAGAAGCATGGTGATGCTTCTGCTTCAGGTGCGTTTGTGACTGAAAACTGTTTTTCTATAAACTCTGCTTCCTGGGTATTGGATACCGGTTCAAGTTCTCACATTTGCAATTCTATGCAGGGGCTGAGAAATAGCAAGGTTTTGAAGACAGGTGACCATACTCTCCGCGTTGGAAATGGTTCCAATGTACATACAGTCGCAGTGGGAGAGTATCACTTGGGGTTACCGTCTAGATGTATTTTGATTTTGAATCCATGTTATTTTGTACCTGATATGCTATGTAATATAATATCCGTATCTTTGTTGGACAATGAAGGATATAATTTTGTGTTGCAGAACAATGTTATGAACATTCACCTAAATCAAATGTTGGTTGGGTATGGTACACTTAATAACGGAATATATGTCATAAATCAACACACAGTTTTCAGTATACAACACACTAATAAAAGAAAACTTTCAGAATTAAATGAAGCTTTTCTTTGGCACTGTAGACTTGGTCATATTAACGAAACAAGACTAAACAAGTTACACAAAGATGGATATTTAAATCCTTTTGAATATAAATCTTATGCGACTTGCCAGTCTTGTATCAAGGGTAAAATGACCAAAACTCCGTTTACTGGACACGGAGAAAGAGCTACTCAGCTCCTGGGCCTCATACATAGTGATGTATGTGGGCCAATGTCTACACAAGCTAGAGGCGGTTTTTCATACTTCATTACATTCACCGACGATTTCTCAAGATTCGGTCATGTATTTTTATTAAAGCACAAGTCCGAAGCTTTCGAGAAATTCATTGAATATAAACAAGAAGTAGAAAAACAAACCGGCTTAAGTATTAAGATTCTTCGATCAGATCGAGGTGGTGAGTATCTCAGTACAGAATTTGCAAACTTCCTAAAAGAGAATGGGATTCTCTCTCAGCTCACTCCTCCTTACACACCACAGCACAACGGTGTGTCAGAACGACGGAATAGGACCCTATTAGATATGGTCCGGTCCATGATGAGTGATACTGAGTTACCAGTCTCGTTTTGGGGCCATGCGTTGGAGACTGCAGCGTTTCTGCTAAACAGGGTTCCGACCAAAGCCGTGTCTACCACGCCATATGAGATATGGAATGGGAAGAGACCATCTCTTAAGAGAATTAAGATTTGGGGTTGCCCGGCCTATGTTAAAAAGCAGAATCCGAACAAACTCGAGACACGGTCAGTCATGTGTAACTTTGTGGGATATCCAAAGAATTCTTATGGATATCTGTTCTACCACAAAGAGGAACAAAAGGTGTTTGTTTCTCAGTATGCCACATTCTTGGAAAAAGAGTTTTTCACAGATAAAGATGATGGCAAGGTAGTAGATCTGGAAGAGGTTCTGGAGACACAAACTACAAATGACGATTTGGTTGAACCGGCTGTTGCAACAGAAACTGAAGAACCTCGGCCACTCCGTAGGTCTGGTAGGACTTCTCGCCCACCGGAGAGGTACTACGGTTTCCTCATTGATGGTGACAGAGAAGACTGTATCATGGAAGATGATGATCCTACCAGTTTTCAGCAAGCTATCACGAGTGGTGACTCTGTGAAGTGGCTGGATGCCATGAGATCCGAAATGGAGTCTATGTACACCAACAAAGTATGGACTTTGGACGTTGTACCCCCTGGGGTAAAACCTGTAGGGTGCAAATGGATCTTTAAAAGAAAGATTGGTGTGGATGGGCATGTAGAGACCTATAAGGCAAGACTTGTGGCGAAAGGTTTTCGTCAAAGACCAGGTTTGGACTATGACGAAACTTTTTCGCCCGTAGCCATGCTTAAATCTATTCGGATCCTACTTGCTATTGCTGCTCACTACGACTATGAAATCTGGCAGATGGACGTTAAAACAGCATTCCTAAATGGAGATTTAGAAGAATGTGTTTATATGGATCAGCCGGAGGGCTTCATTGACAGTGGGAGCAGCGAGAAAGCATGTAGATTGCTTAAATCCATATATGGGTTAAAGCAGGCATCTCGGAGTTAGAACATCTGTTTCGATGATGTTATCAAAGAGTTTGATTTCATCAAAAATCCAGATGAACCTTGTGTTTATAAGAAGGCTGTAGGAAGAGCTGTCACATTCCTCGTATTGTACGTGGATGACATTCTTCTGATAGGAAATGATATTCCTATGCTACAGTCGGTCAAATCATTCTTATCACTAAGGTTCTCCATGAAGGACCTGGGTGATGCCACATACATCCTGGGCATAAGGATCTATAGGGATAGATCCAAAAAGTTATTGGGACTGTCCCAAACCAGGTACATTAACACCATCCTAAAGAGGTTTAGTATGGAAGACTCCAAGCGGGGTGCCTTACCCGCTTGCCATGGAGTCACTCTCTCCAAGGATTCTTGTCCAAAGACAGATGAAGAGAGAGCTCGCATAAGCATTATACCTTATGCTTCGGCAGTAGGATCTATAATGTATGCGATGTTATGTACATGCCCAGATGTAGCTTATGCACTTAGTGTTGTAAGCAGGTATCAATCCAACCCAGGGGAGAACCACTGGACAGCTGTGAAGAACATTCTTAAGTACTTACGAAGGACTAAAGAATTGTTCTTGGTGTATGGTAATAAAGATCTCCAAATGGAGGCCTTTACCGATTCGAGCTTCCAGAGCGATAAGGATGACAGCAAATCTATCTCAGGGTTTGTATTTACCCTCAATGGAGGGGCGGTAAGTTGGAAGAGTTCCAAACAAGATACCGTTGCAGACTCTATGATGGAAGCTGAGTACATTGCTGCAAATGATGCCGCCAAGGAAGCTGTCTGGATGAAAAAGTTCGTCTCGGAGCTAGGAGTAGTTCCAACCATTATTGATCCTATACCTTTGTATTGTGACAATAATGGGGCAATGGCGTTAGCCAAGGAACCCAGATCCCATCAGCGGTCCAGACATATCCTGAGGCGCTTTCATTTGATCCGGGAGATTGTAGATCGCCGCGAGATCGAGATTAAGAGAGTAGACACAAAGAACAACGCCGCGGATCCATTCACCAAGGCTCTCCCTCAGCCGCAGCATGAGCGACTTTTTGAGATGTTGGGTATGAGATACGCCAATAACTGGCCTTAGTGCAAGTGGGAGATTGTTGGATATATGTATGCCCTAGAGGCCATTATGTGATAGTGGATGTATCTATACATGTATATATATATTCAGTTTGCATTCTTGCTCGACATGATAGTATGCTATCTGGTTCTTCTTTATCTGACATGTTTATTTGATCATGCTTTTATTCATTCATACATGCTGATAAAGCCCTGAGGATATCGGCTTGACTACTCTGATTATGATGAAGATCATACTAGTGGGACATCTGTAGTCTATAAGCATATCCTGGAACGTCCCTAGTCGTAGGTATATCGAGATGGGGCATCGATATACCAGAGTAGACTAGCGTATATGATACTAGACCCATACGATGGGCGATGGATGTTCCCACATTCATCGATGTTTGACATCAAGATCATACACGGGTGCTCAGTGGTGACTGGGTACACTGGACGGACTCGCCGAGAACTCCTATATGGAATTATATCTATCGTCGGATAGCAGTTCTCAGGTGACACTGGTACAGGTTAGTCTGTAGACCCGAGATCGTCATAGAGCCTTGTGTGTTCTCCGACTGTATTTTGATTGCCACCCTACCACGGCTCTACTGAGTCGTGCAAACAGGTGGCCGTTGGGTACAGTCCCGAGACACACGAAGGCAATGAGCGATAGGAGGGGTTTCGTCTCTCCCGGTATTGGGAGTTGATGCTGTGCTGTGCTCGACTGGTTATAACAGCAAGTCCCTGGCCAGGGCTGCTGAGATTTGCTGATAAGTGTTATCAGTAGTTTCTCGATCTGCTATAGACCATTCACCGACGCGACTTATTGAGTTATTGGGGTCGACGTGTCCATCCCTAGGCTCGATATGCAGCATATCTGACGAAGAGACCGGACTGTACGGTAGTGTTGCCGGATGGCTCGACGGGAGTTGTAGCAGGTTCGCTTGTTGTCTTCTGATCGTTCAATACCCGGATGGCCGTTACGTTTAGCTGACCTCTTGCGGCTTGAGGGCACTTGATATGATCATTACCCTCTGCCGGCGTATTGACGAGTCTTAGAGTCCCACAGAGGAGTTACCCAGTCCAGGCGAAACGTTGTGGTGCGCATATGCGATATGCGCATGCACCCGATTGAAATGTGCGTATATGATACCGAACATTGATCGGGTGAACTGCTTTTGGTGGGGTCATATGAGATATGACCGGATTGATAAATCAAGTGTTGATTTATCATTTAACCATTAGTTTTCTCACTCAAAACCTTTCTAGGGTTTGATGGATGTATGCATGCATGCATGTGTTTCTATTTTTCTTTTCTAGTTTCATGCACATGAAGATGTGCATACATGTACACATACATACATCAAACCATCATGGTTGATTATATATGGAAATGGTGGCAATATAAGCCTCACACCATAGATTAAACTATGGATAATTATTTAATTTTGGTTTTAAAAGAAAATGAAAAGGAAAGGATAATTATGCTAGTTTCTACATGCTTCTTTTAACCTAACCATTCTCACCTACCACTAAACCATGGTTATCTTTTCCTTTATCATTCTAAACCCAAGTTAAATTAATCATCTATCATTTAATCATGGTTGGAGTCAAGAAGGAATAAAAAAATATATAGTGATATTTATTTTCTTTCACAAGCTTAACCTTATGGTTATCTTTTTATCTCTTGAAGAAAAATAGCCACCATTTTCATCCTTCTTCATCTTCTCCTCTCTAGTTTTTTCTAGTGAGAAAAACACAATCAAAGAAAGGTTTTTGAAGTAAGATCCAAAGCCACAACAACATTCTACACAAGCTTAGCCGTTTCGTTTAGAGTGTTATCTTCGGTTTGACGAAGTAGCGAGCTTGGACGGATATCTCCGCGGTGGATCATCGTGGACACAAGGGGAGTTCAAGAGGACCTCGTTTCAACACCAAAGAGCCTAAGGAGCGAAGCAAAAAAGGGAGCTACAAAGGTTGTAGCCTTCAAACCCTAACTTTTGTTAGCTTTAAGTTTAGTAAACCCTAATTTTCTAGGATCTATCCTTTGCATGTTAGTTTAGCACCTTAAAAATTAAAACTTTGGGTCATGTGATGCTTCAAAACTCTTCATTGGGTGCTATACTAACCTTACACTCGTAGGGGTCTAGGGGTGTGGGTTTGGCTATTCATCACGACCGTGGAATCCGTGTTTTATACTGGCTCGTATTGAAAACACGGACGTCCTAGTATATCCAATATTTCATATGTTTCTTCTGCTGCGATATCTGTGATGTGATCATGTGATGTTCTGTGATAGATACAGTATATAGTATATATGATATATTATATAGACGTTACTTATGTTTTACACTCGCGCTAGCCCTGCCCCGCTCTGCCGTTAGTTACCTAACCTAACGGTGCACGAGGGGACATCGAGGCGAATGCGGATGGCATAAGTGTACGTCGTATTTATCTGTGATGTTTAGGTATTTAAATAATGGGACCTCATTAATGAGATTAATGAAATAAAAGAAACCTAAGATGTTGTAGAATCGAATTTCAAAATAAAACAGGTAGCTACAGTTCTTGCTTTGCACAGCGGTATATGTGATATATCCTGCACCTTATTCGATGAGGAAAGGACCGAGATCCCTTCACCGGGAGTGACTCCTTTAGCAATAACTGGCTGATGCTACACACTCGGTTTGTCTTCTGATTGGTTTTAAAAGTTTTTGCTTTGCACAGAGATATATGTGATATATTCCGCACCTCATTCGACGAGGAAAGGACCGACGATCCCTTCACCGGGAGTGATTCCTTTAGCAAAACTAAAAAAGCCTCAAAAACACTCCATTTCAAAAATCATTTGATTCTACAACGATATCAAGTTCATTACGCAATAGGTTTTCAGAAAAACCTTTCGTAGCCCTCCGTCATTTCAGATAAATCCTGTTTAGTATTCGTGCTGCGCTTGTTGACCTTGTCAAGGCGCAGTGTGCGGTAGCTAACCATTATTTATCTGCTTATGCATATGATGCAGATTGGGTTAGGGTAGTCGTGCGGCCTTGTTCACCTTGTCAAGGGTCGTGCGGGTGGGTTTGATTCAATCAAGAAATGACGGGTTGAACTTGACTTGCGGTCTATGGTTTGTTGACCTTGTCAAGGTCATAGATCGTTCGGGGCAAAATATTATCGGGAATTTCAAGTGTTGAAATTTGCAATGAGATTGCATACCTTCTATGAGATAGTTGGATCCCGATACCCGCTGCGAGTAAGAGTTACTCCTGGGAGAGTTTTATACATTACAATTAGCCGATCAAGTAGGTGTCTAGAAAGGTGTCAACGGGGTTACGCCTCTGGGAAAACGAGGATTACACTAATTAGGTTCGTGCGAAAGCACGGGGGACCTCCCTCAAAGTACCGACACTGGCCTGGCTGAAAGATTGGCGAACTTGTAGTGTGTAATTAATCCCGGCTAGTCTTTCCTTTTAGGGTTTGAAGGAAGATTTGATAAAAAGCAGTGGGAGCCATCCTGATTAGATAAAATAAAAACCAATCTATTCTTGACAGAGCGCACGCTGAGTGTTTTCTTCTCTCTCTCTCCAGGTAGCGACCATATCACGCCTTAATCAAGATAATAATACGGATTATTGACCGAACCCGCTTGTTATACTGAGCTGGGGAACGTTGGTCCCGCTCCAACTTATAATTGTTATAAGACCGAGCAGGAAATTGGGGATTACCAGAATTCCCGTGCCGCCCAAACGAGGAGAGTGCATGATGATGCATCATCTTCGGGTGTGTTCATTATATAGAACTGTTTCTCAGTGTCCTTTACGTCCTGGGTATGTGATACCAGATCAGGATCCCAGATATGTAATCTATTACATAGGGCTACAGAAAGGTAGAGAACTGAGAACGGGTGATAAGTTTCATGAGGCAGAAAACGGGGCAAGTGTTGCAGCCAAGTCTGTTGGTCACTGTCACCCTGTATTACCAATACATTGATTCTGAACGAATGTTATTAGATACCGAACCTGATATACAAAATCATATATGTCTCTTTATTAGTAAAGAAACGATATAATTTTGTATTGTTGGATAATGTTTTGAACATTTCCTATATCAAAAGTTGATCTTTTCAGGCACGTTATCTAAAAGCATTAATGTTCTAAATCAAACTACAGTTCTTAGTATATGGAACACACACAAGTGGAAGAGTTCAGAAATGAACGAATCCTTCTTAAGGTATTGTAGACTAGGTCAGATCAATGTGACCCGATTAGCTGAAGTTACATGTAGATGCATATTTAAATCAGTTTGAATTTACATCTTGTGAAACTTGCCAGTCGTGTCACAAAGATAAGATGACCATAGCTCCGTTTACTGGAAACAGAGAAAGAGTTAGTAAACTCTTGGGATGATACATGATGATGTATGGAAGGTCTCCTGTCTACACATGCCAGGACTGGTTCTTTATACTTCATTATATTCTCTGATAATCTCTCAAGATTCAAACATATGTTCCTGTTGAAACACAAGTCCGAACCTTTTAAGATATTCACAGAATATAAGCGAGAAGTAGAGAACCAGAATACGGGTATAAGTACTATGTCCTTTGATGAGATCAAGGAGGAGAATACTTGAGCACGGAATTCCAGGACTATTCTAAAGGAGAATGAGATTCTCTCTCAGCATTACTCCTCCGTATACACCATAGCACGATGGTATATCGGGGCGGAGCAGATACACCCTATTTGATATGGTGTGCTCTATGATGAGTAATACTGAGTTACCTTTTTCCTTTTTGGGAGTTATGCACTTACGAAGCTGCATACCTATTGAATAGGGTTCGAATCAAATCAATGCCTACCACTTCATATGTGATATGGAAAGGGAAGAGCCCATATCTTAAGTTGGTTAAGATTTGGGGTTGTCCGGCCTATGTCTAAAAGCAAAATCCGGACAAGCTCGAGGCAAGGTCTGTTATGTAGAACTGGAAATGTTCCAGCTATACAAACTGCAGCTGATGATTTAATAGAACCAAGGGATTCAGTAGATACCAACAAACCTCAGCCTCTCCGCCGATCTAGTAGGGTTCCTCACCCACCTGAGAGATACTTCGGTTTATCTATGACAGTGGGAGCGAGGATTGCATCATGAGATGATGACCCAACTAGTTTCGAGCTGGCCATCAGGAGTAAGACTCTATAAGAATGGCTGGATGCTTAGTGATCTGAGATGGAATCCTTATACACCAGCAAAGTATGGACTTTAGCTGCTATATCTGAAAGGTTAAATCCCCATCAGGAGCAAGTATATCTTGAGAAGATTACTTGGTGTACATGGAAAGGTTGAGACTTTCAAAGCTAGACTTGTTAAAAGTTTGCATCATTGACCAGGTACGGATAATGATGAAACCTTTTTCAAGTAGCTATGCTTAAGTCCATCCAGATCCTACTTGCCACGGCTACATACCATGACTGCGATATCTGGTGGTTGGGTGTCTTGACTGCTTTTCTAAATGATGATTTAGAAGAGTGCATCTATAAGTACACAGCCAGAGGGCTTCGTAGACAGTGGGAGCAGCGGAAACGTGTGCAAGATGTTTTATATGATAAAGCAGGCATCGCGGAGTTGGAACATCTGTTTTGATGAGATAGTCAAAGAAGTTGACATCATCAAAATGGTAGATGAACCTTGTATAAACAAAAAGGTAGTAGGGAGTATGGTGACGATCCTCGTAGAATACGTGGATGACATACTCTTGATAGGGAAGGAGTTTCTTATGCTACGCTCGATCAATCTCCGCTTATCACAATGATTCTCCATATAGGATTAAAGTGATACCTACTAAATCCTAGATTTTGGATCTATGAGATAGATCTAAATGGATGTTAGGATACTCACTAGATGTAGTGAGATGGTGTCAATCGATCCTGAGGAGAATCACTGGAAGGGTTCCAGGGTGATAAAGACGACTGAATGTCAGTCACAGGCATTGTCTTTACCCTCAGTAAAAGGACGGTATGTTGGAAGAGTTCCAAGCTGGATACCGTGACATACTAGACGATAAAGGCAAGATACATCGCTACTTAAGATGCTACCAAAGAGGCTATTTGGGTGTATATAGGTTCATGAGATGAACTATGTTCCTACCATTGTGTGACAATGGAGTTGTGGCTTATGCCAAGGAACGTCCGTCCCATCAGTGATCCAGACATATTCTAAGGCAGTATCACTTGATCATGGAGATGGTTGATCTCCAGGGTGATCGAGGTTAGGAGAGTAGACTCAGAGGACAACACGGCGGATCCACTCACAAAGGCCTTTTCGTAGAGAGAGACTTTTATGGGATGGTTGAGTATGAGATACTACAACCACTGCTACAGATGGCCCTAGTGCAAGTGGGAGATTGTTAGTTATATGTATGCCCTAGAGGCCATTACTGTACATATGATGTATATTGTAGTGGATGCTGGGACGTATATAGGGAGGACTTTCTTGCTCGACATGATAGTATGCTATCTGGTTGATCTTTACCTTAACGTGTACACTGATTGTCTCTCTGTTACATGTTGGTAAAGCCCTTAGGATCTGTACTTGACTACCTGGACTATGATGCGGATCATACTAGTGGGGACATGGTAGTCCATAAGTACATCCTTCAAAGTCCCTAGTCGTGGGTGTATCGAGACGGGGCATCGATATACCAGAGTAGACTAGCGTATACCTTCTCGACCCATACAGATGGGCGATGGATGATCCCATATCCATCGGTGTTTGACATCAGAGATGATATACGGGTGCTCAGTAGAGACTGGGTACACTGGACGGACTCGCCGAGAACTCCCAGATGGTATTATACATCACGTCAGATGGCAGTTCTCTGGTGACACTGGTACAGAGTAGTCTGTTGATCCGAGATCGTCATAGAGTCTTGTGTGGTTCCCACCGTGCTTTGATTTCCATCTTACCACGTCCAAGAGGGCGTGCAAAATGGTGGTTTTTGGGTACAGTCCCGAGTCACATGGAGGCAATGAGCGATAGGAGGGGATTCGTCTCTCCCGGTATAGGGGGTTGATGTTGCGCTGTGTTCGATTGGCTATAACAGGAAATCCCTGGCCAGGGTTGCTGAGATTTACTGGTAAGTGTTACCAGTAGTTTCTCGAACAGTTATAGACCTCATATCGACACGACTTATTGAGCTATTGGGGTCTGACGTTTACCACCCCTAGGCAAGATATGCGACATATCAGACGATCAGACTGGACTGTACGGTAGTGTTACTGGTCGGATTCACTGGAGTGTGAGCGGGCTTGCTCGTCGATCTTCAGATCGCTCAATACCCGGGTGGCCGTTACGTTTAGCAGACCGCTTGCGGCTTGTGGGTGTTTGATATGATCATCATCTGCTGCCGGCGTATTGACGAGTCTTTAGAGTCCTACACAGAGGTTTCCTGGCTCAAGCAAAACGAAATAGGAGCGCATATAAGATATGTGCGGGACCGAGAATAATACGAGTATGTGATAATGTATTCGATTCTCGCGATGTGACATTGATCGGTTATATGCGATATAGCCGGGTTATCGGATCAAGTGTTGATTCGATAAGATGTTACTAATGATACCAGTCGGTTATGTGCGCATGACCGGATCGTTAAATCAAGTGTTGATTTAATGATTTAATGCATAATTATATATTTGATATATTACTTTGCATTAACTAGTATTGGTTCACTTTAAATGGATTTTCTCGCTCGATTGTGCACATTGTATATTCGATATATTTTCGTGCACTTGATTGTATCATGTTTGATGATACATGTTTAACTATAGTTAAGTGTAATGGATTAAGCCATGGTTAAACTAATGATTAGGGTTTTCTTTTCTTACTTATTTATTTATTTATTTATTTAGAAAAGATAAGAAAAGAATGGTTGCTAATTTTGGAGTTTAGTTGAAGCTTCATGAAGCTTTGACTTTGTAACCATTCTTGTCTTCATCTTTAACCCTAACCATTAATCTAACCTTAGTTAATTCTCTACACTTGACCATGGTTCTAATATGATAAGTATTCATTTTCTTTTCCAAATATAATTAATCTTATCATATTATTCTTCTTCTTCTTCCTTGCTTCAAGTGAAGAAAACCTAAGTCCATCAATGGTGATTGATGATTAAGAGTGAGAAATCCAATTCTAAAGTTAACCCAACTCCTATTTCTTCATCCTCTACCTCTTGCCAAGTAGTAGAGTGTGTTTTCTTCACAAGTTTCTTGACTTGGTGAAGTCGGAGCTTGATTTAGCGATGCCTCGACGTAGATCATCTTCGGCATGGACATCGACGACCTAGCTTGCCTATTTTCCGACGAAGCCTACGCTTGAGCCCGGATTTGATTTGGACAGCGGAGAGGACCTCGTTGCGGAGCTATGGAGGTGGAGCACCGGATCTACAAAGGTTGTATTTCCGTATCTTGTAGTTAAGTGTTAACTAGTTAGCTTTTTCGCCTAGTTTTCTAGCAAACGATCCGTAGTATAGGGTTTCTCGGCACCGTTAAATTTTAATTTGGCATGTTCGATGCCTTGTGAGACCTCATTAGGATGCCTAGGAACCCTACACGTTGTGTTTGCGCGATACGCGCGATACGTGAGAGGGTTCTGTGATCCAGCGTATCGCGGCGTGTCGCGATGGTTTTAGACGCGTACACACACGATTCAGCGTATCGTGCACTCGCGCGTTTAGTTCGCTACGCGAGTTTCTCGTTTTGGTTCGATATCGCGTTTCGCGGAATATTTGGCTTATATATGATTTCCATGTCTTATTTGCAGGTTTACAGACAGGGACTACGGACACTACTACAGAGGGAGCAGATGGTAGGATTCACCTAGCGTGGAGTGTAGGTGAGTAGATTTAACATCTACAGGGGAATCGCCCGCATGGCGTTATGCGTCTGGGCTAGGATTTAAATACCTGTCGCACATTCTACGTCATTGTAGAATTGCGCCTTTACTTTATTTCCTTGATATAGTGTACTGTGACTAGCAGCCGTAGGACACTGCACACATTATTGACGGTTCATGTTGCACGAGCACGGATTGCATGCTATACACACACCGTCAATAATTGCCATGTCACACACAACCCCTTATTGATACTATATTGCCTATCACACTTGACATCTAGTTTATGGCATACCTATAGTGTATCATACCTTTAGTGATAGGTACATATACACCTAGAGATACAGCTACAGGTATACCATGCACATATTTTAGTTATACCGGGGGGGGGATATCCTACATATGTTACTTATACCCAGGGGGGTATACGGCATCCTTTACTTATAGGTAGATACCCATACTTGGCTGTGCCTTATTGATTTTGCATACATCTGGTTCAGCTATATACTTTTGTTTACCTGCTCGCATTCAGATATATCGCATATATTTATTCCTGGATTTGCGCATTGTTTATCTGGATTTTATATGATGTTTTCGGGATTTGGGAACCGCGGGGGTTCATGAAATTATGCATACATTGAACAACCCGGTTTTCTTGATATGATATTTGCGCGTCCACCATGAGTTTTATCGGTGCTGATTATATGCTCCATACGAGGTGTGGTTGCCGTATGAGAGTACATGGTGGGGCCCGGTATGGTTCCCCTCGGCAAGAAGATCGATGGGTTTGCCGATTGAGCCTGGAGGCGGACGAGTACCTACCGGTGACTGGTTGGACCTGGTAGTTGTCCGGAGGATACTAGCCAGAGTCGAGAGATGGATGCGGGATGATCTGTACTGCCGGGGCCGAAGGCCGACATCGCAGACGGACCCCGTGGGCTGATCCGGACTGACGGAGCCCGATATACGAGGATTTCTGTGTCGATGCTTGGCACACTGTTTTCATGATATTTCTTTTAATACCTTTGTATATATAACAGGGGATTTAGCCGTTGTTATATATTCATTTACACCAATATTAGTGGAATGGGACGCTAATATATGTGTATTGCCCCCATCATATTTATTTCTGTATATATATGTGTTTAGGATGTTAGAGATTATTTGAGATTTGACTTGGGTTATTAGATGATTCATCGAGATTGGATATTGGATATGAAAGATATGGTCGATTTGTACATTCGAGATATAGGAGAGCTATTCGATATTGTACTTGAGATGATGTGAGATCTATGTGATGTGAGAGCCCAGTTTGGGGCCCGATTTGATGTTTGGGATGTAAGTGTCTTGATGGATTGTGATCCTACCACGATGTCAGGTTTCCGTGGAAAATGACATATTCCACCCTATACCACACCCTTATCTACCTTATGCACGGATTCATATAGTGGTAGTACCCGTTGTATACCCTTATGATAGTTGCATATCTACATTTTCATATCCTTATTGCATAGTTTCTGCATATTACTGTCATGTTACTATAGCCTCACATTTTGATTGTACCGGCTACTATACTTTTCTTATTTCAGCATTTGCATGACATGTTATTACTGTAATCGCATATCTTAGATTCATGCTGTACGTGCACTCCTGCGATTACCTGCATATGTTATCTACTATTCACGAGTTGGCAACTCACCCCCGTTGTGCAACAGGTGTTTCAGGTTGTTCCCTAGAGTAGTCGAGGCAGGCTATTCCTCCATTCAGCTATCCAGCTATCATCTTTTGCTACAGATACCGCATCAGCTCACAGTACCTTTTTGCTTAGGTGGGTTAGATGATTATCTGTATTTCATATTGTACATTCGTTGTATTTTGTACTCTCCATCTACTATTGTATTGTTGACTTAGAGACTTGGTGAGGACGTTATGTGTATTATTGTGGATTTGATGTCTTTTTTTATACAGCTTTTTCTCTATTGTCTTTCATTTCTTCGCTACGGCGTCGTATACTTGTGATGAGTTTGTTTTCCGCCTTTGGGCTGCGTTTTACAAAAAGGGGGTGTTGCTAAAATTTTAAATAAGGAAAGTAGACCTTTTTAAAGAATTTGGGTTGCGATTTCAAATGTTTCAAAAACTTATATTATCTTTTTCCGTATTCTCATGGTTTAGATTTCTGGGTTTGGCTTTCTTTTACTACGTGGCGTCTTTAGGCGTTGCGTAGTATTAGGGCCGTCACGGGCCAATTTTGGGTCGTGACAACGTTGGACAACATACAATACTCTGTATAAGTCCCCTGAGTCTAATAACTCAATCCCTTTGTGTCGTAGGTTGAAAATTGTACTTATGGTTAAGAAGAATTACACCGCTGTTTAATGCTCCTTACCTAACCATCCACTGATATAGGTAAATGTCACAGACATAATTTCAAAAAGTTATATCTCACTTTATAGAAATAAATGTACAGATATATCAATTTGAAATTGGTGCATTTTAACCGATATTCAAAACCAATTATTTGCCGTCCGGTAAAATACCCCGGCGATTTCCTCAAATATCACTAATTACAACGAATCCCGATATAATGAGGATGATCACCCAATTCCCAATAACTTACTCCCACTCATCATCTGTAAAACCATATAGATGTAAGAATCAAACCTGGTAAATACATACCCTGGAGCAAGGACTAATTGGGAAATCAGTTTTATTTTAACAATACACAGCGAAACTGAAACATGTAAATGTTTCGAAAGGGTATCTGGGTATTCTTAGTAATGCTTCTTTCATTATCAAATTCAAAACTATAACCGTATATTTCTTTGCCATCTCTCCAAATCCTTTTATATGTCTTTAGTCATTACCTTCTGTACACCCCTTTAGGCTAAATGGTTTTCTTCCTTCCCTACCGTTCGGCACCAGCCTATGGTTTGGAAGAAGACTATCCAATAAGCATAATGGTTGTACTCTCCTAATACTAGGAGTACTCGCAACCTGAGAGAAGGTGAAAATAAAAGACAACCGAATAAACCTTATTCCTATTTCTCCTGAACCAGTATCTATCCCCGAACAGGAACAAGTCCTTTCGAGTTCGTATATAACCATACGATGGAGTATCCAATAAACTGTGGATCTTTGTAGTGATATGGAGTGTTCCGGAGAAATACAAAGGTGATGTAGGATTGGCGAAGAAATACTTGGTTTGGTCGTGAATAGCAGTCGCAATTTACTTTGCCCTCTTACTAATCCCTTTATTTGTCTTTACTTAATACCTTCTGTACACCTTCGTTAGGCTAAATCATTTTCTTCATTCCCTATTGTTCGGCACCTGCCTATGGTTTGGAAGAAGACTATCCAATTAGCATAATAGGTGTACTTTCCTAATTTAAGGAGCACTCGCAATCTGAGAGAAGGTAAAAGGAAATGACAACTGAATAGTCCTATTCATTTTCTCCAGAACCGAAAACCATCCTCGAATCTGGAACAAGTTCCTTTGAGTTCATATATAACCATACGATGGTTTTATCCAATGGAAGTGGACGTTCGTAGTAATACGGGGTGTCCTGGAGAAAAGGGTAAAAGTAGGAGTGGCAATGAGGTATGCAACTCTGACAATCCAAAAGCCAGTGTTTAAGAAGGTTCGGTTAATCTTGGTCACTGAGTAATAGTCAGGGGTCGGGCCATGGTCGCTGCCAGAAAGAGAGAGAAAAGAAACACTTAGCGTGCACTCTAACCTAGATCAGAATGGTCATCAGTTTATCTAATCAGGAAACTTCCCACTGTAACCTCAAATTCTCCTCCAAACCTGAAAGAAGAATTAGTCGTGATCACCCGAGGAGTAAACCAACTCATCAGTGGGAATCGAGATCCAACTATCATAGCATGATAACGTGAAGGAATCCACTCACGTTATCACACTCCAGAAGGTATGCGCATGCCTGGCAAGTTACAGTTTCTTTAGAAACTCCCGATGTGATTTTTACCCCTAGGACCCAAGTGACCTTGACGAATAATCAACAAATAAAAAGGTCCTAGTCAAGTTCAACCCGTCATTATCTTGATTGCGTTAATCCCACCCACACGACCCTTGATGAATAATCAACAAAGTCGTACGACTGTCCTAACTAATCCACATATCCATGCGAAAGAAAAGCATTACAGAGCTACCGCACACTATGCCTCGGCGAATAGCAACGACAAACGTAGCGCGAATACTAAGCAATACTAATCTGAAATGACGGAGGGCTACGGCAGGTTTTTGGCGAAAAACCTTTTAACGTAATGAACTTGATATCGTTGAAGGAACCGGATAGCTTTTTACAAAAATATAATGGCGAAAACCTTTGCTAAAGAGGTCACTCCCGGTGAAGGGATCTCCTCTCTTTCCCCGTAGAATGAGGTGCAGGATATTCCAACTGAATACCACGATGCAAAGCAAAAGGCAATCGGCTATAGTGAAGTTATTACCCTGACGCAAACTTCTGTCCAAGGGGTCACTCCCGGTGAAGGGATCTCGGCCCTTGCCTCGTCGACTGAGGTGCTGGATATTCAAAACCGCATACCACTGTACAAAACAAAAGAAAACGTCCTTGCATTAACAGTTTTTTTTGAAAAATGTTCCAACAACATCAGAATAGGTTTGTTTAGCTTACATTGATCTGAATCAATGCAGTCCCATCAATTGATCACACCAATCAAGAACAAAAATACTATGTACGTATATGCCATCCGCATTCGCCACTGGGTCCCGTCATCACCCGTTAGGTTACTTAACTAACGACAGAGCAGGGACTGGACTAGCGCGGATGTAAAACATATACAACATCTACTAGTATATATATCAATATATAATAACCGCTCAAGGCGTGATAAAATGCAACATCACAGAAATGTAATAAGCATCATAGAACAATACAGATAATCTGGAATCCCCGGGTTTCATAGAGCCGCTACTGAAACCCGATGTTCCCCTGGTCGTGTGGATAGCCTGTTCAATGAAATCCTAGACCCCTACGGGCACGGCAAGTTACCCGCCAAAACCTGAAGCGAGGCAGCCCCCTTCCACAACGTGAATGGACCACCCAGCACTTCACGGAATCCGGTAACTTGAGCACCCCTCCTTGGGTCAACCTGTACCCCCTACGAGTGCGGCGAATAGCCCGCCATTTCTAGAGTGAAGCCCCCTCCGTCTTAAAGCCATGAGATGCGGGCCCGTTGCCCTCTAGAACCCGGCTACCCATGCACCCCACCGTAGGGTAATCCTAGTACAGAAAGTAAAATATACAACAGGTACATCGACCTCAGCCCGGTCGTGCCCCAAAAAGAATAATACACAAATAGGCAGTGACGGCAGTCCACATGTCGGACGCTCGCCCCGCAATATCAAATGTACAAATACAACCAAACTGCACTAGCATTGCATCCAGGCTATCCACCATGACAATTCCACAACATCACAGAACAACACAGAACATCAACGTGAATGTCACGTTCGCAAATCCGTCTAAAATAACTATAGCAATTAGACAGGATTTACCGATCAAATGACATTCATGGTTGCAGATATAATGTAAATACTGTGAACTAACATGTTTAAAATTTTCGATCGACAAAATTTACCGAAGTGGGCCCCAAGCACAATACCCAGTACTCAAATAAATCTGGGCCTAAATAAAATTACCAGAAACCCCTTTTCCAAGTCAGAGACCTACTGAAGAAATTTGGTGCAGTGAAGGCTCATAATGGCGGCGGAACCGCGGCCAAAAGGGTGGTAAGGCCGTGGTTCCGCGGCGTTACTGTTGAGTTATGTTACCAAATTTCTACAGTGCTCCTAAAAAACCCTGCACGAATTTCTGCAATACACCAAATAATTTTTTGACAACAGGAAAAATTCGACAGAAACTGATGACTTGGAAATGCAGTTTTTAAAAATTTCGTTCGATCGAAGTTCTAGATACGTTAGAGCAAGCTAGTAAAGCTTAATGGCCTGGCTCTGATACCATGTAAGTCTACGGTAGCGCCCCGGCCGTCTTTCCGAGGCCAAAATGCGGAAACGAAAATTTTTCTAAACTTGAAAACCGGTGCTATCGTATGCTTAAACCCGGATCGAACCATTAACCTACAACTAGCTATCTAGAGAAGGAATAGAAAGGCTATACCGATCGATCTGTGTGCTTCGGTCTTTGGCCACCATCCCAAGCTCCTCGCGGCATCTCCGGTCTTGATCTCCTCGTCGGAAAGGGCAACACATCTACGAGTCTTTTTACGGGCTCCCGCTTCATCCGAAGCAACTCGGGCACGAAGTGTGCTAGTCGACGTGTCCAAGGTGTTGTAGAGAATGTTTGTGATCACTTTGTCTCTTGCATCCATGGATTTGGATAGAGGTTAGAGGTGTTGCCATTAATGGAGATTTGAGCTAGAGAAGAAAGAGGAAGAAGAAGGAGTTTTCTCTCTCTTTTCATTTTGTGTTGCGTTTTTGATAAAATGAGAGCAAGAGAGGAATTATACAAGAGCCAACCTCACTTATGGCAGCCCCTCTCTCTCTCTTCTTATCATTATCAACATACATCCATCACATAATATGACACATGCACAAGAAAAGAGACCAAGAGTCATCACTTGTGCATGTGTCACCATTAATGCTCTAAATGATGATTTTGTGCTCATAATTTCCATTAACAAACATTAATCCAAATGTTTGGAACAATAAAAAGATACGGCAACATCTAAAGTAAACTCTTGACGGATCACAAGGATACCCCTCACCTGCATATACATACCTGCATCCGCATTCCTACTGAATGCGAATGCGATGAGACTAAAGTAATCGAACAAATCTAATACTAGGATCCGGCTTAAACCAAAGCCCACTAGTATGATCCGTCCGATCATGATCCATGCAATACCGCACGTATATGATCGAACCCTGCCATATATCATACGGCCTCTACAACGTTTCGCCCGAAACTTGAGAAACTGTCTGTGGGGGACTCTAAAGACTCGTCAATACTTTGGCTGTGGATTTAACTAGTAGCATGTCAGAGGTATTAGCAGTACGGAACGAGCTACCAGGTTTTGACCAAAAGGGAGGTCGATGAGCGAACTCATCCTGACACCCTACTGAGCCTGTCAGTGACAATATCCGTACAGTCCAGTCCGTTCGTCTATGAGTATCGCATGTCGGGCCTAGGGGGTTGGTGAAAGTCAGACACCCAAAAGCGGTACAAGTCGTGTCGAAGTGTAGCCCAGAACACCCTGAGATACTACTGGAGTACCTACCAGTAAATCTTCTGCCTCGGCCGAGGGCTTTATGTAATGGCTCTCCTAGACACAGCGCGACCTCACACCCAATACCGGGAGAGAAGAAACCCCTGCCGATCCGCTCACTACCTCCATGTGGCTCGGGACTGTACCCAACTAAAACATGTTTGCACGACTCCTTTAAGCCGTGGTAGGGTAGTAATCAAAGCACAGCGGGAACTCACACGAGACAAATGACGATCTCAGCTCGATGAACTAACCTGTACACATGTCACCAGGGAACTGCTATCTGACGTCAGGTATAATACCAACTAGCATGTTCCCAGCGAGTCCTGTCCGGTGTACTCATAACCCAATGAGCACCTGTATACATCTTAGGTGAACCAACGGACACCAATGGCTTGTGAGACCATCCACCGCCCCTCGTCGGGGTCTCGACTGTATACACTAGTCTACTAATGGAGTATCGATGCCCAGTCTCGAAACTCCCACGACTAGGGACCTCATTAAGGATATGCTTATACACCCCAGCTCCCACTTATATGATCACCATCATACTACTGGTCGTCAAGCAAGAATCCTAAGGGCTCTATCAGCGTGCAATAGTGACCTGTAAGGTCACCTAAAGTAGTGCACGATGATAAAGACAAACCATGGTAGCATACTATTCTCCATCAACGTGTAATAGTGAACCACAATGTCACCCAAAGCATGTACACGATGATAGAGACAAACGAGATAGTATACAATCATCTCGAGTAAGACTATCCTACCGGTATAGGTCTTCCCTCAATCATTGCAATCACGTGCCCGCGATCCAATAATTGACTCAGAGGGCACTATATCCAACAGAAATAACGGGGTAAGCAAGCCTCGAACAAACCACTTGACTAGCATCTCCTCGGTAGCCACTAAATATGGGGCATAAACAGATAGCTCTGTGAACAGAACGTCGTACTCTGCCACTGTCATCTCCAGAGTCTGATGTAAGGACTCGAACCAGCGCGCTCTAGAATCTCTGACAATCTGTGGAAGGAAGCGGGCAAGGAACACCGTCACGAACTCTGTCTAGGTCATAGGAAGAAGACCCGCTGCTCTGCCCTTCTCGACCGATTCGCACCATTTCTGCGCAAGACCTTCCAGGCGAAAGCTCGTGAACTCTACCCATCTTGCATCTGAGCATTTGAGTGAACGACATATCCGAGCCATCCTATCAATGAAAGACTGTGGGTCCTCGGCTGCATCGGTGCCTGTGAAGACCGGAGGCTTCAACCTCATAAACTCGGATAGCGATACTGTAATGACCTATATAACTGTAGGAGCAACTTCCTGCACCGTAGGTACAAACGCGGTCCCTGCAATGGGTGGAACTACCTCTTGTCGCTGCGCTTGAAGTGTCTCAACTAGCGATCCCATCATCTGGCGCATCTCCTGCATACTGGCCCCTAACATAGTGATCTGGTCGGTCGAAGGAGGACCAGTCTGCTCTGGTGCAACAGGTGTACTACCCGGGTCTGTCCATGTCTCTGACGAATCAAATCTAATCTCGGATCTCTCGGCCGCTCTCGGCGCCGGCGTAGTCTTTGGCGGCATAATGGCTGAAAAGAAAATAGGATTCGATTAGGATACGGTAATCGAATCGCAAGAGTGTATATACTCATGAAGGAATTTAAATCAATAAATCCTAAGGTCACTTAGACGGAGTACCGTGTCGTGAGTATGCCGCGGAACATACACACGCTACGCCACTCTGCTTCTGCTACCAACTCCATCATACCAGGGTCATCCTACACTCCGAAAGGTAAAACCTACACTCTGATACCAACTTTGTCACGACCCGAAGTTCGACCCGTGACCGGCACTTAACCACGTAACGTCTACAGGCGTAACGCAACTAAGTAAGCCGAAACCCAGAAATCAAAAACCATTAAAAGTAGTGAGTGTTGAAAACATTTGTTTAAAAACATTTGGAAAACCTTAAGTAGTTTAGTAACTTTCTTTAAAGTTCAAGTTATTATCTTAAACATTTGGGCAGCATGTCCTTTGTAAAAACTAACCACGAAATCGGGTACAAGACATGATATGAGTAAAATGATAAACAATATAATAAAGCATCCCAAATGGGAGCAAACACGCCATATGGCGGAAACAATCACCAAAAGAGTAATATGCGGCGCCGTAGCGAAGAAATGAGCAATAAGTGAAAAACATCACGAATGATAAAAACTGCATAAGTAAAGTCGGCTCACACGAGCTCGACACCAGAGTACAAATAATATATATCGTCGTCCTCACAATGGTCTCTAAGTCAATACATGAAAAGTAGATGGAGAGTACTGGATACAAAAGTGTGTACAAATGGAAAATAACCGGATACCACCACCCACCTAGGAGCAAAACTGTTAGTTATATGTATGCCCTAGAGGCCATTACTGTACATACGATGTATATTGTAATGGATGCTTGGACATATATAGGGAGGACTTTCTTGCTCGACATGATAATATGCTATCTGGTTGTACTTTATCTTAACAAGTACTCTGATTGTCTCTATATTACATGTTGATAAAGCCCTTAGGATGAGTACTTGACTACCAGGACTATGATGCGGATTATACTAATAAGGACAGTGTAGTCGTCAAGTACATCCTTCAAATGTTCCTATTCGTGGGAGTACTGAGACAGGGCATCGATACTCCAGAGTAGACTAGCGTATGCGCTTCTTGACCTATATGATGGGCGATGGATGATCTCATATCCATTGGTGTTTGACATCAGAGAAGGTATACGGGTGCTCAGTGGAGACTGGGTACCCTGGACGGACTCGCCGAGAACTCCCAGATGGTATTATACCTCACGTCAGATGGCAGTTCTCTGGTGACACTGGTACAGAGTAGTCTGTAGACCCGAGATCGTCATAGAGTCTTGTGTGATTCCCACTGTGCTTTGATTTCCATCATACCACGTCTAAGAGGGCGTGCAAAAAGGTGGCTTTTAGGTACAGTCTCGAATCACATGGAGGCAATGAGAGATAGGAGGGGATTCGTCTCTCCCGGTATAGGGAGTTGATGTTGTGCTGTGTTCGATTGGCTATAACTGGAAATCCCTGGCCAGGGTTGCTGAGATTTACTGGTAAGTGTTATCAGTAGTTTCTCGAACTGTTATAGACCTCATATCGACATGACTTATCAAGCTACTAGAGTCTGACGTTTACCACCCCTAGGCGAGATATGCGACATATCAGACGGAGAGACCAGACTGTACGGGAGTGTTACTTACTGGATTCACAAGAGAATATACAGGCTTGCTTGTTGATCTTCTGAGCGCTCAATACCTGGGTGGCTGTTACGTTTAGCTGACCGCTTGCAGCTTGTAGGTGTTTAATATGATCATCACCTACTGCCGGCGTCTTGACGATTCTTTAGAGTCCTACACAGAGGTTTCTTGGCTCAGGCAAAACGGAGTAGGGGCACATATATGATATGTGCGGGACCGAGAACAATACGTGTATGTGATACCGTATTAGATTCTCACGATATGAGATATCGGCCGGGTATATGTGATATAGCCGGGTCATCGGGTCAAGTGTTGATTCGATGAACTGATACGGATTATATTAGTCGGTTATTTGTGAAATAGCCGGATTATCGGATCAAGTGTTGATTTGATGATTTAATGTATAATTATATATTTGATATATTAAATTACATTAACTGATATAAGCTCGCTAAAAGATTCTTTTTCTCACTCGGGTAATACATTGATATATATGCGATATATGTTAATTGTATTATTTTATTTTATTACAATAAATATTGTATATGTGATATATAATATTGTAACATGTTATGGTTGTAAATGCAATATGTTTTATGGAGTTTAATTATGCTAAGGGTTTGGATTAGGGTTAAGCAAGCATGAAGCTTTCAAGAAGCTTCTTGAAGCTTTGACTTTGACTTTGGATATTTTGTGTAGATATTTGCTTAACTCAACCCAACCCTTCACCATAGTTAACTCTTTACATGGGTTAAGACTTCATTCTTAACCCATGGTTGCATTTCTAACCTCACCATGGTTTTCATTATTCATCACAAAATAAAATGATTTTCTTCTTCCTTCTTCTTCTTTCATGGAAAAGCTTTCTAGCTTTTTTGAAGGTGATGAAAATGAGTGAGAAATAGAAAACAAATGAGAGCTAAAATCCTACTTCATCATCCTAATCCATCCGAGCCATTTAGATTAGGGTGTTCACTTCATTTAGTGAGTGAGATCTTGTGTTAATGAAACTTCAAGATAGATCATCTTTGTTATCGAAGATCGGAAGCAAGCTTGCATCTTTCTCTTCGTGGAGCCTCTCGAGAGTCCGGAACTTGATGATCGCAGCGAAGGGACCTCAACACAGAGCTTTAGAAGTGAAAGACAGGATCTACAAAGGTTGTAATCCCTCTCACTTAGTGTTAAAGTGTTTAACATGCTTGTTTTCGCCTAATCTCTAGTTTAAAGATCTTGGTTAGGGTTGTTCGGCACGTCTAAATTTTAAATCGGGCATGGTTGATGCCTTATAGACCGTTGTGAGAGTGCTTAGTAACCCGACAGTGGTATCAAAGCCAAGCTAGAGTTTTAGGCGAAGTCTAGGCGAAGTTTAAAGTCCGATCGAACTCCGAATACACGTAAAACCCTAGTTTTTGGAAATTTTTTTAAAATGTTGATTTTTTCGTATTAAAAATACTCAGAAAAACAAGCAGGGAAATTTAAGAAATACTGTGAAGTACGGACCTCCAATTCAGTCACGTGACCGCGGATCCGCGGCCAAACCTAGGGTTTGGCGGCGGTTCCGCGGCCAAAATTGTGAATTGGGGTCTGGGTTTTCAGGTATTTATTATTTGGTCCTTTTTCTAAGTTCTGGGAATTTTTAATTCAACTCAAGTGTTGAGTTTTCTGGGTTGTATTGGGAACTCGTTGATTCAATCGGAAAGTATAACTTCGTTTAGTTTTTCTGGGTAATTTTAGAAACTGTTAACAAGTTCGAACGGATATCAAAAACTCACTTTTTCCCCTGTCGGAAATTTTTTCAAAAGTTGGATTTTTTCTCGAGTTTGAAACTTCTAGAAAATCATGCAAGCAACGCGGTGGACTCTCTAGAAGAACACAAACCTTAACTCGATTATGTGACCGTCTGAACCGCCTCTGAACCTTAGAGTTTGGGGCAGTACGGCGTTGCCACATGTGAGGCGTTGGCTTGACCCTTCTACGGCTGGACCATTGGTACTGTGGCATGTGATGGATACTTTTTGAACTCTGCTCAAGTGTTGAGCTATTAAGGAAAACTTGGGTGTTTGATTATTCAATCGGAAATTTTAACACTGTCTTTTTATCTGGAATGTGATACAATATTTGGAATCCACATGTAATTATGAGATAACTAATTTGAATGTTATAAATCTAGCAGTTTAGTCTCAGATGATCGGTTGCCACGGGATTTTGATGCGATCAAAAGTCCGTTGCGATCACGTAGAGTACGCGGATACTCGCCGGGTAAACTTAATAGACAGCCATGCCCCGTAGCCCCAACTAAGTGACTGTAGGAGAACACCGTCGCCAAAAGCAACCGTTCGGGTGCTCGCGGCAGCGGTGTTCCGCTTTAGTGCACTTCGTCGACGGCATCCGGGGGTGCGGCCGTCTACTGAAGTTTGCGAGGAGCATTCGATCAGGATGTCGGGAATCTTGTTGAATTACCCTACTTGATATTGAAAAGTGTTTTCTATATTGAGACTAAAATGCGGGGTTTATAATTGTTAGGCATGAGATGTCTAAGGAATTGATTTGGTTAGGCATGCGATGTCTAAGAAGGTTGCGGATTCCAACTGTTGTAGTTTTACACTTTCTTTTCTGTGACCGTAAGTGTAGTATGTGGTGTATCGCCGGCTTCGTTGCTATACATCAACGACAATCGGGATACGCATACTTGCTTAAGTTGATGATATGAGATATTATGTATTACTGTGATATGTTATATTAGATTGTCGTGTTCTGAATAGCCGGAGGTTTTATATGAGATGAGGGTTTTTATTTTCATTCATGTAAAATTCATTTGTATGTAATATTCTTTAATTGGGCACTTCCGGGCTGAGGATGATGTCACCGTTGTATATTATTTACTTTTTCGCATTAGGTAGACCCAAGACGGGGAGCACAAGTAACCGGGTTCTACGGTCCAGTGGGAGACCATCTCGAGGAGTCGAGACCGGGTCTCCTAACCATAGAATTGGCAGAGTTGCTTGCCGCTCTCGTAGGGGTCTAGGGATGTGGGTTTGGCTATTCATCGCGACCGTAGAATTCGTGTTTTATACAGGCTCGTACTAAAACACGGACGTCCTAGTATATCCAATATTTCATATATGTTCTTCTGCTGCAATGTTCTGTGATGCGATCATATTACTGCCTGAGACGAATGTTTATATTATATATATGAGATATATGTTATATTGCAGATTTCGATTCAAATGTAATGCTTGTGAAGCATAATAAAATGGGACTTCATTAATGAGATTAATGAAACTAAAAGAAACCTAAAGATGTTGTAGAAACTTGTTTAAAAACTGGTAGCTCTAGTTGTTGCTTTGCATAGCGGTGTTTCTTGAAGAACATCCAGCACCTTATTCGATAAGAAAAGAGCCGAGATCTCTTCACCGGGAGTGACCTCTTTAGCAATAACTGGCAGATGCTACAAACTCGGCTTGTTTTTTTATTGTTTTTATAGTTCGTGCATTGAATCGTGATATTTCTGAAATATCCTGCACCTTATTCGATGAGGAAAAAGCCGAAGATCCCTTCACCGGGAGTGACCTCTTTAGCAAAACTAGTAAAGGCCTCAAAAAAACTCCATTCAAAATCACTCGATTCTACAACGAAATCGGGTACAAGACATGATATGACTAAAATGATAAACAATATAATAAAGCATCCCAAACGGGAGCAAACATGCCAAACGGCAAAAACAATCACCACAAGAGTAATATGCGACGCCGTAGCGAAGAAATGAGCAATAAGTGAAAAACATCACGAATGATAAAAACCGCATAAGTAAAGTCGGCTCACACGAGCTCGATACCAGAGTACAAATAATATACATCATCGTCCTCACACTAGTCTCTAAGTCAATACATGAAAAGTAGATGGAGAGTACTAGATACAAAAGTGTGTACAAATGGAAAATAACCGGATACCACCACCCACCTAGCAGCAAAACAGCTCACGCACCAACTGAAGTTGTATCCGTTGCCAAAAAGATACAAGAAAGCAGCCTGCCGCGACTACTCTGAGGGGCAATCTGCAAACACTGTGGCACAACGGGGGTGAGTTGCGAGCTCGTGAATAGGAGATAACATATAAAGGTAATCACGAGTATGCACGTACTGCGCTACTCTAACATATGCCAGCAGATAATATCTATATGCGATGAGCAGGATGTGCAATAATCATGCATAAGTACTCTATCAGGTAATATGACTACAGGATGAGATGCATAATAATGAATGCTGAGCATGGGATAAAATAACATCTACACGGAATGTCAACGTTGAAAAATAATCGGTGTCCATCAATGCACCCAAATCCCAATAAAACTCAAGCACCGTCACCCTCATCGGCCCTCAAATCCTGTAAATCTCTGAGATTCGTGAATGCCCAACATCGGCACTCAAAATATCATGAAATAATCGTGTCTAGCATCGACACGCAAATCCACATATATCGGGCTCCATCTGCGGAATCAGTCCTCCGCCCCAGCAGTACGGATCATCCCGTATCCATCTATCGACTCTGGTCAGTATCCTCCGGATAACCGCCAGGTCCAACCAATCACCGGTAGGTAGTAGTCCCTCTGCCAGGCTCACCGTCTGTATACACAGCATCCCTTTCTTGCCCCGGGGTACCATACCGGGTCCACCATGTACTCACAATCGGTGCCTACCGCTCCTTGAATCGGGTATACTCAGACAAGCTCTCTGGAACCGAGAAAAATCATTGTGGACACATTGAAATATCATATCAAGAGAAACCGTGTTTTTAAAATAGTGCATATTTTCTTAAATCACCCCACGGTCCTCAAATCCAGAAATTACATGAAATCCAAAGCCAATGCGTAAATCAATGCGATGTAATATATGCATCATAAGTCGTACTATGAGAAAAAGGGAGAAACCGCTCTTTAAGTAGATTCAGTTTTTAAAAGGAATCATGCGGTCTCCAGTTTTTACCAAAAATCAACTTATCTAGGTAGGTACAGTTTGAATATGCAAAAGTACGGATATGCAAATGAGTAAGTGCATAAGTAACATAATCATGTCGAATCATATAGGAGGTGAGCTACAATATATTATACATGGAGATTCTATAGTGTGAGTGTCATGGCAATTACTAATGGTGTGTGTGTAACATGCAAATTAGTGCTCGTGCAATATGAACCGTTAGTAACAGTGCGGTGTGTTATTAATTCTAAGCTCATATAGATATAGCAAAGAATGCGGTATGCAACAAATAGTATCCATGGACAGTCAATGTATACAAATACAATATGCTGCTACAATGTCCTATCACCCCTGACGCACAACGCCATACGGGCGATTTCCCCGTAGATGTTAAATCTACTCACAGTAGTCTCGTGCGTCCGTCGTACTCGTCTGCAACCTAGAATTTCAAAAAATAATACACATAAGCTCAAATCTACAAAAACGCGACATTAAAGCCAAATTAGAAACCCGCGTCACGAACCAAACGCGTGTGTGCTCGATACGCTAAAACGTGTGATTACGCGTCTGAAGCTACCCCGACACGTCGCGATACGCAGAAAACCCCAAACCCACACACGTGTAATACGTCTCGCGAAAGTTAAAATTGTAGGAAATAGGGTATTTGGTTCTAGATTTTCCTACAGAAAGAATTTTACAAAGTTGCATATACCATAAGTCTTAAAATTGTAGCAGACACCTACACAACAAACCCCAAAACCCAGGTTACCCATCTGGCCGCAATTTGTGGTCAGAATGAAAATTCCGGCGGCCAACCTAGGGAGTTGTGCTCCCGTGCTTCGTGTGTGTTCTCAAAATCTAGTGTACATGATTCAGTAAATACAATTTTTGCCTGAAGCAATCGGGTCACAAGCAGATCACAATAGAGCACAAAACCTAGTTAAAAAGCTAATTTAACACTAAATCAATACATTAGGGTATTTTAGTGCAACCTGAAACAAACTCTAGGTTAAAACAACACTATAAGCACTTAATTAAGCTAAACAAGCCATAAAAATGTTAACTTATCACAAGCTTCACTAATTTCCCTTCAATATCACAAAAATGCACAAAAAATACGATTTTTAGCTAAAATACTACAAGTTATGAACTAAGGTGCTAAGGGTGAGTTCAATACCTCCAAAAGATCCTAGGGAAACCTCACTTCTAGCCCCTTGCCCACAAAGCCACTGACTTGCCACTAAAATCCCCAAAAGAGCGATTTTTTTCCAAAGTTTTTGTGAAGGGAAGTGGGATTTTTGTGTAGGGTTGTATATGTATCAAAGAGAAGCAAAAGAAGAAGAGAACGAGTATGATGTTGCTGCTACTTCTGCTGGAAGAGTAGAAATGAGAGGGAGAGAGTGAAATGAGAGAGGGAAAATAGTCAAAAGTCAAGCCCCTATCTCACCTAATCCAACCCATACCCCCCCCATTCATCATTTTTTTTTTAAAAGAAAGGGTTTGACTTGGTTTAATTTGGAGATATAGAGGCATGCAAGAAGAAATAAAATGGGTACACTTAACCTATGATACAAAATGATAAGTGTGCATGTTGTTACACTAAACCTTGCTTAAGAAAGTAATTAAGGAAAAAATTTAATTAAGGTGAACACAAGCTAAATTATAATTAATAAACCCCATTTATATATAAAAACACTTCTCATCACAATTAGAATTAGTTTTCATTCATGTTAAAAATGAAATTAAGATTTTCGTTTTTTTTAAAACACGCATCATTACTAACTAACGCGAAATTAACCTAAACGAATTTCGAAGCGTTACAGGCTTTCTCCGCGAACTTGAGATTAAGAGAGACATAGAAAGATACATCAGGGTGGATCCACTCACTGAGGCTATTTCTCGAACACAAGAGTTTTTACAAACGTGCTTTGTGAAACTGTTTAGTTGAGGAGTTGGGTGTTCGGTATCACACGGGCTGTGAGTATGCGACATCGCAATAATTAGCCTTAAGTGCAAGTGGTAGATTGTTGGTTATAGTGCCCTCAAATTCAATTATTGGATCGCAGGTACATGATTGCAATGATTGAGGGAGGACCTATACCGGTAGGACAGTCTTACTCGAGATGATAGTATGCTATCTGGTTTGCCTTTATCATCGTATACAGCTTTAGGTGACTGTTCACTATTACACGTTGTTGAGCCCTTAGGATCCTGCTTGACTACCAACAGTATGATGGCGATCATATACGTGAAAGTTGGGTAGTCCATAAGCACATCCTTAAAAGTGGTCCCAAGTCGTGGGAGTTTCGAAACAGGGCATCGATACTCCAGAGTAGACTAGTGTATACAGTCGAGACCCCGACGAGGGGCGGTGGCCGGTCTCACATGCCACTGGTGTCAGTTGGATCACCTAAGATGTATACAGGTGCTCATTGGGTTATACGTACACCGGACATGACTCGCCGGGAACCTTCTAGTTGGTATTATACATAGCGTCAGATAGCAGTTCCCTGGTGACATATGTACATGTTAGTTCATTGACCTGAGGTCGTCATTTGTCTCGTGTGAGTTCCCACTGTACTTTGATTACTACCCTACCACGGCTCAAAGAAGTCGTGCAAACAGGTTTTAGTTGGGTACAGTCCCGAGCCACATGGAAGCAAGTGTGCAGATCGGCAGGGGATTCGTCTCCCCCGGTATTGGGGGTGAGATCGCGTTGTGTCTAGGAGAGCCATTACACAAAATCCTTGGTCAAGGCAGGTGAGAAATACTGGTAAGTATTCCAGTAGTTTCTCAGGGTGTTCAGGGCTACTCTCCGACAAGACTTATACCGCTATTGGGGGTCTGACGTTACCAGCCCCCTAGGCCCGATATGCGATGCTCATAGCAGAATGGACCGGACTGTACATATATTGTCACTGATAGGCTCAGTAGGGTTCCAGGATGAGTTCACTCATCGGCTTCCCATTCAGTCAGTACATGGGCAGCCGTTACGTACAGCTAGTGCCGCAGACGTTCTTGTGGTTAAACCCACTGCCAGGGTATTGACGAGTCTTTAGAGTCCCCCACAGATAGTTTCCTAAGTTTGGGAGAAACGTTGTAGAGGCCGTATGGTTTTATGGCAGGGTTTGAAAATGCACGTGCACTTGTGCACGTATCATATTTCGGACACATAATACTGTTGGGTTTTGGTTTAAGCCGGGTCCAAGTATTATTTTGAGTCGGAATATTTTAGTCTCTCGTATTCGTATTTGGTTGAAATACGGATACATGTATGTATATACAGTTGAGGGGTATTCTCGTAATCCGTTACGAGAATATTTTAGAAGATGCATTTCTTTTTGGATTAATCATTTTGGTTTAAATGATTATGGATTTTGGAAAGTGTGACTCATTCTTTGTGATTCATTAATTCTAGAATGTTCACTAATGACTCATGTAATGAGTCATCTAGTGAGTCATTAAAGTATTAATGAGGTTTGTTTTGGATGTGATATTTTACGGTTGAGTTGGAGATATTTTGGTAGGATATTTTCCTTGATATTTCCTCACAAAACCTTATATATATCATCACCACTATTTTGGGCAGCCAAGGCAATTTTTGGAGCTTGGTTTTCTTTTGCTCACTAGAGTTTCTTAAGTTCACCATTTCTAACTCTTTGAATCTTCTTCTACCTCCACCCTATCCCTCTCATGTGATGAGAACCCTAGGGTGTTTGAGACAAAGTATTCTACTCATTCTCTACTTCATCTTGGTCATCTCTTTTAGCAGACTTGATGACCGAGTTGCCTCGGTATAGAGGCGGGAGCCCGTTTAAAGATCCGTTGACGTGGTGCCACCTCGATGAGGACACGAGAGATCGAAGTTGCCGCAAGGATCGTGGGATGAAGGCTAAAGACCGAAGGACTCGGATCGATCGGTATAGCCTTTCTACCTCTTCACAGTTTGTTAGTTTAGCGTTAATGGCAAGATCCGGGTTATAGTCTGCGATAGCGCCAGTTATAAAAGTTTTTGTTCCACGTTTGGCTTCTGAATGACGGCCGGGGCACTACCGTAGACTTACACCTAGTCGAGGGTATATCAAGACAGGGCATCGGTATTACCAAGTTAAACTAGTGTGTACGTTTCCTGACCCTGGGGGGCGATGGTTGATTCCACAACCATTGGTGTTTGACATCAAAGATTGTACACAGGTGCTCATTGGAGAATGGGTACACCGAATAGCACTCGCCGAGAACTCCCAGATGGTATATATACCAATTGTTAGATAGCAGTTCTCTGGCGACACTTGTACAGGTTAGTCTGTAGACCCGAGATCGTCATAGTGTCTTGTGTGATTCCCACCGTGCTTTGATTTTCTCCCTACCGCGGCTCTGCCGAGTCATGCAAACAGATGGATTTTGGGTACAGTCCCGAATCGCATGGAGACAGTGAGCGATAGGAGGGGTTTCGTCTCTCCCGGTATAGGGAGTTGGTGTAACGCTATGCTTGATCGGCCATAACATCAAATCCCCGGCCAGGGTTCTCGAGATTTACTGATAAGTGTTATCAGTAGTTTCTCGAACCGTTATCGGCCGTAAATCAGCATGACTTATAAAGTTACCGAGGTCTGACATTTACCATCCCTAGACTTCATATGCGATGTATCAGACGAAGAGACCGGACTGTACGGTAAGTGTTGCTAGCAGGCTCATCGGGGTTGTGATGAGTTCGCTCGTCGGCCACTTTTTCGTCATGTACCTGGGTAGCTGTTACGCACTGTAAGTCCATGTCGCGCACCCCGTGGGATCGCACGGAGGCGGAATAGGTGAAAAACAATTTTCAAAAGATCGCGGCACGGACTTGGACTCCAGGATCGGTGCTAAACCCTAACTAGCAAACTAAAAGTGAGGTTAACTTAAAGTACAGAAGTTTATACCTCACGATTCCGGTCCTTCGGGTCTTCATTCCTCGCTGTCCTTCTTCTGGTTGTTGACTCCGTGGATTGTTTGGATCATGCTCCCTCATCGGACTCCTCAAATCCATGATGATCCACCCGAGGAGATGTGCATCGAACTCCTACCTCAACGGAGGCAACTAGGGCATCAAGGTCGCTACCCATGATGTCGTAGAGGATGTAGAGATGCGTAGATGGATTATAATATCTATGATTGCCCTAGATCACTCAACACATGAATTCACTAGAGCTTTGAGGAAGAAGGTGACCTTGGAGCTGAAGGGTTGCGGCAGCGCCCCGGCCATCGAAATGCGGCCAAAATGCGGAACAAAAATTTCTAAACTGGCGCTACCGCTACCCGAATCCCGGATCGACCTTAAACCCTAAGCTAGCAATATAAACTAAGAGTTAGAATCGTTATACAGAGTTGATCCGAGTCCTTCGGTCTTCATTCCAAGCTCCTAGCTGTTCTTTGACGAAATTTGGTTGCATGTCTTCCTTCATCTCCGATGATCCACCCGAAGGAAACGGCGTAAGCTCCAACCTCGACAAATGAGGTAACCTACACTCTAAAGATGCTAGCGATAGAGAGTGGGGGTGCATGAAAGTGCCACTACAATTTTCTCTTTACCCATGAGCTCAAGAGAGCATCGATAGAAGATGAATGGAGGTGATGAAGCTTTTGCATGAACAAAAATGGTTAAGTGTTTGTGAACTTGAGAGAGTGAGAGAGTGGGCTAGTGTGTAATGTAATCTTTCAAAATGAAATGAACCCCCACCTCTAAATTATTGGCCGGCCCCCTCTCTCTCTCCCATAAAAAAACTCGTTTTCTTTGTTACAATAAAATAATTCAAACCATACTTTGAACCATGCCTTGTTCCATGTTCATGCCACCTTACACCCTCCACCTCATTTATAAAACAAATGAATTTCCATAAATGGAAAATCATATAAATGAGATGGCATCTTTTAGAAGCTATTCCGTATAAAATACGGAATACTTCCCGCTACATGTATGGAAATTCATATACGCGTATTCGTACAAAAATACGAATAGCCAAGAGAGAAAATGAATAGTGAACAATAATACTAGAATACATATATATATAAATACATATGTAAATTATTAAATCAAAAACATGATTTAATAATCTGGCTTAATCATAAGCCGCCAGTATTATCAACCGTCCGATTAAAGTCTGCGCAGCAAGTGCACATATTTAATCAGACACCTGTATGTACCAACATATCTCATATACACCATATCGCCTGAACTGTGAAAACCCTCTGTGCGGGACTCTAAAGACTCGTTAATACGCTGGCAGTGGGTTTAACCACAAGCACGTCAGCGGCACTAGCTGTACGTAACGGCTACCAAGGTATTGAGCGAAAGGGAGGCCGACGAGCAAACTCATCTTGAACCCCTACTGAGCCTGACAGTAACAATATCCGTACAATCCGATCTGTTCGTGTAAGAGTATCGCATATCGAGTCTAGGGGGTGGATAAAGTCAGACCCCCAACAGCACGTTATTTAGTGTCGGTATGAAACCCATCACCACCTGAGAAACTATCGATCCTGGATCGATAATTCTCGTCCACCGTGGCCACGGATTTATGGTGATGGCCATCCGTACACATCGCGACATCAACCCCCAATACCGGATGAGACGAATCCCCGACGATCCGATCACTGCCTCCATGTGGCTCGGGACTGTACCCAACTAAAACCTGTTTGCACGCCTCCTTTGAGCCGTGGTAGGGTAGTAATCAAAGAACAGTGGGAACTCACACGAGAAAAATGACGATCTCAGGTCGACAGACTAACCTGTACACATGTCACCAGGGAACTGCTATCTGACAATAGGTATAATACCAACTAGCAGGTTCCCGGCGAGTCCATCTAGTGTACTCATAACCCAATGAGCACCTGTATACTATCTTAGGTGAACAAACTAACACCAATGGCTTGTGAGATCTGACCACCGCCTCTCGTCGGGGTCTCGATCAGTATACACTAGTCTACACTGGAGTATCGATGCCCGGTCTCGATACTCCTACGACTAGGGACATTTAAGGATGTGCTTAAAGACCCCAGCTCCCATATATATGATCGCCATCATAATGCTGGCAGTCAAGCAAGAATCCTAAGGGCTCTATCAACATATACATGATGATAAAGATAAACTAGATAGCATACTATCATCTTGAGTAAGACCGTTTTATCGGTTCAGGTCCTTTCTCTATCATCATAATCATAAGTCCGTGACTATGATAATTGCCATGAGAGCACTATAGCCAACAATCTCCCACTTGCACTTAAGGCCAATTATTGCGATGTCGCATACTCACAGCCCGTGTGATACCGAACACCCAATTTCTCTACTAATCAGTTTCGCAAAGCCCGTTTGCGAAAATGATTGCGTTCGAGAAATAGCCTCAGTGAGTGGATCTGCTCCAATGTTTCTTTCTGTATCTCTCTATATCTCAATTTCTTGGAGAAAGTTATCTCCCGAAATGAGCAATACCTGTCTTAGAATTTGTCTGGATATCTGATGGGACCCAGTTCATAAATGAACTCCAACTCCAGCAAACTACTCAGACTGTATCGTCCACTGTCACTAGTAAAATAGGGGGTTGCCCCTACGGATATTGGAATCCGTAGGGGAAGATTTAACTTGGCCCTACGGATTAATCCGTAGGGCTAAAAGGTTGCCCCTACGAGCCCAGACGTCCAAGAATAAAAATATTAATTCTTAATTTGGTGTTTGCCCCTACGGAGCGCAAACAGAGGACTTACGGGTAAATCCGTAGTGGCAACTAAATATCGATTTAATAAAGGCACAGATCGATCGCCTACGCTCACTTTCTTTCTCTCTCTCGATCGCGCGCGAAAAAAATCACCAAATCGCCAGCCGTTCTACTCGTCGCCACCGTCGTTCTCCTCGTCGCCACCGCCGTTCTCGTCGTCACCGCCGTTCAGGTCGTCGCCACCGCCGTTCAGGTGAGTAAATCTTGAGGTAAATTAAAGAATTTTTTGATTATTTTGGGCTTAGGGTTCATGGCTGGGTCTGGGGTTGCGCGCGCGAGTTGGGGTTCGGCAGGGGTCGCGGTCGGGGTCGCGGTCGGGGTTGGGGTTAGGGTTAGGGTTGGTGTTCGGCTGCTGCTGGGGCTGGGGCTGGGGTTAGGGTTTGCCTTAGGGTTGGTGTTGGGGTTTAGCTGGCCGCGCTGGGGTTAAGGTTAGGTTGGGGCTGGGGCTGGGGCTGGGGTTAGGTTGGGTTAGGGTTAGGTGGATTGATGACAACAAAATACCATAATTTATAACTATATTACTCATCTAATGTGTATGGCATGTGAAAGCTAGATGAAGGTCGAGGCAAGCACAACAAATTTGTTGGATGGGACAATGTCAATTGGAGCTCATTGCTATTTGGAAAAATAATAATTCAAAGACATAGTGGAGTTTCCGATTGGTGGCATGGACTAGTTTGATGTATGTAGTTGGTTTGATTTATGAAAAAATGGGGAGACAACATGCATGTATGCATATAGGTAACATCTGCCAATATGCCATATCCAGACCGCAATCTAGTTTTGCCTATTGGCTAATATGAAAATATCGGCCCGCGTATATGACATAATCAAAGATGTTAAATCTTGATACGGTTTGTGTTTCGTTTTTTTATTTATCAGTTCTATCAATGTTGCGTATAACGCTTTATGATATCAGTATCCTACATTTGTAGTTTTAATTGTTTATTGTTATAGATGAATACCATTGCAATAATAGTTTTTGGTTGATGAATGCTATTGCAATGTAGGATGATCAGTTCTATCAATCTTGATTTCAATGGTTTAAAATCATGTTACACATACAACACGAATGCACAACAAACGCATAATTAGAGAGCGACTCTAGATATTCAGGTTAAAACCAATATATGATACTCGATGATAATATGAAACCTTCATATTCCCATCGATACTCATATATGAAACTAAAAGCGCCACTTCGTCCCCGTCTATCGGTTAACATACGTGCGATGCTTGTCGTGACCTAGAACTATACGAAGTTTGTTAAATATCGGACAGTATAGCTCGATACTAACAACCGTCGTATAGTCTACACGACGAGAAAATTCAATTGTATGGTAACCCATAGATTTGTCCCGTGTGGACAAGTTAAGAATGTATAAAGGAAACGCCTTCATTAACTTGTGTTTTCATCCGTTTCGAGATATTTCGTCGGTACCTTTCCGCTGGTTCTCCGTGAACAAAGATAGATTAGATGTTCATTTCAACGTTGTTTCACAGCTTTGAAATGATTATCTATTCTATTACAGTGTACTCGGAGAACAGCGGGGAGGTGCTGCCGAAATTTACTCGAAACGGTTGAAAGCACAAGTGATGGGAGTTCGCTCTATACATTCTTAATGGGATAGAAGCCTACCCCCGACAGCCGGAACACACACATACAACAAGAATACACAACAAACGCATAATTAGAGAGCGATTCGAGATGTTCAGGTTAAAACCAATATATGATACTCGATGATAATATGAAACCTTCATATTCCCATCGATACTCATATATGAAACTAAAAGCGCCACTTAGTCCCCGTCTATCGGTTAACATACGTGCGATGCTCGTCGTGACCTAGAACTATACGAAGGTTGTTAAATATCGGACAGTATAGCTCGATACTAACAACCGTCATATAGTCTACGCGACGAGAAAATTCAATCGTATGGTAACCCATAGATTTGTCCCGTGTGGACAAGTTAAGAATGTATAAAGCAAACGCCTTCATTCACTTGTGTTTTCATCCGTTTCGAGATATTTCGTTGGTACCTTTCCGCTGGCTCTCCGTGTACAAAGATAGATTAGATGTTCATTTCAATGTTGTTTCACAGCTTTGAAATGATTATCTATTCTATTACAGTGTACTCGGAGAACAGCGGGGAGGTGCTGCCGAAATTTACTCGAAACGGTTGAAAGCACAAGTGATGGGCGTTCGCTCTATACATTCTTAATGGGATAGAAGCCTACCCCCGACAGTCGGAACACACACATACAACAAGAATGCACAACAAACGCATAATTAGATAGCGATTCGAGATGTTCGGGTTAAAACCAATATATGATACTCGATGATAATATGAAACCTTCATATTCCCATCGATACTCATATATGAAACTAAATGCACCACTTAATCCCCGTCTATCGGTTAACATACGTGCGATGCTCGTCATGACCTAGAACTATACGAAGGTTGTTAAATATCGGACAATATAGCTCGATACTAACAACCGTCGTATAGTCTACGCGACGAGAAAATTCAATCGTATGGTAACCCATAGATTTGTCCCGTGTGGACAAGTTAAGAATGTATAAAGCAAACGCCTTCATTCACTTGTGTTTTCATCCATTTCAAGATATTTCGTCGGTACCTTTCCGCTGGTTCTCCGTGTACAAAGATAGATTAGATGTTCATTTCAACGTTGTTTCACAGCTTTGAAAGGATTATCTATTCAATTACAGTGTACTCGGAGAACAGCGAGGAGGTGCTGCCGAAATTTACTCGAAACGGTTGAAAGCACAAGTGATGGGCGTTCGCTCTATACATTCTTAATGGGATAGAAGCCTACCCCCGACAGCCGGAACACACACATACAAACGCATAATTATAGAGCGATTCGAGATGTTCGGGTTAAAACCAATATATGATAATATGAAACCTTCATATTCCCATCGATACTCACATATGAAACTAAAAGCGCCACTTAGTCCCCGTCTATCGGTTAACATACGTGTGATAATTTATTCTTTTCAACGACAAATGCACACACAAAGCATATACACGGATTTTCTCCTTTGTCAGTAACTATCCCGTTCTTATATTTCTCAATATAGTCAGCATAACCTACAATTTATATGTTATTCAGTTTAACATGGCCCATGAGTACGTCAGAGTTATGGACTGGATGTATGTGGATTGGAAACAACGTATGCAACCTAAGTTTGTCGCAGGAGTTGCTGCTTTCCTTGAATTTGCACGCGCACATAATAAGATCATAATAGAGAAGATTCTCTGTCCGTGCGATAGATGTGGCAATAAGTACTGGCAGAAGGTAGAATTGGCAGAGCTTCATATTGTAAAACATGGGTTTACTAGACTTTATTCAACTTGGAAATATCACGGGGAAGGAGAAGAATGCAGTACTGCGGTAGAAGAAGAAGGAGAACACGATAATGCGGCAAGAGAAGAAGAAGAATTCGGTAATACGGCAGGAGACGGAAATTTATTTCCATCAGAAGAAATGGAGGATATGGTAGAGGCTGCCCTAGGTGAATCTATTCGTACCGAAGATGACATTCTTTCCGGTCAAGGACTGCGTGCGGATAAATATGAAAATTTCATGAATGATGCTAGGAAACCAATTTATGAGAATGCGACGTATTCCACCATCTCATGGTTCATCCAACTTTTCCAGATTAAGTGCCTAAATGTATAGAGCAACAAGTCATTCACAATGCTTGTTTCGTTCTTGAAAGATTCTATGCCTCCGAGAAATAATGTGCCCGAAAGCTGGTACGAAGCCCAGAAGATGATGTCTGATTTGGGTCTAAAGTGCGAGAATATTCAAGCATGTCCTAAAAATTGCGTGTTGTACCGGAAAGAGAATTCAGATTTGAAAGAGTGTCCAACATGCGGAGAGGCCAGGTATAAGCCGAAAGATTCTGATAAGAAGCCTGATATACCTGGGAAGATAACACGATACTTTCCCATAACACAGAGGCTACAGAGGCTATTCAGGTGCAAGAAAACAGCCGAGGCAATGATTTGGCATCACCGTGCTCCTCTATGCGAAAATGGAAAAATGAGCCATCCAAGAGATTCACTGGCATGGAAGGATTTCGATAGGAGGCACACAATATTCAGTAGCGATCCTCGCAATGTCCGGCTCGGACTGGCTACCGATGGCTTCTGCCCATTCAACTATATGGCTGGAAGTCACAGTACATGGCCCGTTGTAATGATAATTTATAATCTGTCGCCTTGGTTGGCTATGGACCAATCATACTTTATGATGCCTCTTCTTATCGACGGACCAAACTCACCGGGGAACAATATCGACGTCTATCTCGGACCTCTGATCGAGGAGCTGAAAACTTTGTTCATTGATTGTGTAGAGACATATGATTCAAACACAAATACAACCTTCATACTGCGTGCGGCTTTAATGTGGACAATTAATGACTTTCCTGCGTATGGAATGCTATCAGGTTGGTCCGTACATGGTCACAAAGCATGTCCTCATTGCCATGAACACACAACATCAAAAATTTTGAATTTTAGCAGGAAGGTTTGTTATTGCGGCCATCGACGTTTTTTGCCTCCAGACCACCCCTATAGGTTAGACACGGTTCACTTTGATGGTCATCAGGAGCTTCTTGGACCTCCATCCCCATTGTCCGGAGAGGACGTGACTGCTAAATGGGATGGTTACAATAACGTGACCTTCGGGATGGATCCGACGAAACAGGTCAAACCACAATATTGGAACAAGTTAAGCATTTTCTTCGAGCTTCCGTACTGGTCTACAAATTCAGTGCGTCATTGTCTGGACGTCATGCATATAGAGAAGGGAGTATCAGAGCACATACTTAACTTGCTTCTGTGTAAAGACGGGAAATCGAAAGACAACATGAATGCTCGGATGGATCTACAAGAGTGGGGAATAAGAAGTGAACTGCACCCTAAACCGGTAGCGGGTAAACCGGACAAGTTTGTACTTCCCAATGCCGCTTATCATATGTCACAACCGGAGAAGAAAAGATTCCTGCAGGTGTTGCATGATTTGAAAGTCCCCACATGTTTTTCAGGATCATTCAGTAAGAAAATAAAAATTGTGAAGGGCAAGATCGATGGGCTGAAAAGTCATGATCACCATGTTATCATGGAGCACCTTCTTCCATTAGCCCTCAGGACTTCTCTCCCCGACTCGGTTGGTCTAGTAATCAACGACCTATGTTCTTTTTTCAGGGAGTTGTGTGCTAAAACACTGGAGGTTGCGACGCTGGATAAACTAGAAAATTCTATTGCGTTGAAACTTTGCAAGTTTGAGCGTATTTTCCCACCGTCATTCTTCGATATCATAATACACTTGACGGTTCATCTTGCAACTGAGGCGAAGTTAGCCGGACCGGTACAATATCGATGGATGTATCCCGTCGAGAGGTACGTGTAATTTTTCGTTTCGCGCAATTTATAAATTTATTGTTGTCCTGTATGCCCGTATTTATTTATTCAACATATTCTCATTAGGTACCCTTACACTCTTAAGATGTATATACGCAATAAAAATCGACCAGAGGGTTCTATCATGCAAGGTTATCTTCTTGATGAAGCAACCACATTTTGTTCCCGCTATCTGGACGAGAACATTGAGACAAGGCTTAACCGACCACGAAGAATTCAAGACGGGCCATATGGTAAAGCCGAGTATAAGAGGGTAGACACTATGTTTATCAACAAGATATACCGGTTTATCATGCTTAATTGCGCATGTCTTGAACAAATTAGAGAGTAAGTTCTTTTGGATTAATTGTTATATCTGTGTTTGTGTGTGTATGAAATGACATAATATTAATGTCACAATTATTTGTCGAAAACAAAACTCATTTTAACGAGGTACGTGAGGGGCATCCTGATTGGAATGAAGAACGTTTGGAAAAATACCATCAGGATAATTTTTGTGATTGGGTCACAGAGCATGTAAGTTATTCGAATTACATTTTATTGCTATCAGTTTTAATCTAAACTTGTATCGTTATGTATTTGTCGTAAAATTTGTTTTGTTAGATCCACGATCCGAACTTGTCTGCATCATTTGAGAGTGATTCAAGATGTTTAGCTCAATTTCCTAGTATGGAGGTTGCATATTATAAAGGATTTGGTGTCCTTGGATACAAATTCGAAGTTAAGGACATAGAAACATCTAGAACCACTCAGAATAGTGGGATTGCGACGGTAGGATCGGACGGTGTGATTTACTAAGGGTACTTAAATTGTATACTCGGCATCCACTATCCCGGACGATCAGAACCCTTTTATATATTCCAGTGTACTTGGTACGATCCGCGAACCGATACGGACAGGTGGAGAAGCAGTCTTAGGACTTAGAAAGATGAATATGGATTGACCAGTGTGAACACACTTCGATTTTACGGTCAGGACGATCCGTTTATATTTCCGAACCAAGCGTTCCATGTATACTATTCACAGTGTTTGAAGCATCCGGGGTGGAGTGTTGTATGCCGATAGAAACCCAGAGATGTCTACGATGTCCCAGAATACGAGGACAGCGATGAGGACGAAGAAGAGAGAAGGCTTAAAGTGCTCAGACCGTCTGTTTCGAAGGACGGGTTGTCTTCGACCGATCATGATGTTACGTGGGTTAGAAATGACATCGACTATGAAATCCAAGTAGATATGTATGATGCGCCCATGAAACGAAAAAGGTTATCAATAATGTTATATTATTACTTCACATTTTACGCTCTATACATATATAGTCAATACTTTTAATGATTGTCTAATGCTTCCATGAACCGTTTATCTAGATTTGATGACGATGTCGGGAGCAGCGAGGGGCGGCAGGAGCTCCAGCCGCGGCAGAGGCAGAGGCAGAGGCAGAGGCAGAGCGGTTCTGCCGCCCGGAGAGCTCCGTAGGGAGCTTCAGAGGGCCGGTCTTGCACCTAGATCGGAGACCCCTTCGGATGCCTCCTTCCTTGTGGATTTTGCCACACCTCCAGGTATACTGCACGCATATCCATTTTGAATGTAATATTACAGATATCCATGCCTGTTTATGTCAAAATTACTTATACTTTCAATGTTTGATTGTCTAGTTGTTGGTGATGCGTCCACATCTGGGACAGAGGCCACCCCCGCTCCTCTAGGTATGTTTATATATCATATAGTGTATGTATATTGATTTAGAATGCTATATCATAAATACGCACATTCCTTTTGCTCTTACTTAGCAATTTTTATTATTGTCTAGCTGTAGGTGGTGACACCACCGGACCTGCGGGTATGTTTATATATCCTATAGTGCATGCATATTGATTTAGAACGTTATATTATTGATCTACACATTCTTTTTGCAATTACTTATATAATCTATTTTTAATTGTCTAATTATAGGTGGAGCGTCCACATCTTCCGCAGGGGCCATTCCTGCCGCTTCCATACCCTCCGCATCGTCTGCAGGTTAGTATGAATAAATTTAAAATATTTACTCATTTTACATATGCTCTATAGAATAAATATGAACTTCATGGAAATTTAGCGTCGATGTTTATTTTCTAGTTGGAGGGGATGCGTCCGCATCCAGGACCCTGGTTGTTCCTCACCGGAGGAACTATCGTCCCGCTCGTGCTGCTGCCCGGGCCCAGGCTCGTGCGATAGTCAACGGAGGTATATATCACACTTGAATTTTTGTTTAACCTTGATTTCTTAATACAACTTTGTCTTATTATTGATTGTCTTGATATTTCGTGCAGACGCAGGGCCTCCCCATCCCCAGAGGGCGACTCGAGGCCCGAATCAGTCCCATTGGCTGAGGCCTGACAGAGCTAGGGGGAGGCAGCATTCCCCCTTTTTTTTACCCTTGACTATCGCTATACCGGTCTTCATGCAGAGAGGTTCGGCCAGTATTTGGGGGACGAGAGCCGGCTCGTGAAGAACTATCCACTTCACGTTGAGTGGGGCGAGCAGCACCAGCGCTCATTCGCCCTCTTCTTTGATCAGGCTCGGGTATGTATTAATATATATTTTCATTTGATCTGTCCAATATATTTATTATTAACACTTGCAATCTAATAACAATGTTTTTTTGTATTTTCAGTTGGATTACGATTTTCAGCCTGTAGCCGACCCTGATCACCCGGGGAGGGTGCTCGACCTTCATGCTCGGTACAATGGCCTGATGAAGAACATGCAGGCCAAGGTCCGATACAACAGGAATGAGCTGAAGGCCGACTGCTACTCCCTGTGGATGGCGACCCCCGAGGCGGAGAGAGCGGCCCTCTCTGCATGTATGTATTTTAAATGTAATTCATTATTTATGATATAATTTATTTCTTTATGTTTCTTAATTAGAAAACTAAATGTTAATGCGTTGTGCAGAAACAGGCCGCTCAGAATACAGAGAACAGGAAGTCGGCGAAGAGGGGTCGCCCCACTTACACAGGTGGCTCGAGGAACATTACTCGAGCCATGGAGTTATCGGTAAATTACAATAGACCGACGTTTGTGATATTCTGCAATATTAAGAGTTATTTTCTAATATTTCTAATATTAAGAGTTACTTTCTAATATTGCAGACATCTCGGACCGTGGCGTCAGGTGGTACACCGAGCGTGTTGTCCGCATATCTTGCCGTCCACGGCACCTCGACAGATCCCGCCACGGGCGAGTTTCGATATCCCGACGTCGCTACCCAGGAGTACCGCGTAAGTGTTAATATTTTTTCTACCCAAATTTGAAATTTTAGTTTTGGAAGGTTCAAGTTTAAATCTTATACTTATACTTTACTGCTCAATGTGGGTGTAGGAGCGGGTGGTTGAGCAGGCCCAGGCCTCAGGGATCGATTTTACCGGACAGAGCGATCCGAGGTTGCTGACCCCAGTTCTTGACGCCGCACACGGAGGGCACCACGTAGGTTGGGAGAGAGGCCGGGGACTGGGCCCTAGCAGGGCCCATATGAGGTTGGACTCCACCCCGGCGGTTACTTCCTCCGTCTCCGGTGACCGACGTGTCCATCAGGAACTGGAGAGCTTGAGGGCCACCGTTCAGGACTTGAAGGAGATGCTGGTAGGTATACTACTTTATTGTAAAATATCATTTCATATTATATAGATATCAACATATCCATAATTAGTACGTAGCTTGAGCTTATTTGGTTTTAGACTTAAGTTTGATTAATCATACATACAGATGTAATTAAAATAAACAACAAACTAGATATCCAAACGGGGTTTCGAAATAACTTAATAATGATATGAATTCGAATAATATACAGTTCTTGCACGCTTATTACACACGTTAGGTCCAGACGCGACAGGGTACATCGGCCGAGCCTCCACATGCATCTCCTTCGGCTGCGGCTCCGCAAGCCACTACATCGGCTGCGCTTCCACAGACAGCTCTTGTAGCTCCACCGCCCACTCAGACTCCCGCAGCCGTGGCTCCGCAAGAGACTACCTCGACGGCGGCTGCGCAGACCACATCGCCAGCTCCACAGGCCGCTCAGACTCCCGCTCGCGCCGAATTGCAGAGTTTATTGACCGAGGAGCAGGTGCGCATTATTCTATCGTTATTCAGAGGTGGAGCTGGACCGAACTAGGGTAGCTTTTTGGTTCTTATTTTTTGAAACATGTATTTATTTATATCATACACATTGTACTACATTTTGAAACGATATCGATATTGGTTTATATTTATATCATATTCAGTTTTTGGATTTCTTTTGTATATTATATGCGTGAGATGTGATTATGAATACTGCGATATATGTTGTGTGATGATTATTTTTATATTTGATTGATGTATATATTATTGTGCACAGGGCGGGAAAAAACCAGACAGCACTTTTTTTTAAAAAAAATACAGACAATATGTACCTACGGATTAATCCGTAGGCACACATGTTGCCCCTACGGATATAGCCGTAGGGGCAAAATATCAGCAGTAACTGATATTTGCCCCTTGATCTCAGTACCAGGGGGTTGGAAATGCCCCTACGGACATATCCGTAGGGGCTACTGCCCCTCCCCTACGGAGATATCCGTAGGGGCAAGATAACAGGAATCCTGATATTTTGGCCCTACGGATAGGTACCTACGCAGTTATCCGTAGGGGATATAACTTGGACCTACGGACATATCCGTAGGTACACTTAATATATTAAAAAAAACCGTAAATAACATAAATTTTTTTACCCTACGGCTTAGTCCGTAGGGACACTAGGACCTACACAGAAATCCGTAGGGGCAAGTTCAGGGCCTCAACTTGCACCTGCGGCCTTTGCACCTACGGGGTATTTTTTCGCCCCTATGCGTATATCCGTAGGGGCAGTGGGTTGCCCCTACGGATAAATCCATAGGGGCAACCCTTATTTGTAGTAGTGTGTATATAATCAGTATCCTGCGCCTTGCCTTTCCTCAGTATCCGTTTGGACCACCTGTCCAACATACTGTCCCTCAAAAGTGGGAAAACTATAACTCTGACAGTCACTCTGTCATCTAGGCCACCTTAGAAGCCTGAAATGATAATCATCTCGCAAAGGAGGCTGCCATTACCATATCCATAAAACATCCATTTATGTTCATAAACTGCTTCCTAATGTTTCTTAAGGATTAGAATAATATATCTTCTTATTGCATCTAGTGCAAAAGCAATATTTGGTATGGTACTTGAAATTTCATGATTAACTCAATTGCCTAAGCAAATAATATGTTAATCATGTAGATCCCTCTTCCCTTTAGTCTATAAGACACCTTTAGAGAGATTGACTACATCACCTGCAGGTTCACCACCATGCTAGGAGTCGTCCATTCTAAAATATCTTTAGAATAATGTCAAAGTACCCAGATTGGGATACTTCCTAAATCTAGATCTAAAAACGTAGATCTAGTAACCAGGAAACTTGATATTATTTCTATATCCTATAAGGAGAAACAACTGTGTGACAACCAAAGTATAACCGATCGTAGTATAAGAATATCCCTTCCTATCAAGTGCATGTCATCCTAATACCTGGACATCACACTCTTCTACCTCCTTACCAGATCCATCTCTTATTCTGATGAAGTCAAAACCTATGACTGTCATATCAAAAATAGATGATCTATTTCCGCTATACTTGCCTTAGTCTATAAATAGACATAAGCTACTTGTCATCTATGCTTCCGCTGCTCCCACTGACTACAACTACCATCTGGCTGAGTCATATACACGTGGACTTCTAAAGCTAGTTTAGAATGACGCTATACTCATCCTCCTACCGGGTTTTATAGAACAGCAGCAATGACAACTCTGGGTAAACAAGAACCTCCATGTCACAGTTACTGAGACGACCGAAGTACCTCTTGGGTGCCTGAGGTTACCCACCAAATCTGTGGAGTGGCTAATGGAATGTTGAAACTAATTGAATCGTTAGGTTCTATTAAATCATCAGTGATCGTTTGTGGTTTTGGAATCACTTCCAGTTCTACCATACTCCCACTTTGTTTTTTTGAAAAATCCATTTTACTAAAACTGTGGCGAGTCAAGAACAATATAAATAGTGATCTTCCTGATGGTAGAAAGTTAACCCTCGTCAAAGCCCGGGATAACCCACAAACTGCCATTACTGTAACATGCCTTGAGTTTATCCGGATTCTGGTTTTAAGCATCAGCCGAACAACTCGCTATACCTTAACATCGTTAAGATATAAATTGATCTAATATAGAAACAAAAGCACTAATCTAATTTGAACCAGATTCAAAATCATGCAGCTGTCTCTAGTGCATATCAACCAAATGGAAAAGATAACAATCAGCATTACTCATCTAGGAGTGCATCCATATATAAGTAACCTGAAAAAGAAGCAAGTTCTCAAAACCATTAATATTAACTGAATACCAAACACAAGTATGTATATCTTCGACTTCCTCGAAGAATCCTGATACTTACAACAAATGGTTCTCTACTTTATTCTTATACCTATAACTTCTGAATATCTGGACCTTGGATTTCAACGAAATACATGTCCAGACTGGAGAAGTCATAAGTAAACAGAATATAGTATGAGTACCAACCCCTTTGTCCTAATGGACACTGGACAACATACAATACTTTGTACAAGTCCACTGAATTCAATAACTCAAACCCTATGTGTCGTAGGTTGAAAAACTGTACTATGGTTAAGAAGAATTACACCACTGTTGAATGCACCTTACCTAATCACCAACTAATGTAGGTAAATGTCATAGACACAATATCAAAAAGTTATATCTCACTTTATTAAATAAATGTACAGATATATCAGTTTGAAATTGGTGCATAACAATGGATATTCAAAACCAAATATTTGCCATCCGGCAAAATCTAGATGACTTCCTCAAATATCACCAATTACAACGAATTTATGAGTATCTAATCACCCAATTCCCAATATCTTACTCCCACTCACTATCCGTAATAACATGGAGAAGTGAGAAACTGATCTGGTAAGTACATACCATGGAGTTAGATTCCAATTGGGAAAACAGTTTTCAATTAACATCGCACAGTGGAACTAAAACATGAAAATGTTTCAAAAGGGGTTAACTGGTATTCCTAGTAACGCATTTTCCACTATCCTGATTCACGACAGTAACCATATACTTGCCTACCCTCTCCGCAATCCCTTTATTATGTCTTTACTTATTACCTTCTGTACACCTCTTTTACCCTAATTGGTTTTCTTCATTCCCTACCTTTCGGCACCAGCCTAAGGTTTGGAAGAAGACTATCCAATAAGCGTAATAGGTGTACTCTCCTAATCTTAGGAGCCCTCGCAACCTGATAGAAGGTAAAGAGAAAAGACATCTGAATAATCCTATCCAATTTCTCTTGAACCGGAAACCATCCCCGAATCTGGAACGAATTCCTTTGAGTTCTTATGTAACTATATGATGGCATATCCAATGCAAGTGGATATCCGTAGTGATACAGAGTGTTCTAGAGAAAAGCAAAGTGGATATAGGAGTGGCAGGGGTATACACGGTCTTTGTCGTGAATGATGTTGATCGCAATTTCGTTTGCCATTATTCTAATCCCTTTAAATGTCTTTACTTATTTCCTTCTGTACACCACAGTTAAGCTTGTTGGTTTTCTTTCTTCCCTACCGTTCAGCACCTGCCTATGGTCTGAAGGAAGACTATCCAATAAGCTCAATAGGTGTACCCTCTTCTCATCCTAGGAGCCCTCAGAACCTGAGAGAAGGTAAAGAGAAAAGACAACCGAATAATCCTATTCAATCTCTCTAGAACCAGAATCCATCCTCAAAAAAATTCCTTCGAATTTGTATGTAACTATACGATGGATTTTTCCAATGGAAGTGGATGTTCGTAGCGATACGAGGTGTTCTGGAGAAATGTAAAGGTGATATAGAAGTGGCAATGATGTATGCGACACCGTGACATTCCAAAAGCCAATGTGTTTTAAGAAGGTTCGGTCAACTTAGTTTCATGAGTTTTAGTCAAAGGTCGGGTCATAGTCGCAGTCAGAGAGAGAGAGAGAGAAAAGAAACACTTAGCGTGCACTCTAACCTAGATCAGAATGGTTAATCATTTTATCTAATCTGGTTGGCTCCCACTATTTCCTCGAATTCTCCTCCAAACCCAAAAGGAGAATTAGTCGGAATCACCCGAGGAGTAATCCTACTCATCAGTTGGAATCGGGATCCAACTATCATCGCATAATAACTTGATGGAAGCCACTCAAGTCACCACACTCCAGAAGGTATGCGCAAGCCTAGCAAGTTTCATGTATGTTTGAAAGTCCCGATATGATTTTTACCCCTAACGACCTATAACCTTGACGCTTGCCAAGAAGTTATAGGCCACTAGTCATGTTCAACTCGTCATTGTCCTGGATTAACTCGAACCCACCAGCACAAGCACTTGACGCTTGCCAACAAATCTGTATGATTGTCCCGATCAATCGCATATCCATGCTACAAATAAGTATTATTCAGCTACCGTACACTATGCCTTGACGCTTTCCAACAAACATAGCACGAATACCAAATAGTACTTATAAGAAATGACGGAGGGCTACGGCTGGTTTTTGTCGAAAAACCATTAACGTAATGAACTTGATCTCGTTGAAGGAATCCAAGTGGTTTTATAAATATATAGTGGCGAAAACTTTTGCTAAAGAGGTCACTCCCGGTGAAGAGATCTCGGCTCTTTCCTTGTAGAATGAGGTGAAGGATATTCCAAACTGAATACCATGATGCAAAGCAAAAATAATCGACTATAGTAAAGTTATTACGTTGACGCAAAATTTTACCCAAGGGGTCACTCCCGATGAAGGGATCTCGGCCCTTACCTCGTCGAATGAGGTGCTGGATATTCATAACCGAATACCACTGTGCAAAGTAAAAGAGAACGTCTGTAATGTCAGTTTTTAAAAACTTGGTTCCAACAACATCATATATATATAGTTTTGTTTTATCCTTGCATTGATAAGAATTTATGCAGTCCCATCAATTAATCACACCAGAAAAGAACAAAAATAAAATGTACGTATATGCCATCCGCATTCGCCACTGGGTCCCATCATCACCCGTTAGGTTACTTAACTAACGACAAAGCGGGGACTGGCTAGCGCGGGTGCAAAACATATACAACATCTACTAGTATATATAAATATATATATATATAATTCGTCCCAGGCATGATATAAAGACACATCACAGAAACATCATAGAAACAACACAGAATGGTGGATAATCTGGAGCCCCGGTTTTCACTTGAGCCGCAAGTGAGACCCGACGTTCCCTGTTGTGTGGATAGCATGTGCAATGAAACCTATACCCCCTACGAGTGCGGCGAATAGCCCGCTAATTCTAGAGTAAGGTCCCCTCCGTCCCAACGCCATGAGATGCGGACCCGTTGCCCTCTAGAATCCGGCTATTCGTGCACCCTACCGCGGGGTAATCCTAGTACAAAAAAGAAAATAATATACAAGGGTGACATCGACCTCAGCCCGGTCGTGCCACAAAAGAATAATATACAAACTGGAAGTGACGGCAGTCCACATGTCGGACGTTCGCCCCTCAATATCAAATGTACAAATTAAAACAACTGTACTATCATTGCACCATTGCTATCTACCACGACGATCCAACCAACATCACAGCACAACACAGAACATCCACGTGAATGTCACGTTCGCAAACCCATCTAAAAGACATATAGCAATTAGACGAGTTTACCGATCAAATGAAATTCACGGTCGCAGATTGAAATGTATGTACTGTTAAACGCATACTTAAAATATCGATCGACTAAATTCCAATTTGTCCCCAATTGCAAAAACAACACTTCACTGAAACCTGGGCCAAAACAGTTTATGTCAAAAATCACAATTCTAAGACAGAGGGCTACAGGAAAAATTTAGAAGCCCGTCGCCACTAAATGGCCGCGGAACCGGCGCCAATGGGGGGTAAGTGCATCGGTTCCACGGCGCTTTGGAGGCTTCAGGAGCTCAAATTTTTTCTGTACCCTAAAAAACGCCTGCACGGATTTTTAAGCCTCTGGAAAGAATTTTTGGAACACTTTTGAAAAACGACAGCAAACACAAAAATGAAATCGTGATTTTGGCAATTTCCGTCGATCGATATTTTAAGCACGTTTAAACAAGCTAGTAAGGGGTTTAAAGGGTGGCTCTGATACCATGAAGGGTTGCGGCAGCGCCCCGGCCATCGAAACGCGGCCAAAATGCGGAACAAAAATTTCTAAACTGGCGCTACCGCTACCCGAATCCCGGATCGACCTTAAACCCTAAGCTAGCAATATAAACTAAGAGTTAGAATTGTTATGCCGAGTTGATCCGAGTCCTTCGGTCTTCATTCCAAGCTCCTAGCGGTTCTTTGACGAAGTTTGGTTGCCGGTCTTCCTTCATCTCCGATGATCCACCCGAGAGAATCGGCGCAAGCTCCAACCTCGACAAACGAGGTAACCTACACTCCAAAGTCGCTAGCGATGGAGAGTGGGGGTGCATGAAAGTGTCACTACAATTTTCTCTCTACCCATGAGCTCAAGAGAGCATCCATAGAAGATGGATGGAGGTGATGAAGCTTTTGCATTAACAAAAATGGTTAAGTGTTTGTGAACATGAGAGAGTGAGAGAGTGGGCTAGTGTGTAATGTAATCTTTCAAAATGAAATGAACCCCCACCTCCAAATTATTGACCGGCCCCCTTTCTCTCTCCCATTAACAAAAACTCATTTTCCTTTTTACAATAAAATAATTCACACCATACTTTGAACCATGCCTTGTTCCATGTTCATGGCACCTCACACCCTCCACCTCATTTATAAAACAAATGAATTTCCATAAATGGAAAATCATATAAATGAGGTGGCATCTTTTAGAAGCTATTCCATATAAAATACGGAATACTTCCCGGTACATGTATCGAAATACATATATGCGTATTCGTACAAAAATATGAATAGCCGGGAGAGAAAACGAAGAGTGAACAATAATACTAGAATACATATATATATAAATACATATATAAATTATTAAATCAAAAACCTGATTTAATAATCTGGCTTAAACCTAAGCCGCTAGTATTATCAACCGTCCGATTAAAATCTGCGCAGCAAGTGCACATATTTAATCGGACACCTGTATGTATCAACATATCTCATGTACACCATATCGCCTGAATCATGGAAACCCTCAGTGTGGGTCTCTAAAGACTCGTCAATACGCTGGCAGTGGGTTTAACCACAAGCACGTCAGCGACACTAGCTATACGTTGCGGCTACCCAGGTTTTGAGCGAAAGGGAGGCCGACGAGCAAACTCATCCTGAACCCCTACTGAGCCTGACAGTGACAATATCCGTATAGTCCGGTCTGTTCGTGTAAGAGTATCGCATATCGAGTCTAGGGGTGGATAAAGTCAGACCCCCCACAACGTGATATTTAGTGTCGGTATGAAACCCATCACCTCCTGAGAAACTATCAATCCTGGATCGATAATTCTCGTCCACCGTGGACACGGATTTATGGTGATGGCCATCCGTACACATCGCGACATCAACCCCCAATACCGGGAGAGACGGATCCCCGACGATCCGATCACTGCCTCCATGTGGCTCGGGACTATACCCAACTAAAACCTGTTTGCACAACTCCTTTGAGCCGTGGTATGGTAGTAATCAAAGCACAGTGGGAACTCACACGAGACAAATGACGATCTCAGGTCGACAAACTAACTTGTACACATGTCACCAGGGAACTGCTATCTGACAATAGGTATAATACCAACTAGCAGGTTCCCGGCGAGTCCGTCCTGTGTACTCATAACCCAATGAGCACATGTATACTATCTTAGGTGAACAAACTAACACCAATGGCTTATGAGACCTGGCCACCGCCCCTCGTCAGGGTCTCGATCAGTATACACTAGTCTACACTGTAGTATCGATGCCCGGTCTCGATACTCCTACGACTAGGGACATTTAAAGATGTGCTTATAGACCCCATCTCCCACATATATGATCGCGATCATAATGCTGGCAGTCAAGCAAGAATCCTAAGGGCTCTATCAACGTGTACATGATGATAAAGATAAACCAGATAGCATACTATCATCTTGAGTAAGACTGCTTTATCGGTATAGGTCCTCACTCAATCATCATAATCACTAGTCCGCGACTGTGATAATTGCCTTGAAGGCACTATATCCAACAGGAGCAAAAGCTAGTGAGGAAAGAAAATGAAGAATGGAATTAGCTCTCATATTTTTCTCAACTGAACTATATTGATAATCCCATTGATAAATCAATATCAATTATCACATATATGGTTCAAGTAACAAAAAATGAGTCATGGGCTAAAAAGTCACCATGTGTCATGTGAAGCTATGTCCATCTTCATGCAATTTCCACCTCATTCTCCTATGTCATAATGCATTTTCATTTAAACCAAAATGAATAATAACAATATGACATGTCACCTTCTAGAAGCATCTTTGACCAATTTACAAAAATGCCCCTTGTCCGTACATACATACATGTATCCGTATTTAAAAAAATGCGGATGCAATAAGACGAAAACAATCCATCAGTATAATACTAGGATCCGGATTAAACCAAAACCCGCTAGTATTGTCCGTCCGAATTATCATGCGCGCACGAGCACACGCACGTGATCGAACCCTGTCGTAGAACCATACGACCTCTACATCTTTTGTCTAATGCAGGGAAACCCTCTGTGTTGGACTCTAAAGACTCGACATTACGCTGGTAGTGGGTTTAACCACAGGTTGCAAGCGGCACTAGCTGTACGTAACGACCCCCAGGTACATGTCGATGAGTAGGCCGATGAGAATAACTCATCCGAACTCCAACTGAGCCTATCTGTGACAATCTCCATACAGTCCGGTCTGTTCATCTATGAGTATCGCATGTCGGGCCTAGGGGGCGGTAAACGTCAGACCCCTAATAGCGGTACAAGTCGTGCCGGAGTATAGCCCAGAACACCCTGAGAAACTACTGGAAATACTACCAGTAAATCTCGCTTGCCCTGGCCAGGGACTTTGTGTAATGGCTCTCCAACACAGCGCGACATCAACCCACAATACCGGAAGAGACGATTCCTATCTAACCGCCACTGCCTCCAAGTGCTTCGGGACTGCACCCAACTACTACCTGTTTGCATGACTCCTTTGAGCCGTGGTAGGGTAGTAATCAAAGTACAGTGGGAACACACTCGAGACGAAGTGGCAGTGTCAAGTCGACGGACTAAGCTGTACTCATATAACCTGGGAACTGCTACCTGAAGATAGGTATATTACCAACCAGCAGTTCCCAACGAGTCCTGTACGGTGTACTCATAACCTAATGAGCACCTGCATACTATCTCCAGTACGACGTACTAATGGCTGTGGGACAGACCATCTCTCCTGCTGGGATGAGAAGCGTACATACTAGTCTACTCTGGAGTATCGATGCCCTGTCTCGATAATCCTACGACTAGGGACCTGTATAAGGATGTGCTTACAGACTGCCCAGACCCCACTAGTGTGACTGCCATACAATGCTGGTAATCAAGCAATGATCCTAAGGGCTCTACTAATATATATAAGCGATATGTTAAAAGAAACACTTGCACATATTGAAGTAGAAACAAACCAGGTAGCATACTACCATTTTGAGCAAGATTGTCAATACAACTATGAATATCCCAAGCTTCCATTAAGTAATATACAAACCAATATGATACAATAATGGCATCTAGGGCATATACACTAACAATCTCCCACTTGCACTAAGGCCATATACTGGCATATTGCAGACCGATGGTCTCGAATAGCCTCTCAAACACTGTCTGAGAGATGGTCCTGGTGAGTGGATCTGCAGTGTTGTTCTTCGTATCTGCTCTCCTTACCTCGATCTTCTGGAGAAAAGCTATCTCCTTGATTAGGTGTTACCGCCTTAAGATGTGTCTGGATCACTGATGGGACTTGGGTTCTATCCCTAAAGCTATAGCGCCGATTGTTGTCTCAATACAAAAGTATAGGAGCAACAATGGAAAGAACCACCTGAAGTTCAATTAAGACCTTCCTTATCCAGACTGTCTCTTTTGCGGTGTCACAAGGAGCGATCTACTCCGTTTCCATTGTTAAGTCAGCAACGGTGTTCTGCTTAGAGCTCTTCCAACAGACCGTCCCTCTACTGAGGATAAAGCTATAACTCGATATGGATTTGGAGTTATTCTTATCACTCTGGAAGCTGGAGTCAGCAAAGGCCTCGCTCTGGAGGTCCAAACTGCTGTACACCATGAACATCTCCTTAGTCCTTTTCAGGTACATGAGAATGTTCAATACTGCTTCCCAGTACTTCTCACCTTGGTTTGACTAATACTGGCTTACTATGCTTTCGCTGTGTAAGCAACATCTGGTCTGGTATAAAACATCGCATATGTTATAGAGCTTACTACGGTAGCGTAGGGTATAATCGATATGCGAGCCCTTTCCAAATCAGTCTTGGTAGACATCTTTTTCGAGAAGGTGATTCTGTGACAAGACTGTAGACTATCGTGCTTAGAATCTTCCATACTAAATTATTTTCAGTATGGCGTTGGTGTACCTTGACATTGAAAAGTCCCACTATCCACTCTGATCTATTACGGTAGATCTAGAAACCCAGAATGTGGTTGGTATCACCCAGGTTTCTTATAGAGAACTTCTGTGACAAGAATCTTTTGACTGATAGTAGTATAGGAATGTCATATCCTATTAAGAGAATATCATCCTTGTTCTTGACGAGGAATCCCTCAGTTCTCCCTACAATCTTACTATAGATGTATGGATCATCCGGAATTTTGATAAAGTCGAATTCTTGGACTTTCTCATTAAAAACAGATGTTCCAACTCCGCGATGCCTGCTTTAGTCCATAGACTTAAGCATCTTGCACACATACCTGCTGCTCCCACTCTGATTGAAAACTTTCTGGCTGAACCCTATAGATGCACTCTTCCAAATACTGAAAAAACCATCCATGCGTTCATCTGCCAGAACTTACAATCATGGAAGAAAACAATGTCAAGAAGGATCCGAATGGATTTGACCATAGCCGCTGAAGAAAAAGGTTTCATCATAGTCCAAACCAGGTCTTTGATTGAAAGAACCATTTACAACAAGTCTAGCCTTATACGTTTTAACCTGTCTATTTACACCAATCTTCTTTCTGAAGATCCATTTGCATCCTATGGGTTTTACCCCTTCTGGAGCAAAGTTCAAGTCTATACTTTGTTGGTGTATATGGACTCCATTTTGGTCCATTTTGCATCTAGCCATTTTACCGAGTCTATTCTAAATGGCATACTGGAAGCTAGTTGGCACATTATTATCAATGATGCAATCCTCCATATCCCCATCTATGAAAAAACCTCAGTTTCTCTCGGGCGGATGAGACTGCCTACTAATTCCTCGGAGTGGCGTAAGTTTGTCCGGTTCTTTTGAATCTTCTGGTTCCACCTCACTTTCAGTAATGGTTTGTGGTTCTGGAATTTCTTCCGGTTCTATTGCACTTCCACTATTTCCTTTAAAAATATTAATTTTCCAAAAAGTGGGCATTTTAAGAAACAACATTCTTTTGTTCCTCCGTGAAAAATAGAAAAAATACCCCTGGAGTCCTTTGGGTATCCCACCTCGAACTTGTCCATATACTGTTTCTTTACAAAAGCTGGACATCCTCATGTCTTAAGATACTTAAGACAAGGTTTCTTCCCACTCCACATTTGATGTGGTGTGGTAGGCACAGTTTTGGTTGGAACCTTTTTCAAAGGATATGCAGCTGTTTCTAGTGCATAACCCCAGAAAGATCGTGGTAACTCAGCCTTACTCATCATGGAACGAACCATATCTAATAAGGTTCGATTCCACCTTTAAGATACACCATTGTGTTGTGGTGTGTATGGAGGAGTAAACTGAGAGAGAATTCCATTCCTTTTTAAGTAGTCCAGAAACTCGGCACTCAAGTATTCACCACCTCGATCAGATCTCAGTATCTTGATACTTTTGCCTGTTTGTTTTTCTACTTCATTCTTGTATTCGCGGAATTTCTTAAAGGCTTTGGATTTATACTTCATCAGGAAGACATGTCCATACCTAGAGAAATCATCCGTAAAAGTAATGAAGTATGAATAACCACTTCGCGCATTTGTAGACATTGGACCACACACATCACTGTGTATGAGTCCCAAGAGCTCGCTCGCTCTTACTCCGTGTCCAGTGAACGGAGTCTTTGTCATCTTTCCCATGAGACAAGATTCACAAGTAGCATAAGACTGATACTCGAACGGATTCAAATATCCCACTTTATGTAACTTCGTTAACCGTGTCTCATTGATGTGACCCAGTCTACAGTGCCATAAGAAAGCCTAATTTGTTTCCGGAGACTTTCTTTTTAGTGTATTCTGGACACTGAAAAGCTGAGCTTGATTTAATACGTATATTCCTTTTTCTAATGTACCTGACCTAATCAGAACCAAATTTAGGTGGATGTGTACCACATCGCTTACAAAAGTAAAATCATATCCTTCCTTAGAAAGTAAGGATACACATATGATATTATAGGCTAGACTAAGTACATATAGACAGTTACGTAGAATCAATATCTACCCACTTGTCAATCCAAGGTGATATTCCCCTACGGATTCAGCATCCACGCTCATTCCGTTAGCAACCCTGAGAGTCATATCACCTAACCTGATAACTCTAAGGTTTCTCAATGCCTGTAATGAATTACAGATGTGAGATCCTGATCCGGTATCTAGTACCCAGGAAGAAGAGTTAATTGACATAGAGTTTTCTATTACAAACACACCCGAAGCCGAAGCCACAACATGCTTCGAATCCTGGCTACTTGCTTTGTTAGCCCTGCAATCCCTCTGCCAATGTCCTTTCCCATAACAATAAGGGCGTCCCTCCTTCCCTACATCCAGTCCCAAAACTTTTTCCCTTCCCTTTCCTTCTACTTCCCTGGTTTCCTTCAGGGTGTAAGTAGAGGGCAGAGACTGTAGAATCAAGTCAGTATTTGACCCGTTCTTCAACGTGGTCTTCAGGTCCATGAGCTTATCAAAATAGCTAGTCTCTGTAAGGACGTTTTCCCCTATAGATAACCCGACAGCCAAGCTCGCTTGAAGAAATTCGTTCGAGCTCTCATATCTTGCGTTACGAGATTGCTCTCCATATAAATCATTGTTATGGAGGAAGACAGAAACTAAGTCCATCTTCTCATGCTGCCTCTGGTATGTACCATCAACTGAGGCAAACACGAGGCACTTGGCATTCGCACAGTCTTTTTCCGATGTCTTACGGATATCAGTATCCGTGACGATGGAAACTGGTCCTGAGACGGCAGGGGTTGGATTAGTGAAGAGGTGTCCCAGTTTGTCAGGGGTAATGGACATCTGGACAGACCTTTGCCAGTCAATACAGTCAGATTCAGTCATTTTATTATCTAGATGTAACCTATTCTGGTTACCTGGTTGTTGCAATTTAGGAGAGAGAGAAGAATACACACAGTATGATGCCCTTGCAAGTTTAGATGGGTTTTTAGTTTATCTAAAACAGGATAGCTCCCACTGTTTCTCGAATCCTTCCTCAAACAATAAAAGAAGAATTAGTCAGGATTAATCTCACCGTACAATTCTTGCTTAACCGTTCAGCCAGGCTTAGTGTCGGTACTTCGAGGGAGGTTTTACGACGTTTTCGCGAAGTTCCTTAATTAAATAACCTCTTTTTTCTGGAGGCGTAGCCCCGCTAACACTGTTCTTGACACCTACTTGGTTTATAGCATTGATCGTTAAGTGTAGAGTTTCCCGAGGAGTAGCGGATACTTACAGTAGGATCGGGATCTAAATATCATTGTGAGATAATGCTGAAGGAATCCTACCAACATTATCAAACTCCAAATGATATGCAGCACTAGCAAGTTTCAGTTTCTTTAGAAACTCCCGATGTGGATTTTTGCCCCATGCTCTTATGACCTTGACTTTGGCCAACAAATCATAAGTCACATGTCAGGTTCTACCCGTCGTTCTCCAGGTTAATTTGAACCCACCCGTACCTACCCTTGACTTTGGCCAAAAAAGCAGTACGACTGTCCCAAACCAACGCATCTATCTATGCTTCATATGAATATCCAATAGCTACCAATCACTATGTCTTGACTTTGGCCAACAAACATAGCTTGAATACTATTGACTATTCATATAAAATGACGAAGGGCTACGAATGGTTTTCATAAAACTATGAACGTAGTGAACTTGATATAATCGAAGGAACTTGATAACTTTAAAAAGGAGTGGTTTAAGCTCCGCATTTAAAAGTTTGCTGTTTTTTAAAAAAAACCGAGTAGTTTTCAAACTTGTTCCAACGATTTATCTTTGGTTTATTTGCTTTGCATTAATCTAATGCTGTCCCATCATTTATTCCTATCATTACAGAGAGAATTGAAAAAAATATTATGTCCTCTCATGCCATTCGCATTCGTCACGGGGCCCCGTCATCACCCGTTAGGTTACATAACTAACGACAGAGCGGGGGCTGGACTAGTGCGGATGCAAAACATAAGCAACGCCTACTAGATATCATATATAGATATAAACATTCCTCAGATGCAATGATAATCATTCCAGTCATAGATAAACATTTCAGATATGCTAGGAATGCCGAGTTTCGTTTAAGCTTGCAACGAAAGACGGATCCCACGGTCGTGATGAATAGCCAAACCCCACCCCAGACCCCTATGGGTATGGCAAACTACCTACCAAATTCCAGAAGTGAAGCAGCCCCCCTCAACAAAGTGAGTAGGCCACTCGGCACTTCAAAGAACCCGGTAGTTTGTGTACACCACCTTTGGTCTATCCTAGGAGCAGAAAACAGTAAAAAGAAATAAATGCAACGATGGCTACAACCTCAACCCGAATGTGTCCCGCGAAATAATATTACATCAGTTTTACAATTTACATGAATGAAAGATAAAAAACGCTCATCTCACATTCCCGGCTATTCATCATCGACAATCAGAAAATGTTTATATACATAAACCAGCAGATATATGTAACCTCGACTAACCGTCGTATAACAATTAGTCGACGTTTAAAACACATATAAACATTACAGAAGAACCGGTTAGCCAAGTACAATTAGAATTTCGATCGAAAAACATTTTCCGTAACCACCCCAAATGCAAACCAGCATTCAGAAACATACTGGGTAGAAACCAAATATTCCAGAGAACTAAACAACCAAAGAAGGAAATAACAGAAGAAGAATGGCCTGAATCGGCCACGACTCGGCCGCGACTCCGCGGTGGATCGGTCCGATCCGCCGCGGTTCGGCGGTCGTCTTGGCGATTCAGGGGACCATTTTTCTTCAGTCATCTTAGAAAACCCTGTACGTATTTTTAGTACACCTGAAATAATTTTTACAGCACTTGTAAAATTTGACAGAATGTAGGGTTTTCAGTGTTTTGTTTTCCAGTTTTTCCGACGATTGAAGTTCTAAAGCTTGCTAACAAAGTAGTTGTAAGTGCACGGCGGCGCCCCGGCCGTCAATCCGACGGCCAAATGCGGAAGCGGTGATAAACATTAATTTTGCGAACTTAGCAAACCGGCACCACCGCGCACTAAACCCCGGATCGGGCCATTAAACTTGTCCTAGCTAACTAACAAGATGGGAAGAGATATACCGAGTGATCCGAGTCCTCCGGTCTTCTCGTCATCGTCCCGATCTCCCGCGGAAACTCCGGTCGTCGCCTCCTCGCCGGAAGGGCACCACATCGCCTGTTTCTTTTACGGGCTCCCGCCTCAATACCGAGGCAACTCGGGGACGAAGCTGGCAAGTCGACGTGCCCAAGATTTGCTGTAGAATGTGTAGAGTTGAGGCTATGTCTCATTTGGGGTTTGTTGCCTTGATGGAGGAATCAGGTCAAGAAAAAAAATGGTGCTTTCATTTTTCTAGCAAGAAGAATATGAGATGAAAATAATGCCACACCCAAAAATGAAACTCTCTCTCTTCGTCCAAAGAAGTGGCCGGCCATATCTTGTGGAAAATGGTGGAGGGGGAGAATCCAAAAGCAAGAGGGAGGTGAAGGTAGTAAAAGGTGGAGGGTGACCATAACCAAAACATTATCATAACCAAAACTCAAATCAACCTCAAATCCTTTCTTATCACCAAAAAGCAAGGAAAAGACTAAGAAAGCATCTCATGATTATGAACCATCATGAAGCCCCACAATTGCAAGAAAACCCCTCTACAAATACCAATTTGCACAATTGCAAATTAGTCCCTCCATCGGAAAAGTCCGGCCGGGAAAGAACAAACGAAAACCGGCCGTAACGGAATGCAAACTGGCAACTCCAGAAAAACTGGTCCCGTAATAAATTACAGGAAAACCCCCATACTGTGCATACACACCCGCATCTGTATTCCGTCCGGATACAAATGCAAAGAGACAAAATCTACACTGTACTATACTAGGATCCGGCTTAAACCAAAGCCGGCTAGTAATATCCGTCCGATCCTGATCCGTGCAATACCGTACGTATCTGATCGAACCCTGCCATATACCTATACGGCCTTTAGTACAAAACGTCCGATCCTGATCCGTGCAATACCGCACGTATCTGATCGGACCCTGCCATATCTCCATACGGCCTCTACAGCGTTTCGCCCGAAAGCTTGAGTAACTGAAAGTGTGGTGGACTCTAAAGACTCGTCAATGCTATGGCTGTGGATTTAACCACTAGCTCGTCAGAGGTATAAGCCAATACGTAACGGGCTACCAGCTATTGACCAAAGAAGGACGTCGATGAGCGAACTCATCCTGACACCCCACTGAGCCTGTCAGTGACAATATCCGTACAGTCCGGTCCGTTCGTCTATGAGCATCGCATGGCGGGCCTAGGGGGTTGGTAAAAGTCAGACCCCCAAAAGCGGTACAAGTCGTGTCGGAGTGTAGCCCAGAACACCCTGAGATACTACTGGAATACCTACCAGTAAATCTCCTGCCTTGGCCAAGGACTTCGTGTAATGGCTCTCCTACACACAGCGCGACCTCACCCCCAATACCGGGAGAGACGAACCCCTGAAGATCCGCTCACTGCCTCCATGTGGCTCGGGACTGTACCCAACTAAAACCTGTTTGTACGACTCCTTTGAGCCGTGGTAGGGTAGTAATCAAAGCACAGTGGGAACTCACACGAGACAAATGACGATCCCCAGGTCGATGAACTAACCTGTACACATGTCACCTGGGAACTGCTATCTGACGTCAGGTATAAGACCAACGAGCATGTTCCCGGCGAGTCCTGTCCGGTGTACTCATAACCCAATGAGCACCTGTATACATCTTAGGTGAACCAACTGACACCAGTGGCTTGTGAGACCGGCCACCGCCCCTCGTCGGGGTCTCGACTGTATACACTAGTCTACTCTGGAGAATCGATGCCCTGTCTCGAAACTCCCACGACTAGGGACCTTTTAAGGATGTGTTTATAGACTCCAGCTCTCACTTATATGATCGCCCTCATACTGCTGGCCGTCAAGCAAGAATCCTAGGGGCTCTATCAACGTGCAATAGCGACCTGTCAGGTCACCAAAAGCAGTACACGATGACAAAGGTAAACCAGATAGCATACTATCTTGTCGAGTAAGACTGTCGTCCCGGGATAGGTCCTCCCTCAATCATTGCAATCACGTGCCTGTGATCCAATAATTGACTCTGAGGGCACTATCTCCAACAATCTCCCACTAGCACTCAAGGCTAATTATTGCGATGTCGCATACTCACAGCCCGTGTGATACCGAACACCCAACTCCTCTACTGGTCAGTCTCACAAAGCTCGTTTGCGAGACTATTGCGTTCGAGGAATAGCCTCAGCGAGTGGATCCACTCTGAAGTTTCTTTCTATGTCTCTCTAAATCTCAAGTTCGCGGAAAATGCCATCTCCCGAAATGAGCAATACCTGTCTTAGAATGTCTGGATGTCTGATGTGACCTAGCTCATAAATGAACTCCAAATCCAAACTTCTTAAACTGTATCGTCAACTGAACTTAATCAGTATCCTGCGCCATGCCACCCTCAGTATTTCCTTGGACCACCTGTCCAAAATACTGCACCTCGTCAGAAGGAAAATGATAACTCTGACAACCTCCTTGTCGTCCATGTCACCTTGGAAGCCTGGAATGATAACTGTCTCCCAAATGAGGCTGTCGTTATCATATCCCTAGAACATCCACTTATGTTCTAAAACTGCTTCCGACTGTTTCTCCAGGATTGGATCAATGTCAACTTATTGCATCTTGTGCAAGAACAACATCTGGTGTGGTACTTGACATCTCATGATTGACTCAATTGCCTAAGTAAGTGATCTGCCAATCATGCACATCCCTCTCTACTTTAGTCTATAAGACACCTTTAGAGAGGGTGACTCCATCACCTGCAGGTACACTACCGTGCCAGGAGTCGTCCATTCTAAATACTCTTAGAATGCTGTCAAAGTACCCTGATTGGGAAACCACCCAAATCTAGATCTAAAACCATAGATCTAGTAACCAGTATGTCTGATATAATGTCCAAATCCCATGTGGAGAAACCACTGTGTGACGACCAAAATATAACCGATCGTAGTATAGGAATATCCCTTCCTACTACCTTCTCAACAGATCCATCCCCTATTCTGATGACGTCAAACCTATGACTGTCACATCAGAAACAGATGATCTAACTCCGCTATATCTGCTTTAGTCTATAAATAGACATAAGCCTGATGTGCACCAATGCTTCCGCTGCTCCCACTGACTACGACAACCCTCTGGCAGAGTCATATAGATGTGCACTTCTAAAGCTAGTTTAGAACGACGCTATACTCATCCTCCTGCCGGGTCTCGCAGTCTGGAACAACAACAATGGCGAGTGTGGGTAAACAAGAACTTCCCTGTCACCGTCCTTGAGGCTACCGGAGTACCTCTTGGGTGCCTGAAGTTACCCACCTTATCTGCGGAGTGGCCAATGGAATGTCAAATCAGATTGAATCTTTAGGTTCCTTATCAAATCTTCAGTAATCGTTTGCGGTTCTGGAATCACTTCCAGTTCTACCATACTCCCACTACTGTTTTTGAAAAAATCCATTTTTATTAAAACTGTGGCGAGTCAAGAACAATATCACTACTGATCTTTCTTATGGTAGAAAGTCAACCCTCGTCATAGCCTGGGTCAACCCACAAACAGCCATTACAGAAACGAGCCTTGAGTTATCCGGAGTCTGGTTTTAATCATAAGCCGGACAACTCCCCGTACCTTAACAATGTTAAGATATGAACTGTACTATATCCAATATAGAACCAGAGGCACTGATTTAATTGAACCAGATTCAAATCATGCAGCTGTCTCCAGTGCATGTCAACTAAATGGAGAGAGGCCGATCAGCGTTACTCAACTTAGGAATGCTTCCAATTATGAGTAACCTGAAAGAGAAGCAATTTCTCTTTATCATTACTATCAACTGAATACCATACACAAGTATCTATATCTTCGATCACTTTGAAGAATCTCGATACTTGCTACACCTGGTTCTCTACTCTATTCAAATACCTATAACTCCTCAAAACATAGACACTGTGTTTCTACGAAACACATGTCTAAGAACTAGAGAAGTTAAAAGTAAACAGAATATAGTATGAGGACCAACCCCTCTGTCCTAATGGACACTGGACAACATACAATACTCTGTATAAGTCCGCCGAGTCTAACAACTCTTTCACAGTGTGTCGTAGGTTGAAAACTGTACTTATGGTTAAGAAGAATTACACCGCTGTTTAATGCTCCTTACCTAACCATCCACTGATATAGGTAAATGTCATCGACATAATATCAAAAGGTATATCTCACTCTATGAAAATAGACGTACAGATATATCAATTTGAAATTGGTGCACAACAGCGGATATTCAAAACCAAACATTTGCCGACCGGCAAACAGCCCAGGTGATTTCCTCAAATATCACCGATTACAACGAATCCCGATATAATGAGGATGATCACCCTATTCCCAATAACTTACTCCCACTCATCATCTGTAAAACCATACAGATGTGAGAATCAAACCTGGTAAATACATACCCTGGAGCAAGTGTCTAATCAGGAAATCAGTTTTCTTTTAACAGTACACAGTTGAACTGAAACATTGAAATGTTTCGACAGGGTATCCTGGTATTCCTAGTAATGCCTCTACCATTATCCATATTCACAACTATAACCGTAAAATTCTTTGCCACCTCTCCAAATCTCTTTATATGTCTTTAGTCGTTACCTTCTGCACACCCCTTTAGGCCAATTGGTTTTCTTCCTTCCCTACCGTTCGGCACCAGCCTATGGTTTGGAGGAAGACTATCCAATAAGCATAATGGGTGTACTGTCCTAATCCTAGGAGCACTCGCAATGCGAGAGAAGGTGAAGATAAAAGACAACCGAATAAACCTTATTCCTATTTCTCCTGGACCAGAATCCATCCCCGAACTGGAACAAGTTCCTTTCGAGTTCGTATATAACCATACGATGGAGTATCCAATAAACTGTGGATCTTCGTAGTGATACGGAGTGTCCTGGAGAAATACAAAGGTGATTTAGGATTGGCGAAGAAATACTTGGTTTGGTCGTGAATATCAGTCGCAATTTACTTTGCCCTCTTACTAATCCCTTGCTTTGTCTTAATCTTAATACCTTCTGCACACCGTTTAGGCTAATTGGTTTTCTTCATTCCCTACCGGTCGGCACCAGCCTAAGGTTTGGAAGAAGACTATCCAATTTGCATAATAGGTGTACTATCTCCTAAACCAAGGAGTACCCACAACTTGAGAGAAGGTAAAAGGGAAAAGACAACTAAATAATCCTATCCGTTTTCTCCAGAACCGGAAACCATCCTCGAATTCCTTCGAGTTCGTATCTAACCATACGATGGTTTTGTCCAATGGAAGTGGACGTTCGTAGTAATACGGGGTGTCCTGGAGAAAAGGGTAAAAGTAGGAGTGGCAATGAGGTCTGCAACTCTGACAATCCAAAAGCCAGTGTTAAGAAAGTTCGGTCAACTTGGTCACTGAGTCATAGTCTAGGGTCGGGTCAATGGTCACTGCCAGAGAGAGAGAGAAAAGAAACACTCAGCGTGCACTCTACCCAAGATCAGAATGGTTACCAATTTATCTAATCTGGAAACCTCCCACTGTACCTCAAATTCTCCTCCAAACCTAAAAGAAGAATTAGTCGGGGTCACCCGAGGAGTAAACCAACTCATCAGTGGGAATCGGGATCCAACTATCATCGCATGATAACGTGACGGAATCCACTCACGGTATCACACTCCAGAAGGTATGCGCATATCTGGCAAGTTTCAGTTCTTTTGAAACTCCCGATGTGATTTTTACCCCATGCTCTTATGACCTTGACTTTGGCCAACATATCATAAGTCACATGTCAAGTTCAACCCGTCATTCTCCAGGTTAATTTGAATCCACCCGTACCTACACTTGACTTTGGACAAAATGGCAGTACGACTGTCCCAAACCAACGCATCTATCTATGCTGCATATGAATACCCAATAGCTACCAATCACTGTGCCTTGACTTTGGCCAACATACACAGATTGAATACTATTGACTACCCATATGAAACGACGGAGGGCTACGAATGGTTTCTGGCGAAAACCTTTAACGTAATGAACTTGATATCGTTGAAGGAACGGATAGCTTTTTAGAAAATATAGTGACGAAAACCTTTACTAAAGAGGTCACTCCCGGTGAAGGGATCTCGGCTCTTTCCCCGTAGAATGGGGTGCAGGATATTCCAAATGAATACCGCGATGCAAAGCAAAAGCAATCGGCTATAGTGAAGTTAATGCCCTGACGCAAACTTCTGTCTAAGGGGTCACTCCCGGTGAAGGGATCTCGGCCCTTGCCTCGTCGACTGAGTAGCAGGATATTCCAAATGAATACCACGATGCAAAACAAAAGTGAACGTCCTTGCAATAACAGCTTTTTGAAAAGTGTTCCAACAACATCAGAATTGGTTTGTATTAACTTGCATTGATCCGAATCAATGCAGTCCCATCAATTGATCACACCACAAAGAACGAAAATATACTGACGTACGTATATGCCATCCGCATTCGCCACTGGGTCCCGTCATCACCCGTTAGGTTAGCTAACTAACGGCAGAGCGGGGACTGGACTAGCGCGGATGAAAAAACATATACAACATCTACTAATATATATACCAATATATTATATTTCGCTCAAGGCGTGAATAAAAATGCAACATCACAGAAATGTACAGCATCACAGAACAATACAGATATCTGGGATCCCCGGGTTTCACAGAGCCACTACTGAAACCCGACGTTCCCCTGGTCGTGTGGATAGCCTGTGCAATGAAATCCTAGACTCCTACGGGCGCGGCAAGTCACCCGCCAAAACCTGAAGCGAGGCAGCCCCTTCAGCGCCGTGAATGGACCACCCAGCACTTCACGAAATCCGGTAACTTGGGCACCCCTCCTGGGTCTGCCTGTACCCCCTACGAGTGCGGCGAATAGCCCGCCAATTCCAGACTGAAGCCCCCTCCGTCCCAATGCCATGAGATGCGGGCTTGTTGCCTTCTAGAACCCGTCTATCCGTGCACCCCTCCGCGGGGTAACCCTAGTACAGAAAGTAAAATATACATACAACGGGTACATCGACCGCAACCAGGTCGTGCCCCAAAAGAATAATACAAACAGGCAGTGACGGCAGCCCACATGTCGGACGCTCGCCCCGCAAAATCAAATGTACATAATACAACAGAAACTGTACTAGCATTGCATTCAGGCTATCCCCCACGACCGATCCGCAACATCACAGCAAAAACACAGAACATCAACGTGAAAGTCACGTTCGCAAATCCGTCTAACCGGGCTATAGCAGTTAGACCGGATTTACCGATCGAGTGACATTCACGGTCGCAGATATAATGTAAATACTGTGAAATAATGTTTTTAAAATATCCGATCGATCAAAAATAACAAGTGGGCCCCCAAGCAATACTGTAGCACTCACAGAAATTCTGGGCCCAATATTAATATTCCAAAACCCCTAAAATCAGCCCAGAAGCCCACTGGAGAAGTTTGACACATTGACCATTCTAACCTGCGGCGGAACCGCGGCAACAAGGGGGGTTTTGCCGCGGTTCCGCGCTCCTCCTGAAGGATCAATGTCCCAAATTTTCCCAGAAATCTTAGAACTTCTAGTACATCAATTTTCTACAACCTGAAAAAATTTTAGAGACCGGAAAAATTCGACAGAAAACTGATGTGAACAAAAATGCAAGTTTTGGAATTTTGGTCGATCGGAAATGTAAAACACATCAAACGAAGCTAGACGAAATTAATGGCGAGGCTCTGATACCACTGTAAGTGCACGGCGGCGCCCCGGCCGTCAATCCGACGGCCAAATGCGGAAGTGGTGATAAACTTTAATTTTGCGAACTTAGCAAACCGGCACCACCGCGCACTAAAACCCGGATCGGGCAATTAAACTTGTCCTAGCTAACTAACAAGATGGGAAGAGATATACCGAGTGATCCGAGTCCTCCGGTCTTCTCGTCATCGTCCCGATCTCCCGCGGAAACTCCGGTCGTCGTCTCCTCGCCGGAAGGGCACCACATCGCCTGTTTCTTTTACGGGCTCCCGCCTCAATACCGAGGCAACTCGGGGACGAAGTTGGCAAGTCGACGTGCCCAAGATTTGCTGTAGAATGTGTAGAGTTGAGGCTATGTCTCATTTAGGGTTTGTTGCCTTGATGGAGGAATCAGGTCAAGAAAAAAAATGGTTCTTTCATTTTTCTAGCAAGAAGAATATGAGATGAAAATAATGCCACACCCAAAAATGAAACTCTCTCTCTTCCTCCAAAGAAGTGGCCGGCCATATCTTGTGGAAAATGGTGGAGGGGGAGAATCCAAAAGCAAGAGGGAGGTGAAGGTAGTAAAAGGTGGAGGGTGACCATAACCAAAACATTATCATAACCAAAACTCAAATCAACCTCAAATCCTTTCTTATCACCAAAAAGCAAGGAAAAGACTAAGAAAGCATCTCATGATTATGAACCATCATGAAGCCCCACAATTGCAAGAAAACCCCTCTACAAATACCAATTTGCACAATTGCAAATTAGTCCCTCCATCGGAAAAGTCCGGCCGGGAAAGAACAAACGAAAACCGGCCGTAACGGAATGCAAACTGGCAACTCCAGAAAAACTGGTCCCGTAATAAATTACAGGAAAACCCCCATACTGTGCATACACACCCGCATCTGTATTCCGTCCGGATACAAATGCAAAGAGACAAAATCTACACTGTACCATACTAGGATCCGGCTTAAACCAAAGCCGGCTAGTAATATCCGTCCGATCCTGATCCGTGCAATACCGCACGTATCTGATCGAACCCTGCCATATATCTATACGGCCTCTAGTACAAACCGTCCGATCCTGATCCGTGCAATACCGCACGTATCTGATCGGACCCTGCCATATCTCCATACGGCCTCTACAGCGTTTCGCCCGAAAGCTTGAGTAACTGAAAGTGTGGTGGACTCTAAAGACTCGTCAATGCTATGGCTGTGGATTTAACCACTAGCTCATCAGAGGTATAAGCCAATACGTAACGGGCTACCAGCTATTGACCAAAAAGGAACGTCGATGAGCGAACTCATCCTGACACCCCACTGAGCCTGTCAGTGACAATATCCGTACAGTCTGGTCCGTTCGTCTATGAGCATCGCATGGCAGGCCTAGGGGGTTGGTAAAAGTCAGACCCCCAAAAGCGGTACAAGTCATGTCGGAGTGTAGCCCAGAACACCCTGAGATACTACTGGAATACCTACCAGTAAATCTCTTGCCTTGGCCAAGGACTTCGTGTAATGGCTCTCCTAGACACAGCGCGACCTCACCCCCAATACCGGGAGAGACGAACCCCTGAAGATCCGCTCACTGCCTCCATGTGGCTCGGGACTGTACCCAACTAAAACCTGTTTGCACGACTCCTTTGAGCCGTGGTAGGGTAGTAATCAAAGCACAGTGGGAACTCACACGAGACAAATGACGATCCCCAGGTCGATGAACTAACCTGTACACATGTCACCTGGGAACTGCTATCTGACGTCAGGTGTAAGACCAAATAGCATGTTCCCGGCGAGTCCTGTCCGGTGTACTCATGACCCAATGAGCACCTGTATACATCTTAGGTAAACCAACTGACAGCAGTGGCTTGTGAGACCGGCCACCGCCCCTCGTCGGGGTCTCGACTGTATACACTAGTTTACTCTGGAGAATCGATGCCCTGTCTCGAAACTCCCATGACTAGGGACCTTTTAAGGATGTGCTTATAGACTCCAGCTCTCACTTATATGATCGCCCTCATACTGCTGGCCGTCAAGCAAGAATCCTAGGGGCTCTATCAACGTGCAATAGCGACCTGTCAGGTCACCTAAAGCAGTACACGATGACAAAGGTAAACCAGATAGCATACTATCATGTCGAGTAAGACTGTCGTCCCGAGATAGGTCCTCCCTCAATCATTGCAATCACGTGCCTGTGATCCAATAATTGACTCTGAGGGCACTATCTCCAACAGTAGTTTGGGTTTAGTAGGCTCTGATTGTTAGTTATATGTATGCCCTAGAGGCCATTACTGTACATAGGATGTATATTGTAGTGGATGCTGGGACATATATAGGGAGGACTTTCTTGCTCGACATGATAGTATGCTATCTGGTTGAACTTTACCTTAACGTGTATACTGATTGTCTCTCTGTTACATGTTGGTAAAGCCCTTAGGATGTATGCTTGACTACCTGGACTATGATGCGGATCATACTAGTGGGGACATGGTAGTCCATAAGTACATCCTTCAAAGTCCCTAGTCGAGGGTGTATCGAGACGGGGCATCGATATACCAGAGTAGACTAGCGTATACCTTCTCGACCCATACAGATGGGCGATGGATGATCCCATATCTATTGGTGTTTGACATCAGAGATGATATACGGGTGCTCAGTAGAGACTGGGTACACTGGACGGACTCGCCGAGAACTCCCAGATGGTATTATACCTCACGTCAGATGGCAGTTCTCTGGTGACACTGGTACAGAGTAGTCTGTTGACCCGAGATCGTCATAGAGTCTTGTGTGGTTCCCACTGTGCTTTGATTTCCATCTTACCACGTCCAAGAGGGCGTGCAAAACGGTGGTTTTTGGGTACAGTCCCGAGTCACATGGTGGCAATGAGCGATAGGAGGGGATTCGTCACTCCCGGTATAGGGAGTTGATGTTGCACTGTGTTCGATTGGCTATAACAGGAAGTCCCTGGCCAGGGCTGCTCAGAGAATTGCTGGTAAGTGTTACCAGTAGTTTCTCGACCCGTTATGAGCCTCATATCGACACGACTTATCGAGCTATTGGGGTCTGACGTTTACCACCCCTAGGCAAGATATGCGACATATCAGACGATCAGACCGTACTGTACGGTAGTGTTACTGGTTGGATTCACAGGAGTGTGAGCGGGCTTGCTCGTCGATCTTCTGATCGCTCAATACCCGGGTGGCCGTTACGTTTAGCAGACCGCTTGCGGCTTGTGGATGTTTGATATGATCATCATCCGCTGCCGGCGTATTGATGAGTCTTTAGAGTCCTACACAGAGGTTTCCCGGCTCAAGCGAAACGAAATAGGAGCGCATATGAGATATGTGCGGGACCGAGAATAATGCGTGTATGTGATACCGTATTCTATTCTCGCGATGATTGTATTGAATGGTTGTATGCGATATAACCTAGGTATCGAATCAAGTATTGATTCGATAAGCCGATACATTGAATACTAGTCGGTTGTGTGCGACATGACCGGATCATTGAATCAAGTGTTCATTTAATGATTTAATGCATAATTATATATTTGATATATTACTTTGCACTAACTAGTATTGGTTCACTTTAAACGGATTTTCTCACTTGGTTTGTGCACATTGTATATGTGATATACTTTTGTACACTTGATTGTATCATGTTTGATGATACATGTTTAACTATAGTTAAGTGTAATGAATTAAGCCATGGTTAAACTAATGATTAGGGTTTTCTTTTTATTACTTATTTATTTATTTATTTATTTTGAATAGATAAGAAAAGAATGGTTGCTAATTTTGGAGTTTAGTTGAAGCTTCATGAAGCTTTGACTTTGTAACCATTCTTATCTTCATCTTAAACCCTAACCATTAATCTAACCTTGGTTAATTCTCTACACTTGACCATGGTTCTAATATGATAAGTATTCATTTTCTTTTCAAAATATAATTAACTTATCATAAGAACTAGCTTCTTCTTCTTCATCTTCTTCAATGAAGAAAGCTTCTCTTCATCAATGGTGGATTGATGAAAAGAGTGAGAAATCCAATTCTAAATTGAACCCACTTCCTATTTCTTCATCCTCTACCTCTTGCCAAGTAGTAGAGTGTGTTTACTTCACAAGTTTCTTGACTTGGTGAAGTCGGAGCTTGATTTAGCGATGCCTCGACGTAGATCTTCTTCGGCATGGACATCGACGACCTAGCTTGCCTATTCTCCGATGAAGCCGACGCTAGAGCCCGGAATCCGTCTTGGACAGCGAGGAGACTTCATTGCGGAGCTATGGAGGTGGAGCACCGGATCTACAAAGGTTGTATTTCCGTTTTCCCATTAGTTAATTGTTAACTAGTTATCTTTTCGCCTAGTTTTCTAGCAAACGATCCGTAGTCGGGTCTCTCGGCACCCATAAATTTTTATATTGGCATGTTCGATGCCTTGTGAGACCTCACTAGGGTGCCTAGGAACCCTACAGTGGTATCAGAGCCTAGCTAGAGCCTTAGGCGAAGTCCAGACGGAATTTGAAGTCCGAACGAACCCGAAACACCAAATCAATCTTGCTCTCTGTACTTTTTTGAAAACAGTGAGTTTTTCCAAATTAAAAATTGCTAAAAAAATTCAGCAGGGAAGAATACAAATTACGGTGCAAAAAGTTTCTGGTGAACAGTAATTTTCGCGGCGGATCCGCGGCAGAAGCATGGCTTCTGCGGCGGATCAGCGGCCCAATCATGACGTCATCCCTTACTGTTTGCACAGTAATACCTGATAAATTCTTCTGGATTTTCTGGGAATTTTTAAAATTTATTCAAGAGTTGAATTTTCTGGGTTGTTTTGGGGATTCGAATGTTCGATCGGATTATCGAATTTTGTCTATGTGGCTTTCCGGATAAATTTTTAGAATATGTTAAAAAATTCGACCGGATATAAATACCCAACTTTTCCCCTGTCGGGAAATTTCCAAGTGTTGGATTTTTCCGTAGTTTGACGACGTTCTAAGTAGTGCAAGTAACGCGATGGACCCTCTAGAAGACAACAAACCTTAACTCGATTATGTGACCGTCTTGAACTGCCCTTTGAACCTTCGGGTTTGGGGGACTACGGCGTGCCACATGTGAGGCGTTGGCTTGACCCTTCTACGGCTGGACCGTTGGTACTGAGGCACGAACGGAATGTTGTTAGACTTATTTCATGTGTTGATCTGTATCGGGAAAACTTGGGTGTTCGATTGTTCGATCGGAAAGTTTAACATTTTCTGTTTATCTGGAATGGGATACAATAATTGGAATTCACAAGATGTTATGAGATAACGGAATGAATATTATAAACGTAGCAGTTTAGTCTCCCTTGATCGGTTGCCACGGAATTTTGATGTGATCAAAAGTCCGTCGCAATCACGTAGCGTACGCGGATACTCGCCGGGTAAACTTAATAGACAGCCTCACTCCATAGCCCCGACCAAGTGACTGTAGGAGAACCCCGTCGCCGAAAGCATCCCTCCGGGTGCTCGCGGTAGCGGTGTTCCGCCTTGGTGCACTTCGTCGACGGTATCGGGGGTGTGGCCGTCTACTGAAGTTTCTGACGAGCATTCGATCAAAATGTCGGGAATCCTGTTGAATTGCCCGACTTGGTATTGAAAAGTGTTTTCGATAAAGAGACTAAAATGCGGGGTTTATAATTGTTAGGCATGCGATGTCTAAGAAATTCATTTGGTCAGGCATGCGATGTCTGAGGTGATTGCGGATTCCAACTGTTGTAGTTTTATACTTTCTTTTCTGTGACCGTAAGTGTAATATGTGATATCGCCGGTTTCGTTGCTATATGTCAACGACAATTGGGATGCGCATATTTACTTACGTTGATGACATGTGATGTTATGTGTTGCTGGATATGTTATATTGGATCGTCGTGTTTGAATAGCCGGGGGGTTTTTATGTGAGATGAGTGTTTTTCATTTTCATTCATGTAAAAACTTGTATGTAATATTCTTTTATTAGGGCGCTTCCAGGTTGCGGAAGATGTCACCTTTTGTATATTATTTACTTTTCCGCACTAGGTTAGACCCAAGGAGGAGGGCACAAGTGACCGGGTTCTGGAGTCCAGTGGGAGACCAACTCGAGGAGTCGAGTCCGGGTCTCCTAACTCCAGAATTGGTAGGGTTGCTTGCAGCTCTCGTAGGGGTCTAGGGGTGTGGGTTTGGCTATTCATCGCGACCGTGGAATCCGTGTTTTATACTGGCTCGTATTGAAAACACGGACGTCCTAGTATATCCAATATTTCATATGATTCTTCTGCTGCGATATCTGTGATGTGATCATGTGATGTTCTGTGATAGATACAGTATATAGTATATATGATATATTATATAGACGTTACTCATGTTTTACACCCGCGCTAGCCCTGCCCCGCTCTGCCGTTAGTTACCTAACCTAACGGTGCACGAGGGGACATCGAGGCGAATGCGGATGGCATAAGTGTACGTCGTATTTATCTGTGATGTTTAGGTATTTAAATGATGGGACTTCATTAATGAGATTAATGAAATAAAAGAAACCTAAGATGTTGTAGAATCGAATTTCAAAATAAAACAGGTAGCTACAATTCTTGCTTTGCACAGCGGTATATGCGATATATCCTGCACCTTATTCGATGAGGAAAGGACCGAGATCCCTTCACCGGGAGTGACTCCTTTAGCAATAACTGGCAGATGCTACACACTCGGTTTGTCTTTTGATTGCTTTTAAGAGTTTTTGCTTTGCACAGTGATATATATGATATATCCCGCACCTCATTCGACGAGGAAAGGACCGACGATCCCTTCACCGGGAGTGACTCCTTTAGCAAAACTTGAAAAGCCTCAAAAGCACTCCATTTTAAAATCATTTGATTCTACAACGATATCAAGTTCATTACGCAATAGGTTTTCAGAAAAACCTGTCGTAGCCCTCCGTCATTTCAGATAAGTACTAGTTAGTATTCGTGCTGCGGTTGTTTGGCATGCGTCAAGGCGTAGTGTACGGTAGCTAACTAGTGCTTATCTGCTTGCATATGATGCGATTGGATTAGGGTATTCGTACGGCGTTGTTTGGCATGCGTCAAGGGTCGTGCGGGTGGGTTTAATTCAATCAAGAAATGTACGAGTTGAACTTGACTAGCAGACTATGGGTTGTTTGGCATGCGTCAAGGTCATAGCGAGCTAGGGGCAAAAGATTATCGGGAATTTCAAGTGTTGAAATTTGCAATGAGATTGCATACCTTCTATGAGATAGTTGGATCCCGATACCCGCTGCAAGTAAGAGTTACTCCTGGGAGAGTTTTATACATTACAATTAGCCGATCAAGTAGGTGTCTAGAAAGGTGTCAACGGGGTTACGCCTCTGGGAAAACGAGGTTTACATTAATTAGGTTCGTGCGAAAGCACGGGGGACCTCCCTCAAAGTATCGACACTGGCCTGGCTGAAAGATTGGCGAACTTGTAGTGTGTAATTAATCCCGGCTAGTCTTTCCTTTTAGGGTTTGAAGGAAGATTTGATAAAAAGCAGTGGGAGCCATCCTGATTAGATAAAATAATAACCAATCTATTCTTGAAAGAGCGCACGCTGAGTGTTTTCTTCTCTCTCTCTCCAGGTAGCGACCATATCACGCCTTAATCAAGATAATAATACGGAATATTGACCGAACCCGCTTGTTATACTGAGCTGGGGAACGTTGGTCCCGCTCCAACTTATAATTGTTATAAGACAGAGCAGGAAATTGGGGAATACCAGATTTCCCGTGCCGCCCAAACGAGGAGAGTGCATGATGATGCATCATCTTCGGGTGTGTTCATTACAAAGAGCTGTTTCTCAGTATACTTTACGTCCTGGGTATATGATACCAGATCAGGATCCCAGATATGTAATCTGTTACATAGGGCTACAGAAAGGTAGAGAACTGAGAACGGGTGATAAGTTTCATGAGGCAGAAAACGGGGCAAGTGTTGCAGCCAAGTCTGTCGGTCACTGTCACCCTGTATTACCAATACATTGATTTTGAACGAATGTTATTAGATACCGAACCTGATATACAAAATCATATCTATCTCTTTATTAGTAAAGAAATGATAAAATTTTGTATTGTTGGATAATGTTTTGAACATTTCCTATATCAAAAGTTGATCGGTTCAGGCACGTTATCTAAAATCATTAATGTTCTAAATCAAACTACAGTTCTTCGTATACTGAACACACACAAGAGGAAGAGTTCAGAAATGAACGAATCCTTCTTGAGGCATTGTAGACTAGATCAGATCAATGCGACCCGACTGGCTGAAGTTACATTTAGATGCATATTTAAATCAGTTTGAATTTACATCTTGTGAAACTCGCCAGTCATGTCACAAAGATAAGATGACCATAGCTCCGTTTACTGGAAACAGAGAAAGAGTTACTGAACTCTTGGGATGATACATGTTGATGTATGTTAGGTCCCCTGTCTACACATGCCAAGACTGGTTCTTTATACTTCTTTACGTTCTCTGATGATCTCTCAAGATTCAGACCTATGTTCCTGTTGAAACACAAGTCCGAACCTTTTGAGATATTCATAGAATATAAGCGAGAAGTAGAGAACCAAAATACGGGTATAAGTATTATGTCCTATGATGAGATCAGGGAGGAGAATACTTGTGCATGGAATTCCTGGAATATTCTAAAGGAGAATGAGATTCTCTCTCAGCATTACTCCTCTATATACACCATAGCACGATGGTATATCGGGGCGGAGCAATCACACCCTATATGATAAGGTGCGCTCTATGATGAGTACTACTGAGTTGCCTATTTCCTTTTAGGGAGTTATGCACTTGAGAAGCTGCATACCTATTGAATAGGGTTCCAATCAAATCAGTTGCCTACCATTTCATATGTGATATGGAAAGAGAAGAGCCCATGTCTTAAGCTAGTTAAGATTTGGGGTTGTCCGGCCTATGTCTAAAAGCAAAATCCGGACAAGCTCGAGGCAAGATCTGTAATGTAGAACTGGAAAAGTTCCAACCATACAAACTACAGCTGATGATTTGATAGAACCAAAGGATTCAGTAGATTCCAGCGAACCTCAGCCTCTCCGCCGATCTAGTAGGGTTTCTCACCCACCTGAGAGATACTTCGGTTTCTCTATGACAGTGGGAGCGAAGATTGCATCATGAGATGATGACCCAACTAGCTTCGAGCTGGCCATCAGGAGTAAGACTCTGTAAGAATGGCTGGATGCTTAGCGATCTGAGATGGAATCCTTATACACCAACAAAGTATGGACTTTGGTTGCAATATCTGAAGGGTTAAATCCCCATCAGGAGCAAGTATATCTTGAGAAGATTACTTGGTGTAGATGGAAAAGTTGAGACTTTCAAAGCTATACTTGTTAAAGCTTTTCGTCATCGACCAGGCGTGGATGATGATGAAACCTTTTCTAAGTAGCTATGCTTAAGTCCATCCAGATCCTACTTGCCACGGCTACATACCATGACTACGATATCTGGTGGTTGGGTGTCATGACAGCTTTTCTAAATGATGTTTAGAAGAGAGTGTCTATAAGTACACAGCCAGAGGGCTTCGTAGACAGTGGGAGCAGCGGAAACGTGTGCAAGATGCTTTATAGGATAAACCAGGCATCGCGGAGTTGGAACATCTGTTTTGATGAAGCGGTCAAAAAGTTTGACATCATCAAAATGGTAGATGAACCTTGTATATACAAAAAGGTAGTAGGGAGTATGGTGACGATCCTCGTAGAGTACGTGGATGACATACTCTCGATAAGAAAGGAGTTTCTTATGCTACGCTCGATCAATCTCCGCTTATCACAAAGATTCTCCATATAGGATCAAAGTGATACCTACTAAATCCTGGATTTTGGATCTATGAGATAGATCTAAATGGATGTTAGGAAACTCACTAGATGTAGTGAGGTGGTGTCAATCGATCCTGAGGAGAATCACTGGAAGGGTTCCAGGGTGATAAAGACGACTGAATGTCAGTCACAGGCATTGTCTTTACCCTCAGTAAAGGGACGGTATGTTAAAAAGTGCGGTTTTCCCATGATGTATGAGTCGTCCACCATGAGTTTTCTGATGGATTTCGAGACCCGATTCGAGGAGTGGAGGAACCGTTTCGGGTACATGGTGGGCCCGGTATGGTACCCCGGGGCAAGAGGAATGTGGTGTTGACGTTGAGCCTGGCTGGGGAGCACTACCTACCGGTGATATTACCCGACACGTCGGATATCCGGAGGATACCGTCGTGGTCTTGAGATGGATGGTAGGGGCCGGTCTGGACTGACGGCGTCCTAGATATTGAGATTGAGACATTGATATTTCGAGACATTGAGATTTATGTTTTGTGTCGATGCTAGACACTGTTGATACTGATTTCATTTATGATACCTCAATTTAAAAATACAAAGGAAATCTCACTAATTTATGAAAACAGTTCTTCATTTACATGTATTCTGTTTTCATGCATTCATACCTCATTCATATGATATATTGCTACCTGAGGCACTGACACGGGCACATGAGATTACACTCGGGTTAGATATTTACCCTAGCCTTGTTATAGGTTACGTGTTATTCCTATATTTGAGGACATATTATGATCATTGACCTAGGATTGCGTTATTTATGCGATTTCTGTGCGTAGATGTTTTTCTATTCACGAGTTGGCAACTCACCCCCGTTGTGCCCCAGTTTCTTGCAGGTTTGCCGTACAGGTTTCATTACGGCTTTGCTGGCACTATTTCCATTTCCGGGTGGATTGCTAGTAGGTGGGTTATTTGTATCTTACCCATCATTATATCTTGTATATTATTATTCTGTTGTATCTAGAAGTTCCATCAACCAAACATGTATTTATTGAGATAGAGACCAGTGTTGTTTATTCTTTCGACCTTAGAGTCGCTCGTTTTATATTTGGTGGTTTTGAGTTTCATTTTGAGTTTTGATCCTCGCCGTTGGCGTTGTATATTATATTGCTTGTGTGGTTGTGACCGTCGATTGACGAAGAGCTAGCTCCCGCTTGGGGATGCCTTTTTCTTGATTTCGTATACTATTCATGTTGTATCCCGTTTGGGGGCCAGTATTTACAAAGGAGACTCTGCCGAAAATTTCAGTAAAATTTTGATGTTTTAAAAAACCGCATAATTCGGCTTATGCTATTGAAATTACTTGCTTTAAGTTGGTTTTTCCTGCACTCTACTACTTTTCTTGGTTTGGATTTCTGGGTTTTCGGTTTACTTAGATCACGTACGCCTCGAGACGTTCGTAGTTTAAGTGCCGGTCATGTTCCGTACTTTCGGGTCGTGACAAAGTTGGTATCAGAGCGTTAGGTTTTAACCTTCGGAGCGTAGGATGACCCTTGGTTGATGGAATAGGTGACTAAAGTAGAGTGACGTACCGTTGATATGTTCCGCGGCATATTTACGACACGCCACTCCACTTATGAAGCCTTAGGATGTACATTTCCTTGTTCAGTATTATATTCCTTCCTGATCTAGCCTCATCGGTACCAGTTTGGTTTTGCTGCTACGGTTATGGCAGGAAGAGCTACGGCTAGAGTTGCGGTCAGCACAAGCTCGTCACGAACGAGGACTGACCAGGGCATGATTCCGGCGACACACGATTGCGGAGATGTGTCTTTTTACTGTGTTTCCGCGCCACGAGCGTTTGGCGGATCGCCTTTATGAGGTTACTCGGATGTGCTGATCGACACTAGAGGATTGAGCCAATGATAGAGGCCAGCCAGATCTTGATGACCGTTGGTGTGTTGCTTACTCATGATGATTGAGGCACTGTTCAGCGTGCAGACGAGTGAGCTAGTTGTTGCTGCGAGTGACGAGATATCGCCCAATATGTTGGAGCTATTGCGGGACGAGTTATACTAATAGATGCTAGAAGGTCGCTAGTCATCGAGGATGAATGACTAGGACATGTGGATCGTTCGCCTACCCCAATGCGAGGTCATCAGATAGATTGATTCCAGCTGGAGACGACTTCACGCGGAGACGTTGAGAGTCGACAGAGACGATCGAATGTCAGAAACCTATTATTCCAAGTTTAAAATAGTCGGAAAGACATGCAGGCAATTCTATGGTCCCTCTAGAAGAATGAAACCCTAACTCGACTTAATGACCGTGTGAAAGCCTTTGAACCTTCGGGTTTGCGGCAGTTCTACGGCGCCATTAGGGAGGCTTGGGTTTGCCCTTCTACGGCTGGACCACCGATGCTGTGGTATGTACTCGATACTATTAAACTGTGCACAAGAGGTTGAGCTCTTGGGGGATTATGAGGTTTGACGACTCGGTCGGATGGCTCGACTTAATTCGGATGCTAGGTGGTGAGATGCATTTCTTGGGAGACTCCCGATACGAGGATAGCCGTTGGAGCTCAGTCCATGTAGCCATGATGAGACGATTCCGAAGCAGTCGACATTAGAGAAAGTGGAGTAAAGAGGTCCGTACAAGATCTGGATAAGACGACGTTCCACTCCGCCGACATCAGAGATGCGATACGCATGCCGAGGCAGAGTACTGGATATACCTTCCAGAAGGAGTCGCGATGGGTATGCAGCCGTTCTGGAGCAAGATGCAGATATAGGAAAGAACGATGACTTCCGGACAGTTGGCAGAGGCGAGACATGGAAGAGACCATGAGCAGGATTCCTTCCAGGACACTGCTGCAATGATACTTGCACCCAGGATCAGATGTGTCACGTACATTCAGAGAGCTAGAGGCCGACGCCAGTAATACGCTGTCTTACGAGTGGTCGCGATGATTGACCAAGAGATGACCAGAGAAGTGCCAGAACGGAATCGTCCCCGTTAGCACACCTGACGGGCTGATGAGCCGATGGACCGAAAGATTGGTAATTCACAGTGAAGACCTTGACCCAGGAGTGGTCATTGTTACGCACACCAGCAGGCAAGAATTCATGATCATCGACGAGACGTCCCACTAGTGACCGCGACAGTTGGCCCAAGATTTTTAGAGGATGCACTTGAGCGGTACTATTCTGCCATTATTGATTTCGATGTTTTGGGTGATTTATTCGCATGATTTGATTTTGATGATTGTGGATTTACGATCCTTGCACAGTGTTACACTTGATATCGTTTTCGTGCTTTGGTTTCACATGTTTGTGATTTTACAGTTTTAGACACTTGAGTTGATTTTGTGCGTATGCATGCACACGATTTGGTTCCTGCACTCTGTATAGTTTATATATGCTTGCAGTGCAGTGATACGCCTTTTGTGCACTTAGATGCATTGGACTTTGATTTCGATGGCGATGTTCGATATTTGTTTTGTGCACCTCGTGCACCTGATTTGATTTTGCGCATGTTCGGCGCCTGATATTGGATTTCATGATTTCGTGCATGATGGATGCCCCTGGTTTTGGGTTTTCGCGCATGTTGAGCGCATGTCTTGAGATGCGATTTTGGTGCACACCAGATGCACTAAATCGAGATTTTTCGTGCATGTCAGATGCACCTGATTTTGCTGTCAGGCACACATGTTGCCTACGACAGATGTTTCGTGCACACCCGATGCACTTAGATGTTGTTTCTGTGCGCATGTATGGCACATTCATGGATTTTGATTTCCGTGCACACCAGATGCACGTAGCATTCATGTGCATATTTTGGGGATTGATTTCCTATAGAGCAGTACGTTTTTATGATATTGCTATGTGTTTTCGTACTGAGCATGACTAGTCAGAGGAAAGTACCTGAATATATTTGGCATTCATTTCCTTCAGATATTTACATATATAGATTTCATATTTACATGTATAGTTTCGAGTTATATCATATTGGTTTTATATTGGATTTGACATTTGTGTCTTTACCGTGACTACGATGATTGCGGGATGCTTGACGGAGTTTTGATTTTGAGTTATCTGCTCATTACTCATGCGCATGTATTGCGCTATGATGCGTTTTATATACTTAGGATTTCGGAGCCCCGACGACTTGATGGTTTTGCTTAGATGTTTTTGTATTTGGGGGGAGTTTGAATTTAAATTCGGGGACCGAATTTCTTTAAGGGGGGAAGATTGTAACGTTTTGAAAATCGTTTCGGTGAAATTTCGAAAAATCGGTAAAATAAGGGGGTTTTCTGTAAAAAGTCAAAATACAAATATCTTATTATAAAAATTAAATATACATATTCTAGCTATGTAATTGCTATTATTTGGTGTTTATTGAGCCGCTGGTGAAATTTCAAATTTTCTGAAAAAAATTATTTTATTATTATTTTAAGCCGCCACTAATACATTTAATTAGGGAAAATTACAAATTGGAATGAGTTGAAACAAATTTTGTGCATCATAAAACATTAAATAAAATTTTATCACGTAGTTTTTGGAATGAAATCGTTTGCCAAAACGGTTTAGAAATTATTGAAGAAAAAAAGCTTTTTTTAGCGTAAATGGATGTTAGGGGTATTGTATTTATCATTTTCCATCACCCCACATCCATTCACACACTCACACACCCCGATTTTCCCTCCCCCTTGACTGAATTCAGCAGCCCCCCTCTCTTGTCCCCACTTGTTTTGCAAAAGAAAAGAAAAGAAAAGAAAAGAGAATGATAGAAGTAAAAGGTGGACTTTGACTTTTCTTCTCACTTTTTCCACCCCACTCTCTCTCCTCCCTCACCCACCCACAATTTCTGAACGAAATTGTGCAGGCCAACAGCAGCCCCCCCTTCCTTCTTCTCCTCTCTTTCCATCAAAAAAAATTTGTCAAAAAAAATCAATTAAAACCTCACCGAAATCAAAATCCGACTCCTACCCATTTTCCCTCATCTCCTTTAGCATGGATCTTGGTGCAAGGATTTCAAAATGGAGGTCTAGAATTCAAGTTTGATCATGGTTTGTGAGGTATAACTTTTGACCCATTATTCATTTTTTTTGATTTAAATTCCTTAATGAAGCTAATTAGGTGTTAAATTGTGGGTTTAATTGAATGTTTGGAAATTCAATTGGGAATTTTGAATTGAAGCTAGGGTTTGAATTAAATTAGGTTCTTTATCATTAGCTTATGATTGTAATGAGGGGATTAACATGTAATTGAATGCAAAATCTAATTTGGTTACTAATTGCTAATTTGTTAGTTTAAAAATGGTGATAATTATGCTAAATTGCTAACTAGGTTTTAGAAATTAAATAAAAACGTGGGATTAAAATCTAGTTAGGATTTTTAGCACATCATTAAGGTTTCCATGAGTGGTTTAACCATTTAATATATGCAAAACCAAGTTTAATTGTAAAATTGTGAATTTTACAATAAAAAGTGTTAAAATTGATATTTTTGCAATCTAGGATTTTGGAAATTATGCAAATTTATGTGATTAAATTATGGAAATGGTTTTTATGACTTATTTAAGTTATTTAATAAGTATTATGGCCGCTAGAATTGTTTAAACATCGAGTTTTGCACTAAAATGGGTAATTTTGCTTGCTAGTTTTTCGGAAAAACGGCTTTTAAAGTGAATTTGGGGTTTTTGTGAGTTTTAACCTAGTTTATATTAAAATTAGTGTGCGTGAATGTGCAAATGAGTGTGATTGGATTTTTCTCGATGGTTTGACGTTTGTACATCGACATCGAGGGTTGGTTTGACTATTCTTGCATGCGTAGGCGATAGGTTTGGACCTATGCGTGATACGCGTGCCGATTTGATTTTCGTATGCCGTTTCGATTTCGAATTTAGTTTTAATGCGATACGGTGCGTTATGATATGTAGGTACCCCATGTGGACTTCGAGACGACCAGCAAGCGCGTGGCGACGTCGGCACCGGCGAGCGAGGACCAGGTGAGTAGATTTATATCTACGGGGAGAAGTCGGGTGGATGGCGTATAGCACCCCCGCAGTTCATGGTGATGTATACGGACACGTATACACACATATATATATTGGTTATATATTGTTTGAGTTATTGATGATAAATATGGATATTTGGTGTTCTTGGATGATTGAGTGTCGCGAAACCCTAGAGTAGCGGTCGCACCACACTTGCACACACCCACCCATACTTGCATACTTTCTTCTTTCTTTTGTGCTTATTCGGGAATATATAGCTATGTGTTCATATAGATATGGGACTGTGTGTTCACATACGGATTTGAGGATAGTACTTGGGATTTATGATGAGTCGATGAGATTTGATTTGAGGCCGTGAGATCGGTGATATAGCGGGGTTCGTATTTGAGATACGACATGACGTTGTAGCGGGTCCTTGACGTAGTTTTTACACACGTGCATGCATACTTAGGCGATATCAGTATTGTACTAGACATAGATCAGTACCAGATCATAATATTGATAAAGAGGATACCAGGTGAATAGTATGATGAATGTGATTTTGACCCGTACCTAGAATTGGAGGATGCCGTACGACGGATTTACGTACGAGCTATATCTTGATGATTGATCCGCACTCTTGACTTGGGATGTCTGATTATAGATATGGTATCGGATATGATATTATTGAGGCGGGATCACCGACTAATATATATACAGGTATGTATATGTATCGACTCAGACGTTAGGCGGTTTTCTTACCTGTAGTCCAGCTTGTTAGCTTAGCCCTTTAGCTTAGTTTAGTTGTTAGATTAGATTCGATTCTTACCTATTTCAAAGCTTACGAATCATGCGTATTTTAAAAGACAGGTCAAGGGATTCTACGGATATTTCAAAAAATGTATCTTTTCTTAAAAACACCGTAGCCTCTATTTTCAAAACCCCATGATTCGTGTTATTTCAAAAGGCACCATTTGTAGGACTTATATTAGATTAGTGCAGATTAGTTATAGTTGCGTCTAGTATTCAGCTCCCGCTCATTTTTACTGTTCGCTCCGCATCGCATACTTATATTATAATTTCTTATTGCATTATTAATATCATGCTGTTAGGACACCAGCACCATTACCGATGACGCGTATGTACCACGTACACTTACTTGTCGGCTCACACACATCTTCATCGGTAATTGACATGTCACGAACACTTTAGAAAATACTATTTCATTTGACATAGGTTGTTAGCTAATAGTTTAGACATGATATTAGTGTACTTGCCTTATATGCTAGTTAGACATTGTAGTTATTGCCTACTACTTCATGCATGTTATTATTCACTGTTGTGTCGCATTCATGGATTCTCATGCCTATATTCACTGTTTACATGCTATTGATGACTTGGATTCGGATTTCATGAGATTTCTTGGATTTGGAGGAAAACCGCAAAAACATAAATAAACCTTTTCTCCCTTTTAAAATAAAAAGTGCGGTTTTCCCATGATGTATGAGTCGTCCACCATGAGTTTGCTGATGGATTTCGAGACCCGATTCGAGGAGTGGAGGAACCGTTTCGGGTACATGGTGGGCCCGGTATGGTACCCCGGGGCAAGAGGAATGTGGTGTTGACGTTGAGCCTGGCTGGGGAGCACTACCTACCGGTGATATTACCCGACACGTCGGATATCCGGAGGATACCGTCGTGGTCTTGAGATGGATGGTAGGGGCCGGTCTGGACTGACGGCGTCCTAGATATTGAGATTGAGACATTGATATTTCGAGACATTGAGATTTATGTTTTGTGTCGATGCTAGACACTGTTGATACTGATTTCATTTATGATACCTCAATTTAAAAATACAAAGGAAATCTCACTAATTTATGAAAACAGTTCTTCATTTACATGTATTCTGTTTTCATGCATTCATACCTCATTCATATGATATATTGCTACCTGAGGCACTGACACGGGCACATGAGATTACACTCGGGTTAGATATTTACCCTAGCCTTGTTATAGGTTACGTGTTATTCCTATATTTGAGGACATATTATGATCATTGACCTAGGATTGCGTTATTTATGCGATTTCTGTGCGTAGATGTTTTTCTATTCACGAGTTGGCAACTCACCCCCGTTGTGCCCCAGTTTCTTGCAGGTTTGCCGTACAGGTTTCATTACGGCTTTGCTGGCACTATTTCCATTTCCGGGTTGCTTGCTAGTAGGTGGGTTATTTGTATCTTACCCATCATTATATCTTGTATATTATTATTCTGTTGTATCTAGAAGTTCCATCAACCAAACATGTATTTATTGAGATAGAGACCAGTGTTGTTTATTCTTTCGACCTCAGAGTCGCTCGTTTTATATTTGGTGGTTTTGAGTTTCCTTTTGAGTTTTGATCCTCGCCGTTGGCGTTGTATATTATATTGCTTGTGTGGTTGTGACCGTCGATTGACGAAGAGCTAGCTCCCGCTTGGGGATGCCTTTTTCTTGATTTCGTATACTATTCATGTTGTATCCCGTTTGGGGGCCAGTATTTACAAAGGAGACTCTGCCGAAATTTTCAGTAAAATTTTGATGTTTTAAAAAACCGCATAATTCGGCTTATGCTATTGAAATTACTTGCTTTAAGTTGGTTTTTCCTGCACTCTACTACTTTTCTTGGTTTGGATTTCTGGGTTTTCGGTTTACTTAGATCACGTACGCCTCGAGACGTTCGTAGTTTAAGTGCCGGTCATGTTCCGTACTTTCGGGTCGTGACAGTAACCTAACGGGTGATGACGGGACCCCGTGGCGAATGCGGATGGCATAAGAGGACGTTGTATTTTCGTTGTTATCAGTAATGATAGGTTAATGATGGGACGCATTATTATTAATGCAAAGAAAAATAAAACCTAAACTGAATCGTTGGAACAATTTCAAAACCACTCGGTTTTCTTCAAAAAGCAAATTTTAAATGCGGAGCTTAAAACCACTCCTTTTAATAAAGGCTATCTTGGTTCGTTCGATTATATCAAGTTCACTACGTTAACGGTTTTTTTCCAAAAACCAGCCGTAACCCTCCGTCGTTTCAAATAGGCAACACATCGTATTCATGCTATGCTTGTTGGCCTACGTCAAGGCATAGTGTATGGTAGCAGTGTGTTTGCTTATTTGTTGCATAGATAGATGCATTAGTATAGGACAGACGTACAGCCTTGTTGGCCTACGTCAAGGGCATGTACGATGTACCTAAATTAATCAGGACAACGACGGGTAGAACTTGACTTGCGTCTTATGATTTGTTGGCCTACGTCAAGGTCATAAGAGCTTGGGGTAAAAATCATATCGGGAGTTTCAAACATAAAGGAAACTTGCAGATTGAGCATACCTTCTGGAGTGTGGTGACTAGAGTGGCTTCCATATAGTAAATCATGCAATGATAGTTGGATCCCGATCCCACTGATGAGTAGGATTACTCTCGGGAAATTTTCTCACTTAAAAATCAATGCTATAAACCAAGTAGGTGTCCAGAAAGTTGTTAAAGGGGCTACGCCTCCATGGAAAAGAGGTTATTTAATTAAGGAACTTCGCGAAAGCGTTGGAAAACCTCCCTCGATGTACCAACACTGCCTGGCTGAAAGGTTAAGCAAGTATTGTGACGTGTGATTAAATCCTGACTAGTTCTTCTTTTAGGTTTTGAAGAAGGATTTGAGGAAACAGTGGGAGCCATCTTATTTAGATAAATTGATAACCAATCTAAATTTGCAAGAGTATATGCTGAGTGTTTTCTTTTCTCTCTCTGGCAGCTACTATGACAGGACTAAAACTATTACTTGAAAAAAATATACTGACCGGGCAGAACTATAAAGATTGTCTAAGGAACGTCAACATTGCACTAACTTATGACAAAGTAGCATATGTTGCCACCGCTGTTCCTCCCCTTATCCCAGGACCAGATTCCTCAGTTGCGGACAAGGAAGTTCGCAAAACCTGGGATCTAGACTGTGAGAGAGCTAAGTGTATCGTGCTGGCGTCCATGAACAATGAACTCCAGAAACAGCACGAGAGTATGGATATTATATCCATCTTTCTCCATTGCAAGGAATTGTATGGGGAACACTCCCGTATCGCGAGGTACGAGACCTCAAGGAAACTCTTCAAGATGAGGTTAGCTCCAGGATCACCTGTAGGAGAGCACGTCCTGAAAATGATCAGCCTCATAGAGGAACTCGCAAACCTAGAATGCGTGCTAGAGAATGATTTGTATATCGACTTGATTTTGCAGTCTCTTCCCCACACCTTCTCTCAGTTCGTGCTGAGCTTCAACATGCACGAAATGGAAGCTGATCTTCCAAAGCTCCTCAACATGTTGAGGGTAGCAGAGACCTCCTTGAAACAGGTGAAGACCCCCGTTCTGTATATTGGCCAATCATCCTCTTCTAAATCAAAAGCGAAAGCTAAAGGGAAGAAGAAGATGAAAGCCACCAAACCGAAAGGTGGGGTCAAGAAGGTGCAGGGAACGAATAAGGCAGGAAGGGTGAAGACAGAAAAGAATGAATGCTTTTATTGTCACAAGCAAGGGCACTGGACGAAGGATTGTTTGGCCTTCAAAGCCAAGGACAAGAAGCAAGCTGTTGCTTCTGCTTCAGGTGTGTTCGTAATCGAAAATTGTCTTTTAGTAAACTCTACATCATAGGTACTTGATACCGGTTCTGGTTCTCACATCTGTAATTCATTGCAGGATCTGAGAAATAGTAGAGTACTGTGGACAGGTGATATGACTCTCCGGATGGGCAATGGAATGCATGTAGATGCTATTGCAATAGGGGAATATCACCTAGGGTTGACTAGTGGGCACATTTTGGTGTTGTACAGCTGTTTTTGTATTCGCAGTATATTGTATAATATTATATCAGTATCTTTGTTATCTAATGAAGGATATAATTTTGCGCTTGAAAGAAATGTCATGAACATTCTCCTAAATCAAGAACTGATTAGGTATGGCACACTGGAAAACGGCATATACATACTTAATCAATCTCGAATTTTCAATATTCAAAACACGCTTAAAAGAAAGGCTCCAGATTCAAACCAAGCCTTTCTATGGCATTGTAGACTTGGTCATATAAATGAAACAAGGTTGACTAAGTTACATATAGATGGATATTTAGATCCGTTTTAATATTCATCATATGCAACTTGTCAATCATGTATCAAAGGAAAAATGACCAAATCTCCGTTCACCGGACACAGAGAAAGAGCCACAGAACTCTTGGGACTTGTACACAGTAATGTATGTGGTCCAATGTCTACACATGCGAGAAGCGGTCACTCTTATTTCATCACTTTTACTGATGACTTCTCTAGGTATGGACATGTGTTCTTAATGAAACATAAATCCGAGGCCTTTGAAAAGTTTAAGGAGTATAAAAATGAAGTAGAGAAACAGACTGGTAAAAGCATCAAGACACTTCGATCTGATCGAGGTGGAGAATACTTAAGTACCAGTTTCCTTGAATGCTTAAAAGAGAATGGAATTCTCTCTCAGCTTACTCCGCCTTATACACCTCAGCATAATGGTGTATCAGAAAGGAGGAATCGCACGCTATTAGATATGGTGCGTTCAATGATGAGTAGTTCTGAGTTGCCACTATCCTTTTGGAGTTTTGCTCTAGAATCAGCAGCATACTTATTAAATAGAGTTCCAACTAAGTCTGTGCCTACCACTCCATATGAAATGTGGAGCGGGAAGAGACCATATCTTAAGTATATCAAGATATGGGGGTGTCCGGCATATGTTAAAAAGCATAATCCGGACAAGCTCGAGGCACGATCGGTTTTATGCAAGTTTGTAGGATACCCCAAGCATTCAAGGGGGTATATGGTCTACCACACTGAAGAACAAAAGGTGTTTGTCACTCGCCACATTGTCTTCTTAGAAAGTGAATTTCTTGCAAAGGAAATCAGTGGGAGCGCGGTAGAACTGGAAGAAATTCCAGAACCTCAAACTGTTGCCGAGGACTTAGTAGAACCTCAGATTTCAATAGAACATGACGAACACATGCCACTCCGCAAATTTAGTAGGCTTTCTCATCCTCCTGAAAGATACTATGGTTTTCTTCTAGATGGGGATCGAGAGGATTGCATCATCGATGATGATGAGCCTACTAATTTTCAGCAGGCTATCACGAGTATTGACTCGGTGAAGTGGCTGGATGCTATGAGATCCGAAATAGAATCCATGTACACCAATAAAGTATGGAATTTAGAAGTTGCTCCTCCTGGGGTGAAACCAGTTGGATGAAAATGGATCTTCAAAAAGAAGATTGCTGCACTTGGACAAGTGGAAACCTACAATGCTAGACTCGTTGCAAAAGGTTTTCGTCAAAGACTAGAATTGGACTATGATGAAACCTTTTCACCTGTAGCTATGCTTAAATCCATTCGGATCCTGCTTGCCATTGCTGCCTTCCATGACTATGAAATCTGGCAGATGGAAGTAAAAACAGATTTTCTAAATGGACATTTAGAAGAGAGTGTTTACATGGATCAACCAGAAGGTTTCTTAGACAGTGGGAGCAGCGGAAGAGTGTGCAAGTTGCTTAAATCCATCTATGGATTAAAGCAAGCATCGCAGAGTTGGAACATCTGCTTTGTTGAGACAGTCAAAGAATTTGACTTTATCAAAAATGTAGATGAACCATGTATTTATAGGAAGATTGTAGAAGGAGCAGTAGTCTTCCTCGTTTTGTACGTCGACGACATACTACTGATAGGGAATGATGTCCCTATGCTACAATCAGTAAAGCTCTTCTTGTCACAGAAATTCTCCATGAAAGACTTGGGAGATGCAATCTACATTCTGGGCATTATGATATATCATGATAGATCTAATAGAATGTTGGGACTTTCACAGTCCATGTTTATTGACACTATACTAAAGATATTTAGTATGGAAGATTCCAAGCGCGGTAATATACCCACTTATCACGGGATCACCCTCTCGAAAGAGATGTCTCTAAAGACTGATGAAGAGAGGGCTCGCATGGGCATTATACCGTACGCTTCGGCAGTAGGATCTATAATGTATGCGATGTTATGTACCAGACCAGATGTTGCTTACGCACTTAGTATAGTAAGCATGTATCAGTCTGACCCAGGTGAGAAGCATTGGATAGCGGTAAAGAACATTCTCAAGTACCTGAGAAGGACTAAGGAAATGTTCTTGATTTACGGTAATGGGGACCTCCAGGTTGAGGCTTTTACCGACACCGGATTCCAAAGTAACAAAGATGATTCTAAATACATTTCGGGTTTTGTGTTTACCCTCAATGGAGGGGCGGTATGTTGGAGGAGTTCTAAACAGGATACCGTCGCAGACTCAACTATGGAGGCTGAGTATATAGCTGCTAGTAAAGCCGCAAAAGAGGCTGTCTGGATGAGGAAGTTCATCTCTGAACTTCAGGTGGTTCCGTCCATTGCCAATCCAATACCTTTGTATTGTGATAACAATGGGGCTGTATCATTAGCGAAGGAACTAAGGTCCCATCAGAAATCCAGGCATATCTTAAGGCGGTTTCACCTGATCAGGGAGATCGTGGATCGTCAGGAGATCGACGTATGGAGAGTGGACACAAAAGACAACACGGCAGATCCATTCACCAAGGCCATCCCTCAAGTCCAGTTCGAGAGGCTGTTTGAGATGTTGGGCATGTGGTACGCCAGCAATTGGATCGAGTGTAGACAGTGGGTACTCATTGCGCCAATTATAGGCCTTAGTGCAAGTGGGAGATTGTTGGATATATATGCCCTAAAGGCCTTCATTGTATAGGATGCTAGGGATATGTATGTACATGACAATCTTGCTTGATATGATAGTATGCTATTTGGTTTGTCTTTTTCTTAACGTGTGATATATTTTACTTTGTATTTATAAACATGTTGATAAAGCCCATAGGGTGTTTTCCTGACTACCGGCGTTGTGATGGTAGTCATACTTGTAGGAGCTGGATAGTCAATAGGCACAGCCTTAAATGTCCCTGATCGCAGGAGTATCGAGACAGGGCATCGATGCTCCAGAGTAGACTAGTGTACACATATCTAGACCCTGACGAGGGGCGATGGATTGGTCCCGCAGCCATTGGTGATGTGCACCTAAGATTGTATACAGATGCTCAATGGGTGGGAGTACACCGGACAGGACTCACCGAGAACTGACTGGATGGTATTTATACCTAACTTCAGATAGTAGTCTCAGGTGACATGTATGCAGATAGTCCGTTGACTTAACATCGTCATTTGTCTCATGTGAGTTCCCACTGTGCTTTGATTACTATCCTACCACGGTTCAAAGGAGTCATGCAAACAGTTTTTAGTTGGGCACAGTCCCGAGCCACGTGGAGGCAGTGAGCGACTGTTAGGGATTCGTCTCTCCCGGTATAGGGAGTTGATATCGCACAGTGATCGGTTGGTCATTACCATAAGTCCCTGACCAGGGCTGATTGAGAATTACTGATGGACTGATCAGTAGATTCTCGGATGGTCTTGAGCCATGCCGGCACGACTTATACGGTTATTAGGGGTCTGACGTTCACCACCCCCTAGACCATACATGCGATACTCTTAGACGAACAGACCGGACTGCGCGGATATTGTCACGGACAGGCTCAGTAGGAGTTCGGATGGGTTTCCTCATCGGCCTTCTTATCGACATCTACCTGGGGACCGTTACGTACAGCTAGTACTGCTTGTGATCTGTGGTTAAACCCACTGCCAGCGTAGTAGTCGAGTCTTTAGAGTCCCACATAGAGATTTCCCAACTCCAGGTGAAACGATATAGAGGTCGTATGGTTTTATGACAAAGGGTTCGGACGCATACGTGTTTAAACGCACGTACGACGTTCGGACAGTTTTAACTAGCCGGCTTTGGTTTAAGCCAGATTCTAGTATCAGGTTATTGGATTTATACAGTCTAAAGTTTTTTCCGTGTTTTCACGGATAGGAAGGGCGTACTCGTAATTTTGCGGGAAGCTTCTAGAAGCATGGTGACTTCAGGGTTTAGGTGGAATTTTCATTAAATGCAATTGTGACTCATTTTGTGTGATTCATCATATCATTAATGCATCATTAAATGCTTAATGAATCATATTGTGAATCACTCATATTGAATTAATTTAGCATGATGAATAATCATATTTATTCATTTATTTCATAATTCATTATGCTTCATATATATTCAAGTGAGAAGCAATTCCATTTTCATTATCTTCTTCACCTTCTCTCTCCTCAAGCTCACTCTCTCTTCAAACTCTAATCCTACCACTCATGAGTTGAGATCATGGATTAGAATAGACTAAACACTCCATAACCTAACTCTATATGATCTAAGTTCCTTTGATTAGCAACTAGAGAAACTTAGTTACCTCAAGTTTGGAGGTGAAGCTTGGATTAGGGTTCTCGGGTGGATCATCTATCACTTAGAGGAGGCCGAGGAGGACGTAGAGATCGAAAAGACGAAGGACACGATTCACTAGGTATAATCTCTTTACATAGTAGCTAAGAACTTCTATGCTTGTTGTTAATTATCGTTTAGCAAAGATCTTCGGTTAGTCGATGTACGCTTATAGAACAAGATCGTTTTTCATATTTCCGCCTCCCCGCAACTCGTGGGGTGTTGCCCATTGACTTACATTTTTCTCAACTGAACTATATTGATAATCCCATTGATAAATCAATATCAATTATCACATATATGGTTCATGTAACAAAAAATGAGTCATAGGCTAAAAAGTCACCATGTGTCATGTGAAGCTATGTCCATCTTCATGCAATTTCCACCTCATTCTCCTATGTCATAATGCATTTTCATTTAAACCAAAATTAATAATAACAATATGACATGTCACCTTCTAAAAGCATCTTTGACCAATTTACAAAAATGCCCCTCGTCCGTACATACGTACCTGTATCCGTATTCCGAAAAATACGGATGCAAAAAGACGAAAAAAATCCACCAGTACAATACTAGGATCTGGCTTAAACCAAAGCCCGCTAGTGTTGTCCGTCCGAATTATCATGCGCGCACGAGCACGCGCACATGATCGAACCCTGTCGTAAAACCATACGACCTCTACATCTTTTCTCTGATGCAGGGAAACCCTCTGTGTGGGACTCTAAAGACTCGATATTACGCTGGCAGTGGGTTTAACCACAGGTCGCAAGCGGCAATAGCTGTACGTAATGACCCCCAGGTATATGTCGATGAGAAGGTCGAAGAGAATAACTCATCCGAACTCCAACTGAGCCTATCTGTGACAATCTCCGTACAGTCCGATCTGTTCGTCTATGATTATCGCATGTCAGGCCTAGGAGGCGGTAAATGTCAGACCCCTAATAGTGGTACAAGTCGTGCCAGAGTGTATCCCAGAACACCATGAGAAACTACTGAAATACTACCAGTAAATCTCGCTTGCCCTGGCCAAGGACTTTGTGTAATGGCTCTCCAACACAGTGTGACATCAACCCCCAATACCAGGAGAGAAGAATCTTATATAACCGCCACTGCCTCCAAGTGCTTCGGGACTGCACCCAACTACTACCTGTTTGCACGACTCCTTTGAGCCGTGGTAGGGTAGTAATCAAAGTACAGTGGGAACACACTAAAGGCGAAGTGGCAGTGTCAAATCGACGGACTAAGCTGTACTCTTGTCACCTGGGAACTGCTACCTGAAGATAGGTATAATACAAACCAGCAGTTCCAAACGAGTCCTGTCCGGTGTACTCATAACATAATGAGCACCTGCATACTATCTCCAATACGACGTACTAATGGCTGTGGGAAAGACCATCTCCCCTGCTGGGATGAGAAGCGTACACACTAGTCTACTCTGGAGTATCGATGCCCTGTCTCGATAATCCTACGACTAGGGACCTGTATAAGGATGTGCTTACAGACTACCCAGCCCCCACTAGTGTGACTGCCATCACAACGCTGGTAATCAAGCAATGATCCTAAGGGCTCTACTAATATGTATAAGCGATATGTTAAAAGAAAAACAAGCACATATTGAAGTAGAAACAAACCAGGTAGTATAGAGCATGATTGTCAATACAACTGTGAATATCCCAAGCTTCCATTAAGTAATATACAAACCAGTATGATACAATAATGGCCTCTAGGGCATATACACTAACACGCACAGCTAGTGCCGCTGACGTGCTTGTGGTTAAACCCACTGCCAGCGTACTGTCGAGTCTTTAGAGTCCCACACAGAGGGTTCTCTCATTCAGGTGTAAGATGTAGAGGCCGTAAGTTGTTACGGCAGCCGTAAAGTGTTACGACACGGTTTCGATTATGTTCGTGTAATTGTTACAGGAATAATAATCGGAACAATAATACTGGTAGGCTTTGGTTTTAGCCGGATACCGGTAATATATTATTGGATTAATGGTATTCGTATTTTTCGGAATTCGGACACGGGTATACGGTATACGGTATATGGAGGAGGGGTATTCTTGTAATTGTTACAAGAATAGCTTCTAGAAGGTGCCACCTCATAATGACATTATTTATTTTATGAAAATAAATAAATGAGGTGGAGATAAGAAAGTCCAAGCATGGTTGAAAGAATGGGTTATTTAATTTTATATTGTTTTGGAATTACTATTGAAGCATGGTGCTAATTTTATATTATATGCTTCAATTATTTCATTTGCAATATATCATTTTCTCATGCAAGAACTCTCTCATTATCACAAACACTTTCCTTCTCCTTCTTCTCTTCTCCTCCTTCATCCTAAGCTTTACCCTTCACATGTGTTGTGAAACAAAAGTTTAGTATTAAAGATAATCCAATACCCTAATCTCTACATGATCCAAGTGTCCTCTTCTAGCAAACTTGGTCTCTAGGTTAAGCTCTTATGAAGAGTTTCTAGCTTGCACGACAACTCTCGTGTGGATCATCTAGGTCTTGGGGTGGCCGGAGATCGAGAACATCGGCAACATCCAAAGGAGCTAAGGAGTGGCAAGGAGCAAAGGAGTTGCACCAAAGAGAAGACCCGAAGGACCGTATCATTGAGGTATAATCCCTAACATAGTAGATAAGATCTCTAGTTATTTTTTTCTAGTTATGGTTTAGACAAGATCTTACGAAAAGTGCGTGTTGTTTGCAAAGAAAATTTTCGTTTATCGCTTCCGCCGCCTCACAAGAGTTGTGGGAGCAAGCAACATGCACTAACATGGTATCAGAGCCTAACTAAACCATAATTAGATTATTAGCCAAAAGTTAGAACTTCGATCGACAAATTTTTCCCGGAAAAACACATTTTCTGTCCCCGTTTTCTGTCGATTTTTAAAATGTTCAGAAAATCAATTCAGTGGCCTTAAAAATACATGCAGGGTTTTCTAAGCACACTGTAGAAAAAAAAGATTCTAACTCGCCACGAACGCCGCAGATCCGCGGCCAAACTCTGTGTTTGGCCGCCGATCCACGGCCGAATCATGGCCGAGTTGACTCGTTTTTCAGCAGTATGTTTAGATTAAGAAAATTGTGTTTCTGGGATATCTGGAATTTACACAAAGTTGTTTGTGCTCTGGATTGTGACAAGTGTTGGCATGGTTTAAAATTATCGATCGAAATTCTAAAGTGCTTTGATAATTGGGTTTTCTTGGTTAATGATATGTGTGTTTGAAACGTCGACTAATTGCTATAAGTCGATTAGTCGGGGTTGCACACTTCTGTAATGATATCATGAGATGGTATGTGTATTTGAATATGTTGGATCGTCATGATGAGTGGCCGGGGGATGTGAGAAGAGCGTTTTTCTTTTCTTTCATTCAATGTAATTTGTAAAAAGCAATGTAATATTATTTTGCGGGGCACATCCGGGTTGAGGTTGTAGCCACCGTTGTATAATTTATTTTTACTGTTTTTGCTCTTAGGATAGACCCAAGATGGGTGCACAAACTACCGGGTTTTCGAAGTGCTGAGTAGCCTACTCACTTTGTTGAGGGAGGTTGCTTCACTTCGGGAATTTGGCGGGTAGTTTGCCGCACCCGTTGGGGTCTATGGTGGGATTTTGGCTATTCATCACGACCGTGGAACCCATCTTTCATTAAGGCTTGAATGAAATGCGGAATTCCTAGTATATCCAATGTATTCATCTGTGATCTGTAATGGCTATATTTATATATGAGATATATAATAAACGTTGCTTATGTTTTGCACCCGCGCTAGTCCAGCCCCCGCTCTATCGTTAGTGAAGTAACCTAACGGTGCATGACGGGGCCTAGTGGCGAATGCGGATGGCATAAGCGTACGCTCTATTTTCGTTTCTTTTCTGTGATGTTTAGGAAAAGTAAATGATGGGACAGCGTTAATGTGATTAATGTGAAGAAAAAGAAACCTGAAGATGTTGCAGAATCAAAATTTTAAAATAGGTAACTCTAGTTTTTGCTTTGCATAGTGGTATTCTTTGTTGGATATAGTGCCCTCAAAGTCAATTATTGGATCGCATGTACGTGATTGCAATGATTGAGGGAGGACCTATACCGGTAGGACAGTCTTACTCGAGATGATAGTATGCTATCTGGTTTGCCTTTATCATCGTGTACAGCTTTAGGTGACTGTTCACTATTACACGTTGATAGAGCCCTTAGGATCTTGCTTGACTACCAACAGTATGATGGCGATCATATACGTGAGATTTGGGTAGTCCATAAGCACATCCTTAAAAGTGGTCCCTAGTCGTAGGAGTTTCGAGACAGGGCATCGATACTCCAGAGTAGACTAGTGTATACAGTCGAGACCCCTACGAGGGGCGGTGGCTGGTCTCACAAGCCATTGGTGTCATTTGGATCACCTAAGATGTATACAGGTGCTCATTGGGTTATGAGTACACCGAACAGGACTCGCCGGGAACCTGCTAGTTAGTATTTATACCTAGCGTCAGATAGCAGTTCCCTGGTGACATGTGTACAGGTTAGTTCATCGACCTGAGGTCGTCATTTGTCTCGTGTAAGTTCCTACTGTGCTTAGATTACTACCCTACCACGGCTTAAAAGAGTCGTGCAAACATGTTTTAGTTGGGTACAGTCCCGAGCCACATAGAGGCAAGTGAGCGGATCGGCAGGGGATTCGTCTCTCCCGGTATTGGGGGTGAGATCATGCTGTGTCTGGAAGAGCCATTACACCAAGTCCTTGGCCAAGGCAGGTGAGAATTACTGGTAAGTATTCCAGTAGTTTCTCAGGGTGTTCAGGGCTACTCTCCGACACGACTTATACCGCTATTGGGGGTCTGACGTTACCAGCCCCTTAGGCCCGATATTCGATGCTCATAGACGAACGGACCGGACTGTATGTATATTGTCACTGATAGGCTCAGTAGGGTTCCAGGATGAGTTCGCTCAACGGCGTCCCTTTCGGTCAGTACATGGGCAGCCGTTACGCACAGCTAGTGCCGCTGACGTGCTTGTGGTTAAACCCACTGCCAAGGTACTGACGAGTCTTTAGAGTCCCCCACAGATAGTTTCCCAAGTTCAGGAGAAACGTTGTAGAGGCCGTATGGTTTTATGGCAGGGTTCGAAAATGCACGTGCACTTGTGAACGTGTCATATTTCAGACATATAATACTGGTGGGCTTTGGTTTAAGCCGGATCTAAGTATTATATTGAGTCAGAATATTTTAGTTTCTCGTATTCGTATTCGGTCGGAATACGGATACAGGTATGTATACACAGGTGAGGGGTATTTTCGTAATCCGTTACGAGAATATTTTAGAAGATGCATTTCTTTTTGGATTAATCATTTTGGTTTAAATGGTTATTGATTTTGGAAATTGTGACTCATTGTTGTGACTCATTAATTCTAGAATGTTCACTAATGACTCATGTAATGAGTCATCTAGTGAGTCATTAAAGAGTTAATGAGTTTTGTTTTGGGGATGGATATTTGAGATATTTTCATAAGATATTTTTCTTTTGGTTTTGAATATATAACCTCATATATCTATTCACAAGAGAAGAGAAGAATAACACAAGTTTTATGAGCTTAGTTTTCTTTTGGCTCACTAGTTATTTCTTGAGTTCACTATTTCCAATCCTAAGCATCTTCTTCAACCTCCACCCTAACCCTCTCATGTGATGAGAACCCTAGAGTATTTGAGACAAAGTATTCTACTCATTCTCTACTTCATCTTGGTCATCTCTTTTAGCAGACTTGATGGCCGACTTGCCTCGGTATAGAGGCGGGAGCCCGTTTAAAGATCCGTTGACTTGGTGCCACCTCGATGAGGAAACAAGAGATCGGAGTTGCCGTGAGGAGTGTGGGATGATGGCTAAAGACCGAAGAACTCGGATCGATCGGTATAGCCTTTCTACCTCTTTACAATTTGTTAGTTTAGCGTTAATGGCAAGATCCGGGTTATATCTGCGATAGTGCCAGTTATAAAAGTTTTTGTTTCGCGTTTGGCGTCAGAATGACGGCCGGGGCGCTACCGTAGACTTACATGGTATCAAAGCCACGCCATTAACCTTTAGTAACTTGTTCTAACGTGTTTAAAATATCGATCGAACCAAATTTCCATAACCGCATTTTTCATGTCAAAGTTTCTGTCGAATTTTTAAATAGGTCTAAAAATAAGTTTGAGAATCTCAGAAAATCGTGCAGGCTTTTTTAAGAATACTGTAGAAATTTGGTCCACTGTCTCCACAGTACTGCAGCGGAACCGCCGCCCAAACCATGGTTTGGCCGCGGTTCCGCCGCGTTTTGGAGCAACAGTGAACCATTTTTCTACAATAATGTCTTCAATAGGGAATTGTGGTTTCTGGAATATTTTGTTTGGGCCCAGATTTTGTTTGAGTATTGCAGTTGTACTTAGGGCACACTTCGGGAAGTGTTGTCGATCGGAATTTTAAACTTGTTAGTTTACAGTACTTACATTATATCTCCGACCATGAATTTCATTCGAGCGGTAAATTGCGTCTAATTGCTATAGCTTTTTTAGACGGGTTTGCGAACGTGACATTCGCGTTGATGTTCTGTGTTGTGCTCTGATGTTGCGGATTTGTCGTGGTGGATAGTTGTATGCAATGGTAGTGCAGTTTGGATTTATTTGTACATTTGATATTGCAGGGCGAGCATCCAACATGTGGACTGCCATCACTACCTGTTTGTATAATATTCTTTTGGGGCACGACCGGGCTGAGGTCGATGTACCCGTTGTACATATTTTTCATTTCTGTAGTAGGTTTACCCCGCGATGGAGTGCACGGATAGCCGGGTTCTGGGGGGCAATGGGTCCGCATCTCATGGCTTTGAGAGGCAGGGGGCCTCACTCTAGAATTGGCAGTCTATTTTCTGCACTCGCAGAGGGTACAGGTTGACCAAAGATGGAGTGCCTAAGTTACTGGATTCCGTGAAGTGCAGGGTGGTCCATTCACTTTGCTGTAGGGGGCTGCCTCGCTTCAGGTTTTAGTGGGTAACTTGCTGCACTCGTAGGGGTCTAGGTTTTCATTGCACAGGCTATCCACACGACCAGGGCAACGTCGGGTTTCAGCAGCGGCTCTGTGAAACCCGGGAATCCCAGATTATCTGTATTGTTCTGTGATGCTTATTACTTTTCTGTAATGTTGCATATTATTACGCCTTGAGCGATTATTGTATATTGGTATATATACTAGTAGATGTTGTATATGTTTTACACCCGCGCTAGTCCAGTCCCCGCTCTGTCGTTAGTTAAGTAACCTAACGGGTATTGACGGGACCCAATGACGAATGCAGATGGCATATACGTACATTTTATTTTCGTTCTTTTCTGGTGTGATTAATTGATGAGATTGCGTTGATTCTGATCAATGCAGAGGAAAACAAACCTGTTTGGAAGTTGTTGGAACAGTTTTAAAAAGAGTTATTACAAGGACGTTTTCTTTTGTTTTGCACAGTGGTATTCAGTTCGATATCCAGTACCTCATTCGACGAGGCAAGGGCCGAGATCCCTTCACCGGGAGTGACCCCTTAGGCAGAAGTTTGCGTCAGGGTAATAACTTCACTATAGTTTACATGTTGCTTTGCATCGCGGTATTCAGTTGGAATATCCTGCACCTCATTCCACAAGGAAAGAGCCGAGATCCCTTCACCGGGAGTGACCTCTTTAGCAAAGGTTTTCGCCACCATATTTTTATAAAAAGCTATCAGGTGCCTTCAGCGATATCAAGTTCGTTACGTTAAAGATTTTTCACCAAAAACCAGCCGTAGCCCTCCGTCATTTCATATGAATGGTCAATTGTATTCAAGCTATGTTTGTTTAGCCCTTAGTCAAGACATAGTGATTGGTAGCTGCTGGGGTGTTCACATAATGCATAGATAGATGAGTTGGTTTGGGACAGTCGTTCTGCCATTTGGCCAACGTCAGGGGCATGTACGGGTGGGTTCAAATTGACAAGATAATGACGGGTAGAACTTGACATGTGACTTATGATTTGTTGGCCTTCGTCAAGGTCATAAGAGCATGGGGTAAAATTCATATCGGGAGTTTCTAAAGAAACTGAAACTTGCCAGGCATGCGCATACCTTCTGAAGTTTGATAACATGAGTGGATTCCTTCACGTTATCATGCGATGAGAGTTGGATCCCGATTCCCACTGATGAGTTGGTTTACACTTTGGGTGATCCTGATTGATTCTTCTTTCAGGTTTGGAGGAGAATTTGACAGTACAGTGGGAGGTTTCCTGATTAGATAAAATGATAACCATTCTGATCTAGGTTAGAGTGCACGCAGAGTGTTTCTTTTCACTCTCTCTTTGGCTGCAACCTGTGACCGACCCTAGACTATGACTCAGTGAACAAGTTGACCGAACCTTCTTAAAATACTGGCTTTTGGATTGTCTAAGTTGCATAAGTCATTGCCGCTCCTTCTTTTACACTTTGCATTTCTCAGAACACCTCGTATCACTACGAGCATCCACATCCATTGGATAGATCCATCGTATGGTTATATACGAACTCGAAGGGACATCTTCGAGGATGGATCCAGGTTCAGGAGAAATTGAATTAGTTTATTCAGTTGTCTTTTATCATCACCTTCTCTTAGGTTGCGAGGGCTCCTTAGTTTATGAGAGTACACCTATTACGCTTATTGGATAGTCTTCTTCCAAACTATTGGCAGGTGCCGAAAGGTAGTGAATGAAGAAAACCAATTAGCTTAAGTAGGGTGTACAGAAGGTAATAAGTGAAGACAAAATAAAGGGATTAGAAAAGGGCAAAGTAAATTGTGACTGCTATCATTCACGACCAAACCGCGTACTTCATCGCCACTCCTACTTCACCTTTGCTTTTTTCCCCAGTTCGGGAGAAATAGAATAAGGTATTATTCAGTTTTATTTTATCATCACCTTCTCTCAGGTTGCGAGTACTCCTAGGATTAGGAGAGTACACCTATTATGCTTACTGGATAGTCTTCTTCCAAGGCTGGTGCCGAACGGTAGGGAAGGAAGAAAACCACTTAGCCTAAAGGGGTGTACAGAAGATAATGAATAAAGACAAATAAAGAGATTTAGAGAGATGGCAAAGAAATATACGGTTACAGTCATGAATTGGATTATGGAAGAGGCATTACTAGGAATACCAGGATACCCCTACGAAACATTTTCATATTTCAGTTTCACTATGCATTGTTAAAGGAAAACTGTTTTCCCGATTAGATACTTACTCCAGGGTATGTATTTACCAGGTATGATTCTCACATTTGTATGGTTTTACAGATGATGAGTGGGAGTAAGTTATTGGGAATTAGGTGATCATCCTCATTATATCGGAATTCGTTGTAATTGGTGATATTTGAGGAAATCGCCTGGGTTTTTGCCGGACGGCATGTATTTGGTTTTGAGTATCCGTTGTTGTGCACAAATTACAAACTGATATATCTGTACGTTTATTTTTTTAAAGTGAGATATAACTTTTTGAAATTATGTCCATGACATTTACCTATATCAGTTGACGATTGGGTAAGGAGCATTGAACAGCGAGTAGTTCTTAACCATAAGCACAGTTTTCAACCTACGATGCACAGGTTTTGAGTTATTCAACTCAACGGACTTATACAGAGTATTGTATGTTATCCAGTGTCCATCAGGACAAAGGGGTTGGTCCCCGTACTATGTTCTATTTACTTGTGACATCTCTAGTTTTTAGACAAGTGTTTCGTAGAAATACAATGTCTAAGTTTTGACAAGTTGTGGGTATAGGAATAAAGTAAAGAACCAGATGTCACAAGTATCGGGATTCTTCAAAGAGATCGAACATGTAGATACTTGTGATTGTTATTCAGTTGATAGTAATGGTTTTGAGAAACTTGTTTCTCATTCGGGTTACTCATAATTGGATGTATTCCTAAGTTGAGTAATATTGATTAGCCTATCTCCATTAAGTTGATATGCACTGGAGACTGCTGTATGATTTGAATCTGGTTATAATTAAATAAGTGCCAAAGTTTCTATATTGGATATATGATGGTTCATATCTTAACGATGTTAAGGTATGGGGAGTTGTCCGGCTTATACTTAAAACCAGACTCTGGATAACTCAAGGCACATTTCTGTAATGGCAGTTTGTGGGTTGGCCCAGGCTATGACGAGGGTTGACTTTCTACCGTCTGGAAGATCAATGGTGATATTGTTCTTGACTCGCCACGGTTTTAGTAAAATGGATTTTTTCAGAAAACAGTAGTGGGAGTATGGTAGAACTGGAAGTAATTCCATAACCGCAAGCGATTACTGAAAATTTAATAGGATCTATAGATTCAATCAGGTTTGACATTACATTAGCCACTACGCAGATATGGTGGGTAACCTCAGGCACCCGAGAGGTACTTCAGTAGCCTCAAGGACGGTGACAGGGAGGTTCTTGTTTACCCAGACTTGACACTCCTGTTATTCCAGGATATGAGACCCGGTAGGAGGTTAAGTATAGCGTCTTTCTAAACTAGCTTTAGAAGTGCACGTATATATTATTCTGCCAGAGGGTTGTTGTGGTCAGTTGGAGCAGCGGAAGCATAGTGGGCAAGTAGCTTATGTCTATTTATAGACTTGAGCAGATATAGCGGAGATAGATCATCTAATTTTGATGTGACAGTCATGGGTTTGACTTCATCAGAATAGGGGATGGATCTGTTAAAAAGATAGTAGGAAGTGATATCCTGGTATTTGGATGACTTACACAGAGTAGGAAGTGAAATTCCTCTACTACGATCGATTATACTGTGGTTGTCACACAGTTGTTTCTCCATACAGGATATGGATATAATTTCATACATTCTGCTTACTAGATCTATGGTTTTAGATCTAGATTTGGGTAGTTTTCCAATCTGGGTACTTAGACAATATTCTAAAAGTATTTGGAATAGATGACTCCTGGCATGGTGGTGTACCTGTAGGTGATGGAGTCACCCTCTCTAAAGGTGTCTTACAGACTAAAGGGGAGAGGAATGTGAATGATTGGCATATCACTTGCTTAGGCAATTGAGTCAATCGTGAGATGTCAAGTACCACAACAGATGTTGTTTTTGCACTAGATGCGATAAGTTTATATTAATCCAATCCTGGACAAACATACGGAAGCAGTTTTAAAACATAAGTGGATGTTCTAGGGATTTGATGACGGCAGCCTCCTTCGAGAGACGATTATCATTCCAGGCATCCAAAGGTGACATGGATGACAGACTGATTATCAGAGTTATAGTTTTCCCTCTGACGAAGGGGGGCAGTATTATGGACAGGTGGTCAAAGAGGATACTGTGGGAGGCATGATGCAGGATACTGATTAGGTTCAGTTGTCGATACAGTCTAAGAAGTTTGGATTTGGAGTTTATCTGTGAACTAGGTCCTATCAGATATCCAGACATATTCTAAGACAGGTATTACTCAATTCGCGAGATGGTTTTCTCAAAGAGATTGAGATTAAAAGAGAGACAAGGAAAGAAACATCAAGGCGGATTCACTCATTGAACACAAGGGTTTTACAAACGAGCTTTGTGAAACTAGTTAGTAGAGGAGTTGGGTGTTCGGTATCACACGGGCTGTGAGTATGCGACATCGCAATAATTAGCCTTAAGTGCAAGTGGGAGATTGTTGGATATAGTGCCCTCAAAGTCAATTATTGGATCGCAGGTACGTGATTGCAATGATTGAGGGAGGACCTATACCGGTAGGACCGTCTTACTCGAGATGATAGTATGCTATCTGGTTTGCCTTTATCATCGTGTACAGCTTTAGATGACTGTTTACTATTACACGTTGATAGAGCCCTTAGGATTCTGCTTGACTACCAACAGTATGATGGCGATCATATACGTGAGAGTTGGGTAGTCCATAAGCACATCCTTAAAAGTGGTCCTTAGTCGTTGGAGTTTCGAGACAGGGCATCGATACTCCAGAGTAGACTAGTGTATACAGTCGAGACCCCGACGATGGGCGGTGGCCGGTCTCACAAGCCATTGGTGTCAGTTGGATCACCTAAGATGTATACAGGTGCTCATTGGGTTATGAGTATACCGGACAGGACTCGCCGGGAACCTGATATTTGGTATTTATACCTAGCGTCAGATAGCAGTTCTCTGGTGACATGTGTACAGGTTAGTTCATCGACCTGAGGTCATCATTTTTCTCGTGTGAGTTTCTACTGTGCTTAGATTACTACCCTACCACGGCTCAAAGGAGTCGTGCAAACAGGTTTTAGTAGGGTACAGTCCCAAGCCACATGGAGATAAGTGAGCGGATCGGCAGGGGATTCGTCTCTCCCGGTTTTGCGAGTGAGATCGTGCTGTGTCTAGGAAAGCCATTACACCAAATCCTTGGCCAAGGCAGGTGAGAATTACTGGTAAGTATTCCAGTAGTTTCTCAGGGTGTTCAGGGCTACTCTTCGACATGACTTATACCGCTATTGGGGGTCTGACGTTACTAGCCCCCTAGGCCCGATATGCGATGCACATAGATGAATGGACCGGACTGTATGTATATTGTCACTGATAGGCTCAGTAGGGTTACAGGATGAGTTCGCTCATCGGCTTCCCTTTCGGTCAGTACATAAGCAGCCGTTACGCACAGCTAGTGCTGCTGACGTGCTTGTGGTTAAACCCACTGCCAGGGTACTGACGAGTCTTTAGTGTCCCCCACAGATAGTTTCCTAAGTTCGGACGAAACGTTGTAGAGGCCATATGGTTTTATGGCAGGGTTCGAAAATGCATGTGCACTTGTGCACATGTCATATTTCGGACAGATAATACTGGTGGGCTTTGGTTTAAGCCGGATCCAAGTATTATATTGAGTCGGAATATTTTAGTCTCTCGTATTCGTATTCTGTAGGAATACGGATACTGGTATGTATATACAGGTGAGGCGTATTTTCGTAATCCGTTACGAGAATATTTTAGAAGATGCATTTCTTTTTGGATTAATCATTTTAGTTTAAATGATTATTGATTTTGGAAATTGTGACTCATGGTTGTGACTCATTAATTCTAAAATGTTCACTAATGACTCATGTAATGAGTCATCTAGTGAGTCATTAAAGAGTTAATGAGTTTTGTTTTTGGGATGGATATTTGAGGAGATATTTTCGTAAGATATTTTTCCTTTGGTTTTGAATATATAACATCATATATCTATTCGCAAGAGCAGAGAAGGATAACACTAGTTTTATGAGCTTAGTTTTCTTTTGGCTCACTAGTTATTTCTTGAGTTCACCATTTCCAATCCTTAGCATCTTCTTCAACCTCCACCATAACCCTCTCATGTGATGAGAACCTTAGGGTGTTTGAGACAAAGTATTCTACTCATTCTTTACTTCATCTTGGTCATCTCTTTTAGCAGACTTGATGCCCGAGTTGCCTCGGTATAGAGGCGGGAGCCCGTTTAAAGATCCGTTAACGTGGTGCCACCTACCTCGATGAGGAGATAAGAGATCAGAGTTGCCGCGAGGAGCATGGGATGATGGCTAAAGACTGAAGGACTCGGATCGATTGGTATAGCCTTTCTACCTCTTTACAGTTTGTTAGTTTAGCTTTAATGGCAAGATCCGGGTTATAGTATGCGATAGCGCTGGTTATAAAAGTTTTTGTTCCGCGTTTGGCGTCAGAATGACGGCCGGGGCGCTACCGTAGACATACATTCTTGAATATCCTGCACCTCATTCGATGAGGAAACAGCCGAGATCCCTTCACCAGGAGTGACCCCTTTAGCGAAACTAGCAAATGTTACAAAGAACTCGATTGTTTTTATAGTTGATCTAACTTTTGTTTTGCATCGTGGTATTCATCAATATCCTGCACCTCATTCGATGAGGAAAAAGCCGAGATCCCTTCACCGGGAGTGACCTCTTTAGAAAAATTAGAAAGACACTACAAAACCATTCGATTTTTAAAACTGGAGCTTAAACCACTCTTTTCACTCGATTCTACAACGATATCAAGTTCAAAACGTCAAAGGTTTTCATAAAAACCATCCGTTGCCCTCCGCCATTTTAGGAAGTAGAGTACTTAGTATTCATGCCACGTTTGTTGACTATAGTTAAGGTGTGGTGTATGGTAGCAAGTGATGTCTTCCTACAAAGCATTTGATGTGATCGATTAGGACATTCGCATGACTTTGTTGACCATAGTTAAGGGTCTTACGGGTGGGTGTAAATCAATCCCGAAATGGCGGGTAGAACTTGACTAGTGCTTATGATTTGTTGACCATAGTTAAGGAAATAAGACACAAGGGATAAAAATCAAATCGGGAATTTCAAGAGTTGAAATTTGCAATGAGATTGCATACCTTCTGTCACGGCCCAAAATTTGGCCCGTAACCGGCACTTGAACTACGTAACGTCTACAGGCGTACGTAACTCAAGTAAACCGAAAATCAGAAATATTACACATAGTATAGATGTTTACCCTTGCCACCTTTTCTTCCTTCAGACTTATTCATTTGAGGTTTATATGTATATATCTGATCGTATTGACCTTGGATTATGTCATGCATACGATTTCTACTCTGCGATGTTTTCTATTCACGTGTTGGCAACACCCCCCCGTTGTGCCACAGTTCTTGCAGGTTTTGCCGTACAGGTTCCATTGCGGCTTTTCTGGCACACTGCTTCTTTTCTGGGTGATTGCATTGGTAGGTGGGTTCACTCGCATCGTGACCACCCTTGTATTATTTTATTCAGTTGTATCTCAGGTAGTAACATATTAAAAATATGAGGTATGATCAATGTAATCAATGTCAACTATATCAGGAAGTCTATGAGTATGTGAATATCATCCAACTATGTGATCAATGTCATCAATGTCAATATATGTATGTGGAAATCGTCCACGTGTCACCCAATGACAATAAGCATCATGCATGTAAATATAATAAACATATGCATGGAAGTATGATGATGTACATCAACATGTGTCGCTCGCAACATATTAAAATCATGGAACCTGAGTGCCAAGCATCGACACTCGAAAACATCATGAAACCTGCGCCTAGCATCGGCACGTAAATCCTCATATATATAGGACCCCGTCTGTTCGGATCAGCCAATATCATCTCTCAACTCCGGTCGGTATCCTCCGGATATCCGCCTAGCTCAAATACAATCACCGGTAGGTAGTGGTCCCTCTGCATGGCTCACCGTCTAGCTACACAGCAGATTCGTTCTCGCCCCGGGGTACCATACCGGGTCCACCATGTACCTGTAATCGGCCTCATCCGCCTCTCGAATCGGGTTTCACATGTCGCTCTCAGCACCGAGAAAACACATGGTGGATGCACTGAAATATCATATCAAGGGTAACCGGGTTTTTAAAACAGTTATATAATCTCTTTCGAAATATCCACGATCCCCAAATCCAGAAATATCATGGAAACAACATATCTCAATGCGTATAATCAAAAGCATGATGTATGCGACATGTAAAAGAAATGTAAGCATATCAGTATATCATGCAATATGGAATAGTAATATGCACATATTGAGGGAAAACCGCTCTTTTAAAATGAATCAGTTTTAAGGAGTATCTTGCGGTTCCCAAATCTCTAATCAAGCCAGAATCATCTATGTATGTGCAAATACTTATGTATATAAATATGGGTGTACAAGGGGTATGTACACAAGTATGCCATGCAAGAGATCATATCCTGAATGCAACAGTACTACAGTGTAGTGACATGGCAATTATCGATGATGAAGTGTGTGAGCCGGCAAGCAGGTGTACGTGTAACATATGCATCATCTATAATGGTGCCGATGTCCTAACAGCATGAGTTTAATGATGGTATATGAAATCACAATATAAGTATGCGATGCGGAGCGAACAGCAATAATGTGCGGGAGCTGAATGATAAACACAATTATAACTAATCTGCATTTAATAAAAATATAAGTCATACAGCAGTGCCTTTTGAAATAACACGAATCGCGTTGTTTTGCAAATAAGGGCTACGGTGTTTTTAAGAAAAGATACGTCTTTTGAAATATCCATAGAATCCTTGGCCTGTCTTTTAAAATACCCACGATTCGTTAGTTTTGAAATAGGTATGACCTCAGCCTAGCCTAACATCTACTAGCAAAACTACTTCTCTAACTAACAAGTCAATCAGGTGGGGTATGGAAACCATCTAAATCTGAGTCGATACATACATATATATATATAATTATAATAGTCGGTGATCCCGCATCAAAGGTACAGCATGCGATACAATATCATATGACATCCTCGAGTCATGAGTAGGATCTATCATCAATATAAAGCTCGTACGGTAAATCATCGTACGGCATCCCAAAAGCTGGGTACGGGTCAATATCACATTCCTCTCATCAATTATCGGGTATCCTTATCATCATATCTCATGATCTGGGGTACTGATCTACGTCTAGTACAAATCGATACCATCTAGGTAATTACGAATGCGTGTGTGAAACACACGTCCAAAGGCCCGCTAAAATCACATGTCGTATCCCAAATACGAATCACAAAATATCACCGATCTTATAGCACTATACCAAATCTCAATCGACTCATCTCCAAACATCATACACTATCCTCGTCACCTAAGTATATGTATAACGAATATGCAGGTGTGTGCGTGTGGGTGTAAGCCTATTTTAGGGTTCGTAACTAGGAACTATACTAGTTTACTCCTACGCCCTAATCTAACCCTAGTACACCTAATCTCATCTCAAATATCCACGACACGCTATAAGTTATCATATATATATATATATATATATATATATATATATATATAGTATAATAGATATCGAACTGCGGGGGTGCTATACGCCATCCACCCGACTTCCCCCGTAGATATAATCTACTCACCTTGCATCCTGCGTGTCGGTGTCGACGTCGCCTTTATCTTCTTCATCGCCTGGAATCTACATGAAGGTACCTACATAGATAACATAATCGGAATGCGTATTAAAATCACATCGGGAATACCAAAACATCATGCTAAGGCCTATAGGTTAGAACCTATAGACTACGCTTTCAAACCATCAAACAATCCTCGATATTGTCGTATAAACGCCAAGTAATCGAGGTAAAACGCAATTATACTAATCCAGAATTTAAAATACGCAATACGAAAACACGAATCAAAACAACAACTATAGAAAAGGGTCCCAGATTTCACTCTAAGTGAAATCAGCCAAAATTGCATATGCCAAGGGTCTGGTTTACTGGAGATAAAGTCACAAAACAAACATGAGACCCAAAGCTCCTACCCTGGCCGCAATTTGCGGCCAGATCGATTAAATCTGCGGCCAGAACATGGAGGGGGTGGCTCAGGTTTTGGGGTTAGCTTCCTGGGTGCCTGCTTATCTCTATGTGTTTGCAAAATAATTTTCAGAGTCTCTAGGTGATAGCAGATTTCATAATACACTCACAGAATCCAAAATTCTTCCAATATCGGGTTTCTAAATCCGTATTCCGGGTTCTATTCTCTGGTTTGGGTCTCTAATCAATCACCACAAGGGTTGTATAGCCTCTAGTAACTCTAATTTCACCTTTGATTTCAACTAAAACCCTAATCCTCAACTCAAGTTTTCAAACTCTCCAAAACCACACAATATCGGTTACAAATTTAACTTGGATGCTAAAGGCAAGGAAATTCTATACTAGTGATGGAAAAATTACCTCATGTTGCACTCAAGAATCCTCTACAGCTCCAAAACTCAAACTTTTTTGGTCCAAAGGGTTGCTTGAGAGCTTGTGCATCATTTTTGTGAAGTGGGTATGAGGTTTTGGGTGTGTTTTGGAGATGAAGTGGGGTGGTTTGTGGAGGGGGGCGGAGAAGGCAGCAGCAGCAGCAGCAAGGAGAAGGTGGGGAGAGGAAAATGTGATGAAGGTTGTGAGTTTAGTCGATGGCTAAGTCAAAGGTGACCCTCACCTTTCTCTCTCTCACCCATACCTATTATTCTAATCCAAATTCTTTTCTTTTCTTTGCCCCTCTCTAATAAATCACAACCATGATATAAACATGAAGGAAAGGCAAGAAAAAAAATAACAAGTGTAAAAATGATATGGTGCATGTTTTGCACAAAACAATCTTAAAACGCGATTAGCACTAAATTAGCATATAATTAATCATAAAAGCTTAAAATTTGCATAATTCACATAAAACACCCTCTTTTAGTAATTTCTATAATTTTCCGAAATTTTCCCCATTTATCGGTATTTAATTATACCGAAATATTAAAATATTCATTAATTTTAATATTAAATTAAAAAAATTCCCCAAAAATAATATTCTATTTTTTTTGAAATGTTACGGCTGCTGTTGGTTGTCATTTAGGATAGGTGGGTGGTTTTGCGGTTATCCGTTTGATCTCATTGTATATCTTATTGTATCTAGTACTCTCCATCCACCACTTTCATGTATATTGACTTAGTGACGAGTTTGAGAGGATCGGTATTGTATTATTGTGACTTTGGGTGTCGAGCTCGTTGAGTTTGCTGTTTTATTTATGTTGTGATGTTGTTTCACTTCCTTATTGCTTATTCCTTCGCTACGGCGTCGTATACATATATTTTATGAACTTGTTGTGGTTGTGTTCCGCCTTTTGGCGTGAGTTGCTCCCGTTTGGGATGCTTTATATTTATGTTTTGCTTGTACCCGTTTGGGCTAGTTTTTACAAAGGAGCTGCTGCCGAAATTTTCATGAAAATAAATTAACTTAAGATTTTCAGATGTTTTAATTTTTATATCTTTCTACCTTTTTATGGTTTAGATTTCTGGGTTGTCGGCTTACTTGAATTACGTTACGCCTTTAGACGGTGCGAGATTTAAGTGCCGATCACGTTCCTAATTTGGGTCATGACAGTTATTGTGACAACAATGGAGTTGTGGCTTTGGCCTAGGAACGCCGGTCCCATCAGCGATCGAGGCATATTCTGAGGACAGTATCACCTGATCAGGGAGATGGTTGATCTCAAAGGGATCAAGGTAAGGAGAGTTGACGTGAAGGATAACACGGCGGATCCACTCACAAAGGCCTTTCCCTAGAGAGACTTCTATAGGACGTTGAGTATGAGATACTACAACAAATGGCCTTAGTGCAAGTGGGAGATTGTTAGTTATATTTATGCCCTAGAGGCCATTACTGTACGTGTGATGTATATTGTAATGGATGCTTGGACATATATAGGGAGGACTTTCTTGCTCGACATGATAATATGCTATCTGGTTGCACTTTATCTTAACATGTATGCTTATTGTCTCTCTATTACATGTTGATAAAGCCCTTAGGATGAGTACTTGACTACCAGGATTATGATGTAGATCATACTAGTGGGGCAAAGGTAGTCGGTAAGTACATCCTTCAATTGTTCCTAGTCGTGGGAGTATCGAGACAGGGCATCAATACTCCAGAGTAGACTAGCGTATGCGCTTCTTGACCCATATGATGGGCGATGGGTAATCCCACATCCATTGGTGTTTGACATCAGAGAAGGTATAAGGGTGCTCAGTGGAGTCTAGGTACACTGAACGGACTCGCCGAGAACTCCTAGATGATATTAGACCAATCGTCAGATAGCAGTTCACTGGTGACACAGGTACAGATTAGTCTGTCGACCCGAGATCGTCATAGAGTCTTGTGTGATTCCCACCGTGCTTTGATTTCCACCTTACCACGTTCAAGAGATCATGCAAAATGGTGGTTTTTGGGTACAGTCCCGAGTCACATGGAGGCAATGAGTGATAGGAGGGGATTTCGTCTCTCCCGGTATTAGGGGTTGTTGCTGCGCTGTGCTCGATTGTCCATAACAGGAAATCTCTGGCCTGGATTGCTGAGATCTACTGGTAAGTATAATCAGTAGTTTCTCGAAACCGTTATTGACCTTGCATCGGCATGAATTATCAGGCTATTGGGGTCTGACGTTATACTACCCCCAGGCTATGATATGCGACATATCTGACGAAGAGACCGGACTGTACGGTAGTGTTTCTGATTGGATTCGCAGCAGTATGAGCAGGCTTGCTTGTTGATCTTCTAATCGCTCAATACCTGGGTGGCCGTTACGTTTAGCAGACCACCTGCGGCTTGTGGGTGACTGATATGATCACCACCTACTGCCCGCGTATTGACGAGTCTTTAGAGTCTTACACAGAGGTTTCTTGGCTCAAGCGAAACGAAGTAGCAGCATATATGTGATATGTGCGGGACCGAGATTAATACGAGTTTGTGATATCGTATTCTATTCTCGCGATATATGATATCGGTCGGTTATATGTGATATAACCGGGCTGTCGAATCAAATGTTGATTCGACAAGTTGATACATTTGATATTGGTCGGTTGTATGTAATATAGCCGGATTATTAAATCAAGTGTTGATTTAATAATTTAATGTATAATTATATATTTGATATATTATCTTACATTAACTAATATTAGCTCACTTAAGATTTCTTTTTCTCACTTGTGTACACTTAGTATATTTGTGATATATATTAATGTACATTATTTTGTGTCATGCTTGATGCCACATGCTACATGGGTGTATGAGACTCACACCATGCTTATAATAATGATCGGTTTATTTATTTAAAGTAAATCAAATTAGTTGGTAATTAGTTACATGGTTGAAGCTTGTAGAAGCTTGTGGAACTATTGACCAAGTCCACTAATTTTTTTTACTTATAGATATTTATTAACCTAACCATTATTGTTAGCCATAGTTTAGTCTCTACATGAGTTAGTATATGATACTAACCCACCCATGGTTGCTATTCTCACCTTATGAGTTTCTTTCTCTTCTCTCTTCATCTTCTTCTTCATCAAGAGCTTAGCTCTCTAGGTTTATGTGAGATGAAGAAAAATAGTGAGAAAATTATTTCTAAAGTGAGCAAAATTCCTACTTCATCAACCTCTTCTCTATTAGCCATTTAGATTGGGTTGTTTCTTCACCAAGTTCATCATTTAGTGAAGAGGTAGCTTGAGTTAGTGTCTCCTCGACGTAGATCATCTTCGGCCTCGAAGACTTCAAGCAAGCTTGTTCATTTCACCTTGTGGAGCCTCACTAGAGTCCAGGAGATTACTACTAGGAGCGAAGGGACTACTACACAGAGCTATTGAAGTGAAGGACTGGTCTACAAAGGTTGCATTCCTTGTTCACTTAGATGTAAAGATGTTTACATGCTTGTTCGTCTAATTCTCTAGTTTAGATTCTAGCGTTAGGGTTCTTTAGCACGCCAAATTTTTGAAAACGGCATGGTCGATGCCTCCCGGAACCCAGTGGCTGCCTAGGTGTAACATTTCGAAATAATAAAAATATTATTTTTGGGAATTTTTATAATTTAATATTATTTTATTGAATATTTTAATAATTCGGTATAATTAAATACAAATAAATAGGGAAATTTTTTGGAAAATTATGGAAAATTCTAAAATAGGGTAAATTAGAGAATTATGCCATTTCTAAGTTTAATTGATTCGTTATATGCTAAATTAGTGCTAATCGCGATTAAAAATCGCTAATCGGTTTTTAGCTTTTTTGTGCAAAACATGCACATATCACTTTTTCACACTTGTGCATTTTCTGGCCATGGTTCACTTTGGGTTTACTATTCTTGGGAGAAGGATTTTGAGAGAATAAGAAAGAAGAAAAGGAAAAGAAAACGGGAAAAGAATAAAGAAATTGGTAGTTGGTGAGAGAGAGAGGTATGTGCTTCTTTGACTAATGACTTAGCCATTTTCCCTTCAACCTTCACTCATTTTTCTCCCTCTCCCTCTTGTTGCTGCTGCTACTCCTGCTCCTCACCTCCCTCCCCTCTTCAAAGCCCCAAATCAACTCAAAAACAACTCCAAAACCCCACTCTCATTTCATTAAAAGTGTGCACAAGCTCAAGATCTACACATTGGACTAAAGAAGCTAGGATTTTGGCCACTAGGGGCAACTCAAGAAAATTCTTGAGTTGCCAAATGAGGTATTTTCTGGATAATTAACTTAGTTTTAGCATTTCCTTTACCCCCATGATATGATTGAACCGATATTGTGTGATTTTGGTGACTTGAGGGAAAACCTAGTTTGGGTTGAGGAAATTATGAGTTGTGATGGGAAATTGAGCTCAGTAGAGGCTACACCAACACCCTAGTGTATGAATTGAGACACAAACCTGAAGCTTAAACCCAGAATACGGATTTTAGAAACCGATATCGGAGAAATTGTGGAATCTGTGAAGGGTATATTGAATCTGCTATCACCCGAGGCATCCTAAATTAAAATTGATTGGACAGTGACATGTGCAGGCACCCAGGAAGCTACCACCAAGACCCCAACCCCTAACTCATTGACCCGGCCGCAGATTTATTCTGTTTGGCCGCAATTTGCAGCCTGGACCCCACCAAACTTGCTCGTTTTGGTTTTGGTGTTCCCTTATCTGTAGATTAGGCCCCTGGTATGTATAGATTTGTCTAATTTGACCTAGGGTGAAATCTGGAACATAATTCCTAAGTTGCTGTTTTGGATTCGTGTTTCCGTATTCCGTATTCTTAATTCTGAATTTGTGTTTTGTGATTTACCTCGACTATTTGGCGTTTATACGACGATATAGAGGATTTATTGATGGTTTTGAAGGCGTGCCATAGGTTCTAACCTATAGGCCCCTTATCGTATCGTTTTGGGATTCGTATGCCATTTTAGTTTTGAATTGGTTTTAATGCGCATATACGACACTTTGATGTGTAGGTACCCCAGGAAGACTTCGGGACGACAAGCAAACGCGTGGTGGCATCGAAAGATAAAGACGCAAAGTGAGTTGATTATATCTACAGGGGGAAGTCGGGTGGATGGCATATAGCACCCCCCAGTCCGTAGTTGTTATTATATATGATAGTTAGGTGTACTATGGATAGTGTAGGGTTAGAAGTGACTAGTGTAGTTCATAGTCGAGAACCCTAGAATAGATTTACACCTACACGCACTCCCTTGCATATTCATTATACTTGCACTGTGTTTGATGATATTGGATGACATTGGAGATGAGTCGATGATGTTGGGCATTGTGCCGCGTGATCGGTGATTTGATGTGATTCGTATTTGGGATACGATACGTGATCTCTAGCGGGCATTGGGACGTGTGCTTGCACACGCAGTATATTGATGGTATCAGTTGTACTAGACTTAGATCAGTACCCCAGATTATGTGATACGATGATAGTGATACCTGAGATGTGATGAGATAGTGCGATATTGACCCGTACCCAGCTATTGGGATGCCGTACGACGATTTACCGTACGAGCCTGTATTGATGATAGATCCGCACTCATGACTCGAGGATGTCTTACGATATACTGTATCGTTCACGATATTATTGAGGCGGGATCACCGACTATTATATCTATATATGTATCGACTCAGATTTAGGTGGTTTCCATACCTCTCCCGATTGACTTGATACTTAGAATTGTAGTTCGCATAGTAGATTCTTCACTGTGGTATTGATTATTTGATTTCCGCATATTCATGCTATTCGCATTGCTTGCATATGTTTATTGCTATATTATTATCATGCTGTTAGGGCACCAGCACCATTATCGATGATGCGTATGTTCCACGTACACTATTTGCCGGCTCACACACTTCATCATCGATAAGTGCCATGCCACTACACTGTAGTACTATTGCATTCATGATATGATTCTTGCATGGCATATTGTACACTTATACCTGTATACATACATAGTTGATTCTGACTTGATTAGAGATTTGGGAACCGCAAGATATTCTTTAAAACTGATTCATTTTAAAAGAGCGGTTTCCCTCGACATGTGCACATTACTATTTCATGTTGCATGACTTATTTTTATGCTTACCTTTCTTTACATGTCGCATACATCATGTTTTGATTATACGCATTGAGATATGTTGTTTCCATGATATTTCTGGATTTGGGAACCGTGGGTATTTCAAAAGAGAATGTATAATTGTTTTAAAAACCCGGTTACCCTTGATATGATATTTCAGTGCGTCCACCATGTGTTTTCTTGGTGCTGAGAGCGACATGTTAAACCCGATTCGAGGAGGCGGATGAGGCCGATTGCGGGTACATGGTGGACCCGGTATGGTACCCCGGGGAAAGAACGGTTTCGCTGTGTAGTAGACGGTGAGCCTGGCAGAGGGACTACTACCTACCGGTGATTGTATTTGAGCTCGGCGGATATCTGGAGGATACCGACCGGAGTTGAGAGATGGACATGGGCTGACCCGTACTGCCGGGGGCCGAGGGCCGATACCGCAGACGGAGCCCCATATGGATGAGGATTTACGTACCGATGCTAGGTACAGGTTTCATGATGATTTCCATGGCTTTTATTATATCCTCATATTTGCATACATGATGTTTATTGTCATTGGGTGACGGGTGGACGGGTTCCACGTTTATTGTCATTGGGTGACGGGTGGACGGGTTCCACGTTTATACAGACTTGATCACATACTGATTGGATTTACATTGATCATACTTCATTTGTATATATAATAGGGTATGAGGGCGCTGTTATATATACCCTTACACCAATATTAGTGGAATGAGACGCTAATATATGTGTATTGATATCCATTTGATACATCTTCATATTTACTTCATACAGACATACCTTATACTGATGACATGTTATTACCTGAGTACTTGGTACTACATACATGTTTAGATGTTACATTGCCACCTTATCATGCTTCAGACGTACTCTTGTGGTTTATATTACTGGTCGTTTGGACCTAGGATTATGTCTTGCATTCGGTTTCTACTTGTAGATATTTCTATTCACGAGTTGGCAACTCACCCCCGTTGTGCCACAGTTCTTGCAGGTTTTGTCGTACAGGTTCCATTGCGGCATTTCTGGCACACTGCTTCCTTACGGGTGAATTGCATTTGGTAGGTGGATTCTTTTGCATCAAGAACCACCATTGTACTTGTATTATTCATTGTATCTAGAATTTCCATCAACCAAAACTTGTATATTGTTTCAGACTTAGACACTAGTGATGTATTATTCGACCTTAGAGTCGCGCTTAGTAGTATTGCGGTTTTCATGCTTATTGAGTTTCTTTTGGATTTGACCCTCGCCTTTCGGCGTTGTATATTATTATTGCTTGTGAAGTTGTGACCGTCGATTGACGAAGAGCTAGCTCCCGCTTGGGGATGCCTTTTATCATTGCATATATATTGTTCTTGTTGTACCCCGTTCGGGGCCAGTATTTACAAAAGAAACTCTGCCGAAATTTTTAGAAAAGACTTTACATTTTAAAAATGCATATTCGGCTTAGTTATTTAAAAACCTTGACTTCAAACATGTTTTCCTTCACTTCTTTAAAAACCAGTTCTCTTTACTTACTCTTAAAATGGTTTTAGATTTCTGGGCTTTTGGCTTACTTGGATCAGATGGAGTCCTATAGACTTCATATGGTTCAAGGGCCAGTCACGTGCTCTTTCGGGTCGTGACACTAGGGAACTCTGCAATGGCCAATCGAGTATAGCGCAACATCAACCCCCAATACCGGAAGAGATGAATCCCGTCCTATCTCTTATTGCCTCCATGTGACTCGGGACTATACCCAAAAACCACCGTTTTGCACGTTCTCTTGAACGTGGTAAGGTGGAAATCAAAGCACAGTGGTAATCACACAAGTCTCTATGATGATCTTGGGTCTATAGACTAATCTGTACCATTGTCACCAGAGAACTGCTATCTGACGATAGGTATAATACCATCTAGGAGTTCTCGGCGAATCCGTTCAGTGTACCCAGTCTCCACTGAGCACCCGTATGCCATCTTTGATGTCAAACACCAATGGATATGGGATCATCCATTTCCCATCATATGGGTCAAGAAGCGTATACGCTAGTATACTCTGGAATATCGATGCCCCGTCTCGATACTCCTACGACTAGGAACAATTGAAGGATGTACTTACCGACTACCATGGCCAACTAATATGATCTATATCATAATCTTGGTAGTCAAATACTCATCCTACGGGCTTTATCAACACGTAACAGAGAGACAATAAGTATACATGTCAAGATAAAGAGCAACCAGATAGCATACTATCATGTTGAGCAAGAAAGTCTTCCCTATATATGCCCAAGCATCCACTATAATATACATCATATGTACAGTAATGGCCTCTAGGGCATACATACAACTAACAGATAGAGCCTTTAGGATCTTTGCTTGACTACCATCGTTGTGATGGAAGTCACGCTAGTGGGGGATGGGTAGTCTATAAGCACATCCTTAAGCTTGTCCCTAGTCGTAGGATTATCGAGATAGGACATCGATACTCCAGAGTAGACTAGTGTATACGCTTGTTATCCTCGTCAGGGGAGGTGGCCTATCCTGCAGCCATTGGTATACGGTACCAAAGATAGTATACAGGTGCTCAATGGGTTATAAGTTACACTGGACGTGTAAGTTGATGTCGTGCACCCCACGGGTTCTTAGGGTTTGCAACACCGACTTGAACTCCAGGATCGATACTAAACCATAACTAGCAAAACTGTATGAGGTTAACTACTCGGATAGAAAGTTATAACTCACAGAAACATGTCCTTCGGGTCTTTTTGCTGTCCTCCTCCTCGTCATAGGCTCCTCGGATCGTACACGGATTGGGCTTCCTCGTCAGTCCTCTCAAGTCAAAGACGATTCACCCGAGAGTCTATAGTCCGAGTTCCAACCTCAAACCCGAGGTAACTAAGGCACCTAGTTCGCTGAACTAGATGTCCTAGATGATTTAGATAGTGAAGATGGATTAGTTTGTCCCTAAATACCCTAGGTTTCTCAACACATGAGACATTTAGGGTTAGAGGAAGAAGAAGGAGCTTGAGGAAAAGAGAGTGTAGAAATGAACATTAGAAATGAGATGGCTATCTCTTGTTGACTTATGAAGCATACCAATATTTCATAAGCATAAATATCTAGCATGCTTGCAAAATAACTAGCATGCTTCCAAAATATCTTGCATGCTTCAATGAGTCACCTAGTGAGTCATGCCATGAGTCACCAAGTAGCTATGCCTCATTTAATAAAAGAATACATACACCTCATTTCCTCCACCTCATTAATCTTTTAATCAAAAGATTAAAAACCCTAATGAGTTGTCTTCTTCTAGAAGCAATCTTGAGTAAATTACAAGAATGCCCCTCATCCGTATATACATACCCGTATCCGTATTCCGAAAAATACGAATACAAAAAGACGAAAATAATCCATCAATATAATAATAAAATCCGGCTTAAACCACAGCCCACCAGTATTATCCGCCCGAACATCATACGTGCATAAGTACACGTATGTGATCGAAGCCCTGCCGTAAAACCATACGGCCTCTACATCTTTTGCCCGATGTAGAGAAACCCTCTGTGTGGGACTCTAAAGACTTGACACTACGCTGGTAGTGGTGTCACGACCCAAAATATTAGCTCGCGACCAGCACTTAAATCACACAACGTCTACAGGCATAATGTAATTCAAGTGAGCTGAAACCCAGAAATCTAAACCTTTTTAAGAAACAGTGAGGTGAAGCTTTGAAATAAAGGTATAGTAAATCATGTTTTGTCTTTTGAAAAATTGGGTAGCACCTCCTTTGTAAAAACTAACCCCGAAAACGGGTACAACAAAGAAAAATAAAAAGTATCCCCAAACGGGAGCAAATCATGCCCAACGGTGGAAACAACCACCACAAGTATAAATAACAAGTATACGATGCCCAACGGCGAAGATCCACACATGGAAATAAAATAAAGCAAGACATCAATCCCAAAAGCGAACATAAAACCCATCGCACAAGTCTCGCAACTACAAGTTTTCTAAGTCTGCAACATATACAATAACTAGTTTCTGAATTGATGGAGTGACTACATACAATATGAATAATGAATACAAGAGGGGCACGATCCAACATGTACCACCTACCAAAAGCAAGTCACCCGAAAACAGCTGTATGCCAGCGATGCCGCAACTGATCCATGCGGTCAAGCTGCAAGAACTGTGGCATAATGGTGTGAGTTGCCAACTCGTGAATAGAAAAACATTACCAGGTAGAAATCGAAATAAACAACGATTCCTAGGTCAACTATATCATAAAGGTAATACTATGATATCTAGGGTGACCGTATCTACCTATGTGCCAATACATAGTAAATGCCTATCAGCAAGTGGATAATCATCAAAGAATATAATCAATGCATGTATGCAAGTGGATCCCGTCCAACAATATAATCAATGCATGTATGCAAGTGGATCTCGTCCACGCGTCAACCACTAACACAATGTAGGGTTAGTATAGCACCTTGTGAAGGTTTTGGCAAGCATCAATCATGCTACTTTAAAATTTTTGGGGTGCTAAACAAACCCTAACCAAGATCTTAACTAGAGACTTAGGGTAAACAATACAAGTTAACAACTTTACTTCTAAGAGTTGGGGATTACAACCTTTGTAGTCCGTTCCTTCACTTCATAAGCTCCGTGTTGAGGTCCCTTCGCTGCGATCATCAAGTACCCGAACTCTAGAGAGGCTCCATGAAGAGAAAGATGCAAGCTTGCTTCCAATCTTCTACAACTAAGATGATCTACCTTGAAGAATCTCAAACCCAAGCTATTGCTTCAGTAATCAAGTATTAGCAAAGCAAACACCCTAATCTAATTGGCTAGAATAGATGAGGATGATGAAGTAGGAATTTAGCTCTCTTTTCTTTTCTTTATCTCACATAAATCCATCACAAACCCAAAAGCTAGAAAGCTTTTTTTGAGGAAGAAGAAGAAGAAATATATTTGTGATGAATAATGAAATCATTGTTGTGGTTACCAATCAACCATGGGTTAAGAATGAAGGCTTAACCTTTGTAGAGAATAAACTAGGGTAAAGGGTTTTGGGCTGGATTAAGAAATATCTTCACAAAATATCTTAACTAAAAACAAAAGAAAGCTTCATGAAAAATCTAACCCAAAAGCTAACACAAATCAAAACCCTAACTTGTTAAAACTCCACAAAACATGTTGCATTTGTAACCCTAACATGTTACAATATTATATATCACATATATAATATATAATGTAACAAAATAAAATAATACAATTAACATATATCGCATATACATAATTGTATTATCCATGTGAGAAAAGGAATCTTTAAGTGAGCTTATATTAGTTAATGTAATGTAATATATCAAATATATAATTATACATTAAATTATCGAATCAACACAAGATCCGATAATCCGGCTATTCCACAAATAACCGACTAATTAATCTGTATCAGTTCATCGAATCAACACTTGATCCGATAACTCGACTATATCACATATACCCGACCGATATCACATATCGCGAGAATCTAATACGGTATCACAAACACGTATTATTCTCGGTCCCGCACATATCACATATGTGGTCCAACTCCGTTTTGCCTAAGCCAGGAAACCTCTGTGTAGGACTCTAAAGAATCGTCAATACGCCGGCAGTAGGTGATGATCATATCAAACACCCACAAGCTGCAAGCAGTCAGCTAAACGTAACAGCCACCCAGGTATTGAGCCATCAGAAGATCAACAAGCAAGCCTATACATTATCCTGCGAATCCAATCAGTAACACTCTCGTACAGTCCGGTCTCTTCGTCTGATATGTCGCATATCTCGCCTAGGGGTGGTAAACGTCAGACCCAAGTAGCTTGATAAGTCGTGTCGATATGAGGTCCATAACAGTTCGAGAAACTATTGATAACACTTATCAGAAAATCTCAGCAACCCTGGCCAGGGATTTCCAGTTATAGCTAATCGAACACAGCGCAACATCAACTCCCTATGCCGGGAGAGACGAAACCCCTCCTATCGCTCGTTGCCTCCAAGTGATTCGGGACTGTACAAAAGCCACCGTTTTGCACGCCCTCTTGGACGTGGTATGATGGAAATCAAAGCACAGTGGGAATCACACAAGACTCTATGACGATCCCGGGTCTATAGACTAACCTGTACCAGTGTCACCAGAGAACTGCCATCTGACGTGAGGTATAATACCATCTGGGAGTTCTCGGCGAGTCCGTCCAGTGTACCCAGTCTCCACTGAGCACCCGTATACCTTCTCTGATGACAAACACCAATGGATATGGGATCATCCATCGCCCATCATATGGGTCAAGAAGCGCATACGCTAGTCTACTTTGGAGTATCGATACCCTGTCTCGGTACTCACACGACTAGGAACATTTGAAGGATGTACTTAGCGACTACACTGTCCCCACTAGTATGATCTGCATCATAGTCCTGGTAGTCAAGTACTCATCCTAAGGGCTTTATCAACATGTAACATAGAGACAATCAGAGTACATGTTAAGATAAAGAGTAACCAGATAGCATATTATCATGTCGAGCAAGAAAGTCCTCCCTATATATGTCCAAGCATCCACTACAGTATATATCGTATGTACAGTAATAGCCTCAAGGGCATACATTGTTAGTTATATGTATGCCCTAGAGGCCATTACTGTACATACGTTGTATATTGTAGTGGATGCTTGGACATATATAGGGAGGACTTTCTTGCTCGACATGATAGTATGCTATCTGGTTACTCTTTATCTTAACATGTACTCTGATTGTCTCTATGTCACATGTTGATAAAGCCCTTAGGATGAGTACATGACTACCAAGACTATGATGCAGATCATACTAGTGGGGACAGTGTAGTCGCCAAGTACATCCTTCAAATGTTCCTAGTCGTGGGAGTGCCGAGACTGGGCATCGATACTCCAGAGTAGACTAGCGTATGCGCTCCTTGACCCATATGATGGGCGATGGATGATTCCATATCCATTGGTGTTTGACATCAGAGAAGGTATACGGGTGCTCAGTGGAGAGTGGGTACACTGGACGGACTCGCCGAGAACTCCCAGATGGTATTATACCTCACGTCAGATGGCAGTTCCCTGGTGACACTGGTACAGGTTAGTCTGTAGACACGAGATCGTCATAGAGTCTTGTGTGATTCCCACTGTGCTTTGAATTCCAGCATACCACGTCCAAAAAGGCGTGCAAAAAGGTAGCTTTTGGGTACAGTCCCGAATCATATGGAGGCAATGAGCGATAGGAGGGGTTTCGTCTCTCCCGGTATAGGGAGTTGATGTTGCGCTATGTTCGATTGGCTATAACTGGAAATCCCTGGACAAGGTTGCTGAGATTTACTGGTAAGTGTTATCAGTAGTTTCTTGAATTGTTATGGACCTCAAATCAACATGACTTATCAAGCTACTGGGGTCTGACGTTTACCACCCCTAGGCGAGATATGCGACATATCAGACAAAGAGACCGGACTGTTCGGGAGTGTTACTGGTTGGATTCACGGGAGAATGTACAGGCTTGCTTGTTGATCTTCTGATTGCTCAATATCTGGGTGGCTGTTACGTTTAGCTGACCGTTTGCAGCTTGTGGGTGTTTGATATGATCATCACCTACTGCCGGCGTATTGACGATTCTTTAGAGTCCTACACAGAGGTTTCCTGGCTCAGGCAAAACGGAGTAGGAGCATATATGTGATATGTGAGGGACCGAGAATAATACATGTATGCGATACCGTATTAGATTCTCGCGATATGAGATATCGTCCGGGTATATGTGATATAGCCGGGTCATCGGATCAAGTGTTGATTCGATGAACTGATACAGATTATATTAGTCGGTTATTTGTGAAATAGCCGGATTATCGGATCAAGTGTTGATTCGATAATTTATTGTATAATTATATATTTGATATATTAAATTGCATTAACTAATATATGCTCACTTAAAGATTCATTTTCTCACTCGGGTAATACATTGATATATATGTGATATATGTTAATTGTATTATTTTATTTTGTTACAATAAATATTGTATATGTGATTTATAATATTGTAACATGTTGTGGTTATAAATGCAACATGATTTGTGGAGTTTAAATATGGTTAGGGTTTGGATTAGGGTTAAGCTTTCATGAAGCTTTCAAGAAGCTTCTTGAAGTTTTGACTTTGACCTTGATATTTGTGATATTTTGCAAAGATATTTCTTTAACCCAACCCAACCCTTTAACCATAGTTGATTCTATACATGGGTTAAGTATTCATACTTAACCCATGGTTGCATTTCTAACCTCACACACTTGATTCATTATTCATCATAAAAGGATTTGATCATCTTCTTCTTCTTCTTTCTTGCTTGTTGAAAAGCTTTCTAGCTTTTTCATGTGTGATGAAAATGAGTGAGAAATTGAAAACAAATGAGAGCTAAATTCCTACTTCATCATCCTTATCTATTCTTTCCATTTAGATTAGGGTGTTTGCTTTGCTAATACTTGATTAATGAAGCAAAAGCTTGGGTTTGAGTTTCTTCAAGGTAGATCATCTTTGTTATTGAAGATCGGAGGCAAGGTTGCATCTTTCTCTTCATAGAGCCTCTCAAGAGTCTGGGCACTCGGTGATTACAGCGAAGGGACCTCAACACGGAGCTTTAGAAGTGAAGGAACGGACTACAAAGGTTGTAATCCCAAACTCTTAGAAGTAAAGTTGTTTACTTGCTTTGTTTCGCCTAATCTCGAGTCTAAGATCTTGGATAGGGTTGTTCAGCACGTCTAAATCATAAATCGAGCATGGTCGATGCCTTGTAGAATCTTGTGACAATGCCTAGTAACCCGACAGTGGTATTAGAGCCAAGCAAGAGCTTTAGGCGAAGTCTAGACGAAGTTTAAAGTCCAATCGAACCCCGAAACATCGCAATACACCCCCTCTCTGGAATTTTTTTAAAATGTTGATTTTTTCTGTATTAAAAATACTCAGAAATTTTAGCAAATGATTTTATGGATTACTGTGAAAAACGGGTCACTGTAGCCTTAAAGGCGCCGCGGAACTGCGGCCTTAACATGCTTCTGGCGGCGGTTCCGCGGCCGTACTTGGGTGTCAGTGATTGTTTTTTCTAGGGTTAATCCGTAGCTATTACTACATGCTTCTGGGAATTTTTAATCTTACTCAAGTGTTGAGTTTTCTGGAGATCATTTGTATTCGTTGATTCGATCGGAAAGTTTAACTTCGTTTAAGTTTTTCCGGGTTATTTAGAACATGTTAAAAGGTTCGAACGGATATCAATAACTCACCTTTTCCCCTGACGGAAAATTTTCAAGTGTTGGATTTTTCCACGAGTTTGAAACTTTCGGAAAATCGTGCAAGTAACGCGGTGGACCCTCTAGAAGAACACAAACCTTAACTCGATTATGTGACCGTTTGAACCGCCTCTAAACCTTATGGTTTGGGGCAGTACGGCGTTGCCATATGTGAGGCGTTGGTTTGACCCTTCTACGGCTGAACCATTGGTACTGTGGCATGTGATGGATACTTTTTGAACTTCGCTCAAGTGTTGAGCTATTTGGGAAATCTTGGGTGTTTGTTTATTCGATCGGAAAGTTTAACATTGTCTACTTATCTGGAATGTGATACAATATTTGGAATCCACAAATAGTTATGAGATAACTAATTTGAATGTTATAAATCTAGCAGTTTAGTCTCATTTGATCGGTTGCCACGGGATTTTGATGTGATCAAAAGTCCATCGCAATCACGTAGCGTACGCGGATACTCGTCGAGTAAACTTAATAGATAGCCATGCCCCATCGCCCCGACCAAGTGACTGTTGGAGAACCCCGTCGCCAAAAGCATCCGTTCGGGTGCTCGCGGCAGCGGTGTTCCGCCTTAGTGCACTTCGTCGACGACATCCGGGGGTGCGGCCGTCTACTAAATTTTCCGACGAGCATTCGATCAGGATGTCGGGAATCTTGTTGAATTGCCCGACTTGATATTGAAAAGTGTTTTCGATATTGAGACTAAAATGCGGGGTTTATAATTGTTAGGCATGCGATGTCTAACGAATTCATTTGGTTAGGCATGAGATATCTAAGGAGGTTGCGGATTCCAACTGTTGTAGTTTTACACTTTCTTTTCTGCGACCGTAAGTGTAATATGTAGTGTATCGCCGGTTTCGTTGCTATACATCAACGACAATTGGGATACGCATATTTACTTACGTTGATGACATGTGATGTTATGTGTTGCTGTGATATGTTATATTGGATCGTCGCGTTTTGAATAGCCGGGGTTTTTATGTGAGATGAGGGTTTTTATTTTCATTCATGTAAAATTCATTGTATGTAATATTCTTTTATTGGGGCACTTCCGGGCTGAGGATGAAGTCACCATTGTATATTATTTATTTTTCCGCATTAGGTAGACCTAAGGCGGGGAACACAAGTAACCGGGTTCTAGGGTCCAGTGGGAGACCATCTCGAGGAGTCGAGATCGGGTCTCCTAACCCTAGAATTGGCAGTGTTGCTTGCCGCTCTCGTAGGGGTCTAGGGATGTGGGTTTGGCTATTCATCGCGACCGTGGAATCTGTGTTTTATACTGGCGATATAAAACACGGACGTCCTAGTATATCCAATATTTCATATGTTATCTTCTGCAGCAATGTTCTGTGATGAGATCATATTACTGCCTGAGATGAATGTTTATATTATATATATGAGATATATGTTATATTGCTGATTTCGTTTCAAATGTGATGCTTGTGAAGCATAATAAAATGGGACTTCATTAATGAGATTAATGAAATAAAAGAAACCTAAAGATCTTGTAGAAACTTGTCTCAAAGACTGGTTGCTATAGTTCTTGCTTTGCATAGCGGTATTCCATGTAGAATATCCAGCACCTTATTGTAGGGTTCCTAGGCACACAACAGAGATCTCACAAAGCATCAACCATGCCAATTTTAAATTTTACAAGTGCCGAGAAACTCTAATACGGATCGTTAACTAGAATTTTAGGCGAAACAAAAACCTAGTTAACAACTTAACTAAAAGTGAGAAGCTACAACCTTTGCAGATCCAGTTCTCCACTTCCTTAGCTCCATGTAGACGTCCTCTCGCTGTCCAAGTCGGATCTCGGACTCTAGCATCGGCTTCATCGGAGAAATGAGCGGACAAGTCGTCGGCTACGATGCCTAAGATGATCTACGTCGAGGTTGCACTAGATCAAGCTCCAACTTCACCAAGTTGTGAAACTTGAGAAGAAAACACCCTATACTACTTGGCAAGAGATAGAGGGTGAAGAAATAGGAGGTGGGTTCACTTTAGAATTGGATTTCTCACACTTTTGCTCAAGTTGCCATTGATGGTGGCAAGTTTTCTTTCTTGAAGAAGAAGATGAAGAAGAAGATAGAATATGATAAGTATCTCTTCTAAAAATGCAAAAGAAAATGAATATGAATCATGGTTAGGTGTAGAGAATTGACTAAGGTTAGATGAATGGTTAGGGTTAAGCATGAAGACAAAATGGTCACTTTGGTCAAAGCTTCATGAAGCTTCAACAAGCTTCAAGAATGATAGCAACCATTTTGTTTTCTTTTGCAATTTCTTTTTAATCCAAATTAAAAAGATAAATGAATGAATAAATAAAAACCCTAACCATTTACTTAACCAAGGTTTAATTCTTTACACTTAACCAAATGAGCAAGCATCATCAAACATGATACAAACATGTGCACAAAAGTATATCACATATACAACTTGCACATCAAGTGAGAAAATCCATTTAAAGTGAACCAATACTAGTTAATGCAAAGTAATATATCAAATATATAATTATACATTAAATCATTAAATCAACACTTGATTTAACGATCCGGTCATGTCGCACATAACCGACTAGTATACAATGTATCGATTTATCGAATCAACGATTCGATAACTAGGTTATATCGCATACAACCATTCGAAACATTCATCGCGAGAATGAAATACGGTATCACATACTCGCATTATTCTCGGTCCCGCACATATCTCATATGCGCTCCTATTTCGTTTCGCTTGAGCCAGGAAACCCCTGTGTAGGACTCTAAAGACTCGTCAATACGCCGGTAGCAGATGATGATCATATCAAGCACCCACAAGCCGCAAGCGGTCTGCTAAACGTAACGGCCACCCGGGTATTGAGCGATCAGAAGATCGACGAGCTAGCCCGCTCACACTCCTGTGAATCCAACCAGTAACACTTACCGCACAGTCCGGTCTGTTCATCTGATATGTCGCATATCAAGTCTAGGGGTGGTAAACGTCAGACCCCAATAACCGATAAGTCGTGTCGATGTGAGGCTCATAACGGGTCGAGAAACTACTGGTAATACTTACCAGCAAATCTCTGATCAGCCCTGGCCCGGGAATTCCCTGTTACGGCCAATCGAGCACAGCGCAACATCAACCCCCAATACCGGGAGAGACGAAACCCCTCCTATCGCTCATTGCCTCCATGTGACTCGGGACTGTACCCAAAGACCACCGTTTTGCACGCCCTCATGGACGTGGTAAGGTGGAGATCAAAGCACAGTGGGAATCACACAAGACTCTATGACGATCTCGGGTCTACAGACTAACCTGTACAAGTGTCACCTGAGAACTGCCATCTGACGTGAGGTATAATACCATCTGGGAGTTCTCGGCGAGTCCGTCCAGTGTACCCAGTCTCCACTGAGCACCCATATACCATCTCTGATGTCAAACACCAATGGATATGGGATCATCCATCGCCCATCTCATGGGTCGAGAAGCATATACTCTAGTCTACACTGGTATATCGATGCCCCATCTCGATACACCCACGACTAGGGACCTTGAAGGATGTACCTATGGACTACCATGTCCCCACTAGTATGATCTGCATCACAGTCCAGGTAGTCAAGTACACATCCTAAGGGCTTTACCATCATGTAACTATAAGACAGTGCAAAGAGACAAGTGTACATGTTAAGATAAAGAGTAACCAGATAGCATACTATCATATCGAGCAAGAAAGTCATCTCTATATATGTCCAAGCATCCAATATAAAATACATCATGTGTACAATACTGGCCTCTAGGGCATACATACAACTAACAATCTCCCACTTGCACTAGGGCCAGCTGCTGTAGTATCGCATACCGAGCATCCCGAAGAGTCTCTCAAACTGTATCTGGGGAATGGCCTTCGTGAGTGGATCCGCCGTGTTGTTCTTCGTGTCAACCCTCCTGACCTCGATCTCCCGGCGATCAACTATCTCCCGGATCAGGTGATACCGCCTCAGAATATGCCTGGATCGCTGATGGGACCTGGGTTCCTTGGCTAAAGCCACCGCTCCATTGTTATCGCAATACAAAGGTATTGGATGCTCAATGGATGGAACCACTCCAAGTTCAGCAATGAACTTCTTGATCCAGACAGCTTCTTTAGCAGCATCGTTGGCAGCGATGTATTCAGCCTCCATCGTCGAGTCTGCCACATTTTCCTGCTTGGAACTCTTCCAGCTAACCGCCCCTCCGTAAAGGGTAAAGACAAATCCCGACTGCGACTTAGAGTCGTCCTTATCACTCTGGAAGCTCGAATCGGTAAAGGACTCCACTTAGAGTTCTCCGTTACCATACACCAAGAGCATCTCTTTAGTCCTTCACAAGTACTTGAGAATGCTCTTCACAACTGTCCAGTGACTCTCTCCAGGATCAGCTTGATACCTGCTCACTATACTTAGTGAGTATGCTACATCGGGTCTGGAATATAGCATCGCATACATGATTGAGCCTACAGCCGAAGCATAGGGTATCCCTTGCATGCGAGCTCTCTCCAAATTAGTCTTGGGAGACATCTCTTTGGAGAGAGTGACTCCAGAAATCGTGGGTAAATTCCCACGCTTGGATTCTTCCATACTAAACCTCTTTAGTATGGTGTCAATGTACCTGGATTGGGACAATCCCAATATCAGTTTGGATCTATCTCTATAGATCCTTATTCCCAATATGCAGGAGGCATCACCAAGATCTTTCATTGAGAATCTTTGTGATAAGAAGAGCTTGACCGATTGCAGCATAGGAATATCATTTCCTATCAAGAGTATGTCGTCCACGTACAATACGAGGAAGACAACCTTACTCTCTGCTACCTTCTTGTAGAAACAAGGTTCATCTAGGTTTTTGACGAAATCAAACTCTTTGATAACGACGTCAAAGCAGATGTTCAAACTCCGCGATGCTTGCTTTAATCCATAAATGGATTTAAGCAGCTTGCACACCTTCCCGCTGCTCCCACTGTCTACGAAGCCCTCTGGCTGAGTCATATACACGCACTCTTCTAAATCACCATTTAGAAAGGCGGTCTTAACATCCATTTGCCAGATTTCGTAGTCATGATATGCAGCGATGGCAAGCATGATCCGGATCGATTTAAGCATAGCCACTGGAGAAAAGGTTTCGTCATAGTCCACACCTGGTCTTTGACGAAAACCTTTTGCAACAAGTCTAGCTTTGAAAGTCTCCACTTTCCCATCTACACCAAGTTTTTTCTTGAAGATCCATTTGCTCCCAATGGGTTTTACCCCTTCAGGAGCAACTTCCAAAGTCCATACTTTGTTGGTGTATATGGATTCCATCTCGGACCGCATAGCATCCAGCCATTTCACTGAGTCCCTACTCGTGATGGCATGCTCGAAGCTAGTTGGGTCATCATCCTCCATGATGCAATCCTCGCTCCCACCATCCATGAGAAAACCGTAGTATCTCTCAGGTTGGCGAGGAACCCTACTAGATCGGTGGAGAGGCTGAGGTTCATTGGGAGCTACTGAATCTTCTGGTTCCACTAAATCTTCAGTTACGGTTTGTGTATCTGGAACTTCTTCCAGCTCTACCACTTTGCCACTAATTTCTATTTCAAGGAATTCCTTTTCTAAAAAGGTGGCATGTTGAGCAACAAACACTTTTTGTTCCTCACTGTGGTAGAAAAAATACCCATATGAGTTCTTTGGATATCCCACAAACTTACAAAGAACTGACCGTGCCTCGAGCTTGTCCGGATTTTGTCTTTTGACATAGGCTGGACAACCCCATATCTTAACTCGTTTAAGAGATGGCCTCTTCCCACTCCATATCTCATATGGTGTGGTAGGTACAGATTTAGATGGAACTTGATTCAATAGGTATGCTGCTGTTTCCAGCGCATATCCACATAAGGAAATAGGTAACTCAGCTGTGCTCATCATAGAGCGCACCATATCTAATAGGGTGCGGTTCCTCCGTTCTGATACACCGTTGTGCTGTGGTGTATATGGAGGAGTCAGCTGAGAGAGAATCCCATTCTCTTTTAGGAAGTCCAGGAATTCATTTCTCAAGTATTCACCTCCTCGATCAGATCGAAGGATTTTAATACTTTTTCCGGTTTGGTTCTCGACTTCTTGTTTATATTCTCTAAATTTCTCAAAAGCTTCTAATTTGTGTTTCATTAGGAACACATATCCGAATCTAAAGAGATCGTCAGTGAATGTAATGAAGTACGAAGAACCATCCCTGGCATGTGTAGACATGGGACCGCATACATCACTATGTATCAGTCCCAAGAGTTCGGTAACTCTTTCTCCGTGTCCCGTAAACGGAGTTTTGGTCATCTTGCCTTTGAGACATGACTGGCAAGTGTCATAAGATGAAAATTCGAATGGTTTCAAATATCCATCCTTATGTAACTTAGCCAGTCGTGTCGCATTGATGTGACCCAGTCTATAATGCCACAAGAAGGATTCATTCAGTTTAGAACTCTTCCTCTTATGTGTGTTTGTTATGCTCAGAACTGTTGATTGATTTAGAACATAAATGCCATTGCACAACGTGCCTGATCCAACCAACTTTTGGTTACGGAAAATGTTCATAACATTGTCCTGTAATACAAAATTATATCCCTCTTTACTCAACAAAGAAACCGATATAATGTTGCATATCAGGTTCGGCATGTAATAGCATTCGTTCAGAACCAATGTATTACCAGTTGGTAATACAAGGTGATATTCCCCGACAGTCTTAGCTGCAACAATTGCACCATTTCCAATTCTAATGTCTTTATCACCTTCTCCAAGTTCTCTACCTTTCCTAAGCCCATGTAACTGATTACATTTATGGGATCCTGACCCGGTATCTAATACCCAGGACGTAGAGCAAATGGAGAAACAGTTCTCTGTAACGAACACACCCGAAGAAAATGCATCATCATGTACTTTCTTCATTCGGGTGGCATGGGAATCCTGGTATTCCCCTATATCCTGTTCAGTTCTATTACTCTTATAGGAAAGAACGGAACCAACGTTCCCCAGCACAGTATAACATGCGAGTTCGGTCAATACATCCATATTATTATCTTTATTAGGGCATGACATGGTCGCTACCTGGAGAGAGAGAGAAGAAAACACTTTAGCGTATGCTCTTGCAAGATCAGATTGGTTATTATCTTATCTAATCAGGATGGCTCCCACTGGTTTTTATCAAATCTTCCTTCAAACCCTAAAAGGAAAGACTAGCCGGGATTAATTACACACTACAAGTTCGCCAATCTTTCAGCCAGGCCAGTGTCGGTACTTTGAGGGAGGTCCCCCGTGCTTTCGCACGAACCTAATTAATGTAAACCTCGTTTTTCCAGAGGCGTAACCCCGTTGACACCTTTCTAGACACCTACTTGATCGGCTAATTGTAATGTGTAAAACTCTCCGAGGAGTAACTCCTACTCGCAGTGGGTATCGGGATCCAACTATCTCATAGAAGGTATGCAATCTCATTGCAAATTTCAACACTTGAAATTCCCGATAATGCTTTTGCCCCAAACGATCTATGACCATGACAAGGTCAACAAACCATAGACCGTAAGTCAAGTTCAACCCGTCATTTCTTGATTGAATTAAACCCACCCGCACGACCCTTGACAAGGTCAACAAGGCCGTACGACTACCCTAACTCAATCTGCATCATATGCATAAACAGATAAATACTGGTTAGTTACCGCACACTGCGCCTTGACAAGGTCAACAAACGCAGCACGAATACTAAACAGGACTTATCTGAAATGACGGAGGGCTACGACAGGTTTTTCCGAAAACCTATTGCGTAATGAACTTGATATCGTTGTAGAATCAAATGAAGTTTTGAAATGGAATGATTTTGAGGCTTTTCTAGTTTTGCTAAAGGGGTCACTCCCGGTGAAGGGATCGTCGGCCCTTTTCCTCGTCGAATGAGGTGCGGGATATATCATATATATCACTGTGCAAAGCAGAAACTATAGAAGCAATCAAAAACAAACCGAGTGTGTAGCATCTGTCAGTTATTGCAAAAGGAGTCACTCCCGGTGAAGGGATCTCGGTCCTTTCCTCATCGAATAAGGTGCAGGGTATATCATATATACCGCTATGCAAAGCAAGAACTGTAGCTACCTGTTTTATTTTGAAATTCGATTCTACAACATCTTTAGGTTTCTTTTATTTCATTAATCACATTAATGAAGTCCCATCATTTAAATACCTAAACATCACAGATAAATACGACGTACACTTATGCCATCCGCATTCGCCTCGATGTCCCCTCGTGCACCGTTAGGTTAGGTAACTAACGACAGAGCAGGGCAGGGCTAGTGCGGGTGCAAAACATAAGTAACGTCTATATAATATATCATATATACCATATAAAGTATCTATCACAGAACATCACATGATCACATCACAGATATCGCAGCAGAAGAAACATATGAAACATTGGATATACTAGGACGTCCGTGTTTTCAATACGAGCCAGTATAAAACACGGATTCCACGGTCGTGATGAATAGCCAAACCCACACCCCTAGACCCCTACGAGAGCGGCAAGCAACCCTACCAATTCTAGAGTTAGGAGACCCGGACTCGACTCCTCGAGATGGTCTCCCACTGGACCCTAGAACCCGGTTACTTGTGCTCCCCTCCTTGGGTCTATCCTAGTGCAGAAAAGTAAATAATATACAAAGGGTGACATGTTCCGCAACCTGGAAGTGCCCCAATAAAAGAATATTATATACAAGTTTTTACATGAATGAAAATGAAAAACACTCATCTCACATAAAAACCCCCGGCTATTCGAACACGACAATCCAATATAACATATCCAGCAACACATAACATCACATGTCATCGACGTAAGTAAATATGCGCATCCCAATTGTCATTGACATATAGCAACGAAACCGGCGATATCACATATTACACTTACGGTCACAGAAAAGAAAGTGTAAAACTACAACAGTTGGAATCCGCAACCTTCTTTAGACATCGCATGCCTTATCAAATGAAATACTTAGACATCACATGCCTAATAATTATAAACCCCGCATTTTAGTCCCATCATCGAAAACTCTTTTCAATATCAAGTGAGACTAAACCGCTAGATTTATAACATTCATCCAGTTATCTCATAACTGTTTGTGAATTCCAATTATTGTATCCCATTCCGGATAAATATAAAATATTAAACTTTCCGATCGAACATTCGAACACCCAAGTTTTCCCGAAACCGTTCAACACATGAAATAGGTTCAAAGACATTCACTTCATGCCTCAGTACCAACGGTCCAGCCGTAGAAGGGTTAAGCCAACGCCTCACATGTGGCACGCCGTACTGCCCCAAACCCGAAGGTTCAAAGGGCAGTTCAAGACGGTCACATAATCGAGTTAAGGTTTGTTGTCTTCTAGAGGGACCATTGCATTACTTGCACTACTTAGAACGTCTTTAAACCTCAGAAAAATCCAACACTTGGAAATTTTCCGGCAGGGGAAAAGTTGGGTATTTATATCCGGTCGAACTTTTTAACATATTCTAAAGTTATCCGGAAAAACACATAGACGAAGTTTAATAATCCGATCGAATCAACGATTCCCATTGCAACCCCAGAACACTCAACTCTTGAGTCAAATTAAAAATTCCCAGAAAACTCAGCAGCATAAAGTAGGAATTACTGTGCAAAAATAGAATGATGATGTCATCATGTGGCCGCGGAACCGCAGCAGAAGCCAGGCTTCTGCCGCGGTTCCGCCGCGCTTTGAACTGATCTCTTGGAAAAATTTGCACCGTAATCCTTAGAATTCCCTGCTGAATTTTTTAAGCATTTTTAGTCTGGAAAAAACCCAGTTTTTAGAAAAAGTCCAGAGAGCGTGAAAAATATAGGGTTTCGGGTTCGATCGGGTTTCAAACATCGTCTAAGCATCGCCTAAGGCTCTAGCTAGGCTCTGATACCAATGTAGGGTTCCTAGGCACACAACAGAGATCTATCAAACCATCAGCCATGCCAATTTTAAATTTTACAAGTGCCGAGAAACTCTAATACGGATCGTTAACTAGAATTTTAGGCGAAACAAAAACCTAGTTAACAACTTAACTAAAAGTGAGAAGCTACAACCTTTGCAGATCCGGTTCTCCACTTCCTTAGCTCCATGTAGACGTCCTCTCGCTGTCCAAGTCGGATCTCGGACTCTAGCATCGGCTTCAGCGGAGAAATGAGCGGACAAGTCGTCGGCTACGATGCCTAAGATGATCTACGTCGAGGTTGCACTAGATCAAGCTCCAACTTCACCAAGTTGTGAAACTTGTGAAGAAAACACCCTATACTACTTGGCAAGAGATAGAGGGTGAAGAAATAGGAGGTGGGTTCACTTTAGAATTGGATTTCTCACACTTTTGCTCAAGTTGCCATTGATGGTGGCAAGTTTTCTTTCTTGAAGAAGAAGATGAAGAAGAAGATAGAATATGATAAGTATCTCTTCTAAAAATGCAAAAGAAAATGAATATGAATCATGGTTAGGTGTAGAGAATTGACTAAGGTTAGATGAATGGTTAGGGTTAAGCATGAAGACAAAATGGTCACTTTGGTCAAAGCTTCATGAAGCTTCAACAAGCTTCAAGAATGATAGCAACCATTTTGTTTTCTTTTGCAATTTCTTTTTAATCCAAATTAAAAAGATAAATGAATGAATAAATAAAAACCCTAACCATTTACTTAACCAAGGTTTAATTCTTTACACTTAACCAAATGAGCAAGCATCATCAAACATGATACAAACATGTGCACAAAAGTATATCACATATACAACTTGCACATCAAGTGAGAAAATCCATTTAAAGTGAACCAATACTAGTTAATGCAAAGTAATATATCAAATATATAATTATACATTAAATCATTAAATCAACACTTGATTTAACGATCCGGTCATGTCGCACATAACCGACTAGTATACAATGTATCGATTTATCGAATAAACGATTCGATAACTAGGTTATATCGCATACAACCATTCGAAACATTCATCGCGAGAATGAAATACGGTATCACATACTCGCATTATTCTCGGTCCCGCACATATCTTATATGCGCTCCTATTTCGTTTCGCTTGAGCCAGGAAACCCCTGTGTAGGACTCTAAAGACTCGTCAATACGCCGGTAGCAGATGATGATCATATCAAGCACCCACAAGCCGCAAGCGGTCTGCTAAACGTAACGGCCACCCGGGTATTGAGCGATCAGAAGATCGACGAGCTAGCCCGCTCACACTCCTGTGAATCCAACCAGTAACACTTACCGTACAGTCCGGTCTGTTCATCTGATATGTCGCATATCAAGTCTAGGGGTGGTAAACGTCAGACCCCAATAACCGATAAGTCGTGCCGATGTGAGGCTCATAACGGGTCGAGAAACTACTGGTAACACTTACCAGCAAATCTCTGATCAACCCTGTCCAGGGACTTCCCTGTTACGGCCAATCGAGCACAGCGCAACATTAACCCCCAATACCGGGAGAGACGAAACCCCTCCTATCGCTCATTGCCTCCATGTGACTCGGGACTGTACCCAAAGACCACCGTTTTGCACGCCCTCATGAACGTGGTAAGGTGGAGATCAAAGCACAGTGTGAATCACACAAGACTCTATGACGATCTCGGGTCTACAGACTAACCTGTACAAGTGTCACCTGAGAACTGCCATCTGACGTGAGGTATAATACCATCTGGGAGTTCTCGGCGAGTCCATCCAGTGTACCCAGTCTCCACTGAGCACCCGTATACCATCTCTGATGTCAAACACCAATGGATATGGGATCATCCATCGCCCATCTTATGGGTCGAGAAGCATATACGCTAGTCTACACTGGTATATCGATGCCCCGTCTCGATACACCCACGACTAGGGACCTTGAAGGATGTACCTATGGACTACCATGTCCCCACTAGTATGATCTGCATCACAGTCCAGGTAGTCGAGTACACATCCTAAGGGCTTTACCAACATGTAACTATAAGACAGTGCAAAGAGACAAGTGTACATGTTAAGATAAAGAGTAACCAGATAGCATACTATCATATCGAGCAAGAAAGTCATCTCTATATATGTCCAAGCATCCAATATAAAATACATCATGTGTACAATACTGGCCTCTAGGGCATACATACAACTAACACTTATTCGATATGGAAAGAGCCGAGATCCCTTCACCGGGAGTGACCTCTTTAGCGAAACTAGCAGATGCTACAAACTCGGTTTGTCTTTTGATTGTTTTTATAGTTTTTGCTTTGCATAGTGATATTTGTGAAATATCCTGCACCTTATTCGATGAGGAAAGAGCCGAGATCCCTTCACCGGGAGTGACCTCTTTAGCAAAACTAGAAAAGTCCTCAAAAACATTCCATTTAAAATCACTCGATTCTAAAACGATATCAAGTTCATTACGCAAATGGTTTTCTTAAAAACCTGTCGTAGCCCTCCGTCATTTCAGATAAGTCCTACTTAGTATTCATGCTACGTTTGTTGACCTCCATTAAGGCGTAGTGTGCGGAAGATGACTAATATTTATCTGTTGCATATGATGCGATTGTTTTAGGGTAGTCGTGCGGCCTTGTTGACCTCCGTCAAGGGTCGTGCGGGTGGGTTTAATTCAATTAAGAAATGACGGGTAGAACTTGACTAGCAGCCTATGGTTTGTTGACCTCCGTCAAGATCATAGGACGCTAGGGGTAAAATATTATTTGGAATTTCAAGAGTTGAAATTTGCAATGAGATTGCATACCTTCTATGAGATAGTTGGATCCCGATACCCGCTGCGAGTAAGAGTTACTCCTGCGAGAGTTTTACACATTACAATTAGCCGATCAAGTAGGTGTCTAGAAAGGTGTCAACGGGGTTATGCCTCTGGGAAAACGAGGTTTACTTTAATTAGGTCCATGCGAAAGCGCGGGGAACCTCCCTCAAAGTACAGGCACTGGCCTGGCTGAAAGATTGGCGAACTTATAGAGTGTAATTAATACCGGCTAGTCTTTCCTTTTAGGGTTTGAAGGAAGATTTGACTAAAACAGTGGTAGACATCCTGATTAGATATATTAATAACCAATCTAATCTTGCAAGAGCATACGCTGAGAGTTTTCTTCTATCTCTCTCCAGGTAGCGACTATGTCACGCCTTAATCATGATAATAATACGGATGTATTGACCGAACCCGCTTGTTATACTGCGCTAAGGAACGTTGATCCCGCTCCAACTTATAATAAGACAGAGCAGGAAATAGGGGATTACCAGAATTCCCGTGACGCCCAAACGAAGAAAGTGCATGTTGATGCATCATCTTCGGGTGTGTTCATTACCGATAACTGTTTCTCAGTATCCTTTACGTCCTGGGTATGAGATACCGGATCAGGATCCCGCAAAATGTAATTTGTTACATGGGCTATAGATAGGTAGAGAACTGAAAACGGGTGATAAGTTTCAAGAGTTGGAAATGATGCAAGTGTTGCAGCCAAGTCTGTTGGCAGTTATAACCCTGTATTACCAAAATACATTGATTCTGAATGAATGTTATTAGATACCGAACCTGATATACAACATCATATCAGTCTCTTTATTAGTAAAGAAGGATATAATTTTGTATTGTTGGATAATGTTTTGAAAATTTCCTATATCAAGAGGTCATCGGTTCAGGCATGTTATCTAAAAGCATAAACGTTCTAAATCAAACTACAATTCTTAATGTACAGAACACACACAAGAGGAAGAGTTCAGAAATGAACGAATCCTTCTTGAGGCATTGAAGACTAGGTCATATCAATGCGACCCGACTAGCCAAAGTTACATAAAGATACATATTTAAATTAGTTTGGATTTACATCTTGTAAAACTTGGCAGTCATGTCACAAAGATAAGATGACCACAGCTCCGTTTATTGGAAACAGAGAAAGAGTTAGTGAACTCTTGGGATTGATACATGCTGATGTATGAAGGTCCCCTGTCTACACATGCCTAGACCAGTTCATTGTACTTCATTACACTCACTGATTATCTCTCAAGATCCGGACATATGTTCCTGTTGAAACACAGGTCTGGAACGTTTAAAAAATTCAATGAATATAAGTTAGAAGTAGAGAACCAAAAAACGGGTATAAGTATTATGTCCTTTGATATGATCAAGGAGGAGAATACTTAAGCACGGAATTCCTGGACTATTCTAAAGGAGAATGAGATTCTCTCTCAGCATTACTTGTCCGCATGTACCACAACACGTCGGTGTATCGGGGTGGAGCAATCACACCCTATGTTATATGGTGTGCTCTATAATGAGTACTACTGAGTTGCCTATTTTCTTTTGGGGTTATGCACTTGAGAAGTTGCATACCTATTGAATAGGGTTCCAACCAAATCAAATGCCTACCACTCCATATGTGATATGGTATGGTAAGAGCCCATCTCCTAAGGAAGTTAAGATTTGGGGTTGTCCGGCCTATGTCAAAAGCAAAATCCGGACAAGCTCGAGGCAAGGTCATTTCTGTGGAAGTTTCTTGGATATCCCAAGCATTCGCAAGGGAATATCTTCTACCACACCGAGGAACAAAAGATTTTTTATTTCTCGGCATACCACTTTTTGAGAAAAAGGGAATTTCTTAAGAAGAAATTAGTGGTCATGGGGTAGAACTGGAAGGAGTTCCAGCTATACAAACTGCAGCTGAAGATTTGGTAAACCCGGAGGATTCAACGGTTTCCAACGAACCTCAGCCTCTCCGCCGATCTGGTAGGGTTCCTCATCCACCTGAGAGATACTTCGGTTTCTCTATGACAGTGGGAGCGAGAATTGCATCATGAGATGATGACCCAACTAGTTTCGAGCAGGCCATCAGGAGTGGGGACTCTGTAAGAATGGCTGGATGCTTAGCGATCTGAGATGGAATCCTTATACACCAACAAAGTATGGACTTTGGTTGCTTTATCTGAAGGGTTAAATCCCCATCAGGAGCAAGTATATCTTGAGAAAATTACTTGGTGTACATGGAAAGGTTGAGACTTTCAAAGCTATACTTAAGTCCATCCAGATCCTACTTGCCACGGCTACATACCATGACTACGATATCTGGTGGTTGGGTGTCATGACAACTTTTCTAAATGATGATTTGGAAGAGAGCGTCTATAAGTACACAGCCATAGGTCTTCGTAGACAGTGGAAGCAGCGGAAACGTATACAAGATGTTTTATGTGATAAATCAGGCATCGCAGAGTTGGAACGTCTGTTTTGATGTAGTAGTCAAAGAGTTTGACTTCATCAAAATGGTAGATGAACCAAGTATATACAAAAAGGTAGTAGGGAGTATGGTGGCGATCCTCGTATAGTACGTGGATGACATACTCTTGATAGGGAAAAAGTTTCCTATGCTACGCTCGGTCAACCTTCTCTTATCACAAAGATTCTCGATATAGGATCAAGGTGATACCTCCTAAATCCTGGATTATGGATCTATGAGATATATCTAATTGGATGTTAGGATTCTCACTAGTTGTTGTGAGATGGTATCAATCGATCCTGGGGAGAATCACTAGAAAGGATCCAGGGTGATAAGGACGACTGAATGTCAGTCGCAGGCATTGTCTTTACCCTCAGTGGAGGGACGGTAAGTTGGAAGAGTTCTAAGCTAGATACCGTGACTTACTAGAAGATTAAAGGCTAGATACATCGTTACCAAGAATGTTACCAAAGAGGCGGTATGGATACATTTTAGTTCATGAAATGAACTCCGTTTCTGCCATTGTGTGACAATGGAGTTGTGGCTTAGGCCTAGGAATCCGCGTCCTATCAGAGATCCGGACATATTCTTAGGTAGTATCACCTAATCATGGAGATGGTTGATCTCCAGGGAGATCGAGGTTAGGAGAGTAGACACAGAGGACAACAGCGCGGATCCACTCACAAGGCCTATTTCCCAGTAGAGACTTTTATGGGATGGTTGAGTATGAGATACTTCAACCACAGCTTATTGTTGGGTATGTGATACCACAACAGATGGCCCTAGTGCAAGTGAGAGATTGTTAGTTATATGTATGCCCTAGAGGCCATTACTGTACATACGTTGCATATTGTAGTGGATGCTTGGACATATATAGGGAGGACTTTCTTGCTCGACATGATAGTATGCTATCTGGTTACTCTTTATCTTAACATGTACTCTGATTGTCTCTATGTCACATGTTGATAAAGCCCTTAGGATGAGTACATGACTACCAAGACTATGATGCAGATCATACTAGTGGGGACAGTGTAGTCGCCAAGTACATCCTTCAAATGTTCCTAGTCGTGGGAGTGCCGAGACTGGGCATCGATACTCCAGAGTAGACTAGCGTATGCGCTCCTTGACCCATATGATGGGCGATGGATGATTCCATATCCATTGGTGTTTGACATCAGAGAAGGTATACGGGTGCTCAGTGGAGAGTGGGTACACTGGACGGACTCGCCGAGAACTCCCAGATGGTATTATACCTCACGTCAGATGGCAGTTCCCTTGTGACACTGGTACATGTTAGTCTGTAGACACGAGATCGTCATAGAGTCTTGTGTGATTCCCACTGTGCTTTGAATTCCAGCATACCACGTCCAAAAAGGCGTGCAAAAAGGTGGCTTTTGGGTACAGTCCCGAATCATATGGAGGCAATGAGCGATAGGAGGGGTTTCGTCTCTCCCGGTATAGGGAGTTGATGTTGCGCTATGTTCGATTGGCTATAACTGGAAATCCCTGGACAAGGTTGTTGAGATTTACTGGTAAGTGTTATCAGTAGTTTCTTGAATTGTTATGGACCTCAAATCAACATGACTTATCAAGCTACTGGGGTCTGACGTTTACCACCCCTAGGTGAGATATGCGACATATCAGACAAAGAGACCGGACTATACGGGAGTGTTACTGGTTGGATTCACGGGAGAATGTATAGGCTTGCTTGTTGATCTTCCGATTGCTCAATACCTGGGTGGCTGTTACGTTTGGCTGACCGCTTGCAGCTTGTGGGTGTTTGATATGATCATCACCTACTGTCGGCGAATTGACGATTCTTTAGAGTCCTACACAGAGGTTTCCTGGCTTAGGCAAAACGGAGTAGGTGCACATATGTGATATATGCGGGACCGAGAATAATACGTGTATGCGATACCGTATTAGATTCTCGTGATATGAGATATCGGCCGGGTATATGTGATATAGCCGGGTCATCGGATTAAGTGTTGATTCGATGAACTGATACAGATTATATTAGTCGGTTATTTGTGAAATAGCCGGATTATCAGATCACGTGTTGATTCGATAATTTAATGTATAATTATATATTTGATATATTAAATTGGATTAACTAATATAAGCTCACTTAAAGATTCATTTTCTCACTCAGGTAATACATTGATATATATGTGATATATGTTAATTGTATTATTTTATTTTGTTACAATAAATATTGTATATGTGATATATAATATTGTAACATGTTGTAGTTATAAATGAAACATGATTTGGGAGTTTAAATATGGTTAGGGTTTGGATTAGGGTTAAGCTTTCATGAAGCTTTTAAGAAGCTTCTTGAATCTTTGACTTTGACCTTGATATTTTGTGATATTTTGCAAAGATATTTCTTTAACCCAGCCCAACCCTTTAACCATAGTTGATTCTCTACATGGGTTAAGTCTTCATACTTAACCCATGGTTGCATTTCTAACCTCATACACTTGATTCATTATTCATCACAAAAGGATTTGATCATCTTCTTCTTCTTCTTCTTCTTCTTTCTTACTTGATGAAAAGCTTTCTAGCTTTTTCATATGTGATGAAAATGAGTGAGAAATTGAAAAAAAATGAGAGCTAAATTCCTACTTCATCATCCTCATTTATTCTTGCCACTTAGATTAGGGTGTTTGCTTTGCTAATACTTTATTAGTGAAGCAAAAGCTTGGGTTTGAGTTTCTTCAAGGTAGATCATCTTTGTTATTGTAGATCGGAAGCAAGGTTGCATCTTTCTCTTCATGGAGCCTCTCAAGAGTCCGGGCACTCGGTGATCGCAGCGAAGGGACCTCAACACGGAGCTTTAGAAGTGAAGGAACGGACTACAAAGGTTGTAATCCCAAACTCTTAGAAGTAAAGTTGTTTACTTGCTTTGTTTCGCCTAATCTCGAGTCTAAGATCTTGGATAGGGTTGTTCAGCACGTCTAAATCATAAATCGGGCATGGTCGATGCCTTGTAGAATCTTGTGACAATGCCTAGTAACCCAACATACATATCACTAACAATCTCCCACTAGCACTAGGGTCATTTGTTGTGGTATCGCATACCCAACAATCAGCTGTGGTTGAAGTATCTCATACTCAACCATCCCATAAAAGTCTATACTGGGAAATAGGCCTATATGAGTGGATTCGCGCTGTTGTCTTCTGTGTCTACTCTCCTAACCTCGATCTCCCTGGAGATCAACCATCTCCATGATCAGGTGATACTGCTTAAGAATTTGTCTAGATCTTTGATGGGACGAAGGTTCCTATGCATAAGCCACAACTCCATTATCACACAATGGTAGGAACGAAATTCATCTCATGAACTCATATATATCCAGACTGGCTCTTTAGTAACATCCTTGGTAACGATGTATCTTGCCTTTAATCGTCTAGTATGTCATTGTATCTAGCTTGGAACTCTTCCAACATACCGTCCCACCACTGAGGGTAAAGACAATGCATGCGACTGACATTCAGTCGTCCTTATCACCCTGGAACCTTTCCAGTGATTCTCCTCAGGATCGATTGATACCATCTCACTACAACTAGTGAGAATCCTAACACCCAATTAGATCTATCTCATAGATCCATAACCCAGGATTTAGGAGATATCACCTTGATCCTATATGGAGAATCTTTATGATAAGAGGAGATTGATCGAGCGTAGCATAGGAAACTCCTTCCCTATCAAGAGTATGTCATCCACGTACTATACGTGGATCACCACCATACTCCCTACTACCTTTTTGTATATACTCGGTTCATCTACCATTTTGATGAAGTCAAACTCTTTGACTACTACATCAAAATAGACGTTCCAACTCCGCGATGCCTGATTTATCCCATAAAACATCTTGCACACGTTTCCGCTGCTCCCACTGTCTATGAAGCCCTCTGGCTGTGTACTTATAGTCGATCTCTTATAAATCACTATTTAGAAAAGCAGTCATGACACCCAACCGCCAGATATCGTAGTCATGGTATGTTTCAATGGCAAGTAAGATCTGGATGGACTTAAGCATAGCTTTGAAAGTCTTAACTTTTCCATGTACACCAAGTAATCTTCTTAAGATATACTTGCTCCTGATGGGGATTCAACCTTTCAGATAAAGCAACCAAAGTCCATACTTTGTTTGTGTATAAGGATTCCATCTCAGATCGCTAAGCATCCAGCCATTCTCACAGAGTCCCCACTCCTGATGGCTTGCTCGAAACTAGTTGGGTCATCATCTCATGATGCAATCCTTGCTCCCACTGTCATAGAGAAACCGAAGTATCTCTCAGGTGGATGAGGAACCCTACCAGATCGGCGGAGAGGCCAAGATTCGTTGGAAACTATTGAATCCTCCGGTTCAACCAAATCATCAGCTGCAGTTTGTTTTAGCTGGAACTACTTCCAGTTCTACCTTATGACCACTAATTTCTTCACAAGAAATTCCTTTTCCCAAAGGTGGCATGCTGAGAAAACATCTCTTGTTCTTCAGTTTGGTAGAAGATATTCCCTTGCGAATGCTTGGGATATCCAACAAACTTCCACAGAACTGACCTTGCCTCGAGCTTGTCTGGATTTTGCTTTTGACATAGGCCGGACAACCCCAAATCTTAACTTCTTTAAGAGATGGGCTCATCCCATACCATATCACATATGGAGTGGTAGGCATCTGATTTGTTTGGAACCCTATTCAATAGGTATGCAACTTCTCAAGTGCATAACCCCAAAAGAAAATAGGTAACTCGGTAGTACTCATCATAGTGCACACCATATCACATAGGGTGTGATTGGTCCGCCCCGATACACGGACGTGCTGTGGTGTATACGGAGGAGTAATGCTGAGAGAGAATCTCATGCTTCTTTAGAATAGTCCAGGAATTTTGTGCTCAAGTATTCTCCTCCTTGATCACATCAAAGGACATAATACTTATACCTGTTTTGGTTCTCTACTTCTAACTTATATTCATTGAATTTCTCAAAAGCTTCAGACTTGTGTTTCAACAGGAACATATGTCCGGATCTTGAGAGATAATCAGTGAATGTAATGAAGTACAAAAAACCGGTCCTGGCATGTGTAGACAGGGGAACTTTACATACATCATCATATATCAATCCCAAAAGTTCACTAACTCTTTCTCTGTTTCTAATAAACAGAGCTGTGGTCATCTTATATTTATGGCATGACTGGCAAGTTTTACAAGATGTAAATCCAAACTAATTTAAATATGCATCATTATGTAAATTCAGCTAGTCGGGTCTCATTGATATGACCTAGTCTACAATACTTCAAGAAGGATTCGTTCATTTCTAAACTCTTCCTCTTGTGTGTGTTCTGTACATTAAGAACTGTAGTTTGATTTAGAACGTCTATACTTTTAGATAACGTGCCTGAACCGATCAACTCTTGATATAGGAAATGTTCAAAACATTATCCAACAATACAAAATTATATTCTTCTTTACTAATAAAGAGACTGATATGATATTGTATATCAGGTTCGATATCTAATAACATTCGTTTAGAATCAATGTATTCTTGTAATACACGGTGATAACTGCCAACAGACTTGGCTGCAACACTTGCATCATTTCCAACTCTTGAAACTAATCACCAGTTGTCAGTTCTCTACCTATCTGTAGCCCATGTAACAAATTATATTTGCGGGATCCTGATCCGGTTCTCATACCCAGGACGTAAAGGATACTGAGAAAACAGTTCTCGGTAACGAACACACCCGAAGAAGATGCATCAGCATGTACTTTCTTCGTTTTGGGCGGCACGGGAACTCTGGTAATCCCCTATTTCTAACTCTGTCTTATAACAATTATAAGTTTGAGCGGGACCAACTTTCCCCAGCTCAGTATAATAAGAGGATTCGGTCAATACATCTGTATTATTATCTTGATTAAGGCGTGACATGGTCGCTATCTGGAGAGAGAGAGAACGAAACACTCAGCGTATGCTTTTGCAAGATTAGATTGGTTATATATATACCGAATCAGGATGTCTCCCACTGTTTTAGTCAAATATTCCTTAAAACCCTAAAAGGAAAGACTAGCCGGATTTAATTACACCCTACAAGTTCGTCGATCTTTCAGCCAGGCCAGTGTCTGTACTTTGAGGCAGGTTCCCCGTGCTTTCGCACGGACCTAATTAAGGTAAACCTCGTTTTTCCAGGGGCGTAACCCCATTAATATCTTTCTAGACACCTACTTGATCGGCTAATTGTAATGTGTAAAACTCTCCCAGGAGTAACTCTTACTCGCAGTGGGTATCGGGATCCAACTATCTCATTGGAGGTAAGCAATCTCATTGCAAATTTCAACACTTGAAATTCCCGATAATGTTTTGCCCCGAGCGATCTATGACCTTGACAAGGTCAACAAACCATAGACCGCAAGTCAAGTTCAACCCGTCATTTCCTGATTGAATTAAACCCACCCGCACGACCCTTGACAAGGTCAACAAAGTCGCATGACTACCCTAACTCAATCACATCATATGCTTTTGCAGATAAACATAAATATCTATCGTACATTACGCCTTGACAAGGTCAACAAACGCAGCACGAATACTATGAAGTACTTATCTGAAATGGAGGGCTACGACAGGTTTTTAAGAAAACCCTTTGCGTAATGAACTTGATATCGTTGTAGAATCGAGAGATTTAAATAGAGTGTTTTTGAGGCTTTTGCTAGTTTTTCTAAAGAGGTCACTCCCGGTGAAGGGATCTCGGCTCTTTCCTTATCGAATAAGGTGCAGGATATTTCACAAATACCACTATGCAAAGCAAAAACTAGAAAAGCAATCAAAAGAAAAAACCGAGGGTTGTAGCATCTGCCAGTTATTGCTAAAGAGGTCACTCCCGATGAAGGGATCTCGTCTCTTTCTTAATCGAATAAGGTGCTGGATGTTCTACAAGGAACACCGCTATGGAAAGTAAGAAGTAGAGCTACCTGTTTTTGAAAATTCGATTCCACAACATCTTTAGGTTTCTTTTATTTTCATTAATCTCATTAATGAATTTCCATTTTATTATGCTTCCCAAGCATCAGATATGAAACGAAATCAACAATATATAATATATATCACATATATATAATATAAGCATTCGTCTCAGGCAGTAATATGATCTCATCACAGAACATTGCAGCAGAAGAACATATATGAAATATTGGATATACTAGGACGTCCGTGTTTTATATCGAGCCTGTATAAAACACGGATTCCACGGTCGCGATGAATAGCCAATCCCACAACCGTAGACCCCTACGAGAGCAGCAAGCAACCCTACCAATTCTAGAGTTAGGAGACTCGGTCTCGACTCCTCGAGATGGCCTCCCACTGGACCCTAGAACCCGGTTACTTATGCTCCCCACCTTTGGTCTATCCTAATGCAGAAAAGTAAATAATATACAATGGTGATATCATCCTCAACCCGGAAGTGCCCCAATAAAAGAATATTACATACAATAAATTTTACATGAATGAAAATGAAAAACTCTCATCTCACATAAAAACCCCGGCTATTCAAAACACGACGATCCAATATAACATATCACAGCAACACATAACATCACATGTCATCAACGTAAGTAAATATGCATATCCCAATTGTCGTTGATGTATAACAACGAAACCGGCGATACAACACATATTACACTTAGGGCCGCAGAAAAGAAAGTGTAAAACTACAATAGTTGGAATCCGCAACCTCCTTAGACATCTCATGCCTAACCAAATGAATTCCTTAGACATCGCATGCCTAACAATTATAAACCCCGAATTTTAGTCTCAATATCGAAAACTCTTTTCAATATCAATTCGGGCAATTCAACAAGATTCCCGACATCCTGATCGAATGCTCGTCGGAAACTTTAGTAGACGGTCGCACCCCTGGATGCCGTCGACGAAGTGCACTAAGGCGGAACACCGCGGCCGCGAGCATCCGAACGGATGCTTTTGGCGATGGGGTTCTCCTACAGTCACTTGGTCGGGGCTATGGGGCATGGCTATCTATTAAGTTTACTCGGCGAGTATCCGCGTACGCTACGTGATTGCGACGGACTTTCGATCACATCAAAATCCCGTGGCAACCGATCAAATGAGAGTAAAAACTGCTAGATTTATAACATTCAAATTAGTTATCTCATAACTATTTGTGTATTCCAAATATTGTATCACATTCCAGATGAATAGAAAATGTTAAACTTTCCGATCGAATAAACAAACACCCAAGATTTCCCAAATAGCTCAACACTTGAGCAGAGTTCAAAAAGTCCCAGAACATGTCACAGCTGCTATGAACCAGCCATAGAAGGGTCAAACCAACGCCTCACATGTGACAACGCTAAACTACCACAAACCATATTGTTCAGTGGCGGTTTTGACGGTCACATAATCGAGTTAAGGTTACGTTCTTCTAGAGGGTCCACAGATTCGCTTGCATGATTTTCTGAAAGTTTTAAACTTAGGAAAAATCCAACACTTGAAAGTTTTCCGACAAGGGAAAAAGTGAGTTATTGATATCCGTTTGAACCTTCTAAGACATTCTAAATTACCCGAAAAACTAAACGATGTTAAACTTTCCAATCGAATCAATGAATTCTCAATATATCCCAGAAAGCTCAACACTTGAGTAGAACTAAAAATTCCCAGAAGCATGAAAAAATACCTAAGAATAAACCCCTGAAGTATTAGCCCCCAACTCCCAAAGTTGGCCGCGGAACCGCCGCCAAACGAATGGTTTGGCTGCGGTTCCGCGGTCGCTTGAGTGAGTTATAGTTTCGTACTTCACAGTAATTCTTAGAATTCGCTGCATGATTTTCTGAGTATTTTTAATATGAAAAATATCAACTTTTAAAATTTTTTCCAGAAAGTGGGATTTATCGGGGTTTCGGAGCTCGATCGGACTTCAAACTTCGTCTAGACAACGCCTAATACTCTAGCTTGGCTCTGATACCACTGTAGGGTTAGTATAGCACCTTGTGAAGGTTTTGACAAGCAACAATCTGTTGGACATATGTATGCCCTAGAGGCCATTATATGATATTGTATGTACTGATGGGTATATAAATATATATATATATTCAGAGGACAGTCTTGCTCGACATAACGGGACACTGTGACGAATGCGAGTGGCATAAGCGTACGTTATATTTTCGTTTCTTTCTGTGATGGCTTAAGGAATTAAATGATGGGACTACATTAATAAGATTAATGTAAAGAAAAATTGTCATGTCCCGAAAGTACGGAACATGACCAGCACATAAACTACGAAACGTCTCGAGGCGTACGTAATCTAAGTAAGCCAAAAACCCACAAATCCAAACCAAGAAAAGTAGTAGAGTGAAGGAAAACCAATTTAAATCAAGTAGTTTTAATAGCATAAGCCGAATTATGCGTTTTTTTTAAAACATCAAATATTTCCTGAAAATTTTGGCAGAGTCTTCGTTGTAAATACTGGCCCCTAAACGGGATACAATATGAATAGTATACGAAATCAAAAAAAGGCATCCCCAAGCGGGAGCTAGCTCTTCGTCAATCGACGGTCACAACCACACAAGCAATATAATATACAACGCCAAGGGCGAGAATCAAAACTCAAAAGGAAACTCAAATAACAAGAAATCCACAGAAATATAACGCGCGACTCTAAGGTCGAAAGAATAACATCACTAGTCTCTATCTCAAAAATAAATACATGTTTGGTTGATGGAATTTACTAGATACAACTGAATAATATTGTACAAAGTAATATGATGGGTACAATACAAATAAACCCACCTACTTGCAAGTCACCCGAAAAGAAGCAGTGCCAGCAAAGCCGTAATGAAACCTGTACAGAAAAACCAGCAAGAAACTGTGGCACAATGGGGGTGAGTTGCCAACTCGTGAGTAGAAAAACATCTACGAACAGAAATCCAATGAACAACGCAATCCTAGGTCATACGATCATAATATATCCTCAAATATATAACCAGCAGCCTATAACAATGGCTAGGGTAAATATCTAACCCAAGTGTAATCTCATGTGCCCGTGTCAGTGCCTCAGGTAGCAATATATCATATGGATGATGTATGAATGCATGAAAACAGAATACATGTACTGAAGAAAACTGCTTTCATAAATTAGTGAGATTTCTGTATTTTTAAAATGAGCTATCATAAATGAAATCAGCATAAACAGTGCCTAGCATTGACACAAAACAAGTATCCAAATATCTCGATATCTCTGTTTCGCAATCTCTGTACCTCAATGTCTCAAAATCTCAATGTCTCAATCACAATATCTAGGGCGCCGTCAGTCCAGACCGGCCCCTACATTCCATCTCAAGACTACTACGGTATCCTCCAGATATCCGACGCGTCGGGTAAAATCACCGGTCGGTAGTGCTCCCCTGCCAGGCTCAACGCCATCATCTGCGATACTCTTGCCCCGAGGTACCGCACCGGGTCCACCATGTACCCGAAACGGTTCCTCCACTCCTCGAACTCGAGTCTCGAAATCCATCAGCAAACTCATGGTGGACGACTCATACATCATGGGAAAACTGCACTTTTTATTTTAAAAGAGAGAAAAGAAGCTTATATAAGTTTTGCGGTTTCCCCCCAAATCCAGAAAATCTCATGGAAATCCGAATCCAAATCATCAATAGCATGTAAACAATGAATATAGGTATAAAAATCCATGAATGCGGCATGACAGTGAATAATAACATGCATGAAGTAGCAAGTAATAACTACAATGGCTCAACTAGCATATAAGGCAAGTACACTAATATCATGTCTAAACTACTAGCTATCAAGCTAAGTTAAGCTATAATATTTTCTAAGGTGTACGTGACATGGCAATTACCGATGAAGATGTGTGTGAGCCGACAAGTGAGTGTACGTGGTACATACGCATCATCGGTAATGGTGCCGGTGTCCTAACAGCATGATATCAATAATAGAATATGAATCATAATATAAACATGCGATGCGAAGAGAACAACAATAATGAGCGGAAGCTAAATACTAGACACAACGGTAACTAATCTGCATTTAATGAAATATGAGTTCCACAGTGGTGCCATTTGATATAACATGAATCGTGGGGTTTTGAAAATAAGGGCTACGGTGTTTTTAAGAAAATATACGTCTTTTGAAATATCCGTAGAATCCCTTGACCTGTCTTTTAAAATAGCCACGATCCGTTAGTTTTGAAATAGGTAGGAGTCTATTCTAGTCTAACAACTACATTAAACTATACGGCTGAATTAACAAGCTAACTGAAAGTAAGGAAACAGCCTAACATCTGAGTCGATACATATATATATATATATATATATATATATATGAGTCGGTGATCCCGCCTCGATAATATCATATCTGATACCATATAATCAGATATTCCCAAGTCAAGAGTGCGGATCAAACATCAATATATAGCTCGTACGTAAATCCGTCGTACGGCATCCCAAATCTGGATACGGGTCAATATCACATTCATCATACTATTCATCTGGTATCCTCTTTATCAAATATCATGATCGGGTACTGATCTACGTCTAGTACAATACTGATACCAATCTATGTAAAAGCATGCGTGTATATGAAAACACCATGTTAAAGGACCCGCTAAAACGTCATGTTTACCTCAAATACGAACCCTGTCATATCACCGATCTCACGGCCTCAAATACAATCTCATCGACTCATCTCCAATCCCAAGTACTATTCTCATAATCCAGTATATGTACACAAAGTCCCATACCCATGTGAATACATATACACATATCCACATATATGCATATGTAAAGGAATTAATGTAAGCAAGTGTGTGCGCGTGTGTGGGTGTAGCAACTACTCTAGGGTTTCGCGAGTAACACTACAATCCATGAACACATAACTATATCCTGAATATCATCCACGTATCATAAAACACATAAATATATCCATTATATAAGCTATATTACGAACTGCGGGGGTGCTATACACCATCCACCCGACTTCTCCCCGTAGATATAAATCTACTCACCTGGTTCTCGCTCGCCGGTGCCGACGTCGCCACGCGCTTGCTTGTCGTCTCGAAGTCCACCCGGGTTACCTACATGTCACCACGTATCATAACGCATAAAAACCAAATCCTAATTCGAAACGGTATACGAAAACCAATTCGGCACGCGTATCACGCATAGGTCAAAACCTATCGTCTACGTATGCAAGAATATCCAAACCAACCCTCGATGTCGATGTACCAACGTCAAACCATCGAGAAAACCCAAACACACCAATCGTGATTTCAAAACTCACTAATTATATAAGAAATAGGATTTAATTCATCAAAATCATAAAATTAAACAAATCGTTTTATTTTCCAAAAACCTTGTTAGCACAAATTCCCATTTCGGTTCAAAACTTGATGTTTTACCCAAACTAAATATTTTAATGATTCTAATATCCAAAATGCTCACTTAATATCATAATTAGGTCATACAAATCACCTCCATATTTTTAATCTCACTAATTATCATTAACTCAAAATTCAAGTTTGCAACAAATATCGATTTTAACACCTTTTAAAGCAAAATTCACGATTTTACAATTAAGCTTGGTTTTGCATATACTAAAGAATTAAACCAAAAATTATAATGTTAATAAAGCCATGAAACCCTAATTACAATTTTATCTCACCAAAATATATATATTTCTAAAACCTAGTTTGCAATTTATATAATTATCACAAATTTAAATTAACAAAAATGCAACTAGCAACTAGATTTGATTTAGCATAACATTAATATGTCAAAAACATCACACAACCATAATCTCACAACGTAAAACCCTAACTTGCATTCAAAACCCTTTCTTGAAAGTTAAATCTTTAATATCAAAACCATAATTAACTCCTAATTAAACACATAATAGCTAGATTCAAGTAATCAAACAATAACTTATGCAAAATGCTAAGATTATACCTCACAAAATTAGAGATCTAGCACCAAAATCTTGGCCTCCAAATTGCTCTCTTGATCCATGATCCACACTAGAATAGGTCAAGAAGAAATGGGCAGAGATTGGATTTTGATTTTGTGGGATTTTTGTGTTGATTTTTGGGCATTTTGTGGAATTTTTTTATGGTGAAAGAGGGGAGAACAAGGGGAGGGTTGCTGCTGATTTGGGGAGAGGGGGGCTCGGCTAGGGGATGGGGAGAGAGGAGAGAGAGTGTGGGTTGATTGAATGATACAATTTCCAAGTCAACAAGTCATGCTCCATTCTTTATTAATTCCATTTTCTTTTCTTTGACTTTTCTTTAAGTGGGGACAACTTTGGGGATTGGGGCAGCCCATTTTCGGCCAGAAAAAAAGGGGAGGGGGAGGTGGTGTGTGTGTGTGAAGCAATGAACACCAAACACCAATTCAATATGCACCAAATCCCTTTTATTTTCACAAAATAAGCCTTTTTCTTCAATATTTTCTAAAACCGATTAACAACTTCAATTCATTTCAAAAACAACATGTTAAAATTTTGTTTAATTTTTTATGATGCACAAAATTTGTTTCAACCCATTCCAATTTGTAATTTTCCCTAATTAAATGTATTAGTGACGGCTTAAAATAATATTAAAATAATTAATTTCGGAAAATTTTTCAGAAAATTTGAAATTTCACCAGTGGCTCAATAAACACCAAATACTAGCAATTACATAGCTAGAATATGTATATTTAATTTTATAATAAAAATATTTGTATTTTGACTTTTTACAGAAAACCCCCTTATTTTACCGATTTTCCGAAATTTTACCGAAACGATTTTCAAAACGTTACAATCTTCCCCCCTTAAAGAAATTCGGTCCCCGAATTTTTAATTAAAACTCCCCCTAAACACTAAAACATCTAAGCAAAACCATCAAGTCGTCGGGGCTCCGGAGTCATAAATACATAAAACAAATCGTAGCGCAGCGCATGCGCATGAAAAATGAGCAAGTAACTCAAAATCAAAACTCCATCCAGCTTCCCGCAATCATCGGAGTCATGGTGAAGAAACAATGTCTAAATCCAAAATGAAAATCAATATGATATACATCATTAAAACATCTGGAAGTAATGCATGCCAAATCTTCTTCAAATCGCTGTGCGATGCTCGCAGCACTGCACAATGGCGGACGTCTATTGTAAGAAAATAACTACATATATATATATCCTTTGTTTAATATGTACGTTCCGCCGTTTTGGAAACAATTTAGAAGGGTCTCCTTGTTTTAAACATTTCGTGTCATATCAGACACGTAGGTAAATACTGAGACTATAGCTCGGTTTTTGGAAATCCCTTCAATAACTATCAATGCATGCAAAATATATTCTGGCACTGTCCTCTGACTAGTCCTGCTCAGTACAAAAACTCATAGCAATCATCATAAAAACGTACTGCTCCATAAGAAATGAATCCCAAAATATGCATATAAATGCTATGTGCGTCTGGTGCGTACGGAAATCAAAATCCATATATGTGCTATACATGCGCACAGAAACAACAACTATGTGCATCAGGTGTGCACACAACCTCTGTCATAGGCAACGTGTGTGCCTGACAGCAAGGACAGGTGCGTCTGACACGCACGAAGAACCTCGATTTAGTGCATCTGGTGTGCACCAAAATCGCTTCTTAAAACATGCGCTCAACATGCGCGAAAATCCAAACCAGGTGCATCCATCATGCACGAAATCATGAAATCCAATATCAAGCGCCGAACATGCACAAAAATCAAATCAGGTGCACAAGGTGCACAAAACAAACATCGAGTATCACAATCGAAATCGAAGTACAGTGCATCTAAGTGCACAAAATGCGTATCACTGCACTGCAAGCATATGTGAACTATACCGAGTGCCAAAAACCAAATCGTATGCGTATATACGTACAAATCAACTCAACTGTATGAAATCCATATAATCAAAAATATGAGAAACCAAAGCACGAAAACTATCTCAAGTGCAACAACTTTGCAAAAATCGTAAATACTCAGTAGGTGCAACCATGGTCCATGAAAACAAATATCATGAAACTCAATCATCAAAATCAATCATGCGAATAGATCGCCCAAAATACCCAAAATCAAGTATGGCGGAATAGTCCCGCTCAAGCACATCCTCCAAGAATCTCTGGCCAACTGTCGTGGTCACTCATAGCATGTCTCGTCGACGATCCTGAACTCTGGCCTGCCAGTGTGCGTAACATGACCACTCCTGGGTCCAAGTCTTCTCGTAATTTATTCCAGAAAGGTCCTGTCGAGGTCTCTTCCAAATCATGTCTCTGCCGAACTGTCCGGAAGTCATCGTCCTTTACTATATCTGTTTCTTGTTTCGGAACGGCTGCATACTCATTACGACTCCTTTTAGAAGGTATATCCAAGCAAAATGCCTCGGCATACGTATCGCATCTCTGATGTCGGCGGAGTGGAACGTCATCTTATCCAGATCTGGTACGAACCTCTTACTCCACTTTTCTCTAACGTCGACTGCTTTGGACTCGTCTCACCGTGGCTGCATGGACTGAGCTCCAACGGCTATCCTCGTATCTGCAGTCTCCCAAGAATGCATCTCACCACCTAGCATCCGAATGAAGTCGAACCATCTGATCGATTTGTGAAAATCTCATAATCCCCCAAGAGCTCAACATCTTGGGTACAGTTTAACAGTATCGAGAACGTACCACAGCATCGATGGTCCAACCGTAGAAGGGCAAACCCAAGCCTCACTAATGGCGCCAAGGAACTGCCGCAAACCCTAAGGTTCAAAGGCTTTCACACGCTCATTAAGTCGAATTAGGGTTTCATTCTTCTAGAGGGTCCATAGAATTGCCTGCATGCTCTTCCGAATACTTTAAACTTAGAATAATAGGTTTCTGACATACGACCGTCTCTGTCAACTCTCAACGTCTCCGCATGAAGTCGTCTCTAGCTGGAATCAATCTATCTGATGACCTCGCATCAAGGTAGGCGAACGAACTACATGTCCTAGTCATTCATCCTCGGTGACTAGCGACCTTCTATCATCTCTTAGTACAACTCGTACGGCAATATCTCCAACATCTGGAGCGATATCTCGTCATTCGCAGCAATGACTGGCTCACTCGTCTGTACGCTGAACAGTGCCTCAATCATCAGGAGTAAGCAATACGCCAACGGTCATCAAAATCTGGTTGGCCTCTGTCGGTAGCCCAATCTTCTGGTACCGATCAGCATATCCGAGTAACCTCATACAGCGATCCATCCCACGCTCGTGACGCGAAAATACCATAAAAAGACACATCTCTGCAATCGTGTGTCGCCGGAATTACGCCCTGGTCAGTCCTCATTCGTGACGAGCTCGTGCTGACCGCAACTCTAGCCGTAGCTCTCCCTGCCCGTGATTATGGCAGCAACCATAACTGGTACCGATGAGGCTAGATCATAGGAAAGAATATAATACCGAACAAAGAAATGTACATCTTAAGGCTTCTTAAGTGGAGTAGCGTATCGTAAATATGCCGCGGAACATACGTACGGTACGTCACTCTACTCAAGCTACCTATTCCATCAACCAAGGTCATCCTACGCTATGAAGGTAAAACCTAACGCTCTGATACCAACTTTGTCACGTCCTGAAAGTACGGAACATGACCGGCACATAAACTACGAAACGTCTCAAGGCGTTCGTAATCTAAGTAAGCCGAAAACCCAGAAATCCAAACCAAGAAAAGTAGTAGAGTGAAAGAAAACCAATTTAAATCAAGTAGTTTTAATAGCATAAGCCGAATTATGCGGGTTTTTTTAAAACATCAAATATTTCCTGAAAATTTCGGCAGAGTCTCCTTTGTAAATACTGTCCCCCAAACGGGATACAGCATGAATAGTATACGAAATCAATAAAAGGCATCCCCAAGCGGGAGCTAGCTCTTCATCAATCGACGGTGACAACCACACAAGCAATATAATATACAACGCCAAGGGCGAGGATCAAAACTCAAAAGGAATCTCAAACAACAAGAAATCCACAGAAATATAACGCGCGACTCTAAGGTCGAAAGAATAACATCACTGGTCTCTATCTCAAAAATAAATACATGTTTGGTTGATGGAATTTACTAGATACAACTAAATAATATTATACAAAGTAATATGACGGGTACGATACAAATAAATCCACCTACTAGCAAGTCACCCGAAAAGAAGCAGTGCCAGCAAAGCCGTAATGAAACCTGTACGGCAAAATCTGCAAAAAACTGTGGCACAACGGGGATAAGTTGCCAACTCGCGAGTAGAAAAACATCTACGAACAGAAATCGCATGAACAACGCAATCCTAGGTCATACGATCATAATATATCCTCAAATATATAACCAGCAGCCTATAACAATGGCTAGGGTAAATATCTAACCCAAGTGTAATCTCATGTGCCCATGTCAGTGCCTCAGGTAGCAATATATCATATGGATGATGTATGAATACATGAAAACAGAATACATGTACTGAAGAAAACTGCTTTCATAAATTAGTGAGATTTCTGTATTTTTAAAATGAGGTATCATAAATGAAATCAGCATAAACAGTGCCTAGCATCGACACAAAACAAGTATCCAAATATCTCGATATCTCTGTGTCGCAATCTCTGTACCTCAATGTCTCAAAATCTCAATGTCTCAATCACAATATCTAGGGCGCCATCAGTCCAGACCGGCCCCTACCATCCATCTCAAGACCCCGACGGTATCCTACGGATATCCAACACGTCGGGTAAAATCACCGGTCGGTAGTGCTCCTCTGCTAGGCTCAACGCCATCATCTGCGACCCTCTTGCCCCGGGGTACCGCACCGGGTCCACCATGTACCCGAAACGGTTCCTCCACTCCTCGAACTCGAGTCTCGAAATCCATCAGCAAACTGATGGTGGACGACTCATACATCATGGGAAAACCGCACTTTTTATTTTAAAAGAGAGAAAAAAAGCTTATATAAGTTTTGCGGTTTTCCCCCAAATCCAGAAAATCTCATGGAAATCCGAATCCAAATCATCAATAGCATGTAAACAATGAATATAGGCATAAAAATCCATGAATGCAGCATGACAGTGAATAATATCATGCATGAAGTAGCAAAAAATAACTACAATGGCTCAACTAGCATATAAGGCAAGTACACTAATATCATGTCTAAACTACTAGCTATCAAGCCAAGTTAAGCAATAATATTTTCTAAGGTGTACGTGACATGACAATTACCGATGAAAATGTGTGTGAGCCGGCAAGTGAGTGTACATGGTACATACGCATCATCGGTAATGGTGCTGGTGTCCTAACAGCATGATATCAACAATAGAATATGAATCATAATATAAACATGCGATGCGGAGCGAACAGCAATAATGAGCGGAAGCTAAATACTAGACACAATGGTAACTAATCTGCATTTAATGAAATATGAGTTCCACAGTGGTGCCATTTGAAATAACACAAATCGTAGGAGTTTGAAAATAACGGCTACGGTGTTTTTAAGAAAATATACGTCTTTTGAAATATCCGTAGAATCCCTTGACCTGTCTTTTAAAATACCCACGATTCGTTAGTTTTGAAATAGGTAGGAGTCTAATCTAGTCAAACAACTATACTAAACTATACGGCTGAATTAACAAGCTAACTGAGAGTAAGGAAACCGCCTAACATCTGAGTCGATACATACATACATATATATATATATATATTAGTCGGTGATCCCGCCTTGATAATATCACATCCGATACCATATCTATAATCAGATATTCCCAAGTCAAGAGTGCGGATCAAACATCAATATATAGCTCGTACGTAAATCCGTCGTACGGCATCCCAAATCTGGATACGGGTCAATATCACATTCATCATACTATTCATCTGGTATCCTCTTTACCAAATATCATGATCGGGGTACTGATCTACGTCTAGTACAATACTGATACCAATCTAAGTAAAAGCATGCGTGTATATGAAAACACCGTGTTAACGGACCCGCTAAAACATCATGCCGTACCTCAAATACGAACCCTGTCATATCACCGATCTCACGGCCTCAAATCCAATCTCATCGACTCATCTCCAATCTCAAGTACTATTCTCATAATCCAGTATATGTACACATAGTCCCATACCCATATGAATACATATACACATATCCCCATATACGCACATGTAAAGGAATGAATGTAAGCAAGTGTGTACGCGTGTGTGGGTGTAACAACTACTCTAGGGTTTCGCGAGTAACACTACAATCCATGAACACATAACCATATCCTGAATATCATCCACGTATCATAAACCATATATATATATCCATTATATAAGCTATATTACGAACTGGGGGTGCTATACGCCATCCACTCGACTTCTCCCCGTAGATATAAATCTACTCACCTGGTCCCCGCTCGCCGGTGCCGACGTCGCCACGCGCTTGCTTGTCGTCTCGAAGTCCACCTAGGTTACCTAGATGTCACCACGTATCGTAACGTACAAAAAACCAAATCCGAAGTCGAAACGGTATACGAAAACCAATTCGGCACGCGTATCGCGCATAGGTCAAAACCTACCGTCTACGCATACAAGAATATCCAAACCAACCCTCGATGTCGATGTACCAACATCAAACCATCAAGAAAACCCAAACACACCAATCGTGATTTCAAAACTCACTAATTATATAAGAAATAGGGTTTAATTCATCAAAACCATAAAATTAAACAAATCGTTTTATTTTCCAAAAACCTAGTTAGCACAAATTCCCATTTCTGTTCAAAACTTGATGTTTTACCCAAACTAAATATTTTAACGATTCTAATATCCAAAATGCTCACTTAATATCATAATTAGGTCATACAAATCACCTCCATATTTTTAATCTCACTAATTATCATTAACTCAAAATTCAAGTTTGCAACAAATATCGATTTTAACACCTTTTAAAGCAAAATTCACGATTTTACAATTAACCTTGGTTTTGCATATACTAAAGTATTAAACCATAAATTATAATGTTAATAAAGCCATGAAACCCTAATTACAATTTTATCTCACCAAAATATATATATATTTCTAAAGCCTAGTTTGCAATTTATATAATTATCACAAATTTAAATTAACAAAAATGCAACTAGCAACTAGATTTGATTTAGCATAACATTAATATGTCAAAAACATCACACAACCATAATCTCACAACGTAAAACCCTAACTTGCATTCAAAACCCTTTCTTGAAAGTTAAATCTTTAATATCAAAACCATAATTAACTCCTTATTAAACACAAAATAGCTAGATTCATGTAATCAAACAATAACTTATGTAAAATGCTAAGATTATACCTCACAAAATTAGAGATCTAGCACCAAAATCTTGGCCTCCAAATTTCTCTCTTGATCCATGATCCACACTAGAATAGGTCAAGAAGAAATGGGTAGAGATTGGATTTTGAATTTGTGGGATTTTTGTGTTGATTTTTGGGCATTTTGTGGAATTTTTTTGTGGTGAAAGAGGGGAGAACAAAGGGAGGGCTGCTGGTGATTTGGGGAGAGGGGGCTCGGCTAGGGGATGGGGAGAGAGGAGAGAGGGTGTGGGTTGATTGAATGATAAAATTTCCAAGTCAACAAGTCATGCTCCATTCTTTATTAATTCTATTTTCTTTTCTTTGACTTTTCTTTAAGTGGGGACAACTTTGGGGATTGGGGCAGCCCATTTTCGGCCAAAAAAAAAGGGGAGGGGGAGGTGGTGTGTGTGTGTGTGAAGCAATGAACACCAAACACCAATTCAATATGCACCAAATCCCTTTTATTTTCACAAAATAAGCCTTTTTCTTCAATATTTTCTAAAACCGATTAACAACTTCATTTCATTTCAAAAACAACGTGTTAAAATTTTGTTAAATTTTTATGATGAACAAAATTTGTTTCAACCCATTCCAATTTATAATTTTCCCTAATTAAATTTATTAGTGACGGCTTAAAATAATATTAAAATAATTAATTTCGGAAAAATTTTCAGAAAATTTGAAATTTCACCAGTGGCTCAATAAACACCAAATACTAGAAATTGCATAGCTAGAATATGTATATTTAATTTTATAATAAAGATATTTGTATTTTGACTTTTTACAGAAAACCTCCTTATTTTACCGATTTTCCGAAATTTCACCGAAACGATTTTCAAAACGTTACAAAAATTAACCTAAAAAGATGTTGTAGAATCGGATTTAAAACACACTCGGCCTTTTATGAAAAAGCAAGTTTCAAAAATGCGGAGCTTAAGCCACTCCTTTTAAACCCATTGGATTCTACAACGATATCAAGTTCAAAGCGTTAAAAGTTTTCTTAAAATCAATCCTCAGCCCTCCGTCATTTTAGGAAGTAGTGTACTTAGTATTCATGCTGCGTATTTTGACTTTAGTTAAGGCTCAGTGTACGGTAGCTAAGTGATGTCTTCATACACTGTATATGATGCAGATTAGTTTGGACATTCATATGATTATGTTGACTTTAGTTAAGGGTCATATGGGTGGGTCTAGTTAATCACGAAATGACGGGAAGAACTTGACTAGTACTTATGATATGTTAACTATAGTTAAGGTCATGAGTGCTAGGGGTAAAAATAATATCGGGAATTTCAAGAGTTGAAATTTGCAATGAGATTGCATACCTTCTATATGATAGTAGGATCTCGATCCCACTATGATCAAAAGTTGCTCCCGGGAGAGTTTTGCACTTTACAATTAGCTAACCCATTAGGTGTCTAGAAAGGTGTCAAACGGGGCTACGCCTCTGGGAAGATGAGGTTTATTTTAATTAGGTCCGTGCGAAAGCACGGGGAACCTCTCTCAAGTACCGGCACCGGCCTGACTGAACGTTTAGCGAAGTTTTAGAATGTAATTAATCCCGGCTAGTTTTCTTTTTAAAGGTTTTAAAGAAAATTTGATAAAAACAGTGGGAGACATCGATTAGACAAGATAATAACCAATTTGATCTTTGCAAGAGGTTTCGCTGAGTGTATTCTTTTCTCTCTCTTAACAGCAGATACAAATCTCAGGACTCAAGCTTCTATTAGATAAAAATAAACTGAATGGGACCAATTATAAATATTGGCTGAGGAATCTCAACATTGCCTTGACTTATGATAAGGTATCATATGTCCTCACGGCTCGAACCCCGCCCATCCTAGATCCTAAACCATCAGTTGCGGATAGTGAAATCCGCAAGACATGGGACGCTGACTGTTCCACGGCCAAATCCCTCACGCTTGCATCGATGGATAACACACATCAGAAGAAGCACGAGAATATGGATGTACAATCCATATTCCTCCATACAAAAGAGTTGTATGGAGAGCAATCTCGCTTATTATGATACGAAGCATCCAGAAAGCTGTTTCAGATGCGAATGGCCCCTGGCACAGCAGTAGGAGACCATGTTCTGAAGATGATAGCTCTCATAGAAGAGCTTGAGGACCTTGGGTGGACAATGGACAATGAGCAATATACGGATATTATTCTGCAGTCTCTTCCCTCCACCTTTGCTCAATTTATAGTTAACTTCAACATGCACAACATGGAGAAGGAACTACCTGAACTCCTTAATATGTTAAGGAGTGCAGAGAGCACGTTGAAGTCAGTAAAGACTCCCGTTTTGGGTGTTGGGCAATCTTCCTCCTCTCGCCCGAAGGCTAAAGCTAAGGGAAAGATGAAGAAGAAACCCACCAAACCTAAGGGCGGAGTCAAAAAGGTTAAGGCGAAAGACAAGTCTAAGGTTGGGGAATCGGGGAAAGGAGAATGTTTCCACTGCAAGAAGACGGGACACTGGAATGGGAACTGTACTGAGTACCTTGAACTCAAGAAGAAGCATGGTGATGCTTCAGCTTCAGGTGTGTTCGTAATTGAAAACTGTTTTTCTATTAACTCTGCTTCCTGGGTATTAGATACCGGTTCAGGTTCTCATATTTGCAATTCTGTGCAGGCATTGAGAAATAGCAGAGTTTTGAAGATAGGTGATCATACTTTCCAAGTTGGAAATGGTTCCAATGTAAATGCAGTTTCAGTGGGAGAGTATCACCTAGGGTTGCCATCGGGTTGTATATTGGTTTTGAACCCATATTATTTTGTGCCAAGTATGCTTTGTAATATTATATCCGTTTCTTTGTTAGACAACGAAGGATATCATTTTGCTGTGCAACACAATGTTATGAACATTAGACTTAATCAAGAGTTGATTGGTTGTGGTACACTAAATAACGGGATATACGTCCTTAATCAACACACAGTTTTCAACATTCAACACACAAATAAAAGAAAATTTTCAGATATAAATGAAGCTTTTCTTTGGCATTGTAGACTTGGTCATATTAATGAAACAAGACTAAACAAGCTTCATAAAGATAGATATTTAAATTCTTTTGAGTATAAGTCTTATGCAACTTTCCAGTCTTGTATCAAAGGTAAAATGACCAAAACTCCGTTTATAGGACACGGAGAAAGAGCCATTGAGCTCCTAGGCCTCATACATAGTGATGTATGTGGGCCAATGTCTACACATGCAAGAGGCGGTTTTTCTTATTTCATAACTTTTACTAATGATTTCTCAAGATTCGGTCATGTGTTTTTGTTAAAGCATAAGTCTGAAGCTTTCAAGAAATTCAAGGAGTACAAACTTGAAGTAGAAAACCAAAAAGGAATGAGAATCAAGATACTTCGATCAGATCGAGGTGGAGAGTACTTAAGTACTGAGTTCATGGACTTCCTAAAAGAGAATGGGATTCTCTCTCAGCTCACTCCCCCTTACACACCAGAGCACAACGGTGTGTCAGAGCGACGGAATCGTACCCTATTAGATATGGTACGATCCATGATGAGTGATTCTGAGTTACCCCTCTCTTTTTGGGAGCATGCATTGGAAACTGCAGCTTTTCTGTTAAACAAAGTTCCAACCAAGACCGTGTCTACCACTCCATATGAGATATGACATGGGAAGAGACCATCTCTTAAACGAGTTAAGATTTAGGGATGTCCGGCTTTTGTCAAAAAGCAGAATGCAGACAAACTAGAGACACGATCGGTTAAATGTATATTTGTGGGATATCCAAAACATTCGTTTGGGTATTTTTTCTACCACAAGGAGGAACAAAAGGTGTTTGTTTCTCAGTATGCCACATTTCTAGAAAATGAGATTTTTCCAAATGATGCTGATGGCAATGTGGTAGATCTAGAAGAGGTTCTAGAAACACAAGTTACAAATGACGACTTGGCTGAACCTGATGTTATAACAGAATCTAATAAACCTCAGCCACTCCGTAGATCTGGTAGGACTTCTCGCCCACCGGAGAGATACTACGGTTTTCTCATTGATGGTGATAGAGAAGATTGCATCATGAATGATGATGATCCTGCCAGTTTTCATCAAGCTATCACGAGTGGTGACTCTGTGAAATGGCTGGATGCCATGAGATCTGAAATGGAGTCCATGTACACCAACAAAGTATGGACTTTGGAGGATGTACCCTCCGGGATAAAACCTGTAGGCTGCAAATGGATCTTTAAAAGAAAGATCGGTGTAGATGGACAGGTGGAGACCTATAAGGCAAGGTTGGTAGCGAAAGGTTTTCGTCAAAGACTAGGTTTGGACTATGACGAGACTTTCTCTCTGGTAGCCATGCTTAAAACCATTCGGATCCTACTTGCTATTGCTGCTCACTATGACTATGAAATCTGGCAGATGGACGTTAAAACTGCATTTCTAAATGGTGATTTAGATGAATGCGTTTATATGGATCAGCCAGAGGGCTTCATTGACAGTGGGAGCAACGGAAAAGCATGTAAGTTGCTTAAATCCATTTATGGATTGAAGCAGGCATCACAGAGTTGGAACATCTGTTTTGATGATGTTATCAAAGAGTTTGATTTCATCAAAAATCCAGATGAACCTTGTGTTTATAAGAAGACTGTAGGGAGATCTGTCGCATTCCTCGTATTGTACGTGAATGACATACTTCTGATTGGAAATGATATTCCTATGCTACAGTCGGTCAAATCATTTTTATCACAAAGGTTCTTCATGAAGGACCTGGGTGATGCCACGTACATATTGGGCATACGGATCTATAGGGATAGATCCAAACGGTTATTGGGATTATCCCAAACCATGTATATCAACACCATCCTAAAGAGGTTTAGTATGGAAGACTCCAAGCGGGGTGCCTTACCCGCTGGCCATGGAGTCACTCTCTCCAAGGACGATTGCCCAAAGTCTGATAAAGAGAGAGCTCGCATGAGCATTATTCCCTATGCTTCGGCCGTAGGATCGATAATGTATGCGATGTTGTGTACACGCCCTGATGTAGCTTATGCCCTTAGTATAGTAAGCAGGTATCAGTCAAACCCATGGGAGAATCACTGGACTGTTGTGAAGAACATTCTTAAGTACTTGCGAAGGACTAAAGAATTGTTCTTGGTGTATGGTAACGTGAATCTCCAAATGGAGGCCTTTACCGATTCGAGCTTCCAGAGTGACAAGGATGATAGCAAGTCTATCCCAGGGTTTGCATTTACCCTCAATGGAGGGATGGAAAGTTGGAAGAGTTCCAAACAGGATACCGTTGCAGAATCAACGATGGAAGCTGAGTACATTGCTGCAAATGATGCTGCCAAGGAAGCCGTCTGGATGAGGAAGTTCATCTCTGAGCTAGGAGTAGTTCCAACCATTATTGATCCAATACCTTTGTATTGTGACAATAATGGGGCTATGGCGTTGGCCAAAGAGCCCAGGTTCCATCAGAAGTCCAGACACATTCTGAGGCGATATCATCTGATCCGGGAGATAGTTGATCGCTACGAGATCGAGATCAAGAGAGTAGATACAAAGGATAACACAGCGGATCCAATCACCAAGGCCCTCCCTCAGCCGCAGCATGAGCGACTTTTTGAGATGTTGGGTATGAGATACGCCAATAATTGGCCTTAGTGCAAGTGGGAGATTGTTGGACATATGTATGCCCTAGAGGCCATTATATGATATTGTATGTATTGATGTGCATATAAATATATATATTCAGAGGACAGTCTTGCTCGACATGATAGTATGCTATCTGGTTTCTCTTTATCATATGTTCACTTGATCATGTTTTTATTCATTTAGTACATGTTGATAAAGCCCTAAGGATACTAGCTTGACTGCAGGGATTATGATGTGGATCATACTAGTGGGACACCTGTAGTTTATAAGCTTATCCTTGAAATGTTCCTAGTCGTAGGTATATCGAGACAGGGCAGCGATATTCCAGCGTAGACTAGCATATACTATTTTTGTTCCATATGATGGGCGATGGATGATCCCATATCCATCTGGTGTGGTGACACCAAAGATTGTATACGGGTGCTCAGTGAGACTGGGTACACTGAACGGACACACCGAGAACTCCTATATGGTATTATATCATACGTCGAATAGCAGTTCTTAGGTGATACTGGTATAGGTTAATCTGTAGACCCGAGATCGCCATAGAGTCTTGTGTGTCCTCCCACTGTATCTTGATCTCCACCTTACTATGGCTCTACTGAGTCGTACAAACAGGTGGATTTTGGGTACAGTTCCGAGGCATATGGAGGCAATGAGCGATAGGAGGGGTTTCGTCTCTCTCGGTATTAGAGGTTGACACCGTGCTGGGCACGATTGGCTATAACAGGAAGTCCCTGGCCAGGGCTGCTGAGCATGTCACGACCCGAAAGAGCACGTGACTGGCCCTTGAACCATATGAAGTCTATAGGACTCCATCTGATCCAAGTAAGCCAAAAGCCCAGAAATCTAAAACCATTTTAAGAGTAAATAAAGAAAACTGGTTTTAAAGAAGTGAAGGAAAACATGTTTGAAGTCAAGGTTTTTAAATAACTAAGCTGAATGTGCATTTTTAGAATGTAAAGTCTTTTCTAGAAATTTCGGCAGAGTTTCTTTTGTAAATACTGGCCCCGAACGGGATACAACAAGAACAATATATATATATATATATATACAATGATAAAGGCATCCCCAAGCGGGAGCTAGCTCTTCGTCAATCGACGGTCACAACCACGCAAGCAATATAATATACAACGCCGAATGGCGAGGGTCAAATCCAAAAGAAACTCAATAAGCATGAAAACCGCAATACTACTAAGCGCGACTCTAAGGTCGAATAATACAACACTAATGTCTAAGTCTGAAACAATATACAAGTTTTGGTTGATGGAAATTCTAGATACAATGAATAATACAAGTACAATGGTGGTTCTTGATGTAAAAGAATCCACCTACCAAATGCAATTCACCCGCAACGAAGCAGTGTGCCAGAAATGCCGCAAAGAAACCTGTACGACAAAACCTGCAAGAACTGTGGCACAACGGGGGTGAGATGCCAACTCGTGAATAGAGAATATCTACAAGCAGACACCGAATGCAAGACATAATCCTAGGTCAAACGATCAGTATAATATAACCCACAAGAGCACGTCTGAAGCATGATAAGGTGGCAAGTAACATCTAAACTAGTATGTAGTGCCAAGTACTCAGGTAATAACATGTCATCAGTATAAGGTATGTCTGCATGAAGTAATTATGAATATCAATACACATATATTAGCGTCCCATACCACTAATATTGGTGTAAGGGTATATATAACAGCGCCCTCATACCCTATTATATATACAATGAAGTATGATCAATGTAAATCCAGTCTATATGTGATCAAGTCTGTATAAACGTGGAACCCGTCCACCCGTCACCCAATGACAATACGCATCATGTATGCAAATATGAGGATATAAACAAAATCATGGAAAAACATCATGAAACCCGTGCCTAGCATCGACACGTAAATCCTCGTCCATATGGGGCTCCGTCTGCGGTATCGGCACTCGGCCCCGGCAGTACGGGTCATCGCATGTCCTCATCCATATGGGGCTCCGTCTGCGGTATCGGCCCTCGGCCCCGGCAGTACCGGTCATCCCATATCCATCTCTCAACTCCGGTCGGTATCCTCCAGATATCCGCCGAGCTCAAATACAATCACCGGTAGGTAGTAGTCCCTCTGCCAGGCTCACCGTCTACTACACAGCGAAACCGTTCTCGCCCTGGGGTACCATACAGGGTCCACCATGTACCCGCAATCGGCCTTATCCGCCTCCTCGAATCGGGTTTCACATGTCGCTCTCAGCACCGAGAAAACACATGGTGGACGTACTGAAATATCATATCAAGGGTAATCGGGTTTTTAACACAATTATATATTCTCTTTTGAAATACCCACGGTTCCCAAATCCAGAAATATCATGGAAACAACATATCTCAATGCGTATAATCAAAACATGATGTATGCGACATATAAGAAAGGTAAGCATATCATAAGTCATGCAACATGGAATAGTAATGTGCACATGTCGAGGGAAATCGCTCTTTTAAAACGAATCAGTTTTGAAGAACATCATGCGGTTCCCAAATCTCTAATCAAGTCAGAATCATCTATGTTTTGTGTACAGGTATAAGTGTACAATATGCCATGCAAGAATCATATCATGAATGCAACCGTACTACAGTGTAGTGGCATGGCAATTATCGATGATGAAGTGTGTGAGCCGGCAAATAGTATACGTGGAACATACGCATCATCGATAATGGTGCTGGTGTCTTAACAACATGATAATAATATAGCAATAAACATATGCAAGCAATGTGAATAGCATGAATATGTGGAAATCAAATAATCAACACCACAGTGAAGAAACTACATCAATATTTATGTGTCATGCAGTTATGCCTTTTGAAATAAGACAAATCAGGGTTTTAGTAAAATAAAGGGTATGGTGTTTTTAAGAAAAGATACGCCTTTTAAAGTATCCGTAGAATCCCTTTGTTTGTCTTTAAGATATTCCTGATTCGTAGTTTTTGAAATAGGTATGACTCGGGTCTAGTCTAACATCTACTATGCAAACTAAAGATCTAAGTATCAAGCCAATCGGGAGGGGTATGGAAACCACCTAAATCTGAGTCGATATATATATAGATATAATAGTCGGTGATCCTGCCTCAATAGTATCGCGTACGATACAGTATATCATATGACATCCTCAAGTCATGAGTGCGGATCTATCATCAATGTAAAGCTCGTACGGTAAATCGTCGTACGGCATCCCAATAGCTGGGTACGGGTCAATATCACACTAGCTCATCACATCTCAGGTATCACTATCATCTATCACATAATCTGGGGTACTGATCTAAGTCTAGTACAACTGATACCATCAATATACTGCGTGTGCAAGCACACGTCCTATGGCCCGCTAGAGATCACGTATCGTATCCCAAATACGAATCACATCAAATCACCGATCTTGTGGCACAAAGCCTAACATCATCGACTCATCTCCAATGTCATCCAATATCATCAACACAGTGCAAGTATAATGAATATGCAAGGGTGTGCGTATAGGTGTAAATCTATTCTAGGGTTCGCGACTTTGAACTACACTAGTCACTTCTAACCCTACACTATCCATAGTACACCTAATCTATCATATCCACGACACACTATAACTATCAAGCATAATATATAGTATACTAACTACGGACTGCGGGGGTGCTATACGCCATCCACCCGATTTCCCCCAGTAGATATAATCTACTCACCTTGCGTCTCCATCTTTCGATGTCACCACGCGCTTGCTTGTCGTCCCGTAGTCTTCATGGGGTACCTACACATCAAGTGTCGTATATGCGCATTAAAACCAAATCAAAGCTAAAACGGCACACGAAACCCAAAACGATACGATAAGAGGCCTATAGGTTAGAACCTATGGCACGCCTTCAAAACCATTAACAATTCCTCTATATCGTCGTATAAACGCCAATTAGTCGAGGTAAAACACAATACACATTTGCAGAATCAAAAATACGGAATACGGAAACACGAATCCAAAACAGAAACTTAGGAAATATGTTCCAGATTTCGCCCTAGGTCCAATTAGACAAAACTATACATACCAGGGGTCTAATCTATACATGTAGGAGCTGCAGAACCAAAACGACACAGATTGGTGCTGGTCGGGCCGCAAATTGCGGCCAATTGGGATTAATTGGCGGCCGGGTAAGGGAGTTAGGGGCTAGGGTCTTGGTGGTAGCTTCCTGGGTGCCTGCACATGCCACTGTCCAATCAATTTTATTTTAGAAAGTCCCGGGTGATAGCAGATCCCAATTAACCTTCACAGATTTCACAAATTTTCCGATATCGATTTCTAAAATCCGTATTCTGGGTTTAGGCTTCAGGTTAGGGTCTCAATTCAGGCACTAGGGTGTTTATATAACCTCAACTGAGCTTAATTTCACAATACAACACAAGTTTCCCTCAAACCCTAACTAGGTTTTACCTCAAGTCACCAAATCACACAATATCGGTTCAATCATAACATGGGGGTAAAGGAAATGCTAAAACTAAGTTAATGATTCAGAAAATACCTCATTTGGCAACTCAAGAATTTTCTTGAGGTGCCCCTAGTGGCCAAAATCCTTGCTTCTTTAGCTCCAAGTGTAGATCTAGGGATTGTGCACACATTTAATGAAATGGAGATTGGGTTTTGGGGTTGTTTTAGAGGTGTTGTGAGGGGTTGAAGAGGGGAGGGAAGTGAGGGAGGAGCAGCAGCAGGAGAAAGGAGGAGAGGGAGTAAAATGAGGGAAGGGAAAAATGGCTAAGTGTTTAGTCAAATGAGACCATACCTCTCTCTCACCAAACCTCATATTATATTCCCTTTTCTTTTCTTTTTTCCTTAAAACCCTTCTCACTCAAATAGTAACCCCAAAACAACCATGGCAATAAAATGTAACACAAGTGTGAAAAAGTGATATGTGCATGTTTTGCACAAAAATACTAAAAACCGATTAGCGCTTTTAATCGCGATTAGCACTAATTTAGCATATAACTAATCAATTAAACTTAGAAATGGCGTAATTCTCTAATTTACCCTATTTTATAATTTTCCATAATTTTTCTAAGATTTTTCCTATTTATTTGTATTCAAAAATACCAAAATATTAAAATATTCAATAAAATAATATTATATTATTAAAAATTCCCAAAAATTAATATTTTATCTTTTTGAAATGTTACAATCTACCCCCCTTAAAGAAATTCGGTCCCCGAATTTAAATTTAAACCCCCAATACTAAAACATTCCAGTAAAAATCCAATTTGTCGGGGCTCCGAAAACATCAATACATAGCGAATATCATAAAAATGTACTGCTCTACTAGAAATCAATTCCCAAAATGCATATATAAGAATATCCTGTGCGCCTGGTGCGCAAGGAATCAAAATCCATATATGTGTCGAATAGGTGTACAAAACAACATCTAAGTGCAACTGGTGTGCACGAAACATCTGTCGTAGGCAACGTGTGTGCCTGACAGTAAAAAAATCAGGTGCATGTGACATGCACGAAGAATCCCGATTTAGTGCATCTGGCGTGCACCAATATCGTATATCAAAACACTAAAGGTGCAAGAAAATTATGCTGGAAGTGTAAATCAAATCACTGTATAAGATAGGCGTGAAATCACAATCAATACCTCGAATGTAATAACTTATGCGCAAAACATAAATATCCAGTGGGTGCATGAAACAATATCATGAAACTCAGTCATCTAAACTAATTCATGCAAACAGAACGCCCAAAATACCGAAATCCAAAATGACGGATACGTGATAATCGAATCACAAAATCACAAATCATAAATACCGTCGTCGGTAGTTTCTCCTTCAAGGTCGAGAATGAGTCGGTGCATCCAATGCTAGCAGCGCAAGATATCTACTTGCCTCTTGCTCACGGTCTGGCGTCCTCTGACTCCGGGTCATTATCTTCTCTGCGGATTACCCTTCTCGCAGTCAATCGGCTCATCGGCCCTCTCAGGTGTGCTAACGGGGACGATTCCGTTCTGGCACTTCTCTGGTCATCTCTCGGTCAATCCTCACGACCACTCGTAAGGCAGCATGCCACTGGCGTCGGCCTCTGGCTTTCTGAATGCACATCCCACATCTGATCCTGGGTGCAAACATCATTGCAGCAATGTCCTGGAAGGAATCCCGCTCAAGGTCTCTTCCGATCTTACCTAAGCCGAACTGTACGAAGGCTGGTACTCTTGCATAATCTATTTTCGCTCAATGGACATCTGTGTCCTCAGCACAACATTCTCTCGGAAACTGGTCGCATCCCAACGCCTCTGTAAGCATATTAGATCTCTAGTCTCGACGGGAAGTAATGGCAGCTCGTCAGCGTCTCGCACGAACCTCTGGTTCCACTTGTCTCTATTGTCGTCCACTATGGCGTCACGCCATGCTATCTACGCACTGCACTGTTCTCGGCCACAGTCAATCCGAAGTCTCTCGCACGGACTCGAAACCGCGTACCCTGTAGCTTCATCATTCTGTAGAAGATGTCTGGCCGAACAGTTCCTCGGGAACGCATCCCAACCATCGGAGGAATACTCAATACTCGTCCGTCCTTGATAAATTCGCAACGTATCTGGGTAAGTTCCTTTATCCGAACCTGGTCAACTAGCTCGTCGACGATGCTGAACTCTGGCCTGCTGGGTGTGCGCAATATGACCACTCCTGGATCTAGGTCACCTCGTATCGTATTCCAGAAAGGTCCTATCGAGGTTTCTCTCTCAAATCTCATTCCTGCCGGATTGCCCGGAAGTCATCATCCATTGCTGAAGCTAATTCTTATTCTGGAACGGCTGCATACTTATCGTGCTTCTTTCTGGAAGATATATCCATATACAACGCCTCTGGGTGCGTATCACATCTCTGATGTCGGCGGAGTGGGACGTCGTCTCGTCGAAACCCCTAGCGAACTCTTTTATTCACTCTGCTTCAATGTCGACTGATTCGGACTCGTCTCATCATGGCTGCATGGACTGTGCTCCAACGGCTATACTCGTATCTGGAGTCTTCCAAGCAAAGCATCCCATCACATGATATCCGAATGATGTCGAAACATTCGATCGACTCGTCAGAACCTTATAATCCCCCAAGAGATCAACATCTTGAGTACAGTTTAATAGTATCGAGTACATGCCACAGCGTCGGTGGTCCAGCCGTAGAAGGGCAAACCCAAGCCCCACTAATGGCGTCGCGGAACTGCCGCAAACCCTAAGGTTCAAAAGGCTTTCACACGGTCATTAAGTCGAGTTAGGGTTTCATTCTTCTAGGGGGTCCATAGAATCGCCTGCATGTCTTTCCGTATACTTTAAACTTCGAGAATGGCTCCAGACATTCGATCGTCTCTATTGACTCTCAACGTCTCCGCGTGAAGTCGTCTCTAGCTGGAAACAATCTATCTGATGACCTCGCATCGGTAAACGAACGAACCACATGTCCTAGTCATTTATCCTCAGGTGACTAGCGACTCGCTATCATCTCTCTAAGTATGTACTCATGCTGCAGTAGCTCCAATCGTCCGGGTGATATCTCGTCGTTTGCAGCAACAACTGGCTCATTCGCCTGTACGCCGAACATCGCCTCAATCCTCCAGGAAAGGCGATACATTGGCGATCATCTCTGAATCGGTCTGCTCTAGATCCGAGTAAGACTCCCCACACTGGAAATCTTCAACTCAACTGGGCCCGCTCCGGCGCATAAATCGGACGAATCACCTTCGTCTCCCAAATCGGGTAGACTAGCTATCATCTGTCTCATATCTGCCTGGAAGCTTCGACAATCTCAGCTCGTAAGCTCCGGGAGCGACATCCTGTCAATCTCAGTAACAGCTGATCCATCTGTCTGCACAGTAGGCGACATCATAATCTCTGAGGTATGCTGTACATCAACAGTCCTCTCTCAACTGGCAGCTCTAACAATGGCCCGATCATCCGGTGCAAAACCAAGCACTCGCCACCACTAGAGGTCAAAGTCACCAATATTAACTCGAGACGTTCCCATGTCACCAGAAAACATAATGGTCGGCCCTCGTAGCAGACGAGCTCGCACCGACCGTAACCCTAGCAACAGCCCAAACTGCGCTCAAACATGGCGACAGGAATCTCAATCGAGTATCGAAGAGAGCAGATCAATGGCAAGAAAGAGAACAACAGATCCAAAGTGGATACATGATCATAAGAAGGAACAGCATCAATGAAGGTATGATCATGAAACTAATAGTATCGAGGATCTCAAATGGATGTATAATCATGGATATGAAGAGAATCACTGATCTCGAAAATATGTGCATCCTAAGGTTCTTTAAGCGGAGTGGCGTGTCGTAAGTATGCCGCAGAACATACCCACGGTACGTCACTCTACTTTAGTCACCTATTCCATCAGCCAAGGGTTATCCTACGCGACGAAAGTTCGGGTCTAATACCCCCTCGACTAAGTCTAAGTTCCGTAAGGTCAAGCCTAAGTTCCGTATATATATATACGCCCTAGGCTCCACATAGTCAAACATAGACTCGAACCAAGGTCAACCTAGCGCTCTAATACCAACTTTGTCACGACCCGAAAGAGCACGTGACTGGCCCTTGAACCATATGAAGTCTATAGGACTCTATCTGATCCAAGTAAGCCAAAAGCCCAGAAATCCAAAACCATTTTAAGAGTAAATAAAGAAAACCGGTTTTAAAGAAGTGAAGGAGAACATGTTTGAAGTCAAGGTTTTTAAATAACTAAGCCGAATGTGTATTTTTAAAATGTAAAGTCTTTTCTAGAAAATTCGGCAGAGTTTCTTTTGTAAATACTGGCCCCGAACGGGGTACAAAAAGAACAATATATACATATACAATGATAAAGGCATCCCCAAGCGGGAGCTAGCTCTTCGTCAATCAACGGTCACAACCACGCAAGCAATATAATATACAACGCCGAATAGCGAGGGTCAAATCCAAAAGAAACTCAATAAGCATGAAAACCGCAATACTACTAAGCGTGACTCTAAGTTCGAATAATACAACACTAATGTCTAAGTCTGAAACAATATACAAGTTTTGGTTGATGGAAATTCTAGATACAATGAATAATACAAGTACAATGGTGGTTCTTGATGCAAAAGAATCCACCTACCAAATGCAATTCACCCGCAAGGAAGCAGTGTGCCAGAAATGCCGAAAAGAAACCTGTACGGCAAAACCTGCAAGAACTGTGGAACAACGGGGGTGAGTTGCCAACTCGTGAATAGAGAATATCTACAAGCAGAAACCGAATGCAAGACATAATCCTAGGTCAAACGATCAGTATAATATAACCCACAAGAGTACGTCTGAAGCATGATAAGGTGGCAAGTAACATCTAAACAAGTATGTAGTGCCAAGTACTCAGGTAATAACATGTCATCAGTATAAGGTATGTCTGCATTAAGTAAATAGGAATATCAATACACATATATTAGCGTCCCATACCACTAATATTGGTGTAAGGGTATATATAACAGCGCCCTCATACCCTGTTATATATACAATGAAGTATGATCAATGTAAATCCAGTCTGTATGTGATCAAGTCTGTATAAACGTGGAACCCGTCCACCCGTCACCCAATGACAATACGCATCATGTATGCAAATATGAGGATATAAACAAAATCATGGAAAAACATCATGAAACCCGTGCCTAGCATCGACACGTAAATCCTCGTCCATATGGGGCTCCGTCTGCGGTATCGGCCTTCGGCCCCGGCAGTACGGGTTATCCCATGTCCTCATCTATATGGGGCTCCGTCTGCGGTATCGGCCCTCGGCCCCGGCAGTACGGGTTATCCCATATCCATCTCTCAACTCCGGTCGGTATCCTCCAGATATCCGCCGAGCTCAAACACAATCACCGGTAGGTAGTAGTCCCTCTGCCAGGCTCACCGTCTACTACACAGCGAAACCGTTCTCGCCCCGGGGTACCATACCGGGTCCACCATGTACCCGCAATCGGCCTCATCCGCCTCCTCGAATCGGGTTTCACATGTCGCTCTCAGCACCGAGAAAACACATGGTGGACGCACTGAAATATCATATCAAGGGTAACCGGGTTTTTAACATAATTATATATTCTCTTTTGAAATACCCACGGTTCCCAAATCCAGAAATATCATGGAAACAACATATCTCAATGCGTATAATCAAAACATGATGTATGCGACATGTAAGAAAGGTAAGCATATCATAAGTCATGCAACATGGAATAGTAATGTGCACATGTCGAGGGAAACCGCTCTTTTAAAACGAATCAGTTTTGAAGAACATCATGCGGTTCCCAAATCTCTAATCAAGTCAGAATCATCTATGTTTTGTGTACAGGTATAAGTGTACAATATGCCATGCAAGAATCATATCATGAATGCAACCGAACTACACTGTAGTGGCATGGCAATTATCGATGATGAAGTGTGTGAGCCGGCAAATAGTGTACGTGGAACATACGCATCATCGATAATGGTGCTGGTGTCCTAACAACATGATAATAATATAGCAATAAACATATGCAAGCAATGTGAATAGCATGAATATGTGGAAATCAAATAATCAACACCACAGTGAAGAAACTACATCAATATTTATGTGTCATGCAGTTATGCCTTTTGAAATAAGACAAATCAGGGCTTTAGTAAAATAAGGGGTACGGTGTTTTTAAGAAAAGATACGCCTTTTAAAGTATCCGTAGATTCCCTTTGTTTGTCTTTAAGATATTCCTGACTCGTAGTTTTTGAAATAGGTATGACTCGGGTCTAGTCTAACATCTACTATGCAAACTACAGATCTAAGTATCAAGCCAATCGGGAGGGGTATGGAAACCACCTAAATCTGAGTCGATATATATATAGATATAATAGTCGGTGATCCCGCCTCAATAGTATCGCGTACGATACAGTATATCATATGACATCCTCAAGTCATGAGTGCGGATCTATCATCAATGTAAAGCTCGTACGGTAAATCGTCGTACGGCATCCCAATAGCTGGGTACGGGTCAATATCACACTAGCTCATCACATCTCAGGTATCACTATCATCTATCACATAATCTGGGGTACTGATCTAAGTCTAGTACAACTGATACCATCAATATACTGCGTGTGCAAGCACAGGTCCCAAGGCCCGCTAGAGATCACGTATCGTAACTCCAATACGAATCACATCAAATCACCGATCTTGCGGCACAAAGCCCAACATCATCGACTCATCTCCAATGTCATCCAATATCATCAACACAGTGCAAGTATAATGAATATGCAAGGGTGTGCGTATAGGTGTAAATCTATTCTAGGGTTCGCGACTATGAACTACACTAGTCACTTCTAACCCTACACTATCCATAGTACACCTAATCTATCATATCCACGACACACTATAACTATCAAGCATAATATATAGTATACTAACTACGGATTGCGGGGGTGCTATACGCCATCCACCCAATTTCCCCCAGTAGATATAATCTACTCACCCTGCGTCTCCATCTTTCGATGTCACCACGCGCTTGCTTGTCGTCCCGTAGTCTTCATGGGGTACCTACACATCAAGTGTCGTATATGCGCATTAAAACCAAATCAAAGCTAAAACGGCACACAAAACCCAAAACGATACGATAAGAGGCCTATAGGTTAGAACCTATGGCATGCCTTCAAAACCATTAACAATTCCTCTATATCGTCGTATAAACGCCAATTAGTCGAGGTAAAACACAATACACAATTGCAGAATCAAAAATTCGGAATACGGAAATACGAATCCAAATCAGCAACTTAGGAAATATGTTCCAGATTTCACCCTAGGTCCAATTAGACAAAACTATACATACCAGGGGTCTAATCTATACATGTAGGAGCTGCAGAACCAAAACGACACAGATTGGTGCTGGTCGGGCCGCAAATTGCGGCCAATTGGGATTAATTGGCGGCCGGGTAAGGGAGTTAGGGGCTAGGGTCTTGGTGGTAGCTTCCTGGGTGCCTGGACATGCCACTGTCCAATCAATTTTATTTCAGGAAGTCCCGGGTGATAGCAGATCCCAATTAACCTTCCCAGATTTCACAAATTTTTCGATATCGATTTCTAAAATACGTATTCTGGGTTTAGGCTTCAGGTTAGGGTCTCAATTCATGCACTAGGGTGTTTATATAACCTCAACTGAGCTTAATTTCACAATACAACACAAGTTTCCCTCAAACCCTAACTAGGTTTTACCTCAAGTCACCAAATCACACAATATCGGTTCAATCATAACATGGGGGTAAAGGAAATACTAAAACTAAGTTAATGATTCAGAAAATACCTTATTTGGCAACTCAAGAATTTTCTTGAGTTGCCCCTAGTGGCCAAAATCCTTGCTTCTTTAGCTCCAAGTGTAGATCTAGGGATTGTGCACACATTTAATGAAATGGAGATTGGGTTTTAGGGTTGTTTTAGAGGTGTTGTGAGGGGTTGAAGAGGGGAGGGAAGTGAGGGAGGAGCAGCAGCAGGAGAAAGGAAGAGAGGGAGGAAAATGAGGGATGGGAAAAATGGCTAAGTGTTTAGTCAAATGAGACCATACCTCTCTCTCACCAAACCTCATATTATATTCCCTTTTCTTTTCTTTTTTTCTTAAAACCCTTCTCACTCAAATAGTAACCCCAAAACAACAATGGCAATAAAATGTAACACAAGTGTGAAAAAGTGATATGTGCATGTTTTGCACAAAAATGTTAAAAACCGATTAGCGATTTTTAATCGCGATTAGCACTAATTTAGCATATAACTGATTAATTAAACTTAGAAATGGCGTAATTCTCTAACTTACCCTATTTTATAATTTTCCATAATTTTTCTAACATTTTTCCTATTTATTTGTTTTTAAAAATACTAAAATATTAAAATATTCAATAAAATAATATTAAATTATTAAAAATTCCCAAAAATTAATATTTTATCTTTTTGAATGTTACAATCTACCCCCTTAAAGAAATTCGGTCCACGAATTTAAATTTAAACCCCCAATACTAAAACATTCCAGTAAAAATCCAATTTGTCGGGGCTCCGAAAACATCAATACATAGCGAATATCATAAAAATGTACTGCTCTACTAGAAATCAATTCCCAAAATGCATATATAAGAATATCCTGTGCGCCTGGTGCGCAAGGAATCAAAATCCATATATGTGTCAAACAGGTGTACAAAACAACATCTAAGTGCAACTGGTGTGCACGAAACATCTGTCGTAGGCAACGGTGTGTGCCTGACAGTAAAAAAATCAGGTGCATGTGACATGCACGAAGAATCCCGATTTAGTGCATCTGGTGTGCACCAATATCATATATCAAAACACTAAAGGTGCATGAAAATTATGCTGGAAGTGTAAATCAAATCACTGTATAAGATAGGCGTGAAATCACAATCAATACCTCGAATGTAATAACTTATGCGCAAAACATAAATATCCAGTGGGTGCATGAAACAATATCATGAAACTCAGTCATCAAAACTAATTCATGCAAACAGAACGCCCAAAATACCGAAATCCAAAATGACGGATACGTGATAATCGAATCACAAAATCACAAATCATAAATACCGTCGTCGGTAGTTTCTCCTTCAAGGTCGAGAAGGAGTCGGTGCATCCAATGCTAGCAGCGCAAGATATCTACTTGCCTCTTGCTCACGGTCTGGCGTCCTCTGACTCTGGGTCATTATCTTCTCTGCGGATTACCCTTCTCGCAGTCAATCGGCTCATCGGCCCTGTCAGGTGTGCTAACGGGGACGATTCCGTTCTGGCACTTCTCTGGTCATCTCTCGGTCAATCCTCACGACCACTCGTAAGGCATCATGCCACTGGCGTCGGCCTCTGGCTCTCTGAATGCACATCCCACATCTGATCCTGGGTGCAAACATCATTGCAGCAATGTCCTGGAAGGAATCCTGCTCAAGGTCTCTTCCGATCTTACCTAAGCCGAACTGTACAAAGGCTGGTACTCTTGCATAATCTATTTTCGCTCAATGGACATCTGTGTCCTCAGCACAACATTCTCTCGGAAACTGGTCGCATCTCAACGCCTCTGTAAGCATATTAGGTCTCTAGTCTCGACGGGAAGTAATGACAGCTCGTCAGCGTCTCGCACGAACCTCTGGTTCCACTTGTCTCTATTGTCGTCCACTATGGCGTCACGCCATGCTATCTACGCACTACACTGTTCTCGGCCACAGTCAATCCGAAGTCTCTCGCACGGACTCGAAACCGCGTACCCTGTAGCTTCATCATTCTGTAGAAGATGTCTGGCCGAACAGTTCCTCGGGAACGCATCCCAACCATCGGAGGAATACTCAATACTCGTCCGTCCTTGATCAATTCGCAACGCATCTGGGTAAGTTCCTTTATCCGAACCTGGTCAACTACCTCGTCGACGATGCCGAACTCTGGCCTACTGGGTGTGCGCAATATGACAACTCCTGGGTCTAGGTCTCCTCGTATCGTATTCCAGAAAGGTCCTATCGAGGTTTCTCTCTCAAATCTCATTCCTGCCGGATTGCCCGGAAGTCATCATCCATTGCTGAAGCTAATTCTTATTCTGGAACGGCTGCATACTTATCGCGCTTCTTTCTGGAAGATATATCCATATACAACGCCTCTGGGTGCGTATCACATCTCTGATGTCGGCGGAGTGGGACGTCGTCTCGTCGAAATCCCTAGCGAACTCTTTTATTCACTCTGCTTCAATGTCGACTGATTCGGACTCGTCTCATCATGGCTGCATGGACTGTGCTCCAACGGCTATACTCGTATCTGGAGTCTTCCAAGCAAAGCATCCCATCACATGATATCCGAATGATGTCGAAACATTCGATCGACTCGTCAGAACCTTATAATCCCCCAAGAGATCAACATCTTGAGTACAGTTTAATAGTATCGAGTACATGCCACAGCGTCGGTGGTCCAGCCGTAGAAGGGCAAACCCAAGCCTCACTAATGGCGCCGCGGAACTGCCGCAAACCCTAAGGTTCAAAAGGCTTTCACACGGTCATTAAGTCGAGTTAGGGTTTCATTCTTCTAGGGGGTCCATAGAATCGCCTGCATGTCTTTCCGTATACTTTAAACTTCGAGAATGGCTCCTGACATTCGATCGTCTCTATCGACTCTCAACGTCTCCGCGTGAAGTCGTCTCTAACTGGAAATAATCTATCTGATGACCTCGCATCGGTAAACGAACGAACCACATGTCCTAGTCATTTATCCTCAGGTGACTAGCGACTCGCTATCATCTCTCTAAGTATGTACTCATGCTGCAGTAGCTCCAATCGTCTGGGTGATATCTCGTAGTTTGCAGCAACAACTGGCTCATCCGCCTGTACGTCGAACAGCGCCTCAATCCTCCAGGAAAGGCGATACATTGGCGATCATCTCTGAATCGGTCTGCTCTAGATTTCAGTAAGACTCCCCATACTGGAAATCTTCAACTCAACTGGGCCCGCTCCGGCGCATAAATCGGACGAATCACCTTCGTCTCCCAAATCGGGTAGACTAGCTATCATCTGTCTCATATCTGCCTGGAAGCTTCGACAATCTCAGCTCGTAAGCTCCGGGAGCGACATCCTGTCAATCTCAGTAACAGCTGATCCATCTGTCTGCACAGTAGGCAACATCATAATCTCTGAGGTATGCTGTACATTAACAGTCCTCTCTCAACTGGCAGCTCTAACAATGGCCCGATCATCCGGTGCAAAACCAAGCACTCGCCTCCACTAGAGGTCACAGTCACCAATACTAACTCGAGACGTTCCCATGTCACCAGAAAACACAATGGTCGGCCCTCGTACCAGACGAGCTCGCACCGACCGTAACCCTAGCAGCAGCCCAAACCGCGCTCAAACATGGCGACAGGAATCTCAATCGAGTATCGAAGAGAGCAGATCAATGGAAAGAAAGAGAACAACAGATCCAAAGTGGATACATGATCATAAGAAGGAACAGCATCAATGAATGTATGATCATGAAACTAATAGTATCGAGGATCTCAAATGGATGTATAATCATGGATATGAAGAGAATCACTGATCTCGAAAATATGTACATCCTAAGGTTCTTTAAGCGGAGTGGCGTGTCGTAAGTATGTCGCGGAACATACCCACGGTACGTCACTCTACTTTAGTCACCTATTCCATCAACCAAGGGTTATCCTACGCGACGAAAGTTCGGGTCTAATACCCCCTCGACTAAGTCTAAGTTCCGTAAGGTCAAGCCTAAGTTCCGTATATATATAAACGCCCTAGGCTCCACATAGTCAAACATAGACTCGAACCAAGGTCAACCTAGCGCTCTGATACCAACTTTGTCACGACCCGAAAGAGCACGTGACTGGCCCTTGAACCATATGAAGTTTATAGGACTCCATCTGATCCAAGTAAGCCAAAAGCCCAGAAATCTAAAACCATTTTAAGAGTAAATAAAGAAAACTGGTTTTAAAGAAGTGAAGGAAAACATGTTTGAATTCAAGGTTTTTAAATAACTAAGCCGAATGTGCATTTTTAAAATGTAAAGTCTTTTCTAGAAATTTCGGCAGAGTTTCTTTTGTAAATACTGGCCTCGAACGGGGTACAACAAGAACAATATATATATATATACAATGATAAAGGCATCCCCAAGCGGGAGCTAGCTCTTCGTCAATCGACGGTCACAACCACGCAAGCAATATAATATACAACGCCGAATGGCGAGGGTCAAATCCAAAAGAAACTCAATAAACATGAAAACCGCAATACAACTAAGCGCGACTCTAAGGTCGAATAATACAATACTAATGTCTAAATCTGAAACAATATACAAGTTTTGGTTGATGGAAATTCTAGATACAATGAATAATACAAGTACAATGGTGGTTCTTGATGCAAAAGAATCCACCTACCAAATGCAATTCACCCGCAAGGAAGCAGTGTGCCAGAAATGCCGCAAAGAAATCTGTACGGCAAAACCTGCAAGAACTGTGGCACAACGGGGGTGAGTTGCCAACTCGTGAATAGAGAATATCTACAAGCAGAAACCGAATGCAAGACATAATCCTAGGTCAAACGGTCAGTATAATATAACCCACAAGAGTACGTCTGAAGCATGATAAGGTGGCAAGTAACATCTAAACAAGTATGTAGTGCCAAGTACTCAGGTAATAAAATGTCATCAGTATAAGGTATGTCTCCATGAAGTAAATATGATTATCAATACACATATATTAGCGTCCCATACCACTAATATTGGTGTAAGGGTATATATAACAGGCCCTCATACCCTGTTATATATACAATGAAGTATGATCAATGTAAATCCAGTCTGTATGTGATCAAGTCTGTATAAACGTGGAACCCGTCCACCCGTCACCCAATGACAATACGCATCATGTATGCAAATATGAGGATATAAACAAAATCATGGAAAAACATCATGAAACCCGTGCCTAGCATCGACACGTAAATCCTCGTCCATATGGGGCTCCGTCTGCGGTATCGGCCCTCGGCCCCGGCAGTACGGGTCATCCCATGTCCTCATCCATATGGGGCTCCGTCTGCGGTATCGGCCCTCGGCCCCGGCAGTACGGGTCATCCCATATCCATCTCTCAACTCCGGTCGGTATCCTCCAGATATCCGCCGAGCTCAAATACAATCACCGGTAGGTAGTAGTCCCTCTGCCAGGCTCACCGTCTACTACACAGCGAAACCGTTCTCGCCCCGGGGTACCATACCGGGTCCACCATGTACCCGCAATCGGCCTCATCCGCCTCCTCGAATCGGGTTTCACATGTCGCTCTCAGCACCGAGAAAACACATGGTGGACGTACTAAAATATCATATCAAGGGTAACCGGGTTTTTAACACAATTATATATTCACTTTTGAAATACCCACGGTTCCCAAATCCAGAAATATCATGGAAACAACATATCTCAATGCGTATAATCAAAACATGATGTATGCGACATGTAAGAAAGGTAAGCATATCATAAGTCATGCAACATGGAATAGTAATGTGCACATGTCGAGGGAAACCGCTCTTTTAAAACGAATCAGTTTTGAAGAACATCATGCGGTTCCTAAATCTCTAATCAAGTCAGAATCATCTATGTTTTGTGTACAGGTATAAGTGTACAATATGCCATGCAAGAATCATATCATGAATGCAACCGTACTACAGTGTAGTGGCATGGCAATTATCGATGATGAAGTGTGTGAGCCGGCAAATAGTGTACGTGGAATATACGCATCATCGATAATGGTGCTGGTGTCCTAACAACATGATAATAATATAGCAATAAACATATGCAAGCAATGTGAATAGCATGAATATGTGGAAATCAAATAATCAACACCACAGTGAAGAAACTACATCAATATTTATGTGTCATGCAGTTATGCCTTTTGAAATAAGACAAATCAGGGTTTTAGTAAAATAAGGGGTACGGTGTTTTTAAGAAAAGATACGCCTTTTAAATTATCCGTAGAATCCCTTTGTTTGTCTTTAAGATATTCCTGATTCGTAGTTTTTGAAATAGGTATGACTCGGGTCTAGTCTAACATCTACTATGCAAACTACAGATCTAAGTATCAAGCCAATCGGGAGGGGTATGGAAACCACCTAAATCTGAGTCGATATATATATAGATATAATAGTCTGTGATCCCGCCTCAATAGTATCGCGTACGATACAGTATATCATATGACATCCTCAAGTCATGAGTGCGGATCTATCATCAATGTAAAGCTCGTACGGTAAATCGTTGTACGACATCCCAATAGCTGGGTACGGGTCAATATCACACTAGCTCATCACATCTCAGGTATCACTATCATCTATCACATAATCTGGGGTACTGATCTAAGTCTAGTACAACTGATACCATCATTATACTGCGTGTGCAAGCACACGTCCCAAGGCCCGCTAGAGATCACGTATCGTATCCCAAATACGAATCACATCAAATCACCGATCTTGCGGCACAAAGCCCAACATCATCGACTCATCTCCAATGTCATCCAATATCATCAACACAGTGCAAGTATAATGAATATGCAAGGGTGTGCATATAGGTGTAAATCTATTCTAGGGTTCGCGACTATGAACTACACTAGTCACTTCTAACCCTATACTATCCATAGTACACCTAATCTATCATATCCACGACACACTATAACTATCAAGCATAATATATAGTATACTAACTACGGACTGCGGGGGTGCTATACGCCATCCACCTGATTTCCCCCAGTAGATATAATCTACTCACCTTGCGTCTCCATCTTTCGATGTCACCACGTGCTTGCTTGTCGTCCCGTAGTCTTCATGGGGTACCTACACATCAAGTGTCGTATATGCGCATTAAAACCAAATCAAAGCTAAAACGGCACACGAAACCCAAAACGATACGATAAGAGGCCAATAGGTTAGAACCTATGGCACGCCTTCAAAACCATTAACAATTCCTCTATATCGTCGTATAAACGCCAATTAGTCGAGGTAAAACACAATACACAATTGCAGAATCAAAAATACGGAATACGGAAACACGAATCCAAAACAGCAACTTAGGAAATATGTTCCAGATTTCACCCTAGGTCCAATTAGACAAAACTATACCAGGGGTCTAATCTATACATGTAGGAGCTGCAGAACCAAAATGACACAGATTGGTAGTGGTCGGGCCGCAAATTGCGGCCAATTGGGATTAATTGGCGGCAGGGTAAGGGAGTTAGGGGCTAGGGTCTTGGTGGTAGCTTCCTGGGTGCCTGCACATGCCACTGTCCAATCAATTTTATTTTAGGAAGTCCCGGGTGATAGCAGATCCCAATTAACCTTCACAGATTTCACAAATTTTCTGATATCGATTTCTAAAATCCGTATTCAGGGTTTAGGCTTCAGGTTAGGGTCTCAATTCATGCACTAGGGTGTTTATATAACCTCAACTGAGCTTAATTTCACAATACAACACAAATTTCCCTCAAACCCTTACTAGGTTTTACCTCAAGTCACCAAATCACACAATATCGGTTCAATCATAATATGGGGTAAAGGAAATGCTAAAACTAAGTTAATGATTCAGAAAATATCTCATTTGGCAACTCAAGAATTTTCTTGAGTTGCCCCTAGTGGCCAAAATCCTTGCTTCTTTAGCTCCAAGTGTAGATCTAGGGATTGTGCATACATTTAATGAAATGGAGATTGGGTTTTGGGGTTGTTTTAGAGGTGTTGTGAGGGGTTGAAGAGGGGAGGGAAGTGAGGGAGGAGGAGCAGCAGGAGAAAGGAGGAAAGGGAGGAAAATGAGGGAAGGGAAAAATGGCTAAGTGTTTAGTCAAATGAGACCATACCTCTCTCTCACCAAACCTCATATTATATTCCCTTTTCTTTTCTTTTTTCCTTAAAACCCTTCTCACTCAAATAGTAACCCCAAAACAACCATGGCAATAAAATGTAACACAAGTGTGAAAAAGTGATATGTGCATGTTTTGCATAAAAATGCTAAAAACCGATTAGCGATTTTTAATCGCGATTAGCACTAATTTAGCATATAACTAATCAATTAAACTTAGAAATGGCGTAATTCTCTAATTTACCCTATTTTATAATTTTCCATAATTTTTCTAACATTTTTCCTATTTATTTGTATTTAAAAATACCAAAATATTAAAATATTCAATAAAATAATATTAAATTATTAAAAATTCCCAAAAATTAATATTTTATCTTTTTGAAATGTTACAGAGATATTACTGATAAGTGTTATCAGTAGTTTCTCGATCTGTTGTAAACCATATACCGGCATGACTTATTGAGTTATTGGGGTCGACGATTCCATCCCTAGACTCAATATGCAGCATATCTGACGAAGAGACCAGACTGTACGGTAAGTGTTGCAAGTTGGATTGACGATAGTTCTGACAGGTTCGCTTGTTCTTCTTCTGATCGCTCATAACCAGGGTGGCCATTACGTTTAGCTGACCGCTTGCGGCTTGTAGGTGTTTGATATGATCATCACCAACTGCCGGCGTATTGACGAGTCTTAGAGTCCCACATAGGAGTTTCCTGGCTCAGGCGAAACGATGTGGTGTACATATGAGATATGTGCGGGAGCTCGATTAAATACGTGTATATGATGCCGTATTTTAATCGGGTGTTTAATATTGGTCGGGTCATATGAGATATGACCGGTTTATTAAATCAAGTGTTGATTTAATATTGACTTTTATCTCATTTAAATAAACATTTTCTTTATGATGGATGCATGCATGTATATGTACATGTTGATGTGCGTACACACATACATACATGCATTAGTATCATGGTTGATGATACATCAATGATGGCAATATAAGAAATACATGGAAAGTAAATATATTTGTATATATTAGAATGAGAAAAAGAAAATTGATTATTCATCATTGTTGTCACGACCCGAAAGTACGGAACGTGACCGGCACTTAGATTACAAAGCGTCTAGAGGCACAACGTAACCTAAGTAAGCCGAAGCCCAGAAATCTAAACCATAAAAAGAATAAGAAGTAAAGGAAAACATGTAGAAAACAAGTTTAAAAGTAACATCAAATTTTCTCAAAAATTTCGGCAGAGTCTCCATTGTAAAAACTGGCCCCAAACGGGTACAAACAAGAATAATATATATACAAACAATAAAAAGCATCCCCAAATGGGAGCTAGCTCTACGCCAAAAGGCGGAAACAACCACACCAATGCACAATAGTATACAACGCCAAAGGGCGAGGCTCAAAACTTAAAAGAAAACAAATCCACCAGATACCATAATAATACAAGAGCGACTCTAAGGTCGAAATAAATAACTGGTCCAGTAAACTATCAAGTAACACAAGTTTGGTTGATGGAGCTTACTAGATACAAATGAAATAATTAAAAGTACAACGGTGGTCCAGATACAAGTGAATCAACCTACCGTGCAAATCACCCTGAATGAAATGATGTGCCAGCAAGTTGCCAAGGAAACCTGTACATCGAACCTGTAATAAAATTTGGCACAACCGGGGTGAGTTGCCAACTTGTGAGTAGAAGACATCTACGAAAAGAAATCGAATGCACGACGCTGTCCTAGGTCATATAATATACTAATATACTACTAGTCATCAAGTAAAGACAGGGTAATAAACTACGTGTAAGTGCAAATGCTCCGTGCTCGTGTCAGTGCCTCAGATAATAATATGTCATGTGAATGAGTATGCATGCACCATGAATGTAAAACAATCAGTCCTGAAATCTGGATATATCTGTATAAGAAATCTTTAACTTTTATCATGGTAATTTGTATAGAAATCTGAATATCATCGATGAAATCCATGGAAATCCGTGTCAAGCATCGACACAAAACATGTAAATCCCAAGTCTCAATACCTCATAGTCTCAATATCTCGGGCTCCGTCAGTTCGGATCGGCCCATATCATCAAATCTCACGACAACGGTCGGTATCCTCCGGATATCCGCCGCGCCAGACATCACCGGTAGGTAGCCTTCCCCTGCCAGGCTCATCGTCTACAACTCGATCTTCTTGCCCCGGGGTACCATACCGGGCCCACCATGTACCCGAGACGGTTCATCCACTCCTCGAATCGGGTCTCGAAATCCAACAGAAAACATGAAATCTCATGGTGGACGACACATATATCACGAGAAAACCGCAACTTATATTTTAAAAAGAGAAGAGGAGAGAGAGAAGTTTTTATATATATTCTTGCGGTTTTCCCCAAAAATCCAGAAATCTCATAGAAATCCAAAATCCCAATATCATGAGTAAGCAAATGATAAGTATCGGCATAAACCCCACAATACTGCATAATAACATGAAAATGTGAATGCATGACATGCCTAAGTAATAAATGCAATGTCTAGATTAACACTTGAGAGTAATCACAATATTATATTGATCAAGTCTCTAGCTGATTCTATCAATAAAAGATAATATATTCTAAAGTGTACGTGACATAACAATTACTGATGATGATTGTTAGTTATATGTATGCCCTAGAGGCCATTACTATACATAGGATGTATATTGTAGTGGATGCTTGGACGTATATAGGGAGGACTTTCTTGCTCGACATGATAGTATGCTATCTGGTTGCTCTTTATCTTAACGTGTATATTGATTGTCTCTCTTTTACATGTTGGTAAAACCCTTAGGATGTGTACTTGACTACCTGGACTATGATGCAGATCATACTAGTGGGGACAGATAGTCTATAAGTACATCCTTTAAAATCCCTAGTCGTGGGTGTATCGAGACGGGGCATCGATATACCAGAGTAGACTAGCGTATACCTTCTCGACCCATACAGATGGGCGATGGATGATCCCATATCCATTGGTGTTTGACATCAGAGATGATGTATGGGTGCTCAGTGGAGACTGGGTACACTGGACGGACTCGCCGAGAACTCCCAGATGGTATTATACCTTACGTCAGATGGCAGTTCTATGGTGACACTGGTACAGAGTAGTCTGTTGACCCGAGATCATCATAGAGTCTTGTGTGGTTCCCACTGTGCTTTGATTTCCACCTTACCACGTCCAAGAGGGAGTGCAAAACAGTGGTTTTTGGGTACAGTCCCGAGTCACATGGAGGCAATGAGCGATAGGAGGGGATTCGACTCTCCCGGTATAGGGAGTTGATGTTGCGCTGTGTTCGATTGGCTATAACCGGAAATCCCTGGCCAGGGTTGCTGAGATTTACTGGTAAGTGTTACCTGTAGTTTCTTGAACTGTTATAGACCTCATATCGACACGACTTATCGAGCTATTGGGGTCTGACGTTTACCACCCCTAGGCGATATATGCGACATATCAGACGATCAGACCGGACTGTACGGTAAGTGTTACTGGTTGGATTCACAGGAGTGTGAGAGGGCTTGCTCGTCGATCTTCTGATCGCTCAATACCCGGGTGGCCGTTACGTTTAGCAGACCGCTTGCGGCTTGTGGGTGTTTGATATGATCAACACCTGCTGCCGGCGTATTGACGAGTCTTTAGAGTCCTACACAGAGGTTTCCTGGCTCAAGCGAAACGAAATAGGAGCGCATATGAGATATGTGCGGGACCGAGAATAATGCGTGTAAGTGATACCATATTTCATTCTCGCGATGAATGTGTCGAATGGTTGTATGCGATATAACCTAGTTATCGAATCAAGGATTGATTCGATAAATCGATACATTGTATACTAGTCGGTTGTGTGCGACATGACCGGATCATTGAATCAAGTGTTGATTTAATGATTTAATGCATAATTATATATTTGATATATTACTTTGCATTAACTAGTATTGGTTCACTTTAAATGGATTTTCACACTTGGATGTACAAGTTGTATATGTGATATACTTTTTGTGCAAATGATTGTATCATGTTTGATGATGCATGTTTACTTGAGTTTGTGTAAAGATTGAACCATGGTTATTTAAATGGTTAGGGTTTTGGTTTTCTTATTTATTTATTTATTTATTTATTCTTTATAGAAAATAATAAGCATAAAGAAAAATGGTGGCTTTCTTTGGATGGATGTTGAAGCTTCATGAAGCTTTGACCAAAGTGACCATTTTTGTCTCATGCTTAACCCTAACCACTCCATTTAACCTTAGTTCATTCTCTACACTTGACCATGGTTTAATTATGATAAGTATTCATTTTAATTTCTTTTTGGAATTAACTTATCATAATATCTTCATCTTCTTCTTCTTCTTCTTGAAGAAGAAACCTTCCTCCATCAATGGCAACTCTTGAAAATGAGTGAGAAATCCAATTCTAAAGTGAACCCACTTCCTATTTCTTCATCCTCTACCTCTTGCCAAGTAGTAGAGTGTGTTTTCTTCATAAGTTTCATGACTTGGTGAAGTGGGAGCTTGATCTTGTGATGCCTCGACGTAGATCATCTTCGGCACGAAGCCGACGACCTTGCCCGCCCATTTCTCCGATGAAGCCGACGCTAGAGCCCGGGTTTCCATTTGGACAGCAAGGAGACTTCATTGCGGAGCTATGGAGGTGGAGAACCGGATCTACAAAGGTTGTATTTCCGTTTACCATTTACTTAAGTTGTTAACTAGTTTCTTTTTCGCCTAAACTTCTAGCCAACGATCCGTATTAGGGTTTCTCGGCACCCATAAAATTTGAAATTGGCATGGTTGATGCCTTGTGAGACCTCATTAGTGTGCCTAGGAACCCTACAGTGGTATCAGAGCCTAGCTAGAGCCTTAGGCGATGCGTAGACGAAGTTTGAAACCCGATCGATTCGAAACCCTAACTTAAACTTGCTCTCTGTACATTTTTCAAATTTGTGGATTTTTTCAATTTAAAAATATGCAGAAAAATCAGCAGGGAAATCTAAGAATTACGGCGCAAAATTTAGCTCCTAATTCCATAAAAGTGCGGCGGAACCGCGGCATTAGCGTGCTAATGCGGCGGTTCCGCGGCCCTTTTGTCTCTTCTCCCATCAAGTTTTGCACAGTAATTCCTATTTGGCAGTGCTGGTTTTCTTGGGAATTTTTAATCTGAAATCCAGAGTTGAGTATTTTGGGTTGTATTGGGAGTTCGTACATTCGATTGAATTGTCAAACTCTGTCTATGAGTTTTTCCGGATAATTTTTGAATATGTTAAAAAGTTCGATCGGATATAAATACCCACCTTTTCCCCTGTCGGGAAATTTCCAAGTGCTGGATTTTTCCGAGGTTTAAAGACGTTCTAAGTAGTGCAAGTAACGCGATGGTCCCTCTAGAAGACAACAAACCTTAACTCGATTATGTGACCGTCTTGAACTGCCCTTTGAACCTTCAGGTTTGGGGCAGTACGGCGTGCCACATGTGAGGCGTTGGCTTGACCCTTCTACGGCAGGACCGTTGGTACTGAGGCACGAACTGAATGTTTTTAGACTTGTTTCATGTGTTGATCTGTTTTGGGAAAACTTGGGTGTTTGACTGTTCGATCGGAGAGTTTAACATTTTCTATTTATCTGGAATGGGATACAATAATTGGAATTCACAAGTAGTTATGAGATAATTGAATGAATGTTATAAACATAGCAGTTTAGTCTCTCTTGATCGGTTGCCACGGAGTTTTGATGCGATCAAAAGTCCGTCGCAATCACGTAGCGTACGCGGATACTCGCCGGGAAAACTTAATAGACAGCCTCGCCCTATAGCCCCGACCAAGTGACTGTAGGAGAACCCCGTCGCCGAAAGCATCCGTTCGGGTGCTCGCGCTAGCGGTGTTCCGCCTTGGTGCACTTCGTCGACGGCATCGGGGGTGCGGCTACCTACTAAAGTTTGCGACGAGCATTCGATCAGGATGTCGGGAATCCTGTTGAATTGCCCGACTTGATATTGAAAAGTGTTTTCAATTTTGAGACTAAAATGCGGGGTTTATAATTGTTAGGCATGCGATGTCTAAGGAATTCATTTGATTAGGCATGTGATGTCTAAAGAGATTGCGGATTCCAACTGTTGTAGTTTTACACTTTCTTTTCTGTGATCGTAAGTGTAATATGTGATATCGCCGGTTTCGTTGCTATATGTCAACGACAATTGGGATGCGCATATTTACTTACGTTGATGACATGTGATGTTATGTGTTGCTGGATATGTTATATTGGATCGTCGTGTATGAATAGCCGGGGGTTTTTATGTGAGATGAGTGTTTTTCATTTTAATTCATGTAAAAACTTGTATGTAATATTCTCTTATTGGGGCACTTCCAGGTTGCGGAAGATGTCACCCTTTGTATATTATTTACTTTTCCGCACTAGGATAGACCCAAGGAGGAGGGCACAAGTAACCGGGTTCTGGAGTCCAGTGGGAGACCAACTCGAGGAGTCGAGTCCGGGTCTCCTAACTCTAGAATTGGTCGGGTTGCTTGCTGCTCTCGTAGGGGTCTAGGGGTGTGGGTTTGGCTATTCATCGCGACCGTGGAATCCGTGTTTTATACTGGCTCGTATTGAAAACACGGACGTCCTAGTATATCCAATATTTCATATGATTCTTCTGCTGCGATATCTGTGATGTGATCATGTGATGTTCTATGATAGATACTGTATATAGTATATATGATATATTATATAGACGTTACTTATGTTTTACACCCGCGCTAGCCCTGCCCCGCTCTGCCGTTAGTTACCTAACCTAACGGTGCACGAGGGGACATCGAGGCGAATGCGGATGGCATAAGTGTACGACGTATTTATCTGTGATGTTTAGGTATTTAAATGATGGGACTTCATTAATATGATTAATGAAATAAAAGAAACTTAAGATGTTGTAGAATCGAATTTCAAAAATAAAACAGGTAGCTGTGATATGGTGTGCTCTATGATGAGTACTACTGAGTTATCTATTTCCTTTTGGGAGTTATGCGCTTGAGAAGCTGCATACCTATTGAATCGGGTTCGAATCAAATCAGTGCCTACCACTTCATATGTGATATGGAAAGGGAAGAGCCTATTTCTTAAGTTAGTTAAGATTTGGGGTTGTCCGGCCTATGTCTAAAAGCAAAATCTGGACAAGCTCGAGGCAAAGTCTGTAATGTAGAACTGGAAAGGTTCCAGCTATACAAACTACAGCAGATGATTTGGTGAACCAAAGGATTCAGTAGATTCCAACGAACCTCAGCCTCTCCGCCGATCTAGTAGGGTTCCTTACCCACCTGAGAGATACTTCTATTTCTCTATGACAGTGGGAGCGAGGATTGCATCATGAGATGATGACCCAACTAGTTTCGAGCTGGCCATCAGGAGTATGACTCTGTAAGAATGGATGGATGCTTAGCGATCTGAGATGGAATCCTTATACACCAACAAAGTTTGGACTTTGGTTGCTATATCTGAAGGGTTAAATTCCCATCAGGAGCAAGTATATCTTGAGAAGATTACTTGGTGTACTTGGAAAGGTTGAGACTTTCAAAGCTGGACTTGTTAAAGGTTTTCGTCATCGACCAGGCGTGGATAATGATGAAACCTTTTCCAGTACCTATGCTTAAGTCCATCCAGATACTACTTGCCACGGCTACATACCATGACTATGATATCTGGCGGTTGGGTGTCATGACTGCTTTTCTAAATGATATTTCAGAAGAGTGCGTCTATAAGTACACAGCCAGAGGGCCTCGTAGACAGTGGGAGCAGCGGAAACGTGTGCAAGATGCTTTATAGGATAAAGCAGGCATCGTGGAGTTGGAACATCTGTTTTGATGGATTAGTCAAAGAAGTTGACATCATCAAAATGGTAGATGAACCTTGTATAAACAAAAAGGTAGTAGAGAGTATGGTGACGATCCTCGTAGAGTACGTGGTGTTGGAGATAGTGCCCTCAGAGTCAATTATTAGGTCATAGGTACGTGATTGTAATGATTGAGGGAGGACCTATCCCGGTAGGACAGTCTTACTCGAGATGATAGTATGCTATCTGGTTTACCTTTATCATCGTGTACTGCTTTAGGTGACCTGACACGTCGCTATTACACGTTGATAGAGCCCCTAGGATTCTTGCTTGACCACCAGCAGTATGAGGGCGATCATATAAGTGGGAGCTGGGGGTCTACAAGCATATCCTTAAAAGGTCCCTAGTCGTGGGAGTTTCGAGACCGGGCATCGATACTCCATTAGTAGACTAGTGTATACAGTCGAGACCCCGACGAGGGGCGGTGGCCGGTCTCACAAGCCACTGGTGTCAGTTGGATCACCTAAGATGTATACAGGTGCTCATTGGGTTATGAGTACACCGGACAGGACTCGCCGGGAACATGCTAGTTGGTCATATACCAGACGTCAGATGGCAGTTCCCTGGTGACATGTGTGCAGGTTAGTTCATCGACCTGGGGATCGTCATTTGTCTCGTGTGAGTTCCCACTGTACTTTGATTACTACCCTACCACGGCTCAAAGGAGTCGTGCAAACAGGTTTTAGTTGGGTACAGTCCCGAGCCACATGGAGGCAGTGAGCGTATCTTCAGGGGTTCGTCTCTCCCGGTATTGGGGGTGAGGTCGTGCTGTGTCTAGGAGAGCCATTACACAAAGTCCTTGGCCAAGGCAAGGAGATTTACTGGTAGGTATTCCAGTAGTATCTCAGGGTGTTCTGGGCTACACTCCGACACGACTTGTACCGCTTTTGGGGGTCTGACTTTTACCAACCCCCTAGGCCTGCCATGCGATACTCATAGACGAACGGACCGGACTGCACGGATATTGTCACTGACAGGCTCAGTAGGGTTGTCAGGCTGAGTTCGCTCACAGACATCCCTTTTGGTCAATACCTGGTAGCCCGTTACGTATTGGCTTATACCTCTGACGTGCTAGTGGTTAAATCCACAACCAAGGTGTTGACGAGTCTTTAGAGTCCCCCACATTCAGTTACTCAGCTTTCGGGCGAAAGGCTGTAGAGGCCGTATGGAGATATGGCAGGGTTCGATCAGATACGTGCGGTATTGCACCGATCGTGATCGGACGGATTTTACTAGCCGGCTTTGGCTTAAGCCGGATTCTAGTTTTAGATAGTGTAGATTTTGTCTCATTACATTTGTATTTCGGTCGAAATACAGATGCGGGTGTGTATGCACAGTATCGGGGTTTTTCCTGTAATTTATTACGGGACCAGTTTTCTGGAGTTGCCAGTTTGCTTTCCGTTTCGGCCGATTTCCATTGTTCTGTTCATTGGCCGAAGATTGGTGGAGGAGGGCTTATTTGCATTGTTGCAAATGAGTGTTTGTGGAGGGGGTTCTTTGCTTATATTTGTATCATGATGGAGCCCATCCTTTGACTCTTTCTTTTCCATCATGGCTTGACTTTGGCTCATCATGGTTGTTGGATGTGATTAGATTGGGTGTGACCTTTTTTCTATTGATAATGATACCTTTTTATTCATTATTGATCAAGCTTTTTAATATGATGATATGAATTTCTTTTTCCACCAATCATTCCATTCTTTCTTTAACAGAGGGGGCCGGCCACTGTTCTTGAGTGGAGAGAGAGAGGTTTAATTTGTGTGGGATTAATTTCTTTTGTATGGAATGGAACAAAAATGAGTGTGCTGTGACTTTTTTTGGAGTTGGAGTGGATTAATTTATTTAGTAAGGAATGAAAAGATATTGTGTGTGCAGGGGGCTCTTTTTCTGCCACAGCAAGAGATAGAAAGCTTGCATCATTCATTCATTTCCAGTGAGCACATTGGCATCTGGCCGAGCTCCTTTTTGATGGCTTGCTCCATTTTTCTTCAAGCCTTCATGAAAATTATTCTTGCACAAATTCCTCCATCATGGCAACTATACAAAACCCCAAAGAGACAAGGTTCTACAATATTCTACAGCAAATCTTGGGCGCGTCGGCTAGCCAACTTCGCGCCCGAGTTGCCTCGGCATTGAGGTGGGAGCCCGTAAAAGACGTAGGCGATGTGGTGCTCTTCCGGCGAGGAGGCGACTACCAGAGTTTCCGCAGGAGATCGGGACGGCGACGAGAAGACCGGAGGACTCGGATCGTCGGTATATCTCTATTCCCTTTCTTGTAGTTTGCTAGGACTAGTTAATGGTTCGATCCCGGTTATAGTGCGCGGTGGTGCCGGTTTGCTAAGTCCGCAAAAATTTAAGTTATTCACCGCTTCCGCATTTGGCCGTCGGATTGACGGCCGGGGCGCCGCCGTGCACTTACAGTGGTATCAGAGCCTCGCCATTAACTTAGTCTAGCTTGGTTTAATGTGTTTGCATTTCCGATCGATCAAAAAGTTCCAAAACTGCATTTTACCTTCGCATCAGTTTCTGTTGAAAATTTTTGGTCTCGAAAAATTTTTCAGGTTGTAAAATATTGATGTACTAGAAAATCTAAGAACTCTGTAAAATTTCGATGAAGTGATTCCACAGTCAGAGCGCGGAAGCGCCGCACAAACCCCCATTCCGCCGCCCTTCCGCCGCGCACTGTAGACATCACTGCACCATTTTTTTTCAGAGGCTTTCTGGGCTTAAAATATGGGTTTTGGAATATTAAAATTGGGCCCAGGTTTTCTGTGAGTGCTACAGTTTTGATTGGGGGCCTACTTGTTAATTTTTGGTCAATCGGAAAATTTTAAACACATTTTTCACAGTATTTACATTATATCTGCGACCGTGAATGTCACTCGATCGGTAAATCCTGTCTAACTGCTATAGCCCGGTTAGACGGATTTGCGAACGTGACTTTCACGTTGATGTTCTATGTATTTGCTGTGTTGTTGCGGATCGGTCGTAGGGATAGCCTGGATGCAATGCTAGTACAGTGTGCTGTTGTATTATGTACATTTGATATTGCGGGGCGAGCGTCCGACATGTGGACTGCCGTCACTGCCTGTTTGTATTATTATTTTGGGGCACGACCTGGTTGCGGTCGATGTACCCGTTGTATGTATATTTTACTTTCTGTACTAGGATTACCCCGCGGAGGGGTGCACGGATAGCCGGGTTCTAGAGGGCAGCAAGCCCGCATCTCATGGCATTGGGACGGAGGGGGCTTCACTCTAGGATTGGCGGGCTATTCGCCGCACTCGTAGGGGGTACAGGTTGACCCAGGAGGGGTGCCCAAGTTGCCGGATTCCGTGAAGTGCTGGGTGGTCCATTCACGGTGCTGAAGGGGGCTGCCTCGCTTCAGGTTTTGGCGGGTGACTTGCCGCGCCCGTAGGGGTCTAGGATTTCATTGCACAGGCTATCCACACGACTAGGGGAACGTCGGGTTTCAGTAGTGGCTCTGTGAAACCCGGGGATCCCAGATATCTGTATTATTTCTGTGATGCTGTACATTTCTGTGATGTTGCATTTTATTCACGCCTTGAGCGAATATAATATATTGGTATATATATTAGTAGATGTTGTATATGTTTTTCATCCGTGCTAGTCCAGTCCCCGCTCTGTCGTTAGTTAGCTAACCTAACGGGTAATGACGGGACCCAGTGGCGAATGCGGATGGCATATACGTACATCAGTATATTTTCGTTCTTTTTGGTGTGATCAATTGATGGGACTGCATTGATTCGGATCAATGCAAGTTAAAACAAACCTAATCTGATGTTGTTGGAACACTTTTCAAAAAGCTGTTTTTGCAAGGACGTTTACTTTTGTTTTGCATCGAGGTATTCATTTAGAATATCCTGCTCCTCAGTCGACGAGGCAAGGGCCGAGATCCCTTCACCGGGAGTGACCCCTTGGACAATAAGTTTGCGTCAGGGCATTAACTTCACTATAGCCGATTACTTTTGCTTTGCACCGTGGTATTCAGTTGGAATATCCTGCACCCCATTCTACGGGGAAAGAGCCGAGATCCCTTCACCGGGAGTGACCTCTTTAGCGGAAGTTGTCGTCACTATATTTCTAAAAAGCTATCCGTTCCTTCAACGATATCAAGTTCATTACGTTAAAGGTTTTCGCCAGAAACCATTCGTAGCCCTCCGTCGTTTCATATGGATAGTCAATAGTATTCAAGCTGTGTATGTTGGCCAAAGTCAAGGCACAGTGTTTGGTAGCTGTTGGTTATTCATATGCAGCATAGATAGATGCGTTGGTTTGGAACAGTCGTACTGCCATGTTGGCCAAAGTCAAGGGTATGTACGGGTGGATTCAAATTAACCTGGAGAATGACGGGTAGAACTTGACATGTGACTTATGATATGTTGGCCAAAGTCAAGGTCATAAGAGCATGGGGCAGAAATCACATCGGGAGTTTCAAAAGAACTGAAACTTGCCAGATATGCGCATACCTTCTGGAGTGTGATAGCGTGAGCGGATTCCGTCACGTTATCATGCAATGATAGTTGGATCCCGATTCCCACTGATGAGTTAGTTTACTCCTCGGGTAACCCCGACTAATTCTTCTTTCAGGTTTGGAGGAGAATTTGAGGTACAGTGGGAGGTTTCCAGATTAGATAAATTGGTAACCATTCTGATCTAGGTTAGAGTGCACGCTGAGTGTTTCTTTTCTCTCTCTCTTTGGCAGCGACCATTGACCCGACCCTAAGACTTTGACTCAGTGACCAAGTTGACCGAACCTTCTTAAACACCGGCTTTTGGATTGTCAGAGTTGCAAACCTCATTGCCACTCCTACTTTTACCCTTTTCTCCAGGACACCCCGTTTTACTACGAACGTCCACTTCCATTGGACAAAACCATCGTATGGTTAGATACGAACTTGAAAGAATTTATTCGAGGATGGTTTCCGGTTCTGGAGAAAACGGATAGGATTATTCAGTTGTCTTTTCCTTTTACCCTCTCTCAGGTTACGAGTACTCCTTGGTTTAGGGGTAGTACACCTATTACGCAAATTGGATTCTCTTCTTCCAAACCATAGGCAGGTGCCGACCGGTAGGGAATGAAGAAAACCAATTAGCATAACGATGGTGTGCAGAAGGTATTAAGTTCAGACAAAGCAAGGGATTAGAAGGAGGGCAAAGTAAATTGCAACAGATATTCACGACCAAACCAAATATTTCGTTACCACTCCCACATCACCTTTGTATTTCTCCAGGACACTCCATATCACTACGAAGATCCACAGTTTATTTGGATACTCCATCGTATGGTTATATACGAACTCGAATGGAACTTGTTCCAGTTCGGGGATGGATTCTGGTTCAGGAGAAATAGGAATAAGGTTTATTCGGTTGTCTTTTATCTTCACCCTCTCTCATTGCGAGTGTTCCTAGGATTGGGACAGTACACCTATTATGCTTATTGGATAGTCTTCTTCCAAACCATAGGCTGGTGCCGAACGGTAGGGAAGGAAGAAAACCATTTGGCCTAAAAGGGTGTGCAGAAGGTAAAGACTAAAGACATATGAAGGGATTTGGAGAGGTGGCAAAGAATTATACGGTTACAGTCGTGAATCTGGAAGAGGCATTACTAGGAATACCGGGATACCCCATCGAAACATTTCAATGTTTCAGTTTCACTGTGTAATGTTAAAAGAAAACTGATTTCCCGATTAGATACTTACTCCAGGGTATGTATTTACCAGGTACGATTCTCACATCTGTATGGTTTTACAGATGATGAGTGGGAGTAAGTTATTGGGAATTGGGTGATTATCCTCATTATATCGGGATTCGTTGTAATCGGTGATATTTGAGGAAATCACCTGGGCTGTTTGCCGGTCGGCAAATATTTGGTTTTGAATATCCGCTGTTATGCACCAATTTCAAATTGATATATCTGTACGTCTATTTTCATAGAGTGAGATATACCTTTCTGAAATTATGTCTACGACATTTACCTATATCAGTGGATGGTTAGGTAAGGAGCATTAAACAGCGGTGTAATTCTTCTTAACCATAAGTACAGTTTTCAACCTACGACACACAGTGAATGAGTAATCAGACTCAAAGGACTTATACAGAGTATTGTATGTTGTCCAGGGTCCATCAGGACAGAGGGGTTGGTCCTCGTACTATATTCGGTTTACTTATGACTTCTCTAGTTTTTAGACAGGTGTTTCGCGGAAACACAGAGTCCGAATTTTGAGAAATTATAGGTATTTGAATAGAGTAGAGAACCAGATGTAGCAAGTATCGGGATTCTTCAAAGAGATCGAGGATGTAGATACTTGTGTACGGTATTCAGTTGATAGTAATGTTTTAAAGAGATCTTGCTTCTCTTTCAGGTTACTCATAATTGGAAGTATTCCTAAGTTGAGTAACGCTGATCGGCCTCCTTCCATTTAGTTGACATGCGCTGGGGACAGCTGCATGATTTGAATCTGGTTCAATTAAATCAGTGCCTCTGTTTCTATATGGGATATAGAACAGTTCATATCTTAACGATGTTAAGGTACGGGGAGTTGTCCGGTTTATGATTAAAACCAGACACTGGACAACTCAAGGCACGTTTCTGTAATGGCTGTTTGTGGGTTGACCCAGGCTATGACGAGGGTTGACTTTCTACCATCTGGATGAACAATAGCGATATTGTTCTTGACTCGCCACAGTTTTATTAAAAATGGATTTTTTCAGAAAACAGTAGTTGGAGTATGGTAGAACTGGAAGTGATTCCAGAACCACAAACGATTACTGAAGATTTGATAGGAACCTAAAGATTCAATCTGGATTGACATTCCATTGGCCACTCCGCAGATAAGGTGGGTAACTTCAGGCACCCGAGAGGTACTATGGTAGCCTCAGGGACGGTGACAGGGAAGTTCTTGTTTACCCACAATTACCATTGCTGTTGTTCCAGGGTGCGAGACCCGGCGGGAGGATGAGTATAGCGTCGTTCTAAACTAGTTTTAGAAGTGTACGTGTATATGACTCTGCCAGAGGGTTGTCGTAGTCAGTGGGAGCAGCGGAAGCATTGGTGGACAGGTAGCTTATGTCTATTTATAGACTAAAGCAGATGTAGCGGAGATAGATCATCTATTTCTGACGTGACAGTCATAGGTTTGACTTCATCAGAATAGGGGATGGATCTGTTGAGAAGGTAGTAGGGTGTGATGTCATGGTGTTTGGATGACATACACAGAGTAGGAAAGGAAACTCCTATACTACAACCGGTTATACTTTAGTCGTCACACAGTGGTTTCTCCACACAGGACTTGGACATTATATCAGACATACTGGTTACTGGATCTATGGTATTAGATCTAGATTTGGGTGGTTTCCCAATCAGGGTACTTGACAGCATTCTAAGAGTATTTAGGATGGACGACTCCTGGCACGGTAGTGTACCTGTAGGTGATGGAGTCACCCTCTCTGAAGCTGTCTTACAGACTAAAGGGGAGAGGGATGTGCATGATTGGCAGATCACTTGCTCAGGCAATTGAGTCAATCATGAGATGTCAAGTACCACACCAAATGTTGTTCTTGCACTAGATGCGATAAGTTGACATTAATCCAATCCTGGAGAAACAGTCGGAAGCAGTTTTAGAACATAAGTGGATGTTCTAGGGAGATGATAACGACAGCCTCATTCAGGAGACAGTTATCATTCCAGGCTTCCAAGGTGACATGGACGATAAGGAGGTTGTCAGAGTTATAGTTTTCCTTCTGATGAGGGGCAGTATTTTGGACAGGTGGTCCAAGGCAATACTGAGGGAGGCATGGCGCGCAGGATACTGATTAAGTTCAGTTGACGATACAGTCTAAGAAGTTTGGATTTGGAGTTCATTTATGAGCTAGGTCCCATCAGACATCCAGACATATTCTGAAACAGGTATTGCTCATTTCGGGAGATGGGTTTCTCCGCGAACTTGAGATATAGAGAGACATAGAAAGAAACAACTAAGCGGATCCACTCACTGAGGCTATTCCTCGAACGCAATAGTTCCGCAAACGAGCTTTGTGAGACTGACTAGTAGAGGAGTTGGATGTTCGGTATCACACGGGCTGTGAGTATGCGACATCGCAATAATTATCCTTGAGTGCAAGTGGGAGATTGTTGGAGATAGTGCCCTCAGAGTCAATTATTAGGTCACAGGTACGTGATTGTAATGATTGACGGAGGACCTATCCCGGTAGGACAGTCTTACTCGAGATGATAGTATGCTATCTGGTTTACCTTTATCATCGTGTACTGCTTTAGGTGACCTGACACGTCGCTATTACACGTTGATAGAGCCCCTAGGATTCTTGCTTGACCACCAGCAGTATGAGGGCGATCATATAAGTGGGAGCTTGGGGTCTACAAGCATATCCTTAAAAGGTCCCTAGTCGTGGGAGTTTCGAGACCGGGCATCGATACTCCATTAGTAGACTAGTGTATACAGTCGAGACCCCGACGAGGGGCGGTGGCCGGTCTCACAAGCCACTGGTGTCAGTTGGATCACCTAAGATGTATACAGGTGCTCATTGGGTTATGAGTACACCGGACAGGACTCGCCGGGAACATGCTAGTTGGTCATATACCAGACGTCAGATGGCAGTTCCCTGGTGACATGTGTGCAGGTTAGTTCATCGACCTGGGGATCGTCATTTGTCTCGTGTGAGTTCCCACTGTACTTTGATTACTACCCTACCACGGCTCAAAGGAGTCGTGCAAACAGGTTTTAGTTGGGTACAGTCCCGAGCCACATGGAGGTAGTGAGCGTATCTTCAGGGGTTCGTCTCTCCCGGTATTGGGGGTGAGGTCGTGCTGTGTCTAGGAGAGCCATTACACAAAGTCCTTGGCCAAGGCAAGGAGATTTACTGGTAGGTATTCCAGTAGTATCTCAGGGTGTTCTGGGCTACACTCCGACACGACTTGTACCGCTTTTGGGGGTCTGACTTTTACCAACCCCCTAGGCCCGCCATGCGATACTCATAGACGAACGGACCGGACTGCACGGATATTGTCACTGACAGGCTCAGTAGGGTTGTCAGGCTGAGTTCGCTCACAGACATCCCTTTTGGTCAATACCTGGTAGCCTGTTACGTATTGGCTTATACCTCTGACGTGCTAGTGGTTAAATCCACAACCAAGATGTTGACGAGTCTTTAGAGTCCCCCACGTTCAGTTACTCAGCTTTCGGGCGAAAGGTTGTAGAGGCCGTATGGAGATATGGCAGGGTTCGATCAGATACGTGCGGTATTGCACCGATCGTGATCGGACGGATTTTACTAGCCGGCTTTGGCTTAAGCCGGATTCTAGTTTTAGATAGTGTAGATTTTGTCTCATTACATTTGTATTTCGGTCGAAATACAGATGCGGGTGTGTATGCACAGTATCGGGGTTTTTCCTGTAATTTATTACGGGACCAGTTTTCTGGAGTTGCCAGTTTGCTTTCCGTTTCGGCCGATTTCCTTTGTTCTGTTCATTGGCCGAAGATTGGTGGAGGAGGGCTTATTTGCATTGTTGCAAATGAGTGTTTGTGGAGGGGGTTCTTTGCTTATATTTGTATCATGATGGAGCCCATCCTTTGACTCTTTCTTTTCCATCATGGCTTGACTTTGGCTCATCATGGTTGTTGGATGTGATTAGATTGGGTGTGACCTTTTTTCTATTGATAATGATACCTTTTTATTCATTATTGATCAAGCTTTTTAATATGATGATATGAATTTCTTTTTCCACCAATCATTCCATTCTTTCTTTAACAGAGGGGGCCGGCCACTGTTCTTGAGTGGAGAGAGAGAGGTTTAATTTGTGTGGGATTAATTTCTTTTGTATGGAATGGAACAAAAATGAGTGTGCTGTGACTTTTTTTGGAGTTGGAGTGGATTAATTTATTTAGTAAGGAATGAAAAGATATTGTGTGTGCAGGGGGCTCTTTTTCTGCCACAGCAAGAGATAGAAAGCTTGCATCATTCATTCATTTCCAGTGAGCACATTGGCATCTGGCCGAGCTCCTTTTTGATGGCTTGCTCCATTTTTCTTCAAGCCTTCATGAAAATTATTCTTGCACAAATTCCTCCATCATGGCAACTATACAAAACCCCAAAGAGACAAGGTTCTACAATATTCTACAGCAAATCTTGGGCGCGTCGGCTAGCCAACTTCGCGCCCGAGTTGCCTCGGCATTGAGGTGGGAGCCCGTAAAAGACGTAGGCGATGTGGTGCTCTTCCGGCGAGGAGGCGACTACCAGAGTTTCCGCAGGAGATCGGGACGGCGACGAGAAGACCGGAGGACTCGGATCGTCGGTATATCTCTATTCCCTTTCTTGTAGTTTGCTAGGACTAGTTAATGGTTCGATCCCGGTTATAGTGCGCGGTGGTGCCGGTTTGCTAAGTCCGCAAAAATTTAAGTTATTCACCGCTTCCGCATTTGGCCGTCGGATTGACGGCCGGGGCGCCGCCGTGCACTTACACGTGGATGACATACTCTTGATAGGGAAGGAGTTTCCTATGCTACGCTCGATCAATCTCCGCTTATCACAAGGATTCTCTATATAGGATCAAAATGATACCTCCTAAATCCTGGGTTTTGGATCTATGAGATAGATCTAATTGGATGTTAGGATTCTCACTAGTTGTAGCGAGATGGTATCAATCGATCCTGGGGAGAATCACTGGAAGGGTTCCAGGGTTATAATGACGACTGAATGTCAGTCGCAGGCATTGTCTTTACCCTCAGTAAAGGGACGGTATGTTGGAAGAGTTCCAAGCTAGATACCGTGGCATACTAGACGATAAAGGCAGGATTCATCGCTACTTAAGATGCTACCAAAGAGGATGTTTGGGTGTATATTGGTTCATGAGATGAACTACGTTCCAACCAATGTGAGACAATGGAGTTGTGGCTTATGCCGAGGAACGCCGGTCCCATCAGTGATCCAGACATATTCTAAGACAGTGTCACCTGATCATGGAGATGGTTGATCTCTAGGGGATCGAGGTTAGGAGAGTAGACTCAGAGAACAACACGGCGGATCCACTCACGAAGGCCTATTCCTAGAGAGAGACTTTTATGGGATGGTTGAGTAAGAGATACTACAACCACTGCTACAGATGGCCCTAGTGCAAGTGGAAGATTGTTAGTTATATGTATGCCCTAGAGGCCATTACTATACATAGGATGTTTATTGTAGTGGATGCTTGGACGTATATAGGGAGGACTTTCTTGCTCGACATGATAGTATGCTATCTGGTTGCTCTTTACGTTAACGTGTATATTGATTGTCTCTCTTTTACATGTTGGTAAAACCCTTAGGATGTGTACTTGACTACCTGGACTATGATGCAGATCATACTAGTGGGGACAGATAGTCTATAAGTACATCCTTTAAAGTCCCTAGTCGTGGGTGTATCAAGACGGGGCATCGATATACCAGAGTAGACTAGCGTATACCTTCTCGACCCATACAGATGGGCGATGGATGATCCCAAATCCATTGGTGTTTGACATCAGAGATGATATACGGGTGCTCAGTGGAGACTGGGTACACTGGACGGACTCGCCGAGAACTCCCAGATGGTATTATACCTTACGTCAGATGGCAGTTCTATGGTGACACTGGTACAGAGTAGTCTGTTGACCCGAGATCGTCATAGAGTCTTGTGTGGTTCCCACTGTGCTTTGATTTCCACCTTACCACGTCCAAGAGGGCGTGCAAAACGGTGGTTTTTGGGTACAGTCCCGAGTCACATGGAGGCAATGAGCGATAGGAGGGGATTCGTCTCTCCCGGTATAGGGAGTTGATGTTGCGCTGTGTTCGATTGGCTATAACCGGAAATCCCTGGCCAGGGTTGCTGAGATTTACTGGTAAGTGTTACCTGTAGTTTCTCGAACTGTTATAGACCTCATATCGACATGACTTATCGAGCTATTGGGGTCTGACGTTTACCACCCCTAGGCGAGATATGCGACATATCAGACGATCAGATCGGACTGTACGGTAAGTGTTACTGGTTGGATTCACAGGAGTGTGAGCGGGCTTGCTCGTCGATCTTCTGATCGCTCAATACCCGGGTGGCCGTTACGTTTAGCAGACCGCTTGCGGCTTTTGGGTGTTTGATATGATCAACACCTGCTGCCGGCGTATTGACGAGTCTTTAGAGTCCTACACAGAGGTTTCCTGGCTCAAGCGAAACGAAATAGAAGCGCATATGAGATATGTGCGGGACCGAGAATAATGCGTGTATGTGATACAGTATTTCATTCTCGCGATGAATGTGTCGAATGGTTGTATGCGATATAACCTAGTTATCGAATCAAGGATTGATTCGATAAATCGATACATTGTATACTTGTCGGTTGTGTGCGACATGACCGGATCATTGAATCAAGTGTTGATTTAATGATTTAATGCATAATTATATATTTGATATATTACTTTGCATTAACTAGTATTGGTTCACTGTAAATGGATTTTCTCACTTGGATGTACAAGTTGTATATGTGATATACTTTTTGTGCAAATGATTGTATCATGTTTGATGATGCATGTTTACTTGAGTTTGTGTAAAGATTGAACCATGGTTATTTAAATGGTTAGGGTTTTGGTTTTCTTATTTATTTATTTATTTATTTATTCTTTATAGAAAATAATAAGCATAAAGAAAAATGGTGGCTTTCTTTGGATGGATGTTGAAGCTTCATGAAGCTTTGACCAAAGTGACCATTTTTGTCTCATGCTTAACCCTAACCACTCCATTTAACCTTAGTTCATTCTATAAACTTGACCATGGTTTAATTATGATAAGTATTCATTTTAATTTCTTTTTGGAATTAACTTATCATAATATCTTCATCTTCTTCTTCTTCTTCTTGAAGAAGAAACCTTCCTCCATCAATGGCAACTCTTGAAAATGAGTGAGAAATCCAATTCTAAAGTGAACCCACTTCCTATTTCTTCATCCTCTACCTCTTGCCAAGTAGTAGAGTGTGTTTTCTTCATAAGTTTCATGACTTGGTGAAGTGGGAGCTTGATCTTGTGATGCCTCGACGTAGATCATCTTCGGCACGAAGCCGACGACCTTGCCCACCCATTTCTCCGATGAAGCCGACGCTAGAGCCCGGGTTTCCATTTAGACAGCGAGGAGACTTCATTGAGGAGCTATGGAGGTGGAGAACCGGATCTACAAAGGTTGTATTTCCGTTTACCATTTAGTTAAGTTGTTAACTAGTTTCTTTTTCGCCTAAACTTCTAGCCAACGATCCGTATTAGGGTTTCTCGGCACCCATAAAATTTGAAATTGGCATGGTTGATGCCTTGTGAGACCTCATTTGTGTGCCTAGGAACCCTACAATGATGTGTGTGAGCCGGCAATAAGTGTGCGTGGAATATGCGCATCATCGGTAATGGTGCTGGTGTCCTAACATGCAGAGTTTCATACTGATTAGAGAAACATATGTATGAACATGCAACTTGATGATTACAGTCTGAATGTAAAGAAAGATGTGTATAACCACTCATTTGTAATATACATGTCTAACTACAACTATATAACTCGAGCCTAAACTAGTGTCTATCAAACCTCCTAAGGAACTAAAGCTAAGAAACTAGTCGATAACAAATATGAGTCCACCTAAGGTCTGAGTCCATATCTCTAATAGTCGGCGATCCAGCCTTAATAGCGTTACGTACGTAGTACGGCTTCCTCAAATCAAGAGTGTGGATCAATCATCACATCTATGCCTCGTACGGTAAAATCCATCGTACGGCATCCCAATAGCGGGGTACGGGTCAAGTATCACCTACGTGTCTCATCATTCGTATAATATCATCATCAAATCATGTCATGATCAAGGTATTATACTGTAATTGCATACATCGATCATATATATTTGCCAGCATAAATATACATCGTTAATTTATCCTCAGAAATATCATGTCACATGTATCATATTGTGATTAAGTTACACTTATATCATATCGTAATTTCAGGCACAGGTTACGGTCCAGATTCTATTTTAGAGTCCCATATACCTCAATATCATCACCACCCATTTTTATTTATGTATACCCATTCATTATCTCATTTTCTAATGATCTGCTACATCATAACACGACCGTATAGCCAAGAATCACGGCATCAAGCCCAGTTATATTGTTTCATCCACGTGTATCATATCACATCCTTATATCACATATACGTATTGTGTATATATATATATATATACCTACACCTAGTATATATATATATATACATACACGTATACACCACGTCGAGTTCTGTGTGTGCGTGTGTGTGTATTTACCTGAAACCTACGAATCTCCTCCAAGATATTCATCCTCGGGTAAGGTCTTTCTAAATCAATCTAGTCCAACCTAAGGTCATTACTAGGGTCCTTCTCACCGAAATTCTAAGGTCACGTCTGTCTTCCTAATGACAATAAGTAATATACCTATTCTACGTTTGCGGGGGTGCTAAACGCCATCCACCCGACTTCCCCCGTAGATATACATCTACTCACCTGGTCCATGTCTGCCGAAGACGGTGTCGCTATCCTGTTCTTCATCGTCCGAAATCCATGTGAGGGGTACCTATATGCAAACACATATAATATCGTAAACTGAATCACGGACAGAACCGAAACGACGCACGAAACGCGCATATGTTAAAACCTATGACCCGCTCATGCAAAAGAACCAAATATCGCTCGATATCGGCGTACAAACGCCGATTGATCGAGATAAAACACCAACAAACAACTCAAAGTTTTAAAAATAATTACTTATAATATAAAACATGATTTAATTCATCGAAACCCTAAAATCGATTAAATCATCCGATTTCGTAAAAACCTGAAAACGCCAATTTACCGTTTTACTTCAAAACTCGATGTTTAAATGAAACTAATGGTCATAATACTCTTTAAATAGCATAACTAGACTATATAAACCATTACTATATTTTTAACACCCTAATTTGTATTAAATTGAAATTCTAGTTTGCAAACTTGCCCGATTTCGATACTTTTAAGCAAAATTTCACAATTTCACTTCTAGACTTGATTTTGCATGAATTAACTTATTAAACTACAATTCAAGATGATATTAATATATTGAAACCATAAATTAGATTTTAAATCTCATTCATTTAACAATTTCTAAAATCTAGTTAGCAAAATAGCATTTTTCTCACAATTTCTTAATTATAAATAAAAACTAGTAACCAAATTAAGTTTTTCATTCCACTAACAAGTTAATATTCTCATTAAAACCACAATCTAGTGTTACAAATATTAATTGGAATTTTATCTCACCAATATATACAATATATAGAAATCTAGTTTGCAAAATTGTTTAATTTAAACAATTTTGGATAAACAATTTACAATATATCAAACATACAAGATTTCCCAATTCTAAAAATGTTAAACTAGTTATAATAACCCTACTTAATTAATAGAAAGCATAACTTGATTTTATAAACCCTAACTTGAATTTTGAAACTTGTAAATAGAATTAATTAATTAAATCTAAATATGCTAGAATGAAACATTTAATAACCATAAATCATAAGAATAAAATTTATACCTCCACAACATGAAATCCAAACATGAAAATATGCCTCCAAAATAATGGATTTCCATCTCCAAGATCCATGCTAAATAGGTCAAAGAATATTGGGTAAAGGTTGGATATGAATTTTGAGGTTTATTTTGGAATTTTTGATGATTTTTGTAACAAAATCAAGTGGAGAAAAATGGGGTGGCTGCCATGGGGAAGTGGCCGGCCATGTTAGGGAGGAAAGGGAGAGAAAGAAAAGAGTGAAGAATGATGTAGAAACTTCTCCCAAAACAACACATCCTTTATGTCTTTTCATTAAATTCTTTATTTAATAATTTTCTTCCTATAAAAATTGATCCTAGAAAAGTCTAGAATCATGAAAATATTTGAGAAAGAATTTTGCATAAAAACACTTGATTCTAACATGGCATGGCTCATTTTATAAAATTAACCCATTTCAAATTTGTAATTTACACTAATTTAATGTAAAAATAAAGCTTATGTAAAGTTTTAAAATAATTAATTAAGGAAAAATATTTAATTAAACTAAAAATTTATAAGTGACTAAATAAACACCATTTACTAGTAATTACATAATTAAAATAGGACTTTTTAAAATTTATAATGAAAAATAATTACGGTTTAGTTTTACGAAAAATACGTTTTACTTTACCGAAAATCATAAAATTCATTTAAAGAATTTTATTTGTTTAATTATTTATTTATTTATTTTTAAAACGTTACAATCTTCCCCCCTTTAAGAAATTCGGTCCCCGAATTTAAATTAAAACTCCCCCTCCAATTACTAAAACATTTAGCAAAACACTCAAATCGTCGGGGCTCCGAAATCATCAATATATAAAACACATTTTTAGCGCGATGCATGCGCACGAAAAAAAACAAGTACATAACTCAAAATCAAAACTCCATCAAACATAACGAAATCATCGGAGTTATGGTGAAAATAGAATATCCAAGCCCAATACGAAAACCAACATAATATATATCAAATCTATAACTTATATATAGTGCGCATCGTAGTAAAATCGTCTAAACATCTCAATAAAGAAGCATGCAAAAACCCCTCTTGAAAATCGCCCTGCGATGCACGTGTCACGGCATAAGTAGCGGACGTTTATTTTTAAAAAATAGCTATATATATATATATATATATATCTTTTATTTAACATACACGTCCCGCCTGGTTACCAAATCAATAGTAATGATTATAAAAACATACTGCTTAGACTGAAATCAATCCCAATCACATCATAAAAATATCATGTACGTCCGGTGTGCACTGAAATCGAAACAAAATACAGATGCCATGAATACGCACAAAAATAAAACTAAGTGCAACAGGTGTGCACCAAAAACATCTGTCAAGTGCAACGGGCGTGCACGACTCTAATATCAGGTGCATCTGATCTGCACAAATCCCCGATTTAGTGCATCTGCTGTGCACAAAATCGCATCAAGTGCGCCAAGTGTGTGCAAGAATCTCTATCAGGTGCACATGGTGCACGAAAACATATACCGAATATCAAAATCGAAATCACAGTACGAAAATGCATGAAAACTAGGTCGAAGCATATGTCAAAATCATGTGTAACCCATATGCACGAAATCAAATCAGTATCTCAAAATGTATAAAACCAAATCAAGTGCACTGGTTGTGTACAAAACAACATCAATACAACTGATATACATGAAACACATATAGAATGTAATGAATGTACACATAAGAAATACCAATCGTACAACAAAACTCTCAAAATACCAAAATCCAAACAACGGAAATATGAAATTCAAATCACCAAATCACAATCGTAAACACTATCGTCAATGTGCGCCTCTTTCCTCGGATGTCGACTGCTTCGAACTCGTCTCTTCATAGGTGTGCTTACTGCGCTACCAACGGCGATACTCATATCTAGAGTCTCCCACGTAATTTATCCCTTCACCTGATATCCGGACTACATTAAACTTTTCGATCGATTCATCAAAATCCCATAATTCCCCGAGAGCTCAACACTCAAGTACAGTTTAAAAATATCCAGTACAAACCCCAGCATCTGCGGACCAGCCGTAGAAGGGCAAACCCAAGCCTCACTAATGGCACCGCGGAACTGCCGTAAACCCTAAGGTTCAAGGGCGTTCTCGTGGTCATTATGTCGAGTTAGGGTTTCATTCTTCTAGAGGGTCCATAGAAATACCTGCATGTTCTTCCGAATACCTTAAACTTGGGAAAATGGGTTTCTGACAATCGTTCGAATCCTTTAACTTCGTCTGGACGGCATGTGAATACCCTTCGTCCGCACGCTAAACAATGCTTCAATTCTCAAGAATAAACGATAGCCTAATGGTTATCGCATTCGAGCCGCAGCTCTCTCTGCCAGTGCGCCCGTGGTAACAGAAACCACCATCCGATATCGACGAAGATAGATCAAAGGAACGAATGAAATGCGGTGCAAAGAAATGTACATCCTAAGGCTACTTAAAAAGAGTAGCGTATCGTAAGTATGCCGCAGATCATACCCACGGTACGTCACTCTACCTAAGTCGCCTACTCCATCAACCAAGGGTCACCCTAGACATATACAAAGGTTAAACCTAGCGCTCTGATACCAACTTGTCACGACCCGAAAGTACGGAACGTGACCGGAACTTAGATTACGAAGCGTCTAGAGGCACAACGGAACCTAAGTAAGCCGAAGCCCAGAAATCTAAACCATAAAAAGAAGAAGAAGTAAAGGAAAACATGTAGAAAACAAGTTTAAAAGCAACATCCAATTTTCTCAAAAATTTTGGCAGAGTCTCCTTTGTAAAAACTGGCCCCAAACGGGTACAAACAAGAATAATATATATACAAACAATAAAAAGCATCCCCAAACGGGAGCTAGCTCTACACCAAAAGGCGGAAACAACCACACAAATGCACAATAGTATACAACACCAAAGGGCGAGGCTCAAAACATAAAAGAAAACAAATCCACCAGATACCATAATAATACAAGCGTGACTCTAAGATCGAAATAAATAACTGGTCCAGTAAACTATCAAGTAATACAAGTTTGGTTGATGGAGCTTACTAGATACAAATGAAATAATTAAAAGTACAACGGCGGTCCAGATACAAGTGAATCAACCTACCGTGCAAATCACCCTGAATGAAATGATGTGCCAGCAAGCTGCCAAGGAAACCTGTACATCGAACCTGTAATAAAATTTGGCACAACGGGGGTGAGTTGCCAACTCGTGAGTAGAAGACATCTACGAAAAGAAATCGAATGCACGACGTTGTCCTAGATCATATAATATACTACTATACTACTAGTCATCAAGTAAAGACAGGGTAATAAACTACGTGTAAGTGCAAATGCTCCGTGCTCGTGTAAGTGCCTCAAATAATAATGTCATGTGAATGAGTATGCATGCACCATGAATGTAAAACAATCAGTCCTGAAATCTGGATAAACCTGTATAAGAAATCTTTAACTTTTATCATGGTAATTTGTATAGAAATCTGAATATCATCGATGAAATCCATGGAAATCCGTGTCAAGCATCGACACAAAACATGTAAATCTCAAGTCTCAATACTTCATAGTCTCAATATCTCGGGCTCCGTCGGTCTGGATCGGCCCATATCATCAAATCTTACGACAACGGTCGATATCCTCCGGATATCCGCCGCGCCAGACATCACCGGTAGGTAGCCTTCCCCTGCTTGGCTCATCGTCTACAACTCGATCTTCTTGCCCCGGGGTACCATACCGGGCCCACCATGTACCCGAAACGGTTCATCCACTCCTCGAATCGGGTCTCGAAATCCAACAGAAAACATGAAATCTCATGGTGGACGACACATACATCACGAGAAAACCGCAACTTATATTTTAAAAAGAGAAGAGGAGAGACAGAAGTTTTTATATATATTCTTGCGGTTTTCCCCAAAAATCCAGAAATCTCATAGAAATCCAAAATCCCAATATCATGAGTAAGCAAAGGATAAGTATCGGCATAATCCCCACAATACTGCATGATAACATGAAAATGTGAATGCATGACATGTCTAAGTAATAAATGCAATGTCTAGACTAACACCTGAGAGTAATCACAATATTATATTGATCAAGTCTCTAGCTGATTCTATCAATAAAAGATAATATATTCTAAAGTGTACGTGACATAGCAATTATCGATGATGATGTGTGTGAGCCGGCAATAAGTGTGCGTGGAATATGTGCATCATCGGTAATGGTGCTGGTGTCCTAACAGGCAGAGTTTCATACTGATTAGAGAAACATATGTATGAACATGCAACATGATGATTACGGTCTGAATGTAAAGACAGATGTGTATAACCACACATTTGTAATATACATGTCTAACTACAACTATATAACTCGAGCCTAAACTAGTGTCTATCTAACCTCCTAAGGAACTAAACCTAAGAAACTAGTCGATAAGAAATAAGAGTCCACCTAAGTTCTGAGTCCATATCTCTAATAGTCGGCGATCCAGCCTCAATAGCGTCACGTACGTAGTACGGCTTCCTCAAATCAAGAGTGCGGATCAATCATCACATCTATGCCTCGTACGGTAAAATCCATCGTACGGCATCCCAATAGCGGGGTACGGGTCAAGTATCACCTATGTGTCTCATCATTCGTATAATATCATCATCAAATCATGTCATGATCAAGGTACTATACTGTAATTGCATAAATCGATCATATATCATTGCCAGCATAAATATACATCGTTAATTTATCCTCAGAAATATCATGTCACATGTATCATATTGTGATTAAGTCACACTTATATCATATCGTAATTTCAGGCACAGGTTACGGTCCGGATTCTATTTTAGAGTCCCATGTACCTCAATATCATCACCACCCATTTTTATTTATGTATACCTATTCATTATCTCATTTTCTAATGATCCGCTACATCATAACACGACCGTATAGCCAAGAATCACGGCATCAAGCCCAGTTATATTGTTTCATCCCCGTGTATCATATCACATCCTTATATCTCATATACGTGTTGTGTATATATATATATATATATACCTACATCTAGTCCTATATATATATATATATATATACATACACGTATACACTACGTCGTGTTCTGTGTGTGCGTGTGTGTATCTACCTGAAACCTACGAATCTCCTCCAAGATATTCATCCTCGGGTAAGGTCTTTCTAAATCAATCTAGTCCAACCTAAGGTCATTACTAGGGTCCTACTCACCGAAATTCTAAGGTCACGTCTGGCTTCCTAATGACAATAAGTAATATACCTATTCTACGTTTGCGGGGGTGCTAAACGCCATCCACCCGACTTCCCCCGTAGATATACATCTACTCACCTGGTCCATGTCTGCCGAAGACGGTGTCGCCATCCTCTTCTTCATCGTCCGAAATCCACGCGAGAGGTACCTATATGCAAACACATATAATATCGTAAACTGAATCACGGACAGAACCGAAACGACGCACGAAACGCGCATAGGTTAAAACCTATGACCCGCTCATGCAAAAGTACCAAATATCGATCGATATCGGCGTACAAACGCCGATTGATCGAGATAAAACACCAACAAACAATTCATAGTTTTAAAACTCATTACTTATGATATAAAACATGATTTAATTCATCGAAACCCTAAAATCGATCAAATCGTCCGATTTCGTAAAAACCTGAAAACGCCAATTTACCGTTTTACTTCAAAACTCGATGTTTAAATGAAACTAATGGTCATAATACTCTTTAAATAGCATAACTAGACTATATAAACCATTACTATATTTTTAACACCCTAATTTGTATTAAATTGAAATTCTAGTTTGCAAACTTGCCCGATTTCGATACTTTTAAGCAAAATTTCACAATTTCACTTCTAGACTTGATTTTGCATGAATAAACTTATTAAACTACAATTCATGATGATATTAATATAATAAAACCATAAATTAGATTTTAAATCTCATTCATTTAAGAATTTCTAAAATCTAGTTAGCAAAATAGTATTTTTCTCACAATTTCTCAATTATAAATAAAAACTAGTAACCAAATTAAGTTTTTCATTCCACTAATAAATTAATATCCTCATTAAAACCATAATCTAGTATTACAAACATTAATTGGAATTTTATCTCACCAATATATACAATATATAGAAATCTAGTTTGCAAAATTGTTTAATTTAAACAATTTTGGATAAACAATTTACAATATATCAACCATAAAAGATTTCCCAATTCTACAAATGTTAAACTCATTATAATAACCCTACTTAATTAATAGAAAGCATAACTTGATTTTATAAACCCTAACTTGAATTTTGAAACTTGTAAATAGAATTAATTAATTAAATCCAAATATGCTAGAATGAAACATTTAATAACAATAAATCATAAGAATAAAATTTATACCTCCACAACATGAAATCCAAACATGAAAATATGCCTCCAAAATAATGGATTTCCATCTCCAAGATCCGTGCTAAATAGGTTAAAGAATATTGGGAAAAGCTTGGATATGAATTTTGAGGTTTATTTTGGAATTTTTGATCAAATTTTGATGATTTTTGTAATAAAATCAAATGGAGAAAAATGGGGGGGCTGCCATGGGGAGGTGGCCAGCCATGTTAGGGAGGAAAGGGAGAGAAAGAAAAGAGTGAAGAATGATATAGAAACTTCTCCCAAAACAACACATCCTTTATGTCTTTTCATTAAATTCTTTATTTAATAATTTTCTTCTTATAAAAATTGGTCCTTGAAAAGTCTAGAATCATGAAAATATTTGAGAAAGAATTTTGCATAAAAACACTTGATTCTAACATAACATGGCTCATTTTATAAAATTAACCCATTTCAAATTTGTAATTTACACTAATTTAATGTAAAAATAAAGCTTATGTAAATTTTTAAAATAATTAATTAAGGAAAAATATTTAATTAAACTAAAAATTTATAAGTGACTAAATAAACACCATTTAGTAGTAATTACATAATTAAAATAGGTCTTTTTAAAATTTATAAGTTCAAAATAATTACGGTTTAGTTTTACAAAAAATACGTTTTACTTTACCGAAAATTATAAAATTCACTTAAAGAATTTTATTTATTTAATTATTTATTTATTTATTTTTAAAACGTTACAATTGTTGACTTTTCTTTACTTGACCAAAGTTAAACTATGGTTTCATTTTCCTTTGTTATTTTTCTCATTCTAAAATATCTAGATATTTTATTAACCATGGTTTGAGTTTAGATATTTATGCTTGATATTTATCTCTCTCTCTCATTTATCTTTATCATTATCTTTTTCATCCCAAAGAAAAGATAATCCATCTTCATCTTCCTCTCTCTAGCTCTCTCTTGAGTTTTATAAATTGTGTGAGGTTAAAAGAAAGAAAGGGTTTTTATATGAGAACAAAACCATATCATCACACTACACTTCTTTAGCCCCTTGGTGTAGTTTGTTTGCTTCATCTTCTTTGTGATCTATTGGAGCAAAGAGATTTGAGCAAAGGAACTCCGGGTGGATCGTTGTGGACGTGGAGGAGGTTCAAGTTAGCTCGTTCAAACCCTAGGAAGTCTACAAAAGTTGTAGTCTCTCTACTTAGTCATAAATTAACTTTACTATGTGATACTATAAGTTTTACCCTATATTTCTAGTTCGATTCCTAATTAAGTTTGCTTAGCACCTCTTGAAATCAAAGTTGTGGCATGTGTGGTGCTTCCAAACCCTATATGTGGTGATAAGGAAACCCTACACAATCATGCTACTTAAAAATTTTTTGGATGCTAAACAAACCTTAACCAAGATCTTAACTAGAGGCTTATAGTAAACAATACAAGTAAACAACTTTACTTCTAAGAGTTGGGGATTACAACCTTTGTAGTCCGTTCCTTCACTTCATAAGCTCCATGTTGAGGTCCTTTCGCTGCGATCATCAAGTACCCGGACTCTAGAGAGGCTCCATGAAGAGAAAGATGCAAGATTGCTTCCAATCTTCAATAACTAAGATGATCTACCTTGAAGAATCTCAAACCCAAGCTACTGCTTTACTAATCAAGTATTAGCAAAGCAAACACCCTAATCTAAGCGGCTAGAATAGATGAGGATGATGAAGTAGGAATTTAGCTCTCTTTTGTTTTCTTTATCTCACATAAATCCATCACAAACCCAAAAGCTGGAAAGCTTTTTTTTGAGGAAGAAGAAGAAGAAAAAATCTATTTGTGATGAATAATGAAATCATTGTTGTGGTTACCAATCAACCATGGGTTTAGAATGAAGGCTTAACCCTTGTAGAGAATAAACTAAGGTAAAGGGCTTTGGGTTGGGTTAAGAAATATCTTCACAAAATATCTTAGCTAAAAACAAAGAAAGCTTCATGAAACTTCATGAAAAAGCTAACCCAATAGCTAACCCAAATCAAAACCCGAACTTGTTTAAACTCCAAAAAACATGTTGCATTTGTAACCCTAACATGTTACAATATTATATATTACATATATAATATATAATGTAACAAAATAAAATAATACAATTAACATATATCGCATATACATCAATGTATTATCCATGTGAGAAAAAGAATGTTTAAGTGAGATTATATTAGTTAATGTAATATAAGATATCAAATATATAATTATACATTAAATTATCGAATCAACACTTGATCCGATAATCCAGCTATTTCACAAATAACCGACTAATATAATCTGTATCAGTTCATTGCATCAACACTTGATCCGATGACCCGGCTATATCACATATACCCGGCCGATATCACATATCGCGAGAATCTAATACGGTATCGCATACATGTATTATTCTCGGTCCCGCACATATCACATATGTGCTCCTACTCCGTTTTGTCTGAGCCAGGAATCCTCTGTGTAGGACTCAAAAGAATCGTCAATACGCCGGCAGTAGGTGATGATCATATCAAACACCCACAAGCTGCAAGCGGTCAGCTAAACGTAACAGCCACCCAGGTATTGAGCCATCAGAAGATCAACAAGCAAGCCTATACATTCTCCTGCGAATCCAATCAGTAACACTCCCGTACAGTCCGGTCTCTTCGTCTGATATGTCGCATATCTTGCCTAGGGGTGGTAAACGTCAGACCTCAGTAGCTTGAAAAGTCGTGTCGATATGAGGTCCATAACAGTTCGAGAAACTACTGATAACACATACCAGTAAATCTTAGCAACCCTGGCCAGGGATTTCCAATTATAGCCAATCGAACACAGCGCAACATCAACTCCCTATACAGGGAGAGATGAAACCCCTCCTATCGCTCATTGCCTCCATGTGATTCGGGACTGTACCCAAAAGCCACCGTTTTGCACGCCCTCTTGGATGTGGTATGATGGAAATCAAAGCACAGTGGGAATCACACAAGACAATATGACGATCTCGGGTCTACAGACTAACCTGTACTAGTGTCACCAGAGAACTGCCATCTGACGTGAGGTATAATACCATCTGGGAGTTCTCGGCGAGTCCGTCCAGTGTACCCAGTCTCCACTGAGCACCTGTATACCTTCTCTGATGTCAAACACCAATGGATATGGGATCATCCATCACCCATCATATAGGTCAAGAAGCGCATACGCTAGTCTACACTGGAGTATCGATGCCCTGTCTCGGTACTCGCACGACTAGGAACATTTGAAGGATGTACTTAGCGACTACACTGTTCCCACTAGTATGATCTACATCATTATCCCGGTAGTCAAGTACTCATCCTAAGGGCTTTATCAACATGTAATATAGAAACAATCAGAGTACATGTTAAGATAAAGAGTAACCAGATAGCATACTATAATGTCGAGCAAGAAAGCCCTCCCTATATATGTCCAAGCATCCACTACAATATACATCGTATGTACAGTAATGGCCTCTAGGGCATACATATCACTAACCACAACAACTCCTGCATGAAAATATCATAAAAGCATATGCAGGTAAATATGAGGATATGAAACATCGTGTGTCCCTCGCGACACAACAAAATCATGGATCCGGAATATCCACATCGACACTCGAAAACATCATGAAACTCGTGTCTAGCATCGACACGTAAATCCTCATGTCACAAGCGCCGTCACCACGACTGGCCCTGATGGCATGTCCGCACATCACTCCGGTCGGTATCCCCACGATAACCGCCGAGTATAAATACAATCACCGGTAGGTAGTGGTCCCTCTGTCTGGCTTATCGTCTACACCACGAAATCACCACTCGCCTCGGGGTACCATACCGGGTCCACCTTGTACCCGCACACGGTGCCTCCCGCTCCTCGAATCGGGTTTCACATGCCAATCTCAGAACCGAGAAAACGCATGGTGGACGCACTGAAATATCATATCAAGAGAAACCGGATTTCAAACAACACATAATTTCTTGAAAACATCCCGTGTTTCTCAAATCTAGAAATCATATGAAAACCATATCTCAATACGTAAATCCATTTAAATATGATATATGCAACATAAAACAGCAATACGAGCATATTAAGGGAAATCTGCTCTTTTAAATGAATCCGGTTTGAAATATATCATGCGGTTCCCTAATCCTCCGAAATCAAGTGCAGCATCATATCATGTGTACATGTAACTATTGCAAGATAAGTGTATCTACATATAACCAGGTATGTATGATGCATCTCATAAGCAAAATAGCACAATAAGCAACGTCTCAATATCATATGTCAAGACAATACCACTTAGTGGTATATGCAGCTATAGCAAGATGTGTGGGTGTACATATCAGTATGTATGCATGATGTACATGTAGCTGTAGCTGAGTATGTGGGTGTACATGTCAGTATTGTTAGTTATATGTATGCCCTAGAGGCCATTACTATACATAGGATGTATATTGTAGTGGATGCTTGGACATATATAGGGAGGACTTTAATTGCTCGACATGATAGTATGCTATCCGGTTGCTCTTTACCTTAACGTGTACACTGATTGTCTCTCTGTTACATGTTGGTAAAGCCCTTACGATGTGTACTTGACTACCTGGACTATGATGCGGATCATACTAGTGGGGACATGGTAGTCCATAAGTACATCCGTCAAAGTCCCTAGTCGTCGGTATATCGAGACGGGGCATCGATATACCAGAGTAGACTAGCGTGTACCTTCTCGACCCATACAGATGGGCGATGGATGATCCCATATCCATTGGTGTTTGACATCAGAGATGATATATGGGTGCTCAGTGGAGACTGGGTACACTGGACGGACTCGCCGAGAACTCCCAGATGGTATTATACCTTACGTCAGATGGCAGTTCTCTGGTGACACTGGTACAGGTTAGTCTGTAGACTCGAGATCGTCATAGAGTCTTGTGTGATTCCCACTGTGCTTTGATTTCCACCTTACCATGTCCAAGAGGGCGTGAAAAACGGTGGCTTTTGGGTACAGTCCCGAATCACATGGAGGCAATAAGCGATAGGAGGGGATTCGTCTCTCCCGGTATAGGGAGTTGATGTTGCGCTGTGTTCGATTGGCTATAACCGGAAATCCCTGGACAGGGTTGCTGAGATTTACTGGTAAGTGTTACCAGTAGTTTCTCGAACTGTTATAGACCTCAAATCGACACGACTTATCGAGCTGCTGGGGTCTGACGTTTACCACCCCTAGGCGAGATATGCGACATATCAGACGAACAGACCGGACTGTACGGTAAGTGTTGCTGGTTGGATTCACAGGAGTGTGAACGGGCTTGCTCGTCGACGTTAAAACTGCATTTCTAAATGGTGATTTAGATGAATGCGTTTATATGGATCAGCCAGAGGGCTTCATTGACAGTGGGAGCAACGGAAAAGCATGTAAGTTGCTTAAATCCATTTATGGATTGAAGCAGGCATCACAGAGTTGGAACATCTGTTTTGATGATGTTATCAAAGAGTTTGATTTCATCAAAAATCCAGATGAACCTTGTGTTTATAAGAAGACTGTAGGGAGATCTGTCGCATTCCTCGTATTGTACGTGAATGACATACTTCTGATAGGAAATGATATTCCTATGCTACAGTCGGTCAAATCATTCTTATCACAAAGGTTCTTCATGAAGGACCTGGGTGATGCCACGTACATATTGGGCATACGGATCTATAGGGATAGATCCAAACGGTTATTGGGATTATCCCAAACCATGTATATCAGCACCATCCTAAAGAGATTTAGTATGGCAGACTCCAAGCGGGGTTCCTTACCCGCTGGCCATGGAGTCACTCTCTCCAAGGACGATTGCCCAAAGTCTGATAAAGAGAGAGCTCGCATGAGCATTATTCCCTATGCTTCGGCCGTAGGATCGATAATGTATGCGATGTTGTGTACACGCCCTGATGTAGCTTATGCACTTAGTATAGTAAGCAGGTATCAGTCAAACCCATGGGAGAATCACAGGACTGTTGTGAAGAACATTCTTAAGTACTTGGGAAGGACTAAAGAATTGTTCTTGGTGTATGGTAACGGGAATCTCCAAATGGAGGCCTTTACCGATTCGAGCTTCCAGAGTGACAAGGATGACAGCAAGTCTATCCCAGGGTTTGCATTTACCCTCAATGGAGGGATGGTAAGTTGGAAGAGTTCCAAACAGGATACCGTTACAGAATCAACGATGGAAGCTGAGTACATTGCTGCAAATGATGCTGCCAAGGAAGCCGTCTGGATGAAGAAGTTCATCTCGGAGCTAGGAGTAGTTCCAACCATTATTGATCCAATACCTTTGTATTGTGACAATAATGGGGCTATGGCATTGGCCAAAGAGCCCAGGTTCCATCAGAAGTCCAGACACATTCTGAGGCGATATCATCTGATCCGGGAGATAGTTGATCGCCACGAGATCGAGATCAAGAGAGTAGATACAAAGGATAACACAGCGGATCCATTCACCAAGGCCCTCCCTCAGCCGCAGCATGAGCGACTTTTTGAGATGTTAGGTATGAGATACGCCAATAATTGGCCTTAGTGCAAGTGGGAGATTGTTGGACATATGTATGCCCTAGAGGCCATTATATGATACTGTATGTATTGATGTGCATATAAATATATATATTCAGAGGACAGTCTTGCTCGACATGATAGTATGCTATCTGGTTTCTCTTTATAATATGTTCACTTGATCATGTTTTTATTCATTTAGTACATGTTGATAAAGCCCTAAGGATACTAGCTTGGCTGCAGGGATTATGATGTGGATCATACTAGTGGGACACCTGTAGTTTATAAGCTTATCCTTGAAATGTTCCTAGTCGTAGGTATATCGAGACAGGGCAGCGATATTCCAGCGTAGACTAGCATATACTATTCTTGTTCCATATGATGGGCGATGGATGATCCCATATCCGTCTGGTGTGGTGACACCAAAGATTATATACAGGTGCTCAGTGAGACTGGGTACACTGAACGGACACACCGAGAACTCCTATATGGTATTATATCATACGTCGGATACCGGTTCTCAGGTGACACTGGTATAGGTTAATCTGTAGACCCGAGATCGCCATAGAGTTTTGTGTGTCCTCCCACTGTATCTTGATCTCCACCTTAGTATGGCTCTACTGAGTCGTACAAACAGGTGGATTTTGGGTACAGTTCCGAGGCATATGGAGGCAATGAGCGATAGGAGGGGTTTCGTCTCTCTCGGTATTGGAGGTTGACACTGTGCTGGGCACGATTGGCTATAACAGGAAGTCCCTGGCCAGGGCTGCTGAGATATTACTGATAAGTGTTATCAGTAGTTTCTTGATCTGTTGTAAACCATATACCGGCATGACTTATTGAGTTATTGGGGTCGACGATTCCATCCCTAGACTCAATATGCAGCATATCTGACGAAGAGACCGGACTGTACGGTAAGTGTTGCAAGTTGGATTGACGATAGTTTTGACAGGTTCGCTTGTTCTTCTTCTGATCGCTCATTACCAGGGTGGCCATTACGTTTAACTGACCGCTTGCGGCTTGTAGATGTTTGATATGATCATCACCAACTGCCGGCGTATTGACGAGTCTTAGAGTCCCACATAGGAGTTTCCTGGCTCAGGCGAAACGATGTGGTGTACATATGAGATATGTGCGGGAGCTCGATTAAATACGTGTATATGATGCCGTATTTTAATCGGGTGTTTAATATTGGTCGGGTCGTATGAGATATGACCGGTTTATTAAATCAAGTGTTGATTTAATATTGACTTTTATCTCATTCAAATAAACCTTTTCATTATGATGGATGCATGCATGTATATGTACATGTTGATGTGCGTACACACATACATACATGCATTAGTATCATGGTTGATGATACATCAAAGATGGCAATATAAGAAATACATGGAAAGTAAATATATTTGTATATATTAGAATGAGAAAAAGAAAATTGATTATTCATCATTGTTGTCACGACCCGAAAGTACGGAACGTGACCGGCACTTAGATTACAAAGCGTCTAGAGGCGCAACGTAACCTAAGTAAGCCGAAGCCCAGAAATCTAAACCATAAAAAGAACAAGAAGTAAAGGAAAACATGTAGAAAACAAGTTTAAAAGTAACATCAAATTTTCTCAAAAATTTCGGCAGAGTCTCCTTTGTAAAAACTGGCCCCAAACGGGTACAAACAAGAATAATATATATAGAAACAATAAAAATCATCCCCAAACGGGAGCTAGCTCTACGCCAAAAGGCGGAAACAACCACACCAATGCACAATAGTATACAACGCCAAAGGGCGAGGCACAAAACTTAAAAGAAAACAAATCCACCAGATACCATAATAATACAAGAGCGACTCTAAGGTCGAAATAAATAACTGGTCCAGTAAACTATCAAGTAATACAAGTTCGGTTGATGGAGCTTACTAGATACAAATGAAATAATTAAAAGTACAACGGCGGTCCAGATACAAGTGAATCAACCTACCGTGCAAATCACCCTGAATGAAATGATGTGCCAGCAAGCTGCCATGGAAACCTGTACATCGAACCTGTAATAAAATTTGGCACAACGGGGGTGAGTTGCCAACTCGTGAGTAGAAGACATCTACGAAAAGAAATCGAATGCACGACGCTGTCCTAGGTCATATAATATACTAATATACTACTAGTCATCAAGTAAAGACAGGGTAATAAACTACGTGTATGTGCAAATGCTCCGTGCTCGTGTCAGTGCCTCAGATAATAATATGTCATGTGAATGAGTATGCATGCACCATGAATGTAAAACAATCAGTCCTGAAATCTGGATATATCTGTATAAGAAATCTTTAACTTTTATCATGGTAATTTGTATAGAAATCTGAATATCATCGATGAAATCCATGGAAATCCATGTCAAGCATCGACACAAAACATGTAAATCTCAAGTCTCAATACCTCATAGTCTCAATATCTCGGGCTCCGTCAGTTCGGATCGGCCCATATCATCAAATCTCACGACAACGGTCGGTATCCTCCGGATATCCGCCGCGCCAGACATCACCGGTAGGTAGCCTTCCCCTGCCAGGCTCATCGTCTACAACTCGATCTTCTTGCCCCGGGGTACCATACCGGGCCCACCATGTACCCGAGACGGTTCATCCACTCCTCGAATCGGGTCTCGAAATCCAACAGAAAACATGAAATCTCATGGTGGACGACACATACATCACGAGAAAACCGCAACTTATATTTTAAAAAGAGAAGAGGTGAGAGAGAAGTTTTTATATATATTATTGCGGTTTTCGGCAAAAATCTAGAAATCTCATAGAAATCCTAAATCCCAATATCATGAGTAAACAAATGATAAGTATCGGCATAAACCCACAATACTGCATGATAACATGAAAATGTGAATGCATGACATGCCTAAGTAATAAATGCAATGTCTAGATTAACACTTGAGAGTAATCACAATATTATATTGATCAAGTCTCTAGCTGATTCTATCAATAAAAGATAATATATTCTAAAGTGTACGTGACATAACAATTACTGATGATGATGTGTGTGAGCCGGCAATAAGTGTGCGTGGAATATGCGCATCATCGGTAATGGTGCTGGTGTCCTAACAGGCAGAGTTTCATACTGATTAGAGAAACATATGTATGAACATGCAACATGATGATTACGGTCTGAATGTAAAGACAGATGTGTATAACCACTCATTTGTAATATACATGTCTAACTACAACTATATAACTCGAGCCTAAACTAGTGTCTATCAAACCTCCTAAGGAACTAAAGCTAAAAAACTAGTCGATAACAAATAAGAGTCCACCTAAGGTCTGAGTCCATATCACTAATAGTCGGCGATCGAGCCTTAATAGCGTTACGTATGTAGTACGGCTTCCTCAAATCAAGAGTGTGGATCAATCATCATATCTATGCCTCGTACGGTAAAATCCATCGTACGGCATCCCAATAGCGGGGTACGGGTCAAGTATCACCTACGTGTCTCATCATTCGTATAATATCATCATCAAATCATGTCATGATCAAGGTATTATACTGTAATTGCATACATCGATCATATATCATTGCCAGCATAAATATACATCATTAATTTATCCTCAGAAATATCATGTCACATGTATCATATTGTGATTAAGTTACACTTATATCATATCGTAATTTCAGGCACAGGTTACGGTCCGGATTCTATTTTAATGTCCCATGTACCTCAATATCATCACCACCCATTTTTATTTATGTATACCTATTCATTATCTCATTTTCTAATGATCCGCTACATCATAACACGACCGTATAGCCAAGAATCACGGCATCAAGCCCAGTTATATTGTTTCATCCACGTGTATCATATCACATCCTTATATCACATATACGTGTTGTGTATATATATATATATACCTACACCTAGTATATATATATATATACATACACGTATACACCACGTCGAGTTCTGTGTGTGCGTGTGTGTGTATTTACCAGAAACCTACGAATCTCCTCCAAGATATTCATCCTCGGGTAAGGTCTTTCTAAATCAATCTAGTCCAACCTAAGGTCATTACTAGGGTCCTACTCACCGAAATTCTAAGGTCACGTCTGGCTTCCTAATGACAATAAGTAATATACCTATTCTACGTTTGCGGGGGTGCTAAACGCCATCCACCCGACTTCCCCCGTAGATATACATCTACTCACCTGGTCCATGTCTGCCGAAGACGGTGTCGCTATCCTCTTCTTCATCGTCCAAAATCCACGTGAGGGGTACCTATATGCAAACACATATAATATCGTAAACTGAATCACGGACAGAACCGAAACGACGCACGAAACGCGCATAGGTTAAAACCTATGACCCGCTCATGCAAAAGAACCAAATATCGCTCGATATCGGCGTACAAACGCCGATTGATCGAGATAAAACACCAACAAACAACTCATAGTTTTAAAAATAATTACTTATGATATAAAACATGATTTAATTCATCGAAACCCTAAAATCGATTAAATCATCCGATTTCGTAAAAACCTGAAAACGCCAATTTACCATTTTACTTCAAAACTCGATGTTTAAATGAAACTAATGGTCATAATACTCTTTAAATAGCATAACTAGACTATATTAACCATTACTATATTTTTAACACCCTAATTTGTATTAAATTGAAATTCTAGTTTGCAAACTTGCCCGATTTCGATACATTTAAGCAAAATTTCACAATTCATTTCTAGACTTGATTTTGCATGAATTAACTTATTAAACTACAATTCATGATGATAGTAATATATTGAAACCATAAATTAGATTTTAAATCTCATTCATTTAAGAATTTCTAAAATCTAGTTAGCAAAATAGCATTTTTCTCACAATTTCTTAATTATAAATAAAAACTAGTAACCAAATTAAGTTTTTCATTCCACTAACAAGTTAATATTCTCATTAAAACCACAATCTAGTGTTACAAATATTAATTGGAATTTTATCTAACCAATATATACAATATATAGAAATCTAGTTTGCAAAATTGTTTAATTTAAACAATTTTGGATAAACAATTTACAATATATCAAACATACAAGATTTCCCAATTCTAAAAATGTTAAACTAGTTATAATAACCCTACTTAATTAATAGAAACCATAACTTGATTTTATAAACCCTAACTTGAATTTTGAAACTTGTAAATAGAATTAATTAATTAAATCTAAATATGCTAGAATGAAACATTTAATAACAATAAATCATAAGAATAAAATTTATACCTCCACAACATGAAATCCAAACATGAAAATATGCCTCCAAAATAATGGATTTCCATCTCCAAGATCCATGCTAAATAGGTCAAAGAATATTGGGTAAAGGTTGGATATGAATTTTGAGGTTTATTTTGGAATTTTTGATGATTTTTGTAACAAAATCAAGTGGAGAAAAATGGGGGGGCTGCCATGGGGAAGTGGCCGGCCATGTTAGGGAGGAAAGGGAGAGAAAGAAAAGAGTGAAGAATGATGTAGAAACTTCTCCCAAAACAACACATCCTTTATGTCTTTTCATTAAATTCTTTATTTAATAATTTTCTTCTTATAAAAATTGATCCTAGAAAAGTCTAGAATCATGAAAATATTTGAGAAAGAATTTTGCATAAAAACACTTGATTCTAACATGGCATGGCTCATTTTATAAAATTAACCCATTTCAAATTTGTAATTTACACTAATTTAATGTAAAAATATAGCTTATGTAAAATTTTAAAATAATTAATTAAGGAAAAATATTTAATTAAACTAAAAATTTATAAGTGACTAAATAAACACCATTTACTAGTAATTACATAATTAAAATAGGTCTTTTTAAAATTTATAATGAAAAATAATTACGGTTTAGTTTTACGAAAAATACGTTTTACTTTACTGAAAATCATAAAATTCACTTAAAGAATTTTATTTATTTAATTATTTATTTATTTATTTTTAAAACGTTACAATCTTCCCCCTTTAAGAAATTCGGTCCCCGAATTTAAATTAAAACTGCCCCTCCAATTACTAAAACATTTAGCAAAACACTCAAATCGTCGGGGCTCCGAAATCATCAATATATAAAACACATTTTTAGCGCGATGCATGCGCACGAAAAAAAACAAGTACATAACTCAAAATCAAAACTCCGTCAAACATAACGCAATCTTCGGAGTTATGGTGAAAATAGAATATCCAAGCCCAATACGAAAACCAACATAATATATATCAAATCTATAACTTATATATAGTGCGCATCATAGTAAAATCGTCTAAACATCTCAATAAAAAAGCATGCAAAAACCCCTCTTGAAAATCGCCCTGCGATGCACGTGTCACGGGATAAGTAGCGGACGTTTATTTTTAAAAAATAGGTATATATATATATATATATATATATATATATATATATATCTTTTATTTAATATACACGTCCCGCCTGGTTACCAAATCAATAGTAATGATTATAAAAACATACTGCTTAGACTGAAATCAATCCCAATCACATCATAAAAATATCATGTACGTCCGGTGCGCACTGAAATCGAAACCAAATACATATGCCACGAATACACATAAAAACAAAACTAAGTGCAATAGGTGTGCACCAAAAACATCTGTCAAGTGCAACGGGCGTGCACGACTCTAATATCAGGTGCATCTGATCTGCACAAAACCCCGATTTAGTGCATCTGGTGTGTACAAAATCGCATCACGTGCGCCAAGTGTGTGCAAGAATCTCTATCAGGTGCACATGGTGCACGAAAACATATACCGAATATCAAAATCGAAATCACAGTACGAAAATGCATGAAAACTAGGTCGAAGCATATGTCAAAATCATGTGTAACCCATATGCATGAAATTAAATCAGTATCTCAAAATGTATAAAACCAAATCAAGTGCACTGGTTGTGTACAAAACAACATCAATACAACTGATATACATGAAACACAAATAGAATGTAATGAATGTACACATAAGAAATACCAATCGTAGAACAAAACTCTCAAAATACCAAAATCCAAACAACGGAAATATGAAATTCAAATCACCAAATCACAATCGTAAACACTATCGTCAATGTGCGCCTCTTTCCTCGGATGTCGACTGCTTCGAACTCGTCTCTTCATAGGTGTGCTTACTGCGCTACCAACGGCGATACTCATATCTAGAGTCTCCCACGTAATTTATCCCTTCACCTGATATCCGGACTACATTAAACTTTTCGATCGATTTATCAAAATCCCATAATTCCCCGAGAGCTCAACACTCAAGTACAGTTTAAAAATATCCAGTACAAACCCCAGCATCTGCGGACCAGCCGTAGAAGGGCAAACCCAAGCCTCACTAATGGCACCGCGGAACTGCCGTAAACCCTAAGGTTCAAGGGCGTTCTCGTGGTCATTATGTCGAGTTAGGGTTTCATTCTTCTAGAGGGTCCATAGAAATATCTGCATGTTCTTCCGAATACCTTAAACTTGGGAAAATGGGTTTCTGACAATCGTTCGAATCCTTTAACTTCGTCTGGACGGCATGTGAATGCCCTTCGTCCGCACGCTAAACAATGCTTCAATTCTCAAGAATAAACGATACCCTAATGGTTATCGCATTCGAGCCGCAGCTCTCTCTGCCAGTGCGCCCGTGGTAACAGAAACCACCATCCGATATCGACGAAGATAGATCAAAGGAACGAATGAAATGCGGTGGAAATAAATGTACATCCTAAGGCTACTTAAGAAGAGTAGCGTATCGTAAGTATGCCGCAGATCATACCCACGGTACGTCACTCTACCTAAGTCGCCTACTCCATCAACCAAGGGTCACCCTAGACATATACAAAGGTTAAACCTAGCGCTCTGATACCAACTTGTCATGACCCGAAAGTACGGAACGTGACCGGCACTTAGATTACGAAGCGTCTAGAGGCGCAACGTAACCTAAGTAAGCCGAAGCCCAGAAATCTAAACCATAAAAAGAAGAAGAAGTAAAGGAAAACATGTAGAAAAAGAGTTTAAAAGCAACATCCAATTTCTCAAAAATTTTGGCAGAGTCTCCTTTGTAAAAACTGGCCCCAAACGGGTACAAACAAGAATAATATATATACAAACAATAAAAAGCATCCCCAAACGGGAGCTAGCTCTACGCCAAAAGGCGGAAACAACCACATAAATGCACAATAGTATACAACGCCAAAGAGCTAGGCTCAAAACATAAAAGAAAACAAATCCACCAGATACCATAATAATACAAGCGTGACTCTAAGATCGAAATAAATAACTGGTCCAGTAAACTATCAAGTAATACAAGTTTGGTTGATGGAGCTTACTAGATACAAATGAAATAATTAAAAGTACAACGGCGGTCCAGATACAAGTGAATCAACTTACCGTGCAAATCACCCTGAATGAAATGATGTGCCAGCAAGGTGCCAAGGAAACCTGTACATCGAACCTGTAATAAAATTTGGCACAACGGGGCTGAGTTGCCAACTCGTGAGTAGAAGACATCTACGAAAAGAAATCGAATGCACGACGCTGTCCTAGGTCATATAATATACTACTATACTACTAGTCATCAAGTAAAGACAGGGTAATAAACTACGTGTAAGTGCAAATGCTCCGTGCTCGTGTCAGTGCCTCAAATAATAATATGTCATATGAATGAGTATGCATGCACCATGAATGTAAAACAATCAGTCCTGAAATCTGGATAAACCTGTATAAGAAATCTTTAACTTTTATCATGGTAATTTGTATAGAAATCTGAATATCATCGATGAAATCCATGGAAATCCGTGTCAAGCATCGACCCAAAACATGTAAATCTCAAGTCTCAATACTTCATAGTCTCAATATCTCGGGCTCCGTCAGTCTGGATCGGCCCATATCATCAAATCTCACGACAACGGTCGGTATCCTCCGGATATCCGCCGCGCCAGACATCACCGGTAGGTAGCCTTCCCCTGCCTGGCTCATCGTCTACAACTCGATCTTCTTGCCCCGGGTACCATACCGGGCCCACCATGTACCCGAAACGGTTCATCCACTCCTCGAATCGGGTCTCGAAATCCAACAGAAAACATGAAATCTCATGGTGGACGACACATACATCACGAGAAAACTGCAACTTATATTTTAAAAAGAGAAGAGGAGAGACAGAAGTTTTTATATATATTCTTGTGGTTTTCCCCAAAAATCCAGAAATCTCATAGAAATCCAAAATCCCAATATCATGAGTAAGCAAATGATAAGTATCGGCATAATCCCCACAATACTGCATGATAACATGAAAATGTGAATGCATGACATGTCTAAGTAATAAATGCAATGTCTAGACTAACACCTGAGAGTAATCACAATATTATATTGATCAAGTCTCTAGCTGATTCTATCAATAAAAGATAATATATTCTAAAGTGTACGTGACATAGCAATTATTGATGATGATGTGTGTGAGCCGGCAATAAGTGTGCGTGGAATATGTGCATCATCGGTAATGGTGCTGGTGTCCTAACAGGCAGAGTTTCATACTGATTAGAGAAACATATGTATGAACATGCAACATGATGATTACGGTCTGAATGTAAACACAGATGTGTATAACCACTCATTTGTAATATACATGTCTAACTACAACTATATAACTCGAGCCTAAACTAGGGTCTATCTAACCTCCTAAGGAACTAAACCTAAGAAACTAGTCGATAAGAAATAAGAGTCCACCTAAGTTCTGAGTCCATATCTCTAATAGTCGGCGATCCAGCCTCAATAGCGTCACGTACGTAGTACGGCTTCCTCAAATCAAGAGCGCGGATCAATCATCACATCTATGCCTCTTACGGTAAAATCCATCGTACGGCATCCCAATAGCGGGGTACGGGTCAAGTATCACCTACGTGTCTCATCATTCGTATAATATCATCATCAAATCATGTCATGATCAAGGTACTATACTGTAATTGCATAAATCGATCATATATCATGGCCAGAATAAATATACATCGTTAATTTATCCTTAGAAATATCATGTCACATGTATCATATTGTGATTAAGTCACACTTATATCATATCGTAATTTCAGGCACAGGTTACGGACCGGATTCTATTTTAGAGTCCCATGTACCTCAATATCATCACCACCCATTTTTATTTATGTATACCTATTCATTATCTCATTTTCTAATGATCCGCTACATCATAACACGACCGTATAGCCAAGAATCACGGCATCAAGCCCAGTTATATTGTTTCATCCCCTTGTATCATATCACATCCTTATATCACATATACGTGTTGTGTGTATATATATATATATACCTACATCTAGTCCTATATATATATACATACACGTATACACTACGTCGAGTTCTGTGTGTGCGTGTGTGTATCTACCTGAAACCTACGAATCTCCCCCAAGATATTCATCCTCGGGTAAGGTCTTTCTAAATCAATCCAGTATAACCTAAGGTCATTACTAGGGTCCTACTCACCGAAATTCTAAGGTCATGTCTGGCTTCCTAATGACAATAAGTAATATACCTATTCTACGTTTGCGGGGGTGCTAAACGCCATCCACCCGACTTCCCCCGTAGATATACATCTACTCACTTGGTCCATGTCTGCCGAAGACGGTGTCGCCATCCTTTTCTTCATCGTCCGAAATCCACGTGAGGGGTACCTATATCCAAACACATATAATATCGTAAACTGAATTACGGACAGAACCGAAACGACGCACGAAACGCGTATAGGTTAAAACCTATGACCCGCTCATGCAAAAGTACCAAATATCGCTCGATATCGGCGTACAAACGCCGATTGATCGAGGTAAAACACCAACAAACAACTCATAGTTTTAAAACTCATTACTTATGATATAAAACATGATTTAATTCATCGAAACCCTAAAATCGATCAAATCGTCCGATTTCGTAAAAACCTGAAAACGCCAATTTACCGTTTACTTCAAAACTCGATGTTTAAATGAAACTAATGGTCATAATACTCTTTAAATAGCATAACTAGACTATATAAACCATTACTATATTTTTAACACCCTAATTTGTATTAAATTGAAATTCTAGTTTGCAAACTTGCCCGATTTCGATACTTTTAAGCAAAATTTCACAATTTCACTTCTAGACTTGATTTTGCATGAATTAACTTATTAAACTACAATTCATGATGATAGTAATATAATGAAACCATAAATTAGATTTTAAATCTCATTCATTTAAGAATTTCTAAAATCTAGTTAGCAAAATAGCATTTTTCTCACAATTTCTCAATTATAAATAAAAACTTGTAACCAAATTAAGTTTTTCATTCCACTAATAAATTAATATCCTCATTAAAACCATAATCTAGTGTTACAAATATTAATTGGAATTTTATCTCACCAATATATACAATATATAGAAATCTAGTTTGCAAAATTGTTTAATTTAAACAATTTTGGATAAACAATTTACAATATATCAACCATACAAGATTTCCCAATTCTACAAATGTTAAACTCGTTATAATAACCCTACTTAATTAATAGAAACCATAACTTGATTTTATAAACCCTAACTTGAATTTTGAAACTTGTAAATAGAATTAATTAATTAAATCCAAATATGGTAGAAAGAAACATTTAATAACAATAAATCATAAGAATAAAATTTATACCTCCACAACATGAAATCCAAACATGAAAATATGCCTCCAAAATAATGGATTTCCATCTCCAAGATCCATGCTAAATAGGTCAAAGAATATTGGGAAAAGCTTGGATATGAATTTTGAGGTTTATTTTGGAATTTTTGATGAATTTTTGATGATTTTTGTAACAAAATCAAATGGAGAAAAATGGGGGGGCTGCCATGGGGAGGTGGCCGGCCATGTTAGGGAGGAAAGGGAGCGAAAGAAAAGAGTGAAGAATGATATAGAAACTTCTCCCAAAACAACACATCCTTTATGTCTTTTCATTAAATTCTTTATTTAATAATTTTCTTCTTATAAAAATTGATCCTAGAAAAGTCTAGAATCATGAAAATATTTGAAAAAGAATTTTGCATAAAAACACTTGATTCTAACATGGCATGGCTCATTTTATAAAATTAACCCATTTCAAATTTGTAATTTACACTAATTTAATGTAAAAATAAAGCTTTTGTAAATTTTTAAAATAATTAATTAAGGAAAAATATTTAATTAAACTAAAAATTTATAAGTGACTAAATAAACACCATTTACTAGTAATTACCTAATTAAAATAGGTCTTTTTAAAATTTATAAGTTCAAAATAATTACGGTTTAGTTTTACGAATAATATGTTTTACTTTACCGAAAATTATAATATTCACTTAAAGAATTTTATTTATTTAATTATTTATTTATTTATTTTTAAAACGTTACAATTGTTGACTTTTCTTTACTTGACCAAAGTTAAACTATGGTTTCATTTTCCTTTGTTATTTTTCTCATTCTAAAATATCTAAATATTTTATTAACCATGGTTTGAGTTTAGATATTTATGCTTGATATTTATCTCTCTCACACATTTATCTTTATCATTATCTTTTTCATCCCAAAGAAAAGATAATCCATCTTCATCTTCCTCTCTCTAGCTCTCCCTTGAGTTTTATAAATTGAGTGAGGTTAAAAGAAAGAAAGGGTTTTTATATGAGAACAAAACCATATCATCACACTAAACTTCTATAGCCCCTTGGTGCAGTTTGTTTGCTTCATCTTCTTTGTGATCTATTGGAGCAAGGAGATTTGAGCAAAGGAACTCCGGGTGGATCGTTGTGGACGTGGAGGAGGTTCAAGATAGCTCGTTCAGACCTTAGGAGGTCTACAAAAGTTGTAGGCTCTCTACTTAGTCATAAATTAACTTTAGTATGTGATACTATAAGTTTTACCCTATATTTCTAGTTCGATTCCTAATTAAGTTTGCTTAGCACCTCTTAAAATCAAAGTTGTGGCATGTGTGGTGCTTCCAAACCCTATATGTGGTGATAAGGAAACCCTACACAATCATGCTACTTAAAAATTTTTGGGATGCTAAACAAACCTTAGCCAAGATCTTAACTAGAGACTTAGAGTAAACAATACAAGTAAACAACTTTACTTTTAAGAGTTAGGGATTACAACCTTTGTAGTCCGTTCCTTCACTTCATAAGCTCCATGTTGAGGTCCTTTCGCTGCGATCATCAAGTACCCGGACTCTAGAGAGGCTCCATGAAGAGAAAGATGCAAGATTGCTTCCAATCTTCAATAACTAAGATGATCTACCTTGAAGAATCTCAAACCCAAGCTACTGCTTTACTGATCAAGTATTAGCAAAGCAAACACCCTAATCTAAGTGGCTAGAATAGATGAGGATGATGAAGTAGGAATTTAGCTCTCTTTTGTTTTCTTTATCTCACATAAATCCATCACAAACCCAAAAGCTGGAAAGCTTTTTTTGAGGAAGAAGAAGAAGAAAAAATCTATTTGTGATGAATAATGAAATCATTGTTGTGGTTACCAATCAACCATGGGTTTAGAATGAAGGCTTAACCCTTGTAGAGAATAAACTAGGGTAAAGGGCTTTGGGTTGGGTTAAGAAATATCTTCACAAAATATCTTAGCTAAAAACAAAGAAAGCTTCATGAAACTTCATGAAAAAGCTAACCCAAAGCTAACCCAAATCAAAACCCGAACTTGTTTAAACTCCACAAAACATGTTGCATTTGTAACCCTAACATGTTACAATATTATATATCACATATATAATATATAATGTAACAAAATAAAATAATACAATTAACATATATCGCATATACATCAATGTATTATCCATGTGAGAAAAAGAATGTTTAAGTGAGCTTATATTAGTTAATGTAATATAATATATCAAATATATAATTATACATTAAATTATCGAATCAACACTTGATCCGATAATCCGGCTATTTCACAAATAACCGACTAATATAATCTGTATCAGTTCATTGCATCAACACTTGATCCGATGACCCGGCTATATCACATATACCCGGCCGATATCACATATCCCGAGAATCTAATACGGTATCGCATACACGTATTATTCTCGGTCCCGCACATATCACATATGTGCTCCTACTCCGTTTTGCCTGAGCCAGGAATCCTCTGTGTAGGACTCAAAAGAATCGTCAATACGCCGGCAGTAGGTGATGATCATATCAAACACCCACAAGCTGCAAGCGGTCAGCTAAACGTAACAGCCACCCAGGTATTGAGCCATCAGAAGATCAACAAGCAAGCCTATACATTCTCCTGCGAATCCAATCAGTAACACTCCCGTACAGTCCGGTCTCTTCGTCTGATATGTCGCATATCTCGCCTAGGGGTGGTAAACGTCAGACCTCAGTAGCTTGATAAGTCGTGTCGATATGAGGTCCATAACAGTTCGAGAAACTACTGATAACACATACCAGTAAATCTCAGCAACCCTGGCCAGGGATTTCCAATTATAGCCAATCGAACACAGCGCAACATCAACTCCCTATACCGGGAGAGATGAAACCCCTCCTATCGCTTATTGCCTCCATGTGATTCGGGACTGTACCCAAAAGCCACCGTTTTGCATGCCCTCTTGGATGTGGTATGATGGAAATCAAAGCACAGTGGGAATCACACAAGACAATATGACGATCTCGGGTCTACAGACTAACATGTACCAGTGTCACCAGAGAACTGCCATCTGACGTGAGGTATAATACCATCTGGGAGTTCTCGGGGAGTCCGTCCAGTGTACCCAGTCTCCACTGAGCACCTGTATACCTTCTCTGATGTCAAACACCAATGGATATGGGATCATCCATCGCCCATCATATGGGTCAAGAAGCGCATACGCTAGTCTACTCTGGAGTATCGATGCCCTGTCTCGGTACTCGCACGACTAGGAACATTTGAAGGATGTACTTAGCGACTACACTGTTCCCACTAGTATGATCTACATCATTATCCCGGTAGTCAAGTACTCATCCTAAGGGCTTTATCAACATGTAATATAGAAACAATCAGAGTACATGTTAAGATAAAGAGTAACCAGATAGCATACTATCATGTCGAGCAAGAAAGCCCTCCCTATATATGTCCAAGCATCCACTACAATATACATCGTATGTACAGTAATGGCCTCTAGGGCATACATATCACTAACCACAACAACTCCTGCATGAAAATATCATAAAAGCATATGCAGGTAAATATGAGGATATGAAACATCGTGTGTCCCTCGCGACACAACAAAATCATGGATCCGGAATATCCACATCGACACTCGAAAACATCATGAAACTCATGTCTAGCATCGACACGTAAATCCTCATATCACAAGCGCCGTCACCACGACTGGCCCTGATGGCATGTCCGTACATCACTCCGGTCGGTATCCCCACGATAACCGCCGAGTATAAATACAATCACCGGTAGGTAGTGGTCCCTCTGTCAGGCTTATCGTCTACACCACGAAATCACCACTCGCCTCGGGGTACCATACCGGGTCCACCTTGTACCCGCACACGGTGCCTCCCGCTCCTCGAATCGGGTTTCACATGCCAATCTCAGAACCGAGAAAACGCATGGTGGACGCACTGAAATATCATATCAAGAGAAACCGGGTTTCAAACAACACATAATTTCTTGAAAACATCCCGTGTTTCTCAAATCTAGAAATCATATGAAAACTATATCTCAATACGTAAATCCATGTAAATATGATATATGCAACATTAAACAGCAATATGAGCATATTAAGGGAAAACTGCTCTTTTAAATGAATCCGGTTTGAAATATATCTTGCGGTTCCTTAATCCTCCGAAATCAAGTGCAGCATCATATGAGGTGTACATGCTACTATTGCAAGATAAGTGTATCTACATATAACCAGTGTATATGCCCTAGAGGCCATTACTGTATCATACTAGTTTGTATATTACTTAATGGAAGCTTGGGATATTCACCTTGTATATACAATCTTGCTCAAAATAGTAGTATGCTACTTGGTTTGTTTCTACTTCAATGTGTACATGTGTTTATTTTAGTATATCACCTATGCACATTAGTGGAGCCCTTAGGATCTTTGCTTGATTACCAGCGTTGTGATGGCAGTCACACTAGTGGGGGCTGGGTAATCTATAACCACATCCTTATGCAGGTCCCTAGTCGCAGGACAATCGAGACAGGGCATCGATACTCCGGAGTAGACTAGCGCATGCGCTTCTCATCCCAGTGTGCGAGATGGTCTGTCCCACAGCCATCAGTACGTCGTACTGGAATAGTATGCGGGTGCTCGTTAGGTTACAAGTACACTGGACAGGACTCGTCGGGAACTGACCGGTTGGTATTATACCTATCGTCAGTTATCAGTTCCCAGGTGACATGAGTACAGCTTAGTCCGCTGACTTGACACTATCACTTCGCCTCGAGTGTGTTCCCACTGTACTTTGATTACTACCCTACCACGGCTCAAAGGAGTCGTGCAAACAGGTAGTAGTTGGGTGCAGTCCCGAAGCACTTGGAGGCAGTGACGTTTAGACAGGATTCGTCTCTCCCGGTATTGGGGGTTGACATCGCGCTGTGTCTAGGAGAGCCATTACACGAGTAGTTCCTGGCCAAGGCAAGCGGGATATACTGGTAGGCTTCCAGTGTTATCTCAGGGTGTATTGGGCTTCACTCCGACACGACTTGTACCGCTATTAGGGGACTGACATTTACCGCCCCCCTAGGCCCGCCATGCGATGTATCAGACGAACAGACCGGACTGTACGGAGACTGTCACATTCAGGCTCAGTAGGAGTTCAGATGGGTTTCACCTCGTCAGTCTTCTTGTCGACATCTACCTGGGGACCGTTACGCACAGCTTGTGCCGCTTGCGGTCTGTGGTTAAACCCACTGCCAGCGTAGTGTCGAGTCTTTAGAGTCCCACACAGAAAGCTATTCGCCTTTAGGCAAAAGAGTAGAGGTCGCTTGGTTTTGCGACAGGGTTCAGTCACATCCGTACACTTGTGCACGTTTAGTGTCCGGACAGTTTACACTAGCGGGCTTTGGTTTAAGCCAGATCCTAGTGTACGTATTGGGATTGGTTTTATCCAGTTTGTATCCGTGTTCCTCGGAACGCGGATGTGGGTGTGTATGCACAATTGACGGAGAGACAGAGGCAGAGGATTCTCATTAGGGTTGTTGACCGTTGACTGTTGACTATTGACTTTTTGCTCAACCCTAATGAGAATATGATATATGATTAACAATAATATTAATTAAGTATTGTGGTGACATGGTTGTTGAGGGGTTGACTTGTTGACTTTGTTGACCGGTTGACTAGGTTGGACTAGTTGACCATCATGATGACAATGGCTATCATTTCATGGCAAAGACTTTTCACTTGCTTGTTCTCTTGTGCAATATGAGTGCATGAAATGATATAGCCATTTTGACTTAAACCATTTACACAATACTTGATTACTATTTTTGTGATGATGGTTTTGGATTATGAGAGCCAAGTGAGAAAAGTCTTTCTCATTCTATCATTTTCATTCTCTCTCTTGTGTTCTTGAGCTCTCATCTCCTTCCTCTTGCTCTCCCTCTCTTTAGTCTATGGTTCACTTGTCTCATGTGTTGAGAACCAAGAACCATAGAGAAAATCCCAACACACTCTCCTCTACTCACTCTAGTTCACAAGGTTTAGCAAACCGAGTGAACTAGTTTCTTCAAAGTACGAAGAAGAAGCCAAAGGTAGAAGCTTTCAGGTGGATCGATCTTCGGCGCAAGGAAACGACGGGGTGAAGCCGATCCAGACAACCATCCAGGCTTGAAGACGAAGGAGTTCAAGAAAGAAAGGTATAACCCCCTAACCGAGTAGTTAACAACTCCTAGTTAGGTTGTTAGTTAGATGTTTAACCAAGATCTGGTTTTGAGTCCATGTTACCACCTCTAGAAAATTGTTTTTCACCAAATTCCGCATGCCCGAAAGTACCGGGAGAGGTAGCATGGACTTACAGTGGTATCAGAGCCTAGTTAAACTCTATCTAACATGTTAGCATAGTAGCTAGAAATTCGATCGGAGAAAAGGTCCCGAAATAAACCCGAAATTCAAACTTTCTGTCGATTTTCAAAGTGCTGAAAAAATTATTTGAGATATACCAAAAATCGACTCAGGGTTTTTAGAAGAAACTGGGAAAATTCGACCCACTGAATCGTTCAACGTGCCGCGTTTCCGCGGTGGGAGCTTGCTCCCGCCGCGGAACCGCGGTCGAGTTGACTCGGTCGTGGGGTTTTATTTTTGCAGTTTGTTCATAGGGGTATTTTGGGATTTTTGGAATATGTATTTTCTGCCCAGATTTTCCAGAACGAAAATTTTGTGTTTGGGGCCTGAAAATCCGTATTTTTGATCGAACTTCTAAAAGACTTAAGCTGACGGGTTTTTCTGTGATGTGATATTTGTATTGAACGTCTGCTAATCGCTATATGTCGATTAGTGGTGGTTATACAAATCTGTGATCTGTAATGTTATTGGAATGTGTATATGAATTCATTGGATTGTCGTGGGTGAATAGCCGGGGGTTGTGAGACGAGAGTTTTCTTTTCTTTCAATTCATGTAAATTTGTAAATTGATGTAATAATTATTTGTATGGCCGCACAACCGGGTCGGGGTTGTAGCCGTCATTGTATAATTTCTTTTTACTGTTTTTGCTCCTAGGATAGACCCATGGAGGGGGTGCACAAACTACCGGGTATGCCGAAGTGCCGAGTGGCCTACTCACGGAGTTGAGGGAGGTTGTTTCGCTTTGGGTACTTGGCGGGTAGTTTGCCGCACCCGTAGGGGTCTTGGGTGGGGTATTGGCTATTCACCGCGACCGTGTAATCTGCTTTTCGTTACAGGCTCGTACGAATTGCAGGTTCCTAGTATATCCAATGTGTTCATATGTGATCTGAAATGGCTATCATTGCAGTATATCTATACATGATATTATTTAGGCATTGCTTATATTTTACAGCCGCACTAGCCCATCCCCCGCTCTGTCGTTAGTTAAGTAACCTAACGGGTAATGACGGGGCCCCGTGGCGAATGCGAATGGCATAAGCGTACGTCATATTTTGGTTGTTTTCTGCAATGGTAGGATTAAATGATGGGACGCATTAAAAGAACTAATGCAAGAATATCACGCATTAAAAGAACTAATGCAAGAAAATAAACCAAGTTAAAGTCGTTGGAACACTTTCGAAAAACCACTCGGTTCTTTTCAAAACTAACTTTTAAATGCGGAGCTTGAGCCACTCCTTTTAAAAGCTATCTCGTTCCATCGATTATATCAAGTTCACTACGTTCATGGTTTAGCCAAAACCATTCGTAGCCCTCCATCATTTCAGTTAAATATTCGGTAGTATTCAAGTTATGTATTTTGACTTCACGCCAAGGCATAGTGATTGGTAGCTGCCGGATATTTATCTGTTGCATAGATAGAATGCGTTGGTTTGAGACAGCCGTACTGCCATTTTGGCCTACGTCAAGGGTAGGTATGGGTGGGTTCAAATTAACCTGGATAATGATGGGAAGAACTTGACATGTGACTTATGACATTTTGACCTCACGCCAAGGTCATAAGAGCATGGGGCAAAAATCTACATCGGGAGTTTCATAAGTTCTGAAACTTGCTAGAGTTGCATACCATTTGGAGTGTGATGATTCTGGTAGGATTCCTTCAGTTTCGTCACACGATGATATTTGGATCCCGATCCTACTGTGAGTGTATGCTACTCCTCGGGAAATTTCTCACTTAACGATCAATGCTATAAACCAAGTAGGTGTCTAGAAAGGTGTTAGCGGGGCTACGCCCCCAGGGAAAAGAGGTTATTTAATTAAGGAACTTCGCGAAAGCGTTGGAAAACCTCCCTCGAAGTACCGACACCAGCCTGGCCGAACGGTTAAGCAAGTATTGTACGGTGAGATTGATCCTGACTAATTCTTCCTTTTTGGTTTGAGGAGGGATTCGAGAAACAGTGGGAGCCATCCTGTTTAGACAAATTAAAAACCATTCTAAACTTACAAGAGCATCAAGCTGAGTGTTTCTTCTCTCTCCTAATTGCAGCGACCAATCGACATGACTGTACTTAAGTTACTTCTAGATAAAAACATACTGACAGGGCCAAACTACAAAGATTGGCTCAGGAATGTCAAGATGGCAATCACTTACGACAAGCTGGGGTATCTTCTTACCACTAAAGCTCCCCTTGTCCCAGGTCCCAAAACCAGCGTCGCGGATAAGGAAATCCATAAGACCTGGGAACTAGACTGCGCGAAGGCCAAATGCCTCGTGCTTGCCTCTATGGACAATGAACATCAGAGGAGGCACGAGAATGTGGACCTGGAATCCATATTTATTCATACAAAAGAACTGTATGGAGAGCAATCTCGTATCGCAAGATACGAAGTGTCGAAGAAGTTATTTTCGGCAAGATTGGTCGTCGGATCATCGGTAGCGGAACACGTGCTTAAGATGATTGGCTACATTGAGGAGCTCGCGGACCTTGGGACCACGTTGGAGAATGAGCTCTATACGGACTTAATTCTCCAGTCCCTTCCTTCCACTTACGCCCAGTTCATACTGAACTTCAACTTACAAGAAAAGGAAGTTGAACTTTCAGAACTCCTCAACATGCTGAGGAGCGCAGAGGGCACCCTATAGAAAGGTAGGGAAACATCCACTTTGTTTGTAGGAGGATCTTCTTCTTCTAGGTCCAAGACGAAAGCCAAGGGAAAGAAGAAGAAAGCCCCCGCCAAACCAAGGGGCGGTGTTAGTAAAGTGGATACGAGGGGAAAGGCAAAAGCAACAAAGAAAGTGGGAAAGCTTGTGGATAAGGAATTGTCATTGAAACTAACCATCACAATTCTTAATTATTATTATTATCATCATTATTCTTACTTTTGTGAGCAAGGTTGTAAATTATTATCTCATTCTCACTTGATCACTCTCTCTCATCCAAAAGCTCATCCTCTTCCTCTCTCTCAAAGCTCTCATGTCTCATGTGTTGAGAACCATGAGCTATTGAGATAAAACTTTCAAAACTCCACTCTACTCACTCTAGAGTTCTAGGTTTAGCAAGCCAAGAACTTTAGTTGCCTCTCGGTTGAGGTAGGAGCTCAAGGTAGAGGCTTTCGGGTGGATCCTTCTTCGACAAAGAGGAGACTACGAGGCGGAGCCGTTCAAGCCACTCCAAGGAGCAAGAAGAGAAGGAGATCAAGACCTAGGTATAACACTCTAACATAGTAGTTAAACTTGTAGTTAGTTTGCTAGGTTTTGTTTAGCAAAGATCCTCTTTTCTAGTCCATGTTGCCTTGTCATAAAAAAATCGTTTTTTACCGTTTCCGCCTCCCCGTAAGAACTGGGGTGGGCAACGTGGACTTACAGATCTGAGTAAGTGTCTCCACACTGAAAATCTTCAACTCAACAGGGCCTGCATCGGCGCATCAAAACTGACAAATCACCTCCGTCTCTCAACTCAAGATAGGCTAGCTATCACCCGTCGCCTCTCTGACTGGAAGCTCCAGCGATCTCAGCTCATAAGCTCTTGAAGCGACATCACATCAATCTCAGCAACAGCTGGGTCATCTGTCTACACGGTCGATGACATCACAATACTCTGAGGTATACTGTACATCAACAGTCCTCTCACAGCAGGCAGCCACTAACAATGGCCCGATCATCCGGTACCAAACCACACACTCGTCTCAAACGAGAGATCTCAATACAACACTACATCGATACATTCGCGTGTCACCAGAAAACACGATGGTCAGTCCTCGTCCACGACAAGCTCGTCCTGACCGCATCACCAGCAGCAGCTCAAACTGCGCTTAAACCATAGTGACAGGAACCTCAAACATGTATCGACAAAAATAGATCAAGTGATGAAATGAAACAACGGATCCAGAATGAATATATGATCATATGGAAGAACGGAATCAGTGAGAGCATAATCATGTAAACGAATAGAATCAAGGATCTCAAATGGATGTATATTCAAGGAAAACAAAGAGAATCACCGGTCTCAAGATATGTACATCCTAAGGTTTCTTAAGTGGAGCATCGTATCGTAAATATGCCGCGGAACATATGTACGGTACGTCACTCTACTCAAGCTACCTACTCCATCAATCAGGGCGAGCCTATGAAATAAAAGTTCGGGTCTAACACCCCCTTGTTCAAGTCTAAGTTCCGTAAGGTCAAGCCTAAGTAACGAAATAAATTCTGCCCCAGACTCCACATAGTCAAACCTAAACTCGAACCAAGGATAAACCTAGCGCTCTAATACCAACTTTGTCACAACCCAAAATATTATCTCGCGACCAGCACTTAAATCACGCGACGTCTAAAGGTGTAACGTAATTCAAGTAAGCTGAAACCCAGAAATCTAAACCTTTTTATGAAACGGTGAGGTGAAGCTTTGAAATAAAGGTATAGTAAATCATGTTTTGTCTTTTGAAAAATTGGGCAGCACTTTCTTTGTAAAAACTAACCCCGAAAACGGGTACAACAAAGAAAAATATAAAGCATCACCAAACGGGAGCAAATCACGCCCAACGGCGGAAACAACCACCACAAGTATAAATAACAAGTATACGATGCCCAACGGCGAAGATCCACACAAGGAAATAAAGTAAAGCAAGACATCAACCCCAAAAGTGAACATAAAACCCATCGTTTAAGTCTCGCAACTACAAGTTTTATAAGTCTGCAACATATACAATAACTAGTTTATGAATTGATGGAGTGACTAGATACAATATGAATAATGAATACAAGAGGAGCACGATCCAACATGTACCACCTACCAAAAGCAAGTCACCCGAAAACAGCTGTGTGCCAGCGATGCCGCAACTGATCCATGCGGTCAACCTACAAGAACAGTGGCACAACGGGGGTGAGTTGCCAACTTGTGAATAGAAAAACACCACCAGGTAGAAATCGAAATAAACAACGATTCCTAGGTCAACTATATCATAAAGGTAATACTATGATATATAGGGTGACCGTATCTGCCTAAGTGCCAACACATGGTAAATGCCTATCAGCAAGTGGATAATCATCCAATAATATAATCAATGCATGTATGAAAGTGGATCCCATCCAACAATATAATCAAAGCATGTATGTAAGTGGATCTCGTCCACGCGTCAACCACTGACACAACAACTCCTACATGAAAATATCATAAAAGCATATGCAGGTAAATATGAGGATATGTAACAACGTATGTCCCTTGCGACACAACAAAATCATGGAACCGGAATGTCCACATCGACACTCGAAAACATCATGAAACCTGTGTCTAGCATCGATACGTAAATCCTCATGTCTCAGGCGCCGTCACCACGACTGGCCCTGATGGCATGTCCGTACATCACTCGGTCGGTATCCCTACGATAACCGCCGAGTCCAAATATAATCACCGGTAGGTAGTGGTCCCTCTGTCAGGCTTATCGTCTACACCACGAAATCACTACTCGCTCTAGGGTACCATATCGGGTCCACCATGTACCCGCACACGGTGCCTCCCGCTCCTCGAATCGGGTTTCACATGCCAATCTCAGAACCGAGAAAACACATGGTGGACACACTGAAATATCATATCAAGAGAAACCGGATTTTCAAAAAACACATAATTTCTTGAAAACATCCCGCGTTTCTCAAATCCAGAAATCACATGAAAACCATATCTCAATGCGTAAATCCATGTAAATATGATATATGCAACATAAAACAACAATATGAGCATATTAAGGGAAAACCGCTCTTTTAAATGAATCGGGTTTAAAATATATCATGCGGTTCCCAAATCCTCCGAAATCAAGTGCAGCATCATATGAGGTGTACATGTAACTATAGCAAGATAAGTGTATCTACATGTAAGTAGGTATGTATGATGCATCTCATAAGCACAATAGCACAATAAGCAACGTCTCAATATCACATGTCAAGACAATATCACTTAGGGGTATATGCAGCTATAGCAAGATGTGTGGGTGTACATATCAGCATGTATGCATGATGTACATGTAGCTGTAGCAGAGTATGTGGGTGTACATGTCAGTATATCATGCAACCTAGCATAGTGATGTGAACATGGCAATATATTATAGCATGATGTAGCAATTCTACTGTGTAAGTGACATAGCAATTATCGATGATGAAGTGTGTGAGCCGGCAATCTGTATAAGTGTAACATACGCATCATCGATAATGGTGTAGGTGTACAAGCACAGGCATAAGAAATGCAATGAGAATAGCATGAATGCAGCACAATGCATATAGTAAATCAAATGCTATAAGGTATACATATCAACAAGACCGAGTCAGTGAATCTATCAATCGGCATCCAGCCTCACAACATCACGTACGGTACAATCCATCGTACGGCATCCTCTAATCAGGGGTATGGATAAATCAACAAGTAAAACTCATCGCGTACGGTAATCTAACGTACGGCGGCATTAACCAAATATGGATTCTATCAACCTATACAACATCGGGGTACGGATCTAAGTCTCGTACGGCATATCACTCATTATGCAATCATTATCCATATAAATATATATACCTATCTCTCAGGTCACATCCATGTAAAACTCGTATCAGGGGACCTACAAAGGTATCAACAATCATATCTCGACTCGAATCTATATAACGACATATCACACTAAGTCATCATTATCACATTGTATACTCATTCATCACATTAAATAAACATCACACTTGTTCTCTTTTATATTTGTAACCATTATGATTCACTTATCATTTCATATTTTGCTAAGTCCAAAGTTCATTAGCATCAACTTCAATCATATTATCGTTTGTATATCATACAATCATGTCCGTCGCATATCATTATCAAGATTTAATAATCAAACGATAATCCATATCAGTGGTTGCGGGTGTGCTATACGCCATCCACCCGACTTCCCCCGTAGATATAAATCAACTCACCTGCTAAACTCCTCGCTTAGCCGTAGTCGATGCGCTTCGTCATCTCGAAATCCACGCAAAGGTACCAACAATCAATATGAATTCGCAAAGCTATTAACATCAAGTTCCGAAAACCAAAACTGCACGCGGTGCGCTCATAGGTTAGAACCTATAGCCTACACATGCAAAATAATCAACTACCCTTGTCGTTGACGTACAAACATCCAACGACCAAATACAACATCAAAAACTCAAAACCAAGAATCCATATACCGGAAAACATAGCCAAAACCCTAACTAGGGTCTCTATATATGAAAACTGCCACGTCAAAAACCCAATTGTACCATTACTCACTCACAACAAAATAAATATCGAAGGTAATAATATTCACATCATTCACACGTCCATTAAAACTCACGCCTAAGTTTTACCGAAAACCTAGTAAGCATTTTATATCATTTTAGCACAAAGCTAAAAGTTTAGACAAAAATCTAGCGATTCCAAATATCTTAAAACAGCTTAACTAAGCTATCGAAACCACCTCCATATTTTTAAACTTGCCTAATTAAGGTTTAATTAAAACCTAGTAACCTAAAACCTTTAATTAGACAAAGTAGGAATTAACAACAATTATCATTCTTCAACTGGAATAAGTTTTCTTAAACTTCAATTAACATTCAACACTTCAACAAGTTTAAACCCTAACTTGAATTTCCTAAAAATTATGATGAATCAATTAATCAAGAGTTTAAAGGTGTAATAACAAATTTAATAGCTAAGTTAAAAATTTAAACATAACAATTTAAGATTAGGGTTTGAAAATTATACCTCTTCAAGAACACAAACAAGCAACTAGATTCACAACTTTTTTCCTCCAAAAACCATGTTTTTCTTGAAGATCCATGATAGTTTAGTGAAAGGAAATGATGGGTTAAGTTTTATTTATGAATTTGTGGATTTATTTTGGGATTTTTTGAAGAATTTTGATAGCCTGGAATGAAGAAATGAGCTAAGGAAAAGATTGGGGCAGACTTGGGGGGGGGGCTCGGCCAAGTAGAGAGGGAGGGGGTTTTGTGCATAAATTGAAGAAAATTCTAGCACAAAACCATTAATGCTTCATTAAATGCAAATGCCATCTTTACATTCTTTTCTTTTCTTTTTAAAATTAAACCATTAGTCATCAAGAAAAATCTAGATAAGCATGGATGGTTTTGTTTAACTTAAACTTGATTAATTTAACAATGATTCAAATTAGAAGTAATTAACCAAACCCAAAATGTAAATACCACTTATTAAGTGCGTAAATAACACATTAAAATAACGTTTAATTAGGGAAAAATTCTATATGAACCAAAACTTCCCATTGACCCCCAAAGTCCGTGCACTAGCTAAATTAGGTGTTGGCAAGTTTATATGGAAGTTTGATCACAATCGGGTTAAAACAGAAAATACCGACTATTTTACCTAAAAACGGAAAAATTCGCATAACGATTTCAGAAATGTTACAAGTGGTTTTAACCACAATTCGTCAGTGGAACTAGCTGTACGTAATGGCTATCTAGGTATCTATTGAGAAGAAGGCCGATTAGAAAACTCATCCGAACTCCTACTGAGCTTATCTGTGACAATCTCCGTACAGTCCGGTCTGTTCGTCTAAGAGTATCGCATATGGGGCCTAGGGAGACGGTAGCCGTCAGACCCCTAATAGCGCAATAAGTCGTGTCGGAGTATAGCCCAAAACACCCTGAGAAACTAATGGAGTACCTACCAGTAAATATCGCTTTCCCTGGCCAGGGACTTTGTGTAATGGCTTTCCGAATACAACGCGATATCAACCCCCAATACCGGGAGAGACAAATCCTATTTTACCGCCAGTGCCTCCAAGTGCTTCGGGACTGCACCCAACTACTACCTGTTTACACGATTCCTTTGAGCCGTGGTAGGGTAGTAATCTAAGAATAGTGGGAACACAATCGAGGCGAAGTAGCAATGTCAAGTCGACGGACTAAGCTGTACTCATGTCACCTAGGAACTACTACCCGACAATAGGTATAATACCCACCAGCAGCTCCCTATGAGTCCTATCCAGTGTACTCATAACCCAATGAGCACCTGCATACTATCTCTAGTACGACGTACTAATGGCTCTAGGACAGACCATCTCCCCTGCTGGGATGAGAAGCGCATACACTAGTCAACTCTGGAGTATCAAAGCCCCGTCTCGATAATCCTACGACTAGGAACCTGTATAAGGACGTTCTTATAGACTACCCAGCCCCCACTAGTGTGCTGCCATCACAACACTGGTGATCAAGCAAAGATCATCAGGGCTTTACCAATATGTATAAGCGATATGCTAAAAGAAACACATACACATATTGAGATAGAAACAAACCAGGTAGCATACTACCATTTCGAGCAAGACTGTTACTATATCCGTGTTTATCCCAAGCTTCCAATATATAATATACAAACCAGTATGATACAATAATAGCCTCTAGGGCATATATCACTAACAATCTCCCACTTGCACTAAGGCCATGTATTGGCATATCGCAGACCAATCATCTCGAATAGCCTCTCGAACTGTGTCTGAAGGATGGCCTTTATGAGTGGATCTGCAGTGTCGTTCTCCGAATCAACTCTCCGCACCTCGATCTCCCGGCGATCAACGATCTCCCTGATCAGGTGGTACCGCCTCAAGATATGTCTGGACTTCTGATAAGACCTAGGTTCCTTCGCTAAGGCTATAGCGTCGTTGTTGTCACAATACAGAGGTATTGGATCTACAATAGACGGAACCACCTGAAGTTTTGTTAGGAACTTCGTCATCCAGACTGCTTCTTTCGCGGCGTCACAAGCAGCGATATACTCCGCTTCCATCGTCGAGTCAGCAACTGTAACACCTTAGAATGCGATTAGTGTTAATTAAGCGATAATGCGGGTTTTTAGTAAAAAGTTAACCAAAATAGTTTTCACATATTTTATAAAAATTAATTAATATTTTATTATTATTTGTTTTGGCTTGCACACAGATGTGCATGTAAACTTGGGGATTAGGGAAGTGTTAACCATACTTAGGTAGCAATGGCACCTTAACCCTCATGCCATTATGTTATGTGTATTTATTTAATCATTTAGTTTTTAAAAATAAACGGTTTGAATTAGGGTTGACTTGAGAGAGGGGGGGGGGGAGAGTTGACAATGGGAATGATGAGGCAAGGCAAGCATGAGGAGCATTTAATGAGGAGAGAGAAAGGGGCATGGCTCATCCTAACATCACACCCCCATTTTTCTTCACCACTCTCACACTCCCCATTTCTTTTCCTCATTACTCACACTCTCTCATTTGTGTTATTCTTCTCATCTCCTCTTCCCTCAACTGAGACCCTACCTAGTTCATCACAAAACTAAGCAAAATCCTCACTAAACCTCACTAAAACCCTTCACAAGCCTAGCTAAGCCCCATTTGATGACTTGGAGCATGGAGAGCTAGGGTTTTTGAGGATGTTTGGTAAGGTAGTGATCTCTAACTGTTAACTAGGATGTTAGGATGTTGTGTTGCTTATTAGTTGCTGTTTAGAACACTAAAATTATAGTTTTGTGCAAATATCGTATTTTGGTAAAGATTTGTGTCTCGGGTGAATCTGCTATCGAACCAGGTTGTTTTTTGAGAAGTGGCCATCACAGAGACCTAGTTTAGAGGCCTAGAACCCACCATAAAAACCTGAGACCATTACTTTGAAACTTGGCCGCAATTTAATTTCTTCTGGCCGCAATTTGCGGCCAGACTGGTGATAGGTGGTTCGTGTCTTGGTCTTGGGGTCTCTGGGGTTGTTTGTGATCTCATGGAACTTGCAACTTTCACTAATTGTTTGTGTATCAAAATTTGGGACAACTTAGCTAATTTTAGGTGTTTCGGCAAAGTGAGATACGATTAATCCGATGTAGTTTAAAGTGTTTCTGGTAGCTTGCAGTCGTGGATTTATTTTAAGGATGCCGTTGTACGCGTTTAGCTGCTAAGAGAACCCTTTTGTAGCTTGAGGGAACCGATTGGTTAATTGGCGTCGTGTTCGTATATTATTGGGTAGTTAGCTAATCCACGCGTTATTGTATTTTGTGATAATAGGATCGTAGGCGGGGACTTCGGACACTACAAGGAAAGGAAATCAGGTGGTTGGATTTATCTAGCTCGAGATCATCAGTGAGTAGATTTAACATCTACTGGGGAATCGCCTGTATGGCGTTAAGCGTCGAGGGCTAGATATGATGTTATAGCCACATGTTTATATGCATATGCGTTGATTGTGCATGAGCATCATTTGCATATCATTACTGGTTGTACATTGACTTAGTACATATTGGACACTGCACCATTACTAACGGTTTATGTAGCACGAGCACTGAATTGTATGCCAAACACACACCGTTGGTAATTGCTATGACACGCACAACATATACATATATGTGGTACTGCATTCGTTATTGACATTGAGGCTGTGTTCTTGTACCACCTTATTAAGGGGATATGTATTGTTCCGCCTTCATTATTATCAATAGTTAGACGTTGATTCTTGTTCGATTGCGTATACGAATTGCATCATGCATACATACATACATGCATATTCACATACCATGCTATAGCTACATAAACATCTTTATGTGATGTTGAAATTGACTTCAGGATATTTGGGAACCGCATGATAGCTTTAAAAACTTGATTCATTTAAAGGAGCGGTTTTTCCCTTGATATGCTCATATTACTGTTCTATGTTGCATACATCATATTTCATGGATTTACGCATTAAGATACAGATTTCATGTGATTTATGGATTTGAGAACCCTGGTTATATTTCAAGAAAGTATGCATTGTTTTGAAAACCCGGTTTCTCTTGATATGATATTTCGATGCATCCACCATGAGTTTTCTCGGTTCTGACATTGGTTTAAGAAACCCGATTCGAGGAGATGGATGATCCGTTTGCGGGTTCATGGTGGACCCGGTATGGTACCCCGGGGCAAGAAAGGTATGTTGTGCAGTAGACGATGAGCCTGGCAGAGGGACTAGTACCTACCGGTGATAGTTTGGACCCGGCAGTTATCCGGAGGATACCGACCGGAGTTGTGAGATGGATATGGGCCGATCGGGACTGACGGAGCCCATGGGCCGATCCGGACTGACGGAGCCCGAGTTATGTGGATTTACGTATCGATGTTGGACACGGGTTTTCATGATGTTTTGAGTGTCGATGTTGGGCACTCAGCTTCCATGAGATTTACGGATATGAGGGCCGATCAGAGTGACGGCGCCTGAGGTATTGGGATTTTGGGTGTCGTTGATGGACACCGGTTTTTCCATGATGATGATTCATTGATGATGATATGTTTTATCCCACATCCAGTTGTTATTTGATATGCATTTTTTCAAGTATTTGTAGTACCTGATGGAGTACCTTGGTCATGATAGTTGCATATCCATATTGCCATACTTATGCTATCAGATTGCATGTGATAGATTATCGTTGTTCGTGCATACTTGCGATTATCTGTATGATGTTAAATACTATTCACGAGTTTGCAACTCACCCCCGTTGTGCCATAGTGTTTTGCACGCTTGGCCCTCAAAGCAGTCGCGACAGGGCTCCTTATTGTATCTATTTCAGCGGATACCGCTACGGTTTGCTGTGAGGGCTTTTTGCTGTAGGTGGGTTTGCGGTTATTCGATTATATCCATTGTATATTTCATTGTATCTAGTACTCTCCATCTACCATTTTCATGTATTGACTTAGAGACGAGTTTGTGAGGATCGATATTGTATATTATGTGACTCTGGGTGTCGTGCTCGTGTGAGCCGCCCTTTCTTATGTTGCTTTATCTCTTTTATGTTTTTTTTTTCATATTATTTTATATTTCTTCGCTACGATGTCATATATATATGCTGGTGGTGATTGTTTTCCACCTTTGGGAGTGATTTGCTCCCGTTTGGGGATACTTTATTTATATCCTGTATTTGTACCAGTTTCGAGGCTAGTTTTACAAAGGAGGTGCTGCCAAAATTTTTAAGAAAATAAACTTAAGCTTTAAGATTTTTACTTGAGATTTCCAAATGTTTTAACAATGTTTTTATCACTTACTTCTTTTTATGGATTAGATTTCCAGGTTTTCGACTTACTTAAATTGCGTTACGCCTGTTGACGTCATGTGGTTTAAGTGCCGGTCACGTGCCTAAATTTGGGTCGTGACAAAGTTTGTATCAGGGCGCTAGGTTTTACATTTCGAAGTGTAGGACGACCATGGTATGATGGAGTAGGTAGCTTAACCAGAGTGACGTAGCGTATGTATGTTCCGCGGCATACTTACGACACGGTACTCTGCCTAAGTGACCTTAGGACTTGTTGGTTGAAATTCCTTCCGTGATTATAAACATCCTTGCAATTCGATTTCTATATTCTTATCGAATCATGTTTTCATTTCCTGCCATTATGCTGCTGAAGACTACCAGGGCACAGAGAGCGGCCGCGAGAGCCGAGATCAGGGTAGGCTCGTCAGAGACGAGGACTGACCAGGGCGGTGCTCCTATTCTACAGGAGCAGATTGATCCACCTTCGATAGATTGTATTACTAGGCTAGAGGCCGGTATGCAGGATTTGCGTTAGATGATAGGGTCGTTGGTTGAGGCCAGTCAAGCGCAGAGACAGGAGGTTGTCCCAACTGTTACGGGGATTGCGACGGTGTTTACTGTTCAGGCAGTCGTACCTGCAGGTACGGAGGTTATCAACGTATCATTATCTGAGTTCATGAGGCTGAAGCCTCCGGTTTTCACCGGCACTGATGCAGCTGAGGATCCCCAGTCATTTATCGATCGGATGGCCAGGATCTGTCGTTCGCCGAGATGCTCCGACGCGAGATGGGTAGAGTTCACGAGTTTTCGTCTGGAGGGTTTTTCCCAGACCTGGTGCGAGTCTTTAAAGAGGGGTAGAGCCGCAGGTCTTTCTCCTATGACCTGGGCTGAGTTCGTGATGGTTTTTCTTGCCCGTTTTCTTCCGCAGAGCGTCAGGGATGCTCGAGCTTGCAATTTTGAGTTATTATGCCAGACTCCGGGTATGACGGAGGAAGATTACGATGTTCTGTTCACCCTGCTATCTGTGTATTCTCCATATTTGGTGTACACTGAGGAGATGCGGATCAAGAGATTTGTACGAGGCCTGATTACCCAGTTGTTCCTCGCTATTAGCACCCAGCATTTTGACACATATGCAGCCGCAGTGGATGCAGCCCTGCTGGTTGAGGAGCATCTTTCCGAGGCTTCAGTCGTTCCGGAACCGAAGAGGGTTCGTACTGGTGTATCAGCCCGGAGACAGATGTATCGACGCCGCGACAGATTCTGTTCAGGTCGTGGGGTTAGCAGATGCTCAGGACGAGGCTAGTTATTTAGCTCTTATCCCTAGGAGGGTCAGCAGTCATCATCTGGATGTTTCCGATGCGGGAGTTTTTATCATCGCGTCAGAGATTGTACTGAGGCACGTGAGGACGAGGCAGCCGTACCACATGTTACCCTACCACCTTCTCCACCTCAGAGAGCGTTGCCCCTTACGCCTGTTGTTACTCCGCATCAGACTTATGCTCAGAGAGGTCGTGGTCATGAAGGTTTTGTTCAGAGATGACGGGGTGGCAGAGGCAGAGGACAGCCAGTCTCCAGTAGAGGGCATGCTCGAGTGTTTTCTTTGACTCATTAGGACGCGCAGGCGTCCAATGCAGTGGTTTCAGGTACTCTTTCAGTATGTTCTTTTGATGCACACGTTTTGTTTGATCCAGGATCTACGCACCCGTATGTTTCTACACACTTCGTGCCAAGGTTGGGCCGAGAGTCGTGTTTGCTAGATCAACCGCTTATCGTGACTACTCCTGTTGGCGAGTCTTTTGTTGCGCGACATATGTTTCGGTCGTGTGCCGTTCGTTTTGGAGATAGAGATTCGTCCGTCGACTTGATCCTTCTTGAGATGTTGGACTTCGTCGTTCTCCTTGGCATGGACTGGTTAGCTACATGCTATGCGTCTGTGGACTGCCGCGAGAAGACAGTCAGGTTTTGTTTTTCGGGTGAGTCAGTTCTTGTTGTGCAGGGGGGCCGTGGTGCCGCCCCTCACAGTTTGATTTCAGCCTTTGCGCTAGTCGGCTTTTGAGGAGGGGATGTCGGGGATTCTTGGCTTTCATACGAGATACTAGAGCCACAGTAGATTCGTTGGACCGGGTTCCTATAGTGAGAGAGTTTCCTGGATTGCCACCAGAGCGTGATATTGAGTTTTGCATTGATTTGATCCCCGGTACGGGGCCTATTTCTATACCGCCTTACAGGATGGCCCCGGTGGAGCTTAAGGATCAGCTGCAAGAGTTGGTTGATTGGGGACTTGTGCGTCCGAGTGTTTCTCCTTAGGGAGCTCCTGTTCTGTTCGTCAAGAAGAAGGATGGCAGTTTGAGGTTGTGCATTGATTATCGTCAATTGAACCGAGTTACGCTGCGGAATAGGAATTCTTTACCTCGCATTGACGATTTGTTTGATCAGCTCCAAGGTGCGGGATATTTTTCCAAGATTGATTTGAGATCGGGTCATCATCAATTGCGGGTTCGGAATGATGACATTCCGAAGGCTGCTTTTTGTACGCGCTATGAGCATTATGAGTTTTTGGTGATGTCGTTCGGACTCACCAATGCCCCAGCAGCCTTCATGGATTTTATGAACCGGATTTTCAGGCCGTTCCTCGACCAGTTTATTATTGTGTTTATTGATGACATTCTGGTTTATTCCAAGAGTTGAGAGGAGCATGAGCAACACTTGAGGATTGCTATGCTGACATTGAGAGAGCACCAGATGTTTACTAAATTCTCGAAGTGTGCCTTCTGGCTTGATAGTGTTGACTTCCTGGGGCATGTGGTTATGGGAGACGGTATTCATGTAGACCCAAGGAAGATCGAGGCCGTACAGCTTTGGCCCAGACCTGTATCAGTGACAGAGGACCGTAGCTTTTTAGGCTTAGCCGGTTACTACAGCCGTTTCGTGCAGGACTTTTCGAGTATCGCTGCACCGCTGACCGGACTGACCGGGAAGGGGGTTCCTTTTCTTTTGACCGAGGCATGCGAACTGAGTTTTCAGCAATTGAAGACTCGGTTGACGACTGCACCAGTTTTATCTATGCCTTCTGGATCGGGCGGCTTTGTCGTTTACGGTGATGCTTCTTAAGTGGGGCTCGGTTGTGTATTGATACAGCATGATAGAGTTATCGCTTATGCTTCCCGGCAGTTGAAGAAGCACGAGCAAAATTATCCCACTCATGAGCTTGAGATGGCCGCGGTGGTCTTTGCGCTTAAGATTTGGAGACATTACTTGTACGGAGAGTTGTGTCAGATTTTCACAGACCACCGGAGCTTAAAGTACATCTTCCAGCAACGGGATCTGAATTTGAGACAGCGCCGTTGGATAGGGCTCGTAAAGGATTATTATTGTGAGATCCTTTATCACCCGGGCAAGGCGAATGTAGTAGCTGATGCTTTGAGTCGTAGGCCCGGGGGTAGCTTGTCCCAGTTGGGCGCAGTTCAGAGACAGTCTTCTGCAGATTGGCAGATCTTGTGCGATAGTAGAGTACAGTTTGAGTTCACTTCCATTGGGGGACAGCTTGCTCATGTCTACGCCTGTCCACTTCTACTTGATCGTATTCGTGAGGCACAGCCCGACGATACCTATTTGTCTAAGATTCTTGAGCATGTTCGGCAGGGTAGAGATTCAGAGTTCTTGATTGATGACCAAGGTGTGCTACGTTTTGGGACTCGTTTGTGTGTACCTGATATCGGTGGGTTGAGATGCGAGATCCTAGAGAAGGCACATCAGTCAGCCTATAGTGTTCACCCAGGCTCCACCAAGATGTATCATGACTTGAGAGATATCTATTGGTGGGCAGGGATGAAGAGTGATGTTTCGGATTTCGTTTCGAGGTGCCTGACTTGTCAGCAAGTCAAGGCTGAGCATCTGAGACCGGCAGGAGAGTTGCAGCCTTTACCCATTCCGTAGTGGAAATGGAAATAAATCTCCATGGATTTCATTGCAGGTCTACCCAGGTCCAGTCGAGGGTATGACTCCATTTGGGTGATTGTTGACCGGTTGATGAAAGCGGCTCACTTCCGTCCAGTGAAGACCACTTTCGGATATGCTCAGTATGCTCAGTGGTACATTGATGAGATTGTGCATTTGCACGGCGTTCCCATATGCATCGTATCCGACAGGGGCACCTAGTTTACCAGCCGTCTATGGCAGAAGCTTCATGAAGCTTTGGGTACCCGATTGAGTTTTAGCACCGCTTTCCGCAGACCGATGGTCAGTCAGAGCGGACTACACAAACTCTGGAGGATATGCTTCGTGCATGCGTGCTTGATTTTTGTGGCAGTTGGGATCATCATTTGCCGTTGATAGAGTTCTCCTACAATAAAAGTTACCAGGAGACGATTCAGATGGCACCTTTTGAGGCTTTGTATGGTAGAAAGTGTCGATTGCCAGTCTGTTGGACCGAACTAAGCGAGAGCAAGATTTTGGGACCTCAGTTAGTTCAAGAGACTACGGAGAAGATCCAGTTGATTCAGGATAGGATGAGAGCAGCCCAGTGCAGACAGAAGTCTTATACCGACTGTCGTCGTCGCAGGCTGTCACGACCCGAAATAGCCCATGACTGGCACTTGAATCATATGAAGTCTACAGGACCCCATCTAATTCAAGTAAACCAAAAGCCCAGAAATCTAAAACCATTTTAAGTAATAAATAAAGGAAAACTAGTTTTAAAGAAGCGAAGAAAACATGTTTTAAAACAAGGGTTTTTAACTAACATAAGCCGAATATGCATTTTAAAAATCTCATGTCTTTTCTGAAAATTTCGGCAGAGTTTCCTTTGTAAATAATGGCCCCGAACGGGGTACAACAAGAATAATATATACAAAGGATACAAGGCATCCCCAAGCGGGAGCTAGCTCTTCGTCAATCGACGGTCACAACCACGCAAGCAATATAATATACAACGCCAAAGGGCGAGGATCAAAACTCAAAAAGAACTCAAAATCAGCATGAAAACCATAATACTACAACGCACGACTCTAAGGTCGAAATAATACATAACTGGTTTTCTAAGTCTGAAACAATATACAAGTTTGGTTGATGGAATTACTAGATTCAACTGAATAATACATATACAATGGTGGTTCTGATGCAAAAGAACCCACCTACCAAAGCAAATCACCCGTAAGGAAAGCAGTGTGCCAGAAAAGCTGCAATGGAACCTGTACGGCAAAAACCTGCAAGAACTGTGGCATAACGGGGGTGAGTTGCCAACTCGTGAATAGAAAACATCACAGAGCAGAAATCGTATATATGACACAATCCTAGGTCAATACGATCAGATATATATATATAAACCTTAAATGAATAAGTCTGAAGCATGATAAGGTGACAATGTAACATCTATACATGAGTGTATTGCCAAGTGCTCGTGCCAGCGCCTCAGGTAATAACATATCATAAATATGAGGTATAATCAATGTCGACTATTTCATGAAGTCTATGAAAAAGTGGATATCATCCAACTATGTGATCAATATCATCAATGTCAATATATGTATGTGGAAATCGTCCACGTGTCACCCAATGACAATAAGCATCATGCATGTAAATATCATAACATATGCATGGAAGTATGAGGATGAAAATCAACATGTGTCGCTCGCGACATATCAAATCATGGAACATGAGTATCAAGCATCGACACTCGAAAACATCATGAAACCTGTGCCTAGCATCGGCACGTAAATCCTCATATATGGGGCTCCGTCAGTCTGGATCGGCCCATATCATCTCTCAGCTCCGGTTGGTATCCTCCGGATATCCGCCGAGCACAAATACAATCACTGGTAGGTAGTAGTCCCTCTGCCAGGCTCACCATCTGTATACACAGCATCCCTTTCTTCCCTCGGGGTACCATACCGGGCCCACCATGTACCCGCAATCGGTCTCACCGTCTCATCGAATCGGGTTCCACATGTCGCTCTCAGGACCAAGAAAACATATGGTGGACGCGCAGAAATATCATATCAAGCGTAACCGGGTTTTTAAAACAATTATATAATCTATTTTGAAATATCCACGGTTCCCAAATCCAGAAATATCATGGGAACAACATATCTCAATGCGTATAATCAAAAGCATGATGTATGCGACATGTAAAAGAAATGTAAGCATATCAGTATATTATGCAATATGGAATAGTAATATGCACATATTGAGGGAAAACGCTCTTTTAAAATGAATCAGTTTTAAAGAGTAACTTGCGGTTTCCAAATCTCTAATCAAGCCAGAATCATCTATGTATGTGCAAATACTTATGTATGTAAATATGAGTGTACAAGGGGTATGTACACAAGTATGCCATGCAAGAGATCATATCCTGAATGCAACAGTGTTACAGTGTAGTGACATGGCAATTATCGATGATGAAGTGTGTGAGTCGGTAAGCAGGTGTACGTGGAACTTGTGCATCATCGATAATGGTGCTGGTGTCCTAACAGCATGAGTTTAATATAGCAATAACCATTTGCACATGCAATGCGATGCGAATAACAAGAATATGCAGGAATCGACTAATAAACGCAATAGTGACGCATCTGCATCAATATAAAAATGTCATACAGTTTGCCTTTTGAAATAAGACGAATCGGGGTTTTTACTAAAATAAGGGCTACGGTGTTTTTAAGAAAAGATGCGTCTTTTGAAAATATCCGTAGAATCCTTTTTCCCATCTTTAAAATACTCCCGATTTGTTAGTTTTGAAATAGGTATGACATCGGCCTAGCCTAACATCTACTAGGAAAAATACAGCTCTAACTAACAAGTCAATCAGGAGGGGTATGGAAACCACCTAAATCTAAGTCGATATATATATATATATATATATATATATATATATAATAGTCGGTGATCCTGCCACAAAGGTACCGCGTACGATACAATATCATATGACATCCTTAAGTCATGAGTGCGGATCTATCATCAATATAAAGCTCGTACGGTAAATCATCGTACGACATCCCAAAAGCTGGGTACGGGTCAATATCACTTTCATCTCATCAATTATCTGGTATCCTTATCGTCATATCACATAATCTAGGGTGCTGATCTAAGTCTAGTACAATCGATACCATCTATATAAATATGAATGCGTGTATGAAACACACGTCCAATGGCCCGCTAAAAATCTCATGTCGTATCCCAAATACGAATCACATCATATCATCGATCTCATGAAACTATGCCCAATCTCATCGACTCATCTCCAAATATCGTCCACAATCCTCATCATCTAGGTATAACCATAGCAAATAAGTATGTGTGTGCGTGTGGGTGTAAACCTATTCTAGGGTTCGCAACTAGGAACTATACTAGTTTACAACTAAACCCTATTCTATCCATAGTACACCTAATCTCATCTCAATTATCCATATCGCACCTAATGCTATCAAACATATATATAGTATAAATATAGTATACTAAACCTCGAACTGCGGGGGTGCTATACGCCATCCACCCGACTTCTCCCGTAGATATAATCTACTCACCTTGCTTTCGCTTTTTGTTGCCGACGCCGCCACACGCTTCCTTGTCGTCTCGAAGTCTTCGTGGGGTACCTACACATCATAACGTATCGCAAAGCGTATTAAAATCAAATTTGAAGACGAAACGACATACGAAAACCAAAACGACATGCTGAGGCCTATTGGTTAGAACCTATGGATTCCGCTTTCAAAACCATCAAACAACCCTCGATCTCGTCGTACAAACGTCAAGTGATCGAGGTAAAACCCAAATACGAGAATCCAGAATTTAAAATACGAAATACAGAAACACGAATCCAAAACAGCAACTATAGAAAAGGGTCCCATATTTCACCCGAGGTCAAATTGGACAATTTTGCATATGCCAGGGGTCTAATTTATAGATGTAGGAGCTACAGAACCAAAGCAAACCAAAATGGTGGGACCCAGGCCGCAAATTGCGGCCAAAGAGATTAAATCTGCGGCCAGAAAGAGGAGATAGGGTCTGGGGTTTTGGGGTTAGCTTCCTGGGTGCCTGCACATCTCTATGTGTTCACAAAATAATTTTCAGAGTCTCGAGGTGATAGCATATTCTATATAACCCTCACAGATTCCACAATTTCCCGATATCGGCTTTCTAAATCCGTATTTCGGGTTTCTAGTCTCTGGTTTGAGTCTTAATTCTAGCACTAGGGGGTTTGTGTGGCCTATAATGAGCTTAATTACCCATCACCACTCTCAATTCCCATCTACCCTAACTAGGTTTTTCCTAAGTCCACAAAACCACCCGATATCGGTTCAAATCTAACATGGGGGTAAAAGTAATGCAAATACTAAGCTAATGGTTCAGAAATTACCTCCTTTTGAAACTCAAGAATTTTCTTGAGTTGCTCGAAGTCCTCAAAATCTTCTCTTTCTTGATCCAATGTGCTTCTCTTGAGCTTGTGCATCTATTTAATGAAATGTGATTTGGGTTTTGAGTTTGTTTCCATGGTGTTTTGGAGGATTTTGTGAAGAGGGAGAGCAAGAGTGCAGCAGCATCAGCAACATAAGGGAGAGGGAGAGAAATGAGTGAAGGAAATGAAGAGGAATGATCAAGACTTGGGTCAAAGTAAACCCTCACCTTCTCTCTCTCACCCATACCTATATATTTTATTCCTTTTTATTTTTCTTTTCTAGTTCCCTTCTTACATCAATAGTAACCCCAAAATAACAAGCCATGCACCCAAAACATGTAGGAAAACGCAACAAGTGTAGAAACAGAAATGGTGCATGTTTTGCACAAAATAAGCTTAAACGCGATTAGCACTAAATTAGTGTCAAACTAATCATAAAAACTTAAAATTTGCATAATTCACATAGAACACGCTCTTTTAGTAATTTCTATAATTTTCCAATTTTTTTCCCATTTATCGGCATTTAATTATACCGAAATATTAAAATATTCATTAAAACTAATATTAAATTATAAAAATTCCTAAAAATAATATTTTATTTTTCTGAAATGTTACAATCTCCCGCCCCCCCTTAAAGAAATTCGGTCCCCGAATTTAAATTTAAACCCCCAAATTCTAAAACATTTCAATAAAAGTCCAAGTCGTCGGGGCTCCGAAATCATCAATACATAAAACGCATCATAGCGCAATGCTTGCGCGTGAGTAATGAGCAGATAACTCAAAATCAAAACTCCGTCAAGCATCCCGCAATTATCGGAGTCATGGTAAAGTCACAAATGTCAAATCTAAAATAAAACCAATATGATATAAATCAGAACTATACATGTAGACATCAAATCTATACATGTAAATAGCTGAAGTAAATGCATGCCAAATCTTTTTAAGTCACTGTGCGATGCGCATAACACTGCATAGTGGCGGAGGTCTAATATAATAAAATAACCATATACATATATATCCTTTGTTTAATATGTACGTTCCGCCGTTTTAAAAACAATTTAGAAGGGTTTTCTTGTTTTAAACGTTTCGTGTTATATCGGACACGTAGGTATATACTGAGACTATAGCTCGCTTTTTGGAAATCCTTTCAATAACTATCAATGCATGCAAAATATGCCCAAGTACCGTCCTCTAACTAATCCTGCTCAGTACGAAAACAATTAGCAAATATCATGAAAGCGTACTGCTCTATAAGAATTCATTCATTAAATGTATATAAGAATACCATGTGCGTCTGGTGCGCACGAAAATCAAAATCCATATATGTGCCATACATGTGCACAGAAACATCACCCAGGTGCAACGGGTGTGCACGAAACATCTGCCAAGGGCAACGGGCGTGCCTGACTGCAAAATCAGGTGCATCTGACATGCACAAAGAATCCCGATTTAGTGCATCTGGTGTGCACCAAAATCATATCTTAAAACATGCGCTCATCACGCGCGAAAATCCAAATCAAATGCACGGAGTGCAAGAAATCAACATCAATATAAGAATCAAGGTCGACGGTATACAATACGGCTCAATCAAAATCAGGTATACCGCGGTGTATAAGCTCACAACCATGTGCATCAACGTGCACAAATCAAATCAAAACACTAAAAGTGCATGAAAACTATGCTGGAAGCGTAAATCAAATCACCGGCATAAAATAGGCATGAAATCACAATAAATACCTCAAGCGTAATAACTATGTGCAAAATATCAATACCCAGTAGGTGCAACCATGGTGCACGAAAACAAATATCATGGAACTCAGCCATCAAGACTAAATCATATGAATAGATCGCCCAAAATACCGAAATCCAAGGTGACGGATACGTGATAATCGAATCACAAAATCACAAATCATAAATACTGTCGTCGATGTATCCTCCTTCAAGGTCGAGAAGGTATCGGTGCATCCAATGCTAGCAGCACAAGATATCTACTTGCCTCTTGCTCACGGTCTGGCGTCCTCTGTTCAGGGTCCGTATCTCCCCTGCGGATTAACAATCTCGCAATCCATCGGCTCATCGGCCCTGTCAGGTGTGCTAACGGGGGCGATTCCGTTCTGGCACTTCTCTGGTCATTTGCGTCCTCTGTTAGTTATATGTATGCCCTAGAGGCCATTACTGTACGTACGATGTATATTGTAGTGGATGCTTGGACATATATATGGAGGACTTTCTTGCTCGACATGATAGTACGCTATCTGGTTGCTCTTTATCTTAACATGTACTTTGATTGTCTCTATGTTACTGTAAGCCCGCGGGGACGCCCCGGCCGTCGATCCGACGCCGGAAACGCGGAAAACAAAAACTTTGCGAACTTTGCAAGACGGCACCACCGCGGACTTTTTACCCGGATCGGGCCATTAACCTAGCTAACTAGCAAATAAGAAAAGAGTAGAGAAGTTATACCAAGCGATCCGTGTCCTTCGGTCTTCATCTCCACTCCGAGCTTCCGCGGAATCTCTGTCCATCATCGTCTCGTCGGAAAGGGCACCACGTAGCCGGAATCTTTTACGGGCTCCCACCTCTTGACCGAGGCAACTCGGGCGCGAAGTTGGCTAGCCGACGCGTCCAAGGGATGCTGTAGAATAGTGTAGTAGCCATGTCTCTTTTGGGGTTTAAGAGGTTGCCATGGTTGGAGGAATTTTAGCACAAGAATTTTCCATGGATCCTTGAGGGAAAAATGGAGCATTCATCGAAATGAGCTTGGCCAAAGCAATTTTTATGCTCACTGGAAACTTTTGTGGATGAAGTGTATGCATAATTAAAACAATGCATAAGGAAATATCAACCTCACAGCATACTCACAAGGGGGGGCCCCACGAAAATCACATGAAGGAATTTCCCACCAAAAAATATACCCTCATTCTCCCTCTTGAACAGTGGCCGGCCCCAAAAATCTCCAAGTGGGAAATAAAAAGAATAATTCAAGAAGGAAAAGAAAAGATAATGCAAGAATAAAACACACTCTTCTCACAAATCCATCCACTTCAATCTTTTCATTTCCAATCAAATAAATGCAATGGAAATGGACAAGAAAAGCATCTCATGATGAGGAAGCCACACTCATGCAAAGAAACCCCTCACAAAATGTTAATTGCAAAATTGCAATTAACACCCTCCAACGAAAAGTCCGAACGGGAAGGAAAAAGAGAAAACCGGCCGGAACGGAATGCAAACTGGCAACCCCAGAAAACTGATCCCGTATTAAATTACAGGAAAACCCCGCAACTGCAAATACATACCCGCATTTGTATTCCCACTGAACACAAATGCAAAGAGACAAAACTACACTATCTAATACTAAGATCCGGCTTAAGCCAAAGCCGGCTAGTAAAAACCGTCCGATCACGATCCGTGCAATACCGCACGTATCTGATCGAACCCTGCCATATCTCCATACGGCCTCTACAGCGTTTCGCCCGAAACTTGAGTAACTGTCTGTGTGGTGGACTCTAATGACTCGTCAATACTATGGCTGTGGATTTAACCACCAGCACGTCAGAGGTATTAGCCATACATGACGGGCCACCAGCTATTGACCAAAAGGGACGTCGATGAGCGAACTCATCCTGACACCCTACTGAGCCTGTCAGTGACAATATCCGTACAGTCCGGTCCGTTCGTCTATGAGCATCGCATGGCGGGCCTAGGGGGTTGGTAAAAGTCAGACCCCCAAAAGCGGTACAAGTCATGTCGGAGTGCAGCCCAGAACACCCTGAGATACTACTGGAATACCTACCAGCAAATCTCCTGCCTTGGCCAAGGACTTTTCATGTTCTGGCTCTCCTAGACACAGCACGACCTCACCCCCAATACCGGGAGAGACGAACCCCTGAAGATCCGCTCACTGCCTCCATGTGGCTCGGGACTGTACCCAACTAAAACCTGTTTGCACGACTCCTTTGAGCCGTGGTAGGGTAGTAATCAAAGTACAGTGGGAACTCACACGAGACAAATGACGATCTCAGGTCGATGAACTAACCTGTACACATGTCACCTGGGAACTGCTATCTGACGTCTGGTATATCCCAACTAGCAGGTTCCCGGCGAGTCCTGTCCGGTGTACTCATAACCCAATGAGCACCTGTATACATCTTAGGTGAACCAACTGACACCAGTGGCTTGTGAGACCGGCCACCGCCCCTCGTCGGGGTCTCGACTGTATACACTAGTCTACTCTGGAGAAACGATGCCCTGTCTCGAATCTCCCACGACTAGGGACCTTTTAAGGATGTGCTTATAGACCCCAGCTCCCACTTATATGACTGCCCTCATACTGCTGGAAGTCAAGCAAGAATCCTAGGGGCTTTATCAACGTGTAATAGCGACTCGAAAGGTCACCTAAAGCAGTACACGATGATAAAGATAAACCAGATAGCATACTATCATCTCGAGTAAGACTGTCCTACTGGGACAGGTCCTCCCCTCAATCATTGCAATCACGTGCCTGTGATCCAATAATTGACTCTGAGGGCACTATCTCCAACAATCTCCCACTTGCACTCGAGGCTAATTATTGCGATGTCGCATACTCACAGCCCGTGTGATACCGAACACCCAACTCCTCTACTAGTCAGTCTCACAAAGCTCGTTTGCGAAACTATTGCGTTCGAGGAATAGCCTTAGTGAGTGGATCCGCTTTGATGTTTCTTTCTATGTCTCTCTATATCTCATGTTCGTAGAGAAAACTATCTCCCGAAATGAGCAATACCTGTCCTAGAATGTCTGGATGTCTGATGGGACCTAGCTCATAAGTGAACTCCAAATCCAAACTTCTTAGACTGTATTGTCAACTGAACTTAATCAGTATCCTGCGCCATACCTTCCCTCTGTATCCACCTGGACCACCTGTCCAAAATACTGCCCCTCGTCAGAGGGAAAACTATAACTCTGACAGCCACTCTGCCATCCAGGTCACCTTGGAAGCCTGGAATGATAACTGTCTACCGAAGAAGACTGCCGTTATCATATCCCTAGAACATCCACTTATGTTCTAAAACTGCTTCCGACTGTTTCTCCAGGATTGGATTAATATCAACTTATTGCACCTACTGCAAGAACAACATCTGGTGTGGTACTTGACATCTCATGATTGACTCAGTTGCCTAAGCAAGTGATCTGTCAATCATGCGTGTCCCTCTCCCCTTTAGTCTGTAAGACACCTTTAGAGAGGGTGACTCCATTACCTGCAGGTACACTACCGTGCCAGGAGTCGTCCATTCTAAATACTCATAGAATGCGGTCAAAGTACCCAGATTGGGAAACCACCCAAATCTAGATCTAATAACCAGAATGTCTGATATAATATCCAAGTCCTATATGGAGAAACCACTGTGTGACGACCAAAGTATAACCCATCGTAGTATAGGAATATCACTTCCTACTCTGTGTATGTCATCAAATACCAGGACATCACACCCTACTACCTTCTTAACAGATCCATCCCTTATTCTGATGAAGTCAAACCTCTGACTGTCACATCAGAAATAGATGATCTATCTCCGCTATATCTGCTTAAGTCTATAAATAGACATAAGCCTGATATCCACCAATGCTTCCGCTGCTCCCACTGACTACGACAACTCTCTGGCAGAGTCATATACACGTACGCTTCTAAAGCAAGTTTAGAACGACGCTATACTCATCCTTCCGCCGGGTCTCGCAGCCTGGACCAATAGCAATGGCAAGTGTGGGTAAACAAGAACCTCCCTGCCACCGTCCTTGAGCATACCGAAGTACCTCTCGGGTGCCTGAGGTTACCCACCATATCTGCGGAGTGGCCAATGGAATGTCAAACCAGATTGAATCTTTAGGTTCTTATCAAATCTTCAGTAATCGTTTGCGGTTCTGGAATCACTTCCAGTTCTACCATACTCCCACTACTGTTTTTTCTGAAAAAATCCATTTTTTTGATAAAACTGTGGCGAGTCAAGAACAATATCACTATTGATCTTCCAGATGGTAGAAAGTCAACCCTCGTCATAGCCCGGGTCGACCCACAAACAGCCATTACTGAGACGTGCCTTGAGTTGTCCAGAGTCTGGTTTTAAGCATAAGCCGGACAACTCCCCGTATCTTAACAATATCAAGATATGAACTGTTCTATATCCAAGAAACAGAGGCACTGATTTAATTGAACCAGATTCAAATCATCCAGCTGTCCCCAGCGCATGTCAACTAAATGGAAGGAGGCTGATCAGCGTTACTCAACTTAGGAATACTTCCAATTATGAGTAACCTGAAAAAAGAGAAGCAAGATCTCTTTATCATTACTATCAACTGAATACCATACACAAGTATCTACATCTTCGATCTCTTTGAAGAATCCCGATACTTGCTATACCTGGTTCTCTACTCTATTCAAATACCTATAACTTCTCAAAATTCGGACCCTGTGTTTCCACGAAACACTTGTCTAAAAACTAGAGAAGTCATAAGTAAACCGAATATAGTACGAGGACCAACCCCTCTGTCCTAATGGACACTGGACAATATACAATACTCTGTATAAGTCCCCTGAGTCTAGTGACTCATTCACTGTGTGTCGTAGGTTGAAAACTGTACTTTTGGTTAAGAAGAATTACACCGCTGTTCAATGCTCCTTACCTAACCATCCACTGGTATAGGTAAATGTCATAGACATAATTTCAAAAAGATATGTCTCACTCTATAAAAATAGACGTACAGATATATCAATTTGAAATTGGTGCACAACAACGGATATTCAAAACCAAATATTTGCCGACCGGCAAACAACCCAGGTGGCTTCCTCAAATATCACCAATTCCAACGAATCCCGATATAATGAGGAGGGTCACCTAATTCCCAATAACTCACTCCCACTCATCATCTGTAAAACCATACAGATGTGAGACTCATACCTGGTAAATACATACCCTGGATCAAGTGCCTAATTGGGAAATCAGTTTTCATTTAACAGTACACAGTGAAACTGAAACATTGAGATGTTTCGATGGGGTATCCTGGTATTCTTAGTAATGCCTCTTCCATTATCCAGATTCACAACTATAACCGTATAATTCTTTGCCACCTCTCCAAATCCCTTTATATGTCTTTAGTCATCACCTTCTGTACACCCCTTTAGGCCAAATGGTTTTCTTCCTTCCATACCGTTCGGCACCAGCCTATGGTTTGGAAGAAGACTATCCAATAAGCATAATGGGTGTACTGTCCTAATCCTAGGAGCACTCGCAATGCGAGAGAAGGTGAGGATAAAAGACAACCGAATGAACTTAATTCATAGGTGATTTAGGATTGACAAAGAAGTACATGGTTTGGTCGTGAATAGCAGTCGCAATTTACTTTGCCCTCTTACTAATCCCTTGCTTTGTCTGAACTTAATACCTTCTGTACACCGTTTAGGCTAATTGGCTTTCTTCATTCCCCACCGTTCGACACCAGCCTAAGGTTTGGAAGAAGACTATCCAATTTGCGTAATAGGTGTACTATCTCCTAAACCAAGGAGTACTCGCAACCTGAGAGAAGGTAAAAGGTAAAGACAACTGAATAGTCCTATTCGTTTTCTCCAGAACCTGAAACCATCCTCGAATTCCTTCGAGTTCGTATATAACCATACGATGGTTTTGTCCAATGGAAGTGGACGTTCGTAGTAATACGGGGTGTCCCGGAGAAAAGGGTAAAAGTAGGAGTGGCAAAGAGGTTTGCAACTCTGACAATCCAAAAGCCTGTGTTAAGTAGGTTCGGTCAACTTGGTCACTGAGTCATAGTCTAGGGTCGGGTCAATGGTCGCTGCCAAAGAGAGAGAGAAAAGAAACACTCAGCGTGCACTCTAACCTAGATCAGAATGGTTACCAATTTATCTAATCTGGAAACCTCCCACTGTAACGTCAAATTCTTCCCCAAACCTGAAAGAAGAATTAGCCGGGATAACCCGAGGAGTAAACCAACTCATCAGTGGGAATCGGGATCCAACTCTCATCGCATGATAACGTGACGGAATCCGCTCACGTTATCACACTCCAGAAGGTATGCGCATATCTGGCAAGTTTCAGTACTTTTGAAACTCCCGATGTGGATTTTTGCCCCATGCTCTTATGACCTTGGCGTGAGGTCAAAATATCATAAGTCACATGTCCAGTTCTACCCGTCATTATCCTGGTTAATTTGAACCCACCCGTACATACCCTTGACGTAGGCCAAAATAGTAGTACGACTGTCCCAAACCAACGCATCTATCTATGCAACAGATAAATACCCGGCAGCTACCAAACACTATGCCTTGGCGTGAGGTCAAAATACATAGCTTGAATACTACCGAATATTTAACTGAAATGACGGAGGGCTACGAATGGTTTCTGGCGAAAACCTTTAACGTAATGAACTTGATATCGTTGAAGGAACTGATAGCTTTATAAAAATATAGTGACGACAACCTTTGCTAAAGAGGTCACTCCCGGTGAAGGGATCTCGGCTCTTTCCCCGTAGAATGAGGTGCAGGATATTCCAACTGAATACCACGGTGCAAAGCAAAAGCAATCGGCTATAGTGAAGTTAATGCTCTGACGCAAACTTTTGTCCAAGGGGTCACTCCCGGTGAAGGAATCTCGGCCCTTGCCTCGTCGACTGAGGAGCAGAATATTCCAAATGAATACCACTGTGCAAAACAAAAGAGAACGCCCTTGCAATAACAGCTTTTTGAAAAGTGTTCCAACAACATCAGAATAGGTTTGTTTATCTTGCATTGATCCGAATCAACGCAGTCCCATCAATTGATCACACCACAAAGAACGAAAATATACTGATGTACGTATATGCCATCCGCATTCGCCACTGGGTCCCGTCATCACTCGTTAGGTTAGCTAACTAACGACAGAGCGGGGACTGGACTAGCGCGGATGAAAAACATATACAACATCTACTAATATATATACCAATATATAGTATTCGCTCAAGGCGTGATAAACAATGCAGCACAGAAAAGTACAGCAATACAGATCAATACAGATATCTGGGATCCCCAGGTTTCACAGAGCCGCTGAAACCCGACGTTCCCCTGGTCGTGTGGATAGCCTGTGCAATGAAATCCTAGACCCCTACGGGCGCGGCAAGTTACCCGCCAAAACCTGAAGCGAGGCAGCCCCCTTCAGCAACGTGAATGGACCACCCAGCACTTCACGGAATCCGGTAACTTGGGCACCCCTCCTGGGTCAACCTGTACCCCCTACGAGTGCGGCGAATAGCCCGCCAATTCTAGAGTGAAGCCCCCTCCGTCTCAACGCCATGAGATGCGGGCTTGTTGCCCTCTAGAATCCGGCTATCCGTGCACCCCTCCGCGGGGTAATCCTAGTACAGAAAGTAAAATATACATACAACGGGTACATCGACCGCAACCAGGTCGTGCCCCAAAATAATAATACAAACAGGCAGTGACGGCAGTCCACATGTCGGACGCTCGCCCCGCAATATCAAATGTACATAATACAACAAAACTGTACTACCACTGCAACCAGGCTATCCCCCACGACCGATCCGCAACAACACAGTACAATCACAGAACATCAACGTGAAAGTCACGTTCGCAAATTCGTCTAAGTTTTTGTTTTCCGCGTTTCCGGCGTCGGATCGACGGCCGGGGCGTCCCCGCGGGCTTACAATGGTATCAGAGCCATTAACCTAGCTAACTAGCAAATAAGAAAAGAGTAGAGAAGTTATACCAAGCGATCCGTGTCCTTCGGTCTTCATCTCCACTCCGAGCTTCCGCGGAATCTCTGTCCATCATCGTCTCGTCGGAAAGGGCACCACGTAGCCGGAATCTTTTACGGGCTCCCACCTCTTGACCGAGGCAACTCGGGCGCGAAGTTGGCTAGCCGACGCGTCCAAGGGATGCTGTAGAATAGTGTAGTAGCCATGTCTCTTTTGGGGTTTAAGAGGTTGCCATGGTTGGAGGAATTTTAGCACAAGAATTTTCCATGGATCCTTGAGGGAAAAATGGAGCATTCATCGAAATGAGCTTGGCCAAAGCAATTTTTATGCTCACTGGAAACTTTTGTGGATGAAGTGTATGCATAATTAAAACAATGCATAAGGAAATATCAACCTCACAGCATACTCACAAGGGGGGGCCCCACGAAAATCACATGAAGGAATTTCCCACCAAAAAATATACCCTCATTCTCCCTCTTGAATAGTGGCCGGCCCCAAAAATCTCCAAGTGGGAAATAAAAAGAATAATTCAAGAAGGAAAAGAAAAGATAATGCAAGAATAAAACACACTCTTCTCACAAATCCATCCACTTCAATCTTTTCATTTCCAATCAAATAAATGCAATGGAAATGGACAAGAAAAGCATCTCATGATGAGGAAGCCACACTCATGCAAAGAAACCCCTCACAAAATGTTAATTGCAAAATTGCAATTAACACCCTCCAACGAAAAGTCCGACCGGGAAGGAAAAAGAGAAAACCGGCCGGAACGGAATGCAAACTGGCAACCCCAGAAAACTGATCCCGTATTAAATTACAGGAAAACCCCGCAACTGCAAATACATACCCGCATTTGTATTCCCACTGAACACAAATGCAAAGAGACAAAACTACACTATCTAATACTAAGATCCGGCTTAAGCCAAAGCCGGCTAGTAAAAACCGTCCGATCACGATCCGTGCAATACCGCACGTATCTGATCGAACCCTGCCATATCTCCATACGGCCTCTACAGCGTTTCGCCCGAAACTTGAGTAACTGTCTGTGTGGTGGACTCTAATGACTCGTCAATACTATGGCTGTGGATTTAACCACCAGCACGTCAGAGGTATTAGCCATACATGACGGGCCACTAGCTATTGACCAAAAGGGACGTCGATGAGCGAACTCATCCTGACACCCTACTGAGCCTGTCAGTGACAATATCCGTACAGTCCGGTCCGTTCGTCTATGAGCATCGCATGGCGGGCCTAGGGGGTTGGTAAAAGTCAGACCCCCAAAAGCGGTACAAGTCATGTCGGAGTGCAGCCCAGAACACCCTGAGATACTACTGGAATACCTACCAGCAAATCTCCTGCCTTGGCCAAGGACTTTTCATGTTCTGGCTCTCCTAGACACAGCACGACCTCACCCCCAATACCGGGAGAGACGAACCCCTGAAGATCCGCTCACTGCCTCCATGTGGCTCGGGACTGTACCCAACTAAAACCTGTTTGCACGACTCCTTTGAGCCGTGGTAGGGTAGTAATCAAAGTACAGTGGGAACTCACACGAGACAAATGACGATCTCAGGTCGATGAACTAACCTGTACACATGTCACCTGGGAACTGCTATCTGACGTCTGGTATATCCCAACTAGCAGGTTCCCGGCGAGTCCTGTCCGGTGTACTCATAACCCAATGAGCACCTGTATACATCTTAGGTGAACCAACTGACACCAGTGGCTTGTGAGACCGGCCACCGCCCCTCGTCGGGGTCTCGACTGTATACACTAGTCTACTCTGGAGAAACGATGCCCTGTCTCGAATCTCCCACGACTAGGGACCTTTTAAGGATGTGCTTATAGACCCCAGCTCCCACTTATATGACCGCCCTCATACTGCTGGAAGTCAAGCAAGAATCCTAGGGGCTTTATCAACGTGTAATAGCGACTCGAAAGGTCACCTAAAGCAGTACACGATGATAAAGATAAACCAGATAGCATACTATCATCTCGAGTAAGACTGTCCTACTGGGACAGGTCCTCCCCTCAATCATTGCAATCACGTGCCTGTGATCCAATAATTGACTCTGAGGGCACTATCTCCAACAGTTACATGTTGATAAAGCCTTTAGGATATGTACTCGACTACTGGGACTATGATGACATCATACTAGTGGGGCCATGGTAGTCGACGAGTACATCCTATAACTATTCCTAGTCGAGGGTGTATCGAGACAGGGCATCGATACACCAGAGTAGACTAGCGTATACGCATCTTGACCCATATAATGGGCGATGGATGATCCCATATCCATCGGTGTTTCACATCAAGAATGGTGTAAGGGTGCTCAGTAGAGACTGGGTACACTGGACGGACTCGCCGAAAACTCCCAGATGGTATTATACCTCACGTCAGATGGCAGTTCTCCAGTGACACTGGTACAGGTTAGTCTGTAGACCCGAGATCGTCATAGAGTATTGTGTGATTCCCACCGCGCTTTGATTTCCATCATACCTCGTCCAAGAGGGCGTGCAAAAGGGTGGCTTTTGGGTACAGTCCTGAATCACATGGAAGCAATGAGCGATAGGAGGGGATTCGTCTCTTCCGGTATAGGGAGTTGATGTTGTGCTGTGTTCGATTGGATATAACTGGAAATCCCTGGCCAGGGTTGCTGATATTTACTGGCAAGTGTTATCAGTAGTTTCTTGAACTGTTATAGACCTCATATCGACACGACTTATCAAGCTACTGGGGTCTGACGTTTACCACCCCAAGGCGAGATATGCGACATATCAGACGAAGAGACCGGACAGTACAGGAGTGTTACTGATTGGATTCACAGGAGAAATTACATGCTTGCTTGTTGATCTTTTGATTGCTCAATACCTGGGTGGCTGTTACGTTTAGCTGACCGCTTGCAGCTTGTGGGTGTTTGATATGATCATCACCTACTGCCGGCGTATTGACGATTCTTTAGAGTCCTACACAGAGGTTTCTTGGCTCAGACAAAACGGAGTAGGAGCACATATGTGATATGTGCATGACCGAGGATAATGCGATATGTGATACCGTATTAGATTCTCGCGATATGAGATATCGGCCGGGTATATGTGATATAGCCGGGTCATCGGATCAAGTGTTGATTCGATGAACTGATACAGATTATATTAGTCGATTATTTGTGAAATAGCCGGATTATCGGATCAAGGGTTGATTCGATAATTTAATGTATAATTATATATTTGATATATTAAATTACATTAACTAATATATGCTCACTAAAAGATTCTTTTTCTCACTCGGGTAATACATTGATATATATGTGATATATGTTAATTGTATTATTTTATTTTGTTACAATAAATATTGTATATGTGATATATAATATTGTAACATGTTAGGGTTATTAATGCAATATGATTAGTGAAGATTAAACATGATTAAGGTTTGATTTGGGTTAATTTTTCTAGAAGCTTCTAGAAACTTTTTGTTTTGTTTTTGCAAAGATATTTTGTAAAGATATTTTTGTATGATATTTATTAACCCAACTCAACCCTTGACCATGGTTGATTCTCTACATGGGTTAAGTTATCATACATAACCCATGGATGCATTTCTAACCTCACCACAATTCATTATTCATCACAAAGAGAATGGTTCTTCTTCTTCATCCTTCTTCTTTCATGGAAAAGCTTACTTGCTTTTTCATTAGTGATGATTTTGAGTGAGATTAAGAAAACAAATGAGAGCTAAAATCCTACTTCATCATCTTAATCTATCCTAGCCATTTAGATTAGGGTGTTCACTTCATTTATAAGTGAGAGCTTGTGTTAATGAAACTTCAAGGTAGATCATCTTTGTTATCGAAGATCGGAAGCAAGTTTGCATCATTCTCTTCGTCGAGCCTTTCTAGAGTCTGGGAAATCGATGATCGCTGCGAAGGGACCTCAACATGGAGCTTATGAAGTAAAGGACCGGACTACAAAGGTTGTAATCCCAAACTCTTAGATGTTAAAGTGTTTAACATGCTTTGTTTCGCCTAATCTCTAGTTTAAAGATCTAGGTTAGGGTTGTTCGGCACGGCTAAAATTTAATTCGGGCATGCTTGATGCCTTGTAGAACCTTATTAGAGTGCCCAGTAACCCTACAGTGGTATCAGTGCCAAGCTAGAGGTTTAGGCGAAGTCTAGGCGAAGTTTAAAGTCCGATCGAACTCCGAATACCCGTAAAACCCTAGTTTCTGAAAATTTTATCAAATGTTGATTTTTCTGTATTAAAAATACTCAGAAAATTAAGCAGGGTATTTTAGGAATTACTGTGCAAAACAAGCCTCTAATACGATTAAAGCGCCGCGGAACCGCGGCCGTACTGTGCATTGAGCGGCGGTTCCGCGGCCATACAGTAGACTTAGGGTTTGGGTATTGAATAGTAATATCCGTATGTACTTCTTCTTGTTTCTGGGAATTTTTAATTATACCCAAGTGTTGAGTTTTCTAGGTTGTATTAGCAGTTCGTTGATTCGATCCGAAAGTATAACTTCGTTTAGTTTGTCCGGGTAATTTTTAGAACGTGTTAAAAAGTTCGAACGGATATCAATAACTCACTTTTTCCATTGCCGGGAAATTTCCAAGTGTTGGATTTTTCTGTAGTTTAAGAACGTTCTAAGTCGGGCAAGTAACGCGGTGGACCCTCTAGAAGAACACAAACCTTAACTCGATTATGTGACCGTCTTGAACTGCCTCTAAACCTTAGGGTTTGGGGCAGTACGGCGTTGCCACATGTGAGGCATTGGCTTGACCCTTCTACGGCTGGACCATTGTTACTGTGGCATGTGATGGATGTTTTTAAACTAAATTCAAGTGTTGAGAACTATTTGGGAAAACTTGGGTGTATGATTATTCGATCGGAAAGTTTAACATTGTCTATTTATCTGGAATGTGATACAATATTTGGAATCCACAAGTAGCTATGAGATAACTAATTTGAATTTAATAAATCTAGCGGTTTAGTCTCAGATGATCGGTTGCCACGGGATTTTGATGCGATCAAAAGTCCGTTGCAATCACGTAGCGTACGCGGATACTCGCCGGTAAACTTAATAGACAGCCACGCCCCGTAGCCCCGACCAAGTGACTGTAGGAGAACCTCGTCGCCAAAAGCATCCGTTCGGGTGCTCGCGGCAGCGGTGTTCCGCCTTAGTGCACTTTGTCGACGGCATTCGGGGGTGCGGCCGTCAACTAATGTTTGCGACGAGCATTCGATCATGATGTCGGGAATCTTGTTGAATTGCCCGACTAGATATTGAAAAGTGTTTTCGATAATGAGACTAAAATGCGGGGTTTATAATTCTTAGGCATGAGATGTCTAAGGAATTCATTCGGTTAGGCATGCGATGTCTAAGGAGGTTCCGGATTCCAACTGTTGTAGTTTTACACTTTCTTTTCTGCGACCGTAAGTGTAGTATGTAGTTGTATCGCCGGTTTTCGTTTCTATACATCAACGACAATCGGTGTACGCATACTTACTTACGTTGATGATATGAGATATTATGTGTTGCTGTGATATGTTATATTGGATCGTCGTGTTCTGAATAGCCGGGGTTTTTATGTGAGATGAGAGTTTTTTTCTTTTTGATTCATGTAAAATTCATTTGTCTGTAATATTCTTTTATTGGGGCACTTCCGGGCTGAGGATGATGTCACCGTTGTATATTATTTACTTTTCCACATTAGGATAGATCCAAGGAGGGGAGCACAAGTAACTGGGTTTTAGGGTCCAGTGGGAGACCATCTCGAGGAGTCGAGACCGGGTCTCCTAACTCTAGAACCGGTAGGGTTACTTGCCGCTCTCGTAGGGGTCTAGGGATGTGGGTTTGGCTATTCATCGCGACCGTGGAATCCGTGTTTTATACAGGCTCGTATTAAAACACGAACATCCTAGTATATCCAATATTTCATATATGTTCTTCTGCTGCAATGTTCTGTGATAAGATCATATTACTGCCTGAGACGAATGTTTATATTATATATATGAGATATATGTTATATTGCAGATTTCGTTTCAAATGTGATGCTTGTGAAGCATAATTAAAATGGGACTTCATTAATGAGATTAATGAAATAAAAGAAACCTAAAGATGTTGTAGAAACTTGTTTAAAAATAACTGGTAGCTCTAGTTCTTGCTTTGCATAGCGGTGTTCCTTGTAGAACATCCAGCACCTTATTGATAAGGAAAGAGCCGAGATCCCTTCACCGGGAGTGACCTCTTTAGCGAAACTAGCAGATGCTACAAGCACGGTTTGTCTTTTGATTGCATATATAGTTTTTTCTTTGCATAGTGATATTTGTGAAATATCCTGCACCTTATTCGGTGAGAAAAGAGCCGACGATCCCTTCACCGGGAGTGACCTCTTTAGCAAAACTAGAAAAGGCCTAAAAAACATTCCATTTAAAATCACTTCATTCTACAACGATATCAAGTTCATTACGCAAAGGGTTTTCTTAAAAACCTGTTGTAGCCCTCCGTCATTTCAGATAAGCGCTAGTTAGTATTCGTGCTACATTTGTTGACTATCTTAAGGCGTAGTGTGCGGTAGCTGATTAGTGCTTATCTGTATAAGCATATGATGCGATTTGATTAGGGTAGTCGTGCGACTTTGTTGACTATATTAAGGGTCGTGTGGGTGGGTTTAATTCAATCGGGAAATGACGGGTTGAACTTGACTAACACTTATGATTTGTTGACTATGTTTAGGTCATATAGCTGCTAGGGGTAAAATATTGTTGGGAATTTCAAGTGTTGAAATTTGCAATGTGACTGCATACCTTCTATGAGATAGTTGGATCCCGATACCCGCTGCGAGTAAGAATTACTCCTGGGAGAGTTTTACACATTACAATTAGCCGATCAAGTAGGTGTCTAGAAAGGTGTTAACGGGGTTATACCCGTGGGAAAACGAGGTTTACTTTAATTAGGTCCGTGCGAAAGCACATGGAACCTCTCTCAAAGTACCGGCACTGGCCTGGCTGAAAGATTGGCGAACTTGTAGCGTGTAATTAATCCCGGCTAGTCATTCCTTTTAGGGTTTGAAGGAAGATTTGACTAAAACAGCGGGACACATCCTGATTAGATAAATTGATAACCAATCTAATCTTGTAAAAGCGCACGCTGAGTGTTTTCTTCTCTCTCTCTCTCCTGGTTGCGACTATGTCACGCCTTAATCAAGATAATAATACGGATGTATTGACCGAACCCGCTTGCTATACTGCGCTAGGGAACGATGGTCCCGCTCCAACTTATAATTGTTATAAGACAGAGCAGGAAATAGGGGATTACCAGAATTCCCGTGCCGCCCAAACGAAGAAAGTACATGTTGATGCATCTTCTTCGGGTGTGTTCATTACACAGAATTGTTTCTTAATATCCTTTACGTCCTGGGTATTTTATACCGGATCAGAATCCCACATATGTAATTTGTTACATGGGCTACATATAGGTAAAGAACTGAGAACGGGTGATAAATTTCATGAGATAGAAACGGTGTAAGTATTGCATCCAAGTCTGTTGGTAGTTATCACCCTGTATTACCAGAATACATTGATTCTGAATGAATGTTATTAGATACCGAACCTGATATACAACATCATATCAGTCTCTTTATAAGTAAAGCAGGATATAATTTTGTATTGTTGGATAATATTTTGAACATTTCCTATATCAAGAGTTGATCGGTTCAGGCACGTTATCTAAAAGCATAGATGTTCTAAATCAAACCACAGTTCTTAACGTACAGAACATACACAAGAGGAAGAGTTCAGATATGAACGAATCCTTCTTGAGGCATTGTAGACTAGGTCATATCAATGCAACCCGACTTGCTGAAGTTACATATAGATGCATATTTAAATTAGTTTGAATTTACATCTTGTGAAACTTGCCGGTCATGTCACAGAGATAGGATGACCACAGCTCCGTTTATTGAAAACAGGGAAAGAGTTAGTGAACTCTTGGGATTGATACATGCTGATGTATGAAGGTCCCCTGTCTACACATGCCAAGACAGGTTCTTTATACTTTATTATATTCACTGATGGTCTCTCAAGATTCGCACATGTGTTCCTGTTGAAACACAAGTCTGAACCTATTAAGAAATTCAATGAATATGAGTTGGAAGTAGAGAACCAAAACGGGTATAAGTATTATGTCCTTTGATGTGATCAAGGAGGAGAATTCTTGAGCACGGGTTTCCTGGACTCCTAAAGGAGAATAAGATTCTCTCTCAGCATTACTCCTCCGTATATACCACAGCACGTCGTTGTATCGGGGCGGAGCAATCACACCCTATTTGATATGGTGCGCTCTATGATGAGTACTACTGAGTTTACTAATTCCTTTTGGGAGTTATGCACTTGAGAAGCTGCATACCTATTGAATAGGGTTCCAATCAAATCAGTTGCCTACCACTTCATATGTGATATGGAATGGGAAGAGCCTATATCTTAAGTATGTTAAGATTTGGGGTTGTCCAGCCAATGTCTAGAAACATAATCCGGACAAGCTCGAGGCAAAGTCAGTTCTGTAGAACTTTGTTGGATATCCCAAGCATTCGCAAGGGAATATCTTCTACCTAACCGAGGAACAAAAGATGTTTTGTTTCTCAACATGCCACCTTTACGAAAGGGAATTTTTTGTTAAAAATTAGTGATCATGTGGTAGAACTAGAAAGAGTACCAGCTATACAAAACTGCAGCAGATGATTTGGTAGAACCAAAGGATTCAGTAATTTCCAACGAACCTCAGCCTCTCCGCCGATCTAGTAGGGTTTCTCACCCACATGAGAGATACTTCGGTTTTCTCTATGACAGTGGGAGCGAGGATTGCATCATGAGATGATGAACCAACTAGTTTCGAGCTGGCCATCAGGAGTGGGGACTCTGTGAGAATGGCTGGATGCTTATCGATCTGAGATGGAATCCTTATACACCAACAAATTATGGACTTTGGTTGCTTTTTTTGAAGGGTTAAATCCCCATCAGGAGAATGTATATCTTGAGAAGATTACTTGGTGTACATGGAAAAGTTGAGACTTTCAAAGCTATGCTTAAGTCCATCCAGATCCTACTTGCCACGGCTACATACCATGACTACGATATCTGGCGGTTGGGTGTCATAACTGCTTTTCTAAATGATGATTTGGAAGAAAGCGTCTATAAGTACACAGGCAAAGGGCTTCGTAGACAATGGGAGCAGCGGAAACGTGAGCAAGATATTTTATATGATAAATCAGGCATCGCGAAATTGGAACGTCTGTTTTGATGTAGTAGTCAAAGAGTTTGACTTAATCAAAATGGTAGATTAACCAAGTATATACAAAAAGGTAGTAGAGAGTATGGTGGTGATCCTCGTAGAGTACGTGGATGACATACTCTTGATAGGGACGGAGTTTCCTATGCTACGCTCGGTCAATCTCCTCTTATCACAAAGATTCTCCATATAGGATCAAGGTGATACCTCCTAAATCCTGGGTTGTGGATCTATGGGATAGATCTAATTGGATGTTAGGAATCTCACTAGTTGTAGTGAGATGGTATTAATCGATCCTGGGGAGAATCACTGGAAAGGTTCCAAGGTGATAAGGACGATTGAATGTCAGTCGCAGGCATTGTCTTTACCCTCAGTGGAGGGACGGTATGTTGGAAGAGTTCCAAGCTAGATACCGTGACTTACTAGACGATTAAAGGCAAGATACATCGTTACCAAGGATGCTACCAAAGAGACAGTCTGGATATATATAAGTTCATGAGATGAACTTCGTTCCTACCATTGTGTGACAATGGAGTTGTGGCTTTTGCCATGGAACCCACGTCCCATCAGAAATCCAGATATAATTCTTAGGCAGTATCACCTGATCATGGAGATGGTTGATCTCCAGAGAGATCGAGGTTAGGAGAGTAGACACAGAGGACAACAGCGATGATCCACTCACAAAGGCCTATTTCCCAGTAGAGATTTTTATGGGTTGGTTGAGTATGAGATACTTCAACCACAGCTTATTGTTGGGTATGCGATACCACAACAGATGGCCCTAGTGCAAGTGGGAGATTGTTAGTTATATGTATGCCCTAGAGGCCATTACTGTACATACGATGTATATTGTAGTGGATGCTTGGACATATATAGGGAGGACTTTCTTGCTCGACATGATAGTACGCTATCTGGTTGCTCTTTATCTTAACATGTACTCTGATTGTCTCTATGTTATATATTGATAAAGCCCTTAGGATTTGTACTCGACTACTGGGATTATGATGAGATCATACTAGTGTGGCCACGGTAGTCGACGAGTACATCCTATAACTGTTCCTAGTCGAGGGTGTATCGAGGCAGGGCATCGATACACCAGAGTAGACTAGCGTATACACATCTTTACCCATATGATGGGCGATGGGTGATCCCATATCCATCGGTGTTTGACAACAAGGATGGTGTACGGGTGTTCAGTAGAGACTGGATACACTGGACGGACTCGCCGAGAACTCCCAGATGGTATTACACCTCACGTCAGATGGCAGTTCTCCGGTGACACCGATACAGGTTAGTCTGTAGACCTGAGATCGTCATAGTGTCTTGTGTGATTCCTACTGTGCTTTGATTTCCATCAAACCACGTCCAAGAGGGCGTCCAAAAAGGTGGCTTTTGGGTACAGTCCCGAATCACATAGAGGTAATGAGCGATAGGAGGGGATTCGTCACTCCCGGTATAGAGAGTTGATGTTATGCTGTGTTCGATTGGCTATAACTGGAAATCCCTGATCAGGATTGCTGAGATTTACTGGTAAGTGTTATCAGTAATTTCTCGAACTTTTATAGACCTCATATCGACATGACTTATTAAGTTACTGGGGTCTGACATTTACCACCCCTAGGCGAGATATGCGACATATCAGATGAAGAGACCGGACTGTACGGGAGTGTTACTGATTGGATTCGCAGGAGAAAGTACAGGCTTGCTTGTTGATCTTCTGATCGCTCAATACCTGGGTGGCTGTTACGTTTAGCTGACCGCTTGCAGCTTGTGGGTGTTTGATATGATCATCACCTACTGCCTGCGTATTGACGATTCTTTAGAGTCCTACACAGAGGTTTCTTGGCTCAGGCGAAACGGAGTAGGAGCACATATGTGATATGTGCATGACCGAGGATAATGCGATATGTGATACCATATTAGATTCTCGCAATATGAGATATCGGCCGGGTATATGTGATATAACCAGATCATCGGATTAAGTGTTGATTCGATGAACTGATACAGATTATATTAGTCGGTTATTTGTGAAATAGCCGGATTATCGGATCAAGTCTTGATTCAATAATTTAATGTATAATTATTTATTTGATGTATTAAATTACATTAACTAATATAAGCTCACTAAAAGATTCTTTTTCTCACTCGGGTAATACATTGATATATATGCGATATATGTTAATTGTATTATTTTATTTTGTTACAATAAATATTGTATATGTGATATATAATACTGTAACATGTTAGGGTTATTAATGCAACATGATTAGTGGAGATTAAATATGATTAAGGTTTGATTTTGGTTAATTTTTCTAGAAGCTTCTAGAAGCTTTTTATTTTGTTTTTGCAAAGATATTTTGTAAAGATATTTTTCTATGATATTTATTAACTCAACTCAACCCTTGACCATGGTTGATTCTCTACATGGGTTAAGTTATCATACTTAATCCATGGTTTCATTTCTAACCTCACCACAATTCATTATTCATCACAAAGAGAATGGTTCTTCTTCTTCTTCCTTCTTCTTTCATGGAAAAGCAAACTAGATTTTTCATTAGTGATGATTTTGAGTGAGATTAAGAAAACAAATGAGAGCTAAAATCCTACTTCATCATCTTAATCTATCCTAGCCATTTAGATTAGGGTGTTCACTTCATTTATAAGTCAGAGCTTGTGTTAATGAAACTTCAAGGTAGATCATCTTTGTTATCAAAGATCGGAAGCAAGTTTGCATCATTCTCTTCGTGGAGCCTCTCTAGAGTCCTGGAAATCGATAATTGCAGTGAAGGGACCTCAACATGGAGCTTATAAAGTGATGGACCGGACTACAAAGGTTGTAATCCCAAACTCTTAGATGTTAAAGTGTTTAACATGCTTTGTTTCGCCAAATCTCTAGTTTAAAGTTCTTGGTTAGGGTTGTTCGGCACGGCTAAAATTTAAATCGGGCATGGTTGATACCTTGTAGAACCTTATTAAAGTGCCTAGTAACCCTACATCCTCAGCACAGCATTTCCTCAGAAACTGGTTGCATCCCAACGCCTCTGTAGACATATCCGACCTTTAATCTTAACGGGGAGTAACAACAGCTCGTCAACATCTCGTACGAACCTTTTGACCCACTTGTCTGTGTCGTCATCCACTTCGATGTCACGTCTCTATCTGCGCACTGCAATTGTTCTCGGCTACGGTCCACCCGAAGTCTCTCACAAGGACTCGAAATCACGAACTCGGTATTTTCATCACTCTGTAGAAGATATCTGGCCGAACACGGGAACTCGTCCTAACCTGTGGAAGTATACTCCATACTCGTCCTTTATTGATCAATTCACAACGCATCTGGGTGAGGTCCTCTATCCTAACCTGGTCAACTATCTCGTCGACGATGCCGAACTTTGGCCTGCTGGGTGTGCGCAATATGACCACTCCTGGGTCCAGGTCTTCTCGTATAGTATTCCAGAAAGGTCCTGTCAAAGTATCTCTCAATTCTCGTTTCTACCGAATTGCCCGAAAGTCATCTTCCTTTACTAAATCTAATTCTTGATCCGGAACGGCTGTATGCTCATCGCGACTCCTTCTGGAAGGTATATCCATGTACAACGCCTCTGCATGCGTATCGCATCTCTGATGTCAGCGCAGTAGAACGTCATCTCATCGAAATCTCGTGCGAACTCTTTACTCCACTCTATTCCAATGTCGACTGATTCGGACTCGTTTTCTCATGACTGCATGGACTGCGCTCCAACGGCTATACTCGTATCTGGAGTCTCCAAGCAATGTATCCCATCATATGATATCCGAATGATGTCGAACCATCCGATCGATTTGTCAGGACCTCATAATCCCCCAATAGATCAACATCTTGAGTACAGTTTAATAGTATCGAGTACATACCTCAGCATCGGTGGTCCAAACGTAGAAGGGCAAACCCAAACCTCACTAATGGCGCCGCGGAACTGCCGCAAACCCTAGGGTTCAAAGGCTTTCACACGGTCATTATGTCGAGTTAGGGTTTCATTCTTCTAGAGGGTCCATAGAGTCGCTTGCATGTCTTTCCGAATACTTTAAACTTGGAATATGGGTTTCTGACATTCGATCGCCTCCATCGACTACCAACAAACCTGCGTGAAGTCATCTCTAGCTGGAATCAATCAATCTGATGACGTCGCATCGGGGTAAGCGAACGAACCATATGTCCTAGTCATTCATCCTCGAGTGACTAGCGACCTTCCATCATCTCTGAGTATATGCTCAAGCTGTAGTAGCTCCAACGTCTGGGCGATATCTCGTCATTTGCAGCAACAACTCGCTCATTCGTCTGTACACTAAACATCACCTCAATCATCCTGAGTAATTGACATATCAATGGTCATCCCATCCTGGCCGGCCTCTAACAGTAGCCTGATTCTCTGGTGCCGATCAGCACATCCAGGAAATCTTGTAAAAGCGATCTGTCGAACGCTCATGGCGCGAAAACACACTAAAACGACGCCTCTCTATGCAATCGTATGCCTCTGGAATCACGCCCTGGTCAGTCCTCGTCTGTGACGAGCTCAAACTGACACAACTCTAGCCGTAGCTCTCTCTACCCGTGTAATCGTAGCAGCAAAATCAAAACCAGTATCGATGAGGATAGATCATAGGAATGAATATAATACTGTGCAAGGAAATATACATCCTAAGGTCTCTTAAGCGGAGTAGCGTATCGTAAATATGCCGCAGAACATACGTACGGTACGTCACTCTACTCAAGCTACCTACTCTATCAACCAAGGGTCATCCTACGCGACGAAAGTTCGGGTATAATACCCCCTCGACTAAATCTAAGTTCCGTAAGGTCAAGCCTAAGTTCTGTATATATATAAACGCTCTAGGCTCTGCATAGTCAAACTTAGACTCGAACCAAGGTTAACCTAGCGCTCTGATACCAACTTTGCCACGACCAAAAATAGCCCGTGACTGGCACTTGAATCATATGAAGTCTATAGGACCCCATCTAATTCAAGTAAATTAAAAGCCCAGAAATCTAAAACCATTTTAAGTAATAAATAAAGGAAAACTAGTTTTAAAGAAGCGAAGAAAACATGTTTTAAAACAAGGGTTTTTAACTAACATAAGCCGAATATGCATTTTAAAAATCTCATGTCTTTTATGAAAATTTCGGCAGAGTTTCCTTTGTAAATAATGGCCTCGAATGGGGTACAACAAGAATAATATATACACAAGGATACAAGGCATCCCCAAGCGGGAGCTAGCTCTTCGTCAATCGACAGTCACAACCACGCAAGCAATATAATATACAACGCCAAAGGGCGAGGATCAAAACTCAAAAAGTACTCAAAATCAGCATGAAAACCATAATACTGCAACATGCGACTCTAAGATCGAAATAATACATAACTGGTTTTCTAAGTCTGAAACAATATACAAGTTTGGTTGATGGAATTACTAGATACAATTGAATAATACATATACAATGGTGGTTCTGATGCAAAAGAACCCACCTACCAAAGCAAATCACCCGTAAGGAAAGTAGTGTGCCAGAAAAGCCGCAATGGAACCTATACGGCAAAAACCTGCAAGAACTGTGGCACAACGGGGGTGAGTTGCCAACTCGTGAATAGAAAACATCACAGAGCAGAAATCGTATGTATGACACAATCCTAGGTCAATACGATCAGATATATATAAACCTCAAATGAATAAGTCTGAAGTATGATAAGGTGGCAATGTAACATCTATACATGAGTGTAGTGCCAAGTGCTCGTGCCAGCGCCTCAGGGAATAACATATCATAAATATGAGGTATAATTAATGTCGACTATATCATGAAGTCTATGAATAAGTGGATATCATCTAACTATGTGATCAATATCATCAATGTCAATATATGTATGTGGAAATCGTCCTCATGTCACCCAATGACAATAAGCATCATGCATGTAAATATCATAACATATGCATGGAAGTATGAGGATGAAAATCAACATGTGTCGCTCGCGACATATCAAATCATGGAACCTGAGTATCAAGCATCGACACTCGAAAACATCATGAAACCTGTGCCTAGCATCAGCACGTAAATCCTCATATATCGGGCTCCGTCAGTCTGGATCGGCCCATATCATCTCTCAACTCCGGTTGGTATCCTCCGGATATCCGCCGAGCTCAAATACAATCACCGGTAGGTCGTAGTCCCTCTGCCAGGCTCACCGTCTATATACACAGCATCCCTTTCTTGCCCCGGGTACCATATCGGGCCTACCATGTACCCGCAATCGGCCTCACCGCCTCCTCGAATCGGGTTTCACATGTCGCTCTCAGCACCGAGAAAACACATGGTGGACGCACTGAAATATCATATCAAGGGTAACCGGGTTTTTAAAATAATTATATAATCTCTTTTGAAATATTCACGGTTCCCAAATCCAGAAATATCATGGAAACAACATATCTCAATGCGTATAATCAAAAGCATGATGTATGCGACATGTAAAAGAAATGTAAGCATATCAGTATATCATGCAATATGGAATAGTAATATGCACATATTGAGGGAAACCACTCTTTTAAAATGAATCAGTTTTAAAGAGTAACTTGCGGTTTCCAAATCTCTAATCAAGCCAGAATCATCTATGTATGTGCAAATACTTATGTATGTAAATATGAGTGTACAAGGGGTATGTACACAAGTATGCCATGCAAGAGATCATATCCTGAATGCAACAGTGCTACAGTGTAGTGACATGGCAATTATCGATGATGAAGTGTGTGAGCGGGCAAGCAGGTGTACGTGGAACATGTGCATCATCGATAATGGTGTTGGTGTCCTAAGAGCATGAGTTTAATATAGCAATAACCATTTGCACATGCAATGCGATGCGAATAACAAGAATATGCAGGAATCGACTAATAAACGCAATAGTGACGCATCTGCATCAATATAAAAATGTCATACAGTTTGCCTTTTGAAATAAGACGAATCGGGGTTTTTACTAAAATAAGGGCTACGGTGTTTCTAAGAAAAGATGCGTCTTTTGAAAATATCCGTAGAATTCTTTTTCCCGTCTTTAAAATACTCCCGATTCGTTATTTTTGAAATAGGTATGACATCGGCCTAGCCTAACATCTACTAGGAAAACTACAGCTCTAACAAACAAGTCAATAAAGAGGGGTATGGAAACCACCTAAATCTGAGTCGATATAATATATATATATATATATATATAATTGTCTATGGTCTCGCCTCAAAGGTACCGCGTACGATACAATATCATATGACATCCTCGAGTCATGAGTGCGGATCTATCATCAATATAAAGCTCGTAAGGTAAATCATCTTACGACATCCCAAAAGCTGGATACAGGTCAATATCACATACATCTCATCAATTATCAGGTATCCTTATCGCCATATCACATAATCTGGGGTACTGATCTAAGTCTAGTACAATCGATACCATCTATATAAATATGAATGCGTGTGTGAAACACACGTCTAAAGGCCCGCTAAAAATCTCATGTCGTATCCCAAATACGAGTCACATCATATCACCGATCTCATGGCACTATGCCCAATCTCATCAACTCATCTCCAAATATCGTCCACAATCCTCATCATCTAGGTATAACCATAGAAAATAAGCATGTGTGTGCGTGTGGGTGTAAACCTATTCTAGGGTTTGCAACTAGGAACTATACTAGTTTACAACTAAACCCTATTCTATCCATAGTACACCTAATCTCATCTCAATTATCCATATCGCACCTAATGCTATCAAACACATATATAGTATAAATATAGTATACTAAACCTCGAACTGCGGGGGTGCTATACGCCATCCACCCGACTTCCCCCGTAGATATAATCTACCCACCTTGCTTTCGCTTTCCGTTGCCGACGCCGCTACACGCTTCCTTGTCGTCTCGAAGTCTTCGTGGGGTACCTACACATCATAACGTATCGCAAAGCGTATAAAAATCAAATTCGAAGACGAAACAACATACGAAAACCAAAATGACATGCTAAGGCCTATAGGTTAGAACCTATAGATTCCGCTTTCAAAACCATCAAACAACCCTCGATCTCGTCGTACAAACGTCAAGTGATCGAGGTAAAACCCAAATACGAGAATCCAGAATTTAAAATACGAAATACGGAAACACGAATCCGAAACAGCAACTATAGAAATGGGTCCCAGATTTCACCCTAGGTCAAATTGGACAATTTTGCATATGCCAGGGGTCTAATTTATAGATGTAGGAGCTACAGAACCAAAACGAACCAAAATGGTGGGAACCAGGCCGCAAATTACGGCCAAACAGATTAAATCTGCGGCCAGAAAGAGGAGATAGGGTCTGGGGTTAGCTTCCTGGGTGCATGCATATCTCTATGTGTTCACAAAATAATTTTCAGAGTCTCGAGGTGATAGCAGATTCCATATAACCCTAACAGATTCGACAATTTCCCGATATCGGGTTTCTAAATCCGTATTCCCGGTTTCTAGTCTCTGGTTTGAGTCTTAATTCTAGCACCAGGGGGTTTGTGTGGCCTCTAATGAGCTTAATTACCCATCACCACTCTCAATTCCCATCAACCCTAACTAGGTGTTTCCTAAGTCCACAAAACCACCCGATATCGGTTCAAATCTAACATGGGGGTAAAAGTAATGCAAATACTAAGCTAATGGTTCAGAAATTACCTCCTTTGGCAACTCAAGAATTTTCTTGAGTTGCTCAAAGTCCTCAAAATCTTCTCTTTTTTAGTCCAATGTGCTTCTCTTGAGCTTGTGCATCTATTTAATGAAATGGGATTTGGGTTTTGAGTTTGTTTCCATGGTGTTTTGGAGGATTTTGTGAAGAGCGAGAGCAAGAGTGCAGCAGCATCAGCAACATAAGGGAGAGGGAGAGAAATGAGTGAAGGAAATGAAGAGGAATGGTCAAGACTTGGGTCAAAGTAAACCCTCACCTTTTCTCTCTCACCCATACCTATATATTTTATTCCCTTTTCTTTTTCTTTTCTAATTCCCTTCTCACATCAATAGTAACCCCAAAATAACAAGCCATGCACCCAAAACATGTAGGAAAATGCAACAAGTGTAGAAAAAGAAATGGTGCATGTTTTGCACAAAACAAGCTTAAACGTGATTAGCGACTTTTAACCGCGATTAACACTAAATTAGTGTCAAACTAATCATAAAAACTTAAAATTTGCATAATTCATATAGAACACGCTCTTTTAGTAATTTCTATAATTTTCCAAATTTTTCCCATTTATCGGCATTTAATTATACCGAAATATTAAAATTTTCATTAAAATTAATATTAAATTATAAAAATTCCCAAAAGTAATATTTTATTTTCCTGCAATGTTACACAGGCTCGAGTTCGCAATGGGGGATCATGTATTCCTACGGATTTCTCCAATTAAGGGCGTGATGAGATTTGGGAAGAAAGAGATGCTTAGTCCCAGATTTGTGGGTTCTTTTGAGATACTTGAGCGAGTTGGTACCGTTGCCTATCGTTTAGCACTTCCGCCCAGTTTTCCGGATGTTCACCCTATTCCATGTATCGATGTTTCGCAAGTACCTTCATGACCCTTCTCACATGATTCAGCACCAGACCGTTCAGCTAGAGCGCGATCATTCGTTCACTAAGCAGCCGGTAGTTATATTGGATCGGCAGGTGAAGAAACTTCGGTCAAAGGTCTTGCCATCTGTGAAGGTTCTTTGGCATGACCCGAATAGTGAATAGGTCACTGGGAGGCCGAGAGCGAGATGCAGAAGAAATTCCCTCATCTCTTTGAAGGTACGCATAGTAAGATTTTTAAATTCGGGGACCAAATTTTTTTAAGGGGGAAGATTGTAACACCTTAGAATGCGATTAGTGTTAATTAAGCGATAATGCAGGTTTTTAGTAAAAAGTTAACAAAAATAGTTTTCACATATTTTTTAAAAATTAATAAATATTTAATTATTATTTGTTTTGGCTTGCATACACATATGCATGTTAACTTGGAGATTAGGGAAGTGTTAACCTTGCTTAAGTAGCCATTGTACCTTAACCCTCATGCCATTATGTTAGATGTATTTATTTAATCATTTAGTTTTTAAAAATAAAGGTTTTGAATTAGGGTTGACTTGAGGGAGTGAGGGAGAGAGAGAGAGTGGACAATGGGAATGATGAGGCATGGCAAGCATGGGGAGCATTTAATGAGGAGAGAGAAAGGGGCATGGCTCATCCTAAGCTCACACCCCCATTTTTCTTCACCACTCTCACATTCCCCATTTCTTTTCCTCATCACCCACTCTCTCATTTGTGTTCTTCTTCTCATCTCATCTCCCCTCAACTCAAACCCTACCTAGTTCATCACAAAACCAAGCAAAATCCTCACTAAACCTCACTAAAACCCTTAAAAAGCCTAGCTAAGCCCTATTTGATGACTTGGAGCATGGAGAGCTAGGGTTTTTGAGCAAGTTTGGTAAGGTAGTGATCTCTAACTGTTAACTAGGATGTTAGGATGTTGTTTTGCTTATTAGTTGCCGTTTAGAACACTAAAATTATAGTTTTGTGCAAATATCGTATTTTGGTAAAGATTTGTGTCTCGGGTGAATCTGCTATCGAACTAGGTTGTTGTTTGAGAAGTTGCCATCACAGAGACCTAGTTTAGAGACCTAGAACCCACCATAAAAATCTGAGACCATTCCTTTGAACCAGATTTTGGTGGTTCGTGTCTTGGTCTTGGGGTCTCTGGGGTTGTTGTGGTCTCGTGGAACTTGCAACTTTCACTAGTTGTTTGTGTATCAAAATCTGGGACCACTTAGCTAATTTTAGGTGTTTTGGCAAAGTGCGATACGATTAATCCGATGTAGTTTAAAGTGTTTCTGGTAGCTTGCAGTCGTGGATTTATTTTGACGATGCCGCTGTTCGCCTTTAGCTGCTAAGAGAACTTTTTTGTAGCTTGAGGGAAACGATTGGTTAATTGGCGTCGTGTTCGTATATTATTGGGTAGTTAGCAAATCCACGCTTTATTGTATTGTGTGATAATAGGATCGCAGGCGGGGACTTCAGACACTACAAGGAAAGGAAAGAAGGTGGTTGGATTTACCTAGCTCGAGATCATCGGTGAGTAGATTTAATATCTACAGGGGAATGACCTGTATGGCGTTAAGCGTCGAGGGCTAGATATGATGTTATAGCCACATGTTTTTATGCATATGCGTTGATTGTGCATGAGCATCATTTGCATATCATTACTGGTTGTACATTGACTTAGTACATATTGGACACTGCACCATTACTGACGGTTTATGTAGCATGAGCACTGAATTGTATGCCACACACACACCGTTGGTAATTGCCATGACACGCACAACATATTCATATATGTGGTACTGCATTCGTTATTGACATTGAGGCTGTGTTCTTGTACCACCTTATTAAGGGGATATATATTGTTCCGCCTTCATTATTATCAATAGTTAGACGTTGATTCTTGTTCGATTGCGCATACGAATTGCATCATGCATACATACATACATGCATATACATATACCTTGCTATAGCTACATAAACACCTTTATGTGATAGTGAAATTGACTTCGGGATATTTGGGAACCGCATGATAGCTTTAAAAATTTGATTCATTTAAAGGAGCGGTTTTTCCCTTGATATGCTCATATTACTGTTCTATGATGAATACAACAAATTTCATGGATTTACACATTGAGATACTGATTTCATATGATTTATGGATTTGAGAACTGTTAGTGTAAATGCCCTAGGGGCCATTATTGTATCATACTAGCTTGTATATTACTTAATGGAAGCTTGGGATATTCATAGTTATATTAACAGTCTTGCTAAACATGGTAGTATGCTACTTGGCTTATATCTATCTTAATATGTGGGTACGTATTGATAGAGCCCTTAGGATCTTGCTTGACTACCAGCGTTGTGATGGCAGTCATACTAGTGGGGGCTGGGTAGTCTACAAGCACATCCTTTTTCAGGTCCCTAGTCGTAGGATTATCAAGACAGGGCATCGATACTCCGGAGTAGACTAGTGTGTACGCTTCTCATCACAGTTGGGGAGATGGTCTGTCCCACAGCCATCAGTACGTCGTACCGGAGATAGTATACAGGTGCTCGTTGGGTTACGGGTACACCGGACAGGACTCGCAGGGAACTGTTGGTTGGTATTATACCCGTCGTCAGTTAACAGTTCCCAGGTGACATGAGTACAGCATAGTCCGTAGACTTGACACTGCTGCTTCGCCTCGAGTGTGTTCCCACTGTTGTTAGATTGCTACCCTACCACGGTTCAAAGGAGTCGTGCAAAAAGGTAGCAGTTGGGTGTAGTCCCGAAGCATTTGGAGGCAGTAGCAGTTAGACAGGATTCGTCTCTCTCGGTAATGGGAGTTGATATCGCACTGTGTCTGGAGAGCCATTACGCAAAGTCCCTGGCCAGGGCAAGCGAGATTTACTGGTAGGATTTTCAGTAGCTTCTTAAGGTGTAATGGGCTTCACTCCGACACGACTTATACCGCTTTTAGGGGACTGACACTTGCCGTCCCCTTAGGCCCGATATGCGATGGTCCTAGAAGAACAGACCGGACTGTACGGAGATTGTCACATCAGGCTCAATAGGAGTTCGGATGGGTTTCCTCACCGGTCTTCTTATCGACATCTACCTAGGGACCGTTACGTACAGCTAGTGCCGCTTGCGGTCTGTGGTTAAACCCACTACCAGCGTAGTAGTCCAGTCTTTAGAGTCCCACACAGAGAGTTTCCATGCTTCGGGCGAAACGATATAAAGGTTGTATGGTTTTACGACAGGGTTCGGACATATACGTGTTTTCACGCACGTACGATGTTCGGAGAGTTTTTACTAGCGGGCTTTAGTTTAAGCCAGATTCTAGTATTGGATTATTGGATTTATACAGTCTCAGTATTTCCGTGTTTTCATGGATAGGAGGGGCGTTCTCGTAAATTGTCGAGAAGCTTCTAGAAGGTTGATGAGGTGGAGAGCTTAGGTGTTATATGCATTAAATGGTTTTGTGACTCATGGAGATGATTCATCAAGAGAGTTAATGAAGCATTAATGCTTTTAATGACTCATTTGATGATTCATTATGTATTAAATGAAGCATGAAGATATTTGTGCAAAGATATTTTTGTGCAAGATATTTTATGCTTCATATATATACACAAATGAGTTAATTTCCATTTCATAATTATTATCACATTCTCTCTCCTCAAGCTCTCTCTCTTCAAACCCTAACCCTAACCTCTCATGTGTTGAGATCACAGGTTAGCAAGACTAATTGATCCCTAATCCTATTCTATATCCTCTAGGTTGCTTTGATTAGCACTCTTAGTCACCTAGTTACCTCAAGATTAGAGGTTAAGCTTGGAGAAGTAGCTCTCGGGTGGATCTTCTATCACAAAGAGGAGGCCGACGAGGAGGTGGTCAACGAGACCAAGAAGGACATGGTTCATTAGGTATAATCTTCTTTCATAGTAGCTAATCCCTCCAATGTTGTTGTTAGTTAGGGTTTGGTAAAGATCCGTAAAGTTAGTCGATGTTAGTTTAAACAAAATGATTGTTTTACCTATTCCGCCTCCCCGCGTCATGTAGGGTGTCTAACGTCGACTTACAGTGGTATCAGAGCCTCGCTAAACCATAACTAACTTGTTATCAAAGTCGTTAGAAATTCGATCGCAAAACGAACCCAAAAATACGACTTTTTCGCCATGTTTCTGCCGATTTTAAAACGGGGTCTAAAAATTTTTCAGGGACTCTTAAAAATACAAGCAGGGAAATATAAGGTTACTGGAGAAATTTGGGGTCATAACTCGTCCAAACCGCCGCGGAACCGCGGCCGATCCAAAGCGATCCACCGCAGATCCGCGGCCGAGTTGGGGCCGAGTCAGCCCAAAATTTCCCAGTAACTCTTCTGTGTTAACTTTGTATTTGCTGGGATGTTCTGTTTCTGCTCAGGTTTCAGGTGCACAGAGAATTATTTGGAGTAGAATCATTTGCGTTTGCTTGATCGAAATTCTTAGATTTTTGGCTAATTTGATTATATCTGTGATTTGTTTAATGTGTTCGTAAACCTCCCCTAACTGCTAGTATGTCGGTTAGCAGGGGGTTGCACATTTCTGTAATGGTTTGTGTTTGTGGACTTGTTGGATTGTCGTGAATGGATAGCCGAGGATGTGAGACGAGTGTTTTTTCATTCAAATGTAATTTGTAAATTGTTGTAAAAATTTTTCGCGGGGCACATCCGGCCTGAGGTTGTATCCACCATTGTATTATTTCATTTACTGTTTTTTGCTCCTAGGATAGACCCAAGGTGGGGTGCACAAACTACCGAGTACTTTGAAGTGTTTAGTAGCCTACTCATGTTGTTGGGGGAGACCGCTTCACTTCGGGTACTTGGCGGGTAGTTTGCTGTAACCGTAGGGGTGTAGGGTGGGGTTTTGTCTATTCATCGCGGCTGTGTAATCCGTCTTTCTTTGCAGGCTCAAAAGGAATGCGGATTCATAGAAAATCCAATATGTTCATCTGTTGCGTCTGACAAATGTACAATATCTATATATGATAGCTATTAGACGTCACTTATATTTTGCACCCGCGCTAGCCCAGCCCCCGCTCTGTCGTTAGTTAAGTAACCTAACGGGTGAATGACGGGACGCAGTGGTGAATGCGGATGGCATAATAGGACGTTGTATTTTCGCAATGATAAGTTAATTGATGGGACGCATTATATTAATGCAAAGAAAATAAACCAAAGTTAAATCGTTGGAACAGTTTAAAAGAAACCACTCGGTTATTTTAAAACAGAGTATAATTTTTAAATTGCGGAGCTTTAACCACTCCTTTTAAAAGCTATCAGGTTCCTTCGATCATATCAAGTTCACTACGTTCACGGTTTCGCTAAAATCATTCGTAGCCCTCCGTCATTTCATCTGGGTATTCAGTAGTATTCAAGCTATGTATTTTGACCAACGCCAAGGCATAGTGTTTGGTAGCTGCTAGGTATTCATTTGTTGCATAGATAGATGAGTTAGTTTGGGACAGTCGTATTATCATTTGGCCAACGTCAGGAGTATGTACGGATGGGTTCAAATTAACAAGATAATGATGGGTAGAACTTGACATGTGACTTATGACATTTTGACGAATGCCAAGGTCATAAGAGCATGGGGCAGAAATTTATATCGGGAATTTCTAAAGAAACTGAAATTTGCAAAGAGATGCATACCATTTGGAGTGTGATAATTTTGGTAGGATCCCTTCAGCTTTATCACACGATGATATTTGGATCCCAATCCTACTGTGACTATCCGCTACTCATCTGGAGATTCATCACTTAACGATCAATACTATAAACCAAGTAGGTGTCGAGGAAGGTGTCAGCAGGGTTACGCCCCTCGAGAAAAGAGGTTATTTAATTAAGTAACTTCGCGAAAGTGTTGGAAAACCTCCCTCGAAGTACCGACACCAGCCTGGCTGAACGGTTAAGCAAGTATTGTATAGTGAGAATAGTCCTGACTAGTTCTTCCTTTTTGGTTTGAGGAGGGATTCAAGAAACAGTGGGAGCCATCCAGTTTAGATAAACTAAAACCACTCTAAACTTGCAAGAGCATCATGCTAAAGTGGTCCCTCTCTCTCCTAATTGCAGCGACCCAGAACATGACAGGCCTTAAGTTACTATCAGAAAAAAATATATTGACAGGGCCAAACTATAAAGATTAGTTCCGGAATGTTAAGATGGTTTTGACTTATGACAAATTGGGATATGTCCTTACTGCTAAGGCACCTGCTGTCCCTGGTCCAGATTCCAGTATTGCAGATAAGGTAATCCACAAAACCTGAGAGTTAGATTGCGCGAAGGCCAAATGCATCGTGCTTGCCTCTATGAATAATGAACATCAGAGGAGGCACGAGAATATGGATCTTGAATCCATATTTCTCCGCACCAAGGAACTGTATGGAGAGCAATCTCGTATAGTTAGATACGAGACCTCGAAGAACTTGTTTCAGTCGAGGCTGGCCGTCAGATCATCTGTAGGAGAACATGTCCTAAAGATGATTGGATATATAGGAGAGCTCGCGGACCTCGGGACAACATTAGAGAACGAGCTGTGTACAGACTTGGTTCTTCAGTCCCTTCCTTCCACCTACGCCCAGTTTATTCTGAATTTCAACATTCAAGGAAAAGAAGTTGAACTTCCAGAACTTCTTAACATGTTGAGGAGTGCAGAGAGCACCTTGCAGAAATCAAGGGAAACACCCACTATGTTTGTTCGCGGTGCTTCCTCTTCCAGGTCCAAGGCAAGGGCCAAAGGAACGAAGATGAAGGCCGCTCCCAAACTAAGAGGTGGTGTTAGTAAGGTGGGGGTTAAGGGAAAGACAAAGGTTGCAGTGCCAGTAGTGGCAAAAGACGAGTGCTTCCACTCTCATAGGAAATGCCATTGGAAGAAAGATTGCAAAGCTTGGATTTCCAAGAACCAGGAACCGAAGCAAGCTGTGGCTTCGACTTCAGGTGTGTTTGTAATTGAAAATTGTCTATCAATCAACTCTACTTCCTGGGTATTGGATACCTGATCAGGATCTCATATATGCAATTCATTGCAGGCACTGAGAGACCATAGAGTGCTGAAGGTTGGTGATACGACCCTCCAGGTTGCTAACGGAGCTAGCGTGGGTGCTGTGTCCGTAGGGGATTATCACCTGACGAGTGGACATATTTTGGTTTTGCGCAACTGTTTTTGTGTACCTAGTTTAACGTGTAATATCATATCAGTATCGTTGTTATCAAAAGAAGGTTATGATTTCACGTTTGTAAGCGATGTTGTTAACATCCGCCTTAATCATGGTTTGATTGGGCCCGGTACATTAGATAACGGTATATACGTGCTAAACCAATTACAGATTTTCAATGTCCAGAACACACTAAAAAGAAAGTCTCCAGGTATAAATAAGGCTTTCTTATGGCATTGTAGAGTGGGTCACATCAATGAGACAAGGTTAACTAAGTTACATAGAGAAGGATATTTGGATCCGTTCGAATATCAATCTTATGCCACTTGTCAATCATGTCTCAAAGGAAAGATGACAAAGACACCATTCACTGGACATGGAGTAAGAGCGAGCGAGCTCTTAAGACTCATACACAGCGATGTATGTGGTCCAATGTCTACACATGCAAGAGGTGGTTTTTCATATTTCATTACTTTTACGGATGATTACTCTAGGTACGGATTCATTTTCTTGATGAAACATAAATCCGAGGCCTTTGAGAAATTCCAAGAATATAAGAATGAAGTAGAAAACCAAACCGGCAAAAGTATTAAGACACTAAGATCTGATCGAGGTGGTGAATACTTAAGTGTCGAGTTCCTAGGTAACCTAAAAGAGAAAGGAATTCTCTCTCATCTTACTCCTCCATACACTCCACAGCACAACGGTGTATCGGAGAGACGGAACCGAACCCTATTGGATATGGTACGTTCCATGATGAGTAATACTGAATTACCGTGACCTTTCTGGGGTTATGCGCTAGAATCACCAGCATATCTTTTGAACAAGGCTCCTACCAAGACTGTGCCTACTACGCCATATCAGATGTGGAGTGGGAAGAAACCCTATCTTCAGTATCTGAAGATATGGGGATGTCCAGCTTTTGTTAAAAAGCAGTATGCGGACAAACTCGAGGCACGATCAGTACAATGTATGTTTGTGGGATATCAAAAGAACTCCAACGGGTATTTCTTCTATTACGCAGAGGAACAAAAGGATTTTGTTTCTCGTAATGCTCATTTTCTAGAACATCAGTTTTTAGAAAAGGAAACAAGTGGGAGCGCAGTAGAACTGGAAGAAATTCCAGAACCACAAACTACTACTAAAAGTTTGGTAGAACCAGTAGTTCAAGAAGAACAGGACATTCCCGCACCCCTCCGAAAGAGTAGTAGGCCGTCTCATCTGCCAGAGAGATATTATGGTTTTCTCATAGATGGGGATAGAGAGGATTGTGTCATTGATAATGATGAACCTACTAGCTTCTAGCTGGCCATCCAGAGCGGCGACTCGATACGATGTCTGGATGCAATGCGGACCGAGATGGAGTCCATGTATACCAACAAAGTATGGACTTTGGACTTTGCTCCAGATGGGGTAAAACCCATAGGATGCAAATGTATCTTCAAGAAAAAGATTGGTGTAGATGGATAGGTGGAAACCTATAAGGCTAGACTTATTGCAAAGGGTTTTCGTCAAAGACCTGGTTTGGACTATGACGAAACTTTTTCTTCAGTGGCTATACTCAAATCCATTCGGATCCTTCTTGCCATTGCTGCCTTCCATGATTATGAGATATGGCAGATGGACGTAAAGACGACTTTTCTAATTGGTAATTTGGAAGAGTGCGTCTATATGGATCAGCTAAAAGGTTTCAATCACAGTGGGAGCAGCGGGAAAGTGTGCAAGTTGCTTAAGTACATTTATGGACTAAAGCAGGCATCGTGGAGCTGGAACATCTGTTTTGATGAAACGGTCAGAGAATTTGACTTTATCAAAAATCCAGATGAACCATGTATATATAGTAAAATTGTAGCACGAACTGTCGTATTCCTCGTCTTGTACGTGGATGACATTCTATTAATAGGAAATGACAATCCTATGCTACAATCTGTCAAAGGATTCTAATCACACAGGTTCTCCATGAAAGACCTGGGTGATGCCTCTTACATTCTGGGGATCCGGATCTATCGTGATAGATCCAAGAGGATGTTGGGACTTTCGCAGTCCAGGTATATCAACACTATACTGAAAAGATTCAGTATGGATGATTCTAAGCTCGGTAGTTTACCGGCTTGTCACGGAATCACCCTCTCCAAAGAGATATCTCCCAAGACTGATTTGGAAAGGGATCACATGTCTATTATACCCTACGCTTCTGCGGTAGGCTCTATAATGTATGCGATGTTGTGCACCAGACCAGATGTAGCTTACGTACTGAGCGTGGTAAGCAGGTAACAGTCAGACCCAGGGGAGAAGCACTAGATAGAAGTAAAGAACATTCTTAAGTACCTGAGAAGAACTAAGGAGATGTTCTTGGTTTACGGGGGAAAAGATCTCAAGATCGAGGCCTTTGCTGATTCCAGCTTCCATAGTGATAAGGATGACTCCAAGTCCATGTCAGGTTATGTCTTTACCCTCAATGGAGGGGCGGTGTGCTGGAAGAGTTCCAAGCAAGACACCGTTGCTAACTCGATGATGGAAGCGGAGTATATCGCTGCTTGCGATGCCGCAAAAGAAGCAGTCTGGATAAAGAAGTTCCTAACAGAACTTCAGGTGGTTCCTACCACTGTTGATCCAATACCGTTGTATTGCGACAACAACGGAGCTATAGCTTTAGCAAAGGAACCCAGGTCCCATCAGAAGTTCAGACACATCTTAAGGCGGTATCACATGATCAGGGAGATCATAGATCGCCGGGAGATCGAGGTCCGGAGAATTGCTACAGAGGAGAACACTGCTGATCTATCCACAAAGGCCTTACCTCAGATTCAGTTCAAGAGGCTACTCGAGATGATCGGTCTTCGATACGCCAGTACATGGCCCTAGTGCAAGTGGGAGATTGTTAGTGTATATGCCATAGGGGCCATTATTGTATCATACTAGCTTGTATATTACTTAATGGAAGCTTGGGATATTCACAGTTATATTAACAGTCTTGCTAAACATGGTAGTATGCTACTTGGTTTATATCTATCTTAATATGTGTGTACGTATTGATAGAGCCCTTAGGATCTTGCTTGACTACCAGCATTGTGATGGCAGTCACACTAGTGGGGGCTGGGTAGTCTACAAGCACATCCTTTTTTAGGTCTCTAGTCATAGGATTATTAAGACAGGGTATCGATACTCCGGAGTAAACTAGTGTGTACGCTTCTCATCCCAGTTGGGGAGATGGTCTGTCCCACAGCCATCAGTACGTCGTACTGGAGATAGTATACAGGTGCTCGTTGGATTACGGATACACCGGACAGGACTCGCAGGGAACTGTTGGTTGGTATTATACTCATCATCAGTTAACAGTTCCCAGGTGACATGAGTACAGCATAGTCCGCAGACTTGACACTGCTGCTTCTCCTCGAGTGTGATCCCACTGTTCTTAGATTGCTACCCTACCATGGCTCAAAGGAGTCGTGCAAACAGGTAGCAGTTGGGTGCAGTCCCGCAGCATTTGGAGGCAGTGGCAGTTAGACAGGATTCGTCTCTCCCGGTATTGGGAGTTGATATCGCACTGTGACTGGAGAGCCATTATGCAAAGTCCCTAGCCATGGCAAGCGAGATTTACTGGTAGGATTTCCAGTAGCTTCTCAAGGTGTAAAGGGCTTCACTCTGACATGACTTATACCACTTTTAGGGGACTGACGCTTGCCGCCCCCTAGGCCCGATATGCGATAGTCCTAGAGGAACAGACCGGACTGTACGGAGATTGTCACATCAGGCTCAGTAGGAGTTTGGATGGGTTTCGTCATCGGCCTTCTTATCGACATCTACCTGGGGACCGTTACGTACAGCTAGTGCCGCTTGCTGTCTGTGGTTAAACCCACTACCAGCGTAGTAGTCGAGTCTTTAGAGTCCCACACAGAGAGTTTCCCTGCTTCGGGCGAAACGATATAGAGGTCGTATGGTTTTACGACAGGGTTCGGACACATACGTGTTTTCACGCACGTACGATGTTCGGACAGTTTTTACTAGCGGGCTTTAGTTTAAGCCAGATTCTAGTATTGGATTATTGGATTTATACAGTCTCAGTATTTTCGTGTTTTCACGGATAGGAGGGGTGTTCTCGTAAATTGTCGAGAAGCTTCTAGAAGGTTGATGAGGTGGAGAGCTTAGGTGTTATATGCATTAAATGATTTTGTGACTCATGGAGATGATTGATTGAATTGAAATTTTCCGATTATGTATATCACTCAAATGATCCCCGATAACGGTACCATTTGGTTGTTTTATATCTTTGTGTCGGTTTAGAAAATGAATAGAATTCACAATCAAAGAATTATTTGATCGCAATCAATAACGGTGTCGTGTATAGATTTCGTTAGCAAGTGCGGATCGTCCACAAGGATTGTGGGATTCGTTTGTATTTTGATTTGTTTGAATCGAAAAGTTTGTAGAAAAGAAAAGAAAACATGATTCAAGATTTTTATCGATGGATTCAAGTGTCACTATTCTAATCAAGAATCAAGAAAATGATAAACATCGAGAATCGAGTTTCGATAGAATTCCAATCACTTTAGGGTTTTAAGATTTGAAGTAAAGCTCATAGGAATCGATTAGAATGTAGATGTGATGAAGATTAGAAATCAACATTTCTTATCCATTAACGAATTGATGCTAACTCGATGTCGATTGATCGAGGTTTAAGGATCTTGCGAAGAATTAGGGTTCTTCGTCCTATCCTTTGTCCTTTCGATGAATCTCATTCACTAGATAGCTTCTTGAAAAAACAATGATCGATCGTTGATTCTCTAGATCGTGCGAAAAGAATCAAGAACCCATTTCACATCGATCTAGATCATCGATCATTCTATTTTCAAGAATTTACAATTGCAATAGGACTTAAGAAAACGTTTAACAATTCATCAACATCATCATTCTACAATCCTCTCGATTCCTCCATGAGCGGTGTTTATTCACACATCATCACAAAGAATACATTTAAGAATCGCAGTGAAATCATGATGCTAGAATTGAAATGTAAATAAGTTTAAAGAATCTTCACCTTTATTACATCAACAAGAAGTTACAACTCTCAAGAATTACAAGAGGAAGGAACTTTGCTCGTCGAATCTTGCATCGCTCGGCTTCTTGAGTCTTGGATCGCTTCGACCTCGTGCTCCGATGAAGTCCGACTTTGCTTCTAAAGGGTTGTAGAAGACTTGCTTGGCTTGAACTCCATGAATCTTGAATTGGGTATTTGTAGATTGGATTAGGGTTAGGGTTTTGACACAAGCCTTGTAACTAGACTTGTGGGTGGAATTTGGGAAAGATGAAGAATGGGAGAGATTGGGATCAGCTCTCTAAGATTCTAAAAAATGGGATCCTTTTACAAGTGAGCCTAGGGGTCTATTTATAGGTTTCCTAAACCCTAGGTTTTGGATTTGAAATGGAACTTCCCTCCAAAAGTTTGTTGAAAGGCTTCTAGAAGTAGGTAGTTAGGAGCTTAGCTTAGGGTTTAAGCTAGGGTTTAGGGAGAAGGTTCTAGAATAGAAGGCTAGTTTAGTTTAGATCCAAGGGTTTGCTGATCTGGCAGATGATTCTAGGGCTTTCTGGAAATTGCATTGTCTTCTGAGGTGTAGGGCCATAGGGAAGAGTTGTGGTGCCAAGAAGATGGGGTGAAGAGGCAAGACCGCCGCGGTTCCGCCGCAATAGCTGGCTTAGGCCGCGTAACCGCGGCCATGTAGCAGAGCTAGGGCTTCATACTTTCTGTGTTGGCTTCTGATGTCTTCTTCTGTATTTTATGATATGTTGAATCCTTGAATGCCTTTTAGATCATTACCAGATTCCAAATCCTTGAGTTGGCGTATCTTTTAGAGGTCTTTGTTTTGTAAATTTGACCATTCTTCTGGATTTCCCTGCACGGACTTCGAAACACAAGTTACGATATATAGGAATGATGCTATGCTATGAAATGCAGTCAATTTCCCTAGAAATGCCGGTTTTAAGGTTTAACACATGTAATCTGATATTTTACGACTGTTTTGCTAATATGTGTTATATGAATGCCGAACACTTCTATATGAATGCAAATGATAGGGAAATTGCCGGTTAAAAGATGCAATATTTTCGACTAATCAAATTCCCCCAAACTTAATTTCGATCGTCTCGAGCGAACTTTTTATTAAAAAGAGAAGGAGAAAATAAAGAAAGAGAAAAACTAACTAGAACACTTTCGTAGGCAACACGATTGCACTGAGCACGTGCAACAAGCCTTTAAACCTCTAGGTGTCCCTAGTAGGAGGAGTGTTGTCTCCTGATGGTTTTCAGCGGATTGCACCCACAAAATCCAATAATAAAAGGAAGATCATGAATATTACATTTAAAGAAAAGAATTGTAAAAGAAAAGCCTTGAAAATTAGGGTTTCCAACTAAGCTAGCTTTTCGGTTGTCATGAGCCCTATCTTAATGGTCATGAAAAGATGTCAGAAATCACGTCCTCCCTCAATAAAACAACGTCTTATTCTTCATTCCTATCTTTCTTCCAAACATCGATCATATCACCCTGCGTGTATGTAAAGGACATCTCTACACCCGGAGAATTCAATTCAAGCTATCATACTCTTGCCCATCAGCCTAAGTACTTTTTAATTAATGAGATTGCTCACACACTTTCATGCGACCGTTAATACTTCTGAGCTACTAACCGACCGATTACTCATGTGCTTGCTTATTTGGTGTATTTTCCTCGTCTTGCACCACCTCAGGCATAGCAGTGACTCCCAGACCAGTTGGCCTTAGGGCACTAGGTGAAAAGACACCCTCGCTATACATTTTTATTGCCCTTGGTGATAACAAAACCAGTGTCCATTTTTCTCACCACTTTATATATTTTTTTATTCACTTTTTCTTTTTATTTCCTTCATACATCGGCTTTAAGACAAGAGCATTTCAAGGTATCCTCTACTATCCCAGGCTTCAAGACGTGTGTAAGTGCGAATAGCAGGGTATCAACGTTCAAAATGTTTGGCTTCCCAGAATAGAAACTATTTTTCAGACTTATTTTTATCCTCAGATTGGTGACGTCCTTCATCTTACTAACCCTTGGGACAACGGCTCATAACTACTTATTACTAGTTCGTATAAGAAAACTTCTAATTTTCTTAGTTTTCTTAAATATTTCCAATCTCATGGATGTAATTTTTCACTATCTAAACTTTTATTATCTTATTTATATACAAAAAATGTTAAATATTAAAATAATTTTATATTTTGAAAATTTTAAATTTTTATGGGTTTTGAAAATTTTTAAATTTTTATAGGTTTTTTAAAGAAATGTTTTGTGCTTATGCAAATGATGCACAAATAAGCACAAACCTCCCCCAAACTTGTTTTCAACAGTGTCCTCACTGTTGCCAACCGCTATACCTACAAAAACTGTAAGCCTGAGGGGAATTATTAGTGGGGTAAAATATATAAGTGAAGAACTTCCCCCAAACTTATTCTTTTCACTCACCTTCATTCATGAAAATGATGCAGTGATATACAGGATATGAAGGTGAGACGGAGGAATTTTAATCAAAATAAACTAGCTTTTGTAAGAACAAGAGCTCCTCCGTGGGGTTAGTGGAAAAATACGGATTTTGTCTATGTCCATTCACTTTGAAAAATGTGCCGTTTTTAACATTTTCTACTTCTACTGCCCCGTACGTGTATACAGACCGCACAATAAAAGGTCCCTTCCACCGAGATCGAAGCTTACCCGCGTGAAGGTGTAATCGTGAATCATAAAGAAGGACTTGTTGACTAGGTGAAAATGTTTTCCTCAAAATGTTTTTATCATGAAAAACCTTAGTCCTATTCTTTATGATCACATCGTTATCATAAGCTTCATCGCGGAGTTCGCTTAGCTCATTTAGTTGCAGCTTCCGAAAGTTGCAGGCTTGGATTAGATCAAAATTTATTTCCTTAATAGCCCACAATGCTTTATGCTCTATCATGACGGGTAAGTGACATGCCTTCCCAAACACTATCCTATATGGAGACATCCCTAGGTCGGTTTTATATGCAGTTCGGAATGCCCAAAGGGCATCCGTCAATTTGGTCGACAAGTCTTTTCTATTCTTAGCAACGGTCTTCTCCAGGATAAGTTTGATCTGTCTGTTTGAGATCTCAGCCTGCCCGCTCGTTTGGGGATGATAGGGTGTAGAAAGTCGGTGGTTGATTGCATATTTCCGCATCAGAGTCTCGAAAGACCTGTTGCAGAAATGTGTCCCATTATCGCTAATGATAGCGCGTGGGTGTCCAAATCGCGAAAAGATATTCTCTTTCAAGAACTTAATGACAACTTTCCTGTCATTAGTGCGACATGGAATGGCTTCTACCCACTTCGAGACGTAATCAACCGCCAGCAGTATGTACAAATTCCCAAAGGAGTTCGGAAAGGGACCCATAAAATCAATGCCCCAAACATCGAATATTTCAACAACCAGAATGGGTTGCTGATGCATTTCATTTCTTCGGGAGATTCTACCCGTGTACAGGTTTTGCAATAGTCAAATGCGTCCTTGAATAAGGTCGGCGAATAAAAACCACATTGCAAAACCTTTTCCGCCGTCTTTTTAGGACCGAAGTGACCCCCACAGGCCTGATCATGACAAAAAGAAAGAACACTCTTGAACTCTTCTTTCGGGACACACCGGCGAATGATCTGATCAGGACAATATTTAAACAAATATGGATCATCTCAGTAAAAGTGTTTTACTTAGGATAGAAAACGGTATTTGTCCTGTTTTGACCAATCGCTGGGTATAAGTCCCGTGACAAGATAGTTCACAATATCCCTGAACCAAGGTTCATTGGATATGCTCAAGAGTTGTTCGTCAGGAAACGAATCATTGATCGGCAGGGTTACAGGGGAAGAAGAGATGCGTGAAAGATGGTCGGCTACTACGTTTTCACATCCTTTCTTATCTTTGATAACAAGATCAAATTCTTGTAACAGTAGGATCCAACGTATTAGTCGACCTTTTGCATCTTTCTTCGCCAGAAGATGTTTTAAGGCGGAATGGTCAGTGTACACAACTATAGGTGAGCCAATTAAGTAAGGCCTGAATTTTTCTAATGCAAATACAACCGCCAAAAGTTCTTTTTCGGTGGTCGTATAATTGATTTGTGCATCATTCAGGGTCTTACTTGCATAGTATATCACGTATGGCATCTTTTCAATGTGCTGTCCTAAGACTGTACCAACTGCAAAGTCGGATGCGTCACACATCAGCTCAAAGGGGTAGTCCCAATATGGAGACGAAAGAACGTGGGCTGAAGTGAGTGAGTGTTTAAGTGAGTCAAAAGCTGTCTCACAGTCCGAGTCAAAGTGGAAGGTCGTATCCTTGGCCAGGAGAAGAGTTAAAGGTCTAGCAATTTTGCTAAAATCCTTAATGAATCTCCTATAAAAGCCCGCATGGCCAAGGAAAGATCGAATATCTTTGACGCTTTTGGGATGAGGGAGGTTTTGAATGACATCTATCTTAGCTCTGTCAACCTCAATGCCTTTCTGTGAAATAACATGTCCAAGTACAACTCCTTCTTGGACCATGAAAAGGCATTTTTCCCAGTTCAAAGTTAAGTTCTTCTCTTTGCAACGAGTAAGAACTGCATCAAGATTTGATAGGCAATCAGAAAAAGAGTCTCCAAAAATCGAGAAATCGTCCATAAAGATCTCCAGAAAATTCTCTACCATATCAGAGAATATCCCCATCATACACCGCTGAAAGGTAGCGGGAGCATTGCATAACCCAAAGGGCATGCGACTGTAAGCAAAGGTACCAAAAGGACAAGTAAAAATGGTTTTATCTTGATCCTTTTTGGCTATGGGGACCTGATTATAACCTGAGTATCCGTCCATAAAACAATAATACTCTCGTCCTACTAAGCGTTCCAGCATTTGATCAATGAATGGTAGAGGAAAGTGGTCTTTCCTCGTGGCAGCATTGAGTTTTCTATAATCAATACATACACGCCACCCAGTTTGGGCACGTGTCTGAATCAACTCATTCGCCTTATTGGTTATAACAGTGATGCCGGATTTCTTAGGGACGACATGTATAGGACTCACCCATTGGCTGTCGGAGATGGGGTATATAATACCATTATCTAGGCATTTGACGATCTCTTTCATCACTGCTTCCTTCATGACGGGATTTAACCGTCTCTGTGGTTCTCGGGTTGGTCTGGCATCATCCATCACATGTATATGATGTTCAACTATCAAGGGACTAATCCCTTTGATGTCCGCCATAGTCCAACCAAACGCCTCTTTGTTAGATCTCAATACCGATAAAAGTGCATTCTCTTGCTCTGATGCTAGAGAAGCGGATATGATAACCGGTAAAGACTCATTCTCACCTAAATAAGCATATTTAAGATGAGAAGGTAAAATTTTGAGATCTAATTCAGGCGGAGAAATGATAGAAGGTGGGATCATCGAGTGATTTTTGGAATTACAAAGAAGCTCAGAGCCTGTGAAAGATACAGACTCGGGTGGAGATAGGTCAGGAGTGTCGGACTCAAGTGTAGGAAAAGTGTCCTCACTAAGATCATGTGTAAGGTCAAACAGAGATGTGGTAATGTCGTCGAGATCTGTAAAGAAAAGTTCCTCAGCTCCGCAACTATCGGGAGCGATCTCGTGGACAGAGCACACATCTAGAATATGAGCAGAAGGTTCTGATGGCTGACTTCCAACTTTGTAGATGTTTAGTTCAATGGTCATATTTCCAAATGATAAGTTCATTGAACCATTTCTACAGTTTATAACAGCGTTGGAAGTGGCAAGGAAAGGACGACCCAGAATCACCGGAATTTGGCCCCGGGGGTTTGCTACAGGTTGTGTATCGAGTTCAATGAAGTCTACAGGGAAAACAAATTCCCCGACCTTTATCAACACATCCTCTAGTTCACCCCTTGGTTTGGTGATTGAACGGTCTGCCATTTGGAGAGTGCAGTGAGAACGTTTCAACTCTCCAATCCCTAATTGCTCATATACAGAATTGAAATTTTCCGATTGTGTATATCACTCAAATGATCCCCGATAACGGTACCATTTGGTTGATTTATATCTTTGTGTCGGTTTAGAAAATGAATAGAATTCACAATCAAAGAATTGTTTGACCGCAATCAATAACGGTGTCGTGTATAGATTTCGTTAGCAAGTGCAGATCGTCCACAGGGATTGTACGATTCGTTTGTATTTTGATTTGTTTGAATCGAAAAGTTAGTAGAAAAGAAAAGAAAACATGATTCAAGATTTTTATTGATGGATTCAAGTGTCACTATTCTAATCAAGAATCAAGAAAATGATAAACATCGAGAATCGAGTTTCGATAGAATTCCAATCACTTTAGGGTTTCAAGATTTGAAGTAAAGCTCGTAGGAATCGATTAGAATGTAGATGTGATGAAGATTAGAAATCAACATTTCTTATCCATTAACGAATTGATGCTAACTCGATGTCGATTGATCGAGGTTTAAGGATCTTGCGAAGAATTAGGGTTCTTCGTCCTATCCTTTGTCCTTTCGATGAATCTCATTCACTAGATAGCTTTTTGAAAATACAATGATCGATCGTTGATTCTCTAGATCGTGCGAAAAGAATCAAGAACCCATTTCACATCGATCTAGATCATCGATCATTCTATTTTCAAGAATTTACAATTGCTATAGGAGTTAAGAAAACGTTTAACAATTCATCAATATCATCATTCTACAATCCTCTCGATTCCTCCACGAGCGGAGTTTATTCACACATCATCACAGAGAATACATTCAAGAATCGCAGTGAAATCATGATGCTAGAATTGAAATGTAAACAAGTTTAAAGAATCTTCACCTTTATTACATCAACAAGAAGTTACAACTCTCAAGAATTACAAGAGGAAGGAACTTTGCTCGTCGAATCTTGCATCGCTCGGCTTCTTGAGTCTTGGATCGCTTCGACCTCGTGCTCCGATGAAGTCCGGTTTTGCTTCTAAAGGGTTGTAGAAGACTTGCTTGGCTTGAACTCCATGAATTTTGAATTGGGTATTTGTAGATTGGATTAGGGTTAGGGTTTTGACACAAGCCCTGTCACTAGACTTGTCGGTGGAATTTGGGAAAGATGAAGAATAGGAGAGATTGGGATCTAGCTCTCTAAGATTCTAAAAAATGGGATCCTTTTACATGTGAGCCTAGGGGTCGATTTATAGGTTTCCCAAACCCTAGGTTTTGGATTTGAAATGGAACTTCCCTCCAAAAGTTTGTTGAAAGGCTTCTAGAAATAGGTAGTTAGGAGCTTAGCTTAGGGTTTAAGCTAGGGTTTAGGGAGAAGGTTCTAGAATAGAAGGCTAGTTTAGTTTAGATCCAATGGTTTGCTGACCTGGCAGAAGATTCTGGGGCTTTCTGGAAATTGCATTATCTTTCTGATGTGTAGGGCCATAGGGAAGAGTTGTGGTGCCAAGCAGATGGGGTGAAGAGGCAAGACCGCCGCGGTTCCACCGCAATAGCTGGCTTAGGCCGCGGAACCGCGGCCATGTAGCAGAGCTAGGGCTTCATACTTTCTGTGTTGGCTTCTGATGTCTTCTTCTGTATTTTATGATATGTTGAATCCTTGAATGCCTTTTAGATCATTACCAGATTCCAAATCCTTGAGTTGGCGTATCTTTTAGCGGTCTTTGTTTTGTAAATTTTACCATTCTTCTGGATTTCCCTGCACGGATTTCGAAACACAAGTTGCGATATATAGGAATGATGCCATGCTATGAAATGCAGTCAATTTCCCTAGAAATGCCGGTTTTAAGGTTTAACACATGTAATCTGATTTTTTACGACTGTTTTGCTAATATGTGTTATATGAATGCCGAACACTTCTATATGAATGCAAATGATAGGGAAATTGTCGGTTAAAAGATGCAATATTTTCAACTAATCAATGATTCATCAAGAGAGTGAATGAAGCATTAATGCTTTTAATGACTCATTTGATGATTCATTATGTATTAAATGAAGCATAAAGATATTTGTGCAAAGATATTTTTATGCAAGATATTTTATGCTTCATATATATATACAAATGAGTTAATTTCTATTTCATAATTATTATCACATTCTCTCTCCTCAAGCTCTCTCTCTTCAAACCCTAACCCTAACCTCTCATGTGTAGAGATCAAGGGTTAGCAAGAATAATTGATCCCTAATCCGATTCTATATCCTCTAGGTTGCTTTGATTAGCACTCTTAGTCACCTAGTTACCTCAAGATTAGAGGTTAAGGTTGGAGAAGTAGCTCTCGGGTGGATCTTCTACCACAAAGAGGAGGCCGACGAGGAGGTGGTCAACGAGAACAAGAAGGACTTGATTCATTAGGTATAATCTTCTTTCATAGTAGCTAATCCCTCCTATGTTGTTGTTAGTTAGGGTTTGGTAAAGATCCGTAAAATTAGTCGATATTAGTTTAAATAAAATGATTGTTTTACCTATTCCGCCTCCCCGCATCATGTGGGGTGTCTAACGCCGACTTACAGAACCGTGGTTATATTTCAAGAAAGTATGCATTATTTTGAAAACCCGGTTTCTCTTGATATGATATTTCGATGCGTCCACCATGAGTTTTCTCGGTTCTGACATTGGTTTTAGAAATCCGATTCGAGGAGATGGATGATCCTTTTGCGGGTTCATGGTGGACCTGGTATGGTACCCCGAGGCAAGAAAGGTATGTTGTGCAGTAGACGACGAGCCTGGCAGAGGGACTACTACCTACCAGTGAAAGTTTGGACCCGGCGGTTATCCGGAGGATACCGACCAGAGTCGTGAGATGGATATGGGCCGATCCGGACTGACGGAGCCCGTGGGCCGATCCGGACTGACGGTGCCCGAGTTATGTGGATTTACGTGTCGATGTTGGACACGAGTTTTCATGATGTTTCGAGTGTCGATGTTGGGCACTCAGGTTCCATAAGATTTACGGATATGAGAGTCGATCAGAGTGACGGCGCCTGAGGTATTGGGATTTGGGGTGTCGTTGATGGACGCCGGTTTTTCAACGATGATGATTCATTGATGATGATATGTTTATCCCACACTCAGTAGTTATTTGATATGCATTATTTCATGTATTTGTTGTACCTGATGGAGTACCTTGATCATGATTGTTGCATATCCATATTGCCATACTTATGCTATCAGATTGCATATGATAGATTATCGATGTTCGTGCATACTTGCGATTATCTATATGATGTTACTTACTATTCATGAGTTGGCAACACACCCCCGTTGTGCTACAGTGTTTTGCAGGCTTGACCCTCAGAGTAGTCACGGCAGGGCACCTTATTGTATCTATTTCAGCGGATACCGCTACGGTTGGTTTTCAGGCCTTTTTGTTGTAGATGGGTTTGCGGTTATCCGATTATATCCATTGTATATCTCATTGTATCTAGTACTCTCCATCTACCACTTCCATGAATTGACTTAGAGACGAGTTTGTGAGGATCGATATTGTATATTATGTGACTCTAGGTGTCGTGCTCGTGTGAGCCGCCCTTTCTTATGTTGCTTTATCTCTTTTATGTTGTTTTCATGTTATTGTCTATTTTTTCGCTACGGCGTCGTATGTATTTGCTGGTGGTGATTGTTTTCCGCATTTGGGCATGATTTTCTCCCGTTTGGGGATGCTTTATTTATATCCTGTGTTTGTACCCGTTTTGGGGCTAGTTTTACAAAGGTGGTGCTGCCAAAATTTTTACGAAAATAAACTTAAGCTTTAAGATTTTTACTTGAGATTTCCAAATGTTTTTATCACTTACTTCTTTTTATGGTTTAGATTTCTAGGTTTTCGGCTTAATTAAATTGCGTTACGCCTGTTGACGCCACGTGGTTTAAGTGCCGGTCACGTGCCTAAATTTGGGTCGTGATAAAGTTGGTATCAGAGCGCTAGGTTTTTACCTTTCGAAGTGTAGAATGATCTTGGTATGATGGAGTAGGTAGATTAATCAGAGTGACGTAGCGTGTGTATGTTTCGCGGCATACTTACGACACGGTACTCTGCCTAAGTGACCTTAGGACTTGTTGGTTGAAATTCCTTCCGTGATTATAATCATCCTTGCGATTCGATTTCTATGTTCTTATCGAATCCTGTTTTCATTTCCAGCCATTATGCCGCCGAAGACTACTAGGGCACAGAGAGCAGCCGCGAGAGCTGAGGTCAGGGTAGGCTCGTCAGATACGAGGACTGACCAGGGCGGTGCGTCTATTTCACAGGAGCAGATTGATCCACCTTCGATAGATCGTATTACTAGGCTAGATGCCAGTATGCAGGATTTGCGCCAGATGAAGGGGTCGTTGGTTGAGGCCAGTCGAGCGCAGAGACAGGAGGTTGTCCCATTGTTACGGGGACCGTGTCACGACCCGAAATACTAGCTCGTGACCAGCACTTAAATCACGCAACGCCTAAAGGCGTAACGTAATTCAAGTAAGCTGAAACCTAGAAATCTAAACCTTTTTAAGAAAATAAAAGAGGTGAAGTTTTGAAATAAAGGTATGATGAAATCACATGGTTTCTTAAATGCATAAAAAGGGGAACATGAAAAATGCATGTTTATTCTATAATTGATAAACATGTTTCATCTCCTTTTAAAAAAAATTGGGCAGCACCTCCTTTGTATATTTTGATCCAAAACCACAAATACATGATAATATAATGGCATCCCCAAGCGGGAGCTAGCTCTTCGCCAATCAGCGGATCAAAAACTACGCGAGGCATAATATAAATATACGACGCCCAACGGCGAAGTTTGCCACAAAAGATAATGAATAAAGCAAGACAACAACCAAATAAGCGAACATATAACCCATCGCTCAAGTCTCGCAACTACAAGTCTTGCTAAGTCCAACAGCTTATACAATTACTAGTTTTGATTGATGGAGTTAACTAGATACAAATGAATAATAAGTACAAAAGTGGTACGATCCAACATGTACCACCTACCCAAGCAAGTCACCCGATTGTAAGCTGTGTGCCAACGATGCTGCTACCGATCCATGCGGTCAACCTGCAGTAACAGTGGCACAACGGGGGTGAGTTGCCAACTCATGGGTAGAAAACATCATCAGGTAGAAATCGAATAAGCAACGATTCCTAGGTCAACTATATCATGAAGGTAATACTATGATATTTAGGGTGACCGTAGGTAAATGTGTGCCAACAATAAATAAATGCAAGTATGCAAGTGGATATCATCCAATAATATAATCAATGCCAATATATATATGGATCTTGTCCACCCGAAACATCGTAATAGCATATGCATGTAAATATATGAGGATATCAAGAATGTGTGTGTCCATCAATGACATACCAAATCATGGAACCTGAGTGTCCAACACCGACACTCAAAATATCATGAAACATCTGTCCAGCATCGACACGTAAATCCTTATATCCCTCCATCTCTCTACTCCGGTCGGTATCCTCCGGATAAACCGCCGAGTCTAAAAACTATCATCGGTAGGTAGTGCTCCCCTTCCAGGCTCAACGCCATCATATGCGACCATCATGCCCCGGGGTACCCACCGGGTCCACCATACACCGGCAGACGGTTCCTCCTCCTCCTCGAATCGGGTGAAACATGCCAATCTCAGAACCGAGAAAACACATGGTGGACGGATTGAAATATCATATCAAGAGAAACCGGGTTTTTAAAACAATACATACTTACCTTTGAAATAACCACGGTTCTCAAATCCAAAAATCTAATGAAAACAGCATATCTTAATGCGTAAAATCGTAAAGCATGATGTATGCGACATATAACAGAATGCAAGCATATCCATAAATCATGCAACATGGAACAGTAATATGCATATATCAAGGGAAAACCGCTCTTTAAAATGAATCCGGTTTTAAAATATATCCCGCGGTTCCCAATTCCTCTAAGGTCAAATGCAACATCGTATAAAGGCGTATATGTGTAAGTCCGCGGCGGCACCCCGGCCGTCGATCCGACGGCGGAAACGCGGAAACAAAATTTTTGCAAACTAGCAAACCGGCACCACCGCACACTTTTAACCCGGATCGGGCCATTAACCTAGCTACCAGCAAACTAAAATACGGGTAGAGAGTTATACCAAGCGATCCGTGTCCTTCGGTCTTCGTCTCCACTCCGATCTCCCGCGGAATCTCCTTCCGTCACGTCCTCGTCGGAAAAGGGAACCACGTAGCTAAATACATTTACGGGCTCCCACCTCTGGACCGAGGCAACTCGGGCGCGAAGTTGGCTAGCCGACGCCTCCAAGATTTGCTGTAGGCTAGTGTAGAGTCTATGTCTCTTTGGGGTTTAGTTGCCTTTGATAATGTGGAGGAAAGAACAATGGAAATGAGCTTTTGATTTATGGTGCAAGCCAAAAGGTTGAGATGAATAATTTTCTCATAACAAAAATGAACCTCACTCCCCATTGTGGCCGGCCCCTCTAAGGAATCAAGAGGAATGAAAAGAATATCTCAATGTGTAGATAAATGAGGAAATTATCTCACCTCAAGGTCAAATCCAAAGTCAAAAACAAATCCTTTCACATTAATGCAAAAGAAGAGATAAGAAAGGAATCTCATGATGTAAAAACCCATCATAAAGCCACATATGCAAGAAACCCCTCCACGAATGTTATTTGCACAACTGCAAATAACCCCCCTCCATCGGAAAGTCCGGCCGTGAATGAACAAAGGAGAACCGGCCGGAACGGAATGCAAACTGGCAACTTCAGAAAACTGATCCCGTAATAAATTACAGGAAAACCCCGCTACTGCATATACAAGCCCGCATTTGTATTCCCACTGAACACAAATGCAAAGAGACAAAATCTACACTATCTAATACTAGGATCCGGCTTAAGCCAAAGCCGGCAAGTAAAATCCGTCCAATCACGATCCGTGCAATACCGCACGTATCTGATCGAACCCTGCCATATCTCCATACGGCCTCTACAGCGTTTCATCCAAAACCTGAGCAACTGTGTGTGTGGTGGACTCTAAAGACTCGTCAATACTATGGCTGTGGATTTAACCACTAGCACGTCAGAGGTATCAGCCATACGTGACGGGCCACCAGCTATTGACCAAAAGGGGCGTCGATGAGCGAACTCATCCTGACACCCTACTGAGCCTGTCAGTGACAATATCTGTACAGTCCGGTCCGTTCGTCTATGAGCATCGCATGGCGGGCCTAGAGGGTTGGTGAAAGTCATACCCCCAATAGCGGTACAAGTCGTGTCGGAGTGTAGCCCAGAACACCCTGAGATAATACTGGAATACCTACCAGTAAATGTCCTGCCTTGGCCAAGGACTTTTCATGTACTGGCTCTCCTAGACACAGCGCGACCTCACCCCCAATACCGGGAGAGACGAACCCCTGCAGATACGCTCACTGCCTCCATGTGGCTCGGGACTGTACCCAACTAAAACCTGTTTGCACGTCTCCTTTGAGCGTGGTAGGGTAGTAATCAAAGCACAGTGGGAACTCACACGAGACAAATGACGATCTCATGTCGATGAACTAACCTGTACACATCTCACCAGGGAACTGCTATCTGACATCAGGTATAATACCAACTAGCAGGCTCCCGGCGAGTCCTGTCCGGTGTACTCATAACCCAATGAGCACCTGTATACATCTTAGGTGAACCAACTGACACCAGTGGCTTGTGAGACCAGCCACCGCCCCTCGTCGGGGTCTCGACTGTATACACTAGTCTACTCTGGAGAATCGATGCCCTGTCTCGAAACTCCCACGACTAAGGACCTTTTAAGGATGTGCTTATAGACCCCAGCTCCCACGTATATGATCGCCCTCATACTGCTGGTAGTCAAGCAAGAATCCTACGGGCTTTATCAACGTGCAATAGTGACCTGTAAGGTCACCTAAAGCAGTACACGATGATAAAGATAAACCAGATAGCATACTATCATCTCGAGTAAGACTGTCCTACCGGTATAGGTCCTCCTTCAATCATTCCAATCACGTGCCTGTGATCCAATAATTGACACTGAGGGCACTATATCCAACAATCTCCCACTTGCACTCAAGGCTAATTATTGCGATGTCTCATACTCACAGCCCGTATGATACCGAACACCCAACTCTTCTACTAGTCAGTCTCACAAAGCTCGCTTGCAAAAATATTGCGTTCGAGGAATAGCCTCGGTGAGTGGATCCGCTGTGATGTTTCTTTCTATGTCTCTCTATATCCCATGTTCGCGGAGAAAGCCATCTCCCGAAATGAGCAATACCTTTCTTAGAATGTCTGGATGTCAGATGGGACCAAGCTCAAAAATGAACTCCAAATCCAAACTTCTTAGACTGTATCGTCAACTGAACTTAATCAGTATCCTGCGCCATCCTTCCCTCAGTATCCATCTGGACCACCTGTCCAAAATACTGCCCCTCGTCAGAGGGAAAACTATGACTCTGACGACCACCCTGTCGTCCAGGTCACCTTGGAAGCCTGGAATGATAACCGTCTCCTAAAGGAGGCTGTCGTTATCATATCCTTAGAACATCCACTTATGTTCTAAAACTGCTTCCGATCGTTTCTCCAGGATTGGATCAATATCAACTTATTGCACCTACTGCAAGAACAACATCTGGTGTGGTACTTGACATCTCATGATTGACTCAATTGCCTAAGTAAGTGATCTGCCAATCGTGCACATCCCTCTCCCCTTTAGTCTATAAGACACCTTTAGAGAGGGTGACTCCATCACCTGCAGGTATACTACCGTGCCAGGAGTCGTACATTCTAAATACTCATAGAATGCTGTCTCAGTACCCTGATTGGGAAACTGCCCAAATCTAGATCTAAAACCATAGATCTAGTAACCAGAATGTACGATATAAGATCCAATACCTATGTGGAGAAACCACTGTGTGACGACCAAAGTATAACCGATCGTAGTATAGGAATTTCACTTCCTACTCTGTGTATGTCATCCAAATACCAGGACATCACACCCTACTACCTTCTTAACAGATCCATCCCCTATTCTGATAAAGACCAACCTATGACTGTCACATCAGAAATAGATGATCTATCTCCACTATATCTGCTTTATTCTATAAATAGACATAAGCCACATGTCCACCAATGCTTCCGCTGCTCCCACTGACTACGACAACCCTCTGGCAGAGTCATATAGACGTACACTTCTAAAGCTAGTTTAGAACGACGCTATACTCATCTTCCTGCCGGGTCTCACAGTCTGGAACAACAGCAATGGCAAGTCAGGGTAAACAAGAACCTCCCTGCCACCGTCCTTGAGCATACCGAAGTACCTCTCGAGTGCCTGAGGTTACCCACCATATCTGCGGAGTGGCCAATGGAATGTCAAACCAGATTGAATCTTTCGGTTCTTTATCAAATCTTCAGTAATAGTTTATGGTTCTGGAATCACTTCCAGTTCTACCATACTCCCTCTACTGTTTTCTAAGAAATCCATTTTTATTAAAACTGTGGCGAGTCAAGAACAATATCACTATTGATCTTCCAGATGGTAGAAAATCAACCCTCGTCATAGCCCGGGTCAACCCACAAACAGCCATTACGGAAACGTGCCTTGAGTCATCCAGAGTCTGGTTTTAAGCATAAGATGGACAACTCCCCGTACCTTAACAATGTCAAGATATGAACTGTTCTATATCCAATATAGAAACAGAGGCACTGATTTAATTGAACCAGATTCAAATCATGCAGCTGTCTCCAGTGCATGTCAAGTAAATGGAAGGAGGACGATCAGCGTTACTCAACTTAGGAATGCTTCCAATTATGAGTAACCTGAAAAAGAAGCAGGTTCTCTTAAACATTACTATCACCTGAATACCATACACAAGTATCTACATCTTCGATCACCTTGAAGAATCCCGATACTTGCAATATCTGGTTCTCTAATTTATTCTTATACCAATAACTTCTCAAAACTCAGACCCTGTGTTTCTACAAACACCTGTCTAAGTACTAGAGAAGTCATAAGTAAACAGAATATAGTACGAGGACCAACCCCTCTGTCCTAATGGATACTGGACAACATACAATACTCTGTATAAGTCCCCTGAGTCTAGTGACTCATTCACTGTGTGTCGTAGGTTGAAAACTGTACTATGGTTATGAAGAATTACACCGATGTTTAATGCTCCTTACCTAACCATCCACCGATATAGGTAAATGTCACGGACATAATTTCAAAAAGGTATATCTCACTCTATAAAAATAGATGTAGAGATATATCAATTTGAAATTGGTGCATAACAACGGATATTCAAAACCAAATATTTGCCGTCCGGCAAACAACCCAGGTGACTTCCTCAAATATCACCAATTACAACGAATCCCGATATAATGAGGATGATCACCTAATCCCCAATAACTTACTCCCACTCATCATCTGTAAAACCATACAGATGAGAGAATCATACCTGGTAAATACATACCCTGGAGCAAATGTCTAATGGGGAAATCAGTTTTCTTTTAACAGTACACAGTGAAACTGAAACAATAAAATGTTTCGATGGGGTATCCTGGTATTCCTAGTAATGCCTCTTCCATTATCCAGATTCACAACTGTAACTGCATAATTCTTTTCCACCTCCCCAAATCCCTTTATATGTCTTTAGTCATTACCTTCTGTACACCCCTTTAGGCCAAATGGTTTTCTTCCTTCCCTACCGTTCGGCACCAGCCTATGGTTTGGAAGAAGACTATCCAATAAGCATAATCGGTGTACTGTCCTAATCCTAGGAGCACTCGCAATGCGAGAGAAGGTGAAGATAAAAGGCAATCGAATGAACCTTATTCCTATTTCTCCTGAACCAGGATCCATCCCCGGACTGGAACAAGTTCCTTTCGAGTTCGTATATAACCATACAATGGATTATCCAATAAACTTGAGATCTTCGTAGTGATACGGAGTGTCCTGAAGAGATACAAAGGTGATTTAGGATTGGCGAATAAATACTTGGTTTGGTCGTGAACAGCAGTCGCAATTTACTTTGCCCTTTTACTAATCCCTTTCTTTGTCTTAACTTAATACCTTCTGTACACCATCGTTATGCTAATTTGTTTTCTTCATTCCCCACCGTTCGGCACCAGCCTAAGGTTTGGAAGAAGACTATCCAATTTGCGTAATAGGTGTACTATCTCCTAAACCAAGGAGTACTCGAAACCTGAGAGAAGGTAAAAGGAAAAGACAACTGAATAGTCCTATTCGTTTTCTCCAGAACCGGAAACAATCCTCGAATAAAATCCTTCGAGTTCGTATATAACCATACGATGGTTTTGTTCAATGGAAGTGGACGTTCGTAGTAACATGGGGTGTCCTGGAGAAAAAGGGTAAAAGTAGGAGTGGCAATGAGGTATGCAACTCTGACAATCCAAAAGCCAGTGTTAAGAAGGTTCGGTCAACTTGGTCACTGAGTCATAGTCTAGGGTCGGGTCAATGGTCGCTGCCAAAGAGAGAGAGAAAAGAAACACTCAGCGTGCACTCTAACCTAGATCAGAATGGTTATCACTTTATCTAATCCGGAAACCTCCCACTGTAACGTCAAATTCTTCTCCAAACCTGAAAGAAGAATTAGCCGAGATCACCCGAGGAGTAAACCAACTCATCAGTGGGAATCGGGATCCTACTATCATCGCATGATAACGTGACGGAATCCGCTCACGTTATCACACTCCAGAAGGTATGCGTATATCTGGCAAGTTTCAGTTTCTTTAGAAACTCCCGATGTGGATTTTTGCCCCATGCACTTATGACCTTGACGAAGGCCAACATATCATAAGTCACATGTCAAGTTCTACCCGTCATTATCCAAGTTAATTTGAACCCACCCGTACCTACTCTTGACGAAGGCTAAAATAGTAGTACGACTGTCCCAAACCAACGCATCTATCTATGCTGCAGAAAAGTAACAAATAGCTACCATACACTATGCCTTGACGAAGGCCAACATACATAGCATGAATACTAAGTGCTACCGTTCTGAAATGACGGAGGGCTACGAATGGTTTCTGGCGAAAACCTTTAACGTAATGAACTTGATATCGTTGAAGGAACGGATAGCTTTTTAGAAAAATATAGTAACGAAAACCATTGCTAAAGAGGTCACTCCCGGTGAAGGGATCTCGGCTCTTTCCCCATAGAATGAGGTGCAGGATATTCCAACTGAATACCACGATGCAAAGCAAAAGTAATCGGCTATAGTGAAGTTATTGCCCTGACGCAAACTTCTGTCCAAGGGGTCACTCCCGGTGAAGGGATCTCGGCCCTTGCCTCGTCGACTGAGGAGCAGGATATTCCAACTGAATACCACGATGCAAAACAAAAGTGAACGTCCTTGCAATAACAGCTTTTTGAAAAATGTTCCAACAACATCAGATTAGGTTTGTTTATCTTGCATTGATCCGAATCAATGCAGTCCCATCAATTGATCACACCACAAAGAACGAAAATAATGACGTACGTATATGGCATCCGCATTCGCTACTGGGTCCCGTCATCACCCGTTAGGTTAGCTAACTAACGACAGAGCGGGGACTGGACTAGCGCGGATGCAAAACATATACAATATCTACTAGTATATATATAAAATATAATTTTCGCTCAAGGCGTGATAAAATGCAACAACACAGAAATGTAACCAGCATCACAGGGCAATACAGATATCTGGGATCCCCGGGTTTCATAGAGCCGCTACTGAAACCCGACGTTCCCCTGGTCGTGTGGATAGCCTGTGCAATGAAAATCCTAGACCCCTACGGGCGCGGCAAGTTACCCGCCAAAACCTGAAGCGAGGCAGCCCCCTTCATCAACGTGAATGGACCATCCAGCACTTCACTGAATCCGGTAACTTGGCCACCCCTCCTTGGGTCAACCTGTACCCCCTACGAGTGCGGCGAATTGCCTGCCAATTCTAGAGTAAAGCCCCCTCCGTCTCAAAGCCATGAGATGCGGGCTCTTTGCCCTCTAGAACCCGGCTATCCGTGCACCCCTCCGCGGGGCAATCCTAGTACAGAAAGTAAAATATACATACAACTGGTACATCGACCTCGACCCGGTCGTGCCCCAAATGAATAATACAAACAGGCAGTGACGGCAGTCCACATGTCGGACGCTCTCCCCGCAATATCAAATGTACATATAAAACAAAACTATACTAACATTGCATCCAGGCTATCCCCCACGACCAATCCGCAACATCACAGCACAACACAGAACATCAACGTGAATGTCACGTTCGCAAATCCGTCTAAAAGGGCTATATCAGATAGACTGGATTTACCGATCAAATGAGATTCACGGTCGCAGATATAATGTAAATACTGTGAACTAGCATGTTTAAAATATCCGATCGAACAAATTTATCAAAGTGGGCCCCAAGCATTACTGTAGCAGATAAAGAAATTCTGGGCCCAAAAAGAATGTTCCAAAAACCCTATTTTCTACACAGGAGCTCTCTGTAAAAATTTGGTGCGCTGAACAGTTAAAAGCGCGGCGGAAGCGCGGCCCAAGCATTGGTTTGGCCACGGTTCCGCGGTGGTATGGTGAAATCTCGCGATCAAATTTTCAAAGAGTGCTTAGATTTCCATGCACAGTATTCTGCAACAAGCTGAAAAAATTTTGGAGCCAAAAAAATTTCGACAGAAACTGTGTTTTTGAAAACGCGGGTTTTGGAATTTTGTTCGATCGAAGATGTAAACACACTAGAGCAAGCTAGGCTAAGTTAATGGCGTGGCTCTGATACCAATGTATGTCCGCGGCGGCGTCCCGGCCGTCGATCCGACGCCGGAAACGCGGAAACAAAAACTTTGCAAACTAGCAAACCGGCACCACAGCGCACTTTTAACCCGGATCGGGCCATTAACCTAGCTACCAGCAAACTAAAATACGGGTAGAGAGTTATACCAAGTGATCCGTGTCCTTTGGTCTTCGTCTCAACTCCGATCTCCCACGGAAGCTTCGTCCGTCACGTCCTCGTCGGAAAAGGGCACCACGTAGCCAAATACTTTTACGGGCTCCCACCTCTGGACCGAGGCAACTCGGGCGCGAAGTTGGCTAGCCGACGTGTCCAAGATTTGCTGTAGGCTAGTGTAGAGTCTATGTTTCTTTGGGGTTTAGTTGCCTTTGATAATGTGGAGGAAGGAACAATGGAAATGAGCTTTTGATTTATGGTGCACGCCAAAAGAATGAGATGAATAATTTTCTCATACCAAAAATGAACCTCACTCACCATTGTGGCCGGCCCCTCTAAGGAATCAAGAGGAATGAAAAGAATATCTCAATGTGTAAATAAATGAGGAAATTATCTCACCTCAAGGTCAAATCCAAAGTCAAAAACAAATCCTTTCACATTAATGCAAAAGAAGAGATAAGAAAGGAATCTCATGATGTAAAAACCCATCATAAAGCCACATATGCAAGAAACCCCTCCACAAATGTTATTTGCACAACTGCAAATAACCCCCTCCATCGGAAAGTCCGGCCGTGAAGGAACAAAGGAAAACCGGCCGGAACGGAATGCAAACTGGCAACTTCAGAAAACTGATCCCGTAATAAATTACAGGAAAACCCCGCTACTGCATATACGTTCCCGCATTTGTATTCCCACTGAATACAAATGCAAAGAGACAAAATCTACACTATATAATACTAGGATCCAGCTTAAGCTAAAGCCGGCAAATAAAATGTAAGTGCACGGCGGCGCCCCGGCCTCCATCCCGAGGCCAAAATGCGGAAGCGGTGATTTACTTTAACTTTCCAAACCGGCACCGCCGCGCACTATAAACCCGGATGGTGCCATTAAACTAGTCCTAGCTAACTACAAGATGGGAAGATAGATATACCGAGTGATCCGTGTCCTCCGGTCTTCTCGTCGTCGTCCCGATCTCCTGCGGAATGTCCGGTCTGTACCTCTTCGCCGGAAGGGCACCACGTCGCCGGATTCTTTTACGGGCTCCCACCTCTATACCGAGGCAACTCGGGCACGAAGTTGGCGAGTCGACGTGCCCAAGATTTGCTGTAGAATATAGTGTAGAACCATGTCTCATTTTGGGGATTATGGAGGTTGCCATTTGGTGGAGGAAAAATGAGATATGAATTTTCTTGATGGCTTGGGAATTTCTAGCAAGCAAATGAGACTAAAAAGCCATCCCCAAAAATTGGACAGCCCCTCTTCAAAGTGGCCGGCCTCTTTTTAGCCAAGGGAGAGAGAGGTCAAGTGGGGGGGGGGGGAAAGCCATAAGACAAGCAAGAGAAAAACATGATGATTATGAACAATGATCACAAAGCAAACCCTCACTCCAAAACAACCATCATCACATCCAAAGTCAAGCAATGATAGATAAATCAAGTCAATGGATGGTGCATCATCATGATCCAACATTATGCAAAGACCCCCTTCCAAATTGCTTATTTGCACAAATGCAAATAAGCCCTCCTCCACCAATCTTCGGCCAATGAAGGATACAAAGAAATATGGCCGAAACGAAAAGCAAACTGGCGACTCCAGAAAACTGGTCCCGTAATAAATTACAGGAAATCCCCGATACTGTGTATACACACCCGCATCTGTATTCCGACCGAAATACAAATGCAATGAGACAAAATCTACACTGTACAATACTAGGATCCGGCTTAAACCAAAACCCGCTAGTATTAACCGTCCGATCCTGATCCGTGCAATACCGCACGTATCTGATCGAACTCTGCCATATCTCCATACGGCCTCTACAGCGTTTCGCCCGAAACTTGAGCAACTGAATGTGGGGGACTCTAAAGACTCGTCAACACCATGGCTGCGGATTTAACCACTGGCACGTCAAAAGTATTAGCCATACGTGACGGGCCACCAGCTATTGACCAAAAGGGATGTCTGTGAGCGAACTCATCCTGACACCCTACTGAGCCTGTCAGTGACAATATCCGTACAGTCCAGTCCGTTCGTCTATGAGCATCGCATGGCGGGCCTAGGGGGTTGGTAAAAGTCAGATCCCCAAAAGCGGTACAAGTCGTGTCAGAGATCAGCCCAGAACACCCTGAGATACTACTAGAATACCTACCAGTAAATCTCCTGCCTTAGCCAAGGACTTTTCATGTTCTGGCTCTCCTAGACACAGCGCGACCTCACCCCCAATACCGGGAGAGACGAACCCCCGAAGATCCGATCACTGCCTCCATGTGGCTCGGGACTGCACCCAACTAAAACCTGTTTGCACGTCTCCTTTGAGCGTGGTAGGGTAGTAATCAAAGTACAGTGGGAACTCACACGAGACAAATGACGATCCTCAGGTCGATGAACTAACCTGTACACATGTCACCAGGGAACTGCTATCTGACGTCAGGTATAAGACCTACTAGCATGTTCCCGGCGAGTCTTGTCCGGTGTACTCATAACCCAATGAGCACCTGTATACATCTTAGGTGATCCAACTGACACCAGTGGCTTATGAGACCGGCCACTGCCCCTCGTCGGGGTCTCGACTGTATACACTAGTCTACTCTGGAGTATCGATGCCCTGTCTCGAAACTCCCACGACCAGGGACCTTTTAAAGATGTGCTTATAGACCACTAGCTCTCACGTATATGATCACCCTCATACTGCTGGCAGTCAAGCAAGAATCCTAAGGGCTCTATCAACGTGTAATGGCGACCTGTCAGGTCACCTAAAGCAGTACACGATGATAAAGATAAACCAGATAGCATATTATCATCTTGAGTAAGACTGTCCTACCGGGATAGGTCCTCCCTCAATCATTGCAATCACGTGCCTATGATCCAATAATTGACTCTGAGGGCACTATCTCCAACAATCTCCCACTTGCACTCAAGGCTAATTATTGCGATGTCGCATACTCACAGCCCGTGTGATACCGAACACCCAACTCCTCTATTTGTCAGTCTCACAAAACTCGTTTCCGAAACTATTGCGTTCGAGGAATAGCCTCAGTGAGTGGATCCGCCTTGATGTTTCTTTCTATGTCTCTCTATATCTCATGTTCGCGGAGAAAGCCATCTCCCGAAATGAGCAATACCTGTCTTAGAATGTGTCTGGATGTCTGATGGGACCTAGCTCATAAATGAACTCCAAATCCAAACTTCTTAGACTGTATCGTCAACTGAACTTAATCAGTATCCTGCGCCATGCCTCCCTCAGTATTTCCTTGGACCACCTGTCCAAAATACTGCCCCTCGACAGAAGGAAAACTATAACTCTGACAACCTCCCTGTCGTCCAAGTCACCTTGGAAGCCTGGAATGATAACCGTCTCCCAAAAGAGGCTGTCGTTATCATATCCCTAGAACATCCACTTATGTTCTAAAACTGCTTCCGACCGTTTCTCCAGGATTGGATCAATGTCAACTTATTGCATCTAGTGCAAGAACAACATCTGGTGTGGTACTTGACATCTTATGATTGACTCAATTGCCTAAGCAAGTGATCTGCCAATCATGCACATCCCTTTCCCCTTTAGTCTGTAAGACACCTTTAGAGAGGGTGACTCCATCACCTGCAGGTACACTACCGTGCCAGGAGTCGTCCATTCTAAATACTCTTAGAATGCTGTCTAAGTACCCTTAATTGGGAAACCACCAAAATCTAGATCCAAAACCATAGATCTAGTAACCAGTATGTCTGATATAATGTCCAAGTCCCATGTGGAGAAACCACTGTGTGACGACCAAAGTATAACCGATCGTAGTATAGGAATATCACTTCCTACTCTGTGTATGTCATCAAAATACCATGACATCACACCCTACTACCTTCTTAACAGATCCATCCCATATTCTGATGAAGTCAAACCTATGACTGTCACGTCAGAAATAGATGATCTATCTCCGCTACATCTGCTTTAGTCTATAAATAGACATAAGCTACTTGTCCACCAATGCTTCCGCTGCTCCCACTGACCACGACAACCCTCTGGCAGAGTCATATACACGTACACTTCTAAAGCTAGTTTAGAACGACGCTATACTCATCCTCCTGCAGGGTCTCACAGACTGGAACAACAGCAATGGCAAGTCTGGGTAAACAAGAACCTCCCTGTCACCGTCCTTGAGGCTACCGAAGTACCTCTCGGGTGCCTGAAGTTACCACCTTATCTGCGGAGTGGCCAATGGAATGTCAAAACAAATTGAATCTTTAGGTTCCTTACAAATCTTCAGTAATTGTTTGTGGTTCTGGAATCACTTCCAGTTCTACCATACTCCCACTACTGTTTTTCTGAAAAAATCCATTTTTAATAAAACTGTGGCGAGTCTAGAACAATATCACTATTGATCTTCCAGATGGAAGAAAGTCAACCCTCGTCATAGCTTGGGTCAACCCACAAACAGCCATTACAGAAATGTGCCTTGAGTTATCTAGAGTCTAGTTTTAAGCATAATCTGGACAACTCCTCGTACCTTAACATCGTTAAGATATGAACTGTTCTATATCCAATACAGAAACAGGGGCACTGATTTAATTGAACCAGATTCAAATCATGCAGCTGTCTCCAGTGCATGTCAACTAAATGGAAGGAGGCTGATCAGCGTTACTCAACTTAGGAATGCTTCCAATTATGAGTAACCTGAAAGAGAAGCAAGTTCTCTTAATCACTACTATCAAATGAATACCATACTCAAGTATCTACATCTTCGATCAACTTGAAGAATCCCGATACTTGCAACACCTGGTTCTCTACTTTATCCAAATACCTATAACTTCTCAAAACTTGGACCCTGTGCTTCCATGAAACACCTGTCTAAAAACTAGAGAAGTCATAAGTAAACCGAATATAGTACGAGGACCAACCTCTCTGTCTTGATAGACCCTGGACAACATACAATACTCTGTATAAGTCCCTTGAGTCTGATAACTCATTCACTGTGTGTCGCAGGTTGAAAACTGTACTTATGGTTAAGAAGAATTATATCGTTGTTCAATGCTCCTTACCTAACCATCCACTGATATAGGTAAATGTCATAGACATAATTTCAAAAAGGTATATCTCACTTTATGAAAATAGATGTACAGATATATCGATTTGAAATTGGTGCATAACAGCGAATATTCAAAACCAAATATTTATCGACCGGCAAACAGCCCAGGTGATTTCCTCAAATATCACCGATTACAACGAATCCCGATATAATGAGGATGATCACCCAATTCCCAATAACTTACTCCCACTCACCATCTGTAAAACCATACAGATGTAAGAATCATACGTGGTAAATACATACCCTGGAGTAAGTATCTAATCGGGAAATCAGTTTTCGTTTAACAGTACACAGTGAAACTGAAACATTGAAATGTTTCGATGGGGTATCCCGGTATTCCTAGTAATGCCTCTTTCATTATCCAGATTCACAACAGTAGCCGTGTAATTCTTTGCCACCTCTCCAAATCCCTTTATATGTCTTTAGTCATTACCTTCTGCACACCCCTTTAGGCCAAATGGTTTTCTTCCTTCCCTACCGTTCGGCACCAGCCTATGGTTTGGAAGAAGACTATCCAATAAGCATAATAGGTGTACTGTCCTAATCCTAGGAGCACTCGCAATGCGAGAGAAGATGAAGATAAAAGACAACCGAATAAACCTTATTCCTATTTCTCCTGAACCAGAATCCATCCCCGAACTGGAACAAGTTCCTTTCGATTTCGTATATAACCATACGATGGAGTATCCAAATATTTGTGGATCTTCGTAGTGATACAGAGTGTCCTGGAGAAATACAAAGGTGAAGTGGGAGTGGTAATGAAATACTTGGTTTGGTCGTGAATAGCAGTCGCAATTTACTTTGCCCTCCTTCTAATCCCTTTCTTTGTCTTAACTTAATACCTTCTGCACACCATTGTTATGCTAAATGGTTTTCTTCATTCCCCACCGTTCGGCACCAGCCTAAGGTTTGGAAGAAGACTATCCAATTTGCGTAATAGGTGTACTATCTCCTAAACCAAGGAGTACTCGCAACCTGAGAGAAGATAAAAGGAAAAGACAACTCAATAGTCCTATCCGTTTTCTCCAGAACCGGAAACCATCCTCGAATAAATCCCTTCGAGTTCGTATATAACCATACGATGGTTTTGTACAATGGAAGTGGACGTTCGTAGTAATACGGGGTGTTCTAGAGAAAAGGGTAAAAGTAGGAGTGACAATGAGGTCTGCAACTCTGACAATCCAAAAGCCAGTGTTAAGAAGGTTCGGTCAACTTGGTCACTGAGTCATAGTCTTAGGGTCGGGTCAATGGTCGCTGCCAAAGAGAGAGAGAAAAGAAACATTCAGCGTGCACTCTAACCTAGATCAGAATGGTTACCAATTTATCTAATCTGGAAACCTCCCACTGTACCGTCAAATTCTCCTCCAAACCTGATAGAAGAATTAGTCGGGATCACCCGAGGAGTAAACCAACTCATCGGTGGGAATCGGGATCCAACTATCACCGCATGATAACGTGACGGAATCCGCTCACACTATCATACTCCAGAAGGTATGCGCATATCTGGCAAGTTTCAGTTACTTTTGAAACTCCCAATGTGATTTTTGCCCCATGCTTCTATGACCTTGGCGTGAGATCAAAATATCATAAGTCACATGTCAAGTTCTACCCATCATTGTCCAGGTTAATTTGAACCCACCCGTACATACCCTTGACGTAGGCCAAAATAGTAGTACGACTGTCCCAAACCAACGCATCTATCTATGCAACAGCTAAATATCCGGCAGCTACCAATCACTATGCCTTGGCGTGAGGTCAAAATACATAGCTTGAATACTACCGAATATTTAACCGAAATGATGGAGGGCTACGAATGGTTTCTGGCGAAAACCTTTAACGTAATGAACTTGATATCGTTGATGGAACGGATAGCTTTTAAAAATATAGTGACGAAAACCTTTGCTAAAAAGGTCACTCCCGGTGAAGGGATCTCGGCTCTTTCCCCGTAGAATGAGGTGCAGGATATTCCAACTGAATACCACGGTGCAAAGCAAAAGTAATCGGCTATAGTGAAGTCATTGCCCTGACGCAAACTTTTTGTCCAAGGGGTCACTCCCGGTGAAGGGATCTCGGCCCTTGCCTCGTCGACTGAGGAGCAGGATATTCCAAATGAATACCACGATGCAAAACAAAAGAGAGCGCCCTTGCAATAACAGCTTTTTGAAAAGTGTTCCAACAACATCAAATAAGGTTTGTTTTTAACTTGCATTGATCCGAATCAATGCAGTCCCGTCAATTGATCACACAAAAAAGAACGAAAATATACTGATGTACGTATATGCCATCCGCATTCACCACTGGGTCCCGTCATTACCCGTTAGGTTAGCTAACTAACGACAGAGCGGGGACTGGACTAGCGCGGATGCAAAACATATACAACATCTACTAATATATATCAATATATAATTTTCGCTCAAGGCGTGATAAAATGCAACATCACAGAAATGTACAGCATCACAGAACAATACAGATATCTGGGATCCCCGGGTTTCACAGAGCCACTGAAACCCGACGTTCCCCTGGTCGTGTGGATAGCCTGTGCAATGAAATCCTAGACCCCTACGGGCACGACAAGTTACCCGCCAAAACCTGAAGCGAGGCAGCCCCTTTCAGCAACGTGAATGGACCACCCAGCACTTCACGGAATCCGGTAACTTGGGCACCCCTCCTAGGTCAACCTGTACCCCCTACGAGTGCGGCGAATAGCCCGCCAATTCTAGAGTGAAGCCCCCTCCGTTTCAATGCCATGAGATGCGGGATCGTTGCCCTCTAGAACCCGACTATCCGTGCTCCCCTCCGCAGGGCAATCCTACTATAGAAAGTAAAATATACATACAACGGGTACATCGACCGCAACCTGGTCGTGCCCCAAAAGAATAATACAAAGGCAGTGACGGCAGTCCACATGTCGGACGCTCGCCCCGCAATATCAAATGTACATAATACAACAAAACTGTACTACCACTGCGACCAGGCTATCCCCCACGACTGATCCGCAACATCACAACAATACACAGAACATCAACGTGAATGTCACGTTCGCAAATCCGTCTAACCGGGCTATAGCAGTTAGACAGGATTTACCGATCGAGTGACATTCACGGTCGCAGATATAATGTAAATACTGTGAACTAATGTGTTTAAAATATCCGATCGATCGAATTTTCCTAAGTGGGCCCCCAAGTACTACTGTAGCACATAAAGAAATTCTGGGCCCAAAAAGAATGTTCCAAAAACCCTATTTTCAACCCAGGAGGCCTCTGTAAAATTTTGGGGCCATGAACAGTGAAAATAGCGGCGGAACCGCGGCCCAAGCATGGGTTTGGCCACGGTTTCGCGGTGGTTTAGACTGTTCACGAGACCAAATTTTCCCAGAACTCTTAAAATTCCCTGCACATCATTCCGCAACAACCTGAAAAATTTTTGGAGCTAAAAAAATTTCGACAGAAACTGTTGCTTGAGAAAAACGCGGTTTTAGAATTTTTGTTCGATCGGAAATGTAAACACATTAGACAAAGCTAGACTAGGTTAATGGCGAGGCTCTGATACCACTGTAAGTGCACGGCGGGGCCACGGCCTCCATCCCGAGGCCAAAATGAGGAAGCGGTGATTTACATTAACTTTTCAAACCGGCACCACCGCGAACTATAAACCCGGATCGTGCCATTAAACTAGTCCTAGCTAACTACAAAATGGGAAGAGAGATATACCGAGTGATCCGTGTCCTCCGGTCTTCTCGTCGTCGTCCCGATCTCCTGCGGAATGTTCGGTCTCCACCTCGTCGCCGGAAGGGCACCACGTCGCCGGCTTCTTTTACGGGCTCCCACCTCTATACCGAGGCAACTCGGACACGAAGTTGGCGAGTCGACGTGCCCAAGATTTGCTGTATAATATAATATAGAACCATGTCTCATTTTGGGGTTTATGGAGGTTGCCATTTGGTGGAGGAAAAATGAGATATGAATTTTCTTGATGGCTTGGGAATTTCTAGCAAGCAAATGAGACTAAAAAGCCATCCCCAAAAATTGGACAGCCCCACTTCAAAGTGGCCGGCCTCTTTTTAGCTAAGGGAGAGAGAGGTCAAGTGGGGGGGGGGGGAAGCCATAAGACAAGCAAGAGAAAACCATGATGATTATGAACAATGATCACAAAGCAAACCCTCACTCCAAAACAACCATCATCACATCCAAAGTCAAGCAATGATGTATAAATCAAGTCAATGGATGGTGCATCATCATGATCCAACAATATGCAAAGACCCCCTTCCAAATTGCTTATTTGCACAAATGCAAATAAACCCTCCTCCACCAATCTTCGGCCATTGAAGGATACAAAGAAATATGGCCGAAACGAAAAGCAAACTGGCAACTCCAGAAAACTGGTCCCGTAATAAATTACAGGAAAACCATGATACTGTGTATACACACCCGCATCTGTATTCTGACCGAAATACAAATGCAATGAGACAAAATCTACACTGTACAATACTAGGATCCGGCTTAAACCAAAGCCCGCTAGTATTAACCGTCCGATCCTGATCCATGCAATACCGCACGTATCTGATCGAACCCTGCCATATCTCCATACGGCCTCTACAGCGTTTCGCCCGAAACTTGAGCAACTGAATGTGGGGGACTCTAAAGACTCGTCAACACCATGGCTGTGGATTTAACCACTGGCACGTCAGAGGTATTAGCCATACGTGACGGGCCACCAGCTATTGACCAAAAGGGACGTCTGTGAGCGAACTCATCCTGACACCCTACTGAGCCTGTCAGTGACAATATCCGTATAGTCCGGTCCGTTCGTCTATGAGCATCGCATGGCGGGCCTACGGGGTTGGTAAAAGTCAGACCCCCAAAAGCGGTACAAGTCGTGTCAGAGATCAGCCCAGAACACCCTGAGATACTACTGGAATACCTACCAGTAAATCTCCTGCCTTCGCCAAGGACTTTTCATGTTCTTGCTCTCCTAGACTCAGCGCGACCTCACCCCCAATACCGGGAGAGACGAACCCCCGAAGATCCGCTCACTGCCTCCATGTGGCTCGGGACTGCACCCAACTAAAACCTGTTTGCACGTCTCCTTTGAGCGTGGTAGGGTAGTAATCAAAGTACAGTGGGAACTCACACGAGAAAAATGACGATCCTCAGGTCGATGAACTAACCTGTACACATGTTACCAGGGAACTGCTATCTGACGTCAGGTATAAGACCAACTAGCATGTTCCCGGCGAGTCCTGTCCGGTGTACTCATAACTCAATGAGCACCTGTATACATCTTAGGTGATCCAACTGACACCAGTGGCTTGTAAGTCCGGCCACCGCCCCTCGTCGCGGTCTCGACTGTATACACTAGTCTACTCTGGAGTATCGATGCCCTGTCTCGAAACTCCCACGACTAGGGACCTTTTAAGGATGTTCCTATAGACCACCAGCTCTCACGTATATGATCGCCCTCATACTGCTGGCAGTCAAGCAAGAATCCTAGGGGCTCTATCAACGTGTAATGGCGACCTGTCAGGTCACCTAAAGCAGTACACGATGATAAAGATAAACTAGATAGCATACTATCATCTTGAGTAAGACTGTCCTACCGGGATAGGTCCACCCTCAATCATTGCAATCACGTGCCTGTGATCCAATAATTGACTCTGAGGGCACTATCTCCAACATAAAATCTGTCCAATCACGATCCGTGCAATACCGCACGTATCTGATCGAACCCTGCCATATCTCCATACAGCCTCTACAGTGTTTCGCCCGAAACCTGAGTAATGTTCATACCAGAATATTGCATTTTATACCGCCCATTCTTACGCTCGTTTGTTTATAGGCAGGTGCTTTTTATCAGTGTTTGCTACATAATTGCAGAATACAGGTTCTCGGCTCTGAACAGTGAAATCCATGAAAAGTACGACAAATTCTGGATTACTGCCAACAACTGATAAAACACGGGTCTCCGCTCTCTATCCGTGTGTTGCCACATACCAGTTAAGGGACAAGATGGCGAATCGATTGTCATGTCATGCACAAGGCTCAATGGCAACACAAGATCCAAGAAATCTACGCGGAGCTCGAGGAAATCATGACAAAATGTCCACATCAAATCACCTTTCCCTCAACAGAAATTCTGGAAAAATCGTGAAGAAAAGCTGAGAAAATACATACACCAGAATAAAGGGCACACAGAACCAGGGAAGTACAAGAAAACAGAGACCTTAATCCCACCATGGGGCCGCGAATCCGCGGCCAATAGGGGGTATTGGCCGCGGAACCGCGGCCGTACTGCCTCCTTGTTTGACTAATTTTTGTGGGTAGTTTGGTCTTTTTATTTGTGTTCTGATGATTGCCCTAGAATTTCAGTTTCCTGCCTATAAATACTCCAGAATTGAGCTAAGCCAAGGGTCCAATTCTAAGTTCAATTCTTTGTTCTTCTTTTTGTTAGGATTTAGTCTTTTTCTTCTTCTTCTTCATCTTGTCTCCATGAAAATTGTAGTGAGAGCTTTATGAGTGGAAGATCAATGAAGATGAGGGCTTTTGTATCATTCTCTTTTGTTTAACTTTCCCTTGAGATTCTTGCTTTCTCTTGATCATTCAACCTCTTCATTGAGCTTGAATGGTTAAGGGTTAGATATTGATCTCAAAGGTCGTATTTTCTTATGGAATTAGCGCTTCATTTCACATGCGTTCTCTACCCTTCTCTTGATCTTGCAACCTCTTGATTGAGCTTGCAAGTTTAAGGGTTGGCTATTGATCCCATGCTTGTCTTGAGTTCTAGTTTCTTGTTCTTTTTTATCGCTTTTTATTACTTGCTTATTATTATCTTGCTTTACTTTCTTGCAATTTAATTCATGCACTTAATTACTTGTAATCTTTTCTTTTCTTTGTTCTTTTCTTTTGCTCTCTTTTGTTCATTTTGTGAATGTTGTAATTATTGTTGTTGTTAATAATCAATATGATATTGTAAGTTAACATTTCTTTGCTCATTTCCTTTTCCCGTTATTTTCCATTGAACTACGTCCAAACCATACGCAAGCGCTCCGTTAGGCACCCTACCATGACAAGGTAACGATGATTCCTAACCGCGACCGGTTGCGTTCGGTTTGGCCGGAGGCAAAAGCAAGAGACAAGAACGGAAGGACAAGGGTAAATAAGCCGGATTCCACGAATACCGCGCTTAAATCCCCTAATCCACATTGTTGCCGATTGCTCTAGCTTCAACTGGTCAAGACTCGGCTCAAAGGTTTTGAGTACGGATTTCTTTAGCTTACATTATCGTATCTTTTCTTAACAACTTTATACTTGCAAATAAACACATAGGATAGAATCAAACAAACATATACTCATTCTTTATTGACTCGTCTAAAACAAGAAAGGACATACAACCTTCTCCCTGTGGATCGACCCGTGCTCAACCGGCTAGCTGCATAGCGACACCGTCTTGATTGCGGTTAACTTTAATTCTTCCAATCAAATGGCGCCGTTGCCGGGGAGACGGTAGCGTATTTTCTTTCTCGTTATTCGGGTTAATATTCTTTTTGTATATATTTATAATAAAAAAAATTAAAAAAAAATTCTTTTTGTTGTTTTTGATCATTTTTGTGGGCAAGAGTGCAGATTTTTGCGGATTTGCAAACTGCGATTGTGGGGAGCAAAGTGTACGTTCAAAGTTAAGGTGATTACGAAGTACAATGCCAAAGATCCGGGTAGTTTGACCCGCGCAAGCGAACTTTCCAAGCTTACCGGATTTGATTCAACGGGGGTTTCCTAACCCAAAAACGTAACGGTACGTATTTCTTAAACACCTTCGTCTCAAATCCGACGCATCCAATATTCTATTCTTTGCAGGATTCTTTGCAAGTTCGCTAGCAAACGCTAAAAATTGACTAACCCGTATTTGTTGCAGTGCCGCGCTTAAACTAAAAAAACGATTGTTTGATTCTTTATAGAATTTTTATTGAATTGCGCATTGCATACATTAATACGGACCTAAGGGCAAGCGAACCCCACAACATACGGTAAAGGATTTCATCACCTTTTCCGTGGCCCACAAATCACGAACTTGAGCATAACGTTTACCCGCACAAACTTTAAAAGAAACTAGACTTTAAGCCTTAAGGACTTCGCGCTCACTAGGAGAAGTTAACTGTGTTTAGAACCTCGCTTAACGGTACATTGTTTACGGGGTGTCTAGGAAAGTGTTAACGGCGAAACCGCCAAAAGAGAAAGGGTTATTTAATTAAGGAACTTCGCGAAAGCGTTGGAAAACCTCCGCTTATCTCTGCACTTACCTGGCCTCGTGATCAGTGTATCTTCAGCCCGTTTCTCGACACAGTTTTACTTCGACAATCAAGTTCTGGAGCAGGTCTAGTTGACCTAGGTGAACCCTAGAACGATTAGGTGTGTGGTATTTTTGTGTCGTGATTATTTTTGTCCATATTCTTTTTTGTGTGTATATTGCATTCTTTTGTTAATATCTATCTAAAAAAAAAATATAAAAAAATCACATTCTTTTTCCCTCCTTTTCTCTTCCTTTCTTTCCTTTTCTCATCATATCATGGGTACCCCACCTCACAAAACTCTTGCCGAACTTTGGTACCCACAACCAGACATTACATCTTACGGTTCTTGCTTTGGCCGAACTTCGAACGACCCCTCCATGCCCAAAGTTTCACTGAAAGATCGAATAGCAGCGTCTAGGACAAACACTTGCACACCTCATTCCACTTTGTATCAATCTTTTCAACCTCCCGCACCCGCTTATGTTGATACCCCTTTTGCAAATCGTCCTTTGTCCATCGCTGAACGTATTGAACAATCCCGCAGCCGATCTTTCACTCCTTTCACCACTTCAAATTCTTGGGATCAACAAGTCCATTCACCTTCTTATCCAAATGTTGATCCTACCCCTGTCCAACCATTCAATTCCTACTAATCCTACCCTACCTTTGCACCTTCCCTAGACATTGCTTCAGAACCGCCATTTGGGAGTTTTCAGTATCCAAACAACTTTGAATATTTTACCGAAACCCCTTCACAACCTATGTCTAGTCTGGAACAGTCGTTGGAAGATTTTAGGATAGCGTCAAGCCAACAGATGATGGATTTGAATGCGTCCATGGCCGCCCTCATGCAACCTAGTGACCCGGTAGCTAGTTTTCACCTAGCTCCAACTTTTTCAAAGTATGATGAGGCGTCAGGACAGGCTGTGAATTTGAGTGGAGAGAGTGAGATGTACCCCCTTCCAAATCAAACCTACCCATCCCAAATTGAATCCCACACCTCCTGTTTTGAAAGTCTATCGAGTATCCCACATGATGTATTAATTGAAGATAGAATGATAAATGAGTTGTGCGACTTCGTAGTGTTTGATTTACCCGATTGTGAAGGGTCTCCTCCAAGTGAAACTGATCCTAAACCTTTTAACCTCTACACCTCCACTTTAGAACCTGAATCAATTGATATCCATGCTTTTGTTGAGGTGTCAGAGAATTTTGATTTTCACTTGATTAAGGATATTGACGCCGGGAATATTTCGGATGATGAACCCGTAGATTTGGCTGAGTTTGTCTCTTCAAATCATCATCCCGAGTCATTAACTGTTTTTCCCGAACTTCATATGCGTCTTGATTTTGATGATAAATGCATGGATGAGATAAATTTTGAGGAGAATATTGAGGATAGTACCGAGGATGAAACAGTTTTAATTGATGAGTCGGATTTTCTAATTCATCCTGTTCCTTTCTTTGACTGTGTACACCCTCCCGAAACCTTAACTGATACCCTTCCTCAATCACCACCCCCTACCCTTTCCATCGTTCCGACCATGCAAGAAACCGTATCATTTTCACTTCCTGTGTCTGGTTTACCAAGTTCGGCGTACCCATGGTTTCTTACGAAACTTGAGGGATTTGACCCAATCTCTCGCCGGGTTAATAGATTAGCACAATCGCTGTTTACACATCGCTCATCACAAATTGTGCTAATCTATTCACTCCATTTGCACCCTCAAGTTCGTACTCCACTTCTTATTCCCTTCCGCCATTCTTCTTCTGATATACCGAGACCGTATCCCGCTTCTATCTCCATACGGTCTCGCGTATTCTCCATTTCTTACCTCTTCACCTTCTTTCCCCAACCACTGCTTCACCATGATAAAATCTTTGAATGGTTGGTGTTAACTTTTGGCCTGTGTAAGGCCTTGTATAGCTTGATACTGTTCTTTCCCCTCTAATCCTGAACTTCAACGCTTAACAGTGAAAGCACTGTTTTACTTAATTTTGGGGGGGACTCCTTTTTTGTATATATTTTTGTTTTCCTTTTTGTTTTGTATATAATTTTTTTTAGGGAGCGCCGACAATTTTGACCCTTTTGGTGTAGCCTGACAGTGAGGGCACTGTCAAGTTTAAGTTTGGGGGTGTGCTCGGTAAGCTTTCTTCCTTCGCATTCATTTGTATATTTTGCATTTGCATACCTTATTAAAAAAAAACCCACAAAAATCGAAAATTTTCCAAAATATAAAAACTTTGTCGTCAAGTTAGCTAATAGGGTAACTTAGATCTTTATTCCGAAAGTTTAGTTGATATGATAGAAATAACTAAATTCTAGGCTTAGAGATTGAAAACCCTAAAAATAACCCTCATTTTGTCTAACTTTGGTAAGTATACGTCCTTACAGTTTTTTTTTGAGAAATAGGTAATCTTGAGTTCAGTTCTTGAGTTAAGTCAAGATGAAGGGAAAGTATTGAAGCTTTACCGGAGGATAAGTCTGAAAAATAGTTTCTTTTCTTGAGTTTAAATTTAGAAAGTATATACCCTACAAACTGCACTTACACGCACCTTGAAACTTGGGATAGTAGAAGATACCTAGAAATACTCTTGCCGGAAAGCCTAGTATGAAAGAAAAAACGGCATTTAAAGCTAAACACCAAAAGAGCATATTGAAAAATATATCCGGTCTTGAAAAAGAAAAAGAAAAAGAAAAAGAAAAAGAAAAATAGAATAAAGTCAAGACCTGGAAACTGCTATTTACGCTTTAAAGTTCACACATTCAGTAATCGGTCGTTAGTGCCTCAAGAAGCATTAATAGTCGCATGAAAGGTGTGTGAGCAAATCCGTCCATCTTTAATGAAAAGAAGTAGTATTAGGTATTAGGCCAAGGGTATTATAGCTTGAATTGAATTCTTGAGTGTAGGGGTGCAAATATACACACACGTAGGGGTATACAATCGATGTTTGAATAAAAGATAGAAATAAAGAATAAGACTTGTGTTTTCTGTAAAGTTGATAAAAATCCCTGATTTGAGGCCGCACTTTAGAAGGAAAACTCAGGAGAACCAACATCTTTCTAAACTTTTTTGGAACGTATAGGATCTAAAGTTAAAACAGATAGGAGGTGTGAAACATAAGGGTTGGATATTTCTAACTTAGGATGATAGAATTTCTAACGTAAATACTAAACTGTAGGAGTAGAATCGATGTTAACTTACGAAACTAGCTTGACGGGATTTTGTGGGTAGTATCCGCTGAAAACCCTCAGGAGACAACACTCCTCCTACTAGGGACACCTAGAGGTTTAACGGCTTGTTGCACGCGCTCAGTGCAATCGCGTTCCCTGCGAAAGTGCGGTTATTATTTTATTTTTGTGAATAATTGGTTTTGCTCGGGACGAGCAAAAGTTAAGTTTGGGGGTATTTGTTCATACCAGAATATTGCATTTTATACCGCCCAATCTTACGCTCGTTTGTTTATAGGCAGGTGCTTTTTATCAGTGTTTGCTACATAATTGCAGAATACAGGTTCTCGGCTCTGAACAGTGAAATCCATGAAAAGTACGACAAATTCTGGATTACTGCCAACAAATGATAAAACATGGGTCTCCGCTCTCTATCCGTGTGTTGCCACATACCAGTTAAGGGACAAGATGGCAAATCGATTGTCATGTCATGCACAAGGCTCAATAGCAACATAAGATCCAAGAAATCTACGCGGAGCTCGAGGAAATCATAACAAAAAGTCCACATCAAATCACCTTTCCCTCAACAGAAATTCTGGAAAAATCGTGAAGAAAAGCTGAGAAAATACATACACCAGAATAAAGGGCACACAGAACCAGGGAAGTACAAGAAAACAGAGACCCTAATCCCACCATGGGGCAGCGGATCCGCGGCAAATAGGGGGTATTGGCCGCGGAACCGCGGCCGTACTGCCTCCTTGTCTGACTAATTTTTGTGGGTAGTTTGGTCTTTTTATTTGTGTTCTGATGGTTGCCCTAGAATTTCAGTTTCCTGCCTATAAATACTCCAGAATTGAGCTAAGCCAAGGGTCCAATTCTAAGTTCAATTCTTTGTTCTTCTTTTTGTTAGGATTTAGTCTTTTTCTTCTTCTTCTTCATCTTGTCTCCATGAAAATTGTAGTGAGAGCTTTCTGAGTGGAAGATCAATGAAGATGAGGGCTTTTGTATCATTCTCTTTTGTTTAACTTTCCCTTGAGATTCTTGATTTCTCTTGATCATTCAACCTCTTCATTGAGCTTGAATGGTTAAGGGTTAGTTATTGATCTCAAAGGTTGTATTTTCTTATGGAATTAGCGCTTCATTTCACATGCGTTCTCTACCCTTCTCTTGATCTTGCAACCTCTTGATTGAGCTTGCAAGTTTAAGGGTTGGCTATTGATCACATGCTTGTCTTGAGTTCTAGTTTCTTGTTCTTTTTTATCACTTTTTATTACTTGCTTATTATTATCTTGCTTTACTTTCTTGCAATTTAATTCATGCACTTAATTACTTATAATCTTTTCTTTTCTTTGTTCTTTTCTTTTGCTCTCTTTTGTTCATTTTGTGAATGTTGTAATTATTGTTGTTGTTAATAATCAATATGATATTGTAAGTTAACATTTCTTTGCTCATTTCCTTTTCCCGTTATTTTCCATTGAACTCCGCCCAAACCATATGCAAGCGCTCCGTTAGGCACCCTACCCTGACAAGGTAACGGTGATTCCTAACCGCGACCGGTTGCGTTCGGTTTGGCCGGAGGCAAAAGCAAGAGACAAGAACGGAAGGACAAGGGTAAATAAGCCGGATTCCACAAATACCGCGCTTAAATCCCCTAATCCACGTTGTTGCCGATTGCTCTAACTCCAACTGGTCAAGACTCGGCTCAAAGGTTTTGAGTACGGATTTCTTTAGCTTACATTATCGTATCTTTTCTTAACAACTTTATACTTGCAAATAAACACATAGTTTAGAATCAAACAAACATATACTCATTCTTTATTGACTTGTCTAAAACAAGAAAGGACATACAACCTTCTCCCTGTGGATCGACCCGTGCTCAACCGGCTAGCTGCATAGCGACACCGTCTTGATTGCGGTTAACTTTAATTCTTCCAATCAAGTAACTGTGTGTGTGGTGGACTCTAAAGACTCGTCAATACTATGGCTGTGGATTTAACCACTAGCACGTCAGAGGTATCAGCCATACGTGACGGGCCACCAGCTATTGACCAAAAGGGGCGTCGATGAGCGAAGTCACCCTGACACCCTATTGAGCCTGTCAGTGAAAATATCCGTACAGTCCGGTCCGTTCGTCTATGAGCATCGGATGGCGGGCCTAGCGGGTTGGTGAAAGTCAGACCCCCAATAGCGGTACAAGTCGTGTCGGAGTGTAGCCCAGAACACCCTGAGATACTACTGGAATACCTACCAGTAAATCTCCTGCCTTGGCCAAGGACTTTTCATGTACTGGCTCTCCTAGAAAAAGCGCGACCTCACCCCCAATACCGGGAGAGACGAACCCCTGCAGATACGCTCGCTGCCTCTATATGGCTCGGGACTGTACCCAACTAAAACCTGTTTGCACGTCTCCTTTGAGCGTGGTAGGGTAGTAATCAAAGCACAGTGGGAACTCACACGAGACAAATGACGATCTCAAGTCGATGAACTAACCTGTACACATGTCACCAGGGAACTGCTATCTGACATCAGGTACAATACCAACTAGCAGGCTCCCGGCGAGTCCTGTCCGGTGTACTCATAACCCAATGAGCACCTGTATACATCTTAGGTGAACCAACTGACACCAGTTGCTTGTGAGACCGGCCACCGCCCCTCGTCGGGGTCTCGACTGTATACACTAGTCTACTCTGGAGAATCGATGCCCTGTCTCAAAACTCCCACGACTAGGGTCCTTTTAAGGATGTGCTTATAGACCCCAGCTCCCACGTATATGATCGCCCTCATACTGCTGGTAGTCAAGCAAGAATCCTAGGGGCTTTATCAACGTGCAATAGTGACCTGTAAGGTCACCTAAAGCAGTACATGATGATAAAGATAAACCAGATAGCATACTATCATCTCGAGTAAGACTGTCCTATCGGTATATGACCTCCTTCAATTATTGCAATTACGTGCCTGTGATCCAGTAATTGACTCTGAGGGCACTATATCCAACAATATGTAACTATAGCAAGTAAATTATGCAAAGAGTCATATCATGATGCAGCAATTCTACTGTGTAGTAACATGGCAATTATCGATGATGAAGTGTGTGAGCCGGCCAATCTGTGTAAGTGTGACATATGCATCATCGATAATGGTGCAGGTGTACTAGCACAGATATACGAAATGCAATAGTAATGACATGAACGTAGCATTAAGTAAATCGGCAGCTAAAAGGTATAAGGTATACGTATCTAACATGACCGAGTCGGTGAATCTATCAATCGGCCTCCTCTAGAAGGATATGGATCAATCATCAATTAACTCATCATGTACGGTAACTCATCGTACGGCGTCATAAAATAATTTAGGATCCTAACAACCTATGTGACAAGGAGGATACGGACCTCACGTCTCGTACGGCTTATCATTCGAGATTCACAACATTATCCATATATATAACTATCCCTCAGGTCACATCCGTATCAATCTCAGATCATGGGACCGGCAAAGGTATCAATTATCACATATTGACTCGTATCCATATAACTACATATCACACCAAGTCGTCATATCACAACGTAAACTCTTTTCCATCACATTAATATCTCATATCAAGTCAATTTTATATATACAATTTATCTTATACATCAAGTGTCATGCTATCCTAAAACTCATACCTATTATATTGCAACTACATGTTTATAAGTCATATCACCAATATCATCTCTAACTATCCTTTATACCATATTCCTAGTTTCCTAATCTAGGTTTCTACGACTGTATCCTGGAGATCAGTTTCCATTTAATAATTTGCGGGGGTGCTTTACGCCATCCACCCGACTTCCCCCGTAGATATAGATCTACTCACTTTGATCCTTACTCGCCGAAGTCGATGACGCCATGCTCCATCGTCTCGGAATCCATGCGAAGGTACCTACAATATCAATACATATCGCAATGCTATTAAAATCGAGTTTGGAAAACCAAAACGGTACACGGTTCGCTCATAGGTTAAAACCTATAGCCTCGCATGCAAAACACAACCCAATTACCCTTGTCGTTGACGTTCAAACGCCGCATGTCGGAATTCAAATCAAATACCAAAACTCAAGTTTTCTGAATTGCAAACACGAAAAACAGCAACCTAGGAAAACCACTCCCAGATTTTACCCTAGACCAAACTAAGGGATTTTGCACATATTGGAGGTCTAATTATCAGCCATAGGAGCTATGGACCAAGGACCACACACTTTCACCATGGCCAAGCCGCAATATGCGGCCTGGGGGAGTTTATTTGCGGCCAGATAATGAAGGGAGGGGCTCAGGTTTCAAGGAGTGATGCATGGTTGCCTGCAAGTCTCACTATCAAGGGAACTTCTTTTATGGTTGTCTCGGGTCACTCCAGGTCCCCAAATACACTCACAAACTGTCAAATTTACCAATTTCGGAAAGTTTTAAGCTCGTGTTTGGGTTCTATTTTCTGTTCTAGGTCAGTGAAAACACCACTGAAATCGTGTTAACAGCCACTACCGATCATCAATTCCTCACAATTACCCAAACCTTTCTCTAGGATTTCCAAGCTCACAAACCCATTGGTAAACAATTTCTAAACTAAACAAGAATGCTAGGAAAACTTAAAAATGAACTAAGTGAAGGAATTATACCTCATTTGGACAACCCAAGAAAAACCCTAGCTGTCCCAAGTCATCAAAATCCAACTTTTCTTGGTCCAAAGTGTAGTGAATGAAGTGGGGATCATCTTTAATGACGGGATTATAGTGTTTGGATGAAGTTTTTCATATGGTTTCCTGTGGTGAAGGTGGAGGGAAGCTTGAAGAGGAAGGAGGTGAAGAAAAGAATTGGGGAGGAGTTATGATGGCTGCCCTCTCTCTCTCTCTCCATCTTATTCTCACCCTCACTCTTACTCTTTTACTCTTCTACTCTTTAATTTTTATATTTAAAACCAAAACACATAATACCCTAAAAACAACACAAGGAGACAACATGAAACTAAAATGAAACAAGACATGATGCACTAGCCATGGAAAATTGTAGAAACACGGATTTTGGCCTAATCGTGATTAGCAGTGTACTAATCGGGTTTTATCCAAACTGCATAAAATAAATTTTAAAAATGCCAAATCCGATAGATATCTTTTTAAATGAATAAATGATTTTAATTTCCAATTATTTCAGAATTATTAGTATATATTTATACCATTTTACGAAAACCCCAATTTCGCAAATCATGCAGTTTTCGCGAAATATAATATTTTAATATTAAATTCCAAAAATAATATTTTTATTTTTTCTGAAATGTTACAGACCGCGATGGTGCCTACTGTTCAGGCAGTCGTACCTGCAGCTACGAAGGTTATCATCGTATCATTATCTGAGTTCATGAGGCTGAAGCCTCCGGTTTTCACCGGCACTGATGCAGCTGAGGATCCCAAGTCATTTATCGATCGGATGGCCAGGATATGTCGTTCGCTGAGATGCTCCGACGCGAGATGCGTAGAGTTCACGAGTTTTCGTCTGGAGGGTCTTGCCCAGACCTGGTGCGAGTCTTTAGAGAGGGGCAGAGCTGCAGGTCTTTCTCCTATGACCTGGGCTGAGTTCGTGACGGTTTTTATTGCCCGTTTTCTTCCGCAGTGCGTCAGGGATGCTCGAGCTCGCAGTTTTGAGTTGTTACGCCAGACTCCGGGTATGACGGTGGCAGAGTACGTTGTTCAGTTCACCCAGCTATCTGTGTATGCTCCATATTTGGTTGACACTGAGGAGATGCAGATCAAGAGATTTGTATGAGGCCTGATTACCCAGTTGTTCCTTGCTATCAGCGCTTAGCATTTTGACACATATACAGCCGCAGTGGACGCAGCCCTGCTGGTTGAGGACCATCTTTCCGAGACTTCGGTCATTCCGGAACCGAAGATGGTTCATACTGCTGTATCATCCCGGAGACAGATGTATCGATGCCGCGACAGATTCCGTTCATGTCACGACCCGAAGTTCGAATCGTGACCGGCACTTAACCACGTAACGTCTACAGGCGTAACGAGACTGAGTAAGCCGAAAAACCCAGAATTCTAAACCATAAAAGTATAGAGTGTTTGAAACATTTATTAGAATATTTGTTAAAACATTTAGAAAACTTTAAGTTGTTTAGTAGAATTCTTTAAAGTTCAAGTTAGTATTTTAAAAATTTTGGCATCATTTCCTTTGTAAAAACTAGCCCCGAAATCGGGTACAAGGCAATATATGAGTAAAATGACATACGATGAAATAAGGCATCCCAACGGGAGCAATCACGCCCAACGGCGGAAACAACAACACAAGAGTAATATACGACGCCGTAGCGAAGAAACGAGCAAAAATAAGTGAAGACAACAAGAAACATAAAACTGCATAATAAAGTCGGCTCACAACGAGCTCGACACCAGAGTACAAATAATATACATCATCGTCCTCACACTGGTCTCTAAGTCAATACATATAAAGGTAGATGGAGAATACTAGATACCGCACAAAAACCCACCTATCAGCAAAAGGACTATTATGCCAACTGCAATGGTATCTGTGCCAAAAGATGTACGAAAGCAGCCTGCCGCGACTACTCCGAGGGGCAACCTACAAACACTGTGGCACAACGGGGGTGAGTTGCCAACTCGTGAATAGTAGATAACATATAAAGGTAATCGCGAGCATGCACGTACTGCGTTACTCTATCATATGCCAGCAGATAATATCTGTATGCGATAAGCAGTATGTGCAATAATCATGCAAGTGCTCTATCAGGTAACATGACTACAGGATGAGATGCAAAATAATGAATGCCGAGCATGGGAAATATAACATCTACACGGAATGTCAACGTGGAAAATATGATCGGTGTCCATCAATGCACCCAAATCCCAATAAAACTCAGGCGCCGTCATCCTCATCGGCCCTCAAATCCTGTAAATCTCATAGAACCATGAGTGCCCAATATCGGCACTCGAAATATCATAAAATAATCGTGTCTAGCATCGACACGCAAATCCTCATATCTCGGGCTCCGTTAGTCCGGGTCGGCCCACGGGCTCCGTCTGCGGTATCAGCACTTGGCCCCGGCAGTACGGGTCATCCCATATACATCTATCGACTCTGGTTAGTATCCTCCGGATAACCTCCAGGTCCAACCAATCACCGGTAGGTAGTAGTCCCACTTCCAGGCTCACCGTCTAGCTACACAGCACATCCGTTCTCGCCCCGGGGTACCATACCGGGTCCACCGTGTACCCGCAATCGGCCTCGTCCACTCCTCGAATCGGGTTTCACATGTCACTCTAGCACCAAGAAAACACATGGTGGACGCACTGAAATATCATATCAAGAGGAACCAGGTTTTCAAAACAGTGCATCCTTTCTTAAATATTCCCACGGTCCTCAAATTCAGAAATCACATGAAAACCAAAGCCAATGCGTAATCCATGCGATGTAATATATGCATCATAACTCATACTATGAAGAAAAAGGGGAAACCGCTCCTTAAGTAGATTCAGTTTTAAAAGGTGTCATGCGGTCCCCAGTTTTTACCCAAAAATCAGCTTATCTAGGTAGGTACAATTTGGATATGCATATGTCTGGATTTACAAATGAGTATGTGTACAAATAGAATAATCATGTCAAGTCATATGTGAGATGAGCTACAGTATAATGATCATGGCAATTCTATAATGTGAGTGTCATGGCAATTACTAACGGTGTGTAACATGCAGATTAGTGCTCGTGCAACATGAACCGTTAGTAACAGTGCGGTGCCTTATAAATTCTAAGTTCATATATATGCAGCAGGGAATTCGATATGCAACAAATAGTATTCATGAACGGTCAATGTAGGTAAATGCAATAAGCTGCTACAATGCCCTATCAGCCATGACGCATAACGCCATGCGGGCGATTTCCCCGTAGATGTTAAATCTACTCACCGTAGTCTCGCGTTAAGTGTAGCCAACGACTTGTTTCCCTTTCTTCGCGGTATCCGTCGTACTCGCCTACGAACCTAGAATTTCACAAAGTAGTACACATAAGCTCAAATCTACAAAAACACAACATTAAAACCAAACTAGAAACCCATGTCGCAAACCAAACGCGTGTGTGTGCGATACGCTAAAACGTGTGATTACGCGCCTGAAGCTACCCGACACGTCGCGATACGCAGAAAACCCCGAACCCACATACGTATCACACGTGTCGCGAAGGTTAAAAACATAAGAAATAGGGTAATTGATCCCTGATTTTCCTACAGAGATAATTTAACAAAGTTGCATATACCATAGGTCTTAGAATACCAGCAGACACCTGCAGAGCAAAAACCCAAACCCCATGTCCCTCATCTGGCCGCAAATTGCAGCCAGAACGAAATTTTCGGTGGCCAAGAGGTGGAATTTGGGGGTCGTGTTCTATATATGGGATCAACACCTAATAACTATACTCCAGTTAACTCAAATTTATTCTGAAATCACTGGGTCAACAGCAGATTACTGGAAGCTAGAATTTTGCTTAAAAACGATAAATTTTGCATCAAACAGGAACCTGATGGTATTTTAGTGAAATAGGGGTTACGCTAGGTTAACATGGTCCTAACAACACCTAATTAAGCTAGGATAACTATCAAAATCACCATCATGCCAAAACTTCACACAACATACCATTTTAGCACTAAAACGCATAATTAATCACTAATCGAAGCTATAAACACACCAACTAAGCTAACTAGGATGTAGGGTTAAGAAATATACCCCACTCTCGACCCTAGGAAGCAGGAGGAAGGAGAAGAAGGGGACTTGGTTCTGATGTTGTTGCTGGAACTGCTGCTGATGCTGCTGGAGCTGTTGTTGTTGCTGAAGCTGCTGCTAATGGTGTTGCTGATGCTTCTACAGCTGCTGCTTCTAATGGTGCTGCTGCTTCTGAGGCTACTGGGGCTGCTGTTGGGAGAGTGTGTGTGCGCGTATGAGTGAGTGAGAGTGAAGTGAGAAGGAAAATTGAGAGGTAAGGAATGATAGCACAAGTGGTCAACCCCTCTCTCTCTCTTCATTTAATACAAGCATGGCATTTGCCATGATGCCCAATCTCACTCTCTCTCTCTCACCAAGTCAACATATTCAAATCATTTCACATATATAATAAAACAACCTTTAATTGAAATTACCCATTAAACTCAATTAAAACCCCAAGACTTAATTCTCATATTTTAACCCATCATGGTTGCTAACCATGGTTTAGCCCTAATTTTTAACCCTAGTTTACATGCACATGTGTGTGCAAGCCTAGAAAAATTCTACTAAAATATTCATTAAATTCGATAAAATATTTGAAAACCAATTTGGTAAACTTTTTATTAAAAACCATTTATTTAAATATAATTAGCCACTAAACACATCCTAAGGTGTTACAATCTTCCCCCCTTAAAGAAATTCGTCCCCAAATTTAAAAATATAAAGCTACGCATACCTTCAAAGAGATGAGGGAACTTCTTCCGCATCTCGCCCTCGGCCTCCCACATGATCTCTTCACCATTCGGACTGCGCCAAAGCACCTTCACTGATGGCAAGACCTTCGATCTAAGTTTCTTCACCTGCCGGTCCAATATCACGACTGGCTTCTCGGTAAACGAAAGATCGCGCTCGAGCTGAACGGTCTGATGCTGAATCATGTGCGAAGGGTCATGTAGGTATCTGCGAAGCATCGAAACGTGGAACACAGGGTGAACATCTGGGAAGTCGGGTGGAAGAGCAAAACGTATGCTACTGCGCCCATACGCTCGAGGATCTCGAAGGGACCTATGAATCTTGGGCTAAGCTTCCCCATCCGTCCAAACCTCATCACTCCCTTCATCGGAGAGACCCTCAGAAAAACGTGATCTCCAACTGCGAACTCTAATCTGCGGCAGTGCCTGTCAGCATACGATCTCTGCCTGCTCTGAGCTGTCCTCATCCTGTCTCGAATCAGCTGTATCTTCTCGGTCGTCTCCTGTACGAGCTGTGGCCCCAAAATACAGCTCTCACTAAGCTCTGTCCAGCAGACGGGCGATCTACATCTCTTCCCTACAGAGCCTCGAAAGGTGCCATCTGAATAGTATCCTGGAAACTATTATTGTAGGAGATCTCCACCAAGGGTAAATGATGATCCCAGCTACCACCAAAGTCTAAAACGCACGCTCGGAGTATGTCCTCGAGAGTCTGAATAGTCCGCTCTGACTGGCCGTCGGTCTGTAGATGAAATGCTGTGCTGAAACTCAAGCGTGTGCCCAACGCCTCCTGAAGTCTCTGCCATAGTCGGCTGGTAAACTGGGTGCCTCTGTCGGACACGATACACGTCAAGACTCCATGCAGTCGTACAATCTCGTCGATGTATATCTGGGCATACTGAGCAAATCCGAAAGTCGTCTTCACTGGCAGGAAGTGAGCCGCTTTTGTCAAACGATCCACGATCACCCAAATGGAGTCATACCCTCACCTAGTCCTGGGTAGACCCACAACGAAATCCATCGAAATCTGCTCCCATTTCCACTACGGAATGGGTAACAGCTATAGCTCACCCGCGGGCCTCTGGTGCTCGGCCTTGACATGCTGACAAGTCAGGCATCTCGACACGAAGTCCGCGATGTCCCTCTTCATTCCGTCCCACCAGTAAACATCTCTCATACATGGTACATCTTGGTGGAACCCGGATGAACACTATACACCGATCGATGTGCCTCCTCAAGAATCTCACGCCGCGGTCCCTCAGCATCTGGTACGCACAGATTAGTCCCAAATCGTAGTATCCCCTGATCATCGATCACGAACTCGGAAAATCTGCCCTGTCCAATCTGCGCCATGATCTCTGAACATCGGTCATCACTGTGCTGTGCCTCATGTATATGGTCAAGCAACTGTGGGCGTGCATGAACATGTGCAAGCTGTCCCCCTATCGGCGTGAACTCGAACTGCACTTGGCTGTCACATAATATCTTCCAATCTGCCGACGACTGCCTCTGCACCGTGCCCAAACAAGATAGACTGCCCTCGGGTCTCCTGCTCAAAGCATCCGCCACTACTTTAGCCTTGCCCGGGTGATACAAGATCTCGCAATCGTAGTCCTTTACTAGCTCCATCCAACGGCGTTGTCGGAGATTCAGGTCCCGCTGCTGAAATATATACTTTAAGCTCTTGTGATCAGTGAATATCTGGCACGACCCGCCGTATAGGTAATGTCGCCAGATCTTAAGTGCAAAGACCACTGCAGCCATCTCCAAATCGTGAGTAGGGTAGTTCTGTTCATGTTTCTTCAGCTGTCGTGAAGCATACGCGATCACCCTGTCATGCTGCATCAATACGCACCCTAGCCCCACTCGTGAAGCGTCATAATAGACCATAAATCCGCCTGATCCTGAAGGCAATGATAACACTAGCGCCGTAGTCAAACAAGTCCGTAGCTGCTGAAAGCTATGCTCTCACTCCTCCATCCAATCGAAAGGAACTCCCTTCCGGGTCAATCCGGTCAAAGGTGCAGCAATACAGGAGAAATCCTGTACAAATCGCCTATAGTTACCGGCCAGTCCTAGAAAGCTGCGAATCTCCGTAACAGATTTGGGTTTGGGCCAACGCTGAACGGCCTCGATCTTCCTCGGTTCTACACATATACCATCTCGTGAAATCACATGACCCAAGAAGTCTACGCTATCCAGCCAGAATGCACACTTGGAGAATTTTGCGTAAAGCTGCTGCTCCCTCAAGGTCTGCAGTGTAATCCGCAGGTGCTGCTCTTGCTCCTCTCTACTCCGGGAATACACCAAGATATCGTCAATGAATACGATGATGAACAGATCAAGATACGGCCGGAAAATATGGTTCATCAAGTCTATGAATGCTGCTGGTGCATTGGTGAGTCCGAACGACATCACCAAAAACTCATAATGGCCGTAGCGCGTGCGGAAAGCTGTCCTCAGAATGTCCTCCTGTCGAACTCGCAGCTGATGATAGCTCGATCGTAAATCGATCCTCGAAAAATATCCTGCCCCCTGAAGCTGGTCGAACAAGTCGTCGATGCGTGGAAAATGATATCTGTTCCGCACGGTAACCCTGTTCAGCTGGCAGTAGTCGATACACAAATGCAAACAGCCGTCCTTCTTCTTGACGAACAAGACTAGAGCACCCCAAGGAGAAACACTGGGTCGAATAAGTTCCCTATCCAGCAAATCTTGCAACTGACTCTTCAACTCTCTAAGTTCCGTCGGGGCCATCCGATAAAGCGGGATAGAAATGGGCCCCGTACCGGGAATCAAATCAATACAGAAGGCAATGTCGTGCTCAGGAGGTAGCCCAGGAAGATCGTCAGGGAACACATCAAGGAACTCGCTAACAACCGGAACCTGATCCAACGGAACCTCTGTAGCTCTGGTATCGCAAACATAGGCGAGAAATCCCTGACATCCCTTCCTCAAAAGCTGTCCAGCGTGAAACGAAGAAATCAAACTGTGAGGGGCGGCACCACGGTCTCCCTGCACAACAAAAACCGATTCGCCGGAAAAACAAAATCTAACTTTCTTCTCGCGGTAGTCCACAGATGCATAGCATGTGGCTAACCAATCCATGCCCAAAAGGACGTCGAAGTCCAACATCTCAAGAAGGATCACGTCGACAGGCAACTCTCTCTCGCCAATATGGACGGTACAGGATCGGAACACGTGTCTAGCAACAAACGATATGCCCACAGGGGTGGTCAGAACAAGCGGCTGATCAAGCAAACCGGACTCTCTACCCAAACTCGGCACAAAATGTGTGGAAACGTACGAGTGCGTGGATCCGGGATCAAACAACACGTGTGCATCAACAGAACATACTGGAAGGATACCTGAGACCACCGCATTGGACGCCTGCATGTCCTAATGCGTCAAAGCAAAAACCCGTACCTGTTCTCCACCTGCGACTGACTGTCCCCTGCCGGCAGCTGGCTGCCCTCTGCCTCGGTCACCTCGTCCTCTATGAGCAAATCCTCCGCGACCATGACCTCTCTGTGCATGAAACTGGCATGGAGCAATAGTAGGTACAATAGGCAATGCCCTCTGGGGTGGTGAAGGTGGTAATGTAACATGCGGTGCTGCTGCCTCCCTCCAGGGTATCTCAGGACAATCTCGTACACGATGATAAGAACTCCCGCAGCGGAAACATCCCGACGATGACCGCTAACCCTCCTGGGGATAGGAGCTGAACAACCGGCCTCGCCCTAAATCCCTGCCACCTACAAGACGTCTGTCACAGCGCCGGAAAGGCTGTCTCTGTGCTGATGTATCCGCACGAACTCTCTTCGACTCTGGAACTACTGAAGTCTCAGCAAGGCGCCCCTCGACTAATAAGGTTGCGTCTACAGCTGCTGCATAAGTCTCGCAATACTGGGCGTTGATCGTAAGGAACAGTGGTGTAAGCAAGCCTCGGACAAATCTCTTGACTCGCATCTTCTCAGTAGCCACTAGATATGGGGCATAAACTGATAGCTCGGTAAATAGCACGTCGTACTCTGCCACTGTCATCTCTAGCATCTGGCGCAATGACTCAAATCTGCGTGCTCGGGCATCCCTGACACTCTCGGGAAGGAAGCGGGCTAGAAATACCGTCACGAACTCGGTCCAAGTCATCGAAGGAAAACCCGCTGCTCTGCTCTTCTCGACCGATTCACACCATTTCTGTTCAAGACCTTCCAGGCGAAAGCTCGCGAACTCTGCCCATCTCGCATCTGCGCATCTGAGGGAACGACATATCCGGGCCATCCTATCAATGAAAGACTGTGGGTCCTCGGCTGCATCGTGTTAGTTATATGTATGCCCTAGAGGCAATTACTGTACATACGATGTATATTGTAGTAGTTGCTTGGATATATATAGGGAGGACTTTCTTGCTCGACATGATAGTATGCTATCTGGTTACTCTTTACCTTAACGTGTATACTGATTGTCTCTCTGTTACATGTTGGTAAAGCCCTTAGGATGTGTACTTGACTACCTGGACTATGATGCGGATCATACTAGTGGAGACATGGTAGTCCATAAGTACATCCTTCAAAGTCCCTAGTCGTGGGTATATCGAGACAGGGCATCGATGCACCAGAGTAGACTAGCGTATACGCATCTTGACCCATATGATGGGCGATGGATGATACCATATCCATCGGTGTTTGACATCAAGGATGGTGTACAGGTGCTCAGTGGAGACTGGGTACACTGGACGGACTCGCCGAGAACTCCCAGATGGTATTATACCTCACGTCAGATGGCGGTTCTCCGGTCACACTGGTACAGAGTAGTCTGTTGACCCCAGATCGTCATAGAGTCTTGTGTGATTCCTACTGTGCTTTGATTTGCACCTTACCATGTCCAAGAGGGCGTGCAAAACGGTGATTTTTGGGTACAGTCCCGAATCACATAAAGGCAATGAGCGATAGGAGGGGATTCGTCTCTCCCGGTATAGGGAGTTGATGTTGTGCTGTGTTTGATTGGCTATAACCGGAAATCCCTGGCTAGGGTTGGTGAGATTTACTGGTAAGTGTTACTAGTAGTTTCTTGAACTGTTATAGACCTCATATCGACACGACTTATCGAGCTACTGGGGTCTGACGTTTACTACCCCTAGGCGAGATATGCGACATATCAGACGACGAGACCGGACTGTATGGGAGTGTTACGGATTGGATTCGCAGGAGTACTAGCGGGCTTGCTTGTTGATCTTCTGATTGCTCAATACCCGGGTGGCCGTTACGTTTAGTACACCGCTTGCGGCTTGTGGGTGTTTGATATGATCATCACCTACTGCCGGCGTATTGACGAGTCTTTAGAGTCCTACATAGGGTTTCCTGGCTCAAGCGAAACGGAGTAGGAGCGCATATGAGATATTTGCGGGACCGAGACTGATACGATATGAGATACCGTATTCTATTCTCGCGATTTGTGACATTGATCGGTTGTATGCGATATAGCCGGGTTATCGGATCAAGTGTTGATTCGATAAGTTGTTGCTTTTGATATTAGTCGGTTATAGCCGGATTATTAAATCAGGAGTTGATTTAATAATTTAATGTATAATTATATATTTGATATATTACATTACATTAACTAGTATTAGCTCACTTAAGATTTATTTTCTCACTAGTTTTTGCACAATGTTTATATGTGATATATGCAAGTGTAAATGTTTGTATCATGCTTGATGATACATCAAAGTTGCATGTATGAGACTCATACCAAGATTAGGGTTATTGTTTTATCTTAAGATTTAACAAAAGGGTTTAACTTAGTCAAAGTAATCAGGCTTGAAGAAGCTTGGAGAAGCTTTGACAAAGTCAACTCTTTTGTCATTTCTTTTGATATTCTCTAATCTAACCTTTAACCTAATGCCTTGGTTAATTCTCTACATGAGTTAAGCATGAGGGCTTAACTCAACCATGGTGCAATAATTCATTTGGATAAGTTTTCATTTGGATGGATGATTCTTGCTTCTTCTTCTTCATCAAGCTCCATCCAAAAGCTTACTAGCTCCAATGGTGCCATGAGGAAAAATGTATGAAAATCAATTCTAAAGCGAGGCCACTTCCTACTTCTTCATTCTCTACCACTTGCCATGTAGTAGAGTGTGTTCTCTTCACAAAGTTCATGACCTAGTGAAGGAATAGCTTGAGTTAGTGTCTCCCCGACGTAGATCATCTTCGGCTTCGAAGTCATCGAAGCATGCACGTTCGTTCTTCTTGTGGAGCTTCTCTAGAGTCCGAAGTTCACGATCGCAACGAAGGGGACATCTACACGGAGCTATTGAAGTGAAGGGCCGGATCTACAAAGGTTGTAATCTCTTTCACTTAGTGTTAAAGTTGTTAACATGCTAGTTATCGCCTAAACCCTAGTTTAAAGATCCGGCTTCGGGTTGTTCGGCAGGGCTAAAATTTTAATCGGGCTTGGTTGATGCCTTGTAGACCCTCATGAGTGTGCCTAGCAACCCTACAGTGGTATCAGAGCCAAGCTAGAGCTTTAGGCGAAGTGTAGACGAAGTTAGAAGCCCGATCGAACCCGAAAAACCCCGATAAAAGCCTTCTCTGTACATTTTTTGAAATTGTGGATTTTTCCAAATTTAAAATGCTTAAAAATTCAGTAGGCAATTATAAGGAATATTCTGCAAAACGACAAAAGTTGGCGCCCAAGGAGCCGCGGAACCGCAGCACGAACTTGGCACATGCGGCGGTTCCGCGGCCACATGATGACATCATCCTTTACTTTTTGCACAGTAATTTCCCTATTATATTTTCTGTTGTTTCTGAGTATTTTTAATTTATACTTAAAAGTTGAGTTTTCTAGGTTGTATTGGGGACTCGTTGATTCGATCGAAAAGTTTAACTTCTTCTTTGTGTGTTTCCAGGTAATTTTAGAACATGTTAAAAAGTTCGACTGGATATAAATAACCAACTTTTTCCCCTGACGAGAAATTTCCAAGTGTTGGATTTTTCCGTAGTTTAAAAACGTCTATGTAGTGCAAGTAACGCGATGGACCCTCTAGAAGACAACAAACCTTAACTCGATTATGTGACCGTCTTGAACTGCCTTTTGAACCTTAGGGTTTGGGGCAGTACGGCGTGCCACATGTGAGGCGTTGGCTTGACCCTTCTACAGCTGGACCGTTGGTACTGTGGCATGAAGTGGGTGCTTTTAAACTTATTTCAAGTGTTGAACTTTTTGGGAAAACTTGGGTGTTTGATTATTCGATCGGAAAGTTTAACATTGTCTATTTATCTGGAATGTGATACAATATTTGGAATCCACATCTATTTATGAGATAACTAATTTGGATGTTATAAACATAGCAGTTTAGTCTCATTTGATCGGTTGCCACGAAATTTTGATGCGTTCAAAAGTCCGTCGCAATCACGTAGCGTACGCGAATACTCGCTGGGTAAACTTAATAGACAGCCATGCCCCATAGCCCCGACCAAGTGATTGTAGGAGAACCCCGTCGCCGAAAGCATCCGTTCGGATGCTCGCGGCAGTGATGTTCCTCCTTAGTGCACTTCGTCGACGGCATCGAGGGTGCGGCCGTCTACTAAAGTTTGCGACGAGCATTCGATCAAATATCGGGAATCTTGTTGAATTGCCCGACTAGATATTGAAAAGTGTTTTCGATATAGAGACTAAAATGCGGGGTTTATAATTGTTAGGCATGTGATGTCTAAGGTGGTTGCGGATTCCAACTGTTGTAGTTTTACACTTTCTTTTCTGCGACCGTAAGTGTAATATGAGATATCACCGGTTTCGTTGCTATATGCCAACGACAATTGGGATGCGCATATTTACTTACGTTGATGACATGTGATGTTATGTGTTGCTGGATATGTTACATTGGATCGTCGCGTTCTGAATAGCCGGGGGTTTTTATATGAGATGAGTGTTTTTCCATTTTCATTCATGTAAAACTTGTATGTAATATTCTTTTATTAGGGAACTTCCGGGATGAGGTCGATGTCACCATTTGTATATTATTTACTTTTCCGTACTAGGATAGACCCAAGGAGGAGAGCATAAGTAGCCGGGTTCTGGAGTCCAGTGGGAGACCAACTCGAGGAGTCGAGTCCGGGTCTCCTAACTCTAGAATTGGTAGGGTTGCTTGCCGCTCTCGTAAGGGTCTAGGGGTATGGGTTTGGCTATTCATCGCGACCGTGGAATCCGTGTTTTATACAGGCTCAAAATAAAACACGGACGTCCTAGTATATCCAATATTTCATATGATATTTTCTGCTGCGTTATCTGTGATGTGATCATGTGATTTGTTCAGATGGATATTGTATATAGTATATATGATATATTATATAGACGTTGCTTATGTTTTACACCCGTGCTATCCCTGCCTCGCTCTGCCGTCAGTTACCTAACCTAACGGTGCAGACGGGATATCGAGGCGAACGCGGATGGCATAAGCGTACATTATATTTATCTGTGATGTTTAGGTGACTTAAATGATGGGACTTCATTAATATGATTAATGAAAGAAAAAGAAACCTAAAAGATGTTGTGGAATCGAATTTTCAAAAACAGGTAGCTACAGTTCTTGCTTTGCATCGCGGTGTTCCTTGTAGAACATCCTGCACCTTATTCGATAAAGAAAGAGCCGAGATCCCTTCACCGGGAGTGTCCCCTTTAGCAATAACTGGCAAATGCTACAACCCTCGGTTTGAATTTTGATTGCTTCTATAGTTCTTGCTTTGCATAGTGATATTTGTGAAATATCCTGCACCTTATTCGATGAGGAAAGGGCCGACGATCCCTTCACCGGGAGTGACCCCTTTAGCAAAACTAGAAAAGCCTAAAAAACACTCCATTTTAAAATCACTCGATTCTACAACGATATCAAGTTCATTACGCAATAGGTTTTCAGAAAAACATGTCGTAGCCCTCCGTCATTTCAGATAAGTCCTATTTAGTATTCGTGCTAAGTTTGTTGGCCTGCGTCAAGGCGTAGTGTGCGGTAGCTAACTAGTATTTATCTACTAATGCATATGATGCAGATTGGATTAGGGTAGTCGTGCGACTTTGTTGGCCTACGTCAAGGGTCGTGCGGGTGGGTTTAATTCAATCAAGAAATGACGGGTTGAACTTGACTAGCGCACTGTAGTTTGTTGGCCTGCGTCAAGATCATGGGACGCTAGGGGCAAAATTATCGGGAATTTCAAGTGTTCAAATTTGCAATGAGATTGCATACCTTCTATGAGATAGTTGGATCCCGATACTCACTATGAGTAAGAGTTACTCCTGGGAGAGTTTTACACATTACAATTAGCCGATCAAGTAGGTGTCTAGAAAGGTGTTAACGAGGTTACGCCTCTGGGAAAATGAGGTTTACTTTAATTAGGTTCGTGCGAAAGCACGGGGGACCTCCCTCAATGTACCGACACTGGCCTGGATGAAAGATTGGTGAACTTGTAACGTGTAATTAATCCCAGCTAGTCTTTCCTTTTAGGGTTTGAAGGAAGATTTGATAAAAACAGTGGGAGCCATCCTGATTAGATAAAAAAATAACCAATCTAATCTTGCAAGAGCATACGCTGAGTGTTTTCTTCTCTCTCTCTCCATGTAGCGACCATATCACGCCTTAATCAAGATAATAATACGAATATATTGACCGAACCCACTTGTTATACTGAGCTGGGGAACGTTGGTCCCGCTCCAACTTATAATTGTTATAAGACAGAGCAGGAAATTGGGGAATACCAGATTTCCTGTGCCTGCTGATGCATCATCTTCGGGTGTGTTCATTACATAGAACTGTTTCTCAGTATCCTTTACGTCCTGGGTATGTGATACCGGAGCAGGATCCCGCATATGTAAATCTGTTACATGGGCTACAGATAGGTAGAGAACTGAGAACGAGCGATAAGTTTCATGAGGCAGAAAACGGTGCAAGTGTTGCAGCCAAGTCTGATGGTCACTATCACCGTGTATTACCAGAATACATTGATTCTGAACGAATGTTATTAGATACCGAACCTGATATACAACATCATATCAGTCTCTTTATTAGTAAAGAAATAATGTAATCTTGTATTGTTGGATAATGTTTTGAACATTTCCTATATCAAGAGTTGATCGTTTCAGGCACGTTATCTAAAAGCATTGACGTTCTAAATCAAACTACAGTTCTTAGTATACAGAACACACACAAGAGGAAGGGTTCAGAAATGAACGAATCCTTCTTGGGGTATTGTAGACTAGGTCATATCAATGCGACCCGGCTAGCTGAAATTACATTTAGATGCATATTTAAATTAGTTTGAATTTACATCTTATGAAACTTCCCGGTCATGTCACAAAGATAAAATGACCACAGCTCTGTTTATTGGAAACAGAGAAAGAGTTGGTGAACTTTTGGGATTAATACATGCTGATGTATGAAGGTCCCCTGTCTACATATGCCAAGACCGGTTCTTTGTACTTCATTACATTCACTGAAGATCTCTCAAGATTCAGATATATGTTCCTGTTGAAACAAAAGTCCGATGATTTTGAGATATTCACAGAATATAAGTTAAAGTAAAGAACCAAAACGGGTATAAGTATTATGTCATTTGATGTGATCAGGGAGGAGAATACATGAGCACGGAATTCCTGGATTATTCTAAAGGAGAATGAGATTCTCTCTCAGCATTACTCCTCCGTATACACAATAGCACGATGGTATATTAGGGTGGAGCAATAGCACCCTATGTGATATGGTGTGCTCTATGATGAGTACTACTGAGTTTCCTATTTCCTTTTAGGAGTTATGCACTTGAGAAGCTGCATACCTATTGAATAGGGTTCAAATCAAATCAGTTGCCTACCACATCATATGTAATATGGAATGGGAAGAGCCCATATCTTAAGTATCTTAAGATTTGGGGTTGTCCAGCCTATGTCTAAAAGCATAATCCGGACAAGCTCGAGGCAAAGTCAGGTCTGTGGAAGTTTGTAGGATATCCCAAGCATAAGCAAGGGAATATCTTCTACCAAACCAAGGAACAAAAATGTTTTGTTTCTCAACATACCACCTTTGTGAAAGGGAATTTCTTGAGAAGAAATTAGTGGTCATGAGGTAGAACTGGAAAGAGTTGCAGCTATTCAAACTACAGCAGATGATTTGGTAGAACCAAAGGATTCAGAAGATTCCAACGAACCTCAGCCTCTCCGCCGATCTAGTAGGGTTCCTCACCCACCTGAGAGATACTTCGGTTTCTCTATGACAGTGGGAGCGAGGATTACATCATGAGATGATGACCCAACTAGTTTCGAGCTGGCCATCAGGAGTGGGACTCTGTAAGAATGGATGGATGCTTAGTGATCTGAGATGGAATCCTTATACACCAACAAAGTATGGACTTTGGTTGCTTTATCTGAAGGGTTAAATCACCATCAGGAGAAAGTATATCTTGAGAAGATTACTTGGTGTACATGGAAAAGTCGAGACTTTCAAAGCTATGCTTAAGTCCATCCAGATCCTACTTGCTACGGCTACATACCATGACTACGATATCTGGCGGTTGGGTGTCATGACTGCTTTTCTAAATGATGATTTGGAAAAGAGCGTCTATAAGTACACAGCCAGATGGCTTGTTAGACAGTGGGAGCAGCAAAAACGTATGCAAGATGCTTTATAGGATAAAGCAGGCATCGTGGAGTTGGAACGTCTGTTTTGATGTGGTAGTCAAAGAGTTTGACTTCATCAAAATGGTAGATGAAGCTTGTATATACAAAAAGGTAGTAGGGAGTATGGTGGTGATCCTCGTAGAGTACGTGGATGACAAACTCTTGATAGGGAAGGAGTTTCCTATGCTACGCTCCGTCAATCTCCGCTTATCACAAGGATTCTCCATACAGGATCAAAGTGATACCTCTTAAATCCTAAGTTTCGATCTATGAGATAGATCTAATTGTTAGTTATATGTATGCCCTAGAGGCCATTACTGTACATATGATGTATATTGTAGTGGATGCTAGGACGTATATAGGGAGGACTTTCTTGCTCGACATGATAGTATGCTATCTGGTTGAACTTTACCTTAACGTGTATACTGATTGTCTCTCTGTTACATGTTGGTAAAGCCCTTAGGATGTGTGCTTGACTACCTGGACTATGATGCGGATCATACTAGTGGGGACATGGTAGTCCATAAGTACATCCTTCAAAGTCCCTAGTCGTGGGTGTATCGAGACGGGGCATCGATATGCCAGAGTAGACTAGCGTGTACCTTCTCGACCCATACAGATGGGCGATGGATGATCCCATATCCATCGGTGTTTGACATCAGAGATGATATACGGGTGCTCAGTAGAGACTGGGTACACTGGACGGACTCGCCGAGAACTCCCAGATGGTATTATACCTCACGTCAGATGGCAGTTCTCTGGTGACACTGGTACAGAGTAGTCTGTTGACCCGAGATCGTCATAGAGTCTTGTGTGGTTCCCACTGTGCTTTGATTTCCATCTTACCACGTCCAAGAGGGCGTGCAAAACGGTGGTTTTTGGGTACAGTCCCGAGTCACATGGAGGCAATGAGCGATAGGAGGGGATTCGTCTCTCCCGGTATAGGGGGTTGATGTTGCGCTGTGTTCGATTGGCTATAACAGGAAATCCCTGGCCAGGGTTGCTGAGATTTACTGGTAAGTGTTACCAGTAGTTTCTCGAATTGTTATAGACCTCATATCGACACGACTTATCGAGCTATTGGGGTCTGACGTTTACCACCCCTAGGCGAGATATGCGACAGATCAGACGATCAGACCGGACTGTACGGTAGTGTTACTGTTAGTGCACGGCGGCGCCCCGGCCGTCAATCCGACGGCCAAAAGCGGAAGCGGTGATAAACTTTAAATTTTCTTAAACTGGCAAACTGCCGCGCACTACTACCCGGATCGAACCATTAATTAGTCCTAGCTACCAACAAGAAAGGGAAGAGAGATATACCGACGATCCAAGTCCTCCCGTCTTCTCATCATCGTCCCGATCTCCTGCGGAATGTCCCGTCTCCTCCTCGTCGCCGGAAGTGCACCACATCGCCTACTTCTTTTACGGGCTCCCACCTCAATGCCGAGGCAACTCGGGCACGAAGCCGGCTACTCGACGTGCCCAAGATTTGCTGTAGAATGTGTGAAGAACCATGTCTCACTTTTTGGGGATTGTGGAATTGCCATTGGTGGAGGAAAGGAGAACAACTTTAGGAAATGAGCTAGAGGACTTTTCTAGCAAACATGAGAAGCAAAAATACCACACCTCAAAACGAACCCCATTCCATTCCCTTCCATAGGAATGGCCGGCCCCCCCCTTCTCAAGTGTGATTGGAGAGAGAAAGAGAAAAGTCAAGGGGGTGGGTGGAAGCAATGATGAAAAGAGATGATGAGAGAACAAAACCCAACACTCCAAAAGCCAATCATAACCTACAATGGTCAAGCCATCATCATAAAGCTAGAAGTCAAAAGATGGGCTCCATCATGATACCTTCATGATATAAATATTGCAAAGAACCCCCTCCACTAATGCCTATTTGCAACAATGCAAATAAACCCTCCTCCACCACACTTCGGCCAATGAACGGAACAAAGGAAATTGGCCGAAACGGAAAGCAAACTGGCAACTCCAGAAAACTGATCCCGTAATAAATTACAGGAAAACCCCGATACTGTGCATACACACCCGCATCTGTATTTCGTCCGAAATACAAATGCAATGAGACAAAATCTACACTGTACTATACTAGGATCCGGCTTAAACCAAAGACGGCTAGTAATATCTGTTCGATCCTGATCCGTGCAATACCGCACGTATCTGATCGAACCCTGCCATATAACCATACGGCCTATAGTACAAACTGTCCGATCCTGATCCGTGCAATACCGCACGTATCTGATCGGACCTTGCCATATCTCCATACGGCCACTACAACCTTTCGCCCGAAAGCTGAGTAACTGAATGTGGGGGACTCGAAAGACTCGTCAACACCTCGGTTGTGGATTTAACCACTAGCACGTCAGAGGTATAAGCCAATACGTAACGGGCTACCAAGTATTGACTAAAAGGGACGTCTGTAAGTGAACTCAGCCTGACAACCCTACTGAGCCTGTCAGTGACAATATCCGTACAGTCCGGTCCGTTCGTCTATGAGTATCGCATGGCGGGCCTAGGGGGTTGGTAAAAGTCAGACCCCCAAAAGCGGTACAAGTCGTGTCGGAGTGTAGCCCAGAATACCCTGAGATACTACTGGAATACCTACCAGTAAATCTCCTTGCCTTGGCCAAGGACTTTGTGTAATGGCTCTCCTAGACACAGCACGACCTCACCCCCAATACCGGGAGAGACGAACCCCTGAAGATACGCTCACTGCCTCCATGTGGCTCGGGACTGTACCCAACTAAAACCTGTTTGCACGACTCCTTTGAGCCATGGTAGGGTAGTAATCAAAGTACAGTGGGAACTCACACGAGACAAATGACGATCCCCAGGTCGATGAACTAACCTGCACACATGTCACCAGGGAACTGCCATCTGACGTCTGGTATATGACCAACTAGCATGTTCCCGGCGAGTCCTGTCCGGTGTACTCATAACCCAATGAGCACCTGTATACATCTTAGGTGATCCAACTGACACCAGTGGCTTGTGAGACCGGCCACCGCCCCTCGTCGGGGTCTCGACTGTATACACTAGTCTACTAATGGAGTATCGATGCCCAGTCTCGAAACTCCCACGACTAGGGACCTTTTAAGGATAAGCTTATAGACCCTAGCTCCCACTTATATGATCGCCCTCATACTGCTGGTGGTCAAGCAAGAATCCTATGGGCTCTATCAACGTGTAATAGCGACGTGTCAGGTCACCTAAAGCAGTACACGATGATAAAGGTAAACCAGATAGCATACTATCATCTCGAGTAAGACTGTCCTACCGGGATAGGTCCTCCCTCAATCATTACAATCACGTACCTGTGACCTAATAATTGACTCTGAGGGCACTATCTCCAACAATCTCTAACTTGCACTCAAGGCTAATTATTGCGATGTCGCATACTCACAGCCCGTGTGATACCGAACATCCAACTCCTCTACTAGTCAGTCTCACAAAGCTCGTTTGCGGAACTATTGCGTTCGAGGAATAGCCTCAGTGAGTGGATCCGCTTAGTTGTTTCTTTCTATGTCTCTCTATATCTCAAGTTCGCGGAGAAAGCCATCTCCCGAAAAGAGCAATACCTGTCTCAGAATATGTCTGGATGTCTGATGGGACCTAGCTCATAAATGAACTCCAAATCCAAACTTCTTAGACTGTATCGTCAACTGAACTTAATCAGTATCCTGCGCGCCATGCCTCCCTAAGTATTGCCTTGGACCACCTGTCCAAAATACTGCCCCTCATCAGAAGGAAAACTATAACTCTGACAACCTCCTTGTCGTCCATGTCACCTTGGAAGCCTGGAATGATAACTGTCTCCTGAATGAGGCTGTCGTTATCATCTCCCTAGAACATCCACTTATGTTCTAAAACTGCTTCCGACTGTTTCTCCAGGATTGGATTAATGTCAACTTATTGCATCTAGTGCAAGAACAACATCTGGTGTGGTACTTGACATCTCACGATTGACTCAATTGCCTGAGCAAGTGATCTGCCAATCATGCCCGTCCCTTTCCCCTTTAGTCTGTAAGACACCTTTGGAGAGGGTGACTCCATTACCTGCAGGTACACTACCGTGCCAGGAGTCGTCCATCCTAAATACTCTTAGAATGCTGTCAAGTACCCTGATTGGGAAACCACCCAAATCTAGATCTAAGACCATAGATCTAGTAACCAGTATGTCTGATATAAAATCCATTTCCTTTGTGGAGAAACAACTGTGTGACGACCAAAGTATAACCGATCGTAGTGTAGGAGTTTCTTTTCCTACTCTGTGTATATCATCCAAATACCAGGATATCACACCCTACTACCTTCTCAACAGATCCATCCCCTATTCTGATGAAGTCAAACCCATGACTGTCACGTCAGAAATAGATGATCTATCTCCGCTACATCTGCTCTAGTCTATAAATAGACATAAGCAACCTGTCCACCAATGCTTCCGCTGCTCCCACTGACTACGACAACCCTCTGGCAGAGTCATATAGACGTACACTTCTAAAACTGGTTTAGAACAACGCTATACTCATCCTCCCGCCGGGTCTCGTAACCTGGAACAACAGCAATGGCAATTGTGGGTAAACAAGAACTTCCCTGTCACCGTCCTTGAGGCTACCGTAGTGCCTCTCGGGTGCCTGAAGTTACCCACCTTATCTGCGGAGTGGCCAATGGAATGTCAATCCAGATTGAATCTTTAGGTTCCTTATCAAATCTTCAGTAATCGTTTGTGGTTCTGGAATCACTTCCAGTTCTACCATACTCCCACTACTGTTTTCTGAAAAAATCCATCTTTAATAAAACTGTGGCGAGTCTAGAACAATATCGCTATTGTTCATCCAGATGGTAGAAAGTCAACCCTCGTCATAGCCTGGGTCAACCCACAAACAGCCATTACAGAAACGTGCCTTGAGTTGTCCAGTTTCTGGTTTTAATCATAAACCGGACAACTCCCCGTACCTTAACATCGTTAAGATATGAACTGTTCTATATCCAATATAGAAACGGAGGCACTGATTTAATTGAACCAGATTCAAATCATGCAGCTGTCCCCAGCGCATGTCAACTAAATGGAAGGAGGCCGATCAGCGTTACTCAACTTAGGAATTCTTCCAATTATGAGTAACCTGAAAGAGAAGCAAGATCTCTTTATCATTACTATCAACTGAATACCATACACAAGTATCTACATCTTCGATCTCTTTGAAGAATCCCGATACTTGCTATACCTGGTTCTCTACTCTATTCAAATACCTATAACTTCTCAAAATTTGGACCCTGTGTTTCCACGAAACACCTGTCTAAAAACTAGAGAAGTCATAAGTAAACCGAATATAGTACGAGAACCAAGCCCTCTGTCCTGATGGACCCTGGACAACATACAATCCTTTGTATAAGTCCCTTGAGTCTGAAAACTCATTCACTGTGTGTCGTAGGTTGAAAACTGTACTTATGGTTAAGAAGAATTACACCGCTGTTTAATGCTCCTTACCTAACCATCCACTAATATAGGTAAATGTCGTAGACATAATTTCAGAAAGGTATATCTCACTCTATGAAAATAGACGTACAGATATATCAATTTGAAATTGGTGCATAACAGCGGATATTCAAAACCAAATATTTGCCGACCGGAAAACAGCCCAGGTGATTTCCTCAAATATCACCGATTACAACGAATCCCGATATAATGAGGATAATCACCCAATTCTCAATAACTTACTCCCACTCAACATCTGTAAAACCATACAGATGTGAGAATCGTACCTGGTAAATACATACCCTGGAGTAAGTATCTAATCGGGAAATCAGTTTTCCTTTAACATTACACAGTGAAACTGAAACATTGAAATGTTCCGATGGGGTATTCTGGTATTCCTAGTAATGCCTCTTCCAGATTCACGACTGTAACCGTATAGTTCTTTGCCACCTCTCCAAATCCCTTCATATGTCTTTAGTCTTTACCTTCTGCACACCCTTTTAGGCCAAATGGTTTTCTTCCTTCCCTACCGTTCGGCACCAGCCTATGGTTTGGAAGAAGACTATCCAATAAGCATAATGGGTGTACTGTCCCAATCCTAGGAACACTCGTAATGAGAGAGGGTGAAGATAAAAGACAACCGAATAAACCTTATTCCTATTTCTCCTGAACCAGAATCCATCCCCGAACTGGAACCAGTTCCATTCGAGTTCGTATATAACCATACGATGGAGTATCCAAATAAACTGTGGATCTTCGTAGTGATACGGAGTGTCCTGGAGAAATACAAAGGTGATGTGGGAGTGGTAACGAAATATTTGGTTTGGTCATGAATATCTGTTGCAATTTACTTTGCCCTCTTACTAATCCCTTGCTTTGTCTGAACTTAATACCTTCTGCACACCATCGTTATGCTAATTGGTTTTCTTCATTCCCTACCGGTCGGCACCAGCCTAAGGTTTGGAAGAAGACAATCCAATTTGCGTAATAGGTGTACTACCCCTAAACCAAGGAGTACTCGTAACCTGAGAGAGGGTAAAAGGAAAAGACAACTGAATAATTCTATCCGTTTTCTCCAGAACCGGAAACCATCCTCGAATAAATTCTTTCGAGTTCGTATCTAACCATACGATGGTTTTGTCCAATGGAAGTGGACGTTCGTAGTAAAACGGGGTGTCCTGGAGAAAAGGGTAAAAGTAGGAGTGGCAATGAGGTTTGCAACTCTGACAATCCAAAAGCCAGTGTTTAAGAAGGTTCGGTCAACCTGGTCACTGAGTCAAAGTCTTAGGGTCGGGTCAATGGTCGCTGCCAAAGAGAGAGAGAAAAGAAAACACTCAGCGTGCACTCTAACCTAGATCAGAATGGTCACCAATTTATCTAATCTGGAAACCTCCCACTGTACCTCAAATTCTCCTCCAAACCTGAAAGAAGAATTAGTCGGGGTTACCCGAGGAGTAAACTAACTCATCAGTGGGAATCGGGATCCAACTATCATTGCATGATAACGTGACGGAATCCGCTCACGCTATCACACTCCAGAAGGTATGCGCATATCTGGCAAGTTTCAGTTCTTTTGAAACTCCCGATGTGATTTCTGCCCCATGCTCTTATGACCTTGACTTTGGCCAACATATCATAAGTCGCATGTCAAGTTCTACCCGTCATTCTCCAGGTTAATTTGAATCCACCGGTACATACCCTTGACTTTGGCCAACATGGCAGTACGACTGTTCCAAACCAACGCATCTATCTATGCTGCATATGAATAACCAATAGCTACCAAACACTGTGCCTTGACTTTGGCCAACATACACAGCTTGAATACTATTGACTATCCATATGAAACGACGGAGGGCTACGAATGGTTTCTGGCGAAAACCTTTAACGTAATGAACTTGATATCGTTGAAGGAACAGATAGCTTTTTAAAAATATAGTGACGAAAACCTTTGCTAAAGAGGTCACTCCCGGTGAAGGGATCTCGGCTCTTTCCCCGTATAATGGGGTGCAGGATATTCCAAATGAATACCGCGATGCAAAGCAAAAGTAATCGGCTATAGTGAAGTTAATGCCCTGACGCAAACTTCTGTCCAAGGGGTCACTCCCGGTGAGGGGATCTCGGCCCTTGCCTCGTCGACTGAGGAGCAGGATATTCCAATGAATACCACGATGCAAAACAAAAGTAAACGTCCTTGCAATAACAGCTTTTTGAAAAGTGTTCCAACAACATCAGATTAGGTTTGTTTTAACTTGCATTGATCCGAATCAATGCAGTCCCATCAACTGATCACACCAAAAAGAACGAAAATATACTGATGTACGTATATGCCATCCGCATTCGCCACTGGGTCCCGTCATTACCCGTTAGGTTAGCTTACTAACGACAGAGCGGGGACTGGACTAGCGCGGATGCAAAACATATACGACATCTACTAATATATATACCAATATATAGTATTTCGCTCAAGGCGTGAATAAAATGCAACATCACAGAAATGTACAGCATCACAGAAACAATACAGATATCTGGGATCCCCGGGTTTCACTGAGCCACTACTGAAACCCGACGTTCCCCTGGTCGTGTGGATAGCCTGTGCAATGAAATCCTAGACCCCTACGGGCGCGGCAAGTTACCCGCCAAAACCTGAAGCGAGGCAGCCCCCTTCAGCAACGTGAATGGACCACCCAGCACTTCACGGAATCCGGTAACTTGGGCACCCCTCCTGGGTCAACCTGTACCCCCTACGAGTGCGGCGAATAGCCCGCCAATCCTAGAGTGAAGCCCCCTCCGTCTCAATGCCATGAGATGCGGGCTTGTTGCCCTCCAGAACCCGGCTATCCGTGCACCCCTCCGTGGGGCAATCCTAGTACAGAAAGTAAAATATACATACAACGGGTACATCGACCGCAACCAGGTCGTGCCCCAAAATAATAATACAAACAGACAGTGGCGGCAGTCCACATGTCGGACGCTCGCCCCGCAATATCAAATGTACATAATACAACAAAACTGTACTAGCATTGCATCCAGGCTATCCCCCACGACCGATCCGCAACATCACAGCAAAAACAAAACATCAACGTGAAAGTCACGTTCGCAAATCCGTCTAACCGGGCTATAGCAGTTAGACCGGATTTACCGATCAAGTGACATTCACGGTCGCAGATATAATGTAAATACTGTGAAAAATGTGTTTAAAATATCCGATCAATCAAAAATTAACATGTGGGCCCCCAATCAAAACTGTAGCACTCACAGAAAACCTGGGCCCAATTTTAATATTCCAAAACCCATATTTTAAGCCCATAAAGCCTCTGAAAAAAATTGGTGAAGTGATCTCCACAGTGTGCGGCGGAAGAGCGGCGGAATGAGGGTATATGCGGCGGTTCCGCGCTCCCACTGTGGATTCACTTCATCGAAATTTTACAGAGTTCTTAGATTTTCCAGTACATCAATATTTTACAACCTGAAAAATTTTTCGACACCAAAAATTTCCAACAGAAAACTAATGCTAACAAAAATGTAGTTTTGGAACATTCGATCGATCGAAACAGAAAAACACACTACACCAAGCTAGACTAAGTTAATGGCGAGGCTCTGATACCACTGTTAGTGCACGGCGGCGCCCCGGCCGTCAATCCGACGGCCAAAAACGGAAGCGGTGATAAACTTTAAATTTTCTTAAACTGGAAAACCGCCGCGCACTACTACCCGGATCGAACCATTAATTAGTCCTAGCTACCAACAAGAAAGGGAAGAGAGATATACCGACGATCCAAGTCCTCCGGTCTTCTCATCATCGTCCCGATCTCCTGCGGAATGTCCCGTCTCCTCCTCGTTGCCGGAAGTGCACCACATCGCCTACTTCTTTTACGGGCTCCCACCTCAATGCCGAGGCAACTCGGGCACGAAGCCGGCTACTCGACGTGCCCAAGATTTGCTGTAGAATGTGTGAAGAACCATGTCTCACTTTTTGGGGATTGTGGAATTGCCATTGGTAGTGGAAAGGAGAACAACTTTAGGAAATGAGCTAGAGGACTTTTCTAGCAAACATGAGAAGCAAAAATACCACACCTCAAAATGAACCCCATTCCATTCCCTTCCATAGGAATGGCCGGCCCCCCCTTCTCAAGTGTGATTGGAGAGAGAAAGAGAAAAGTCAAGGGGATGGGTGGAAGCAATGATGAAAAGAGATGATGAGAGAACAAAACCCAACACTCCAAAAGCCAATCATAACCTACAATGGTCAAGCCATCATCATAAAGCTAGAAGTCAAAAGATGGGCTCCATCATGATACCATCATGATATAAATATTGCAAAGAACCCCCTCCACTAATGCCTATTTGCAACAATGCAAATAAACCCTCCTCCACCACACTTCGGCCAATGAACGGAACAAAGGAAATTGGCCGAAACGGAAAGCAAACTGGCAACTCCAGAAAACTGATCCCGTAATAAATTACAGGAAAACCCCGATACTGTGCATACACACCCGCATCTGTATTTCGACCGAAATACAAATGCAATGAGACAAAATCTACACTGAACTATACTAGGATCCGGCTTAAACCAAAGCCGGCTAGTAATATCTGTTCGATCCTGATCCGTGCAATACCGCACGTATCTGATCGAACCCTGCCATATAACCATACGGCCTATAGTACAAACTGTCCGATCCTGATCCGTGCAATACCGCACGTATCTGATCGGACCTTGCCATATCTCCATACGGCCACTACAACCTTTCGCCCGAAAGCTGAGTAACTGAATGTGGGGGACTCTAAAGACTCGTCAACACCTCGGTTGTAGATTTAACCACTAGCACGTCAGAGGAATAAGCCAATACGTAACGGGCTACCAAGTATTGACTAAAAGGGACGTCTGTGAGTGAACTCAGCCTGACAACCCTACTGAGCCTGTCAGTGACAATATCCGTACAGTCCGGTCCGTTCGTCTATGAGTATCGCATGGCGGGCCTAGGGGGTTGGTAAAAGTCAGACCCCCAAAAGCGGTACAAGTCGTGTCGGAGTGTAGCCCAGAACACCCTGAGATACTACTGGAATACCTACCAGTAAATCTCCTTGCCTTGGCCAAGGACTTTGTGTAATGGCTCTCCTAGACACAGCACGACCTCACCCCCAATACCGGGAGAGACGAACCCCTGAAGATACGCTCACTGCCTCCATGTGGCTCGGGACTGTACCCAACTAAAACCTGTTTGCACGACTCCTTTGAGCCATGGTAGGGTAGTAATCAAAGTACAGTGGGAACTCACACGAGACAAATGACGATCCCCAGGTCGATGAACTAACCTGCACACATGTCACCAGGGAACTGCCATCTGACGTCTGGTATATGACCAACTAGTATGTTCCCGGCGAGTCCTGTCCGGTGTACTCATAACCCAATGAGCACCTGTATACATCTTAGGTGATCCAACTGACACCAGTGGCTTGTGAGACCGGCCACCGTCCCTAGTCGGGGTCTCGACTGTATACACTAGTCTACTAATGGAGTATCGATGCCCAGTCTCGAAACTCCCACGACTAGGGACCTTTTAAGGATAAGCTTATAGACCCCAGCTCCCACTTATATGATCGCCCTCATACTGCTGGTGGTCAAGCAAGAATCCTAGGGGCTCTATCAACGTGTAATAGCGACGTGTCAGGTCACCTAAAGCAGTACACGATGATAAAGGTAAACCAGATAGCATACTATCATCTCGAGTAAGACTGTCCTACCGGGATAGGTCCTCCCTCAATCATTACAATCACGTACCTGTGACCTAATAATTGACTCTGAGGGCACTATCTCCAACAGTTACTGGTTGGATTCACTGGAGTGTGAGCGGGCTTGCTCGTCGATCTTCAGATCGCTCAATACCCGGGTGGCCGTTACGTTTAGCAGACCGCTTGCGGCTTGTGGATGTTTGATATGATCATCATCTGCTGCCGGCGTATTGACGAGTCTTTAGAGTCCTACACAGAGGTTTCCTGGCTCAAGCGAAACGAAATAGGAGCGCATATGAGATATGTGCGGGACCGAGAATAATACCAGTATGTGATACTGTATTCGATTCTCGCGATGTGACATTGATCGGTTATATGCGATATAGCCGGGTTATCGGATCAAGTGTTGATTCGATAAGTTGTTACTAATGATACCAGTCGGTTGTGTGCGACATGACCGGATCATTGAATCAAGTGTTGATTTAATGATTTAATGCATTATTATATATTTGATATATTACTTTGCATTAACTAGTATCGGTTCACTTTAAAATGGATTTTCTCATTCGGGTGTGCGCATTGCATATGCGATATGATTTTGTGCACTTTTTTGTATCATGTTTGATGATACATGAATTTTGGTTAAGTGTAAAGAATTAAACAATGGTTAAGTGGATAATTAGGGTTTTTCTTTTCTTATTTATTTATAAATACATTTATTCTTTTTGGAAAACATTTAGCATGAGAAGAAATGGAGGCTTTATTTGTTGTTTTCATGAAGCTTCATGTATGTTTGACTTTGCAACCATTTTTGTCTCATGCTTAACCTAACCATCCACTAAACCATGATTTGCTCTCTACACATAACCATAGTTATGTTATGATAAGGTTGATTTTATTTATTCTTTTAAAAAGATTAACATATCATAACATTATCTTCTTCTTCCTCATCTTCTTCACTTGAAGAAAGAAAACCTCATCAATGGTGATTGATGCAAATGAGTGAGAAATCCAATTCTAAAGTTTACCCGCTTCCTATTTCTTCATCCTCTACCTCTTGCTAAGTAGTAGCGTGTGTTTCCTTCACAAGTTTCATGACTTGGTGAAGGTGGAGCTTGATTCATCGATGCCTCGACATAGATCATCTTCGGCTTGGACATCGACGACCTAGCCCGCCCATTCTCCGACGAAGACGACGCTAGAGCCCGGATTCTTCTTGGACAGCGGAGACGACTTCATCGCGGAGCTATGGAGGTGGAGCACCTGATCTACAAAGGTTGTATTTCCGTATTTCATTTAGTTAATTGTTAACTAGTTTACTTTTCGCCTAGATTTCTAACAAACGATCCGTAGTCGGGTTTCTCGGCACCTAGATTTTTTGAAATTGGCATGGTTGATGCCTTGTGAGACCTCATTAGGATGCCTAGGAACCCTACAGTGGTATCAGAGCCTAGCTAGAGCCTTAGGCGAAGTCTAGACGCGATTTGAAGTCCGAACGAACCCGATCACAAACATGCTCTCTGTCCTTTTTTCAAAAACGTGGATTTTTCGAAATTAAAAATATGCAGAAAACCCAGCAGGAAAATATAAGAGTTACGGCGCAAAATTGGGGTCATGAACAGTTCAACATGGCGCGGAAACGCGGCTGATTCCTCCCTTAGGCGGCGCATCCGCGGCATATTGATGACGTCCGCCTTTAAAAGTTGCACAGTAATTCATTGTTTTCAGTGCTGAGTTCTGTGGATGTTTTTAAATTTTATTCAAGAGTTGAATTTTCTGCAGTTGTTTTGGGGATTCGGTGTTTCGATCGGATTATCAAATTTTGTCTGTGTGGCTTTCCAGATAAATTTTAGAATATGTTAAAAAGTTCGACCGGATATAAATACCCAATTTTTCCCCTGTCGGGAAATTTCCAAGTGTTGGATTTTTCCGTAGTTTAACGACGTTCTAAGTAGTGCAAGTAACGCGATGGTCCCTCTAGAAGACAACAAACCTTAACTCGATTATGTGACCGTCTTGAACTGCCCTTTGAACCTTCGGGTTTGGGGCAGTACGGCGTGCCACATGTGAGGCGTTGGCTTGACCCTTCTACGGCTGGACCGTTGGTACTGAGGCACGAACTTAATGTTGTTAGACTTATTTCATGTGTTGATCTGTATTGGGAAAAGTTGGGTGTTCGATTGTTCGATCGGAAAGTTTGACATTTTCTATTTATCCGGAATGGGATACAACAATTGGAATTCACAATTAGTTATGTGATAACTAAATGAATGTTATAAACGTAGCAGTTTAGTCTCACTTGATCGGTTGCCACGGAATTTTTATGTGATCAAAATTCTGTCGCAATCACGTAGCGTACGCGGATACTCGCCGGGTAAACTTAATAGACAGCCTCACTCCATAGCCCCAACCAAGTGACTGTAGGAGAACCCCGTCGTCGAAAGCATCCGTTCGGGTGCTCGCGGTAGCGGTGTTCTACCTTGGTGCACTTCGTCGACGGTATCAGGGGTGCGGCTGCCTACTGAAGTTTGCGACGAGCATTCGATCAGCATCTCGGGAATCATGTTGAATTGCCCGACTTGATATTGAAAAGTGTTTTCGATAATGAGACTAAAATGCGGGGTTTATAATTGTTAGGCATGCGATGTCTAAGTAATTCATTTGGTCAGGCATGAGATGTCTGAGGTGGTTGCGGATTCCAACTGTTGTAGTTTTACACTTTCTTTTCTGTGACCGTAAGTGTAATATGTGATATCGCCGGTTTCGTTGCTATTTGACAACGACAATTGGGATGCGCATATTTACTTACGTTGATGACATGTGATGTTATGTGTTGCTGGATATGTTATATTGGATCGTCGTGTTTGAATAGCCGGGGGTTTTTATGTGAGATGAGTGTTTTTCATTTTCATTCATGTAAAAATCTGTATGTAATATTCTTTTATTTGGGGCGCTTCCAGGTTGCGGAAGTTGTCACCGTTTGTATATTATTTACTTTTCCGCACTAGGATAGACCCAAGGAGGAGGGCACAAGTAACCGGGTTCTGGAGTCCAGTGGGAGACCAACTCGAGGAGTCGAGTCCGGGTCTCCTAACTCCAGAATTGGTAGGGTTGCTTGCCGCTCTCGTAGGGGTCTAGGGGTGTGGGTTTGGCTATTCATCACGACCGTGGAATCCGTGTTTTATACTGGCTCGTATTGAAAACACGGACGTCCTAGTATATCCATTATTTCATATGTTTATTCTGCTGCGATATCTGTGATGTGTTTCTGTGATGGATATAATATATAGTATATATGATATATTATATAGACGTTACTTATGTTTTACACCCGCGCTAGCCCTGCCCTGCTCTGTCGTTAGTTACCTAACCTAACGGTGCACGAGGGGACATCGAGGCGAATGCGGATGGCATAAGTGTACGTCATATCTATCTGTGATGTTTAGGTATTTAAATGATGGGACTTCATTAATGTGATTAATGAAATAAAAGAAACCTAAGATGTTGTAGAATCGAATTTCAAAATAAAACAGGTAGCTACAGTTCTTGCTTTGCACAGAGGTATATGAGATATATCCTGCACCTTATTCGATGAGGAAAGGACCGAGATCCCTTCACCGGGAGTGACTCCTTTAGCAATAACTGGCAGATGCTACACACTCGGTTTGTCTTTTGATTGCTTTTAAGAGTTTTTGCTTTGCACAGTGATATATATGATATATCCCGCACCTCATTCGACGAGAAAAGGACCGACGATCCCTTCACCGGGAGTGACTCCTTTAGCAAAACTAGAAAAGCCTCAAAAGCACTCCATTTTAAAATCATTTGATTCTACAACGATATCAAGTTCATTACGCAATAGGTTTTCAGAAAAACCTGTCGTAGCCCTCCGTCATTTCAGATAAATCCTGTTTAGTATTCGTGCTGCGTTTGTTGACCTTGTCAAGGCGCAGTGTGCGGTAGCTAACCAGTATTTATCTGCTTATGCATATGATGCAGATTGGGTTAGGGTAGTCGTGCGGCCTTGTTGACCTTGTCAAGGGTCGTGCGGGTGGGTTTGATTCAATCAAGAAATGACGGGTTGAACTTGACTTGCGGTCTATGGTTTGTTGACCTTGTCAAGGTCATAGATCGTTCGGGGCAAAATATTATCGGGAATTTCAAGTGTTGAAAGTTGCAATGAGATTGCATACCTTCTATGAGATAGTTGGATCCCGATACCCGCTGCGAGTAATCGTTACTCCTGGGAGAGTTTTATACATTACAACTAGCCGATCAAGTAGGTGTCTAGAAAGGTGTCAACGGGGTTACGCCTCTGGGAAAACGAGGTTTACAGTAATTAGGTTCGTGCGAAAGCACGGGGGACCTCCCTCAAAGTACCGACACTGGCCTGGCTGAAAGATTGGCGAACTTGTAGTGTGTAATTAATCCCGGCTAGTCTTTCCTTTTAGGGTTTGAAGGAAGATTTGATAAAAAGCAGTAGGAGCCATCCTGATTAGATAAAATAAAAACCAATCTATTCTTGTAAGAGCGCACGCTGAGTGTTTTCTTCTCTCTCTCTCCAGGTAGCGACCATATCACGCCTTAATCAAGATAATAATACGGACATTTGACCGAACCCGCTTGTTATACTGAGCTGGGGAATGTTGGTCCCGCTCCAACTTATAATTGTTATAAGACAGAGCAGGAAATTGGGGAATACAAGATTTCCCGTGCCGCCCAAACGAAGAGAGTGCATACTGATGCATCATCTTCGGGTGTGTTCATTACAGAGAACTGTTTCTCAGTATCCTTTACGTCCTGGGTATGTGATACCAGATCAGGATCCCAGATATGTAATATGTTACATAGGGCTACAGATAGGTAAAGAACTGAGAACGGGTGATAAGTTTCATGAGGCAGAAAACGGGGCAAGAGTTGCAGCCAAGTCTGTTGGTCACTGTCACCCTGTATTACCAATACATTGATTCTGAACGAATGTTGTTAGATACCGAACCTGATATACAAAATCATATCTATCTCTTTATTAGTAAAGAAATGATAAAATTTTGTATTGTTGGATAATGTTTTGAACATTTCCTATATCAAAAGTTGATCGGTTCAGGCACGTTATCTAAAAGCATTGATGTTCTAAATCAAACTACAGTTCTTAGTATACGGAACACACACAAGAGGAAGAGTTCAGAAATGAACGAATCCTTCTTGAGGTATTGTAGACTAGGTCAGATCAATGCGACCCGACTGGCTAGAGTTACATATAGATGTATATTTAAATCAGTTTGAATTTACATCTTGTGAAACTCGCCAGTTATATCACAAAGATAAGATGACCATAGCTTCGTTTATTGGAAACAGAGAAAGAGTTAGTGAACTCTTGGGATGATACATGTTGATGTATGTAGGTCCCCTGTCTACACATGCCAAGACTGGTTCTTTATACTTCATTACGTTCTCTGATGATCTCTTTAGATTCAGACATATGTTCCTGTTAAAACACAAGTCCGAACCTTTTGAGATATTCACAGAATATAAGTTAGAAGTAAAGAACCAAAATAAGGGTATAAGTATTATGTCCTTTGATGTGATCAAGGAGGAGAATACTTGTGCACGGAAATCCTGGATTATTCTAAAGGAGAATGAGATTCTCTCTCAGCATTACTCCTCCGAATACACCATAGCACGATGGTATATCGGGGTGGAGCAATCACACCCTATATGATAAGGTGTGCTCTATGATGAGTACTACTGAGTTACCTTTTTCCTTAAGGGAGTTGTGCACTTAAGAAGTTGCATAACTATTGAATAGGGTTCCAATCAAATCAGTTGCCTACCATTTCATATGTGATATGGAAAGGGAAGAGCCCATGTCTTAAGCTAGTTAAGATTTGGGGTTGTCCGGCCTATGTTTAAAAGCAAAATCCGGACAAGCTCGAGGCAAGGTCTGTAATGTAGAACTGGAAAGGTTCCAGCTATGCAAACTACAGAAGATGATTTGATCGAACCAAAGGATTCAGTAGATACCAACGAACTTCAGCCTCTCCGCCGATCTAGTAGGGTTCCTCACCCACCTGAGAGATACTTCGGTTTCTCTATGACAGTGGGAGCGAGGATTGCATCATGAGATGATGACCCAACTAGTTTCGAGCTGGCCATCAGGAGTGAGACTCTGTAAGAATGGCTGGATGCTTAGCGATCTGAGATGGAATCCTTATACACCAACAAAGTATGGACTTTGGTTGCTATATCTGAAGGGTTAAATCCCCATCAGGAGCAAGTATATCTTGAGAAGATTACTTGGTGTAGATAGAAAAGTTGAGACTTTCAAAGCTAGACTTGTTAAAGTTTGCATCACTGACCAGGTGTGGATAATGATGAAACCTTTTCAAGTAGCTATGCTTAAGTCCATCCAGATCCTACTTGTCACGGCTACATACCATGACTGCGATATCTGGTGGTTGGGTGTCTTGACTGCTTTTCTAAATGATGATTTAGAAGAGAGCGTCTATAAGTACACAGCCAGAGGGCTTCGTAGACAGTGGGAGCAGCGGAAACGTGTGCAAGATGCTTTATAGGATAAAGCAGGCATCGCGGAGTTGGAACGTCTGTTTTGATGTGTTAGTCAAAGAAGTTGACATCATCAAAATGGTAGATGAACCTTGTATAAACAAGAAGGTAGTAGGGAGTATGGTGACGATCCTCGTAGAGTACGTGGATGACATACTCTTGATAGGGAAGGAGTTTCTTATGCTACGCTCGATCAATCTCCGTTTATCACAATGATTCTCCATAAAGGATCATAATGATACCTACTAACCCCTGGATTTTGGATCTATGAGATAGATCTAAATGGATGTTAGGATACTCACTAGCTGTAGTGAGATGGTATCAATCGACCCTGGGGAGAATCACTGGAATGGTTCCAGGGTGATAAAGACGACTGAATGTCAGTCATGGGCATTATCTTTTCCCTCAGTAAAGGGACGGTATGTTGGAAGAGTTCCAAGCTAGATACCGTGACATACTAGACGATAAAGGCAGGATACATCGCTACTTAAGATGCTACCAAAGAGGCTGTTTGGGTGTATATTGGTTCATGAGATGAACTATGTTCCTTCCATTGTGTGACAATGGAGTTGTGGCTTATGCCAAGGAACGCAGGTCCTATCAGTGACCCAGACGTATTCTAAGGCAGTATCACCTGATCATGGAGATGGTTGATCTCCAGGGGATCGAGGTCGGGAGAGTAGACGCAGAGGACAACACAGCGGATCCACTCACAAAGGCCTGTTCCCAGAGAGAGACTTTTATGGGATGGTTGAGTATGAGATACTGCAACCACTGCTACAGATGGCCCTAGTGCAAGTGGGAGATTGTTAGTTATATGTATTCCCTAGAGGCCATTACTGTACATATGATGTATATTGTAGTGGATGCTAGGACGTATATAGGGAGGACTTTCTTGCTCGACATGATAGTATGCTATCTGGTTGAACTTTACCTTAACGTGTATACTGATTGTCTCTCTGTTATATGTTGGTAAAGCCCTTAGGATGTGTGCTTGACTACCTGGACTATGATGCGGATCATACTAGTGGGGACATGGTAGTCCATAAGTACATCCTTCAAAGTCCCTAGTCGTGGGTGTATCGAGACGGGGCATCGATATGCCAGAGTAGACGAGCGTGTACCTTCTCGACCCATACAGATGGGCGATGGATGATCCCATATCCATCGGTGTTTGACATTAGAGATGATATACGGGTGCTCAGTAGAGACTGGGTACACTGGACGGACTCGCCGAGAACTCCCAAATGGTATTATACCTCACGTCAGATGGCAGTTCTCTGGTGACACTGGTACAGAGTAGTCTGTTGACCCGTGATCGTCATAGAGTCTTGTGTGGTTCCCACTGTGCTTTGATTTCCATCTTACCACGTCCAAGAGGGCGTGCAAAACGGTGGTTTTTGGGTACAGTCCCAAGTCACATGGAGGCAATGAGCGATAGGAGGGGATTCGTCTCTCCCGGTATAGGGGGTTGATGTTGCGCTGTGTTCGATTGGCTATAACAGGAAATCCCTGGCCAGGGTTGCTGAGATTTACTGGTAAGTGTTACCAGTAGTTTCTCGAATTGTTATAAACCTCATATCGACACGACTTATCGAGCTATTGGGGTCTGACGTTTACCACCCCTAGGCGAGATATGCGACAGATAAGACGATCAGACCGGACTGTACGGTAGTGTTACTGGTTGGATTCACTGGAGTGTGAGCGGTCTTGCTCGTCGATCTTCAGATCGCTCAATACCCGGGTGGCCGTTACGTTTAGCAGACCGCTTGCGGCTTGTGGATGTTTGATATGATCATCATCTGCTGCCGGCGTATTGACGAGTCTTTAGAGTCCTACACAGAGGTTTCCTGGCTCAAGCGAAACGAAATAGGAGCGCATATGAGATATGTGCGGGACCGAGAATAATACCAGTATGTGATACTGTATTCGATTCTCGCGATGTGACATTGATCGGTTATATGCGATATAGCCGGGTTATCGGATCAAGTGTTGATTCGATAAGTTGTTACTAATGATACCAGTCGGTTGTGTGCGACATGACCGGATCATTGAATCAAGTGTTGATTTAATGATTTAATGCATTATTATATATTTGATATATTACTTTGCATTAACTAGTATCGGTTCACTTTAAAATGGATTTTCTCACTCGGGTGTGCGCATTGCATATGCGATATGATTTTGTGCACTTCTTTGTATCTTGTTTGATGATACATGAATTTTGGTTAAGTGTAAAGAATTAAACAATGGTTAAGTGGATAATTAGGGTTTTTCTTTTCTTATTTATTTATAAATACATTTATTCTTTTTGGAAAACATTTAGCATGAGAAGAAATGGAGGCTTTATTTGTTGTTTTCATGAAGCTTCATGTATGTTTGACTTTGCAACCATTTTTGTCTCATGCTTAACCTAACCATCCACTAAACCATGATTTGCTCTCTACACATAACCATAGTTATGTTATGATAAGGTTGATTTTATTTATTCTTTTAAAAAGATTAACATATCATAACATTATCTTCTTCTTCCTCATCTTCTTCACTTGAAGAAAGAAAACCTCATCAATGGTGATTGATGCAAATGAGTGAGAAATCCAATTCTAAAGTTTACCCGCTTCCTATTTCTTCATCCTCTACCTCTTGCCAAGTAGTAGAGTGTGTTTCCTTCACAAGTTTCATGACTTGGTGAAGGTGGAGCTTGATTCATCGATGCCTCGACGTTGATCATCTTCGGCTTGGACATCGACGACCTAGCCCGCCCATTCTCCGACGAAGACGACGCTAGAGCCCGGATTCTTCTTGGACAGCGGAGACGACTTCATCGCGGAGCTATGGAGGTGGAGCACCTGATCTACAAAGGTTGTATTTCCGTATTTCATTTAGTTAATTGTTAACTAGTTTACTTTTCGCCTAGATTTCTAGCAAACGATCCGTAGTCGGGTTTCTCGGCACCTAGATTTTTTGAAATTGGCATGGTTGATGCCTTGTGAGACCTCATTAGGATGCCTAGGAACCCTACACTAATTGGATGTTAGGATTCTCACTAGTTGTAGTAAAATGGTATCAATCGATCCTGGGGAGAATCACTGGAAAAGTTCCAGGGTGATAATGACGACTGAATATCAGTCACAGGCATTGTCTTTACCCTCAGTGGAGGGACGGTATGTTGGAAGAGTTCCAAGCTAGATACTGTGGCATACTAGACGATTAAAGGCAAGATACATCGTTACCAAGGATACTACCAAAGAGGCAGTCTGGATATATATTAGTTCATGAGATGAACTTCGTTCCTACCATTGTGTGACAATGGAGTTGTGGCTTATGCCAAGGAACCCCTGTCCCATTAGAAATCAAGATATAATTCTTAGGCAGTATCACCTGATCATGGAGATGTTTGATCTCCAGGGGATCGAGGTCAGGAGAGTAGACTCAGAGGACAACATGGCGGATCCACTCACAAAGGCTTTTTCCCAGAGAGAGACTATTATGGGATGGTTGAGTATAAGATACTTCAACCACAGCTAATTGTTGGGTATGTGATACCACAACAGATGCCCCTAGTGCAAGTGGGAGATTGTTAGTTATATGCATGCCCTAGAGGCTATTACTGTACATACGATGTATATTGTAGTGGATGCTTGGATATATATAGGGAGGACTTTCTTGCTCGACATGATATTATGCTATCTGGTTACTCTTTACCTTAACGTGTATACTGATTGTCTCTCTGTTACATGTTGGTAAAGCCCTTAGGATGTGTACTTGACTACCTGGACTATGATGCAGATCATACTAGTGGGGACATGGTAGTCCATAAGTACATCCTTCAAAGTCCCTAGTCGTGGGTGTATCGAGACAGGGCATCGATGCACCAGAGTAGACTAGCGTATACGCATCTTGACCCATATGATGGGCGATGGATGATACCATATCCATCGGTGTTTGACATCAAGGATGGTGTACGGGTGCTCAGTGGAGACTGGGTACACTGGACGGACTCGCCGAGAACTCCCAGATGGTATTATACCTCACGTCAGATGGCAGTTCTCTGGTGACACTGGTACAGAGTAGTCTGTTGACCCGAGATCGTCATAGAGTCTTGTGTGATTCCCACTGTGCTTTGATTTCCACCTTACCACATCCAAGAGTGCGTGCAAAACGGTGGTTTTTGGGTACAGTCCCGAAACACATGGAGGCAATGAGCGATCGGAGGGGATTCGTCTCTCCCGGTATAGGGAGTTAATGTTGTGCTATGTTCGATTGGCTATAACCGGAAATCCCTGGCCAGGGTTACTGAGATTTACTGGTAAGTGTTACCAGTAGTTTCTCGAACTGTTATAGACCTCATATCGACACGAGTTATCGAGCTACTGGGGTCTGACGTTTACCACCCCTAGGAGAGATATGCGACATATCAGACGACGAGACCGGACTGTACGGGAGTGTTACTGATTGGATTCACAGGAGTACTAGCAGGCTTGCTTGTTGATCTTCTGATCGCTCAAAACCCGGGTGGCCGTTACGTTTAGCACACCGCTTGCAGCTTGTGGGTGTTTGATATGATCATCACCTACTGCCGGCGTATTGACGAGTCTTTAGAGTCCTACACAGGGGTTTCCTGGCTCAAGCGAAACGGAGTAGGAGCGCATATGAGATATGTGCGGGACCGAGATTGATATGATATGAGATACCGTATTCTATTCTCGCGATTTGTGACATTGATCGGTTGTATGCGATATAGCCGGGTTATCGGATCAAGTGTTGATTCGATAAGTTGTTACTTTTGATATTAATCGGTTATAGCCGGATTATTAAATCAAGAGTTGATTTAATAATTTCATGTATAATTATATATTTGATATATTACATTACATTAACTAGTATTTTCTCACTTAAGATTTATTTTCTTACTAGTTTGTGCACGTTGTTTATATTGATATATGCAAGTGTACATGTTTGTATCATGCTTGATGATACATCAAAGTTGCATGTATGAGACTCATACCAAGATTAGGGTTATTGTTTTATCTTAAGATTTAACAAAAGGGTTTAACTTAGTCAAAGTAATCAAGCTTGAAGAAGCTTGGAGAAGTTTTGACAAAGTCCACTCTTTTGTCATTTCTTTTGAAATTCTCTAACCTAACCTTTAACCTAATGCCTTGGTTAATTCTCTACATGAGTTAAGCATGAGGGCTTAACACAACCATGGTGCAATAATTCATTTGGATAAGTTTTCATTTGGATGGATGATTCTTGCTTCTTCTTCTTCATCAAGCTCCATCCAAAAGCTTACTAGCTCCAATGGTGCCATAAGGAAAAATGTGAGAAAATCAATTCTAAAGTGAGCCCACTTCCTACTTCTTCATCCTCTACCACTTGCCATATAGTAGAGTGTGTTCTCTTCACAAAGTTCATGACCTAGTGAAGGAATAGCTTGAGTTAGTGTCTCCCCGACGTAGATCATCTTCGACCTCAAAGTCATCGAAGCAAGCATGTTCGTTCTTCTTGTGGAGCTTCTCTAGAGTCCGAAGTTCATGATCGCAGCGAAGGGGACATCTACACGGAGCTATTGAAGTGAAGGACCGGATCTACAAAGCTTTTAATCTCTTTCACTTAGTGTTAAAGTTGTTAACATGCTAGTTATCGCCTAAACCCTAGTTTAAAGATCCGGCTTCGGGTTGTTCGGCACGGCTAAAATTTTAATCGGGCATGGTTGATGCCTTATAGACCCTCATGAGCGTGCCTAGCAAACCTACACATCGATGCCTGTGAAGACCGGAGGCTTCAGCCTCATGAACTCTGATAACGATACTGTAATCACCTCCGTGGCTGCAGGGGCAACTGCCTATACGGTAGGTACTATCGCGGTCCATGTGACGGGTGGAGTTACCTCTGGTCGCTGCGCTCGAAGTGTCTCAACTAGTGATCCCATCATCTGGCGCATCTCCTGCATACTGGACCCCACCGTCTGGCGCATCTCCTGCATACCATCCCCTAGCATGGCGATCTGATCTGTCGTAGGAGGAACAGCCTGCTCGGGTACAACCGGTGTACTACCCGAATCAGTCCTCGTCTCGGACGAGTCAACTCGAATCTCGGCCCTCGCGGCCGCTCTCTGCGCCCTCGTAGTCATTGGCGGCATAATGGCTGAAAAGGAAACAGGATTCGATAAGGATACGGAAGTCGAATCTCAAGAATGTATATACTCAAGAAGGAATTTAAATCAATAAGTGCTAAGGTCGCTTAGGCGGAGTACCGTGTCGTGAGTATGCCGCGGAACATATGCACGCTACGCCACTCTGCTTCAGCTACCTACTCCATCATACCAAGGTCATCCTACACTCCAAAGGTAAAACCTAGGCTCTGATACCAACTTTGTCACTACCCGAAGTTCAACTCATGACCGGCACTTAACCACGTAACGTCTACAGGCGTAACGCGACTAAGTAAGCCGAAAAACCCAGAATTCCAAACCATAAAAGTATAGAGTGTTTGAAACATTTATTAGAATATTTGTTAAAACATTTAGAAAACTATAAGTTGTTTAGTAGAATTCTTTAAAGTTCAAGTTATTATTTTAAAAATTTTGGCATCATTTCCATTGTAAAAACTAACCCCGAAATCGGGTACAAGGCAATATATGAGTAAAATGACATACGATGAAATAAGGCATCCCAACGGGAGCAATCATGCCCAACGGCAGAAACAACAACACAAGAGCAATATACGATGCCGTAGCGAAGAAACAAGCAAAAATAAGTGAAGACAACAAGAAACATAAAACTGCATAATAAAGTCAGCTCACAACGAGCTCGACACCAGAGTACAAATAATATACATCATCGTCCTCACACTGGTCTCTAAGGCAATACATATAAAGGTAGATGGAGAATACTAGATACAAAAGTGTGTACAGTGGAAAATAAACAGATACCGCACAAAAACCCACCTATCAGCAAAAGAACTAGTATGCCAACTGCAATGGTATCTGTGTCAAAAGATGTACGAAAGCAGCCTGCCGCGACTACTCCGAGGGGCAACCTGCAAACACTGTGGCACAACGGGTGTGAGTTGCCAACTCGTGAATAGTAGATAACATATAAAGGTAATCGCGAGCATGCACATACTGCGCTACTCTATCATATGCCAGCAGATAATATCTGTATGCGATAAGCAGTATGTGCAATAATCATGCAAGTGCTCTATCGGTTAATATGACTACAGGATGAGATGCAAAATAATGAATGCTTAGCATGGGAAATATAACATCTACACGGAATGTCAACGTGGAAAATATGACCGGTGTTCATCAATGCACCCAAATCCCAATAAAATTCAGGCGCCGTCATCCTCATCGGCCCTCAAATCCTGTAAATCTCATAGAACCATGAGTGCCCAACATCGGCACTCGAAATATCATAAAATAATCGTGTCTAGCATTGACACGCAAATCCTCATATCTCGGGCTCCGTCTGCGGTATCGGCCCTCGGCCCCGGCAGTACGGGTCATCCCATATCCATCTATCGACTCTGGTCAGTATCTTTCGGATAACCGCCAGGTCCAACCAATCACTGGTAGGTAGTAATCACACTGCCAGGCTCACCGTCTAGCTACACAGCAAATCCGTTCTCGCCCCGGGGTACCATACCGGGTCCACTATGTACCCGCAATCGGCCTCGTCCACTCCTCGAATCGGGTTTCACATGTCACTCTAGCACCGAGAAAACACATGGTGTACGCACTGAAATATCATATCAAGAGGAACCGGGTTTTCAAAGCAGTGCATCCTTTCTTAAATAACCCCACGGTCCTCAAATCCAGAAATCACATGAAAACCAAAGCCAATGCGTAATCCATGCGATGTAATATATGCTGTTGGAGATAGTGCCCTCAGAGTAAATTATTGGATCACAGGCACGTGATTGCAATGATTGAGGGAGGACCTGTCCCAGTAGAACAGTCTTACTCGAGATGATAGTATGCTATCTGGTTTATCTTTATCATCGTGTACTGCTTTAGGCGACCTGACATGTCGCTATTACACGTTGATAGAGCCCCTAGGATTCTTGCTTGACCACCAGCAGTATGAGGGCGATCATATAAGTGGGAGCTGGGGTCTATAAGCACATCCTTAAAAGGTCCCTAGTCGTGGGAGTTTCGAGACAGGGCATCGACACTCCCGAGTAGACTAGTGTATACAGTCGAGACCCCGACGAGGGGCGGTGGCCGGTCTCACAAGCCACTGGTGTCTGTTGGTTCACCTAAGATGTATACAGGTGCTCATTGGGTTATGAGTACACCGGACAGGACTCGCCGGGAACATGCTAGTTGGTCTTATACGTGGCGTGAGATAGCAGTTCCCTGGTGACATGTGTACAGGTTAGTTCATCGACCTGGGGATCGTCATTTGTCTCGTGTGAGTTCCCACTGTACTTTGATTACTACCCTACCACGCTCAAAGGAGACGTGCAAACAGGTTTTAGTTGGGTACAGTCCCGAACCACATGGAGGCAGTGAGCGGATCTTCAGGGGTTCGTCTGTCCCGGTATTGGGGGTGAGGTCGCGCTGTGTCTACGAGAGCCATTACACGAAGCCCTCGGCCGAGGCAGGAGATTTACTGGTAGGTATTCTAGTAGTATCTCAGGGTGTTCTGGGCTACACTCCGACACGACTTGTACCGCTTTTGGGGGTCTGACTTTTACCAACCCCCTAGGCCCGCCATGCGATGCTCATAGACGAACGGACCGGACTGTACGGATATTGTCACTGACAGGCTCAGTAGGGTGTCAGGATGAGTTCGCTCATCGACGTCCTTTTTGGTCAATACCCGGTAGCCCGTTATGTATTAGCTTATACCTCTGACGTGCTAGTGGTTAAATCCACAACCAAGGTGTTGACGAGTCTTTAGAGTCCCCCACATTCAGTTGCTCAAGTTTTCGGGCGAAAAGCTGTAGAGGCCGTATGGAGATATGGCAAGATTCGATCAGATACGTGCTGTATTGCACGGATCAGGATCGAACGGATATTACTAGCCGGCTTTGGTTTAAACCGGATCCTAGTATAGTACAGGGTAGTTTTTGTCTCATTGCATTTGTATTTCGATCGGAATACAGATGCGGGTGTGTATGCACAGTAGCGGGGTTTTCCTGTAATTTATTACGGGACCAGTTTTCTAGAGTTGCCAGTTTGCTTTCCGTTTCGGCCATATTTCTTTGTATCTTTCATTGGCCGAAGATTGGTGGAGGAGGGTTTATTTGCATTTGTGCAAATTAGCTATTTGGAGGGTTGTCTTTGCATACTTTTGTATCATGATGGTTTCATGATGGAGCCCCATCCCTTGACCTTCCATGGTTCATGATTGCTTGACTTTTTGTAGCAATCATGGTTGTTGATTAGTTGATGGAGTGTGGTTTTGCTAGTGATGATGATTCTTGCATGATGACCATTCCTCTCACTTGCATTATTCTTGTGGCTATCTCTTTTTCACTCACTCCCTCTCTCATTCTCTCCTCATCCACCATCATGGCCGGCCAAAGCTCATGGGGGCTGTCCAAATTTTGAGATGTGGGATTTTGTTCTCTTTTGGCTTTGGAAAAATCCCACAACACCATCTCCAAAAGCTTATATCATTTCCTCCACCAAATGGCAACTCCCTCAACCCCGAAATGAGACATATAGATCTTCACACTGTTCTACAGCAAATCTTGGGCACGTCGACTCGCCAGCTTCGTGCCCGAGTTGCCTCGGTATAGATGTGGGAGCCCGTAAAAGAAGCAGGCGACGTGGTGCCTTTCCGGCGAGGAGGTGGAGACCGGACATTCCGCGGGAGATCGGGACGACGGCGAGAAGACCGGAGGACACGGATCGCTCGGTAAATCTCTTTTCCCCATCTTGTAGTTAGCTAGGACTAGTTAATGGTACGATCCGGGTTTTAGTGCGCGGTGGTGCCGGTTCAAGAAAATTAAAGTTAACCATCGCTTCCGCAATTGGCCTCGGGATGGAGGCCGGGGCGCCGCCGTGCACTTACAGTGGTATCCGAGCTTCGCCATTAAGTTAATCTAGCTTTGTCTAATGTGTTTTACAATTCTGATCTAGCAAAAATTCCAAAATCCGCATTTTCAATAGCAACAGTTTTCTGTCGAAATTTTTTTGTCTCGAAAATTTTTTCATGTTGTATAAAACTGGTGTACTGGAAGTCCTAAGAGTTCTGGGGAAATTCGAGACATTGATCTTTCAGGGAGAGCGCGGAACAGCGGCCAAACCCCACTTGGCGCCGCGGTTCAGCCGCAGTATGGAGGGATCAATGCTTCAAGTTTTTCCAGTGGGCTTCTGGGGTGAAAATAGGGTTTCTGGAATATTATTTTTGGGCCCAGAATTTCTTGATGTGCTACAGTAGTACTTGGTGCCCACTTGGTAAATTTGATCGATCGGATATTTTAAACACATTAGTTCACAGTATTTACATTATACCTGCGACCGTGAATGTCACTTGATCGGTAAATCCTGTCTAACTGCTATAGCCCGGTTAGACGGATTTGCGAACGTGACTTTCACGTTGATGTTCTGTGATTTTGCTGTGATTTTGCGGATTGGTCGTGGGGGATAGCCTGGATGCAATGCTAGTACAGTTGTGGTTGTATTATGTACATTTGATATTGCGGGGCGAGCGTCCGACATGTGGACTGCCGTCACTGCCTGTTTGTATTATTATTTTGGGGTACGGCCAGGTTGCGGTCAATGTACCCGTTGTATGTATATTTTACTTTCTGTACTAGGATTACCCCGCGGAGGGATGCACGGATAGCCGGGTTCTAGAGGGCAACAAGCCCGCATCTCATGGTATTGAGACGGAGGGGGCTTTACTCTAGAATTGGCGGGCTATTCGCCGCACTCGTAGGGGGTACAGGTTGACCCAGGAGGGGTGCCCAAGTTACCGGATTCCGTGAAATGCTGGGTGGTCCATTCACGTTGCTGAAGGGGGCTGCCTCGCTTCAGGTTTTGGCAGGTAACTTGCCGCACCCGTAGGGGTCTAGGATTTCATTGCACAGGCTATCCACACGACCAGGGGAACGTAGGGTTTTCAGTAGTGGCTCTGTGAAAACCGGGGATCCCAGATATCTGTATTGTTCTGTGATGCTGTACATTTCTGTGATGTTGCATTTTATCACGCCTTGAGCGAAATATTATATATTGGTATATATATTAGTAGATGTTGTATATGTTTTGCATCCGCGCTAGTCCAGTCCCCGCTCTGTCGTTAGTTAGCTAACCTAACGGGTAATGATGGGATCCAGTGGCGAATGCGGATGGCATAAACGTACATCAGTATATTTTCGTTCTTTGTGGTGTGATCAATTGATGGGACTGCGTTGATTCGGATCAATGCAAGTTAAAACAAACCTAATCTTATGTTGTTGGAACACTTTTCAAAAAGCTGTTATTGCAAGAACGTTCACTTTTGTTTTGCATCGTGGTATTCAGTTGGAATATCCTGTACCTCATTCTACGGGGAAAGAGCCGAGATCCCTTCACCGGGAGTGACCTCTTTAGCAAAGGTTTTCGTCACTATATTTTTATAAAGCTATCCGTTCCTTCAACGATATCAAGTTCATTACGTTAAAGGTTTTCGCCAGAAACCATTCGTAGCCCTCCATCATTTCAGTTAAATATTCGGTAGTATTCAAGCTATGTATTTTGACCTCACGCCAAGGCATAGTGTTTGGTAGCTGCCGGGTATTTATCTGTTGCATAGATAGATGCGTTGGTTTGGGACATTCGTACTACTATTTTGGCCTACGTCAAGGGTATGTACGGGTGGGTTCAAATTAACCCGGACAATGATGGGTAGAACTTGACATGTGACTTATGATATTTTGACCTCACGCCAAGGTCATAAGAGAATGGGGCAAAAATCCACATCGGGAGTTTCAAAAGAACTGAAACTTGCCAGATATGCGCATACCTTCTGGAGTGTGATGACGTGAGCGGATTCCGTCACGTTTTCATGCGATGATAGTTGGATCCCGATTCCCACTGATGAGTTAGTTTACTCCTCGGGTGACCCCGACTAATTCTTCTTTCAGGTTTGGAGAAGAATTTGAGGTGACAGTGGGAGGTTTCCAGATTAGATAAATTGGTAACCATTCTGATCTAGGTTAGAGTGCACGCTGAGTGTTTCTTTTCTCTCTCTCTTTGGCAGCGACCATTGACCCGACCCTAAGACTATGACTCAGTGACCAAGTTGACCGAACCTTCTAAAACACTGGCTTTTGGATTGCCAGAGTTGCAGACCTCATTGCCACTCCTACTTTTACCCTTTTCTCCAGGACACCCCGTATTACTACGAACGTCCACTTCCATTGGAAAAAACCATCGTATGGTTAGATACGAACTCGAAAGAATTTATTCGAGGATGGTTTCAGGTTCTGGAGAAAATGGATAGGACTATTCAGTTGTCTTTTCCTTTTACCTTCTCTCAGGTTGCGAGTACTCCTTTGTTTATGAGTAGTACACCCATTACGCAAATTGGATAGTCTTCTTCCAAACCTTAGACTGGTGCCGAACGGTAGGGAATGAAGAAAACCAATTAGCATAACGATGGTGTGCAGAAGGTATTAAGTAAAGACATAACAAGGGATTAGTAAGAGGGCAACGTAAATTGCGACTGATATTCACGACCAAACCAGGTATTTCATTACCACTCCCACTTCACTTTTGTATTTCTCCAGGACACTCCATATCACTATGAAGATCCACAGATATTTGGATACCCCATCGTATGGTTATATACAAACTCGAAAGGAACTTGTTCCAGTTCGGGGATGGATTTTGTTTCAGGAGAAATAGGAATAAGGTTTATTCAGTTGTCTTTTATCTTCACCTTCTCTCGCATTGCGAGTGCTCCTAGCATTAGGAAAGTATACCCATTATGCTTATTGGATAGTCTTCTTCCAAACCATAGGCTGGTGCCGAACGGCGGGGAAGGAAGAAAACCATTTGGCCTAAAGGGGTGTGCAGAAGGTAATGACTAAAGACATATAAAGGGATTTGGAGAGGTGGCAAAGAATTATACGGTTACAGTCGTGAATCTGGAAGAGGCATTACTAGGAATACCGGGATACCCCATCAAAACATTTCAATGTTTCAGTTTCACTGTGTACTGTTAAAGGAAAACTGATTTCCCGATTAGATACTTACTTCAGGGTATGTATTTACCAGGTATGATTCTCACATCTGTATGGTTTTACAGATGATGAGTGGGAGTAAGTTATTGGGAATTAGGTGATTGTCCTCATTATATCGGGATTCGTTGTAATCGGTGATATTTGAGGAAATCACCTGGGCTGTTTGCCGGTCGGCAAACATTTGGTTTTGAATATCTGCTGTTATGCACCAATTTCAAATTGATATATCTGTACGTCTATTTTCATAGAGTGAGATATACCTTTTTGAAATTATTTCTATGACATTTACCTATATCAGTGGATGGTTAGGTAAGGAACATTAAACAACGGTGTAATTCTTCTTAACCATAAGTACAGTTTTCAACCTACGACACACAGTGAACGAGTAATCAGACTCAAAGGACTTATACAGAGTATTGTATGTTGTCCAGGGTCCTTCAGGACAAGAGGGGCTGGTTCTCGTACTATATTCGGTTTACTTATGACTTCTCTAGTTTTTAGACAGGTGTTTCGTGGAAACACAGGGTCCGAATTTTGAGAAGTTATAGGTATTTGAATAAAGTAGAGAACCAGATATTGCAAGTATCAGGATTCTTCAAAGTGTTCGAAGATGTAGATACTTGTGTGTGGTATTCAGTTGATAGTAATGATTAAGAGACTTGCTTCTCTTTCAGGTTACTCATAATTGGAAGCATTCCTAAGTTGAGTAACGCTGATCGGCCTCCTTCCATTTAGTTGACATGCACTAGAGACAGCTGCATGATTTGAATCTGGTTCAATTAAATCAGTGCCTCTGGTCCTATATTGGATATATAATAGTTTGTATCTTAACGATGTTAAGGTACGGGGAGTTGTCCGGTTTATGCTTAAAACCAGACTCTGGATAACTCAAGGCACGTTTCTGTAATTGCTGTTTGTGGGTTGACCTAGGCTATGACGAGGGTTGACTTTCTACCATCTGGAAGATCAATAGCGATATTGTTCTAGACTCGCCACAGTTTTATTAAAAATGGATTTTTTCAGAAAACAGTAGTGGGAGTATGGTAGAACTGGAAGTGATTCCAGAACCACAAACGATTACTGAAGATTTCATAGGAACCTAAAGATTCAATCCGATTTGACATTCCATTGGCCACTCCGCAAATAAGGTGGGTAACCTCAGGCACCCGAGAGGTACTCCGGTAGCCTCAAGGACGGTGACAGGGAGGTTCTTGTTTACCCAGACTTGCCATTGCTGTTGTTCCAGACCGTGAGACCCGGCAGGAGGATGAGTATAGCGTCGTTCTAAACTAGCTTTAGAAGTGTACGTCTATATGACTCTGCCAGAGGGTTGTCATAGTCAGTGGGAGCAGCGGAAGCATTGGTGGACAGGTGGCTTATGTCTATTTATAGACTAAAGCAGATATAGCGGAGATAGATCATCAATTTCTGATGTGACAGTCATAGGTTTGACTTCATCAGAACAGGGGATGGATCTGTTGAGAAGGTAGTAGGGTGTGATGTCATGGTATTTGGATGACATACACAGAATAGGAAAAGAAACTCCTATACAACGATCGGTTATACTTTGGTCGTCACACAGTGGTTTCTCCACATGGGACTTGGACATTATATCAGACATACTGGTTACTAGATCTATGGTTTTAGATCTAGATTTGGGTGGTTTCCCAATCAGGGTACTTAGACAGCATTCTAAAAGTATTTAGAATGGATGACTCCTGGCACGGTAGTATACCTGCAGGTAATGGAGTCACCCTCTCTAAAGGTGTCTTACAGACTAAAGGGGAGAGGGATGTGGATGATTGGCAGATCACTTGCTCAGGCAATTGAGTCAATCATGAAATGTCAAGTACCACACCAGATGTTGTTCTTGCAGTAGATGCAATAAGTTGATATTAATCCAATCCTGGAGAAACAGTCGGAAGCAGTTTTAGAACATAAGTGGATGTTCTAGGGATATGATAACGACAGCCTCATTCGGGAGACAGTTATCATTCCAGGCTTCCAAGGTGACCTGGACGACAAGGAGGTTGTCAGAGTTATAGTTTTCCTTCTGACGAGGGGCAGTATTTTGGACAGGTGGTCTAAGGCAATACTGAGGGAGGCATGGCGCAGGATACTGATTAAGTTCAGTTGACGATACAGTCTAAGAAGTTTGGATTTGGAGTTCATTTTTGAGCTAGGTCCCATCAGACATCCAGACACATTCTAAGACAGGTATTGCTTATTTCGGGAGATGGCTTTCTCCGCGAACTTGAGATATAGAGAGACATAGAAAGAAACATCAAGGCGGATCCACTCACTGAGGCTATTCCTCGAACGCAATAGTTTCGCAAATGAGCTTTGTGAGACTGACTAGTAGAGGAGTTGGGTGTTTGGTATCACACGGGCTGTGAGTATGCGACATCGCAATAATTAGCCTTGTGTGCAAGTGGGAGATTGTTGGAGATAATGCCCTCAGAGTCAATTATTGGATCACAGGCACGTGATTGCAATGATTGAGGGAAGACCTGTCCCAGTAGAACAGTCTTACTCGAGATGATAGTATGCTATCTGGTTTATCTTTATCATCGTGTACTGCTTTAGGCGACCTGACATGTCGCTATTACACGTTGATAGAGCCCCTAGGATTCTTGCTTGACCACCAGCAGTATGAGGGCGATCATATAAGTGGGAGCTGGGGTCTATAAGCACATCCTTAAAAGGTCCCTAGTCGTAGGAGTTTCGAGACAGGGCATCGATACTCCAGAGTAGACTAGTGTATACAGTCGAGACCCCGACGAGGGGCGGTGGCCGGTCTCACAAGCCACTGGTGTCTGTTGGTTCACCTAAGATGTATACAGGTGCTCATTAGGTTATGAGTACACCGGACAGGACTCGCCGGGAACATGCTAGTTGGTCTTATACCTGGCGTCAGATAGCAGTTCCCTGGTGACATGTGTACAGGTTAGTTCATCGACCTGGGGATCGTCATTTGTCTCGTGTAAGTTCCCACTGTACTTTGATTACTACCCTACCACGCTCAAAGGAGACGTGCAAACAGGTTTTGGTTGGGTACAGTCCCGAGCCACATGGAGGCAGTGAGCGGATCTTCAGGGGTTCGTCTGTCCCGGTATTGGGGGTGAGGTCGCACTGTGTCTACGAGAGCCATTACACGAAGCCCTCGGCCGAGGCAGGAGATTCACTGGTAGGTATTCCAGTAGTATATCAGGGTGTTCTGGGCTACACTCCGACACGACTTGTACCGCTTTTGGGGGTCTGACTTTTACCAACCCCCTAGGCCCGCCATGCGATGCTCATAGACGAACGGACCGGACTGTACGGATATTGTCACCGACAGGCTCAGTAGGGTGTCAGGATGAGTTCGCACATCGACGTCCTTTTTGGTCAATACCCGGTAGCCCGTTGCGTATTGGCTTATACCTTTGACGTGCTAGTGGTTAAATCCACAACCAAGGTGTTGACGAGTCTTTAGAGTCCCCCACATTCAGTTGCTCAAGTTTTCGGGCGAAAAGCTGTATAGGCCGTATGGAGATATGGCAAGATTCGATCAGATACGTGCGGTATTGCACGGATCAGGATCGAACGGATATTACTAGCCGGCTTTGTTTTAAACCGGATCCTAGTATAGTACAGTGTAGATTTTGTCTCATTGCATTTGTATTTCGGTCGGAATACAGATGCGGGTGTGTATGCATAGTAGCGGGGTTTTCCTGTAATTTATTACGGGACCAGTTTTCTGGAGTTGCCAGTTTGCTTTCCGTTTTGGCCATATTTCTTTGTATCTTTCATTGGCCGAAGATTGGTGGAGGAGGGCTTATTTGCATTTGTGCAAATTAGCTATTTGGAGGGTTGTCTTTGCATACTTTTGTATCATGATGGTTTCATGATGGAGCCCCATCCCTTGACCTTCCATGGTTCATGATTGCTTGACTTTTTGTAGCAATCATGGTTGTTGATTAGTTGATGGAGTGTGGTTTTGCTAGTGATGATGATTCTTGCATGATGACCATTCCTCTCACTTGCATTATTCTTGTGGCTATCTCTTTTTCACTCACTCCCTCTCTCATTCTCTCCTCATCCACCATCATGGCCGGCCAAAGCTCATGGGGGCTGTCCAAATTTTGAGATGTGGGATTTTGTTCTCTTTTGGCTTTGGAAAAATCCCACAACACCATCTCCAAAAGCTTATATCATTTCCTCCACCAAATGGCAACTCCCTCAATCCCGAAATGAGACATATAGATCTTCACACTGTTCTACAGCAAATCATGGGCACGTCGACTCGCCAGCTTCGTGCCCGAGTTGCCTCGGTATAGAGGTGGGAGCCCGTAAAAGAAGCAGGCGACGTGGTGCCTTTCCGGCGAGGAGGTGGAGAACGGACATTCCGCGGGAGATCGGGACGACGGCGAGAAGACCGGAGGACACGGATCGCTCGGTATATCTCTTTTCCCCATCTTGTAGTTAGCTAGGACTAGTTAATGGTACGATCCGGGTTTTAGTGCGCGGTGGTGCCGGTTCAAGAAAATTAAAGTTAACCATCGCTTCCGCATTTGGCCTCGGGATGGAGGCCGGGGCGCCGCCGTGCACTTACATATGCATCATAAGTCATACTATGAAGAAAAAGGGGAATCCACTCCTTAAGTAGATTCAGTTTTAAAAGGTGTCATGCGGTCCCCAGTTTTTACCCAAAAATCAGCTTATCTAGGTAGGTACAGTTTGGATATGCATAAGTCTGGATATGCAAATGAGTATGTGTACAAATAGCATAATCATGTCAAGTCATATGTGAGATGAGCTACAGTATAATGATCATGGCAATTCTATAATGTGAGTGTCATGGCAATTACTAACGGTGTGTGTGTAACATGCAGATTAGTGCGCGTGCAACATGAATCGTTAGTAACAGTGCGGTGCCTTATAAATTCTAAGTTCATATATATGCAACAGGGAATGCGATATGCAACAAATAGTATTCATGAACGGTCAATGTAGGTAAATGCAATAAGCTGCTATAAGGTCCAATCAGCCCTGACGCATAACGCCATGCGGGCGATTTCCCCGTAAATGTTAAATCTACTCACCGTAGTCTCGCGCTAAGTGTAGCCGACGACTTGTTTCCCCTTCTTTGCGGCATCCATCGTACTCGCATACAAACATAGAATTTCATAAAGTAGTACACATAAGCTCAAATGTAACGCTTCGAAAATCGTTTTGGCAGTTTTTCGGTAATCGGCAAAATTAGCAGTCTTTTCCGTAAAAAGTCAAAATAGTTATTTTTCACTATAGGCCTAATTATACAATATTTAGATAAGATATTGCTAAAAATTGGTCACTAAATTGTCACTTAAAATTTTCTAGTAATTAAAAAATTTTCCTTATTTAATTATTTTTAATATTATTTTAAGCTTTTAATAATACATTTAATTAGTGATAAATAAAAATTTAATTGTGTAAATTACAGAATTAGGAATCATTATAAACAAAAATATAGTGTAACAAAAATTTTATCAAAACATTTCAAGTTTAGTTGTTTTGTGGTTTAAAATGGTTTCAAAATGAATTAAAAAGGGGGTTTTTTGTAAAATTTGATGTGATGGTCATTTATTGATCTTGTGAAGGACTTTTTTGTAGAAAATTCCACAGCTTTCCCTCACATCTCTCCCTTGCTCTCCTCTGGTCGAATTTGCTACAGAAAAACAGACCCCAATTCCACATTTTCTTGCATCAAAATTCTTGCAAAAATCCTCCGAAATCCACAAAAATTCACAATTTTCCTTCACAAATTCAAACCTAACCCTTTTCCACCTCTTCCCAAACACTAATTTGTTTAAAACGAGGAGAAAGAAGACATCTTTGGAGGCAAATTACAAGAGGTTCAACACTTGGGAGGTATAAATTCTAATCAAGTTGACAAATTGTAGTTTAAGCATGCTAATTTCGAAGTTTAAGTGTTAATTTCATTATAATAGTTTGTTTTTGCAAATTCAAGAAAAGATTTGAAATTTTAGTTATGGTTTGAAGTATGATAAGTGGGTTAAAATTTGTGTTGTGGCCATCTAGTGGGTTTAATCGGATGTTTGTGCGATATTGCGATCGCTATATCGTTAAATCGCGATGTTTGCATCGATATTGCTATGTGAATGCTTACTAGGTTTTCTACACACTACTACAAATAGGGGTTGCCCCTACGGATTAACCCGTAGGGGAAAACCACTGCCCCTACGGATATGTCCGTAGGGGCACGAAAATAACCTGTAGGTGCAAACGCCGTAGGTGCAAATTGAAGCCATGAAATTGCCCCTACGGACAAAAACCTGCCCCTACGGATTTCACTGTATGTCCGTTATCCCCTACGGAGTAGGCCGTAGGGGCAAAAACATTATTTTATTTACGATTTTTTTAAATATATTACTTGTACCTACGGATGAATCCGTAGGTCTAAGTCATAGCCTCTACGGATACATGCGTAGGTACATATCCGTAGGGGCAAAATATCAGGATTTCTGATATTTTTCCCCTACCGATAACACCGTAGGGGCTTTTGTTTGCCCCTACGGATATATCCATAGGGGCACTCCCAACCCCCTGATACTGAGATCAGGGGGGAAAATATCAGTTAATGCTGATATTTTGCCCCTACGGTTTAATCCGTAGAGGCAACCTTTGTACCTACGGATTAATCCGTAGGTACATATTATCTGTTTTTTTTTAAAGAAGGGCTGCCTGATTTTTTCTCGCCCTGTGCACAATAATATATACATCAATCAAATATAAAATTAATCATCACACAACATATATCGCAGTATTCATAATCACATCTCACGCATATAATATACAAAAGAAACCAAAAAACTGAATATGATATAAATATAAACCAATATCAATATCAATATCGTTTCAAAATGTAGTACAATATGTAACATATAAATAAATACATGTTTCAAAAAATAAGAATCAAAAAGCTACCCTAGCTCGGTCCAGCTCCACCTCTGATAAACGCTAGAATCTGGCGTGCCTGCTCCTCGGTCAATAAACCATGCAATTCGGCGCGTGCGGGAGTCTGAGCGGCCTGTGGAGCTGGCGATGTGGTCTGTGCAGCCGCCGTCGAGGTTGTAGCTTGCGGAGCCGTGGCTGCGGGAGTCTGAGCGGGCGGTGTAGCTATAGGAGCTGTCCGCGGAACCGCAGCCGATGTAGTGGCTTGCGGAGCCGCAGCCGAAGGAGATGCATATGGAGGCTCGGCCGATGTACCCTGTCGTGTCTGGACCTAACGTGTGTAATAAGCGTGTAAGAACTGTGTATTATTCGAATTCGTATCATTATCAAGTTATTTCGAAACCCCATTTGGATATCTAGTTTGGAAAACCGTTGTTTATTTTAATTAAATATGTATGTATGATTAATCAAACCTAAGTCTACAACCAAATAAGCTCAGGCTACGTACTAATTATGGATATGTTGATATCTATAACATGACATGATATTTTACTATAAAGTAGTATACATACCAGCATCTCCTTCAACTCCTGAACGGTGGCCCTCAAGCTCTCCAGTTCCTGCTGGACACGTCGCTCACTGGAGGCGGAGGAAGTAACCGCCGGGGTGGAGTCCAACCTCATATGGGCCCTGCTACGGCCCAGTCCCCGGCTTCTCTCCCAACCTCCGTGGTGCCCTCCGTGTGCGGCGTCCACGACTGGGGTCAGCAGCCTCGGATCGCTCTGTCCGGTAAAATCGATCCCCGAGGCCTCGGCCTGCTCAACCACCCGCTCCTGCACCCACATTAAGCAGTAAAGTATAAGTATAAAATTTAAATTTGAACCTTCCAAAACTAAAATTTCAAATATGGGTAGAATAAATATTAACACTTACGCAATACTCCTGGGTAGCGACGTCGGGATATCGAAGCTCGCCCGTGGCGGGATCTGTCGAGGTGCCGTGGACGGCAAGATATGCGGACTGCACGCTTGGTGTACCACCTTGCACCACGGTCTGAGTTGTCTGCAATATTAGAAAATAACTCTTAATATTAGAAATATTAGAAAATAACTCTTAATATTGCAGAATATCACAAAGGTTGGTCTATTGTAATTTACCGATAACTCCATGGCTCGAGTGATATTCCTCGAGCCACCTGTGTAAGTGGGGCAACCCCTCTTCGCCGACTTCCTGTTCTCTGTATTCTGAGCGGCATGTTTCTGCACAACGCATTAACATTTAGTTTTATAATTAAGGAACACAAAAAAATAAATTATATTCTAAACAATGAATTACATTTAAAATACATACCTATTTGCGTTGGGAGTCAAAATATTCGCACAATAGAGGCCATGTCTCTACGTCGACTCTCGCAAACGCCGGAGTAGATAGGACGGCCGCTCTCTCTGCCTCGGGGGTCTCCATCCACAGGGAGTAGAAGTCGGCCTTCAACTCATTCCTGTTGTATCGGACCTTGGTCTTCATGTTCTTCATCAGGCCATTGTACAGAGCATGAAGGTCGAGCACCCTCCCAGGGTGATCAGGGTCGGGTACATGCTGAAAATCGTAATCCGACTGAAAATACAAAAAAATTATTGTTATTAGATTGCAAGTGTAAATAATAAATATATTGGATAAATCAAATGAAAATATATATTAATACGTACCCGAGCCTGATCAAAGAAGAGGGCGAATGAGCGCCGGTGCTGCTCGTCCCACTCAACGTGAAGTGGATAGTTCTTCACGAGCCGGCTCTCGTCCCCCATATACCGGCCGAACCTCTCGGCATGAGGACCGGTATAGCGATAGTCAAGGGTAAAAAAGAGGGGGAATGCTGCCCCCTAGCTCTGTCAGGCCTCAGCCTATGGGACTGATTCAGGCCTCGAGTCCCCCTCTAGGGATGGGGAGGCCCTACGTCTGCACAAAATATCAAGACAATCAATATTAAGACAAAGTTGTATTAAGAAATCAAGCTTAAACGAAAATTGAAGTGTGATATATACCTCCGGTGACTATCGCACGAGCCTGGACCCGGGCAGCAGCACGAGCGGGATGATAGTTCCTCCGGTGACGAACAACCGGGGTCCAGGATGCGGACGCATCCCCTCTAACTAGAAAATAAACATTGACGCTAAATTTCCATGAATTTCATATTTATTCTATAGAGCATATGTAAAATGAATAAATATTTTATATTTATTCATACTAACCTGCAGACGATGCGGATGGTATGGAAGCAGCAGGAGTGGCCCCTGCGGAAGATGTGGATGCACCACCTATAATTAGACAATTAAAAATAGATTATATAAGTAATTGCAAAAAGAATGTGTAGATCAATAATATAACATTCTAAATCAATATGCATGCACTATAGGATATATAAACATACCCGCAGGTGCGGTGGTGTCACCACCTACAGCTAGACAATAATAAAAATTGCTAAGTATGAGCAAATGGAATGTGTGTATATTTATGATATAGCATTCTAAATCAATATACATGCACTATATGATATATAAACATACCTGGAGGAGCGGGAGTGGCCTCTGTCCCAGATGTGGATGCATCACCAACAACTAGACAATCAAACATTGACAATATAAGTAATTTTGACATAAAACAGGCATGAATATCTGTAATATTACATTCAAAATGGATATGCGTGAAGTATACCTGGAGGTGTGGCAAAATCCACACGGAAGGAGGCATCCGAAGGTGTCTCCGATCTGGGTGCATGATCGGCCCTCTGAAGCTCCCTACGCAGCTCTCCGGGCGGCAGAACCGCTCTGCCTCTCCCTCTTCCGCGGCTGGAGCTCCTGCCGCCCCTCGCTGCTCCCGACATCGTCATCAAATCTAGATAAACGGTTCATGGACGCATTAGACAATCATTAAAAGTATTGACTATATATGTATAGAGCGTAAAATGTGAAGTAATAATATAACATTACTGATAACCTTTTTCGTTTCGTAGGCGCATTATACATATCTACTTGGATTTCATCGTCGATATCATTTCTAACCCACGTAACTTCATGATCGGTCGAAGACAACCCGTCCTTCGAAACAGACGGTCGGAGCACTTTAAGCCTTCTCTCTTCTTCGTCCTCATTGATGTCCTCGAATTCTGGGACATCGTAGACATCTTTGGGTTTCCATCGGCATACAACACTCCATCCCGGATGTCTCAAACACCGTGAGTAGTATACTTGGAACGCTTGGTTCGGAAAGATAAACGGATCTTCCTGACCGTAAAATCGAAGTGTGTTCACACTGGTCAATCAATATTCATCTTTCCAAGTCCTAAGATTGCTTCTCCACTTGTCCGTATTGGTTCGCGTATCGTACCAAGTGCACTGGAATATATAAAAGGGTTCTGATCGTCCGGGATAGTGGATGCCGAGTATACAATTTAAGTACCCATAAGAAATCACACAGTCCGATCCTACCGTCGCAATCCCACTATTCTGAGTGGTTCTAGATGTTTCTATGTCCTTAACTTCGAATTTGTATCCAAGGACACCAAATCCTTTGTAATATGCAATCTCCATACTAGGAAATTGAGCTAAACATCTTGAATCACTCTCAAATAATGCAGACAAGTTCGGATCGTGGATCTAACAAAACAAATTTTACGATAAATACATAACGATACAAGTTTAGATTAAAACTGATAGCAATAAAATGTTATTCGAATAACTTACATGATCTGTGACCCAATCACAAAAATTATCCTGATGATATTTTTCCAATCAGGATGACCCTCACGTACCTCATTAAAATGAATTCTGTTTTCGACAAATAATGGTGACATTAATATTATATCATTTCATACACACACAAACACAGATATAACAATTAATCAAAAAAAACTTACTCTCTAATTTGTTCAAGACATGCGCAATTAAGCAAGATAAACCGGTATATCTTGTTGATAAACATAGTGTTTACCCTCTTATACTCGGCTTTACCATATGGCCCGTCTTGAATTCTTCGTGGCCGGTTAAGTCTTGTCTCAATGTTCTCATCCAGATAGCGGGACCAAAATATGGTTGCTTCATCAAGAAGATAACCTTGCATGATAGAACCCTCTGGTCGATTTTTATTGCGTATATACTTCTTAAGAGTGTAGAGGTACCTAATGAAAATATGTTGAATAAATAAATACGGGCATACAGGACAACAATAAATTTATAAATTGCGCGAAACGAAAAATTACACATACCTCTCGACGGGATACATCCATCGATATTGTACCGGTCCGGCTAACTTCGCCTCAGTTGCAAGATGAACCGTCAAGTGTATTATGATATCGAAGAATGATGGTGGGAAAATACGCTCAAACTTGCAAAGTATCAACGCAATAGAATTTTATAGTTTATCCAGCGTCACAACCTCCAGTGTTTTAGCACACAACTCCCTAAAAAAACAACATAGGTCGTTGATTACTAGACCAACCGATTCGGGGAGTGAAGTCCTGAGGGCTAATTGAAGAAGGTGCACCACGATAACATGGTGATCATGACTTTTCAGCCCATCGATCTTGCCCTTCACAATTTTTATTTTCTTGCTGAATGATCCTGAGAAACCTGTGGGAACTTTCAAATCATGCAACACCTGCAGGAATCTTTTCTTCTCCGGTTGTGATATATGATAAGCGGCATTGGGAAGTACAAACTTGCCCGGTTTACCCGCTACCGGTCTAGGGTGCAATTCACTTCTTATTCCCCACTCTTGTAGATCCATCCGAGCATTCAGGTTGTCTTTTGATTTCCCGTCTTTACAAAGAAGCAAGTTAAGTATGTGCTCTGATACTCCCTTCTCTATATGCATGACATCCAGACAATAACGCACTAAATTTGTAGACCAGTACGGAAGCTCGAAGAAAATGCTTAATTTGTTCCAAAATGGTGGTTTGACATGTTTCGTAGGATCCATCCCGAAGGTCACATTATTGTAACCATCCTATTTAGCAGTCACGTCCACTCCGGACAATGGGGATTGAGGTCCAAGAAGCACTTGATGACCATCAAAGTGAACCGTGTCTAACCTATAGGGGTGGTCTGGAGGCAGGAAACGTCGATGGCCGCAATAACAAACCTTCCAGCTAAAATTCAAGAATTTCGATGTTGTATGTTCATGGCAATGAGGACATGCTTTGTGACTATGTACGGACCAACCTGATAGCATTCCATATGCAGGAAAGTCATTAATTGTCCACATTAGAGCCGCACGCAGTATGAAGGTTGTAATTGTGTTTGCATCATATGTCTCTACACCATCAATGAACAAAGATTTCAACTCCTCGATCAGAGGTCGGAGATAGACGTCAATATTGTTCCCTGGTGAGTTTTGTCCGTCGATAAGAAGAGGCATCATAAAGTATGATTGGTCCATAGCCAACCAAGGCGACAGATTATAAATTATCATTACAACGGGCCATGTGCTGTAACTTCCAGCCATATAGTTGAATGGGCAGAAGCCATCAGTAGCCAGTCTGAGCCGGACATTGCGAGGATTGCTACTGAATATTGCATGCATCCTATCGAAATCCTTCCATGCCGGTGAATCTCTTGGATGGCTCATTTTTCCATCTTCACTTGGAGGAGCACGGTGATGCCAAATCATTGCCTCGGCTGTTTTCTTGCACCTGAATAGCCTCTGTAGCCTCTGTGTTATGGGAAAGTATCGTGCTATCTTGACAGGTATATCAGGCTTCTTACCAGAATCTTTCGTCTTATACCTGGCCTCTCCGCATGTTGGACAGTCTTTCAAATCTGAATTCTCTTTCCGGTACAACACGCAATTTTTAGGACATGCTTGAATCTTCTCGCACTTTAGACCCAAATCAGACATCATCTTCTAGGCTCCGTACCAGCTGTCGGGCACGTTATTTCCCGGAGGCATAGAATCTTTCAAGAACGAAAGAAGCATTGTGAATGACTTGTTGCTCCATCCATTTAGGCACTTAATCTGGAAAAGTTGGACGAACCATGAGAGGGTGGAATACTTCGCATTCTCATAAATTGGTTTCCTAGCATCATTCATGAAATTTTCATATTTATCCGTACGCGGTCCTTGACCGGAAGGAATTTCATCTTCGGTACGAATAGATTCACCTAGGGCAGCCTCTACCATATCTTCCATTTCTTCTGATGGAAATAAATTTCCATCTTCTCCTTCTGCCGCATTACCGAATTCTTCTTCTTCTCCTGCCGTATTATCGTGTTCTCCTTTTTCTTCTGCCGCAGTACTGCATTCTTCTCCTTCCCCATGATATTTCCAAGTTGTATAAAGTCTAGTAAACCCATATTTTACAATATGAAGCTCTGCCAATTCTACCTTCTGTCAGTACTTATTGCCACATCTATCGCACGGACAGAGAATCTTCTCTATTATGATCTTATTATGTGCGCGTGCAAATTCAAGGAAAGCAGCAACTCCTGTGACAAACTTAGGTTGCATACGTTGTTTCCATTCCACATACATCCAGTCCTTAAGTCTGAAGTTCTCATGGGCCATGTTAGACTGTATAACATATAAATTGTAGGTTATGCTGATTATATTGAGAAATATAAGAACGGGATAGTTACTGACAAAGGAGAAAATCCGTGTATATGCTTTGTGTGTGCGTTTGTCGTTGAAAAGAATAAATTATCGCACGTATGTTAACCGATAGACGGGGACTAAGTGGCGCTTTTAGTTTCATATATGAGTATCGATGAGAATATGAAGGTTTCATATTATCATCGAGAATCATATATTGGTTTTAACTTGAACATCTCGAATCACTCTCTAATTATGTGTTTGTTGTGTATTCTTGTTGTATGTGTGTGTTCCGGCTGTCGGGGGTAGGCTTCTATCCCATTAAGAATGTATAGAGCGAACACACATCACTTGTGCTTTCAACCGTTTCGAGTAAATTTCGGCAGCACCTCCCCGCTGTTCTCCGAGTACACTGTAATAGAATAGATAATCATTTCAAAGCTGTAAAACAACGTTGAAATAAACATCTAATCTATCTTTGTACACGGAGAACCAGCGGAAAGGTACCGACGAAATATCTCGAAACGGATGAAAACACAAGTGAATGAAAGCGTTTGCTTTATACATTCTTAACTTGTCCACACGGGACAAATCTATGGGTTGCCATACGATTGAATTTTCTCGTTGCGTAAACTATACGACGGTTGTTAGTATCGAGCTATACCGTACGATATTTAACAACCTTCGTATAGTTCGATGTCACGACGAACATCGCATGTATGTTAACCGATAGACGGGGACTAAGTGGCGCTTTTAGTTTTATATATGAGTATCTTTGAGAATATGAAGTTTTCATATTATCATCGAGAATCATATATTGGTTTTAACTTGAACATCTCGAATCACTCTCTAATTATGCGTTTGTTGTGTATTCTTGTTGTATGTGTGTGTTCCGGCTGTCGGGGGTAGGCTTCTATCCCATTAAGAATATATAGAGCGAACACCCATCACTTGTACTTTCAACCGTTTCAAGTAAATTTCGGCAGCACCTCCCCGCTGTTCTCCGAGTACACTGTAATAGAATAGATAATCATTTCAAATATGTGAAACAACGTTGAAATGAATATCTAATCTATCTTTGTACACGGAGAACCAGCGGAAAGGTACCGACAAAATATCTCAAAACGGATGAAAACACAAGTGAATGAAGACGTTTGCTTTATACATTCTTAACTTGTCCACACGGGACAAATCTATGGGTTACCATACGATTGAGTTTTCTCATCGCGTAGACTATATGACGGTTGTTAGTATCGAGCTATACCGTCCGATATTTAACAACCTTCGTATAGTTCTATGTCATGACGAACATCGCACGTATGTTAACCGATAGACGGGGACTAAGTGGCGCTTTTAGTTTCATATATGAGTATCGATGAGAATATGAAGGTTTCATATTATCATTGAGTATCATATATTGGTTTTAACTTGAACATCTCGAACCACTCTCTAATGATGTGTTTGTTGTGCATTCGTGTTGTATGTGTAACATGATTTTAAACTATTGAGATCAAGATTGATAGAACTGATCATCCTACATTGCAATGGCATTCATCTACCAAAAACTATTATTGCAATGGCATTCATCTATAACAATCAACAATTAAAACTACAAATGTAGGATACTGATATCATAAAGCGTTATACGCAACATATGAATTCACATGACTGAAACATGCATCAAAAAACATGTTCATCCAAAAGAAAGGCCACTGTCAACAAGTATAGACAAAGGATTATTATATTAACTATGAAACATATTAGAAAAAGGATAGAACTTAAAGATGTTAATAACAAGATGATAATCAAAGCAGTTGCGTACAGATGCTAAAACCGAATATGTGACACGATATTCTTGTAAAGATAGACATGCATTAAAAGAGGAGATGCCCAAGTAAAATCCATAACTAAATCCCTATCTTGCCCTTCCTTTTCTTCAAATCAAAAATGTGTCTTTTTTTTGCAATTATATATAGCTAAAACAAAGAAGGTCCTGCAATTATAAGCATTTCCAATTACAACGGCCCATCCTCAAAATCCAGAATCTTATGAGTATCTTATGCAATTAGCAAACATATTCAACCCAAGATGCCCAACGGCTAAAAGTTCCACAAAACAGTCTCCGTTTCCAAGAAAATTTGAGAATGACAAATAAAATTATTAATTAAACTGGGCTTTACCCACATTATTAGTCTAGTTTCCAACACCTTCTCAAACTAGACACATTTTCCTCTTATGATCATCATCAACATTTCAATTAACGAGCTTAATAGTAATTAGATTGGAAATTAACTTAGACCCTGAAATCCAAAACCCCAACCCCAACCCTAACCCTAACCCCAACCCCAACCCCAACAGCAACCCCCTGCCGAACCCTAACCCCAACCGCAGCCCCAGCCCCAACCCTAACGCTAACCGCAGCCCGAGCCCGAGCCCTAACCCCAACCACAGCCCTAGCAGCAGCCCGAGCCCCAACCCCAACCCTAGCCTGAGCCCCAGCCCCAGCCCCAGCACTAGCCCCTGTTAGTTATATGTATGCCCTAGAGGCCATTACTATACATAGGATGTATATTGTAGTGGATGCTGGGACATATATAGGGAGGACTTTCTTGCTCGACATGATAGTATGCTATCTGGTTGATCTTTACCTTAACGTGTATACTGATTGTCTCTCTGTTACATGTTGGTAAAGCCCTTAGGATCTGTACTTGACTACCTCGACTATGATGCGGATCATACTAGTGGGGACATGGTAGTCCATAAGTACATCCTTGAAAGTCCCTAGTCATGGGTGTATCGAGACGGGGCATCGATATACCAGAGTAGACTAGCGTATACCTTCTCGACCCATACAGATGGGCGATGGATGATCCCATATCCATCGGTGTTTGACATTAGAGATGATATACGGGTGCTCAGTAGAGACTGGGTACACTGGACGGACTCGCCGAGAACTCCCAGATGGTATTATACCTCACGTCAGATAGCAGTTCTCTGGTGACACTGGTACAGAGTAGTCTGTTGACCCGAGATCGTCATAGAGTCTTGTGTGGTTCCCACTGTGCTTTGATTTCCATCTTACCACGTCCAAGAGGGCGTGCAAAATGGTGGTTTTTGGGTACAGTCCCGAGTCACATGGAGGCAATGAGCGATAGGAGGGGATTCGTCTCTCCCGGTATAGGGAGTTGATGTTGCGCTGTGTTCGATTGGCTATAACAGGAAATCCCTGGCTAGGGTTGCTGAGATTTACTGGTAAGTGTTACCAGTAGTTTCTCGAACAGTTATAGACCTCATATCGACACGACTTATTGAGCTATTGGGGTCTGACGTTTACCACCCCTAGGCGAGATATGCGACATATCAGACGATCAGACCGGACTGTACGGTAGTGTTACTGGTCGGATTCACTGGAGTGTGAGCGGGCTTGCTCGTCGATCTTCAGATCGCTCAATACCCGGGTGGCCGTTACTTTTAGCAGACCGCTTGCGGCTTGTGGATGTTTGATATGATCATCATCCGCTGCCGGCGTATTGACGAGTCTTTAGAGTCCTACACAGAGGTTTCCTGGCTCAAGCGAAACGAAATAGGAGCGCATATGAGATATGTGCGGGACCGAGAATAATGCGTGTATGTGATACCGTATTCTATTCTCGCGATAAATATATCGAATGGTTGTATGCGATATAACCTAGTTATCGATTCAAGCGTTGATTCGATAAGCCGATATATTGTATACTAGTCGGTTGTGTGCGACATAACCGGGTCATTGAATCAAGTGTTGATTTAATGATTTAATGCATATTTATATATTTGATATATTACTTTGCATCAACTAGTATCGGTTTACTTAAGATGGATTTTCTCACTAGGATGTGCGCATTACATATGCGATATGATTTTGTGCACTTGCTTGTATCATGTTTGATGATGCATGCTTTTTGGTTAAGTGTAAAGTATTAAACCTTGGTTAATGAAATGGTTAGGGTTTATAATTTAGTTATTCATTTATCTTATTTAGTTATCCATTTATTTTTGATAAATGAATAAAAGAAAGAGAAAAGGATGGTGGCTTCTTTTGTTGTTTTGTTAAAGCTTCATGAAGCTTTGACTTAGTCCACTATTCTTATCTCATCCTTAACCCTAACCATACCACTCAACCATGATTAATTCTCTACACTAAACCATGGTTCTAAGATGATAAGAATATATTATTCTTTTTCCTTTTTAGAATTATCTTATCATAAGCTTCTTCTTCTTCTTCCTTGACTTCAAGAAGAAAAGCTTCACCTCCATCAATGGTGATTGATGCATATGAGTGAGAAATCCAATTCTAAAGTCAACCCACTTCCTATTTCTTCATCCTCTACCTCTTGCCAAGTAGTAGAGAGTGTTTACTTCACAAGTTTCTTGACTTGGTGAAGTCGGAGCTTGATTTAGCGATGCCTCGACGTAGATCACCTTCGGCATGGACATCGACGACCTAGCTTGCCCATTCTCCGACGAAGCCGATCCTAGAGCCCGGATTTGATTTGGACAGCGGAGACGACCTCGTTGCGGAGCTATGGAGGTTGAGCACCAGATCTACAAAGGTTGTATTTCCGTTTTCTCATTAGTTAAGTGTTAACTAGTTAGCTTTTTCGCCTAAACATCTAGCAAACGATCCGTAGTTTAGGGTTTGTAGGCACCCTAATTTTTGAAATTGCCATGGTTGATGGCTTGGGAGACCTCACTAGAGTGCCTAGGAACCCTACAGTGATATCAGAGTCTAGCTAGAGCCTTAGGCGAAGTCTAGACGGAAATTGAAGTCCGAACGAACCCGAAACCCCGATTCAAACATGCTCTCTGTCCATTTTTTAAAATCTGGTCTTTTTCCACATTAAAAATATCCAGAATATCAAGCAGGGTTCACTGTGAAATACTGTGCAAAACGGAGCTGTAACGCCGTCATCACGGCGCGGAACCGCGGCCTAAGGCCACGTGGCGCGGCGCTTCCGCGGCGATACTGTACATTTGTTGACTTTTCTTTGCACAGTAATTCCTATTTTCTAGAGCTGGATTTTCTGGGAATTTTTAATATTTATTACAGAGTTGAATTTTCTGTGTTGTTTTGGGGATTCGGTGTTTCGATCGGGGTATCAAATTTTGTCTATGTGGCTTTCTGGATAAATTTTAGAATATGTTAAAAAGTTCGACCGGATTTAAATACCCAATTTTTCCCCTGTCGGGAAATTTCCAAGTGTTGGATTTTTCCGTAGTTTAACGACGTTCTAAGTAGTGCAAGTAACGCGATGGTCCCTCTAGAAGACACAAACCTTAACTCGATTATGTGACCGTCTTGAACTGCCCTTTGAACCTTCGGGTTTGGGGCAGTACGGCGTGCCACATGTGAGGCGTTGGCTTGACCCTTCTACGGCTGGACCGTTGGTACTGAGGCACGAACGGAATGTTGTTAGACTTGTTTCATGTGTTGATCAGTTTCGGGAAAACTTGGGTGTTCTATTGTTCGATCGAAAAGTTTAGCATTTTCTATTTTTCCGGAATGGGATACAATAATTGGAATTCACAATAATTATATGATAACTAAATGAATGTTATAAACATAACAGTTTAGTCTCACTTGATCGGTTGCCACGGAATTTTGATGTGATCAAAAGTCCGTCGCAATCACGTAGCGTATGCGGATACTCGCCGGGTAAACTTAATAGACAGCCTCACCCCATAGCCCCGACCAAGTGACTGTAGGAGAACCCCGTCGCCGAAAGCATCCGTCCGGGTGCTCCCGGTAACGGTGTTCCGCCTTGGTGCACTTCGTCGACGGTATCGGGGGTGCGACTGTCTACTGAAGTTTGCGACGAGCATTCGATCAGGATGTCGGGAATCTTGTTGAATTACCCGACTTGATATTGAAAAGTGTTTTCAAGAATGAGACTAAAATGCGGCGTTTATAATTGTTAGGCATGCGATGTCTAAGGAATTTATTTGGTCAGGCATGTGATGTCTGAGGTGGTTGCGGATTCCAACTATTGTAGTTTTACACTTTCTTTTCTGTGACCGTAAGTGTAATATGTGATATCGCCGGTTTCGTTGCTATACGTCAACGACAATTGGGATGCGCATATTTACTTACGTTGATGACATGTGATGTTATGTGTTGCTGGATATGTTATATTGGATCGTCGTGTTTGAATAGCCGGGGGTTTTTATGTGAGATGAGTGTTTTTTCATTTTCATTCATGTAAAAACTTGTATGTAATATTCTTTTATTGGGGCGCTTCCAGGTTGCGGAAGTAGTCACCGTTTGTATATTATTTACTTTTCCGCACTAGGATAGACCCAAGGAGGACGGCACAAGTAACCGGGTTCTGGAGTCCAGTGGGAGACCAACTCGATGTTAGTGTATATGCCCTAGAGGCCATTACTGTATCATACTAGTTTGTATATTACTTAATGGATGCTTGGGATATTCACCTTGTATATACAATCTTGCTCAAAATAGTAGTATGCTACTTGGTTTGTTTCTACTTCAATGTGTACTTGTGTTTATTTCAGTATATCACTTATACGCATTAGTGGAGCCCTTAGGATCTTTGCTTGATTACCAGCGTTGTGATGGCAGTCACACTAGTGGGGGCTGGGTAATCTATAAGCACATCCTTATTCAGGTCCCTGGTCGCAGGACTATCGAGACAGGGCATCGATACTCCGGAGTAGACCAGCGCATGCGCTTCTCATCCCAGTGTGGGAGACGGTCTGTCCCACAGCCGTCAGTACGTCGTACTTGAGATAGTATGCGGGTGCTCGTTAGGTTACGGGTACACTGGACAGGACTCGTCGGGAACTGACTAGTTGGTATTATACCTATCGTCAGTTATCAGTTCCCAGGTGACATGAGTACAGCTTAGTCCGCTGACTTGACACTGTCACTTCGCCTCGGGTGTGTTCCCACTGTACTTTGATCACTACCCTACCACGGCTCAAAGGAGTCGTGCAAACAGGTGGTGGTTGGGTGCAGTCCCGAAGCACTTGGAGGCAGTGACGGTTAGACAGGATTCGTCTCTCCCGGTATTGGGGGTTGACATCGCGCTGTGTCTAGGAGAGCCATTACACGAGTAGTCCCTGGCCAGGGCAAACGAGATATACTGGTAGGTTTCCAGTGTTATCTCAAGGTGTATTGGGCTTCACTCCGGCACGACTTGTACCGCTATTGGGGGACTGACGTTTACCGCCCCCTAGGCCCGCCATGCGATGTATCAGACGAACAGACCGGACTGTATGGAGAATGTCACACTCAGGCTCAGTAGGAGTTCAGATGGGTTTCGCCTCGTCGGTCTTCTTGTCGGCATTACCTGGGGACCGTTACGCACAGCTAGTGCCGCTTGCGGTCTGTGGTTAAACCCACTGCCAGCGTAGTGTCGAGTCTTTAGAGTCCCACACAGAAAGCTTTTCGCCTTTAGGCAAAAGAGTAGAGGTCGCATGGTATTGCGACAGGTCGCATGGTTTTGCGACAGGGTTCGGTCACATCCGTGCACTTGTGCACGTACAGTGTCCGGACAGTTTACACTAGCGGGCTTTGGTTTAAGCCAGATCCTAGTGTACCTTATGGGATTGGATTTATCCAGTTTGCATTCGTGTTCCTCGGAACGCGGATGCGGGTGTGTATGCACAGTTGACAGGGAGGCACAGACAGCGGATTCTCATTAGGGTTGTTGACAGTTGACCGTTGACTTTTTGACTTTTTGCTCAACCCTAATGAGAATATGATATGTGATTAACTATTATATTAATTAAGTATTATGGTGATATGGTTGTTGACTTGTTGACTTTTGTTGACTTGTTGACTTTGGTGACTTGTTGACTTTTGTTGACTTGTTGACCGGTTGACTAGGCTTGACTAGTTGACCATCATGATAACCATGGTTATCATTTCATGCCAAAGACTTTTTCTTGCTTGTTCATTTGAGTAAAATGAGTGCATGACATGATAAGGTTATGGTTACTTCAACCATCACATAAGACTTTTGTTGATATGATGAGTTATCATTGCTTTGGATTATGAGAGGGTGAGAGAGAAAAGAGAGCCTCATTCTTTCTTGCTCATTCTCTCTCTTGTTCTTGAGCTCTCCTCTTGCTCTCACCCTCAACCTCTTGCTCCCTCTCTTGATCTATGGTTCTCTTGTCTCATGAGTTGAGAATCAAGAACCATAGATAAAATCCCATTCTATTTCATCTCTACTCATTCTAGTTCACTAGGTTTAGCAAACCAAGTGAACTAGTTTCTTCAAAGAACGAAGAAGGAGCTAAAGGTTGGAGCTTTCAAGTGGATCTATCTTCGGCGTACGGAGACAACGAGAAGGAGCCATCGAACCACCATCGGAGCTTGAAGAGAAGGAGTTCAAGTTTAGGTATAACCATCTTCATCCGAGTAGCTAAATATCTTTAGCTTAGTTTGCTAGTTTTAGTTTAGGTAACGATCCCGACCATAAGTTAGTCCATGTTGCCTCTTGCGATAAAAATTCGTTTTTTATACCGTTTCCGCCTCCCCGTAAGAACCGGGGGTCGCAATATGGACATACAGTGGTATCAGAGCCTAACTAAACTTAAACTAGCTTGGTAGTGAAGTGTAACGAAGTTCGGAACCGGAAAAATCACAAAACCGGATAATCACAAAAACTGAGTTTCTGTTGAAATTTTTTCTGCTCAAAATGAAAAACTTTATACTTATAAATTCGGCTCAGGGTTTTGTGTGAACACCCAAGAAAAACGATACAGTGATTCGCCTAAAGTGCCGCGCTTCCGCCGCGTGATCCTTCTTAGCCGCCGCGGAACCGCCGCGACTTGGTGTCTTCTCTGCATCGTTTTTCGTGCAGTGTGTTTGTGTGTTGGTTTTGGGATTTTTTAAATATATTATATGTGCCCAGATTTTCCAGAAAAGAAATTTCCTTTTGGGGTCCTATAATTCCGTATTTTTTCCGAACTTCACTGCACTTTGACTATGATGGTTATATCTGTGATGCTTGCATGTATTGAACGTCGGCTAATCGCTATAAGTCGATTAGTCGGGGTTATACATGATCTGTAATGTGCTGGAATGTGTATATGAATGTGTTGGACTATCGCGGGTGAATAGCCGGGGTGGATGTGAGATGAGCTTTTGTTTTTCTTTCATTCATTGTAAATGTAAATTGATGTAATAATATTATTTGTTTGGCCGCACAACCGGGTCGGGGTTATAGCCGTCATTGTATAATTCTTTTTACTGTTTTTGCTCCTAGGATAGACCCATGGAGGGGTGCACAAACTACCGAGTACTTGGCGGGTAGTTTGCCGCACCCGTAGGGGTCTTGGGTGGGGTATTTGGCTATTCACCGCGACCGTGTTATCCGCTTTTCGTTTCAGGCTCGAAAGGATTGCGGATTGCTAGTATATCCAATGCATTCATCTGTGATCTGTAATGTCTATCATTGCTTACTATTTAGGCGTTGCTTATGTTTTACAGACGCGCTAGCCCAGCCCCCGCTCTGTCGTTAGTTAAGTAACCTAACGGGTAATGACGGGGCCCCGTGGCGAATGCGAATGGCATAAGCGTACGTCATATTTTGGTTGTTTTCTGCAATGGTAGGGTTAAATGATGGGACGCATTAAAAGAACTAATGCAAGAATATCACGCATTAAAAGAACTAATGCAAGATAATAAACCAAGTTAAAGTCGTTGGAACACTTTCGAAAAACCACTCGGTTCTTTTCAAAACAAACTTTTAAAATACGGAGTTTGAGCCACTCCATTTAAAAGCTATCTTGTTCCATCGACCATATCAAGTTCACTACGTTCACGGTTTTGCCAAAACCATCCGTAGCCCTCCGTCGTTTCACATGAATAGTCAATAGTATTCAAGCTGTGTATGTTGGCCAAAGTCAAGGCACAGTGATTGGTAGCTATTGGGTGTTCATGTGTAGCATAGATAGATGCGTTGGTTTGGGACAGTCGTATTGCCATTTTGGCCAAAGTCAAGGGTAGGTACGGATGGATCCAAATTAACCTGGATAATGACGGGTAGAACTTGACATGTGACTTATGATATTTTGGCCAAAGTCAAGGTCATAAGAGCATGGGGCAAAAATCCACATCGGGAGTTTCATAAGTACTGAAACTTGCTAGATTTGCATACCATTTGGAGTGTGATGATTCTGGTAGGATTCCTTCAGTTTCGTCACGCAATGATATTTGGATCCCGATCCTACTGTGAGTATATGCTACTCCTCGGGAAATTTCTCACTTAACGATCAATGCTATAAACCTAGTAGGTGCCTAGAAAGGTGTTAGCGGGGCTACGCCCCCAGGGAAAAGAGGTTCTCTAATTAAGGAACTTCGCGAAAGCGTTGGAAAACCTCCCTCGAAGTACCGACACCGGCCTGGCTGAACGGTTAAGCAAGTATTGTACGGTGGGATTGATCCTGACTAATTCTTCCTTTATGGTTTGAGGAGGGATTCGAGAAACAGTGGGAGCCATCCTGTTTAGACAAACTAAAAACCACTTTAAACTTGCAAGAGCATCATGCTGAGTGTTTCTTCTTCTCTCTCCTAATTGCAGCGACCAATCAACATGACTGGACTTAAGTTACTCCTAGATAAAAACAAACTGACAGGGCCAAACTACAAAGATTGGCTCAGGAATGTCAAGATAGCAATCACTTATGACAAGCTGGGGTATCTTCTTACCACCAAAGCTCCCCCTGTCCCTGGTCCAACTTCCAGCGTCGCGGATAAGGAAATCCGCAAGACTTGGGAGATTGATAGCGCGAAGGCCAAGTGCCTCCTGCTTGCCTCGATGGACAACGAACATCAGAGGAGGCATGAGAATATGGACATGGAGTCCATATTGCTCCATACAAAAGAACTGTATGGAGAGCAATCACGTATCGCAAGATACGAAGCGTCGAAAAAGTTATTTTCGACAAGAATGGCCGTCGGATCATCAGTAGCCGAGCATGTGCTAAAGATGATCGGCTTCATTGAGGAGCTCGCTGACCTAGGGATCACATTGGAGAGTGAGCTATATACGGATATAGTTCTCCAGTCCCTTCCTTCCACTTACGCCCAGTTTATACTGAACTTCAACCTACAAGAAAAAGAGGTTGAACTATCAGAGCTCCTCAACATGCTGAGGAGCGTAGAGGGCACCCTACAGAAAGGTAGGGAAACATCCACTTTGTTTGTAGGAGGATCATCTTCTTCTAGGTCCAAGGCGAAAGCCAAGGGAAAGAAGAAGAAGGCCCCCGCCAAACCAAGGGGCGGTGTTGGTAAAGTGGATACGAAGGGAAAAGGCAAAGCAACAAAGATAGCGGGGAAGCTTGTGGATAAGGAAGAATGCTTCTATTGTCATAAGAAAGGACACTGGAAGAATGATTGCAGGGCCTGGAAGGCCAGAACACAGGAATTGAAGCAGGTTGCAGCTTCAGCTTCAGGTGTGTATGTTATTGAAAACTGTCTTTCAATAAACTCTACTTCCTGGGTATTGGATACCGGATCAGGATCTCATATCTGTAATTCTTTGCAGGCGTTGAGAAACCGTAGTGTTTTGAAAGCAGGTGACATGACCCTCAGAGTTGCAAACGGAGCTAGCATGGATGCTAAAGCCGTGGGGGACTATCACCTGGGAATGTCAGATGGACATGTTTTGGTTTTGCGTAATTGCTTTTTTGTACCCAACGCAACTTGTAATATCATTTCTGTATCTTTAGTTTCTAAAGAAGGTTATGAATTTGCGTTTGTAAGTAATGTTGTAAACATTCACCTTAATCAAGTTTTGATTGGGTCAGGTACATTGAGTAATGGTATATACGTGTTAAACCAACCACAGATTTTCAACGTCCAGAATACACACAAAAGAAAGTCTCCAGAAATAAATCAGACTTTCTTATGGCATTGTAGATTGGGTCACATCAATGAGAGAAGGTTGACTAAGTTACATACAGAAGGATATTTGAATGCGTTCGAATATCAATCGTATGCCACTTGTCAATCTTGTCTCAAAGGAAAGATGACAAAGACTCCGTTTACTGGACAAGGAGTAAGAGCGAGCGAGCTCTTGGGACTCGTACACAGTGACGTGTGCGGTCCAATGTCTACACATGCCCGAAGCGGACATTCTTACTTCATTACTTTTACGGATGACTTCTCAAGGTACGGTTATGTCTTCTTAATGAAACATAAGTCCGAGGCCTTTGGAAAATTCCAGGAGTATAAGAATGAAGTAGAGAAACAGACCGGCAAAAGTATTAAGATTCTAAGATCGGATCGAGGTGGAGAATACTTAAGTGCCGAGTTCCTGGACTATTTAAAAGAGAACGGAATTCTCTCTCAGCTTACTCCTCCATACACCCCGCAACATAACGGTGTATCGGAGAGACGGAACCGCACCCTATTGGATATGGTGCGGTCCATGATGAGTAACGCTGAGTTACCGCGATCATTCTGGGGGTATGCGCTAGAATCAGCCGCATACCTTTTGAACCGAGTTCCCACTAAGACTGTGCCTACCACGCCATTTGAGATGTGGTGTGGGAAGAGACCCCATCTTAATCACATTAAGATATGGGGAAGTCCAGCTTTTGTCAAAAAGCAGCATACGGACAAGCTCGAGGCACGCTCAGTACTGTGCAAGTTTGTGGGATATCCAAAGAATTCCAAGGGATATTTCTTCTACTGTGAAGAGGAACAAAAAGTTCTTGTTTCTCGACATGCCCACTTTCTAGAACACCAGTTCATAGAAAAAGAAATAAGTGGGAGCGCAGTAGAACTGGAAGAAATTCCAGAACCAAAGACTGTTACTGAAAGCTTGATGGAACCAGAGGGTTCAACAGAACAGGACATTCCTACGCCGCTCCGCAGGAGTAGTAGGCAGTCTCATCCGCCTGAGAGATACTACGGTTTTCTCATAGACGGGGATAGAGAGGATTGCATCATAGATTATGATGAGCCTACTAGCTTCCAGCAGGCCGTTCAGAGCGTTGACTCAGTGAAATGGCTGGATGCAATGCGGACCGAAATGGAGTCCATGTACACCAACAAGGTATGGACGTTGGACATTGCTCCAGACGGGGTAAAACCCGTAGGATGCAAGTGGATCTTCAAAAGGAAGATTGGTGTAGATGGACAGGTTGAGACCTATAAAGCTAGGCTGGTAGCAAAGGGTTTTCGTCAAAGACCTGGCTTGGACTACGACGAAACCTTTTCTCCAGTAGCCATGCTGAAATCCATTCGGATCCTTCTTGCCATTGCTGCCTTCCACGATTATGAGATCTGGCAAATGGACGTAAAGACAGCTTTTCTAAATGGAAATTTAGAGGAGTGTGTCTATATGGACCAGCCAGAGGGTTTCATTCAGAGTGGGAGCAGCGGAAAGGTGTGCAAGTTGCTTAAGTCCATCTATGGACTAAAGCAGGCATCGCGGAGTTGGAACATCTGCTTTGATGAGACGGTCAAAGAATTTGGCTTTATCAAAAATCCAGATGAACCATGCATCTATAGTAGATTTGTAGCGAGAACTGTAGTATTCCTCGTTTTATACGTGGATGACATTCTCTTAATAGGAAATGACATTCCTATGCTACAATCTGTCAAGGGGTTCTTGTCACACAGGTTCTCCATGAAAGACCTGGGTGATGCCTCGTACATTCTGGGTATCCGGATCTACCGTGACAGATCCAAGAGGATATTAGGACTTTCACAGTCCTGGTACATCGACACCATACTGAAGAGATTCAGTATGGAAGATTCCAAGCGCGGTAACCTACCGGCTTGTCACGGGATCACCCTCTCTAAAGAGATGTCTCCCAAGACTGATTTGGAGAGGGATCGCATGTCTATTATACCCTACGCTTCTGCGGTAGGCTCTATAATGTATGCGATGTTGTGTACCAGACCGGATGTAGCTTATGCACTGAGTGTGGTAAGCCGGTATCAGTCTAACCCTGGGGAGAAACACTGGATAGCGGTAAAGAACATTCTCAAGTACCTGAGAAGGACTAAGGAGATGTTCTTGGTGTATGGCGGAAAGGACCTCCAGATCGAGGCCTTTGCTGACTCCAGCTTCCAGAGTGACAAGGATGATTCCAAGTCCATGTCGGGTTTTGTCTTTACCCTCAATGGAGGGGCGGTGTGTTGGAAGAGTTCCAAACAGGAAACCGTTGCAGACTCGACGATGGAAGCGGAATACATCGCTGCATCTGATGCCGCAAAAGAAGCTGTCTGGATGAGGAAGTTCTTGAAAGAACTTCAGGTGGTTCCGTCCATTGTTGATCCAATACCTCTGTATTGCGACAACAACGGGGCTATAGCTTTAGCGAAGGAACCCAGGTCCCATCAGAAATCCAGGCACATCTTAAGGCGGTATCACCTGATCAGGGAGATCGTAGATCGCCAGGAGATCGAGGTTCGGAGAGTCGCTTCAGAAGATAACACTGCTGATCCATTCACCAAGGCCCTGCCCCAGACTCAGTTCGAGCGGCTGATCGAGATGATAGGTCTTCGATACGCCAGTACATGGCCTTAGTGCAAGTGGGAGATTGTTAGTGTATATGCCCTAGAGGCCATTACTGTATCATACTAGTTTGTATATTACTTAATGGATGCTTGGGATATTCACCTTGTATATACAATCTTGCTCAAAATAGTAGTATGCTACTTGGTTTGTTTCTACTTCAATGTGTACTTGTGTTTATTTCAGTATATCACTTATACGCATTAGTGGAGCCCTTAGGATCTTTGCTTGATTACCAGCGTTGTGATGGCAGTCACACTAGTGGGGGCTGGGTAATCTATAAGCACATCCTTATTCAGGTCCCTGGTCGCAGGACTATCGAGACAGGGCATCGATACTCCGGAGTAGACCAGCGCATGCGCTTCTCATCCCAGTGTGGGAGACGGTCTGTCCCACAGCCGTCAGTACGTCGTACTTGAGATAGTATGCGGGTGCTCGTTAGGTTACGGGTACACTGGACAGGACTCGTCGGGAACTGACTAGTTGGTATTATACCTATCGTCAGTTATCAGTTCCCAGGTGACATGAGTACAGCTTAGTCCGCTGACTTGACACTGTCACTTCGCCTCGGGTGTGTTCCCACTGTACTTTGATCACTACCCTACCACGGCTCAAAGGAGTCGTGCAAACAGGTGGTGGTTGGGTGCAGTCCCGAAGCACTTGGAGGCAGTGACGGTTAGACAGGATTCGTCTCTCCCGGTATTGGGGGTTGACATCGCGCTGTGTCTAGGAGAGCCATTACACGAGTAGTCCCTGGCCAGGGCAAACGAGATATACTGGTAGGTTTCCAGTGTTATCTCAAGGTGTATTGGGCTTCACTCCGGCACGACTTGTACCGCTATTGGGGGACTGACGTTTACCGCCCCCTAGGCCCGCCATGCGATGTATCAGACGAACAGACCGGACTGTATGGAGAATGTCACACTCAGGCTCAGTAGGAGTTCAGATGGGTTTCGCCTCGTCGGTCTTCTTGTCGGCATTACCTGGGGACCGTTACGCACAGCTAGTGCCGCTTGCGGTCTGTGGTTAAACCCACTGCCAGCGTAGTGTCGAGTCTTTAGAGTCCCACACAGAAAGCTTTTCGCCTTTAGGCAAAAGAGTAGAGGTCGCATGGTATTGCGACAGGTCGCATGGTTTTGCGACAGGGTTCGGTCACATCCGTGCACTTGTGCACGTACAGTGTCCGGACAGTTTATACTAGCGGGCTTTGGTTTAAGCCAGATCCTAGTGTACCTTATGGGATTGGATTTATCCAGTTTGCATTCGTGTTCCTCGGAACGCGGATGCGGGTGTGTATGCACAGTTGACAGGGAGGCACAGACAGCGGATTCTCATTAGGGTTGTTGACAGTTGACCGTTGACTTTTTGACTTTTTGCTCAACCCTAATGAGAATATGATATGTGATTAACTATTATATTAATTAAGTATTATGGTGATATGGTTGTTGACTTGTTGACTTTTGTTGACTTGTTGACTTTGGTGACTTGTTGACTTTTGTTGACTTGTTGACCGGTTGACTAGGCTTGACTAGTTGACCATCATGATAACCATGGTTATCATTTCATGCCAAAGACTTTTTCTTGCTTGTTCATTTGAGTAAAATGAGTGCATGACATGATAAGGTTATGGTTACTTCAACCATCACATAAGACTTTTGTTGATATGATGAGTTATCATTGCTTTGGATTATGAGAGGGTGAGAGAGAAAAGAGAGCCTCATTCTTTCTTGCTCATTCTCTCTCTTGTTCTTGAGCTCTCCTCTTGCTCTCACCCTCAACCTCTTGCTCCCTCTCTTGATCTATGGTTCTCTTGTCTCATGAGTTGAGAATCAAGAACCATAGATAAAATCCCATTCTATTTCATCTCTACTCATTCTAGTTCACTAGGTTTAGCAAACCAAGTGAACTAGTTTCTTCAAAGAACGAAGAAGGGGCTAAAGGTTGGAGCTTTCAAGTGGATCTATCTTCGGCGTACGGAGACAACGAGAAGGAGCCATCGAACCACCATCGGAGCTTGAAGAGAAGGAGTTCAAGTTTAGGTATAACCATCTTCATCCGAGTAGCTAAATATCTTTAGCTTAGTTTGCTAGTTTTAGTTTAGGTAACGATCCCGACCATAAGTTAGTCCATGTTGCCTCTTGCGATAAAAATTCGTTTTTTATACCGTTTCCGCCTCCCCGTAAGAACCGGGGGTCGCAATATGGACATACACTCGAGGAGTCGAGTCCGGGTCTCCTAACTCCAGAATTGGTAGGGTTGCTTGCCGCTCTCGTAGGGGTCTAGGGGTGTGGGTTTGGCTATTCATCACGACCGTGGAATCCGTGTTTTGTACTGGCTCGTATTGAAAACACGGACGTCCTAGTATATCCAATATTTCATATGTTTCTTCTGCTGCGATATCTGTGATGTGATCATGTGATGTTCTTTGATAGATACTGTATATAGTATATATGATATATTATATAGACGTTACTTATGTTTTGCACTCGCGCTAGCCCTGCCCCGCTCTGTCGTTAGTTACCTAACCTAACGGTGCACGAGGGGACATCGAGGCGAATGCGGATGGCATAAGTGTACGTCGTATTTATCTGTGATGTTTAGGTACTTAAATGATGGGACTTCATTAATGTGATTAATGAAATAAAAGAAACCTAAGATGTTGTAGAATCGAATTTCAAAATAAAACAGGTAGCTACAGTTTTTGCTTTGCACAGCGGTATATGTGATATATCCTGCACCTTATTCGATAAGGAAAGGACCGAGATCCCTTCACCGGGAGTGACTCCTTTAGCAATAACTGGCAGATGCTACACACTCGGTTTGACTTTTGATTGCTTTTAAGAGTTTTTGCTTTGCACAGTGATATATATGATATATCCCGCACCTCATTCGACGAGGAAAGGACCGACGATCCCTTCACCGGGAGTGACTCCTTTAGCAAAACTAGAAAAGCCTCAAAAGCACTCCATTTTAAAATCATTCGATCCTACAACGATATCAAGTTCATTACGCAATAGGTTTTCAGAAAAACCTGTCGTAGCCCTCCGTCATTTCAGATAAGTAGTAGTTAGTATTCGTGCTACGTTTGTTGGCCTGCATCAAGGCGTAGTGTGCGGTAGCTAACTGGTGCTTATCTGCATAAGCATATGATGTGATTGGATTAGGGTAGTCGTGCGACTTTGTTGGCCTGCGTCAAGGGTCGTGCGGGTGGGTTTAATTCAATCAGGAAATGACGGATTGAACTTGACTAGCGGACTATGGTTTGTTGGCCTGCGTCAAGGTCATAGGACGCTAGGGGCAAAATATTATCGGGAATTTCAAGTGTTGAAATTTGCAATGAGATTGCATACCTTCTATGAGATAGTTGGATCCCGATACCCGCTGCGAGTAAGAGTTACTCCTGGGAGAGTTTTATACATTACAATTAGCCGATCAACTAGGTGTCTAGAAAGGTGTCAACGGGGTTACGCCTCTGGGAAAACGAGGTTTACATTAATTAGGTTCGTGCGAAAGCACGGGGGACCTCCCTCAAAGTACCGACACTGGCCTGGCTGAAAGATTGGCGAACTTGTAGTGTGTAATTAATCCCGGCTAGTCTTTCCTTTTAGGGTTTGAAGGAAGATTTGATAAAAAGTAGTGGGGGCCATCCTGATTAGATAAAACAATAACCAATCTATTCTTGACAGAGCGCACGCTGAGTGTTTTCTTCTCTCTCTCTCCAGGTAGCGACCATATCACGCCTTAATCAAGATAATAATACGGAATATTGACCGAACCCGCTTGTTATACTGAGCTGGGGAATGTTGGTCCCGCTCCAACTTATAATTGTTATAAGACAGAGCAGGAAATTGGGGAATACCAGATTTCCCGTGCCGCCCAAACGAGGAGAGTGCATGATGATGCATCATCTTCGGGTGTGTTCATTATATAGAACTGTTTCTCGGTGTCCTTTACGTCCTGGGTATGTGATACCAGATCAGGATCCCAGATATGTAATCTGTTACATAGGGCTACAAAAAGGTGGAGAACTGAGAACGGGTGATAAGTTTCATGAGGCAGAAAACGGGGCAAGAGTTGCAGCCAAGTCTGTTGGTCACTGTCACCCTGTATTACCAATACATTGATTCTGAACGAATGTTATTAGATACCGAACCTGATATACAAAATCATATTTGTCTCTTTATTAGTAAAGAAACGATAAAATTTTGTATTGTTGGATAATGTTTTGAACATTTCCTATATCAAAAGTTGATCGGTTCAGGCACGTTATCTAAAAGCATTGATGTTCTAAATCAAACTACAGTTCTTAGTATACGAAACACACACAAGAGGAAGAGTTCAGAAATGAACCAATTCTTCTTGAGGCATTGTAGACTAGGTCAGATCAATGTGACCCGACTAGCTAGAGTTACATAAAGATGCATATTTAAATTAGTTTGAATTTACATCTTGTGAAACTCGCCAGTCATGTCACAAAGATAAGATGACCATAGCTCCGTTTATTGGAAACAGAGAAAGAGTTAGTAAACTCTTGGGATGATACATGTTGATGTATGTAAGGTCCCCTGTCTACACATGCCAGGACTGGTTCTTTGTACTTCATTACGTTCTCTGATGATCTTTCGAGTTTCAGACCTATGTTCCTGTTGAAACACAAGTCCGAACCTTTTGAGATATTCAAAGAATATAAGTTAGAAGTAGAGAACCAAAATAAGGGTATAAGTATTATGTCCTATGATGAGATCAAGGAGGAGAATACTTGAGCACGGAAATCCTGGATTATTCTAAAGGAGAATGAGATTCTCTCTCAGCATTACTCCTCTGTATACACCATAGTACGATGGTATATCGGGGTGGAGCAATCACACCCTATGTGATAAGGTGTGCTCTATGATGAGTACTACTGAGTTACCTAATTCCTTTTGGGTGTTATGCACTTGAGAAGTTGCATACCTATTGAATAGGGTTTGAATCAAATCAGTGCCTACCACTTCATATGTGATATGGAAAGGAAAGAGCCCATATCTTAGGATGGTTAAGATTTGGGGTTGTCCGGCCTATGTCTGAAAAGCAAAATCCGGACAAGCTCGAGGCAAGGTCTGTTATGTAGAACTGGAAGTGTTCCAGCTATACAAACTACAGCAGATGATTTGGTACAACCAGAGGATTCAGTAGAAACCAACGAACCTCAGCCTCTCCGCCGATCTAGTAGGGTTCCTCACCCACCTGAGAGATACTTCGGTTTCTCTATGACAGTGGGAGCGAGGACTGCATCATGAGATGATGACCCAACTAGCTTCGAGCTGGCCATCAGGAGTAAGACTCTGTAAGAATGGCTGGATGCTTAGTGATCTGAGATGGAATCCTTATACACCAACAAAGTATGGACTTTAGTTGCTATATCTGAAGGGTTAAATCCCCATCAGGAGCAAGTATATCTTGAGAAGATTACTTGGTGTAGATGGAAAAGTTGAGACTTTCAAAGCTAGACTTGTTAAAGGTTTTCATCATCGACCAGGCATGGATCATGATGAAACCTTTTCAAGTGACTATGCTTAAGTCCATCCAGATCCTACTTACCACGGCTACATACCATGACTGCGATATCTGGTGGTTGGGTGTTTTGACTGCTTTTCTAAATGATGATTTAGAAGAGAGCGTCTATAAGTACACAGCCAGAGGGCTTCGTAGACAGTGGGAGCAGCGGAAACGTGTGCAAGATGCTTTATAGGATAAAGCAGGCATCGCGGAGTTGGAACATCTGTTTTGATGAAGCGGTCAAAGAGTTCGACATCATCAAAATGGTAGATGAACCTTGTATATACAAAAAGGTAGTAGGGAGTATGGTGACGATCCTCGTAGAGTACGTGGATGACATACTCTTGATAAGAAAGGAGTTTCCTATGCTACGCTCGGTTAATCTCCGTTTATCACAAGGATTCTCCATATAGGATCAAAGTGATACCTACTAAATCCTAGATTTTGGATCTATGAGATAGATCTAAATGGATGTTAGGATTCTCACTAGTTGTAGTGAGAAGATATCAATCGATCCTGGGGAGAATCACTGGAAGGGTTCCAGGGTGATAAAGACGACTGAATGTCAGTCACAGGCATTGTCTTAACCCTCAGTAAAGGGACGGCATGTTGGAAGAGTTCCAAGCTAGATACCGTGACATACTAGACGATAAAGGCAGGATACATCGCTACTTAAGATGCTACCAAAGAGGCTGTTTGGGTGTATATTAGTTCATGAGATGAACTACGTTCCTACCATTATGAGACAATGGAGTTGTGGCTCATGCCGAGGAACGCCGGTCCCATCAGTGATCCAGACATATTCTAAGGCAGTATCACCTGATCATGGAGATGGTTGATCTCCAGGGAGATCGAGGTTAGGAGAGTAGACTCAGAGGACAACACAGCGGATCCACTCACGAAAGGCCTTTTCCCAGAGAGAGACTTTTATGGGATGGTTGAGTATGAGATACTTCAATCCACTGCTACAGATGGCCCTAGTGCAAGTGGGAGATTGTTAGTTATATGTATGCCCTAGAGGCCATTACTATACATAGGATGTATATTGTAGTGGATGCTGGGACATATATAGGGAGGACTTTCTTGCTCGACATGATAGTATGCTATCTGGTTGATCTTTACCTTAACGTGTATACTGATTGTCTCTCTGTTACATGTTGGTAAAGCCCTTAGGATCTGTACTTGACTATCTCGACTATGATGCGGATCATACTAGTGGGGACATGGTAGTCCATAAGTACATCCTTGAAAGTCCCTAGTCGTGGGTGTATCGAGACGGGGCATCGATATACCAGAGTAGACTAGCGTATACCTTCTCGACCCATACAGATGGGCGATGGATGATCCCATATCCATCGGTGTTTGACATCAGAGATGATATACGGGTGCTCAGTAGAGACTGGGTACACTGGACGGACTCGCCGAGAACTCCCAGATGGTATTATACCTCACGTCAGATGGCAGTTCTCTGGTGACACTGGTACAGAGTAGTCTGTTGACCCGAGATCGTCATAGAGTCTTGTATGGTTCCCACTGTGCTTTGATTTCCATCTTACCACGTCCAAGAGGGCGTGCAAAACGGTGGTTTTTGGGTACAGTCCCGAGTCACATGGAGGCAATGAGCGATAGGAGGGGATTCGTCTCTCCCGGTATAGGGAGTTGATGTTGCGCTGTGTTCGATTGGCTATAACAGGAAATCCCTGGCCAGGGTTGCTGAGATTTACTGGTAAGTGTTACCAGTAGTTTCTCGAACAGTTATAGACCTCATATCGACACGACTTATTGAGCTATTGGGGTCTGACGTTTACCACCCCTAGGCGAGATATGCGACATATCAGACGATCAGACCGGACTGTACGGTAGTGTTACTGGTCGGATTCACTGGAGTGTGAGCGGGCTTGCTCGTCGATCTTCAGATCGCTCAATACCCGGGTGGCCGTTACGTTTAGCAGACCGCTTGCGGCTTGTGGATGTTTGATATGATCATCATCCGCTGCCGGCGTATTGACGAGTCTTTAGAGTCCTACACAGAGGTTTCCTGGCTCAAGCGAAACGAAATAGGAGCGCATATGAGATATGTGCGGGACCGAGAATAATGCGTGTATGTGATACCGTATTCTATTCTCGCGATAAATATATCGAATGGTTGTATGCGATATAACCTAGTTATCGATTCAAGCGTTGATTCGATAAGCCGATATATTGTATACTAGTCGGTTGTGTGCGACATAACCGGGTCATTGAATCAAGTGTTGATTTAATGATTTAATGCATATTTATATATTTGATATATTACTTTGCATCAACTAGTATCGGTTTACTTAAGATGGATTTTCTCACTCGGATGTGCGCATTACATATGCGATATGATTTTGTGCACTTGCTTGTATCATGTTTGATGATGCATGCTTTTTGGTTAAGTGTAAAGTATTAAACCTTGGTTAATGAAATGGTTAGGGTTTATAATTTAGTTATTCATTTATCTTATTTAGTTATCCATTTATTTTTGATAAATGAATAAAAGAAAGAGAAAAGGATGGTGGCTTCTTTTGTTGTTTTGTTAAAGCTTCATGAAGCTTTGACTTAGTCCACTATTCTTATCTCATCCTTAACCCTAACCATACCACTCAACCATGATTAATTCTCTACACTAAACCATGGTTCTAAGATGATAAGAATGTATTATTCTTTTTTCTTTTTAGAATTATCTTATCATAAGCTTCTTCTTCTTCTTCCTTGACTTCAAGAAGAAAAGCTTCACCTCCATCAATGGTGATTGATGCATATGAGTGAGAAATCCAATTCTAAAGTCAACCCACTTCCTATTTCTTCATCCTCTACCTCTTGCCAAGTAGTAGAGAGTGTTTACTTCACAAGTTTCTTGACTTGGTGAAGTCGGAGCTTGATTTAGCGATGCCTCGACGTAGATCATCTTCGGCATGGACATCGACGACCTAGCTTGCCCATTCTCCGATGAAGCCGATCCTAGAGCCCGGATTTGATTTGGACAGCGGAGACGACCTCGTTGCGGAGCTATGGAGGTGGAGCACCGGATCTACAAATGTTGTATTTCCGTTTTCTCATTAGTTAAGTGTTAACTAGTTAGCTTTTTCGCCTAAACATCTAGCAAACAATCCGTAGTTTAGGGTTTGTAGGCACCCTAATTTTTGAAATTGCCATGGTTGATGGCTTGGGAGACCTCACTAGAGTGCCTAGGAACCCTACAGCCCCAGCCCCAACCCCCAGCCCCAGCCCCAATCAAGAAGTGCTCAGGGACACACAACCCCAAACCCAACCCCAACCGCTACCCCCTGCCGAACCCCAACCCCAACCGCAACAGCAGCCCCCCAGCCCTAGCCCTAACCCTAATGCTATCCCCAACCGATGCCTACCCAAACCATGAACCATAGACCTAAAACAATAAAAAATTTGTTTAATTGAAGATTTCCTAACCAGTGCAGGTGGTGGCGACGACGAACAAAGATGAGGAAGAAGCAGGTGGTGGCGACGACGAATGGAGATGAGGAAAGAAGCAGGCGGTGGCGACGACGAATCGGCCGGCGCTGGCGACGATGAGAACGGCGATCGACGGGAACGGGGGTTTGGGGATTTGGGTTCGCGCGCAAGTGATAAGATAATAAGAGATAATCAGCGTAGGGATCGATCACTTAAATCTCTATTTAGATGTCCCTACGGATAAGCCCGTAGGTTCTTAGTTTGAAGCTCCGTAGGGAAAAACAACACTTTAAGATTTAATAATTTTTAAATAAATATGTAAAGACCATAGGGGCAACCGTTTGGCCCTAAGGATTAATCCGTAGGGCCAAACTAAATCTGCCCCTACGGATGTTGTTATCCGTAGGGGCAACCCCCTATTTTAGTAGTGACAAAATTAGGAAGTGATTTAATTGCGATATCATGACGATATTATTGGCATCTCTTACGACTTTTAGGATGTGCGAATGCGGATTTTGGTTTTGTTGGGTTTTAGTTTTAACAGTTGCCCCGAAAAGACGATTTTAGTTAAGCTTTTAGCGATTTTCGTGTGTTTTCCGCGCACCTAGTGCACGTTGTAATTAATTCATGAGCGTTGATATTTTCATTTGGCAACTTGCGTTGTTTCATGAGGTGAAATCTTATGTTATGTGTTGTGCAATTCTAGGATCGGTTGCGGAAACATCGGACGCGGCGCGCAAAGGCAAAGCGTTGGTTGGATCAGATTGGCGAGGCTTTCAGGTGAGTAGATGTATTCATTTATGGGGGAATTTTCTGGATGGCGCGAAGCGCCCCATAGTTAGGATTACTTTATTACTTGCAATAATATGCATTATTAGTTAGCTAACCCCCTCATTCACATTGCATACCTTTATAGCTATTCGTCTGCTAGATTTGCATGGATATCCATATACACATGTGTGATATCATCTCGTAGGACATGTACATCATTACCATAAGCTCCTGTTGCACGCGCACAGTTCATGTGACACACACGCCTTTGGTAATTGCCATGCTACAAGCACTGTAGAACCTGTTTAGTTTAGTATCACCACTTGCATTATACACGATATATGAAATCGCATAGCATGTATATACCTCGCATCATCATCATGCTTACATGGATTTCTAGCCACAAATCACATCGCATACCCTGATATCATAGACATTTATCATATACAACATGTTGGGTATTATGATTTTCTTGAGGATTTCAGTATTGCTGCGATTTCTGGATTTTGGGGAAAACCGCAAGAATTTAACAAAAGCTTATTATTATCATTTTTAAAACAAAGTTGCGGTTTTCTCGTGATGTATGTGTCATCGACCATGAGTTTTCATGTTTTCTGTTGGATTTCGAGACCCGATTCAAGGAGTGGATGAACCGTCTCGGGTACATGGTGGGCCCGGTATGGTACCCGGGGCAAGAAGATCGAGTTGTAGACGATGAGCCTGACAGGGGAAGACTACCTACCGGTGATGTCTAGCGTGGAGGATATCCGGAGGATACCGACCGTTGTCGTGAGATTTGATGATATGGGCCGATCCGGACTGACGGAGCCCGATGTATGAAGACATTGATACAGTGAGACATTGAGCCAGATATATTTCCACAATTGGTGTCGATGTTTGACACGGTTTTCAGATGATTTCACGATGGTACTTAGCTATTGCATAGATTTTCTTTTTCTAAAGTAAGATTGCAGAACTCATAGCATTTAAAACACTTAAAGATTTAGTATTGATATTGCATACATGTGCATGCATACTAGAGGTATTACATCACATCTGGACATACATATTGTGACGCATTTGCGTGCATTCCTACGATAGCCTTACTAGATGTTATATTCTACTCACGAGCTGGCAACTCACCCCCGTCGTGCCACAGTGTCTTGCAGGTCGGACTCATCAGCCTTGTAGCGGCGGCTTATCTTATTGTTGACTTCTTTTGCTCAGACTCGCGACATTGCTCATAGGTGGGTTGCGAGGGCACTTTTATCTCTTTTTTGTACTATTTTTGTATCTGGTATTCTCCATCTACCACTTCTTATTTGTATATGCGACCTAGTGATGAGACTGAGAGATTTGTGTATAAGTGGTTTCTTTGGGGTCGAGCTCACTTGAGCCGACATTGTGTTTTCTTATATTTTGCATTTCTTTATGCTCTTTTTCTTGATATTACATATATATTGCGTATGGTTGTGATCCGCCTTGGGCGAAGAGCTAGCTCCCGCTTGGGGATGCTATTTTGTGATTACAGGTTTATATATCTTGTTGTACCCATTTTGGGGTATAGAATTTACAAATGAGACTCTGCCGAAATTTTCGGAAATTTTTTATGTTTTTTTAAGGGTTCAATGCAACTTAATTGATTTCAAAGTCGTTTTCATGAAAGGTTTCCTTCACTCTCTTTGGTTTTGGTTTAGATTTTCTGGGTTTTGGCTGACTTAGTTTACGTTACACCTTTAGACGTCTCGTAATCTAAGTGCCAGTCACGTTCCGTACTTTCAGGTCGTGACAAAGTTGGTATCAGAGCGTAGGTTTTACATTTCTGAGTGTAGAATGACCCTTGGTAGATGGAGTAGGTGACTTAAGCAGAGTGGCGTATCGTGGGTATGTTCCGCGGCATACTTACAATATGTTACTCCGCCTAAGTGACCTTAGGAAATAATTGCTTGTATTTCCCTTCTTGATTCCTTGCATTCCTTGATTCAATTGGAGTGTTCTTTTCGCTCCTGTTTCTTATTCCATCTTTGATGCCGCCAAAGACTACGAGAACTCAGCGGGCTGCCGCTAGGGATGAGATTCGAGCGGGCTCGTCTGAGGCGAGGATCGAGCAGGATGATATGCCTACCCCTCAGGGTCAGATTGATCCGCCCTCTCCAGACCGTATTGCCAGATTAGAGGCCGACATGCAGGAGTTGCGACAGTTGATGGGATCTTTAGTTGAGTCCAGTCAGGCATAGAGATCCGAGGACATTCTTTCCACCGCACAGACCACGATTGTAGCTACTGCTCAGACGGTTACTCCTTCTACTACTGCGACTATCCCTGTTTCACTACAGGAGTTTATGAGACTAAGGCCTCCAGTTTTTACTGGTACGGATGTGACAGAGGACCCACAGGCATTTCATGATAGGATGGCTAGGATTTGCCGTTTGTTGAGGTGTTCTGATGATAGATGGGTGGAGTTCGCGAGTTTTCGTCTGGAGGGCCTTGCCCAGACGTGGTACGATTCTGTAGAGCGAGGCCGAGCTGCAGGTCTACCTTCTATGACCTGGGACGAGTTTACAGCTGCATTTCTTGCCCGTTTTCTTCCGGAGAGTGTCCGAGATGCTCGAGCCCGTAGTTTTGAGTCTCTGCGCAAGACTCCTGGGATGACAGTGTCGGAGTATGATATACAGTTTACCCAGTTGTCTCGATATGCTCCGTACCTAGTAGACACGAAAGATAAGAGAATAAAGAGGTTTGTGCGAGGGCTTGACATACAGCTATTCCTCGCTATTGGCACCCAGCACTTTAATACATACGCAGCCGCGATGGACGCAGCCTTACTTTTGGAGGAGCGCATTTCTGAGACTCCAGTCGCTTCTGGGCCGAAGAGGATCCGTACTGATACGCCAGCTCAGCGGCAGATGGGTAGACACCGCGATAGATTATTTCCGGGAGATGGTGGCGGCAGAGGATTGAGATGAGGTCAGTTATTTGGTTCATATCCGCAGACCCAGCAGCCGTCGCCAGGATGTTTTCAGTGCGGGAGTCTGTACCACCGTATCAGAGACTGTACCATAGGGCGCCAGGGCGCGGCGACAGTCTCGCATGTGACCTTACCACCTTCACCACCTCCTCAGAGAGCTCTACTTCCTACTCCTGATGATGCTCCACGCCAGCCAGTTATTCCTAGAGGTCGTGGGCATGGCGGTCCGGTTCAGAGAGGACGAGGCGACAGAGGCAGGGGCAGAGGCCGAGGTAGAGGTAGAGAACAGCCAGCTATTAGTGGTGGACAGGCCCGAGTGTTCGTGTTGACTCCTCAGGATGCACAGGCGTCCAATGCCGTCGTGACAGGTACTCTGTCAGTATGTTCTTTTGATGCATGGGTATTATTTGATCCAGGCTCCACATATTCCTATGTGTCCACGTACTTTGCACTGAGGTTAGGCCGAGAGTCTTCTCCGTTAGGTCAGCTTCTTGTCGTTATGACTCCGGTAGGCGAGTCGTTTGTTGCTCGTTTTGTGTACCGATCGTGTCCTGTTCGTATCGGGGAGAGGGATTCTTCAGTTGATTTAATTCTCCCCGATATGCTAGACTTCGACGTTCTTCTTGGTATGGACTGGCTAGCCACCTGTTATGCATACGTTGACTGCCGTGAAAAAGCAGTTAGATTCAGCTTTCCTGGTGAGCCGGTTCTAGTTATTCAGGAAGATCGTAGCGCTACCCTTCCCAGCTTGATTTCTTCCCTTCGCGCTGGTCAGCTCTTGCAGAAAGGGTGTCAGGGATTCTTAGCCTATGTTTGTGATACTAGCTCCACAGAGGTTCCGTTAGACCAGGTCCCTGTTGTAAGAGAGTTTCCTGATGTATTCCTTGACGAGCTGCCTGGTCTGCCACCAGAGCGCGAGATTGAGTTCTGCATCGACTTGATCCCCGGCACGGGGCCTATCTCTATACCGCCTTATCAGATGGCCCCGGCGGAGCTTAGAGAGCTGAAGGATCAGTTACAGGACTTGCTGGACAAAGGGCTTATCCGACCGAGTGTGTCACCTTGGGGTGCTCCCGTCCTGTTTGTTAAGAAGAAGGACGGTAGTATGTGCTTATGCATTGATTATCGTCAGCTGAACCGGGTTACTGTGCAGAACAGATATCCCCTACCCCGCATCGACGACTTATTCGATCAGCTCCAGGGTGCAGGGTTTTTCTCGAAAATTGATTTACGGTCAGGTTATCACCAATTGCGGGTTCGGAAGGAGGATATTCCGAAGACCGCTTTTCGTACTCGATATGGTCATTATGAATTCTTGGTGATGTCGTTCGGGCTCACCAATGCCCCGGCAGCATTTATGGACTTGATGAACCGTGTATTCAGGCCGTATCTCGATCAGTTCATCATTGTATTCATTGACGACATCTTGGTTTATTCGCGGAGCCGGGAGGAGCATGAGCAGCACTTGCGTAACACATTGCAGACTTTGAAGGAGCATCAGCTGTTTGCCAAATTTTCTAAGTGCGCATTCTGGCTAGACAGTGTCGACTTCTTGGGTCATGTGGTGACGAGAGATGGTATTTGTGTGGACCCGAATAAGATCGAGGCAGTGCAGCGTTGGCCCAGACCGGTATCAGTTACAGAGGTTCGCAGCTTTCTAAGTCTGGCCGGCTATTATCGATGTTTTGTCCAGGATTTCACCCGTATTGCTGCACCGTTGACCGGGTTGACCCGGAAGGGGGTCCCTTTTGATTGGACCGAGGCATGTGAGGATAGTTTCCAGCAGTTGAAGACTGGTCTGACTACTGCACCGGTGTTACCTTTGCCTTCAGGATCAGGCGGTTTCGTGGTATATTGTGATGCTTCTCGAGTGGGGCTGGGCTGTGTATTGATGCAGCATGACAGAGTTATCGCATATGCTTCTCGGCAGTTGAGGAAACATGAACAGAATTATTCCACTCATGATTTAGAGATGGCTGCAGTAGTATTTGCACTTAAGATCTGGAGACATTACCTATACGGCGAGTCGTGCCAGATATTCACTGACCACAAGAGTTTGAAGTATATCTTTCATCGGCGAGATCTGAATCTAAGACAGCGCCGTTGGATGGAGTTGGTGAAAGACTATGACTGCGAGATTTTATACCATCCGGGCAAGGCGAATGTGGTGGCAGATGCCTTGAGTAGGAGGCCCGGAGGTAGCTTATCCTGTTTGAGCACAGTACAGATGCAGTCGACGGCGGATTGGCAGGTGTTATGTGACAGCAGAGTGCAGTTCGAGTTTAATCCTACAGGGGGATAGCTGGCCCATTTCAGAGCACGCCCACAGTTACTTGACCGTATCCGCGAGGCACAGTCCGGCTGTAGGACTATGGTAGAGCCCCGGCCATCTTTCCTCGGCCAAAATGCGGAAACGAAAATTTTTTCTTGACTTTAAACCTGCACTACCGCATCCTAAAACCCGGATCGAACCTTTAACCTAACGCTAGCAAACAAGAGAAGGGGCAGAATGTTATACCGAGCGATCCGTGTCCTCCGGTCTTCGCCTCCACTCCGATCTCCTCACGGAATCTCCAGTCTTCATTTCCTCGTCGGAACGGGCACCACATCGCCGGGTTCTTTTACGGGCTCCCACCTCTGGACCAAGGTAACTCGGGCATGAAGTTGGCGAGCCGACGTGCCCAAGGGTGCTGTAGGATGAGTGTAGCAAGCTTTGTCTCTAGCGGGTATGAAGTTGCCATGATGAAATTGAGAAGAGATGAGCTTTGGAGAGGGGTTTGGAATTTTTGTAACAAGCAAAGAGTTATATCATAATTTTTCCACCACCACAAAATCAATCTCTCCCACTCTCCTAATGTGGCCGGCCATTCCCTTGAATGGATGATGGAAAAACACAAGGGAGGTAAGTGTAGGGAAAAGCCAAAGGTGACCATAAGCTATGTGAAGAAAATGAGGTTATTATGTCACATTCATTTCTAATCTAATCCAAATCAATCCTCATCACATTAATGCTAGCCATGATCACAAAAGGAAAAGAAAAGTTACTAGATTTATCATAATCCCTCAAATGCAAGAAACCCCCTTCCACAATCCTAATTTGCATTTTTGGAAATTAGCCCTTCCATCGGAAAAATCCGGCCGTGAAGGAACAAAGGAAAACTGGCCGAAATGGAATGCAAACTGGCAACTTCAGAAAACTGATCCCGTAATAAATTACAGGAAAAACCCGCGACTGTATATACATACCCGCATTTGTATTCCCACTGAATACAAATGCAAAGAGACAAAATCTACACTGTACAATACTAGGATCCGGCTTAAACCAAAGCCCGCTAGTATTATCCGTCCGATCATGATCCGTGCAATACCGCACGTATCTGATCGAACCCTGCCATATCTCCATACGGCCTCTACAGCGTTTCGCCCGAAACTTGAGAAAACGGTCTGTGGGGGACTCTAAAGACTCGTCAATACTTTGGTTGTGGATTTAACCACTAGCACGTCAGAGGTATTAGCCATACGTAACGGGCTACCAGGTATTGAGCAAAAGGGACGTCGATGAGCGAACTCAGTCTGACACCCTACTGAGCCTGTCAGTGACAATATCCGTACAGTCCGGTCCGTTCGTCTATGAGCATCGCATGGCGGGCCTAGGGGGTTGGTAAGAGTCAGACCCCCAAAAGCGGTACAAGCCATGTCGGAGTGTAGCCCAGAACACCCTGAGATACTACTGGAATACCTACCAGTAAATCTCCTGCCTCGGCCCAGGGCTTTGTGTAATGGCTCTCCTAGACACAGTGTGACCTCACCCCCAATACAGGGAGAGACAAACCCCTGCCGATCCGCTCACTGCCTCCATGTGGCTCGGGACTTTACCCAACTAAAACCTGTTTTCTTGACTCCTTTGAACCGTGGTAGGGTAGTAATCAAAGAACAGTGAGAACTCACACGAGACAAATGACGATCTCAGGTTGATGAACTAACCTGTACACATGTCACCAGGGAACTGCTATCTGACGTCAGGTATAATACCAACTAGCATGTTCCCGGCGAGTCCTGTCCGGTGTACTCATAACCCAATGAGCACCTGCATACATCTTAGGTGAACCAACTGACACCAGTGGCTTGTGAGACCGGCCACCGCCCCTCGTCGGGGTCTCGACTGTATACACTAGTCTACTCTGGAGTATCGATGCCTTGTCTCGAAACTCCCACGACTAGGGACCTTTTAAGGATGTGCTTATAGACCCAGCTCCCACGTATATGATCGCCATCATACTGCTGGCAGTCAAGCAAGAATCCTAAGGGCTCAATCAACGTGCTATAGTGACCTGTAAGGTCACCTAAAGCAGTACACGATGATAAAGATAAACCAGATAGCATACTATCATCTCGAGTAATACAGTCCTACCAGTATAGGTCCTCCCTCAATCATTGCAATCACGTGCCTGTGATCCAATAATTGACTCTAAGGGCACTATCTCCAACAATCTCCCACTTGCACTCAAGGCTAATTATTGCGATGTCGCATACTCACAGCCTGTGTGATACCGAACACCCAACTCATCTACTAATCAGTCTCACAAAACCCGTTTGCGAAACTATTGCGTTCGAGGAATAGCTTCAGTGAGTGGATCCTCTCAGATGTTTCTTTCTATGTCTCTCTTTATCTCAAGTTCGTGGAGAAAACCATCTCCCGAAATGAGCAATACATGTCTTAGAATGTGTCTGTATATCTGATGGGACCTAGTTCATAAATGAACTCCAAATCCAAACTTCTTAGACTGTATCGTCAACTAAAACCAATCAGTATCCTACGCCATGCCTCCCTCAGTATCCGCTTGGACCACCTGTCCAAAATACTGCCCCTCGTCAGAGGGAAAACTACAACTCTGACAGTCACTCTGTCATCCATGTCACCTTGGAAGCCTGGAATGATAACCGTCTCCCGAAGGAGGCTGCCGTTATCATATCCCCAGAACATCCACTTATGTTCTAAAACTGCTTCCGATCGTTTCTCCAGGACTGTATCAATATCCTATATGGAGAAACCACTATGTGACAACTAAAGTATAACCGATCGTAGTATAGGAACTTCACTTCCTACTCTGTGTATATCATCCAAATACCAGGATATCACACCTTACTACCTTCTTAACAGATCCATCCCGTATTCTGATGAAGTCAAACCTATGACTGTCACATCAGAAATAGATGATCTATCTCCGCTATATCTGCTTTAGTCTATAAATAGACATAAGCCACTTGTCCACTATGCTTCCGCTGCTCCCACTGACTACGACAACCCTCTGGAAGAGTCATATAAACGTACACTTCTAAAGCTAGTTTAGAACGACGCTATACTCATCCTCCTGCCGGGTCTCACAGTCTGGAACAACAGTAATGGCAAGTCTGGGTAAACAAGAACCTCTCTGTCACCGTCCTTGAGGCTACCGGAGTACCTTTCGGGTGCCTGAGGTTACCCACCATATCTGCGGACTGGCCAATGGAATGTCAAACCAGATTGAATCTTTAGGTTCTTAATAAATTTTCAGTAATCGTTTGCGGTTCTGGAATCACTTCCAGTTCTACCATACTCCCACTACTGTTTTCTGAAAAAAAAATCCATTTTTATTAAAACTGTGGCGAGTCTAGAACAATATCACTATTGATCTTCCAGTTGGTAGAAAGTCAACCCTCGTCATAGCCCGGGTCAACCCACAAACAGCCATTACAGAAATGTGCCTTGAGTTATCCAGAGTCTGGTTTTAAGCATAAGCCGTACAACTCGCCGTACCTTAACATAGTTAAGATATGAACTATTCTATATCCAATATAGAAATAGAGGCACTGATTTAATTGGAACCAGATTCAAATCATGCAGCTGTCTCCAGTGCATGTCAACTAAATGGAGAGAGGCTGATCAGCATTACTCAACTTAGGAATGCATCCAAATATGAGTAACCTGAAAGAGAAGCAAGTTCTCTTAATCATTACTATCAACTGAATACCATTCACAAGTATCTACATCTTCGATCATCTTGAAGAATCCCGATACTTGCAACATCTGGTTCTCTACTCTATTCTTATACATATAACTTCTCAAAACTCAGACCTTGTATTTGTACGAAACACATGCCTAAGAACTAGAGAAGTCACAAGTATACAGAATATAGTACGAGAACCAACCCCTCTGTCCTAATGGACACTGGACAACATACAATACTCTGTATAAGTCCCTTGAGTCTAATGACTCATTCCCTGTGTGTCGTAGGTTGAAAACTGTACTTATGGTTAAGAAGAATTACACCGCTGTTTAATGCTCCTTACCTAACCATCCACTGATATAGGTAAATGTCATGGACATAATTTCAAAAAGGTATATCTCACTCTATAAAAATAGACGTACAGATACATCAATTTGAAATTGGTGCATAACAACGGATATTGAAAACTAAATATCTGCCGTCCGGCAAACTACCCAGTTGATTTCCTCAAATATCACCAATTACAACGAATTCCGATATAATGAGGATGATCACCTAATTTCCAATAACTTACTCCCACTCATCATCTGTAAAACCATACAGATGTGAGAATAAAACCTGGTAAATACATACCCTGGAGCAAGTGTCTAATTGGGAAATCAGTTTTCTTTTAAAAGTACACAGTGAAACTGAAACATTGAAATGTTTCGTAGGGGTATCCTGGTATTCTTAGTAATGCCTCTTCTATTATCCAGATTCACAACTGTAACCTTATATTTCTTTGTCATCTCTCCAAATCCCTTCTTATGTCTTTAGTCATTACCTTCTGCACACCCCTATAGGCCAAATGGTTTTCTTCCTTCCCTACCGTTCGGCACCAGCCTATGGTTTGGAAGAAGACTATCCAATAAGTGTAATGGGTATACTGTCCTAATCCTAGGAGCACTCGCAATGCGAGAGAGGGTAAAGATAAAAGACAACCGAATAATCCTTATTCCTATTTCTCCTGAACCAGAATCCATCCCCGAACTTGAACAAGTTCCTTTCGAGTTCGTATATAACCATACGATGGAGTATCCAATAAACTGTGGATCTTCGTAGTGATACGGAGTGTCCTGGAGAAATACAAAGGTGATTTAGGATTGGCGAAGAAATACTTAGTTTGGTCATGAATAGCAGTCGCAATTTACTTTGCCCTCTTACTAATCCCTTGATATGCCTTTACTTAATATCTTCTATACACCATCGTTAGGCTAATTGGTTTTCTTCATTCCCTACCGGTCGGCACCTGCCTATGGTTTGGAAGATGACTATCCAATTTGCGTAATAGGTGTACTATCTCCTAAACCAAGGAGTACTCGCAACCTGAGAGAAGGTAAAAGGAAAAGACAACTGAATAATCCTATTCGTTTTCTCCAGAACCAGAAACCATCCTTGAATAAATTCCTTCGAGTTCCTATATAACCATACAATGGTTTTATCCAATGGAAGTGGACGTTCGTAGTAATACGGGGTGTCCTGGAGAAAAGGGTAAAAGTAGGAGTGGCAATGAGGTATGCAACTCTGACAATCCAAAAGCCAGTGTTTAAAGAAGGTTCGGTCAACTTGGTCACTGAGTCATAGTCAAGGGTCGGGCCATGGTCACTGCCAAAGAGAGAGAGAAAAGAAACACTCAACGTGCACTCTAACCTAGATCAGAATGGTTATCACTTTATCTTATCAGGAAACCTCCCAATGTAACGTCAAATTCTCCTCCAAACCTGAAAGAAGAATTATTCGGGATCACCCGAGGAGTAAACCAACTCATCAGTGGGAATCGGGATCCAACTATCATCGCATGATAACGTGATGGAATCCACTCACGTTACCACACTCCAGAAGGTATGCGCATGCCTGGCAAGTTTCAGTTTCTTTAGAAACTCCCGATGTATGTTTTTACCCCTAGGACCCAAGTGACGTTGACAATGACAACATATCAAAGAGTCCTACTCAAGTTCAACCCGTCATTATCTTGATTGCGTTAAACCCACCCGTACGAGTCCTTGACAATGCCAACATAAAAGTACGACTGTCCTAACCAATCCACTTATCCATGTGACAGAAAAGCATTACAGAGCTACCGAACACTACGCCTCGGCAATGCATGACATACGTAGCACGAATACTAAGCAATACTAATATGAAATGACAGAGGGCTACGGCTGGTTTTTGGCGAAAAACCTTTAACGTAATGAACTTGATATCGTTGTAGGAACTGGATAACCTTTTATAAAAATATAGTGACGAAAACCTTTGCTAAAGAGGTCACTCCCGGTGAAGGGATCTCAGCTCTTTCCCCGTAGAATGAGGTGCAGGATATTCTAACTGAATACTATGATGCAAAGCAAAAAGTAATCGGCTATAGTGAAGTTATTACCGTGACGCAAACTTCTGTCCAAGGGGTCACTCCCGGTGAAGGGATCTCGGCCCTTGCCTCGTCGACTGAGGTGCTGGATATTCATAACCGAATACCACTGTGAAAAACAAAGGAGAACGCCCTTGCAATAACAGCCTTTTTTGAAAAATTGTTCCAACAACATCAGAATAGGTTTGTTTAGCTTGCATTGATCCGAATCAACGCAGTCCCATGAATTGATCACACCACAAAAGAACGAAAATACGATGTACGTATACGCCATCCGCATTCGCCACTGGGTCCCGTCATCACCCGTTAGGTTACTTAACTAACGACAGAGCGGGGACTGGACTAGCGCGGATGCAAAACATATACAACATCTACTAGTATATATATCAATATATAATATTCGCTCAAGGCGTGATAAAATGCAACATCACAGAAATGTAATAAGCATCACAGAACAATACAGATATCTGGGATCCCCGGGTTTCATAGAGCCGCTACTGAAACCCGACGTTCCCGTGGTCGTGTGGATAGCCTGTGCAATGAAATCCTAGAGCCCTACGGGCGCAGCAAGTTACCCGCCAAAACCTGAAGCGAGGCAGCCCCCTTCAGCAACGTGAATGGACCACCCAGCACTTCACGGAATCCGGTAACTTGGGCACCCCTCCTCGGTCAACCTGTACCCCCTACGAGTGCGGCGAACAACCTGCCAATTCTAGAGTGAAGTCCCCTCCGCCTCAACGCCATGAGATGCGGGCCCGTTGCCCTCTAGAACCCGGCTATCCGTGCACCCCTCTGCGGGGCAATCCTAGTACAGAAAGTAAAATATACATACAACGGGTACATCGACCTCAGCCCGGTCGTGCCCCAAAAGAATAATATACAAACAGGCAGTAACGGCAGTCCACATGTCGGACGCTCGCCCCGCAATATCAAATGTACATATAAAACAAAACTTTACTACCACTGCATCCAGGCTATCCCCACGACAATCCGCAACATCACAGCATAACACAGAACATCAACGTGAATGTCACGTTCGCAAATCCGTCTAAAAGGGCTATAGCAGTTAGACAGGATTTACCGATCAAATGACATTCACGGTCGCAGATATAATGTAAGTACTATGAACTAACATGTTTAAAATTTTCGATCGATCAAATTGACCGAAGTGGGCCCCAAGCACAACTGTAGCACTCAAAGAAAATCTGAACCCAAACAGAACATTCCAAAACCCCCATTTCCAAGTCCAATAGCCTCTGTAAAAAAATTGGTAGGGTGATCACATATTACTACGGCAGAACCGCAGCCAGAAGAAGGATTTGGCCACGGTTCCGCGGCCTGTATAAAGTATCACATCACCATTTTTTCACAGATGTCTTAAAACTCCCTGCATGTCTTTCTGCAACACTTTAAAAAAAATTCGAGCCAAAAATAATTCGACAGAAAACTGGAGTTGGAAACGGGCATTTTAGAAAATCCGCTCGATCGAACTTTTAAACACATTAGAGCAAGCTAGACTAGGTTAATGGCGTGGCTCTGATACCATGTAGGACTACGGTAGCGCCCCGGCCGTCTTTGCTCAACCAAAATGCGGAAACGAAAAATTTTTCTTGACTTTAAACCGGAACTACCGCATCCTAAAACCCGGATCGAACCATTAACCTAACGCTAGCAAACAAGAGAAGGGGTAGAATGCTATACCGAGCGATCTATGTCCTCCGGTCTTCGCCTCTACTCCGATCTCCTCGCGGAATCTCCAGTCTTCATTTCCTCGTTGGAACGGGCACCACATTGCCGGGTTCTTTTACGGGCTCCCACCTCTGGACCGAGGCAACTCGGGTACGAAGTTGGCGAGCCGACGTGCCCAAGGGTGCTGTAGGATGAGTGTAGCAAGCTTTGTCTCTAGCGGGTATGAAGTTGCCATGATGAAATGGAGAAGAGATGAGCTTTGGAGAGGGGTTTGGAATTTTTGTAACAAGCAAAGAATGATATAATAATTTTTCCACCACCACAAAATCAATCTCTCCCCTCTCCTAATGTGGCCGGCGATTCCCTTGAATGTATGATGGAAAAACACAAAGGAGGTAAGTGTAGGGAAAAGCCAAAGGTGACCATAAGCTATGTGAAGAAAATGAGGTTATTGTGTCACATCCATTTCTAATCTAATCCAAATCAATCCTCATCACATTAATGCTAGCCATGATCACAAAAGGAAAAGAAAAGATGCTAGATTTATCATAATCCCTCAAATGCAAGAAACCCCCTTCCACAATGCTAATTTGCACTTTTGCAAATTAGCCCCTCCATCGGAAAAATCCGGCCGTGAAGGAACAAAGGAAAACTGGCCGAAACGGATTGCAAACTGGCAGAAAACTGATCCCGTAATAAATTACAGGAAAACCCCGCAACTGTATATACATACCCGCATTTGTATTCCCACTGAACACAAATGCAAAGAGACAAAATCTACACTGTACAATACTAAGATCCGGCTTAAACCAAAGCCCGTTAGTATTATCCGTCCGATCATGATCCGTGCAATACCGCACGTATCTGATCGAACCCTGCCATATCTCCATACGGCTTCTACAGCGTTTCGTCCGAAACTTGAGAAAACGGTCTGTAGGGGACTCTAAAGACTTGTCAATACTTTGGTTGTGGATTTAACCACTAGCACGTCAGAGGTATTAGCCATACGTAACAGGCTATCAGGTATTGACCAAAACGGACGTCGACGAGCGAACTCATCCTGACACCCTACTGAGCCTGTCAGTGACAATATCCATACAGTCCGGTCCGTTCGTCTATGAGCATCGCATGGCGGGCTGTAACGTTTTGAAAATTGTTTCGGTGAAATTTCGGAAAAATCGGTAAAATAAGGGGGTTTTCTGTAAAAAGTCAAAATACAAATATCTTTATTTTCAAATTAAATATACATATTCTAGCTATGTAATTGCTAGTATTTGCTGTTTATTGAGCCACTGGTGAAATTTCAGATTTTCTGAAAATTTTTCCGAAATTAATTATTTTAATATTATTTTAAGCCGTCACTAATTCATTTAATTAAGGAAAATTACAAATTGGAATGAGTTGAAACAAATTTTGTGTATCATAACACATCAAACAAAATTTTATCATTTGGTTTTTGAAATGAAATGGTTTGCCAAAACGGTGTTAGAAAATATCGAAGAAAAAGGCTTAAATAGTGAATTTAGTGTTAATGGATGTTTGGGGGTATAGTATTTATCATTTTCTATCACCCCACACCCATACCCACACTCACACACCCCCATTTATCTTTTTTCTTGGCTGAATTCAGCAGCCCCTCCCTCAATCTTTTCCCCACTTGTGTTGCAAAAGAAAAAAAAGGAGTCGCGATGAGTATGCAGCCGTTCCGGAACAAGAAACAGATATAGTAAAGGACGATGACTCCCGGACGGTTCGGCAGAGACGAAATTTGGGAGAGATCTCGACGGGACCTTTCTGGAATGAATTACGAGAAGACTAGAACCCAGGAGTGGTCATGTTGCGCACACCGGCAGGCCAGAGTTCAGGATCGTTGACGAGACATGCTATGAGTGACCACGACAGTTGGCCAAAGATTCTTGGAGGATGTGCTTGAGCGGGACTATTCCGCCATATTTGATTTCTGTATTTTGGGCGGTCTGTTTGCATGATTGATTTTGATGATGGAGTTCCATGATATTTGTTTTCATGCGCCGTGGTTGCACCTATTGAGTATTTACGATTTTTACACAGTTGTTGCACTTGATATCATTTTCGTGCCTTGGTTTCGCATGTTTATGATTTTAGGGGTTTCATACAGTTGAGTTGATTTTGTGCGTATGTACGCATATGATTTGGTTTTTGCACTCGGTATAGTTCATATATGCTTGCAGTGCAGTGTTACGTATGTTGTGCACTTAGATGCACTAGACTTCGATTTCGATTGTGATACTCGATATTTGTTTTGTGCATCTTGTGCACCTGATTTGATTTTGCGCATGTTCGGCGCTTGATATTGGATTTCATGATTTCGTGCATGATGGATGCACCTGGTTTTGATTTTCACGCATGTTGAGCTCATGTTTTGAGAAGCGATTTCGGTGCACACCAGATGCACTAAATCGAGATTCTTCGTGCGTGTCGGATGCACCTGTCCTTGCTGTCAGGCACACACGTTGCCTATGATAGATGTTGTGTGCACAAACGATGCACTTAGAGGTTGTTTCTGTGCGCATGTATGGCACATATATTGATTTTGATTTCCGTGCGCACCAGACGCACGCAGTATTCATATGCATATTTTGGGATTTATTTCTTATAGAGCAGTACGTTTTTATGATATTTGCTATGTGTTTTCGTACTGAACAGGACTAGTCAGAGGACAGTACCTGAATGTATTTTGCATGCATTGATAGCTATCGAAGGGATTCCAAAAAGCGAGCTATAGTCTCCGTATTACCTACGTGTCTGATATGACGCGAAACGTTTAAACCAAGGAAACCGTTCTAAATTGTTTCCCAAAATGGCGGAACGTACATTTCAAACAAAAGGTATATATGTATATGATTATTTTCTTATGATAGACGTCCGCCACTGTGCAGTGTTATGCGCATTGCACAGCGACTTTAAGAGATTTGGCATGCATTTCCTTCAGATAATTACATATATAGATTTGATATTTACGTGTATAGTTTCGAATTATATCATATTGGTTTTGGTATTGGATTTGACATTGTGTCTTTACCATGACTCCGATGATTGCGGGATGCTTGACGGAGTTTTGATTTTGAGTTATATGCTCATTTTTCATGCGCATGCGCTGCGCCACGATTTGTTTTATGTATTTACGATTTCGGAGCCCCGACAACTTGATGGTTTTGCTTAGATGTTTTAGTATTTTGGGGAAGTTTTAATTTAAATTCGGGGACCGAATTTCTTTAAGGGGGAAGATTGTAACGTTTTGAAAATCGTTTCGGTGGAATTTCGGAAAAATCGGTAAAATAATGGGGTTTTCTGTAAAAAGTCAAAATACAAATATCTTTATTTTTAAATTAAATATACATATTCTAGCTATGTAATTGCTAGTATTTGGTGTTTATTGAGCCACTGGTGAAATTTCAAATTTTCTGAAAAATTTTACGAAATTAATTATTTTAATATTATTTTAAGCCGTCACTAATACATTTAATTAGGGAAAATTACAAATTGGAATGAGTTGAAACAAATTTTGTGCATCATAACACATTAAAAAAAATTTTATCATGTGGTTTTTGAAATGAAATGGTTTGCCAAAACGGTGTTAGAAAATATCGAAGGAAAGGCTTAAATAGTGAATTTAGTGTTAATGGATGTTTGGGGTATAGTATTTATCATTTTCCATCACCCCACACCCATACCCACACTCACACACCCCCATTTATCTTTTTTCTTGGCTGAATTCAGCAGCCCCTCCCTCAATCTTTTCCCCACTTGTGTTGCAAAAGAAAAGAAAAGAAAAGAAAAAGGAAATGTAGAAATGAGAGTGGACTTTGACTAGGTTGACTAGATATCATTTTCCCCACCTCCCTCCCTCTCCTCTTTCCCCATACTTGCAGTCGAGCCCCCCCTTCTTGCTGTCCAGAATTTTCCCCCAAAACCCCACCTCATTTCCCCTCAAAAAAATGTCCAAATTCCATAAAAAAATCAAGCTAAAATCCAAATCCGACTCCTACCCATTTTCCCTCATCTTCTTTAGCATGGATCTTGGTGCAAGGATTTCAAATTGGAGGTCTAGATTTCAAGTTTGATTCATGGTTGTGAGGTATAACTTTTGACCCATTGTTCAATTGTTGGTTTAATTCTTAATGAAGCTTATTGGGTGCTAATTTATGGTTTAATTGAAAGATGTGGGTTTGCAAGAGAAGGTTTAGATTAGGGTTTGTGAAAATCTAATTAGGGTTTTGTGTTGTGAGACTATGGTTGTGGGATGTATTTGCCATATCAAGGTTATGCTAAATCAAATTAAGTTGCTAGTTTGCATTTTTGTTGATTTAAATTGTGATAATTATATAAATTGTAAACTGGGTTTTTAAAATAATTATATTTTGGTGAGATAAAATTCTAATTAAGGTTCCATGTCATTATAAATATTATATTGAGTTTTTATACTTTTAGTTCATGTAAATCCAAGCTAAATTGTTGTTTGTGCATTTTTGCTATAAATTTTTTAAAATTTGGGTATATTGTAAATTAGAATTTTGGGGTTAATGAAATTTATTGGGATTAAATTATGGAAATTATTTTTATGACTTATTTAAGAAATTTAATAAGTATTATGGCCGCTAGATTTGTTTAAACATCGAGTTTTGTAGTAAAACGGGTAATTTTTGCTAGCTAGATTTTCGGAAAAATGGCTTTTAAGGTGAATTTGGGGTTTTTGTGAATTTTAACCTATTTTATATTATAATTAGTGTTCGTGAATGCGCAAATGAGAGTGTTTGGGTTTTTCTCGATGGTTTGACATTTGTATATCGACATCGAGGGTTAGTTTGGCTATTCTTGCATGCGTAGGCGATAGGTTTTGACCTATGCGTAATGCGCGTGCCGATTTGATTTTCGTATGCCGTTTCGATTTCGAATTTGGTTTTAATGCGATACGGTGCGTTATGATATGTAGGTACCCCATGTGGACTTCGATACGACAAGCAAGCGCGTGGCGACGTCGGCACCGGCAAGCGAGGACCAGGTGAGTAGATTTAGATCTACGGGGAGAAGTCGGGTGGATGGCGTATAGCACCCCCGCAGTTCGTGGTGATGTATACGAATACGTATACACACATATATTTTGATTATATATATTATGTTGATATGAGACTTGATGATAAAGGTAGATTCTAGGTGTTCATGGATTAGTTTAGTGTTAGTTGCGAAACCCTAGAGTAGTTGTTACACCCACACACGCACACATACACTTGCATACATCTATGTTATTACCTGTGCGTATATGGGGATATGTGTTATGTGTTCACCTGGGTATGGGACTTGGTGTTCTCATACTGGATTTGCGGATGATACTTGGGATTGAGATGAGTCGATGAGATTTGAGTTGAGGCCGTGAGATCGGTGATATGGCAGGATTCGTACTTGAGATACGTCCTGATGTTATAGCGGATCTTTGGATGACGATGCCATGTGAATAGTGATTTTAGTAGTGTACTAGACGTAGGTCAGTACCCCAGATGATGATCTTGATAAAGAGGATACCAGACGAACAGTGTGATGAGTATGATATTGACCGGTACCCAGATTTGGGGATGCCGTACGACGGATTTACGTACGAGCTATATATTGATGATTGATCCGCACTCTTGACTTGGGATGTCTGATTATAGATATGGTATCGGATATGATATTATTGAGGCGGGATCACCGACTAATATATATACAGGTATGCATACGTATCGACTCAGATGTTAGGCGGTTTCCTTACCTGTAGTTCAGCTTGTTAGTTCAGCCGTATAGTTTAGTGTAGTTGTTAGACTAGATTAGACTCCTACCTATTTCCAAACTAACGAATCGTGGGTATTTTAAAAGACAGGTCAAGGGATTTTACGGATATTTCAAAAGACGTATCTTTTCTTAAAAACACCGTAGCCCTTATTTTCAAAACACCGCGATTCGTGTTATTTCAAAAGGCACTATTGTATGACTTATATTAGGGTAATGCAGTTTAGTTATCGTTGTGTCTATTGTTCAGCTCCCGCATATTATTGTTGTTGCTCCGCATCGCATACTTATTGTAATTCATATTTCAATATTGATATCATGTTGTTAGGACACCATCACCATTACCGATGATGCGTATGTACCACGTACACTTACTTGCCGGCTCACACACATCTTCATCGGTAATTGCCATGTCACGTACACTTAAAAAATACTATTTCATTGACATAGGTTGTTAGCTAATAGTTTAGACATGATATTAGTGTACTTGCCTTATATGCCAGTTTAGACATTGTAGTTATTACTTGTCACTTCATGCATACTGTTATTCATTGTTATGCCGCATTCATGGATTCTCATGCATATATTCACTATTTTACGTGCTATTGAGGTTTTGGATTCGAATTTCCATAAGATTTTTGTTAGTGTATATGCCCTAGAGGCCATTACTGTATCATACTAGTTTGTATATTACTTGATGGAAGCTTGGGATATTCACCTTGTATAAACAATCTTGCTCAATATAGTAGTATGCTGCTTGGTTTGTTTCTACTTCAATGTGTACTTGTGTTTATTTCAGTATATCACTTATACGCATTAGTGGAGCCCTTAGGATCTTTGCTTGATTACCAGCGTTGTGATGGCAGTCACACTAGTGGGGGCTGGGTAATCGATAAGCACATCCTTATACAGGTCCCTAGTCGTAGGACTATCGAGACAGGGCATCGATACTCCGGAGTAGACTAGCGTATGCGCTTCTCATCCCAGTGTGGGAGATGGTCTGTCCCACAGCCATCAGTACGTCGTACTGGAGATAGTATACGGGTGCTCGTTGGGTTACGAGTACACTGGACAGGACTCGTCGGGAACTGACAGGTTGGTATTATACCTATCGTCAGTTATCAGTTCCCAGGTGACATGAGTACAGCTTAGTCCGCTGACTTGACACTGACACTTCGCCTCGAGTGTGTTCCCACTGCACTTTGATCACTACCCTTCCACGGCTCAAAGGAGTCGTGCAAACAGGTGGTGGTTGGGTGCAGTCCCGAAGCATTTGGAGGCAGTGACGGTTAGACAGGATTCGTCTCTCCCGGTATTGGGGGTTGACATCGCGCTGTGTCTAGGAGAGCCATTACACGAGTAGTCCCTGGCCAGGGCAAGCGAGATATACTGGTAGGTTTCCAGTGTTATCTCAGGGTGTTTTGGGCTTCACTCCGACACGACTTGTACCGTTATTGGGGGACTGACGTTTTACCGCCCCCTAGGCCCGCCATGCGATGTATCAGACGAACAGACCGGACTGTACGGAGAATGTCACATTCAGACTCAGTAGGAGTTCAGATGGGGTTTCACCTCGTCAGCCTTCTTGTCGGCATCTACCTGGGGACCGTTACGCACAGCTAGTGCCGCTTGCGGTCTGTGGTTAAACCCACTGCCAGCGTAGTGTCGAGTCTTTAGAGTCCCACACAGAGGGTATTCGCCTCTGGGCAAAACAGAGTAGAGGTCGCATGGTTTTGCGACAGGGTTCGTTCTCATCCGCGCACTTGTGCACGTTTGGAGTCCGGACGGATTATACTGGCAGGCTCTGGTTTGAGCCAGATACTGGTATATGTTTTGGGGGTTGCTTTTATATCTTGGTATTCTTGTTCCTCGGAACGAGAATGCAGGTGTGTATGCACAGTTGCTTGAGGCGGAGAATGAGGTTTTTCATTAGGGTTTCGGATCGGGTGCGTATGCACAGTTGACAGTTATCATTTTCCAAACCCTAATGGATTTGTATATTATCTATTAATAATAGTAATTAAATAAGAATTATGTTATGGTTGTTTTTTTGTTGACTTGTTGACCTTGGTTGACTTGTTGACCATTGACCACTTTCATGCCTTGAAAGTCTTCCTTGATTCATGCTTACACTTCATTTAAAGAAGCATGATAGTGGTCATTCCAAAATAACCATCAACTATTCTTATTTCAATTATTATCATTTAGATAATTCATTTTTCTTTTGCAATATGGTTGCAAGAAAGAAATTATTGAGCTCATTCTATCATTCTCACTCTCTCTCCTCATTTCATCTTCTTCTTCCTCTTGAAAAGAGAAACCTTCTCATGTGTTGAGAATCATTCTCTTTAGATAGAAAAGCAAACCCTAATCACTCTCTACTCATTCTAGGATGAAGGTTTAGCAAGCCGAAAACCCTAGTTCACTCAAAGATCGAGGAAGAGCCCAAAGGTCGAACCTTCAAGGTGGATCTATCTTCGGCAAGAAGAAGGCGACGAGAAGAGAACCATTCAAGCTTCAACAAAGAACAAGAAAGAAGAACAACAACAAGAAGAGAAGGAGTTCAAGTTTAGGTATAACCATCCTCCATAGTAGCTAACTCTCTTTAGCTTGTTAACTAGTTTTAGTTTAGACAACGATCCCGACATAGTTTAGTCCATGTTGCCTCTTGCGATAAAAATTCGTTTTTTTTATACCGTTTCCGCCTCCCCGTAAGTACCGGGGGTCGCAATATGGACTTACAGTGGTATCAGAGCCTAACTAAACTTAAACTAGCTTGGTAGTAAGGTGTAACGAAGTTCGGAACCGAAAAATCGCAAAACCGGAAAATCAAAACCCTAACTTTCTGTTGAAATTTTTTCTGCTCAAATTGAAAAACTTTATACTTGTAAAATCGTCTCATGGTTTTCTAAGAACACACAAGAAAAACGATATCATGTTACCTCCAAACCGCCGCGCTTCCGCGGCCTCACCTACTCATCTGGCCGCGGAACCACCGTAAGTTGGTGTCATCTTTGCATCGTTTTTCGTGCAGTGTTCTTCTGTGTTGGTTTTGGGATTTTTAAGATATATTATATGTACCCAGATTTTTCAGAACTGAAATTCACTTTTGGGGTCCTATAATTCCGTATTTTTTTCCGAACTTCACTGCACTTTGGCTATGTTGGTTATATCTGTGATGTTTGCATGTATTGAACGTCGGCTAATCGCTATAAGTCGATTAGTCGGGGTTATACATGATCTGTAATGTTCTGGAATGTGTATATGAATGTGTTGGACTGTCGCGGGTGAATAGCCGGGGTGGATGTGAGATGAGCTTTTGTTTTTCTTTCATTCATTGTAAATGTAAATTGATGTAATTATATTATTTGTTTGGCCGCACAACCGGGTCGGGGTTGTAGCCGTCATTGTATAATTCTTTTTACTGTTTTTGCTCCTAGGATAGACCCATGGTGGGGTGCACAAACTACCGGGAACATGGAGGGTAGTTTGCCGCACCCGTAGGGGTCTTGGGTGGGGTATTTGCTATTCACCGCGACCGTGTTATCCGCTTTTCGTTTCAGGCTCGAAAGGAATGCGGATTGCTAGTATATCCAATGTATTCATCTGTGATCTGTAATGTCTATCATTGCTTTCTATTTAGGCGTTGCTTATGTTTTACAGCCGCGCTAGCCCAGCCCCCGCTCTGTCGTTAGTTAAGTAACCTAACGAGTGATGACGGGACCCCGTGGCGAATGCGAATGGCATAAGCGTACGTCATATTTTGGTTGTTTTCTGCAATGGTAGGAATTAAATGATGGGACGCATTAAAAGAACTAATGCAAGAATATCACGCATTAAAAGAACTAATGCAAGATAATAAACCAAGTTTAAGTCGATGGAACACTTTCGAAAAACCACTCGGTTCTTTTCAAAACTAACTTTTAAATGCGGAGCTTGAGCCACTCCTTCTAAAAGCTATCTCGTTCCATCGATTATATCAAGTTCACTACGTTCACGGTTTTACCAAAACCATTCGTAGCCCTCCGTCGTTTCGCATGAATAGGCAATAGTATTCAAGCTGTGTATTTTGGCCAAAGTCAAGGCACAGTGATTGGTAGCTATTGGGTGTTCATGTGTAGCATAGATAGATGCGTTGGTTTGGGACAGTCGTGCTGCCATTTTGGCCAAAGTCAAGGGTATGTACGGATGGATCCAAATTAACCTGGAAAGTGACGGGAAGAACTTGACATGTGACTTATGATATTTTGGCCAAAGTCAAGGTCATAAGAGCATGGGGCAAAAATCCACATCGGGAGTTTCATAAGTACTGAAACTTGCTAGATTTGCATACCATTTGGAGTGTGATGATTATGGTAGGATTCCTTCATTTTCATCACGCGATGATATTTGGATCCCGATCCTACTGTGAGTATATGCTACTCCTCGGGAAATTTCTCACTAAACGATCAATGCTATAAACCTAGTAGGTGCCTAGAAAGGTGTTAGCGGGGCTACGCCCCCAGGGAAAAGAGGTTCTTAAATTAAGGAACTTCGCGAAAGCGTTGGAAAACCTCCCTCGAAGTACCGACACTGGCCTGGCTGAACGGTTAAGCAAGTATTGTACGGTGGGATTGATCCCGGCTAATTCTTCCTTTGTGGTTTGAGGAGGGATTCGAGAGACAGTGGGAGCCATCCTGTTTAGACAAATTAAAAACCATTCTAAACTTGCAAGAGCATTGTGCTAAGTGTTTCTTCTCTCCCCCTGCAGCGACCAAATCGAAATGACTGGACTTAAGTTACTTCTAGATAAAAACATATTGACAGGGCCAAACTACAAAGATTGGCTCAGGAATGTCAAATTGGCAATCTCTTACGACAAGCTGGGGTATCTTCTTACCACCAAAGCTCCCCCCGTCCCAGGTCCCACCTCCAGCGTCGCGGATAAGGAAATCCGTAAGACTTGGGAGATTGACAGCGCGAAGGCCAGATGCCTCGTACTTGCCTCGATGGACAATGACCATCAGAGGAGGCACGAGAATATGGATTTGGAATCCATATTTCTTCATACAAAAGAACTGTATGGAGAGCAGTCTCGTATCGCAAGATACGAAGTGTCGAAGAAGTTATTTTCGACTAAGTTGGCCGTCGGATCATCGGTAGCGGACCACGTGCTTAAGATGATTGGCTACACTGAGGAGCTCGCGGAACTTGGGACCACGTTGGATAGTGAACTCTACACAGATATAATTCTCCAGTCCCTTCCATCCACTTACGCCCAGTTCATACTGAATTTCAACTTGCAAGAAAAGGAAGTTGAATTTTCAGAACTCCTCAACCTGCTGAGGAGCACAGAGGGCACCCTACAGAAGGGTAGGGATACATCCACTTTGTTTGTAGGAGGATCTTCTTCTTCTAGGTCCAAGGCGAAAGCCAAGGGAAAGAAGAGGAAAGCCCCCGCCAAACCAAGGGGCGGTGTTAGTAAAGTGGGTGCGAAGGGAAAGGAAAAGGCAACAAAGATAGCGGGGAAGCTTGTTGGTAAAGAGGAATGCTTCTATTGTCACAAGAGTGGACACTGGAAGAAAGATTGCAGGGCTTGGAAAGCCAGGACACAGGAACTGAAGCAGGTTGCAGCTTCAGCTTCAGGTGTGTATGTTATTGAAAACTGTCTTTCTATAAACTCTACTTCCTGGGTATTGGATACCGGATCAGGATCTCATATCTGTAATTCTTTGCAGGCGTTGAGAAACCGTAGGTTTTTGAAGGAAGGTGACATGACCCTCAGAGTTGCGAACGGAGCTAGCATGGATGCTAAAGCCGTGGGGGACTATCACCTAGGAATGTCAGATGGACATATTTTGGTTTTGCGTAATTGCTTTTTTGTACCCAACGCAACTTGTAATATCATTTCTGTAACTTTGGTTTCTAAAGAAGGTTATGAATTTGCGTTTGTAAGTAATGTTGTTAACATTCACCTTAATCAAGTTCTGATTGGGTCAGGTACATTGAGCAATGGTATATACGTATTAAACCAACCACAGATTTTCAATGTCCAGAATACACACAAAAGAAAGTCACCAGATATTAATCAGACTTTCTTATGGCATTGTAGACTGGGTCACATCAATGAGAGAAGGTTGACTAAGTTACATACAGAAGGATATTTGGATCCGTTCGAATATCAATCATATGCCACTTGTCAATCCTGTCTCAAAGGAAAGATGACAAAGACTCCGTTCACTGGACACGGAGTAAGAGCGAGCGAGCTCTTGGGACTCGTACACAGCGACGTGTGCGGTCCAATGTCTACACATGCACGAAGCGGTTATTCTTACTTCATTACTTTTACGGATGATTTTTCAAGATACGGTTATGTCTTCTTAATGAAACATAAGTCAGAATCTTTTGAAAAATTCCAGGAATTTAAGAATGAAGTAGAAAAACAGACCGGCAAAAGTATCAAGATTCTAAGATCGGATCGAGGTGGAGAATACTTAAGTGCCGAGTTCCTGAATTATTTAAAAGAGAATGGGATTCTCTCTCAGCTTACTCCTCCATACACCCCGCAACATAACGGTGTATCGGAGAGACGGAACCGGACCCTATTGGATATGGTACGGTCCATGATGAGTAACGCTGAGTTACCGTGATCATTCTGGGGGTATGCACTAGAATCAGCTGCGTACCTTTTGAACCGAGTTCCTACTAAGACTGTGCCTACTACACCATATGAGATGTGGTGTGGGAAGAGACCCCATCTCAGTCACATTAAGACTTGGGGAAGTCCAGCTTTTGTTAAAAAGCAGCATGCGGACAAGCTCGAAGCGCGCTCAGTACTGTGTAAGTTTGTGGGATATCCAAAGAATTCCAAGGGATATCGCTTCTACTACGAAGAGGAACAAAAAGTTCTTGTTTCTCGTCATGCCCACTTTCTAGAACATCAGTTCTTAGAAAAAGAATTAAGTGGGAGCGCAGTAGAACTGGAAGAAATTCCAGAACCACAGACTATTACTGAAAGCTTAATGGAACCAGAGGGTTCAAATGAACAGGACATTCCTATGCCGCTCCGCAGAAGTAATAGGCAGTCTCATCCGCCCGAGAGATACTACGGTTTTCTCATAGACGGGGATAGAGAGGATTGCATCATAGACTATGATGAGCCTACTAGCTTCCAGCAGGCCGTTCAGAGCTTTGACTCGGTAAAATGGCTGGATGCAATGCGGACCGAAATGGAGTCCATGTACACCAACAAAGTATGGACATTGGACATTGCTCCAGACGGGGTAAAACCCGTAGGATGCAAGTGGATCTTCAAAAGGAAGATTGGTGTAGATGGACAGGTTGAGACCTATAAAGCTAGACTTGTAGCAAAGGGTTTCCGTCAAAGACCTGGCTTGGACTACGACGAAACCTTTTCTCCAGTGGCTATGCTGAAATCCATTCGGATCCTTCTTGCCATTGCTGCCTTCCACGATTATGAGATTTGGCAGATGGACGTAAAAACCGCTTTTCTAAATGGAAATTTAGAGGAGTGTGTCTATATGGATCAGCCAGAGGGTTTCATTCAGAGTGGGAGCAGCGGAAAGGTGTGCAAGTTGCTTAAGTCCATCTATGGACTAAAGCAGGCATCGCGGAGTTGGAACATCTGTTTTGATGAGACGGTCAAGGAATTTGACTTTATCAAAAATCCAGATGAACCGTGCATCTATAGTAGATTTGTAGCGAGAACTGTGGTATTCCTTGTTTTATACGTGGATGACATTCTCTTAATAGGAAATGACATTCCTATGCTACAATCTGTCAAGGGTTTCTTGTCACACAGGTTCTCCATGAAAGACCTGGGTGATGCCTCTTACATCCTGGGGATCCGGATCCATCGTGATAGATCCAAGAGGATATTAGGACTTTCACAGTCCAGGTACATCGACACCGTACTGAAAAGATTCAGTATGGAAGATTCCAAGCGCGGTAACTTACCGGCTTGTCACGGGATCACCCTCTCTAAAGAGATGTCTCCCAAGACTGATTTGGAGAGGGATCGCATGTCTATTATACCCTACGCTTCTGCGGTAGGCTCTATAATGTATGCGATGTTGTGTACCAGACCGGATGTAGCTTATGCACTGAGTGTAGTAAGCCGGTATCAGTCAAACCCTGGGGAGAAACATTGGATAGCAGTAAAGAACATTCTCAAGTACCTGAGGAGGACTAAGGAGATGTTCTTGGTGTATGGCGGAAAAGACCTCCAGATTGAGGCCTTTGCTGACTCCAGCTTCCAGAGTGACAAGGATGATTCCAAGTCCATGTCGGGTTTTGTCTTTACCCTCAACGGAGGGGCGGTGTGTTGGAAGAGTTCCAAACAGGAAACCGTTGCAGACTCGACTATGGAAGCGGAATACATCGCTGCATCTGATGCCGCAAAAGAAGCTGTCTGGATAAGGAAGTTCTTAAAAGAACTTCAGGTGGTTCCATCCATTGTTGACCCAGTACCTCTGTATTGCGACAACAACGGGGCTATAGCTTTAGCAAAGGAACCCAGGTCCCATCAGAGATCCAGGCATATCTTGAGGCGGTATCACCTGATCAGGGAGATCGTGGATCGCAAGGAGATCGAGGTTCGGAGGGTTGCTTCAGAAGAGAACACTGCAGATCCATTCACCAAGGCCCTACCCCAGACTCAGTTCGAGCGGCTGATCGAGATGATAGGTCTTCGATACGCCAGTACATGGCCTTAGTGCAAGTGGGAGATTGTTAGTGTATATGCCCTAGAGGCCATTACTGTATCATACTAGTTTGTATATTACTTGATGGAAGCTTGGGATATTCACCTTGTATAAACAATCTTGCTCAATATAGTAGTATGCTACTTGGTTTGTTTCTACTTCAATGTGTACTTGTGTTTATTTCAGTATATCACTTATACGCATTAGTGGAGCCCTTAGGATCTTTGCTTGATTACCAGCGTTGTGATGGCAGTCACACTAGTGGGGGCTGGGTAATCGATAAGCACATCCTTATACAGGTCCCTAGTCGTAGGACTATCGAGACAGGGCATCGATACTCCGGAGTAGACTAGCGTATGCGCTTCTTATCCCAGTGTGGGAGATGGTCTGTCCCACAGCCATCAGTACGTCGTACTGGAGATAGTATACGGGTGCTCGTTGGGTTACGAGTACACTGGACAGGACTCGTCGGGAACTGACAGGTTGGTATTATACCTATCGTCAGTTATCAGTTCCCAGGTGACATGAGTACAGCTTAGTCCGCTGACTTGACACTGACACTTCGCCTCGAGTGTGTTCCCACTGCACTTTGATCACTACCCTTCCACGGCTCAAAGGAGTCGTGCAAACAGGTGGTGGTTGGGTGCAGTCCCGAAGCATTTGGAGGCAGTGACGGTTAGACAGGATTCGTCTCTCCCGGTATTGGGGGTTGACATCGCGCTGTGTCTAGGAGAGCCATTACACGAGTAGTCCCTGGCCAGGGCAAGCGAGATATACTGGTAGGTTTCCAGTGTTATCTCAGGGTGTTTTGGGCTTCACTCCGACACGACTTGTACCGCTATTGGGGGACTGACGTTTTACCGCCCCCTAGGCCCGCCATGCGATGTATCAGACGAACAGACCGGACTGTACGGAGAATGTCACATTCAGACTCAGTAGGAGTTCAGATGGGGTTTCACCTCGTCAGCCTTCTTGTCGGCATCTACCTGGGGACCGTTACGCACAGCTAGTGCCGCTTGCGGTCTGTGGTTAAACCCACTGCCAGCGTAGTGTCGAGTCTTTAGAGTCCCACACAGAGGGTATTCGCCTCTGGGCAAAACAGAGTAGAGGTCGCATGGTTTTGCGACAGGGTTCGTTCTCATCCGCGCACTTGTGCACGTTTGGAGTCCGGACGGATTATACTGGCAGGCTCTGGTTTGAGCCAGATACTGGTATATGTTTTGGGGGTTGCTTTTATATCTTGGTATTCTTGTTCCTCGGAACGAGAATGCAGGTGTGTATGCACAGTTGCTTGAGGCGGAGAATGAGGTTTTTCATTAGGGTTTCGGATCGGGTGCGTATGCACAGTTGACAGTTATCATTTTCCAAACCCTAATGGATTTGTATATTATCTATTAATAATAGTAATTAAATAAGAATTATGTTATGGTTGTTTTTTTGTTGACTTGTTGACCTTGGTTGACTTGTTGACCATTGACCACTTTCATGCCTTGAAAGTCTTCCTTGATTCATGCTTACACTTCATTTAAAGAAGCATGATAGTGGTCATTCCAAAATAACCATCAACTATTCTTATTTCAATTATTATCATTTAGATAATTCATTTTTCTTTTGCAATATGGTTGCAAGAAAGAAATTATTGAGCTCATTCTATCATTCTCACTCTCTCTCCTCATTTCATCTTCTTCTTCCTCTTGAAAAGAGAAACCTTCTCATGTGTTGAGAATCATTCTCTTTAGATAGAAAAGCAAACCCTAATCACTCTCTACTCATTCTAGGATGAAGGTTTAGCAAGCCGGAAACCCTAGTTCACTCAAAGATCGAGGAAGAGCCCAAAGGTCGAACCTTCAAGGTGGATCTATCTTCGGCAAGAAGAAGGCGACGAGAAGAGAACCATTCAAGCTTCAACAAAGAACAAGAAAGAAGAACAACAACAAGAAGAGAAGGAGTTCAAGTTTAGGTATAACCATCCTCCATAGTAGCTAACTCTCTTTAGCTTGTTAACTAGTTTTAGTTTAGACAACGATCCCGACATAGTTTAGTCCATGTTGCCTCTTGCGATAAAAATTCATTTTTTTTATACCGTTTCCGCCTCCCCGTAAGTACCGGGGGTCGCAATATGGACTTACAATTTTCTGGATTTTGGGGAAAACCGCAAGACTTATACAAACTTCTTCTCTCTTTTTAAATAAAAAGCGTGGTTTTCCCATGATGTATGAGTCGTCCACCATGAGTTTGCTGATGGATTTCGAGACCCGATTCGAGGAGACGGATGAACCGTTTCGGGTACATGGTGGACCCGGTAAGGTACCCTTGGGCAAGAAGGTCGTGTTGCTGACGTTGAGCCTGGTAGGGGAGCACTACCGACCGGTGATATTACCCGACGCGTTGGATATCCGGAGGATACCATCGTAGTCTTGAGATGGATGGTATGGGCCGGTCTGAACTGACGGCGCCCTAGATATTGAGATTTGATATATTGAGATTTCGAGATATTGAGGTACTGAGATTTGATGATCCAGGTCTGTCCGGGTAGCCGGAGCCTGAGATATTGAGATATGTGGAATTATGTTTTTGTGTCGATGCTAGACACGGTTTATACTGATTTTCTTATGATACCTCATTTTTAAAAAAATACAGAAATCTCACTGAGTTATGAAACCAGTTTCTTTAGTACATGTACTCCGTTTTCATGCATTCATACATCATCCATATGACATATTGCTATCTGAGGCACTGACACGAGCACTTGGTATTACTGTTGTTTAGAGGTATACCCTAGCCATTGTTATAGGCTGCTGGTTATATATTTGAGGATATATATTGATCGTATGACCTAGGATTGTGTCATACATGCGATTCCTGTTCGTAGATGTATTCTATTCACGAGTTGGCAACTCACCCCCATTGTGCCCCAGTTTCTTGCAGGTTTTGCCGTACAGGTTTCATTACGGCTTTGCTGGCACTGCTTCTTTCGGGTGACTTGCTAGTAGGTGGGTTTATTTGTATCGTACCCATCATTATACATTGTATATTATTATTCAGTTGTTTCTAGAAGTTCCATCAACCAAACATGTATTTAATTTTGAGCTAGAGACAGTGATGTTATTCTTTCGACCTCAGAGTCGCGCGTTATTTTTTTCTGTGGATTTCTTGTTGTTTTGAGTTCTTTTTGAGTTTTGATCCTCGCCCTTGGCGTTGTATATTATATTGCTTGTGTGGTTGTGACCGTCGATTGACGAAGAGTTAGCTCTCGCTTAGGGATGCCTTTTATTGATTTCGTATACTATTCATGTTGTATCCCGTTTGGGGGCCAGTATTTACAAAGGAGACTCTGCTGAAATTTTCAGTAAATATTTGATGTTTTTAAAAACGCATAATTCGGCTTATGCTATTAAAACTACTTGATTTGAATTGGTTTTCCTTCACTCTACTACTTTTCTTGGTTTGGATTTCTGGGTTTTCGGCTTACTTAGATTACGTACGCCTCGAGACGTTTTGTAGTTTAAGTGCCGGTCATGTTCCGTACCTTCGGGACGTGACACGGGCCTAGGGGGTTGGTAAAAGTTAGACCCCCAAAAGCGGTACAAGTCGTGTCGGAGTGTAGCCCAGAACACCCTGAGATACTACTGGAATACCAACCAGTAAATCTCCTGCCTCGGCCGAGGGCTTTGTGTAATGGCTCTCCTAGACACAGTGCGACCTCACCCCCAATACCGGGAGAGACGAACCCCTGCCGATCCGCTCACTGCCTCCATGTGGCTCAGAACTGTACCCAACTAAAACCTGTTTGCACGACTCCTTTGAGCCGTGGTAGGGTAGTAATCAAAGCACAGTGAGAACTCACACGAGACAAATGACAATCTCAGGTCGATGAACTAACCTGTACACATGTCACCAGGGAACTGCTATCTGACGTCAGGTATAATACCAACTAGCTTGTTCCCGGCGAGTCCTGTCCGGTGTACTCATAACCCAATGACCGCCTGTATACATCTTAGGTGAACCAACTAACACCAGTGGCTTATGAGACCGGCCACCGCCCCTCGTCGGGGTCTCGATTGTATACACTAGTCTACTCTGGAGTATCGATGCTCTATCTCGAAACTCCCACGACTAGGGACCTTTTAAGGATGTACTTATAGACCCCATCTCCCACGTATATGATCTCCATCATACTGCTGGCAGTCAAGCAAGAATCTTAAAGGCTCTATCAACGTGCAATAGTGACCTGTAAGGTCACCTAAAGCAGTACACGATGATAAAGATAAACCAGATAGCATATTATCATCTCGAGTAAGACTGTCCTACCGGTATAGGTCATCCCTCAATCATTGCAATCACGTGCCTATGATTCAATAATTGACTCTGAGGGAACTATCTCCAACACCGGCGATGCCCGTATTTTAGAGATTATCGAGCAGATTCGGCAGGGCAGAGTTTCTGAGTTCGTGATTGATGATCAGGGGATACTTTGATTTGGGACTCGACTGTGCGTACCAGATTCTGAGGGACTGAGGCGTGATATTCTTGAGGAGGCACATAGATCAGTGTACAGTGTTCATCCATGTTCCACCAAGATGTACCGTGATTTGAGAGAGGTTTACTGGTGGGACGGGATGAAGAAGGATGTTACAGACTTTGTGTCGAGAAGCCTGACTTGTCAGCAAGTCAAGGCCGAGCACCAGAGGCCAGCCGGTGTGTTTCAGCCTTTGCCCATCCCTGAGTGGAAGTGGGAACAGGTCTCCATGGACTTCATTGTAGGTCTACCCAGGACCAGTCGAGGGTATGACTCTATTTGGGTGATTGTGGATCGACTGACGAAAGCGGTTCACTTCTTGCCAGTGAAGACCACTTTTGGATTTGCTCAGTATGCCCAGGTTTATATTGATGAGATGGTGCGACTGCATGGCGTCCCGACTTGCATCGTGTCCGACCGGGACACCCAGTTTACCAGTCGATTGTGGCAAAAACTTCAGGAGGCTTTGGGCACCCGATTGAGTTTTAGAACAGCTTTTCATCCGCAGACTGATGGTCAGTCAGAGCGCACTATTTAGATTCTTGAGGATATGCTCAGAGCTTGTGTTTTAGATTTCGGTGGTAGCTGGGATCGTCATTTGCCTTTGATCGAGTTCTCTTCAATAATAGCTTCCAGGAGACGATTCAGATGGCACCCTTCGAGGCTTTATATGGGAGGAAATGTCGATCGCCTGTATGTTGGACAGAGCTCAGGGAGAGCAGTGTTTTGGGGTCGCAGATTGTACAGGAGACGACCGTAAAGATACAACTAATTCGGGACAGGATGAGAGCGGCACAAAGTAGGCAGAAATCATATGCTGACAGGCGCCGTCGCCGACTCAAGCTCGTCGTTGGCGATCATGTTTTCCTGAGGGTCTCTCCGATGAAGGGTGTGAAGAGATTTGGGCGGAAAAGGAAGCTTAGTACTAGATATGTTGGTCCCTTCGAGATCCTAGAGCGTGTCGGTTCAGTGGCTTATCGGTTAGCTCTTCCGCCCAGCTTCCCCGATGTTCACCCCGTATTCCATGTTTCGATGCTCCACAAGTACCTTCATGATCCTTCCCATGAGATTCAGCACCTGACAATCCAGCTAGAGCGCGATCTTTCATTCACCGAGCAGCCGGTGGTCATTTTGGATCGGCAGGTGAAGAAATTGAGGTTGAAGGTTATACCGTCTGTCAAGATCCTTTGGCGTGGCCCGAACAGCGAGAAGGTCACCTGGGAGACCGAGGTCGAGATGAGAAAGAGAAATCCCCATCTTTTTGAAGGTACGCTTAGTTAAATTTTAAATTCGGGGACCGAATTTCTTTAAGGGGGAAGATTGTCACGCTTCGAAAATAGTTTAGGCAGTTTTTCGCTAATCGGCAAAATTAGCAGTCTTTTCCGTAAAAAGTCAAAAAAGATATTTTTCACTATAGGCCTAATTATACAAAATTTATATAAGATATTGCTAAAAGTTGGTTGCTAAATTGTCACTTAAAATTTTCTAGTAATTAAAAAAATTTCCTTAATTAATTATTTTTAATATTATTTTAAGCTTTTAAAAATACATTTAATTAGTGATAAATACAAATTTAATTGTGTAAATTACATAATTAGGAATCATTATAAACTAAAATATAGTGTAACAAAAATTTTATCAAAACATTTCAAGTTTAGTTGTTTTGTGGTTTAAAATGGTTTGAAAATGAATTAAAAAGGTTTTTTTTTGTAAAATGTGATGTGATGGTCATTTATTGATCTTGTGAAGGACTTTTTGTTGGGTTAGCCTAGCACCTCATGAAGGGTTTGGAAGCATCACATGAACCAAAAACTGAATTTTTAGGGTGCTAAGTTAACGAACATAGAATCATTCCTAGAAAAATTAGGGTTTAGAGAGTACAACCTTTGTAGCTCCCTACGCTAGACTCCTCGGCTACTTGGGGTTTGAAAAAGCTCCGCTTGAACTCCTATAGGTCACCGATGATCCACCCGGAGTCCGCTTTGTTCAAGCTAGCAACTTCACCCGGTCAAGAGAACGAAATGAAGCTAACACTCCAAACAAGTGGGCTAGACTTGTGTAGAATGGTGTTGTGGTTCTCTTTCTCACTTCAAAATCCTAACTTGATGAGTATATTGCTCACTACAAAAAATCTAGAGAGAAAAATGAGAGAGGAAGAAGAAGATGATGGCTATATTTTTTCAAGAGTAAAAAGAATGACTCGCTTGTCAAAGGAACAAGAAAATATATCAATATATATTTTCTTGTTATCATCTCAAACCATGGTTTAAACATTATTGAACTTGAGTTAAACCCAAAAGGAAAAGTTATCCATGGTTAAATGGTGGGTGAGCATGGTTAGGTCAAGAAGAGTGTAGAAAGCTTCCATGAATTATCCTTTCCTTTTCTTTTGTTTTAAATCAAATTCAATAATAATATATATAAATAAAACCATGGTGTTAGTCTTATATTGCCACCATTTTCTTTGTATAAGCAACCATAATAGATGATGTATGTATGTATGTATACACATCCATATGTGCATGAAACTAGAAAGAAAGAAAAACATACATGCATGCATACATCCATCCAACACAAGAAAGGATTTCTAGTGAGAAACTAATGGTTAAATGATAAATCAACACTTGATTTATCAATCCGGCCATATCACATACGGCCCTAACCAAAAGCAAGCCGCCCGATCAATATACGGTATCCTATATACGCATTTTAATCGGGTCCATGCGCATATCGCATACGCGCACCACAACGTTTCGCCTGGACTAGGTAACTCCATTGTGGGACTCTAAGACTCGTCAATACGCCGGCAGTGGGTGATGATCATATCAAGCACCCCCAAGCCGCAAGCGGTCAGCTAAACGTAACGGCCACCCGGGTATTGAGCGATCAGAAGAGAACAAGCGAACCTGCTACAACTCCCGTCAAGCCAACCGGCAACACTTCCCGTACAGTCCAGTCTCCTCGCCTGATATGTCGCATATCAAGTCTAGGGGTGGTAAACGTCAGACCCTAATAACCGATAAGTCATGCCGATGTGAAGCTCATAACGGGTCGAGAAACTACTGGTAACACTTACCAGTAAATCTCCAATCAGCCCTGGCCAGGGACTTCCCTGTTACGGCCAATCGAGCACAGTGCAACATCAACCCCCAATACCGGGAGAGACGAAATCCCTCCTATCGCTCATTGCCTCCATGTGACTCAGGACTGTACCCAAAAACCACCGTTTTGCACGCCCTCATGGACGTGGTAAGGTGGAAATCAAAGCACAGTGGGAATCACATAAGACTCTATGACGATCTCGGGTCTACAGACTAACCTGCATAAGTGTCACCTGAGAACTGCCATCTGACGTGAGGTATAATACCATCTGGGAGTTCTCGGCGAGTCCGTCCAGTGTACCCAGTCTCCACTGAGCACCCGTATACCATCTCTGATGTCAAACACCAATGGATATGGGATCATCCATCGCCCATCTCATGGGTCGAGAAGCGTATACGCTAGTCTACACTGGTATATCGATGCCCCGTCTCGATACACCCACGACTAGGGACCTTGAAGGATGTACTTATGGACTACCATATCCCCACTAGTATGATCCGCATCATAGTCCAGGTAGTCAAGTACACATCCTAAGGGCTTTACCAACATGTAACTCAAAGACAGTATAAAGGGACAAGTATACATGTTAAGATAAAGTGCAACCAGATAGCATACTATCATATCGAGCAAGAAAGTCATCTCTATATATGTCCAAGCATCCAATATAATATACATCATCTGTACAATACTGGCCTCTAGGGCATACATACAACTAACAATCTCCCACTTGCACTAGGGCCAGCTGCTGCAGTATCGCATACCGAGCATCCCGAAGAGTCTCTCAAACTGTGTCTGGGGAATGGCCTTCATGAGTGGATCCTCTGTGTTATTCTTCGTGTCAACCCTCCTGACCTCGATCTCCCGGCGATCAACTATCTCCCGGATCAGGTGATACCGCCTCAGAATATGCCTGGATCGCTGATGGGACTTGGGTTCCTTGGCCAAACCCACCGCTCCATTGTTATCACAATACAAAGGTATTGGATGCTCAATGGATGGAACCACTCCAAGTTCAGTAATGAACTTCTTGATCCAGACAGCCTCTTTGGCAGCATCGTTGGCAGCGATGTATTCAGCCTCCATCGTCGAGTCTGCCACGGTTTCCTGCTTGGAACTATTCCAGCTAACCGCCCCTCCGTAAAGGGTAAAGACAAATCCCGACTGCGACTTAGAGTCGTCCTTATCACTCTGGAAGCTCGAATCGGTAAAGGACTCCACTTGGAGTTCTCCATTACCGTACACCAAGAGCATCAATTTAGTCCTTCGCAAGTACTTGAGAATGCTCTTCACAGCCGTCCAGTGACTCTCTCCAAGATCAGCTTGATACCTGCTCACTACACTTAGTGAGTATGCTATATCGGGTCTGGTACATAGCATCGCATACATGATAGAGCCTACAGCCGAAGCATAGGGTATCCCTTGCATGCGAGCTCTCTCCAAATCAGTCTTGGGAGACATCTCTTTGGAGAGAGTGACTCCAGAGATCGTGGGTAAGTTCCCACGCTTGTATTCTTCCATACTAAACCTCTTTAGTATGGTGTCAATGTACCTTGATTGGGACAATCCCAATATCCGTTTGGATCTATCTCTATAGATCCTGATTTCCAATATGCAGGAGGCATCACCATGATCTTTCATTGAGAATCTTTGTGATAAGAAGAGCTTGACCGATTGCAGCTTAGGAATGTCATTTCCTATCAAGAGTATGTCGTCCACGTACAATACGAGGAAGACAACCTTACTCTCTGCCACCTTCTTGTAGATACAAGGTTCATCTACGTTTTTGACGAAATCAAACTCTTTGATAACGACGTCAAAGAAGATGTTCCAACTCCGCGATGCTTGCTTTAATTCATAAATGGATTTAAGCAGCTTGCACACCTTCCCGCGGCTCCCACTATCTACGAAGCCCTCTGGCTGAGTCATGTACACGCACTCTTCTAAATCACCGTTTAGAAAGGCGGTCTTAACATCCATTTGCCAGATTTCGTAGTCATGATATGCAGCGATGGCAAGCATGATCCGGATGGATTTAAGCATAGCCACTGGAGAAAAGGTTTCTTCATAGTCCACACCTGGTCTTTGACGAAAACCATTTGCAACAAGTCTAGCTTTGAATGTCTCCACTTTCCCATCTACACCAAGTTTTTTCTTGAAGATCCACTTGCTCCCAATGGGTTTTACCCCTTCAGGAGCATCTTCCAAAGTCCATACTTTATTGGTGTACATGGATTCCATCTCGGACCGCATAGCATCCAGCCATTTCACTGAGTCCCCACTCGTGATGGCCTGCTCAAAGCTAGTTGGGTCATCATCCTCCATGATGCAATCCTCGCTCCCACCATCCATGAGAAAACCGTAGTATCTCTCAGGTTGTCGAGGAACCCTACTAGATCGGCGGAGAGGCTGAGGTTCGTTGGGAGCTACTGAATCTTCTGGTTCCACTAAATCTTCAGTTACGGTTTGTGTATCTGGAACCACTTCCAGCTCCATCACTTTTCCACTAATTTCTTTTACAAGAAATTCCTTTTTCTATAAAGGTGGCATGTTGAGCAACAAACACCTTTTGTTCCTCACTGTGCTAGAAAAAATACCCATATGAGTTCTTTGGGTATCCCTCAAACTTCCAGAGAACTGACCGTGCCTCGAGTTTGTCCGGATTTTGTCTTTTGACATAGGCCGGACAACCCCATATCTTAACTCGTTTAAGATATGGCCTCTTCCCACTCCATATCTCATATGGTGTGGTAGGTACAGATTTAGATGGAACTTGATTCAATAGGTATGCTGCTGTCTCCAGCGCATATCCTCAGAAGGAAATAGGTAACTCAGCTGTGCTCATCATAGAGCGCACCATATCTAATAGGGTGAGGTTCCTCCGTTCCGATACACCGTTGTGCTGTGGTGTATATGGAGGAGTCAGCTGAGAGAGAATCCCATTCTCTTTTAGGAAGTCCAGGAATTCATTGCTCAAGTATTCACCTCCTCGATCAAATCGAAGGATTTTAATACTTTTTCCGGTTTGGTTCTCGACTTCTTGTTTATATTCTCTAAATTTCTCAAAAGCTTCTGATTTGTGTTTCATCAAGAACACATATCCGAATCTAGAGAGATCGTCAGTGAATGTAATGAAGTACGAAGAACCATCCCTGGCATGTGTAGACATGGGACCACATACATCCCTATGTATCAGTCCCAAGAGTTCGGTAACTCTTTCTCCGTGTCCCGTAAACGGAGTTTTGGTCATCTTGCCTTTGAAACATGACTGGCAAGTGTCATAAGATGAAAATTCGAACGGTTTCAAATATCCATCTTTATGCAACTTAGCTAGTCGTGTCACATTGATGTGACCTAGTCTACAATGCCACAAGAAGGATTCGTTCAGATCTGAACTCTTCCTCTTGTGTGTGTTTGTTATACTCAGAACTGTTGATTGATTTAGAACATAAATGCCATTGCACAACGTGCCTGATCCAACCAACTTTTGGTTATGGAAAATGTTCATAACATTATCCTGTAATACAAAATTATATCCCTCTTTACTCAACAAAGAAACCGATATAATGTTGCATATCAGGTTTGGCATGTAATAGCATTCGTGCAGAACCAATGTATTACCAGTTGGTAATCCAAGGTGATATTCCCCGACAGTCTTAGCTGCAATAATTGCACCATTTCCAACTCTTATCTCTTTATCACCTTCTCCAAGTTCTCTACCTTTTCTAAGCCCATGTAAATGATTACATATATGGGATCCTGACCCGGTATCTAATACCCAGGACGTAGGGCAAATGCAGAAACAGTTCTCTGTAACGAACACACCCGAAGAAAATGCATCAACATGTACATTCTTCATTCGGGTGGCATGGGAATCCTGGTATTCCCCTATGTCCTGTTCAGTCCTATAACTCTTATAAGAAAGAACGGAACCAACGTTCCCCAGCACAGTATAACTTGCGGGTTCGGTCAATACATCTATATTATTATCTTGATTAAGGCATGACATGGTCGCTACCAGGAGAGAGAGAAAAGAAAACACTTTAGCGTATGCTCTTGGAAGATCAGATTGGTTATTATCTTATCTAATCAGGATAGCTCCCACTGTTTTTATCAAATCTTCCTTCAAACCCTAAAAGGAAAGACTAGCCGGGATTAATTACACCCTACAACTTCGCCGATCTTTCAGCCAGGCAAGTGTCGGTACTTTGAGAGAGGTTCCCCGTGCTTTCGCACGGACCTAATTAAAGTAAACCTTGTTTTCCCAGAGGCGTAACCCCGTTGACACCTTTCTAGACACCTACTTGATCGGCTAATTGTCCTGTGTAAAACTCTCCCAGGAGTAACAATTACTCGCAGTGGGTATCGGGATCCAACTATCTCATAGAAAGTATGCAATCTCATTGCAAATTTCAACACTTGAAATTCCTGATAATATTTTGCCCCAAACGATCTATGACCTTGACAAGGTCAACAAACCATAGACCGTAAGTTAAGTTCAACCCATCACTTCTTGATTGAATTAAACCCACCTGCACGACCCTTGACAAGGTCAACAAGGCCGTACGACTACCCTAATCCAATCTGCATCATATGCATAAGCAGATAAATACTGGTCAGCTACCGCACACTGCGCCTTGACAAGGTCAGCAAACGCAGCACGAATACTAAGCAGGACTTATCTGAAATGACGGAGGGCTACGACAGGTTTTTCTGAAAACCTATTGCGTAACGAACTTGATATCGTTGTAGAATCGAGTGAATTTTGAAATGGAGTGATTTTGAGGCTTTCATTAGTTTTGCTAAAGAGGTCACTCCCGGTGAAAGGATCTCGGCTCTTTCCTCATCGAATAAGGTGCGGGATATATCATATATATCACTGTGCAAAGCAAAACTCCAAAAGCAGTCAAAAGTCAAACCGAGTGTTGTAGCATCTGCCAGTTTTGCTAAAGTGGTCACTCCCGGTGAAGGGATCTCGGCTCTTTCCTCATCGAATAAGGTGCAGGGTATATCATATATACCGCTATGCAAAGAAAAACTGTAGCTACCCTATTATTTTAAAATTTGATTCTACAACATCTTTTAGGTTTCTTTTCTTTCATTAATCACATTAATGAAGTCCCATCATTTAATTCACCTAAACATCACAGATAAATACAACGTACACTTATGCCATCCGCTTTCGCCTCGATGTCCCCTTGTGCACCGTTAGGTTAGGTAACTAACAACAGAGCAGGGCAGGGCTAGTGCGGGTGTAAAACATAAGTAACGCCTATATAATATATCATATATACTATATACTGTATCCATCACAACATATCAAATGATCACATCACAGATATCGCAGCAGAAACATAGATATAATGTGGGATATACTAGGACGTTCGTATTTAGTATTTAGCCAACAATAGAAAATACGGATTCCACGGTCGCGATGAATAGCCAAGCCCACACCCTGGAGCCCTATGAGAGCGGCAAGTGACCCTACCAATTCTGGAGTTTAGGAGACCCGGTCTCGACTCCTCGAGATGGCCTCCCACTGAACCCCAGAACCCGGTCACCTGTGCTCCCCTCCTTGGGTCCATCCTAATGCGGAAAAGTAAATAATTTACAACACAGGTGGCATCGACCTCAACCCGGAAGTGCCCCAAATAAAAGAATATTACATTTGAATTTACATGAATGAAAATATAAAACCCTCATCTCAGATAAAAAACCCCGGCTATTCAATCGCAACAATCCTGCACATCATATCTCAGCAACACATAATATCTCATATCATCAACGTAAGTAAGTATGCATACCCCAATTGTCGTTGATGTATAGCAACGAAACCGGCGATATCGACATACTACACTTACGGTCACAGAAAAGAAAGTGTAAAACTGCAATATTTGGAATCTACATCCTCTTTAGACATCGTAAATGGGAAATATCACATACTTCGTATTTCATGTCCAACTATATGAATTCCAGATATTGCATCACATTCCAGATAAATAAACGGTATTAAAGTTTTCGAACGAACGATCAAATACCCAAGATTCGCTAAAGCTCAACACTTGAGCGGAGTTCAAAAAAAACCCGGAGTGTGACACAGTGGTAGCGGTCCAGCCGTAGAAGGGTCAAGCCAATGCCTCACATGTGGCATGTCGTACTGCCCCAAACCCTAAGGTTCAAAGGGCAGTTCAAGACGGTCACATAATCGAGTTAAGGTTTGTTGTCTTCTAGAGGGTCCACCACAAACAAACTTGCACGTATTTCCGAAAGATTTTAAACCCCGTGAAAAGTGAGCAAATGATTCTAGTTCAAACACTTCAATACATTCTAATTTATCCGGAAAAGTCACGAAATGATCAAATCGGCAAGTCCAAAACCATCTCCAGAATTTTTCAGCACTAAATACAGATTAAAAATACCCTAAAAAATATACAAGCAGAAGTAAGCATTACAGTATAAAAATGATACAGTGATTGAAGGATATGGCCGCGGAACCGCGGCCTAAGCAAGCTTAGGCCGCGTTTCCACGGCAATAATTACTGTTCATCGAATAATTTTTATACCGTAATTCTTATATTTACCTGCTTAATTTTTTACATATTTTTAATTCTGAAAATAACCTGATTTTAAAAAATGTCCAGAGAGCACTCAAAATCCGCATTTTCCGGTTCGATCGGAGTTTTAACTTCGTTAAAGTGTCGCCAAATGTTCTAGGTCGGCTCTGATACCAATGTTGGGTTAGCCTAGCACCTCATGAAGGGTTTGGAAGCATCACATGAACCAAAAACTGAATTTTTAGGGTGCTAAGTTAACGAACATAGAATCGTTCCTAGAAAAATTAGGGTTTGGATAGTACAACCTTTGTAGCTCCATACGCTAGACTCCTAGGATACTTGGGGTTTGAAAAAGCTCCGCTTGAACTCCTCGAGGTCACCGATGATCCACCCGGAGTCCGATTTGTCCAAGCTAGCAACTTCACCCGGTCAAGAGAAAGAAATGAAGCTAACACTGCGAACAAGTGGGCTAGACTTGTGTAGAATAGTGTTGTGGTTCTCTTTCTCAATTCAAAATCCTAACTTGATGAGTATATTGCTCACTACAAAAAATCTAGAGAGCAAAATGAGAGAGGAAGAAGAAGATGATGGCTATATTTTTTTAAGAGTAAAAAGAATGACTCACTTGTAAAAGGAAAAAGAAAATATATCAATATATATATTCTTGTTCTCATCTCAAACCATGGTTTAAACATTATAGAACTTGAGTTAAAACCCAAAAGGAAAATTAATCCATGGTTAAATGGTGGGTGAGCATGGTTAGGTCAAGAAGAGTGTAGAAAGCTTCCATGAATTATCCTTTCCTTTTCTTTTGTTTTAAATCAAATTCAATAATAATATATATAAATAAAACCATGGTGTGAGTCTTATGTTGCCACCATTTTCTTTGTATAAGCAACCATGATAGATAATGTATGTATGTATGTATGTATACACATCCATATGTGCATGAAACTAGAAAGAAAGAAAAACATACATGCATGCATACATCCATCCAACACAAGAAAGGATTTCTAGTGAGAAACTAATGGTTAAATGATAAATCAATACTTGATTTATCAATCCGGCCATATCACATACGACCCTAACCAAAAGCAAGCCGCCCGATCAATATACGGTATCCTATACACGCATTTTAATCGGGTCCATGCGCATATCGCATACGCGCACCACAACGTTTCGCCTGGACTAGGTAACTCTATTGTGGGACTCTAAGACTCGTCAATACGCCGGTAGTGGATGATGATCATATCAAGCACCCCCAAGCCGCAAGCGGTCAGCTAAACGTAACGGCCACCCAGGTATTGAGCGATCAGAAGAGAACAAGCGAACCTGCTACAACTCCCGTCGAGCCAACCGGCAACACTTCCCGTACAGTCCGGTCTCCTCGTCTAATATGTCGCATATCAAGTCTAGGGGTGGTAAACGTCAGACCCCAATAACCGATAAGTCGTGCCGATGTGAGGCGCATAACGGGTCGAGAAACTACTGGTAACACTTACCAGTAAATCTCCAATCAGCCCTGGCCAGGGACTTCTCTGTTACGGCCAATCGAGCACAGCGCAACATCAACCCCCAATACCGGGAGAGACGAAACCCCTCCTATCGCTCATTGCCTCCATGTGACTCGGGACTGTACCCAAAAACCACCGTTTTGCATGCCCTCATGGACATGGTAATGTGGAAATCAAAGCACAGTGGGAATCACATAAGACTCTATGACGATCTCGGGTCTACAGACTAACCTGCACAAGTGTCACCTGAGAACTGCCATCTGACGTGAGGTATAATACCATCTGGGAGTTCTCGGCGAGTCCGTCCAGTGTACCCAGTCTCCACTGAGCACCCGTATACCATCTCTGATGTCAAACACCAATGGATATGGGATCATCCATCGCCCATCTCATGGGTCGAGAAGCGTATACGCTAGTCTACACTGGTATATCGATGCCCCGTCTCGATACACCCACGACTAGGGACCTTGAAGGATGTACTTATGGACTACCATGTCTCCATTAGTATGATCCGCATCATAGTCCAGGTAGTCAAGTACACATCCTAAGGGCTTTACCAATATTTAACTCTAAGACAGTATAAAGAGACAAGTATACATGTTAAGATATAGTGCAACCAGATAGCATACTATCATATCGAGCAAGAAAGTCATCTCTATATATGTCCAAGCATCCAATATAATATACATCATCTGTACAATACTGGTGATCAGTCGAAAATATTGTATATTTTAGCCGGCAATTTCCCTAACAATTGCATACATTTAGAAGTGTTCGGCATTCATATTCTACATATTAGCAAATCTGTCACAAAATATAAGATTGCATGTGTTAGACTTTTAAACCGACACTTTAAAGGAAATTAACCGCATTTCATGGCATCGCATCATTTCTGTATTTGCGCAACACTTGTCTTGAGTATGTGCAGGAAATACGGAAGAAAAAGCAAAAGAGCTGATCAAAAATACGCCAACTAAATCATTTCAGATCTGGTAGCAGTGCAGAAGGAATTAGATAATTATATATATCAAAAGAAGGCCCATACAAAAGTACAAGCCCACAACAGAAGAATGAAAGCCCAAAGCTCCAACTTGGCCGCGCATCCGCGGCAATAGCCTCCTTATGCCGCGGAAGCGCGGCTCAGTGGTGACGTCATCTCCTCATTTTCAGTGCAAAGTTCTTCCAGCGGGACCCACACCTCATTGTGATACTTCAAATCCCATAATTCTCTCGAACCTACTGCCAGATCAGCAAAGAAGATTAAGAAGGCTAATCCTAAATTAAGCTCCTAATTAATCCTCTTCTAGAAGCTCCCTCCTAACTAATCACATCTAGAAGCTTCTCCCCTAACTAACTTTTGGAGGGAAATTTGAATTTGTTCAACAAACTTTTGGAGGGAAACTTGGAATTTGAAATCCTAGATCTAGGGTTAGTTATCTATAAATAGGAACCTAGACCTAGGGTTAAAGGCTAATCAATCTTTAGGGAATCAATTTTAGTTAATCTCTTTCCCTCTTTCATCATCTTCTTCCACAAGTCTAGTGACAAGGCTTGTGTGAAACCCTAACCCTAATTCCACTCCAAATCCAAGATCTTGAGTACCAAATCAAGCGAGAAGCCTTCAACCTTTTAGGAGCCGAGCCGATCTTCAATCGGGCAAGTGATCCAAGCCGATCCGCGTTCCACGGAGACGAGCGAAGCCAAGTCGACGATCGAATTCTTCCTCTTGTAGTTCTTGAGCGAATGTAATGAAATTGTTGATATAAATAAAAGGTGAAATTCTTTAATCTTGCTTTCTCTTAATTCTTGCATCATGATTAGATCTCAATTTGTAATTGTTGCTCTTGTTGTGATGTTTGAGTAAAACTCCGCTCGTAAAGGAGTCGAGACGATTGTAGAATGATGATGTAACAAATCTTAATACGATCTTTAAGTCCTTCGAGTTTTGTAAACCCTAGCAAGTTCAAGAATCGATGACCTAGTTTCGTAGCGATGCTTTCTTGATTGTGATCGCTCGAAATTAGGGATCTACGATCGTTTCTTGAATTTACTAGAGGCTAGAATATGAATGATATCAATGAAAGAACAAGAGATAAGATGAAACCCTAGTTTCACAAGAAGTCTCTAATTCTCATCGATCATTATCGATCTAGTATCAATTCATCGAAGGATAAGAATACGTAATTGTAAGATTACATCACATCTATAGATCCGGTCGATTCCTACGAGCCTCATTTCGATTCTTGAGATTTGGTTTGGAAAAATCATCAAACGATCAATTCTTGATTCTATATTTTAATGCTTTCTTAGATCTAGTTTTTTCTCATTCTTGAACTTCAACTATAAATCTTGAATTGTTTTGTTTTCTTTTCTTAAAGTTTCGACTCATTTAATTCAAAAGACGAACGATTACACTTTCCCTGTGGACGATCCGCACTCACTAACAATCTACATCCGACACCGTAGTTGATTGCGGTCAAATAATTTTTGGTTGTGATTTCTTTACAATTTCATACTACACATCACAAGAAAATCTTTTCAATCAAATGGCGCCGTTGCCGGGGATAGTGCGCTAATAGTTCGTATTTTGAAATTTGAGTTGAAAATTTTATTCCATTTAAATTTTGTGATCAAAATTCGTGCAAACACTAATACGTGTTTTGTGATTTGATTGCGAGGAAATCTGGAATCATTGGAGCTGTGAAATTTTTTTTCTGAAACATCCAGAGAGCTCCTGAGGTGAACAGAAACCAATCCTAAAATTTTGGTGCAGTGATTCCTTGATAGGACCGCTCATCCACGGCAAATAACCCCAATACGCGGCGGATCCGCGCCTCTGTGAACTGTTCACTGCAGCAAACTTTCTCTGTAAGTCTCTCACTTTCTTATCTTCTCCTCTGTCTGCTCCAATAACAATTTTACTGCAGGTTTCTTTGCAAATAAATCGCTGCGCGCAAAAGCAAAATAAAATTTGTGCGTGTTTTTGATTCTTGGTTGTTTGCATATTAATACGGAAATTAAGGGGCACGACCAAATCCAATTTAGGTGGGGATTTCATTACCCTTCCTAGGCCCCGAAAATCGCAAAACTTGCATCCGCATTTACCCTCATTAATTAAAAAATATCTAGAGATGACTCTAAGGACCGTCGCGCTCAATTAGGATAAGAGAAGGCCGTGGGTAATTCATTGCTTATCCGAGTTTTCTTATGGTGCCTAAGGCGAGTGTGTCTAAGGCTAGTGGTTTTTAACTAGGCCCACTGTAGTGGTGGTTCCTTCCCACTTACCTGGCACTTATCCGGCCACAGGGGGACAAAGAGGCAGTGGAGGATTTATCCTGCGACTTGTCTTTTGGCAGTTAGGAGCGGTCTAGAGCCAGACCTAGGTGACCCCTAGATTTTAGGGTTTTGTGTGTTGCATTTGTTTTGTTGCATCATATTTTCAAAAATCCGTATCTTTTTAAAGCAAACACCGCATACATCATTTCCCCTAATTATAAATTCACGCTGCCACTTGTACTAACCCTTTTTAGTGCAGGATAGGGTGGACACGGGTTTCTAGTGCCCGTTAAGTCCGCGTTTCCCTCATTGACCCAAAGTCGGTATTTCTACACTTACCTTTTCTTTACCCACCACCACACCCACATCGATGGATCCGTCTCCATCGAACTTCTTTTCCACTACCCTGCCGCCGTCCGTTGGTGCGCAGAATCCACCTCGCATCTCTCTCCAAGAGAGGTGCTATCCAACACGAGGCCCACTTTCCACCTGTCTTTCCACACCACCAGCCAACGGGGAAAATTTTCAAATAAAACCCCAATACATCAACCTTCTACCAAAATTTCACGGTCTCGAGTCTGAAGTCGCATACGTGTTTATCACGAAATTTGAAAATGTATGCGCAATGATGGGTACTTCACAGTTGTCTGTGGATGCTTTCCGTCTTCTTCTTCTCCCATTCACTTTGTGCGATTTAGCCGAGAAGTGGCTATATAACACTACCGCACATTCCATTTCAAATTGGGACGAATTCGTCAAAGCATTCCTTAAGAAATTCTACCCACACCAAAAGACAGCTCGAGTCCGTAGCGAAATCTATCAATTCACCCAGCTTCCAAATGAAACATTTTCAAAATGTCTTGACCGCTTCAAGGATCTGTTAATCCAATGTCCACATCACGGCATCCCGAGATGGGATCTTTGCCGAATCATTTATGAGGGCATTACTCCTTACACGAGACAGACCCTTGAATCCATGTGTCAAGGCAACTTCATGACTAAAGATGATAGGGAAGCCTGGAACTTTCTAGAAGATTTCGCTGAAAAATCTTTACAGTGGGAGGGTGTGAGTCAACATCTAGGGATGGCAATGATATTTCCATAGGAGTTAGAGCTGACATTTCAGCTATGCAAAAGAAACTTGAGACTATGGAAAACAAATTTTTAGCCGCCCTAAGTCAAATATCACTCTCCAAAACTGTATGTGGCTGTTGTTCTGATCCGTCTCACTTGACGGAAGAATGTCCGTTTCAAGGTCATGAGCATACCAATGCCGCATTTCAAAGACCTAGAAACAATCCATCTTCCTCCACATATGATCAGGGTTGGAGGAATCACCCTAACTTTGATTGGAACCAATCCCAATTTCAAAACACGGTTCCAACCCAAAACAATTTCCAAGGGGCCCCTCCACCACAACAGCACCCACCACTTCAATTGAGTCAGCACCCCTTTCAAGCACAAAACTTTCAAAATCCGGCCAACACTTTTGCACCATCTAGTCCTTTGCAATTGACCGGTACAGATAACACCTCTGCACTAGCACAAACCTTGGATACTTTCATGAAACAATCCATCCAAGGGACGGCAAGTTTGCAATCTTCCGTCGAGAATGTAATGAAGATCATTATTTCTCAAAATGATAATATCAAATCGATGGAAGAACAAATTGCACAACTAAAAGCCGAAATGAGTGCACGAGAGAAAGGGAAACTTCCAGCTCAACCTTTACCCAATCCTAGCTATTCACATCATGTGGATGAGATCACGTTGAGATCTGGAAGAGTGCTTGACCATCACCTTGGGGAAGAGTTTGATGATACTGATAAATCAGTCAATAACACCCCGGCTGAGACCTTTCTTCACACACACACTTCTTACCCCAGTTCTTCTACCCCACCATCTTCTTCCGAGCCTATTCTCCATTTCCCAAAAGGCTCGCCACTTCAGCCCACCTCTTTTACCCCTCCTCGGACGATCCCCACTTCTATTCCGGGATCGGTTCCACAACCACTTCCTTCTCCTATGATGGACCCAGCGCTTATTGCTAAAGCACCTTATCCTAATCGGTTAAGGGCTAACACACCGAGTCCACATATGGAGAAGATTATGAACATTTTTAAGCAAGTAAACACCAACATCCCTCTCCCAGATGCCATCCAACAAGTTCCTTCCTATGCGAAAACTCTTAAGAACTTGTGCACTAGGAAGAGGAAGAATCCAGTGCCCAAGAAGATATTCATGGAAAAAACAATAGACACGGCTTTCCCCCAACAATTACCGAGGAAACGTAAGGATCCAGGATATCCTACTATTTCCGTTTCTATTGGGGAGAAACACATTAACCGTGCTCTACTAGATCTTGGCGCTAGTATTAACTTGCTTCCCTACTCAGTCTATGAGCAATTAGGGATCGGAGAGTTGAAGCCAACCAATTGCACTCTCCAGATGGCTGACCGATCAATCACCAAACCTAGGGGTGAACTGGAGGATGTGTTAATAAAAATCGGAGAATTTATATTCCCGGTAGATTTTATTGTAATTGATACACAACCTGTAGCGAACCCACGGAATCAAATTCCGGTGATTTTAGGTCGCCCCTTTTTGGCCACTTCCAATGCTATTATCAACTGTCGTAACGGTTCTATGACCCTATCTTTCGGGAATAGGTCAATAGAACTAAACATTTACAAGTTGGGAAGTGTACCCTCCGAACCTATTGCTCAGGTATGTTCTGTCGACTTAATGGATGTCGACAGCAGCGAATTTGATGATCCTCCTGTTATCGATCTTGACTCTTTTCATACGTTATTGTTTGACCCAACTATGTATCATACACATACGGACTCTTCCACCGAGATGTCCGGGTCAACAAATAACACTGATTATGAACTGTTCTTAGAGTCTGAAGATCACCCCGCACTTTGTGATGACATAATTCATCGGGGTATTGATGGAACTTTTGAGGAGATCTTCGCTGATGAACTCGCATTTTTGAATGACACGGGTGTTGAGATGAATCATGTCCCAATCAATGAAATTGAACCTCCACCCCTTCTTTTGAACTGTAAAAAGAATGCGAGTAATCCATCATATTCACTGCATTGTCTCTCCAAAATGAGACGCACACACATTCTCTTCCACCACTTAACCTTTCCCCACTTCTTCTTCCACCAACCAGAGCACTGCATTGATAAAATTTTTGAATGGTTGGTGTTGACATTCGGTCTTTGCAAAGCTTGGCATCGACCACTGATTTTTGACCCCCACTTGTGATTTTCAAAGAATAACATTGCATAACTCAAGTTTGGGGGGGTGAATTATCTGGCTCTTGAAAAGAAAAGTTTTACAGAATGATGAGCCAAGAATAAGTTTCGGGGAGGTTCTTCACTTAAATATTTTGCCCCCACTAATAAATTCCTCCCAAGCTTACAGGTTTTTCGAGATTTAGCAGATGGCAACAGTGAGGACACTGTTGAAAACAAGTTTGGGGGAGGTTTGTGCTTATTTTCGCATCATTTGCATATAATTTGCATAAGCACAAAACATTTCTTTAAAAACCTATAAAAATTTAAAAATTTTCATAACTATAAAATTATTTTTGTACATAAATAAGATAATGAAAGTTTAGATAGTGAAAAATTACATCCATGAGATTAGAAAAATTTAAGAAAACCAAGAAAATTAGAAGTTTTTTTATACGAACTAGTAATAAGTAGTTATGAGCCGTTGTCCCAAGGGTTAGTAAGATGAAAGACGTCACTAATCTGAGGATAAAAATAAGTCTGAAAAATAGTTTCTATTCTGGAAGCCAAACATTTTGAACGTTGCTACCCTGCTATTCGCACTTACACACGTCTTGAAGCCTGGGATAGTAGAGGATACCTTGAAATGCTCTTGTCTTAAAGCCAAAAGTATGAAAAAAAAAATATGGTGTGAAAAATGGACACTGGTTTTGTTATCACCAAGGGAATAAAAAATATATAGCGAGGGTGCCTCTTCATCTAGTGCCCTAAGGCCAACTGGTCTGGGAGTCACTGCTATACCTAAGGTGGTGCAAGACTAGGAAAATACACCAAATAAGCAAGCACATGAGTAATCGGTCGGTTAGTACCTCAAGAAGTATTAACGGTCGCATGAAAATGTGTGAGCTCATCGAAAGAAAAAAAAGAAAAAAAAATATATATATATATACTGAGGCTGATGGGCAAGAGTATGATAGCTTGAATTGAATTCTCCGGGTGTAGGGATGTCTTTACACACACGCAGGGTTATATGATCGATGTTTGGAATACAGATAGGAATGAAGAATAAGACGATGTTTTATTGAGGGAGGACGTGATTTCTTACATCTTTTCATGACCATTAAGATAGGGCTCATGACAACCGAAAAGCTAGCTTAGTTGGAAACCCTAATTTTCAAGGCTTTTCTTTTACAATTCTTTTCTTTAAATGTAATATTCATGATCTTTCTTTTATTATTGGATTTTGTGGGTGCAATCCGCTGAAAACCCTCAGGAGACAACACTCCTCCTACTAGGGACACCTAGAGGTTTAAAGGCTTGTTGCACGTGCTCAGTGCAATCGTGTTGCCTACGAAAGTGTGCTAGTTAGTTTTTCTCTTTCTTTATTTTCTCCTTCTCTTTTTAATAAAACATTCGCTCGAGACGATCGAAATTAAGTTTGGGGGTATTTGATCAGTCGAAAATATTGTATATTTTAGCCGGCAATTTCCCAAACAATTGCATACATTTAGAAGTGTTCGGCATTCATATTCTACATATTAGCAAATCTGTCACAAAATATAAGATTGCATGTGTTAGACTTTTAAACCGACACTTTAAAGGAAATTAACCGCATTTCATGGCATCGCATCATTTCTGTATTTGCGCAACACTTGTCTTGAGTATGTGCAGGAAATACGGAAGAAAAAGCAAAAGAGCTGATCAAAAATACGCCAACTAAATCATTTCAGATCTGGTAGCAGTGCAGAAGGAATTAGATAATTATATATATCAAAAGAAGGCCCATACAAAAGTACAAGCCCACAACAGAAGAATGAAAGCCCAAAGCTCCAACTTGGCCGCTCATCCGCGGCAATAGCCTCCTTATGCCGCGGAAGCGCGGCTCAGTGGTGACGTCATCTCCTCATTTTCAGTGCAAAGTTCTTCCAGCGGGACCCACACCTCATTGTGATACTTCAAATCCCATAATTCTCTCGAACCTACTGCCAGATCAGCAAAGAAGATTAAGAAGGCTAATCCTAAATTAAGCTCCTAATTAATCCTCTTCTAGAAGCTCCCTCCTAACTAATCACATCTAGAAGCTTCTCCCCTAACTAACTTTTGGAGGGAAATTTGAATTTCTTCAACAAACTTTTGGAGGGAAACTTGGAATTTGAAATCCTAGATCTAGGATTAGTTATCTATAAAAAGGAACCTAGACCTAGGGTTAAAGGCTAATCAATCTTTAGGGAATCAATTTTAGTTAATCTCTTTCCCTCTTTCATCATCTTCTTCCACAAGTCTAGTGACAAGGCTTGTGCGAAACCCTAACCCTAATTCCACTTCAAATCCAAGATCTTGAGTACCAAATCAAGCGAGAAGCCTTCAACCTTTCAGGAGCTGAGCCGATCTTCAATCGGGCAAGTGATCCAAGCCGATCCGCGTTCCACGGAGACGAGCGAAGCCAAGTCGACGATTGAATTCTTCCTCTTGTAGTTCTTGAGCGAATGTAATGAAATTGTTGATATAAATAAAAGGTGAAATTCTTTAATCTTGCTTTCTTTTAATTCTTGCATCATGATTAGATCTCAATTTGTAATTGTTGCTCTTGTTGTGATGTTTGAGTAAAACTCCGCTCGTAAAGGAGTCGAGACGATTGTAGAATGATGATATAACAAATCTTAATACGATCTTTAAGTCCTACGAGTTTTGTAAACCCTAGCAAGTTCAAGAATCGATGATCTAGTTTCGTAGCGATGCTTTCTTGATTGTGATCGCTCGAAATTAGGGATCTACGATCGTTTCTTGAATTTACTAGAGGCTAGAATATGAATGATATCAATGAAAGAACAAGAGATAAGATGAAACCCTAGTTTCACAAGAAGTCTCTAATTCTCATCGATCATCATCGATCTAGTATCAATTCATCGAAGGATAAGAATACGTAATTGTAAGATTACATCACATCTATAGATCCGATCGATTCCTACGAGCCTCATTTCGATTCTTGAGATTTGGTTTGGAAAAATCATCAAACGATCAATTCTTGATTCTATCTTTTAATGCTTTCTTAGATCTAGTTTTTTCTCATTCTTGAACTTCAACTATAAATCTTGAATTGTTTTGTTTTCTTTTCTTAAAGTTTCGACTCATTTAATTCAAAAGACGAACGATTACACTTTCCCTGTGGACGATCCGCACTCACTAACAATCTACATCCGACACCGTAGTTGATTGCGGTCAAATAATTTTTGGTTGTGATTTCTTTACAATTTCATACTACACATCACAAGAAAATCTTTTCAATCAACTGGCCTCTAGGGCATACATACAACTAACACTTTTGTGTAGAAAATTCCACACCTTTCCCTCACATCTCTCCTTTGCTCTCCTCTGGTCGAATTTTCTGCAGAAAAACAGCCCCCAATTCCCCATTTTCTTGCATCAAAATTCTTGCAAAAATCCTCCGAAATCCACAAAAATTCAAAATTTTCCTTCACAAATTCAAACCTAAACCCTTTTCCACCTCTTACCAAACCCTAATTTGTTTAAAACAAGGAGAAAGAAGACATCTTTGGTGGCTAATTGCAAGAGGTTCAACACTTGGGAGGTATAAATTCTAATCATGTTGTCAAATTGTAGTTTAAGCATGCTAATTTCGAAGTTTAAGTGTTAATTTCATTATAATAGTTTGTTTTTGCAAATTCAAGAAAAGATTTGAAATTTTAGTTAGGGCTTGAAGTATGATAAGTGGGTTAAAATTTTTGTTGTGGCCATCTAGTGGGTTTAATCGGATCTTTGTGCGATGTTACGATCGCTATATCGTTAAATTGCGATGTTTGCATCGATATTGCTATGTGAATGCTTAATAGGTTTTCTACAAAATTAGGAAGTGATTTAATTGAGATATCATGACAATATTATTGGCATCTCCTATTACTTTTAGGATGTGTGAATGCGGATTTTGGTTTAGTCGGGTTTTAGTTTTAACAGTTGCCCCGAAAAGACGATTTTAGTTAAGGTTTTAGCGATTTTCGTGTGTTTTCCGTGCACCGAGTGCACGTTGTGATTAATTCATGAGCGTTGATATTTTTAAATGGCGACTTGCGTTGTTTCATGAGGTGAAATCTTATGTTATGTGTTGTGCAATTCTAGGATCGGTTGCGGAAACATCGGACGCGGCGCGCAAAGGCAAAGCGGCGGTTGGATCAGATTAGCGAGGCTTTCAGGTGAGTAGATGTATTCATCTATAGGGGAATTGTCTGGATGGCGCGAGGCGCCCCATAGTTAGGATTACTTTATTACTTGCAACAATATGCATTGTTAGTTAGCTAACCCCCTCATTCACATTGCATACCTTTATAGCTATTCGTCTGCTAGGTTTGCATGGATATCCATATAGACATGTGTGATATCACCTCGTAAGACAGGTACATCATTACCATTAGCTCCTGTTGCATGCGCACGGTTCATGTGACACACACGCCTTTGGTAATTGCCATGCTACAAGCACTGTAGAACCTGTTTAGTTTAGTATCACCACTTGCATTATACACGATATATGAAATTGCATAGCATGTATATACCCCGCATCATCATCATGCTTACATAGATTTCTAGCCACAAATCACATCGCATACCTTGATATCATAGACATTTATCATATACGACATGTTGGGTATTATGATTTTCTTGAGGATTTCAGTATTCTGCGATTTCTGGATTTTGGGGAAAACCTCAAGAATTTAACAAAAGCTTATTATTATCATTTTTAAAACAAAGTTGCGGTTTTCACATGATGTGTGTGTCGTCCACCATGAGTTTTCATGTTTTCTGTTGGATTTCGAGACCCGATTCAAGGAGTGGATAAACCGTCTCGGGTACATGGTGGGCCCGGTATGGTACCCCGGGGCAAGAAGATCGAGTTGTAGACGATGAGCCTGACAGGGGAAGACTACCTACCGGTGATATCTGGCACGGCGGATATCCGGAGGATACCGACCGTTGTCGTGAGATTTGATGATATGGGCCGATCCGGACTGACAGAGCCCGATGTATGGAGACATTGATACAGTGAGATATTGAGACAGATATATTTCCACATTTGGTGTCGATGTTTGACACGGTTTTCAGATGATTTCACGATGGTACTTAGCTATTGCATAGATATTCTTTTTCTAAAGTAAGAATGCAGAACTCATAGAATTTAAAACACTTAAAGATTTAGTATTGATATTGCATACATGTGCATGCATACTAGAGGTATTACATCACATCTTGACATACATGTTGTGACGCATTTGCGTGCATTCTTACGATAGCCTTACTAGATGTTATATTCTACTCACGAGCTGGCAACTCACCCCCGTTGTGCCACAGTGTCTTGCAGGTCGGACTCATCAGCCTTATAGCGGCGGCTTATCTTATTGTTGACTTCTTTTGCTCAGACTCGCGACATTGCTCGTAGGTGGGTTGCGAGGGCACTTTTATCTCTTTTTTGTACTATTTTTGTATCTAGTATTCTCCATCTACCACTTCTTATTTGTATATGCGACCTAGTGATGAGACTGAGAAATTTGTGTATAAGTGGTTTCTTTAGGGCCGAGCTCACTTGAACCGACGTTGTGTTTTCTTATATTTTGCATTTATTTATGCTCTTTTTCTTGATATTACATATATATTGCGTGTGGTTGTGATCCGCCTTGGACGAAGAGCTAGCTCCCGCTTGGGGATGCCATTTTATGATTACAGGTTTATATATCTTGTTGTACCCATTTTGGGGGATAGAATTTATAAAGGAGAGTCTACCGAAATTTTCGGAAATTTTTGATGTTTTTTTAAGGGTTCAATGCAACTTAATTGATTTCAAAGTCATTTTCATGAAAGGTTTCCTTCACTCTCTTTGGTTTTGGTTTAGATTTTCTGGGCTTTGGCTGACTTAGTTTACGTTACGCCTTTAGACGTCTCGTAATCTAAGTGCCAGTCACGTTCCGTACTTTTAGGTCATGAAATCAAATCTACAAAAACACGACATTAAAACCAAACTAGAAACCCATGTCGCGAACCAAACGCGTGTGTGTGCGATACGCTAAAACGTATGATTACACGCCTGAAGCTACCTCGACACGTCGCGATACGCAGAAAACCCCGAACCCACACACGTATCACACGTGTCGCGAAGTTAAAAAACAAAAGAAATAGGGTAATTGATCCCAGATTTTCCTACAGAGATAATTTAACAAAGTTTCATATACCATAGGTCTTAGAATACCAGCAGACACCTACAGAGCAAAAACCCAAACCCCATGTCCCTCATCTGGCCGCAAATTGCAGCCAGAATGAATTTTTCGGCGGCCAAGAGGTGGAATTTGGGGGTCGTGTTCTATATATGGGATCAACACCTAATAACTATACTCCAGTTAACTCAGATTTATTCTGAAATCACTGGGTCAACAGCTGATTACAGGAAGCTAGAATTTTGCTTAAAAACGATAAATTTTGCATCAAGCAGAAACCTGATGGTATTTTAGTGAAATAGGAGTTAAGCTAGGTTAACATGGTCCTAACAACACCTAATTAAGATAGGCTAACTATCAAAATCACCACCATGCCAAAACTTCACACAACATACCATTTTAGCACTAAAACGCGTAATTACTCACTAATCGAAGCTATAAACACACCAACTAAGCAAACTAGGATGTAGGGTTAAGAAATATACCCCACTCTCGACCCTAGGAAGCATGAGGAAGGAGAAGAAGGGGACTTGGTGCTGATGTTGCTGCTGGAACTGCTGCTGATGCTGCTGGAGCTGTTGCTGTTGCTGAAGCTGCTGCTAATGTTGCTGCTGATGCTTCTGCAGCTGCTGCTTCTGATGTTGCTGCCGCTTCTGAGGCTGCTGGGGCTGCTGTAGGGAGTGTGTGTGTGTGTGTGTATGAGTGAGTGAGAGTGAAGTGAGAAGGAAAATTGAGAGGCAAGGAATGATAGCACAAGTGGTCAACCCCTCTCTCTCTCTTCATTTAATACAAGCATGGCATTTTCCATGATGCCCATTCTCACCCCCTCTCTCTCTCACCAAGTCAACATATTCAAATCATTTCACATATATAATAGAACAACCTTTAATTGAAATTACCCATTAAACTCAATTAAAACCCCAATACTTAATTCTCATATTTTAACCCATCATGGTTGCTAACCATGGTTTACCCCCAATTTTTAACCCTAGTTTACATGCACATGTGTGTGCAAGCCTAGAAAAATTCTACTAAAATATTCATTAAATTCGATAAAATGTTTGAAAACCAATTTGGTAAACTTTTTATTAAAAACCAATTATTTAAAAATAATTAGCCACTAAACACATCCTAAGGTGTTACAGTTCAGGTCATTGTTGGATGTAGTGCCCTCAAAGTCAATTATTGGATCGCAGGTACGTGATTGCAATGATTGAGGGAGGACCTATACTGGTAGGACAGTCTTACTCGAGATGATAGTATGCTATCTGGTTTGCCTTTATCAGTCGTGTACAGTTTTAGGTGACATGATCACTATTACACGTTGATAGAGCCCTTAGGATCCTGCTTGACTACCAACAGTATGATGGTGATCATATACGTGAGAGTTGGTAGTCCATAAACACATCCTTAAAAGTGGTCTCTAGTCGTAGGTGTTTCGAGACAGGGCATCGATTCTCTGGAGTAGACTAGTGTATACAGTCGAGACCCCGACGAGGGGCAGTGGCCGGTCTCACAAGCCATTGGTGTCAGTTGGATCACCTAAGATGTATACAGGTGCTGATTGGGTTATGAGTACACCGGACAGGACTCGCCGGGAACCTGCTAGTTGGTATTATACCTAGCGTCAGATAGCAGTTCCCTGGTGACATGTGTACAGGTTAGTTCATCGACCTGAGATCGTCATTTGTCTTGTGTGAGTTCCCACTATGCTTTGATTACTACCCTGCCATGGCTCAAAGGAGTTGTGCAAACAGGTCTTAGTTGGGTACAGTTCCGAGCCACATGTAGGCAAGTGAGCGGATCGGCAGGGGATTCGTCTCTCCCGATATTGGGGGTGAGATCGCGCTGTGTCTAGGAGAGCCATTACACATAGCCCTCGGCCGAGGCAGGAGATTTACTGGTAGGTACTCCAGTAGTATCTCAGGGTGTTCAGGGCTACCCTCCGACACGACTTATACCGCTATTGGGGGTCTGACGTTATCAGCCCCCTAGGCCCGATATGCGATGCACATAGATGAACGAACCAGACCGTATGTATATTGTCACTGATAGGCTCAGTAGGGTTCCAGGATGAGTTTGCTCATCAGATTCCCTTTCTGTCAGTACATGGGCAGCCGTTACGCACAGCTAGTGCCGCTGACGTGCTTGTGGTTAAACCCACTGCCAGGGTACTGACGAGTCTTTAGAGTCCCCCACAGATAGTTTCCCATGTTCGGGCGAAACGTTGTAGAGGCCGTATGGTTTTATGGCAGGGTTCGAAATTGCACGTGCACTTGTGCACGTGTCATATTTCGGACAGATAATACTGGTGGGCTTTGGTTTAAGCCGGATCCAAGTATTATATTGAGTCGGAATATTTTAGTCTCTCGTATTTGTATTCGGTCGGAATACGGATGTAGGTATGTATATACAGGTGAGGGGTATTCTCGTAATCCGTTACGAGAATATTTTAGAAGATGCATTTCTTTTTTGGATTAATCATTTTGGTTTAAATGATTAATGGAAAGTGTGACTTATTGTTGTGGCTCATCAATTCTAGAATGTTCACTAATGACTCATGTAATGAGTCATCTAGTGAGTCATTAAGAATTAATGAGTTTTGTTTTGGGTTTGGATATTTGAGGAGATATTTTCATAAGATATTTTCTTTTGGTTTTTTGATAAATACCACCTCTCATATCTATTCATAAGAGAGTGAGAAGAAAAGATAAGTTTATGAGCTTGGTTTTCTTTTGCTCACTAGAGTTTCTTGAGTTCACAATTTGCATCTCTAAGTATCTTCTTTAACCTCCACCCTAACCCTCTCATATGATGAGAACCCTAGGGTGTTTGAGACAAAGTATTCTACTCATTCTCTACTTCATCTTGGTCATCTCTTTTAGCAGACTTGATGATCGAGTTGCCTCGGTATAGAGGCAGGAGCTCGTTTAAAGATCCATTGACGTGGTGCCACCTCGATAAGGAAACAAGAGATCGGAGTTGCCGCGAGGAGCGTGGGATGATGGCTAAAGGCTGAAGGACTCGGATCGAGTGGTATAGCCTTTCTACCTCTTTACAGTTTGTTAGTTTAGCGTTAATGGCAAGATCCGGGTTATAGTATGCGATAGCGCCCGTAATAAAAGTTTTTGTTCCACGTTTGGCATCAGAATGACGGCCGGGGCGCTACCGTAGACTTACATAGTATCAGAGCCACACCATTAAGCTTTACTAACTTGTTCTAACGTGTTTAAAATATCGATCGAACGAAATTTCCAAAACCGCACTTTTCATGTTAAAGTTTCTGTCGATTTTTAAAACTGGTCTAAAAATCATTTTGAGCATCTCAGAAAATCGAGCAGGCTTTTTTAAGAATATTGTAGAAATTTGGTCAACTGTTCCGTCCAGAGCGCCGTGGAACAGCCGCACAAGCCATGTATTGGCCGCGGTTCCGCCGCCGTTTTGGAGCAACAGTGAACCATTTTTCTACAGTAGTCTCTTGCATAGGGAATTGTGGTTTCTGGAATATTTTGTTTGGGCCCAGATTTTGTTTGAGTACTGCAGTTGTACTTGGGGCCTACTTCGGGAAGTTTTGTCGATCGGAATTTTAAACTTGTTAGTTTACAGTACTTACATTATATCTCCGACCGTGAATGTCATTCGAGCGGTAAATTGCGTCTAATTGCTATAGCTCTTTTAGACGGATTTGCGAACGTGACATTCACGTTGATATTCTGTGTTGTGATGTGATGTTGCGGATTTTTCATAGTGGATAGTTGTGTGCAATGGTAGTGCAGTTTGGATTTATTTGTACATTTGATATTGCGGGGCGAGCGTCCAATATGTGGACTGCCGTCTTTTGGGGCACGACCGGGCTGAGGTCGATGTACCCGTTGTACATATTTTTCATCTCTGTACTAGGATTACCCCGGGACGGAGTGCACGGATAGCCGGGTTCTGGAGGGCAACGGGTCCGTATCTCATGGTTTTGAGAGGCAAAGGGTCCTCACTCTAGAATTGGCAGACTATTCGCCGCGTTTGTAGGGGGTACAGGTTGACCCAAGATAGAGTGCCCAAGTTACCGGATTCCGTGAAGTGCTGGGTGGTCCATTCACTTTGCTGTAGGGGGCTGCCTCGCTTCAGGTTTTGGTAGGTAACTTGCCGCACTCGTAGGGGTATAGGTTTTCATTGCACAGGCTATCCACACGACCAGGGTAACGTCGGGTTTCAGCAGCGGCTCTGTGAAACCCGGGGATCCCAGATTATCTGTATTGCTCTGTGATGCTTATTACTTTTCTGTAATGTTGCATATTATCACGCCTGGAGCGATTATTGTATATTGGTATATATACTATATGTTTTGTACCCGCGCTAGTCCAGTCCCCGCTCTGTCGTTAGTTAAGTAACCTAACGGGCAATGACGAGACCCAGTGACGAATGCGGATGGCATATACGTACATTTTATTTTCGTTCTTTTCTGGTGTGATTAATTGATGGGACTGCGTTGATTCTGATCAATGCAAAGGAAAACAAACCTGTTTGGACGTTGTTGGAACAGTTTTAAAAAGTGTTATTACAAAGACGTTTTCTTTTGTTTTGCACAGTGGTATTCAGTTGGAATATCCTGCACCTCATTCGACGAGGCAAGGGCCGAGATCCCTTCACCGGGAGTGACCCCTTGGGAAGAAGTTTGCGTCAGGGTAATAACTTCACTATAATCAATTACATGTTACTTTGCATCACGGTATTCAGTTGGAATATCCTGCACCTCATTTCACGAGGAAAGAGCCGAGATCCCTTCACCGGGAGTGACCTCTTTAGCAAAGGTTTTCGCCACTATATTTTTATAAAAAGCCATCAGGTTCCTTCAGCAATATCAAGTTCGTTACGTTAAAGGTTTTTCACCAAAAACCAGCCGTAGCCCTCCATCATTTCAGATGGGTGGCACGTAGTATTCATGCTATATTTGTTGGCCTTCGTCAAGGCATAGTGGATGGTAACTGCTTGTTACCTTTCTGTTGCATAGATAGATGAGTTGGTTTGGGACAGTCGTATTACCTTGTTGGCCTTCGTCAAGGGTATGTACGGGTGGGTTCTGTAGGGTTGCTAGGCACGCGTACAAGGGTCTACGAGGCATCAACCATGACCGATTAAAATTTTAGCCGTGCCGAACAACTCTAATACGGATCTTTAAACTAGGGTTTAGGCGAAAACTAGCAAGTTAACAACTTTAACTACAAGTGAAAGGGATTACAACCTTTGTAGATCTGGTCTTTCACTTCATTAGCTCCGTGTAGATGTCCCCATCACTGCGATCGTGAACTCCGGACTCTAGAGAAGCTCCACAAGAAAAACGAACGTGCTTGCTACGATGACTTCGAGGCCGAAGATGATCTATGTCGGGGAGACATTAATTCAAGCTATTCCTTCACTAGGTCATAAACTTTGTGAAGAGAACACACTCTACTACATGGCAAGTGGTAGAGGATGAAGAAGTAGGAAGTGGGCTCACTTTAAAATTGATTTTCTCACTCTTTTTCTCATGGTACCATTGGAGCTAGTAAGCTTTTGGATGGAGCTTGATGATGAAGAAGAAGAAGAAAGAATAAAATCCATCCAAATGAAAACTTAACCCATGAATTATTGCACCATGGTTGAGTTAAGCCCTCATGCATAACTCATGTAGAGAATTAACCAAGGTATTAGCTTAAGGGTTGGGTTAACTAATATCCTAAGGAATGACAAAAGAGTTGACTTTGTCAATGTTTATCAAGCTTCATGAAGCTTGATGACTTTGACCAAAGTCTCACCTTTTTGTTATTGTTTAGGAAAATAGTAAACCCTAATTTAACCTTGAATTGGTTTAAGTCTCATACACCTATCTTGTATGTATCATCAAGCATGATACAAATATGTACACTTGCATATATCACATATAAACAATGTGCACAAACTAATGAGAAAATAAATCTTAAGTGAGCTAATACTAGTTAATGTAATGTAATATATCAAATATATAATTATACATTAAATTATTAAATCAACTCTTGATTTAATAATCCAGCTATAACCGACTAATATCAAAAGTAACAACTTATCGAATCAACACTTGATCCGATAACCCGGCTATATCGCATACAACCGATCAATGTCACAAATCGCGAGAATAGAATACAGTATCTCAAATCGTATCAATCTCGGTCCCGCACATATCTCATATGCGCTCCTACTCCGTTTCGCTTGAGCCAGGAAACCCCTGTGTAGGACTCTAAAGACTCGTCAATACGCCGGCAGTAGGTGATGATCATATCAAACACCCACAAGCCGCAAGCGGTCTGCTAAACGTAATGGCCACCCGGGTATTGAGCGATCAAAAGATCAACAAATAAGCCTGCTAGTACTCCTGTGAATCCAATCAGTAACACTCCCGTACAGTCTGGTCTTGTCGTCTAATATGTCGCATATCTCGCCTAAGGGTGGTAAACGTCAGACCCCAGTAGCTCTATAAGTCGTGTCGATATGAGGTCTATAATAGTTCGAGAAACTACTGATAACACTTACCAGTAAATCTCAGCTACCCTGGCCAGGGATTTCCGGTTATAGCCAATCGAACACAGCACAACATCAACTCCCTATACCGGGAGAGACGAATCCCCTCCTATCGCACATTGCTTCCATGTGATTCGAGACTGTACCCAAAAACCACCGCTTTGCATGCCCACTTGGACGTGGTAAGGTGGAAATCAAAGCACAGTAGGAATCACACAAGACTCTATGACGATCTCGGGTCAACAGACTACTTTGTACCAGTATCACCGGAGAACTGCCATCTGACGTGAAGTATAATACCATCTGGGAGTTCTCGGCGAGTCCGTCCAGTGTACCCAGTCTCCACTGAGCACCCGTACACCATCCTTGATGTCAAACACCGATGGATATGGGATCATCCATCACCCATCATATGGGTCAAGATGCGTATACGCTAGTCTACTCTGGTGCATCGATGCCCTGTCTCGATACACCCTCGACTAGGAACAGTTATAGGATGTACTCGTCGACTACCGTGGCCCCACTAGTATGATCTCATCATAGACCCAATAGTCGAGTACATATCCTAAGGGCTTTATCAACATGTATTAGAGACAATCAGAGTACATGTTAAGATAAAGTACAACTAGATAGCAAACTATCATGTCGAGCAAGAATGTCCTCCCTATATATGTCCCAGCATCCACTACAATATACATCTTATGTACAGTAATGGCCTCTAGGGCATACATATAACTAACAATCTCCCACTTGCACTAGGGCCATCTGTTGTGGTATCACACACCCAACAATTAGTTGTGGTTGAAGTATCTCATACTCAACCATCCCATAAAAGTCTCTACTAGGGAAAAGGCTTTTATGAGTGGATCCGCGTTGTTGTCCTCTGTGTCTACTCTCCTTACCTCGATCTGCCTGGAGATCAACCATCTCCATGATCAGGTGATACTGCCTAAGAATTATATCTGGATTTCTGATGGGACGGTAGTTCCTTGGCTAAAGCCACAACTCCATTGTCACACAATGGTAGGAACGAAGTTCATCTCATGAACTTATATATATCCAGACTACTTCTTTGGTAGCATCCTTAGTAACGATGTATCTTGCCTTTAATCGTCTAGTATGTCACGGTATCTGGCTTGGAACACTTCCAACATACCGTCCCTCTTGAGGGTAAAGACAATGCCTGCGACTGACATTCAGTCGTCCTTATCACTCTCGAACTTTTCCAGTGATTCTCCCCTGGATCGATTGATACCATCTTACTACAACTAGTGAGAATCCTAACATCCAATTAGATCTATCTCATAAATCAAAACATAGGATTTAGGAGGTATCACTTTGATCCTATATGGAGAATCCTTGTGAAAAGCGGAGATTGACAGAGCGTAGCATAGGAAACTCCTTCCCTATCAAGAGTATGTCATCCACGTACTCTGCGAGGATCACCACCATACTCCCTACTACCTTTTTGTATATACAAGGTCCATCTACCATTTTGATGAAGTCAAACTCTTTGACTACCACATCAAAACAGACGTTCCAACTCCGCGATGCTTGCTTTATCCTATAAAGCAACTTGTACACGTTTCCGCTGCTCCCACTGTCCACGAAGCCCTCTGGCTGTGTACTTATAGACGCTCTCTTCTAAAACATCATTTTAGAAAAGCTGTCATGACACCCAACCACCAGATATCGTAGTCATGGTATGTAGCCGTGGCAAGTAGGATCTGGATGAACTTAAGCATAGCTACTTAGAAAAGGTTTCATCATAATCCATACCTGGTCAATGATGCAAATCCTTAACAAGTCTAGCTTTGAAAGTCTCAACCTTTCGATGTACACCAAGTAATCTTCTCAAGATATACTTGCTCCTGATGGGGATTTAACCCTTCAGATAAAGCAACCAAAGTCCATACTTTGTTGGTGTATAAAGATTCCATCTCAGATCACTAAGCATCCAGCCATTCTTATAGAGTCCCACTCCTGATGGCCAGCTCGAAACTTGTTGGGTCATCATCTCATGATGTAATCCTCTCTCCCACTGTCATAGAGAAACCGAAGTATCTCTCAGGTGGATGAGGAACCCTACTAGATCGGAGGAGAGGCTGAGGTTCGTTGGATACTAATGAATCCTTTGGTTTTACCAAATCATCTGTTGTAGTTTGTAAAGCTGGAACCTTTCCAGTTCTACATAACAGACCTTGCCACGAACTTGTCCAGATTTTGCTTTTAGACATAGGCCGGACAACCACAAATCTTAACAAACTTAAGATATGGGCTCTTCCCTTTCCATATCATATATGAAGTGGTTGGCAACTGATTTGATTTGAACCCTTTTCAATAGGTATGCAGCTTCTCAAGTGCATTACTCCCAAAAGGAAATAGGAAACTCGGTAGTACTCATCATAGAGCACACCATATCTCTTAGGGTGCTATTGCTCCGCCCCGATATACCATCATGCTATGGTGTATACGGAGGAGTAATGCTGAGAGATAATCTCATTCTCCTTTAGAATAGTCCAGGAATTCCGTGCTCAAGTATTCTCCTCCTTGATCACATCAAAGGACATAATACTTTTACCCGTATTTTGGTTCTCTACTTCTAACTTACATTCTGTGAATATCTCGAAAGGTTCAGACTTGTGTTTCAACAGGAACATATGTTTGAATCTTGAGAGATCATCAGAGAATGTAATGAAGTACAAAGAACCAGTCTTGGCTTGTATAGACAGGAGACTTTCATACATCAGCATGTATCAATCCCAAGAGTTCACTAACTCTTTCTCTGTTTCCAATAAACAGAGCTATGGTCATCTTATCTTTGTGACATGACCGGCAAGTTTCACAAGATGTAAATTCAAACAGATTTAAATATGCATCTAAATGTAACTTAGCTAGTCGTGTCGCATTGATATGACCTAGTCTACAATGCCTCAAGAAGTATTCAATCATTTCTGAACTCTTCCTCTTGTGTGTGTTCTGTATACTAAGAACTGTAGTTTGATTTAGAACGTCAATGCTTTTAGATAGCGTGCCTGAACCGATCAACTCTTGATATAGGAAATGTTCAAAACATTATCCAACAATAAAAAATTATATCCTATCATTACTAATAAGGAGACTGATATGATGTTGTATATCAGGTTCGGTATCTAATAACATTTTTCCAGAATCAATGTATTCTGGTAATACAGGATGACAGTGACCAACAGACTTGGCTGCAACACTTGCACCGTTTTCTGTCTCATGAAACTTATCACCCATTCTCAGTTCTCTACCTTTCTGTAGCCCATGTAACAGATTACATATGCGGGATCCTGATCCGGTATCTCATACCCAGGACGTAAAGGATACTGAGAAACAGTTCTCTGTAATGAACACACCCGAAGAAGATGCATCAGCATGCACTTTCTTCGTTTGGGCGGCACGGGAAATCTGGTATTCCCCAATTTCCTGCTCTGTCTTATAACAATTATAAGTTGGAGCGGGACCAACGTTCCCCAGCTCGGTATAACAAGCGGGTTCGGTCAATATATCCGTTTTATTATCTTGATTAAGACGTGATATGGTCTCTACCTGGAGAGAGAGAGAAGAAAACACTCTGCGTGCGCTCTTGCAAGATCAGATTGGTTATTACTTTATCTAATCAGGATGGCTCCCTCTGTTTTAATCAAATCTTCCTTCAAACCCTAAAAGGAAAGACTAGCCGGGATTAATTACACGCTACAAGTTCGCCAATCTTTCAGCCAGGCCAGTGTCGGTACTATGAGGGAGGTTCCCCGTGCTTTCGCACGGACCTAATTAAAGTAAACCTCGTTTTCCCAGAGGCGTAACCTCGTTAACACCTTTCTAGACACCTACTTGATCGGCTAATTGTAATATGTAAAACTCTCCCAGGAGTAACTCTTACTCGTAGCGGGTATCGGGATCCAACTATCTCATAGATGGTATGCAATATCATAGCAAATTTCAACACTTGAAATTCCCGATAATTTTGCCCCAAACGATCTATGACTTTGACAAGGTCAACAAACCGTAGACCGTAAGTCAAGTTCAACCCGTCATTTCTTGATTGAATTAAACCCACCCGCACGACCCTTGACAAGGTCAACAAGGCCGTATGACTACCGTAAAACAATCTGCATCATATGCATAAACAGATAAATACTGGTCAGCTACCGCACACTACTTCTTGACAAGGTCAACAAACGCAGCACGAATACTAAGCAGGACTTATCTGAAGTGACGGAGGGCTATGACAGGTTTTTCTAAAAACCTATTGCGTAATGAACCTGATATCGTTGTAGAATCAAATGATTTTAAAATGGAGTGTTTTTTAGGCTTTTACTAGTTTCGCTAAAGAGGTCACTCCCGGTGAAGGGATCTTGGCTCTTTCCTCGTCGAATGAGGTGCAGGATATATCATATACATCACTGTGCAAAGAAAAAACTAGAAAAGCAATCAAAAGACAAACCGAGGGGTGCAGCATCTTCCAGTCATTGCTAAAGGGGTCACTCCCGGTGAAGGGATCTCGGCCCTTTCCTTATCGAATAAGGTGCAGGATGTTCTACAAGGAACACCGCGATGAAAAGCAAGAACTGTAGCTACCTGTTTTTGAAAATTCGATTCTACAACATCTTTTAGGTTTCTTTTTCTTTCATTAATCACATTAATGAAGTCCCATGATTTAAGTCACCTAAACATCACAGATAAATACGACGTACACTTATGCGATCCGCATTCGCCTCGATGTCCCCTCGTGCACCATTAGGTTAGGTAACTAACGGCAGAGCGGGGAAGGGCTAGCGCGGGTGTAAAACATAAGTAACGTCTATATAATATATCGTATATACTATATACAGTATCTATCACAACATATCAAATGATCACATCACAGATATCGCAGCAGAAGAAACATATGAAATAATTGATATACTAGGACGTCCGTGTTTTCAATACGAGCCTGTATAAAACACGGATTCCACGGTCGTGATGAATAGCCAAACCCACATCCCTAGACCCCCACGAGAGCGGCAAGCAACACTGCCAATTCTAAGGTTAGGAGACCCGGTCTCGACTCCTCGAGATGGTCTCCCACTGGACCCCATAACCCGGTTACTTGTGCTCCCCCCTTGGGTCTACCTAATGCGAAAAAGTAAATAATATACAAAGGTGACATCATCCTCAGCCCGGAAGTGCCCCAAAAAGAATATTACATACAATTAATTTTACATGAATGAAAATAAAAACTCTCATCTCACAAAAAAAAACCCGGCTATTCAAACGCGACGATCCAATACAACATATCACAGCAACACAAAATATCTCATATCATCATCATAAGCAAGTATGCGTATCCCGATTGTCGTTGATGTATAGCAACGAAGCCGGCGATACACCACATACTACGCTTATGGTCACAGAAAAGAAAGTGTAAAACTACAACAGTTGTAATCCGCAACCTCTTTAGACATCGCATGCCTAACCAAATGAATTCCTTAGACATCGCATGCCTAACAATTATAAACCCCACATTTTAGTCTCATTATCGAAAACACTTTTCAATATCAAGTCGGGCAATTCAATAAGATTCCCGACATCCAGATCGAATGCTCGTCGCAAACTTTAGTAGACGGCCGCACCCCCGGATGCCGTCGACGAAGTGCACTAAGGCGGAACACTGCTGCCGCGAGCACCCGAACGGATGCTTTTGGCGACGGGGTTGTAACGTTTTGAAAATCGTTTCGGTGAAATTTCGAAAAAACGGTAAAATAAGGGGGTTTTCTGTAAAAAGTCAAAATGCAAATATGTTTATTATAAAATTAAATATACATATTCTAGCTATGTCATTGCTAGTATTTGGTGTTTATTGAGCCACTGCTGAAATTTCAAATTTTCTGAAAAATTTTCCGAAATTAATTATTTTAATATTATTTTAAGCCGGTAAGAAAATACATTAAATTAGCGATAAATACAAATTTAAATGGGCTAATTTTAATCTTTAAAATCATGTTAATTAAAATCGAGTTGTAATATAATTTTTTAGTATTTTATTTCAAGTTTTAATTGATTTATTTTATGGAAAACAAAAATATAGTTATTTTGAACTAAAACTTGCAAATATGGTATTGTGGGGGGTCTTTTTGCATAGAGTTTGTACGAGACTGTCGATCAGTAGCCAAATCATGTCTATATTGATGATATCAGTATTGTAATAGATATAGGTCAGTACCCTAGATTATGATATTGGATAAAGAGGATACCAGAGGAATAGTGTGAGGAATATGATATTGACCCGTACCCAGATTTGGGGATGCCGTACGACGGATTTACGTACGAGCTATATCTTGATGATTGATCCGCACTCTTGACTTGAGATGTCTGATTATAGATATGGTATCGGATATGATATTATTGAGGCGGGATCACCGACTAATATATATACAGGTATGTATATGGATCGACTCAGATGTTAGACGGTTTCCTTACCTGTAGTCCAGCTTGTTAGCTTAGCCCTTTAGTTTAGTTTAGTTGTTAGATTAGATTCGATTCTTACCTATTTCAAAACTAACGAATCATGGGTATTTTAAAAGACAGCCCAAGGGATCCTATGGATATTTCAAAAGACGTATCTTTTCATAAAAACACTGTAGCCCCTATTTTCAAAACCCCATGATTCGTGTTATTTCAAAAGGCACCATTTGTAGGACTTATATTAGATTAATGCAGATTAGTTATAGTTGTGTCTAGAATTCAGCTCCCGCTCATTATTGTGGTTCGCTTCGCATCGCATTCTTATATTATGTTTCATACTCCATTATTGATATCATGCTGTTAGAACACCAGCACCATTACCGATGATGCGTATGTACCACGTACACTTATTTGCCGGCTCACACACATCTTCATCGGTAATTTCCATGTCACGTACACCTTAGAAAATATTATTGCTTGACATAGCCTGTTAGCTAATAGTTTAGACATGATATTAGCGTACTTACCTTATATGTTAGTTTAGACATTGTAGTTATTACCTGCTACTTCATGCATACTGTTATTCATTGTTATGCCGCATTCAAGGATTCTCATGCATATATTCACTATTTTACGTGTTATTGTGGTTTTGGATTCGGATTTCCATGAGATTTTCTGGATTTGGAGGAAAACCGCTAAAACATAAATAAACCTTTTTCTCTTTTTTAAAGTAAAAAGTGCGGTTTTCCCATGATGTATGAGTCGTCCACCATAAGTTTGCTGATGGATTTTGAGACCTGATTCGAGGAGTGGAGGAACCGTTTCGGGTACATGGTGGGCCCGGTGCGGTACCCCGGGGCAAGAGGATCGTGTTGTTGACGTTGAGCCTGGCAGGGGAGCACTACCGATTGGTGATATTACCCGACGCGTCGGATATCCGGAGGATACCGTCGTAGTCTTGAGATGGATGGTAGGGGCCGGTCTGGATTGACGGCGCCCTAGATATTATGATTGAGATATTGAGATTTTGAGATATTGAGGTACAGAGATTGTGATACAGAGATATCGAGATATTTGGACACTTGTTTTGTGTCGATGCTGGGCACTGTTTTATGCTGATTTCATTTATGGTACCTCACTTTTAAAATACAGAAATCTCACTGATTTATGAAAGCAGTTTTCGTCAGTACATGCATTCTGTTCCATGCATTCATATGATATATTGCTACCTGAGGCACTGACACGGGCACATGAGATCACACTCGGGTTAGATATTACCCTAGCCATTGTTATAGGCTGTATGTTATTCATATATTTGAGGATATATTATGATCATTGACCTAGGTTGCGTTATTTATGCGATTTCTGTGCGTAGATGTTTTTCTATTCACGAGTTGGCAACTCACCCCCGTTGTGCCCCAGTTTCTTGCAGGTTTGCCGTACAGGTTTCATTACGGCTTGCGGGCATAGTTTCCTTCGGGTGATTTGCTAGTATGTGGGTTTACTTGTATCGTACCCCCATTATAACTTGTATATTATTACTCTGTTGTATCTAGAAGTTCCATCAACCAAACATGTATTTATTTTGAGATAGAGACCAGTGATGTTATTCCTTCGACCTTAAAGTCGCGCGTTATTTTTCTTGTGGTTTTGAGTTTTCTTTTGAATTTTGATCCTCTCCATTGGCGTTGTATATTATATTGCTTGTGTGGTTGTGACCATCGATTGACGAAGAGCTAGCTCCCGCTTGGGGAAGCCTTTTTATTGATTTCGTATACTATTCATGTTGTATCCCGTTTGGGAGCCAGTATTTACAAAGGAGACTCTGCCGAAATTTTCAGGAAATATTTAATGTTTTTAATAAAAGGCATAATTCGGCTTATACTATTAAAACTACTTGATTTAATGTAGCGCCTTGAAAAGTCATTTTGGTGTTTTCCCGAAAATCGGTGAAAATTTGGTATTTTTCCGTAAATCGTCTTTTTTGTTATTTTGCAGTTTAGGACTAATTATACCTAATTTGGATAGGTAATTGCTAGTTTTTAGTAGCTAATGAGTTACTTATGAAATTCTGGTCGTTTAAAAATTTTCCCTAATTTTTCAATTTTTAATATTATTTTAAGCCGGTAAGAAAATACATTAAATTAGCGATAAATACAAATTTAAATGGGCTAAATTTAAGCTTTAAAATCATGTTAATTAAAATCTAGTTGTAACATAAATTTTTAGTATTTTATTTTAAGTTTTAACTAATTTTTTTTATAGAAAACGAAATTTATTGAATTTAAGCTTAAACTTGCAATTTTGGACTTGTAGGGGGTCTTTTTGCATAATTTTTTTTTTGTAAAACCCCCATTCACTCTTCCCTCACCCCAGGCCGGCCCACTTCTAGCAACTCAAGAAAAAATTCCTTGCCTCTTTGACTTTTATTCTTGTATAGAAAAGAGGTGTTTTTTTAAAAGGATTTTGACTTTTTATTGGGTATGGGTCTTTAGTGATTGGTATGGGTTGAACATGACTTCTCCCACACCCCACACCATGCCCCTCTCCCTTGTTCAGGCCGAGAAAGCTGCAGCCCCCCCCTTCATCATTTTTCTTTGCATCTTCTTCAAAATTTCATCAAGTTTGCTCCAAAATTTCCAATTTAAACCTCACAAATTTACCCCCATCCTTCATCCCATTCTCCTTAGCCTTTCTTGCTTGGATCATGGTGCTATGAACCCATCTTTGGAGGCATCTTGTTCTTGCTAGATCTCTAGTGTGAGGTATAATTTCTAATCTAAGGTTAAATTGTAGTTAAAGTGTGCTAATTAGGACTTGCATGTTGTGTTAGTATTAAAATTATAGCTAAATCCTAATCTATTTTTTTTTTTTAGTTCATGGTTTGAAATTAAACTAGGGTTTTAGAAAACCATTATTAGGTTAATTAATTATTTTTGCTATCTAGTGTTTTGCTAACCTAAATCTAAGTGGTTAACTTGCTAATTGGGCTAAAATCTAGTGTTAATTTAGGGTTTTTCATGTATAGCTTGGATGAAGATTGCTAATTACAAAAATCAAGAAAGGGTTGGTTGTGGAATATAGGTTTTGAAGCATAGTTAATGGTTTAAAATTAGTGTAGTGGCTATCTAGTGGGTTAGTTTGGATGTTTGTGTTGATTTTGTGAGCACTTTATCGCATAACGGCGATGTTGCGTCGTTTTTTTGGAATGTTTGTGCTTACTAGTTTTGTTATAAAATTATGTGATGAATTATTTTTGATATCTTGATGATTGTTTTGGCTTATCCTATGACATTTAGGATGTGTGAGTGCGGATTTTTGAGTGGTCAGGTTTTAGTTTTGCCGGGCGACCAATCGACGTTTTAGATAGTTTTTGCGATTTTCGCGTGTGTTCCGCGCACCTTGTGCACGTTGTACCTAGCTTGTGAACGTTGGTATTTTCGTTTGGGATTTGCGTCGTTTCATGGTATGTAACCTTATGTTTGGTATTGATGTAAATTCCAGGTTCGGTCGCGGAGACGTCAGACGCGGCACGAAAGGGGAAAGCGGTGACTGGACGTGACTAGCTAGGAATTCCGGTGAGTAGATGTAACATCTACGGGGGACTATCGTTGGATGGCGCAAGCGACCCGATAGTTTTAGTAGCTTAAAAAGATTCTTACTAATGTTAGTAATTAGGGGTGTAATACTTGTATGATTATTTGCTACATCCATGCCTTATATTGACATACATATGCGAACCCATTCTATAGGACACCTGCACCATTGCCAGGGTTTTTATATGCAGCACGAGCACTATTCATGCTTACACACACACCCTGGTAATTGCCATGCCACCACACTAGATAACCTATAATTTGAAACCTTTTACTATAATTGATACTTAAACTTGTGCGATTGCCTTTAATTCCTTAAAATGAAATCTTAGGATTGCTATTCATGTACATGTACCTCATCATATTATTAGTTCATGCCTAGTCTATTAATCATACATCGCAACTTGATTATTGATACCATATGCATTCATTATCATTGGCATATGCATTTATGAGAATTTCTTGAGATTTTGTGATATTCTGGATTTCGGGGGAAAGCCGCAAAATTTCTAAACTTATTTTTTTTTAAATATGTAAATTGCGGTTTTCTAGTGATGTAAGTGTCGTCCACCATCAGTTTGCTGTGGTTTTCGAGACCTGTTTCGAGGAGTTGGATGAACCGTCTCGGGTACATGGTGGGCCCGGTAAGGTACCCCAGGGCAAGAAGCTCGTGTTGCTGACGATGAGCCTGGCAGGGGACGGATTACCTACCGGTGACTGTTTGGGACGGCGGATATCCAGAGGATACCGACCGTGGCCACGAGATGATGAGATATTGATATTGAGATGGGTCAGCCGGATGGCTGAGGCCAGAGATACTATGACATGGATATATGAGATTTGTGATAGTTTTGAGGTGTCGTTGCTGGACACAGGTTCTTGTTGATTCTACTGGTATTGTGCTGGTATTTCAAAAGAGATTCCTAAAGGAAAAACATGATTCTTATACTTACACATTCAGATCATGAGTTGATTCGCATTGCATTCATACCTGCTAGTATATTCATATTGCATACATACCTGCTGTTATGTCCTGCTTACCTGTATTTTAGATGCTAGGATGCTTGTGTGCATGCATTCGATAGCCTGTGTAGATGTTATTTTTTTACTCACGAGTTGGCAACTCACCCCCGTTGTGCCACAGCCTTTTTCAGGTCCGCTCCGTCAGTACAGTAGCGGCGGGCGCACTTGCTTCTTTTGCCTCTTTTGCCTGGACTCGAGCTTTTGCTCTTAGGTGGGTTATATTATTATTTTTGTACCACCTTGTATATTATTTGTATCTAGTGTACTCCATCTACTGTATCTACCAGTATTGTTGTATATTGACCTAGAGATGAGATTGTGAGATTTGTGGACTTTTTTGCTGTATTTTGGGGTCGAGCTCACTTGAGTCGACATGCTGTTTTTCTCATGCTTCTTTATGATTATTTTGTATGTTGTTGTTTTATATTGCGTGGGATTTGTGACCGCCTTGTGGCGAAGAGCTAGCTCCCGCTTGGGAATGCCATATTTGTTGGATTTATATATATTCTTGTTGTACCCATTTTGGGGGAAAGTATTTACAAAGGAGACTCTGCCGAAATTTTCGGATTGTTTTTAAAAAGGTTTTATATGACTTATTTAATAAACTCGCTTTCAATTGATTGGTTTTTCTTCACTCTTTTGCTTATTTGGTTTTGGTTTTCTGGGCTTTGGCTTACTTATTTTACGACGTCTTGAGACGTTTCGTAAACTTAAGTGCCGGTCACGTTCCGTACCCTGCGGGTCGTGACAAAGTTGGTATCAGAGCGATAGGTTTTACCTTTTTGAGTGTAGGATGACCCTTGGTAGATGGAGTAAGTGACTTAAGTAGGGTAACGTAGCGTGTGTATGTCCGCGGCATACTTGCGATACGGTACTCCGCCTAAGTGACTTTAGGATATACTTGCTTGAAAATTCCTTCTTCAATTCCGTGTATCCTTTGATCCTATTGCACTGTTCTTATTATCCGTTTTCCTGTAACAGCCACTATGCCGCCGAAGGCTACGAGGGCACAGAGGGCTGCCGTCCAAGACGAGATTCGAGCTGGTTCATCCGAGACTAGGACTGAGCAGGGTGGTATGCCTACGCCGCAGGGACAGACCGATCCACCTTCCCCAGGCCGTATGGATAGGCTTGAGACTGGTATGGAGGAGTTGCGACAGATGATGGGGAGTATGCAGGAGCTACGACATATAGTAGGATCCCTAGTTGCAGCCAGTCGTACACCGAGGCCGGATAACGCACCTACTACATCCCAGACTACTATGATACCTGCTCCTACTACTACCACCGTGGCCATTTCGGTTTCGCTACAGGATTTCATGAGGCTGAGACCTCCAGTATTCACCGGCACCGAGGCAGCGGAGGACCCACAGACGTTCCTTGACAGTTTAGCCAGGATCTGCCGTTCGCTGAGATGTTCGGATGATCGATGGGTAGAGCTTGCGAGTTTCCGACTAGAGGGTCTCGCGCAGACATGGTGGGAGTCAGTCTTGAGAGGTCGAGCTGCAGGTCTACCGCCTATGACTTGGGCCGAGTTTACAGCGGTCTTTCTAGCTCGTTTCCTCCCAGAGAGCGTTCGTGACGCCAGAGCTCGTAGCTTCGAGGCCTTAGTCAAGACACCTGGGATGACGGTGTCTGAGTATGACATCCAGTTTACACAGTTATCCCGATATGCTCCGTATTTGGTGGATACCGAAGAGAAGATGGTGAAGAGGTTCATACAGGGACTTGATGCCCAGCTATATCTTGCCATTGGCGCCCAGCACTACGACACTTATTCAGCTGCTATGGATACGGCATTACGGATGGAGGCACGCATATCACAGACTTCGGCCGTTTCTGGGCCGAAGAGGATTCGCACCGATGTACCGTCTCAGAGGCAGCGCACCAGATTCTTTCCGAGAGATAGGCCTGGCAGAGGATTTGGACGAGGACAGTTATATGGTTCATATCCCCAGGGACAGCAGTCGTCGCCAGGGTGTTTTGGGTGCGGGAGTCTGCACGATCTTGTCAGAGACTGTCCGGCGAGACGACAGGGAGCAGCGACAGTTCCGCATGTGACCCTACCACCATAACCACCCCCTCCTCAGAGAGCCCTACTTCCTACCACAGGCGATGCTCCACGCTAGTTAGGTGCACACAGAGGCCGTGGACGCGGCGGTCCTGTTCAGAGAGGACGAGGAGGCAGAGGCCGAGGTCGAGGTCAGCCCGCTATCGGTGGAGGACAGGCCCGAGTATTTGCTTTGACACCGCAGGATGCGCAGGCATCCAATGCCGTTGTGACAGGTACCTTGCCAGTTTGCTCTTTCGACGCACGGGTATTATTTGACCCAGGTTCCACACATTCGTACGTCTCTACACACTTTGCACCGATATTGGGCCGTGAGTCATCGTCGTTAGATCATCCGCTTGTTGTTGTTACTCCGGTAGGCGAGTCGTTTGTCGCTCGTTTTGTATTTCGATTGTGTTCCGTTCGTATCGGGGAGAGGGATTCATCGGTTGATTTGATTCTCCTCGATATGTTGGACTTTGATGTGCTTCTGGGCATGGACTAGCTGGCCACTTGTTATGCTTCGGTGGACTGCCGTGAGAAGGCAGTCAGATTTAGCTTTCCGGGAGAGCCAGTCCTTGTTATTCAGGGAGACCGCAGCGTCACCTTTCCCAGCTTGATTTCGTCTCTTTGCGCTGGTCAGCTCTTGCGGAAGGGATGTCAGGGATTCTTAGCGTATATTTGTGATACTCGAGCTGCAGAGGTTCCGTTGGACCGGGTCCCGGTTGTTTGTGAGTTCCCATGATGTTTTCCCTGATGAGCTACCTGGGCTACCACCTGAGCGCGATGTTGAGTTCTGCATTGATTTGATTCCCGGCTCGGGGCCTATTTCTATACCGCCATATCGGATGGTCCCGGCAGAGCTTCGAGAGCTGAAGGATCAGTTGCAGGATTTGTTAGATAAGGGGCTTATTCGACCTAGTGTTTCTCCGTGGGGTGCTCCGGTCCTGTTTGTCAAGAAGAAGGATGGAAGTTTGCGCTTATGTATCGACTACCGCCAGCTGAACAAGGTTACCGTGCGGAACAGATATCCGCTGCCACGCATTGATGATTTGTTCGACCAGCTTCAGGGTGCAGGGTATTTTTCGAGGATCGACTTGCGATCAGGATACCATCAGCTGCGAGTTCGACAGGAGGATATACCGAGGACAGCTTTCCGCACGCGCTACGGCCACTATGAGTTTTTGGTGATGTCGTTCGGACTCACCAACGCCCCAGCAGCATTCATGGATTTGATGAACCGTACATTCAGGCCGTATCTTGACTTGTTCATCATCGTGTTTATCGACGATATCTTGGTGTACTCCCGGAGCAGAGAGGAGCACGAGCAGCACTTGCAGATTACGTTACAGACTCTGAGGGAGCACCAGCTGTTCGCAAAGTTCTCCAAGTGTGCATTCTGGCTGGACAGCATCGGATTCTTAGGTCACGTGATTACGAGAGACGGCATATATGTGGACCCGAAGAAGATTGAGGCTGTTCAGCAGTGGCCCCGACCTACATCGGTTACTGAGATCCGTAGTTTTCTATGCCTGGCGGGCTACTACAGGCGTTTTGTTCAGGACTTCTCCCGTATAGCTGCACCTTTGACCGGTTTGACCCGGAAGGGAGTTCCTTTCGTTTGGACAGAGGAGTGCGAGCGCAGTTTTCAGCAGCTACGGACTTGTTTGACTACGGCGCCGGTATTATCTTTGCCTTCGAGATCAGGCGGATTTGTGGTCTACTGTGATGCTTCGCGAGTGGGTTTAGGATGCGTATTGATGCAGCATAGCCGGGTGATCGCTTATGCTTCTCGGCAGTTGAAGAAGCATGAACAGAACTACCCCACTCATGATTTGGAGATGGCTGCAGTGGTCTTTGCACTGAAGATTTGGCGACATTACCTATATGGCGAGTCGTGCCAAATATTCACAGACCACAAGAGCTTAAAATACATATTTCAGCAGCGAGATCTGAACCTCAGACAGCGTCGTTGGATGGAGTTGGTGAAAGACTACGACTGCGAGATCTTATATCACCCAGGCAAGGCGAATGTAGTGGCAGACGCTTTGAGCAGGAGGCCCGGGGATAGTCTATCCTATTTGCACGCAGTGCAGAAGCAGTCGTCAGCAGATTGGCAGATTTTATGCGACAGCCGAGTTGAGTTCGAGTTCACTCAGACAGGGGGACAGCTCGCGCATGTTCGTGCACGCCCACAGTTGCTTGACCGTATATATGAGGCACAGCGCAGAGACGACTGTTGCTCAGAGATCATGGCACAGATGGGACAGGGCAGATTTTCCGAGTTCGTGATTGACGATCAGGGGATTTTACGCTATGGATCTAGACTGTGCGTACCAGATGCTGATGGATTGCGGCGCGACATTCTTGAGGAGGCACACCGATCAATGTATAGTGTCCACCACGGTTCCACCAAGATGTACCATGATATGAGAGAGACCTACTGGTGGGACGGGATGAAGAGGGACATTGCGGAGTTTGTATCGAGATGCCTGACTTGTCAGCAAGTCAAGGCCGAGCACCAGAGGCCCGCAGGAGAGCTACAACCATTACCCATTCCGGAGTGGAAATGGGAGCAGATTTCGATGGATTTCGTTGTGGGTCTACCCAGGACCAGTCGAGGGTACGACTCCATCTGGGTGATCGTAGATCGATTGACAAAAGCGGCTCACTTCCTGCCAGTGAAGACCACTTTCAGCTTCGCTAAGTATGCCCAGCTTTACATCGACAAGATCGTGCGGTTGCATGGCGTACCGACTTGTATCGTGTCAGATCGAGGCACCCAGTTCACTAGCCGACTTTGGCAGAGACTTCAGGAGGATTTGGGCACTCGTTTGCGCTTCAGCACAGCGTTTCATCCGCAGACCGATGGCCAGTCAGAGCGGACTATTCAGACTCTCGAGGACATGCTCAGAGCGTAGACCTATAAGTTTTGAGAAGTTATAGGTATAGGAATAAAGTAGAGAACCAGATGTTGCAAGTATCGGGATTCTTCAGAGAGATCGAAGATGTAGATACTTATGATTGGTATTCAGTTGATAGTAATGGTTTTGAGAAACTTGTTTCTCTTTCAGGTTACTCATAATTGGATGAATTCCTAAGTTGAGTAATGCTGATTAGCCTCTCTCCGTTAAGTTGATATGCGCTGGAGACAGCTGCATGATTTGAATCTTGTTCCAATTAAATAAGTGCCAAAGTTTCTATATTGGATATAGAATGGTTCATATCTTAACAATGTTAAGGTACAGGGAGTTGTCCGGCTTATGCTTAAAACCAGACTCTGGATAACTCAAGGAACGTTTCTGTAATGGCAGTTTGTGGGTTGACCCAGGCTATGACGAGGGTTGACTTTCTACCATCTGGAAGATCAATGGTGATATTGTTGTTGACTCACCACAGTTTTAGTAAAATGCATTTTTTCAGAAAACAGTAATGGGAGTACGGTAGAACTGGAAGTGATTCCAGAATCGCAAACGATTACGGAAAATTTAATAGGACCTAAAGATTCAATCAGGTTTGACATTCCATTAGCCACTCCGCAGATATGGTGGGTAACCTCGGGCACCCGAGAGGTACTCGGGTAGCCTCAAGGACGGTGACAGGGAGGTTCTTGTTTACCCAGACTTGACACTACTGTTGTTCCAGGCTATGAGACCCGGTAGGAGGTTAAGTATAGCGTCGTTCTAAACTAGCTTTAGAAGTGCACGTATATATTATTCTGCCAGACGGTTGTTGTGGTCAGTGGGAGTAGCGGAAGTATAGTGGGCAAGGAGCATATGTCTATTTATAGACTAAAGCAGATATAGCGGAGAAAGATCATCTAATTTTGATATGACAGTCATGGGTTTGACTTCATTAGAATAGGGAATGGATCTGTTGAGAAGGTAGTAGGGTATGATGTCCTGGAATTTGGATGACATACACAGAGTAGGAAGTAAAATTCCTATACTACGATCGGTTGTACTGTGGTAGTCACACAGTTTTTTCTTCACATAGGGTATGGATATAATATCAGACATTCTGGTTACTAGATATATGGTTTTAGATCTAGATTTGGGTAGATTCCCAATCTGGTTACTTTGACAGTATTCTAAAGGTATTTAGAATAGATGACTCCTGGCATGGTGGTGTACCTGCAGGTGATGGAGTCACCCTCTCTAAAGGTGTCTTACAGACTAAAGGGGAGAGGGATGTGCATGATTGGCAGATCACTTGCTTAGGCAATTGAGTCAATCGTGAGATGTCAAGTACCACACCAGATGTTGTTTTTGCAGTAGATGCAATAACTTTATATTAATCCAATCCTGGAGAAACATACGGAAGCAGTTTTTAGAACATAAGTGTATGTTCTAGGGATTTGATAACGGCAGCCTCCTTCGGGAGACGGTTATCATTCCAGGCTTCCAAAGGTGACATGGATGACAGAGTGATTGTCAGAGTTATAGTTTTCCCTCTGACGAAGGGGGCAGTATTATGGACTGGTGGTCCAAGAGGATACTGTGGGAGGCATGGTGCAGGGTTTCAGTTGACGATACAGTCTTAAAAGTTTGGATATGGAGTTCATTTATGAACTAGGTCCCATCAGATATCTAGACATATTCTAAGACAGGTATTACTCAATTCGGGAGATGGATTTCTCCTCGAATTTGAGATTAAGAGAGACATAGAAAGAAACATCAGGGCGGATCCACTCGCTGAGGCTATTTCTCGAACACAAGAGTTTTACAAACGAGATTTGTGAAACTGATTAGAAGAGGAGTTGGGTGTTCGGTATCACACGGGCTGTGAGTATGCAACATCGCAATAATTAGCCTTAAGTGCAAGTGGGAGATTGTTGGATGTAGTGCCCTCAAAGTCAATTATTGGATCGCAGGTACGTGATTGCAATGATTGAGGGAGGATCTATACCGGTAGGACAGTCCTACTCGAGAAGATAGTATGCTATCTGGTTTTCCTTTATCAGTCGTGTACAGTTTTAGGTGACATGATCACTATTACACGTTGATAGAGCCTTTAGGATCCTGCTTGACTACCAACAGTATGATGGCGATCATATACGTGAGAGTTGGGTAGTCCATAAGCACATCCTTAAAAGTGGTCCCTAGTCATGGGAGTTTCGAGACAGGGCATCAATACTCCGGAGTAGACTATTGTATACAATGGAGACCCCGATGGGGGGCGATGGCCGGTCTCACAAGCCATTGGTGTCAGTTGGATCACCTAAGATGTATACAAGTGCTCATTGTGTTATGAGTACACCGAACAGGACTCGCCGGGAACCTGCTAGTTGGTATTATACCTAGCGTCAGATAGAAGTTCCCTAGTGACATGTGTACAGGTTAGTTCATCGACCTGAGAACGTCATTTGTCTTGTGTGAGTTCCCACTGTGCTTTGATTACTACCCTACCACGGCACAAAGGAGTCGTGCAAACAGGTTTTAGTTGGCTACAGTCCCGAGCCATATGGAGGCAAGTGAGCAGATCGGCAGGGGATTCGTCTCTCCCGGTATTGTGGGTGAGATCGCGCTGTGTCTAGGAGAGCCATTACACATAGCCCTCGGCCGAGGCAGGAGATTTACTGGTAGGTACTCCAGTAGTATCTCAGGGTGTTCAGGGATACCCTCTGACATGACTTATACCGCTTTTGGGGGTCTGACATTACTAGCCCCCTAGGCCCGATATGCGATGCTCATAGACGAACGGACCGGACTGTATGTATATTGTCACTGATAGGCTCAGCAGGGTTCCAAGATGAGTTCGCTCATCAGATTCCCTTTCTGTCAGTACATGGGCAGTCGTTACGCACAGCTAGTGCCGCTGACGTGCTTGTGGTTAAACCCACTGCCAGGGTACTGACGAGTCTTTAGAGTCCCCCACAGATAGTTTCCCAAGTTCGGGCGAAACGTTGTAGAGGCCGTATGTGTTGGATATATATGCCCTAGAGGCCTACATTGTATAGGATGCTTGGGATATGTATGTACATGACAGTCTTGCTTGATATAATAGTACGCTATTTGGTTTGACTTTGTCTTAACGTATGATATATTTTACTTGGTATTTATATATATATATGTTGATAAAGCCCATAGGGTGTTTGTCTGACTACCGGCGTTGTGATGGCAGTCATACTAGTGCGAGCTGGATAGTCAAAAGGCACACCTTTAGATGTCCCTGGTCACAGGAGTATCGAGATTGGGCATCGATACTCCGGAGTAGACTAGTGTATACATATCTAGACCCTGACGAGGGGCGATGGATTGGTCCCACAACCATTGGTGGTGTTCACCAAAGATGGTATACAAATGCTCACTGGGTGTGAGTACACCGGACAGGACTCGCCGAGAACTGACTGGATGGTATTATACCTAACGTCAGATAGCAGTTCTCAGGTGACATGTGTGCAGATAGTCCGTTGACTTGAGGTCATCATTTGTCTCGTGTGAGTTCCCACTGTGCTTTGATTATTACCCTACCACGGCTCAAAGGAGTCGTGCAAACAGGCTTCAGTTGGGCACAGTCTCGAGCCACGTGGAGGCAGTGAGCGACTGTTAGGGATTCGTCTCTCCCGGTATAGGGAGTTGATATCGCACTGTGGTCGGTTGGTCATTACCATAAGTCCCTGGCCAGGGCAGATTGAGAATTACTGATGGAATGATCAGTAGATTCTCGGGTGGTCTTGAACCATACCGACACGACTTGTACGGTTATTAGGGGTCTGACGTCCACCACCTCCCTAGACCATACATGCGATACTCTTAGACGAATAGACCGGACTCCGCGGATATTGTCACAGACAGGCTCAGTAGGATTTCAGATGGGTTACCTCATCAAGCTTTCTTATCGACAACTACCTGGGGACCGTTACGTACAGCTAGTGCCGCTTGCGGTCTGTGGTTAAACCCACTGCCAGCGTAGTAGTCGAGTCTTTAGAGTCCCACATAGAGATTTCCCAAACCCAGGCGAAAAGATATAGAGGTTGTATGGTTTACGACAAAGGTTCGGACGCATACGTGTTTGAACGCACGTACGACATTCGGACAGTTTTTACTAGCCGGCTTTGGTTTAAACCAGATTCTAGTATCAGGTTATTGGATTTATACAGTCTAAAGTTTTTCCGTGTTTTCACGGATGAGAGGGGCGTTCTCGTAATTTTCCGAGAAGCTTCTAGAAGGATGTGACATGGAGGGAGATGTGGCATTTTCATTTAATGAATTAGTGACTTATTGTGAGTGATTCATCATGTCATTAATGCATTATTAAATGCTTAATGACTCACATAATGAATCACCTACTTGCATTAATGAAACATGATGAATAATCTCATATTATTCATTTCTTTTTAATTCATTATGTTTCATATATCTAGTGAGAAGCTTTTTCATTTTCATTATTATTATCATTATCATCTTCTCACTCTCTCTCTTCAAGTTCTCTCTCCTTCACCAAACCTAATCCTACCCTCATGAGTTGAGAACAAGGATTAGGAAAGACTAATCATTCCATAACCTATCTCTACATCACCTTAGCTACTCTATTTAGCAACTAGAGAAACTAAGTAACCTCAAGTTTAGAGGTTATAGCTTGGATTAGGGTTCTCGGGTGGATCGTCTATCACGGAAGAAAGCCGAAGAGGACGTGGAGATCCAAAGAGGCCGTAGATAACATTTAGACGAAGGACTAGAACCGTTTGGTATAATCTCTTAACATAGTAGTTTAGAACTCTATAGCTTTTGTTAAAACATGTTTAGCAAACGATTCATACGGTTATTCGATGTTTAATCATAGAATTAGATTGGTATTCATATTTCTGCCTCCCCATAAGTATTGGGGTGTTGAACATCGACTTACAGTGGTATCGGAGCCTAGCTAAACAGTATTTAACACACTTGCAAATTTGTATGAATTTCGAACGGAAAAACAAACCGAAAAAACCCCGATATCATGTACTTTCTGTCGAATTTTAAATGAGGTCCAAAAATTTTTCAGGGACCCTCAGAATGACCTGAATGAATGTATTAGAACACCCAAGAAAATTGGGCTCATGAATCGGCCATAGCGCCGCGGAACCGCGGCCGATCCAACCGATCCGCCGCGATTCCGCCGCGCTTTAGACGATTCATCATCCCAAGTTTCTTGTGTTGTTTATCTGTGATATTTGGTGTTTTCTGGTAATTTTTATTTTTGCTCCGGTTTCAGATTTATAGAGAAGTATTGGAGCAAAATTAAATGTGTTTAATCGATCGAAATTATACGGTATTTGCTTGTTTGATTATATCTGTGAAATGTTTTATGTGTTCGTAAACCTCCCCTAACTGCTAGTATGTCGGTTGGCAGGGGGTTGCACATATCTGTGATGTTATATATAACTGTTTGTGTATATAAACTATATTGGACTGTTGTGGTGATTAGCCGGGTTTATGTGATGGGTTATTGTATTAATTCATTTGATGTAAATGTAATATGTTGTAATATTATTTTGCGGGGCACATCCAGGTTGCGGTTGTAGCCACCGTTGTATTATTTCTTCTTACTGTTTTTGCTCCTAGGATAGACCCAAGGTGGGGTGCACAAACTACCGGGTATTTTGAAGTGTTGGGGAGACCGCTTCACTTCTGGTACTTGGCGGGTAGTTTGCCGTACCCGTAGGGGTCTGGGGTGGGAAAATGGCTATTCATCACAACTGTGTAATCCGTCTTTCATTGCAGGATCAAAAGAAATGCGGATTGCTTGCAAATCCAATATTGTTTATCTGTGATCTGGAATGCCTATTATTGCGTCTGACGAATGTACAATATCTATATATGATAGCTATTTAGACGTCGCTTATGTTTTACACCCGCGCTAGCCCAGCCCCCGCTCTGTCGTTAGTTAAGTAACCTAACGGGTGATGACGGGACCCCGTGGCGAATGCGGATGGCATAAGAGGACATTGTATTTTCGTTGTTATCTGTAATGATAGGTTAAAGATAGGACGCATTATTATTAATGCAAAGAAAATAAAACCTAAACTGAATCGTTGGAACAATTTCTAAAAACCACTCGGTTTTCTTGAAAAAGCAAATTTTAAATGCGGAGCTTAAACCACTCCTTTTAATAAAAGCTATCTTAGTTCCTTCGATCACATCAAGTTCACTACGTTAACGGTTTTTTGCCAAAAACCAGCCGTAACCCTCCGTCGTTTCAAATAGACAGCACATCGTATTCATGCTATGCTTGTTGGCCTACGTCAAGGCATAGTGAATGGTAGCAGTGTGTGCGCCTATTTGTTGCATAGATAGATGCATTAGTTTAATACAGACGTACACCTTGTTGGCCTACGTCAAGGGCTTGTACGATGTATTTAAATTAATCAGGACAACGACAGGTAGAACGTGACTTGCGTCTTATGACTTGTTGGCCTACGTCAAGGTCTATAAGAGCTTGGGGTAAAAATCACATCGGGAGTTTCAAACATAAAGGAAACTTGCAGATTTAGCTTACCTTCTGGAGTGTGGTGACTAGAGTGGCTTCCATCCAAGGCATCATGCAATGATAGTTGGATCCCGATCCCACTGATGAGTAGGATTACTCTCGGGAATTTCTCTTACTTAACAATCAATGCTATAAACCAAGTAGGTGCCTAGAAAGGTGTTAGAGGGGCTACGCCTCCAGGGAAAAGTGGTTCTTTAATTAAGGAACATCGCGAAAGCGTTGGAAAACCTCCCTCGAAGTACCAACACCAGCCTGGCTGAAAGGTTAAACAAGAATTTTAACGTGTGATTAAATCCTGACTAGTTCTTCTTTTAGATTTTGAAGAAGGATTTGAGGAAACAGTGGGAGCTATCCTGTTTAGACAAAATAATAACCAATCTAAACTTGCAAGAGCATATGCTGAGTGTTTTCTTTTCTCTCTCTCTGGCAGCTACCATGATTGGACTAAAACTATTACTTGAAAAGAATATACTGACCGGGCAGAACTATAAAGATTGGCTAAGAAACGTCAATATTGCGCTGACTTATGACAAAGTAGCATATGTTACCACCGCTGTTCCTCCCCTTATCCCAGGACCAGATTCCTCAGTTACGGACAAGGAAGTTCGTAAAACCTGGGATCTAGACTGTGAGCGAGCTAAGTGTATCGTGCTGGCGTCCATGAATAATGAACTCCAGAAACAGCACGAGAGTATGGATATTGTATCCATATTCCTCCATTGCAAGGAATTGTATGGTGAACACTCCCGTATCGCGAGGTACGAAACCTCAAGGAAACTCTTCCGGATGAGGTTAGCTCCAGGATCGCCTGTTGGAGAGCACGTCCTCAAAATGATCACCCTCATTGAGGAACTCGCAAACCTGGGATGCGTGCTAGAGAATGATTTGTATATCGACTTGATTTTGCAGTCCCTTCCCCACACCTTCTCTCAGTTCGTGCTGAACTTCAACATGCACGAAATGGAAGCGGATCTTCCAAAGCTCGTCAATATGTTGAGGGTAGCAGAGACCTCCTTGAAAAAGGAGAAGACCCCCGTTCTGTATGTTGGCCAATCATCTTCTTCTAAATCTAAAGCGAAAGCTAAAGGGAAGAAGAAGATGAAAGCCACCAAACCGAAGGGTGGGGTCAAGAAGGTGCAGGGAACGAACAAGGCAGGAAGGGTGAAGGCAGAAAAGAACGAGTGCTTCTATTGTCACAAGCAAGGGCACTGGAAGAAGGACTGTATGGCCTTTAAAGCCAAGGACATGAAGCAAGCTGTTGCTTCTCCTTCAGGTGTGTTCGTAATCGAAAATTGTCTTTCAGTAAACTCTACTTCATGGGTACTTGATACCGGTTCTGGTTCTCACATCTGTAATTCTTTGCAGGATCTGAGAAATAGTAGAGTACTGGGGGCAGGTGATATGACTCTCCGGATGGGCAATGGAATGCATGTAGATGCAGTTGCAATAGGAGAATATCACCTAGGGTTGAATAGTGGACACATTTTGGTATTGTACAGCTGTTTTTGTATGTTGTGTAATATTATATCAGTATCTTTGTTGTCTAATAAAGGATATAATTTTGTGCTTGAAATAAATGTCATGAACATTCTCCTAAATCAAGAACTGATTGGGTTTGGCACACTGGAAAACGGTATATACATACTTAATCAACCTCAAATTTTCAATATTCAAAACACGCGTAAAAGAAAGGCTCCAGATTCGAATTAAGCCTTCCTATGGCATTGTAGACTTGGTCATATAAATGAAACAAGGTTGACTAAGTTACATAAAAATGGATATCTAGATCCGTTTGAATATTTATCATATGCAACTTGTCAATCATGTATCAAAGGAAAAATGACCAAATCTCCGTTCACCGGACACGGAGAAAGAGCCACTGAACTCTTGGGACTAGTACACAGTGATGTATGTGGTCCGATGTCTACGCATGCACGAAGCGGTCACTCCTACTTCATAACTTTTACTGATGACTTCTCTAGGTATGGACATATATTCTTAATGAAACATAAATCCGAGGCCTTTGAGAAGTTTAAGGAGTATAAAAATGAAGTAGAGAAACAGACTGGTAAAAGCATCAAGACACTTCGATCTGATCGAGGTGGAGAATACTTAAGTACCAGTTTCCTTGAATACTTAAAAGAGAATGTAATTCTCTCTCAGCTTACTCCGCCTTATACACCTCAGCATAATGGTGTATCAGAAAGGAGGAATCGCACGCTATTAGATATGGTGCGTTCAATGATGAGTAGTGCTGAGTTGCCACTTTCCTTCTGGGGATTTGCTCTAGAATCAGCCGCATACCTATTGAATAGAGTTCCAACTAAGTCTGTACCTACCACTCCATATGAAATGTGGTGTGGGAAGAGACCATATCTCAGGTATATCAAGATATGGGGATGTCCGGTATATGTTAAAAAGCATAATCCGGACAAGCTCGAAGCACGATCGGTTTTATGCAAGTTTGTAGGATACCCCAAGCATTCAAGGGGGTACATTGTCTACCACACTGAAGAACAAAAGGTGTTGGTCGCTCGTCACATTGTCTTCTTAGAAAGCGAATTTCTTGCAAAAGAAATTAGTGGGAGCACGGTAGAACTGGAAGAAATTCCAGAACCTCAAACTGCAACCGAAGACTTAGAAGAATCTCAGATTTCAATAGAACATGACGAACCAACGCCACTCCGCAGATCTAGTAGGCTTTCTCATCCTCCTGAAAGATACTATGGTTTTCTTCTTGATGGGGATCGAGAGGATTGCATCATCGATGATGATGAGCCTACTAGTTTTCAGCAGGCTATCACGAGTAGCGACTCAGTGAAGTGGCTGGATGCAATGAGATCCGAAATGGAATCCATGTACACCAATAAAGTATGGACTTTAGAAGTTGCTCCTCCTGGGGTAAAACCAGTTGGGTGTAAATGGATCTTCAAAAAGAAAATTGGTACATTTGGACAAGTGGAAACCTACAAAGCTAGACTAGTAGCAAAAGGTTTTCATCAAAGACCAGGATTGGACTATGATGAAAGTTTTTCACCAGTAGCTATGCTTAAATCCATTCGGATCATGCTTGCCATTGCTGCCTTCCATGACTATGAAATCTGGCAAATGGATGTAAAAACAGCTTTTCTAAATGGACATCTAGAAGAGAGTGTTTACATGGATCAACCAGAAGGTTTCTTAGACAGTGGGAGCAGCGGAAGAGTGTGCAAATTGCTTAAATCCATTTATGGGTTAAAGCAAGTATCGCGGAGTTGGAACATCTGCTTTGATGAAACAGTCAAGGAATTTGACTTTATCAAAAATATAGATGAACCATGTATTTATAGGAAGATTGTAGAAGGAGCAGTAGTCTTCCTCGTTTTGTACGTCGATGACATACTACTGATAGGGAATGATATCCCTATACTACAATCTGTAAAGCTCTTCTTGTCACAGAAATTCTCCATGAAAGACTTGGGAGATGCATCATACATTCTGGGCATTAAGATCTATCGAGATAGATCTAATAGAATATTGGGACTTTCACAGTCCAGGTATATAGACACTATACTAAAGAGATTTAGTATAGAAGATCCCAAGCGCGGCAATATGCCCGCTTGTCACGGAATCACCCTCTCCAAGGAGATGTCTCCAAAGATTGATGAAGAGAGGGCTCGCATGGGCATTATACCCTACGCTTCGGCGATAGGATCAATAATGTATGCGATGTTATGTACCAGATCGGATGTAGCTTACGCACTTAGTGTGGTAAGCAGGTATCAGTCTGACCCAGGTGAGAAACATTGGAGAGCGGTGAAGAACATTCTCAAGTACCTAAGAAGGACTAAGGAGATGTTCTTGATTTACGGTAATGGGGACCTCCAGGTAGAGGCTTTTACCGACTCCGGCTTCCAAAGTGACAAGGATGATTCTAAATCCATTTTGGGTTTTGTGTTTACCCTCAATGGAGGGGCGGTATGTTGGAAGAGTTCCAAACAAGATACCATCGCAGACTCAACTATGGAGGCTGAGTATATAGCTGCTAGTGAAGCCGCAAAAGAGGCTGTCTGGATGAGAAAGTTCATTTCTGAACTTCAGGTGGTTCCGTCCATTGCCAATCCAATACCTTTGTATTGCGATAACAATGGCGCTGTAGCTTTAGCGAAGGAACCAAGGTCCCATCAGAAATCCAGGCATATCTTAAGGCGGTTTCACCTGATCAGGGAGATCGTGGATCGTCGGGAGATCGAGATATGGAGAGTGGACACAAAAGACAACACGGCAGATCCATTCACCAAGGCCATTCCTCAAGTACAGTTCGAGAGGTTATTTGAGATGTTGGGCATGCGGTACGCCAGCAACTGGATCTGGTAGAGACAGTGGGTACTCATTGCAGCAATTATAGGCCTTAGTGCAAGTGGGAGATTGTTTGATATATATGCCCTAGAGGCCTACATTGTATAGGATGCTTGGGATATGTATGTACATGACAGTCTTGCTTGATATAATAGTACGCTATTTGGTTTGACTTTGTCTTAACGTATGAAATATTTTACTTGGTATTTATATATATATGTTGATAAAGCCCATAGGATGTTTGTCTGACTACCGGCGTTGTGATGGCAGTCATACTAGTGGGAGCTGGATAGTCAAAAGGCACACCTTTAGATGTCCCTGGTCGCAGGAGTATCGAGATTGGGCATCGATACTCCGGAGTAGACTAGTGTATACATATCTAGACCCTGACGAGGGGCGATGGATTGGTCCCACAACCATTGGTGGTGTTCACCAAAGATTGTATACAGATGCTCACTGGGTGTGAGTACACCGGACAGGACTCGCCGAGAACTGACTGGATGGTATTATACCTAACGTCAGATAGCAGTTCTCAGGTGACATGTGTGCAGATAGTCCGTTGACTTAAGGTCATCATTTGTCTCGTGTGAGTTCCCACTGTGCTTTGATTATTACCCTACCACGGCTCAAAGGAGTCGTGCAAACAGGCTTCAGTTGGGCACAGTCCCGAGCCACGTGAAGGCAGTGTGCGACTGTTAGGGATTCATCGCTCCCGGTATAGGGAGTTGATATCGCACTGTGGTCGGTTGGTCATTACCATAAGTCCCTGGCCAGGGCAGATTGAGAATTACTGATGGAATGATCAGTAGATTCTCGGGTGGTCTTGAACCATACCGACACGACTTGTACGGTTATTAGGAGTCTGACGTCCACCACCTCTCTAGACCATACATGCGATACTCTTAGACGAAAAGACCGGACTGCGCGGATATTGTCACAGACAGGCTCAGTAGGATTTCAGATGGGTTACCTCATCAAGCTTTCTTATCGACAACTACCTGGGGACCATTACGTACAGCTAGTGCCGCTTGCGGTCTGTGGTTAAACCCACTGCCAGCGTAGTAATCGAGTCTTTAGAGTCCCGCATAGAGATTTCCCAAACCCAGGCAAAAAGATATAGAGGTCGTATGGTTTTACGACAAAGGTTCGGACGCATACGTGTTTGAATGCACGTACGACATTCGGACAGCTTTTACTAGCCGGCTTTGGTTTAAGGCAGATTCTAGTATCAGGTTATTGGATTTATACAGTCTAAAGTTTTTCCGTGTTTTCACGGATGAGAGGGGCGTTCTCATAATTTTCCGAGAAGCTTCTAGAAGGATGTGACATGGAGGGAGAGGTGGCATTTTCATTTAATGAATTAGTAACTCATTGTGAGTGATTCATCATGTCATTAATGCATTATTAAATGCTTAATGACTCACATAATGAATCACCCACTTGCATTAATGAAACATGATGAATAATCTCATATTATTCAATTCTTTTTAATTTATTATATTTCATATATCTAGTGAGAAGCTTTTTCATTTTCATTATTATTATCATTATCATCTTCTCACTCTCTCTCTTCAAGTTCTCTCTCCTTCACCAAACCTAATCCTACCCTCATGAGTTGAGAACAAGGATTAGGAAAGAATAATCATTCCATAACCAATCTCTACATCACCTTAGCTACTCTATTTAGCAACTAGAGAAACTAAGTAATCTCAAGTTTAGAGGTTATAGCTTGGATTAGGGTTCTCGGGTGGATCGTCTATCACGGAAGAAAGCCGATGAGGACGTGGAGATCCAAAGAGGCCGTAGATAACATTAAGACGAAGGACTAGAACCGTTTGGTATAATCTCTTAACATACTAGTTTAGAACTCTATAGCTTTTGTTAAAACATGTTTAGCAAACGATTCATACGGTTATTCGATGTTTAATCATGGAATTAGATTGGTATTCATATTTCTGCCTCCCCATAAGTATTGGGGTGTTGAACATCGACTTACAGTATGGTTTTATGGCAGGGTTCGAAATTACACGTGCACTTGTGCACGTGTCATATTTCGGACAGATAATACTGGTGGGCTTTTGTTTAAGCCGGATCCAAGTATTATATTGAGTCGGAATATTTTTCTCTCTTGTATTTGTATTCGGTCAGAATACGGATACAAGTATGTATATACAGGTAGGGGTATTCTCGTAATCCGTTACGAGAATATTTTAGAAGATGCATTTCTTTTTTAGATTAATCATTTTGGTTTAAATGATTAATGGAAAGTGTGACTCATTGTTGTGACTCATCAATTCTAGAATGTTCACTAATGACTCATGTAATGAGTCATCTAGTGAGTCATTAAAAATTAATGAGTTTTGTTTTGGGTTTGGATATTTGTGGAGATATTTTCATAAGATATTCTCTTTTGGTTTTTTGATAAATACCACCTCTCATATCTATTCACAAGAGAGTGAGAAGAAAAGATAAGTTTATGAGCTTGGTTTTCTTTTGCTCACTAGAGTTTCTTGAGTTCACAATTTCCATCTCTAAGCATCTTCTTCAATCTCCACCCTAACCCTCTCATGTGATGAGAACCCTAGAGTGTTTGAGATAAAGTATTCTACTCATTCTCTACTTCATCTCTTTTAGCAGACTTGATGATCGACTTGCCTCGGTATAGAGGCAGGAGCCCGTTTAAAGATCCGTTGACGTGGTGCCACCTCGATGAGGAGAAAAGAGATCGGAGTTGCCGCGAGGAGCGTGGGATGATGGCTAAAGACCGAAGGACTCGGATCGATCGGTATAGCCTTTCTAGCTCTTTACAGTTTGTTAGTTTTGCGTTAATGGCAAGATCCGGGTTATAGTATGCGATAGCGCCAGTTATAAAAGTTTTTGTTCCGTGTTTAGCATCAGAATGACGGCCGGGGCGCTACTTAGACTTATAGTCGTGGGATTAGCAGAGGCTCAGGAATAAGCCAGTTATTTAGCTCTTATCCCTCGGTGGGTCAGCAGTCATCATCTGGATGTTTCCGATGTGGGAGTTTTTATCATCGCGTCAGAGATTGTACTGAGGCACGTAAGGACGAGTCAGCCGTACCACATGTTACCCTACCACCTTCTCCACCTCAGAAAGTGTTGCCCTTTACGCCTGTTGTTGCTCTACGTCAAACTTATGCTCAGAGAGGTCGTGGTCGCAGAGGTTTTGTTCTGAGAGGACCGGGTGGCAGAGGCGGAGGACAGCTAGTCGCCAGTAGAGGGCAGGCTCGAGTGTTTGCTTTGACTCTTTAGGACCCGCAGGGGTCCAATGCAGTGGTTTCAGGTACTCTTTCAGTATGTTCTTTTGATGCACCCATTTTGTTTGATCCAGGATCTATACACTCGTATGTTTCTACACACTTCATGCCGAGGTTGGGCCGAGAGTCGTGATTGGTAGATCAGCCGCTTGTCGTGACTACTCCTGTTGGAGAGTCTTTTGTTGCGCGACATGTGTTTAGGTCGTGTGTCGTTCGTTTTGGAGATAGAGATTCTTCCGTCGACTTGATCTTTCTTGAGATGTTGGACTTTGACGTTCTCCTTGGCATAGACCGGTTAGCTACATGCTACGCGTCTGTGGACTGCCGCGAGAAGACAGTCAGGTTTGGTTTTCCGGGCGAGTCAGTTCTTATTGTGCAGAGGGACCATGGTGTCGCCCCTCACAGTTTGATTTCAGCCCTTTGCGCTAGTCGGCTTTTGAGGGGGGGATGTCGGGGATTCTTGGCTTTCATACGAGATACAAGAGCCATAGTAGATTCATTGGACCAGGTTCCTATCGTGAGAGAGTTTCCTGATGTATTTCCCGATAAGTTGCCTGGATTGCCGCCTGAGCATGATATTGAGTTTTGCATTGATTTGATCCACGGCACGGGGCCTATTTCTATACCGCCTTACCGGATGGCCCCGGCGGAGCTTAAGAATCAGCGGCAAGAGTTGCTTGATTGGGGACTTGTGCATCCGAGTGTTTCGCCTTGAAGAGCTCCTGTTCTGTTTGTCAAGAAGAAGGACGGCAGTTTGAGATTATGCATTGATTATCGTCAATTGAACCGAGTTACGATGCGGAATAGGTATCGTTTACCTCGCATTGATGATTTGTTTGATCACCTCCAGGGTGCGGGACATTTTTCCAAGATTGATTTGAGATCGGGTTATCATCAGTTGCGGGTTTGGAATGATGACATTCTGAAGACTGCTTTTCGTACGCGCTACGGGCATTATGAGTTTTTGGTGATGTCGTTCGGACTCACCAATGCCCCAGCAGCGTTCATGGATTTGATGAACCAGATTTTTAAGACGTTCCTCGACCAGTTTATTATTGTGTTTATTGATGACATTCAGGTTTATTCCAATCAGCCCCCAAATTGGCCCTCATATCCTGTAAGTCTCATAGATCCTGAGTGTCCAATATCAAGTAAAACTCATATATCAAGTATTCAATATCAAGTAAATCTCATATATCCTGTATCCAATATCAAGTGAATCTCTTGTATCCAGAGTGAGTATATTTGCAAGATTTTTATGATGATATGTATAAATTAATATTAGCGTCCCATTCCACTAATATATATATATATATATATATAACAGCGTCCCATTCCACTGTTATATATTCAAGGAGTAAAAATATCATGAAAACCAGTGGCTCACATCGACACATAAATACTGATCTATCAGGCGTTATCACCACGACCGGCACTCCTGATAGGTACGTATCATACGCTATCCCGAAAACTCAAGTGCCTAGCTCTGACACTCGAAATTCGACGTATCCATACGTACATGACTCTGGTCGGTATCCCCACGATAACCGCCGAGTCAATAGGTACTGTCATCGGTAGGTACTTGCCCACCTTCCAGGCTCATCGGCATGTACCGTCGATCATCTTGCCGAGGGGAACCGTAACGGGCTCCACCATGTACCCGCACACGGCCTCGTCTACTCCTCGTATCGGGTAATAATACAAAGCTCAGAGCCGAGAAATCTCATGGTGGACGCTGAAATATCATATCAAGAGAAACCGGGTTTTTCAAATAATGCATAATTTCATGAAACTACCACGGTCCTCAAATCCAGAAAACATCATGAAAAATCCATATCTCAATGCAAAAATCCATGAATATAATATATCCAACATAAAACTGTAATGTGAGCATATAAAGGAAAAGCCGCTATTTAACTGCATAAGTAAAAATATATATCATGCGGTTCCTAAATTCTCCAAGTCTATATAACATCAAATAAAGGTGAACATATAGCTATAGCCAGATATATGTGTAAACATGTAGGTATAGCAAGGTATATGTATCTACCTATCAATAATGATGTAATACCCACCAGATATATGTATAAGTATGTATGCAAGATGTACATGCACCTATGTCTCGTATGTGTATATACATATCACTAATGGTACAATACCATATACGTATATAGGTAACTAGCATGTAAGCATGTCAAAGCATATGTGTAAGAATATAGGTATACAAGTATGCTATATGTCATATGCGCAAAAGGAATAAGAATCAATGTCTCAATGTCCCAAACCAATACAATATCACAAAGTATAGGTGTTGTGCGTGTCATGGAAATTATTGACGGTGTGTGTGTAGCATACAATTAGTGCTCGTGAAACATGAACCGTCAATAATGGTGTTGTGTCTCATTGATACTAAGTCCATTCACGATAGGAAATGAGATGTGCAACAAAGGTACACATGCACAATCAATGTCTGTATACATCTAACTAATAGTCATATCATTTAATCTAGCCCAAACGCATAACACCATGCGGGCGATTCTCCTGTAGATGTTAAATCTACTCACAAACGTTCCTGGCTAAGTAAAGCAAACTACTCGCTTTCCCCTGTTCGCAGCGCCCGAAGTCCTCGCCTGCGATCCTGAAAGCATATAACAAGTATATATTAGCAATCGACCAATAAAACGTACCAACTACGTTTGACCGACGCACCAACTCTAAATATACTCTCAAGTGTTCGTCCAGTGGCTAACGCGCATAACGACTCTACGAAACCAACTCAAGAGCACAAGCTACACAAAGACACGAACGACATCGGCATGATCCTAGCTAGGAACGCAAAGCGACACAACTGCAAAGCCTAGACCCTGATCGTACCGATCGTGCATTCACAACACAATAATAAACGTGGAATCTAATATAAATAAAGTCGCAACGTCAAAAGAAACCCACGCCAAAAATTACCGAAATCTAGTAAGCAACATATATCATTTTAGCACAAAACTACAAGTTTTTACCAAAACTAGAATTTATAAATATTGCCAAATAGCAAGATTAAACCAATCATACCTTTTCTATAATTTTAAATCTTACTTAATTAGGATTAGTAAAAGTTTAGTTTGCTAATTAGCTTAATTAACCAATTAGGAAAATATCATTTAACAAATTAGCAACTTGGTTTAGTTTTCATTTGTCTAAAATTATCAACTAACCATTTCACTAATCAAAACCCTAATTTAATTAACAAAACCCTTACTAGAAATTCTAATTATGAAATTAAAAGCTTAAATCAAGCATCTAAATAAGCTAATTTAACTATTAACACCACATAAAGAAATTAGGGTTTGGATTTATACCTTCAAAGAAACACAACTTGAAACTAGAAAATCCAAAGATTAGCCTCCAAAAATCCTCACTTGAATGAAGAACAAAGCTTTTTTTGGGTTAAGGAATGAAGGGGAATGATTATATTTGAGTTTGTACGAATTTATTTGGATTTTTGATGATTTTTATTTGAACTAGAAGTGAAGAATTGAGGCAAAAGAGAACAAGGGCAGCAAGCAATAGAAGTGGCCGGCCATGAGGAAATGGGGGGGGGGGGTTATGAAGAAAATGAAGAAAGTTCTAGCTAAAAATAACATTAAAAGCTAATTAATGCAAATGCCACCTTTTCTTTTCTTTTTTTTCTTTAAATTTCCAATAAAAACACAAATATCTAGATATTTTAGGAAAGAAGGTTAAAAACTCAATCTAGTGATTAACTAAGCATAGATTCTCATTAGTAGTAATTAACCCAAACCAAAATGTAATTACCACTAATAAAGTGCACAAATAAAGCATTAAAATAATATTTTAATTAGGGAAAATTCTATGTGAACCAAAACTTCCAATTGACCCCCAAAGCTCGCGCACTAGCTTCATTCTAGCTAAATTAGGTACCATCAAGTCTATATAGAAGTTTGATCACAATCGGGTTAAAACGGAAAACACCGACTATTTTACCCTAAAAACGGAAAATTCGCAAAACGATTTCTAAAACATTACACCCGGCTAGTCTTTCCTTTTAGTGTTTGAAGGAAGATTTGACTAAAACAGTGGGAGCCATCCAGATTAGATAAAATAATAACCAATCTAATCTTGTAAGAGCGCACGCAGAGTGTTTTCTTCTCTCTCTCTCCAGGTAGCGACCATGTCACGCCTTAATCAAGATAATAATATGGATATATTGACCGAACCCGCTTGTTATACTAAGCTATGGAACATTGGTCCCGCTCCAACTTATAATTGTTATAAGACTGTCACGACCCGAAAATATTGTTCGTGACCGGCACTTAAACTACTCCACGTCTAAAGGCGTAACGTAATTCAAGTAAGCCGAAGCCCAGAAATCTAAACCTTTTTAAGAAAATAAAGTGGTGAAGTTTTGAAATAAAGGTATGGTAAAGATCATAAGTTTTCTTAAATACACAAGTATTGGAATATGAAGAAGCAAGTAAATTTACTAGTTGAAAAAATGTTTTGTCTTTTAAAAATTTGGGCAGCACCTCCTTTGTATTTTTTGATCCAAGACCACAATACATAATAATGATAAAGGCATCCCAAAGCGGGAGCTAGCTCTTCACCAATTAGCGGATCCACAACCATGCAAATCATAAATATTAGTATACGACGCCCAACGGCGAAGATCACCACAAAAGATAATGAAATAAGCAAGACATCAAAACCACAAGTAGCGGAATATCCCTCGCTCTAAGTCTCGCAACCACAAGTCTCACTAAGTCTCACAACCACAAATCTCACTAAGTCTCATTACTTGTACAAATACTAGTTTGATTGATGGAGTTGACTTGATACAATATGAATAAAGAATACAATAGTGGTACGATCCAACATATACCATCTACCAAAGCAAAACACCCATATGCAGCTGTGTGCCAGCAACACCGCTACTGATCCATGCGGTCAACCTGCAAGAACTGTGGCACAACGGGGGTAAGTTGCCAACTCGTGAGTAGAAAAACATCATTCGATAGAAATCAAATAAAATAACGATTTCCTAGGTCAACTATATCATAAAGGTAATATTATGATATCTAGGGTAACCGTATCTGCATATGTGCCAAAATATACTCAATGTCTATATGTACGTGGATATCATCCAACCATAATCAATGCATGAATGCATGTGGATCTCGTCCACCATATAATCAATGTATGTATGCATGTAGATCTCGTCCACGTGTCAACCAATAACACATCAAGATCATGCATGTAAATATCATAAAAGCATGTGCATGAAAGTATGAGGATATAATCAACGTGTGTCCCTCGCGACACATCAAAATCATGGAACCTGAGTGTCCAGCATCAACACTCAAAATATCATGAAACCCATATCCAGCATCGACATGTAAATCCTTATATATCTCTGGCGCTGCATCCTCAGATTGGCCTTCAGGCGCCGCACATCCTGGTCGGCCCTCATATCCATCTCACTACTCCGGTCGGTATCCTCCGGATAACCGCCGAGTCCAAATACTATCACCAGTAGGTAGTAGTCCCTCCGCTGGGCTCACCGTCTATCTATACGAGTCTTCTTGCCCCGGGGTACCTCACCGGGTCCACCATGTACCCGCAGACGGTGCCTACCGCTCCTCGAATCGGGTTTCACATGCCACTCTCAGAACCGAGAAAACACATGGTGGATGCACTGAAATATCATATCAAGAGAAACCGGGTTTTTAAAACAATACATACTTTCTTTTGAAATAACCACGGTTCTCAAATGCAGAAATCTCATGAAAACAGCATATCTTAATGTGTTTAATCATAAAGCATGATGTATGCGACATATAACAGAAATGTAAGCATATCCGTATATCATGCAACATGGAACAGTAATCTGCACATATTTAGGGAAAATCGCTCTTTTAAATGAATCCAGTTTTAAAATATATCCTGCGGTTCCCAATTTCTCCAAAGTCAAATGCAATATCGTATAAAGGTGCATATGTAACTATAGCAAGTAAATTATGCAAGGAGTCATATCATGATGCAGCAATTCTACTGTGTAGTGACATGGCAATTATCGATGATGAAGTGTGTGAGACGACCAATCTATGTAAGTGTAGCATACGCATCATCGATAATGGTGTAGGTGTACAAGAACAGGTATATATGATGCAATGAGAATGACATGTGCGTAGCATAAATAAATCGTAAGCTCAATGTTAAAAGTATACGTGTCTATAATAAGTCCGAGTCGGTGAATATATTAACCCGCATCTAGCCTCACAACACCGCGTACGGTATAATCCATCGTACGGCATCCTCTAGTCAAGGGTATAGATCAATCATCAAGTCAAGTCATCACGTACGGAAAATCATCGTACGGCGGCATTAAACCATTAGGGATCCTATCAACCTATACGACAATGAGGGTACGGACCTAACGTCTCGTACGGCATAACGCTCAAGATTCACAAAATTATATATACCTATGTGCCTGGTCACATTCATAACAATCTCATATCAGGGGACCGGCAAAGGTATCAATTATCTCTTATCGCCTCGCATCCGTATACCGACATATCAATCAAGTCATCATATCACATCGTATATTCCTTTCATCACCATCGTATCTCATATCAAGTCATCTTACATATACATTCTATCCTACAAATCTCATGTCACGCTCCTCTAAATCTCCTACTTATTTTCGTGCACTACCTATATTTATATATCGTGATTCATATTTCCTTTTCCTATCCTTATATATCATTTCCATCATACCGTGCCAAGAGTCCTATCCCTAAAGCTCCCATCTCATTAAGTCATCTTTATAAATACATTCTACCTTTGCTATAAGCATACGTATCTAATCTAACATCCACACATGAACCATACGATCGGTTTAAAAGATGCGAATCATAGTTTTGAAAGTATGGGCTACGGTGTTTTTAAGGAAAAGACATCATTTGAAAGTCCGTAACGTCCCTCAAGGTATTTATTTAAGAGATGGATAAAATTTTTCAGTTTGGAAAAAGGCATGGTTCGGATGACACATTTACGTCGGCTATCTAGTCTTATAGCATTCAATCCGGCAATATCATCAATCATCATCCTTCTATAAGTCGTGAGTCGCTTTCACTATTCATATCCCTAAGCTTTCATCTCATATCTCAATATATATACTCGATCATTCATATCATCTCTAACTCATTAATCTCATATCAATCATCTTATTAGTCTGTCGTATTTATCAACCTCATAGCATGCCACTATAAACTCCTATTGATTCTCTTTGCAACTACTTATCTATATCTATAGTAATTCGCATCCTTAAACATCAATTCGGGATATCTTTCCTATCATACCATGTCACCTAAACCATAAGCTATAGCCTTAAGTCATGGTATTTCTTATCTCTTACAATTCTCTAACCATATTCATAAGTTTCTAACACGGTTACCTTAACCATACTCTATATATCGGTTTCCATCAATGTTTGCGGAGGTGCTATACGCCATCCACCCGACTTCCCCCGTAGATATAGATCTACTCAGCTTGATCCTTGCTTGCCGAAGTTGATAACGCCATACTCCGTCGCCTCGGAATCCACACGAAGGTACCTACAATAATACACAATCGCAATCGCTATTAAAATCGAATCCGGAAAACCGATACGGCACCCGGATCGCCTATAGGTTAAAACCTATAGCTTATGCATGCAAAAACAACAACACAACTCTCGTCGTTGACGTACAAACATCAAATGACCTAATACAACATCAAATCTCAAAACCCAAGTTTCAGAATCGCAAAATACGAAAACAGCCACCTAGGAAAACCACTCCCAGATTTCACCCTAGGCCAAACTAAGGGATTTTGCACATAGGGTTAGTCTATATAACACAACACAAGGCCATACACCGAAACTCAACCTAATCCCCTATAGTGTTGCCACAAATTGCGGCCACCAAGGATAAATCTGCAGCCTGGAACAGGAGTGGGGGTCTCGGGTCATAGGGTTAGCTTCTAGGTCGCATGCTCGCCTCTCTGTGTTTGCTAAATAATTTTTGGTGGTCTCGGGTGACTCCAGATTCCCATATACCCTCACAAACTGTCAATTTAACCGATGTTAGAAATTTCTAAGTCGTGTTTGGGTTCTATTTTCTGTTCTAGGTCAATAAAACACCACTAAAGTCTTGTTAACAGCCACCTCTCATCATCACTTCTACACAATTTCCTAAACCCTTCTCTTGAAATTTCTAACCTCACAAATCCATATTAAATCAACTTCTAAACTAGACTAGAATATAAAGAACTAAAAACTAAACTAAATGGAAGAATTTATACCTCCTTTGGGCAACTCAAGAAAAAACCTAGCTTCACAATGTCTTCAAAATCAAACTTTTCTTGGTCCAATGTGATGAGGGTGAGGAGGTGATCATTTTTTGTGAAAGGGGTATAGGGTTTTGAGGAGTATTTTGAGATGGGTCAAGAGGATAGAAGATGGAGGGAAGAGAGGAAGAAGAAGGAGATGGAGCAAAACAAATGGGGGAAATGAAATGAGGCAGCCCCCCTCTCTCTCCCTCTCACTTATTCTCACTCTCCCCCCAATCATTCTAACTTTAACCTTTTTTCTCTTTTTCTTTTCTTTTTACAACCCAACAACATAATACCCCAAAACAACATAAGAAACACATCATGTTGCAGATAGTGCCCTCACAGTCAATTATTGGATCGCAGGTACGTGATTGCAATGATTGCGGAGGATTTATCCCGAGAGGACAGTCTTACTCAAGATGATAGTATACTATCTGGTTTGCCTTTATCAGTCGTGTACATGTTCAGGTGACTGATTGCATGTTACACTTTGATAGAGCCCTTAGGATCTTGCTTTACTACTAACAGTATGATGGCGATCATATACGTGAGAGTTGGGTAGTTTATATGCATATCCTTAATTGTGGTCCCTAGTCGTGGGAGTTTCGAGACAGGGCATCGATACTCCGGAGTAGACTAGTGTATACAGTCGAGACCCCGACGAGGGGCGGTGGCCGGTCTCATAAGCCACTGGTGTCAGTTGGATCACCTAAGATGTATACAGGTGCTCATTGGGTTATGAGTACACCGGACAGGACTCGCCGGGAATCTGCTAGTTAGTATTATATCTACCGTCAGATAGCAGTTCCCAGGTGACATGTGTACAGGTTAGTTCATCGACCTGAGGTCGTCATTTGTCTCGTGTGAGTTCCCACTGTGCTTTGATTACTACCCTACCACGGCTCAAAGGAGTCGTGCAAACAGGTAGCTTTTGGGTACAGTCCCGAGCCATATGGAGGCACGTGAGCGGATCGGCAGGGGATTCGTCTCTCCCGGTATTGGGGGCGAGATCGTGCTGTGTCGAGGAGAGCCATTACACAAATCTATGGCCATGGTAGGAGATTTACTGGTAGGTACTCCAGTAGTATCTCAGGGTGTTATTGGGCTACACTCCGACACGACTTATACTGCTTCTGGGGGTCTGACGTTACTAGCCCCCTAGGCGGATATGCGATACTCATTGACGAACGGACCGGACTGTATATACATTGTCACTGTTAGGCTCAGTAGGGTTTCTGGATGTGTTAGCTCATCGGCCACCCTTGAGTGCGCTCATCAGCCTCCCTTAAGTTCAGTCCGTGGGCAACCGTTACGCATAGCTACTGCCGCTGACGGTTTGTGGTTAAACCCACTGCCAGGGTACTGAAGAGTCATTAGAGTCCCCCACAGACAGTTTCCCAAGTTTCGGGCGAAACGTTGTAGAGGCCGTATGGTTTTATGGCAGGGTTCGGAAAATGCACGTGCGTTTACGCACGTGTTATTTTTCGGGCAGATAATACTGGTCGGCTTTGGTTTAAGCCGGATCCGAGTATTATATTGAGTAGGTATAATATCTTTGTCTCAGTTGCATTTGTATTCGGTCGTAATACAAATGCGGGTATTTTTATACAGTTTCGGGGTTATCCTGAAAGTCGTTTCAGGATCACTTTTGGAAGTTGCCAGTTTCCAGTTTTCTATCAGCCGTCTTTTAACATTTGGTTAAAGACGGATTTATCTTTTCTACAGATAAGGTGAGTCAGTGTTCTAGAATATTCTAGTTGAGGTGACTAGGCTTATTGGTGTAGGGTTTTCATTGGTTGCATTTATTAAAGGGTGACTAAGCCTAATAACTCATGCTTTGTGATTAATTCCTTTTGGATTGCTTAAGATATTTTGAAGTGAGAAGCTTTTAGCTTATGGTCACCCCCTTCTCCTACGGTCACCTCCCTCTTGCTATATATGGCTTGCCCTCTCTCTCTCCTCTTGCGCTCTCTCACTTGAGGTTTCATTTCGGTTAGAAAAAGATTATGATAGTTTTGGGTGTATGGAATTTACAGTTCATTTCATTCCATCACCCGATTTCCACGGCAACTTCATTAACCGATCGTCCACGGATTTGGACGAAGTGAGACAAAGTCTTCTATTCATATTCTACATCATTCTTGGTCGTCTCTTTTGGCAAACTTGACGATCGAGTTGCCTCGAGTCAGAGGCGGGAGCCCGTTTAAAGAACCGATCATGTGGTGCCACCTCGACGAAGGATTCGGAGATCGACGAGATCGGAGCAGCCGCAACGGAGCGTGGGATGATGGTTGAAGAACGAAGGACTCGGATCGTTCGGTATAACCTTTCTACACTCTTTACAGTTTGTTAGTTTAGCAATAATGGCAGATCCGGGTTAAAGTATACGATAGCGCCAGTTTAAAAGTTTTTATTCCGCATTTGGCGTCTGTAGACGGCCGGGGCGCTAGCGTAGACTTACAGTGGTATCAGAGCCTCACCATTTTGCTATACTAACTTGTGCTAATGCGTTTAAAACATCGATCCGACCGAAAATCGAAAACCGCAAAATTCCTACCTGACAGTTTCTGTTAATTTTAAACGGTGTCAAAATTGATTTCTTGATGTCTTAAAAATCTGTGCAGGGAATTCTAAGAGCCACGACAAAATTTGGGCTCGTAACTCCTCCAAGTTGCCGCGGAAGGGCGGCCAAACCCATGGTTTAGCCGCGCTTCCGCAGCCATGTGGGGAGCACGTGATCCCAAATTTGGTCAGTGGGTTCTGTGTTGGGTTTTGGGGTTTTTGGTATATTTAGTTTTGGCCCAGATTTTGTTACTGTTCACCAGTAAGCTGTGGGGCCCACTTTTTGATATTTGGTCTTTGGTCGATCGAAATTTAAACACGTTAGTTTACAGTGCTTACATTATATCTCCGACCGGCAATGTCATTTGATCGGTAAACTGCGTCTGATTGCTATAGTTCTTTTAGACGGGTTTGCGAACGTGACATTCGCGTTGATGTTCTGTGTTGTGCTGTATTGTTGCGGACTTGTCGTGGTGGATAGCAGTGTGCAATGGTAGTACGGTTTGAGTTTATTTGTACATTTGATATTGCGGGGCGAGCGTCCAACTTGTGGACTGCCGTCACTGCCTGTTGTATAATATTCTTTTTGGGGCACGACCAGGTTGCGGTCGATGTACCTGTTGTACTATTTTTCATTACTGTACTAGGTTTTACCCCGCGACGGAGTGCACGGATAGCCGGGTTTTGGAGGGCAACGGGTCCGCATCTCATGGCTTTGGGAGGCAGAGGGGCCCCACTCTAAAATTGGCAGACTATTCGCCGCACTCGTAGGGGGTACAGGTTGACCCAAGGAGGGGTGCCCAAGATTACCGGATTCCGTGAAGTGCCGGGTGTTCCATTCACTATGCTGTGAGGACTACCTCGCTTCAGGTTTTGGCGGGTAACTTGCCGCACCCGTAGGGGTCTAGGTTTCATTGCACAGGCTATCCACACGACAGGGGAACGTCGGGTTTCAGCAGCGGCTCTGTGAAACCCGGGGATCCCAGATATCTGTATTGTTCTGTGATGCTTATTAATTTTCTGTAATGTTGCATATTATCACGCCTGGAGCGATTATGTATATTGGTTTATATACTATTAGATGTTGTATATGTTTTACACCCGCGCTAGTCCAGTCCCCGCTCTGTCGTTAGTTAAGTAACCTAACGGGTGATGACGGGACCCAGTGACGAATGCGGATGGCATATACGTACATTTTATTTTCGTTCTTTTCTGGTGTGATTGATTGATGGGACTGCATTGATTCTGATCAATGCAAAGTTAAACAAACCTGTTTTAGTTGTTGGAACAATTTTAAAAGGTGTTATTGCAAAGACGTTTTCTTTTGTTATGCATAGAGATATTCGGTTGGAATATCCAGCACCTCATTCGACGAGGCAAGGGCTGATATCCCTTCACCGGGAAAGACCCCTTGGACAGAAGTTTGCGTCAGGGTAATAACTTTACTATAGTCGATTACAAGTTGCTTTGCATAGCGGTATTCAGTGGAATATCCTGCACCTCATTCCACGAGGAAAGAGCCGAGATCCCTTTACCGGGAGTGACCTCTTTAGCAAAAGGTTTTCGCCACTATATTTTAAAAAGCTATCAGGTTCCTTCAGCGATATCAAGTTCACTACGCTAAAGGTTTTTCGCCAAAAACCAGCCGTAGCCCTCCGTCACTTCTTTTGGGTATTTAGTAGTATTCAAGCTATGCATTTTAGCCAAAGTTAAGGCATAGTGTTTGGTAGCTGCTGGGTATTCAATTGTTGCATAGATAGATGAGTTAGTTTGGGACAGTCGTTCTGCCGATTGGCCAAAGTCAGGGGCATGTGCGGGTGGGTTCAAATTGACAAGATAGTGACGGGTAGAACTTGGCATGTGACTTATGACATTTTGACCAAAGCCAAGGTTATAAGAGCATGGGGCAAGAAAATGATATCGGGAGTTTCTAAAGAAACTGAAACTTGCCAAGTATGCGCATACCTTCTGGAGTATGAATAACGTGGATGCATTCCATCACGTTAACATGCGATGAGAGTTGGATCCCGATTCCCACTGATGAGTTGGTTTACTCTTCGGGTGATCCCGATTGATTCTTCTTTAGGTTTGGAGGAGAATTTGACAGGACAGTGGGAGGTTTCCGGATTAGATAAAGTGATGACCATTCTGATCTAGGTTAGAGTGCACGCAGAGTGTTTCTTTTCTCTCTCTCTCTTTGGCAGCGACCTTTGACCGACCCTAGACTATGACTCAATGACCAGGTTGACCGAACCTTCTTAAAATACTGGCTTTTGGATTGTCTATGTTGCATAAGTATTGCCACTCCTTCTTTTACCCTTTGCATTTCTCAGAACACCCGTATTACTACGGATATCCACTTCCATTGGATAGATCCATCGTATGGTTATATACGAACTCGAAGGGACTTCTTCGAGGATGGATCCAGGTTCAGGAGAAATAGAATTGGTTTATTCAGTTGTCTTTTATTATCACCTTCTCTCAGGTTGCGAGAGCTCCTTGGTTTAGGAGAGTACGCCTATTACGCTTATTGGATAGTCTTATTCCAAACCATAGGCAGGTGCCGAAAGGTAGGGAATGAAGAAAACCAATTAGCCTAAGTAGGGTGTGCAGAAGGTAATATGTAAAGACAAAATAAAGGGATTAGAAAGAGGGCAAAGTAAATTGCGACTGATATCATTCACGACCAAAACCGCGTATTTCATCGCCACTCCTATTTCACCTTTAAAAGAATAAGGTATTATTCAGTTGTCTTTTATCATCACCTTCTCTCAGTTGCGAGTACTCCTTGGTTTAGGAGGGTACACCTATTATGCTTACTGGATAGTCTTCTTCCAAACCATAGGCTGGTGCCGAACGGTAGGGAAGGAAGAAAACCATTTAGCCTAACGATGGTGTACAGAAGGTAACGACTAAAGACAAATAAAGTGATTTTGGAGAGATGGCAATAAAATATACGGTTGAAGTCATGAATTGGATTATGGAAGAGGCATTACTATGAATACCAGGATACCCCTACGAAACATTTTCATGTTTCAGTGCATTGTTAAAGAAAACTGTTTTCCCGATTAGACACTTACTCCAAGGGTATGTATTTACCAGGTTTCATTATCATATCTGTATGGTTTTACAGATGATGAGTGGGAGTAAGATATTGGGAATTAGGTGATCATCCTCATTATATCGGAATTCGTTGTAATTGGTGATATTTGAGGAAATCGCCAGGGTACAGTTTTCTACCTACAACGCACAGGTTATGAGTTGTTCAACTCAGCGGACTTATACAGAGTATTGTATGTTGTCCAGTGTCCATCAGGATAAAGGGGTAGGTCCTCGTACTATGTTCTGTTTACTTATAACTTCTCTAGTATTTAGACGAGTGTTTCGTAGAAATACAAGGTCTAAGTTTTGAGAAGTTGTGGGTATAAGAATAAAGTAGAGAACCAGGTATCACAAGTATCGGGATTCTTCAAAGAGATCGAAGATGTAGATTCTTGTGATTGGTATTCAGATGATAGTGATGGTTTTGAGAAACGTGTTTCTCTTTCAGGTTACTCATAATTGGACGGATTCCTAAGTTGAGTAATGCTGATTAGCCTCTTTCCATTAAGTTGATATGCACTGGATACAGCTGCATGATTTGAATATGGTTCCAATTAAATAAGTGCCAAAGTTTCTGTATTGGATATAGAATGGATCGTACCTTAAAAGAAATTAAGGTACGGGGAGTTGTCCAGCTTATGCTTAAAACCAGACTCTGGATAACTCAGGGCACGTTTCTGTAGTGGCTGTTTGTGGGTTGACCCTGGCTATGTCGAGGGTTGATATTCTACCATTTGGAAGATCAATAGTGATATTGTTCTTGACTCGCCACAGTTTTAGTAAAATGGATCTTTTTCAGAAAACAGTAGTGGGAGTATGGTAGAACTGGAAGTGATTCCAGAACCGCGAACGATTACGGAAAATTTAATAGGACCTATACATTCAATCAGGTTTGACATTCCAATAGCCACTCCGCAGATTTGGTGGGTAACCTCGGACACCCGAGAGGTACTTCGGTAGCCTCAAGGACGGTGACAGGGAGGTTCTTATCTACCCAGACTTGACACTACTGTTGTTCCAGACTATGAGACCAGGCAAGAGGATAAGTATAGCGTCGTTCTAAACTAGCTTTAGAAGTGTACGTGTATATTATTCTGCCAGAGGGTTGTCGTATTCAGTGGGAGCAGCAGAAACATAGTGGGCAAGATGCTTATATCTATTTATAGACTTGAGCAGTTATAGCGGAGATAGAGCATCTAATTTTGATGTGACAGTCATGGGTTTGACTTCAATCAGAATAGGGGATGGATCAGTTAAGAAGGTAGTAGGGTGTCATGTCATGGTATCTGGATGACATACACAGAGTAGGAAGTAAAATTCCTATACTACGATCGGTTGAACTGTGGTCGTCATACAGTTGTTTCTCCAGACAGGACATGGATATAATATTTGACATTCTGGTTTCTGGATCTATGGTTTTAGATCTGGATTTGGGTAGTTTCCCAATGTGGGTACTTTGACAGATATTCTAATGGTTTTTAGAATAGTTGACTCCTAGCATGGTAGTATACCTGCAGGTGATGGAGTCACCCTCTCTAATGGTGTCGTATAGACTAAAGGGGAGAGGGATGTGCATGATTGGCAGATCACTTGCTTAGGCAATTGAGTCAATCATGAGATGTCAAGTACCGCACCAAATGTTGTTTTTGCACTAGATGCAATAAGTTTGTATTAATCCAATCCTGGAGAAACATAAGGAAGCAGTTTTAGAACATTGGTACATGTTCTACGGATTTGATAACGGCAGCCTCTTTCGGGAGACGGTTATCATTCCAAGCTTCAAAGGTGACATGGATGACAGAGTGATTGTCAGAGTTTTAGTTTTCCCTCTGACGAGGGACAGTATTATGGACAGGTGGTTCCAGAGGATACTGTGGGTGGCATGGTGCCAGATACTGATTGGTTTCAGTGATCCATACAGTCTAAGAAGTTTGGATATGGAGTTCATTTATGAACTAAGGTCCCATCAGATATCCAGACATATTCTAAGACAGGTACTACTCAATTCGGGAGATGGCTTTCTCCGCGAACTTGAGATTAAGAGAGATATTGAAAGATACTTCTAGGCGGATCCACTCACTGAGGCTATTTCTCGAACACAATAGTTTTACAAACGGGCTTTGTGAAACTGATTAGTAGAGGAGTTGGATGTTCGTTTTCACACGGGCTGTGAGTAGTCGACATCGCAATATTAGCCTTGAGTGCAAGTGGGAGATTGTTGCAGATAGTGCCCTCACAGTCAATTATTGGATCGCAGGTACGTGATTGCAATGATTGCGGAGGATTTATCCCGAGAGGACAGTCTTACTCAAGATGATAGTATACTATCTGGTTTGCCTTTATCAGTCGTGTACATGTTCAGGTGACTGATTGCATGTTACACTTTGATAGAGCCCTTAGGATCTTGCTTTACTACTAACAGTATGATGGCGATCATATACGTGAGAGTTGGGTAGTTTATATGCATATCCTTAATTGTGGTCCCTAGTCGTGGGAGTTTCGAGACAGGGCATCGATACTCCGGAGTAGACTAGTGTATACAGTCGAGACCCCGACGAGGGGCGGTGGCCGGTCTCACAAGCCACTGGTGTCAGTTGGATCACCTAAGATGTATACAGGTGCTCATTGGGTTATGAGTACACCGGACAGGACTCGCCGGGAATCTGCTAGTTAGTATTATATCTACCGTCAGATAGCAGTTCCCAGGTGACATGTGTACAGGTTAGTTCATCGACCTGAGGTCGTCATTTGTCTCGTGTGAGTTCCCACTGTGCTTTGATTACTACCCTACCACGGCTCAAAGGAGTCGTGCAAACAGGTAGCTTTTGGGTACAGTCCCGAGCCATATGGAGGCACGTGAGCGGATCGGCAGGGGATTCGTCTCTCCCGGTATTGGGGGCGAGATCGTGCTGTGTCGAGGAGAGCCATTACACAAATCCATGGCCATGGTAGGAGATTTACTGGTAGGTACTCCAGTAGTATCTCAGGGTGTTATTGGGCTACACTCCGACACGACTTATACTGCTTCTGGGGGTCTGACGTTACTAGCCCCCTAGGCGGATATGCGATACTCATTGACGAACGGACCGGACTGTATATACATTGTCACTGTTAGGCTCAGTAGGGTTTCTGGATGTGTTAGCTCATCGGCCACCCTTGAGTGCGCTCATCAGCCTCCCTTAAGTTCAGTCCGTGGGCAACCGTTACGCATAGCTACTGCCGCTGACGGTTTGTGGTTAAACCCACTGCCAGGGTACTGAAGAGTCATTAGAGTCCCCCACAGACAGTTTCCCAAGTTTCGGGCGAAACGTTGTAGAGGCCGTATGGTTTTATGGCAGGGTTCAGAAAATGCACGTGCGTTTACGCACGTGTTATTTTTCGGGCAGATAATACTGGTCGGCTTTGGTTTAAGCCGGATCCGAGTATTATATTGAGTAGGTATAATATCTTTGTCTCAGTTGCATTTGTATTCGGTCGTAATACAAATGCGGGTATTTTTATACAGTTTCGGGGTTATCCTGAAAGTCGTTTCAGGATCACTTTTGGAAGTTGCCAGTTTCCAGTTTTCTATCAGCCGTCTTTTAACATTTGGTTAAAGACGGATTTATCTTTTCTACAGATAAGGTGAGTCAGTGTTCTAGAATATTCTAGTTGAGGTGACTAGGCTTATTGGTGTAGGGTTTTCATTGGTTGCATTTATTAAAGGGTGACTAAGCCTAATGACTCATGCTTTGTGATTAATTCCTTTTGGATTGCTTAAGATATTTTGAAGTGAGAAGCTTTTAGCTTATGGTCACCCCCTTCTCCTACGGTCACCTCCCTCTTGCTATATATGGCTTGCCCTCTCTCTCTCCTCTTGCGCTCTCTCACTTGAGGTTTCATTTCGGTTAGAAAAAGATTATGATAGTTTTGGGTGTATGGAATTTACAGTTCATTTCATTCCATCACCCGATTTCCACGGCAACTTCATTAACCGATCGTCCACGGATTTGGACGAAGTGAGACAAAGTCTTCTATTCATATTCTACATCATTCTTGGTCGTCTCTTTTGGCAAACTTGACGATCGAGTTGTCTCGAGTCAGAGGCGGGAGCCCGTTTAAAGAACCGATCATGTGGTGCCACCTCGACGAAGGATTCGGAGATCGACGAGATCGGAGCAGCCGTAACGGAGCGTGGGATGATGGTTGAAGAACGAAGGACTCGGATCGTTCGGTATAACCTTTCTACACTCTTTACAGTTTGTTAGTTTAGCAATAATGGCAGATCCGGGTTAAAGTATACGATAGCGCCAGTTTAAAAGTTTTTATTCCGCATTTGGCGTCTGTAGACGGCCGGGGCGCTAGCGTAGACTTACACATCATGTAACCAAAATGCAACATGGCGTGGTGCACTAGCCACAGAAAACTGTAGAAACACGGATTTGGCTTAATCGCGATTAGCCGTGCACTAATCGGGTTTTCATTTAAACTGCATATAATTGATCTTAAAAATACCAAATCCTTTAAATATATTTTTAAATGAATAAATCATTTTAATTTCCAATTATTTCACAATTATTGGTATATATTTATACCCTTTTTCGAAAACCCCAATTTCGCAAATCGGCCAGTTTTCGGGAAATATATTATTTTAATATGAAATTCTAAAAATAATATTTTATATTTTCTGAAATGTTACAAAGACCAAGTAGGAAATAGGGGATTACCAGGATTCCCGTACGGCCCAAACGAAGAAAGTACATGATGATGCATCTTCTTTGGGTTTGTTCATTACCGAGAACTGTTTCTCAGTATCCTTTACGCCCTAGGTATGAGATACTAGATCAGGATTCCACACATGTAATATATTACATGGGCTACAGATAGGTAGAGAACTAAGAATGGGTGATAAGTTTCAAGAGTTAGAAATGGTGCAAGTGTTGCAGCCAAGTTGTTGGCAGTTATCACCTTGTATTACTAAATACATTGATTCTGAACAAATGTTATTAGATACCGAACCTGATATACAATATCATATCAGTCTCTTTATTTAGTAAAGAAGGATTTAATTTTGTATTGTTGGATAATGTTTTGAACATTTCCTATATCAAGAGTTGATCGGTTCAGGCACGTTATCTAAAAGCATATACGTTCTAAATCAAACCACGGTTCTAAACATACAAAATAAACACAAGAGGAAGAGTTCAGAAATGAACAAATAATTCTTGAGGCACTGTAGACTAGGTCATATCAATGAGACCCGACTAGCTGAAGTTACATAAAGATGCATATTTAAATCAGTTTGAATTTACATCTTGTGAAACTTTCCAGTCATATCACAAAGATAAGATGACCATAGGTCCGTTTATTCGAAACAGAGAAAGAGTTAGTAAACTCTTGGGATTGATACATGATGATGTATGCAAGTCCCCTGTCTACACATGCCAGGATTGGTTCTTTGTACTTCATTACATTCACTGATGATCTCTCATGATTCGCACATGTGTTCCTGTCGAAACAAAAGTCTGAAGCTTTTGAGAAATTCAACGAATAAAAGTCAGAAGTAGATAACCAAAACGGGTATAAGTATTATGTCCTTTGATGTGATCAGGGAGGAGAATACTTGAGCACGGAGTTCCTGGACTATTCTAAAGGAGAATGAGATTCTCTCTCAGCATTACTCCTCCGTATACACCACAGCACGTCGGTGCATCGGAGCGGAGCAATCGCACCCTATAAGATATGGTGTGTTATATGATGAGTACTACTGAGTTGCCTATTTCTTTTGGGGGGTTATGCACTTGAGAAGCTACATACCTATTGAATAGGGTTCCAACCAAATCAGGTGCCTACCACTCCATATGTGATATGGTATGGGAAGAGCCCATCTCTTAAGGATGTTAAGATTTGGGGTTTTCCGGCCTATATCTAAAAGCAAAATCCGGACAAGCTCAAGACAAGGTCAGTTCTGTGGAAGTTTGTTGGATATCCAAAGCATTCGCAAGGGAAAATCTTCTACCACACTGAGGAGCAAAAGGTGTTTTATTTCTCAGCATGCCATCTTTTAGAAAGGGAATTTCTTGTGAAGAAATTAGTGGTCATGAAGTAGAACTGGAAGGAGTTCCAGCATACAAACTGCAACTGATGATTTTGTAGAACCGGAGGATTCAATAGTTCCCAACGAACCTCAGCCTCTCCGCCGATCTGGTAGGGTTCCCCATCCACCTGAGAGATACTTCGGTTTCTCTATGACAGTGGGAGTGATGATTGCATTATGAGATGATGACCCAACTAGTTTCGAGCAGGCCATCAAGAGTAGTGACTCTATGAGTGTAGCGTTTTGAAAATTTAGAAATAAATAAAATTAATTAAATAAATAATAAAATGTTAAATTAAAAAGTTATTAAAACCAAATATGACATTTTCAAAAATAGTATGTAAAACAAATTAAATTAAGATTTTAATATGTAACATAAATGAATTATAAAGGTTTTAATAAGAAATTTAGCTTCACTTTTAATTAAAATAGTGTTATATAATAACATAGTTAGTGAGGGGTCTTTGTGTAAAGTTTAGGAAATTGTGCAAATTTTGAATTGTTAAGGGTGTAAGTAGAAAGGAGGTTAAATATGGTTTTAGTTCAGAATTTATCACAAGATAAATCAATTTGGAAATGATAATACCTTGACACATCCTTCTTGCATGCACAACACACACACAACACCTCCTCCTTGCATGAGAATGGCACACCTTGATCTTTGACATCTCCTAATACACATCACACTTACTTTTGTCATATATATCATGTGTTCAGATCATTTAGCTTGTTTAAAATCTGAAAATTTAAAAGAAAGAAAAAGAAAACATAAAAGAACAATGGAAAGGAAAAGAAGAGCTAAGTTCTAGGATTTCCTCACCATCAAGCTAAGGACTAGGAGCTTGTGTATCTTGGAGGGAGTTCTTCCAGCAAATCCCTTGTAGTTAAAATCTTTAATCACAGTAGGAATTTAGTTCTGTAACTAGTTTTTATTAGAAATCAAAATGTCTATAATATTGTATTTTAGGAAAAACTGAGCTCTGTTTTAATCTGCTATAGTTTAGATAAAAGTTAACTTAACCAAACAATGCCTTAATGTTGTATGTCGGACCTAGAACAAACCATAGGAGCACAAACCCAGGGGCTCGGATTTTGGCCGTCGAGGTATAATCAAATAACGGCGTCGCCGGATTTTTAGGGAGGTATGGTGATTTGGGTTTTATGGTAGGTCTCTGTATAGATGTTGGGATATTTTGGTATTGTTTAATTAAGTTAGTTTAACTATATGTGAAATCTGGAAACTAATATCGGGAAAAGGTATCTAAAATCTAAAATACGACATGGTTAAAACGTAACGCGTTCTGGTTCTGTTGCGAAACAACGTTTGGGTAAATTCTAGTTAAAATAAGTGTTAGATAGTTTGCTATAATCGTACGTAGCGTAATTAGTACGTACAACTTGTGTTTTCATGTATTCACCGTATCGGAATGTAGCCGTTTCTTATGTAAGTCAAATTCAATGTTAGATTTGAGTGCGGGAACTTCGGAGGCCGCAAGGAAAAGAAAAGGATTGGCGATTTCTGAGTAGATTACAACGTATTACGGTGAGTAGACTAAACATCTACCGGGGGGACTTTGTAAAGATGGCGTGATACACCCGTAGTTAAGTTTAAGTAAAAGTTTGCTTTTGTTAAATCGATCATATGCATTCTTAAAATATATATATATATATATATATATATATATATACACATCCATGATTAATACTTGTTAGAACACTGCACCATTATCGACGAGTTATGCCGCAAATGTACATATCTATATGTTACACTACACCTCGTCGATATTAACAAACCACTTTCGCACTTAGAAATTTATCCTGTTAAATATGATTCCTATCATACCTTAAACATCAAAATTATAGTACTTTGCATAATTGACATCATGTTTTATGTTCATATATTAGAAGTTGACATTAGAGGCAATTGTATTTTGAGGATTTGTGGTTTTAAGTTTTCATATACAAATACGGAAAATCAGTGATTTTCATGATTATGTGTCACGTCGACCATGATATGTCGTTTTTATGATTTGGTTTTATTCCGAACCAAGTTGGGGGTCATACGGTTGTGGATTTACAATTTTATCCAGACTGAGTCGAGGGGCATACAGTTGGATATATGGTGGACCCTGTCACGACCCAAAATATTATCTCACGACCAGCACTTAAATCACGCGACGTCTACAGGCGTAACGTAATTCAAGTAAGCTGAAACCTAGAAATCTAAACCTTTTTAAGAAATAAAGATACAATAAAGCATGTTTTGTCTTTTGAAAAAAATGGGCAGCACCTCCTTTTTAAAAACTAACCCCGAAAACGGGTACAACACAGAATAATATAAAGCATCCCCAAACGGGAGCAAAACACGCCCAACTGCGGAAACAACCACCATAAGTATAAATAACAAGTATACGACGCCCAACGGCGAAGATCCACACAAGGAAATAAAGTAAAGCAAGACATCAACCCCAAAAGAGAACATAAAACCCATCGCTCAAGTCTCGCAACTACAAGTCTTCTAAGTCTGCAACATATACATTTACTAGTTTCTGAATTGTTGGAGTGACTAGATACAATATGAATAATGAATACAAGAGAGGCACGATCCAACATGTACCACCTACCAAAAGCAAGTCACCTGAAAACAGCTATGTGTCAATGATGCCGCAACTGATCCATGCGGTCAACCTGCAAGAACTGAGGCAAACGGGAGTGAGTTGCCAACTCGTGAATAGAAAAAACATCACCAGGCAGAAATCGAAATAAACAACAATTCCTAGGTCAACTATATCATAAAGGTAATACTATGATATCTAGGGTGACCGTATCTGCATATGTGCCAACACATAATAAATGCCTATCAGCAAGTGAATATCATCCAACAATAAAATCAATGCATGTATGTAAATGTATCCCGTCCAACAATATAATCAATGCATGTATGCAAGTGGATCTCGTCCATGTGTCAACCACTGACACAACAACTCCTACATGTAAATATCATAAAAGCATATGCAGGTAAATATGAGGATATGAAACAAAGTGTGTCCCTCGCGACACAACAAAATCATGGAACCAGAGTGTCCGCATCGACACTCGAAAACATCATGAAACCCGTGTCAAGCATCGACACGTAAATCCTCATCTGCCATGCGTCGTCACCATGACCGGCCCTGATGTCATTACATCTTATAGAACCTGAGTGTCCACATCGACACCCAAAATCCATGTAGCATGTCTGAACATGACTCCGGTCGGTATCCCCGAGATATCCGCCGAGTCCAAATACTGTCACCCGTAGGTAGTGGTCCCTCTGTCAGGCTCATCGTCTACACCACGAAATCACCTCTCGCCCAAGGGTACCATACCGGGTCTACCATGTACGTGCAGACGGTGCCTCCCGCTCCTTGAATCGGGTTTCACATACCAATCTCAGAACCGAGAAATTATATGGTGGACGCACTGAAATATCATATCAAGAGAAACCGGGTTTTCAAACAACACATAATTTCTTGAAATACCCCCACGGTTCTCATATCCATAAATCACATGAAATCCATATCTCAATGGGTAAATCCATGAAAACTGATATATGCAACATAAAACAACAATATGAGCATATCAAGGGAAAACCGCTCTTTTAAATGAATCCAGCTTTTAAATATATCATGCGGTTCCCAAATTCTCCGAAAAACAAGTGCAGCATCATATGAGGTGTACATGTAACTGTAGTAAGGTATAAGTATCTACATGTAAGCAAGTATGTATGATACATTTTATAAGCGCAATAGCACAATAATCAACGTCCCAATATCACATGTCAATACCATACCACTTAGGGGTATATGCAACTATAGCAAGAAATGTGGGTATACATGTCAGTATGTAGGCATGATGTACATGTAGCTGTAGCAGAGTATGTGGGTGTATATGTCAGTATATATTGCAACCTAGTATAGTGATGTGAACATGGCAGTATATCATAGCATGATGTAGCAATTCTACTGTGTAAGTGACATAGCAATTATCGATGATGAAGTATGTGAGCCGACAATCTGTGTAAGTGTAACATATGCATCATCGATAATGGTGTAGGTGTACTAGCACATGCATAAGAAATGCAATGAGAATAGAATGAATGCAGCACAATGCATATAGTGAATCAAATTCTATAAGGTATACATATCAACAAGACTGAGTCGGTGAATCTATCAATCGGCATCCAGCCTCACAACATCACGTACGGTACAATCCATCATACGGCATCCTCTAATCAGGGGTATGGATAAATCAACAAGTAAAACTCATCGCGTATGGTAATCTAACGTACGGCGGCATTAACCAAATAGGGATTCTATCAACCTAAACAACATCGGGGGTACGGATCAAAGTCTCGTATGGCATCTCGCTCATTATGCAATCATTATCCATATAAATATATATACATATCTCTCAGGTCACATCCATGTCCATCTCGTATCAGGGGACTTACAAAGGTATCAACAATCTCATATCGACTCGAATCCATAAAATTACATGTCACACTAAGTCATCCTATCACATTGTAAACTCGTTCATCACATTAATATCTCGCATCAATTTAAATAAACATCACACTTGTTCTCTTTTAAATCGTACTTATCATGATTCACTTATCATATCATTTTCTCCTAAGTCAAATGTTCATTAGCAACATCTTCAATCATATTATCGTTTGTAAATCCTACAATCATGTCCATCGCATATCATTTATCAGGATAACATAAACAAACGATATTCCATATCAATGGTTGCGGGGGTGCTATACGCCATCCACCCGACTTCCCCTGTAAATATAAATCTACTCACCAGCTAAACTCCTCACTTAGCCGTAGTTGATGCGCTTCGTCGTCTCGGAATCCACGCGAATGTACCTACAATCAATATGAATTCGCAAAGCAATTAATATCAAGTTCCGAAAACCAAAACGGCACGCGGTGCGCTCATAGGTTAGAAATTATAGCCTACACATGCAAAACAATCAACTACCCTTGTCATTGACGTACAAATATCCAACGACCAAATACAACATCAAAAACTCAAAACCAAGAATTCATATACCGGAAAACATAGCCGAAACCCAAAACAGGGTCGCTATACATGAAAACTGCCACTTTAAAAACCCAATAGTACCAATACGCATTTTCAACTCAATAAATATTGTAGGTATTAATATGTACGCACCTCCACTTTCATTTAAAACCCACGTCTAATTTTACCGAAAAGCTAGTAAGCAGTTTATATCATTTTATCTCAATTTAGCACAAGTCTAGAAATTTAACAATTCTAGCTATTTCAAACATCGCCAATTAGCATAACTAAGTTATCCAAACCATATCCATATTTTTAATCTCACTCAATTAAGCTTTAGTTAAAACCTAGTAAGCTAAAACCTTTAATTAGACAAATTAGTAATTAACAACAATTATCATTCTTCAACTAGAATAAGTTTTCTTAAACTTCAATTAACATTCAACACTTCAACAAGTTTAAACCCTAACTTGAATTTCCTAAAAATTATGATGAATGAATAAATCAAGAGTTTAAAGCTATAATAACCAATTTAATAGCTAAGTTAAAGATTTAAACATAACAATTTAAGATCAGGGTTTGAAAATTATATCTCTTCAAGAAAACAAACAAGCGACTAGATCCATCATTTTTTTCCTCCAAAAATGATGTTTTTCTTGAAGATCCAAGCTAGATTTGTGAAAGGAAATGATGGGTTTACTTTTATTTAGGAGTTTTGTGGATTTATTTAAGAAATTTTGGAGATAAAATGAGCTTTTAGATGAAGGAAATGAGCAAGGAAAAGATTGGGGCAGACTTGGGGGGGCTCGGCCAAGTAGTAGAGGGAGGGGGTTTTGTGCATAAAGTGAGGAAAATTCTAGCACAAAACCATTAATGCTTCAATAAATGCAAATGCCTCCTTTCTTTTCTTTTCTTTTCTTTTAAAAATTAATTCATTTTGTCACTAAAATATCTAGATAAGCATGGATCGTTTGGTTTATGTTAAGCTTGATTAGTTTAGCAAAGACTCAAATTAGAAGTAATTAACCAAACCCAATATGTAAATACCACTTATTAAGTGCGTAAATAACTCATTAAAATAATATTTAATTAGGGAAAAATTCTATATGAACCAAAACTTTCCGTTGACCCCCAAAGTCCGCGCACTAGTTTTATTCTAGCTAAACTAGGTGCCGGCAAGTTTATACGGAAGTTTGATCACAATCGGGTTAAAACGGAAAATACCGACTATTTTACCCTAAAACAGAAAATTTCGCATAACGATTTCAGAAACGTTATAATCTTCCCCCCTTAAAGAGATTCGGTCCCTGAATTTAAATTTAAACCCCCAATACTAAAACATTTCAAAATCCAACTCAATCAATAGGGATCCGAAATAACGAAAGATACAGAAAACCACAGCGCATCCTGTGCGCCGTAAAATGAGTACGAAAACTCAAAACCAAACTCCATCAAGCGTCACGCAAATCATTATACTTGCACGCATATCATCAAAGTTATAATGGAGATACAGATCTCGAAATCCCCTACGGAAATCCAATATACACTAAGCAAAAGCTATAAAATGTATATAGTACACATCCCTTTTTTAAAATATCCCAAAAGGTTTTCTTTTTTTTTTTAAATTCTCGTGTCACTCACAGACATGTAAGAAACAGCGAGACTATAGCTCCTTTTTGAGAAACCTCTTGGTAACTTTTTATGCATGCAAAGTACACAGGTACTGTCCTCGGATCAGTCCTGCTAGGGTACTACAAAGTATAGGGCCTCATCATGAAAAAAAGTGCTCAAAAGCAATATCAGCCTCAAAAGGCGAATCCAACAATCACGTGCGTCTGGTGCGTACGGAAATCAAATCCAAATACAGGTGCCACAATATGCACAAAAGTAAGACTAAGTGCAATGGGTGTGCACGAAAGCATCTGTCCAATGCAACTGGCGTGCACGACAATAACAACTAGTGCATCAAATGTGCCCGAAAATCTCAATCCAGTGCAACTAACATGCACGAACGAAATGTTAGTTATATGTATGTCCTAGAGGCCATTACTGTACATACGATGTATATTGTAGTGGATGCTTGGACATATATAGGGAGGACTTTCTTGCTCGACATGATAGTACGCTATCTGGTTGCTCTTTATCTTAACATGTACTCTGATTGTCTCTATGTTACATGTTGATAAAGCCCTTAGGATATGTACTCGACTACTGGGACTATGATGAGATATACTAGTGGGGCCACGGTAGTCGACGAGTACATCCTATAACTGTTCCTAGTCGAGGGTGTATCGAGACAGGGCATCGATGCACCAGAGTAGACTAGCGTATACGCATCTTGACCCATATGATGGGCGATGGATGATCCCATATCCATCGGTGTTTGACATCAAGGATGGTGTACGGGTGCTCAGTAGAGACTGGGTACACTGGAAGGACTCGCCGAGAACTCCCAGATGGTATTATACCTCACGTCAGATGGCAGTTCTCTAGTGACACTGGTACAGGTTAGTCTGTAGACCCGAGGTCGTCATAGAGTCTTGTGTGATTCCCACTGTGCTTTGATTTCTATCATACTACGTCCAAGAGGCCGTGCAAAAAGGTGGCTTTTAGGTACATTCCCGAATCACATGGAGGCAATGAGCGATAGGAGGGGATTCGTCTCTCCCGGTATAGGGAGTTGATGTTGTGCTGTGTTCGATTGGCTATTACTGGAAATCCCTGGCCAGGGTTGCTGAGATTTACTGGTAAGTGTTATCAGTAGTTTCTCGAACTGTTATAGACCTCATATCGACACGACTTATCAAGCTACTGGGGTCTGACGTTTACCACCCCTAGGCGAGATATGCGACATATCAGACGAAGAGACCGAACTGTACGGGAGAGTTACTGACTTAATTCGCAGGAGAAAGTACGGGTTTGCTTGTCGATCTTCTGATTGCTCAATACGTGGGTGGCTGTTATGTTTACCTGACTGCTTGCAGCTTGTGGGTGTTTGATATGATCATCACCTACTGCCGGCGTATTGACGATTCTTTAAAGTCCTACACAGAGGTTTCTTGATTCAGGCAAAACGGAGTAGGAGCACATATATGATATGTGCAGGACCGAGAACAATACGTGTATGTGATACCGTATTAGATTCTCGTGATATGAGATATCGACCGGGTATATGTGATATGTTAGTGTATATGCCCTAGGGGCCATTATTGTATCATACTTGTATGTATATTACTTAATGGAAGCTTGGGATATTCACAGTTGTATATACAGTCTTGCTAAAAATGGTAGTATGCTACTTGGTTTGTGTCTAGTTTAATATGTGCATATGTTTCTTGTAACGTATCACTTATACATATTAGTAGAGCCCATAGGATCTTTGCTTGATTACCAGCGTTGTGATGGCAGTCACACTAGTGGGGGCTGTATAGTCTGTAAGCAAAATCCTATACAGGTCCCTGGTCGTTGGATTATCGAGATAGGACATCGATATTCCGGAGTAGACTAAGTGTGTGCGCTTCTCATCCCAGTTGGGGAGATGGTCTGTCCCACAGCCATCAGTACGTCCTACTGGAGATAGTATATAGGTGCTCGTTAAGTTACGGGTACACCGGATATGACTCGCAGGGGAACTGTTGGTTGGTATTATACCCATCGTCAGTTAACAGTTCCTAGGTGACATGAGTACAGCATAGTCCGCAGACTTGACACTGCTACTTCGCCTCGAGTGTGTCCCACTGTTCTTAGATTGCTACCCTACCACGGCTCAAAGGAGTCGTGCAAACCGGTAGCAGTTGGGTGCAGTCCCGAGCACTTGGAGGCAGTGGCGGTTAGACAGGATTTGTCTCTCCCAGTATTGGGAGTTGATATCGAACTGTGTCAGAGAGCCATTACACAAAGTCCTTGGCCAGGGCAAGCGAGATTTACTAATAGGTTCCAATAGTTTCTCAGGGTGTAATGGGCTACGCTCCGACACGACTTATACCGCTATTAGGGGACTGACGATTGCCGCCCCCTAGGCTTGATATGCGATAGTCTTAGACGAACAGACCGGACTGTACGGAGATTGTCACATCAGGCTCAGTAGGAGTTCGGATGGGTTTTCTCATCGGCTTTCTTATCGAGATCTACCTGGGGACCGTTACGTACAGCTAGTGCCGCTTGCGGTCTGTGGTTAAACCCACTGCCAGCATAGTGTCGAATCTTTAGAGTCCCACACAGAGAGTTTCCTTGCTCCAGGCGAAACGATATAGAGGTCGTATGGTTTTACGACAAGGGTTCGGACGCATACGTGTGTTTACGCACGTACGACGTTCGGGTAGTTTTTACTAGTCGGCTTTGGTTTAAGCCAGATTCTAGTATCGGGTTATTGGATTTATACAGTCTAAAGTTTTTCCGTGTTTTCACGGATAGGTGGGGCGTTCTCGTAATTTGTCGGGAAGCTTCTAGAAAGATGATGACATGGAGGGTAAGGTGGCATTAGCATTTAATGCATTAGTGACTCACTTAGATGAATCATTCAAGTGAGTTAATGAAGCATTTATTGCTTAATGACTCACTTGATGATTCATTGCATATATTTAATGAAGCATGATCATAATGCATTTTGATTTATTCATTTTGATTTTCTTATGCTTCATAATAGATTAGAAGTGTGAAGCTTTTTCATTCATTCTTATCATCATCTTCTCTCTCCTCAAGCTCTCTCATTCTTGAAACCCTAACCCTAACCTCTCATGTGTTGAGATCAAGAGTTAGCTAGACTAATAAATCCATAACCTCACTCTATATCCCCTAGGTAGCTTAGATTAGCACTCTGAGCAACCTAGTTTCTCAAGTTAGAGATCAAGCTTGGCGTAGGAGCTCTCGGGTGGATTGTCTTTGACTCGAGGAGGCCGTTGAGGTGCCGATGTTCCAAGGAGCTTACGAGGAGTGGAGGACAGCGATGAAGACCCAAAGGACAAGTAACGTGAGGTATAACTTCGAATCCGAGTAGTTAAACCTCTCGTAGTTTGCTAGTAACGGTTTAGATACAATTCATGCGCTCAAGTCCGTGTTACGAAGCTTTGATAATCATTTTTCATATATTCCGCCTCCCCGCAAGTTCGTGGGGTGCGTGACATGGACTTACAGTGGTATCAGAGCCAACTAAACCATTACTAGCTTGTCAGCAACTGATTAGAACTTGGATCGACGGATAAATGTGAAAACAAAACCCGGAACCCTATCAGTTTCTGTTAATTTTAAACATGTCGAAAAAAATTATTTGATATGCCTTAAAATTCACAGCAGAGAAATATAAGAATACTGGGAAAATACGAGATCCTAACTCGGGAAGACGGCCGCGGATCCGCGGCGGAGTCAACTTCGAGTTGACTCGGATTTTCACAGAAATTCATATTTTTTGGTTTTTTTGTTTTCCTGTATATTCTGTTTCTGCCCAGGTTACTTCAGTGCTGGTTTGCTATTGGGGTAGACACGGAATATAGTAATCGATCGATGTTCCAAGATATTTGCTAATTGGGTTTTTATCTGTAATATTTAATGTGTTCGTAAACCTCCCCTAACTGCTAGTATGTCGGTTGGCAGGGGGTTGCACATTTCTGTAATGTTTACTGTTTGTGTATATGGACTTGATTGGAGTGTTGTGATGATTAGCCGGGGTTTGAGATGGTTTTAATATTCATTAATTCGATGTAAATGTAATATGATGTAATATTCTTTTGCGGGGCGCATCCAGGTTGCGGTTGTAGCCACCGTTGTATTATTTCTTTTTACTGTTTTTGCTCCTAGGATAGACCCAAGGCGCGGTACACAAACTACCGGGTACGTTGAAGTGTTTAGTGGCCTACTCACGTTGTTGAGGGAGACCGCTTCACTTCGGGTACTTGGCGGGTAGTTTGCCGTACCCGTAGAGGTCTAGGGTTGGTGTAATGGCTATTCATCACAACTGTATAATCCGTCTTTTATTGCAGGCTCAAAGCAAATGCGGATTGCTAGTATATCCAATAAAGTTCATCTGTGATCTAGAATGCTTATTATTGCGTCTGACGAATGTACAATATCTATATATGATAGCTATTAGACATCACTTATGTTTTACACCCGAGCTAGCCCAGCCCCCGCTCTGTCGTTAGTTAAGTAACCTAACGGGTGATGACGGGACCCCGTGGAGAATGCGGATGGCATAAGAGGACGTGGTATTTTCGTTGTTTTCTGCAATGATAGGATAAATGATGGGACGCATTATGATAATGCAAAGAAAATAAACCATAGTTTAATCGATGGAACAAATTTAAAAGAAACCATTCGGTTATTTTAAAAAAAGAGCAGAATTTTTAATTGCGGAGCTTTAACCACTCCTTTTAAAAAGTATCAGGTTCCTTCGATTATATCAAGTTCACTATGTTCACGGTTTGCCAAAACCAGTCGTAGCCCTCCGTCATTTCAATTGAATATTCAGTAGTATTCAAGCTATGTATTTTGACCTTCGCCAAAGCATAATGATTGGTAGCTGCTGAATATTTATCTGTAGCATAGATAGATGCGTTGGTTTGGGACAGTCGTACTGCTATTTTGGCCTTCGTCAAGGGTATGTACGGGTGGGTTCAAATTAACCTGGATAATGACGGGTAGAACTTGACATGTGACTTATGATATGTTGGCCTTCGTCAAGGTCATAAGAGCATGGGGCAAAAATTTATATCGGGAATTTCTAAAGAAACTGAAATTTGCAGAGAGAGCATACCATTTTGGAGTTTGATGAATGTTGGTAGGATTCCTTCAACATTATCATACGATGATATTTTGGATCCCGATCCTACTGTGAGTATATACTACTTATCAGGAGATTCATCACTTAACGATCAATGCTATAAACCAAGTAGGTGCCTAGAAAGGTGTCAGCGGGGCTACACCACCAAAGAAAAGAGGTTATTTAATTAAGGAACTTCGCGAAAGCGTTGGAAAACCTCCCTTGAAGTATCGACATTGGCCTGGTTGAACGGTTAAGCAAGTATTGTACGGTGAGAATAGTCCTGGCTAATTCTTCTTTTATGGTTTGAGGAAGATTCGAGAAACAGTGGGAGCCATCCTGTTTAGATAAATTTAAAACCACTCTAAACTTGCAAAGAGCATCATGCTAAAAGTGTTTTCTTCTCTCTCTCTTAATTGCAGCGACCTTGTAACCACGACTAGGTTACATCTAGATAACAAATTGACTGAATCTGACTTATATGACTGGCAAAGGTCTGTCCAGATGTCCATTGCCTATGACAAGCTGGACCACCCTATTACTACTCAAGATCCCGCCGTCCCAGGTCCAGTTTCCACCGTCGCGGATATGGATATCCGTCAGACAAGGGAAAAGGATAAAACGAAAGCCAAGTGCCTTGTGTTGGCTTCAGTTGATGGTGTATACCAGAAGCAGCACGAGAAAATGGACTCAATTTCCATCTTTCTCCATAACAAAGATTTATATGGAGAGCAATCTCATATCGCAAGATATAAGACCTCGACCGAATTAATTCAAGCGAGGATGGCTATCGGGTCATCTGTAGGGGACAACGTCCTTACAAGGACTAGCTATATTGATAAGCTCCAGGACCTAGAGACCACATTGGGAAACGGGTCAGATACTGGCTTGATTCTACAGTCTCTACCTTCTACCCTGAATGAAACCAGGGAAGTAGAAGGAAAGAGAAGGGCAAAAGTTTCGAGACTGAATGTAGTAAAAGTGGGACATTCCTATTGTTATGGGATTGAGCATTGGCAGAAGGATTGCAGGGCTTTGGAAGCCAGTAGCCAAGACACAAAGCATGTTGTGGCTTCGGCCCCAAGTGTGTTTGTAATTGAGATCTGTTTGTCTATTAACTCTACCTCCTGGGTACTAGATACCGGAGCAGGATCTCATATCTGTAATTCATTACATGCTTTGAGAAACCGTAGAGTTATGAAGGTAGGTGATTTGTCTCTCAGAGTTGCAAACGGAATGAGCGTGGACGCTGAATCCATGGGAGAATATCGTCTAGGTTTGACAAGTGGGCAGATATTGATTCTACGTAACTGTCTTTATGTACCTAGTATGACTTGTAATATCATATCAGTATCCTCACTTTCGAGAGAGGGATATGATTTTACATTCGTAAGCGATGTAGTTCGCATCCACCTAAATCAAGTTTTGATTGGGTCCGGTATATTAGATAACGGCATATATGTAAGTCCATGCTACCTCTCCCGGTACTTTCGGGAATGCGGAATTTGGTAAAAAATGATTTTCTTAAAGATGGTAACATGGACCTATAACCCGGATCTTGGTTAAACATCTATCTAACATCCTAACTAAGAGATTCTAGCTACTCGGTTAGGGGGTTATACCTAGCTTGTCTTGAACTCCTTCTCTTCAAGCTCCGATGGTGGTCCGATGGCTCCTTCTCGTCGTCTCCGTACGCCGAAGATAGATCCACTTGAAAGCTCCAACCTTTAGCTCCTTCTTCGTTCTTTGAAGAAACTAGTTCACTTGGTTTGCCAAACCTAGTGAACTAGAATGAGTAGAGAGGAAATAGAATGGGATTTTATCTATGGTTCTTGATTCTCAACTCATGAGACAAGAGAACCATAGAATCAAGAGAGGGAGGAAGAGGTTGAGGGTGAGAGCAAAAGGAGAGCTCAAGAACAAGAGAGAGAATGAGCATGAAAGAATGAGGCTCTCTTTTGTCTTTCACCCTCTCATAATCCAAAGTGATCATAACTCATCATATCAAAAAAAGTCTTATGTGATGGTTGAAGCAACCATAACCATATCATTTCATGCACTCATTTTACACAAATGAGCAAGTAAACAAAAGTCTTTGCCATGAAATGATGGCTATGGTTATCATGATGGTCAACTAGTCAAGCCTAGTCAACCGGTCAACAAAGTCAATAAGTCAACAAAAGTCAACAAGTCAACAAAGTCAACAAAAGTCAACAACCATGTCACCATAATACTTAATTAATATAATAGTTAATCACATATCAAATTCTCATTAGGGTTGAGCAAAAAGTCAAATAGTCAACGGTCAACTGTCAACAACCCCAATGAGAATCCGCTGCCTCTGCCTCCCTGTCAACTGTGCATACACACCCGCATCCGCGTTCCGAGGAACACGAATGCAAACTGGATAAATCCAATCCCATAAGGTACACTAGGATCTGGCTTAAACCAAAGCCCGCTAGTGTAAACTTTCCGGACACTGTACGCGCACAAGTGCACGGATGTGACCGAACCCTGTCGCAAAACCATGCGACCTGTCGCAATACCATGCGACCTCTACTCTTTTGCCTAAAGGCGAAAAGCTTTCTGTGTGGGACTCTAAAGACTCGACACTACGCTGGCAGTGGGTTTAACCACAGACCGCAAGCGGCATTAGCTGTGCGTAACGGTCCCCAGGTAATGCCGATAAGAAGACCGACGAGGCGAAACCCATCTGAACTCCTACTGAGCCTGAGTGTGACATTCTCCGTACAGTCCGGTCTGTTCGTCTGATACATCGCATGGCGGGCCTAGGGGGCGGTAAACGTCAGTCCCCCAATAGCGGTACAAGTCGTGCCGGAGCGAAGCCCAAAACACCCTGAGATAACACTGGAAACCCACCAGTATATCTCATTTGCCCTGGCCAGGGACTACTCGTGTAATGGCTCTCCTAGACACAGCGCGATGTCAACCCCCAATACCGGGAGAGACGAATCCTGTCTAACCGTCACTGCCTCCAAGTGCTTCGGGACTGCACCCAACCACTACCTGTTTGCACGACTCCTTTGAGCCGTGGTAGGGTAGTGATCAAAGTACAGTGGGAACACACTCGAGGCGAAGTGACAGTGTCAAGTCAGCGGACTAAGCTGTACTCATGTCACCTGGGAACTGATAACTGACGATAGGTATAATACCAACTAGTCAGTTCCCGACGAGTCCTGTCCAGTGTACCCGTAACCTAACGAGCACCCGCATACTATCTCAAGTACGACGTACTGACGGCTGTGGGACAGACCGTCTCCCACACTGGGATAAGAAGCGCATGCGCTGGTCTACTCCGGAGTATCGATGCCCTGTCTCGATAGTCCTGCGACCAGGGACCTGCATAAGGATGTGCTTATAGATTACCCAGCCCCACTAGTGTGACGGCCATCACATCGCTGGTAATCAAGCAAAGATCCTAAGGGCTCCACTAATGTGTATAGGCGATATACAAAAATAAACACATGTACACATTGAAGTAGAAACAAACCAAGTAGCATACTACTATTTTGAGCAAGATTGTATATACAAGGTGAATATCCCAAGCATCCATTAAGTAATATACATACTAGTATGATACAGTAATGGCCTCTAGGGCATATACACTAACAATATACGTATTGAGTCAAGCTCAGGTTTTCAATATCCAGAACACACTTAAAAGAAAGTCTCTGGAATTAAATCAGGCTTTCTTATGGCATTGTAGACTAGGTCACATCAATGAGAGAAGGTTGACTAAGTTACATAAAGAAGGATATTTGAATCCGTTCGAATATCAATCTTATGCTACTTGTGAATCTTGTCTCATAGGAAAGATGACAAAAACTCCGTTTACTGGACACGGAGTAAGAGCAAGCGAGCTCTTGGGACTCGTACACAGTTACGTGTGCGGTCCAATGTCTATACATGCGCGAGGTGGTTATTCCTACTTCATTACTTTTATGGATGATTTCTCTAGGTATGGATATGTCTTCTTAATGAGCATAAATCCGAGGCCTTTGAGAAATTCCAAGAATACAAGAATTAAGTAAAAAACCAAACCGGCAAAAGTATCAAGACACTGAGATCTGATCGAGGTGGTGAATACTTAAGTGCCGAGTTCCTGGGTTACTTAAAAGAGAATGGAATTCTCTCTCAGCTTACTCCTCCATACACACCACAACACAATGGTGTATCAGAAAGGAGGAATCGAACCCTATAGGATATGGTTCGTTCCATGATGAGTAAGGCTGAGATACCGCGATCATTCTAGGGTTATGCGCTAGAATCAGCTGCATATCTTTTGAACAAGGTTCCAACCAAAACTGTTCCTACCACACCATATCAGATGTGGAGTGGGAAGAAACCCTGTCTTGAGTACCTGAAGGCATGGGGATGTCCAGATTTTGTTAAAAAGCAGCATATGGATAAGCTCGACGCACGCTCAGTACTGTGTAAGTTTGTGGGATACCCAAAGAACTCCAGGGGGTATTTTTTCTATTACGCAGAGGAACAAAAGGTATTTGTTTCTCGTAATGCCCATTTTCTAGAACATCAGTTTTTAGAAAAGGAAACAAGTGGGAGCGAAATAGAACTGGAAGAAATTCCAGAACCACAAACTACTACTGAAAGTATGGTAGAACCTGAGGCTTCAGAAGAAAGGGATATCCCGACGCTAATCCGCAGGAGTAGTAGGCAGTCTCATCCGCCGGAGAGATACTACGGTTTTCTCATAGACGGGGATAGAGAGGATTGCACTATTGACTATGATGAGCCTACTAGCTTCCAGCGAGCCATTCAGAGCGGTGACTCGGTAAAATGGCTGGATGCAATGCCGAGCGAAATGGAGTCCATGTACACTAACAAAGTATGGACTTTGGACATTGCTCCAGATGGGGTAAAACCCGTAGGATGCAAATGGATCTTCAAAAAGAAGATTGGTGTAGTTAGACAGGTTGAAACCTATAAAGCTAGACTTGTTGCAAAGGGTTTCCGTCAAAGACCTGGTTTGGACTATGCCGAAACCTTTTCTCCAGTGGCTATGCTCAAATCCATTAGGGTCCTTCTTGCTATTGCTTCCTTCCACGATTATGAAATCTGGCAGATGGACGTAAAGACGGTCTTTCTAAATGGAAATTTGGAAGAAAGCGTCTATATGGATAAGCCAGAGGGATTCATTCAGAGTGGGAGCAGCGGTAAAGTATGCAAGTTGCTTAAGTCCATTTATGGACTAAAGCTGGCATCGCGGAGTTGGAACATCTGTTTTGATGATGCTGTCAAAGAATTCGACTTTATCAAAAATCCAGATGAACCATGCATATACAGTAAGATTGTAGGGAGAGCTGTAGTATTCCTCGTCTTGTATGTGGATGACATTCTCCTAATAGAAAATGATATTCCTATGTTACAGTCAGTCAAAATATTCTTATCACAGAAATTCTTCATGAAAGACCTGGGTGATGCCACCTACATTCTGGGGATCCGGATCTATCGTGATATATCAAAAAGGATGTTGGGACATTCGCAGTCCAGGTATATAGACACCATAGTGAAGAGATTCAAAATGGATGATTCTAAGCGCGGTAACCTACCGGCTTGTCATGGAATCACCCTCTCCAAAGAGATGTCTCCCAAGACTGATTTGGAAAGGGATCACATGTCGATTATACCCTACACTTCTGCGGTAGGCTCTATAATGTATGCGATGTTATGTACCAGACCAGATGTAACATACGCATTGAGCGTTGTAAGCTGGTATCAGGCAAACCAAGGGGAGAATCACTGGATAGCAGTAAAGAACATTCTCAAGTACCTAAGGAGGACTAAGGAGATGTTCTTGGCGTATGGCGGAATAGACCTCCAGATGGAAGCCTTTGCCGACTCCGGCTTCCAGAGTGACAAGGATGACTCCAAGTCCATGTCGGGTTATGTCTTTACCCTCAATGGAGGGGCGGTCTGTTGGAAGAGTTCCAAGCAGGAGACCGTTGCTGACTCAACAATGGAAGCGGAGTACATTGCTGCTTATGATGCAGCAAAAGAAGCTGTCTGGATGAAGAAGTTCCTCACAGAACTTCAGGTGGTTCCTACCAGTGTTGATCCAATACCTCTGTATTGTGGCAACAATGGCGCTATAGCTTTAGAGAAGGAACCCAGGTCCCATCAGAAGTCCAGACACATCTTAAGGCGGTATCACCTGATCAGGGAGATCGTCGATCGTCGGGAGATCGAGGTGAAAAGAGTAGAGACGGAGAATAACATTGCTGATGTAGGGTTCCTAGGCACACTAATGAGGGCTCACAAGGCATCAACCATGCCAATTTCAAAAATTAGAGGTGCCGAGAAAACCTAATACGGATCGTTGGCTAGAAGTTTAGGCGACAAAGCAACTAGTTAACTACTTTAACTAAGAGTACGGAAATACAACCTTTGTAGATCCGGTCCTCCACCTCCACGGCTCCTTGATGAAGTACTCTCCGCTGTCCAAATGAAATCCCGGGCTCTAGCGTCGGCTTCATCGAAGAAATGGGCGGGCAAGGTCGTCGGCTTCGTGCCGAAGATGATCTACGTCGAGGCATCACAAGATCAAGCTCCCACTTCACCAAGTCATGAAACTTGTGAAGAAAACACACTCTACTACTTGGCAAGAGGTAGAGGATGAAGAAATAGGAGGTGGGTTCACTTTAGAATTGGATTTCTCACTCATTTCATCAAGTTGCCATTGATGGAGGCATGCTTTCTTCAAGTGAAGAAGAAGAAGAAGAAGATGAATATTATGATAAGTTGTTTTCAAAAAGGAAATAAAATGAATACTTATCATAATTCAACCATGGTAAAGTGTAGAGAATAGACTAGGGTTAAGTGGAATGGTTAGGGTTAAGCATGAGACAAAATGGTCACTAAGTCAAAGCTTCATGAAGCTTCATAATACATACAAAGAAAGCCCCCATTTTCTCATTATGCTAATTATTTTCTAAAAAGAATAAAGAATAAATAAATAGATAATTAAATGAAAACCCTAACCATTACACAACCATGGTTTAATCTTTACACAAACTCAAGTAAGCATGTATCATCAAACATGATACAATCAACTGCACAAAAGTATATCACATATACAACTTGTGAACTTCAAGTGAGAAAATCCATTTAAAGTGAACCAATACTAGTTAATGCAAAGTAATATATCAAATATATAATTATGCATTAAATCATTAAATCAACACTTGATTCAATGATCCGGTCATGTCGCACACAACCGACTAGTATACAATGTATCGGCTTATCGAATCAATCCTCGATTCGATAACTAGGTTATATCGCATACAACCATTCGATACAATCATCGCGAGAATAGAATACGGTATCACATACACGCATTATTCTCGGTCCCGCACATATCTCATATGCGCTCCTATTTCGTTTCGCTTGAGCCAGGAAACCTCTGTGTAGGACTCTAAAGACTCGTCAATACGCCGGCAGCAGGTGATGATCATATCAAACACCCACAATCCGCAAGCGGTCTGCTAAACGTAACGGCCACCCGAGTATTGAGCGATCAGAAGATCGACGAGCAAGCCCGCTCATACTCCTGTGAATCCAACCGGTAACACTTACCGTACAGTCTGGTCTGATCGTCTGATATGTCGCATATCTCGCCTAGGGATGGTAAACGTCAGACCCCAATAGCTCGATAAGTCGTGTCGATATGAGGTCTATAACAATTCAAGAAACTACTGGTAACACTTACCAGTAAATCTCAGCAACCCTGGCCAGGGATTTCCTGTTATAGCCAATCGAACACAGCGCAACATCAACTCCCTATACCGGGAGAGACGAATCCCCTCCTATCGCTCATTGCCTCCATGTGACTCGGGACTGTACCCAAAAACCACCGTTTTGCACGCCCTCTTGGACGTGGTAAGGTGGAAATCAAAGCACAGTGGGAACCACACAAGACTCTATGACGATCTCGGGTCAACAGACTACTCTGTACCTGTGTCACCAGAGAACTGCCATCTGACGTGTGATATAATACCATCTGGGAGTTCTCGGCGAGTCCGTCCAGTGTACCCAGTCTCTACTGAGCACCCCTATATCATCTCTGATGTCAAACACCAATGGATATGGGATCATCCATCGCCCATCTGTTTGGGTCGAGAAGGTATACGCTAGTCTACTCTGGTATATCGATGCCCCGTCTCGATATACCCACGACTAGGGACTTTGAAGGATGTACTTATGGACTACCATGTCCCCACTAGTATGATCCGCATCATAGTCCAGGTAGTCAAGTACACATCCTAAGGGCTTTACCAACATATAACAGAGAGACAATCAGTGTACACGTTAAGGTAAAGAGCAACCAGATAGCATACTATCATGTCGAGCAAGAAAGTCCTCCCTATATATGTCCCAGCATCCGCTACAATATACATCCTATGTATAGTAATGGCCTCTAGGGCATACATATAACTAACAATCTCCCACTTGCACTAGGGCCATCTGATAGCAGTGGTTGTAGTATCTCATACTCAACCATCCCATAAAAGTCTCTCTCTGGGAAAAGGCCTTTGTGAGTGGATCCGCCGTGCTGTCCTCTGAGTCTACTCTCCTAACCTCGATCACCCTGGAGATCAACCATCTCCATGATCAGATGACATTGCCTTAGAATATGTCTGGATCACTGATGGGACGGACGTTCCTTGGCATAAGCCACAAACTCCATTGTCACATAATGGGAGGAACGAAGTTCATCTCATGAACTAATATACATCCAGACTGCTTCTTTGGTAGCATCTTTAGTAGCGATGTATCCAGCCTTTATCGTCTAGTATGCCACGGTATCTAGCTTGGAACTCTTCCAACATACCGTCCCTTTACTGATGGTAAAGACAATGCCTGTGACTGACATTCAGTCATCCTTATCACTCTGGAACCCTTCCAGTGATTCTCCCCAGGATCGATTGATACCATCTCACTACAACTAGTGAGAATCCTAACATCCAATTAGATTTATCTCATAGATCCAAAACCCAGGATTTAGGAGGTATCACTTTGATCCTATATGGAGAATCATTATGATAAGCGGAGATTGACCGGGCGTAGCATAGGAAAGTCCTTCCCTATCAAGAGCATGTCATCCACGTACTCTACGAGGATCGTCACTATACTCCCTACTACCTTTTTGTTTATACAAGGTTCATCTACCATTTTGATGATGTCAAACTCTTTGACTAACACATCAAAACAGATGTTCCAACTCCGCGATACCTGCTTTATCCTATAAAGCTTCTTGTACACGTTTCCGCTGCTCCCACTGTCTACGAAGCCCTCTGGCTGTGTACTTATAGACGTTCTCTTCTAAATTATTATTTAGAAAAGCAGTCATGGCACCCAACCGCCAGATATCGTAGTCATGGTATGTAGCCGTGGCAAGTAGGATCTGCATGGACTTAAGCATAGCTACTTGAAAAGGTTTCATCATTATCCACGCCTTGTCGATGACAAAAACCTTTAACAAGTCTAGCTTTGAAAGTCTCAACTTTTCCATCTACACCAAGTAATCTTCTCAAGATATACTTGCTCCTGATGGGGATTTAACCCTTCAGATATAGCAGCCAAAGTCCATACTTTGTTGGTGTACATGGATTCCATCTCAGATCGCTAAGCATCCAGCCATTCTTACTGAGTCCCACTCCTGATGGCCAACTCGAAACTAGTTGGGTCATCATCTCATGATGCAATCCTCGCTCCCACTGTCATAGAGTAACCGAAGTATCTCTCAGGAGGGTGAGGAACCTTACTAGATCGGCGGAGAGGCTGAGGTTCGTTGGTAACTATTGAATCCTTTGGTTCTTTCAAATCATCAGCTGCAGTTTGTATAGCTGAAACCTTTCCAGTTCTACATAACTGACCTTTCCTGGAGCTTGTCCGGATTTTGCTTTAAGACATAGGCCGGTCAACCCTAAATCTTAACTAACTTAAGATATGGGCTCTTCCTTTTCCATATCACATATGAAGCGGTAGGCAACTTATTTGATTTGAACCCTATTCAGTAGGTATGCAGCTTCTCAAGTGCATAACTCCCAAAAAAGGAAACAGGTAACTCAGTATTACTCATCATAGAGCACACCTTATCACATAGGGTGTGATTGCTCCGCCCCGATATACCATCGTGCTATGGTGTATACGGAGGAGTAATGCTGAGAGAGAATCTCATTCTCCTTTAGAAAAGTCCAAGAATTTCGTGCTCAAGTATTCTCCTCCTTGATCTCATCATAGGACATAATACTTATACCCGTATTGGTTCTCTACTTCTAACTTATATTCTGTGAATATCTCAAAAGGTTCTGACTTGTGTTTCAACAGGAACATAGGTCTGAATCTCGAAAGATTATCAGAGAATGTAATGAAGTACATGGAACCGGTCTTGGTATATGTAGACAGGGGACCTTACATACATCAACATGTATCATCCCAAGAGTTTACTAACTCTTTCTCTGCTTCCAGTAAACAGAGCTATGGTTATCGTATCTTTGTGACATGACTGGCAAGTTTCGTAAGATGTAAATTCAAACAGATTTAAATATGCATCTAAATGTAACTTCAGCTAGTCAGGTCGCATTGATATGACCTAGTCTACAATGCCTCAAGAAGGATTTGTTCATTTCTGAACTCATCCTCCTGTGTGTCTTCCGTATACTAAAGAACTGTAGTTTGATTTAGAACATCAATGCTTTTAGATAACGTGCCTGAACCGATCAACTTTTGATATAGGAAATGTTCAAAACATTATCCAACAATACAAAATTATATCCTTTCTTTACTAATAAAGAGATAGATATGATTTTGTATATCAGGTTCGGTATCTAATAGCATTTGTTCAGAATCAATGTATTGGTAATACAGGGTGACAGTGACCAACAGACTTGGCTGCAACACTTGCCCCGTTTTCTGCCTCATGAAACTTATCACCCGTTCTCAGTTCTTTACCTATCTGTAGCCCATGTAACATATTACATATGCGGGATCCTGATCCGGTATCATATACCCAGGACGTAAAGGACACTGAGAAACAGTTCTATATAATGAACACACCCGAAGATGATGCATCAGCATGCACTTACTTCGTTTGGGCGGCACGGGAATTCTAGTAATCCCCTAATTCCTGCTCGGTCTTATAACAATTATAAGTTGGTGCGGGACCAACGTTCCCCTGCTCAGTATAACAAGCGGGTTCGGTCAATATTCCGTATTATTATCTTGATTAAAGCGTGATATGGTCGCTACCTGGAGAGAGAGAGAAGAAAACACTCAGCGTGCGCTCTTTCAAGAATAGATTGGTTATTATTTTATCTAATCAGGATGGCTCCCACTGCTTTTTATCAAATCTTTCTTCAAACCCTAAAAGGAAAGACTAGCCGGGATTAATTACAAACTACAAGTTCGCCAATCTTTCAGCCAGGCCAGTGTCGGTACTTTGAGGGAGGTCCCCCGTGCTTTCGCACGGACCTAATTAATGTAAACCTCGTTTTCCCAGAGGCGTAACCTCGTTAACACCTTTCTAGACACCTACTTGATCGGCTAATTGTAATGTGTAAAACTCTCCCAGGAGTAACTCTTACTCGCAGCGGGTATCGGGATCCAACTATCTCATAGAAGGTATGCAATCTCATTGCAAATTTCAACACTTGAAATTCCCGATAATATTTTGCCCCGAACGATCTATGACCTTGACAAGGTCAACAAAGCATAGATCGCAAGTCAAGTTCAACCCGTCATTTCTTGATTGAATCAAACCCACCCGCACGACCCTTGACAAGGTCAACAAGGCCGCACGACTACCCTAACCCAATCTGCATCATATGCATAAGCAGATAAATACTGGTTAGCTACCGCACACTGCGCCTTGACAAGGTCAACAAACGCAGCACGAATACTAAACAGGACTTATCTGAAATGACGGAGGGCTACGACAGGTTTTTCTGAAAACCTATTGCGTAATGAACTTGATATCGTTGTAGAATCAAATGATTTTAAAAATGGAGTGCTTTTGAGGCTTTTCTAGTTTTGCTAAAGGAGTCACTCCCGGTGAAGGGATCGTCGGTTCTTTCCTCGTAGAATGAGGTGCGGGATATATCTTATATATCGCTGTGCAAAGCAAAAACTCTTAAAAGCAATCAAAAGACAAACCGAGTGTGTAGCATCTGCCAGTTATTGCTAAAGGAGTCACTCCCGGTGAAGGGATCTCGGTCCTTTCCTCATCGAATAAGGTGCAGGATATATCACATATACCACTGTGCAAAGCAAGAACTGTAGCTACCTGTTTTATTTTGAAATTCGATTCTACAACATCTTAGGTTTCTTTTATTTCATTAATCACATTAATGAAGTCCCATCATTTATATACCTAAACATCACAGATAAATACGACGTACATTTATGCCATCCGCATTCACCTCGATGTCCCCTCGTGCACCGTTAGGTTAGGTAACTAACGACAGAGCGGGGCAGGGCTAGCACGGGTGTAAAACATAAGTAACGCCTATATAATATATCATATATACTATATAAAGTATCCATCACAGAACATATCACATGATCACATCACAGATATCGCAGCAGAAGAATCATATGAAATATTGGATATACTAGGACGTCCGTGTTTTCAATACGAGCCAGTATAAAACACGGATTCCACGGTCGTGATGAATAGCCAAACCCACACCCCTAGACCCCTACGAGAGCGGCAAGCAACCCTACCAATTTTAGAGTTAGGAGACCCGGACTCGACTCCTCGAGTTGGTCTCCCACTGGACTCCAGAACCCGGTTACTTGTGCTCCCCTCCTTGGGTCTATCCTAGTGCGGAAAAGTAAATAATATACAGAGGGTGACATCTTCCGCAACCTGGAAGTGCCCCAATAAAAGAATATTACATACAAGTTTTTACATGAATGAAAATGAAAAACACTCATCTCACATAAAACCCCCGGCTATTCAAACACGACGATCCAATATAACATATCTAGCAACACATAACATCACATGTCATCAACGTAAGTAAATATGCGCATCCCAATTGTCGTCGGCATATAGCAACGAAACCGACGATATCACATATTACACTTACGGTCACAGAAAAGAAAGTGTATAACTACAACAGTTGGAATCCGCAACCTTCATAGACATCGCATGCCTAATCAAATGAATTCCTTAGACATCACATGCCTAACAATTATAAACCCCGCATTTTAGTCTCAAAATCGAAAACTCTTTTCAATATCAAGTCGGGCAATTCAACAAGATTCCCGAGATCCTGATCGAATACTCGTCGCAAACTTTAGTAGACGGCCGCACCCCCGACGCCGTCGACGAAGCGCACCAAGGCGGAACACCGCTACCGCGAGCACCCGAACGGATGCTTTCGGCGACGGGGTTCTCCTACAGTCACTTGGTCGGGGCTAAGGGGTGTAGCTGTCTATTAAGTTTACCCGGCGAGTATCCGCGTACGCTACGTGATTGCGACGGACTTTTGATCGCATCAAAATTCCGTGGCAACCGATCAAGTGAGACTAAACTGCTATGTTTATAACATTCATTTAGTTATCTCATAACTGTTTCTGAATTCCAATTATTGTATCACATTCCGAATAAGATAGAAAATGTTAAACTTTCCGATCGAACAATCGAACACCCAAGTTTTCCCGAAACAGCTCAACTCATGAAATAAGTTCAAAAACATCCAGTTCATGCCTCAGTACCAATGGTCCAGCCGTAGAAGGGTCAAGCCAACGCCTCACATGTGGCACGCCGTACTGCCCCAAACCCTAAGGTTCAAAGGGCAGTTCAAGACGGTCACATAATCGAGTTAAGGTTTGTTGTCTTCTAGAGGGACCATCGCGTTACTTGCACTACTTAGAACGTTATTAAACCACGGAAAGATCCAACACTTGGAAATTTCCCGACAGGGGAAAAGTTGGGTATTTATATCCGGTCGAACTTTTTAACATATTCTAAAATATCCGGAAAGCCACATAGACAAAATTAGACAATCCGATCGAAACACCGAGTCCCCAATACAACCCAGAAAACTCAACTCTTGAGTTCAGAAAAAAAATATCCCAGGAAAACTAGCACTGCAAAATAGGAATTACTGTGCAAAATTCAATGGGAGAAGAGACAAAATGGCCGCGGAACAGCCGCATTAGCACGCTAATGCCGCGGTTCCGCCGCACTTTAGAAAGATCATTAGGTAATTTTTGCACCGTAATTCTTAGAATTTCCTGCTGAATTTTCTGCATATTTTTACTCTGGGAAAAACCCAATTTTTGGAAAAAGTCTAGAGAGCAAATTTGTGTTAGGGTTTCGGTTTAATCGGACTTCAAACTCCGTCTACGCATCGCCTAAGGCTCTAGCTAGGCTCTGATACCACTGTAGGGTTCCTAGGCACACTAATGAGGTCTCACAAGGCATCAACCATGCCAATTTTAAAAATTAGAGGTGCCGAGAAAACCTAATACGGATCGTTGGCTAGAAGTTTAGGCGACAAAGCAACTAGTTAACTACTTTAACTAAGAGTACGGAAATACAACTTTTGTAGATCCGGTCCTCCACCTCCACGGCTCCGTGATGAAGTCCTCTCCGCTGTCCAAATGAAATCCCGGGCTCTAGCATCGGCTTCATCGAAGAAATGGGCGGGCAAGGTCGTCGGCTTCGTGCCGAAGATGATCTACGTCGAGGCATCACAAGATCAAGCTCCCACTTCACCAAGTCATGAAACTTGTGAAGAAAACACACTCTACTACTTGGCAAGAGGTAGAGGATGAAGAAATAGGAGGTGGGTTCACTTTAGAATTGGATTTCTCACTCATTTCATCAAGTTGCCATTGATGGAGGCATGCTTTATTCAAGTGAAGAAGAAGAAGAAGATGAATATTATGATAAGTTGTTTTCAAAAAGGAAATAAAATGAATACTTATCATAATTCAACCATGGTAAAGTGTAGAGAATAGACTAGGGTTAAGTGGAATGGTTAGGGTTAAGCATGAGACAAAATGGTCACTAAGTCAAAGCTTCATGAAGCTTCATAATACATACAAAGAAAGCCACCATTTTCTCATTATGCTAATTATTTTCTAAAAAGAATAAAGAATAAATAAATAGATAATTAAATGAAAACCCTAACCATTACACAACCATGGTTTAATCTTTACACAAACTCAAGTAAGCATGTATCATCAAACATGATACAATCAAGTGCACAAAAGTATATCACATATACAACTTGTGAACTTCAAGTGAGAAAATCCATTTAAAGTGAACCAATACTAGTTAATGCAAAGTAATATATCAAATATAAAATTATGCATTAAATCTTTAAATCAACACTTGATTCAATGATCCGGTCATGTCGCACACAACCGACTAGTATACAATGTATCGGCTTATCGAATCAATCCTCGATTCGATAACTAGGTTATATCGCATACAACCATTCGATACAATCATCGCGAGAATAAAATACGGTATCACATACACGCATTATTCTCGGTCCCATACATATCTCATATGCGCTCCTATTTCGTTTCGCTTGAGCCAGGAAACCTCTGTGTAGGACTCTAAAGACTCGTCAATACGCCGGCAGCAGGTGATGATCATATCAAACACCCACAAGCCGCAAGCGGTCTGCTAAACGTAACGGCCACCGGGGTATTGAGCGATCAGAAGATCGACGAGCAAGCCCGCTCATACTCCTGTGAATCCAACCGGTAACACTTACCGTACAGTCCGGTCTGATCGTCTGATATATCGCATATCTCGCCTAGGGTTGGTAAACGTCAGACGCCAATAGCTCGATAAGTCGTGTCGATATGAGGTCTATAACAATTCGAGAAACTACTGGTAACACTTACCAGTAAATCTCAGCAACCCTGGCCAGGGATTTCCTGTTATAGCCAATCGAACACAGCGCAACATCAACTCCCTATACCGGGAGAGACGAATCCCCTCCTATCGCTCATTGCCTCCATGTGACTCGGGACTGTACCCCAAAACCATCATTTTGCACGCCCTCTTGGACGTGGTAAGGTGGAAATCAAAGCACAGTGGGAACCACACAAGACTCTATGACGATCTCGGGTCAACAGACTACTCTGTACCAGTGTCACCAGCGAACTGCCATTTGACGTGAGGTATAATACCATCTGGGAGTTCTCGGCGAGTCCGTCCAGTGTACCCAGTCTCTACTGAGCACCCGTATATCATCTCTGATGTCAAACACCAATGGATATGGGATCATCCATCGCCCATCTATATGGGTCGAGAAGGTATACGCTAGTCTACTCTGGTATATCGATGCCCCGTCTCGATATACCCACGACTAGGGACTTTGAAGGATGTACTTATGGACTACCATGTCCCCACTAGTATGATCCGCATCTTAGTCCAGGTAGTCAAGTACACATCCTAAGGGCTTTACCAACATGTAACAGAGAGACAATCAGTGTACACTTTAAGGTAAAGAGCAACCAGATAGCATACTATCATGTCGAGCAAGAAAGTCCTCCCTATATATGTCCCAGCATCCACTACAATATACATCCTATGTATAGTAATGGCCTCTAGGGCATACATATAACCAACAGCTGATCCATTCACAAAGGCCATTCCTCAGACACAGTTCGAGAGGCTATTCAAGATGATAGGTCTACGATATGCCAACTCATGGCCCTAGTGCAAGTGGGAGATTGTTTGTGTATATGCCCTAGGGGCCAATATTGTATCATACTTGTATGTATATTACTTAATAGAAGCTTAAGATATTCACAGTTGTATATACAGTCTTGCTAGAAATGGTAGTATGCTACTTGGTTTGTGTCTACTTTAATATGTGCATATGTTTCTTGTAACGTATCACTTATACATATTAGTAGAGCCTATAGGATCTTTGCTTGATTACCAGCGTTGTGATGACAGTCACACTATTGGGGGCTGGGTAGTCTGTAAGCAACATCCTATACAGGTCCCTGGTCGTTGGATTATCGAGATAGGGTATCGATATTCCGGAGTAGACTAAGTGTGTACGCTTCTCATCCCAGTTGGGGAAATGGTCTGTCCCACAGCCATCAGTACGTCGTACTGGAGATAGTATACAGGTGCTCGTTAAGTTACGGGTACACCGGACTGGACTCGCAGTGGAACTGTTGGTTAGTATTATACCCATCGTCAGTTAACAGTTCCCAGGTGACATGAGTACAGCATAGTCTGCAGACTTGACACTGCTACTTCGCCTCGAGTGTGTCCCACTGTTCTTAGATTGCTACCCTACCACGGCTCAAAGGAGTCATGCAAACAGGTAGTAGTTGGGTGCAGTCCCGAGCACTTGGAGGCAGTGGCGGTTATACAGGATTTGTCTCTCCCGGTATTGGGAGTTGATATCTCGCTGTGTCAGAGGGCCATTACACAAAGTCCCTGGCCAGGGCAAGCGAGATTTACTGGTAGGTTCCAGTAGTTTCTCAGGTTGTAATGGGCTACGCTCCGACACGACTTATACCTCTATTAGGGGACTGACGCTTGCCGCCCCCTAGGCTTGATATACGATAGTCTTAGACGAATAGACCGGACTGTACGGAGATTGTCACATCAGGCTCAGTAGGAGTTCGGATGGGTTTTCTCATCGGCCTTCTTATCAACATCTACCTGGGGACCGTTACGTACAGCTAGTGCCGCTTGCGGTCTGTGGTTAAACCCACTGCCAGCGCAGTGTCGAGTCTTTAGAGTCCCACACAGAGAGTTTCCCTGCTCCAGGCGAAATGATATAGAAGTCGTATGGTTTTACGAAAAGGGTTCGGACGCATACGTGTGTTTACGCACGTACGACGTTCGGACAGTTTTTACTAGTCGGCTTTGGTTTAAGCCAGATTCTAGTATCGGGTTATTGGATTTATACAGTCTAAAGTTTTTCCGTGTTTTCACGGATAGGAGGGGCGTTCTCGTAATTTGTCGGGAAGCTTCTAGAAAGATGATGACATGAAGGGTAAGGTGGCATTAGCATTTAATGCATTAGTGACTCAGTTAGATGAATCATTCAAGTGAGTTAATGAAGCATTTATTGCTTAATGACTCACTTGATGATTCATTGCATATATTTAATGAAGCATGATGATTATGCATTTTGATTTATTCATTTTGATTTTCTTATGCTTCATACTATATTAGAAGTGAGAAGCTTTTTCATTCATTCTTATCATCACCTTCTCTCTCCTCAAGCTCTCTTATTCTTGAAACCCTAACCCTAACCTCTCATGTGTTGAGATCAAGGGTTAGCTAGACTAATACATCCATAACATCACTCTATATCCCCTAGGTAGCTTATATTAGCACTTTGAGCAACCTAGTTATCTCAAGTTAGAGATCAAGCTTGGCGTAGGAGCTCTCGGGTGGATTGTCTTTGACTCGAGGAGGCTGTTGAGGTGCCGATGTTCCAAGGAGCCTACGAGGAGTGGAGAACAGCGATGAAGACCCGAAGGACAAGTAACGTGAGGTATAACTTCGAATCCGAGTAGTTAAACCTCTCGTAGTTTGCTATTAACGGTTTAGATACGATTCATGCGCTCAAGTCCGTGTTACGAAGCTTTGATAATCGTTTTTCATATATTCCGCCTCCCCGCAAGTTCGTGGGGTGCGTGACATGGACTTACATGATATAGCTGGGTCATCGGATCAAGTTGATTCGATGAACTAATACAGATTATATTAGTCGGTTATTTATGAAATAGCCGGATTATCGGATCAAGTGTTAATTCGATAATTTAATGTATAATTATATATTTGATATATTAAATTACATTAACTAATATAAGCTCACTAAAAGATTCTTTTTCTCACTCGGGAAATACATTGATATATATGCGATATATGTTAATTGTATTATTTTATTTTGTTACAATAAATATTGTATATGTGATATATAATATTGTAACATGTTAAGGTTATTAATGCAACATGATTATCGGAGATTAAACATGATTAAGGTTTGATTTGGGTTAATTTTTCTAGAAGCTTCTAGAAGCTTTTTGTTTTGTTTTTGCAAAGATATTTTGTAAAGATATTTTATATGATATTATTTAAACCAACCCAACCCTTGAACATGGTTCATTCTCTACATAGGTTAAGTTATCATACTTAAACCATGGTTGCATTTCTAACCACACATGGATTCATTATTCATCACAAAGTAAATGCTTCTTCTTCTTCCTTCTTCGTTTGCGTGGAAAAGCTTTCTAGCTTTTTCATTAGTGATGAAAATGAGTGAGATTAAGAAAACAAATGAGATCTAAAATCCTACTTCATCATCCTAATCTATCCTAGCCATTTAGATTAGGGTGTTCGCTTCATTAGTGAGTGAGAGCTTGAGTTAAAGTTTCTTCAAGGTAGATCATCTTAGTTATCGAAGATCGGAAGCAAGCTTGCATCTTTCTCTTCGTGAAGCCTTTCTAGAGTCCGGGTACTCGATGATCGCAGCGAAGGGACCTTAACACGGAGCTTTATAAGTGAAGGACCGGACTACAATGGTTTTAATCCCAAACTCTTAGATGTTAAAGTGTTTAACATGCTATGTTTCGCCTAATCTCTAGTTTAAAGATCTTGGTTAGGGTTGTTCGGTACGTCTAAATTTTAAATCGGGCATGGTTGATGCCTTGTAGACCCTTGTGAGAGTGTCTAGTAACCCTACAGTGGTATCAGAGCCAAGCTAGAGCTTTAGGCGATATTTAGACGAGTTTAAAGTCCGATCGAACTTCGAATACCCGTAAAACCCTAATTTCTGGAAATTTTTTTAAAAGTTGACATTTTTCATATTAAAAATGCTCAGAAAATTCAGCAGGTGATTTGATGGATTACTGTGAAAAACGTGCCCAAAATACCTTTATTGCGCCGCGGAACCGTGGCAGTAGCCTCGCTTGCGCGGCGGTTCCGTGGCCAAACAGTGAAATTTGGGTTTGTATTTTACACAGTATTATCCGTACAGATTTCCTGATTGTTCTGGGAATTTTTATTGTACTCAAGTGTTGAGTTTTCTGGGTTGTATTGGGAGCTCGTTGATTTGATCGGAAAGTTTAACCTCGTTTAGTTTTTCCGGGTAATTTTAGAACGTGTTAAAAAGTTCGAACGGATATCAATAACTCACTTTTTCCCCTGCCGGAAAATTTCTAAGTGTTGGATTTTTCCGTAGTTTAAGAACGTTCTAAGTCGTGAAAGTAACGCGGTGGACCCTCTAGAAGACAACAAACCTTAACTCGATTATGTGACCGTCTGAACCGCCTCTAAAGCTTAGGGTTTGGGGCAGTACGGCGTGCCACATGTGAGGCGTTGGCTTGACCCTTCTACGGCTGGACCATTGGTACTGTGACATGTGATGGATGTTTTTAAACTAATTTTAAGTGTTGAGAACTATTTGGGAAATCTTGGGTGTTTGATCATTCAATCGGAAAGTTTAACATTGTCTATTTATCTGGAATGTGATACAATATTTGGAATCCACAAGTAGTTATGAGATAACTAATTTGAATGTTATAAATCTAGCAGTTCAGTCTCAGATGATCGGTTGCCACGGAATTTTGATGTGATCAAAAGTCCGTCGCAATCACGTAGCGTACGCGGATACTCGCCGGGTAAACTTAATAGACAGCCACGCCCCATAACCCCTACCAAGTGACTGTAGGAGAACCCCATTGCCAAAAGCATCCATTCAGGTGCTCGCGGCAGGGGTGTTCCGCCTTAGTGCACTTCGTCGACGGCATCGGGGGTGCGGCCGTCTACTAAAGTTTGCGACGAGCATTCGATCAAAATATCGGGAATCTTGTTGAATTTCCTGACTAGATATTGAAAAGTGTTTTCGATATAGAGACTAAAATATGGGGTTTATAATTGTTAGGCATGCGATATCTAAGGAATTCATTTGGTTAGGCATGCGATGTCTAAGAAGGTTGCGGATTCCAACTGTTGTAGTTTTACACTTTCTTTTCTGTGACCGTAAGTGTAGTATGTAGTTGTATCACCGGTTTTCGTTGCTATACATCAATGACAATCGGTGTATGCATACTTACTTACGTTGATGATATGAGATATTATGTGTTGCTATGATATGTTATATTGGATCATCGTGTTTGAATAGACGGGGTTTTTTGTGAGATGAGAGTTTTTCTTTTTCATTCATGTAAAATTCATTGTATGTAATATTCTTTTATTGGGGCACTTCCGGGCTGAGGATGATGTCACCATTGTATATTATTTACTTTTCCGCATTAGGTTAGACCCAAGGCGGGGAGCGCAAGTAACCGGGTTCAAGGGTCCAGTGGGAGACCATCTCGAAGAGTCGATACCGGGTCTCCTAACCCTAGAATTGGCAGTGTTGCTTGACGCTCTTGTAGGGGTCTTGGGATGTGGGTTTGGCTATTCATCACGACCGTGGAATCAGTGTTTTATACAGGCTCGTATTTAAAACACGGACGTCCTAGTATATCCAATATTTCATATATGTTCTTCTGCTGCAATGTTCTGTAATGAGATCATATTACTGCCTGATATGAATGTTTATATTATATATATGTGATATATATTGTATATTGTTGATTTGGTTTCATATCTGATGCTTGTGAAGCATAATTAAAATGGGACTTCATTAATGAGATTAATGAAATAAAAGAAACCTAAAGATGTTGTAGAAACTTGTTTAAAAACTGGTAGCTCTTGTTCTTGCTTTACATAGCGGTGTTCCTTGTAGAATATCCATCACCTTATTCGATAAGGAAAGAGCCGAGATCCCTTCACCGGGAGTGATCTCTTTAGCGAAACTAGCAGATGCTGCATACTCGGTTTGTCTTTTGATTGCTTCTATAGTTATTGCTTTGCATAGTAATATTTGTGAAATATTCTGCACCTTATTCGATGAGGAAAGAGCCAACGATCCCTTCACCCGGAGTGACCTCTTTAGCAAAACTAGAAAAGGCCTCAAAAACACTCCATTTAAAATCACTCGATTCTACAACGATATCAAGTTCATTACGCAAAGGGTTTTCTTAAAAACCTATTGTAGCCCTCTGTCATTTTAGATAAGTAATAGTTAGTATTCGTGCTGCGTTTGTTGACCTCTGTCAAGGTGTAGTGTGCGGTAGCTGATTAGTGCTTATCTATATAAGCATATGATGTGATTGATTTAGGGTAGTCGTGCGACCTTGTTGACCTCTGTTAAGGGTCGTGCGGGTGGGTTTACTTCAATCAGGAAATGACGGGTTGAACTTGACTAGCAGCCTATGGTTTGTTGACCTATGTCACGGTCATAGGACGCTTGGGGAAAAATATTATCGGGAATTTCAAGTGTTGAAATTTGCAATGAGATTGCATACCTACTATGAGATAGTTGGATCCCGATACCCGCTGCGAGTAAGAGTTACTCCTGGGAGAGTTTTACACATTACAATTAGCCGATCAAGTAGGTGTCTAGAAAGGTGTCAACGGGGTTACTCCCCTGGGAAAATGAGGTTTACTTTAATTAGGTCCGTGCGAAAGCACGGGGAACCTCCCTCAAAGTACCGGCACTGGCCTGGCTGAAAGGTTGGCGAACTTGTTGAGTGTAATTAATCCCGGCTAGTCTTTCCTTTTAGGGTTTGAAGGAAGATTTGACTAAAACAGTGGGAGACATCCTGATTAGATATATTAGATAACCAATCTAATCTTGCAAGAGCATATGCTAAGTGTTTTCTTCTCTCTCTCTCCAGGTAGCGACCATATCACGCCTTAATCAAGATAATAATACAGATGTATTGACCAAACCCGCTTGTTATACTGAGCTGGGGAACGTTGGTCCCACTCCAACTTATAATTGTTATAAGACAGAGCAGGAAATAAGGGATTACCAGAATTCCCGTGCCACCCAAACGAAGAATGTGCATGCTGATGCATCTTCTTCGGGTGTGTTCATTACACAGAACTGTTTCTCAATATCCTTTACGTCCTGGGTATTTGATACCGGATCGGGATCCCACATATGTAATTTGTTACATGGGCTACAGATAGGTAGAGAACTAAGAACGGGTGATAAGTTTCATGAGATAGAAACGGTGCAAGTGTTGCAACCAAGTCTGTTGGTAGTTATCACCCTGTATTATCAGAATACATTAATTCTGAACAAATGTTATTAGGTACCGAACCTGATATACAACATCATATAAAGTATCTTTATTTAATAAAGAAGGATATAATTTTGTATTGTTGGATAATGTTTTGAACATTTCCTATATCAAGAGTTGATCGCATCAGGCATGTTATCTAAAAGCATAGACGTTCTAAATCAAACCACAGTTCTTAATGTACAGAACACACAAGAGGAAGAGTTCAGAAATGAACGAATCCTTCTTGAGGTATTGTAGACTAGGTCATATCAATGCGACCCGACTAGCTGAAGTTACATTTAGATGCATATTTAAATTAGTTTGAATTTACATCTTGTGAAACTTGTCGATCATGTCACAAAGATAAGATGACCACAGCTCTGTTTATTGGAAACAGAGAAAGAGTTAGTGAACTCTTGGGATTGATACATGCTGATGTATGAAAGTCCCCTGTCTACACATGCCAGGACCGGTTCTTTATACTTCATTACATCTACTGTTTATCTCTCAAGATTCGGACATATGTTCCTGTTGAAACAAAAGTCTGAACCTTTTGAGATATTCACGGAATGTAAGTTAGAAGTAAAGAACCAGAAACGGGTATAAGTACTGTCCTTTGATGAGATCAGGAGGAGAATACTTGAGCACGGAATTCCTGGACTATACTAAAGGAGAATGAGATTCTCTCTCAGCATTACTCCTCCGTATACACCATAGTACGATGGTATATCGGGGCGGAGCAATAGCACCCTATGTGATATGGTGTGCTCTATGATGAGTACTACTGAGTTTCCTATTTTTCCTTTTGGGAGTTATGCACTTGAGAAGCTGCATACCTATTTAATAGGGTTCAAATCAAATCATTTGCCTACCACTTCATATGTGATATGGAAAGGGAAGAGCCCATATCATAAGTTTGTTAAGATTTGGGGTTGTCCAGCCTATGTCTAAAAGCATAATCCGGACAAGCTCGAGGCAAAGTCAGATCTGTGGAAGTTTGTTAGATATCCCAAGCATACGCAAGGGAATATCTTCTACCTAACCGAGGAACAAAATATGTTTTGTTTCTCAACATGCCACCTTTGTGAAAGGGAATTTCTTGTGGAAAAATTAGTGGCCATGAGGTAGAACTGGAAGGAGTTCCAGCTATACAAATTGCAGCTGATGATTTGGTAGAACCAAAGGATTCAATAGTAACCAACGAACCTCAGCCTCTCCGCCGATCTAGTAGGGTTCCTTACCCACCTGAGAGATACTTCGGTTTCTCTATGACAGCGGAAGCAAGGATTGCATCATGAGATGATGACCCAACTAGTTTCGAGCAGGCCATCAGGAGTGGGACTCTGTAAGAATGGCTGGATGCTCAGTGATCTGAGATGGAATCCTTATACACCAACAAAGTATGGACTTTGGCTGCTTTATCTGGAGGGTTAAATCCCTATCAAGAGCAAGTATATCTTGAGAATATTACTTGCTATACATGGAAAAGTTGAGACTTTCAAAGCTATGCTAAAATCCATCCAGATCTTACTTTCCACAGCTACATACCATGACTACGATATCTGGCGGTTGGGTGTCATGACTGCTTTTCTAAATACTGATTTAGAAGAGAGCGTCTATAAGTACACATCCAGAGGGCTTCGTAGACAGTGGGAGCAGCGGAAACTTGAGCAAGATGTTTTATAGGATAAATCAGGCATCGCGGAGTTGGAACGTCTGTTTTGATGTGGTAGTCAAAGAGTTTGACTTCATCAAAATGGTAGATGAACCAGGTATATACAAAAAGGTAGTAGAGAGTATGGTGGTGATCCTCGTAGAGTACGTGGATGATATACTCTTGATAGGGAAGGAGTTTCCTATGCTACGCTCGGTCAATCTCCGCTTATCACAAGGATTCTCCATATAGGATCAAAGCGATACCTCCTGAATCTTGGGTTTTGGATCTATGAGATAGATCTAATTGGATGTTAGGATTCCCACTAGTTGTAGTGGATGGTATCAATAGATCCTGGGGAGAATCACTGGAATGGTTCCAGAGTGATAAGGACGACTGAATGTCAGTCGTAGGCATTGTCTTTACCCTTAGTGGCGGGACGGTATGTTGGAAGAGTCCAAGCTAGATACCGTGACATACTAGACGATTAAAGGCAAGATACATCGTTACCAAGGATGCTACCAAAGAGGCAGCCTGGATATATATAAGTTCATGAGATGAACTTCGTTCCAACCATTGTGTGACAATGGAGTTATGGCTTTGGCATAGGAACGCCCGTCCTATCAGAAATCCAGATATAATTCTTAGGCAGTATCACCTGATCATGGAGATGGTTGATCTCCAGGGAGATCGAGGTTAGGAGAGTAGACACAGAGGACAACAGCGCGGATCCACTCACAAAGGCCTTTTTCCCAGTAGAGACTTTTATGGGATGGTTGAGTATGAGATACTTCAACAACAGCTAATTGTTGGGTATGTGATACCACAACAGATAGCCCTAGTGCATGTGGGAGATTGTTAGTTATATGTATGCCCTAGAGGCCATTACTGTACATACGATATATATTGTAGTGGTTGCTTGGAATTATATAGGGAGGACTTTCTTGCTCGACATGATAGTACGCTATCTGGTTGCTCTTTATCTTAACATGTACTCTGATTGTCTCTATGTTACATGTTGATGTCACGACCCGAAATTGGCACATGACGGCCCTAATACTACGCAACGTCTACAGGCATAACATAGTAAAAGAAAGCCAAAACACAGCAATCTAAACCATCAAAAGTAGCAAGAAAGTGATAATAGTATTTTCAAAACCTTTGAAATCACAACCCAAATTCTTTAAAGTCTCACTTTTATTTCTTAAAATTTTGGCAGCACCTCCTTTGTAAAACAAGCCCCTAAAATGGGTACAACATAAATATAAAGTAATGCATCCCAAACGGGAGCAAAATCAACGCCCAACGGCGGAAAACAAACACCACAACAGATATACGACGCCGTAGTGAAGAAAGAGATGATATAAATGTTAGTGTATATGCCCTAGAGGCCATTACTGTATCATACTAGTTTGTATATTACTTAATGGAAGCTTGGGATATTCACAGTTGTATATACAATCTTGCTCGAAATGGTAGTATGCTACTTGGTTTGTCTCTGCTTTAATATGTGCATGTGTTTCTTTTAACATATTGCTGGTATACATATTAGTAGAGCCCTTAGGATCTTTGCTTGATTACCAGCGTTGTGATGGCGCTCGCACTCGTGGGAGCTGGGTAATCTATAAGCACATCCTTATACAGGTCCCTGGTCGTTGGACTATCGAGACAGGGCATCGATACTCCGGAGTAGACTAGCGTATGCGCTTCTCATCCCAGTGTGGGAGACGGTCTGTCCCACAGCCGTTAGTACGTCGTACTTGGGATAGTATGCGGGTGCTCGTTAGGTTACGAGTACACTGGACAGGACTCGTCGGGAACTGTTGGTTGGTAATATACCTATCGTCAGTTATCAGTTCCCAGGTGACATGAGTACAGCTTAGTCCGCTGACTTGACACTGTCACTTCGCCTCGAGTGTGTTCCCACTGCACTTTGATTACTACCCTACCACGGCTCAAAGGAGCTGTGCAAACAGGTAGTTTTTGGGTGCAGTCCCGAAGCACTTGGAGGCAGTGACAGTTAGACAGGATTCGTCTCTCCCGGTATTGGGGGTTGACATCGCGCTGTGTCTAGGAGAGCCATTACACGAGTAGTCCCTGGCCAGGGCAAGCGAGATATACTGGTAGGTTTCCAGTGTTATCTCAGGGTGTTCTGGGCTACACTCCGACACGACTTGTACCGCTATTAGGGGACTGACGTTCACCGCCCCCCTAGGCCCGCCATGCGATGTATCAGACGAACAGACCGGACTGTACGGAGACTGTCACATACAGGCTCAGTAGGAGTGCAGATGGGGTTCACCTCGTCAGTCTTCTTATCGACATCTACCTGGGGACCGTTACGTACAGCTAGTGCCGCTTGCGGTCTGTGGTTAAACCCACTGCCAGCGTAGTGTCGAGTCTTTAAAGTCCCACACAGAGAGCTATTCGCCTTTAGGCAAAATGAGTAGAGGTCGCATGGTTTTGCGACAGGGTTCGTTCGCATCCGCGCACTTGTGCACGTTTGCTGTCCGGACAGTTTATACTAGCGGGCTTTGGTTTAAGCCGGATCCTAGTATATGATTAGAGATTGGTTTTTCTCATTGTGTTCGTGTTCCTCGGATCACGAATGCGGGTGCGTATGCACAGTTGCTTGAGATTGAGGGAGAGGACCTTGATTAGGGTTAATGGCTATTGTCATTTTATTAACCCTAATATTTATGTGTGTGTTATTGTTAATTAGTAATTAGTTTGATAATTATCCATGGTTGTGGTTATTGACCTTTTGACTTCTTTGACTTGTTGACCAAGGTTGACACTTTGACCATCATAATTTCTTTTGGAAGATGCTTTTTGATCTTTGCAATTTGAAATGATAATGGTCATGTCATGATTTACCATGATAATTATCTAGCTAATTATTCAATTAAATTAATTCACACATATTAGTGAGAAGAGCTCTATTATTTTCTCATTCTCTCATATCATTTCTCTCTCTTGTTCATCCTCTCCCTCAAGCTCTCTCCCTCTCATGTGTTGAGAAACAAAAAGCTTGAGAAAAACCTTCACTTGATCCTCTCTACTCTCTTCTAGGGTTCAAGTCTTAGCATTTCTTGCACTCTAGTTACTCCTAGCTTGGAGTTGAAGCTAAAGGTGGTGGCTTTCAAGTGGATCTTTCTTTGACGGAAGAAGACAAGCAAGGTGAGGCCTTTCTACCATTCCGACGAGCAAGGAGAGAAGGACTAAAGACCAAAGGTATAACCTTTCTACAACTTAGTTAGTTGTTAGTTTACTTAAGCTAGTTTTCGTTTAGCAAAGATCCTCACAAGCTTGGTCCATGTTGCCTAAGTCATTAAAAATCCGTTTTTATTATGTTTTCCGCCTCCCCGTAAGCACCGGGGTGGGCAACACGGACTTACAGTGGTATCAGAGCCTAACTAAACCTAAACTAGCTAAGTAGTTAAGTGTAACGAAGTTTCGAAACCGGAAAATCGAAAATCCAAACTTGCAAAACCCTAGTTTCTGTTAAAATTTTTTCTGCTCAAAATGAAAATATTTATACTTGTAAAATCGTCTCAGGGTTTTCTGAATACACCCAAGAAAAACGATACCCTAATTCCATCAAGCCGCCGCCCTTCCGCCGCACGAGCTAGGCATCTGCGGTGGAAGCGCCGCGGTTTGTCGTTATCGGCGCATCGTTTTTCGTGCAGTGTGTATTGTTGTTGGTTTTGGGATTTTTAGGATATATTATATGTGCCCAGATTTTCCAGAACTAAAATTTACTTTTGGGGGCCTATAAATCCGTATTTTTTCGGAACTTCACTACACTTTAACTACATCGGTTATATCTGTAATGCTTGCATGTATTGAACGTCGGCTAATCGCTATAAGACGATTAGTCGGGGTTATACATGATCTGTGATTGTTATTGGTTTGTGGATATGAATGGATTGGATTGTCGCGGGTGAATGGCCGGGGTGGATGTGAGATGAGCGTTGTTTTTCTTTCATTCATTTGTAACATGTAAATTGATGTAATAATATTCTTTGTATGGCCGCACAACCGGGTCGGGGTTGTAGCCGTCATTGTATAATTCTTTTTACTGTTTTTGCTCCTAGGATAGACCCATGGAGGGGGTGCACAAACTACCGGGTATCTCGAAGTGCCGAGTGGCCTACTCACGGTGGTGAGGGAGGTTGCTTCGCTTCGGGTGCTTGGCGGGTAGTTTGCCGCACCCGTAGGGGTCTTGGGTGGGGTATTGGCTATTCACCGTGACCGTGTAATCCGCTTTGCGTTGCAGGCTCGAACGCATTGCGGATTCCTAGTATATCCAATGTATTCATCTGTGATCTGTAATGTCTATCATTGCTATATATTTATATATAATAACTATTTAGGCGTTGCTTATGTTTTACAGCCGCGCTAGCCCAGCCCCCGCTCTGTCGTTAGTTAAGTAACCTAACGGGTGATGACGGGGCCCCGTGGCGAATGCGAATGGCATAAGCGTACGTCATATTTTGGTTGTTTTCTGCAATGGTAGGATTAAATGATGGGACGCATTAAAAGAACTAATGCAAGAAATAAACCAAGTAAAAGTCGATTGGAACACTTTGAAAACCACTCGGTTCTTTTCAAAACTAAACTTTTAAACGCGGAGCTTGAACCACTCCTTTTAAAAGCTATCTCGTTCCATCGATTATATCAAGTTCACTACGTTCACGGTTTCGCCAAAACCATCCGTAGCCCTCCATCATTTCGGTTAAATATTCGGTAGTATTCAAGCTATGTATTTTGACCTCACGTCAAGGCATAGTGATTGGTAGCTACCGGATATTTATCCGTTGCATAGATAGAATGCGTTGATTTGAGACAGTCGTACTGCCGTTTTGGCCTACGTCAAGGGTAGGTACGGGTGGGTTCAAATTAACCAGGATAATGATGGGAAGAACTTGACATGTGACTTATGACATTTTGACCTCACGCCAAGGTCATAAGAGCATGGGGCAAAAATCCACATCGGGAGTTTCATAAGTACTGAAACTTGCTAGCGTTGCATACCATTTGGAGTGTGATAATTCTGGTAGGATTCCTTCGGCTTTATCACGCGATGATATTTGGATCCCGATCCTACTGTGAGTATATGCTACTCCTCGGGAAAACTCTCACTTAACGATCAATGCTATAAACCTAGTAGGTGCCTAGAAAGGTGTTAGCGGGGCTATGCCCACAGGGAAAAGAGGTTACTTAATTAAGGAACTTCGCGAAAGCGTTGGAAAACCTCCCTCGAAGTACCGACACTGGCCTGGCTGAACGGTTAAGCAAGTATTGTACGGTGAGAATGATCCCGGCTAATCCTTTTCTTTACGGTTTGAGAAGGGATTCGAGAGACAGTGGGAGCCATCCAGTTTAGACAAACTAAAAAAACCACTCTAAACTTGCAAGAGCATCATGCTAAAGTGTTTCTTTTCTCTCTCCTAATTGCAGCGACCATTCAAGATGACCGGACTTAAGTTACTATTAGATAAAAACATATTGACAGGGCCAAACTACAAAGATTGGCTCAGGAATGTCAAGATGGCTATCACTTATGACAAGCTGGGGTATATAATTACCACCAAAGCTCCCCCTGTCCCAGGTCCCACCTCCAGCGTCGCGGATGTTGAAATCCGTAAGACATGGGAGATAGATTGCGCGAGGGCCAGATGCCTCGTACTAGCCTCGATGGACAACGACCATCAGAGGAGGCACGAGAATATGGACCTAGAGTCCATATTTCTCCATACAAAAGAACTGTATGGAGAGCAGTCTCGTATCGCAAGATACGAAGTGTCGAAGAAGCTCTTTTCGGCAAGGTTGGCCGTCGGATCATCGGTAGCGGACCACGTGCTTAAGATGATCGGCTACATAGAGGAGCTCGCGGACCTTGGGACCACGTTGGAGAATGAACTCTATACCGATTTGATTCTCCAGTCCCTTCCTTCCACTTACGCCCAGTTCATTCTTAACTTCAACATGCAAGGAAAGGAGGTTGAACTTGCCGAGCTTCTGAACATGTTGAGGACTGCTGAGGGCACCCTACAGAAGGGTAGGGAGACATCCACTTTGTTTGTAGGAGGATCTTCCTCTTCTAGGTCCAGGGCGAAAGCCAAGGGCAAGAAGAAGAAAGCCCCCGCCAAACCAAGAGGCGGTGTCGGTAAAGTGGATACGAAGGGAAAGGGTAAAGCAACAAAGGTAGCGGGGAAGCTGGTGGGGAAGGAAGAATGCTTCTATTGTCACAAAAGTGGTCACTGGAAACAAGATTGCAAGGCTTGGAAAGCCAGAACACAGGATTTGAAGCGAGTTGCAGCTTCAGCTTCAGGTGTGTATGTTATTGAAAACTGTCTATCAATAAACTCTACTTCCTGGGTATTGGATACCGGATCAGGGTCTCATATCTGTAATTCTTTGCAGGCGTTGAGAAAGCGTAGAGTTTTGAAGGCAGGTGACATGACCCTCAGAGTTGCGAACGGTGCTAGCATGGATGCTGAGGCCGTGGGGGACTATCACCTGGGATTATCAGATGGACACTTTTTGGTTTTGCGTAGTTGTTATTATGTACCAAATGCAACCTGTAATATCATTTCTGTATCTTTATTATCTAAAGAAGGTTATGAATTTGCATTTGTAAGTAATGTAGTGAACATTCACCTTAATCAAGTGTTGATTGGGTCAGGTACATTGAACAACGGTATATACGTTTTAAACCAACCACAGGTTTTCAATATCCAGAATACACACAAAAGAAAGTCTCCAGAAATTAATAAAACTTTCTTATGGCATTGTAGACTGGGTCACATCAATGAGAGAAGATTGACTAAGTTACATACTGAAGGATACTTAGATCCGTTCGAATATCAATCGTATGCAACTTGTCAATCCTGTCTCAAAGGAAAGATGACAAAGGCTCCGTTTTCTGGACACGGAGAAAGAGCGAGCGAGCTCTTGGGACTCGTACACAGCGACGTGTGCGGTCCAATGTCTACACATGCGCGAAGCGGTTTTTCTTACTTCATAACTTTTACGGATGATTTCTCAAGATTCGGACATGTCTTCTTAATGAAGCATAAATCCGAAGCTTTTGATAAGTTCCAGGAATATAAGAATGAAGTAGAAAAACAAACAGGCAAAAGTATCAAGATCCTAAGATCGGATCGAGGAGGAGAATACTTAAGTGCCGAATTCCTGAATTACTTAAAAGAGAATGGAATTCTCTCTCAGCTTACTCCTCCATACACTCCGCAACATAACGGTGTATCGGAGAGACGGAACCGAACCCTATTGGATATGGTACGGTCCATGATGAGTAACGCTGAGTTACCGCGATCATTCTGGGGATATGCGCTAGAAACAGCTGCATATCTTTTGAACCGTGTTCCCACTAAGACTGTGCCTAACACACCATATGAGTTATGGGGTGGGAAGAAACCCTATCTTCAATACTTGAAGATTTGGGGATGTCCAGCTTATGTCAAAAAGCAGCATGTGGACAAGCTCGAGGCACGCTCAGTACTGTGCAAGTTTGTGGGATACCCAAAGAACTCCAGGGGGTATCTTTTCTATTACGCAGAGGAACAAAAAGTCCTTGTTTCTCGCAATGCCCACTTTCTAGAACATCAGTTCATAGAAAAAGAAATAAGTGGGAGCGCAATAGAACTGGAAGAAATTCCAGAACCACAAACTACTACTGAAAGTTTAGTGGAACCAGAAGGTTCAAAAGAACAGGACATTCCTATGCCACTCCGCAGGAGTAGTAGGCAGTCTCATCCGCCCGAGAGATACTACGGTTTTCTCATTGACGGGGATAGAGAAGACTGCATCCTGGATTGTGATGAGCCTACTAGCTTCCAGCAAGCCATTCAGAGCGTCGACTCGGTAAAATGGCTGGATGCAATGCGGACCGAGATGGAGTCCATGTACACCAACAAAGTATGGACGTTGGACATTGCTCCAGACGGGGTAAAACCCGTAGGATGCAAGTGGATCTTCAAAAGGAAGATTGGTGTAGATGGACAGGTTGAGACCTATAAAGCTAGACTGGTAGCAAAGGGTTTTCGTCAGCGACCTGGTTTGGACTATGACGAAACCTTTTCTCCAGTAGCTATGCTGAAATCCATTCGGATCCTTCTTGCCATCGCTGCTTTCCACGATTATGAGATTTGGCAGATGGACGTAAAGACAGCTTTTCTAAATGGTCATTTAGAGGAGTGTGTCTATATGGACCAGCCAGAGGGTTTCATTCAGGGTGGGAGCAGCGGAAAGGTGTGCAAGTTGCTCAAGTCCATTTATGGACTCAAGCAGGCATCGCGGAGTTGGAACATCTGTTTTGATGAGACGGTCAAAGAATTTGGCTTTATCAAAAATCCAGATGAACCATGCATCTATTGTAGATTTGTAGCGAGAACTGTAGTATTCCTCGTTTTATACGTGGATGACATTCTCTTAATAGGAAATGACATTCCTATGCTACAATCTGTCAAGGGGTTCTTGTCACACAGGTTCTCCATGAAAGACCTGGGTGATGCCTCCTACATTCTGGGTATCCGGATCTACCGTGACAGATCCAAGAGGATATTAGGACTCTCGCAGTCCAGGTACATCGACACCATACTGAAGAGATTCAGTATGGAAGATTCCAAGCGCGGTAATCTATCGGCTTGTCACGGGATCACCCTCTCCAAAGAGATGTCTCCCAAGACTGATTTGGAGAGGGATCGCATGTCTATTATACCCTACGCTTCTGCGGTAGGCTCTATAATGTATGCGATGTTGTGTACCAGACCGGATGTGGCTTATGCACTGAGTGTGGTAAGCAGGTATCAGTCAAACCCTGGGGAGAAACATTGGATAGCAGTAAAGAACATTCTCAAGTACCTGAGAAGGACTAAGGAGATGTTCTTGGTGTATGGCGGAAAAGACCTGCAGGTTGAGGCCTTTGCTGACTCCAGCTTCCAGAGTGACAAGGATGATTCCAAGTCCATGTCGGGTTTTGTCTTTACCCTCAATGGAGGGGCGGTGTGTTGGAAGAGCTCCAAACAGGAAACCGTTGCTGACTCGACTATGGAAGCGGAATACATCGCTGCATCTGATGCCGCAAAAGAAGCTGTCTGGATGAGGAAGTTCTTGAAAGAACTTCAGGTGGTTCCGTCCATTGTTGACCCAATACCTCTGTATTGTGACAACAACGGGGCTATAGCTTTAGCGAAGGAACCCAGGTCCCATCAGAAATCCAGACACATCTTAAGGCGGTATCACCTGATCAGGGAGATCGTAGATCGCCAGGAGATCGAGGTCCGGAGAGTTGCATCAGAGGATAACACAGCAGATCCATTCACGAAGGCCCTACCCCAGACTCAGTTCGAGCGGCTGATCGAGATGATAGGTCTTCGATACGCCAGTTCATGGCCTTAGTGCAAGTGGGAGATTGTTAGTGTATATGCCCTAGAGGCCATTACTGTATCATACTAGTTTGTATATTACTTAATGGAAGCTTGGGATATTCACAGTTGTATATACAATCTTGCTCGAAATGGTAGTATGCTACTTGGTTTGTCTCTGCTTTAATATGTGCATGTGTTTCTTTTAACATATTGCTGGTATACATATTAGTAGAGCCCTTAGGATCTTTGCTTGATTACCAGCGTTGTGATGGCGCTCGCACTCGTGGGAGCTGGGTAATCTATAAGCACATCCTTATACAGGTCCCTGGTCGTTAGACTATCGAGACAGGGCATCGATACTCCGGAGTAGACTAGTGTATGCGCTTCTCATCCCAGTGTGGGAGACGGTCTGTCCCACAGCCGTTAGTACGTCGTACTTGGGATAGTATGCGGGTGCTCGTTAGGTTACGAGTACACTGGACAGGACTCGTCGGGAACTGTTGGTTGGTAATATACCTATCGTCAGTTATCAGTTCCCAGGTGACATGAGTACAGCTTAGTCCGCTGACTTGACACTGTCACTTCGCCTCGAGTGTGTTCCCACTGCACTTTGATTACTACCCTACCACGGCTCAAAGGAGCTGTGCAAACAGGTAGTTTTTGGGTGCAGTCCCGAAGCACTTGGAGGCAGTGACAGTTAGACAGGATTCGTCTCTCCCGGTATTGGGGGTTGACATCGCGCTGTGTCTAGGAGAGCCATTATACGAGTAGTCCCTGGCCAGGGCAAGCGAGATATATTGGTAGGTTTCCAGTGTTATCTCAGGGTGTTCTGGGCTACACTCCGACACGACTTGTACCGCTATTAGGGGACTGACGTTCACCGCCCCTCTAGGCCCGCCATGCGATGTATCAGACGAACAGACCGGACTGTACGGAGACTGTCACATACAGGCTCAGTAGGAGTGCAGATGGGGTTCACCTCGTCAGTCTTCTTATCGACATCTACCTGGGGACCGTTACGTACAGCTAGTGCCGCTTGCGGTCTGTGGTTAAACCCACTGCCAGCGTAGTGTCGAGTCTTTAGAGTCCCACACAGAGAGCTATTCGCCTTTAGGCAAAATGAGTAGAGGTCGCATGGTTTTGCGACAGGGTTCGTTCGCATCCGCGCACTTGTGCACGTTTGCTGTCCGGACAGTTTATACTAGCGGGCTTTGGTTTAAGCCGGATCCTAGTATATGATTAGAGATTGGTTTTTCTCATTGTGTTCGTGTTCCTCGGATCACGAATGCGGGTGCGTATGCACAGTTGCTTGAGATTGAGGGAGAGGACCTTGATTAGGGTTAATGGCTATTGTCATTTTATTAACCCTAATATTTATGTGTGTGTTATTGTTAATTAGTAATTAGTTTGATAATTATCCATGGTTGTGGTTATTGACCTTTTGACTTCTTTGACTTGTTGACCAAGGTTGACACTTTGACCATCATAATTTCTTTTGGAAGATGCTTTTTGATCTTTGCAATTTGAAATGATAATGGTCATGTCATGATTTACCATGATAATTATCTAGCTAATTATTCAATTAAATTAATTCACACATATTAGTGAGAAGAGCTCTATTATTTTCTCATTCTCTCATATCATTTCTCTCTCTTGTTCATCCTCTCCCTCAAGCTCTCTCCCTCTCATGTGTTGAGAAACAAAAAGCTTGAGAAAAACCTTCACTTGATCCTCTCTACTCTCTTCTAGGGTTCAAGTCTTAGCATTTCTTGCACTCTAGTTACTCCTAGCTTGGAGTTGAAGCTAAAGGTGGTGGCTTTCAAGTGGATCTTTCTTTGACGGAAGAAGACAAGCAAGGTGAGGCCTTTCTACCATTCCGACGAGCAAGGAGAGAAGGACTAAAGACCAAAGGTATAACCTTTCTACAACTTAGTTAGTTGTTAGTTTACTTAAGCTAGTTTTCGTTTAGCAAAGATCCTCACAAGCTTGGTCCATGTTGCCTAAGTCATTAAAAATCCGTTTTTATTATGTTTTCCGCCTCCCCGTAAGCACCGGGGTGGGCAACACGGACTTACAATAAATAAAACTGCATAAAAACCTCCAAGTCACAAAATAATATACAATATCGTCATCACACCAAGTTATTAAGTCATACATAATACTGGTAGATGGAGAGTACATGGATACAACGAATATACAATACAACATCGGATAACCGCAAAACCCACCTGGGCAAAACTGCACACTATCAGGCGAAGCGGTATCTGCAGCAAAAGATGATACGAAAGATGAAAATAGCCCTGCCTCTGACTATCCTGAGGAACACCTGCAAACACTGTGGCACAACGGGGGTGAGTTGCCAACTCGTGAATAGTAAATAACATATGCAGGTAATCGCGAGTATGCACGTACAACGCGAATCTAATATAGCATTTAATATCAATGAATGGTCATAAGTAGCGCAATAATCATGAAAAGTACACTAGCAGGTACAATTAATACATGAAGCAATAATATGACGATCAGTTTGCAATAATCATGTAAGGTACTATATCGGTACTACTAATACATGATGAAATGATATGAATAAAGGTATGTAAATGCAATAGTCATTGAAGGTACTCTAACAGGTACACTAATGCATGAAGTAGTGCATAAACAGTAAATGCAGAGTATGGAATGAAACATGTCATTTCCACGGAATCCTGACATCGCGGTAGGATCAAAATCCATCAAGACAATCTAAATCCCAATTCCTCAAATCAGCCCCCAAATTGGCTCTCATATCATATAAGTCTCACAAATCCTGAATGTACACTATCAAGTAGATCTCACATATCCCGTATGTACAATATCAAGTGTATCTCGTATACCCCTAATATACACTATCAAGTAGATCTCACATATCTTGTATGTACAATATCAAGTGTATCTCGTATGCCCCTAATGTACAATATTAAGTAGATCTCACATATCCCGAGTGTACAAAATTAGTAATCTCATATATATCCTGTAATCAATATCAAATTAATTCCCAAATGTCCTAAATCCAATGTCAATGTGTCTTTTACATTCCAGGTATATTTGCATGAATAAATATGATGATGTATATAATTTAATGTCAATGCACATATATTAGCGTCCCATTACCCTATGTAAGTCCATGTCGCGCACCCCACGAACTTGCGGGGAGGCGAAATATATGAAAAACGATTATCAAAGCTTTGTAACACGGACTTGAGCGCATGAATCGTTATCTAAACCATTGCTAACTAAAAGCTAGAGGTTTAACTACTCGGATTCGAAGTTATACCTCACGTTACATGTCCTTCGGGTCTTCATCGCTGTCCTCCACTCCTCGTAGGCTCCTTGGAACATCGGCACCTCAACGGCCTCCTCGAATCAAAGAGGATCCACCCGAAAGCTCCTACGTCAAGCTTAATCTCAAACTTGAGATAACTAGGTTGCTTAAAGTGCTAATCTAAGCTACTTAGGGGATATAGAGTGAGGTTATGGATGTATTAGTCTAGCTAACGCTTGATCTCAACACATGAAAGGCTAGGGTTAGGGTTTGAAGAGAGAGTGAGCTTGAGGAGAGAGAAGGTGAAGATGGGAATGAAATGAGATAATGATCTTATCATAATATATATGAAGCATTATTATTTATCCAAAAATCAAATAAAAGAATTAACAACCATGCTTCATAAATATCTATGAGTGATTCATCTCCATGAATCATTAAGCATTTATGATGCATTAATGACTTGGATGAATCACACAAATGAGTCATTAATCTCATTTAATGCAATGCCACCTTAACCCCTTAGTTACCACACTTCTAGAAGCTTCCCGACAAATTATGAGAACGCCCCTCCAATCCGTGAAAACACGGAAAAACGTTAGGCTGTATAAATCCAGAAACCCGATACTAGAATCTGGCTTAAACCAAAGCCGACTAGTAAAAACTATCCGAAAAAGTCGTACGTGCGTAAACACACGTATGCGTCCGAACCCTTGTCGTAAAACCATACGACATCTATATCGTTTCGCCTGGAGCAGGGAAACTCTCTGTGTGGGACTCTAAAGACTCGACACTACGCTGGCAGTGGGTTTAAACACAGACCGCAAGCGGCACTAGCTGTACGTAACGTGTAAGTCCACGTTGCGACCCCCGGTTCTTACGGGGTGGCGGAAACGGTATAAAAATCAAATTTTTAGCGCATGGGGCAACATGGAGTAACAAAGTCGGGATCTTTTCCTAAACTAAAGCTAGCAAACAAGCTAAAGAGAGTTAGCTACTCGGAAAGATGGTTATACCTAAACTTGAACTCCTTCTTCTTGAAACCTTGTAGAGGTTGATGGTTCTCTTCTCGTCGCCTTCTTCCGTCGAAGATGGATCCACCTGAGGGTTCAACCTTCGGGCTCTTTCTCGAACTTTGAGTGAACTAGAATCTCCGGCTTGCTAAACCCTTGATCATAGAGTGAGTAGAGAGTGTCTAAGGGGTGCTTTTCTTTTAAGGAGAGGGATTCTCAACACATGAAAAGGATTCTCCTTTGGCTAGAGGAAGAAGAAGATGAAGTGAGGAGAGAGAAGCTAAAAGATAGAATGAGCTTTCTTTTTCCTTTTTGCAACCATATCAAAAGAAAAAGAATTATCTAATTAGTAATAATAATTCAAATGAGAATAGTTGATTGTTGTTTTGGAATGACCACTATCATACTTCATTAAATGAATGTTGGCAAGAATCAAGGAGCATCCTTGCAAAATAATGATGATGGTCAAACTTTCAACCATGGTCAACAAGTCAACCATGGTCAACAAGTCAACAAAACCAACCATAACATAATTTCATTTAATTACTATTATTAATAGATATCTCACTAATTCATTAGGGTTTGGAAAAAAGACGACTGTCAACTGTGCATGCGCACCCGTTCCGAAACCCTAATGAAAAACCTCTTCTTCCGCCTCAAACAACTGTGCATACACACCTGTATTCTCGTTCCGAGGAACAAGAATACCGAGAGATAAAAGCAACCCCAAAACATATACCAGTATCCGGCTCAAACCAGAGCCCGCTGGCAATATCCGTCCGGACTCCAAACGTGCACAAGTGCGCGGATGAGAACGAACCCTGTCGCAAAACCATGCGACCTCTACTCTGTTTTGCCCAGAGGAGAATACCCTCTGTGTGGGACTCTAAAGACTCGACACTACGCTGGCAGTGGGTTTAACCACAGACCGCAAGCGGCACTAGCTGTGCGTAACGGTCCCCAGGTAGATGCCGACAAGAAGGATGACGAGGTGAACCCCATCTGAACTCCTACTGAGTCTGAATGTGACATTCTCCGTACAGTCCGGTCTATTCGTCTGATACATCGCATGTCGGGCCTAGGGGGCGGTAAAACGTCAGTCCCCCAATAGCGGTACAAGTCGTGTCGGAGTGAAGCCCAAAACACCCTGAGATAACACCGGAAGCCTACCAGTATATCTCGCTTGCCCTGGCCAGGGACTACTCGTGTAATGGCTCTCCTAGACACAGCGCGATGTCAACCCCCAATACCGGGAGAGACGAATCCTGTCTAACCGGCACTGCCTCCAAGTGCTTCGGGACTGCACCCAACCACTACCTATTTGCACGACTCCTTTGAGCCGTGGTAGGGTAGTGATCAAAGTGCAGTGGGAACACACTCGAGGCGAAGTGCCAGTGTCAAGTCAGCGGACTAAGCTGTACTCATGTCACCTGGGAACTGATAACTGACGATAGGTATAATACTAACCTGTCAGTTCCCGACGAGTCCTGTCCAGTGTACTCGTAACCTAACGAGCACCCATATACTATCTCCAGTACGATGTACTGATGGCTGTGGGACAGACCATCTCCCATACTGGGATGAGAAGCGCATACGCTAGTCTACTCCGGAGTATCGATGCCCTGTCTCGATAGTCCTGCGACTAGGGACCTGTATAAGGATGTGCTTATAGATTACCCAGCCCCCACTAGTGTGACTGCCATCACAACGCTGGTAATCAAGCAAAGATCCTAAGGGCTCCACTAATGCGTATAGGTGATATCGCAAAATAAACACATGTACACATTGAAGTAGAAACAAACCAAGTAGCATACTATTATATTGAGCAAGATTGTTTATACAAGGTGAATATCCCAAGCTTCCATTAAGTAATATACAAACTAGTATGATACAGTAATGGCCTCTAGGGCATATACATTAACAATCTCCCACTTGCACTAAGGCCATGTACTGGTGTATCGAAGACCTATCATCTCGATTAGCCGCTCGAACTGAGTCTGGGGTAGGGCCTTGGTGAATAGATCTGCAGTGTTTTCTTCTGAAGCAACCCTCCGAACCTCGATCTCCTTGCAATCCACGATCTCCCTGATCAGGTGATACCGCCTCAAGATGTGCCTGGATCTCTGATGGGACCTGGGTTCCTTTGCTAAAGCTATAGCCCCGTTGTTGTCGCAATACAGAGGTATTGGGTCAACAATGGACGGAACCACCTGAAGTTCTTTCAAGAACTTCCTTATCCAGACAGCTTCTTTTGCGGCATCAGATGCAGCGATGTATTCCGCTTCCATCGTCGAGTCTGCAACGGTTTCCTGTTTGGAACTCTTCCAACACACCGCCCCTCCATTGAGGGTAAAGACAAAACCCGACATGGACTTGGAATCATCCTTGTCACTCCGGAAGCTGGAGTCAGCAAAGGCCTCGATCTGGAGGTCTTTTCCGCCATACACCAAGAACATCTCCTTAGTCCTTCTCAGGTACTTGAGAATGTTCTTTACTGCTATCCAGTGTTTCTCCCCAGGGTTTGACTGATACCGGCTTACTACACTCAGTGCATAAGCTACATCTGGTCTGGTACACAACATCGCATACATTATAGAGCCTACCGCAGAAGCGTAGGGTATAATTGACATGCGATCCCTTTCCAAATCAGTCTTGTGAGACATCTCCTTAGAGAGGGTGATCCCGTGACAAGCCGGTAGGTTACCGCGCTTGGAATCTTCCATACTGAATCTTTTCAGTACGGTGTCGATGTACCTGGACTGTGAAAGTCCTAATATACTCTTGGATCTATCACGATTGATCCGGATCCCCAGGATGTACGAAGCATCACCCAGGTCTTTCATGGAGAACCTTTGTGACAAGAACCCTTTGACAGATTGTAGCATAGGAATGTCATTTCCTATTAAGAGAATGTCATCCACGTATAAAACGAGGAATACTACAGTTCTCGCTACAAATCTACTATAGATGCATGGTTCATCTGGATTTTTGATAAAGCCAAATTCCTTGACCGTCTCATCAAAACAGATGTTCCAACTCCGCGATGCCTGCTTTAGTCCATAAATGGACTTAAGCAACTTGCACACCTTTCCGCTGCTCCCACTCTGAATGAAACCCTCTGGCTGATCCATATAGACACACTCCTCTAAATTTCCATTTAGAAAAGCGGTTTTTACGTCCATCTGCCAAATCTCATAATCGTGGAAGGCAGCAATGGCAAGAAGGATCCGAATGGATTTCAGCATAGCCACTGGAGAAAAGGTTTCGTCATAGTCCAAGCCAGGTCTTTGACGGAAACCCTTTGCTACAAGTCTAGCTTTATAGGTCTCAACCTGTCCATCTACACCAATCTTCATTTTGAAGATCCACTTGCATCCTACGGGTTTTACCCCGTCTGGAGCAATGTCCAACGTCCATACTTTGTTGGTGTATATGGACTCCATTTCGGTCCGCATTGCATCCAGCCATTTTACCGAGTCAACGCTCTGAACGGCCTGCTGGAAGCTAGTAGGCTCATCATAATCTATGATGCAATCCTCTCTATCCCCGTCTATGAGAAAACCGTAGTATCTCTCGGGCGGATGAGACTGCCTACTACTCCTGCGGAGCGGCGTAGGAATGTCCTGTTCTTTCGAACCCTCTGGTTCCACTAAGCTTTCAGTAATAGTCTGAGGTTCTGGAATTTCTTCCAGTTCTATTGCGCTCCCACTTACTTCTTTTTCCAAGAACTGATGTTCCAGAAAATGGGCATTACGAGAAACAAGGACTTTTTGTTCTTCTGCGTAATAGAAAAGATACCCCCTGGAGTTCTTTGGGTATCCCACAAACTTGCACAGTACTGAGCGTGCCTCGAGCTTGTCTGTATGCTGCTTTTTGACATAAGCTGGACATCCCCAAATCTTAAGGTACTGAAGATAGGGTTTCTTCCCACTCCATAACTCATATGGTGTGGTAGGCACAGTCTTAGTAGGAACTCGGTTCAAAAGGTATGCAGCTGTTTCTAGCGCATACCCCCAGAATGATCGCGGTAACTCAGCGTTACTCATCATGGACCGTACCATATCCAATAGGGTCCGGTTCCGTATCTCCGATACACCGTTATGTTGCGGAGTGTATGGAGGAGTAAGCTGAGAGAGAATCCTATTCTCTTTTAAGTAATTCAGGAACTCGGCACTTAAGTATTCTCCACCTCGATCCGATCTTAGAATCTTGATACTTTTGCCGGTTTGTTTTTCAACCTCATTCTTATATTCCTGGAACTTTTCAAAGGCTTCGGACTTATGTTTCATTAAGAAGATATAACCGTACCTTGAAAAGTCATCCGTAAAAGTAATGAAGTAAGAATAACCGCTTCGCGCATGTGTAGACATTGGACCGCACACGTCGCTGTGTACGAGTCCCAAGAGCTCGCTTGCTCTTACTCCGTGTCCAGTGAACGGAGTCTTTGTCATCTTTCCTTTGAGACAGGATTGACAAGTGGCATACGATTGATATTCGAACGGATCCAAATACCCTTCTGTATGTAACTTAGTCAACCTTCTCTCATTGATGTGACCCAGTCTACAATGCCATAAGAAAGTCTGATTGATTTCCGGAGACTTTCTTTTGTGTGTATTCTGGACATTAAAAATCTGTGGTTGGTTCAATACGTATATACCATTGCTCAATGTACCTGACCCAATCAGAACTTGATTAAGGTGAATGTTTACAACATTACTTGCAAACGCAAATTCATAACCTTCTTTAGAAACCAAAGATACAGAAATGATATTACAAGTTGCGTTGGGTACAAAAAAGCAATTACGCAAAACCAAAACATACCCATCTGACATTCCCAGGTGATAGTCCCCCACGGCTTTAGCATCCATGCTAGCTCCGTTCGCAACTCTGAGGGTCATGTCACCCGCCTTCAAAACCCTACGGTTTCTCAACGCCTGCAAAGAATTACAGATATGAGATCCTGATCCGGTATCCAATACCCAGGAAGTAGAGTTTATAGAAAGACAGTTTTCAATAACATACACACCTGAAGCTGAAGCCGCAACCTGCTTCAGTTCCTGTGTCCTGGCTTTCCAAGCCCTGCAATCTTTCTTCCAGTGTCCACTCTTGTAACAATAGAAGCATTCATCTTTACCAACAAGCTTCCCCGCAATCTTTGTTGCCTTTTCCTTTCCCTTCACACCCACTTTACTAACACCGCCTCTTGGTTTGGCGGGGGCTTTCTTCCTCTTTCCCTTGGCTTTCGCCTTGGACCTAGAGGAAGAAGATCCTCCTACAAACAAAGCGGGTGTTTCCCTACCCTTCTGTAGGGTGCCCTCTGCGCTCCTCAGCATGTTGAGGAGTTCTGAAAGTTCAACTTTCTTTTCTTGTAAGTTGAAGTTCAGTATAAACTGGGCGTAAGTGGATGGAAGGGACTGGAGAATTAAATTCGTATAGAGTTCACTGTCCAACGTAGTCCCAAGTTCCGCGAGCTCCTCAATGTAGCCAATCATCTTAAGCACGTGGTCCGCTACCGATGATCCGACGGCCAACTTTGTCGAAAATAACTTCTTCGACACTTCGTATCTTGCGATACGAGACTTCTCTCCATACAGTTCTTTTGTATGGAGAAATATGGACTCCAAGTCCATATTCTCGTGCCTCCTCTGGTGATCGTTGTCCATAGAGGCAAGCACGAGGCACCTGGCCTTCGCGCAATCAATCTCCCAAGTCTTACGGATTTCCTTATCCGCGACGCTGGAGGTGGGACCTGGGACGGGGGGAGCTTTGGTGGTAAGAAGATACCCCAGCTTGTCATAAGTGATTGCCATTTTGACATTCCTGAGCCAATCTTTGTAGTTTGGCCCTGTCAGTATGTTTTTATTTAGAAGTAACTTAAGTCCAGTCATTTCGATTTGGTCGCTGCAGGGGGAGAGAAGAAACACTTAGCACGATGCTCTTGCAAGTTTAGAATGGTTTTTAATTTATCTAAACAGGATGGCTCCCACTGTCTCTCGAATCCCTCCTCAAACCACAAAGGAAGAATTAGCCGGGATCAATCCCACCGCACAATACTTGCTTAACCGTTCAGCCAGGCCAGTGTCGGTACTTCGAGGGAGGTTTTCCAACGCTTTCACGAAGTTCCTTAATTTAAGAACCTCTTTTCCCTGGGGGCGTAGCCCCGCTAACACCTTTCTAGGCACCTACTAGGTTTATAGCATTGATCGTTTAGTGAGAAATTTCCCGAGGAGTAGCATATACTCACAGTAGGATCGGGATCCAAATATCATCGCGTGACGAAACTGAAGGAATCCTACCAGAATCATCACACTCCAAATGGTATGCAAATCTAGCAAGTTTCAGTACTTGTGAAACTCCCGATGTGGATTTTTGCCCCATGCTCTTATGACCTTGGCGTGAGGTCAAAATGTCATAAGTCACATGTCAAGTTCTTCCCATCATTATCCTGGTTAATTTGAACCCACCCGTACCTACCCTTGACGTAGGCCAAAATGGCAGTACGACTGTCTCAAACCAACGCATTCTATCTATGCAACAGATAAATATCCGGCAGCTACCAATCACTATGCCTTGGCGTGAGGTCAAAATACATAGCTTGAATACTACCGTATATTTAACTGAAATGATGGAGGGCTACAAATGGTTTTGGCGAAACCGTGAACGTAGTGAACTTGATATAATCGATGGAACGAGATAGCTTTTAGAAGGAGTGGCTCAAGCTCCGCATTTGAAAGTTAGTTTTGAAAAAAACCGAGTGGTTTTTCGAAAGTGTTCCAACGACTTTAACTTGGTTTATTATCTTGCATTAGTTCTTTTAATGCGTGATATTCTTGCATTAGTTCTTTTAATGCGTCCCATCAATTAATCCTACCATTGCAGAAAACAACCAAAATATGACGTACGCTTATGCCATTCGCATTCGCCACGGGGTCCCGTCATCACTCGTTAGGTTACTTAACTAACGACAGAGCGGGGGCTGGGCTAGCGCGGCTGTAAAACATAAGCAACGCCTAAATATAAAGCAATGATAGACATTACAGATCACAGATGAATACATTGGATATACTAGCAATCCGCAATCCGTTCGAGCCTGCAACGAAAAGCGGATTACACGGTCGCGGTGAATAGCAAATACCCCACCCAAGATCCCTACGGGTGCGGCAAACTACCCGCCAAGTACTTGGCAGTTTGTGTACCCCTCCATGGGTCTATCCTAGGAGCAAAAACAGTAAAAAGAATTATACAATGACGGCTACAACCCCGACCCGGTTGTGCGGCCATACAAATAATATTATTACATCAATTTACATTTACAAATGAATGAAAGAAAAACAAAAGCTCATCTCACATCCACCCCGGCTATTCACCCGCGACAGTCCAACACATTCATATACACATTCCAATATCAAACACAGATCACAGAGATGTATAACCCCGACTAATCGACTTATAGCGATTAGCCGACGTTCAATACATGCAAACATCACAGATATAACCATCATAGTCAAAGTGCAGTGAAGTTCGGAAGAAAAATACGGAATTATAGGACCCCAAAAGTAAATTTCTGTTCTGGAAAATCTGGGCACATATAACATATTTTAAAAATCCCAAAACCAACACAGAGGCACACTGCACGAAACCCGATCACCAGAAGACTGCAAACGGCGGCGGATCCGCGGCGCTAAGAATAGGTGAGGCCGCGGATCCGCGGCGGTTTGAATGAATTAGGGGATCGTTTTTCTTGGGTGTTCACACAAAACCCTGAGCCGAATTTAGGGGTATAACAAATCTTGTTTTGACCAGAAAATTTTTTAACAGAAACTAGGGTTTTGCAAAAGTTTGGTTTTTGGATTTTTTTCGGTTCCGAACTTCGTTACACTTCACTACCAAGCTAGTTTAAGTTTAGTTAGGCTCTGATACCACTGTAAGTCCACGTTGCGACCCCCGGTTCTTACGGGGAGGCGGAAACGGTATAAAAATCAAATTTTTAGCGCATGGGGCAACATGGACTAACAAAGTCGGGATCTTTTCCTAAACTAAAGCTAGCAAACAAGCTAAAGAGAGTTAGCTACTCGGAAAGATGGTTATACCTAAACTTGAACTCCTTCTTCTTGAAACCTTGTAGAGGTTGATGGTTCTCTTCTCGTCGCCTTCTTCCGTCGAAGATGGATCCACCTGAGGGTTCAACCTTCGGGCTCTTTCTCGAACTTTGAGTGAACTAGAATCTCCGGCTTGCTAAACCCTTGATCCTAGAGTGAGTAGAGAGTGTCTAAGGGGTGCTTTTCTTTTAAGGAGAGGGATTCTCAACACATGAGAAGGATTCTCCTTTGGCTAGAGGAAGAAGATGAAGTGAGGAGAGAGAAGCTAAAAGATAGAATGAGCTTTCTTTTTCCTTTTTGCAACCATATCAAAAGAAAAAGAATTATCTAATTAGTAATAATAATTCAAACGAGAATAGTTGATGGTTGTTTTGGAATGACCACTATCATACTTCATTAAATGAATGTTGGCAAGAATCAAGGAGCATCCTTGCAAAATAATGATGATGGTCAAACTTTCAACCATGGTCAACAAGTCAACCATGGTCAACAAGTCAACAAAACCAACCATAACATAATTTCATTTAATTACTATTATTAATAGATATCTCACTAATTCATTAGGGTTTGGAAAAAAGACGACTGTCAACTGTGCATGCGCACCCGTTCCGAAACCCTAATGAAAAACCTCTTCTTCCGCCTCAAACAACTGTGCATACACACCTGTATTCTCGTTCCGAGGAACAAGAATACCGAGAGATAAAAGCAACCCCAAAACATATACCAGTATCCGGCTCAAACCAGAGCCCGCTGGCAATATCCGTCCGGACTCCAAACGTGCACAAGTGCGCGGATGAGAACGAACCCTGTCGCAAAACCATGCGACCTCTACTCTGTTTTGCCCAGAGGCGAATACCCTCTGTGTGGGACTCTAAAGATTCGACACTACGCTGGCAGTGGGTTTAACCACAGACCGCAAGCGGCACTAGCTGTGCTTAACGGTCCCCAGGTAGATGCCGACAAGAAGGCTGACGAGGTGAACCCCATCTGAACTCCTACTGAGTCTGAATGTGACATTCTCCGTACAGTCCGGTCTGTTCGTCTAATACAACGCATGTCGGGCCTAGGGGGCGGTAAAACGTCAGTCCCCCAATAGCGGTACAAGTCGTGTCAGAGTGAAGCCCAAAACACCCTGAGATAACACTGGAAGCCTACCAGTATATCTCGCTTGCCCTGGCCAGGGACTACTCGTGTAATGGCTCTCCTAGACACAGCGCGATGTCAACCCCCAATACCGGGAGAGACGAATCCTGTCTAACCGGCACTGCCTCCAAGTGCTTCGGGACTGCACCCAACCACTACCTGTTTGCACGACTCCTTTGAGCCGTGGTAGGGTAGTGATCAAAGTGCAGTGGGAACACACTCGAGGCGAAGTGCCAGTGTCAAGTCAGCGGACTAAGCTGTACTCATGTCACCTGGGAACTGATAACTGACGATAGGTATAATACCAACCTGTCAGTTCCCGACGAGTCCTGTCCAGTGTACTCGTAACCTAACGAGCACCCGTATACTATCTCCAGTACGACGTACTGATGGCTGTGGGACAGACAATCTCCCACACTGGGATGAGAAGCGCATACGCTAGTCTACTCCGGAGTATCGATGCCTTGTCTCGATAGTCCTGCGACTAGGGACCTGTATAAGGATGTGCTTATAGATTACCCAGCCCCCACTAGTGTGACTGCCATCACAACGCTGGTAATCAAGCAAAGATCCTAAGGGCTCCACTAATGCGTATAGGTGATATCGCAAAATAAACACATGTACACATTGAAGTAGAAACAAACCAAGTAGCATACTACTATATTGAGCAAGATTGTTTATACAAGGTGAATATCCCAAGCTTCCATTAAGTAATATACAAACTAGTATGATACAGTAATGGCCTCTAGGGCATATACACTAACATAACGGTCCCCAGGTAGATGTCGATAAGAAGGCCGATGAGGAAAATCATCCAAACTCCCACTGAGCCTGATGTGACAATCTCCATACAGTCCGGTCTGTTCGTCTAAGACTATCGCATATCAAGCCTAGGGGGCGGCAAGCGTCAGTCCCCTAATAGCTGTATAAGTCGTGTCGGAGCGAAGCCCATTACACTATGAGAAGCTACTGGAACCTACCAGTATATCTCGCTTACCCTGGCCAGGGACTTTGCATAATGGCTCTCTGACACAGAGCGATATCATCTCCCAATACCGGGAGAGACGAATCCTGTCTACCACTACTGCGTCCAAGTGCTCGGGACTGCACCCAACTGCTACCTGTTTGCACGACTCCTTTGAGCCGTGGTAGGGTAGCAATCTAAGAACAGTGGGACACACTCGAGGCGAAGTAGCAGTGTCAAGTCTGCGGACTATGCTGTACTCATGTCACCTCGGAACTGTTAACTGACGATGGGTATAATACCAACCAATCAGTTCCTCTGCGAGTCCTGTCCGGTGTACCCGTAACCTAACGAGTACCTGTATACTATCTCCAGTACGACGTACTGATGGCTGTGGGACAGACCATCTCCGCAACAGGGAGGAGAAGCGTACGCACTTAGTCTACTCCAGAATATCGATGCCCTATCTCGATAATCCAACGACCAGGGACCTGTATAGGATGTTGCTTACAGACTACCCAGCCGCCACTAGTGTGACTACCATCACTGTTGGAGATAGTGCCCTCAGAGTCAATTATTGGATCACAACCACGTGATTGTAATGATTGGGGAGGACCTATCCCAGTAGGACAGTCTTACTCAAGATGATAGTATGCTATCTGGTTTATCTTTATCATCGTGTACTGCTTTAGGTGACCTTACGCGTCGCTATTACACGTTGATAGAGCCCCTAGGATTCTTGCTTGACTGCCAGCAATATGAGGGCGATCATATACGTGAGAGCTGGAGTCTATAAGCACATCCTTAAAAGGTCCCTAGTCGTAGGAGTTTCGAAACTGGGCATCGATACTCCGTTAGTAGACTAGTGTATACAGTCGAGACCCCGACGAGGGGCGGTGGCCGGTCTCACAAGCCACTGGTGTCAGTTGGTTCACCTAAGATGTATACAGGTGCTCATTGGGTTATGAGTACACCGGACAGGACTCGCCGGGAACCTGCTAGTTGGGATTATACCAGACGTCAGATAGCAGTTCCCTGGTGACATGTGTACAGGTTAGTTCATCGACCTGAGATCGTCATTTGTCTCGTGTGAGTTCCCACTGTGCTTTGATTACTACCCTACCACGGCTCAAAGGAGTCGTGCAAACAGGTTTTAGTTGGGTACAGTCCCGAGCCACATGGAGGCAGTGAGCGGATCTGCAGGGGTTCGTCTCTCCCGGTATTGGGGGTGAGGTCGCGCTGTGTCTAGGAGAGCCATTACACAAAGCCCTCGGCCGAGGCAGGAGATTTACTGGTAGGTATTCCAGTAGTATCTCAGGGTGTTCTGGGCTTCACTCCGACACGACTTGTACCGCTTTTGGGGGTCTGACTTTTACCAACCCCCTAGGCCCGCCATGCGATACTCATAGACGAACGGACCGGACTGTACGGATATTGTCACTGACAGGCTCAGTAGGGTGTCAGGATGAGTTCGCTCATCGACGTCCCTTTTGGTCAATAGCTGGTGGCCCGTCACGTATGGCTAATAACTCTGACGTGCTAGTGGTTAAATCCACGGCCATAGTATTGATGAGTCTTTAGAGTCCACCACACAGACAGTTACTCAAGTTTCGGGCGAAACGTTGTAGAGGCCGTATGGAGATATGGCAGGGTCCGATTAGATACGTGCGGTATTGCACGGATCAGGATCGGACGGTTTGTACTAGAGGCCGTATAGATATATGGCAAGGTTCGATCAGATACGTGTGGTATTGCACGGATCAGGATCGAACGGATATTACTAGCCGGGTTTGGTTTAAGCCGGATCCTAGTTTAGTACAGTGTAGATTTTGTCTCATTGCATTTGTATCCGGTCGGAATACAGATGCGGGTGTGTATGCACAGTATCGGGGTTTTCCTGTAATTTATTACGTGACCAGTTTTCTGAAGTTGCCAGTTTGCATTCCGTTCCAGCCGGTTTTTCTTTGTTCTTTCGCGGCCGGACTTTTCCGATGGAGGGGGTTATTTGCAAGTTTGCAAATAACATTTGTGGAGGGGGTTTCTTGCATTTGTGGCATTATGAAAGGTTAAGCATCTTTGCTTTTTCATGATGGCTTGCTTTTGTGATTAGAGTTGATTTGTATTGATTTGATATGGTTATCATGGTTTTTGGGTATGGTCACCCATTCTCTTTTCCTACACTCACCTTCCTTCTTGTGTTGGTTTTATTCCTCCACCATTTTGAGATATGGAGGATGAGAGGTTCATTTTGAAGAGGTGTGGCATATTTCCTTCATCTCATTCTTGCAAGAAAATGATAGCTCCATTTTTCCAAAAGCTCATTTTCTTTCTCCACCTCCACATCCATGGCAACTTCACTACCCCAAATGAGACAACCATTCTACACTAGCCTACAACACTTCTTTGACGCGTCGGCTAGCCAACTTCGCGCCCGAGTTGCCTCGGTCCAGAGGTGGGAGCCCGTAAAAGAACTCGGCTACGTGGTGCCCTTTCCGACGAGGACGTGACGGACGGAGATTCCGCGGGATATCGGAGTGGAGACGAAGACCGAAGGACACGGATCGTTTGGTATATCTCTCACCCCATCTATAGTTAGCTAGTATAGGTTAATGGTCACGATCCGGGTTATATTGTCCGTGGTAGCGCCAGTTTAAAAGTTTAGAAAAATTTTGATTCTGCATTTTGGCCTCGAGTAGAAGGCCGGGGCGCTGCCGTGGCGAAACATGGTATCAGAGCCACGCCATTAACCTAGTCTAGCTTTGTTTAATGTGTTTTACATTTCCGATCGACCAAAATTCCGAAAACCCGCATTTTCTTTACATCAGTTTTCTGTCGAATTTTTCCTTGCTCTAAAAATTTTTCAGGTTGTAGAAAACTGATGTACTGGAAGTCCTAAGAATTCTGGAGAAATTCGAGACGATGATCTTTCAAGCGGAGCGCGGAACCGTGGCGAAACCCCCCTTCGCGCCGCGGTTCCGCCGCAGTTTGGAGTGATCGATGTGTCGATTTTTTCCAGTAGGCTTCTGGGGTTAAAATAGGGTTTCTGGAATATTAATTTTGGGCCCAGAATTTCTTGATGTGCTACAGTAGTACTTGGGGGCCCACTTGTTAAAATTTGATCGATCGGATATTTTAAACACATTATTTCACAGTATTTACATTATATCTGCGACTGTGAATGTCACTTGATCGGTAAATCCTGTCTAACTGCTATAGCCCGGTTAGACGGATTTGCGAACGTGACTTTCACGTTGATGTTCTGTGTATTGCTGTGATGTTGCGGATCGGTCGTGGGGGATAGCCTGGATGCAATGCTAGTACAGTTTTGTTTTATATGTACATTTGATATTGCGGGGCGAGCGTCCGACATGTGGACTGTCGTCACTGCCTGTTTGTATTATTGTTTTGGGGCACGACCAGGTTGCGGTCGATGTACCCGTTGTATGTATATTTTTACTTTCTGTACTAGGATTACCCCGCGGAGGGGTGCACGGATAGCCGGGTTCTAGAGGGCAACGGGCCCGCATCTCATGGCATTGAGACGGAGGGGGCTTCACTCTAGGATTGGCGGGCTATTCGCCGCACTCGTAGGGGGTACAGGTTGACCCAGGAGGGGTGCCCAAGTTACCGGATTCCATGAAGTGCTGGGTGGTCCATTCACGGTGCTGAAGGGGGCTGCCTCGCTTCAGGTTTTGGCGGGTGACTTGCCGCGCCCGTAGGGGTCTAGGATTTCATTGCACAGGCTATCCACACGACCAGGGGAACGTCGGGTTTCAGCAGCGGCTCTATGAAACCCGGGGATCCCAGATATCTGTATTGTTCTGTGATGCTGGTTATCTTTCTGTGATGTTGCATTTTATCACGCCTTGAGCGAAAATTATATATTATATATATACTAGTAGATGTTGTATATGTTTTGCATCCGCGCTAGTCCAGTCCCCGCTCTGTCGTTAGTTAAGTAACCTAACGGGTGATGACGGGACCCAGTGGCGAATGCGGATGGCATATACGTACATCATTATTTTCGTTCTTTTGTGGTGTGATCAATTGATGGGACTGCGTTGATTCGGATCAATGCTAGATAAACAAACCTATTCTGATGTTGTTGGAACAATTTTCAAAAAGCTGTTATTACAAGGACGTTCACTTTTGTTTTGCATCGTGGTATTCGGTTGGAATATCCTGCTCCTCAGTCGACGAGGCAAGGGCCGAGATCCCTTCACCGGGAGTGACCCCTTGGACAAAAGTTTGCGTCAGGGCAATAACTTCACTATAGCCGATTACTTTTGCTTTGCATCGTGGTATTCAGTTGGAATATCCTGCACCTCATTCTACGGGGAAAGAGCCGAGATCCCTTCACCGGGAGTGACCTCTTTAGCAGAGGTTTTCGTCACTATATTTTTATAAAAAGGTATGCAGTTCCTTCAACAATATCAAGTTCATTACGTTAAAGGTTTTTCGCCAAAAACCAGCCGTAGCCCTCCGTCATTTCTTACGGGTATTATTTAGTATTCGTGCTGCGTTTGTTGCCTCCGTTAAGGCGTAGTGTACGGTAGCTAAGTGGTGCTTGTTTGTTGCATAAATGGGATTGGTTAGGACAGTCGTGCGGCCTTGTTGACTCCGTCAAGGGCACGTACGGGTGGGTTTAATGCAATCCAGATAATGACGGGTTGAACTTGACTAGGACTCTTTGATTTGTTGACTCCGTCAAGGTCACTTGGGTCCCAGGGGTAAAAACCTACATCGGGAGTTTCTAAAGAAACTGAAACTTGCCAGGCATGCGCATACCTTTTGGAGTGTGATAACGTGAGTGGATTCCGTCACGTTATCATGCGATGATAGTTGGATCCCGATTCCTACTGATGAGTTGGTTTACTCCTCGGGTGATCCCGACTAATTCTTCTTTCAGGTTTGGGGAAGAATTTGACGTTACAGTGGGAGGTTTCCTGATTAGATAAAGTGATAACCATTCTGATCTAGGTTAGAGTGCACGCTGAGTGTTTCTTTTCTCTCTCTCTTTGGCAGCGACCATTGACCCGACCCTAGACTATGACTCGGTGACCAAGTTGACCGAACCTTCTTAACACTGGCTTTTGGATTGTCAGAGTTGCAAACCTCATTGCCACTCCTACTTTTACCCTTTTCTCCAGGACACCCCATATTACTACGAACGTCCACTTCCATTGGACAAAACCATCGTATGGTTATATACGAACTCGAAGGAATTCGAGGATGGTTTCCGGTTCTGGAGAAAACGAATAGGACTATTCAGTTGTCTTTTCCTTTTTCCTTCTCTCAGGTTGCGAGTGCTCCTTGGTTTAGGAGACAGTACACCTATTATGCAAATTGGATAGTCTTCTTCCAAACCATAGGCAGGTGCCGACCGGTAGGGAATGAAGAAAACCAATTAGCCTAGACGGTGTACAGAAGGTATTAAGTTAAGACAAAGAAAGGGATTAGTAAGAGGGCAAAGTAAATTGCGACTGCTATTCACGACTGAACCAAGTATTTCTTCGCCAATCCTAAATCACCTTTGTATTTCTCCAGGACACTCCGTATCACTACGAAGATCCCAAGTTTATTGGATAATCCATCGTATGGTTATATACGAACTCGAAAGGAACTTGTTCCAGTTCGGGGATGTATCCTGGTTCAGGAGAAATAGAAATAAGGCTTATTCGGTTGTCTTTTATCTTCACCTTCTCTCGCATTGCGAGTGTTCCTAGGATTAGGACAGTACACCCATTATGCTTATTGGATAGTCTTCTTCCAAACCATAGGCTGGTGTCGAATGGTAGGGAAGGAAGAAAACCATTTGGCCTAAAGGGGTGTGCAGAAGGTAACGACTAAAGACATATAAAGGGATTTGGAGAGATAGCAAAGAATTATACGGTTATAGTTGTGAATCTGGATAATGGATGAGGCATTACTAGGAATACCAGGATACCCCATCGAAACATTTCAATGTTTCAGTTTCACTGTGTACTGTTAAAAGAAAACTGATTTCCCGATTAGACACTTGCTCCAGGGTATGTATTTACCAGGTATGATTCTCACATCTGTATGGTTTTACAGATGATGAGTGCGAGTAAGTTATTGGGAATTAGGTGATCATCCTCATTATATCAGAATTCGTTGTAATTGGTGATATTTGAGGAAATCGCCTGGGCTGTTTGCCGGTCGGCAAATATTTGGTTTTGAATATCCGTTGTTGTGCACCAATTTCAAATTGATATATCTGTACGTCTATTTTTATAGAGTGAGATGTACCTTTTTGAAATTATGTCTATGACATTTACCTATATCAGTGGATGGTTAGGTAAGGAGCATTAAACGGCGGTGTAATTCTTCTTAACCATAAGTACAGTTTTCAACCTACGACACACAGTGAATGAGTTGTTAGACTCAGGGACTTATACAGAGTATTGTATATTGTCCAGTGTCCATTAGGACAGTGGGGTTGGTCCTCGTACTATATTCTGTTTACTTTTAACTACTCTAGTTCTTAGACATGTGTTTCGTAGAAACACAGGGTCTGATTTTTGAGGAGTTATTGGTATAAGAATAAAGTAGAGAACCAGGTATTGCAAGTATCGGGATTCTTCAAGGTGATCGAAGATGTAGATACTTGTGTATGGTATTCAGTTGATAGTAATGAGAACTTGCTTCTCTTTCAGGTTACTCATAATTGGAAGCATTCTTAAGTTGGGTAACGCTGATCGGCCTCCTTCCATTTAGTTGACATGCACTGGTAACAGCTGCATGATTTGAATCTGGTTCAATTAAATCAGTGCCTCTGTTTCTGTATTGGATATAGAACAGTTCATATCTTGACATTGTTAAGGTACGGGGAGTTGTCCGGCTTATGCTTAAAACCAGACTCTGGATAACTCAAGGCACGTTTCTGTAGTGGTTGTTTGTGGGTTGACCCAGGCTATGACGAGGGTTGACTTTCTACCATCTGGAAGATCAATAGTGATATTGTTCTTGACTCGCCACATTTTTAAAAGAAATGGATTTTTCAGAAAACAGTAGTGGGAGTATGGTAGAACTGGAAGTGATTCCAGAACCGCAAACGATTACTGAAGATTTTATAAGAAACTAAAGATTCAATCTGATTTGACATTCCATTGGCCACTCCGCAGAAAAAGTGGGTAACCTCAGGCACCCGAGAGGTACTTCGGTATGCTCAAGGACGGAAGCAGGGAGGTTCTAGTTTACCCAGACTTTCCATTGCTGTTGATTCCAGACTGTGAGACCCGGCAGGAGGATGAGTATAGCGTCGTTCTAAACTTTCTTTAGAAGTGTACGTGTATATGACTCTGCCAGAGGGTTGTCATGGTCAGTGGGAGCAGCGGAAGCATTGGTGGACTGGTGGCTTATGTCTATTTATAGACTAAAGCAGATATAGCGGAGATAGATCATCTATTTCTGATGTGACAGTCATAGGTTTGACTTCATCAGAATAGGGGATGGATCTGTTAAGGAGGTAGTAGGGTGTGATGTCCTGGTATTTGGATGACATACACTTAGTAGGAAGTGATGTTCCTATACTACGATCGGTTATACTTTGGTCGTCACACAGTGGTTTCTCCGCACAGAACTTGGATATTATATCAGACATTCTGGTTACTAGATCTATTGTTTTAGATCTAGATTTGGGTGGTTTCCCAATCTGGGTACCTTGACAGCATTCTATGAGTATTTAGAATGGACGACTCCTGGCACGGTAGTACACCTGCAGGTAATGGAGTCACCCTCTCTAAAGGTGTCTTACAGACTAAAGGGGAGAGGGATACGCATGATTGACAGATCACTTGCTTAGGCAATTGAGTCAATCATGAGATGTCAAGTACCACACCAGATGTTGTTCTTGCAGTAGATGCAATAAGTTGATATTAATCCAATCCTGGAGAAACAATCGGAAGCAGTTTTAGAACATGAGTGCATGTTCTAAGGATTTGATAACGGCAGCCTCCTTTAGGAGACGGTTATCATTCCAGGCTTCCAAGGTGACCTGGATGGCAGAGTGGCTGTCAGAGTTATTGTTTTCCCTCTGACGAGGGGCAGTATTTTGGACAGGTGGTCTAGGCGGATACTGAGGGAAAGGCATGGCGCAGGATACTGATTAAGTTCAGTTGTCGATGCAGTCTAAGAAGTTTGGATTTGGAGTTCATTTATGAGCTAGGTCCCATCAGACATCCAGACACATTCCAAGACAGGTATTGCTCATTTCGGGAGATGGCTTTCTCCGCGAACTTGAGATATAGAGAGACATAGAAAGAAACATCACAGCGGATCCACTCATTGAGGCTATTCCTCGAACGCAATAGTTTCGCAAACAGGCTTTGTGAGACTGACTAGTAGAGGAGTTGGGTGTTCGGTATCATACGGGCTGTGAGTATGCGACATCGCAATAATTAGCCTTGAGTGCAAGTGGGAGATTGTTGGAGATAGTGCCCTCAGAGTCAATTATTGGATCACAACCACGTGATTGTAATGATTGGGGAGGACCTATCCCAGTAGGACAGTCTTACTCAAGATAATAGTATGCTATCTGGTTTATCTTTATCATCGTGTACTGCTTTAGGTGACCTTACGCGTCGCTATTACACGTTGATAGAGCCCCTAGGATTCTTGCTTGACTGCCAGCAGTATGAGGGCGATCATATACGTGAGAGCTGGAGTCTATAAGCACATCCTTAAAAGGTCCCTAGTCGTGGGAGTTTCGAGACTGGGCATCGATACTCCGTTAGTAGACTAGTGTATACAGTCGAGACCCCGACGAGGGGCGGTGGCCGGTCTCACAAGCCACTGGTGTCAGTTGGTTCACCTAAGATGTATACAGGTGCTCATTGGGTTATGAGTACACCGGAAAGGACTCGCCGGGAACCTGCTAGTTGGGATTATACCAGACGTCAGATAGCAGTTCCCTGGTGACATGTGTACAGGTTAGTTCATCGACCTGAGATCGTCATTTGTCTCGTGTGAGTTACCACTGTGCTTTGATTACTACCCTACCACGGCTCAAAGGAGTCGTGCAAACAGGTTTTAGTTGGGTACAGTCCCGAGCCACATGGAGGCAGTGAGCGGATCTGCAGGGGTTCGTCTCTCCCGGTATTGGGGGTGAGGTCGCGCTGTGTCTAGGAGAGCCATTACACAAAGCCCTCGGCCGAGGCAGGAGATTTACTGGTAGGTATTCCAGTAGTATCTCAGGGTGTTCTGGGCTTCACTCCGACACGACTTGTACCGCTTTTGGGGGTCTGACTTTTACCAACCCCCTAGGCCCGCCATGCGATACTCATAGACGAACGGACCGGACTGTACGGATATTGTCACTGACAGGCTCAGTAGGGTGTCAGGATGAGTTCGCTCATCGACGTCCCTTTTGGTCAATAGCTGGTAGCCCATCACGTATGGCTAATGTAGGGTTCCTAGGCACCCTAATGAGGTCTCACAAGGCATCAACCATGCCAATTTCAAATTTAAACGGTGCCGAGAAACCCTAGAACGGATCGTTGGCTAGATTTCTAGGCGAAAAGTAAACTAGTTAACACTTAACTATAAGAATACGGAAATACAACCTTTGTAGATCCGGTGCTCCACCTTCACGGCTCCGCAATGAAGTCCTCTCCTCTGTCCAAATCAAACCATGACTCTCACGGTAGTTTCATCGGAGAAAAGACCGGGCTAGGTCGTCGACAACGTGCCGAAGATGATCTACGTCGAAGCATCGCTAGATCAAGCTCTCACTTCACCAAGTCAAGAAACTTGTGAAGAAAACACACTCTACTACTTGGCAAGAGGTAGAGGATGAAGAAATAGGAAGTGGGTAGACTTTAGAATTGGATTTCTCACTTGTTTTCATCAATCACCATTGATGAAGTAAGCTTCTTCATGAAGAAGAAGAAGAGGAAGAAGATGATAATTGTTATGATAAGAATAAATAGAAAAGAAAAGAATAATCATCCTTATCATAATCAAACCATAGTTAGGTGTAGAGAATTAACAAGGGTTAGTGAATGGTTGGGTTAAGACATGAAGACAAAATGGTTACTTTGGTCAAAGCTTCATGAAGGTTCATAAACAAACAAAGAAAGCCACCATTATCTCTTCATTATTTTCTTTTGCTAAAATAAACAAAATGGATAAATAAATGAATAAATGAAGCAAAAGAAACCCTAACCATTGACCAACCATGGTTTAATCCATACACCAAACTATCATGTATCATCAAACATGATACAATCAAATGTACAAATGTATATCACATATACAATGTGCACAATCCAAGTGAGAAAATCCATTTAAAGTGAACCAATACTAGTTAATGCAAAGTAATATATCAAATATATAATTATGCATTAAATCATTAAATCAACACTTGATTCAATGATCCGGTCATGTCGCACACAACCGACTAGTATTCAATGTATCGGCTTATCGATTCAACGCTTGAATCGATAACTAGGTTATATCGCATACAACCATCCGACACATTGATCGCGAGAATGAAATACGGTATCACATACACGCATTATTCTCGGTCCCGCACATATCTCATATGCGCTCCTATTTCGTTTCGCTTGAGCCAGGAAACCTCTGTGTAGGACTCTAAAGACTCGTCAATACGCCGGCAGCAGATGATGATCATATCAAACACCCACAAGCCGCAAGCGGTCTGCTAAACCTAACGGCCACCCGGGTATTGAGCGATCTGAAGATCGACGAGCAAGCCCGCTCATACTCCAGTGAATCCAACCAGCAACACTACCGTACAGTCCGGTCTGTTCGTCTGATATGTCGCATATCTCGCCTAGGGGTGGTAAACGTCAGACCCCAATAGCTCGATAAGTCGTGTCGATATGAGGTCTATAACAATTCGAGAAACTACTGGTAACACTTACCAGTAAATCTCAGCAACCCTGGCCAGGGATTTCCTGTTATAGCCAATCGAACACAGCGCAACATCAACTCCCTATACCGGGAGAGATGAATCCCCTCCTATCGCTCATTGCCTCCATGTGACTCGGGACGGTACCCAAAAACCACCGTTTTGCACGCCCTCTTGGACGTGGTAAGATGGAAATCAAAGCACAGTGGGAACCACACAAGACTCTATGACGATCTCGGGTCAACAGACTACTCTGTACCAGTGTCACCAGAGAACTGCCATCTGACGTAAGGTATAATACCATCTGGGAGTTCTCGACGAGTACGTCTAGTGTACCCAGTCTCTACTGAGCACCCGTACATCATCTCTGATGTCAAACACCAATGGATATGGGATCATCCATCGCCCATCTGTGTGGGTCGAGAAGGAATACGCTAGTCTACTCTGGTATATCGATGCCCCGTCTCGATACACCCTCGACTAGGGACTTTGAAGGATGTACTTATGGACTACCATGTCCCCACTAGTATGATCCGCATCATAGTCCAGGTAGTCAAGCACACATCCTAAGGGCTTTACCAACATGTAACAGAGAGACAAACAGTATACACGTTAAGGTAAAGATCAACCAGATAGCATACTATCATGTCGAGCAAGAAAGTCCTCCCTATATATGTCCCAGTATCCACTACAATATACATCCTATGTACAGTAATGGCCTCTAGGGCATACATATAACTAACAGCTAATACCTCTGACGTGCTAGTGGTTAAATCCACAGCTATAGTATTGACGAGTCTTTAGAGTCCACCACACAGACAGTTACTCAAGTTTCGGGCGAAACGCTGCAGAGGCCGTATGGAGATATGGCAGGGTCCGATCAGATACGTGCGGTATTGCACGGATCAGGATCGAACGGTTTGTACTAGAGGCCGTATAGATATATGGCAATGTTCGATCAGATACGTGCGGTATTGCACGGATCAGGATCGAACGGATATTACTAGCCGGCTTTGGTTTAAGCCGGATCCTAGTTTAGTACAGTGTAGATTTTGTCTCATTGCATTTGTATCCGGTCGGAATACAGATGCGGGTGTGTATGCACAATATCGGGATTTTCCTGTAATTTATTACGGGACCAGTTTTCTGAAGTTGCCAGTTTGCATTCCGTTCCGGCCGGTTTTTCTTTGTTCTTTCGCGGCCGGACTTTTCCGATGGAGGGGGTTATTTGTAAGTTTGTAAATAACATTTGTGGAGGGGGTTTCTTGCATTTGTGGCATTATGAAAGGTTAAGCATCTTTGCTTTTTCATGATGGCTTGCTTTTGTGATTAGAGTTGATTTGTATTGATTTGATATGGTTATCATGGTTTTTGGGTATGGTCACCCATTCTCTTTTCCTACACTCACCTTCCTTCTTGTGTTGGTTTTATTCCTCCACCATTTTGAGATATGGAGGATGAGAGGTTCATTTTGAAGAGGTGTGGCATATTTCCTTCATCTCATTCTTGCAAGAAAATGATAGCTCCATTTTTCCAAAAGCTCATTTTCTTTCTCCACCTCCACATCCATGGCAACTTCACTACCCCAAATGAGACAACCATTCTACACTAGCCTACAGCACTTCTTGGACGCGTCGGCTAGCCAACTTCGCGCCCGAGTTGCCTCGGTCCAGAGGTGGGAGCCCGTAAAAGAACTCGGCTTCGTGGTGCCCTTTCCGACGAGGACGTGGCGGACGGAGATTCCGCGGGAGATCGGAGTGGAGATGAAGACCAAAGGACACGGATCGTTTGGTATATCTCTCACCCCATCTATAGTTAGCTAGTATAGGTTAATGGTCACGATCCGGGTTATATTGTCCGCGGTAGCGCCAGTTGAAAAGTTTAGAAAAATTTTGATTCCGCATTTTGGCCTCGAGTAGAAGGCCGGGGCGCTGCCGTGGCGAAACAATCACAACGCTGGTAATCAAGCAAAGATCCTATGGGCTCTACTAATATGTATAAGTGATACGTTACAAGAAACATATGTACATATTAAAGTAGACACAAACCAAGTAGCATACTACCATTTTTAGCAAGACTGTATATACAACTGTGAATATCCCAAGCTTCCATTAAGTAATATACAATCTAGTATGATACAATAATGGCCCCTAGGGCATATACACTAACAATCTCCCACTTGCACTAGGGCCATGAGCTGGCATATCGTAGACCTATCATCTCGGATAGCCTCTCGAACTGTGTCTGAGGAAGGGCCTTTGTGAATGGATCAGCAATGTTATTCTCCGTCTCTACTCTCTTCACCTCGATCTCCCTGATAAGGTGATACCGCCTTAAGATGTGTCTGGACTTCTGATGGGACCTGGGTTCCTTTGCTAAAGCTATAGCGCCGTTGTTATCACAATACAATGGTATTGGATCAACACTGGAAGGAACCACTTGAAGTTCTGTGAGGAACTTCTTCATCCAGACAGCTTCTTTTGTGGCATCGCAAGCAGCTATGTACTCCGCTTCCATTGTTGAGTCAGCAACGGTCTCCTGTTTGGAACTCTTCCAACAGACCACCCCTCCATTGAGGGTAAAGACATGAACCGACATGGACTTGGAGTCATCTTTGTCACTTTGGAAGCCGGAGTCGGCAAAGGCATCCATCTGGAGGTCTTTTCCGCCATATACCAAGAACATCTCCTTAGTCCTCCTTAGGTACTTGAGAATGTTCTTTACTGCTATCCAGTGCTTCTCCCCTGGGTTTGCCTGATACCGGCTTACAACGCTCAATGCGTATGCTACATCTGGTCTGGTACATAACATCGCATAAATTATAGAGCCTACCGCAGATGCGTAGGGTATAATCGACATGCGATCGCTTTCCAAATCAGTCTTGGGAGACATCTCTTTGGAGAGGGTGATTCCGTGACAAGCAGGTAGGTTACCGCGCTTAGAATCATCCATACTGAATCTCTTCACTATGGTGTCTATGTACCTGGACTGCGAAAGTCCCAATATCCTCTTTGATCTATCACGATAGATCCGGATCCCTAGAATGTATATGGCATCACCCAAGTCTTTCATGGAGAATTTATGTGACAAGAATCTTTTGACTGACTGTAACATAGGAATATCATTTCCTATTAGGAGAATGTCATCCACGTACAAGACGAGGAATACTACAGATCTCCCTACAATCTTAATGTATATGCATGGTTCATCTGGTCAAATTCTTTGACAGCATCATCAAAACTGATGTTCCAACTCCGTGATGCCTGCTTTAGTCCATAAATGGACTTAAGCAGCTTGCATACTTTACCGCTGCTCCCACTCTAAATGAATCCCTCTGGCTGATCCATATAGACGCTCTCTTCCAAATTTCCATTTAGAAAAGCTGTCTTTACATCCATCTGCCAGATCGCATAATCGTGGAAGGCAGCAATAGCAAGAAGGACCCGAATGGATTTCATCATAACCACTGGAGAAAAGGTTTCGTCATAGTCCAAACCAGGTCTTTGACGGAAACCCTTTGCAACAAGTCTAGCCTTATAAGTTTCAACCTGTCTATCTACACCAATTTTCTTTTTGAAGATCCATTTGCATCCTACGGGTTCTACCCCATCTGAAGCAAAGTCCAAAGTCCATACTTTGTTAGTGTACATGGACTCCATTTCGGCCCGCATTGCATCCAGCCATTTTACTGAGTCACCGCTCTAAATGGCCTGCTGGAAGCTAGTAGGCTCATCATAGTCAATAGTGCAATCCTCTCTATCCCCGTCTATGAGAAAACCGTAGTATCTCTCGGGCGGATGAGACTGCCTACTTCTCCTGCGGAGTGGCGTCGGGATGTCCCTTTCTTCTGAAGCCTCAGGTTCTACCATACTTTCAGTAATAGCTTGTGGTTCTGGAATTTCTTCCTGTTCTATTTTGCTCCCACTTGTTTCCTTTTCCAAAAATTCAGTTTCCAAGAAGTGGGGATGCTGAGAAACAAAAACCTTTTGTTCCTCCGCGTAATAGAAAAGATACCCCCTGGAGTTCTTTGGGTATCCCACAAACTTACACAGTACTGAGCGTGCCTCGAGCTTGTCCGTATGCTGCTTCTTTACAAAAGCTGGACATCCCCATGTCTTAAGATACTTAAGACAGGGTTTCTTCCCACTCCACATCTGATATGGTGTGGAAGGCACAGTCTTGGTTGGAATCTTGTTCAAAAGATATGCAGCTGTTTCTAGCGCATAACCCCAGAAAGATCGCGGCAACTCAGCCTTACTCATCATGGAACGAACCATATCCAATAGGATTTGATTTCTCCTTTCTGATACACCGTTGTGTTGTGGTGTGTATGGAGGAGTAAGCTGAGAGAGAATTCCATTCTCTTTTAAGTAATCCGGGAACTCGGCACTTAAGTATTCACCACATCGATCAGATCTCAGTGTCTTTATACTCTTGCCTGTTTGTTTTTCTACTTCATTCCTGTATTCTTGGAATTTCTCAAAGGCCTCAGATTTATGCTTCATTAAGAAGACATATCCATACCTAGAGAAATCATCCGTAAAAGTAATGAAGTAGGAATAACCACCTCTCGCATGTGTAGACACTGGACCGCACACGTCACTGTGTACGAGTCCCAAGAGCTCGCTTGCTCTTACTCCGTGTCCAGTGAACGGAGTCTTTGTCATCTTTCCTTTGAGACAGGATTGACAAGTTGCATATGTTTGATATTCGAACGGATTCAAATATCCTTCTCTATGTAACTTAGTTAACCTTCTCTCATTGATGTGACCTAGTCTACAATGCCATAAGAAAGCCTGATTTGTTTCCAGAGACTTTCTTTTAAGTGTGTTCAGGACACTGAAAATCTGAGCTTGATTTAATACGTATATTCCGTTTTCTAATGTACCTGACCCAATCATAACTTGATTTAGGTGGATGTGAACCACATCTCTTGCAAAAGTAAAATCATATCCTTCCTTAGAAAGTAAGGGTACAGATATGATATTACAAGTTGTACCTGGTACATAAAAACAGTTACGCAGAATCAATATCTGCCCAGTAGTCAGTCCAAGATGATATTCCCCTACGGATTCAGTGTTCATGCTCATTCCGTTAGCAACCGTGAGGGTCATATCACCTATCCCGATAACCCTACGGTTTCTCAGAGCCTGTAATGAATTACAGATGTGAGATCCTGACCCGGTATCCAATACCCAGGAAGTAAGGTTAACTGACATATAGTTCTCTATCATAAACACACCCGAAGCCGAAACCACAACATGCTTCGAATCCTGGCTACTGGCTTTGCTAGCCCTGCAATCCTTCTGCCAATGTTCATTCCTATAACAATAGGAATGTCCCTCCTTTACTACATCCAGTCCCGAAACATTTTCCCTTCTCCTACATTCTACTTTCCTGGTTTACTTCAGGGTAGGAGGCAGAGACTGTAGAATCAAGTCAGTATCTGACTCGTTTCCCAACACGGTCTCCAGATCCTGGAGCTCATCAATACAGCTAGTCATTGTAAGGACGTTGTCCCCTACAGATGACCCGTCAGCCAACCTCGCTTCAATTAATTCGTTCGAGGTTTCATATCTAGTGATATGAGATTGCTTTCCATATAAATCTTTGTTATGGAGAAAGATGGAAACTAAGTCCATCTTCTCGTGCTGCTTCTGGTATACACCATCAACTGAAGCTAACACGAGGCACTTAGCTTTCGCTTTATCTTTTTCCCTTGTCTGACGGATATCCATATCCGCGACAGTGGAAACTGGACCTGGGACGGCGGGATCTTGAGTAGTAATAGGGTGGTCCAGCTTGTCATAGGCAATGGACATCTGGACAGACCTTTGCCAGTCATATAAGTCAGATTCAGTCAATTTGTTATCTAGATGTAACCTATGTGTGGTCACAAGGTCGCTGCAATTAAGGGAGAGAGAAGAAAATATTTTAGCATGATGTTGTTGCATGTTTAGATTGGTTTTAAGTTTATCTAAACAGGATGGCTCCCACTGTTTCTCGAATCCTTCCTCAAACCATAAAAGAAGAATTAGCCAGGATTATTCTCACCGTACAATACTTGCTTAACCGTTCAGCCAGGCCAGTGTCGATACTTCGAGGGAGGTTTTCCAACGCTTTCATGAAGTTCCTTAATTAAATAACCTCTTTTCTCTGGGGGCGTAGCCCCGCTGACACCTTTCTCGACACCTACTTGGTTTATAGCATTGATCGTTAAGTGACGAATCTCCTGATAAGTAGCATGTACTCACAGTAGGATCGGGATCTAAAATATCATCGTATGATAATGTTGAAGGAATCCTACCAACATTCATCAAACTCCAAAATGGTATGCTCTCTCTGCAAATTTCAGTTTCTTTAGAAATTCCCGATGTGGATTTTTGCCCCATGCTCTTATGACCTTGACGAAGGTCAACAAATCATAAGTCACATGTCAAGTTCTACCCGTCATTATCCAGGTTAATTTGAACTCACCCGTACATACCCTTTATGAAGGTCAACAAGGTAATACGACTGTCCCAAACCAACGCATCTATCAATGCAACATATGAACACCCAACAGCTACCAATCATTATGCCTTGACGAAGGTCAACAAACATAGCTTGAATACTATTGAATATTCATATGAAATGACGGAGGGCTATGAATGGTTTTGGCAAAACCGTGAACGTAGTGAACTTGATATAATCGAAGGAACCTGATACTTTTAAAAAAGGAGTGGCTAAAGCTCCGCAATTAAAAAATTCTTCTCTTTTAAAATAACCGAGTGGTTTCTTTTAAATTTGTTTCAACGATTCAATTTTGGTTTATTTTTCTTGCATTATAATAATGCATCCCATCATTTATCCTATCATTGCAGAAAACAACGAAAATACCACGTCCTCTTATGCCATCCGCATTCGCCACTGTGTCCCGTCATCACCCGTTAGGTTACTTAACTAACGACAGAGCGGGGGCTGGGCTAGCGCGGGTGTAAAACATAAGTGACGTCTAATAGCTATCAAATATAGATATTGTACATTCGTCAGACGCAATAATAAGCATTCCAGATCACAGATGAACTTTATTGCATTTACTAGCAATCCGCACTTGCTTTGAGCCTGCAATAAAAGACGGATTACACAGTTGTGATGAATAGCCATTATCCCACCCCAGACCCCTACGGGTACGGCAAACTACCTGCCAAGTACCCGAAGTGAAGCAGTCTCCCTCAACAAAGTGAGTAGGCCACTAAACACTTCAACGTACCCGGTAGTTTGTGCACCCCACCTTGGGTCTATCCTAGGAGCAAAAACAGTAAAAAGAAATAATACAACGGTGGCTACAACCGCAACCTGGATGTGCCCCGCAAAAGAATATTACATCATATTAATTTACATTGAATGAATGAATATTAAACAAATCTCAAACCCCGGCTAATCATCACAACAGTCCAATACAGTTCATATACACAAACAGAAAACATTACAGAAATGTGCAACCCCCTGCCAACCGACATACTAGCAGTTAGGGGAGGTTTACGAACATATTAAACATTACAGATAAAAACCCAATTAGCAAATATCTTAGAATATCAAACGATAACCATATTCTGTGTTTACCCCAAAAGCAAACCTGCACTGAAGTAACCTGGGTAGAAACAGAACATAATAGAAAACAAAACACAAAAAAGCATGAATAACTGAGCAAATCCGAGTCAACTCAGAGTTGACTCGGCGGCGGATCCGCGGCCAAAAGCACCATTTGGCCGCGGATCCACGGTCGTCAAGTCGAATTGAGTGCTCGTATTTTCTCAGTATTCTTATATTTCCCTGCTGTGAATTTTAAGCTATGTCAAAAATTTTTTCAGACACTTTTAAAATTAACAGAAACTGTAAAGGGGTTAGGGTTTTGTTTTCGTGTTTTCCGTCGATCGAGCTTCTAATTAGTTGCTAACAAGCTAGTAATGGTTTAGTTGGCTCTGATACCACTGTAAGTCCATATCACGCACCCCACGAACTTGCGGGGAGGCGGAATATATGAAAAACGATTATCAAAGCTTCGTAACATGGACTTGAGCGCATGAATCGTTATCTAAACCATTGCTAACTAAAAGCTAGAGGTTTAACTACTCGGATTCGAAGTTATACCTCACGTTACATGTCCTTCGGGTCTTCATCGCTGTCCTCCACTCCTCGTAGACTCCTTGGAACATCGGCACCTCAACGGCCTCCTCGAATCAAAGACGATCCACCCGAAAGCTCCTACGTCAAGCTTAATCTCAAACTTGAGATAACTAGGTTGCTTAAAGTGCCAATCTAAGCTACCTAGGGGATATAGAGTGAGGCTATGGATGTATTAGTCTAGCTAACCCTTGATCTCAACATATGAGAGGCTAGGGTTAGGGTTTGAAGAGAGAGTGAGCTTGAGGAGAGAGAAGGTGAAGATGAGAATGAAATGAGATAATGATCTTATCATAATATATATGAAGCATTATTATTTATCCAAAAATCAAATAATAGAATTAACAACCATGCTTCATAAATATCTATGAGTGATTCATCTCCATGAGTCATTAAGCATTTATGATGCATTAATGACTTGGATGAATCACACAAATGAGTCACTAATCTCATTTAATGCAATGCCACCTTAACCCCTTAGTCAACACTCTTCTAGAAGCTTCCCGACAAATTACGAGAACGCCCCTCCAATCCGTGAAAACACGGAAAATCTTCAGACTGTATAAATCCAGTAACCCGATACTAGAATCTGGTTTAAACCAAAGCCGACTAGTAAAAACTGTCCGAAAAAGTCGTACGTGCTTAAACACACGTATGCGTCCGAACCCTTGTCGTAAAACCATACGACCTCTATATCGTTTCGCCTGGAGCAGGGAAACTCTCTGTGTGGGACTCTAAAGACTCGACACTATGCTGGCAGTGTGTTTAACCACAGACCGCAAGCGGCACAAGCTGTACGTAACGGTCCCCAGGTAGATGTCGATAAGAAGGCCGATGAGGAAAATCATCCGAACTCCTACTGAGCCTGATGTGACAATCTCCATACAGTCCGGTCTGTTCGTCTAAGACTATCGCATATCAAGCCTAGCGGGTGGCAAGCATCAGTCCTCTAATAGCTGTATAAGTCGTGTCGGAGCGAAGCCCATTACACCCTGAGAAGCTACTGGAACCTACCAGTATATCTTGCTTGCCCTGGCCAGGGACTTTGCGTAATGGCTCTCTGACACAGCGCGATATCATCTCCCAATACCGGGAGAGATGAATCCTATCTAACCACTACTGCCTCCAAGTGCTCGGGACTGCACCCAACTGCTACCTGTTTGCACGACTCCTTTGAGCCGTGGTAGGGTAATAATCTAAGAACAGTGGGACACACTCGAGGCGAAGTAGTAGTGTCAAGTCTGCTGACTATGCTGTACTCATGTCACCTGGGAACTATTAACTGACGATGGGTATAATACCAACCAATCAATTCCCCTGCGAGTCTGTCCGGTGTACCCGTAACCTAACGAGCACCTGTATACTATCTCCAGTACGACGTACTGATGGCTGTAGGACAGACCATCTCCACAACTGGGATGAGAAGCGTACACACTTAGTCTACTCAAGAATATCGATGCCCTATCTCGATGATCCAACGACCAGGGACCAGTATAGGATGTTGCTTACAGACTACCCAGCCCCCACTAGTGTGACTGCCATCACAACGCTGGTAATCAAGCAAAGAACCTATGGGCTCTACTAATATGTATAAGTGATACGTTACAAGAAACATATGTACATATTAAAGTAGACACAAACCAAGTAGCATAGTACCATTTTTAGCAAGACTGTATATACAACTGTGAATATCCCAAGCTTCCATTAAGTAATATACAATCTAGTATGATACAATAATGGCCCCTAGGGCATATACACTAACAATATTGGTGTGAGGGCATATATAACAGTGGCCTAATCCTCTGTTATATATGCAAAGGAGTAAAAAGAATATCATGAAACCAATGTGTCAAGCATCGACATAGAAATGCTGATCTATCAGGTGCTGTCACCATGACTGGCACCCTGATAGGTACGTATCATACGCTATCCCGAAAGCACGAGTGCCTAGCTCTGACCCTCGCCTCTCGACGTATCAATACGTACATGACTTCCGTCGGTATCCCTATGATAAGCGCTGAGTCATTGGTAATGTCACCGGTAGATACTTGCCAACCTTCCAGGCTCAATCGGCATGGACCGTCGATCATCTTGCCGAGGGGAACCACCGGGCCTCACCATGTACCCTCATACGGCACCACTCCTTGTATGGAGTATATAATCAGAACCGATAAATCTCATGGAGGATGTGTAGGGTTACTAGGCACACGCACAAGGGTCTACGAGGCATCAACTATGCCCGATTTAAAATTTAGCCGTGCCGAACAACCATAAACCAAGATCTTAGACTAGAGATTAGGCGAAAACAAGCATGTTAAACACTTTAACACTAAGTGAGAGGGATTACAAGATTTGTAGATCTGGTCCTTCATTTCTAAAGCTCCGTGTTGAGGTCCCTTCGCTGCGATCATCGTGCATCCGGACTCTAGAGAGGCTCCACGAAGAGAATGATGCATGCTTGCTTCCGATCTTCGATAACGAAGATGATCTACCTTGAAGTTTCGTTAACACAAGCTCTCACTCACTAAATGAAGTGAACACCCTCATCTAAATGGCAAGGATAGATGAGGATGATGAAGTAGGATTTTTGCTCTCATTTGTTTTCTATTTCTCACTCATTTTCATCACTAAAAGCAAAGCAAGAAAGCTTTGCATCAAGGAAGAAGAAGAAGAATAATAATGAATCCTTTTGTGATGAATAATGAAAGTTATGATAAGATTAGAAATGCAACCATGGTCAATGTAACCTTTATAGAGATTTAACTAGGGCTAGGGTTTGGGTTGAGTTAAAGATGAGTCACTTAAAAATATCAACACAAATATCTTTGCACAAAACAAAACCTTCTAGAAACTTCTAGAAAATCTTAACCCAAATCAAACCCTAACCATGTTTAATCTCCACTAATCATGTTGCATTAATAACCATATCATGTTACAATATTATATATCACATATATAATATTTATTGTAACAAAATAAAATAATACAATTAACATATATCAATGTATTACCCGAGTGAGAAAAAGAATCTTTTAGTGAGCTAATATTAGTTAAAGTAATTAAATATATCATATATATTATTATACATTAAATTATCGAATCAACACTTGATCCGACAATCCGGCTATATTGCATATAACCGACTAGTATCTCATTTACTAATTCATCGAATCAACACTTAATCCGATGACCTGGCTGATATCAAATATCGCGAGAATAGAATACGGTATCTCATATCGCATTATCCTCGTTCCCGCACATATCACATATGTGCTCCTACTCCGTTTTGCCTGAGTCAAGAAACCTCTGTGTAGGACTCTAAAGAATCGTCAATACGCCGGCAGTAGGTGATGATCATATCAAACACATACAAGTTGCAAGCGGTCAGCTAAACGTAACAGCCACCCAGGTATTAAGCGATCAGAAGATCAACAAGCAAGCCTGTACATTCTCCTGCGAATCCAATCAGTAACACTCCCGTACAGTCCGGTCTCGTCGTCTGATATGTCGCATATCTCGCCTAGGGGTGGTAAACGTCAGACCCCAGTAGCTTGTAAGTCGTGTCGATATTAGGTCTATAACGTTCGAGAAACTAATGATAACACTTACCGGTAAATCTTAGCAACCCTAGCCAGGGATTTCCAGTTATAGCCAATCGAACACAGTACAACATCAACTCCCTATACCGGGAGAGACGAATCCCCTCCTATCGCTCATTGCCTCTATATGATTCGGGACTGTACCCAAAAGCCACCTTTTTGCATGCCCTCTTGGATTTGGTATGATGGAAATCAAAGCACAGTAGGAATCACACAAGACTCTATGACTATCTCGGGTCAACAGACTACTCTGTACTACTGTCACCGGAGAACTGCCATCTGACGTGAGGTATAATACCATCTGGGAGTTCTCGGTGAGTCCGTCCAGTGTACCCAGTCTCTACTGAGCACCCATACACCATCCTTGATGTCAAACACCGATGGATATGGGATCATCCATCACCCATCATATGGGTCAATATGCGTATACGCTAGTTTACTCTGGTGCATCGATGCCCTGTCTCGATACACCCTCGACTAGGAACAGTTATAGGTTGTACTCATCGACTACCGTGGCCCCACTAGTCTGATCTCATCATAGTTACAGTAGTCGAGTATATATCCTAAGGGCTTTATTAACGTGTAACATAGAGACAATCAGAGTTCATGTTAAGATAAAGAGCAAGCAGATAGCGTACTATCATATCGAGCAAGAAAGTCCTCCCTATATATGTCTTAGCAACCACTACAATATACTTCGTATGTATAGTGATGGCCTCTAGGGCATACATATAACTAACAATCTCCCACTTGCACTAGGGCCATCTGTTGTGGTATCATATACCTAACAATCAGCTGTGGTTGAAGTATCTCATAGTCAACCATCCCATAAAAGTCTCTACTGGGAAAAAGGCCTTTGTGAGTGGATCCGCACTGTTGTCCTCTGTGTCTACTCTCCTAACCTCGATCTCCCTGGAGATCAACCATCTCCATGATCAGGCGATACTGCATAAGAATTATATCTGGATTTCTGATGGGACGGGGGTTCCTTGGCATAAGCCACAACTCTATTGTCATACAATGGTAGGAACGAAGTTCATCTCATAAACTTATATATTTCCAGACTGCCTCTTTGGTAGCATCCTTTTTAACGATGTATCTTGCCTTTAATTGTCTAGTAAGTCACGGTATCTAGCTTGGAACTCTTCCAACATACCGTCCCTCCACTGAGGGTAATGACAATGCCTGCGACTGACATTCAGTCGTCCTTATCATCCTGGAACCTTTCCAGTGATTCTCCCCAGGATCGATTGATACCATCTAACTACAACTAGTGAGAATCCTAACATCCAATTAGATCTATCTCATAGATTCAAAACCTAGAATTTAGGAGGTATCACTTTGATCCTATATGGAGAATCCTTGTGATAAGCGGAGATTGACCGAGCGTAGCATAGGAAACTCCTTCCCTATCAAGAGTATGTCATCCACGTACTCTACGAGGATCACCACCATACTCCCTACTACGTTTTTTTATATACAAGGTTCATCTACCATTTTGATGAAGTCAAACTCTTTGACTACCACATCAAAACAGATGTTCCAACTCCGCGATGCCTGTTTTATCACATAAAACATCTTGCTCACGTTTCCGCTACTCCTACTGTCTACGAAGCCCTCTGGCTGTGTACTTATAGACGCTCTCTTCCAAATCATCATTTAGAAAAGCAGTCATGATATCCAACCGCCAGATATCGTAGTCATGGTATGTAGGTGGGGCAAGTAAGACCTGGATGGACTTAAGCATAGCTTTGAAAGTCTCAACTTTTCCATGTATACCAAGTAATCTTCTCAAGATATACTTGCTCCTGATGGGGATTTAACCCTTCAGATAAAGCAACCAAAGTCTATACTTTGTTGGTGTATAAGAATTCCATCTCAGATCGATAAGCATCCATCCATTCATACAGAGTCCCACTCCTGAAGGCCTGCTCGAAACTAGTTGGGTCATTATCTCATGATGCAATCCTCGCTCCCACTGTCATAGAGAAACCGAAATATCTCTCAGGTAGGTGAGGAACCCTACTACATCGGCGGAGAGGCTGAGGTTTGTTGGTTACTATTGAATCCTTTGGTTCTACCAAATCATCAGCTGCAGTTTGTACAGCTGGAACCCTTTCCAATTCTACCTCATGAAAACTAATTTCTTCACAAGAAATTTCCTTTCACAAAGGTGGCATGTTGAGAAACAAAACATCTTTTGTTCCTCGCTTATGTAGAAGATATTCTCTTGCGAATGCTTGGGATATCCATCAAACTTCCACAGAACTGACTTTGCCTCGAGCTTGTCCGGATTTTGCTTTTTAGACATAGGCCGGACAATCCCAAATCTTAACAAACTTAAGATATGGGCTCTTCCCTTTCCATATCACATATGAAGTGGTAGGCAACTGATTTAATTTAAACCCTATTCAATAGGAATGCAGCTTCACAAGTGCATAACTCCCAAAAGGAAATAGGAAACTCGATAGTACTCATCATAGAGCGCACCATATCAAATAGGGTGTGATTGCTCCGCCCCGATATACCATCGTGCTATGGTGTATACGGAGGAGTAATGCTGAGAGAGAATCTCATTCTCCTTTAGAATAGTCCCGGAATTCCATGCTCAAGTATTCTCCTCCTTGATCTCATCAAAGGACATAATACTTATACCCGTTTTTGGTTCTCTACTTCTAACTTATATTCCGTGGATATCTCAAAAGGTTCAGACTTGTGTTTCAACAGGAACATATGTCCGAATCTTGAGAGATAAACAGTGAATGTAATGAAGTATAAAGAACCGGTCTTGGCATGTGTAGACAGGGGACCTCATACATCAGCATGTATCAATCCCAAGAGTTCACTAACTCTTTCTCTGTTTCCAATAAACAGAGCTGTGGTCATTTTATCTTTGTGACATGACCGACAAGTTTCATAAGATGTAAATTCAAACAAATTTAAATATGCATCTTAATGTAAATTCAGCTAGTCGGGTCGCATTGATATGACCTAGTCTACAATATCTCAAGAAAGATTCGTTTATTTCTGAACTCTTCCTCTTGTGTGTGTTATGTACACTAAGAACTGTGGTTTGATTTAGAATATCTATACTTTTAGATAACGTGCCTGATCCGATCAACTCTTGATATAGGAAATGTTCAAAACATTATCCAACAATACAAAATTATATCCTTTCTTTACTAATAAAGAGACAGATATAATGTTGTATATCAGGTTCGGTATCTAATAACATTCGTTCAGAATCAATGTATTCTGGTAATACAGGGTGATAACTACCAACAGACTTGGCTGCAACACTTGCACCGTTTCTATCTCATGAAACTTATCACCCGTTCTCAGTTCTCTACCTATCTGTAGCCCATGTAACAAATTACATTTGCGGGATCCTGATCTGGTATCTCATACCCAGGACATAAATGTTACTGAGAAACAGTTCTCTTTAATGAACACACCCGAAGCTGATGCATCAACATGCACTTTCTTCGTTTGGGCGGCACGGGAATTCTGGTAATTCCCTATTTCCTGCTCTGTCTTATAACAATTATAAGTTGGAGCGGGACCAACGTCGCCCAGCTCAGTATAACAAGCGGGTTCAGTCAATTCATCCATATTATTATCTTGATTAAGGCGTGACATGGTCGCAACCAGGAGAGAGAGAGAAGAAAACACTCAGCGTGTGCTTTTAAAAGATTAGATTGGTTATCAATTTATCTAATCAGGATGTCACCCACTATTTTAATCAAATCTTCCTTCAAACCCTAAAAGGAAACACTAGCCGGGATTAATTACACCCTACAAGTTCGCCAATATTTCAGCCAGGCCAGTGCCGGTACTTTGAGGGAGGTTCCCCGCGCTTTCGCACGGACCTAATTAAAGTAAATCTCGTTTTCCCATGGGTGCAACCCCGTTAGCACCTTTCTAGACACCTACTTGATCGGTTAATTGTAATGTGTAAAAGTCTCCCAAGAGTAACTCTTACTCGCAGCGGGTATCGGGATCCAACTATCTCATAGAAGGTATGCAATCTCATTGCAAATTTCAACACTTGAAATTCCCAATAATATTTTACCCCTAGCAGCTATATGACCTTAACATAGTCAACAAATCATACGTGCTAGTCAAGTTCAACCCGTCATTTCCCGATTGAATTAAACCCGCCCGCACGACCCTTAACATAGTCAACAAAGTCGCACGACGACCCTAATCCAATCGCATCATATGCTTATACAGATTAGCACTAATCAGCTACTGCACACTACGCCTTAACATAGTCAACAAACGTAGCACGAATACTAACTAGTACTTATCTGAATTGACGGAGAGCTACGACAGGTTTTTAAGAAAACCTTTTGCGTAATGAACATGATATCGTTATAGAATCGATTGATTTTTTAATGGAATGTTTTTGAGGCCTTTTCTAGTTTTGCTAAAGAGGTCACCCCCGGTGAAGGGATCGTCGGCTTTTTCCTTATCGAATAAGGTGCAGGATATTTCACAAATATCACTATGCAAAGCAAAAACTATAGAAACAATTAAAAGACAAACCGAGTATGTAGCATTTGCTAGTTTTGCTAAAGAGGTCACTCCCGGTGAAGGGATCTCGGATCTTTCCCTATTGAATAAGGTGCTGGATGTTCTACAAGGAACACCGCTATGTAAAGCAAGAACTAGAGCTACCAGTTTTTAAACAAGTTTCTACAACATCTTTAGGTTTCTTTTATTTCATTCATCTCATTAATGAAGTCCTATTTTAATATGCTTCACAAGCATCACATTTGAAACGAAATCTGCAATATAACATATATCTCATATATATAATATAAACATTCGTCTCAGGCAGTAATATGATCTCGTCACAGAACATTGCAGCAGAAGAACATATATGAAATATTGGATATGCTAGGACGTCCGTGTTTTAATACGAGCCTGTATAAAACACGGATTCCACGGTCGCGATGAATAGCCAAACCCACATCCCTAGACCCCTACGAGAGAGGCAAGCAACACTGCCAATTCTAAGGTTAGGAGACCTGGTCTCGACTCCTCGAAATGGTCTCCCAATGGACCCTAGAACCCGGTTTCTTGTGCTCCCCGCCTTGGGTCTACCTAATGCAGAAAAGTAAATAATATACAATGGTGACATCATCCTCATCCCGGAAGTGCCCCAATAAAAGAATATTACATACAAATGAATTTTACATGATTGAAAATAAAAAACCCCATCTCACATAAAAACCCCTGCTATTCAGAACACGACGATCCAATATAACATATTACAGCAACACATAATATCTCATATCATCAACGTAAGCAAGCATGCGTATCCCGATTGTCGTTGATGTATAGCAACGAAGCCGGCGATACACCGCACACTTCGCTTACGGTCACAGAAAAGAAAGTGTAAAACTACAACAGTTGGAATCTGCAACCTTCTTAGACATCGCATGCCTAACTAAATGAATTCCTTATGTAGGGTTCCTAGGCACACTAATGAGGTCTCACAAGGCATCAACCATGCCAATTTCAAAAATTTCCGGTGCCTACAAACCCTAATACGGATCGTTAACTAGAGATTAGGCGAAAACTAGAACTAGTAAACAGCTTTACTAATAAGTGAACGGAAATACAACCTTTGTAGATCCTGTCTTCCACCTCCATAGCTCCGTGATGAAGTCCCTCCGCTGTACCCATTGGATCCCGGACTCTCGCGGTGGTTTCATCGAAGAAATGATCGGGCTAGGTCGTTGACTTCGATGCCGAAGATGATCTACGTCGATGCAACACAAGATCAAGCTCCAACTTCACCAAGCCATGAAACTTGTGAAGAAAACACCCTATACTACTTGGCAAGTGGTAGAGGATGAAGAAATAGGAAGTGGGTTCACTTTAGAATTGGATTTCTCACTCTTTTTCTCAAGTTTCCATTAATGGTAGCTAGCTTTCTTCTTTGTTCAAGAAGAAGAAAAAGAAGAAGAAGAAAAGAATTATGATAAGAATAAAAAGAATTATCTTATCATATAGCAACCATAGTTAGGTGTAGAGAATAAACTAAGGTTAGGTTTAATGGTTAGGTTAAGGCTAAGAGACAAAATGGTCAAAGCTTGAAAGCTTCATGAAGTTTCATGAAAGAAACAAAAACTAGCCACCATTTTATTCTTGACTTAAAATGAATTAATAAAAATAAATAGATAAGTAAATCAAAACCCTAACCATTAAGATAACCATGGTATAATCATACACACTCAAGTTTGCATGTATCATCAAACATGATACAATCTTGTGCACAAAAGTATATCACATATACAACTTGTGTACATCAAGTGAGAAAATCCATCTAAAGTGAACAATATTAGTCAATGTAAAGTAATATATCTGATATATAATTATACATTAAATCATTAAATCAATACTTGATTTAACGATCCGGTCATATCACATATAACCGAATATATCAATAGTAACAACTTATCGAATCAACACATGATCCGATAACCCCGCTATATCGCATATAACCGATCAGTATCACAAATCGTGAGAATCGAATACAGTATCACATACTGGTATTATTCTCGGTCCCGCACATATCTCATATGCGCTCCTATTTCGTTTCTCTTGAGCCAGGAAACCTCTGTGTAGGACTCTAAAGACTCATCAATACGCCGGCAGCAGGTGATGATCATATCAAGCACCCACAAGCCGCAAGCGGTTTGCTAAACATAACGGCCACCCGGGTATTGAGCGATCAGAAGATCGACGAGCAAGCCCGCTCACACTCCTGTGAATTCAACCAGTAACACGTACCGTACAGTCCGGTCTGTTCGTCTGATATGTCGCATATCTCGCCTAGGGGTGGTAAACGTCAGACCCCAATAGCTCGATAAGTCGTGTCGATATGAGGTCTATAACAGTTTGAGAAACTACTGGTAACACTTACCAGTAAATCTCAGCAACCCTGGCCAGGGATTTCCGGTTATAGCCAATCGAACACAGCGCAACATCAACTCCCTATACCGGGAGAGACGAATCCCCTCCTATCGCTCATTGGCTCCATGTGATTCGGGAATGTACCTGAAAACCACCGTTTTCCATGCCCTCTTGGACATGGTAAGGTGGAAATCAAAGCACAGTGGGAATCACACAAGACTCTATGACGATCTCGGGTCAACAGACTACTCTGTACCAGTGTCACCAGAGAACTGCCATCTGACGTAAGGTATAATACCATCTGGGTGTTCTCGGCGAGTCCGTCCAGTGTACCCAGTCTCCACTGAGCACCCGTATATCATCTCTGATGTCAAACACCAATGGATATGGGATCATCCATCGCCCATCTGTATGGGTCGAGAAGGTATACGCTAGTCTACTCTGGTACATCGATGCCCCGTCTCGATACACCCACGACTAGGGACTTTGAAGGATGTACTTATGGACTACCATGTTCCCACTAGTATGATCTGCATCATAGTCCAGGTAGTCAAGTACACATCCTAAGGGCTTTACCAACATGTAACAGAGAGACAATCAGTGTACACGTTAAGGCAAAGAGCAACCAGATAGCATACTATCATGTCGAGCAAGAAAGTCCTCCCTATATATATTCCAGCATCCACTACAATATACATCCTATGTATAGTAATGGCCTCTAGGGCATAACTAACACCTTAGACATCGCATGCCTAACAATTATAAACCCCGCATTTTATTCTCATTATCGAAAACTCTTTTCAATATCAAGTCGGGCAATTCAACAAGATTCCCGACAATACTGATCGATTGCTCGTCGCAAACTTTAGTAGACGGCCGCACCTCCAGATGCCGTCGACGAAGTGCACTAAGGCGGAACACCGCTGCCGCGAGCACCCGAACGGATGCTTTTGGCGATGGGGTTCTCCTACAGCCACTTGGTCAGGGCTATGGGGCATGACTGTCTATTAAGTTTACCCGGCGAGTATCCGCGTACACTACGTGATTGCGACGGACTTTTGATCACATCAAAATTCCATGGCAACCGATCATCTAAGACTGAACTGCTAGATTTATAACATTCAAATTAGTTATCTCATAACTACTTGTGGATTCCAAATATTTTATCACATTCCAGATAAAAAGACAGTGTTAAACTTTCCGATCGAATAATCAAACACCCAAGATTTCCCAAATAGCTCAACACTTGAGCGGAGTTCAAAAATTATCCATCACATGCCACAGTACCAATGGTCCAGCCGTAGAAGGGTCCAGCCGTAGAAGGGTCAATCAAACACCATATAGTATTCGTACTACGTATGTCGTGCATTGCCAAGGCGTAGTGTCCGGTAGCTCTGTAATGCTTTTCTGTCGCATGGATAAGTGGATTGGTTAGGACAGTCGTACGGTTAAGTTGGCATTGTCAAGGACTCGTACGGGTGGGTTTAACGCAATCAAGATAATGACGGGTTGAACTTGACTAGGACTCTTTGATATGTCGGCATTGTCAAGGTCACTTGGGTCCTAGGGGTAAAAACACACATCGAGAGTTTCTAAAGAAACTGAAACTTGCCAGGCATGTGCATACCTTCTGGAGTGTGATGACGTGAGTGGATTCCGTCACATTATCATGCGATGATAGTTGGATCCTGATTCCCACTAATGAGTTGGTTTACTCCTCGGGTGATCCCGACTAATTCTTCTTTCAGGTTTGGAGGAGAATTTGAGGTTACAGTGGGAGGTTTCCTGATTAGATAAATTGATAACCATTCTGATCTTGGTTAGAGTGCACGCTGAGTATTTCTTTTCTCTCTCTTTGGCAGCGACCATGACCCGACCCTTGACTATGACTCTGTGACCAAATTGACCGAACCTTCTTATAACACTGGCTTTTGGATTGTCAGAGTTGCATACCTCATTGCCACTCCTACTTTTACCCTTTTCTCCAGAACACCCCGTATAACGTCCACTTCTATTGGATAAAACCATCGTATGGTTATATACGAACTCGAAGGAATTTATTCGAGGATGGTTTCCGGTTCTGGAGAAAACGGATAGGACTATTCAGTTGTCTTTTCCTTTTACCTTTTCTCAGGTTGCGAGTGCTCCTTTGATTAGGGGATAGTACACCTGTTACGCTTATTGGATAGTCTTCTTCCAAACCATAGGCAGGTGCCGAACGGTAGGGAATGAAGAAAACCAATTAGCCTAACGATGGTGTACAGAAGGTATTATGTAAAGACAAATAAAGGGATTAGTAAGAGGGAAAAGTAAACTGCGACTGCTATTCACGACCAAACCAAGTATTTCATTACCACTCCCACTTCACCTTTGTATTTCTCCAGAACACTCCGTATCACTACGAAGATCCACAGTTATTTGGATATTCCATCGTATGGTTATATACGAACTCGAAAGGAACTTGTTCCAGTTCGGGGATGGATTCTGGTTCAGGAGAAATAGGAATAAGGTTTATTCACGTGTCTTTTATCTTTACCATCTCTCGTGTTGCGAGTGCTCCTAGGATTAGGACTGTACACCCATTATGCTTACTGGATAGTCTTCTTCCAAACCATAGGCTGGTGCCGAACGGTAGGGAAGGAAGAAAACCATTTAGCCTAAGAGGGTGTACAGAAGGTAATGACTAAAGACATATCAAGGGATTTCGAGATGGCAAAGAAATATACGGTTACAGTTGTGAATCTGATAATGGAAGAGGCATTACTAGGAATACTCGAATACCCCTTCGAAACATTTACATGTTTCAGTTTCACTGTGTACTGTTAAAAGAAAATAGATTTTTCAATTAGACACTTGCTCCAGGGAATGTATTTACCAGGTATGATTTTCACATCTGTATGGTTTTACAGATGATGAGTGGGAGTAAGTTATTGGGAATTAGGTGATCATCCTCATTGTATCAGGATTCTTTGCAATTGGTGATATTTGAGGAAATCGCCTGGGCTATTTGCCGGACGGCGAATATTTGGTTTTGAATATCCGTTGTTATGCACCAATTTCAAATTAATATATCTGTACGTCTATTTTTATAGAGTGAGATATAACCTTTTGAAATTATGTCGGTGACATTTACCTATATCAGTTGATGGTTAGGTAAGGAGTATTAAACAGCGGTGTAATTCTTCTTAACCATAAGTACAGTTTTCAACCTACGACACACAGGGAATGAGTTATTAGACTCAGGGGACTTATACAGAGTATTGTATGTTGTCCAGTGTCCATGAGGATAGAGGGGTTGGTACTCGTACTACGTTCTGTTTACTTGTGACTTCTCTAGTTCTTAGACATGTGTTTCGTAGAAATGCAAGGTCTAAATTTTGAGAAGTTATAGGTATATGAATAAAGTAGAGAACCAGGTATTGCAAGTATCGGGATTCTTCAAGGTGATCGAAGAGGTAGATACTTTTGTATGGTATTCAGTTGATAGTAATGATTAAGAGAACTTGCTTCTCTTTCAGGTTACTCATAATTGGAAGCATTCCTAAGTTGAGTAATGTTGATCGGCCTCTCTCCATTTAGTTGACATACACTGGAGACAGCTGCATCATTTGAATCTGGTTCAATTAAATCAGTACCTCTGTTTCTATATTGGATATAGAACAGTTCATATCTTAACGATGTTAAGGTACGGGGAGTTGTCCAGCATATGCCTAAAACCAGACTCTGGATGACTCAAGACATGTTTCTGTAATGGCTGTTTGTGGGTTGACCCGGGCTATGACGAGGGTTGATTTTCTACCATCTGGAAGATCAATAGTGATATTGTTCTTGACTCGCCACAGTTTTAGCAAAATGGATTTTTTCAGAAAACAGTAGTAGGAGTATGGTAGAACTGGAAGTGATTCCAGAACCGCAAACGATTACTGAAAATTCGATACGAACCTAAATATTCAATCTGGCTTGATATTACATTGGCCACTCCACAGATATGGTGGGTAACCTCAGGCACCCGTGAGGTACTCCGGTAGCCTCATAGACGGTGATAGGGAGGTCCTTGTTTACCCAGACTTGCCATTGCTGTTGTTCCAGACTGTGAGACCCGGCAGGAGGATGAGTATAGTGTCATTCTAAACTAGCTTTAGAAGTGTACGTGTATATAACTCTGCCAGAGAGCTGTCGTAGTCAGTGGGAGCAGCGGAAGCATAGTGGACAAGTGGCTTATGTCTATTTATAGACTAAATCAGATATAGCGGAGATAGATCATCTATTTCTGATGTGACAGTCATAGGTTTGACTTTATCAGAATAGTGGATGGATCTGTTAAGAAGGTAGTAGGGTATGATGTCCTGGTATTTGGATGACATACACAGAGTAGGAAGTGAAATTCCTATACTACGATCGGTTATACTTTGGTTGTCACACAGTGGTTTCTCCACATAGGACTTGGATATTATATCAGACATTCTGGTTACTAGATCTATGGCTTTAGATATAGATTTGGGTAGCTTCCCAATCTGTGTACTTAGACAGCATTCTAAAGGTATTTAGAATGGATGACTCCTGGCACGGTAGTGTACCTGCAAATGATGGAGTCACTCTCTCTAAAGGTGTCTTGCAGACTAAAGGGGAGAGGGATATGCATGATCGGCAGATCACTTGCTTAGGCAATTGAGTTGATCATAAAATGTCAAGTACCACACTAGATGTTGTTTTTGCAGTAGATGCAATAAGTTGATATTGATCCAATCCGGGAGAAACATTCGGAAGAAGTTTTAGAACATAAGTGGATGTTCTAGGGATATGATAACAACAGCCTCTTTTAGGAGACAATTATCATTTCAGGCTTCCAAGGTGACCTGGATGACAGAGTGACTGTCAGAGTTATAGTTTTCCCTCTTACGAGAGGCAGTATTTTAGACAGGTGGTCCAAGCGGATACTGAGGGAGGCATGGCGCAGGATACTGATTGGTTTCAGTTGACGATACCGTCTAAGAAGTTTGGATTTGGAGTTCATTTATGAACTAGGTCCCATCAGATATCCAGACATATTCTAAGATAGTTATTGCTCATTTCGGAAGATGGTATTCTCCGCGAACTTGAGATAAAGAGAGACATAGAAAGAAACATCAGAGCGGATCCACTCACTGAGGCTATTCCTCGAACGCAATTGTTTCGCAAACGGGTTTTGTGAGACTGATTAGTAGAGGAGTTGGGTGTTCGGTATCACACGGGCTGTGAGTATGCGACAACGCAATAATTAGCCATGGGTGCAAGTGGGAGATTGTTGGATATAGTGCCCTCAGAGTCAATTATTGGATCACAGGCACGTGATTGCAATGATTGAGGGAGGATCTACACCGGTAGGACAGTCCTACTCAAGATGATAGTATGCTATCTGTTTGCCTTTATCAGTCGTGTACAGTTTTAGGTGACATGATCACTATTACACGTTGATAGAGCCCTTAGGATCCTGCTTGACTACCAACAGTATGATGGCGATCATATACGTGAGAGTTGGGTAGTCCATAAGCACATCCTTAAAAGTGGTCCCTAGTCGTGGGAGTTTCGAGACAGGGCATCAATACTCCGGAGTAGACTAGTGTATACAGTCGAGACCCCGACGAGGGGCGATGGCCGGTCTCACAAGCTATTGGTGTCAGTTGGATCACCTAAGATGTATACAAGTGCTCATTGTGTTATGAGTACACCGAACAGGACTCGCCAGGAACCTGCTAGTTGGTATTATACCTAGCGTCAGATAGTAGTTCCCTGATGACATGTGTACAGGTTAGTTCATCGACTTGAGATCGTCATTTGTCTCGTGTGAGTTCCCACTGTACTTTGATTACTTCCCTACCACGGCTCAAAGGAGTCGTGCAAACAGGTTTTAGTTGGGTACAATCCCGAGCCACATGGAGGCAGTGAGCGGATCTGCAGGGGTTCGTCTCTCCCGGTATTGGGGGTGAGGTCGCGCTGTGTCTAGGAGAGCCATTACACAAAGCCCTCGGCCGAGGCAGGAGATTTACTGGTAGGTATTCCAGTAGTATCTCAGGGTGTTCTGGGCTACACTCCGACACGACTTGTACCGCTTTTGGGGGTCTGACTTTTACCAACCCCCTAGGCCCGCCATGCGATACTCATAGACGAACGGACCGGACTGTACGGATATTGTCACTGATAGGCTCAGTAGGGTGTCGAGATGAGTTCGCTCATCGACGTCCCTTTTGGTCAATACCTGGTAGCGTGTTACGTATGGCTAATACCTCTGATGTGCTAGTGGTTAAATCCACAGCTAAAGTATTGACGAGAATTTAGAGTCCCCCACAGAAAGTTTCTCAAGTTCCGGGCAAAACACTGTAGAGGCCGTATGGAGATATGGCAGGGTTCGATCTTATACATGTGGTATTGCACGAATCATGATCGGACGGATAATACTAGCGGGCTTTGGTTTAAACTGGATCCTAGTATTGTACAGTGCAGATTTTGTCTCTTTGCATTTGTATTCTGTCGCAATACAAATGCGGATATGTATATACAGTCGCAGGGTTTTTCTGTAATTTATTATGGGATCAGTTTTCTGAAATTGCCAGTTTGCATTCCGTTTCGGCCAGTTTTCCTTTGTTCCTTCACGGCCGGATTTTTCCGATGGAGGGGGTTATTTGCAAGTGTGCAAATTAGATATGTGGAGGGGGTTTCTTGTAAATGAGGGATTATGATAATCTAGCATCTTTCGATTCCATTCTTTTCATCACATGGTTTGCATTTATGAGATGTGAATTGATTTGGCTTTGGTGTGATATTAATCCCTCATTATCATCACTTTTCTTATGCTCACCATTATTCTCCACTTGTGCTCACCTCCCTTGTGTTTTCCCTCACCCATTAAAGAGAATGGCCGGCCACTTTAGGGAGATGAAAGGTTCATTTTTGGTGTGGGAAAATTATCATATCATATTATGCTTGCTACAAAATCCCAAAGCTCATTTTTTCCTCTTGGTCATTATTCTTCACCACCATCATTATGGTAACTTCAACCCCTTGAGACAAATGGATTCTACACTTTGCCTACAGCATCCTTGGGCACGTCGACTCGCCAACTTTGTGCTCGAGTTGCCTCGGTCCAGAGGTGGGAGCCCGTAAAAGAACCCGGCGATGTGGTGCCCGTTCCGACGAGGAGATGAAGACCGGAGATTCCGCGAGGAGATCGGAGTGGAGGCCGAAGACCGAAGGATACGGATCGCTCAGTATAGCTTCCTTCCCATCTCTAGTTTTCTAGCATTGGGTTAATGGTTACGATCTGGGTTTTTAGGATGCGGTAGAGTCGGTTTAAAGTCAAGAAAATTTTTCGTTTCCGTATTTTGGCCTCGGATAGACGGCCGGAGCGCTACCGTAGTCCTACAACAACTACCCACAAAAACCCAACACCCCAACTCCGCTACAAAACCGGTGTCGCCGGAATTTCTATTTGGGTCGTCGGCCCGTGCCGGTGGGGTGGGTCCGTGTCTCAGGTGGTGCTCCAGGGTCACTAGTACATCACTACGATTTTGTTTAATTTTTCTGTACGAAATCCAGGTCATAGCAGGTCACAGATATCGCAAATCGACACTAGAATACGATATATGCATCAAACTAAACTTTAACCATTGTAAACTGAGACTAACAAGATAAGCTACACTAAAAACACTAAAACAACTGCAAAAGAACATTACCTACACAAAAGAACTCAAAAATCCAAGCCTTGCATGCTCCTAGGCATCCAAGAGGCAAAAGTGATCAAAGATGTGGTTTTTGTGATATATTTTGGGATTTTTGGGGATTTAATGAGCTTTGAATTGATGCAAATGGGGAAGAATTGATCAAAGGCAGAAGAGAGAGGGAGGGATCGGCCAATAATGGAGGAAGGTGAGGGAATTGTGTAGGGTTTTCTAGTTCATTCAACAATCAATGCACACTTAATGCATTCACACCATATTCATGCACCTCTTCTCAATTCTTTTCTTTTCTTTTAAATTTAAATCAAAAACCTATACAAATATCTAGATGCTATGTGAAGGGTTTTATTAACTAAAATTTAATTGTTGAAAAGAAGACTTAAGAGAAAATTTCCCAAAATGTGAATACTGCATTAAAATAATATTAAAATTGGGAAAAATTCAAATTGAACCAAAACGTCCTATATAACCCCAAAGCTTGCGCACTAGTTTTATTTTAGCTAAACTAGGTGCTGTGAAGTCTATATGGTCGTTTGATCACAGTCGGTTAAAAACAGAAAATACCGACAATTTTACCCAAAAACAGAAACATTCACAAAACGATTTCTAAAACGTTACAATCTCCCCCCCTTATAAAAATTCGTCCCCGAATTTAAAATTCTCACTAAGCGTACCTTCAAAGAGAAGAGTACAAAACTCCCAAATCTCGCTCACAGCCTCCCAAGTGATCACCTCACTATACGGCTACGTCCAAGAAAACTCTCCACAGATGGTAAGACCATTGACAGAAGTTTCTCTACCTGCCGAGCCATATACACCAATGGCTGCCGGTGAACGAAAAGATCACCTCAAAGCTAAATGTTCTTGTCACGACCCGCAGGATACGGAACGTGACTGGCACTTAAGTTTACGAAACGTCTAAAGGCGTCCGTAAAATAAGTAAGCCAAAAGCCCAGAGAACAAAACCAATTAAGCAAAAGAGTGAAGAAAACCCAAACATTTGAAAGCAAGTTTATCAAATAAGTCATATAAAACCCCTTTTAAAAACAATACTAATTATTTCGAAAATTTCGGCAGAGTCTCCTTTGTAAATACTGGCCCCCAAAATGGGTACAACAAAAATATATGTAAAACCAACAAAAAGGCATCCCCAAGCGGGAGCTAGCTCTTCGCCATAAGGCGGTCACAAATCCCACGCAATATAAATGACAACAAGCGTAATAATCATAAGGAAGCATGAAAAAAAGTAGCATGTCGGCTCAAGTGAGCTCGACCCCAAAATACAGCATAAAATCCACAAACCTCACAGTCTCATCTCTAGGTCAATATACAACAATCTGGTAGAAACAGTAGATGGAGTACACTAGATACAAAGAATATAAAAGGTGGTACAAAAATGATAACATAACCCACCTATGAGCAAATCTCGAGCTCAAGCAAAAGAGGCAAAAGAACAAGTGCGCCCGCCGCTACTGAACTGACAGAGCGGACCTGCAAAAGACTGTGGCACAACGGGGGTGAGTTGCCAACTCGTGAGTAATAAATAACATCTACAAAGGCTATCGTATGCATGCACACAAGCATCCTAGCATCTATAATACAGGTATGACTGGATGCACTAGCAGGTGTGTATATAACATCAGTGTACTAATATGTATGCAACATGAATATCTGAGGTCTCAATAGGTATATATAAGAAATATTTTATCTCTTTTTGTTTTTGAAACTCTTTTAGAATGCCAGCATAATGTCAATGAATCGACAAAAATCGGTGTCCAGCAACGACACCCAAAAGCTGTCTCAAACCTCATAAATGTATCTCTGGCCTCAGCCGTCCGGCTGACCCATCTCAAATATCAATATCTCATCATCTAGCGGCCACGGTCGGTATCCTCTGGATATCCGCCGTCCCAAACAGTCACCGGTAGGTAATCCGTCCCCTGCCAGGCTCAACGTCATCACCACATTCCTCTTGCCCCGGGGTACCTTACTGGGCCCACCATGTACCCGTGCCGGTTCCTCCACTCCTCGACACGGATTTCCAAATCCACAGCAAACTCATGGTGGACGACACTTACATCACTAGAAAACCGCAATTTACATATTTTAAAAAAATATAATAAGTTTAGAAATTTTGCGGCTTTCCCCCGAAATCCAGCAATATCATAAAATCTCAAGAAATCCTCATAAGTGCATATATCAATGATAATGAATGCGTATGATATCAATAATCAAGTTGCGATGTGTGATTAATGTATTAAGCATGAACAATTAATATGATGAAGTACATGCACATGAATAGCAATACTACGGTTTCATTTTTAAAAGTTATCTAGTGTGGTGGCATGGCAATTACCAGGGTGTGTGTGTAAACATGAATAGTGCTCGTGCTGCATATAAAAACCCTGGTAATGGTGCAGGTGTCCTATGAAATGGTTTCGTATAGGTATGTCAATATAATGCATGGATGCAGCAAATAGTCAGTTAAGTATTTCACCCCTAATTACTAACATTACTAAGGATTTGTAAGTTACTAAAACTATCGGGTGGCTTGCGCCATCCAACGATAGTCCCCCGTAGATGTTTCATCTACTCACCGGGATCCCTGGCTAGCTGTGTCCAATCACCGCCTTTCCCTTTCGCGCCGCGTCTGACGTCTCCGCGACCGAACCTGGAATTTACATCAATACCAAACATAAGGTTACATATCAAGAACGACGCAAAACCCCAACGAAACTACTAAAGTTCGCTAGCTAGGTACAACGAGCACAAAGTGCGCGGAACACACGCGAAAATCGCAAAAACTGCCAAAAACGCCGATTTGGTCGCCCGGCAAAACTAAAACCCGACTACCCAAAAATCCGCACTCACGCATCCTAAAAGTCGTAGGACAAGCCATTACAATCATCAAGATATCAAAAATAATTCATCACATAATTTTTTATACAAAACTAGTAAGCATTTGCATTCCAAAATCGGTGCAAAAATCGCCGATTTGCAACAAAACGACTACAATAAAGCATAATTACCCAAGCACACTACAAGCAATCTACAAACACTAATTACAACACAATAGCAATGATTCCAATCCTATTTCCCATAACCACCAATTCTTGGATTTATAACCTAGCAAATTCCAAATCAATTTCCACACTTGAAAACTTAATTTAACACAACAAAAGCCCACATAAGAAAATTAATCACTTAGATTAGGTTAGCAAAATACTAGATAGCAAACTAAATTAATTAACCTAATAATGGATTTCTAAACCCTAATCAACTCATTAACATGTTTCACAATCCAATTCCATACAAAAACCCTCTCTTGAAAATCCTAAAACAACAATTTCACACTTCTAAATTTAACTAAATTAGCATAGTTGAAGACTACATCAACAAGGTAACTATATAGATTAGTTAATTAACCACTAGATTAACTATAAAACAACTTAATTAACTATTATGGCTTTCAAACCCTAGTTAAAATTTTCAACCAAAACCTAAGAAAACTAGATTAAAACTACACTAAATTAACACTACAACCATCTAACATAAGAAACTCAAACAAAAGAATTCAATTAGCAAGGGATTATACCTCAATTTGGGATCTAGCAAGAATGGATTTTGCTCCAAATGATGGCCTCAAGCATCAAGATCCAGGCTTGGGAGGTGAAGGAAAAGAAAGATGAAGGAGGGTTTTAATTTGCAAGCTTTAAATTGAAATTTTGATGTGTTAAACTTGAAGAATTGTGAAGAAAATGAGAAGAAAAGAGATGAAGAGGGGGAGTGCAGGTTTCGGCCAGTAGAGGAATGGGGGAGGGTGTGGGCAAGTGGGGAAAAGTCATGGGTCAAGTCTCCAAAGTCAAAACACCATACTTTATCAATTATAATTAAAAATAAATCCATAAACTAACAAAACAACTCAAGAAAGCAACCAAAGAAAAGAGGCCAGAAATTTCTGGACTTGGTCAGGGTTGGGCTATCCTAGGGCTGAGGGGAAAGAGAGAGGGGTTTTACAAAAGAAATTTTATGCAAAAAGGCCCCCTACAAGTCAAAAATTGCAAGTTTTAGCCCAAAATTCAATAAATTCGTTTCAAATCATAAAAAATTGTTAAAAATCAAAATAAATTACTAAAAATTTATGTTACCACTAGTTTTTAATTATCATAATTTTAGAGATTAAAATTAGCCCGGAAAAATTTGTATTTATCGCTAATTTAATGTATTTTCTTACCGGCTTAAAATAATATAAAAAATTGAAAAATTAGGGAAAATTTTTAAACGACCAGAATTTCATAATTAACTCATTAGCTACTAAAAACAAGCAATTACCTATCCATTTTAAGTATAATTAGCCCTAAACTGCAAAATAACGAGAAAGACGGTTTTCGGAAAAATACCGAATTTTCACCGAATTTCAGGAAAACACCAAAACGACTTTTCAAGACGCTACAGTTCTGGTGCTGAATCATGTGAGAAAGTCATGAAGGTAATTGCAAAGTATCAACACAAAGAAAACGGGGTGAAAAGTCAAAAATCTGGGCGGAAGTGCCAAGTTAAAGGCAATGAAGCTAACTCGCTTGAGGATCTCAAAAGGACTTACAATCCTGGGATAAGCTTCCCAAAACACAGCACGTCATTCATCGGAATGTTCGTAGGAATTCATGATCTCCCACTGCGAACCCAAGTCTGCGACCACCAAGGTCGGTATAAGACCTCTGTCCGCACAGGACTGTCATCATCCTGACCTGAACCAACTGGATCATCTCTGAAGTCTCTAGACTAGTTGGGATCTAAAAATCCTACTATGCAAAGTCAGAAAAACATACCGGATAACGACACCACCTAATAAACAAAACCAAAAGGTTGCCAATTGGAGTATCTCCTTATAATAGCTATCGAAGAGAAACCCTAACAATGGCGAGTGACGATCCTAACTACCGACAACAATTAATACGTACGCACAAACATATCCTCCAGAGTCGGTATAGCCCGCTCTCACAAAACCATCAGCCTGCGGATGGAAAGATGGAGCTAAAGATCAACCAGTACCTAAGGCTTCTTAAAGCTCATGTCCAAGGCGGCACGCAAACAGGGTACCCTCATTGGATACGACCCATGAGGGAACTCTGTTCAACGCACAAACATAACAAAGAACAACTGAGCAAACTGAGTATAACTGGACAGCAAACACCCGAATGAAGTCACACCCTTACTAAAGCTGGGTAGACACCATAACGAAATTCGGGGAGATCTGCCCCCATTCCCACTTTGGAACCAATAAAGGTTGCAACTCTCCAGCCGGTCTCAGAGGCTCAACCCAAACTCACAACAAGACATACACCTTGAAACGAAATCCAAAACTTCACTCTTCATCCCGGTCCACCAGTAACTATCTCACAAGTCACGCCAAATGTTGGTGCAACTTGAATGAACACCGAAGCTGACTGATGTGTTTTCATATCATAATATTGCACTTTATATTCCCCATTGTTATGCATTTTACAATAAAAATAGGTGCTTTTGATGCATGTCTGCTATATAGTACAGGTTACAGGTTCTTGGAGAGAAAACAGTGAAAAAGACAAAAGATGATACAAAAGAGGGACTTTTGACCAACAAGTAGAAGGATCCTAATCAAGCCTAGACGAAGAACAGTTCACAATTAACAAGGCAACGCAAGGTCCAAAATGTCAAAGCGAACGGTTAAAAATCCATTGCAAATTGTTCACTGGAGATCTGGAATCAACATAGAAGCCCAATTCATAAAAGAACCAAGGAATCAGAAGCCCAAAAAGACCCAGAAGCATACCCAAACTTTACAGCAGATAATTCGACCAATGGGCCGCAGAACCGCGGCCCAAGCCTACCCATGCCGCGGTTCCGCGGCCATCTTGTGCCCGGGGTTTGTGAAAATTTTACAAAAGTCGGGTGCGGCGCTGAAAAGATTTCCTAAGGGAAAATTTGTAATTGCAGACATGCGAATCAATTGTAAACCTATAGTTTCTATGTCCTATAAATAGAACCCAAACCATTGTATTTTCTCATGCCTCCCTATGCCTCTATTCATCAATAAAATTTTAGTTTCTTTGAAGATTGGAGTGCATCATTCGTAAGTAGGTTATTTTTCTGCCCTAGTTCTAGTTTTTAATTTCTTCCCTAGGTAAATTCTTTTCTTGCCCTAGTTTAATATAGTTTAGAATTTTATTAACTTGCAATAGATGTTTCATCTCTTTAATAAAAACAAAATAAAAATTATGTCTTTCTTAAATCCCTCAATGAGCGAGAGTAGTTTCCTCGCTTGTTAGGGTTAGGAATAGGGAAGGGTTAGAGAGATGAAGATCTCTCATCTCTTTTCTTTGCCAATCTATTATGAACATTAGGACTCCATGCATACTTTCATCTTCCGCTCCCTACGGCACTCTACCCACGAGGTAACGGTGATCCGTAGTATAAAAGACCGGAGTTGTAAGTTTTCCATGGAGGTTAGGGTAAAGATTAAGAAAGGAAGGACAAGGATCTAGAGGAAGAAACATCTTCCCAATCATCCTAATCCCCTTTATTAATATTTACCATAATCCCTAATATGATATTTAATTAAAGTCATTGGAAGGAGATATAGATCTTTGTTTACCAAACTTTACCTAAACCTAATCCTAGCAAGTTTCTAATCCTAGTATAACACAACTTAGTTTTTAGATCTAATTAAAAGACCAAACACCATTTGGAATTAGCTCGTAAGAACATTTAGGAAAATTACAACATCCCTGTGGATCGACCCATATTCACCGGCTAGCGTCATGCGACGCTGTTCTTGATTGCGGTAAAATATTTTTGATCGTAAAAATCTCTCTTTAAATCAAATGGCGCCGTTGCCGAGGATGGCGTAAAATTTCCTTTTTGTAATTTCGGGTTAATATAAAATATAAAAAATCATAAAAATTTGAAAAAAATCAAAAATATAAAAATTCTATCATCTTCTATTGTTTGAAGGGTTTCTCGTGTGGATCTTTGCAAGATTGACGGATCTGGAAAAATCTAGAGTGCGAAAAAGAAAAAGATATATCAAAACAGAAGGGATTTGAAACAACAGAGAAGTAGAAAATTTTTGGAGCCTTGATCTTTCCTTCCGACCGTGAAACCGTGGCCTGACAGCGCCCAAAACCGCGGTTCCGCGGCTGCCACGTGGCCAAAGTGCGAAAAATCTTCTCTGTTTGTTTTCTTTCCTTCTCCACTACCAATCTCCATATATCTTTTTGCCAAATTTTCTGCAGGATTCTTTGCGCTAAAAATCTTCTTCCCCCTTCCAATAATTGATTTTATGCAGGATTTTTTGCGCCGCGCTAAAAAAATTAATTGATTGCAAGTGATTTACTGCTTTGCATATTTTAATCGGACTTTAAGGGGCTTTTTAACCAATTCAGATTGGGTGGGGATTTCATCACCCTTCCCAGGACCCCAGAAATCACTTAAAACATTTGCATTGACCAATCTTAATTAAAAAATACTAGACTCAGCCCTAAGGACGTCGCGCTCAATAGGACAGAGGACTAGTATAGGCATCAGCCGTTTATCCTAACCTGACTTTGCGGTGTCTAGGCAAGTGTGTCAAGGCTAGTGGTTTTTAATTAGGCCCACTACTGTGGTTCCTTCCCACTTACCTGGCACTTACCTGGCCGCAATTGGCGGTGAAGAGGTGGTTTGTGGTCCTATTTATAGCCCTTTGGAACAGTTAGGAGCTGTCTAGCTGACCTAGGTGACCATAGACCTAGGCCTGATTGTGCATTTGTGGTTAATTGCATTTGTGTCAAAAGTCTTTTCAAAAATCTTCTTGCAAAAGCTCACATAAAAAGAAAAAAGGAAAAATCTTTTCAAAACTTGCAACTTGTCGCTAAAGAAATCTTGCACCTCACTTTTACCACTTCTTCTCATTAACGTTCTCTTACCTCCGCATTCTGTCTTTCATCTTTTGACTACACTACCCCTTTTTAGTGTATGTCCGGTTGGACTAGGGACACTAGCGCCCGATTAGTCCGTGTTTCGTTGGTACCGACCGACGAACCTTTCGACTCCGAAGTCGAAATCCTTTCCACTTCTTCACTTTCACCTTCACATTCTTCTTCCGAAGGTATGTCGGGATACAATCCTAACAACACCTTACCGACGGGACTGTTTCCACCTCCGTTAGGTGCGAATAACCCGAATCACCCGCCTATTGAAGCGCCCACACGAGTCGCGCACCAGGATCTCTTCTACCCTGTCCGCACCTCTTTACCTACCTGTCTTTCACCCCCACCGGCAATTGGGGATAATTTTGAGATCAAACCCCACTTCATCAATATGCTGCCTAAGTTTCATGTTTTGGAATCCGAAGATGCATATATCTTTATCAATAAATTCCAAAACGTTTGCGCTATGATGAAAACGACCCAATTAAGTGATGACGCTATAAGGCTAAGGGTCATTCCTTTCACCTTATGTGACCTAGCCGAGAAGTGGCTATACAGCACCGCATCACATTCGATTAGAAATTGGGACGAGTTTGTGAAAGCTTTTCCTAAAAAGTTCTATCCTCATCACAAAACTGCTAGAATCCATAATGAGATTATACAATTTTCACAGCTTCCTTCCGAACCATTTTGGAAGTGTTTTGAAAGATTCAAAGACCTACTCGTTCAATGCCCTCCCGATGGGATCAAAAGTTGGCAACTTTGCCTAACATTATACGAGGGATTGAACCCGGCAATGAAGCAGTTGCTAGAAACCATTTGTCAAGGTCACTTTCTAACCAAATCTAGTGAGGAAGCGTGGCAGTTTCTTGAGGACCTTAGTGAACAAACAATTCAGTGGGAGAGCACCAAGACCACATCATCTTCTTCTAGTGGTCAGTCTAGGGTAGGCATACATCACTTAGATATTTCGATAGCTATGAAGGCCGAGATGGCCGCTCTTATGAAAAACCTAGAAGCGATTGAGACCAAAATCTCATCGCCTTCTCCTGCCCCCGTTATGCCTCCACGAACTATTTGTGCTTGTTGTTCGGATCCAACACATCTTACCGAAGAGTGTCCTTACAATCCATCTACTCAAGGACATGATCAAGTCAATGCTGCCTTTCAGCAACGACAAAGAAACGATCCATACTCTTCGACATACAATCCGGGTTGGAAGAGCCACCCAAATTTCGCTTAGAACCAAAATCAACAATTCTAAGGAAATAACAATTTTCAAAGGCCTCCTCCTCCACAACAACAAGCACCTCCACAAACTCAATTTCAACAACCTTTCCAGCAGCAACCTTACCCTAATCAAGTGAACAATTTTGTGCCTAACACTTCTTACCCGCCAAACAATTTTGTTCAACCTAATAATGACAAGGTTAGCTCGCTCGAAAGAAGTCTAGAGGCGTTCCTAAAGCAATCTACACAATCTACAGCAAAATTAGAGACTTCTATTCAATCTATGGTGCAAAACAGTGCCTCACACGATCAAAGCATCAAATCTATTGAGGCACAAATTGCACAACTCAATGCTGCGTTGAAAGAGCGAGAAAAAGAAAAGCTTCCGTCTCAACCACTGCCAAATCTCGGTCACGCACATGTTGCATATGAACAGCAGAATCATAACGTAAATGCTGTGACCACGTTGAGATCCGGAAAAGTGTTGCAAAACAATGTGGGTATTAACCATGACACCCCTGCCGGTGGTCCTTCTTCATCTTCTTCACCTTCTTCTTCTTCTTCTTCTTCTTCTTCGTTAGAGCCTATTCTCCATCCTTCACACGGCTCTACTTTTTCTAGCTCGAACGGACCCACTTCTCACAACACGAACACATCTACACGGGGATCCGTTCCAACTCAACAATCTGATCCGCAAAAATCGGACTCAACGACTTTTCAAAATGTTCCTTTTCCAAACCGGTTGAGATCCAATAAACGAACTCCACAGATGGAGAAGATTGTAGAGTTGTTCAAACAGGTTAGCATAAAAGTCCCTCTTTTGGATGCAATCCAACAAGTTCCTTCATATGCAAAAATCTTAAAGGACTTATGCACCAAAAAGAGGAAGTCACAAGTACCAAAGAAAGTTTTCGTGGCTAGTGCTGTTAGTGATGCTCTTGTCAATTCTTTACCCCCAAAGCACAAGGACCCCGGTTGTCCTACTATTTCGATAACAATTGGGGACAAGAACATCAATAGAGCACTATTAGTGTTAGTGTATATGCCCTAGAGGCTATTACTGTATCATACTAGTATGTATATTACTTAATGGAAGCTTGGGATATTCACCTTGTATTGACAATCTTGCTCAAAATAGTAGTATGCTACTTGGTTTGTTTCTACTTCAATGTGTACATGTGTTTATTTTGTATATCGCCTATACACATTAGTAGAGCCCTTAGGATCTTTGCTTGATTACCAGCGATGTGATGGCCGTCACACTAGTGGGGCTGGGTAATCTATAAGCACATCCTTATGCAGGTCCCTGGTCGCAGGACTATCGAGACAGGGCATCGATACTCCGGAGTAGACCAGCGCATGCGCTTCTCATTCCAGTGTGGGAGACGATCTGTCCCACAGCCGTTAGTACGTCGTACTTGAGATAGTATGCGGGTGCTCGTTAGGTTACGGGTACACTGGACAGGACTCGTCGGGAACTGACTAGTTGGTATTATACCTATCGTCAGTTATCAGTTCCCAGGTGACATGAGTACAGCTTAGTCCGCTGACTTGACACTGTCACTTCGCCTCGGGTGTGTTCCCACTGTACTTTGATCACTACCCTACCACGGCTCAAAGGAGTCGTGCAAACAGGTGGTGGTTGGGTGCAGTCCCGAAGCACTTGGAGGCAGTGACGGTTAGACAGGATTCGTCTCTCCCGGTATTGGGGGTTGACATCGCGCTGTGTCTAGGAGAGCCATTACACGAGTAGTCCCTGGCCAGGGCAAACGAGATATACTGGTAGGTTTCCAGTGTTATCTCAGGGTGTTTTGGGCTTCGCTCCGGCACGACTTGTACCGCTATTGGGGGACTGACGTTTACCGCCCCTAGGCCCGCCATGCGATGTATCAGACGAACAGACCGGACTGTACGGAGAATGTCACACTCAGGCTCAGTAGGAGTTCAGATGGGTTTCGCCTCGTCGGTCTTCTTGTCGGCATTACCTGGGGACCGTTACGCACAGCTAGTGCCGCTTGCGGTCTGTGGTTAAACCCACTGCCAGCGTAGTGTCGAGTCTTTAGAGTCCCACACAGAAAGCTTTTCGCCTTTAGGCAAAAGAGTAGAGGTCGCATGGTATTGCGACAGGTCGCATGGTTTTGCGACAGGGTTCGGTCACATCCGTGCACTTGTGCACGTACAATGTCCGGACAGTTTACACTAGCGGGCTTTGGTTTAAGCCAGATCCTAGTGTACCTTATGGGATTGGATTTATCCAGTTTGCATTCGTGTTCCTCGGAACGCGGATGCGGGTGTGTATGCACAGTTGACAGGGAGGCACAGACAGCGGATTCTCATTAGGGTTGTTGACAGTTAACCGTTGACTTTTTGACTTTTTGCTCAACCCTAATGAGAATATGATATATGATTAACTATTATATTAATTAAGTATTATGGTGATATGGTTGTTGACTTGTTGATTTTTGTTGACTTGTTGACTTTGTTGACTTGTTGACTTTTGTTGACTTGTTGACCGGTTGACTAGGCTTGACTAGTTGACCATCATGATAACCATGGTTATCATTTCATGCCAAAGACTTTTTCTTGCTTGCTCATTTGAGTAAAATGAGTGCATGACATGATAAGGTTATGGTTGCTTCTAACCATCACATAAGACTTTTTTGATATGATGAGTTATGATCACTTTGGATTATGAGAGGGTGAGAGACAAAATACTTGCTCATTCTTTCTTGCTCATTCTCTCTCTTGTTCTTGAGCTCTCCTCTTGCTCTCACCCTCAACCTCTTGCTCCCTCTCTTGATCTATGGTTCTCTTGTCTCATGAGTTGAGAATCAAGAACCATAGATAAAATCCCATTCTAAATCATCTCTACTCATTCTAGTTCACTAGGTTTAGCAAACCAAGTGAACTAGTTTCTTCAAAGAACGAAGAAGGAGCTAAAGGTTGGAGCTTTCAAGTGGATCTATCTTCGGCGTACGGAGACAACGAGAAGGAGCCATCGAACCACCATCGGAGCTTGAAGAGAAGGAGTTCAAGTTTAGGTATAACCATCTTCATCCGAGTAGCTAAATATCTTTAGCTTAGTATGCTAGTTTTAGTTTAGGTAAAGATCCCGACCTAGCTTAGTTCATGTTGCCTCTTACGTTAAAATTTTGATTTTATACCGTTTCCGCCTCCCCGTAAGAACCGGGGGTCGCAACGTGGACTTACAGTGGTATCAGAGCCTAACTAAACTTAAACTAGCTTGGTAGTGAAGTGTAACGAAGTTCGGAACCGGAAAAATCCAAAAACCAAACTTTTACAAAAACTGAGTTTCTGTTGAAATTTTTTTGGCTCAAAATGAAAAACATTACACTTGTAAATTCGGCTCAGGGTTTTGTGTGAACACCCAAGAAAAACGATACAGTAATTCGTCCAAACCGCCGCCCTTCCGCCGCGCGAGCTAGGCATCCGCCGCGGAAGCGCCGCACTTTGTCGTCTTCTGTGCATCGTTTTTCGTGCAGTGTGTGTCTGTGTTGGTTTTGGGATTTTTGAAATATATTATATGTGCCCAGATTTTCCAGAAAAGAAATTTCCTTTTGGGGTCCTATAATTCCGTATTTTTCCGAACTTCACTGCACTTTGACTATGATGGTTATATCTGTGATGTTTGCATGTATTGAACGTCGGCTAATCGCTATAAGTCGATTAGTCGGGGTTATACATGATCTGTAATGTGCTGGAATGTGTATATAAATATGTTGGATTGTCGCGGGTGAATAGCCGGGGGTTGTGAGACGAGAGTTTTCTTTTCTTGCAATTCATGTAAATTTGTAAATTGATGTAATAATTATTTGTATGGCCGCACAACCGGGTCGGGGTTGTAGCCGTCATTGTATAATTTCTTTTTACTGTTTTTGCTCCTAGGATAGACCCATGGAGGGGTGCACAAACTACCGGGTATGCCGAAGTGTCGAGTGGCCTACTCATGGAGATGAGGGAGGTTGCTACGCTTCGGGTACTTGGCGGGTAGTTTGCCGCACCCGTAGGGGTCTTGGGTGGGGTTTTGGCTATTCACCGCGACCATGTTATCTGTTTTTGTTACAGGCTCGTACAAATTACAGATTGCTAGTATATCCAATGTATTTATCTGTGATCTGAAATGTTTATCATTGCAGTATATCTATATATGATATTATTTAGGCGTTGCTTATGTTTTACAGACGCGCTAGCCCAGCCCCCGCTCTGTCGTTAGTTAAGTAACCTAACGGGTAATGACGGGGCCCCGTGGCGAATGCGAATGGCATAAGCGTACGTCATATTTTGGTTGTTTTCTGCAATGGTAGGATTAATTGATGGGACGCATTAAAAGAACTAATGCAAGAATATCACGCATTAAAAGAACTAATGCAAGCAAAACATGCATTAAAAGAACTAATGCAAGAAAATAAACCAAGTATAAGTCGTTGGAACATTTTCGAAAAACCACTCGGTTCTTTTCAAAACAAACTTTTAAAATGCGGAGTTTGAGCCACTCCATTTAAAAGCTATCTCGTTCCATCGACTAAATCAAGTTCACTACGTTCACGGTTTCGCCAAAACCATTCGTAGCCCTCCGTCGTTTCATATGAATATTCAACAGTATTCAAGCTATGTTTGTTGGCCTTAGTCAAGGCACAGTGTTTGGTAGCTGGTGGGTATTCATATGTTGCATAGATAGAATGCGTTGGTTTGGGACAGTCGTATTACCTTGTTGGCCTTAGTCAAGGGTATATACGGGTGGATTCAAATTAACCTGGACAACGACGGGTAGAACTTGACATGTGACTTATGATTTGTTGGCCTTAGTCAAGGTCATAAGAGCATGGGGCAAAAATATACATCGGGAGTTTCATAAGTACTGAAACTTGCTAGATTTGCATACCATTTGGAGTGTGATGATTCTGGTAGGATTCCTTCAGTTTCGTCACGCGATGATATTTGGATCCCGATCCTACTGTGAGTATATGCTACTCCTCGGAAAATTTCTCACTAAACGATCAATGCTATAAACCTAGTAGGTGCCTAGAAAGGTGTTAGCGGGGCTACGCCCCCAGGGAAAAGAGGTTCTTTAATTAAGGAACTTCGCGAAAGCGTTGGAAAACCTCCCTCGAAGTACCGACACCGGCCTGGCTGAACGGTTAAGCAAGTATTGTGCGGTGGGATTGATCCCGAATTATTCTTCCTTTATGGTTTGAGGAGGGATTCGAGAAACAGTGGGAGCCATCCTGTTTAGACAAACTAAAAACCACTCTAAACTTGCAAGAGCATCATGCTGAGTGTTTCTTCTTCTCTCTCTTAATTGCAGCGACCCTGTGACCACGCCTAGGTTACATCTAGATAAAAATATGACTGAACCTGACTGTTATGACTGGCAAAGGTCTGTCCAGATGTCCATTGCCCATGACAAGCTGGAACACCTCTTAACTAATCTAAACCCTGCTGTCTCAGGTCCAGTTTCCCCTGTCACGGATGTTCACATCCGCAGGACATCGGAAAAGGATTGTGCGAAAGCCAAGTGCCTCGTGTTAGCCTCAGTTGATGGTACAAACCAGAGGCAGCACGAGAAGATGGACTCAGTTTCTATCTTCCTCCATAACAAAGTTTTATATGGAGAGCAATCTCGTATCGCAAGATATGAGACCTCGAACGAATTGCTTCAAGCGAGGTTGGCAGTCGGGTCATCTGTAAGGGGCAACGTCCTTACAGAGACCAGCTATATTGAGCTCACGGACCTGGAGACCACGTTGGCGAATGGGTCAAGTACTGACCTAATTCAACAGTCCCTGCCCTCTGCTTATACCCTGAACGAAACAAGGGAAGAAAAAGGAAAAACAAGGGCAAAAGTTTCAGGACTGGATATGGTAAAAGAGGGATGTTCCTATTGTAACGGGAATGAACTATGGCAGAAAGATTGCAGGGCTTGTAAAGCCTGTAGCCAGAATTCGAAGCATGTTGTGGCTTCGGCTTCGAGTGTGTTTATAATTGAGAACTGTTTGTCAGTTAACCCTACTTCCTGGGTATTGGATACCGGATCAGGATCTCATATCTGTAATTCGTTACAGGGTCTGAGAAACCGTGGGGTTATCAGGAAAGGTGATATGACTCTCAGGGTTGCTAACGGAATGAGCATGGATGCTGTATCCGTAGGGGAATATCACCTAGGACTGACAACTGGGCAGATATTGATTCTGCGTGACTGTTTGTATGTACCAGGTGCGACTTGTAACATCATATCTGTATCCTTACTTTCTAAGGAAGGATATGATTTTGCTTTTGTAAGCGATGTAGTAAACATCCACCTAAATCAAGCACTGATTGGGTCAGGTACATTAAATAACGGTATATACGTATTGAATCAAGCTCAGATATTCAGTGTCCAGAACACACTTAAAAGAAAGTCTCCAGAATTAAATCTGGCTTTCTTATGGCATTGTAGACTGGGTCACATCAATGAGACACGGTTGACTAAGTTACATAAAGAAGGATACTTGGATCCGTTCGAGTACCAGTCTTATGCCACTTGTGAATCTTGTCTCAAAGGAAAGATGACAAAGACTCCGTTTACTGGACAAGGAGTAAGAGCGAGCGAGCTCTTAGGACTCGTACACAGTGACGTGTGCGGTCCAATGTCTACACATGCCCGAAGCGGACATTCTTACTTCATTACTTTTACGGATGACTTCTCAAGGTACGGTTATGTCTTCTTAATAAAACATAAGTCCGAGGCCTTTGGAAAATTCCAGGAGTATAAGAATGAAGTAGAGAAACAGACCGGCAAAAGTATTAAGATTCTAAGATCGGATCGAGGTGGAGAATACTTAAGTGCCGAATTCCTGGACTACTTAAAAGAGAATGGAATTCTCTCTCAGCGTACTCCTCCATACACACCACAACACAACGGTGTATCGGAAAGAAGGAATCGAACCCTATTAGATATGGTTCGTTCCATGATGAGTAAGGCTGAGTTACCGCGATCTTTCTGGGGTTATGCACTGGAAACAGCTGCACATCTCTTGAACCAAGTTCCTACTAAGACAGTGCCTACCACACCATATCAGATGTGGAGTGGGAAGAAACCCTGTCTTAAATCCTTTAAGACATGGGGATGTCCAGCTTCAAAAAGCAGCATGCGGACAAGCTCGAGGCACGCTCAGTACTGTGCAAGTTTGTGGGATATCCAAAGAATTCCAAGGGATATTTCTTCTACTGTGAAGAGGAACAAAAAGTTCTTGTTTCTCGTCATGCCCACTTTCTAGAACACCAGTTCATAGAAAAAGAAATAAGTGGGAGCGCAGTAGAACTGGAAGAAATTCCAGAACCACGGACTATTACTGAAAGTTTAGTGGAACCAGAGGGTTCGGAAGAACAGGACATTCCTACGCCACTCCGCAGGAGTAGTAGGCAGTCTCATCCGCCCGAGAGATACTACAGTTTTCTCATAGACGGGGATAGAGAGGATTGCATCATAGATTATGATGAGCCTACTAGCTTCCAGCAGGCCGTTCAGAGCGTTGACTCAGTGAAATGGCTGGATGCAATGCGGACCGAAATGGAGTCCATGTACACCAACAAGGTATGGACGTTGGACATTGCTCCAGACGGGGTAAAACCCGTAGGATGCAAATGGATCTTCAGAAAGAAGATTGGTGTAGATGGGCAGGTTGAAACCTATAAAGCTAGGCTCGTGGCAAAGGGTTTTCGTCAAAGACCTGGTTTGGACTATGACGAGACTTTTTCTCCGGTAGCCATGCTTAAATCCATTCGGATCCTTCTTGCCATTGCTGCCTTCCACGATTATGAGATCTGGCAGATGGACGTTAAGACGGCTTTCCTAAATGGAAATTTAGAAGAGTGCGTCTATATGGATCAGCCAGAGGGATTCAATCAGAGTGGGAGCAGCGGTAAAGTGTGCAAGTTGCTCAAGTCCATCTATGGACTTAAGCAGGCATCGCGGAGTTGGAACATCTGCTTTGATGATACTGTCAAAGAATTCGACTTTGTCAAAAACCCAGATGAACCATGCATTTACAGTAAGATTGTAGGGAGAAATGTGGTATTCCTCGTCTTGTACGTTGATGACATTCTCCTAATAGGAAATGATATTCCTATGCTACAGTCAGTCAAAGGATTCTTGTCACAGAGGTTCTCCATGAAGGACCTGGGCGATGCCAACTACATTCTGGGGATCCAGATCTATCGTGATAGATCTAAAAGGATGTTGGGACTTTCACAGTCAAGGTACATCGACACCATACTGAAACGATTCAGTATGGAAGATTCCAAGCGCGGTAATCTACCGGCTTGTCACAGAATCACCCTCTCCAAAGAGATGTCTCCCAAGACTGATTTGGAAAGGGCTCGCATGTCATCAATACCCTATGCATCTGCGGTAGGCTCTATTATGTATGCGATGTTATGTACCAGACCAGATGTAGCATACGCATTGAGCGTTGTAAGCCGGTATCAGTCGGACCCAGGGGAGAAACACTGGATAGCAGTAAAGAACATTCTCAAGTACCTGAGAAGGACTAAGGAGATGTTCTTGGTGTATGGCGGAAAAGACCTCCAGATTGAGGCTTTGCTGACTCCAGCTTCCAGAGTGACAAGGATGACTCCAAGTCCATGTCGGGTTATGTCTTTACCCTCAATGGAGGGGCGATTTGCTGGAAGAGTTCCAAGCAGGAAACCGTTGCTGACTCAACCATGGAAGCGGAGTACATAGCTGCTTGCGATGCCGTAAAGGAAGCTGTCTGGATGAAGAAGTTCCTCACGGAACTTCAGGTAGTTCCAACCAGTGTTGATCCAATACCGCTGTATTGTGACAACAACGGCGCTATAGCTTTAGCGAAGGAACCAAGGTCCCATCAGAAGTCCAGGCACATTTTGAGGCGGTTCCACCTGATCAGGGAGATCATTGATCGCCAGGAGATCGAGGTAAAGAGAGTAAAATCAGAAGATAACACTGCAGATCCATTCACCAAGGCCTTGCCCCAGACTCAGTTCGAGCGGCTGATCGAGATGATAGGTCTTCGATACGCCAGTACATGGCCTTAGTGCAAGTAGGAGATTGTTAGTGTATATGCCCTAGAGGCCATTACTGTATCATACTAGTATGTATATTACTTAATGGAAGCTTGGGATATTCACCTTGTATTGACAATCTTGCTCAAAATAGTAGTATGCTACTTGGTTTGTTTCTACTTCAATGTGTACATGTGTTTATTTTGTATATCGCCTATACACATTAGTAGAGCCCTTAGGATCTTTGCTTGATTACCAGCGATGTGATGGCCGTCACACTAGTGGGGCTGGGTAATCTATAAGCACATCCTTATGCAGGTCCCTGGTCGCAGGACTATCGAGACAGGGCATCGATACTCCGGAGTAGACCAGCGCATGCGCTTCTCATCCCAGTGTGGGAGACGGTCTGTCCCACAGCCGTCAGTACGTCGTACTTGAGATAGTATGCGGGTGCTCGTTAGGTTACGGGTACACTGGACAGGACTCGTCGGGAACTGACTAGTTGGTATTATACCTATCGTCAGTTATCAGTTCCCAGGTGACATGAGTACAGCTTAGTCCGCTGACTTGACACTGTCACTTCGCCTCGGGTGTGTTCCCACTGTACTTTGATCACTACCCTACCATGGCTCAAAGGAGTCGTGCAAACAGGTGGTGGTTGGGTGCAGTCCCGAAGCACTTGGAGGCAGTGACGGTTAGACAGGATTCGTCTCTCCCGGTATTGGGGGTTAACATCGCGCTGTGTCTAGGAGAGCCATTACACGAGTAGTCCCTGGCCAGGGCAAACGAGTTATACTGGTAGGTTTCCAGTGTTATCTCAGGGTGTTTTGGGCTTCGCTCCGGCACGACTTGTACCGCTATTGGGGGACTGACGTTTACCGCCCCCTAGGCCCGCCATGCGATGTATCAGACGAACAGACCGGACTGTACGGAGAATGTCACACTCAGGCTCAGTAGGAGTTCAGATGGGTTTCGCCTCGTCGGTCTTCTTGTCGGCATTACCTGGGGACCGTTACGCACAGCTAGTGCCGCTTGCGGTCTGTGGTTAAACCCACTGCCAGCGTAGTGTCGAGTCTTTAGAGTCCCACACAGAAAGCTTTTCGCCTTTAGGCAAAAGAGTAGAGGTCGCATGGTATTGCGAAAGGTCGCATGGTTTTGCGACAGGGTTCGGTCACATCCGTGCACTTGTGCACGTACAGTGTCCGGACAGTTTACACTAGCGGGCTTTGGTTTAAGCCAGATCCTAGTGTACCTTATGGGATTGGATTTATCCAGTTTGCATTCGTGTTCCTCGGAACGCGGATGCGGGTGTGTATGCACAGTTGACAGGGAGGCACAGACAGCGGATTCTCATTAGGGTTGTTGACAGTTGACCGTTGACTTTTTGACTTTTTGCTCAACCCTAATGAGAATATGATATGTGATTAACTATTATATTAATTAAGTATTATGGTGATATGGTTGTTGACTTGTTGATTTTTGTTGACTTGTTGACTTTGTTGACTTGTTGACTTTTGTTGACTTGTTGACCGGTTGACTAGGCTTGACTAGTTGACCATCATGATAACCATGGTTATCATTTCATGCCAAAGACTTTTTCTTGCTTGCTCATTTGAGTAAAATGAGTGCATGACATGATAAGGTTATGGTTGCTTCTAACCATCACATAAGACTTTTTTGATATGATGAGTTATGATCACTTTGGATTATGAGAGGGTGAGAGACAAAATACTTGCTCATTCTTTCTTGCTCATTCTCTCTCTTGTTCTTGAGCTCTCCTCTTGCTCTCACCCTCAACCTCTTGCTCCCTCTCTTGATCTATGGTTCTCTTGTCTCATGAGTTGAGAATCAAGAACCATAGATAAAATCCCATTCTAAATCATCTCTACTCATTCTAGTTCACTAGGTTTAGCAAACCAAGTGAACTAGTTTCTTCAAAGAACGAAGAAGGAGCTAAAGGTTGGAGCTTTCAAGTGGATCTTGCAGGGTTCCTAGGCACTCTAGTGAGGTCTCCCAAGCCATCAACCATGGCAATTTCAAAAATTATGGTGCCTACAAACCCTAAAGTACGGATCGTTTGCTAGATATCTAGGCGAACAAGAACTAGTTAACAGTTAACTAAAGAGATACGGAAATTACAACCTTTGTAGATCCGGATATCCACCTCCACGGCTCCGCAACGAGGTCATCTCCGCTGTCCAAATCAAATCCGGGCTCTAGAGTCGACTTCGTCGGAGAATGGGCAAGCTAGGTCGTCGATGTCCATGCCGAAGATGATCTACGTCGAGGCATCGATGAATCAAGCTCCACCTTCACCAAACCCTAAAATCTTGTGAAGGAAACACACTCTACTACTTGGCAAGAGGTAGAGGATGAAGAAATAGGAATTGGGTTAACTTTAGAATTGGATTTCTCACTCATATCCAACAATCACCATTGATGGACTTTGCTTTTCTTCACTTGAAGAATGAAGAAGAAGAAGAAAGATATTATGATAAGTTAATAGAAAATGAAAAGAAAATGAATTCTTATCATAATTCTAACCATGGTCAAGTGTAGAGAATGAATCATGGTTAGTGAGAATGGTTAGGGTTAAGGTTGAGATAAGTATGGTTGACTTTATCAAATCTTCATGAAGTTTCAACTAAACTCCAAATCTAGCAACCATTCTTTTCTCTTTTCTTTTATTCATTTATCAAAAATAAAAAGATAATTAAATAAGATAAATGAATAATGAATAATAAACCCTAACCATTTCATTAACCAAGGTTTAATCTTTACACTTGAACCCTAGCTTGACTTGCATCATCAAACATGATACAATCAAGTGCACAAAAACATATCGCATATGCAATGCGCACGAACCAAGTGAGAAAATCCGTCTAAAGTGAACCGATACTAGTTAATGTAAAGTAATATATCAAATATATAATTATACATTAAATCATTAAATCAACACTTGATTCAATGATCCGGTCATGCGCACATAACCGACTGGTATCTAATATATCGGCTTATCGAATCAACGCTTGAATCGATAACTAGGTTATATCGCATACAACCATTCGATATATATATCGCGAAAATAGAATACGGTATCACATACACGCATTATTCTCGGTCCCGCACATATCTCATATGCGCTCCTATTTCGTTTCGCTTGAGCCAGGAAACCTCTGTGTAGGACTCTAAAGACTCGTCAATACGCCGGCAGCGGATGATGATCATATCAAACATCCACAAGCCGCAAGCGGTCTGCTAAACGTAACGGCCACCCGGGTATTGAGCGATCTGAAGATCGACGAGCAAGCCCGCTCACACTCCAGTGAATCCGACCAGTAACACTACCGTACAGTCCGGTCTGATCGTCTGATATATCGCATATCTCGCCTAGGGGTGGTAAACGTCAGACCCCAGTAGCTCAATAAGTCGTGTCGATATGAGGTCTATAACTGTTCGAGAAACTACTGGTAACACTTACCAGTAAATCTCAGCAACCCTGGCCAGGGATTTCCTGTTATAGCCAATCGAACACAGCGCAACATCAACCCCCATATACCGGGAGAGACGAATCCCCTCCTATCGCTCATTGCCTCCATGTGACTCGGGACTGTACCCAAAAACCACCGTTTTGCACGCCCTCTTGGACGTGGTAAGATGGAAATCAAAGCACAGTGGGAACCACACAAGACTCTATGACGATCTCGGGTCAACAGACTACTCTGTACCAGTGTCACCAGAGAACTGCCATCTGACGTTAGGTATAATACCATCTGGGAGTTCTCGGCGAGTCCGTCCAGTGTACCCAGTCTCTACTGAGCACCCGTATATCTCCTCTGATGTCAAACACCGATGGATATGGGATCATCCATCGCCCATCTGTATGGGTCGAGAAGGTACACGCTAGTCTACTCTGGTATATCGATGCCCCGTCTCGATACACCCTCGACCAGGGACTGTGAAGGATGTACTTATAGACTACCATGTCCCCACTAGTATGATCCGCATCATAGTCCAGGTAGTCAAGTACAGATCCTAAGGGCTTTACCAACATGTAACAGAGAGACAATCAGTATACACGTTAAGGTAAAGTTCAACCTGATAGCATACTATCATGTCGAGCAAGAAAGTCCTCCCTATATATGTCCCAGCATCCACTACAATATACATCCTATGTATAGTAATGGCCTCTAGGGCATACATATAACTAACAATCTCCCACTTGCACTAGGGCCATATGTAGCAGTGGTTTGAAGTATCTCATACTCAACCATCCCATAAAAGTGTCTCTCTCTGGGAACAGGCCTTTGTGAGTGGATCCGCTGTGTTGTCCTCTGAATCTTCTCTCCTAACCTCGATCTCCCTGGAGATCAACCATCTCCATGATCAGGCGATGCTGCCTTAGAATAAGTCTGGATCACTGATGGGACCGGTGTTCCTCGGCATGAGCCACAACTTCCATTGTCTCACAATGGTAGGAACGTAGTTCATCTCATGAACCAATATACACCCAAACAGCCTCTTTGGTAGCATCTTAAGTAGCGATGTATCCTGCCTTTATCGTCTAGTATGTCACGGTATCTAGCTTGGAACTCTTCCAACATACCGTCCCTTTACTGAGGGTAAAGACAATGCCTGTGACTGACACTCAGTCGTCTTTATCACCCTGGAACCATTCCAGTGATTCTCCTCAGGATCGGTTGATACCGTCTCACTACAATTAGTGAGTATCCTAACATCCATTTAGATCTATCTCATAGATCCAAAATCCAGGATTTAGTAGGTATCACTTTAATCCTATGTTGAGAATCATAGTGATAAGCGGAGATTGATCGAGCGTAGCATAGGAAACTCCTTTCTTATCAAGAGTATGTCATCCACGTACTCTACGAGGATCGTCACCATACTCCCTACTACCTTTTTGTATATACAAGGTTCATCTACCATTTTGATGATGTCAAACTCTTTGACTAATTCATCAAAACAGACGTTCCAACTCCGCGATGCCTGCTTTATCCTATAAAGCATCTTGCACACGTTTCCGCTGCTCCCACTGTCTACGAAGCCCTCTGGCTGTGTACTTATAGACGCTCTCTTCTAAATCATCATTTAGAAAAGCAGTCAAGACACCCAACCACCAGATATCGTAGTCATGGTATGTAGCCGTGGCAAGTAGGATCTGGATGGACTTAAGCATAGCTACTGGAAAAGATTTCATCATTATCCACGCCTGGTCGATGACGAAAACCTTTAACAATTCTAGCTTTGAAAGTCTCAACTTTTCCATGTACACCAAGTAATCTTCTCAAGATATACTTGCTCCTGATGGGGATTTAACCCTTCAGATATAGCAACCAAAGTCCATACTTTGTTGGTGTATAAGGATTCCATCTCAGATCGCTAAACATCCAGCCATTCTTACAGAGTCTTACTCCTGATGGCCAGCTCGAAACTCGTTGGGTCATCATCTCATGATGCAATCCTCGCTCCCACTGTCATAGAGAAACTGAAGTATCTCTCAGGTGGGTGAGGAACCCTACTAGATCGGCGGAGAGGCTGAGGTTCGTTGGAATCTACTGAATCCTTTGGTTCTATCAAATCATCAGCTGCAGTTTGTATAGCTGGAACCTTTCCAGTTCTACATTACAGTCCTTGCCTCGAGCTTGTCCGGATTTTGCTTTTAGACATAGGCCAGACAACCCTAAATCTTAACTAGCTTAAGAGATGGGCTCTTCCCTTATCATATCACATATGAAGTGGTAGGCAACTGATTTGATTTGAACCTTATTCAATAGGTATGCAGCTTCTCAAGTGCATAACTCCCTAAAGGAAATAGGCAACTCAGTAGTACTCATCATAGAGCGCACCTTATCATATAGGGTGTGAGTGCTCCGCCCCGATATACCATTGTGCTATGGTGTATTCGGAGGAGTAATGCTGAGAGAGAATCTCATTCTCCTTTAGAATAGTCCGGGAATTCCGTGCTCAAGTATTCTCCTCCTTGATCTCATCATAGGATATAATACTTATACCCGTGTTTTGGTTCTCTACTTCTAATTTATATTCCGTGAATATCTCAAAAGGTTCGGACTTGTGTTTCAAAAGGAACATAGGTCTGAAACTCGAAAGAGATCATCAGAGAATGTAATGAAGTACAAAGAACCGGTCTTGGCATGTGTAGACAGGGGACCTACATACATCAACATGTATCATCCCAAGAGTTTACTAACTCTTTCTCTGTTTCCAATAAACAGAGCTGGTGTCATTATAACTTTGTGACATGACTGGCGAGTTTCACAAGATGTAAATTCAAACTGATTTAAATATACATCTTAATGTAACTCAGCTAGTCGGGTCGCATTGATATGACCTAGTCTACAATACCTCAAGAAGGATTCGTTCATTTCTGAACTCTTCCTCTTGTGTGTGTTCCGTATACTAAGAACTGTAGTTTGATTTAGAACATTAATGCTTTTAGATAACGTGCCTGAACCGATCAACTTTTGATATAGGAAATGTTCAAAACATTATCCAACAATACAAAATTATATCCTTTCTTTTCTTACAAAGAGAGTGATATGATTTGGTATATCAGGTTCGGTATCTAACAACATTCGTTCAGAATCAATGTATTCAGGTAATACAGGGTGACAGTGACCGACAGACTTGGCTGCAACACTTGCCCCGTTTTCTGCCTCATGAAACTTATCACCCGTTCTCAGTTCTCTACCTCTCTGTAGCCCTATGTAACAAATTACATATCTGGGATCTTGATCTGGTATCACATACCCAGGACGTAAAGGATACTGAGAAACAGTTCTGTATAATGAACACACCCGAAGATGATGCATCAGCATGCACTCTCTTCGTTTGGGCGGCACAGGAATTCTGGTAATCCCCAATTTCCTGCTCTGTCTTATAACAATTATAAGTTGGAGCGGGACCAACGTTCCCCAGCTCAGTATAACAAGCGGGTTCGGTCAAAAATCCGTATTATTATCTTGATTAAGGCGTGATATGGTCGCTACCTGGAGAGAGAGAGAAGAAAACACTCAGCGTGCGCTCTGTCAAGAATAGATTGGTTATTATTTTATCTAATCAGGATAGCTCCCACTGCTTTTTATCAAATCTTCCTTCAAACCCTAAAAGGAAAGACTAGCCGGGATTAATTACACACTACAAGTTCGCCAATCTTTCAGCCAGGCCAGTGTCGGTACTTTGAGGGAGGTCCCCCGTGCTTTCGCACGAACCTAATTAATGTAAACCTCGTTTTCCCAGAGGCGTAACCCCGTTGACACCTTTCTAGACACCTACTTGATCGGCTAATTGTAATGTATAAAACTCTCCCAGGAGTAACTCTTACTCGCAGCGGGTATCAGGATCCAACTATCTCATAGAAGGTATGCAATCTCATTGCAAATTTCAACACTTGAAATTCCCGATAATATTTTGCCCCTAGCAGCTTATGACCTTGGCTAAGGTCAACAAATCATAAGTGCTAGCCAAGTTCAACCCGTCATTTCCCGATTGAATTAAACCCACCCGCACGACCCTTGGCTAAGGTCAACAAAGTCGCACGACTACCCTAACTCAATCGCATCATATGCTTATACAGATAAGCACTAATCAGCTACCGCACACTACGCCTTGGCTAAGGTCAACAAACGTAGCACGAATACTAACCAGTACTTATCTGAAATGACGGAGGGCTACGACAGGTTTTTCTGAAAACCTCTTGCGTAATGAACTTGATATCGTTGTAGAATCAAATGATTTTAAAATGGAGTGCTTTTGAGGCTTTTCTAGTTTTGCTAAAGGAGTCACTCCCGGTGAAGGGATCGTCGGTCCTTTCCTCGTCGAATGAGATGCGGGATATATCATATATATCACTGTGCAAAGCAAAAACATTTAAAAGCAATCAAAAGACAAACCGAGTGTGTAGCATCTGCCAGTTATTGCTAAAGGAGTCACTCCCGGTGAAGGGATCTCGGTCCTTTCCTCATCGAATAAGGTGCAGGATATATCTCATATACCGTTGTGCAAAGCAAGAACTGTAGCTACCTGTTTTATTTTGAAATTCGATTCTACAACATCTTAGGTTTCTTTTATTTCATTAATCACATTAATGAAGTCCCATCATTTAAGTACCTAAACATCACAGATAGATATGACGTACACTTATGCCATCCGCATTCGCCTCGATGTCCCCTCGTGCACCGTTAGGTTAGGTAACTAACGGCAGAGCAGGGCAGGGCTAGCGCGGGTGTAAAACATAAGTAACGTCTATATAATATATCATATATACTATATACTATATCCATCACAGAAACATCACATGATCTCATCACAGATATCGCAGCAGAAGAAACATATGAAATATTGGATATACTAGGACGTCCGTGTTTTCAATACGAGCCAGTATAAAACACGGATTCCACGGTCGTGATGAATAGCCAAACCCACACCCCTAGACCCCTACGAGAGCGGCAAGCAACCCTACCAATTCTAGAGTTAGGAGACCCGGACTCGACTCCTCGAGTTGGTCTCCCACTGGACTCCAGAACCCGGTTACTTGTGCCCTCCTCCTTGGGTCTATCCTAGTGCGGAAAAGTAAATAATATACAACAGGTGACAACTCCCGCAACCTGGAAGCGCCCCAATAAAAGAATATTACATACAAGTTTTTACATGAATGAAAATGAAAAACACTCATCTCACATAAAAACCCCCCCCGGCTATTCAAACACGACGATCCAATATAACATATCCAGCAACACATAACATCACATGTCATCAACGTAAGTAAATATGTCCATCCCAATTGTCGTTGACGTATAGCAACGAAACCGGCGATATCACATATTACACTTACGGTCACAGAAAAGAAAGTATAAAACTACAACAGTTGGAATCCGCAATCACCTCAGACATCGCATGCCTGACCAAATGAATTTCTTAGACATCGCATGCCTAACAATTATAAACCCCGCATTTTAGTCCCATCATCGAAAACACTTTTCAATATCAAGTCGGGCAATTCAACAAGATTCCCGACAGCCTGATCGAATGCTCGTCGCAAACTTCAGTAGACGGCCGCACCCCCGATACCGTCGACGAAGTGCACCAAGGCGGAACACCGCTACCGCGAGCACCCGAACGGATGCTTTCGGCGACGGGGTTCTCCTACAGTCACTTGGTCGGGGCTATGGAGTGAGGCTGTCTATTAAGTTTACCCGGCGAGTATCCGCGTACGCTACGTGATTGCGACGGACTTTTGATCACATCAAAATTCCGTGGCAACCGATCAAGTGAGACTAAATTGCTACGTTTATAACATTCATTCAGTTATCACATAACTCATTGAGAATTCCAATTATTGTATCCCATTCCAGATAAACAGAAAATGTTAAACTTTTCGATCGAACAATCGAACACCCAAGTTTTCCCGATACTGATCAACACATGAAACAAGTATAACAACATTCCGTTCGTGCCTCAGTACCAACGATCCAGCCGTAGAAGGGTCAAGCCAACGCCTCACATGTGGCACGCCGTACTGCCCCAAACCCGAAGGTTCAAAGGGCAGTTCAAGACGGTCACATAATCGAGTTAAGGTTTGTGTCTTCTAGAGGGACCATCGCGTTACTTGCACTACTTAGAACGTCGTTAAACTACGGAAAAATCCAACACTTGGAAATTTCCCGACAGGGGAAAAATCGGGTATTTATATCCGGTCGAACTTTTTAACATATTCTAAAATTTATCCGGAAAACACATGGACAGAATTAGACTTTCCGATCGAAACAATGATTCCCAAAACAACTCAGAACAACTCAACTCTTGAGTTCAGTTTAAATATTCCAGGAAAATGAGCATTGAATTTTACGAGTTACTGTGAAATTTGACACGTGTCGGCTTCTTATTGGCGGCCCTTCCGCCGCGCAAACCCCCTTTGTGCGGCGCTTCCGCCGCGCTTTTGTGGAATTAGGGTACCAAATTTCACAGTAATTCTTAAAAAAGCCTGCTTGTTTTTCTGGATATTTTTAATTGCCAAAAATCAACAGTTTTGAAAAAAGTACAGAGAGCAATTTTGCAATGGGATTTTGGTTCGATCGGGTTTCTAATTCCGTCCGGGGATCGCCTAAGGCTCTAGCTAGGCTCTGATACCACTGCAGGGTTCCTAGGCACTCTAGTGAGGTCTCCCAAGCCATCAACCATGGCAATTTCAAAAATTATGGTGCCTACAAACCCTAAAGTACGGATCGTTTGCTAGATATCTAGGCGAACAAGAACTAGTTAACAGTTAACTAAAGAGATACGGAAATTACAACCTTTGTAGATCCGGATATCCACCTCCACGGCTCCGCAACGAGGTCATCTCCGCTGTCCAAATCAAATCCGGGCTCTAGAGTCGACTTCGTCGGAGAATGGGCAAGCTAGGTCGTCGATGTCCATGCCGAAGATGATCTACGTCGAGGCATCGATGAATCAAGCTCCACCTTCACCAAACCCTAAAATCTTGTGAAGGAAACACACTCTACTACTTGGCAAGAGGTAGAGGATGAAGAAATAGGAATTGGGTTAACTTTAGAATTGGATTTCTCACTCATATCCAACAATCACCATTGATGGACTTTGCTTTTCTTCACTTGAAGAATGAAGAAGAAGAAGAAAGATATTATGATAAGTTAATAGAAAATGAAAAGAAAATGAATTCTTATCATAATTCTAACCATGGTCAAGTGTAGAGAATGAATCATGGTTAGTGAGAATGGTTAGGGTTAAGGTTGAGATAAGTATGGTTGACTTTATCAAATCTTCATGAAGTTTCAACTAAACTCCAAATCTAGCAACCATTCTTTTCTCTTTTCTTTTATTCATTTATCAAAAATAAAAAGATAATTAAATAAGATAAATGAATAATGAATAATAAACCCTAACCATTTCATTAACCAAGGTTTAATCTTTACACTTGAACCCTAGCTTGACTTGCATCATCAAACATGATACAATCAAGTGCACAAAAACATATCGCATATGCAATGCGCACGAACCAAGTGAGAAAATCCGTCTAAAGTGAACCGATACTAGTTAATGTAAAGTAATATATCAAATATATAATTATACATTAAATCATTAAATCAACACTTGATTCAATGATCCGGTCATGCGCACATAACCGACTGGTATCTAATATATCGGCTTATCGAATCAACGCTTGAATCGATAACTAGGTTATATCGCATACAACCATTCGATATATATATCGCGAGAATAGAATACGGTATCACATACACGCATTATTCTCGGTCCCGCACATATCTCATATGCGCTCCTATTTCGTTTCGCTTGAGCCAGGAAACCTCTGTGTAGGACTCTAAAGACTCGTCAATACGCCGGCAGCGGATGATGATCATATCAAACATCCACAAGCCGCAAGCGGTCTGCTAAACGTAACGGCCACCCGGGTATTGAGCGATCTGAAGATCGACGAGCAAGCCCGCTCACACTCCAGTGAATCCGACCAGTAACACTACCGTACAGTCCGGTCTGATCGTCTGATATATCGCATATCTCGCCTAGGGGTGGTAAACGTCAGACCCCAGTAGCTCAATAAGTCGTGTCGATATGAGGTCTATAACTGTTCGAGAAACTACTGGTAACACTTACCAGTAAATCTCAGCAACCCTGGCCAGGGATTTCCTGTTATAGCCAATCGAACACAGCGCAACATCAACCCCCATATACCGGGAGAGACGAATCCCCTCCTATCGCTCATTGCCTCTATGTGACTCGGGACTGTACCCAAAAACCACCGTTTTGCACGCCCTCTTGGACGTGGTAAGATGGAAATCAAAGCACAGTGGGAACCACACAAGACTCTATGACGATCTCGGGTCAACAGACTACTCTGTACCAGTGTCACCAGAGAACTGCCATCTGACGTTAGGTATAATACCATCTGGGAGTTCTCGGCGAGTCCGTCCAGTGTACCCAGTCTCTACTGAGCACCCGTATATCTCCTCTGATGTCAAACACCGATGGATATGGGATCATCCATCGCCCATCTGTATGGGTCGAGAAGGTACACGCTAGTCTACTCTGGTATATCGATGCCCCGTCTCGATACACCCTCGACCAGGGACTGTGAAGGATGTACTTATAGACTACCATGTCCCCACTAGTATGATCCGCATCATAGTCCAGGTAGTCAAGTACAGATCCTAAGGGCTTTACCAACATGTAACAGAGAGACAATCAGTATACACGTTAAGGTAAAGTTCAACCTGATAGCATACTATCATGTCGAGCAAGAAAGTCCTCCCTATATATGTCCCAGCATCCACTACAATATACATCCTATGTATAGTAATGGCCTCTAGGGCATACATATAACTAACAGATCTATCTTCGGCGTACGGAGACAACGAGAAGAAGCCATCGAACCACCATCGGAGCTTGAAGAGAAGGAGTTCAAGTTTAGGTATAACCATCTTCATCCGAGTTGCTAAATATCTTCAGCTTAGTATGATAGTTTTAGTTTAGGTAAAGATCCCGACCTAGCTTAGTCCATGTTGCCTCTTGCGTTAAAATTTTGATTTTATACCGTTTCCGCCTCCCCGTAAGAACCGGGGGTCGCAACGTGGACTTACAATTAGATCTTGGTGCTAGTGTCAATTTGCTACTTTATTCTGTGTACGAGCAATTAGGCGTTGGAGAGCTTAAACCCACTCATTGTGCTCTCCAAATGGCCGACCGATCAATCACCCATCCTAGGGGAGAGTTGGAGGATGTGATAATTAGAGTAGGGGATTTCATTTTCCCCGTTGACTTTATTGTTATGGATACACAACCTGTCGCTAACCCCCGGAGTCAAATTCCGGTGATACTTGGTCGACCATTCCTTGCGACTTCTAACGCGGTGATCAATTGTCGTAACGGTTCAATGAATCTTTCTTTTGGCAATATAACAATTGAACTCAATATTTTTAAGTTGGGGAGTCAGCCTGCCGAGCCTAATGCTAGCGTACTTGATGTTTGCTCGATCAATGAGATCGCGGAGGAGGACTGTGAGTTCGAAAAATTTTTGTTCGATCACAGCAATGTTAACGCCACTGGTGCGTTCCTCCTAGAATCCGACACAGCTTTCACGGCAGACAACGATTATGAGTGTTTCACCTTTGTAGACAATTTTGAAGACTCACCACCCGAGCTTGAGTCTTTTGCTTTTTCGGATGAGTTAGTTGAACCATCCGACTTGGTTACGTACACTCGATTTGAACCTTTGATGGAATCCTTCGAGTTTGAAACAGTTACTCCATTGTTACCATCTATTGTTTCACCTCCTAAACTCGAACTAAAGCTTTTGCCGTCGCACCTAAAATATGCTTATCTAGGTGATAATGAGACCCTGCCCGTTATCATATCGGCCTCTCTAGCTATTGAGCAAGAGAAGGCACTTTTAATGGTCTTACAAAATAATCGGCAAGCTTTCGGCTGGTCTATGGCGGACATCAAGGGGATTAGTCCCTTCATAGTCGAACATCATATACACTTGATGGATGATGCCAAGCCGGTAAGGGATCCACAAAGATGCCTCATCCCCATTATGAAAGAGGCTGTCAAGAAGGAGATTGTCAAATGTCTTGATAGTGGTATCATTTACCCTATCTCGGATAGCCAATGGGTTAGCTCCATTCATGTTGTGCCAAAGAAATTGGGCATCACGGTCATTACCAAGAGTGTGCTGTCTTTTTGCCACGATCAAGCATGTGGCGGGCACTTTGGCCCAAAGAAGAAAGCCGAGAAAGTCTTGCAGTGGGGTTTCTATTGGTCATGACTCTTCAAGGATGCATATGAATACTGCAAAACTTGCTCCCAGTGCCAACACTTAGGCCGGATATTATGGAGAAACGAAATACCGCTCCAACCAATTTTGGTTGTGGATGTTTTTGATGTTTGGGGTATAGACTTCATGGGACCATTTCCTAACTCTTTTGGAAATGTGTATATTCTTTTGGCTGTTGACTACGTTTCAAAATGGGTCGAGGCTGTGCCTAGCCGAACGAACGACAACAAGGTTGTCATTCGATTTCTTAAAGAACACATCTTTTCTCGATTTGGGCACCCTCGAGCGATAATAAATGATAATGGTTCTCACTTTTGCAATAAGACTTTCGAGTCCTTAATGCGCAAATATTCTATCACCCACAAGCTGTCAACGCCATACCATCCCCAAACATGTGCGAAAGCCAAGGTTTCAAATCGGCAAATCAAGCAAATCTTGGAGAAAACGGTTTCTAAAAACTGTAAAGATTGATCACTCAAATTGATCGATGCACTATGGGCTTTCCGTACTGCATACAAGACCGATCTTGGTATGTCTCCATATCGGCTTGTTTACAGGAAGGCTTGCCACCTCCCAGTAGAGATTGAGCATAAGGCATTTTGGGCTATCAAAGAGCTGAATTTATCTTTAGGAGATGCGAGCAGCAATCGAAAGCTGCAGTTGAATGAACTAGACGAGCTGCGGGATAATGCCGTAATTGCTAAAAACTGAACTAAGGTGTTCCACGATAAACACCTTTTGCGTAAAACATTTAAACCTGGTTAACAGGTTTTACTCTATGATACTCGGTTACATTATCACCCCGGCAAGCTCCGTTCTAGATGGAAAGGACCGTTTGTAGTTCGCACCGTTTACTCGCACGGTGCGATCGATCTTGAAAATCCGGAAGACGGTACTGTATTCAAGGTAAATGGACATCGATTAAAACCGTTCTTCACAGCGGACTATTCGGAGGAGCTCCTGTTTTTACAAGAGCCGATTTACACCGATTGATTTTCCTCCACTTTCACCCCCGAATTTCCAATCAATTTTTCCAAACTTTTTTTTCAAATAAGTTTGGGGGTGTGTATCATTTGTAAATATGTTAATAAACAGGAAACTGCCGACATTATCAACCCACTTGGTGCAGCATGACAGTGAGGACACTGTCCAATTTAAGTTTGGGGGTATGCTCGGTAAGTCTTCTTCCTTCGCATTCATATGTATATTTCTGCATTACATCTTTATATAAAAATCATAAAAATTTGAAAATTTTGAAAAAAAAAATTAGAAAAAGAAAAACCCATAAAAATTGAAAAATTATAAAAATTAATGTATTCAATTTTGGCTAATTGACTTGAGTTTTATAAATAGGTTAACTTGCTAGGAAAAACTAGATCTTAGACTTAGTAAATTAAAAACCCTAAAAATAACCTTCCTTAAAGTTTAACGGTAGAAACTATATGTCTTTATAGTTTATTTAGAAATAGGCAAATTTTAAGTTCACTTCTTGGGCTAAGTTGAAACGAAGGAAAAGTATTGATATTTTTATTAGAGTATAAGTTTGAAAAATAATTCCTAGCTTAAGTCTAGATTCCGAAAACGTATACCCTACAATTTGCACGATCACGCACCTTGAAACTTGGAATGGTAGAAGAGACCTTGAAATGCTCTTGTCTAAAGTCCTTATTATAATGGTAATAAAAGAAAAAAAGTGAATAAAGAAAAAAAAATAAACACTGGTTTTTGTGATTACTTAAGGCTGCAAAAATAGAAAAATATTTAGCGAGGGTGCTTCATCACCTAGTGCCTTAGACCAATTGGTTTGGGAGTCACTGCTAAAGCCTTGGGTGTTGCAAGACTAGGAATTACGCTTTAATGTGCAAACACATCTTGTAATCGGTTGTTGGTAGCTCAAGAAGTATTAACGGTCGCATGAAGGATGTGTAAGCAAAAATTCAATTTAAATTCACCTATTAAAAAGTGCTTTGGACAACGGACAAGAGTACGATTGCTTGATTTGAATTTCTAGGTGTAGGGGTGATTTATACACACACGTGGGGATATGTGATTGGGATTTAGATGAGAGAAAGGAGTGAAGAATAGAACTTGTATCTTTAGTAAGTTGATAAAAATTCCTAAGTGGAGATGGAACCGTAAAAGGAAAACTTAAGAAATGCGAAAGCTAAGTAAGTTTATAGAACATATATAATCTTAAGTTAAATGATGAGGAAGTGTGAAGAATATGGGTGGATAATTTACGAGTCGATGATAATAGAATTCTTTGTTAGAAAACCTAATTGGAGAACAAAAGTCGAAAAGCCGAATTGATAAGATTTTGTAGGTTGTATCCGCTGAAAACCCTCAGGAGACAACACTCCTCCAACTAGGGACACCTAGAGGTTTAATGGCTTGTTGCACGTGCTCAGTGCAATCGCGTTTCCCTGCGAAAGTGCGGTTAGGTTTTTTAGAATAAAAAAATAAGTTTGCTCAAGTACGAGCAAAAGATAAGTTTGGGGGTATTTGTTCATATCATAATATTGCATTTTATATTCCCCATTCTTATGTATTTTACAATAAAAATAGGTGCTTTTGATGCATGTCTGCTACATAGTACAGGTTACAGGCTCTTGGAGCGAAAACAGTGAAAAAGACAAAATATGATACAAAAGAGGGACTTTTGACCAACAAGTAGAAGGATCCTAATCAAGCCTAGACGAAGAACAGTTCACAATTAACAAGGCAACGCAAGCTCCAAAATGTCAAAGCGAACGGTTAAAAAACCATTGCAAATTGTTCACTGGAGATCTGGAACCAACGTAGAAGCCCAATTCATAAAAGAACCAAGGAATCAGATGCCCAAAAAGACCCAGAAGCATACCCAAACTTTTCAGCAGATAATTCGACCAACGGGCCGCGGAACCGCGGCCCAAGCCTACCCATGCCGCGTTTCCGCGGCCATCTTGTGCCCGGGGTTTGTGAAAATTTTACCAAAGTCGGGTGCGGCGCTGAAAAGATTTCCTAAAGGCAAATTTGTAATTGCAGACATGCGAATCAATTGTAAACCTAGGGTTTCTATGTCCTATAAATAGAACCAAAACCATCGTATTTTCTCATGCCTCCCTATGCCTCTATTCATCAATAAAATTTTAGTTTCTTTGAAGATTGGAGTGCATCATTCGTAAGTAGGTTAGTTTTCTGCCCTAGTTCTAGTTTTTAATTTCTGCCCTAGGTAAATTCTTTTCTTGCCCTAGTTTAATATAGTTTAGAATTTTATTAACTTGCAATAGATGTTTCATCTCTTTAATAAAAACAAAATAAAAATTATGTCTTTCTTAAATCCCTCAATGAGCGAGTAGTTTCCTCGCTTGTTTGGGTTAGGAATAGGGAAGGGTTAGAGAGATGAAGATCTCTCATCTCTTTTCTTTGCCAATCTATTATGAACATTACGACTCCATGCATACTTTCATCTTCCGCTCCCTACGACACTCTACCCACGAGGTAACGATGATCCGTAGTATAAAAGACCGGAGTTGTAAGTTTTCCATGGAGGTTAGGGTAAAGATTAAGAAAGGAAGGAGAAGGATCTAGAGGAAGAAACATCTTCCAAATCATCCTAATCCCCTTTATTAATATTTACCATAACCCGTAATATGATATTTAATTAAAGGCATTGGAAGGAGATGTAGATCTTTGTTTACCAAACTTTACCTAAACCTAATCCTAGCAAGTTTCTAATCCTAGTATAACACAACTTAGTTTTTAGATCTAATTAAAAGAACAAACACCATTTGGAATTAGCTCGTAAGAACATTTAGGAAAATTACAACATCCCTGTGGATCGACCCGTATTCACCGGCTAGCTTCATGCGACGCCGTTCTTGATTGCGGTAAAATATTTTTGATCGTAAAAATCTCTCTTTAAATCAATGTGCCTGTTGTAGGATTTCGCGTCTCTGCCCATCAGCAACAGATACACACAAACGCGTCCCTAAACGTAGAACATCTTGGTCACAAATCAAGGACTCCAAATCATTACCCAGCCGAGTATGCTCAAGTATCTCTAACGAACGAGCATCGGCGGGCTGTGCCTCGCGAAAGCGATTAAGGAAAAGTGGTCGGGCGCGGACATGAGTAAGTTTTCCCCTCAGTAGAGGCGAACACAAGCTGTACTCAATGATCGCACAAGAACTGTAAACCTGCAGAAGACTGTCTCAACAATCAGCATCCGCTGCAGGAAGATGTACATTAAGCCCTGGTGGTCCGTGAAAATCTAACACGACTCTCGAACAAGTAGTGTCTCCAAATCTCCAACGCAAAACCACCGCGGCCATCTCCAGATCATGAGTGGGATATCCTGCTAGTTCTTCCTCCAAATGTAGGGAAGCAAAAGCGATAACTCTATAGTGTCACCTCAGTATACAATCAGGCCCTACTCGTGAAACATTACAGTTAAAAAACAAAGTCGCCCGAACCAGAAGCAAAGACAGAACTGATGCATTTGTTAACCGAGTCTTCAACTGCTGAAAGACTGTGCACGCGTGCCTCAGTCCAAATAAAAGAAACCTCCTTTTCGGTCAGTCCAGTCAACGGTGCAGCACTACACTAGCAATCCTGCACGAAACGGCGGTAAAAACCTGCTAACCCCAAAAATCTTTGGACCTCCGTCCGTACCCAATTCTGGGCCTAAGCTGTACGGCCACGATCTTCCACGGATCCATACAAAATCGTCTCCCGTAACTACAAGACCTAGGAGTCAACACAAACAAGCCTGAAGAAACACTCCGAGAATCTAGCAAACAGCTGGTGCTCTCCCAGTATCTACAAAACAAATCCTCAAGTGCTGCTCATGTTCCTCAAGACACATTGAATAGACCAGAATGTCGTCAATAACACAACAATAACTGGTCTAGGAACGGCCTGAAGAAATCTGGTTCATCATGTCTACGAATGTTGCTAGGGCATTGGTGAGTCCGACGACACCACCAAAACACACAAAGCCCGTAGCACACACAAGGTAGTCTTCGGAATGTCATCACTCCGAACCCGCAACAATGGTAACCTGATCCCAAACAAACTTAGAAAATGTCTCGCACTCCGGAGCTGATCGAAGAAATCGTCAATGCGAGGTAAAGGATACCTATCTGCCCCGTAAGCCGGTTCAATTGACGATCAATCAATACACAACCTAAACTGCCGCCTTCCTCCTTGAGGAACAGTAATAGGAGCTCCCTAATGCGAAATACTCAGACGCACAAGCCCCCCAACAAACAACTCTGCAGCTGATCCTTAAGCTCCCTAAGCTTCGCCGGCTCATCTGGAACAACGTCGGGTAACTCTCGCACGAAAGGAACCCGGTCCAACAAACCAACTGTGGCTCCGGTACCACGAATGAACGCCAAGAATCCACGACATCCTCTCCTCAAAAGCCGACAAGCGAAAAAGGCTGAATTCGAGCTGTGAGAGGTGGCACAACTATCCACCTGCACAACAAGAACTGACTCGCTGGGGAAAACAACACCTGACTGTTTTCCCACGATAGTCCACAGACGCCTAGAACGTAGCTAACCAGTCCGTGCCCAGAAGAACGTCAAATCCAACATCTCTAGAAGGATCAAGTGACGGATGAATCTCTTAACCGATTGGCATACGACTGAAATACGTGTCGCGCAACAAAAGAATCGCTGACGGAAGTTAACACAACAAACGGCAGATCTAGCTAACACGACTCTCCTCGTCCCAAACCTCAGCTACTCCCGCGATGATCACGAAAACTGTCTCGACGACTAAGCCTCTGTCTCTGAGCTGATACCCCGATACAAGTCCTCCACGGTTCCGGAACTCCCGAAGTCTCTGGAATATGTGTCTCGTCAACTAGGGCTGCATCCACTGGTGCTATGTAAGTGACAGAAAGCTGTGTACTGATCGCAAAGAATAACTGGGTAATAGGGGTGACAACCTCCTGTCGCTGCGCTCGAATGGCCTCAACCAAAGAACCCATCGTCTGGCGCAAGTCCTGCATCTCTGCCACAAGCCTAACGATACTATCAGTCGAAGGCGAAACTGTCTGCACCTGTGCAACGAGCGTGCCATCCTGGTCAGTCCTCACTCTCCCCGAGTCAATACCGACCTCAGCCCTCACTGCACCTCTCTGAGTCCCCATAGTCGTCAGCGGCAAAGGCTATAAATAGAAAATAAGATTCGATAAGAACACGGAAATCGAATCACAAGAATATGTATCATCAAGGAAGGAATTTCAAGCAATTTGTACTTAGGTCACTTTAGGCGGAGTACTGCATCGTGAGTATGCTGCAGACATACACACACTACGTTACTATGCTTAAGCTACCTACTCCATCATACCAAGGTCATCCTACACTCCGAAAGGTAAAACCTAGCGCTCTGATACCAACTTTGTCACGACCCGAAATTGGCACGTGACGGCCCTAATACTACGCAACGTCTACAGGCGTAACATAGTAAAAGAAAGCTAAAACCCAGCAATCTAAACCATCAAAAGTAGCAAGAAAGTGATAATAGTATTTTCAAAACCATTGAAATCACAACCCAAATTCTTTAAAGTCTCACTTTTATTTCTTAAAATTTTCGCAGCACCTCCTTTGTAAAACAAGCCCCCAAAATGGGTACAACATAAATATAAAGTAACGCATCCTAAACGGGAGCAAAATCCACGCCCAACGGCGGAAAACAAACACCACAACAGATATACGACGCCGTAGCGAAGAAAGAGACGATATAAATAAAACTGCATAAAAACCTCCAAGTCACAAAATAATATACAATATCGTCCTCACTCCAAGTCACTAAGTCATACATAATACTGGTAGATGGAGAGTACATGTATACAACGAATATACAATCCAACATCGGATAACCGCAAAACCCACCTGGGAAAACAGCACACTGTCAGGCGAAGCGGTATATGCAGCAAAAGATGATACGAAGGATGAAAATAGCCCTGCCTCTGACTATCCTGAGGAACACCTGCAAACACTGTGGCACAACGGGGGTGAGTTGACAACTCATGAATAGTAAATAACATATCCAGGTAATCGCGAGTATGCACGTACAACGCGAATCTAACATAGCATTTAATATCAATGAATGGTCATAAGTAGCGCAATAATCATGAAAAGTACAGTAGCAAGTACAATTAATACATGAAGCAATAATATGACGATCAGTATGCAATAATCATGTAAGGTACTATATCGGTACTACTAATACATGAAGAAATGATATGAATAAAGTTATGTAAATGCAAAAGTCAAGGAAGGTACTCTAACAGGTGCACTAATGCATTAAGCAATGTATAAACAGTAAATGTAGAGTATGGAATGAAACATGTCATTTCCACGGAATCCTGACATCGCGGTAGGATCAAAATCCATCAAGACAATCCAAATCCCAATTCCACAAATCAGCCCCCAAATTGGCTCTCATATCATATAAGTCTCACAAATCCTGAATGTACACTAGCAAGTAGATCTCATATATCCCGTATGTACAATATCAAGTGTATCTCGTATACCCCTAATGTAAAATATCAAGTAGATCTCACATATCCCGAGTGTACAAAATCAGCAATCTCATATATATCCTGTAATCAATATCAAATGAATTCCCAAATGTCCTAAATCCAATGTCAATGAGTCCTTTACATTCTAGGTATATTTGCAAGAATAAATATGATGATGTATATAATTTAATGTCAATACACATATATTAGCGTCACATTCCACTAATATTGGTGTAAGGGCATATATAACAGCGGCCTAATCCCATGTTATATATGCAAAGGAGTAAAAAGAATATCATGAAACCAATGTGTCAAGTATCGACACAGAAATGCTGATCTATCAGGTGCTATCACCATGACTGACACCCTGATAGGTACGTATCATACGCTATCCCGAAAGCACAAGTGCCTAGCTCTGACCCTCGCCTCTCGACGTATCAATACGTACATGACTCCCGTCGGTATCCCCATGATAACCGCTGAGTCATTGGTAATGTCACCAGTAGGTACTTGCCACCTTCCAGGCTCAATCGGCATGGACCGTCGATCATATTACCTAGGGGAACCGTACCGGCCCCCACCATATACCCTCATACGGCACCACTCCTCGTATGGAGTATATAATCAGAACCGATAAATCTCATTGTGGATGCTAAAATATCATATCAAGGGAAACCGGGTTTTTCAAATAATGCATAATTTCATGAACTCCCACGGTCCTCAAATCCAGAAAACATCATGAAAAATCCATATCTCAATGCGAAAATCCATGAATAAAGTATACGCAACATAAAACTGTAATGTAAGCGTATAAAGGAAAATCCGCTAATTAACTGCAACACGTTAATATAATTATCATGCGGTTCCTAATTTCTCCAATTCTAAAATAACATCAAGTAAAGGTAAACATGTAGCTAAAACCAGATATATGTGCAACATAAAGGTATAGCAAGATATATGTATCTACCTATAAGTAATGATATAGTATACCCCTGGGTATAAATGAAGTATGTGAGCAAGATATACCTATAGCTATGACATAAAGTATGTATGTACCTATCACTAATGGTACGATACTCTATAGGTATACAGGTGTCTAACACGTAAGTATGTGAAGGCATATGTGTAAGCATGTAGATATACAGGTATACTAAATGTCATATGCGATAAGAAATATGAATCATCGTCTCAATGTTCCTAACCAAACAATAGCATTTCTATATGTGGGTTGTACGTGACATGGAAATTTTTGACGGTGTGTGTAGCATACAATCAGTGCTCGTGCAACATGAATCGTCAATAATATGTGCAGTGTCCTAAGGATACTAGTCCAAGCACAACAATAACTAAGCAGTAGGGTGAATGAGCAAATTCTAAATTTGACATAGGATATGCGACAAAAGTAACATCTCTAGCCCAGACGCATAACGCCATGCCGGCGATTCCCTATAGATGTTAAATCTACTCACTAACACTCTTGGCTAAGTGTAGCCAACCACCTGTTTTCCCTTTGTAGCTGTGTCCGTAGTCCCCGGCTGCGAACCTACAACAGTAAGACAATAAACAAGTGTATATTAATAATAACCCTAAAACACGTACAACTATACTTAACTGACACAACAACACAAAACATACTCTCAAGTGTTCGTATTGTGGCTAACATGCGTAGCGACACGACAAAAACAACTTAAGAGCAAAACCACCCAAAGTGCACGATCCGTGTCGTATAACGTATCGCGCGAACACGAAACACTACAACCTACCTAAGTGATCCCAGATTTTTCATACAGCAAACACTAAAAAAGTAAACAGTACCAAACACCCCTAACCAACAGCAGACAACTACCCACAAAAACCCAACACCCCAACTCCTCTACAAAACCGGTGTCGTCGGAATTTCTATTTGGGTCGCCGACCCATGCCGGTGGGGTAGATCTCGTGTCTCAGGTAGTGCTCCAGGGTCACTAGTACATCACTACGATTTTGTTTAATTTTTCTGTATGAAATCCAGGTCATAGCAGGTCACAGATATCGCAAATCGACACTAAAATACGATATATGCATCAAACTAAACTTTAACCACTCTAAACTGAGACTAACAAGCTACTGTAAGTATGCGGCAGCGCCCCGGCCGTCTGACAGACGCCAATATGCGGAACAAAACTTTTACGACTGGCGCTATCGCGTACTATAACCCGGATCTGCCATTAAAGCAAAACTAACAAATTGTAAAGAGGGTAGAATTGTTATACCGAACGATCCGAGTCCTTCGGTCTTTAACCTGTTGGGTTAGCCTGGCACCTCATGAAGGGTTTGGAAGCATCACATGAACCAAAATTGAATTTTTAGGGTGCTGAGTTAACGAACATAGAATCGTTCATAGAAAAATTAGGGTTTCAAATTTTTCACATCATCATATGAAAGAAAAGCTAGGGTTTAGAGAGTACAACCTTTTTAGCTCCCTACGCTAGACTCCTCGGCTACTTGGGGTTTGAAAAAACTCCGCTTGAACTCCTCTCGGTCACCGATGATCCACCCGGAGTCCGCTTTGTCCAAGCTAGCAACTTCACACGGTCAAGAGAACGAAATGAAGCTAACACTCTAAACAAGTGGGCTAGACTTGTGTAGAATGGTGTTGTGGTTCTCTTTCTCACTTCAAAATCCTAACTTGATGAGTATATTGCTCACTACAAAAATCTAGAGAGCAAAATGAGAGAGGAAGAAGAAGATGATGACTATATTTTTTCAAGAGTAAAAAGAATGACTCTCTTGTCAAAGGAAAAAGAAAATATATCAATATATATATTTTTTTGTTCTCATCTCAAACCATGGTTTAAACATTATTGAACTTGAGTTAAAACCCAAAAGGAAAAGTAATCCATGGTTAAATGGTGGGTGAGCATGGTTAGGTCAAGAAGAGTGTAGAAAGCTTCCATGAATTATCCTTTCCTTTTCTTTTGTTTTAAATAAAATTCAATAATAATATATATAAATAAAACCATGGTGTGAGTCTTATATTGCCACCATTTTCTTTGTATAAGCAACCATGATAGATGATGTATGTATGTATGTATATATACACATCCATATGTGCATGAAACTAGAAAGAAAGAAAAACATACATGCATGCATACATCCATCAAACACAAAAAAGGATTTCTAGTGAGAAACTAATGGTTAAATGATAAATCAACACTTGATTTCTCAATCCGGCCATATCACATACGACCCTAATCAAAAGCAAGCCTCTCGATCAATATACGGTATCCTATACACGCATTTTAATCGGGTCCATGCGCATATCGCATACGCGCACCACAACGTTTCGCCTGGACTAGGTAACTCCATTGTGGGACTCTAAGACTCGTCAATATGCCGGCAGTGGGTGATGATCATATCAAGCACCCCCAAGCCGCAAGCGGTCAGCTAAACGTAACGGCCACCCTGGTATTGAGCGATCAGAAGAGAACAAGCGAACCTGCTACAACTCCCGTCGAGCCAACCGGCAACACTTCCCGTACAGTCCGGTCTCCTCGTCTGATATGTCGCATATCAAGTCTAGGGGTGGTAAACGTCAGACCCCAATAACCGATAAGTCGTGCCGATGTGAGGCTCATAATGGGACAAGAAACTACTGGTAACACTTACGAGTAAATCTCTGAATCAGCCCTGGCCAGGGACTTCCCTGTTACGGCCAATCGAGCACAGCGCAACATCAACCCCCAATACCGGGAGAGACGAAACCCCTCCTATCGCTCATTGCCTCCATGTGACTCGGGACTATACCTAAAAACCACCGTTTTGCACGCCCTCATGGACGTGGTAAGGCGGAAATCAAAGCACAGTGGGAATCACACAAGACTCTATGACTATCTCGGGTCTACAGACTAACCTGCACAAATGTCACCCGAGAACTGCCGTCTGACGTGAGGTATAATACCATCTGGGAGTTCTCGGTGAGTCCGTCCAGTGTACCCAGTCTCCACTGAGCACCCGTATACCATCTCTGATGCCAAACACCAATGGATATGGGATCATCCATCGCCCATCTCATGGGTCGAGAAACGTATACGCTAGTCTACCCTGGTATATCGATGCCCCGTCTCGATACACTCACGACTAGGGACCTTGAAGGATGTACTTATGGACTACCATGTCCCCACTAGTATGATCCGCATCATAGTCCAGGTAGTCAAGTACACATCCTAAGGGCTTTACCAACATGTAACTCTAAGACAGTATAAAGAGACAAGTATACATGTTAAGATAAAGAGCAACCAGATAGCATACTATCATATCGAGCAAGAAAGTCATCTCTATATATGTCCAAGCATCCAATATAATATACATCATCTGTACAAAACTGGCCTCTAGGGCATACATACAACTAAAATAACCATCATCCCACACTTTGTTGCAGCGGCTTCGATCTTCTGAAACTCCAGTTTCGTCGTCCAGGTGGCACCACGTCGACGGATCTTTAAACGGGATCCTTCCTCTGAACCGAGGCAACTCGATCGTCAAGTTTGCCAAAAGAGACGACCAAGATGATGTAGAGAATGAGTAGAACACTTTGTCTCGTTACGTCCAAGGCTATGGACGAACGGTTAAAAGAAGTTGCCAATTGGAAATCGGGTGAATGGAAATTGAACTATATGAAATTTCCATACACTAAAGTATCATAATCTTTTGCAAATGAATCAATCCTTATTGCCACAAGAGGGGGCCGGCCACAATTATAGAAGGAGGGGGTGAGTGTAGGAGTTTCAAGTGGTGACCATAACCTTAGAACTTATCACAACCTAACAACAAAGCATGAATCACTAGAAACCATTAATTGCAAACCAATCACAATTAACCTAGTCACCTTGTCATTAAATGCATCATTAATGACCAAATGACACATCAAGCCACCTCACCACTTCTAGAAGCACCTAGAAGCTTGACTCACCCTCAAGACGAAAAGACAAATCCGCATTTAACCGAATGTTAAATACGGCCGATAGAAAACTGGAAACTAGCAAATTCCAAAAGTGATCCTGAAACGAATTTCAGGATAACCCCGTAACAGTATAAACATACCCGCATTTGTATTACGACCGAATACAAATGCAACTGAGACAAAGATATTATATCTACACAGTATAATACTGGGATCCGGCTTAAACCAAAGCCTACCAGTATTATCTGCCCGAAAAATAACACGTGCGTAAACGCACGTGCTTTTTCCGAACCCTGCCATAATACCATACGGCATCTACAATGTTTCGCCCGAACTTGGGAAAGTCTGTGGGGGACTCTAATGACTCATCAATACACTGGCACTGGGTATAACCACTAGCACGTCAGAGGTACAAGCTGTACGTAACGGTTTGCCTATGTATTGATTGGAAGGAAAGCTGACGAGCGAACTCATCTATAAACCCTACTGAGCCAGACAGTGACAATATTCGTACAATCCGGAACATTCGTCTATGAGTATCGCATATACGGCCTAGGGGGTCGGTAAACGTCAGACCCCCAATAGCTGCATAAGTCGTGTCAGAGAGCAGCCCAGAACACCCTGAGATACTACTGGTATACCTACCAGTATATCTCGATTACCCCGGCCAGGGATTTCGTGTAATGGCTTTCCTAAACACAGCGCGATCTCACCCCCAAATACCGGGAGAGACGAATCCCCGACGATCCGCTCACTTGCCTCCAATGTGGCTCGGGACTGTACCCAACTAAAACCTGTTTGCACAACTCCTTTGAGCGTGGTAGGGTAGTAATCTACGCACAGTGGGAACGCACACGAGACAAATGACGACCTCAGGTCGATGAACTAACCTGTACACATGTCACCAGGGAACTGCTATCTGACGATATGTATAATACCAACTAGCATGTTCCCAGCGAGTCCTGTCCTGTGTACTCATAACCCAATTAGCACCTGTATACATCTTAGGTGATCCAACTGACACCAGTGGCTTGTGAGACCGGCCACCGCCCCTCATCGGGGTCTCGACTGTATACACTAGTCTACTCTAGAATGTCGATGCCTTGTTTCAAAACTCCCACGACTAGGGACACTTGAAGGATGTGCTTATAGACCCCAGCTCCCACATATATGATCGCCATCATACTGCTGGTAGTTAAGCATGAATCATATGGGCTCTATCATGATGATAAAGACAAACCAGATAGCATACTATCATCTCGAGTAGGACTGTTTTATCGGTATAGGTCCTCTCTCAATCATTGCAATCACGTACCTGCGATACAATAATTGACTTAGAGGGCACTATATCCAACAATCTCCCACTTGCACTTAAGGCTAATTATTGCGATGTCGTGTACTCACAGCTCGTGTGATACCGAGCATCCAATTCCTCTACTAATCAGTTTCACAAAGCTCGTTTGCAAAACTATTGTGTTAGAGAAATAGCCTCAGTGAGTGGGTCCGCTTCGGTGTTCCTTTCTGTATCTCTCTATATCTCAACTTCGCGGAGAAAACCATCTCCCGAATTGAGTAATACCTGTCTTAGAATATGTCTAGAAATCTGATGGGACCTAGTTCATAAATGAACTAGAAATCCAAACTTCTTAGACTGTATCGATCACTAAAACTAATTAGTATCCCGCACTATGCCTCCCACAGTATCCTCTTGGACCACCTGTCCATAATACTGACCCTCGTCAGAGGGAAAACTATAACTCTGACAATCACTCTGTTATCCATGTCACCTTTGAAGCCTGGAATGATAACTGACTCCCGAAGGAGGCTGCTGTCATCAAATCCGTAGAACATCTATTCATGCTCTAAAACTGCCTCTTAATGTTTCTCCAGGATTGGATTAATATAAACTTATCGCATCTAGTGCAAAGACAACATCTGGTGTGGTACTTGACATCTCACGATTGACTCAATTGTCTAAGCAAGTGATCTGCCAATCATGAACGTCCCTCTCCACTTTAGTCTGTAAGACACCTTTAGAGAGGGTTGACTCCATCACCTGCAGGTACACCACCATGCCAGGAGTCTACTATTCTAAAATACTATTAGAATACTGTCAAAGTGCCCACATTGGGAAACTACCCAAATCCAGATCTAAAACCATTAGATCTAGTAACCAGAATGTCCTATATTACATCCATATTCTTTATGGAGAAACAACTGTGTGACGACCACAGTACAACCGATCGTAGTATAGGAATTTTACTTCCTACTCTGTGTATGTCATCCAAATTCCAGGACATCACACCGTACTACCTTCTTAACAGATCCATCCCCTATTCTGATGAAGTCAAACCTATGACTGTTACATCAAAAATAGATGATCTATCTCCGCTATTTCTGCTCAAGTCTATAAATAGACACTAGCAACTTGCCCACTATGCTTCCGCTGCTCCCACTGACTACAACAACCCTCTGGCAGAATAATATATACGTGCACTTCTAAAACTAGTTTAGAACGATGCTATACATATCCTCCTGCCGGGTCTCATAGTCTGGAACAGCAGTAGTGTCAAGTCTGGGTAAACAAGAACCTCCCTATCACCGTCCTTGAGGCTACCGGAGTACCTCTCGGGTGTCTGAGGTTACCCACCATATCTGCGAAGTGGCTATTGGAATGTCTAACCTGATTGAATATATATGTCCTATTAAATTTTCCGTAATCGTTTGCGGTTCTGGAATCACTTCCAGTTCTACCATACTCCCACTACTATTTTCTGAAAAAAATCCATTTTATTAAAACTGTGGCGAGTCAAGAACAATATCACTATTGATCATTCAGATGGTAAAAAATCAACCCTCATCAAAGCTAGGGTCAACCCACAAACTGGCATTACAGAAGCGTGCCTTGAGTTATCCAGTGTCTGGTTTTAAGCATAAGCTGGACAACTCCCTTTACCTTAACAACGTTAAGATATGCTCCATTCTATATCCAATATAGAAACTTTGGCACTTATTTAATTGAAACCAGATTCAAATCATGCAGCTGTCTCCAGTGCATATCAACTTAATGGAGAGAGGCTAATCAGCATTACTCAACTTAGGAATCCATCCAATTATGAGTAACCTGAAAGAGAAACAAATCTCTCAAAACCATTACTATCAACTGAATACCAATCACAAGAATTTACGTCTTCGATTTCTTTGAAGAATCTCGATACTTGCGATACATGGTTCTCTACTTTATTCTTATACCCACAACTTCTCAATACTTAGACATTGTATTTCTACGAAACACTTGTCTATAAACTAGAGAAGTCACAAGTAAATAGAATATAGTACGAGGACCAACCCTTTTGTCCTGATGGACACTGGACAACATACAATACTCTGTATAAGTCCGCTGAGTTGAATAACTCAAAAATCTGTGCGTCGTAGGTTTAAAACTGTGCCCAGGCGATTTCCTCAAATATCACCAATTACAACGAATTCCGATATAATGAGGATGATCATCTAATTCCCAATAACTTACTCCCACTCACTATCTGTAATACTATACAGATGTGAGAATGAAACCTGGTAAATACATACCCCGGAGCAAGGGTTTAATTGGGAAATCAGTTTTTAATTAACAATGCACAGTGTAACTGAAACATTAATATGTTTCGTAGGGGTATCCTGGTATTCCTGGTAATGCCTCTTCCATAATTTAATTCATGACTTTAACCGTATATTTCTTTACCATCTTTCCAAATCCCTTTATTTGTCTTTAGTAGTTACCTTCTGTACACCATCATTAGGCTAAATGGTTTTCTTCCTTCTATACTGTTCGGCACCAGCCTATGGTTTGGAAGAAGAATATCCAGTAAGCATAATAGGTGTACCCTCCTAAACCTAGGAGTACTCGTAACTTGAGAGAAGGTGATGATAAAAGACAACTGAATAAACCTTATTCCTATTTCTCCTGAACCGGAATCCATCCTCGAAAAATATCCTTCGAGTTCGTATATAACCATATGATGGATTTATCTAATGGAATTGGATGTTTGTAGTGATACGGGTTGTTCTGAAGAAATCAAAGGTGAAGTAGGAGTGGCGATGAAACACGTGGTTTGGTCGTGAATATGAATAGTCGCAATTTACTTTACCCTCTTTCTAATTCCTTTATCTTGTCTTTACATATTACCTTCTGCACACCCTACTTAGGCTAATTAGTTTTCTTCATTCCCTACCTTTCGGCACCTGCCGATGGTTTGGAATAAGACTATCCAATAAGCATAATAGGTGTACTCTCTTAAACCAAGGAGCCCTCGCAACCTGAGAGAATGAGATAATAAAAGACAATTGAATAAACCAATTCTATTTCTCCTGAACCTGGATCCATCCTCGAAGAAGTCCCTTCGAGTTCGTATATAACCATACGATGGATCTATCCAATGGAAGTGGATGTCCGTAGTAATACGGGGTGTTCTAAGAAATACAAAGGGTAAAAGAAAGAGCGGTAATGTCACGACCCAAGGTTTGGCCCGTGACCGGCACTTAACCATGTAACGTCTACAGGCGTAACGCGACTAAGTAAGCCGGAAATCCAGAAATCAAACCAATAAAAGTATAGAGTGAATTAAGCATTTAATAGAACTAATTACTAAGATGTCAAGAAATCTTAAGCAGAGAATCACTAAGATAACAATATACGACGCCGTAGCGAAGAAAATGAGCAACAAGTGGGAAGCATCACAGATAGAATAAACTGCATAAGTAAAGTCGGCTCACAACGAGCTCGACGCCAGAATACAAAATAATATACATCGTCCTCACAACTGGTCTCTAAGTCAATACATAAGTGGTAGATGGAGAGTACTAGATACAACAATGTACATAACTGAAAGATAACCAGATACCGTACAAAACCCACCTATCAGCAAAAGCGCTAGTACACTAACTGTAGGGGTATCCATGCCAAAAGATGCAAGAATACAGCCTGCCGCGACTACTCCGAAGGGCAACCTGCAAACACTGTGGCATAACGGGGGTGAGTTGCCAACTCGTGAATAGAAGATAACATATAAAGGTAATCGCGAGTATGCACGTGCTACGATACTCTAACCTATATCAACAGATAACATCTATATGATGAACTGGATGCTCAAATATGCAACAAGTGCGGTCTAATAACATCTCCATGTGATGAGCAAGAAATGTGATGATCAGGTATAACAATGCCATCTAACAACCCTATATAGAATGAACAGGGTATGCAATGATCAGGTACAGCAATGAAATCTAACAACCCTATATAGAATGAACAGGGTATGCAGTGATCAGGTATAGCAATGTGTACTATATAAGGTACAATAGGTACAGGATGAGATATCAATTACTACATACTGAGCATGGGAAATATAACATCTACACGGAATGTCATCATGGAAAGTATAATCGGTACCCATCAATGTACCCAAAACCCAATACTACTCAGATGTCGTCATCCTCCTCGGTCCTCCAATCCTGTAAATCTCATATAACCGTGAGTGCCCAACATCTGCGCCCAAAATATCAAGAAATACTCGTGCCAAGCTTCGACACGCAAATCCTCCTGTATAGGGCATCCGTCAGTCCGGATCAGCCCACGGGCTCTGTCTGCGGTATCGGCCCTCGGCCCCGGCAGTACGAGTCGTCCCGTATCCATCCATAGACTCTGGTCGGTATCCTCCGGATAACCGCCAGGTCCAACCAATCACCGGTAGGTAGTAGTCCCTCTGCCAGGCTCACCGTCTACTACACAGCGAAACCGTTCTCGCCCCGGGGTACCATACCGGGTCCACCATGTACCCGTAATCGGCCTCATCCAACTCCTCGATTCGGGTTCACATCTATGTCACTCTAGTACCGAGAAAACACATGGTGGACGCACCGAAATATCATATCAAGGGAAACCGGGTTTTTAAATAATTAACTATTCTCTTGAAATATCCACGGTTCCCCAAATCCAGAATTAACATGGAAACAACATATCTCAATGCGTAATCTAAGCAAGTATGAAGATATCAATATATGTGTGCACTGGTACGAATATACAGTATGCATGTGCGCAGGTATGAAGATATCAATATATGTGTGCACTGGTACGAATATACAGTGTGCATGTGCACAGGTATGAAGATATCAATATATGTGTGCACTGGTATGAATATACAGTGTGCATGTGCGCAGGTATGAAGATATCAATATATGTGTGCACTGATATGAATATACAGTGTGCATGTGCGCAGGTATGAAGATATCAATATATGTGTGCACTGGTATGAATATACAGTGTGCATGTGCGCAGGTATGAAGATATCAATATATGTGTGCACTGGTATGAATATACAGTGTGCATGTGCGCAGGTATGAAGATATCAATATATGTGTGCACTGGTATGAATATACAGTGTGCATGTGCGCAGGTATGAAGATATCAATATATGTGTGCACTGGTATGAATATACAGTGTGCATGTGCATAGGTATGAAGATATCAATATATGTGTGCACTGGTATGAATATACAGTGTGCATGTGCGCAGGTATGAAGATATCAATATATGTGTGCACTGGTATGAATATACAGTGAGCATGTGCGCAGGTATGAAGATATCAATATATGTGTGCACTGGTATGAATATACAGTGTGCATGTGCGCAGGTATGAAGATATCAATATATGTGTGCACTGGTATGAATATACAGTGTGCATGTGCGCAGGTATGAAGATATCAATATATATGTGCACTGGTACGAATATACAGTGTGCATGTAGTACCAGTAGGGGTATGTGATGCATATGTGCCTGAATATGGATATAACATATGCTGTTATGCAGCAATTCATGACAACATCAATAGGGTGGAATCAGTATGATATATGATTTATAGCAATCCTATAATGTGAGTCTCATGGCAATCACTAACGGTGTGAGTGTAGCATATCAAGCGTGCTCGTGCGATTTGAACCGTTAGTGACAGTGCAGTGTCCTATGCTATCATTTCTATATGCAACAATAAGTTTTGCTACTACAGTCCATATGAACATCTACAACCTAATATCCTAACTAGCCCTGACGCTTAACGCCATACGGGCAATTTCCCCGTAGATGTTAAATCTACTCACCTGGTCGTGCGCTACTCGTAGTCGACCACTTGCTTCCCTTTCTTAGCTTCGCCTGATGTACCCGCCTGCAAACCTGGAATTTCACAAGAATCCATATATAAGCAACTATCCCGCAAAACGCGATATCGAAGTCAAACGATACGCTCGCGTCGCGAACTAAACGCGCGTGTGTACGATACGCTAAACGTGTGCACGCGTCTAAAACTAACCCCGATACGCCGCGATACGCTGAATCATGGAACCCTCTCGCGTATCGCGCGTATCGCGCGAACCAAACGTACTAGAAATACGATATAACGTTCCAGATTCTACCCAGGCTAACAACTTACAAAACTATACATACCACTGGCCTAGAAATAACAACAGACTCCTACCCATCCAAACATCACCCAAAAATTCCCCTATTGTTAGTTGTATGTATGCCCTAGAGGCCAGTATTGTACAGATGATGTATATTATATTAGATGCTTGGACATATATAGAGATGACTTTCTTGCTCGATATGATAGTATGCTATCTGGTTACTCTTTATCTTAACATGTACACTTGTCTCTTTAAACTGTCTTATAGTTACTTGTTGATAAAGCCCTTAGGATGTGTACTTGACTACCTGGACTATGATGCAGATCATACTAGTGGGGACATGGTAGTCCATAAGTACATCCTTCAAGGTCCCTAGTCGTGGGTGTATCGAGACAGGGCATCGATATACAAGTGTAGACTAGCGTATACGCTTCTCGACCCATAAGATGGGCGATAGATGATCCCATATCCATTGGTGTTTGACATCAGAGATGGTATACGGGTGCTCAGTGGAGACTGGGTACAGTGGACGGACTCGCCGAGAACTCCCAGATGGTATTATACCTCAAGTCAGATGGCAGTTCTCAGGTGACACTTGTACAGGTTAGTCTGTAGACCCGAGATCGTCATAGAGTCTTGTGTGATTCCTACTGTGCTTTGATCTCCACCTTACCACGTCCATGAGGGCGTGCAAAACGGTGTTCTTTGGGTACAGTCCCGAGTCACATGGAGGCAATGAGCGATAGGAGGGGTTTCGTCTCTCCCGGTATTGGGGGTTGATGTTGCGCTGTGCTCGATTGGCCGTAACAGGGAAGTCCCTGGCCAGGGCTGATCAGAGATTTGCTGGTAAGTGTTACCAGTAGTTTCTCGACCCGTTATGAGCCTCACATCGGCACGACTTATCGGTTATTGGGGTCTGACGTTTACCACCCCTAGACTTGATATGCGACATATCAGACGAACAGACCGGACTGTACGGTAAGTGTTACTGGTTGGATTCACAGGAGTGTGAGCGGGCTAGCTCGTCGATCTTCTGATCGCTCAATACCCGGATGGCCGTTACGTTTAGCAGACCGCTTGCGGCTTGTGGATGCTTGATATGATCATCATCTGCTACCGGCGTATTGACGAGTCTTTAGAGTCCTACAAAGAGGTTTCCTGGCTCAAGTGAAACGAAATAGGAGCGCATATGAGATATGTGCAGGACCGAGAATAATGCGTGTATGTGATACCGTATTTCATTCTCGCGATATATGTTTCGATTAGTTATATTCGATATGACCTAGTTATCGAATCATTGATTCGATAAATCGATACATTGGATTCTAGTCGGTTATGTGCGACATGACCGGATCATTGAATCAAATGTTGATTTAATGATTTAATGTATAATTATATATTTGATATATTGCATTGCATTAACTAGTATTGGTTCACTTTATATGGATTTTCTCACTTGATGTGCAAGAAGTATATGTGATATACTTTTGTGCACATATTTGTATCATGTTTGATGATACTTGATCATTTTGTTAAGTGTAAAGAATTAAAACCATGGTTAAGTGTTGATTAGGGTTTTGCATATTCATTTATTTATTTATTTATTTATTTGGAAATGATTTAAAGAGAATAGTGGCTTTCTTTTGTCTTTAGTTGAAGCTTCATGAAGCCTTGACTTTTGCAACCATTCTGGTCCTCATGCTTAACCCTAACTCTCCAAATGACCATGGTTTATTCTCTACACTTAACCCTAGTTAGATTATGATAAGTATGAATTTTCTTTTCATTTTTAAAGACTTATCATAAACTAGCTTCATCTTCTCCTTCTTCTTCAAGATAGAAACCTTGATGCCATCATTGGCAACTTGACCCTCTACCTCTTGCCAAGTTGTTTTGGGTGTTTTCTTCACAAGTTTCACAACTTTGTGAAGTCGGAGCTTGAACTTGTGATGCCTCGACGTAGATCGTCTTTGACACGAAGCCGACGACCTAGCTCGCCCGTTTCTCCGATGAAGCCGACGATTGAGTTCGGGATTCATGATGGACAGCGAGAGGACACCCACGTGGAGCTAAGGAAGTGGAGAACCGGATCTACAAAGGTTGTAGCATCTAACTTTTAGTTAAGTAGTTAACTAGATTATCTTTTCGCCTAAACTTCTAGTCAACGATCCGTATTAGGGTTTCTCGGCACCCATAATTTTTGAAATTGGCATGGTTGATGCCTTGTGAGACCTCTTGAGAGTGCCTAGGAACCCTACAGTGGTATCAGAGCCTAGCTAGAGACTTAGGCGAAGTCTAGACGGAGCTTGAAGTCCGAACGAACCCGAAACCCTAACCCGATAATACTCTCTGGACTTTTTCCAAATTTGTGGTTTTTTGTCAATTAAAAATGCTTAAAAAATTCAGCAATGAAATCTAAGAATTACGGTGCAAAAAGTATCCCATGAACAGTACTTTGTACGGCGGAACCGCGGCAGAAGCCTAGCTTCTGCGGCGGTTCCGCGGCTCTTTGGTGACGTCAGCCCTAAGTGTTTGCACAGTAATTCCTGATTAATTATTCTGAGTTTTCTGGGAATTTTTAAATTGGCTCTTAAGTTGAGTGTTCTGGGGTTAAATTGGGAAACGATGTTTCGATCGGATTATCGAACCTTGTCTAAGTGTTTTTCCGGATAATTTTTGAATATGTTAAAAAAGTCCGACCGGATATAAATACCCAAGTTTTCCCCTGCCGGAAAAATTCCAAGTGCTGGATTTTTCTGTGGTTTAAAGACGTTCTGAGTAGTGCAAGTAACGCGATGGTCCCTCTAGAAGACAACAAACCTTAACTCGATTATGTGACCGTCTTGAACTGCCCTTTGAACCTTCGGGTTTGGGGCAGTACGGCGTGCCACATGTGAGGCGTTGGCTTGACCCTTCTACGGCTGGACCGTTGGTACTGAGGCATGAAGTGAATATCTTTGAACTTATTTCATGTGTTGATCGGTGTCAGGAAAACTTAGGTGTTCGAATGTTCGATCGGAAAGTTTGATATATTCTATTTATCCGGAATTGGATACAATAATTGGAATTCACAAACAGTTATGAGATAACTGGATGAATGTTATAAATCTAGCGGTTTAGTTTCACTTGATATCGAAAAGAGTTTTCGATAATGGGACTAAAATGCGGGGTTTATAACTGTTAGGCATGTGATGTCTAAAGAGGTTGCGGATTCCAACTGTTGTAGTTTTACACTTTCTTTTCTGTGATCGTAAGTGTAATATGTGATATCGCCGGTTTCGTTGCTATATGTCAACGACAATTGGGATGTGCATATTTACTTACGTTGTTGACATGTGATGTTATGTGTTGCTGGATATGTTATATTGGATTGTCGTGTTTGAATAGCCGGGGTTTTTTTATGTGAGATGAGTGTTTTTCATTTTCATTCATGTAAAAACTTGTATGTAATATTCTTTTATTTGGGGCACTTCCAGGTTGCGGAAGCTGTCACCTTTTGTATATTATTTACTTTTCTGCACTAGGATAGACCCAAGGAGGGGAGCACAAGTAACCGGGTTCTGGGGTCCAGTGGGAGACTAACTCGAGGAGTCGAGTCCGGGTCTCCTAACCCTAGAATTGGCAGGGTTGCTTGCCGCTCTCGTAGGGGTCTAGGGGTGTGGGATTGGCTATTCATCACGACCGTGGAATCCGTGTTTTATACTCGCTAGTATTCAAAACACGAACGTCCAAGTATATCCAATGTTTCATATGTTTCTTCTGCTGCGATATCTGTGATGTGATCATGTGATGTTCTGTGATAGATACAGTATATAGTATATATGATATATTATATAGACGTTACTTATGTTTTGCACCCGCACTAGCCCTGCCCTGCTCTGTCGTTAGTTACCTAACCTAACGGTGCACGAGGGGACATTGAGGCGAATGCGGATGGCATAAGTGTACGTCGTATTTATCTGTGATGTTTAGGTACTTAAATGATGGGACTTCATTAATGTGATTAATGAAAGAAAAGAAACCTAAGATGTTGTAGAATCAAATTTTAAACAAAACAGGTAGCTACAGTTCTTGCTTTGCATAGCGGTATATATGATATACCCTGCACCTTATTCGATGAGGAAAGGACCGAGATCCCTTCACCGGGAGTGACTCCTTTAGCAGTAACTGGCAGATGCTACACACTCGGTTTGGCTTTGATTGCTTTTAAGAGTTTTTGCTTTGCACAGTGATATATATGATATATCCCGCACCTCATTCGACGAGGAAAGGGCCGACGATCCCTTCACCGGGAGTGACCCCTTTAGCAAAACTAGAAAAGCCTCAAAATCACTCCATTTCAAAACTTCATTCGATTCTACAACGATATCAAGTTCATTACGCTCATGGTTTTTTCTGAAAGAACCCGCGTAGCCCTCCGTCATTTCAGATAGATATTATTTAGTATTCGTGCTATGTTTGTTGACTTAGTCAAGGCATAGTGTATGGTAGCTAAATTATGTTTATCTGTAACAACATGAGATGTGATTGGATTAGAGCATTCGCACGGCCTTGTTGACTCAGTCAAGGGTCGTATGGGTGGGTTTAATTCAATCGGGAAATGTACGGGTTGAACTTGACTTGCGATTTATGGTTTGTTGACTTAGTCAAGGTCATAGATCGCTAGGGGCAAAAGCATTATCGGGAATTTCAAGTGTTGAAATTTGCAATGAGATTGCATACCTTCTATGAGATAGTTGGATCCCGATACCCACTGCGAGTAAGAGTTACTCCTGGGAGAGTTTTACACATTACAATTAGCCGATCAAGTAGGTGTCTAGAAAGGTGTTAACGAGGTTACGCCTCTGGGAAAACGAGGTTTATATTAATTAGGTTCGTGTGAAAGCACGGGGGACCTCCCTCAAAGTACCGACACTGGCCTGGCTGAAAGATTGGCGAACTTGTAGTATGTAATTAATCCCGGCTAGTCTTTCCTTTTAAGGTTTGAAGGACGATTTGATAAAAAGCAGTGGGAGCCATCCTGATTAGATAAGATAATAACCAATCTGATCTTGCACGAGCTTACGCTAAAGTGTTTTCTTCTCTCTCTCCAGGTAGCGACCATTTCATGCCCTAATGAAGATAATAATATGGATGTATTGACCGAACCCGTATGTTATACTGTGCAGGGGAACGTTGAACCCGTTCTATCTTATAAGTGTTATAAGAATGAACAGGAAACATGAGAATATCTGGATTCTCAAGCCGCCCAAAAGAACATGCATGTTGATGCATCTTCTACAGATGTGTTAGTTATTGAGAACTGTTTCTCAGTTCACCCTACGTCCTGGGTATTAGATACCGGATCAGGATCCCACATATGTAAACAGTTACATGGGCTACGAAAAGGTAGAGAACTGGGAAAAGGTGATCATTCCGTTCAAGTAGGGAATGGGGCAAATGTTGCAGCTAAAGCTGTTGGCATATATCACCTGGTATTACTAAATGGTGATACACTAGTTCTGAATGAGTGCTATTATATACCGAACATGATGTGCAACATTATATCAGTCTCTTTATTAAGTAAAGAAGGATATAATTTTGTAGTAAAGGATAATGTTATGAACATATTCCTAGATCAAAAGTTGATTGCATCAGGCTCGTTACATAATGGCATATTCATTCTAAATCAAAATTCAGTCTTCAATATATAAAACACACACAAAAGGAAAAGCTCAGAAATGAACGAATCCTTCTTGTGGCACTGTAGACTTGGCCATATCAACGAGACACGACTAGCTAAGTTGAATAAGAATGGATATTTGAATTCATTCGAATTATCATCTTATGACACTTGCCATTCATGTCTCAAAGGAAAAATGACCAAAACTCCGTTTACGGGACACGGAGAAAGAGTTACTGAACTCTTGGGACTGGTGCATAGTGATGTATGCGGTCCAATGTCTACACACGCCAGAAATGGTTCTTCCTACTTCATTACATTCACTGACGATCTCTCTAGATACGGGCATGTGTTCCTGTTGAAACACAAGTCTGAAGCTTTTGAGAAATTCAAAGAATATAAGCACGAGGTAGAGAACCAAACGGGCAAAAGTATTAAGGTTCTTCGATCTGATCGAGGAGGTGAATACTTAAGCAGTGAATTCCTGGATTATCTAAAAGAGAATGGGATTCTCTCTCAGCTTACACCTCCTTATACACCACAGCACAACGGTGTATCGGAACGAAGGAATCGCACCCTATTAGATATGGTGCGTTCAATGATGAGTAATGCTGAGTTACCTATTTCCTTTTGGGGGTATGCGCTTGAGACAGCCATATACCTATTGAATCTGGTTCCGTCTAAATCTGTACCTACCACACCATATGAGATATGGAGTGGGAAGAGACCATATTTTAAACGAATTAAGATATGGGGTTGTCCGGCCTATGTCAAAAAGCAAAATCCGGACAAACTCGAGGCACGATCAGTCCTTTGCAAGTTTGTGGGATATCCTAAGAATTCTCAAGGATATTTTTTCTACCAAGCTGAGGAACAAAGAGTGTTTGTTGCTCAACATGCCACCTTTTTGGAAAGGGAATTTCTTGCAAAAGAAATTAATGGCAAAGAGGTAGAGCTGGAAGAGGTTCCAGCACCACAAACTGCAACTAACGATTTAGTAGAACCAAAGGATTTAGTGATGCCCGACGTACCCCAGCCTCTCCGCCGATCTAATAGGGTTTCTCGTCCACCTGAGAGATACTATGGTTTTCTCATTGATTGTGGCAGTGAGGATTGCATCATGGAGGATGATGACCCAACTAGCTTCGAGCAGGCCATCACGAATGGGGACTCAGTGAAATGGATGGATGCTATGCGGTCCGAGATGGAATCCATGTACACCAACAAAGTATGGACTTTGGAAGTTTCTCCTGAAGGGGCAAAACCCATTGGGAGCAAGTGGATCTTCAAGAAAAAACTTGGTGTAGATGGGAAAGTGGAGACTTTCAAAGCTAGACTTGTAGCAAAGGGTTTTCGTCAAAGACCAGGTGTGGACTATGACGAGACCTTTTCTCCAGTGGCTATGCTTAAATCCATCCGGATCATGCTTGCCATCGCTGCGTATCATGACTACGAAATCTGGCAAATGGATGTTAAGACCGCCTTTCTAAATGGTGATTTAGAAGAGTGCGTGTACATGACTCAGCCAGAGGGCTTCGTAGACAGTGGGAGCAGCGGGAAGGTGTGCAAGCTGCTTAAATCCATTTATGGATTAAAGCAACCATCGCGGAGTTGGAACATCTGCTTTGACGTCGTTATCAAAGATTTTGATTTCGTCAAAAATCCAGATGAACCTTGTATATATAAGAAGGTGGCAGAGAGTAAGGTTGTCTTCCTCGTATTGTACGTGGACGACATACTCTTGATAGGAAATGATATTCCTATGCTGCAATCGGTCAAGCTCTTCTTATCACAAAGATTCTCAATGAAAGATCTTGGTGATGCCTCCTGCATATTGGGAATTAGGATCTATAGAGATAGATCCAAACGGATATTGGGATTGTCCCAATCCAGGTACATTGACACCATACTAAAGAGGTTTAGTATGGAAGAATCCAAGCGTGGGAACTTGCCCACGATCTCTGGACTCACTCTCTCCAAAGAGATGTCTCCCAAGACTGATTTGGAGAGAGCTCGCATGCAAGGGATACCCTATGCTTCGGCAGTAGGCTCTATCATGTATGCGATGCTATGTAACAGACCCGATGTTGCATACTCACTAAGTGTAGTGAGTCGGTATCAAGCAGATCCTGGAGAGAGTCACTGGACAGCTATGAAGAACATTCTCAAGTACTTGCGAAGGACTAGAGATATGTTCTTGGTGTATGGTAACGGAGAACTCCAAGTAGAGTCCTTTACCGATTCGAGCTTCCAGAGTGATAAGGACGACTCTAAGTCGCAGTCGGGCTTTGTCTTTACCCTTTACGGAGGGGCGGTTAGCTGGAAGAGTTCCAAGCAGGAAACCGTGGCAGACTCGACGTGGAGGCTGAATACATCGCTGCCAACGATACTGCCAAAGAGGCTGTCTGGATCAAGAAGTTCATTACAAAACTTGGAATGGTTCCATCCATTGAGCATCCAATACCTTTGTATTGCGATAACAATGGAGCGGTGGCTTTGGCCAAGGAACCCAGGTCCCATCAGCGATCCAGGCATATTCTGAGGCGGTATCACCTGATCCGGGAGATAGTTGATCGCCGGGAGATCGAGGTCAGGAGGGTTGACACGAAGAATAACACGGCGGATCCACTCACGAAGGCCATTCCCCAGATACAGTTTGAGAGACTCTTCGGGATGCTCGGTATGCGATACTACAGCAGCTGGCCCTAGTGCAAGTGGGAGATTGTTAGTTGTATGTATGCCCTAGAGGCCAGTATTGTACAGATGATGTATATTATATTGGATGCTTGGACATATATAGAGATGACTTTCTTGCTCGATATGATAGTATGCTATCTGGTTACTCTTTATCTTAACATGTACACTTGTCTCTTTAAACTGTCTTATAGTTACATGTTGATAAAGCCCTTAGGATGTGTACTTGACTACCTGGACTATGATGCAGATCATACTAGTGGGGACATGGTAGTCCATAAGTACATCCTTCAAGGTCCCTAGTCGTGGGTGTATCGAGACAGGGTATCGATATACCAGTGTAGACTAGCGTATACGCTTCTCGACCCATGAGATGGGCGATGGATGATCCCATATCCATTGGTGTTTGACATCAGAGATGGTATACGATAGCTCAGTGGAGACTGGGTACACTGGACGGACTCGCCGAGAACTCCCAGATGGTATTATACCTCACGTCAGATGGCAGTTCTCAGGTGACACTTGTACAGGTTAGTCTGTAGACCCGAGATCGTCATAGAGTCTTATGTGATTCCCACTGTGCTTTGATCTCCACCTTACCACGTCCATGAGGGCGTGCAAAACGGTGGTCTTTGGGTACAGTCCCGAGTCACATGGAGGCAATGAGCGATAGGAGGGGTTTCGTCTTTTCCGGTATTGGGGGTTGATGTTGCGCTGTGCTCGATTGGCCGTAACAGGGAAGTCCCTGGCCAGGGCTGATCAGAGATTTGCTGGTAAGTGTTACCAGTAGTTTCTCGACCCGTTATGAGCCTCACATCGGCACGACTTATCGGTTATTGGGGTCTGACATTTACCACCCCTAGACTTGATATGCGACATATCAGACGAACAGACCGGACTGTACGGTAAGTGTTACTGGTTGGATTCACAGGAGTGTGAGCGGGCTAGCTCGTCGATCTTCTGATCGCTCAATACCCGGATGGCCGTTACGTTTAGCAGACTGCTTGCGGCTTGTGGATGCTTGATATGATCATCATCTGCTACCGGCGTATTGACGAGTCTTTAGAGTCCTACACAGAGGTTTCCTGGCTCAAGCGAAACGAAATAGGAGCGCATATGAGATATGTGCAGGACCGAGAATAATGCGTGTATGTGATACCGCATTTCATTCTCGCGATATATGTTTCGATTGGTTATATTCGATATGACCTAGTTATCGAATCATTGATTCGATAAATCGATACATTGGATTCTAGTCGGTTATGTGCGACATGACCGGATCATTGAATCAAATGTTGATTTAATGATTTAAAGTATAATTATATATTTGATATATTGCATTGCATTAACTAGTATTGGTTCACTTTATATGGATTTTCTCACTTGATGTGCAAGAAGTATATGTGATATACTATTGTGCACATATTTGTATCATGTTTGATGATACTTGATCATTTTGTTAAGTGTAAAGAATTAAAACCATGGTTAAGTGTTGATTAGGGTTTTGCATATTCATTTATTTATTTATTTATTTATTTGGAAATGATTTAAAGAGAATGGTGGCTTTCTTTTATCTTTAGTTGAAGCTTCATGAAGCCTTGACTTTTGCAACCATTCTTGTCCTCATGCTTAACCCTAACTCTCCAAATTACCTTGGTTTATTCTCTACACTTAACCCTAGATAGATTATGATAAGTATGAATTTTCTTTTCATTTTTAAAGACTTATCATAAACTAGCTTCATCTTCTCTTTCTTCTTCAAGATAGAAACCTTGATGCCATCAATGGCAACTTGAGTTCTAGTGAGAGAAATCCAATTCTAAAGTGAACCCACCTCCTATTTCTTCACCCTCTACCTCTTGCCAAGTTGTTTTGGGTGTTTTCTTCACAAGTTTCACAACTTTGTGAAGTCGGAGCTTGAACTTGTGATGCCTCAACGTAGATCGTCTTTGACACGAAGCCGACGACCTAGCTCGCCCGTTTCTCCGATGAAGCCGACGATTGAGTTCGGCTTTCTTGATGGACAGCGAGAGGACACCCACGTGGAGCTAAGGAAGTGGAGAACCGGATCTACAAAGGTTGTAGCATCTATCTTTTAGTTAAGTAGTTAACTAGATTATCTTTTCGCCTAAACTTCTAGTCAACGATCCGTATTAAGGTTTCTCGGCACCCATAATTTTTGAAATTGGCATGGTTGATGCCTTGTGAGACCTCTTGAGAGTGCCTAGGAACCCTACACCTATCTGGCCGCAAATTGCGGCCAGAATGAATAAATCGGCGGCCTCGATATGGGGTGGGGGTCTCGGGCTCTGGTGGTGTGGTCTATACCTTGTATACAAGCTCCGGTTAACTCAATTTCAACCTGAACAACCCGGACCTATAGCAGATCACAAAAATCCAAAAAGTTCACTTAAAAACACTAAATTTGCACAATTTGAAACCCTATGGTATCTTGGTGTAATCTGGGGTATAAGTAGGTTTACATGGCCTTAATAACACCTAATTAGGCTAGGTTAACCAATATTAACAGCACTAAATCATAAGTCCACACGAATCGCCATTTCAAGCACAAAATCTCACTTTTTACACAAACCGAAGCTAAACTACACATACGTTAAACAAACAAGAAGTTGGGCTCGGATTCTATACCTTACAAGACCCTAGGTGCAAGGAGAAAGGAGGTGGAGAGGATGGGAAGTGCTGCTGCAGCTACTGGGGGCTGATGTTGGTGTTGCTGCTGCTGCTGCTGCCTGCTGCTGCTGTTGTTATTGCCTGTTGCTGCTGCTGCTGATGCTGCCTCTGCAGCTGCTGCCTCTCTCTCTCTCTCAGCTGAGTGTGTGTGTGTGTGTGTGTGTGAGAGTTGTGAGAATGAGAATGAGGAGGGAAATGAGAGCACAAGTCAAAGACCCCTCTCTCTCTCTCTCTCTCTCTCTCTCTCTCTCTCTTTCTTCATTAAATGAGCATGGCTGAACCATGAAGCCCATACTCTTTCTCTCTCACCAAGTCAACAAGGTCCACATCATTTCTCATAAAAGAAAAGAACAACACAAAAATAAATAAAACCCAATTAAATCCCAAAACACTTAATACAATAGGTTAACCCTTCATGGTTGCTAATCATGGTTTTAACCCCAATTCTAAACCCTAGTTTACATGCACAAGTGTGTGTGTGCCTAGAAAAATCCTAATAAAATATTCATTAATTAGAATAAAATATCTGAAACTTAATTTGGTAATCTTTTTACCAAAAACTATCTATTAAAATATAATTAACCCCTAAACACGACCTAAGGTGTTACAATCTTCCCCCCTTAAAGAAAATTCGTCCCCGAATTTTAAAATACAAAGCTACGCATACCTTCAGAGAGATGAGGGAACTTCTTCCGCATCTCGCCCTCAGCCTCCCAAGTGATCTCTTTACCGATTGGGATGCACCAAAATATCTTCACTGATGGCAAGACCCTCGATCGAAGTTTCTTCACCTGCCGGTCCAATATTACGACTGGCTGATGGGTGAACGAAGGATCACGCTCGAACTAAATGGTCTGGCGCGGAATCCAATGAGAAAGGTCATGAAGGTAATTGCAAGGTATCGACATAGGGAATACGGGGTGAATACTCAATAATCTTGGTGGAAGTGCCCAACTTAAGGCAACGAACCAACTCGCCTTAGGGATCCTAAAAAGACTTACTATCCTGGAAAGCTTCCCAAAACTCAACATGTCGTCTATCGGAAATTTCCTTGGGAATACATGATCTGCCATTGCGAACTCAAATCTGCGACCCTCTTGGTGTTAGTTATGTATATGCCCTAGAGGCCATTATTGTACATATGATGTATATTATAATGGATGCTTGGATATATATAGAGATGACTTTCTTGCTCGTCATGATAGTATGCTATTTGGTTTCACTTTATCTTAACATGTTGACTTGTATTGGTTTACTGTTTTTCTCTCACATGTTGATAAAGCCCTTAGGATCTGTACTCGACTACTGGGACTATGATGAGATCATACTAGTGGGGCCTTGGTAGTCGATGAGTACATCCTATAACTGTTCCTAGTTGAGTGTATATCGAGACAGGGCATCGATACACCAGAGTAGACTAGCGTATACGCATCTTGACCCATATGATGGGCGATGGATGATCCCACATCCATCGGTGTTTGACATCAGAGATGGTGTACGGGTGCTCAGTAGAGACTGGGTACATTGGACGGACTCGCCGAGAACTCCCAGATGGTGATATACCACACGTCAGATGGCAGTTCTCCGGTGACACTGGTACAGGGTAGTCTGTAGACCCGAGATCGTCATAGAGTCTTGTGTGATTCCCACTGTGCTTTGATTTCCACCTTACCACGTCCAAGAGGGCGTGCAAAATGGTGGCTTTTGGGTACAGTCCCGAATCACATGGAGGCAATGAGCGATAGGAGGGGATTCGTCTCTCCCGGTATAGGGAGTTGATGTTGTGCTGTGTTCGATTGGCTATAACTGGAAGTCCCTGGCCAGGGCTGATATAGAGATTTACTGGTAAGTGTTACTAGTAGTTTCTCGACCCGTTATGAGCCACACATCGACACGACTTATCGGTTACTGGGGTCTGACGTATACCACCCCTAGACTTGATATGCGACATATCAGACGAACAGACCGGACTGTACGGAGTGTTACTGATTGGATTCACAGGAGAACGCACAGGCTAGCTTGTTGATCTTCTGATCGCTCAATACCTGGGTGGCTGTTACGTTTAGCTGACCGCTTGCAGCTTGTGGGTGTTTGATATGATCATCACCTACTACCGGCGTATTGACGATTCTTTAGAGTCCTACACAGAGGTTTCTTGGCTTAGGCGAAACGGAGTAGAGGCACATATGTGATATGCGTAGCACCGAGGATAATGCGATATGAGATACCGTATTATATTCTCGCGATATTAAGATATGAACCGGGTCATCGGATCAAGTGTTGGTTCGATGAATCGGTACATGATATATTAGTCGGTAATATTCGATATAGCCGGATCGTCGAATCAAGTGTTGATTCGATGATTTAATGTATAATAATATATATGATATATTGTATTACATTATCTAATATTGGCTCGCTTTATTATTTCATTTTCTCACTGGATGATACATTGATATATATGCGATATATGTTAATTGTATTATTTTCTTTTGTTGCAAATATATAATATATATGTGATATATATTATTGTGACATGATATGATTTATTGTTAAACATGTTTAAGGATGATTAACTGAGGTTAGGGTTTGATTAGGGTTAGTTGCTTCATGCACCTTCTAGAAGCAATTTCTTTTGTCATGGTTAAGATATTTGTTGATGACACATTCCTAACCAAACCAAACCCTAACTCTAGTTGTTTCTCTACACATTATTAGCCACTCATCCTTGACCATAGTTTATACATCAATCATATACTTTTATTTCTATTCATCACAAAAGGTTTTGATCATTATCTTTTCCATGATCATCTTCTTCTCTCTTGAAAAAGCTCACTAGAAATTCTTTATGTGATGAATAAATATGAGAAAATGATTTAAAAAGAAAGCATAAATACTATTCTCTCATCCTCATCTCATCTAGCCCATGAGATTAGTGTGTTCATCTCTTTAGAGTGAGAAAGCTTGAGTCTTTGCAACTTCGACGTAGATCATCGGAGATTTGGAACACTTCAAGCCAGCATGGATCGTTCGAGTCGTGGAGCCTCTCATGAGTCGGGGAGATCGTGGATCGTAGCAAAGGGACTTCTACTTAGAGCTTGTGAAGCGAAGGAGCGGACTACAAAGGTTGTAATCCCTCACACTTAGATAAAAGTTATCATCTTGCATGTTTAACCCTAATAATCTAGCAAAGATCCCGGCTTTGGGTTGTTCGGCACGTCTAAATTTTTATCCGGGCATGTTTGATGCCTTATGAACCTTCACTAGAGTGCCTAGGAACCCTACACTTGGTCAGCATCTTATCTCTATCCGCAATAGACCATTCTCATCCTGACCCAAAACAACCGGGTCATTTCCGAAATTTCTAAACTAGCTGAGGTCCAATAATCCTATAACACGGAGTTAGGAAAAACAGACTGGTGATCGACATAACCTAACCTCTAATCCTAAAGGTTACCAATTGGAGTGTCTCCTGATAACTGCTATCAAAGGAGAACCCTATCGATGGCAAACGACGATCCCCAACCGCCGACAACAATTTCTACATACGCACAACTTAACAATAACAACTGAGCAAACTGAGTATCACCGGATGACAAGCATCCGAATGGAGTCACATCCTGACAACTCCTGGGTGGACACCATAATGAATTTCGGGAAGATCTGCTCTCGTTCCCTCTTCGGAACGGTTAAAGGTTGCAACTCTCCCGTCAGTCTCAGTTGCCCAGCTCAAACACACAACAAGACAGACACTTGAAACGAATCCCAAGACTTCTCTTTCTATCCCTGCCCCCCCCCCCCCGTAACTACCTTACAAGTCACGTTAACAGTTGGTGGGGCTTGAATGAGTACAGAAAGTTGACCGATGTGCCTGCCCTAGGATTCCTCATCTCTTTCCTATAAATTAGGTACACAAGTGTCTCTCTAGCCTAGAACACCCTTGCCACAAGTCAAGGATTCCAAATCATTACCCAGCCGAGTAGGCTCCAATATCTCTGACGAACGAGCGTCGGCGGGCAATGTCTCGCGAAAGCGATTTAAGAAAAAGTGGTCGGGCACGGACATGAGCAAGCTGTCTCCTCAGAAGAGACAAACTTATGTCGTACTCAACGATCACACAAGAACTGTGAATCTGCGGAGGATTATCACAATAATCAAATTCCGCCGCAGGAAGAGATACCTTTAACTCTGGAGGTCCGTGAAAATCTGACACGAGTCTCAAACAAGTGGTGTCTCTAATCTCCAACGCAAAACCATCGCGGCCATCTCCAGATCAGGAGTGGGATATCCTTCTCGTACTTCCTCCAAATGTAAGGAAGCAAAAGCGATAACTCCATTGTGTCACCTCGGTACACATTCGAGTCCTACTCACGAAACATCACAGTTAAACCACCAAGTCGCCCGAGCCAAAAGCAAAGAAGAAGCTGATGCAGTTGTTAACCGAGTCTTCAACTGCAGAAACTCCGTACACAAGCCTCAGTCTACAGAAAAGAAACCTCCATTCCAGTCAATCAAGTCAACGAGGTAGCATTACACTATCAATCCTGCATGAGACGGCGGTAACTCCTGCTAAGCCAAAATCTGCGGGCCTCCGTCCTGCTCACAAATTGGGCCTAAGCTGTACGGCCACGATCTTCCTCAAAACCATACCAATTCGTCTCCGTAACTACAAAACCTAGGAGTCAACACAACAAGCTTGAAGGGAACACTCCGAGAATCTAGTAAACCGTTGGGGCTCTCCCAGTATCCGTATAACAGATCATCAAGTGCTACCCTAACCCTCAAGGCACACTTAAAGAGACTAGGATGTCGTAAATAGCACAACAATAACTAGTCGAGGAACGGCCCGAAGAAAACCAGTTCATCATACCTACGAATGCTGCTAAGGCATTGATGAGTCCAGTGACACACCCAAAACACACAAAACCTGTAGCACGCACAAGGCAGTCTTCGGAATGTCATCACTCCGGACCAGCAACAATGATGACCTGATCCCTAACGAACTTAGACAAGGTCTCGCACTCTGGTGCTGATCGAAGAATTCGTCAGTGCGAGGTACAGGATACTTATCCGCACCGTAAGCCGATTCAGAAGACGATCCATCAAAACAACCTCAATCTGTCGTTTTCCTCCTGGACGAACAGAAATAGGAGCTCCCTAAATGCGAAACACTCAGACGCATAACTCCCTCAACAGCCACTCCGCAGCAGATCCTTAGCTCCTTAAGCTTCGCCGGCTCATCTTGGAATGACGTCGGAAAAATTCTCGCACGAAAGAAAACCGGTCCAACAAACCAACTGTGGATACAGCATCACGAAAAACGCCAAGAATCCACGACATCTCCTCAGAGCCGACTAGCGAACAAGGCTGAATTCAAGCTGTAAGAGGTGGCACCACTATCCATCTGCACAACAAGATCTGATTTGCCCGGGAAAACAAAACCTAACAGTTTCCTCACGGTAGCCTACAATGCCTAGCACGTAGCTAACCAGTCCATGCCCAGGAGATTGTCAAATCCAACATCTTTAGGAGGTTCAAAATGACAGACGAATCTCTATCTCCTATCCGATGGGCACACGACCGAAGTACGTGTCGCGCAACAAAAGGATTGCTGACAGAAGTTAACACAACAAACGGCTAATCTACCCAGCACGACTCTCGTCCTAAACTCGGCACGAAGTGTGTAAACATACGAGTGCAACAAAAGGATATACTGAAAGAGTACCTGAAACCACAGCATTGGACGCCCGCACGTCCCGATGTGTCGAAGCGAAAACTTGTGCCTGTCCTTCATCTGCGACTGATCGAACTCCTCCTCTACTAGCCTGACCCCTCTGTGCAAACCCTCCGCGTCCACGACGTCTCAGAATACGACCCTGACGTGCTGTGAAGGAACGCTGCCTGATGAGGTGCTGAAGGCTTCCGCATCGTAAACACCTACGCGCTGCCTGCTGTCCTGCCTGGGGATGGAAGCCAAACGACTGTCCTCGTCCTAAGCCTCTGCTCTGGGCTGGTACACCAGTGCGATTCCATAACTGTTCCGGAACTCTCACGGTCTCTATAAGACGTGTCTCGTAAACTGGGGCTGCCTCCACCGGTGCTACGTAGGGGACGGAATACTGCATGATGATCGCAAGGAACAACTGGTTAACAGGGGTGACAACCACCTGTCGCTGTGCTCGAACGACCTCTACCAATGAGCTCATCGTCTGGCGTAAGCTCTGCATCTCTGCCACTAGTCTAGCGATCTGATCTGTCGTAGGAGAAATAATCTGTCCTGGTAAAACATGGGTACTACTCGGATCAGTCCTCATCTCAGATAAATCAACTCGAACCTCGGTTCTCCCGGCTTCTCTCAACACCCTCGTAGTCCTTGGCGGCATAATGGCTGAAAAGAAGGTAGGATTCGATGAGGATACGAAAATCGAATCACAAGGATGTATACGATCATAAAGGAAATTTAATCAATAAGTCCTAAGGTCGCTTAGGCGGAGTACCGTATCGTGAGTATGCCGCGGAACATACGCACGCTACGCCACTCTGCTGCAGCTCCCTACTCCATCATATCAGGGTCATCCTACACTCCGAAGGTAAAACCTACGCTCTGATACCAACTTTGTCACGACCCAAGGTTTGGCCCATGACCGGCACTTAACCCCGTAACGTCTACAGGCGTAACGCGACTAAGTAAGCCAGAAACCCAGAAATCAAACCAATAAAAGTATAGAGTGAATTAAGCATTTAATAGAACTAATTACTAAGATGTCAAGAAATCTTAAGCAGAGAATCACTAAGATAACAATATACGACGCCGTAGCGAAGAAAATGAGCAACAAGTGGGAAGCATCACAGATAAAATAAACTGCATAAGTAAAGTCAGCTCACAACGAGCTCGACGCCAGAATAGAAAATAATATACATCGTCCTCACAACTGGTCTCTAAGTCAATACATAAGTGGTAGATGGAGAGTACTAGATACAACAATTTTACATAACTGAAAGATAACCAGATACCGTACAAAACCCACCTATCAGCAAAAGCGCTAGTACACTAACTGTAGGGGTATCCGTGCCAAAAGATGCAAGAATACAGCCTGCCGCGACAACTCCGAAGGGCAACCTGCAAACACTGTGGCACAACGGGGATGAGTTGCCAACTCGTGAATAGAAGATAACATATAAAGTTAATCGCGAGTATGCACGTGCTACGATACTCTAACCTATATCAACAGATAATATCTATATGATGAACTGGATGCTCAAATATGCAACAAGTGCGGTCTAATAACATCTCCATGTGATGAGCAAGAAATGTGATGATCAGGTATAACAATGCCATCTAACAAGCCTATATAGAATGAACAGGGTATGCAATGATCAGGTACAGCAATGAAATCTAACAACCCTATATAGAATGAACAGGGTATGCAGTGATCAGGTATAGCAATGTGTACTATATCAGATACAATAGATACAGGATGAGATATCAATTACTACATACCGAGCATGGGAAATATAACATCTACACGGAATGTCATGGTGGAAAGTATAATCGGTACCCATCAATGTACCCAAAACCCAATATTACTCAGATGTCGTCATCCTCCTCGGTCCTCCAATCCTGTAAATCTCATATAACCGTGAGTGCCCAATATCGGCACCCAAAATATCAAGAAATACTCGTGCCAAGCATCGACACGCAAATCCTCCTGTATAGGGCATCCGTCAGTCCGGATCAGCCCACGGGCTCTGTCTGCGGTATCGGCCCTCGGCCCCGGCAGTACGAGTCGTCCCGTATCCATCCATAGACTCTGGTCGGTATCCTCCGGATAACCGCCAGGTCCAACCAATCACCGGTAGGTAGTAGTCCCTCTGCCAGGCTCACCGTCTACTACACAGCGAAACCGTTCTCGCCTCGGGGTACCATACCGGGTCAACCATGTACCCGTAATCGGCCTCATCCAACTCCTCGATTCGGGTTCATATATATGTCACTCTAGTACCGAGAAAACACATGGTGGACGCACCGAAATATCATATCAAGGGAAACCGGGTTTTTAAATAATTAACCATTCTCTTGAAATATCCACGGTTCCCCAAATCCAGAATTAACATGGAAACAACATATCTCAATGCGTAATCTAAGCAAGTATGAAGATATCAATATATGTGTGCACTGGTACGAATATACAGTGTGCATGTGCGCAGGTATGAAGATATCAATATATGTATGCACTGGTACGAATATACAGTGTGCATGTGCGCAGGTATGAAGATATCAATATATGTGTGTACTGGTACGAATATACAGTGTGCATGTGCGCAGGTATGAAGATATCAATATATGTGTGCACTGGTATGAATATACAGTGTGCATGTGCGCAGGTATGAAGATATCAATATATGTGTGCACTGGTATGAATATACAGTGTGCATGTGCGCAGGTATGAAGATATCAATATATGTGTGCACTGGTATGAATATACAGTGTGCATGTGCGCAGGTATGAAGATATCAATATATGTGTGCACTGGTATGAATATACAGTGTGCATGTGCGCAGGTATGAAGATATCAATATATGTGTGCACTGGTATGAATATACAGTGTGCATGTGCGCAGGTATGAAGATATCAATATATGTGTGCACTGGTACGAATATACAGTGTGCATGTAGTACCAGTAGGGGTATGTGATGCATATGTGCCTGAATATGGATATAACATATGCTGTTATGCGGCAATTCATGACAACATCAATAGGGTGGAATCAGTATGATATATGATTTATAGCAATCCTATAATGTGAGTGTCATGGCAATCACTAACGGTGTGAGAGTAGCATATCAAGCGTGCTCGTGCGACTTGAACCGTTAGTGACAGTGCAGTGTCCTATGCTATCATTTCTATATGCAACAATAAGTTATGCTACTACAGTCCATATGAACATCTACAACCTAATATCCTAACTCGCCCTGACGCTTAACGCCATACGGGCGATTTCCCCGTAGATGTTAAATCTACTCACCTGGTCGTGCGCTACTCGTAGCGGACCACTTGCTTCCCTTTCTTAGCTTCGCCTGATGTACCCGCCTGCGAACCTGGAATTTCACAAGAATCCATATATAAGCAACTATCTCGCAAAACGCGATATCGAAGTCAAACGATACGCTCGCGTCGCGAACTAAACGCGCGTGTGTACGATACGCTAAACGTGTGCACGCGTCTAAAACTAACCCCGATACGCCACGATACGCTGAATCATGGAACCCTCTCGCGTATCGCGCGTATCAAGCGAACCAAACGTACTAGAAATACGATATAACGTTCCAGATTCTACCCAGGCTAACAACTTACAAAACTATACATACCACTGGCCTAGAAATAACAACAGACTCCTACCCATCCAAACATCACCCAAAAATTCCCCTATCTGGCCGCAAATTGCGGCCAGAATGAATAAATCGGCGGCCTCGATATAGGGTGGGGGTCTCGGGCTCTGGTTGTGTGGTCTATACCTTGTATACAAGCTCCAGTTAACTCAATTTCAACCTGAACAACCCGGGCCGATAGCAGATCACAAAAATCCAAAAAGTTCACTTAAAAACACTAAATTTGCACAATTTGAAACCCTATGGTATCTTGGTGTAATCTGGGGTATAACTAGGTTTACATGGCCTTAATAACACCTAATTAGGCTAGGTTAACCAATATTAACAGCACTAAACCATAAGTCCACACGAATCACCATTTCAAGCACAAAATCTCACTTTTTACACAAACCGAAGCTAAACTACACATACGTTAAACAAACAAGAAGTTGGGCTCGGATTCTATACCTTACAAGACCCTAGGTGCAAGGAGAAAGGAGGTGGAGAGGATGGGAAGTGCTGCTGCAGCTGCTGGGGGCTGATGTTGGTGTTGCTGCTGCTGCCACTACCTGCTGCTGCTGTTGTTATTGCTTGTTGCTGCTGCTGCTGATGCTGCCTCTGCAGCTGCTGCCTCTCTCTCTCTCAGCTGAGTGTGTGTGTGTGTGTGTGTGTGTGTGTGAGTTGTGAGAATGAGAATGAGGAGGGAAATGAGAGCACAAGTCAAAGACCCCCTCTCTCTCTCTCTCTCTTTCTTCATTAAATGAGCATGGCTCAACCATGAAGCCCATACTCTTTCTCTCTCACCAAGTCAACAAGGTCCACATCATTTCTCATAAAAGAAAAGAACAACACAAAAATAAATAAAACCTAATTAAATCCCAAAACACTTAATTCAATAGGTTAACCCTTCATGGTTGCTAATCATGGTTTTAACCCCAATTCTAAACCCTAGTTTACATGCACAAGTGTGTGTGCGCCTAGAAAAATCCTAATAAAATATTCATTAACTAGAATAAAATATCTGAAACTTAATTTGGTAAACTTTTTACCAAAAACTATCAATTAAAATATAATTAACCCCTAAACACGACCTAAGGTGTTACAGGTAATGACTTATGCAACTATAGACAATCCAAAAGCCAGTATTTTAAGAAGGCTCGGTCAACTTTGGTCACTTAGTTATAGTCTAGGGTCGGTCAAACGTCGCTGCCAAAGAGATAGAGAAAAGAAACACACTGCGTGCACTCTAACCTAGATCAGAATGGTTATCACTTTATCTAATTTAGGAAACCTCCCACTGTAATCTCAAATTCTCCTCCAAACCTGAAAGAAGAATTAGTCGGGATCACCCGAAGAGTAAACCAACTCATCAGTGAGAATCAGGATCCAACTATCATCGCATGATAACTTGATGGAAGCCACTCAAGTTAACACACTCCAGAAGGTATGCGCAAGTCTGGCAAGTTTCCTGTATGTTTGAAACTCCCGATATAATTTTTATCCCATGCACTTATGACCTTGACGTAGGCCAATAAATCATAAGCCACATGTCAAGTTCTACCCGTTGTTGTCCTGATTAATTTAGGTCATCGTACATGCCCTTGACGTAGGCCAACAAGGTTGTACGTCTGTCCTAAACTAATGCATCTATCTGTGCAACAAATGAATACCCAGCAGCTACCAAACACTATGCCTTGACGTAGGCCAACAAACATAGCTTGAATACTACTGACCATCCATAAGAAATGACGGACGATTACGGCTGGTTTTTGGCGAAAAACCTTTAACGTAAAGAACTTGATCTCGTTGAAGGAACTTGAAAGAATTTTATAAAAAAATATAGTAGCGAAAACCTTTTGCTAAAGAAGTCACTCCCGGTGAAGGGATCTCGGCTCTTTCCTCGTGGAATGAGGTGCAGGATATTCCAACTGAATACCGCGATGCATAGCAACTTGTAATCGATTATATAGAAGTTATTACACTGAAGCAAACATCTGCCCAAGGGGTCACTCCCGGTGAAGGGATCTCGGCCCATGCCTCGTCGAATGAGGTGCAGGATATTCTAACTGAATATCACTATGCAAAACAAAAGGAAACATCTTTGTAATAACTCCTTTTAAAATTTGTTCCAACAACATCAAATATAGGTTTGTTTTATCTTGCATTGATAAGAATCAACGCAGTCCCATCAATCAATCACACCAGAAAAGAACGAAAATAAAATGTACGTATATGCCATCCGCATTCGCCACTGGGTCCCGTCATCACCCGTTAGGTTACTTAACTAACGACAGAGCGGGGGCTAGACTAGCGCGGGTGTAAAACATATACAACATCTAATAGTATATAGACTAATATACAATAATCGCTCCAGGCGTGATAATATGCAACATTACAGAAAAGTAATAAGCATCACAGAACAATACAGATAATCTGGGATCCCCGGGTTTCACAGAGCCACTACTAAAACCCAACGTTCCCCTGGTCGTGTGGATAGCCTGTGCAATGAAACCTAGACCCCTACGGTGCGACAAGTTATCCGCCAAAACCTCAAGCGAGGTGGTCCCCACAACATAGTGAATGGAACACCCGGCACTTCACGGAATCCGGTAAATTGAGCACCCCTCCTTGGGTCAACCTGTACCCCCTACGAGTGCGGCAAATAGTCTGCCAATTTTAGAGTGAGGTCCCTTTGCCTCTCAAAGCCATGAGATACGGACCCGTTGCCTTCCAGAACCCGGCTATCCGTGCACTCCTTCGCGGGATAAACCTAGTACAGAAATAAAAATATGTACAACGGGTACATCGACCTCAACCTGGTTGTGCCCCAAAAGAATATTATACAAACAGGCAGTGACGGCAGTCCACATGTTTGACGCTAGTCCCGCAATATCAAAAGTACAAATAAATCCAAACTGCACTATCATTGCACCCTGCTATCCACCACGACATATCCGCAACATCACAGCACAACACAGAACATCAACGCGCAGGTCACGTTCGCAAACCCGTCTAAAAGAACTATAGCAATCAGACGCGGTTTACCGATCAAATGACATTCCCGGTCGGAAATATAATGTAAATATTGCATACTAACAAGTTTAAAATTTCGATCGACAAAACTTCCCGAAGTGGGCCCCATGTACATCTGGTGTACAGTAACAAAATATGGGCCCAAAAGAAATATATCAAAAGCCACAATTTCCCAAGTAGAACTCACTGTAGAAATTTGGAGTGCCAATCTCACAAAACTGCGGCGGATCCGCGGCCAAACCCTTGTGTGGGCTATGGATCCGCAGTGGTTCTGTGGAATTGGGCCTCCAAATTTCACCAATCTTCTAATAAAAGCCTGCTCTGTTTTCTGGTATGTTCAAAATAATTTTTGGGCCCTTTTAAAAATCGACAGAAACTTTGAACATGGAAATTGCAGTTTTTGAAAAACGGTTCGATCGATCTTTTAAACGTGTTTGCACAAATTAGTATAGCTTAATGGTGAGGCTCTGATACCACTGTAAGTATGCGGCAGCACCCCGGCCGTCTGACAGACGCCAATATGCGGAACAAAACTTTTACGACTGGCGCTTTCGCGTACTATAACCCAGATATGCCATTAAAGATAAACTAACAAATTGTAAAGAGGGTAGAATTGTTATACCGAACGATCCAATTCCTTCGGTCTTTAACCATCATCCCACGCTTTGTTGCGGCGGCTTCGATCTTCTGAAACTCCAGTTTCGTCGTCCAGGTGGCACCACGTCGACGGATCTTTAAACGGGCTCCCGCCTCTGAACCGAGGCAACTCGATCGTCAAGTTTGCCAAAAGAGACGACCAAGATGATGTAGAGAACGAGTAGAACACTTTGTCTCGTTATGTCCAAGGCTATGGACGAACGGTTAAAAGAAGTTGCCAATTGGAAATCGGGTGAATGGAAATTGAACTATATGAAATTTCCATACACTAAAGTATCATAATCTTTTGCAAATGAATCAATCCTTATTGCCACAAGAGGGGGCCGGCCACAATTATAGAAGGAGGGAGTGAGTGTAGGAGTTTCAAGTGGTGACCATAACCTTAGAATTTATCACAACCTAACAACAAAGCATGAATCACTAGAAACCATTAATTGCAAACCAATCACAATTAACCTAGTCACCTTGTCATTAAATGCATCATTAATGACCAAATGACACATCAAGCCACCTCACCACTTCTAGAAGCACCTAGAAGCATGACTCACCCTCAAGACGAAAAGACAAATCCGCATTTAACCGAATGTTAAATACAGCTGATAGAAAACTGGAAACTGGAAACTTCCAAAAGTGATTCTGAAACGAATTTCAGGATAACCCCGTAACAGTATAAACATACCCGCATATGTATTACGACCGAATACAAATGCAACTGAGACAAAGATATTATATCTACACAGTATAATACTGGGATCCGGCTTAAACCAAAGCCTACCAGTATTACCTGCCCGAAAAATAACACGTGCGTAAATGCACGTGCTTTTTCCGAACCCTGCCATAATACCATACGGCATCTACAACGTTTCGCCCGAACTTGGGAAAGTGTCTGTGGGGGACTCTAATGACTCATCAATACACTGGCACTGGGTATAACCACTAGCACGTCAGAGGTACAAGCTGTACGTAACGGTTTGCCTATGTATTGATTGGAAGGGAAGCTGACGAGCGAACTCATCTATAAACCCTACTGAGCCTGAAAGTGACAATATTCGTACAGTCCGGAACATTCGTCTATGAGTATCGCATATACGGCCTAGGGGGTCGGTAAACATCAGACCCCCAATAGCTGCATATGTCGTGTCAGAGAGCAGCCCAGAACACCCTGAGATACTACTGGTATACCTACCAATATATCTCGATTACCCTAACCAGGGATTTCGTGTAATGGCTCTCCTAAACACAGCGTGATCTCACCCCCCAATACCGGGAGAGACGAATCCCCGACGATCCGCTCACTTGCCTCCAATGTAACTCGGGACTGTACTCAACTAAAACCTGTTTGCACAACTCCTTTGAGCGTGGTAGGGTAGTAATCTAAGCACAGTGGGAACCCACACAAGACAAATGACGACCTCAGGTCGATGAACTAACCTGTACACATGTCACCAGGGAACTGCTATCTGACGATATGTATAATACCAACTAGCATGTTCCTGGCGAGTCCTGTCCGGTGTACTCATAACCCAATGAGCACCTGTATACATTTTAGGTGATCCAACTGACACCAGTGGCTTGTGAGACCGGCCACCGCCCCTCGTCGGGGTCTCAATTGTATACACTAGTCTACTCTGGAATGTCGATGCCCTGTCTCGAAACTCCCACGACTAGGGACACTTTAAGGATGTGCTTATAGACCCCAGCTCCCACATATATGATCGCCATCATACTGCTGGTAGTCAAGCAAGAATCCTATGGGCTCTATCATGATGATAAAGACAAACCAGATAGCATACTATCATCTCGAGTAAGACTGTTTTATCGGTATAGGTCCTATCTCAATCATTGCAATCGCGTACCTGCGATACAATAATTGACATAGAGGGCACTATATCTAACAGCTAAGCTATACTAAATACACTAAAACAACAGCAAAAGAATATTACCTACACAAAAGAACTCAAAGATCCAAGCTTTGCATGCTCCTAGGCATCCAAGAGGCAAAAGTGATCAAAGATGTGGGTTTTGTGATATATTTTGGGATTTTTGGGGATTTAATGAGCTTTGAATTGATGCAAATGGAGAAGAATTGATCAAAGGCAGAAGAGAGAGGGAGGGCTCGGCCAATAATGGAGAAAGGTGAGGGAATTGTGTAGGGTTTTCTAGTTCATTCAACAATCAATGCACACTTAATGCATTCACACCATATTCATGCACCTCTTCTCAATTGTTTTCTTTTCTTTTAAATTTAAATCAAAAACCCATACAAATATCAAGATGCAACGTGAAGGGTTTTATTAACTCAAACTTAATTGTTGAAAAGAAGACTTAAGAGAATATTTCCCAAAATATGAATACCGCATTAAAATAATATTAAAATTGGGAAAAATTCAAATTGAACCAAAACGTCCCATATAACCCCAAAGCTTGCGCACTAGCTTTATTTTAGCTAAACTAGGTGCTGGCAAGTCTATATGGTCGTTTAATCACAGTCGGTTAAAAACAGAAAATACCGACAATTTTACCCAAAAACGGAAACATTCACATAACGATTTCTAAAACGTTACAGTTGTTAAAGCCCTTAGGATATGTACTCGACTACTGGGACTATGATGTGATCATACTAGTGGGGCCATGGTAGTCGACGAGTACAACCTATAACTGTTCCTGGTCGAGGGTGTATCGAGACAGGGCATCGATGCACCAGAGTAGACTAGCGTATACGCATCTTGACCCATATGATGGGCGATGGATGACCCCATATCCATCGGTATTTGACATCAAGGATGGTGTATGGGTGCTCAGTAGAGACTGGGTACACTGGACGAACTCGCCGAGAACTCCCAGATGGTATTATACCTCACGTCAGATGGCGGTTCTCTGGTGACACTGGTACAGGTTAGTCTGTAGACCCGAGATCGTCATAGAGTCTTGTGTGATTCCCACTGTGCTTTGATTTCCATCATACCACGTCCAAGAGGGCATGCAAAAAGGTGGCTTTTGGGTACATTCCTGAATCACATGGAGGTAATGAGCGATAAGAGGGGATTCGTCTCTCCCGGTATAGGGAGTTGATGTTGTGCTGTGTTCGATTGGCTATAACTAGAAATCCCTGGCCAGGGTTGCTGAGATTTACTGGTAAGTGTTATCAGTAGTTTCTTGAACTGTTATAGACCTCATATCGACACGACTTATCAAGCTACTGGGGTCTGACGTTTACCACCCCTAGGCGAGATATGCGACATATCAGATGAAGTGACCGGACTGTACAGGAGTGTTACTGACTGGATTCACAGAAGAAAGTACAGGCTTGCTTGTTGATCTTCTGATCGCTCAATACGTGGGTGGCTGTTACGTTTAGCTGACTGCTTGCAGCTTGTGGGTGTTTGACATGATCATCACCTACTGCCAGTGTATTGACGATTCTTTAGAGTCCTACACAGAGATTTCTTGACTCAGGCAAAGCGGAGTAGGAGCACATATATGATATGTGCGGGACCGAGAACAATACGTGTATGTGATAGTGTATTAGATTCTCGCGATATGAGATATCGGCCGGGTATATGTGATATAGCCGGGTCATCGGATCAAGTGTTGATTCGATAAACTGATACAGATTATATTAGTCGGTTATTTGTGAAATAGCCGGATTATCGGATCAAGTGTTGATTTGATAATTTAATGTATAATTATATATTTGATATATTAAATTACATTAACTAATATAAGCTCACTAAAAGTTTCTTTTTCTCACTCGGGTAATAGATTGATATATATGCGATATATGTTAATTGTATTATTTTATTTTGTTACAATAAATATTGTATATGTGATATATAATATTGTAATATGTTAGGGTTATGAATGGAAAATGATTAGTGGATATTAAACATGATTAATCTTTGATTTGGGTTAATTTTTTTAGAAGCTTCTAGAAGCTTTTTGTTTTGTTTTTGCAAAGATATTTTGTAAAGATATTTTGGATGATATTTAGTTAACCCAACCCAACCCTTGAACATGGTTCATTCTCTACATGGGTTAAGTTATCATACATAACCCATGGTTGCATTTCTAACCACACATGGATTCATTAATCATCACAAAGTAAATGCTTCTTCTTCTTCTTCCTTTTTCTTTTGGATGGAAAAGCTTTCTAGCTTTTTCATTAGTGATGAAAATGAGTGAGATTAAGAAAACAAATGAGAGAAAAAATCCTACTTCATCATCCTAATCTATCCTATCCATTTAGATTAGGGAGTTCACTTCATTAGTGAGTGAGAGCTTGAGTTAAAGTTTCTTCAAGGTAGATTATCTTAGTTATCGAAGATCGGAAGTAAGCTTGCATCTTTCTCTTCGTGGAGCCTCTCTAGAATCCGGGTACTCGATGATCGCAGCGAAGGGACCTCAACTGTAAGTCCATGCTACCTCTCCCGGTACTTTCGGGCATGCGGAATTTGGTGAAAAACAATTTTCTAGAGGCGGTAACATGGACTCAAAACCGGATCTTTGTTAAACATCTAACTAACAACCTAACTAGGAGTTGTTAACTACTCGGTTAGGGGGTTATACCTTTCTTTCTTGAACTCCTTCGTCTTCAAACCTCGATGGTTGTCCGGATCGGCTTCACCCCGTCGTCTCCTTGCGCCGAAGATCGATCCACCTGAAAGCTTCTACCTTTGGCTTCTTCTTCGAACTTTGAAGAAACTAGTTCACTCGGTTTGCTAAACCTTGTGAACTAGAGTGAGTAGAGGAGAGTGTGTTGGGATTTTCTCTATGGTTCTTGGTTCTCAACACATGAGACAAGTGAACCATAGACTAAAGAGAGGGAGAGCAAGAGGAAGAAGATGAGAGCTCAAGAACACAAGAGAGAGAAAAGGAAATGAAAGAATGAGAAAATCTTTTTTCTCTTGGCTCTCATAATCCAAAACCATCATAACCCATAATAGCAATCAAGTATTAGTGATGGTTTAAGCTACAATAGCCATATCATTTCATGCACTCATTTTGCACAAGAGAACAAGCAAGCAAAAGCCTTTACCATGAAATGATAGCCATTGTCATCATGATGGTCAACTAGTCCAACCTAGTCAACCGGTCAACAAAGTCAACAAGTCAACAAAGTCAACCCCTCAACAACCATGTCACTATAATACTAAATTAATATTATTGTTAATTACATATTGTTCCCCTCCGAAAGGCGGCGCACAGGACCGCGATGGCCTGACGCTGAGATTCGGGGCAGATGCTATTTGGTTTTATCCGACCACCTCTCCGAAGATGCCAAGTTAATTTATGGCACCGTGTATCGAAGGTTTAGACGGATGCGGCCGATGTAGCAGACTTTGTCAGATTCCCCCTCGCTAGAGGGGTTTTTGATTGTGGGGACGCTCTTCCCTGCAGGCGCAAGCTTCTGCAGTTAATTACGCTACCGCTTCGCGGTAACAACTTTCTCCTTCTCCAGAATTTCACTTTGTGTCGTGGGTGTTTGTTTTGTTTGTGGTTTCCCGTGGATTGTATACGGAGACTGAGTAATACCGTCGCCCGTAGGACGTGGATTAGTCCAAATCCGTATTTACTTAGATTTGGGTTTGTTGTTTTTAGTTTAAGGATGCCTTAGTCGCGTTGCGGCTAAGATCGACTTAAACGTTCGTCAAGGATACGTTAGTCCTGTTTGAGACTAAGATCAACTTAACTGGATCGTTTAGATCCGACAAAAGAGCATTTGGGCTCTATTGTTCCAGTTTAGGGACATAGTGGTCCATTGCATGTATGGTCGTCGGGACCCGTCACCTCTCTGACAACGTTGAAGAATTACAACGACTAATGTCAGAGGAGTTCAGAGATGTACCCTTGAGCCAAAGTTGATTGGGGGAATTTATAGTCCAATTTGGGACTAAAGTCTGTTTGAAGGTTTAAGAATGCGTTAGCCATATTTGAGGCTAAGATAAACTTAAACGGTTGTTAAGGATACGTTAGTCTAGTTTGGGACTAAGACCGACTTAACGGGATCGTTTAGATCCGACAAAAGAGCATTTGGGCTTTATTGTGCCAGTTTAGGGACATGGTGGTCCAATACCAGTTTAAGGACATAGTGGTCCACCGTTAGTTTAAGGACGTTTCGGTCCGATATTAGTTTAAGGACGTTTCGGTCCAGCATTCCCATTTAGGGACGAATATTAGTTTAAGGACGTTTCGGTGCAATATTAGTTTAAGGACGTTTCGGTCCACGAGTTTAAGGATCCCGCAGTCCACATTGACATATGTGGTCGTCGGGACCCGTCACCTCTCTGACGTCGTTGAAGGATTACAACGATAAGTGTCAGAGGAGCTCGGAGATGTACCCTCGAACCGGATATAAATTAATTTAAAAGAGCAATCGTGCTCAGTCAATTTAATTTAAGAACTTACGGCCAAAATTGGGCTAAGTCCAATTGAAAATGTTCAACATTTTATTTGCTTTTGCATTGCATTTCTTTTTTTTATTTTTATTTAGGCTTTGCCCAGAAAGGATGCAGAGCATCAATTTGTTTTGGGCTCTGTTCTTTTAAGAATGATGCAAGGCATCAATTTTATTTGGGCTCTGCCCTTGTATAAATGATGCAAAGCATCAATTTATTTGGGCTCCGCCCATTTATTGCCTTGCAGTTTATTTTGGCATGTTTGGTCTTTTTGATTTGGGCCTGGCCCTTTTAGGAAATGCATTGCATTTATCAGGCGCTTTGCGCCAATCACTGAGCGCAAGCGCTTGTGGTGAAGACACGTGTCATGCTCTGGTGAGCGCAAGCGCAACAGTGCAGTGCGCTGCGCTAGTGCGCTGCTGACACGTGGCGCGCTCTGGTGAGCGCAAGCGCAACAGTGCAGTGTGCTGTGCTAGTGCGCTGCGCTGTTGCGCTGCTGACACGTGGAGCGCTCTGGTGAGTTGCGCCAACTCCAGAGAGCAAAGCTCTTATTTCAAGAGCGCATAGCGTAAGTAGTTTAGATGCTGACACATGGCGCTCTCCCAAGAGCGCAACAGCGCAGTTTGCAAGTGCAAAGCACCAAGAATCTTTTAGATTCAAGAACAGAAGTGCAAAGCACTATTTGATTTCTTGATCTAATTTAGATCAAAGAAAAATAAGTTTTTTCTTGTTTTTCTTATCTCAGAGAACCAAAGGTTCATGAAAAGTGCAAAGCACTATTTTTGTTTTATTTTATTTTTATTAAAGATCATTGATCTTGTTTTTAGATCTATAATCTATTCATAAAAGAACTTTCTCTTTTTTCTAAAGGTTTTTGAGGAGTTTCTCAGAGTTCTTTTCTCTCCTTCTTTTTTTTAGAAAGATCTTCCTCCTTTTTAATTGAGGCCTAGGGTCCTTTTTATAGTGCCCATAAATTAGTTAAATTTGTTAAAGAGATCTTTCTCTGAGTGATTTGGGGAATTTTCCCCACCGTTGGATCTTTGATCCAAGGGCTTCTGCTTTGCTGAAGAAAATCTTCTTGTTTTAACAAGAACAGAAAAGATTTCTTGGAAATTTAATTATGTTTGGCACAGATGCCCCAGCGCGTGACACGTGTCGCGCAGCGCACTGCGCAGCGCAGCTTCGCTAGCGCAACTGTGCTGACACGTGTCGCGCAGCGCAGAGCGCAGCGCAGCCGCGCCAGCGCATCTGCGCTGACACGTGTTGCGCACCGCAGTGCTTGCGCAACTGAAGCGTTGCTTCATAAAAATAGAGCTTTGCTCTAATTGGGCGCGCCTTCTTGGGCGCTGCGCTGACGTATCATCTCCTGACATGTGGCGCGTTGCTCCCGAGACATGAAGCGTTACTTCAGAATTTTTGAATTTTGAATTTCAACAGAGCTTTGCTCTGATTGGGCGAAACAAATGCCCCCCCACCATTGCGCTCATGTGGCGCATACGTGAGTGCAGCGGTGGCAAACTCCTGATCGTTGGATCAAGGGGTGAGCTCAAGGGGCGCAAGCGCCTTATAAATAGGACCCTTGGTCCTTGAATTTTTTTTTACCATTTTCAAGAACTTGAATTTCAGAGCCTTGCTCTTGTCTAAGATTTTTAGAGCCTTGCTCTCATTTCTTTCCAGAGTTCAGATTTTAGAACATCTTAGGTAAAATTTAAATTAAATTAAATTAAATTAAATTAAATTTGATTAACAGAGCCTTGCTCTTATAGATCTTTGATCTAAAGAAAACCCCTTTGGGGTTTTATTAACAGAGCCTTGCTCTCAGAAATCTATACATCTACAGAGATCTTGTTCATGGGTTTTAACCCATGAACAGAGCTTTGCTCATGGATCAAATGTAGACCTTTTCTGATCTGAAAGTGGAGAACTCTTAAAAGTTTTTGTGGATCTTTAAGATCCTAAATTTTTAATTTTTAGGAGTTAAAGTTTTCCTTTTTGATGGCTCTTCCATCATTATTATAGAGCTGGGCTCTTTTCAAGGAAAAAATATATATATATATATTTTTATTCCCTTGAGACCAGAGTTTGACAAATGTCACTCTGTGACGGAGCTTTGCTCTCTAAAAGAGGAGATTTTCTCCTTGTCTCTGGGGATTTCCCATCAATGAGGATATTCTCTTGGGGATCTTCTCATTAACTGACAGTCTCATCCAACGATGGGACTGTCTTATTAAGTGATGCGCCGTTATCCAGATTTTGCGGGCCCCCCTTTTGGTCCCCCTATCCACTGCATTGCTGTACGGTATAAAAATTTAAACCTGTTGAGCGTTGGAATTATAATACTGACGGCTAAGGTTTGTCTCTTTGCAGGAAACATGTCTGCCAATTTGTCTTTTCCGTTTGCTCGCTCGGAGGGAGGGTTTCCCCAGGCACCGGTGGACCGCGTGGGGCTTGCTCTAATCAAGGATCATGACCCCGAACACAAAAACCTTCACTTGTGGGGTAGGTGGTACAATGAAATCATCCAGGGTCGTCGCAGTTTCAGTTCCGCCACGCCGTCCGAGCCAACATCTTCACTCCCCTACGCAGATGAACCCCCGGTGAAGTATACCGTGGAGGTCAAAAATTGGAATTCGGATGACCTCCTCCAGCCTGCGATTGGTGCTATCCCCGTGCAGCCGCCGCCAGCAATAGATATTTTAGGGAGGAGAATTTGTCAGGGTGAAGCGCGCCCTTGGGGACAGGCTTATAACATTGGACTGATCCCACGACCGCCTGCTGGATATTTGCAATGGGCCCGGTACATCCTATCAGCGAGAAGGACTCATCTGATGAGGATTGGTTTGTACTCGGCCATTTATGTCTCGCTTTTTGAGTATCCTTCTCCTCCAACGTGGTGGGTTAAGGCTTTTATCGAGCAATGGAATATTCCCACACACACCTTCCTGATGACGGACCGGGAAGTCTCCATCTCCTTGGAGGAGTTTGCTGAAATCTCGGGCCTGCCGATGAGGGGAGAGCCTTACGAGGAGCTGCTTCCTCCCGATGAATACGTCTTTGCCACCAAGCCGCTGGTGTTTGACCTGACGCCGGAGAACGGTATTCAGCATCAGTACCCGGGCTTAGTGAAGGTATTGGAGATTTATGAAGGACTCTATCTAGAATCGGGTGACAGGGGAGTCAGTTTTGCAGATTTCATTGCTCGCTTCATTCAACCAGAGTTCTTATCAGAGCGGAGCGAGAAATTCGCCCAGCTTGACGACCCTTTTGGGTTCGGTTTTGATCGTCGACCCACATCGGAAGATGACCGCAAAGACTTCTATCTTCCCGGTGCCGCCGTCGTCCCTTTTTCAGAAATTGCCGTCCCCGACATGGATGAAGAGACCTTCTTTGTAGGGTTCTTGGGCTTGTGGTTATGCAGTTTTGCTCTTCCTATGCATCCACGCCATATGCGGCCGACTGTTTTCTACCCAGCGCATCGGATGGTGGCTGGTTTACAGTTGACAGTAGGAATTGCCGGGCTGGCTTATCTTTATAATGGACTTAGCGTAGCGGCGGACGCTAGTGAGCCTGGGGTGCAACCCGCCAACTTCCCGATGCACTACTTTACCTCCTGGATGGAAATGCACGTGCACGGGGTGTTCGGTGCCCATAAGATCCCTCCCTTTTTTGAGAAGTGCAGGCTCCCGAGGGTCATACGGCTGGTCGGGGCTTCGATCGTAGTTGCTCCTCCGCGGGAGGCTAGGGGGCTGCTCCTTCGACCGCACCTGGTCGGGGCGAAGATTTCTTTCTTGGACAAGGTCATAACAATAGGCTCAGAGACTACCAAGTCAGTAGTGTCGCTACGCGATGATTTTAAAGACGGGGCTTCCATACTGAAGGCTCAGGAAATCCTCCATCTCTACTCCATTTGGCCGAGTTACCTGGTGTTCAGGCAGAATGAGACAGCACTCTTCATGAGGTATAATCCTCACCGGTTTGCTCAGCAATCGAGCTACAACCAAGGGATCCCGATGGAACCCTTCTTGGAAAAGCCCGTGGTTAGCCGAGAGGGGATAAAGAATGCAATGCCCCACTTTATGCGGCTCAACATGGGTTCTTATTTCTTCATCAGCGAACCGAGCTGCATCCCCAAAGTCCTCAACGCGTACGTGGCTTGGTATGCGCATGCTATGGGTCCAGTTATCCAAATGGAAAAACCCATGCTGGTTGACCGCAAGGGTGTGCCTCCCGGCGGCGATCGCAAGGCTCCCTTGAAGCCGAGGACCCCAGTTATTTCTCCATTCAAAGGTGCTAGAGTCGGACCTCCGCGCGTGTTGAGCCCTCCGCGCGGATTGCCACTTCGCGATATTGTGGATGCGCCACCAGCCTCCCATGCTTCAGTGGAGGCGGTAAATGTGGTACCGCCAGAGTCTGGTGCCGGCGAGGATATCGGGACCCACCGCCCTAAGGCGTCCGCTAAGCGTAAATCAGTCCCGGGTGCATCCAGAGCTGGCGGGCAAAAGAAGAAGAAGTCGCTCCTTTCCCTTGACGCGATTCTTGGCTTAGAGCATGAGGCCTCTCTTACTAAAGGAATAAGTGAGTATGGCAGCAATAAGGGCTTCGCGGTAGACCCCGCAGACACCGACCTGGCGGCCGCCATTGCGGCTTCAGAGCGATCAGCGAGACTTGAAGCGTGGTTAAGTAAACTCGCTGAGTCAGGTAATTATTAGCTGCTCTCCACATCATTTCATCTCATTTTTCATCATTATTCTTGACTAATACTTTTCCCCATTTTCAACAGGTGTCTCTACCGAAGAAGCTATCGCTGCCTCTTTGAAAACCTTCCAAAAGGAGGAGGAGAAACGCACTTTAGCGGGCGCCGGTATGTCCCACCCCCCCGTTTTTAAAGCAAATTTCATCGTTCTTTTCGATGATCAACCTAACTTTCCTTCCTTGTTTCCTTCTAGGGGTTATACCAGTCGACGAAGATATTCTTCCGGAACCCGTCACTGGAGTTCCGGTCTCGTCGGGGCTGCTGCAAGGGCTTCGACTTGACAAGTCGACGAGGGATGCCTTGAAGAGTTTGGAGGCATCCCTGTATACGGACGAGGATGCCTCAATGCGAGAGGCTCTGGTTAGGTCCGTTTCAACGGCCTAGGAGGAGAGAAAACGGCTGAGGCGCGAGGCGAAGGCGCGCTGGGCTGCTTTGGCTACAGGAGCGGGCCCAAGCACCGTCCCTCGGGCAGATACTCCTTCCGAAGAGGCCCCTGTCTCCCTATCCACTGCTCGCAGACAAGTGGCACGTGCCGTTCGAAGCGCAAATGATAAGTCCACTTCAGGTAACATTTCTTTCAGAATTTTTATTGTGAAAGTTATAATGCCGACGGTTCTTACATACATTACTTTGCAGGGCCGAGTCCGACCGAGGGTGAGGCGGAGACCGTTGATCCTAGGGGAACAGAGGGGGTGGTACCTGCCGAACTCGAGCCGACGATGGGCAACATCATTGTGGGTTTGGAGCCTGAGGTGGAGGTCGAGGGGCCTGCAGCCGAGAAGGTCATTGATGCCGAACCTGAAGCGGTGGCAGATGATATGATCATTATAACTGAACCGAGGCTGGTGGTGGACGAGGCGCTTGAGGCCGGCGACCTCGTGGTGACAGTGGATAAGCCGATGGAGACGGCGGAGCTCGAAGAAGTTGCGGGTGAGATGGGTACGACTCTTGGGGAAGAGTCAGCCGCTTCCTTCCAAGAATCCGGCAACGCTCCAATCATTGCCCTCCCTGCTTACGATCTCCTGCCGTCTCCTGGTCGCTCTAGCACGACGACGGTACCCATCGAGTCGGGTGATGAGGCTATGGGCGGTGGCCTCATGTCGATAGAGGAGGGAATCGCTTCTATTTCGGCCGGGAGCTCCTCAGGTAAACCTTAGGTTACTGTCTTTCTTATTTTACAATCCTTTCTGACAAGTTCACCTTTCTTGTGACGCAGGTGCAGCCAGCGCCGATGCCCCACTACTTGAAGGAGCGCCTTCAACGACTGCCTTGGCGGTGGTTACCTCCCAACCCTCTCTCATACCGTCTAAGATGCTGGAAGGTATGGGTTTGCAACTTATTAGTCTTATCTTTCAGATGTATAGTGCATGTAATAAAGTCGTGCTGTTGTGTCTTTTAAGGAGTACTTTTTGACCATCTTTACCAGATGTTGCTCCCACACTTCTCCTTCCCATCCGAGCTTGCTTCTTCCTCTGGTGGCGTTGGTGAGTATGATTTCCAATGACATCCTTCTTTCTTCATTGTTGGGATTATTTCTAAACCACCCCTTTTTTATCTCGACTGCAGTGTTACAAATCGAAGGAGGGGATGAAAGACGGGCTGAGTTGCTGACTCTTCCGGCTCTGCCACCTGCCTCAGCTGGTACAGCGACTATCACATTGATAAAGTCTTCCTTCTTTAATTTCAGAACTGTTATCTGATCACATCCTGTTTCTCTTCAGCTGTCGTTCCGGTCTCGGCGCCCTTTGAATCTCGCATCATAATGCCAGCAGGTCCTTACCTGAGAAGTCCATCTTCGAAAGGCGCCGCGAACAGCTTACGTATGTTGAGCGATTACATTGAGGAGCTCGACGTCGAGACCCCTACCTCTGCTGCGGATTTTGCTATAGCGGTTAACCCGATGCTGGTGATACTCGTGAACTTTCACGACGAGGGTATCATCGCATCTTGGGTTAACCTTTGCAGGGAGATCGAGGCCCGCCTGCATCGGTTGGAGTCGCTGCGTCCCGCTCCCGAGGCCTTGGCTGCCAGTAATCAAAGAACATCGTGGATTGAGCAGAGCGCTCCTTACTTCCACCACCTCGAACAAGAAGTCATTTCAAGACGTAAGGAGTGAGGTGAGACTTCGAGCAAGTCTGCCCAACTGCATGCTCGGGTGGAGGCCAACGCCGCACGGCTGAAGGTTGTCTTTGAGGGCCTTCTGCAATGTCTTTCTGAAGGGTTATCATTGAGGCAACACCTTGATGTTGTCGAGCGAGCTGCACCCAGCCAGGAAGCAGCCCAGAAGGCGGCGGAGGAGCAACTTTCATTTTTCTTGCAGCAGCGAGCCCGGGTGGAAGTGGAGGTGGCCGCGGCAGCCGCTCAGGAGGAGGCGCTGAATGAAGTGCGAGAGCAACTTGTGGATTTACTAAAGACACTTCCTCCTCAGTAGCTATCCTTCTTTGTATCGTTTGTAATTGTAGATAAAAGAATGTATATATATATTTTTTTATTCTTTGACATAATGTATCCTGTACCCAATCAAGTTTATGAATAAAAGATACACCCTTTTTTTTTGTAATGTGTCATTTTCTCCGTCTTTTCTTTCTTTCATTATCAGCATGCCACCTTAGTAACCATGGTTGACGGATGATCAGAACGAGTATCCTGACTTTCTTAAGAAATAGCGATGGCTTAGGCCGCAGGTTCAGATCTGTTGTCTAAGACTTTTCAACTCTATAAGCCGTGAGGGTCTCATAGAGACTTTTCTCCCTACGGATCGAGAGGATCTCATAGGTGGGTTTTCTCCCTAGGAATCATGAGGATTCCTAAGTGTAGTTTTCTCTTATAAGTCGTAAGGATCCTGTTAGTTATATGTATGCCATAGAGGCCATTACTGTACATAGGATGTATATTGTAGTGGATGCTGGGACGTATATAGGAAGGACTTTCTTACTCGACATGATAGTATGCTATCTGGTTACACTTTACCTTAACGTGTATACTGATTGTCTCTCTGTTACATGTTGGTAAAGCCCTTAGGATGTGTACTTGACTACCTGGACTATGATGCGGATCATACTAGTGGGGACATGGTAGTCCATAAGTACATCCTTCAAAGTCCCTAGTCGTGGGTGTATCGAGACGGGGCATCGATATACCAGAGTAGACTAGCGTGTACCTTCTCGACCCATACAGATGGGCGATGGATGATCCCATATCCATCGGTGTTTGACATCAGAGATGCTATACGGGTGCTCAGTAGAGACTGCGTACACTGGACGGACTCGCCGAGAACTCCCAGATGGTATTATACCTCACGTCAGATGGCAGTTCTCTGGTGACACTAGTACAGAGTAGTCTGTTGACCCGAGATCGTCATAGAGTCTTGTGTGGTTCCCACTGTGCTTTGATTTCCATCTTACCATGTCCAAGAGGGCGTGCAAAACGGTGGTTTTTGGGTACAGTCCCGAGTCACATGGAGGCAATGAGCGACAGGAAGGGATTCGTCTCTCCCGGTATAGGGGGTTGATGTTGCGCTGTGTTCGATTGGCTATAACAGGAAATCCCTGGCCAGGGTTGCTAAGATTTACTGGTAAGTGTTACCAGTAGTTTCTCGAACAGTTATAGACCTCATATCGAGCAATTGGGGTCTGACGTTTACCACCCCTAGGCGAGATATGCGACATATCAGACGATCAGACCGTACTGTACGGTAGTGTTACTGGTTGGATTCACTGGAGTGTGAGCGGGCTTGCTCGTCGATCTTCAGATCGCTCAATACCCGGGTGGCCGTTACGTTTAGCAGACCGCTTTCGGCTTGTGGGTGCTTGATATGATCATCACCTGCTGCCGGCGTATTGACGAGTCTTTAGAGTCCTACACAGAGGTTTCCTGGTTCAAGCGAAACGAAATAGGAACGCATATGAGATATGTGCGGGACCGAGAATAATACGTGTATGTGATACCGTATTCTATTCTCGCGATGAATGTGTCGAATGGTTGTATGCGATATAACCTAGTTATCGAATCGAGGATTGATTCGATAAGCCGATACATTGGATACTAGTCGGTTATATGCGATATGACCGGATCGTTAAATCAAGTGTTGATTTAATGATTTAATGTATAATTATATATTTGATATATTACTTTACATTAACTAGTATTGGTTCACTTTAAATGGATTTTCTCACTCGGTTTGTGCACATTGTATATGTGATATACTTTTGTACACATGATTGTATCATGTTTGATGATACATGTTTCCTTGGTTAAGTGTAAAGAATTAAACCATGGTTAAACATATAATTAGGGTTTTATTTTTCCATTACTTATTTATTCATTTATTTATTTGTTTATACATTTTGGAAAATAAATGGAAAAGAGAAAAGAATGGTGGCTTTATTTGTTGTTTAGTTGAAGCTTCATGAAGCTTTGACTTTGTCCACCATTCTTATCTCATCCTTAACCCTAACCATTCCTTTAACCATGATTGATTCTCTACACATTACCATAGTTAACTTTATGATAAGGTTTGATTATTCTTTTCTTTTTAATAAACTTATCATATCATTTCTTCTTCTTCTTCCTTGAACTCAAGAAGAAAACCTTGAGGTCATCAATGGTGATTGATGATAAAGAGTGAGAAATCCAATTCTAAATTGAACCCACTTCCTATTTCTTCATCCTCTACCTCTTGCCAAGTAGTAGAGTGTGTTTTCTTCACAAGTTTCTTGACTTGGTGAAGTCGGAGCTTGATTTAGCGATGCCTCGACGTAGATCATCTTCGGCATGGACATCGATGACCTAGCCCGTCCATTCTCCGATGAAGCCGACGCTAGAGCCCGGGACTTGTTATGGACAGCGAGGAGACTTCATTGCGGAGCTATGGAGGTGGAGAACCGGATCTACAAAGGTTGTATTTCCGTATCTCTTAGTTAAGTGTTAACTAGTTTATTGTTTCGCCTAGATTTCTAGCCAACGATCCGTAGTCGGGTTTCTCGGCAACTAGATTTTTGAAATTGGCATGGTTGATACATTGTGAGACCTCATTAGGATCCCCAGGAACCCTACAGTGGTATCAGAGCCTAGCTAGAGCCTTAGGCGAAGTCTAGACGGAATTTGAAGTCCGAACGACCCGGAAACCCAAACCTAAACATGCTCTCTGTCCTTTTTCTAAAACCAGGGATTTTTGTGAATTAAAAATTGCCAAAAAATTCAGCAGGGAAACCTATGAGTTACTGTGAAGCACGTGGCTCTAAATCGATCAAAGAGCCGCGGAACCGCGGCACCACCATGGGTTTCGCGGCGGTTCCGCGGCCATGTTGGTGATTTAGGTCACATGTCTTGCACAGTAATTCTTGTGTCAAAGAGCTGAGTCTTCTGGAAATTTTTATATTTTATGTTAGTTATATGTATGCCCTAGAGGCCATTACTGTACATTGGATGTATATTGTAGTGGATGCTGGGACATATATAGGTAGGACTTTCTTGCTCGACATGATAGTACGCTATCTGGTTGCTCTTTATCTTAACATGTATACTTTCTGTCTCTCTGATTACATGTTGATAAAGCCCATAGGATGTGTACTCGACTTCCAGGACTATGATGTAGATCATACTAGTGGGGCCTGGGTAGTCCAAGAGTACATCCTTGAAATGTTCCTAGTCGAGGGAATATCGAGACGGGGCATCGATATTCCAGAGTAGACTAGCGCATATCTTCTCGACCCATGCGATGGGCGATGGATGATCCCATATCCATTGGTGTTTGACATCGAAGATGGTATGCGGGTGCTCAGTGGAGACTGGGTACACTGAACGGACTCGCCGAGAACTCCCAGATGGTATTATACCTCACGTCAGATGGCAGTTCTCTGGTGACACTGGTACAGCTTAGTCTGTTGACCCGAGATCGTCATAGAGTCTTGTGTGTCTCCCACTGTGCTTTGATTTCCACCCTACCACGGCTCTACTGAGTCGTGCAAACAGGTGGTTTTTGGGTACAGTCCCGATTCACATGGAGGCAATAAGCGATAGGAGGGGATTCGTCTCTCCCGGTATTGGGGGTTGATGTTGTGCTATGCTCGACTGGCCATAACAGGAAATCCCTGGCTAGGGTTGCTGTGATATACTGGTAAGAGTTATCAGTAGCTTCACGAATGTTATGGACCCTACGTCGGCATGACTTATCGAGCTATTGGGGTCTGACGTTTACCACCCCTAGGTGAGATATGCGACATATCAGACGAACAGACCGGACCGTACGGTAAGTGTTACTGGTTGGATTCGCAGGAGTGTGAGCGGGCTTGCTCGTCGATCTTCTGATCGCTCAATACCCGGGTGGCCGTTACGTTTAGCAGACCGCTTGCGGCTTGCGGATGTTTGATATGATCATCATCCGCTGCCGGCGTATTGACGAGTCTTTAGAGTCCTACACAGAGGTTTCCTGGCTCAAGCGAAACGAAATAGGAGCGCATATGAGATATGTGCGGGACCGAGAATGATGCGTGTATGTGATACCGTATTTCATTCTCGCGACGAATGTATCGATTGGTTATATGCGATATAACCTAGTTATCGAATCAAGGATCGATTCGATAAGCCGATACATTGGATACTAGCCGGTTATATTCGACATGACCGGATCATTGAATCAAGTGTTGATTTAATGATTTAATGTATAATTGTATATTTGATATATTGCTTTGCATTAAGTAGTATTGGTTCACTTTAAATGGATTCACTCACTTAGTTTGTGCACATTGCATATGTGATATATTTTATGCACATGATTGTATCATGTTTGATGATACATGCAAGCTAGGGTTAGTGTAAAGAATTTGACCATGGTTAAGATTAAGATTAGGGTTTTCTTTTTCTTATTTATTAATTTATTTATTTTGGAAAAAGAAAATGATAAAGAAAATGAAATGGTGGCTTATTTTGTTTGTAGTTGAAGTTTCTTGAAACTTTGACTAAGTAACCATTTTGTCTTCTTTCTTAACCCTAACTCTTCAAATTAACCTTAGTCAATTCTCTACACCTAACTAAGGTTAATGATATGATAATTATCATATTTTCTTTTCTTTTTAAAAAAGTTATCATATCATCTTCTTCTTCTTCATCTTCTTTCTCCATGAAAAAAGCTTGCTACATCAATGGTGATTGATAAAAAAGTGTGTGAAATCCAAATCTAAAGTCAACCCAACTCCTATTTCTTCATCCTCTACCTCTTGCCAAGTAGTATAGGGTGTTTCCTTCACAAGTTTTCCCGACTTGGTGAAGTTGGAGCTTGTTCTTGCGATGCCTCGACGTAGATCATCTTCGGCATCGAACCGACGATCAAGCCCGCTCATTCTTCGACGAAGCCGACGCTAGAGCCCGGGAGTTCACTTGGACAGCGGAAGCACTTCGTTGCGGAGCTATGGAGGTGGACAAACGGATCTACAAAGGTTGTATTTCCGTTATCTTATAGTTTAGTTGTAAACTAGTTTGCTTGCTTTGCCTATACTTCTAGCCAACGATCCGTTCTAGGTTTCCTCGGCACCGTTATTTTTATAAATTGGCATGTTTGATCACTTGTGAGACTTCACTAGAGTGCCTAGGAACCCTACAGTGGTATCAGAGCCTAGCTAGAGCCTTAGGCGAAGTCCCGACGGAATCAGAAGTCCGATCGACCCAAAACCCCGACCCGAATATTGCTCTCTGGACATTTCTGTAAATTGTATTTTTTTCGAGATTAAAAATATTCAGAAAAATCAGCAGGAACATATAAGACAAACTGTGAAATTCGTGGTCCTAATTCCTCAAAATAGGCGCGGATCCGCGGCCCTACAGTAGGATCACGCGGCGGATCCGCGGCAATTTTGTCGGTTTGTGAATTTTATTTTGCACAGTAATTCGTAGTTCTCTGTGCTGGTTTTCCTGGGGATTTTTAATATTTTTTTCAGAGTTGCATTTTCTGGGTTGTATTGGGAACTCGGTGTATCGGTCGGATTGTCTAATTTTGTCGGTGTGTTTTTCCGGATAAATCTTAGAATATGTTATAAAGTTCGACCGGATATAAATACCCACTTTTTCCCCTGCCGGGAAATTTCCGATTGTTGGATTTTTCCGTAGTTTAACGACGTTCTAAGTAGTGCAAGTAACGCGATGGACCCTCTAGAAGACAACAAACCTTAACTCGATTATGTGACCGTCTTGAACTGCCCTTTGAACCTTCGGGTTTGGGGCAGTACGGCGTGCCACATGTGAGGCGTTGGCTTGACCCTTCTACGGCTGGACCGTTGGTACTGAGGCACGAACGGAATGTTGTTAGACTTATTTCATGTGTTGATCTGTATCGGGAAAACTTGGGTGTTCGATTGTTCGATCGAAAAGTTTAACATTTTCTATTTATCCGGAATGTGATACAATAATTGGAATTCGCAAATAGTTATGAGATAACGGAATGAATATTATAAACATAGCAGTTTGGTCTCACTTGATCGGTTGCCACGGAATTTTGATGTGATCAAAAGTCCGTCGCAATCACGTAGCGTACGCGGATACTCGCCGGGTAAACTTAATAGACAGCCTCACTCCATAGCCCCGACCAAGTGACTGTAGGAGAACCCCGTCGCCGAAAGCATCCGTTCGGGTGCTCGCGGTAGCGGTGTTCCGCCTTGGTGCACTTCGTCGACGGTATCAGGGGTGCGGCCGTCTACTGAAGTTATCGACGAGCATTCGATCAGAATGTCGGGAATCCTGTTGAATTGCCCGACTTGATATTGAAAAGAGTTTTCGATAATGAGACTAAAATGCGGGGTTTATAATTGTTAGGCATGTGATGTCTAAAGAATTCATTGGGTCAGGCATGCGATGTCTGAGGTGGTTGCGGATTCCAACTGTTGTAGTTTTACGCTTTCTTTTCTGTGACCGTAAGTGTAATATGTGATATCGTCGGTTTCGTTGCTATATGTCAACGACAATTGGGATGGACATATTTACTTACGTTGATGACATGTGATGTTATGTGTTGCTGGATATGTTATATTGGATCGTCGTGTTTGAATAGCCAGGGGTTTTTATGTGAGATGAATGTTTTTCATTTTCATTCATATAAAAAACTTGTATGTAATATTCTTTTATTGGGGCACTTCCAGGTTGCGGAAGTAGTCACCGTTTGTATATTATTTACTTTTCTGCACTAGGATAGACCCAAGGAGGGGAGCACTAGTAACCGGGTTCTGGGGTCCAGTGGGAGACCAACTCGAGGAGTCGAGTCCGGGTCTCCTAACCCTAGAATTGGTAGGGTTGCTTGCCGCTCTCGTAGGGGTCTAGGGGTGTGGGATTGGCTATTCATCACGACCGTGGAATCCGTATTTTATACTGGCTCGTATTGAAAACCCGGACGTCTTAGTATATCAAATATTTCATATGTTTCTTCTGCTGTGATTTATCTGTGATCATGTGATGTTCTGTGACATATATTATAGTATATATGATATATTATATAGACGTTACTTATGTTTTACACCCGCGCTAGCCCTGCCCCGCTCTGCCGTTAGTTACCTAACCTAACGGTGTACGAGGGGACATCGAGGCGAATGCGGATAGCATAAGTGTAAGTCATATCTATCTGTGATGTTTAGGTAATTTTAAATGATGGGATATTCATTAATGAGATTAATGAAAGAAAATAAACCTAAATGATGTTGTGGAATCGAATTTCAAAATGAAACAGGTAGCTACAGTTCTTGCTTTGCATTGTGGTGTTCATTATAGAACATCCTGCACCTTATTCGATGAGGAAAGGACCGAGATCCCTTCACCGGGAGTGACTCCTTTAGCAATAACTGGCAGATGCTACACACTCGGTTTGTCATTTGATCGCTTCTATAGTTTCTGCTTTGCACAGTGATATATTTGATATATCCCGCACCTCATTCGACGAGGAAAGGGCCGACGATCCCTTCACCGGGAGTGACCCCTTTAGCAAAACTACAAAAGCCTCGAAAACATTCCATTTAAAAACCATTTGATTCCGCAACGAGATCAAGTTCAAAGCGTTAAAGGTTTTCACAAAAACCAGCCGCAACCCTCCGTCATTTTAGGAAGTAGAGTACTTAGTATTCGTGCTGTGTTTGTTGACCATAGTCAAGGCACAGTGTACGGTAGCTAAGTGATGTCTTCCTACACCGCATATGATGCGATTAGTTAGGACAGTCACGTGACTTTGTTGACCTTAGTTAAGGGTCATGTGGATGGGTCTAATTAATCACGAAATGACGGGTAGAACTTGACTAGTACTTATGATTTATTGACCATAGTTAAGGTCATAGGTGCTAGGGGTAAAAACCTTTATCGGGAGTTTCAAGTGTTGGAATTTGCAATGAGATTTCATACCTTCTATGTGATAGTTGGATCCCGATACCCACTGCGAGTAATTGTTACTCCTGGGAGAGTTTTGCACTTTACAATTAGCCAATCAAGTAGGTGTCTAGAAAGGTGTCAACGGGGTTACGCCTCTGGGAAAATGAGGTTTACAGTAATTAGGTCCGTGCGAAAGCACGGGGAACCTCCCTCAAAGTACCGACACTGGCCTGGCTGAAAGATTGGCGAACTTGTAGAGTGTAATTAATCCCGGCTAGTCTTTCCTTTTAGGGTTTGAAGGAAGATTTGATAAAAACAGTGGGAGCCATCCTGATTAGATAAAATATATAACCAATCAGATCTTGCAAGAGCGCACGCAGAGTGTTTTCTTCTCTCTCTCTCCTGGTAGCGACCTTATCACGCCTTCATCAAGATAATAAAATGGATGTATTGACCGAACCCGCTTGTTATACTGAGCTGGGGAACGTTGGTCCCGCTCCAACTTATAATTGTTATAAGACAGAGCAGGAAATTGGGGAATACCAGATTTCCCGTGCCGCCCAAACGAAGAGAGTGCATGCCGATGCATCATCTTCGGGTGTGTTCATTATACAGAACTGTTTCTCAGTATCCTTTACGTCCTGGGTATGTGATACCGGATCAGGATCCCAGATATGTAATTAGTTACATAGGGCTACAGAAAGGTAGAGAACTGAGAACGGGTGATAAGTATCATGAGGCAAAAAACGGGGCAAGAGTTGCAGCCAAGTCTGTCGGTCACTGTCACCCTGTATTCCAAATACATTGATTCTGAACGAATGTTATTAGATACCGAACCTGATATACAAAATCATATCAATCTCTTTATTAGTAAAGAAATGATAAAATTTTGTATAGTTGGATAATGTTTTGAACATTTCCTATATCAAAAGTTGATCGGTTCAGACACGTTATCTAAAAGCATTGATGTTCTAAATCAAACTACAGTTCTTAGTATATGAAACACACACAAGAGGAAGAGTTCAGAAATGAACGGATTCTTCTTGAGGTATTGTAGACTAGGTCAGATCAATGTGACCCGACTAGCTGAAGTTACATTTAGATGTATATTTAAATTAGTTTGAATTTACATCTTGTGAAACTCGCCAGTCATGTCACAAAGATAAAATGACCACAGCTCTGTTTATTGGAAACAGAGAAAGAGTTGGGAAACTCTTGGGACTGATACATGATGATGTATGTAAGGTCTCCTGTCTACATATGCCAGGACTGGTTCTTTATACTTCATTATATTCTCTGATAATCTCTCAAGATTCAGTCATATATTCCTGTTGAAATATAAGTCCGAACCTTTTGAGGTATTCACAGAATATAAGTAGGAAGTAGAGAACCAAAATACAGGTGTAAGTATTATATCCTATGATGAGATCAGGGAGGAGAATACTTATGCATAGCATTCCTGGACTATTCTAAAAGAAAATGAGATTCTCTCTCAGCATTACTCCTCCGTATAAACCATAGCACGATGGTATATCGGGGTGGAGCAATCACACCCTATATGATAAGGTGTGCTCTATGATGAGTACTACTGAGTTACCTATTTCCTTTTTGGGGGTTATGCACTTGAGAAGCTGCATACCTATTGAATTAGGTTTGAATCAAATCAATGCCTACCACTCTATATAAGATATGGTATGGGAAGAACCCATCTCTTAAGCGAGTTAAGATTTGGGGTTGTCCGGCCTATGTTTAAAGCAAAATCCGGACAAGATCGAGGCAGGATCAGTTCTGTAGAACTGGAAAGGTTCCAGCTATACAAAACTGCAGTTGGTGATTTGACAGAACCATAAGATTCTATAGTTCCCAACGAACCTCAGCCTCTCCGCCGATCTAGTAGGGCTCCTTATCCGCCTGAGAGATACCTCGGTTTCTCGATGACAGTGGGAGCAAGGATTGCATCATGAGATGATGACCTAACTAGTTTCGAGCAGGCCATCGAGAGTAGAGACTCTGTAAGAATGGCTGGATGCTTAGCGATCTGAGATGGAATCCATGTACACCGGAAAAGTATGGACTTTAGCTGCTATATCTGAAGGGTTAAATCCCCATCAGGAGCAAGTATATCTTGAGAAGATTACTTGGTTTAGATGGAAAAGTTGAGACTTTCAAAGCTAGACTTGTTAAAGGTTTTCGTCATCGACCAGGCGTGGATAATGATGAAACCTTTTTCCAGTAGTTATGCTTAAGTCTGTCCAGATCCTACTTACCACGGCTACATACCATGACTATGACATCTGGCGGTTGGGTGCCATGACTGCTTTTCTAAATACTGATTTAGAAGAGAACGTCTATAAGAACACAGCCAGAGGTCTTCGTAAACAGTGGGAGCAGCGGAAACGTGTGCAAGTTGCTTTACATAATGAAGCAGGCATCGCGGAGTTGGAACGTCTGTTTTGATGTGATAGTTAAAGTGTTTGACTTCATCAAAATGGTAGGCGAACCTTGTATATACAAAAGGGTAGTAGAGAGTAAGGTGGTCATTTTCGTATTGCACGTAGACAACATACTCTTGACAGGAAAAGAGTTTCCTATACTACGATCGGTCAATCTCCTATAATCACTAGGATTCTCCAAATAGGATCAAAGTGATACCTCCTAAATCCTGAGTTTTCATCTATGAGATAGATGTAATTGGATGCTAGGATTCTTACTAGATGTAGTGAGATGGTATCAATCGATCCTGGGAAGAATCACTGGAAGAGTTCCAGGGTGATAAAGACGACTGAATGTCAGTCACGGGCATTGTCTTTACTCTCAGTAAAGGGACGGTATGTTGGAAGAGTTCCAAGCTAGATACCGTGGCAAACTAGACAATAAAGGCTGGTAACATCGCTATTAAAGATACTACCAAAGAGGCAGTTTGGGTGTATATTGGTTCATAAGATGAACTTGGTTCCTGCCATTGTATGACAATGGAAGTGTGGCTTTGGCCCTGGAACCCTGGTCCCATCAGTGACCCAGACATATTCTGAGGAAGCATCACCTGATCATGGAGATAGTTGATCTCCAGGTTGATCGAGGTTATGAGAGTAGACTCAGAGGACAACACGGCGGATCCACTCACGAAGGCCTTTTTCCCAAAGAGAGACTTTTAGGGGATGGTTGAGAATGCGATACTGCAGCCACTGCTACAGATGGCCCTAGTGCAAGTGGGAGATTGTTAGTTATATGTATGCCCTAGAGGCCATTACTGTACATTGGATGTATATTGTAGTGGATGCTGGGACATATATAGGTAGGACTTTCATGCTCGACATGATAGTACGCTATCTGGTTGCTCTTTATCTTAACATGTATACTTTCTGTCTCTCTGATTACATGTTGATAAAGCCCATAGGATGTGTACTCGACTTCCAGGACTATGATGTAGATCATACTAGTGGGGCCTGGGTAGTCCAAGAGTACATCCTTGAAATGTTCCTAGTCGAGGGAATATCGAGACGGGGCATCGATATTCCAGAGTAGACTAGCGCATATCTTCTCGACCCATGCGATGGGCGATGGATGATCCCATATCCATTGGTGTTTGACATCGAAGATGGTATGCGGGTGCTCAGTGGAGACTGGGTACACTGAACGGACTCGCCGAGAACTCCCAGATGGTATTATACCTCACGTCAGATGGCAGTTCTCTGGTGACACTGGTACAGCTTAGTCTGTTGACCCGAGATCGTCATAGAGTCTTGTGTGTCTCCCACTGTGCTTTGATTTCCACCCTACCACGGCTCTACTGAGTCGTGCAAACAGGTGGTTTTTGGGTACAGTCCCAATTCACATGGAGGCAATGAGCGATAGGAGGGGATTCGTCTCTCCCGGTATTGGGGGTTGATGTTGTGCTATGCTCGACTGGCCATAACAGGAAATCCCTGGCCAGGGTTGCTGTGATATACTGGTAAGAGTTATCAGTAGCTTCATGAATGTTATGGACCCTACGTCGGCATGACTTATCGAGCTATTGGGGTCTGACGTTTACCACCCCTAGGTGAGATATGCGACATATCAGACGAACAAACCGGACCGTACGGTAAGTGTTACTGGTTGGATTCGCAGGAGTGTGAGCGGGCTTGCTCGTCGATCTTCTGATCGCTCAATACCCGGGTGGCCGTTACGTTTAGCAGACCGCTTGCGGCTTGCGGATGTTTGATATGATCATCATCCGCTGCCGGCGTATTGACGAGTCTTTAGAGTCCTACACAGAAGTTTCCTGGCTCAAGCGAAACGAAATAGGAGCGCATATGAGATATGTGCGGGACCGAGAATGATGCGTGTATGTGATACCGTATTTCATTCTCGCGACGAATGTATCGATTGGTTATATGCGATATAACCTAGTTATCGAATCAAGGATTGATTCGATAAGCCGATACATTGGATACTAGCCGGTTATATTCGACATGACCGGATCATTGAATCAAGTGTTGATTTAATGATTTAATGTATAATTGTATATTTGATATATTGCTTTGCATTAACTAGTATTGGTTCACTTTAAATGGATTCACTCACTTAGTTTGTGCACATTGCATATGTGATATATTTTGTGCACATGATTGTATCATGTTTGATGATACATGCAAGCTAGGGTTAGTGTAAAGAATTTGACCATGGTTAAGATTAAGATTAGGGTTTTCTTTTTCTTATTTATTAATTTATTTATTTTGGAAAAAGAAAATGATAAAGAAAATGAAATGGTGGCTTATTTTGTTTGTAGTTGATGTTTCTTGAAACTTTGACTAAGTAACCATTTTGTCTTCTTTCTTAACCCTAACTCTTCAAATTAACCTTAGTCAATTCTCTACACCTAACTAAGGTTAATGATATGATAAGTATCATATTTTCTTTTCTTTTTAAAAAAGTTATCATATCATCTTCTTCTTCTTCATCTTCTTTCTCCATGAAAAAAGCTTGCTACATCAATGGTGTGTGAAATCCAAATCTAAAGTCAACCCAACTCCTATTTCTTCATCCTCTACCTCTTGCCAAGTAGTATAGGGTGTTTCCTTCACAAGTTTTCCCGACTTGGTGAAGTTGGAGCTTGTTCTTGCGATGCCTCGACGTAGATCATCTTCGGCATCGAACCGACGATCAAGCCCGCTCATTCTTCGACGAAGCCGACGCTAGAGCCCGGGAGTTCACTTGGACAGCGGAGGCACTTCGTTGTGGAGCTATGGAGGTGGACAAACGGATCTACAAAGGTTGTATTTCCGTTATCTTATAGTTTAGTTGTAAACTAGTTTGCTTGCTTTGCCTATACTTCTAGCCAACGATCCGTTCTAGGTTTCCTCGGCACCGTTATTTTTATAAATTGGCATGTTTGATCACTTGTGAGACTTCACTAGAGTGCCTAGGAACCCTACATTTTATTCAAGAGTTGAATTTTCTGGGATTGATTTGGGGATTCGGGGTTTCGATCGGAGTATCAAATTTTGTCTGTGTGGCTTTCCGGATAATTTTTTGAATATGTTAAAAAGTTCGACCGGATATAAATACCAAATTTTTCCCCTGTCGGGAAATTTCCAAGTGTTGGATTTTTCCGTAGTTTAACGACGTTCTAAGTTGTGCAAGTAACGCGATAGACCCTCTAGAAGACAACAAACCTTAACTCGATTATGTGACCGTCTTGAACTGCCCTTTGAACCTTCGGGTTTGGGGCAGTACGGCGTGCCACATATGACGCGTTGGCTTGACCCTTCTACGGCTGGACCGTTGGTACTGAGGCACGAACTGAATGTTGTTAGACTTATTTCATGTGTTGAGTAGTATCGGGAAAACTTGGGTGTTCGATTGTTCGATCGAAAAGTTTAGCATTTTCTGTTTATCCGGAATGTGATACAATACTTGGAATTCGCAAAAAGTTATGTGATAACTGAATGAATGTTATAAACATAGCAGTTTAGTCTCACTTGATCGGTTGCCACAGAATTTTGATGTGATCAAAAGTCCGTCGCAATCACGTAGCGTACGCGGATACTCGCCGGGTAAACTTAATAGACAGCCTCACCCCATAGCCCCGACCAAGTGACTGTAGGAGAACCCCGTCGCCGAAAGCATCTGTTCAGGTGCTCCCGGTAGCGGTGTTCCGCCTTGGTGTACTTCGTCGACGGCATCGGGGGTGCGACCGCCTACTAAAGTTTGCGGCGAGTATTCGATCAGGATGTCGGGAATCTTGTTGAATTGCCCGACTTGATATTGAAAAGAGTTTTCTATTTTGAGACTAAAATGCGGGGTTTATAATTGTTAGGCATACGATGTCTAAGTAATTCATTTGGTCAGGCATGCGATGTCTGAGGAGGTTGCGGATTCAAACTGTTGTAGTTTTACACTTTCTTTTCTGTGACCGTAAGTGTAATATGTGATATCGCCGGTTTCGTTGCTATATGTCAACGACAATTGGGATGCGCATATTTACTTACGTCGATGACATGTGATGTTATGTGTTGCTGGATATGTTATATTGGATCGTCGTGTTTGAATAGCCGGGGGGGTTTTATGTGAAATGAGTGTTTTTCATTTTCATTCATGTAAAAACTTGTATGTAATATTCTTTTATTGGGGCACTTCCAGGTTGCGGAAGAAGTCACCGCTGATGTATATTATTTACTTTTCTGCACTAGGATAGACCCAAGGAGGGGAGCACAAGTAACCGGGTTCTGGAGTCCAGTGGGAGACCAACTCGAGGAGTCGAGTCCGGGTCTCCTAACTCTAGAATTGGTAGGGTTGCTTGCCGCTCTCGTAGGGGTCTAGGGGTGTGGGTTTGGCTATTCATCACGACCGTGGAATCCGTGTTTTATACTGGCTCGTATTGAAAACACGGACGTCCTAGTATATCCAATATTTCATATGATTCTTCTGCTGCGATATCTGTGATGTGATCATGTGATGTTCTGTGATAGATACATTATATAGTATATATGATATATTATATAGACGTTACTTATGTTTTACACCCGCACTAGCCCTGCCCCGCTCTGCCGTTAGTTACCTAACCTAACGGTGCACGAGGGGACATCGAGGCGAATGCGGATGGCATAAGTGTACGTCGTATTTATCTGTGATGTTTAGGTGTTTAAATGATGGGACTTCATTAATGTGATTAATGAAATAAAAGAAACCTAAGATGTTGTAGAATCGAATTTCAAAATAAAACAGGTAGCTACAGTTCTTGCTTTGCACAGCGGTATATGTGATATATCCTGCACCTTATTCGATGAGGAAAGGACCGAGATCCCTTCACCGGGAGTGACTCCTTTAGCAATAACTGGCAGATGCTACACACTCGGTTTGTCTTTTGATTGCTTTTAAGTGTTTTTGCTTTGCACAGCGATATATATGATATATCCCGCACCTCATTCGACGAGGAAAGGACCGACGATCCCTTCATCGGGAGTGACTCCTTTAGCAAAACTAGAAAAGCCTCAAAAACACTCCATTTCAAAATTCATTCGATCCTACAACGATATCAAGTTCATTACGCAATAGGTTTTCAGAAAAACCTGTCGTAGCCCTCCGTCTTTTCAGATAAGTAGTAGTTAGTATTCGTGCTGCGTTGGTTGGCCTTTGTCAAGGCGCAGTGTGCGGTAGCTTACTGGTGCTTATCTGCTTATGCATATGATGCAGATTGAGTTAGGGTAGTCGTGCGACCTTGTTGGCCTTTGTCAAGGGCCGTGCGGGTGGGTTTAATTCAATCAGGAAATGACGGGTTGAACTTGACTAGCATCCTATGGTTTGTTGGCCTTTGTCAAGGTCATAGGAGGTTAGGGGCAAAATATTATCGGGAATTTCAAGTGTTGAAATTTGCAATGAGATTGCATACCTTCTATGAGATAGTTGGATCCCGATACCCGCTGCGAGTAAGTGTTACTCCTGGGAGAGTTTTATACATTACAATTAGCCGATCAAGTAGGTGTCTAGAAAGGTGTCAACGGGGTTACGCCTCTGGGAAAACGAGGTTTACATTAATTAGGTTCGTGCAAAAGCACGGGGGACCTCCCTCAAAGTACCGACACTGGCCTGGCTGAAAGATTGGCGAACTTGTAGTGTGTAATTAATCCCGGCTAGTCTTTCCTTTTAGGGTTTGAAGGAAGATTTGATAAAAAGCAGTGGGAGCCATCCTGATTAGATAAAATAATAACCAATCTATTCTTGCAAGAGCGCACGCTGAGTGTTTTCTTCTCTCTCTCTCCAAGTAGCGACCATATCACGCCTTAATCAAGATAATAATACGGATATTTGACCGAACCAGCTTGTTATACTGAGCTGGAGAACGTTGGTCCCACTCCAACTTATAATTGTTATAAGACAGAGCAGGAAATTGGGGATTACCAGAATTCCCGTGCCGCCCAAACAAAGAGAGTGCATGCTGATGCATCATCTTCGGGTATGTTCATTATACAGAACTGTTTCTCAGTATCCTCTACGTCCTGGGTATGTGATACCAGATCAGGATCCCAGATATGTAATATGTTACATAGGGCTACAGAAAGGTAGAGAACTGAGAACGGGTGATAAGTTTCATGAGGCAGAAAACGGGGCAAGTGTTGCAGCCAAGTCTGTCGGTCACTGTCACCCTGTATTACCTATACATTGATTCTGAACGTATGTTATTAGATACCGAACCTGATATACAAAATCATATCAGTCTCTTTATTAGTAAAGAAATGATATAATTTTGTATTGATGGATAATGTTTTGAACATTTCCTATATCAAAAGTTGATCGATTCAGGCACGTTATCTAAAAGCATTGAAGTTCTAAATCAAACTGCAGTTCTTAGTATACAGAAGACACACAAGAGGAAGAGTTCAGAATTGAACGATTCCTTCTTGAGGCATTGTAGACTAGGTCATATCTATGTGACCCTACTAGCTGAAGTTACATGAAGATGCATATTTAAATATGTTTGAATCTACATCTTGTGAAACTTGCCAGTCATGTCATAGAGATAAGATGACCACAGCTCTGTTTACTGGAAACAGAGAAAGAGTTAGTAGACTCTTGGGATGATGCATGTTGATGTATAAAGGTCCCCTGTCTACACATGCCAAGACCGGTTCTTTGTACTTCATTACATTCTCTGATAATCTCTCAAGATTCAGACATATGTTCCTGTTGAAACACAAGTCTGAACCTTTTGAGATATTCACAGAATATGATTTAGAAGCAGAGAACCAAAACGGGTATAAGTATTATGTCCTTTGATGAGATCAAGGAGGAGAATACTTGAGCACGGAAATCCTGGACTATTCTAAAGGAGAATGAGATTCTCTCTCAGCATTACTCCTTCGTATACACCATAGCACGATGGTATATCGGGGTGGAGCAATCACACCCTATATGATAAGGTATGCTCTATGATGAGTAATACTGAGTTTCCTATTTTCCTTTTTGGGAGTTATGCACTTAAGAAGCTGCATACCTATTGAATAGGGTTCGAATCAAATCAATTGCCTACCACTTCATATGTGATATGGAAAGGGAAGAGCCCATGTCTTAAGCTAGTTAAGATTTGGGGTTGACCGGCCTATGTCTAAAAAGCAAAATCCGGACAAGCTCGAGGCAAGATCTGTTATGTAGAACTGGAAAGGTTCCAGCTATACAAACAACAGCAGATGATTTGGTAGAACCAAAGGATTCAGTAGATTCCAACGAACCTCAGCCTCTCCGCCGATCTAGTAGGCTTCCTCACCCACCTGAAAGATACTTCGGTTTCTCTATGACAGTGGGAGCGAGGATTGCATCATGAGATGATGACCCAACTAGTTTCGAGCAGGCCATCGAGAGTAAGACTCTGTAAGAATGGCTGGATGTTTAGTGATCTGAGATGGAATCCTTATACACCAACAAAGTATGGACTTTGGATGCTATATCTGAAGGGTTAAATCCCCATCAGGAGCAAGTATATCTTGAGAAGATTACTTGGTGTACATGGAAAGGTTGAGACTTTCAAAGCTAGACTTGTTAAAAGTGTGCATCATTGACCAGGTGTGGATAATGATGAAACCTTTTTCAAGTAGCTATGCTTAAGTCCATCCAGATCCTACTTGTCACGGCTACATACCTGACTATGATATCTGGTGGTTGGGTGTCATGACTGCTTTTCTAAATGATGTTTTAGAAGAGTGCGTCTATAAGTACACAGCCAGAGGGCTTCGTAAACAGTGGGAGCAGCGGAAACGTGTGCAAGATGCTTTATATAGGATAAAGCAGGCATCGCGGAGATGGAACATCTGTTTTGATGGATTAGTCAAAGAAGTTGACATCATCAAAATGGTAGATGAACCTTGTATAAACAAAAAGGTAGTATGGAGTATGGTGACGATCCTCGTAGAGTACGTGGATGACATACTCTTGATAGGGAAGGAGTTTCCTATGCTACGCTCGATCAATCTCCGCTTATCACCATGATTCTCCATATAGGATCAAAGTGATACCTCCTAAATCCTAGGTTTTGGATCTATGAGATAGATCTAAATAGATGTTAGGATACTCACTAGTTGTAGTGAAATGGTATCAGTTGATCCTGGGGAAAATCACTGGAAGTGTTCCAGGGTGATAAAGACGACTGAATGTCAGTCACAGGCATTGTCTTTACCCTAAGTAAAGGGACGGTATGTTGGAAGAGTTCCAAGCTAGATACCGTGGCAAACTAGACGATAAAGGCAGGATACATCGCTACTAAAGAGGCTGTTTGGGTGTATATTGGTTCATGAGATGAACTACGTTCCTACCATTGTGAGACAATGGAGTTGTGGCTTACGCCAAGGAACGCAGGTCCCATCAGTGATCCAGACATATTCTAAGGTAGTATCGCCTGATCAAGGAGATGGTTGATCTCCATGGTGATCAAGGTTAGGAGAGCAGACTAAGAGGACAACACGGCGGATCCACTCACGAAGGCCTATTCCCAGAGAGAGACTTTTATGGGATGGTTGAGTATGAGATACTACAACCACTGCTACAGATGGCCCTAGTGCAAGTGGGAGATTGTTAGTTATATGTATGCCCTAGAGGCCATTACTGTACATAGGATGTATATTGTAGTGGATGCTGGGACGTATATAGGAAGGACTTTCTTACTCGACATGATAGTATGCTATCTGGTTACACTTTACCTTAACGTGTATACTGATTGTCTCTCTGTTACATGTTGGTAAAGCCCTTAGGATGTATACTTGACTACCTGGACTATGATGCGGATCATACTAGTGGGGACATGGTAGTCCATAAGTACATCCTTCAAAGTCCCTAGTCGTGGGTGTATGGAGACGGGGCATCGATATACCAGAGTAGACTAGCGTGTACCTTCTCGACCCATACAGATGGGCGATGGATGATCCCATATCCATTGATGTTTGACATCGGAGATGATATACGGGTGCTCAGTAGAGACTGGGTACACTGGACGGACTCGCCGAGAACTCCCAGATGGTATTATACCTCACGTCAGATGGCAGTTCTCTGGTGACACTGGTACAGAGTAGTCTGTTGACCCGAGATCGTCATAGAGTCTTGTGTGGTTCCCACTGTGCTTTGATTTCCATCTTACCACGTCCAAGAGGGCGTGCAAAACGGTGGTTTTTGGGTACAGTCCCGAGTCACATGGAGGCAATGAGCGATAGGAAGGGTTTCGTCTCTCCCGGTATAGGGGTTGATGTTGCGCTGTGTTCGATTGGCTATAACAGGAAATCCCTGGCCAGGGTTGCTGAGATTTACTGGTAAGTGTTACCAGTAGTTTCTCGAACAGTTATAGACCTCATATCGACACGACTTATCGAGCTATTGGGGTCTGACGTTTACCACCCCTAGGCGAGATATGCGACATATCAGACGATCAGACCGTACTGTACGGTAGTGTTACTGGTTGGAGTCACTGGAGTGTGAGCGGGCTTGCTCGTCGATCTTCAGATCGCTCAATACCCGGGTGGCCGTTACGTTTAGCAGACCGCTTGCGTCTTGTGGGTGCTTGATATGATCATCACCTGCTGCCAGCGTATTGATGAGTCTTTAGAGTCCTACACAGAGGTTTCCTGGTTCAAGCGAAACGAAATAGGAGCGCATATGAGATATGTGCGGGACCGAGAATAATGCGTGTACGTGATACCGTATTCTATTCTCGCGATGAATGTGTCGAATGGTTGTATGCGATATAACCTAGTTATCGAATCGAGGATTGATTCGATAAGCCGATACATTGGATACTAGTCGGTTATATGCGATATGAACGGATCGTTAAATCAAGTGTTGATTTAATGATTTAATGTATAATTATATATTTGATATATTACTTTACATTAACTAGTATTGGTTCACTTTAAATGGATTTTCTCACTCGGTTTGTGCACATTGTATATGTGATATACTTTTGTACACATGATTGTATCATGTTTGATGATACATGTTTCCTTGGTTAAGTGTAAAGAATTAAACCATGGTTAAACATATAATTAGGGTTTTATTTTTCCATTACTTATTTATTCATTTATTTATTTGTTTATACATTTTGGAAAATAAATGGAAAAGAGAAAAGAATGGTGGCTTTATTTGTTGTTTAGTTGAAGCTTCATGAAGCTTTGACTTTGTCCACCATTCTTATCTCATCCTTAACCCTAACCATTCCTTTAACCATGATTGATTCTCTACACATTACCATAGTTAACTTTATGATAAGGTTTGATTATTCTTTTCTTTTTAATAAACTTATCATATCATTTCTTCTTCTTCTTCCTTGAACTCAAGAAGAAAACCTTGAGGTCATCAATGGTGATTGATGATAAAGAGTGAGAAATCTAATTCTAAATTGAACCCACCTCCTATATCTTCATCCTCTACCTCTTGCCAAGTAGTAGAGTGTGTTTTCTTCACAAGTTTCTTGACTTGGTGAAGTCGGAGCTTGATTTAGCGATGCCTCGACGTAGATCATCTTCGGCATGGACATCGATGACCTAGCCCGTCCATTCTCCGATGAAGCCGACGCTAGAGCCCGGGACTTGTTATGGACAGCGAGGAGACTTCATTGCGGAGCTATGGAGGTGGAGAACCGGATCTACAAAGGTTGTATTTCCGTATCTCTTAGTTAAGTGTTAACTAGTTTATTGTTTCGCCTAGATTTCTAGCCAACGATCCGTAGTCGGGTTTCTCGGCACCTAGATTTTTGAAATTGGCATGGTTGATGCCTTATGAGACCTCATTAGGATGCCCAGGAACCCTACAGATCCTATAAGAGAATTTTCCCTCTTACGAGTCGAGAGGATTCGTAAGCGGTTGTTTCCCTCCTTGTCGAAAATCGACTTTGGAGAGTGAGACCCGTGGATGGTATGCAAGAGACCGTTTTGGGCCAACTTGCGGGGTCCCAATGCTTAGGAAACAGGATTCTTTTATGCCCACTGCCTAAGGCTTTATCTCACGAGTCGAGCCGCCTTGACAATTTTTTCATAAGTCGAGACGAATCGAACGTTTCTCGCAAGAACATCTTAACGTCGCATTTAACCACTGCTCTTTACGACAGAAGCCCGTTAAGGTTGGTGGTACTTATGGTTTTGGCCATCTTACCATCGCATAAGCTGATATAGTCCTCGATAGGCAATCGTGCTGTTCGAGTAGCTCTGCGACTGCCGTGTCTCTGATCCCTTCGGGGGCTGGACAAGACGTCTTCAAGCAATCCTCCTTGGCAGTTTGACCGTCGGAAGAGCAAGCGTTAGGAATTTGCCATGTCGCTTTTTACTTGAGGTTAGGCTTATTTTGGTGAGCCCCGATGAGTCATAACCACTCCGCGCTGGTGTGGGGATGATCTCCAATAGTCTTTCGGGCTTTATGTGAGTTGTCGTCAAGACCCTGAAGCTAGGAATTTGGCCTTTGCTTCGTTTGCTGGCATTGCGTCTGCTGTATCGAGACGAATGTTGTGGTGGGAACTAGGGATTTTGCCGTGGCTCCGTTTGTTTGATGACGTTGCGTCTGCTGTGTCGAGACAAACGTTGGGGTGACATCTCGTCTGCTGTATCGAGACGGACGTCGAGGTGGTGACCATTCTGTGCTGGTGCGAGATGATCTCCGATTGTCTTTCCGGTTTTATATGAGTTACCGTCAAGACGTCGAAGCTAGGAATGTGGCCTTCGCTTCGTTTTCTTTGGTGTGTCCAAATCCTGTTGGAGGAAGAATGCTGGGGTTGACATTTCATCTGCTGTATCGAGACGAACGTCAAGGTGGTGACCACTCTGTGCTGGTGCGAGATGATCTCCGATTGTCTTTCCGGTTTTATATGAGTTACCGTCAAGACGTCGAAGCTAGGAATGTGGCCTTCGCTTCCTTTGCTTTGGTGTGTCCAAATCCTGTTGGAGGAAGAATGCTGGGGTTGACATTTCATCTGCTGTATCGAGACGAACGTCAAGGTGGTGACCACTCTGTGCTGGTGCGAGATGATCTCCGATTGTCTTTCCGGTTTTATGTGAGTTACCGTAAAGACGTTGAAGCTAGGAATGTGGCCTTCGCTTCGTTTGCTTTGTCACGTCCGAATCCCTGCTGGAGGAAGAACGCTGGGGTGACAACTCGTCTGCTGTATCGAAACGGACGTCGAGGAGGTGACCACTCCATGTGAGATGATCTCCGGTGGTCTTTCAGGCCTTATATGACTTGCCGTTAAGACCTTGAAGCTAGGAATTTGGCCTTCGCTTCATTTGCTCACACTGCGTCTGGTGTATTGAGACGAATGCTGAGGTGGAGCTGGGATTTTGCCGTCACTCCGCTTTGTTTCGACCATGGGGTCTTTTGTTAACTTTGCATGTACACCCTACTGGACTGCGAAGGAACGCCGTTGTTGACATTGCGTCTGCTGTAACGAGACGAATGCTGAGGTGGAGTTGGAATTTTGCCGTTACTCCGCTTTGTTTCGACCGTGAGGTCTTTTGTTGACGTTGCATCTGCCTCCAGCTGGACTGCGGAGGAACGCTGTTGTTGACATTGCGTCTACTGTATCGAGATGAATGCTGAGGTAAAGCTGGGATTTTGCCATCGCTCCGCTTGTTTCGACCGTGAGGTCTTTTGTTAACTTTGCATGTACATCCTGCTGGATTGCGAAGGAACGCCGTTGGTGATCTCTAAGTTGTCGATGTTGACGTCGAGACCCTGAAGCTGGGGATCTTTGTTTGCTTCATTTGTTGACATCGTGTCTGTAATATTGCGACAAATGTCGAGATGGTCTCTACGTTATCTATGAACCGTCGAGATTTGGCTTCGCTTTCTGATGGAGCCTGTTGGGAAGGTATGGTTCCCTCCTTATCTGTGCCCCTGGATTGTATACAGGGATCGATGCGATTTTACCTGTAGGGCAAAAAGTTTCATTCTTTCATTTTTTTTTATACTTTCCGTGATGCTCTATCATTTCAGCTTTTATATCGCGAAGGTCGCGATTGCCCAATCGTTTCGGCTATTTTTTGCGCTGCCCAATCATTTCGGCTATTTTTTCTTTTTACTCGCTGCTTTTTATTGCGAGTTGCCCAATCATTTCGGCTGTTTAATATGCATTTTCAGCTCGCTGATTTTTATCGCGAGCGTAGAACTTGGAATCTGGTGCCAATCTCAGCATCAGCATCGCTACAACCAGAATATTGCCAGGAGCGAATCATCATCTTCCATGAAAGGACTTGGAATTTGATACTGATTTAGGCATCAGTAACGCTACAACTGGGATATTGCCAGGATCGAATCATCATCTGCCTCCGTCGATGTCGAACAAAGGTGGCTTAGCGAACAGGGTTAAGGTCCTGTTGACTATGGCTTTTGACTTCATGAGCCGTAAGGGTTTCACAAAGGTATTTCTCCCTACAAGTCGTGAGGATCTTGTAGGTGTATTTTCTCCTTAGGAGTCGTAAGGATTCCTAAGTGTATGTTCCTCGGTAAGTCGTAAGGATCCTACAAGATGGTTTTCTTCTTGAAAATCGAGAGGACTTACAAGTGTTGTTTGCTGTACGAGAATATCCCTAGTCACGGATGAGACTTTGTTAGGGAAATGTTTATTCATGCCCGTGGATTGTATACAAGGGCCAATATAGGACCACTTGTAGGGCAATGTCGAAAGTTGTGGGGGTTTCTTAAGCACAGGTTTAGGCCTCTGTAACTTAAGACTTTCAAATCTTACAAGCCGTGAGGGTCCCATAAGAGCCTTCTCCTCACGAGTCGTGAGGATCTCGCAAGTGTATTTTCTCCTTAGGAATCATGGGGATTCCTAAGTGTGTTGTTCCCTTGTGAGTCGTAAGGATCTCACGCGGGTGGTTTCTCCTTATAGGGTCGAGAGGCCCCTATAAGTGTTTCTTAACGAGGTTGCACCCTTTCGGGTTTTCACAAACACTTGCCGGTAGTCCTGCTGTTTTTACTCACGGAGCCCTCTCGGGTTTTCATCCGTGCCCGTTTTGCTTATGGACATACCGTTTTTTTTTCATTTATTCTTTTTATTTTCTTCTTCTTCTTCTTTTTTACGAGGTCGCGCCCTTTCGGGTTTTCACGAACACTTGCCGGTAGTCCTGCTGTTTTTACTCACGGAGCCCTTTCGGGTTTTCATCCGTGCCCTTTTTGCTTATGGACATACCGTTTTTTTTATTCTATGTATTTTTTTTTTATTTTTTTTTTATCGCGTCAGCCTAAGGATATTGCGGTATTAGTTTAAAGACGTTTCGGTCTGCTATTAGTTTAAGGACGTTTTTGTCCGCTATTAGTTTAAGGACATTTCGGTCCATTGTCGCCGTATTTGAGGCGAATATTTGGTTTACTGACTTTTTGGTCTATGAGTCCTTCTCCATGAATAAACATGATGCCCCCGGTGTATCCATCTTCTTCGGAGCGTGCGGTTGTGGCGGACTCACCTTCCAGTTCTCAGACAGCGCAAACTTGCCCTGTTGGTATCGGTCTTCAACCCAGTTTTTGAAGACGTAGTAGTCTTCGATCAGGTGACCTATTGTTTGGTGGTAAGGGCAATAATTAGTATTATTAACATCGTCTGGCCGCAACGGACGTTTTGGACCCGGCAGATTGATGAGTCTGTCGCACACTGCCAGCTCGAACAGTCCCCTTGTTTTATCTTGCGGAAACGAGTAAGGACGTTTCAACTTTTCCTGGAGGGGTTGCTGCTTGTTGCTTTGGCGAGCAACCGGTCTAGGGTCACCTGATTGTTGTTGAGCGCTGGCGACGAAGGCCGTTTTTCCTTTTCCTTTATCCTTTTTGTTCGCTCCGTTGTTTGCGGGGCCGGGATTTTTTCCCAGTAGCATGCGATTGCATGACTAAACGTTCTCGCAGCTCCTCAATTCCTTCATTTTTGAAATAGATTCCCAGAGGGAAGGGTTGGGGGTAGCTTCTTCGTCAGAGTCGCTTCCAAAGGTGATAATTTGCGATACCTTAGAGTCGGCCGTATGACAATCGTCGGCGGTTCTTGTGCGCTCATATATCGCATTTTTCCGATGTCCACAAGCTTCACACTTTGTCCTGTCGAAGTGTTGCTTTTGAGCGACATACCCTTGCCACCAACAGTTAAAGGACTCGCAGTCTTCGGTAGGATGTATGATCTTCTGATGATATAAACAGAAGTTAGGGTGCATCTCTACCTCAGAGAAAGAATTTTCTTCAGAGGGCGGTAGCTTCATTCCTACTGATAGAGCTTTGGCGAACCGTTTCCTCGTCTTGAATTTGTTTTTACCCGCACTGTATGGCTTTTGACTTGACGGGAATACCTTGGTTCTTTCTAGTATGGCCATTTCACGCTCTTGATTGGCTTTTGCTTTCAGAAGAATTTCACTTAGGAAGACATCGATCAACTCGTCTGATGGCTGTAGAATCTCCGGCTCAGGATTCGCCATTGGTTTCTCAGCGCAAGGAGCCTCTTTATCATCCGTCAGTGAATGAGAAATCATATGACAAGTCGCTACGTAGTCTTCGGATTCATCCGATGAGTTTTCTCCATTGTTTTCATCCTTGACTAAAGAACAAGCTGCCCCCGGCGTGTCCGTCTTCCTTGGAGAGTGCGGCTGTGGTGGGTTTACCTTCCAGCTTTCAGACAGCACGAACATGCCTTGCAGGTATTGATCCTCGATCCATCCCTTAAAGACGAAACAATCCTCAATCGGGTGACTTACCGTTTGGTGGTAAGGGCAATAATTGGGATTATTAAGATCGCCTGGCTGCGACAGACGCTTTGGACTCGACAAATTGATGAGTCTGTTACGCACTGCCAGCTCAAACAGTCTTCTCGTTTTATTCTGAGGAAACGAGTAAGGACGTCCTAGCCTCTCTTCGAGGGATGGGCATGGACGCACGTTGTTTTGGCGAACGACCGGCTTTGAGTTGCTCGACTGTTGTTGAGCATTGGCGACGACGATCGCTTTCCCTTTTCCTTTCTCATCTCGGGAATCTGATTTTGGAGGAGACGGTCTATGGCCCATCTGGTCCATTTGGGCTAATTTTTCAATCAAGGCCTGGAGATGGTCGGCCTGAAGAACATCATGAATTGTGAAATGGTCGCCTGCGGATCGAGAGTGCCCACAAACATGCCTACCGCAGGTGCCTCTTCTATGCGTTGTTCGCATTTCGACCATAGGTTCCGCCATCGTGTTGCGTATTGGACCCACGTTTCGCTTGGCCTTATCCTGGCATTTATCAGTGCTGTTATCGGGGTACGTTCACTAGCACTCGCGAATCTTTGTGTAAACAGCAGCTCCATCTCCGCAAATGTTTTGACAGAGTTGTTAGGTAGCTCCGAATACCATTCAAATGCTGTTTCTGCTAAGCTGCCGACGAATTGGCGAAGCAACAGTTTGTCATTGCCTCCAGTGTTGCCGCATAAGGCCCTGAATTGCGCGACATGTTGATGTGGATTTCCTGTCCCTTTATATACATGGAATTTAGGGATCGTATATCCCGGCGGGTAACTGATTTGGTCATACCAGCCCGGATAGAGTCGTCCAGTTCTAACAATTTGCCCAGCCGCTTCATTCGCCTGATGAACCCGGATCTGCTGAGCTATATAATCGTCTAGCGCGGCCTTGGAAATGGTTTCATCTCTGGCTGCTGAAAGAGCCGGTGGAGGATTTGACGTTTCTCCCCTATCGTCTTCAAGGACGATCGGAGGATCTTCAGCAGGAGGGTCCGGCTGTAACATCATCCCTACCATATCTTGGAAGAGGAGCGCCATCTGTTTTATGTTAGCTACTTGCTCTGCAGCTTCTTTTTCCCTCTTTTCGAGGACTATGCGTAAAAAGTCAGCGTCGGTTTCTTGTTCTTGACGCTCATCCGAAGACGTTTCAGAGCTTTCTTTTGGCTCAGTGAGTGCAGCCATTGTAGTCATCATTTCCTGAAGCTTTTGTTGTTGCTCCTGGGCTTTCGTCACGGATCGGGTGAGCGGTCGGTAACCCGTCGAAGCACGGCTTTCCTCCTTTCCGTATGCCATATAAACGGTGTGCACCACCATGCCCCCAGACTTGGGGCGTTTGTGTTCGGTGTCTTTGCGATTTGCCAAAGACACAGGGGCTTTTTGCGGCCTCCTTTTTTGAGTGATTGGAGTTAAGGGAGACGTTGTAGTGGGCATCCAAGTAGCTTTTGTTTTTTGTGGCTTGACGGAGTAATCCTTCTCTTGCCGAACCTTCATTTTTTTTCGTTGGCGGAGATAGTTTTCATCAATCACTGACTCCTGGACCTGTCGCCAGACTCTGTAAATTTTAGAGGACAGCCGTTGAGGGGGCTGTTCTAGCTTCTTCTCTGGAGTATTCTCCATAGGTGAAGGAGTTCGCTTCAGCACCGCAGTAGGAGAGTTTCTGCGCATCGTGTTTAGCAATTCAAAGCTGTTCCCGGTTGGAACAGCAGCATCGGTCCCCACCGTTGGAGCTGGCGGAGTAAGTCCAGAGGGGGAGTTGCCCCCGGCCTTCCTCACTCGGCGCCAGTGGCGACGTCGGGCATGTCGTGCTGATGGAGTTATTTCAGCTATAGGGGTGACCTCCTCATGCCCCCTGTGTTGGTCAGAATATACTGGTACCAGCTTTTTAAAGATCGACGTCCGTTGAACGGGGACGGTCAACTTGTCAGAAGCGGACTTCTGAACATGGAAAGCCTTGGTGATTTTGCCAGGAACGGGAGTTGGAATGGCTATCCGCTTCGGGATAACGCCCTCTGGTATGGCAGGCTTCTTCATGATCCTGTTAGAGCTCTGGCCTAGTCCGTTAAAAACTGAAGCAGTGGAGTTGGACGACCCGTTGAGAGGGGTCGCGGCAGTGGTAAGTCGATCGAAGACCGACTTCTTTGGAGCTTCTTGCAATGTCATTGGGGCGTTAAAGCTCATTGTTGGGAGCATGGTCCCAAAAAATAGTCCAGTGATGGCTTGAGCCACCTGCTCCACCGGCATTTTGAAAAGGGAGGCCGCTTGGGGCCCATAAGTCATTCCTCCAGCAATGACGGAGCGAGAGTTGTTGCTGTAGGCGGTGCAGTTCAAAGCCATCGATCTTCTGTTTTCTGCACGGAGCAAGACACCAAATCTTAGTACCTCGAATCTACAGGCAACCACAGCAAACCGCGATTCGTTCGCGAACACGACATACGAAGTGTGGAGTGGAAAGAGGAAAAGGTCCCACCGGGCGTGCCAGAATCTTTTCCCCTCCGAAAGGCGGCGCACAGGACCGCGATGGCCTGACGCTGAGTTTCGGGGCAGATGCTATTTGGTTTTATCCGACCACCTCTCCGAAGATGCCAAGTTGATTTATGGCACCGTGTATCGAAGGTTTAGACGGATGCGGCCGATGTAGCAGACTTTGTCGGATTCCCCCTCGCTAGAGGGGTTTTTGATTGTGGGGACACTCTTCCCTGCAGGCGCAAGCCCCTGCAGTTAATTACGCTACCGCTTCGCGGTAACAACTTTCTCCTTCTCCAGAATTTCACTTCGTGTCGTGGGTGTTTGTTTTGTTTGTGGTTGCCCGTGGATTGTATACGGAGACTGAGTAATACCGTCGCCCGTAGGACGTGGATTAGTCTAAATCCGTATTTACTTAGATTTGGGTTTGGTGTTTTTAGTTTAAGGATGCCTTAGTCGCGTTGCGGCTAAGATCGACTTAAACGTTCGTCAAGGATACGTTAGTCCTGTTTGAGACTAAGATCAACTTAACGGGATCGTTTAGATCCGACAAAAGAGCATTTGGGCTCTATTGTTCCAGTTTAGGGACATAGTGGTCCATTGCATGTATGGTCGTCGGGACCCGTCACCTCTCTGACGACGTTGAAGAATTACAACGACTAATGTCAGAGGAGTTCAGAGATGTACACTTGAGCCAAAGTTGATTGGGGGAATTTATAGTCCAATTTGGGACTAAAGTCTGTTTGAAGGTTTAAGGATGCGTTAGCCATATTTAAGGCTAAGATCAACTTAAACGGTTGTTAAGGATACGTTAGTCCAGTTTGGGACTAAGATCGACTTAACAGGATCGTTTAGATCCGACAAAAGAGCATTTGGGCTCTATTGTGCCAGTTTAGGGACATGGTGGTCCAATACCAGTTTAAGGACATAGTGGTCCACCGTTAGTTTAAGGAAGTTTCGGTCCGATATTAGTTTAAGGACGTTTCGGTCCGATATTAGTTTAAGGACATTTCGGTCCAGCATTCCCATTTAGGGACGAATATTAGTTTAAGGACGTTTCGGTCCAATATTAGTTTAAGGACGTTTCGGTCCACGAGTTTAAGGACCCCGCAGTCTATATTGACATATGTGGTCGTCGGGACCCGTCACCTCTCTGACGTCGTTGAAGGATTACAACGATAAGTGTTAGAGGAGCTCGGAGATGTACCCTCGAACCGGATATAAATTAATTTAAAAGAGCAGTCGTGCTCAGTCAATTTAATTTAAGAACTTACGGCCAAAATTGGGCTAAGTCCAATTGAAAATGTTCAACATTTTATTTGCTTTTGCATTGCATTTCTTTTTTTTATTTTTATTTAGGCTTTGCCCAGAAAGGATGCAGAGCATCAATTTGTTTTGGGCTCTGTTCTTTTAAGAATGATGCAAGGCATCAATTTTATTTGGGCTCTGCCCTTGTATAAAGGATGCAAAGCATCAATTTATTTGGGCTCTGCCCATTTATTGCCTTGCAATTTATTTTGGCCTGCTTGGTCTTTTTGATTTGGGCCTGGCCCTTTTAGGAAATGCATTGCATTTATCAGGCGCTTTGCGCCAATCACTGAGCGCAAGCGCTTGTGGTGAAGACACGTGTCATGCTCTGGTGAGCGCAAGCGCAACAGTGCAGTGCGCTGCGCTGTTGCGCTGCTGACACGTGGCGCGCTCTGGTGAGCGCAAGCGCATGCGCTGTTGCGCTGTGCTAGTGCGCTGCGCTGTTGCACTGCTAACACGTGGCGCGCTCTGGTGAGTTGCGCCAACTCCAGAGAGCAAAGCTCTTATTTCGAGAGCGCATAGCGCAAGTGGTTTAGATGCTGACATGTGGCGCTCTCCCAAGAGCGCAACAGCGCAGTTTGCAAGTGCAAAGCACCAAGAATCTTTTAGATTCAAGAACAGAAGTGCAAAGCACTATTTGTTTTCTTGATCTAATTTAGATCAAAGAAAAATAAGTTTTTTCTTGTTTTTCTTATCTCAGAGAACCAAAGGTTCATGAAAAGTGCAAAGCACTATTTTTGTTTTATTTTATTTTTATTAAAGATCATTGATCTTGTTTTTAGATCTATGATCTATTCATAAGAGAACTTTCTCTTTTTTCTAAAGGTTTTACCTTTTTTATTCTTGAGGAGTTTCTCAGAGTTCTTTTCTCTCCTTCTTTTTTTTTAGAAAGATATTCCTCCTTTTTAATTGAGGCCTAGGGTCCTTTTTATAGTGCCCATAAATTAGTTAAATTTATTAAAGAGATCTTTCTCTGAGTGATTTGGGGAATTTTCCCCACCGTTGGATCTTTAATCTAAGGGCTTCTGCTTTGCAGAAGAAAATCTTCTTGTTTTAACAAGAACAGAAAATATTTCTTGGAAATTTAATTCTGTTTGGCGCAGATGCCCCAGCGCGTGACACGTGTCGCGCAGCGCAACCGCGCTGACACGTGTCGCACAGCACACTGCGCAGCGCAACTGCGCTAGCGCATCTGCGCTGCGATGCGCTAGCGCAGAGCAACCGCGCTAGCGCATCTGCGCTGACACGTGTCGCGCAGCGCAGTGCTTGCACAGCTGAAGCGTTGCTTCATAAAAATAGAGCTTTGCTCTGATTGGGCGCGCCTTCTTGGGCGCTGCGCTGACGTATCATCGCCTGACATGTGGCGCGTTGCGCCCGAGACTTGAAGCGTTGCTTCAGAATTTTTGAATTTTGAATTTCGACAGAGCTTTGCTCTGATTGGGCGAAACACATATCATATTCTCATTAGGGTTGAGCAAAAAGTCAATAGTCAACAGTCAACGGTCAACAACCCTAATGAGAATCCTCTGCCTCTGTCTCTTCGTCAACTGTGCATACACACCCGCATTCGCGTTCCAAGGAACACGAATACATACTGGATAAAACCAATCCCAAAACGTACACTAGGATCTGGCTTAAACCAAAGCCCGCTAGTGTTAACTGTCCGGACACTGTACGTGCACAAGTGCACGGATGTGACCGGACCCTGTCGCAAAACCATGCGACCTATCGCAAAACCATGCAACCTCTACTCTTTTGCCTAAAGGCGAATAGCTTTCTGTGTGGGACTCTAAAGACTCGACACTACGCTGGCAGTGGGTTTAACCACAGACCGCAAGCGGCACTAGCTGTGCGTAACGGTCCCCAGGTAGATACCGACAAGAAGACTGACGAGGTGAAAACCATCTGAACTCCTACTGAGCCTGAATGTGACAGTCTCCGTACAGTCCGGTCTGTTCGTCTGATACATCGCATGGCGGGCCTAGGGGGGCGGTAAACGTCAGTCCCCTAATAGCGGTACAAGTCGTGTCAGAGTGAAGCCCAATACACCCTGAGATAACACTGGAAACCTACCAGTATATCTCGCTTGCCCTGGCCAGGGACTACTCGTGTAATGGCTCTCCTAGACACAGCGCGATGTCAACCCCCAATACCGGGAGAGACGAATCCTGTCTAACCGTCACTGCCTCCAAGTGCTTCAGGACTGCACCCAAAAACTACCTGTTTGCACGACTCCTTTGAGCCGTGGTAGGGTAGTAATCAAAGTGCAGTAGGAACACACTCGAGGCGAAGTGACAGTGTTAAGTCAGCGGACTAAGCTGTACTCATGTCACATGGGAACTGATAACTGACGATAGGTATAGTACCAACCAACAGTTCCCGACGAGTCCTGTCCAGTGTACTCGTAACCTAACGAGCACCCGCATACTATCTCCAGTACGACGTACTGATGGCTATGGGACAGACCATCTCCCACTCTGGGATGAGAAGCGCATGCGCTAGTCTACTCCGGAGTATCGATGCCCTGTCTCGATAGTCCTGCGACTAGAGACCTGCATAAGGATGTGCTTATAGATTACCCAGCCCCCACTAGTGTGACTGCCATCACCACGCTGGTAATCAAGCAAAGATCCTAAGGGCTCCACTAATGTGTATAGGTGATATACTAAAATAAACACAAGTACACATTGAAGTAGAAACAAACCAAGTAGCATACTACTATTTTGAGCAAGATTGTATATACAAGGTGAATATCCCAAGCTTCCATTAAGTAATATACAAACTAGTATGATACAGTAATGGCCTCTAGGGCATATACACTAACAAACATCAACATGGAGCTTTAGAAGTGAAGGACCGGACTACAAAGGTTGTAATCCCAAACTCTTAGATGTTAAAGTGTTTAACATGGTTTGTTTCGCCTAATCTCTAGTTTAAAGATCTTAGTTAGGGTTGTTCGGCACGTCTAAATTTTAAATCGGGCATGGTTGATGTGTTGTAGACCCTTGTGAGAGTGCCTAGTAACCCTACACGAAAACCCCAATCGAGTGCATCAGGTGTGCACAAAATCATAGCACGCGCCCAACGTGCGCGAAAGTCCAAATCAAGTGCATTCGTCATGCATAAACAAAATCGAAATCAAGTGCATCCTACATGCACGAATAAAAATCGCATCAAATATGTACGGAAAAAATCTATATCAAGGGCATCCAACATGCACGAGTAAAAATCTCACTCAAGTGCATTCGATGCGCACAAAATCCAATACCAAGCGCCTAATATGCGCAAAAATCCATCCCAAGCACGTCGGGTTCGTAAAAATCATCTAGTGCATGAAATCTAAAATCCTGTGCATCCACTGCACGAAATTTCAAATCCTGTGCAGGAAATCCAGGAAATCAAAAACATGTGCAGCTAAGGCACAAAATCGACATCAACACCACGATGTATGAAATATATCAAGTGCAATAACTATGCACAAAAATGTAAATACCCAGTAGGTGCAACCATGGTGCACGAAAACAATATCCTGAAACTCAATCATCAAAACTAAAATCCAAGCGATATAAGCGTGATACTCGGATCACAAACGCAAATCGCAACAAATGACATGGAGGTACACTCCCTACAATGTCGGAAAAAGTCGGTGCGCCCAAACTGGCAGAGCAAGAATATCCGCTTGCCTCCTGCTCACAGTCTGGCGTCATCTGTCTCTGGGTCCTCATTTCCCTGTGGATTACCAATCTCTCACTCTATCGGCTCATCTGCCCGGTCAGGTGTGCTAATGGAAACGATTCCGCTCTGGCACTCCTCAGGTCAACTCTCGGCCAATTAGTATGATCACTCATAAAGAAGCACGTCACTGGCGTCGGCGTTTGGCCCGCTGAATACACGTGATACAACTGATCCTCGGTGCAAACTCATCGCAGCAGTGTCCTGGAAGGAACTGGCTCAAGGTCTCTTCCGATCTCGCCTATACCGAACTGTACGGAGGCTGGTACACTTACAAATCTTTTCTCGCTTTTGGACATCTGCGTTCTCAGCACAGCATTTTCTCGGGAACTGGCAGTATCCCAACGCCTCTACATACATATTAGATCTCTAATCTCGATAGGGAGTAATAACAGCTCGCCAGCATCACGCACAAACCTCTTGTTCCACTCATCCTTATTATCGTCCACTTTGACATCATGTCATGCTATCTGCGTACTGCAAATGTTCTCGGCGACAATCAATCCGGAATCTCTCACACGGACTCAAAATCATGAACTCGATATCTTCATCACTCTATAGAAGATATCAGCCGAATGCGTCCTCGGGAACTCGTCCCAACCATCGGAGGAATACTCAAAACTCATCCGTTTCTCGATCAACTCACAACACATCTGGGTGAGGTCCTCAATCTGAAACTGGTCAGCTTACCAATCTCACATCGGAACGTCCGACGAACAACGTCATCTCTGGATCGATCTACTCTAGATCTGAGTAAAAATATCCACACTGGAAATCTTCAACTCAACTGGGCCTGCGTCGATGCATCAAATCTGACGAATCACCTCCGTCTCTCAAATCAAGTTAGACTAGCTATCACCTGTCGCAGCTCTGCCTGGAATCTCCAGCGATATCATCTCGTAAGCTATTGAAGCGACATCACATCAATCTCAGCAACAGCTGGGTCATCTGTCTGCACGGTTGATGACATCATAATCTCTGGGGTATGCTGTACATCAACAGTCCTCTCCCAACAGGAAGCCTCTAATAAGGGCCCGATCATCCGGTACAAAACCGCACACTCGTCTCAAATGAGAGGTCACAACACAATACGACATCGATACGTTCCTATGTCACCAGAAAACACGATGGTCAGTCCTCGTCCACAATGAGCTCGCCCTAACCGCATCACCAGCAGTAGCTCAAACTGCGCTCAAAACATGTTGACAGGAACCCCAAACAAGTATCGACGAAAATAGATCAAGTGATGAAATGAAACAACAGATCCATAATGAATATATGATCATAAGGAGGAACGAAATCAGTGAGAGTATGATCATGTAAACGAATAGAATCAAGGATCTCAAATGGATGTATAATCAGGGAAAATAAAAAGAATCACCAGTCTCAAGATATGTACATCCTAAGGTTTCTTAAGTGGAGTATCGTATCGTAAATATGCCGCGGAACATACATACGGTACGTAACTCTACTCAAGCTACCTACTCCATCAATCAGGGTCAGTCTATGAAACGAAAGTTCGGGTCTAACACCCCCTTGTTCAAGTCTAAGTAACGAAATAAATTATGCCCCAGACTCCGCATGGTCAAACCTAGACTCGAACCATGGTTAAACCTAACGCTCTGATACCAACTTTGTCATGACCCAAAATATTAGCTCGCGACCAGCACTTAAATCACGCGACGTCTACAGGCGTAACGTAATTCAAGTAAGCTGAAACCCAGAAATCTAAACATTTTTAAGAAATAAAGATACAATAAAGCATGTTTTGTCTTTTGAAAAAAAATAGGCAGCACCTCCTTTGTAAAAACTGACCCCGAAAACGGGTACAACACAGAATAATATAAAGCATCCCCAAACGGGAGCAAATCACGCCCAACGGCGGAAACAACCACCACAAGTATAAATAACAAGTATACGACACCAAACGGCGAAGATCCACACAAGGAAATGAAGTAATGCAAGACATCAACCCCAAAAGCGAACATAAACCCCATCGCTCAAGTCTCACAACTACAAGTCTTCTAAGTCTGCAACATATACAATTACTAGTTTCTGAATTGATGGAGTGACTAGATACAATATGAATAATGAATACAAGAGGGGCATGATCCAACATGTACCACCTACCAAAAGCAAGTCACCCGAAAACAGCTGTGCCAACGATGCCGCAACTGATCCATGCGGTCAACCTATAAGAACTGAGGCACAACGGGGGTGAGTTGCCAACTCGTGAATAGAAAAACATCACCAGGTAGAAATCGAAATAAACAACGATTCCTAGATCAACTATATCATTAAGGTGATACTATGATATCTAGGGTGACCGTATCTGCATATGTACCAACACATAATAAATTCCTATCAGCAAGTGAATATCATCCAACAATAAAATCAATGCATATATGCAAATGGATCCCGTCCAACAATATAATCAATGCATGTATGCAAGTGGATCTTGTCCATGTGTCAACCACTGACACAACAACTCCTGCATGTAAATATCATAAAAGCATATGCAGGTAAATATGAGGATATGAAACAAAGTGTGTCCCTCGCGACACAACAAAATCATAGAACCGGATTGTCCGCATCGACACTCGAAAACATTATGAAACCCGTGTCTAGCATCGACACATAAATCATCATCTGCCAGGCGCCGTCACCATGACCGGCCCTGATGTCAGTACATCTCATGGAACCTGAGTGTCCACATCGACACCCGAAATCCATGTAGCATGTCTGAATATGACTCCGGTCGGTATCCCCGAGATATCCGCCGAGTCCAAATACTGTCACCGGTAGGTTGTGGTCCCTCTGTCAGGCTCATCGTCTACACCACGAAATCACCTCTCGCCCCAGGGTACCATACCGGGTCCACTATGTACCCGCAGACGGTGCCTCCCGCTCCTCGAATCGGTTTTCACATACCAATCTCAGAACCGAGAAATCACATGGTGGACGCACTGAAATATCATATCAAGAGAAACCGGGTTTTCAAACAACACATAATTTCTTGAAATACCCCCATGGATCTCAAATCCATAAATCAAATGAAATCCATATCTCAATGCGTAAATCCATGAAAACTGATATATGCAACATAAAACAACAATATGAGCATATCAAGGGAAAACCGCTCTTTTAAATTAATCCAGCTTTTAAATATATCATGCGGTTCCCAAATTCTCCGAAAAACACGTGCAGCATCATATGAGGTTTACATGTAACTGTAGTAAGGTATAAGTATCTACATGTAAGCAAGTATGTATGATGCATTTCATAAGCGCAATAGCACAATAATCAACGTCCCAATATCACATGTCAATACCATACCACTTAGGGGTATATGCAACTATCGCAAGATATGTGGGTGTACATGTCAGTATGTAGACATGATGTACATGTAGTTGTAGCAGAGTATGTGGGTGTACATGTCAGTATATCATGCAACCTAGCATAGTGATGTGAACATGGCAGTACATCATAGCATGATGTAGCAATTCTACTGTGTAAGTGACATAGCAATTATCGATGATGAAGTGTGTGAGCCGGCAATCTGTGTAAGTGTAACATACGCATCATCGATAATGGTGTAGGTGTACTAGCACAGGCATAAGAAATGCAATGAGAATAGCAAGAATGCAGCACAATGCATATAGTGAATCAAATTCTATAAAGTATACATATCAACAAGACCGAGTCGGTGAATCTATCAATCGGCATCCAGCCTCACAACATCACATACGGTACAATCCATCGTACGGCATCCTCTAATCAGGGGTATGGATAAATCAACAAGTAAAACTCATCGCGTACGGTAATCTAACATACGGCGGCATTAACCAAATAGGGTTTCTATCAACCTAAACAACATCGGGGGTACGAATCAAAGTCTCGTACGGCATATCGCTCATTATGCAATCATTATCCATATAAATATATATACCTATCTCTCAGGTCACATCCATGGCCATCTCGTATCAGGGGACCTACAAAGGTATCAACAATCTCATATCGACTCGAATCCATAAAATGACATGTCACACTAAGTCATCCTATCACATCGTATACTCGTTCATCATATTAATATCTCGCATCAATTTAAATAAATGTCACACTTGTTCTCTTTTAAATCGTACTTATCATGATTCACTTATCATATCATTTTCTCCCAAGTCAAATGTTCATTAGCGTCATCTTCAATCATATTATGGTTTGTAAATCCTACAATCATGTCCGTCGCATATCATTTATCAGGATAACATAAACAAACAATATTCCATATCAATGGTTGTGGGGGTGCTATACGCCATCCACCCGACTTCCCCCGTAGATATAAATCTACTCACCTGCTAAACTCCTCGCTTAGCCGTAGTCGATGCGCTTCGTCGTCTCGGAATCCACGCAAATGTACATACAATCAATATGAATTCGCAAAGCAATTAACATCAAGTTCCGAAAACCAAAACGGCACGCGGTGCGCTCATAGGTTAGAACCTATAGCCTACACATGAAAAACAATCAACTACCCTTGTCGTTGACGTACAAACATCTAACGACCAAATGCAACATCAAAAACTCAAAACCAAGAATCCATATACCGGAAAACATAGCCGAAACCCTAAATAGGGTCGCTATACATGAAAACTGCCTCTTTAAAATCCCAATAGTACCAATACGCATTTACAACTCAATAAATATCGTAGGTATTAATATATACGCACCTCCACTTTCATTTAAAACCCACGTCTAACATTACCGAAAAGCTAGTAAGCAGTTTATATCATTTTATCTCAATTTAGCACAAATCAAGATATTTAACAATTCTAGCGATTTCAAACATCGCCAATTAGCATAACTAAGTTATCCAAACCATATCCATATTTTTAATCTCACTCAGTTAAGCTTTAGTTAAAACCTAGTAAGCTAAAGCCTTTAATTAGACAAAATAGTAATTAACAACAATTATCATTCTTCAACTAGAATAAGTTTTCATAAACTTCAATTAACATTCAACACTTCAACAAGTTTAAAGCCTAACATGAATTTCCTAAAAATTATGATGAATGAATAAATCAAGAGTTTAAAGCTATAATAACCAATTTAATAGCTAAGTTAAAGATTTAAACATAACAATTTAAGATCAGGGTTTGAAAATTATACCTCTTCAAGAACACAAACAAGCCACTAGATCCATCATTTTTTTCCTCCAAAAATGATGTTTTTCTTGAAGATCCAAGCTAGATTTGTGAAAGGAAATGATGGGTTTACTTTTATTTAGGAGTTTTGTATATTTATTTAAGGAATTTTGGAGATAAAATGAGCTTTGAGATGAAGGAAATGAGCAAGGAAAAGATTGTGGCAGACTTAGGGGGGCTTGGCCAAGTAGTGGAGGAAGGGGTTTTGTGCATAAAGTGATGAAAATTCTAGCACAAAACCATTAATGCTTCAATAAATGCAAATGCCACCTTTACATTCTTTTCTTTTCTTTTAAAAATTAATTCCTTTTGTCACTAAAATATCTAGATAAGCATGGATGGTTTTGTTTATCTTAAGCTTGATTAGTTTAGCAAAGACTCAAATTAGAAGTAATTAACCAAACCTAATATGTAAATACCACTTATTAAGTGCGTAAATAACACATTAAAATAATATTTAATTAGGGAAAAATTCTATATGAACCAAAACTTTCCGTCGACCCCCAAAGTCCGCGCACTAGCTTTATTCTAGCTAAACTAGGTGCCGGCAAGTTTATACAGAAGTTTGATCACAATTGGGTTAAAACGGAAAATACCGACTATTTTACCCTAAAACGGAAAATTTCGCATAACGATTTCAGAAACGTTATAGACCCAATCGAGACCGAGGGGCAGGATAACCGCACTTTAGCCGGGGAGCCTAACGAGGATACTCGATTCCGGAGATAGTTATGAACACGGCGGATATCTAGATGATACCGACCGATGTTATTGATTACAGGATCGTTCGAGGAATGAATCCTGAGAGAACCTAAAGATTTGTGTCGATGTTGGACACGGAAAGATAAACTTTATTTGGAAATAAGTGATGAGATTTCAGTCTTTGGTTTATATGAATATTAGTACAAACTCATGTTTTCCACATGCTATCATGCTTCATACTTATCCATATTACAGTTAGTTATAGTTCGTAATATTTACATTATCAGCCATTATATGTTACTTCTATTCACTGAGTTGGCAACTCACCCTCGTTGTGCCACAGTTCCTTGCAGGAGTAGAGTGGACGGTTAGCAGCAGTGCAGATCCACTTTTCAGCTTTTATCGCATCTTTTGATAGGTGGGTTACATATATAGTAACCTCCTCTTTTGGTATTGTATTTTGGATCTAGAAAATCTCCATTAGACCCATTATATTGACTTAGTACGAGAGGTAGTTGTATGTATATTATTTGACCGATGAGGTCGTTTAGTTCTAGTAATTGTTGTTTCTTTTACTTATGTCTGAGTTTCTTTTTGCTGTCATTTTACTTGGATATTTGTTCCCGCTGTTGATATCGTTGATCCCAATTCAGGATGCAACCAAACTTAACACTTTATAATTGTTTTATTATGAATTTACTAGTGAGTTACTGTTAATATCTTAATTACATAAAACGGTGATTTTTACTTTAAAACTAAATTTTTATAAAAAAAATTCCGCAAAAAGGATTTTGATCTTGGTTTTTCGGCTTACTTGGTTTGTGTGATCATCTTTAGATATTATACAATCTAAGTGCCGGTCACATCTAAACATTGGGTCGTGACAAATTTGGTATCAGAGCTTAGGATTAACATTACGGAATTGAGTAGTGAGTTAAGGTAAGTCGACATGAGTTCGTTTCGTACGTATGTTCCGCGGCATATTTACGTTACCATACTCAGCCTAACTAACCTTAGGATGTATATCTTGATTTATTCTTCCTTTGACTCTCTGATATTGATTATCCTTATTCGTAAGCCTTATCAACTCTCTTTTCTTGCTCCAGTTGCTATGGCTACGCGAGCTAGGCGAGCCGCAGCTAGGGCGAGTCCGCCTGTGACGGCGACTGGTACACCGGACAGTCCGGCGATGTGTGAGCATGTTGATCCTCCTCCTCCAGACCGACTGACTAGGATAGAGGAGGGCATGTTAGGATTGCAGCGGGTGGTATGACAGCTAGCTGAGGCCACTCGAGTACAGAGACATGATACGGCACCGACCATGGCAGAGTCCGAGGTACAGCCCACGCAGACGGTCGCACTGGTAGACACGAGGGTGATGGAGATATCGCTTCCAGAGTAATTGTGGTTGAGACCTCCGGTATTTACAGGGACCGATGTAGCGGAGGATCCTCGATCCTTTCTTGATAGGATGGCAAGGATTGGTAGATCATTGCGATGTTCAGATGCGAGGTCAGTTGAGCTGACTAGATTTCGTTTGGAGGGACTTGCAAAGGAGTGGTGTGAGTCGATGTAGAGAGTGTTAGTGTTTATGCCCTAGAAGGCCATTACTGTATCATACTAGTTTGTATATTACTTAATGGAAGCTTGGGATATTCACATGTATATAACAGTGTTGCTAAACATGGTAGTATGCTACTTGGTTTTTCTATCTTAATATGTGAGTATACGTATTGATAGAGCTCTTAGGATCTTGCTTTACTACCAGCGTTGTGATGGCAGTCACACTAGTGGGGGCTGGATAGTCTACAAGCACATCCTTATTCAGGTCCCTAGTCGTTGGATTATCGAGACAGGGCATCGATACTCCGGAGTAGACTAGTGTGTACGCTTCTCATCCCAGTTGGGGAGATGGTCTGTCCCACAGCCGTCAGTACGTCGTACTGGAGATAGTATGCAGGTGCTCGTTAGGTTACGGGTACACCGGACAGGACTCACAGGGAACTGTTGGTTGGTTTTATACCAGTCGTCAGTGAACAGTTCCCAGGTGACATGAGTACAGCATAGTCCGCAGACTTGACACTGCTACTTTGCCTCGAGTGTGTCCCACTGTTCTTAGATTGCTACCCTACCACGGCTCAAAGGAGTCGTGCAAACAGGTAGTAGTTGGGTGCAGTCCCGAGCACTTGGAGACAGTAGCGGTTAGACAGGATTCGTCTCTCCCAGTATTGGGGGTTGATATCGCGCTGTGTCAGAGAGCCATTACGCAAAGTCCCTGGCCAGGGCAAGCGAGATTTGCTGGTAGGTTCCAGTAGTTTCTCAGGGTATAATGGACTTCGCTCCGACACGACTTATACCGCTATTAGGGGACTGACGCTTGCCGCCCCCTAGGCCCGATATGCGATAGTCTTAGACAAACGGACCGGACTGTATGGAGATTGTCACATCAGACTCAGTAGGAGTTCGGATGGGTTTCCTCATCGGCCTTCTTATCGACATCTACCTGGGGACCGTTACGTACAGCTAGTGCCGCTTGCGGTCTGTGGTTAAACCCACTGCCAGCGTAGTAGTCGAGTCTCTAGAGTCCCACATAGAGAGTTTCCCTACTCCAGGCGAAACGATATAGAGGTCGTATGGTTTTACGACAAGGGTTCGGACGCATACGTGTGTTTACGCACGTACGACTTTCAGACAGTTTTTACCAGTCGGCTTTGGTTTAAGCCAGTTACTGGTATCTGGTTATTGGATTTATACAGTCTAAAGTTTTTCCGTATTTTTGAGGAAAGGAGGGGCGTTCTCGTAATTGCGCGAGAAGCTTCTAGAAGGTGGTGACTAAGGAGGTTTAGGTGGCATATACAATGAATGTGATTAGTGAGTCATATGGATGATTCATCCATGTCATTAATGTTTCATAATTGCTTAATGACTCATGGAGATGAATCACCACTAGATATTTATCAAGCATGGTTGTAAATCATTTTCTTTTCTTTTCTTGATAAAAAGAAATGCTTGATATATATTATGATAACTCATTATTCTCACTTCATTATTATCTTCACCTTCTCTCTCCTCAAGCTCTCCCTCTTCAAACCCTAATCCTCCCCTCTCATGTGTTGAGTACAAGGATTAGTTAGACTTATTAAACCATAACCCTCACTCTATATCACCTAGCTTCTTTGATTAGCACTTAAAGAAAGTTAGTTGCCTCAAGTTTAGAGGCTAAGCTTGGAGTAAAGCTCTCGGGTGGATCGTCTACTACTTCGAGAAGGCCGAGGAGGAGGTGGAGTTCGTAAAGACGAAGGACACGGTTCTTTAGATATAATCCCTTTAAATAGTAGTTGTTAACAACTATGTTTGATGTTAGTTATCGTTTAGCTTCGATTCTTGCGGTTAGTCGATGTTTAGCATAAGAACAAGATCGTTTTTCATATTTCCGCCTCCCCGCAAGTCGTGGAGTGTTGTACATCGACTTACAGTGGTATCAGAGCCTCGCTAAACAATAAATAACTTACTTGCAAATTTGTATGAATTTCGAACGGAAAAAACGAAACCGGAAAAGCCCGAAATCATGGTTTTCTGTCGAATTTTAAATGAAGTCCAAAAATTTTTCAGGGAGGTTCAGAAAGCTTAAAAAGACAGTAGAACACCCAAGAAATTTGGGCCCCTGAATCGCCTAACGAGCCGCGGAACCGCGGCGGATCTCACCGATCCGCCGCGCTTCCGCCGCCGAGTTGGCGATTCAGGAACCCAATTTTCCTGTGTTGCTTCTCTGTGATATTTGGTATTTTCTGGAAGTTTTTATTTTTGCTCAGGTTTCAGATTTACAGAGAAGTATTGGAGCAAAATTAAAAGTGTTTAATCGATCGAAATTATACAGTATTTGCTTGTTGGATTAAATCTGTGTTTGTATAATGTGTTCGTAAACCTCCCCTAACTGCTAGTATGTCGGTTGGCAGGGGGTTGCACATTTCTGTAATGGTTTTTACTGTTTGTGGATATGAACTGTGTTGGACTGTTGTGATGTTTAGCCGGTGTTATGAGATGGGTTATTATTTAATTCATTTGATGTAAATGTAATTTGTTGTAATATTATTTTGCGGGGCACATCCAGGTTGCGGTTGTAGCCACCGTTGTATTATTTCATTTTACTGTTTTTGCTCCTAAAACAGACCCAAGGTGGGATGCACAAACTGCCGGGCGGGTAGTTTACCGTACCCGTTGGGGTCTTGGGTGGGGTAATGGCTATTCATCACAACTGTTTAATCCGTCTTTTGTTGCAGGCTCAAAAAAAACACGGATTACTTGCAAATCCAATAAAGTTCATCTGTGATCTGGAATGCCTATTATTGCGTCTGACGAATGTACAATATCTATATATGATAGCTATTTAGACGTCACTTATGTTTTACACCCGCGCTAGCCCAGCCCCCGCTCTGTCGTTAGTTAAGTAACCTAACGGGTGATGACGGGACCCCGTGGCGAATGCGGATGGCATAAGAGGACGTTGTATTTTCGTTGTTTTCTGCAATGATAGGTTAATGATGGGACGCATTATTTATAATGCAAAGAAAATAAACCAAAAGTTTAATCGTTGGAACAATTTAAAAGAAACCACTCGGTTAATTTTAAAAACAGATATTTTTAAATGCGGAGCTTTAACCACTCCTTTTAAAAGCTATCAGGTTCCTTCGGTTATATCAAGTTCACTACGTTCACGGTTTCGCCAAAACCAGTCGTAGCCCTCCGTCATTTCATCTGGGTATTCAGTAGTATTCAAGCTATGTATTTTGACCAACGCCAAGGCATAGTGTTTGGTAGCTGCTGGGTATTCATTTGTTGCATAGATAGATGAGTTAGTTTGGGACAGTCGTATGATCATTTTGGCCAACGTCAAGGATATGTACGGATGGGTTCAAATTAACAAGATAATGATGGGTAGAACTTGACATGTGACTTATGATATTTTGACCAACGCCAAGGTCATAAGAGCATGGGGCAAAAATATATATCGGGAATTTCTAAAGAAACTGAAATTTGCAAAGAGATGCATACCATTTGGAGTTTGATGAATGTTGGTAGGATTCCTTCAACATTATCATACGATGATATTTGGATCCCGATCCTACTGTGAGTATATGCTACTTATCAGGAGATTCGTCGCTTAACGATCAATGCTATATATAAACCAAGTAGGTGTCAAGAAAGGTGTCAGTGGGGTTACGCCCCCAGAGAAAAGAGGTTATTTAATTAAGGAACTTCGTGAAAGCGTTGGAAAACCTCCCTCGAAGTATCGACACTAGCCTGGCTGAACGGTTAAGCAAGTATTGTACAGTGAGAATAGTCCTGGCTAATTCTTCTTTTATGGTTTGAGGAAGGATTCGAGAAACAGTGGGAGCCATCCAGTTTAGATAAACTAAAAACCACTCTAAACTTGCAAGAGTATCATGCTAAAGAGTTTTCTTCTCTCTCTCCTAATTGCAGCGACCCTGAAAATGACTGGACTTAAGTTACTTTTAGAGAAAAATATACTGACAGGGCCAAACTATAAAGATTGGCTGCGGAATGTCAAAATGGCTTTGACCTATGACAAACTGGGGTACGTCCTCACCGCTACGGCACCTGCTGTCCCTGGTCCCAAATCTAGTAATACGGATAAGGAAATCCGCAAAACCTGGGATTTAGATTGCGCGAAAGCCAAGTGCATCGTGCTTGCCTCAATGAACAATGAACATCAGAGGAGGTACGAGGATATGAACCTAGATGGCATATTTCTCCATACAAAGGAACTTTATGGAGAGCAATCTCGTATAGCAAGATACGAGACCTCTAAGAACTTGTTTCGACCGAGGTTGGCTGTCGGGTCATCGGTAGGAGAACATGTCCTAAAGATGATCGGCTATATTGAAGAGCTCGCAGACCTTAGGACGACCTTGGATAATGAGCTCTATACAAACCTTATTCTCCAGTCCCTTCCTCACACCTACGCCCAGTTTATCCTGAACTTCAACCTTCAAAGAAAAGAAGTTGAACTTCCGAAACTCCTAAACATGTTAAGGAGTGCAGAGGGCACCTTGCAGAAAGCAAGGGAAACACCCGCTATGTTTGTTAGCGGTGCATCTTCTTCCGGGTCCAAGGCTAGGGCCAAAGGAAGGAAGAAGAAGGCCTCCACCAAACCTAGAGGAGGTGTTAGTAAGGTGGGAGAGAAGGGAAAGAAAAAGTTTGCGGTACCGGTAGTTGGCTAGGATGAGTGCTTCCATTGTCACAGGAAAGGGCACTGGAAGAAGGATTGCAAGGCGTGGAACGCCAAGAACCAGGAACCGAAGCAAGCTGTGACTTCGACTTCAGGCACTGAGAAACCGTAGAGTGCTGAAGGAAGGTGATATGACCCTAAAGGTTGCTAACGGAGCTAGCGTGGGAGCTGCGTCCGTCGGGGATTATCACCTAGGATTGACGAGTGGACACATTTTGGTTTTACATAACTGTTTTTTTTTACCAAGCTGAACGTGTAATATCATATCAGTTTCCTTGTTATCAAATAAAGGTTATGATTTCATGTTTGTAAGAGATGTTGTTAACATCCACCTTAATCATGGTTTGATTGGGTCCGGTACACTAAATAACGGTATATATGTTTTAAACCAACTCCAAATTTTCAATGTCCAGAACACACTTAAAAGAAAGTCTCCAGATTTAAATAAAGCTTTCTTATGGCATTGTAGACAGGGTCACATCAATGAGAGAAGGTTGACTAAGTTGCATAGAGAAGGATATTTGGACTCGTTCGAATATCAAACTTATGACACTTATCAATCTTGTCTCAAAGGAAAGATGACAAAGACTCCATTTACTAGACATGGAGTAAGAGCGAGCGAGCTCTTAGGACTCATACACAGCGATGTATGCGGTCCAATGTCTACACATGCAAGAGGTGGTTTTTCCTATTTCATTACTTTCACGGATGATTACTCAAGGTACGGATTCATTTATCTGATGAAACATAAATCCGAGGCTTTTGAGAAATTCCAAGAGTATAAGAATGAAGTAGAAAACCAAACCGGCAAAAGTATCAAGACACTAAGATCTGATCGAGGTGGTGAATACTTGAGTGCCGAGTTCCTAGGTTACCTAAAAGAGAAAGGAATTCTCTCTCAGCTTACTCCTCCATACACTCCACAGCATAATGGTGTATCGGAGAGACGGAATCGAACCCTATTGGATATGGTACGATCCATGATGAGTAATGCTGAGTTACCGCGAGCTTTCTGGGGTTATGCGCTAGAATCAGCGGCATATCTTTTGAACATGGTTCCTACCAAGACTGTGTCTACCACGCCATATCAGATGTGGAGTGGGAAGAAACCCTATCTTCAGTATCTGAAAATATGGGGATGTCCAGCTTTTGTTAAAAAGCAGCATGTGGACAAGCTCGAGGCACGATCAGTAAAGTGTCAGTTTGTGGGATATCCAAAGAACTCCAAGGGGTATCTATTCTATTACGCAGAGGAACAAAAGGTGTTTGTTTCTTGTAATGCCCATTTTCTAGAATATCAGTTTTTAGAAAAGGAAATAAGTGGGAGCGAAATAGAACTGGAAGAAATTCCAGAACCACAAACTGCTACTGAAAGTTTGGTAGAACCGGTAGTTCAAGAAGAACAGGACATTCCCGCACCCCTCCGCAGGAGTAGTAGGCCGTCTCATCCGCCTGAGAGATACTACGGTTTTCTCATAGATGGGGATAGAGAGGATTGCATCATAGATGATGATGAACCTACTGACTTCCAGCAGGCCATCCAGAGCGGCGACTCGGTACGATGGCTAGATGCAATGCGGACCGAAATGGAGTCCATGTACACCAACAAAGTTTGGACTTTGGACTTTGCTCCAGATGGGGTAAAACCCATAGGATGCAAATGGATCTTCAAGAAAAAGATTGGTGTAGATGGACAGGTGGAAACCTATAAGGCTAGACTTGTTGCAAAGGGTTTTCGTCAAAGACCTGGTTTGGACTATGACGAAATTTTTTCTCCAGTGGCTATGCTCAAATCCATTCGGGTCCTTCTTGCCATTGCTGCCTTCCATGATTATGAAATCTGGCAGATGGACGTAAAGACGGCTTTTCTAAATGGAAATTTAGAAGAGTGCGTCTATATGGATCAGCCAGAGGGTTTCAATCAGAGTGGGAGCAGCGGGAAAGTATGCAAGCTGCTTAAGTCCATTTATGGACTAAAGCAGGCATCGCGGAGTTGGAACATCTGTTTTGATGAGACAGTCAAAGAAAATGACTTTATCAAAAATCCAGATGAACCGTGCATATATAGTAAAGTTGTAGCAAGAAGTGTCGTATTCCTCATCTTGTACGTGGATGACATTCTATTGATAGGAAATGACATTCCCATGCTACAATCTGTCAAAGGATTCTTGTCACACTGGTTCTCCATGAAAGACCTGGGTGATGCCTCTTACATTCTGGGGATCCGGATCTATCGTGATAGATCAAAGAGGATGTTGGGACTTTCGCAGTCCAGGTATATCGACACTATACTGAAAAGATTCAGTATGGAAGATTCTAAGCGCGGAAATCTACCGGCTTGTCACGGAATCACCCTCTCCAAAGAGATGTCTCCCAAGACTGATTTGGAAAGGGAACGCATGTCTATTATACCCTACACTTCTGCGGTAGGCTCTATAATGTATGCGATGTTGTGCACCAGACCAGATGTAGCTTACGCACTGAGCGTGGTAAGCCGGTATCAGTCAGACCCAGGGAGAAGCACTGGATAGTAGTAAAGAACATTCTCAAGTACCTGAGAAGGACTAAGGAGATGTTCTTGGTTTACGGCGGAAAAGACCTCAGGTTGGAGGCCTATGCTGATTCCGGCTTCCAGAGTGATAAGGACGATTCCAAGTCCATGTCGGGTTATGTCTTTACCCTCAATGGAGGGGCGGTGTGCTGGAAGAGCTCCAAGCAGGACACCGTTGCTGACTCGACGATGGAAGCGGAGTATATAGCTGCTTGCGATGCCGCAAAAGAAGCAGTCTGGATGAAGAAGTTCCTAACAGAACTTCAGGTGGTTCCTACCATAGTTGATCCAATACCTCTGTATTGCGACAACAACGGAGCTATAGCTTTAGCGAAGGAACCAAGGTCCCATCAGAAATCCAGACACATCTTAAGGCGGTATCACCTGATCAGGGAGATCATTGAAAGTCAGGAGATCGAGGTTCGGAGAGTTGCTTCTGAAGAGAACATTGATGATCCATTCACGAAGGCCCTACCTCAGATTCAGTTCGAGAGGCTACCCGAGATCATCGGTCTACGATACGCCAGTACATGGCCCTAGTGCAAGTGGGAGATTGTTAGTGTTTATGCCCTAGAAGGCCATTACTGTATCATACTAGTTTGTATATTACTTAATGGAAGCTTGGGATATTCACATGTATATAACAGTCTTGCTAAACATGGTAGTATGCTACTTGGTTTTTCTATCTTAATATGTGAGTATACGTATTGATAGAGCTCTTAGGATCTTGCTTGACTACCAGCGTTGTGATGGCAGTCACACTAGTGGGGGCTGGGTAGTCTACAAGCACATCCTTATTCAATATTTATTATGATAACTTACTATTCTCATATGATAATTATTCTCACCTTCTTTCTCCTCAAGCTCTCTCTCTTCAAAAGACTAATCCTCCCCTCTCATGAGTTGAGTACAAGGGTTAGTAAGACTAAACAATCCATAACCATTACTCTATCTCAATCTATCTTCTTTGATTAGCAATCCAAGAAGGTTAGTTGCCTCAAGTTTAGAGGCTAAGCTTGGAGTTTTGCTCTCGGGTGGATCGTCTACTACTTCGAGAAGGCTGAGGAGAACAAGGAGTTCCTAAAGACGAAAGAGTTGGTTCATTAGGTATAATCCCTAAACATGGTAGTTTAGAAACACTTTGTGTTTGGTTATTTATAGTTTAGCTTCGATTCAAGCGGTTAGTCGATGTTCGTTCACTTAACAAGTTCGTTTTTGAAAATTCCGCCTCCCCACAAGTATTGGGGTGTAGTACATCGACTTACATTGGTATCAGAGCCTCGCTAAACAATAAATAACTTTATTGCAAATTTGTACGAATTTCGAACGGAAAAACGAAGCCGGAAAACCCTAAAAGTATCAGTTTTCTGTCGATTTTAAAATGAAGTCTAAAAATTTTTCAGGGTTGCTCAGAAAGCTTGAAAAGGGTCCAGGAGAACACCCATGAAATTTGAGCCCATGAATCGGCTAAAGAGCCGCGGAAGCGCGGCGGATCCCTACCGATCCGCCGCTGTTCCGCGGCCGAGTTGCCGAGTCATGGACTCATTTTTCATGTGTGGGTCCTCTCTGGTATTTGGTGTTTTCTGGAATATTTTAATTTTGCTCAGGTTTCCAGTTTACAGAGCAGTATTGGAGCAATGTTAAATGCGTTTAATCGATCGAAATTGTACAGTATTTGCATATTGGATTATATCTGCGATTGATAAATGTGTTCGTAAACCTCCCCTAACTGCTAGTATGTCGGTTGGCAGGGGGTTGCACATTTCTGTAATGGTTATATCTGTTTGTGTATATAAACTGTATTGGACTGTTGTGGTGTTTAGCCGGGGTTTTGAAATGGGTTATTATTTAATTCATTTGTTGTAAATGTAATTTGTTGTAATATTATTTTGCGGGGCACATCCAGGTTGCGGTTGTAGCCACCGTTGTATTATTTCTTTTTACTGTTTTTGCTCCTAGGACAGATCCAAGGTGGGGTACACAAACTGCCGGGCGGGTAGTTTGCCGTATCCGTAGGGATCTTGGGTGGGGTAACGGCTATTCATCACAACTGTGTAATTTGTCTTTTCTTGCAGGCTCAAAAGAAATACAGATTGCTTGCAAATCCAATATTGTTTATCTGTGTTCTGTAATGTATATCATTGCGTCAGACGAATGTAAAATATCTATATTTATGATAGCTATTTAGACGTCACTTATGTTTTACACCCGCGCTAGCCCAGCCCCCGCTCTGTCGTTAGTTAAGTAACCTAACGGGTGATGACGGGACCCAGTGGCGAATGCAGATGGCATAAGAGGACGTCATATTTTCGTTGTTTTCTGCAATGATAGGTTAATGATGGGACGCATTATCTATAATGCAAAGAAAATAAACCAAGTTTAAATCGTTGGAACAGTTTAAAAGAAACCACTCGGTTAATTTTAAAAAGCAGATATTTTTAAATGCGGAGAGTTAACCACTCCTTTTAAAAGCTATCAGGTTCCTTCGATTATATCAAGTTCACTACGTTCACGGTTTTGCCAAAACCATTCGTAGCCCTCCGTCATTTCATTTGGGTATTCAGTAGTATTCAAGCTATGTATATTTGGCCCTTAGTCAAAACATAGTGCTTGGTAGCTGCTAGGGTATTCATTTGTTGCATAAATAGATGCGTTGTTTTGGAACAGTCGTATTACTTTTCTTGGCCCTTAGTCAAGAGTATGTACGGGTGGGTTGAAATTAACCTGGATAATGATGGGTAGAACTTGACATGTGACTTATGACATATTTGGCCCTTAGTCAAAGTCATAAGAGCATGGGGCAAAAATCCACATCGGGAATTTCTAAAGAAACTGAAATTTGCAGAGAGGAGCATACCATTTTGGAGTTTGATGAATGTTGGTAGGATTCCTTCAACATTATCATACGATGATATCTTGGATCCCGATCCTACTGTGAGTATATACTACTTATCAGGAGATTCGTCACTTAACGATCAATGCTATAAACCAAGTAGGTGCCTAGAAAGGTGTCAGCGGGGTTACGCCCCCAGAGAAAAGAGGTTATTTAATTAAGGAACTTCGCGAAAGCGTTGGAAAACCTCCCTCAAAGTATCGACACTGGCCTGGCTGAACGGTTAAGCAAGTATTGTACGGTGAGAATAGTCCTGGCTAATTCTTCTTTTATGGTTTGAGGAAGATTCGAGAAACAGTGGGAGCCATCATGTTTAGATAAATTAAAACCACTCTAAACTTGCAAGAGCATCATGCTAATAGTATCTTCTTCCCTCTCTTAAAATGCAGCGACCCTATGACCACACATAGGTTACATCTAGATAATAATTTGACTGAATCTGACTTATATGACTGGCAAAAGTCTGTCCAGATGTCCATTGCCTATAACAAGCTGGACCACCCTATTGAGGGACATTCCTATTGCTATGGGATTGGGCATTGGCAGAGTGATTGCAGGGCTTTAGAAGCCAGTAGCCAGGATACGAAGCATGTTGTGGCTTCGACTTCGGGTGTGTTTATGATAGAGAACTGTATGTCAGTTAACCCTACTTCCTGGGTATTGGATACCGGATCAGGAACTCACATCTGTAATTCATTACAGGCTCTGAGAAATCGTAGGGTTATCGGGATAGGTGATATGACCCTCACAGTTGCTAACGGAATGAGCATGGACGCTGAATCCGTAGGGGAATATCATCTTGGAATGACAACTGGGCAGATATTGATTCTACGTAACTGTTTTTATGTACCAGGTACGACTTTTAATATCATATCTGTACCCTTACTTTCTAAGGAAGGATATGATTTTGCTTTTACAAGAGATGTGGTTCACATCCACCTAAATCAAGATTTGATTGGGTCAGGTACATTTGAAAACGGAATATACGTATTAAATCAAGCTCAGATTTTCAGTGTCCAGAACACTCTTAAAAGAAAGTCTCCAGAAATAAATCAAGCTTTCTTATGGCATTGTAGACTAGGTCATATCAATGAGAGAAGGTTGACTAAGTTACATAAAGAAGGATATTTGAATCCGTTCGAATATCAATCTTATGCTACTTGTGAATCTTGTCTCAAAGGAAAGATGACAAAAACTCCGTTCACTGGACACGGAGTAAGAGCAAGCGAGCTCTTAGGACTCGTACACAGTGATGTGTGCGGTCCAATGTCTACACATGCGCGAGGTGGTTATTCCTACTTCATTACTTTTACGGATGATTTCTCTAGGTATGGATATGTCTTCTTAATGAAGCATAAATCCGAGGCCTTTGAGAAATTCCAAGAATACAAGAATGAAGTGGAAAAACAAATAGGCAAAAGTATAAAGACACTGAGATCTGATCGAGGTGGTGAATACTTAAGTGCCGAGTTCCTGGGTTACATAAAAGAGAATGGAATTCTCTCTCAGCTTACTCCTCCATACACACCACAACATAACGGTGTATCAGAAAGGAGGAATCGAACCCTATTGGATATGGTTCGTTCCATGATGAGTAACGCTGAGTTACCGCGATCATTCTGGGGATATGCACTAGAATCAGCTGCATATCTTTTGAACCAGGTTCCCACAAAGACTGTGCCTACCACACCATATCAGATGTGGAGTGGGAAGAAACCCTATCTTCAGTATCTAAAGATTTGGGGATGTCCGGCTTATGTTAAAAAGCAGCATGCGGACAAACTCGAGGCACGATCAGTACTATGTAAGTTTGTGGGATATCCAAAGAACTCCAGGGGATATCTATTCTATTACGCAGAGGAACAAAAGGTTTTTGTTTCTCGTAATACCCATTTTCTAGAATATCAGTTTTTAGAAAAAGGAACTAGTGGGAGCGAAATAGAACTGGAAGAAATTCCAGAAACACAAACTACTACTGAAAGTTTGGTAGAACCAGAAGTTCAAGAAGAACAGGACATCCCAACGCCACTCCGCAGAAGTAGTAGGCAATCTCATCCGCCCGAAAGATACTACGGTTTTCTCATAGACGGGGAAAGAGAGGATTGCACTATTGGTTACGATGAGCCTACTAGCTTCCAGCAAGCCATTCAGAGCGGTGACTCAGTAAAATGGCTGGATGCAATGCGGACCGAAATGGAGTCCATGTACACCAACAAAGTATGGACTTTGGACATTGCTCCAGATGGGGTAAAACTAGTAGGATGCAAATGGATCTTCAAAAAGAAGATTGGTGTAGATGGACAGGTTGAAACCTATAAATCTAGACTTGTTGCAAAGGGTTTCCGTCAAAGACCTGGTTTGGACTACGACGAAACCTTTTCTCCAGTGGCTATGCTTAAATCTATTCGGGTCCTTCTTGCTATTGCTGCCTTCCACGATTATGAAATCTGGCAGATGGACGTAAAGACGGCCTTTCTAAATGGTAATTTGGAAGAAAGCGTCTATATGGATCAGCCAGAAGGATTCATTCAGAGTGGGAGCAGCGGTAAAAAATGCAAGCTGCTTAAGTCCATTTATGGACTAAAACAGGCATCGCGGAGTTGGAACATCTGTTTTGATGATGCTGTCAAAGAATTTGACTTTATCAAAAATCCAGATGAACCATGCATATACAGAAAGATTGTAGGGATAGCTGTAGTATTCCTCGTCTTGTACGTGGATGACATTCTCCTAATAGGAAATGATATTCCTATATTACAGTCAGTCAAAAGATTCTTGTCACATAAATTCTCCATGAAAGACTTGGGTGATGCCACCTACATTCTGGGGATCCGGATCTATCGTGATAGATCAAAGAGGATATTGGGACTTTCACAATCCAGGTACATAGACACCATAGCGAAGAGATTCAGTATGGAATATTCTATGCGCGGTAACCTACCGGCTTGTCACGGAATCACCCTCTCCAAAGATATGTCTCCCAAGACTGATTTAGAAAGGGATCGCATGTCGATTATACCCTACGGTTCTGCGGTAGGCTCTATAATGTATGCGATGTTATGTACCAGACCAGATGTAGCATACGCATTGAGCGAAGTAAGCCGGTATCAAGCAAACCCAGGGGAGAATCATTGGATAGCAGTAAAGAACATTCTCAAGTACCTGAGGAGGACTAAGGAGATGTTCTTGGTATATGGCGGAAAAGACCTTCAGATGGAGGCCTTTGCCGACTCCGGCTTCCAGAGTGACAAAGATGACTCCAAATCCATGTCGGGTTATGTCTTTACCCTCAATGGAGGGGCGGTCTGTTGGAAGAGTTCCAAACAGGAGACCGTTGCTGACTCAACGATGGAAGCAGAGTACATAGCTGCTTGCGATGCCGCAAAAGAAGCAGTCTGGATGAAGAAGTTCCTCACAGAACTTCAGGTGGTTCCTACCAGTGTTGATCCAATACCTCTGTATTGTGACAACAACGGCGCTATAGCTTTAGCGAAGGAACCCAGGTCCCATCAGAAGTCCAGACACATCTTAAGGCGGTATCACCTGATCAGGGAGATCATAGATCGCAGGGAGATCGAGGTGAAGAGAGTAAAGACGGAGGATAACATTGCTGATCCATTCATAAAGGCCATTCCTCAGACGCAGTTCGAGTGGCTATTCGAGATGATAGGTCTACGATATGCCAGCTCATGGCCCTAGTGCAAGTGGGAGATTGTTAGTGTATATGCCCTAGAGGCCATTATTGTATCATACTAGATTGTATATTACTTAATGGAAGCTTGGGATATTCACAGTTATATATATACAGTCTTGCTAAAAATGGTAGTATGCTACTTGGTTTGTGTCTACTTTAATATGTGCATATGTCTCTTGTAATGTATCACTTATACATATTAGTAGAGCCCATAGGATCTTTGCTTGATTACCAGCGTCGTGATGGCAGTCACACTAGTGGGGGCTGGGTAGTCTGTAAGAAACATCCTATACAGGTCCCTGGTCGTTGGATTGTCGAGATAGGGCATCGATATTCCGGAGTAGACTAAGTGTATACGCTTCTCATCCCAGTTGGGGAAATGGCCTGTCCCACTGCCATCAGTACGCCGTACTGGAGATAGTATACAGGTGCTCGTTAGGTTACGGGTACACCGGACAGGACTCGCCGAGGAACTGATTGGTTGGTATTATACCCATCGTTAGTTGTCAGTTCCCAGGTGACATGAGTACAGCATAGTCCGCAGACTTGACACTGCTGCTTCGCCTCGAGTGTGTCCCACTGTTCTTAGATTGCTACCCTACCACGGCTCAAAGGAGTCGTGCAAACAGGTAGCAATTGGGTGCAGTCCCGAGCACTTGGAGGCAGTGGCGGTTAGATAGGATTCGTCTCTCCCGGTATTGGGAGATGATATCGCGATGTGTCAGAGAGCCATTACACAAAGTCCCTGGCCAGGGCAAACGAGATATAACTGGTAGGTTCCAGTAGCTTCTCAGGGTGTGATGGGCTTCGCTCTAACACGACTTATACAGCTATTAGGGGCTGACGCATGCCGCCCCCTAGGCTTGATATGCGATAGTCTTAGACGAACAGACCGGACTGTACGAAGATTGTCACATCAGGCTCAATGGGAGTTCGGATGGGTTTCCTCATCGGCCTTCTTATCGACAACTACCTGGGGACCGTTACGTATAGCTAGTGCCGCTTGCGGTCTGTGGTTAAACCCACTGCCAGCGTAGTAGTCGAGTCTCTAGAGTCCCACACAGAGAGTTTCCTATTCCAGGCGAAACGATATAGAGGTCGTATGGTTTTTACGACAAGGGTTCGGACACATACGTGCGTTTACGCGCGTACGACTTTCGGACAGTTTTTACCAGTCGGCTTTGGTTTAAGCCAGTTACTGGTATCCGGTTATTGGATTTTTACAGTCTAAAGTTTTTCCGTATTTTTGCGGATTGGAGGGGCGTTCTCGTAATTGTACGAGAAGCTTCTAGAAGTGGTGACTAAGGAGGTTTAGGTGTCATTTGCATTAAATGAGTTCAGTGAGTCATGGGGGTGATTCATGCATATCATTAATGCATGATAAATGCTTAATGAGTCATGACAATGAATCACCATTAGATATTTGTGAAGCATGCTTATTCATTATGTATTATTCTTTTCTTCAAAAATAAGAATGCTTCATATTTATTATGATAACTTACTATTCTCATATGATAATTATTCTCACCTTCTCTCTCCTGAAGCTCTCTCTCTTCAAAAGACTAATCCTCCCCTCTCATGAGTTGAGTACAAGGGTTAGTAAGACTAAACAATCCATAACCATCACTCTATCTCAATCTATCTTCTTTGATTAGCAATCCAAGAAGGTTAGTTGCCTCAAGTTTAGAGGCTAAGCTTGGAGTTTTGCTCTCGGGTGGATCGTCTACTACTTCGAGAAGGCCGAGGAGAACAAGGAGTTCCTAAAGACGAAGGAGTTGGTTCATTAGGTATAATCCCTAAACACAGTAGTTTAGAAACACTTTGTGTTTGGTTATTTATAGTTTAGCTTCGATTCAAGCGGTTAGTCGATGTTCGTTCACTTAACAAGTTCGTTTTTGAAAATTCCGCCTCCCCACAAGTATTGGGGTGTAGTACATCGACTTACAATTCAGGTCCCTAGTCGTTGGATTATCGAGACAGGGCATCGATACTTCGGAGTAGACTAGTGTGTACGCTTCTCATCCCAGTTGGGGAGATGGTCTGTCCTACAGCCGTCAGTACGTCGTACTGGAGATAGTATGCAGGTGCTCGTTAGGTTACGGGTACACCGGACAGGACTCACAGGGAACAGTTGGTTGGTTTTATACCAGTCGTCAGTGAACAGTTCCCAGGTGACATGAGTACAGCATAGTCCGCAGACTTGACACTGCTACTTCGCCTCGAGTGTGTCCCACTGTTCTTAGATTGCTACCCTACCACGGCTCAAAGGAGTCGTGCAAACAGGTAGCAGTTGGGTGCAGTCCCGAGCACTTGGAGGCAGTGGCGGTTAGACAGGATTCGTCTCTCCCGGTATTGGAGGTTGATATCGCGCTGTGTCAGAGAGCCATTACGCAAAGTCCCTGGCCAGGGCAAGCGAGATTTGCTGGTAGGTTCCAGTAGCTTCTCAGGGTGTAATGGGCTTCGCTCCGACACGACTTATACCGCTATTAGAGGACTGACGCTTGCCGCCCCCCTAGGCCTGATATGCGATAGTCTTAGACAAATGGACCGGACTGTATGGAGATTGTCACATCAGACTCAGTAGGAGTTCGGATGGGTTTCCTCATCGGCCTTCTTATCGACATCTACCTAGGGACCGTTACGTACAGCTAGTGCCGCTTGCGGTCTGTGGTTAAACCCACTGCCAGCGTAGTAGTCGAGTCTCTAGAGTCCCACACAGAGAGTTTCCCTACTCCAGGCGAAACGATATAGAGGTCGTATGGTTTTACGACAAGGGTTCGGACGCATACGTGTGTTTACGCACGTACGACTTTCGGACAGTTTTTACCAGTCGGCTTTGGTTTAAGCCAGTTACTGGTATCCGGTTATTTGATTTATACAGTCTAAAGTTTTTCCGTATTTTTGCGGAAAGGAGGGGCGTTCTCGTAATTGCGCGAGAAGCTTCTAGAAGGTGGTGACTAAGGAGGTTTAGGTGGCATATACAATGAATGTGATTAGTGAGTCATATGGATGATTCATCCATGTCATTAATGCTTCATAATTGCTTAATGACTCATGGAGATGAATCACCACTAGATATTTATCAAGCATGGTTGTAAATCATTTTCTTTTCTTTTCTTGATAAAAAGAAATGCTTGATATATATTATGATAACTCATTCTTCTCACTTCATTATTATCTTCACCTTCTCTCTCCTCAAGCTCTCCCTCTTCAAACCCTAATCCTCCCCTCTCATGTGTTGAGTACAAGGATTAGTTAGACTTATTAAACCATAACCCTCACTCTATATCACCTAGCTTCTTTGATTAGCACTTAAAGAAAGTTAGTTGCCTCAAGTTTAGAGGCAAAGCTTGGAGTAAAGCTTTCGGGTGGATCGTCTACTACTTCGAGAAGGCCGAGGAGGAGGTGGAGTTCGTAAAGACGAAGGACACGGTTCTTTAGGTATAATCCCTTTACATAGTGGTTGTTAACAACTATGTTTGATGTTAGTTATCGTTTAGCTTCGATTCATGCGGTTAGTCGATGTTTAGCATAAGAAAAAGATCGTTTTTCATATTTCCGCCTCCCCGCAAGTCGTGGGGTGTTGTACATCGACTTACAGAGAGGGCGAGCTACAGGTCTTCCTCCGATGTCGTGGACCGAGTTCTCTGAGGTTTTTCTTGCTAGGTTTCTTCCACAGAGTGTGAGGGACGCCAGAGCTAGCAGTTTTGAAGCGTTGCAGAAATCTGCGAGTATGTCGGTGGCAGATTATGATTTACGATTAACCCAGTTGTCGCGTTATGCTCCATACTTAGTTCCTACGGAGGAGCTTAGGGTGAAGAGGTTCATAAGGAGTCTGGACACGCAGTTATTTCTTGCTATAGGCTCCCAGCATTTCGATACTTATGCGCAGGCCATTGATGCAGCTATGCGAGTAGAGGAGGGTTTGAGCGATGCAGTGATTATTCCGGAGCCAAAGAGGACTGGACCTATTGGGTCGATGACTAGGCAGTTTGGCCGAAATAGAAGCAGGTAAACTCCAGGCCGCAGTTTCGGACGAGGTTGGACCCAGGGACAGATGTTCAGTTCATACCCCAATGATCAGAGGACCCCATTTACATGTTATAATTGTGGACTTCCAGGGCATATGGCTAGAGAGTGTACACGCCAGGCGGGACTGTTACTCTGCAGGCTGCTTTACCCCCTCCACCTTCCACGTCGATGGCCTTACTTCCTCCCCCAGTTGGTACTACGCGCCAGGCAGTTGCACCACGAGGTCGAGGCTTTGCAGGATGCTCCCAAAGAGGTCGAGGAGATAGAGGTAGAGGACGACAGGATGCGGGCAGAGGCCAGGCATGAGTCTTTGCGCTGACTCCACAGGATACCCAGGCATCCAATGCTGTTGTGACAGGTACTCTTGCAGTATGTTCATTAGATGTGCATATTGTATTTGATCCAGGTTCTACACATTCTTATGTATCTTCACGCTTTGCACTTTCTCTGGGGAGAAAGTCGTCGCTATTAGAGTTACCGCTAGTTGTGATTACTCCGGTGGGGGATTGTTTTGTAGCTCGACATGTATTCAGGTCTTGTTCAGTACGTATTGGTGATAGGGATTCTTTAGTTGATCTGATTCTCCAGGATATGTTAGATTTTGATATACTTCTCGGTATGGATTGGTTAGCCGCTTGTCATGCTTATGTAGATTGTCGGGGGAAAGCGGTTAGATTTTGTTTTCCGGGTGAACCGAGCTTTGTTGTGCAAGGAGACTGTAATATAACTCCAGCCAACTTGATTTCTGCTCTTTGTGCTGGACGACTCTTGAAAAAGGGTTGTCATGGGTTCTTAGCATTAGTTTAGGACTTAGGAGTCGCTGAAGTCCCGTTGGACCAGGTCCCGATCGCACGAGAATTTTCGGATGTGTTTCCTGCTGAATTACCAGGATTACCGCCCGATCGCGATATCGAATTTTGCATCGACTTGATTCCGGGTGCGGGGCCTATTTCTATACCACCCTATCGGATGGCCCCGACGAAGTTGAAGGAACTCAAAAGCTAGTTGCAAGAGTTGTTAGATAGAGGGCTTGTTCGTTCAAGTGTATCGCCGTGGGGAGCTCCTGTCTTATTTGTAAAGAAGAAGGACAGTAGTTTGAGACTATGCATCGACTACCGACAGCTGAATCGAGTTACTATGCGAAATAAGTATCCACTACCTCGTATCAATGACTTGTTTGATCAGCTGCAGGGAGCTGGCTACTTCTCCAAGATTGATCTGCGATCAGGGTATCACCAGTTGAGGGTTCGGAAGGATGACATCCCGATGACTGCTTTTCGCACACGTTATGGATATTATGAGTTTTTGGTGATGTCGTTGACTCACCAACGCCCCAGCAGCTTTCATGGATATGATGAACCGTATCTTTAGGCCATTCCTTGAACAGTTCATTATAGTATTCATTGATGATATTCTTGTTTATTCCCGGAGCCGAGAGGAGCACGAGCAGCATTTGTGTATTACGTTGCAGACCTTGAAGGAGCATCAGTTGTTCGCTAAATTCTCAAAGTGTGCTTTCTGGCTGGATAGTGTGGATTTCTTGGGTCACGTAGTTACGAGAGATGGGATACGTGTGGACCCAAAGAAGATAGAAGCGGTATAGCACTGGCCCAGACCTGTGTCAGTTACAGAGGTTCGAAGTTTCTTGGGTCTGGCCGGTTATTACAGACGTTTTGTGCAGGATTTTTCTTGGATCGCCGCACCGTTGACCGGATTGACTAGGAAGGAAGTTCCATTTCTTTGGATAATGCGTGTGAGCAGAGTTTCCAGCAGTTGAAGACTCGCTTGACGACTGCACCTGTCTTATCTTTACCTTCCGGGTCAGGTGGTTTCGTGGTGTATTGTGATGTCTCTCGAGTGGGTTTAGGCTGTGTGTTGATGCATCACGGCAGGGTTGTAGCTTGAGCTTCTCGGCAGTTGAAGAGGCACAAGCAGAACTACCCCACTCATGATTTGGAGATGGCTGCAGTAGTTTTCGCACTGAAGATTTAGAGGCATTACTTGTATGGACAGTCGTGCCAGATTTTTACAGATCATAAAAGCTTGAAGTATATTTTTCAGCGGAGGGATCTGAATCTAAGGCAGCGTAGATGGATGGAACTCGTGAAGGATTATGATTGTGAGATCATGTATCATCCAGGCAAAGCGAATGTTGTAGCAGATGTCTTGAGTCGGAGGCCTGGAGGTAGCTTATCTCATTTGCGCACCTTACGGAGACAGTCTTCTACGGACTGGCAGATTTTATATGATGGTCGTGTACAGTTCGATTTCACATCTACAGGAGGACAGTTAGCACATGTTCGCACCCTTCCTCGGTTATTGGATCGTATTCGAGAGACACGGCCCGCAGATGCTCGTATATCGGAGATTATGGATCAAGTTACGCAGGGCAGGGAGTCGGAGTTCGTGATAGATGACCGTGGAGTATTACGTTTTGGGACTCTCTTTATGTGCCAGATTCTGATGGATTGACATGTGAGATCTTAGAGGAGGCCCATCGATCAGCGTACAGTATTCATCCTGGTTCCACCAAGATGTATCATGACTTGAGGGTTGTTTATTGGTGGGAAGGAATGAATAGGGATGTTGTGGAGTTTGTTTCGAGATGCTTGACTTGTCAGCAAGTTAAGGCCGAGCACCAGAGGCCGGCGGGAGAGTTGCGGCCCTTGCCCATTCCGGAGTGAAAATGGGAGCAGATATCCATGGATTTCGTTGTGGGTCAACCCAGGACTAGCAGAGGGTATGATTCCATCTGGGTGATTGTAGATAGATTGACAAAGGCGGCTCATTTTCTTCCGGTGAAGACGACGTATGGGTTTTCACAGTATGCTCATATTTATATCGACGAGATTGTCTGATTGCAAGGAGTTCCGACGAGCATAGTGTCAGATAGGGGTACCCAGTTTACTAGTAGGCTATGGAAGAAACTTCAAGAAGCTCTTGGTACACGATTGAGTTTTAGTATAGCTTTTCATCCACAGACAGATGGTCAGTCAGAGCGAACCATTCAGAGTCTAGAGGATATGCTTCGAGCTTGCAGTCTTGATTTCAGTGGTAGTTGGGATCGTCACCTACCTTTGATAGAATTCTCTTACAAAAACAGTTTTCAGGAGACGATCCAGATGGCACCCTTTGAAGGTTTGTATGGGAGGAAATGTCGATCACCCGTTTGCTGGACGGAACTGAGCGAGAGTAGCATTTTGGGACCGCAAATAGTATAGGAGACTACGGAAAAGATTCAGTTGATACGGGATAGAATGAGAGCGGCTCAGTGCAGACAGAAATCAAATGCAGATCGACGATGTCGCAGACTCGAGTTTCAGGTGGGAGATCATGCGTTCCTTCGTGTATCTCCGATGAAAGGTATGATGCGTTTCGGGAAAAAGAGGAAGCTCAGCCCCAAATATATCGGGCTATACGAGATTCTGGAAAGAGTGGGTGCTGTAGCTTATGGTTTAGCACTTCCACCGAGTTTTCCCGATGTGCATCCGGTGTTTCACGTGTTTATGCTTTGCAAGGATCTCACGATCCTTCTCACGCGATCCAGCATCAGGCCTTACAGCTTGAGCCGGATTTATCCTACACAGTGCAGCCTGTAGCTATTCTAGACCGGCGGGAAAAGAAACTGAGATCAAGGGTACTTCCATCTGTAAAGGTTCTTTGGCGAGGAACGAATCGCGAGGAGATTACTTGGGAGACCGAGGATGCGATGCGAAAGAAATTTCCACATCTTTTTGAAGGTACGTCTAGTTAAGTTTTAAATTCGGGAACCGAATTTTCTTAAGGTGGGAATATTGTAGCGTTTTGAAAATTTAGAAATAAATAAAATTAATTAATTAAATAATAAAATGTGAAATTAAAAAGTTATTAAAACTAAATATGACATTTTCATAAATAGTATGTAAAACAAATTAAATTAAGATTTTAATATGTAACATAAATGAATTATAATGGTTTTAATGAGAAATTTAGCTTCATTTTTAATTAAAATAGTGTTATATAATAACATAGTTAGCGAGGGGTCTTTGTGTAAATTTTAGGAAATTGTGCAAATTTGGAATTGTTAAGGGTGTAAGTAGAAAGGAGGTTAAATAAGGTTTTAGTTCAGAATTTATCACAAGATAAATCAATTTGGAAATGATAATACCTTGACACATCCTTCTTGCATGCACAACACACACACAACATCTCCTCCTTGCATGAGAATGGCACACTTTGATCTTTGACACCTCCTAATACACATCACTCTTAGCTTTGTCATATATATCATGTGTTCAGATCATTTAGTTAGTTTAAAATCTGAAAATTTAAAAGAAAGAAAAAGAAAAAATAGAGGAACAAAGGAAAGGAAAAGAAGAGCTAAGTTCTAGGATTTCCTCACCATCAAGCTAAGGACTAGGAGCTTGTGTATCTTGGAGGGAGTTCTTCCAGCAAATCCCTTGTAGGTAAAATCTTTAATCACAGTAGAAATTTAGTTCTGTAACTAGTTTTTATTAGAAATCAAAATGTCTATAATATTGTATTATAGGCAAAACTGAGCTCTGTTTTAATCTTCTATAGTTTAGATAAAAGTTAACTTAACCAAACAGTGACTTAAGGATGTATGTTGGACCTAGAACAAACCATAGGAGCACGAACCCAGGGGCTTCGATTTTGGCCGGCGAGGTTTATGTAGGGTTCCTAGGCACACCCATGAGGTTCCATAACAGATCAAACATACCAAAATCAAAATTTTATGTGTGCCAAAGAAACCCGAAGCAAGATCGTAACTAGAGGTAAGGCGAAATATGCAAGTTAACAACTTAACTAAATAGTGAAAGTGACTACAACCTTTGTAGATCCGGTCCACCACCTCTTTAGCTCCGTGATGACGTCCCTCCGCTGCGATCATCGGATCCCGGACTCTGGCGATGGTTTCGTCGGAGAAATGATCGGGTTAGGTCGTCGACTTCAATGCTGAAGATGATCTGCGTCGAGGCAACTCAAGATCAAGCTCTAACTTCACCAAGTCATGAAACTTGTGAAGAAAACACCCTATACTACATGGCAAGTGGTAGAGGATGAAGAAATAGGAAGTGGGTTCACTTTAGAATTGGATTTCTCACTCTTTTGCTCATGGCACCATTGAAGGTAGTAAGGTTTCTTCTTCTTGAAGAAGAAGAAGAAGAAGAAGAAGAAGAAAAAGAATAATCTAAGAATAATAAAATCAATTGATCTTATCATAATACAACCTTGGGTTAGTTTAACAAGTGTAGAGAATAAACTAGGGTTTAGGTTTAAAGGTTAGGTCAAGGCAAAAGACAAAATGGTAGATAATGCAAAGAAGCTTCATGAAGCTTAAGCAAAGAAACAAAAATAGCCTCCATTTCATTTTGCCAAAAAATTAATTAAAGAAAATAAGTAAAGATAACAAAAGCCTAACCATTAACCTAAACATGGTTTAGATCAAACATACACCCAAGTTTGCATGTATCATCAAACATGATAAAAACTAGTGCACAAAACTATATCATATATACAATGTGCACATCAAGTGAGAAAATCCATCTTAAGTGAACCAATACTAGTTAATGCAAAGTAATATATCAAATATATAATTATACATTAAATTGTTAAATCAACACTTGATTTAACGATCCGGTCATATCGCATATGACCGACTAATATCCAATGTATCGACTCATCGAATCAATCCTCGATTCGATAACCAGGTTATATCGCATACAACCAACCGATACATTGATCGCGAGAATAGAATACGGTATCACATACACGCATTATTCTCGGTCCCGCACATATCTCATATGCGCTCCTATTTCGTTTTGCTTGAGCCAGGAAACCTCTGTGTAGGACTCTAAAGACTAGTCAATACTCCGGCAGCAGGTGATGATCATATCAAACACCCACAAGCCGCAAGCGGTCTGCTAAACGTAACGGCCACCCGGGTATTGAGCGATCAGAAGATCAACGAGCAAGCCCGCTCACACTCCTGTGAATCTAACCAGCAACACTTACCGTACAGTCCGGTCTGTTCGTCTGATATGTCGCATATCTCGCCTAGGGGTGGTAAACGTCAGACCCCAATAGCTTGATAAGTCATGCCGACGTAAGGTCCATAACATTCGTGAAACTACTGATCACTCTTACCAGTATATCACTGCAACCCTGGCTAGGGATTTCCAGTTATGACCAGTCGTGCATAGCGCAACATCAACCCCCAATACCGGGAGAGACAAATCCCCTCCTATCGCTCATTGCCTCCATGTGAATCGAGACTGTACCCAAAAACCACCTGTTTGCACGACTCAGTAGAGCCGTGGTAAGGTGGAAATCAAAGCACAGTAGCAGACACACAAGACTCTATGACGATCTCAGGTCAACAGACTAAGCTGTACCAGTGTCACCAGAGAATTGCCATCTGACGTGAGGTATAATACCATCTGGGAGTTCTCGGCGAGTCCGTTCAGTGTACCCAGTCTCCACTTAGCACCCGCATACTATCTCTGATGTCAAACACCAGTGGATATGGGATCATCCATCACCAATCACATGGGTCGAGAAGATATACGCTAGTCTACTCTGGAATATCGATGCCCCGTCTCGATATTCCCATGACTAGGAACATTGAAGGATGTACTCATGGACTACCCAGGCCCCACTAGTAAGATCTACATCATAGTCCTGGAAGTCGAGTACACATCCTAAGGGCTTTATCAACATGTAACAGAGAGACAGAAAGTATACATGTTAAGATAAAGAGCAACCAGATAGCGTACTATCATGTCGAGCAAGAAAGTCCTACCTATATATGTCCCAGCATCCACTGCAATATACATCCAATGTACAGTAATGGCCTCTAGAGCATACATATAACTAACAATCTCCCACTTGCACTAGGGCCATCTGTAGCAGTAGTTGTAGTATCTAATACTCAACCATCCCATATAAGTCTCTCTCTGGGAAAAAGCCTTTGTGAGTGGATCCGCCGTGTTATCCTCTGAGTGTACTCTCATAACCTCGATCACCCTGGAGATCAACTATCTCCATGATCAGGTGACACTGCCTCAGAATATGTCTGGATCACTGATGGGAATGGCGTTCCGAGGAATAAGCCACAACTCCATTGTCACACAATGGGAGGAACTAAGTTCATCTCATGAACTAATATACACCCAGACAGCCTCTTTGGTAGTATCTTAAGTAGCGATGTATCTTGCCTTTAATCATCTAGTATGTCACGGTATCTAGCTTGGAATTCTTCCAACATACCGTCCCTCCATCTAGGGGTGAAGATAATTCCTGTGACTGACATTCAGTCGTCCTTATCACCCTGGAACACTTCCAGTGATTCTCCCAGGATCGATTGATACCATCTCACTACATCTAGTAAGAATCCAAACATCCATTTAGATCTATCTCATAGATCCATAACCCAGGATTTAGTAGGTATCACTTTGATCCTTTGTGGAGAATCATAGTGATAAGCGGAGATTGATCGAGCGTAGCATAGGAAACTCCTTCCCTATCAAGAGTATTTCATCCACGTACTCTACGAGGATCGTCACCATACTCCCTACTACCTTTTTGTTTATATAAGGTTCATCTACCATTTTGATGATGTCAAACTCTTTGACTAATACATCAAAACAGATGTTCCAATTCCGCGATGCCTGCTTTAATCTTATAAAGCATCTTGTACACGTTTCCGCTCCTCCCACTGTCTACGAAGCCCTCTGGCTGTGTACTTACAGACGCTCTCTTCTAAAACATCATTTTAGAAAAGCAGTCATGACACCCAACCGCCAGATGTTCATAGCAGAATATTGCATTTTATACCGCCCATTCTTACGCTCGTGTGTTTATAGGTAGGTACTTTTAATCCGTGTTTGTTACATGTTTACAGAATACAGGTTTCCAGTACAAATATTGCAAATCAGGATTAATTCTCCACAGTTACGCCAAATGCAGAACATCTGTCCACAGCAGATAAAAGCCGGGTTCCGGTCATCCATATCCGTCCAGTGCCGAGTACCGGTTCCCGATACAAGACATGTGACAGTAGTCATTCGTGTCTGGGACAAGCACAGAGCACGAGGTGGGCTGCACAAGAATCAATGGGTGCGCGGAGCTCGAGGGAGAGATAAAGTCAAAAGTTAAAAGATAATGCAATCTTGGACTTGGAAATCTGCTGATATCGTAGAAGACTTTTGTGTATTCTGAAGATGCCAAACACCAGGAAACAGGGAACCAGGACAGCCCAGAAAAACCCACTGCCCAACTCACCAAGATGGCCGCGCATGCGCCGCCAATAGGGGGTATTGGCCGCGCATGCGCGGCTAGGTGGGGCCCACTCCTTGTCGATTTTTCTGGGCTGTTTGGTAATTGTGTCTGTAGTCTGCTGGTTGCCCTAGAACTCCACTCTCCTGCCTATAAATACAGCAGTTTTGAGCTTAACCAAGGGAGCTTTTCTTTGTTCTCTTTTTTGTAGAATTTTGTTCTTCTTCTTCCTCTTCTTCATTCTTTCTCCATTAAATTGTAGTGAGAGCTTTTGAGTGGAAGATTAATGAAGATGAGGGTTCTTTATCTTTCTTGTTAGTTTGCTCCCCCTTGAGATTTCTGCTTTCTCTTGCTCATTCAATCTCTTCATTGAGGTTGAATGGTTAAGAGTTAGTTATTGATCTCAAGGGTCGTATTTTCTTCCGGGACTAGCACTTCATTTCACATGCGTTTTCTACCCTTCCCTTGATCTTGCAACCTCTTCATTGAGCTTGCAAGTTTAAGGGTTAGCTATTGAGCACATGCTTGGCTTGGGTCCTAGTTCCGTATTCTTTTATTACTCGCTTTTTATTACTTGTCTTTTTATTACTTGCATTCTATTTCATGCAATTTTATTCATGCTCTTTATTACTCGTATCTTTTCTTTTCTTTGTTCTTTTCTTTTTGTTCTCTTTTGTTTATATTGTGAATGTTGTAATTATCGTCGTTGTTAAGAATTAATACGGTTTTATAAGTTAACATTTCTTTGCCAATTCCTTTTCCCGTTATTTTCCATTTGAACTTCGCCCAAACCATACGCAAGCGCTCCGTTAGGCACCGTACCCTGACAAGGTAACGGTGATTCCTAACCACGACCGGTTGCGTTCGGTTTGGCCGAAGGCGAAGGCAAGAGACAAGAACGGAAGGACAAGGGTAAATAAGCCGGATTCCACGAATACCGCGCTTAAATCCCCTAATCCACGTTGCTGCCGATTGCTTAGCTTCAATTGGTCAAGATTCGGCTCAAAGGTTTTTGAGTACGGATTTCTTAGCTTACAATCTCGTATTTTCTTAACAACTTTATACTTGCAGATAAACACATAGGTTAGAACAAACTCATACAGATTCTTTATTGACTCGTCTAAGACAAGAAGGTAAAATACCACCATCTCCCTTGGACCGACCCGTGCTCAACCGGCTAGCTGCATAGCGACACCGTCCTGATCGCGGTTATACTTTAGAACTTTGAACATCCGACACGCCAAAAGCGTGCGATCAAATGGCGCCGTTGCCGGGGAGACGGTAGCGTATTTTCCTTATTGTTATTCGGGTTAATATTCTTTTTGTATATAAAAAAAAAATATATTCTTTTTTGTTTTTTGGACAATAATCTTTGTGGGCAAGTGTGCAGCTTTTTGCGTATTTGCAAACTGCGATTGTGGGGAGCAAAGTGTGCACTCAAGGCAAAGGTGATTACAAAGTACAGTGCCAAAGATCCGGGTAGTTTGACCCGCGCAAGCGAACCTTTCAAGCTTACCGGATTTGATTCAACGGGGGTTTCCTAACCCAAAACTTAACGGTACGTACTTTACTAACACCTTCTTCTCAAATCCGACGCTTCCAATATACTATTCTTTGCAGGATTCTTTGCAAGTTCGCTAGCAAACGCCAAAATTGACTAACCCGTATTTGTTGCAGCGCCGCGCTTAAACTAAAAAAAAACGATTGTTTTGATTCTTTATAAGAATTTTTTGAATTGCGCATTGCATCAATTAATACGGACTTAAGGGCAAGCGAACCCCACAACATACGGTAAAGGATTTCATCACCTTTTCCGTGGCCCACAAATCACGAACTTGCGCATAACGATAACCCGCAAAAATTTTAAAAGAAACTAGACTTTAAGCCTTAAGGACTTCGCGCTCACTAGGAGAAGTTAACTGTATTTAGAAGCTTGCTTAACGGTATATTGTTTACGGGGTGTCTAGGAAAGTGTTAACGGCGAAACCGCCAAAAGAGAAAGGGTTATTTAATTAAGGAACTTCGCGAAAGCGTTGGAAAACCTCCCCTTATCTCTGCACTTACCTGGCCTCGTGATCAGTGTATCTTGAGCCTGTTTCTCGACACAGTTTTACTTCGACAATCAAGTTCTCGAGCAGGTCTAGTTGACCTAGGTGAACCCTAGAACGATTAGGTGTGTGGTATTTTTGTGTCGTGATTTTTGTCCATATTCTTTTTTGTGTATACTTCATTCTTTTGCTAACAACTAACTAAAAAAAATAAAAAAATCACATTCTTTTTCCCCTCCTTTTCTTTTCTCTTTCTTTCACTCTCTCTTCATATCATGGGTACTCCACCTTGCAAAACTCTTGCCGAACTTTGGTACCCACAACCGGACATTACTTCTTACGGTTTTTGCTTTGGCCGAACATCGAACGACCCCTCCATGCCAAAAATTTCATTGAGAGATCGGATAGACGCGTCTAGGACGAACAACTGGACCCCGCAATCCACTTCGTATCAACCGTTTCAAACATTCACCCCTTCTTGCGTTGATACCCCTTTTGAAAGTCCGGTTGTAACCCCGAGACCAATGTCTCTTGCTGAACGAATTGAACAATCCCGTTGCCGATCTTTCACTCCTTTCACCACTACAAATTCTTGGGATCAACAATTCCATTCACCTTCTTATCCCAATGTTGATCCCACTCCTGTCCAGCCATCCATTTCCTACCAATCCTACCCTACTTTTGCACCTTCCCTAGACATTACTTCAGAACAGCCGTTTGGGAGTTTTCAGTATCCAAATAACTTTGAATCTTTTACTGAAACCCCATCACAACCCATATCTAGTCTAGAACAGTCGTTGGAAGACTTTAGGGTAGCGTCAAGCCAACAGATGATGGATTTGAGTGCGTCTATGGCCGCTCTCATACAACCTACTGACTCGGTAGCTAGTTTCCAGCTAGCTCCACATTTTCCAATGTATGAGGAGGCGGTAGGACAGGCTGAGAATTTGAGTGGAGAGAGTGAGATGTACACCCTTCCAAATCAAACCTACCCTTCCCAAATTGAATCCCACAACTCCTGTTTTGAAAGTCTATCGAGTATCCCACATGATTTATCAATTGAAGATAGAATGATGAATGAGTTGTGCGACTTGCCCGATTGTGAAGGGTCTCTTCCAAGTGAAACCGATCTTAAACCTTTTGACCTCTACACCTCCATCTTAGAACCAGAATCGATTAATATCCATGCTTTTGATGAGGTGTCTGAGAATATAGATTTTCACTTGATCGAGGATATTGACGCTGGGAACATTTTGGATGATGAACCCGTAGATTTGGCTGAGTTTGTCTCTTCAAATCATCATCCCGAGTCTTTAACTGTTTTTCCCGAACTTCATATGCGTCTTGATTTTGAAGAAATTTGCATGGATAAGCTGAATTTTGAGAAGAATATTGAGGATAGCACTGAGGATGATACAGTTTTAATTGATGAGTCGGATTTTCCAATTCATCCTAATCTTTCCACTGACTGTGTACACCCTCCTGAACCCTTAACCGATACCCTTCCTCAACCACTTCCCTCCATCCTTTCCATCGTTCCGACCTTGCAAGAACCCGTATCACTTACATTTCATATGTCTGGTTTACCAAGTTCGGCGTACCCATGGTTTCTCACGAACCTTGAGGGATTTGACCCAATCTCTCGACGGGTAAATATATTAGCACAATCGCTTTCCACACATCGGTCTTCACAAATTGTGATAATCTATTTACTCCATTTGCACCCTCAAGTTCGTATTCCACTTCCTTTTCCCTTCCGCCATTCTTCTTCCCCTCATCTACCGAGACCGCATTCCACTTCTCTCCACAAGCTGTCTCGCGTAATCTCCATTTCTTACCTCTTCACCTTCTTTCACCAACCACTGCTGTACCATGATAAAATCTTTGAATGGTTGGTGTTAACTTTTGGCCTGTGTAAGGCCTTGTATAGTTTGAAACTATTCTTTCCCCCCTAATCCTGAACTTCATCGCTTAACAGTGGAAACACTGTTTTACTTAAGTTTGGGGGGGACACTTTTTTTGTATATATTTTTTTTGTTTTCTTTGTTGTATATAATTTGTTTTTAGGGAGAGCGCCGGCAATTTTAACCCTCTTAGTATAGCCTGACAGTGAGGGCACTGTCAAGTTTAAGTTTGGGGGTGTGCTCGGTAAGGTTTCTTCCTTCGCATTCATATGTATATTTTGCATCTGCATATTAAATCCATAAAATCCATAAAAATCTGAAAATTTTCTAAAAATATAAAAACTTTTTTGTCAAGTTAGATTGTGGAAGAACTCTGATTCAACATTCGACGGTTTTTGTTTGAAAAAATAGGAATAACTAAATCTTATGTTTAGATTTTGAAAACCTGAAAGATAACTCTCCTTTGAAGTTAACTATAGCTGATATACGTCTTTACATCACACTACACGTGTCGTGAGTCTTAGAAATTAGATGACAAGTCTGTTATGTTTAAAAAAACTTTTAAATAAGATAAATGATTTTCTGAGGATCAAATAGGTTTGTTCTGAAATAAGTAATATATCAAGAAAAGTTTATGAAGTAAGTGAATATGAAGGAATGTTATTGATGCCTTAATTGGAACTAAGTCTGAAAAATAACCCATCTGAAACTTGATTGGAATGATTACACACCAAACCCACTAAACACGTCTTTTATCTGAAAAATAATTGAACTGTCGGTTATATCTCCGTTCGTATTAAATCATCTGATTTTCATGACAAACTGTCTTTTGTTTTTGGACCTAGGTAACTTGAGTAATTAAGTCCGCTGGGGTGTTTCTACACCTAATGCCCTAAAACCAACTGGTTTGGGTGCATTGGCCCAAAGCTCGCTAAGAAGCCTAGAAAGTCCAGTTTTAAAACAAAATCAAGCAAGTGTTCTCTCCGAGTTAAAATTCCTAACGGTTCTTTGTGTGAGAATAATCTTGATAAAAGACAGGCTTTTATAAAAAAGAAAAATTTTTTTTAACGGAGATATGAAGGTTTTTATTCTATGATAAAGACTATTGCACGATCACAGAGGTGTGTATGAAATGAAAACAAGAAAAAGGTGGAGTGAAAAATACGACTTAGTTTCCTGTTAGGGAAGATAGAAATTCTGAAGTTGAAACTTTACTGGAAAACGAAACTTGAAAAATGCTTAACTCTTTATAAAACTTATGTGATCCTTTTAAAATTGTTATCTGGGCTTTATTGTGTGACATAATGACTTTATTCGACCTTTCGGGAACTTAACGACACTATTTTGCACTGCACGTAAAGACATATAAAATCTGTAGTTAAATATGAAGAGAGATGTGAAAAATAAAGGTTCGATAGTCTAAACTTAGGATTATAGAATTGTTATTTTCTGAAACAAAACTTTAGGGGCTTGAATCTTAGTTATTTTACAAAGCTAGCTTGACCGGATTTTGTGGGTAGTATCCGCTGAAAACCCTCAGGAGACAACACTCCTCCTACTAGGGACACCTAGAGGTTTAACGGCTTGTTGCACGCGCTCAGTGCAATCGCGTTCCCTGCGAAAGTGCGGTTATCATTTTATTTTTGTGAATAATTGGTTTTGCTCGGGACGAGCAAAAGTTAAGTTTGGGGGTATTTGTTCATAGCAGAATATTGCATTTTATACCGCCCATTCTTACGCTCGTGTGTTTATAGGTAGGTACTTTTAATCCGTGTTTGTTACATGTTTACAGAATACAGGTTTCCAGTACAAATATTGCAAATCAGGATTAATTCTCCACAGTTACGCCAAATGCAGAACATCTGTCCACAGCAGATAAAAGCCGGGTTCCGGTCATCCATATCCGTCCAGTGCCGAGTACCGGTTCCCGATACAAGACATGTGACAGTAGTCATTCGTGTCTGGGACAAGCACAGAGCACGAGGTGGGCTGCACAAGAATCAATGGGTGCGCGGAGCTCGAGGGAGAGATAAAGTCAAAAGTTAAAAGATAATGCAATCTTGGACTTGGAAATCTGCTGATATCGTAGAAGACTTTTGTGTATTCTGAAGATGCCAAACACCAGGAAACAGGGAACCAGGACAGCCCAGAAAAACCCACTGCCCAACTCACCAAGATGGCCGTGCATGCGCCGCCAATAGGGGGTATTGGCAGCGCATGCGCGGCTAGGTGGGGCCCACTCCTTGTCGATTTTTCTGGGCTGTTTGGTAATTGTGTCTGCAGTCTGCTGGTTGCCCTAGAACTCCACTCTCCTGCCTATAAATACAGCAGTTTTGAGCTTAACCAAGGGAGCTTTTCTTTGTTCTCTTTTTTATAGAATTTTGTTCTTCTTCTTCCTCTTCTTCATTCTTTCTCCATTAAATTGTAGTGAGAGCTTTTGAGTGGAAGATTAATGAAGATGAGGGTTCTTTATCTTTCTTGTTAGTTTGCTCCCCCTTGAGATTTCTGCTTTCTCTTGCTCATTCAATCTCTTCATTGAGGTTGAATGGTTAAGAGTTAGTTATTGATCTCAAGGGTCGTATTTTCTTCCGGGACTAGCACTTCATTTCACATGCGTTTTCTACCCTTCCCTTGATCTTGCAACCTCTTCATTGAGCTTGCAAGTTTAAGGGTTGGCTATTGAGCACATGCTTGGCTTGGGTCCTAGTTCCGTATTCTTTTATTACTCGCTTTTTATTACTTGTCTTTTTATTACTTGCATTCTATTTCATGCAATTTTATTCATGCTCTTTATTACTTGTATCTTTTCTTTTCTTTGTTCTTTTCTTTTTGTTCTCTTTTGTTTATATTGTGAATGTTGTAATTATCGTCGTTGTTAAGAATTAATACGGTTTTATAAGTTAACATTTCTTTGCCAATTCCTTTTCCCGTTATTTTCCATTTGAACTTCGCCCAAACCATACGCAAGCGCTCCGTTAGGCACCATACCCTGACAAGGTAACGGTGATTCCTAACCACGACCGGTTGCGTTCGGTTTGGCCGAAGGCGAAGGCAAGAGACAAGATCGGAAGGACAAGGGTAAATAAGCCGGATTCCACGAATACCGCGCTTAAATCCCCTAATCCACGTTGCTACCGATTGCTTAGCTTCAATTGGTCAAGATTCGGCTCAAAGGTTTTTGAGTACGGATTTCTTAGCTTACAATCTCATATTTTCTTAACAACTTTATACTTGCAGATAAACACATAGGTTAGAACAAACTCATACAGATTCTTTATTGACTCGTCTAAGACAAGAAGGTAAAATACCACCATCTCCCTGTGGACCGACCCGTGCTCAACCGGCTAGCTGCATAGCGACACCGTCCTGATCGCGGTTATACTTTAGAACTTTGAACATCCGACACGCCAAAAGCATGCAATCACCAGACATCGTAGTGATGGTTTGTAGCCGTGGCAAGTAGGATATGGATGGACTTAAGCATAGCTCCTGGAAAAGGTATCATCATTATCCACGCCTGGTCGATGACGAAAACCTTTAACAAGTCTAGCTTTGAAAGTCTCAACTTTTCCATCTACACCAAGTAATCTTCTCAAGATATACTTGCTCCCGATGGGGATTTAACCCTTCAGATATAGCAACCAAAGTCCATACTTTGTTGGTGTACATGGATTCCATCTCAGATCGCTAAGCATCCAGCCATTCTTATAGAGTCCCTACTCTCGATGGCCTGCTCGAAACTAGTTGGGTCATCATCCCATGATGCAATCCTCGCTCCCACTGTCATCGAGAAACCGAAGTATCTCTCAGGCGGATGAGGAACCTTACTAGATCGGCGGAGAGGCTGAGGTTTGTTGGAATCTACCGAATCCTTTGGTTCTACCAAATCATCTGCTGTAGTTTGTATAGCTGGAACCTTTCCAGTTCTACATTACAGACCTTGCCTCGAGCTTGTCCGGATTATGCTTTTAGACATAGCCCGGACAACCCCAAATCTTAACTGACTTAAGAGATGGGCTCTTCCCTTATCATATCAAATATGAAGTGGTAGGCAACTGATTTGATTTGAACCCTATTCAATAGGTATGCAGCTTCTCAAGTGCATAACTCCCAAAAGGAAATAGGTAACTCAGTAGTACTAATCATAGAGCACACCTTATCATAAAGGGTGTGATTGCTCGGCCCCGATACACCGACGTGCTGTGGTGTATACGGAGGAGTAATGCTGAGAGAGAATCTCACTCTCCTTTAGAAAAGTCCAAGAATTCCGTGCTCAAGTATTCTCCTCCTTGATCATATCAAAGGACATAATACTTATACCCGTTTTTGGTTCTCTACTTCTAACTTATATTCTGTGAATATCTTAAAAGGTTCGGACTTGTGTTTCAACAGCAACATAAAACTGAATCTTGAGAGATCATCAGAGAATGTAATGAAGTACAAAGAACCGGTCCTGGTATTTGTAGACAGGGGACCTTCATACATCAACATGTATCATCCCAAGAGTACACTAACTCTTTCTCTGTTTCCAATAAACAGAGCTATGGTCATCTAATCTTTGTGACATGACTGGCAAGCTTCACAAGATGTAAATTCAAACTGATTTAAATATGCATCTGAATGTAACTTTAGCCAGTCGGGTCGCATTGATATGACCCAGTCTACAATACCTCAAGAAGGATTCGTTCATTTCTGAACTCTTCCTCTTGTGTGTGTTCTGTATACTAGGAACTGTAGTTTGATTTAGAACGTCAATGCTTTTAGATAACGTGCCTGAACCGATCAACTTTTGAAATAGGAAATGTTCAAAACATTTTCCATCAATACAAAATTATATCCTTCTTTACTAATAAAGAGACTGATATGATTTTGTATATCAGGTTCGGTATCTAATAACATTTGTTCAGAATCAATGTACCGGTCATACAGGGTGACAGTGACCAACAGACTTGGCTGCAACACTTGCATCGTTTTCTGTCTCATGAAACTTATCACCCGTTCTCGGTTCTTTACCTATCTGTAGCCCATGTAACAGCTTAAATATACGGGATCCTGATCCGGTATCACATACTCAGGACGTAAAGGATACTGAGAAACAGTTCTTTATAATGAACACACCCGAAGGAGATGCATCTCATGCACTTTCTTCGTTTGGGCGGCATGGGAATTCAGGTATTCCTCTATTTCCTGCTCTGTCTTATAACAATTATAAGTTGGAGCGGGACCAGCGTTCCCCAGCTCAGTATAACAAGCGGGTTCGGTCAATTCATCCATATTATTATCTTGATTAAGGCGTGATATGGTCGCTACATGGAGAGAGAGAGAAGAAAACACTCTGCGTGCGCTCTTGCGAGATTAGATTAGTTATTTATTTTATCTAATCAGGATGGCTCCCACTGTTTTTATCAAATCTTCCTTCAAACCCTAAAAGGAAAGACTAGCCGGGATTAATTACACTCTACAAGTTCGCCAATTTTTCAGCCAGGCCAGTGTCAGTACTTTGAGGGAGGTTCCCCGTACTTTCGCACGGACCTAATTAAAGTAAACCTCGTTTTCCCAGAGGCGTAACCCCGTTGACACCTTTCTAGACACCTACTTGATCGGCTAATTGTAAAGTGCAAAACTCTCCTAGGAGTAACAATTACTCGCAGTGGGTATCGGGATCCAACTATCATATAGAAGGTATGCAATCTCATTGCAAATTTCAATACTTGAAACTCCCGATAGTGGTTTTTACCCCTAGCACCTATGACCTTAACTATGGTCCACAAATCATAAGTACTAGTCAAGTTCTACCCGTCATTTCGTGATTAATTAGACCCACCCACATGACCCTTAACTAAGGTCAACAAAGTCATGCGACTGTCCTAACTAATCGCATCATATGCGGTGTAGGAAGTCATCACTTAGCTACCGTACACTGTGACTTAACTAAGGTCAACAAACACAGCACGAATACTAAGTACTCTACTTCCTAAAATGACGGAGGGTTGCAGATGGTTTTTAAGAAAACCTTTAACGCTTTGAACTTGATCTCGTTACGGAATCAAATGGTTTTTAAATGGAATGTTTTTGAGGCTTTTCTAGTTTTGCTAAAAGGGTCACTCCCGGTGAAGGGATCGTCGGCCCTTTCCTCATCGAATAAGGTGCAGGATATATCATATATACCACTGTGCAAAGCAAGAACTGTAGAAGAAATCAAAAGACAAACCGAGGGTTGTAGCATTTTCCAGTTATTGCTGAAGGGGTCACTCCCGGTGAAGGGATCGTCGGCCCTTTCCTCTTCGAATAAGGTGCAGGATATATCATATATACCGCTGTGCAAAGAAAGAACTGTAGCTACCTGTTTTATTTTCGAAATTCGATTCCACAACATCTTTTAGGTTTATTTTCTTTCATTAATCACATTAATGAATATCCCATCATTTAAGTCCACCTAAACATCACAGATAAATATAACGTACGCTTATGCCATCCGCATTCGCCTCGATGTCCCGTCTGCACCGTTAGGTTAAGTAACTAACGCCAGAGCCAGGCAGGGCTAGCGCGGGTGTAAAACATAAGCAACGTCTATATAATATATCATATATACTATATACTATATCTATCTGAACAAATCACATGATCACATCACAGATAACACAGCAGAAAATATCATATGAAATATTAGATATACTAGGACATCCGTGTTTTTAATACGAGCCAGTATAAAACACGGATTCCATGGTCGTGATGAATAGCCAATCCCACACCCCTAGACCCCTACGAGAGCGGCAAGCAACCCTACCAATTCTAGGGTTAGGAGACCCGGACTCGACTCCTCGAGATGGTCTCCCACTGGACCCTAGAACCCGGCTACTCGTGCTCCCCTCCTTGGGTCTATCCTAATGCAGAAAAGTAAATAATATACAAATGGTGACATCATCCGCAACCTGGAAGTGCCCTAATAAAAGAGTATTACATACAAGTTTTTACATGAATGAAAATGAAAAACACTCATCTCACATAAAAAAAACCCGGCTATTCAAACACGACGATCCAATATAACATATCCAGCAACACATAACATCACATGTCATCAACGTAAGTAAATATGCGCATCCTAATTGTCGTTGACATATAGCAACGAAACCGGCGATATCATATATTACACTTACGGTCGCAGTAAAGAAAGTGTAAAACTACAACAGTTGGAAACCGCAACTTCTTTAGACATCGCATGCCTAACCAAATGAATTCCTTAGACATCGCATGCCAAACAATTATAAACCCCACATTTTAGTCTCATTATCGAAAACTCTTTTCAATATGAAGTCGGGAAATTCAACAAGATTCCCGACATCCTGATCGAATGCTCGTCACAAACTTTAGTAGGCGGCCGCACCCCCGACGACGCCGACGAAGTGCACCAAGGCGGAACACCGCTGCCGCGAGCACCCGAACGGATGCTTTCGGCGACGGGGTTCTCCTACAGTCACTCGGTCGGGGTTATAGGGTGAGGTTGTCTATTAAGTTTACCCGGCGAGTATCCGCGTACGCTACGTGATTGCGACGGACTTTTGATCACATCAAAATCCCGTGGCAACCGATCAAGTGAGACTAAACTGCTATGTTTATAACATTCATTCAGTTATCTCATAACTACTTGTGGATTCCAAATATTGCATCACATTCCGGATAAATAGAAAATGTTAAACTTTCCGATCGAACAATCAAACACCCAAGTTTTCCCGAAACAACTCAACACATGAAATAAATTTAAAAACATCCACTTCATGCCACAGTAGCAACGGTCCAGCCGTAGAAGGGTCAAGCCAACGCCTCACATGTGGCACGCCGTACTGCCCCAAACCCTAAGGTTCAAAGGGCAGTTCAAGACGGTCACATAATCGAGTTAAGGTTTGTTGTCTTCTAGAGGGTCCATCGCGTTACTTGCACTACTAAGAACGTTCTCAAACTACGGAAAAATCCAACAGTTGGAAATTTCCCTGACAGGGGAAAAATTGGGTATTTATATCCGGTCGAACCTTTTAACAAGTTCTAAATTATTCGGAAAAACACATAGACAAAATTAGACAATCCGATCGAATCTCCGAACTCCCAATACAACCCAGAAAACTCAACTCTTGAATGCAGATTAAAAATTCCCAGAGAACAGAGGAAACAGATACGGGCATTACTGTATAAAAATGAATCCCTAATCTGTACATACGGCCGCGGAACCGCCGCCAATAGCAGGGTAAGGCCGCGGTTCCGCGGCGATTTAGTGGAGTTAGGGGTTCATTTTCTGTAGTGACTCTTAGAATTTCCTGCTCTATTTTCTAAGCATTTTTAATTCACAAAAAGAACAGTTTTGAAAAATTGTACAGAGAAGGATTTTGATTTAGGGTTTCGGGTTTGATCGGGTTTCTAACTTCGTCTACTCATCGCCTAAGGCTCTAGCTAGGCTCTGATAGCACTGTAGGGTTCCTAGGCACACCCATGAGGTTCCACAACAGATCAAACATGCCAAAATCAAAATTTTATGTGTGCCAAAGAAACCCGAAGCAAGATCGTAACTAGAGGTAAGGCGAAATATGCAAGTTAACAACTTAATTAGATAGTGAAAGTGACTACAACCTTTGTAGATCCGGTCCTCCACCTCTTTTGCTCCGTGATGACGTCCCTCCGCTGTGATCATCGGATCCCGGACTCTGGCGATGGTTTCGTCGGAGAAATGATCGGGATAGGTCGTCGACTTCGATGCCGAAGATGATCTACGTCGAGGCAACTCATGATCAAGCTCCAACTTCACCAAGTCATGAAACTTGTGAAGAAAACATCCTATACTACATGGCAAGTGGTAGAGGATGAAGAAATAGGAAGTGGGTTCACTTTAGAATTGGATTTCTCACTCTTTTGCTCATGGCACCATTGAAGGTAGCAAGGTTTCTTCTTCTTGAAGAAGAAGAAGAAGAAAAAGAATAATCTAAGAATAATAAAATCAATTGATCTTATCGTAATGCAACCTTGGGTTAGTTTAACAAGTGTAGAGAATAAACTAGGGTTTAGGTTTAAAGGTTAGGTTAAGGCAAAAGACAAAATGGTAGATAATGCAAAGAAGCTTCATGAAGCTTAAGCAAAGAAACAAAATTAGCCACCATTTCATTTTGCCAAAAATTGAATTAAAGAAAATAAGTAAAGATAACAAAACCCTAACCATTAACCTAAACATGGTTTAGATCAAACATGCACCCAAGTTTGCATGTATCATCAAACATGATACAAACTAGTGCACAAAACTATATCATATATACAATGTGCACATCAAGTGAGAAAATCCATCTTAAGTGAACCAATATTAGTTAATGCAAAGTAATATATCAAATATATAATTATACATTAAATCATTAAATCAACACTTGATTTAACGATCCGGTCATATCGCATATGACCGACTAATATCCAATGTATCGACTCATCGAATCAATCCTCGATTCGATAACTAGGTTATATCGTATACAACCAATCGATACATTCATCACGAGAATAGAATACGGTATCACATATACGCATTATTCTCGTTCCCGTACATATCTCATATGCGCTCCTATTTCGTTTTGCTTGAGCCAGGAAACCTCTGTGTAGGACTCTAAAGACTCGTCAATACTCCGTCAGCGGTGATGATCATATCAAACACCCACAAACCGCAAGCGGTTTGCTAAACGTAACGGCCACCCGAGTATTGAGTGATCAAAAGATCAACGAGCAAGCCCGCTCACACTCCTGTGAATCCAACTAGCAACACTTACCGTACAGTCCGGTCTGTTCGTCTGATATGTCGCATATCTCGCTTAGGGGTGGTAAACGTCAGACCACAATAGCTTGATAAGTCATGCGGACGTAAGTTCCATAACATTCATGAAACTACTGATAACTCTTACCAGTATATCACTGCAAACCTGGCCAGGGATTTCCAGTTATGGCCAGTCGTGCATAGCGCAACATCAACCCCCAATACCGGGAGAGACGAATCCCCTCCTATCGCTCATTGCCTCCATGTGAATCGGGACTGTACCCAAAAACCACCTATTTGCACGACTCAGTAGAGTCGTGGTAAGGTGGAAATCAAAGCACAGTGGGAGACACACAAGACTCTATGACGATCTCGGGTCAACAGACTAAGTTGTACCAGTGTCACCAGAGAACTGCCATCTGACGTGAGGTATAATACCATCTGGGAGTTCTCGGCGAGTCCGTTCAGTGTACCCAGTCTCCACTGATCACCCACATACCATCTTTGATGTCAAACACCAATGGATATGGGATCATCCATCGCCCATCACATGGGTCGGGAAGATATACGCTAGTCTACTCTGGAATATCGATGCCCCGTCTCGATATTCCCATGACTAGGAACATTGAAGGATGTACTCATGGACAAACCAGGCCCCACTAGTATGATCTACATCATAGTCCTGGAAGTCGAGTACACATCCTAAGGGCTTTATCAACATGTAACAGAGAGACAGAAAGTATACATGTTAAGATAAAGAGCAACCAGATAGCGTACTACCATGTCGAGCAAAAAGTCCTACCTATATATGTCCCAGCATCCACTACAATATACATCCAATGTACAGTAATGGCCTCTTGGGCATACATATAACTAACAATTTAGGCAAATTCCGGCGTCGCTGGATTTGTAGGGAGGTATGGTGATTTGGGTTTTAGGGTAGGTCTCTATATAGATGTTGGGATATTTTGGTATTGTTTAATTAAGTTAGTTTAACTGTATGTGAAATCTGGAAACTAATATCGGGAAAAGGTATCTAAAATCTAAAATACGACACGGTTAAAACGTAACGCGTTCTGGTTCTGTTGCATAACAGCGTTTGGGTAAATTCAAGTTAAAATAAATGTTAGATAGTTTGCTATAATCGTACGTAGCGTAATTAGTACGTACAACTTGTGTTTTCATGTTTACACCATATCGGAATGTAGCCGTTTCTTATGTAAGTCAAATTCAATGTTAGATTTGAGTGCAGGAACTTCGGACGCCGCAAGGAAAAAAAAAGGATTGACGATTTCTAAGTAGATTACGACGTATTCCGGTAAGTAGACTAAACATCTACCGGGGGATTTTGTAAAGATGGCATGATACATCTGTAGTTAAGTTTAAATAAAAGTTTGCTTTTGTTAAATTGATCATATGCTGTAGCATCTTGAAAAGTCGTTTTGGTGTTTTCCTGAAATTCGGTGGAAATTCGGTATTTTTCCGAAAACCGTCTTTCTTGTTATTTTGCAGTTTAGGGCTAATTATACCTAAAATGGATAGGTAATTGCTTGTTTTTAGTAGCTAATGAGTTAAATATGAAATTCTGGTCGTTTAAAAATTTTCCCTAATTTTTCAATTTTTTAATATTATTTTAAGCCGGTAAGAAAATACATTAATTAGCGATAATTACAAATTTTTCCGGGCTAATTTTAATCTCTAAAATTATGATAATTAAAATCTATTCTTAACATAAATTTTTAGTAATTTATTTTGATTTTTAACAAATTTTTATGATATGAAACGAATTTATTGAATTTTAAGCTAAAACTTGCAATTTTTGACTTGTAGGGGGCCTTTTTGCATAAAATTTCTTTTGTAAAACCCCCCTCTCTTTTCCCTCAGCCCTAGGACAGCCCCACCTTGTGCAAGTCCAGAAATTTCTGGCCTCTTTTTCTTTGTTTCCTTTCTTGAGTTGATTTAGTTAGTTTTTGGATTTATTTTAAATATAATTGATAAGTTATGGTACATTGACTTTGGATACTTGACCCTTGACCTTTCCCACACACCCACACCCTCCCCCTTACCTCATTCTGGCCGAAATCTGCACCTCCCCCTCTTCATCTCTTTTCTTCTCATTTTCTTCTAAATTCTTCAAGTTTAATTCATCAAAATTGCAAATTAAAGCTTGCAAATTTAAAACCATCCTTCATCTTTTTTTTCCTTCACCTCTCTTGCTTGGAATCATGGTGCTATGAGGCCATCAATTGAAGCAAAATTCTTCTTGCTAGATCTAAAATTTGAGGTATAAATTCTACTCTTTTATGTTGTTATGGTTAGAATTCTTTAATCTAGTTGTTTAGTGTTAATTTTAGTGTTAATCCTAATATAGTTTCTTTTAGTTAATGGTTGATATTAAACTAGGGTTTTAGAAACCATGTATTAGTTAATTAAATTTATTTTTCTATCTAGTGTTTTGCTAACCTTAATCTAAGTGGTTAACTTGCTTATTAGGCTAAAATCTAGTGTTAAATTAAGGTTTTTCATATATAGTTTGGTTTATGTTTGCTAATTACAAAAATCAAGAGAAGGTTTTGTTTATGGAAATTAGGTTTTTAAGCATAGTTAATGGTTTAAAATTAGTGTATTGGCTAGCTATTTGGTTAGTTTGGATGTTGGTGTTGGATGGTGTTAACTTGTCGCTAAATTGTCGATGTTTGCATCAAATTGCAATTTCTAGCTTACTAGGTTTTTATTAAAATATTGTGGCGAATTAATTGCGATATCTAGATTATTTTGTTGGCATATCCTATGATATTTAGGATGTGTGAGTGCGGATTTTTTTTTGGGTAATCGGGTTGTAGTTTTGCCGGGCGACCAAATCGGCGATTTTTGCAGTTTTTGCGATTTTCGCGTGTGTTTCGCGCACCTTGTGCACTTTGTACCTAGCTTGTGAACGTTAGTATTTTCATTTGGGTTTTGCGTCGTTCTTGACATGTAACCTTATGTTTGGTATTGATGTAAATTCCAGGTCCGGTCGCGGAGACGTCAGACGCGGCTCGAAAGGGGAAGCGGTGATTGGACGCAGCTAGCTAGGGATTTCTGTGAGTAGATGTAACATCTACGGGGGACTATCGTTGGATGGCGCAAGCCGCCCGATAGTTTTAGTAATTTAAAAAGATTCTTAGTGATGTTAGTAATTAGGGGTGTAATACTTATATGATTATTTGCTGCATCCATGCCTTATATTGACATACATATGCGAACCCATGTTATAGGACACCTGCACCATTGCCAGAGTTTTTATATGCAGCACGAGCACTATTCATGCTTACACACACGCCCTGGTAATTGCCATGCCACCACACTAGATAACCTATAATTTGAAACCTTTACTAATTGATGCTTAAACCTGTGCTATTTCCTTTAATTCCTTAAAATGAAATCGTAGGATTGCTATTCATGTGCATGTACCTCATCATATTAATTGTTCATGCCTAGTCTATTAATCATGCATTGTAGCTTAATTATTGATACCATATGCATTCATCACCATTGACATATGCACTTATGAGGATTTCTTGAGATTTTATGATATTTCTGGATTTCGGGGGAAAGCCGCAAAATTTCTAAACTTATTATATTTTTAAAATATGTAAATTGCTGTTTTCTAGTGATGTAAGTGTCGTCCACCATGAGTTTGCTGTGGTTTTGGAAATCCGTGTCGAGGAGTGGAGGAACCGGCATGGGTACATGGTGGGCCCGGTAAGGTACCCGGGGCAAGAGGAATGTGGTGTTGACGTTGAGCCTGGCAGGGGACGGATTACCTACCGGTGACTGTTTGGGACGGCGGATATCCAGAGGATACCGACCGTGGCCGCTAGATGATGAGATATTGATATTTGAGATGGGTCAGCCGGACGGCTGAGGCCAGAGATACATTTATGAGATTTGAGACAGCTTTTGGGTGTCGTTGCTGGACACCGGTTCTCGTCGATTCTTTGAGTATTATGCTGGCATTCTAAAAGAGTTTCAAAAACAAAAAGAGATAAATGTTTCTTATATATACCTTTCAGACCTCAGATATTCATGTTGCATACATATTCGTACACTGATGTTGTATACACACCTGCTAGTGCACCCATTCATACCTGTAGTTTAGATGCTAGGATGCTTGTGTGCATGCATACGATAGCCTTTGTAGGTGTTATTTATTACTCACGAGTTGGCAACTCACCCCCGGTGTGCCACAGTCTTTTGCAGGTCCGCTCCGTCAGTTCAGTAGCGGCGGGCGCACTTGTTCTTTTGCCTCTTTTGCCTGGGCTCGAGATTTGCTCATAGGTGGGTTATGTTATTATTTTTGTACCACCTTGTATATTCTTTGTATCTAGTGTACTCCATCTACTGTTTCTACCAGTACTATTGTATATATTGACCTAGAGATGAGACTGTGAGATTTGTAGACTTTTGTGCTGTATTTTGGGGTCGAGCTCACTTGAGTCGACATGCTGTTTTTCTTATGCTTCATTATGATTATTTCGCATGTTGTTGCTTTATATTGCGTGGGATTTGTGACCGCCTTGTGGCGAAGAGCTAGCTCCCGCTTGGGGATGCCCTATTTTGTTGGATTTATATATATTTTGTTGTACCCATTTTGGGGGCCAGTATTTACAAAGGAGACTCTGCCGAAATTTTTGGAAAAATTGGTATTGTTTTTAAAAAGTGTTTTACATGACTTATTTGATAAACTCGCTTTCAATTGATTGGGTTTTCTTCACTCTTTTGCTTAATTGGTTTTGTTTTCTGGGCTTTGGCTTACTTATTTTACGGACGTCTTTAGACGCTTCGTAAACTTAAGTGCCAGTCACGTTCCGTACCCTGCGGGTCGTGACAAAGTTGGTATCAGAGCGATAGGTTTTACCTTTTTGAGTGTAGGATGACCCTTGGTAGATGGAGTAAGTGACTTAAGCAGGGTAACGTAGCGTGCGTATGTCCGCGGCATACTTGCGATACGGTACTCCGCCTAAGTGACTTTAGGATATAGTTGCTTGAAATTCCTTCTTCAATTCCGTGTATCCTATGATTCTACTGCACCATTCTTGTTGTCCTGTTCCTGTACCAGTCACTATGCCACAGAGGGCTATTAGAGCGCAGCGGGCTGCCGCCCGAGATGAGATTCGAGCTGGCTCGTCCGAGACTAGGACTGAGCAGGGTGGTATTGTTAGTGTATATGCCCTAGAGGCCATTACTGTATCATACTAGTTTGTATATTACTTGATGGAAGCGTGGGATATTCACCTTGTATAAACAATCTTGCTCAATATAGTAGTATGCTACTTGGTTTGTTTCTACTTCAATGTGTACTTGTGTTTATTTCAGTATATCACTTATACGCATTAGTGGAGCCCTTAGGATCTTTTGCTTGATTACCAGCGTTGTGATGGCAGTCACACTAGTGGGGGCTGGGTAATCTATAAGCACATCCTTATTCAGGTCCCTAGTCGTAGGACTATCGAGACAGGGCATCGATACTCCGGAGTAGACTAGCGTATGCGCTTCTCATCCCAGTGTGGGAGATGGTCTGTCCCACAGCCATCAGTACGTCGTACTGGAGATAGTATACGGGTGCTCGTTGGGTTACGAGTACACTGGACAGGACTCGTTGGGAACTGACAGGTTGGTATTATACCTATCGTCAGTTATCAGTTCCCAGGTGACATGAGTACAGCTTAGTCCGCTGACTTGACACTGGCACTTCGCCTCGAGTGTGTTCCCACTGCACTTTGATCACTACCCTCCACGGCTCAAAGGAGTCGTGCAAACAGGTGGTGGTTGGGTGCAGTCCCGAAGCACTTGGAGGCAGTGACGGTTAGACAGGATTCGTCTCTCCCGGTATTGGGAGTTGACATCGCGCTGTGTCTAGGAGAGCCATTACACGAGTAGTCCCTGGCCAGGGCAAGCGAGATATACTGGTAGGTTCCAGTGTTATCTCAGGGTGTTTTGGGCTTCACTCCGACACGACTTGTACCGCTATTGGGGGACTGACGTTTTACCGCCCCCTAGGCCCGACATGCGATGTATCAGACGAACAGACCGGACTGTACGGAGACTGTCACATTCAGACTCAGTAGGAGTACAGATGGGGTTTCACCTCGTCAGCCTTCTTGTCGACATCTACCTGGGGACCGTTACGCACAGCTAGTGCCACTTGCGATCTGTGGTTAAACCCACTGCCAGCGTAGTGTCGAGTCTTTAGAGTCCCACACAGAGGGTATTCGCCTCTGGGCAAAACAGAGTAGAGGTCGCATGGTTTTGCGACAGGGTTCGTTCTCATCCGCGCACTTGTGCACGTTTGGAGTCCGGACGGATATTACTGGCTGGCTCTGGTTTGAGTCAGATGCTGGTATATGATTTGGGGTTGCTTTTATCTCTCAGTATTCATGTTCCTCGGAACAAGGATGCAGGTGTGTATGCACGGTTATTTGAGGAAGAGGAAGAGGGCTTTCATTAGGGTTTCGGAACGGGTGCGTATGCACAGTTGACAGTCGTCTTTTTCCAAACCCTAATGGATTTATGTTATATCAATTAATAATATATAATAAAATGAAATTGTGTCATGGTTGGTTTTTATGTTGACTTGTTGACCATGGTTGACTTGTTGACCATGGTTGAAGTTTTGACCATCATCATTACAAAAGAAAGATGCTCTTTGATTCTAGCAAATTCATTTAATGTTTGTAATGATAATGGTCATTCTTAAACTTTCCATCAACCTTTTCATTTTCATTATTATTATTATTTGATAATTCTTTTGCTTTATGTTATGGTTGCAAAAGAAAAAGAGCTCACTTGATCATAACAACTCTCTCTCCTCACTTCATCTTCTTCTTCCTCTAGCAAAAGAGAACCCTTCTCATGTGTTGAGAATCCTTCTCTTTAAAAAGAAAAACAACCCCTAGTCACTCTCTACTCATTCTAGGTTCAAGGTTTAGCAAGCCGGAAACCCTAGTTCACTCAAAGATCGAGGAAGAGCCCAAAGGTCGAACCTTCGAGGTGGATCCATCTTCGACGGAAGAAGGCGACAAGAAGATAACCATCAACCTCTACAAAAAGTTTGAAGAAGAAGGAGTTCAAGTTTAGGTATAACCATCTTCATCCGAGTAGCTAAATCTCTTTAGCAAGTATGCTAGTTTTAGTTTAGACACGATCCCGATATTGTTTTAGTCCATGTTGCCTCTTGCGATAAAAATTTGTTTTTTATACCGTTTCCGCCTCCCCGTAAGCACCGGGGGTCGCAATATGGACTTACAGGTATGCCTACGCCGCAGGGACAGACCGATCCACCTTCCCCAGGCCGTATGGATAGGCTCGAGACTGGTATGGAGGAGTTGCGACAGATGATGGGAGGCATGCAGGAGCTACGTCAGATGGTAGGATCCCTAGTTGCAGCCAGTCGTACACCGAGGCGGGATGACGTACCTACTACATCACAGACGACCATGATACCTGCTCCTACTACTACCACCGTGACCATCCCGGTTTCACTACAGGATTTCATGAGGCTGAGACCTCCAGTATTCACCGGCACCGAGGCAACGGTGGACCCACAGACGTTCCTTGACAGTTTAGCCAGGATCTGCCGTTCGCTGAGATGTTCGGATGATCGATGGGTAGAGCTTGCGAGTTTCTGACTAGAGGGTCTCGCACAGACATGGTGGGAGTCAGTCTTGAGAGGTCGAGCTGCAGGTCTACCGCCTATCACTCGGGCCGAGTTTACAACGGTCTTTCTAGCTCGTTTCCTCCCAGAGAGCGTTCGTGATGCCAGAGCTCGTAGCTTCGAGGCCTTAGTCAAGACACCTGGGATGACGGTGTCTGAGTATGACATCCAGTTTACACAGTTATTCCGATACGCTCCGTATTTGGTGGATACCGAAGAGGATTCGCACCGATGTACCATCTCAGAGGCAGCGCACCAGATTCTTTCCGAGAGATAGGCCTGGCAGAGGATTTGGACGGGGACAGTTATATGGTTCTTATCCCCAGGGGCAGCAGCCGTCGCCAGGGTGTTTTGGGTGTGGGAGTCCGCACCATCTTGTCAGAGGCTGTCCGGCGAGACGACAGGGAGCGGTGACAGTTCCACATGTGACCCTACCACCATCACCACCCCCTCCTCAGAGAGCCCTACTTCCTTCCACAGGCGCTGCTCCACGCCAGTTAGGTGCACCCAGAGGCCTTGAATGCGGCGATCCTGTTCAGAGAGGACGAGGAGGCAGAGGCCGAGGTCGAGGTCAGCCCGCTATCGGTGGAGGACAGGCCCGAGTATTTGCTTTGACACCGCAGGATGCGCAGGCATCCAATGCCGTTGTGACAGGTACCTTGCCAGTTTGTTCTTTCGACGCACGGGTATTATTCGACCCAGGTTCCACACATTCGTACGTATCTACACACTTTGCACCGATGTTGGGCCGTGAGTCGTCGTCGTTAGATCAGCCGCTTGTTGTTGTTACTGCGGTAGGCGAGTCGTTTGTCGCTCGGTTTGTATTTCGTTTGTGTTCCGTTCGTATCGGGTAGAGGGATTCATCAGTTGATTTGATTCTCCTCGATATGTTGGACTTTGATGTGCTTCTGGGCATGGATTGGCTAGCCACTTGTTATGCTTCGGTGGACTACCGTGAGAAGGCAGTCTGATTTAGCTTTCCGGGTGAGCCAGTCCTTGTTATTCGGGGAGACCGCAGTGTCGCCCTTCCCAGCTTAATTTCGTCTCTTCGCGCTGGTCAGCTCTTTCGGAAGGGATGTCAGGGATTCTTAGCGTCTATTTGTGATACTCGAGCTGCAGAGGTTCCGTTAGACCGGGTCCCGGTAGTTTGTGAGTTCCCTGATGTTTTCCCTGATGAGCTACCTGGGCTACCGCCTGAGCGCGATGTTGAGTTCTGCATTGATTTGATTCCCGGTTTGGGGCCTATTTCTCTACCGCCTTATCGGATGGCCCCGGCAGAGCTTCGAGAGCTGAAGGATCAGTTGCAGGATTTGTTAGATAAGGGGCTTATTCGACCGAGTGTTTCTCCGTGGGGTGCTCCGGTCCTGTTTGTCAAGAAGAAGGATGGAAGTTTGCGCTTATGTATCGACTAACGCCAGCTGAACAAAGTTACCGTTCGGAACAGATATCCGTTGCCGCGCATTGATGATTTGTTCGACCAGCTTCAGGGTGCGGGGTATTTTTCGAGGATCGACTTGCGATCAGGATACCATCAGCTGCGAGTTCGACAGGAGGATATACCGAGGACAGCTTTCAGCACGCGCTACGGCCACTACGAGTTTTTGGTGATGTCGTTCGGACTCACCAACGCCCTAGCAGCATTCATGGATTTGATGAACAGTACATTCAGGCCGTATCTTGACTTGTTCATCATCGTGTTTATCGACGATATCTTGGTGTACTCCCGGAGCAGAGAGGAGCACGAGCAGCACTTGCGGATTACGTTACAGACTCTGAGGGAGCACCAGCTGTTCGCGAAGTTCTCCAAGTGTGCTTTCTGGCTGGACAGCGTCGGATTTTTGGGTCACGTGGTTACGAGAGACGGCATTTGTGTGGACCCGAAGAAGATTGAGGCTGTTCAGCAGTGGCCCCGACCTACATCGGTTACTGAGATCCATAGTTTTCTAGGCCTGGCGGGCTACTACAGGCGTTTTGTTCAGGACTTCTCCCGTATAGCTGCACCGTTGACCAGTTTGACCCGGAAGGGAGTTCCTTTCGTTTGGACAGAGGAGTGCGAGCGCAGTTTTCAGCAGCTACGGACTTGTTTGACTACGGCGCCGGTATTATCTTTGCCTTCGGGATCAGGCGGATTTGTTGTCTACTGTGATGCTTCGCGAGTGGGATTAGGATGCGTATTGATGCAGCATGGCCGGGTGATCGCTTATGCTTCTCGGCAGTTGAAGAAGCATGAACAGAACTACCCCACTCATGATTTGGAGATGGCTGCAGTGGTCTTTGCACTGAAGATTTGGCGACATTACCTGTACGGCGAGTCGTGTCAGATATTCACCGATCACAAGAGCTTAAAGTACATATTTCAGCAGCGAAACCTGAACCTCAGACAGCGTCGTTGGATGGAGTTGGTGAAAGACTACGACTGCGAGATCTTATATCACCCCGGTAAGGCGAATGTGGTGGCAGATGCGTTGAGTAGGAGGCCCGGGGGTAGTCTATCCTTTTTGCGCGCAGTGCAGAGGCAGTCGTCAGCAGATTGGCAGATGTTATGCGACAGCCGAGTTGAGTTCGAGTTCACTAAGACAGGGGGACAGCTCGCACATGTTCATGCACGCCCACAGTTGCCTGACCGTATATATGAGGCACAGCGCAGTGACGACCGTTGCTCAGAGATCATGGCACAGATGGGACAGGGCAGATTTTCCGAGTTCGTGATTGACGATCAGGGGATTTTACGATATGGATCTAGACTGTGCGTACCAGATGCTGATGGATTGCGGCGCGACATTCTTGAGGAGGCACACCGATCAGTGTATAGTGTCCACCTCGGTTCCACCAAGATGTACCATGATGTGAGAGAGACCTACTGGTGGGACGGGATGAAGAGGGACATTGCGGAGTTCGTTTCGAGATGCCTGACTTGTCAGCAAGTCGAGGCCGAGCACCAGAGGCCCGCAGGAGAGCTACAGCCGTTACCCATTCCAGAGTGGAAATGGGAACAGATTTCGATGGACTTCGTTGTGGGTCTACCCAGGACCAGTCGAGGGTACGACTCCATCTGGGTGATCGTGGATAGATTGACGAAAGCGGCTCACTTCCTACCGGTGAAGACGACTTTCAGCTTCGCTCAGTATGCTCAGCTCTATATTGACGAGATCGTGCGACTACATGGCGTACCGACTTGTATCGTGTTAGATCGAGGCACTCAACTCACCAGCCGACTTTGGCAGAGACTTCAGGAGGCTTTGGGCACTCGTTTGAGCTTCAGCACAGCGTTTCATCCGCAGACAGACGGACAGTCAGAGCGGACCATTCAGACTCTCGAGGACATGCTCAGAGCGTGCGTTTTAGACTTTGGTTGTAGCTGGGATCGTCATTTACCTCTAGTGGAGTTCTCCTACAACAACAGCTTCCAGGATACTATTCAGATGGCACCTTTCGAGGCATTGTATGGGAGGAGATGCAGATCGCCCGTTTGTTGGACAGAGCTCAGTGAGAGCAGTATTTTGGGGCCGCAGCTTGTTGAGGAGATGACAGCGAAGATACAGTTGATCCGATACCGGATGAGAGCGGCTCAGAGCAGGCAGAAATCCTATGCAGACAGGCGCCGTCGCAGATTAGAGTTCGCAGTTGGCGACCATGTTTTTCTGAGGGTCTCTCCGATGAAGGGCGTGATGCGTTTTGGGCGAAAGGGGAAGCTTAGCCCTAGATTCGTAGGTCCCTTCGAGATCCTCGAGCGGGTTGGCGCTGTTGCATATCGTTTGGCTCTTCCTCCCAGCTTTCCCGATGTTCACCCCGTCTTCCATGTTTCGATGCTCCGCAAGTACCTTCACGACCCTTCGCATGCAATTCAGCACCCGACAGTCCAGCTAGAGCGCGACCTTTCTTTTGCAGAGCAGCCGGTGGCCATCTTGGATCGGCAGGTGAAGAAGTTGAGGTCGAAGATTATACCAACCGTCAAGGTCCTTTGGCGTAGCCCGAGCAGCGAGGAGGTTACCTGGGAGACCGAGGGCGAGATGAGGAAGAAATATCCCCATCTCTTCGAAGGTGCGCGTAGTTATATTTTTAAATTCGGGGACCGAATTTCTTTAAGGGGGGAAGATTGTAGCGTCTTGAAAAGTCGTTTTGGTGTTTTCCTGAAATTCGGTGGAAATTCGGTATTTTTCCGAAAACCGTCTTTCTTGTTATTTTGCAGTTTAGGGCTAATTATACCTAAAATGGATAGGTAATTGCTTATTTTTAGTAGCTAATGAGTTAAATATGAAATTCTGGTCGTTTAAAAATTTTCCCTAATTTTTCAATTTTTTAATATTATTTTAAGCCGGTAAGAAAATACATTAATTAGCGATAAATACAAATTTTTCCGGGCTAATTTTAATCTCTAAAATTATGATAATTAAAATCTAGTGGTAACATAAATTTTTAGTAATTTATTTTGATTTTTAATAAATTTTTATGATATGAAACGAATTTATTGAATTTTAAGCTAAAACTTGCAATTTTTGACTTGTAGGGGGCCTTTTTGCATAAAATTTCTTTTGTAAAACCCCTCTCTCTTTTCCCTCAGCCCTAGGACAGCCCCACCTTGTGCAAGTCCAGAAATTTCTGGCCTCTTTTTCTTTGTTTCCTTTCTTGAGTTGATTTAGTTAGTTTATGAATTTATTTTAAATATAATTGATAAGTTATGGTACATTGACTTTGGAGACTTGACCCTTGACCTTTCCCACACATCCACACCCTCCCCCTTACCTCATTCTAGCCGAAATCTGCACCTCCCCCTCTTCATCTCTTTTCTTCTCATTTTCTTCTAAATTCTTCAAGTTTAATTCATCAAAATTGCAAATTAAAGCTTGCAAATTTAAAACCATCCTTCATCTTTTTTTTCCTTCACCTCTCTTGCTTGGAATCATGGTGCTATGAGGCCATCAATTGAAGCAAAATTCTTCTTGCTAGATCTAAAATTTGAGGTATAAATTCTACTCTTTTATGTTGTTATGGTTAGAATTCTTTAATCTAGTTGTTTAGTGTTAATTTTAGTGTTAATCCTAATATAGTTTCTTTTAGTTAATGGTTGATATTAAACTAGGGTTTTAGAAACCATGTATTAGTTAATTAAATTTATTTTGCTATCTAGTGTTTTGCTAACCTTAATCTAAGTGGTTAACTTGCTTATTAGGCTAAAATCTAGTGTTAAATTAAGGTTTTTCATATATAGTTTGGTTTATGTTTGCTAATTACAAAAATCAAGAGAAGGTTTTGTTTATGGAAATTAGGTTTTTAAGCATAGTTAATGGTTTAAAATTAGTGTATTGGCTAGCTATTTGGTTAGTTTGGATGTTGGTGTTGGATGGTGTTAACTTGTCGCTAAATTGTCGATGTTTGCATCAAATTGCAATTTCTAGCTTACTAGGTTTTTATTAAAATATTGTGGCGAATTAATTGCGATATCTAGATTATTTTGTTGGCATATCCTATGATATTTAGGATGTGTGAGTGCGTATTTTTTTTGGGTAACCGGGTTGTAGTTTTGCCGGGCGACCAAATCGGCGATTTTTGTAGTTTTTGCGATTTTCGCGTGTGTTTCGCGCACCTTGTGCACTTTGTACCTAGCTTGTGAACGTTAGTATTTTCGTTTGGGTTTTGCGTCGTTCTTGACATGTAACCTTATGTTTGGTATTGATGTAAATTCCAGGTCCGGTCGCGGAGACGTCAGACGCGGCTCGAAAGGGGAAGCGGTGATTGGACGCAGCTAGCTAGGGATTTCTGTGAGTAGATGTAACATCTACGGGGGACTATCGTTGGATGGCGCAAGCCGCCCGATAGTTTTAGTAATTTAAAAAGATTCTTAGTGATGTTAGTAATTAGGGGTGTAATACTTATATGATTATTTGCTGCATCCATGCCTTATATTGACATACATATGCGAACCCATGTTATAGGACACCTGCACCATTGCCAGGGTTTTTATATGCAGCACGAGCACTATTCATGCTTACACACACGCCCTGGTAATTGCCATGCCACCACACTAGATAACCTATAATTTGAAACCTTTACTAATTGATGCTTAAACCTTTGCTATTGCCTTTAATTCCTTAAAATGAAATCGTAGGATTGCTATTTATGTGCATGTACCTCATCATATTAATTTTTCATGCCTAGTCTATTAATCATGCATTGTAGCTTAATTATTGATACCATATGCATTCATCACCATTGACATATGCACTTATGAGGATTTCTTGAGATTTTATGATATTTCTGGATTTCGGGGGAAAGCCGCAAAATTTCTAAACTTATTATATTTTTAAAATATGTAAATTGCGGTTTTCTAGTGATGTAAGTGTCGTCCACCATGAGTTTGCTGTGGTTTTGGAAATCCGTGTCGAGGAGTGGAGGAACCGGCACGGGTACATGGTGGGCCCGGTAAGGTACCCCGGGGCAAGAGGAATGTGGTGTTGACGTTGAGCCTGGCAGGGGACGGATTACCTACCGGTGACTGTTTGGGACGGCGGATATCCAGAGGATACCGACCGTGGCCGCTAGATGATGAGATATTAATATTTGAGATGGGTCAGCCGGACGGCTGAGGCCAGAGATACATTTATGAGATTTGAGACAGCTTTTGGGTGTCGTTGCTGGACACCGGTTCTCGTCGATTCTTTGAGTATTATGCTGGCATTCTAAAAGAGTTTCAAAAACAAAAAGAGATAAATGTTTCTTATATATACCTTTGAGACCTCAGATATTCATGTTGCATACATATTCGTACACTGATGTTGTATACACACCTGCTAGTGCACCCATTCATACCTGTATTTTAGATGCTAGGATGCTTGTGTGCATGCATACGATAGCCTTTGTAGGTGTTATTTATTACTCACGAGTTGGCAACTCACCCCCGTTGTGCCACAGTCTTTTGCAGGTCCGCTCCGTCAGTTCAGTAGCGGCGGGCGCACTTGTTCTTTTGCCTCTTTTGCCTGGGCTCGAGATTTGCTCATAGGTGGGTTATGTTATTATTTTTGTACCACCTTGTATATTCTTTGTATCTAGTGTACTCCATCTACTGTTTCTACCAGTACTATTGTATATATTGACCTAGAGATGAGACTGTGAGATTTGTAGACTTTTGTGCTGTATTTTGGGGTCGAGCTCACTTGAGTCGACATGCTGTTTTTCTTATGCTTCATTATGATTATTTCGCATGTTGTTGCTTTATATTGCGTGGGATTTGTGACCGCCTTGTGGCGAAGAGCTAGCTCCCGCTTGGGGATGCCCTATTTTGTTGGATTTATATATATTTTGTTGTACCCATTTTGGGGGCCAGTATTTACAAAGGAGACTCTGCCGAAATTTTCGGAAAAATTGGTATTGTTTTTAAAAAGTGTTTTACATGACTTATTTGATAAACTCGCTTTCAATTGATTGGGTTTTCTTCACTCTTTTGCTTAATTGGTTTTGTTTTCTGGGCTTTGGCTTACTTATTTTACGGACGTCTTTAGACGCTTCGTAAACTTAAGTGCCAGTCACGTTCCGTACCCTGCGGGTCGTGACATATGCATTCTTAAAATATATATATATACCTCCATGATTAATACTTGTTAGAATACTGCACCATTATCGACGAGTTATGCCGCACATGCACATATCTACATGTTACACTACACCTCGTCGATATTAACATGCCACTTTCACACTTAGAAATTTATCCTGTTAAATATGATTCCTGTCATACCTTAAACACCAAAATTATAGTACTTTGCATAATTGACATCATGTTTTATGTTCATATGTTAGAAGTTGACATTAGAGGCAATTGTATTTTGAGGATTTGTGGTTTTAAGTTTTCATATACAAATACGGAAAATCAGTGATTTTCATGATTATGTGTCACGTCCACCATGAGATGTCGCTTTTATGATTTGGTTTTATTCTGAACCGAGTTGGGGGTCATACGGTTGCGGATTTACAATTTTATCCAGACTGAGTCGGGCGGCATACAGTTGGATACATAGTAGACCCGGTCGAGACCGAGGGGCAGGATAGCCGCACTTTAGGCGGGGAGCCTAACGAGGATACTCGATTCCGGAGACAGTTATGAACACGTCGGATATCTAGATGATACCGACCGATGTTATTGATTACAGGATCGTTCGAGGAATGATGCCTGAGAGAACCTGAAGATTTGTGTCGATGTTGGACACGGAAAGATAAACTTTATTTGGAAATAAGTGATGAGATTTCAGTCTTTGGTTTATATGATTAGTAGTACAAACTCATGTTTTCCTCATGCTATCATGCTTCATACTCATCCATATTACAGTTAGTTATAGTTCGTAATATTTACATTATCAGCCGCTATATGTTAGTTCTACTTACTGAGTTGGCAACTCAACCCCATTGTGCCACAATTTCTTGCAGGAGTAGAGTGGACGGTTAGCAGCAGTGCAAATCCACTTTTCAGCTTTTATCGCATCTTTTGATAGGTGGGTTACATATATAGTAATCTCCTCTTTTGGTATAGTATTTTGGATCTAGAAAATCTCCATCAGACCCAGTATATTGACTTAGTACGAGAGGTAGTTGTATGTATATTATTTGACAGATGAGATCGTTTAGTTCTAGTAATTGTTGTTTCTTTTACTTATGTCTGAGTTTCTTTTTGATGTCATTTTACTTGGATATTTATTCCCGCTGTTGATATCGTTGATCCCAATTCGGGATGCAACCAAACTTAACACTTTATAATTGTTTTATTATGAATTTACTAGTGAGTTACTGTTAATATCTTAATTACATAAAACGGTGATTTTTACTTAAAAACAAAATTTTTATAAAAAAATTCCGCAAAATGGATTTTGATCTTAGTTTTTCGGCTTACTTGGTTTGTGTGATCATCTTTAGATATTATACAATCTAAGTGCCGGTCACATCCAAACTTTGGGTCATGACAGTGAGAATGGCTGGATGCTAAACGATCTAAGATGGAATCCATATACACCAACAAAGTATGGACTTTGGTTGCTTTATCTGAAGGGTTAAATCCCCACCCGGAGCAAGTATATCTTGAGAAGATTACTTGGTGTACATGCGAAAGTTGAGACTTTCAAAGCAAAGGTTTATTGTAAAAGGTTTTAGTCATCGACCAGGTGTGGATAATGATGAAACCTTTTCTAGTGCCTATGCTTAAGTCCATCCGGATCCTACTTGCCATTGCTACATACCATGACTACTATATCTGGTGGTTGGGTGTCATGACTGCTTTTCTAAAATGATGATTTAGAAGAGAGCGTCTATAAGTACACAGCCAGAGGGATTTGTAGACAGTAGGAGCAGCGGAAACGTGTGCAAGTTGCTTTATGGATTAAAGCGGGCATCGCGGAATTAGAACATCTGTTTTGATGAGGTAGTCAAAGAGTTTGACATTATCAAAATGGAAGATGAATCTTGTATATACAAAAAGGGTAGTAGGGAGTATGGTGGTGATCCTCGTATTGTACGTGGATGACATACTCTTGATAGGAAAGGAGCTTCCTATGCTACACTCGGTCAATCTCCTCTTTTCACAAGGATTCTCCATATAAGATCAAGGTGATACCTCCTAAATCCTAGGTTTTGGATCTATGAGATAGATCTAAGTGGATGTTAGGATACTCACTAGGTATAGTGAGATGGTATCAATCGATCCTGAGAAGAATCACTGGATAGCTTCCAGGGTGGTAAGGTCGGCTGAATGTCAGTCACAGGCATTGTCTTTACCCTCAGTGGAGGGACGGTATGTTGGAAGAGTTCTAAGCTAGATACCATGGCATACTAGACGATAAAGGCTGGATACATTGCTACCAAGGATGCTACCATAGAGGTCTGGATATATATAAGTCCATGAGATGAACATCGTTCCTACCATTGTGTGACAATGGAGTTGTGGCTTATGCCTAGGAACCCCCGTCCCATCTAAGATCCAGACATATTCTTAGGCAGTATCACCTGATCATGGAGATGGTTGATCTCCAGGGAGATCTAGGATAAGAGAGTAAACACAGAGGACAACACGGCGGATCCACTCACAAAGGCCTATTCCCAGGAGAAACTTTTATGGGATGGTTAAGTATGTGATACTTCAACCACTGCTGATTGTTGGGTATGAGATACTACAACAGATGGCCCTAGTGCAAGAGGGAGACTGTTAGTAATATGTATGCCCTAGAGGCCATTACTGTACATACGATGTATATTGTAGTGGATGCTTGGACATATATATGGAGGACCTTCTTGCTCGACATGATAGTATGCTATCTGGTTGCTCTTTATCTTAACATGTAGTCTGATTGTCTCTATGTTAGGATGAGTACTTGACTACCAGGATTATGATGTAGATCATACTAGTGGGGACAGTGTAGTCGATAAGTACATCCTTCAAATGTTCCTAGTCGTGGGTGTATCGAGACAGGGCATCGATATATCAGAGTAGACTAGCGTATAGCTTCTCGACCCATGTAGATGGGCGATGAATGATCCCATTGTTGGGTTACGGCAGCGCCCCGGCCGTCAATCCGAGGCCAAATGCGGAACAAAAACTTTTCAAAACTAGGCGCTACCATAACCTTTATCCGGATCGTACCATTAACACTAAACTAGCTAACTACTAAAATGATAGAATGGCTATACCGATCGATCCGTATCCTTCGTTCTTTAGCCACCATCTTTAGCTCCTCGCAGCATCTCCGATCTCGCTCGATCTCCGGTCTCCTCGTCGAAATGGCACCACGTCAAGAAGTCTTTTTACGGGCTCCCGCTTCAAACCGAAGCAACTCGGAGATGAAGTTTGCTAGCCGACATGTCCAAGGTGAAGTAGAGAATGTGTGTGATAACTTTATCTTTAGACATCCATTGATTCTCAACACATGAGATTGTATGGAAGGAGGTTGAAGATGAAGCCATTAATGGAGACGGTGAGCTCAAAAAGAAAGAGGAAGAAGAAGAGCTTTTTATTGTTATTGTGTTGGAATGATAATGAGAGAGTGCTAGAATAAAATCTCAAGACCAAAACGCAAGCCTCATGGCTGCCCTCTCTCTCCTCATATTATTTCAACATACTAATCAATCAAAAAGGTGACATTTGCATAAATAAAAAGACCATGAGTCATCACCCATGCACATGCCACAATTAATGCTCCTCATGATGTCTTGAGCTCATAATTACCACTAATAAACATTAATCCAAATGTTTATAACAATAAATAGAATGGCATCTTCTAAAGTAAACTCGTGACGGATCACAAGGATACCCCTCACCTGTATATACATACCTGTATCCGCATTCCGACTGAATGCGAATGCAATGAGACGAAAGTAGTCCAGCAAATCTAATACTAGGATCCGGCTTAAACCAAAGTCCACTAGTATGATCCGTCCGATCCTGATGCGTGCACAAGTGCACGTATATGATCGAACCCTGCCATAAAACCATACAACCTCTACAACGTTTAGCCCGAACTTGGGAAACTTTCTATAGGGGACTCTAAAGACTCGTCAATACACTGGTAGTGGGTTTAACCATAAGCGCGTCAATGGTACTAGCTGTACGTAACGGCTACCCATGTATTGACCAAAAGGGAGGCTGATGAGCGAACTTATCCAGAAACCCTACTGAGCCTGTCAGTGACAATATCCGTACAGTCCGGTCCGTTCGTCTATGAGTATCGCATATCGGGCCTAGGGCGCTGGTAAATATCAGACCCCCAAAAGCGGTATAAGTCGTGTCGGAGTGTAGCCCAGAACACCCTTAGATATTACTGGAATACCTTCCAGTAAATATCACTTGCCTTGGCCAAGGACTTCATGTAATGGCTCTCCAGACACAGCGCGATCTCACCCCCAATACCGGGAGAGACGAATCCCCTGCCGATCCGCTCACTGCCTCCATGTGGCTCGGGACTGTATCCAACTAAAACCTGTTTGCACAACTCCTTTGAGTCGTAGTTGGGTAGTAATCAAAGCACAGTAGGAACCCACATGAGACAAATGACGATCTCAGGTCGATAAACTAACCTGTACAAATGTCATCAGGGAGCTGCTATCTGACGATAGGTATAACACCAACTAGCATATTCCCGGCGAGTCCGTCCGGTGTACTCATAACCCAATGAGCACCTGTATACGTCTTAGGTGAACCAACTGACACCAATGGCTTGTGAGACCAGCCACAGCCCTTTGTCGGTGTCTCGATCCGTATACACTAGTCTACTCATGGAGTATCAATGCCCAGTCTCGACACTCCCACGACTAGGAACACTTTAAGGATATGCTTATAGAGTACCCAACTCTCACGTATATGATTGCCATCATACTACTGTATAGGGTTACTAGGCACTGTCACAAGGGTCTATAAGGCATCAACCATGCCCGATTTAAATTTTAGACGTGCCGAACAACCCAAAGCGAGGATCTTTGCTAGATTATTAGGGTTAAACATGCAAGTAAACAACTTTACGACTAAGAGAGAGGGATTACAACCTTTGTAGTCCACTCCTTCGCTTCACAAGCTCCGAGTAGTAGTCCATTCTCCGCGATCCATGATCTTTCGGACTCAAGAGAAGCTCCACAACCCGAATGATCCATGCTTACTTGAAGTCTTCCTTTTCGAAAATGACCTACCTTGAATTTTCTTTTACTCAAGCTCTCACTCACTAATCAAGTATTAATAAAGAACACCATAATCTAATTGGCTACATTAGATGAGGATGATGAAGTAGGATTTATGCTCTCTTTTATTATCTAATTCTCACACTAATCCATCACAAAAGAAAAACCTAGAAAGCTTTTTGAGAGCTCAAGGAAGAAGAAGAAGAAAGAATTATTTTTTTGTGATGATTAATGATTTTTGTTATATCATTACAATTGCAACCATGGTTAAGTCAAGAAAGACTTAACCATTGTAGAGATTTAACTAGGGTTAAAGGGTGTGTGTTGGGTTATGAAAATATCTCCAAAAATATCTACACTTAATATCTTTGCAAGAAACAAAACAAATGCTTCTAGAAGCTTCTAGAAATAATTAACCCAAATCAAACCCTAACCATGTTTAATCTCTACTAATCATGTTGCATTTGTAATCATAACATGTTACAATATTATATATCACATATATAATATATTTTTGTAACAAAAGAAAATAATACAATTAACATATATCGCATATATATCAATGTATTATCCGGTGAGAAAATGAATCAATAAAGCGAGCCAATATTAGATAATGTAATGTAATATATCATATATATAATTATACATTAAATTATCGAATCAACACTTGATCCGACAATCCGGCTATTTCTCAAATAACCGACTAATGTAAACTGTATCATTTCATCGAATCAACACTTGATCCGATGACCCGGCTATATCACATATACCCGGCCGATATCAAATATCGCGATAATAGTATATGGTATCTCATATCGTATTATCCTCGGTCCCGCACATATCACATATGTGCTCCAACTCCATTTTGCCTGAGTCAAGAAAGCTCTGTGTAGGACTCTAAAGAATTTTCAATATGCCTGCAGCAGGTGATGATCATATCAAACACCCACAAGCTGGAAGCAGTCAGCTAAATGAAACAGCCACCCAGGTATTGAGTGATCAAAAGATCAACAAGCAAGCCTATACATTCTCCTGTGAATCCAATCAGTAAAACTACCGTACAGTCCGGTCTCTTCGTCTGATATGTTGCATATCTAGTCTAGGGGTGGTATACATCAGACCCCAGTAACCGATAAGTCATGTCGATATGAGGCTCATAACAGGTCAAGAACCTACTGATAACACTTACCAGTAGTACTCAATATCCACCCTGGCTAGGGACTTCCAGTTATAGCCAATCGAACACAGCACAACATCAACTCCCTATACCGGGAGAGACGAAACCCCTCCTATCGCTCATTGCCTCCATGTGATTCGGGACTGTACCCAAAAGCCACCGTTTTGCACACCCTCTTGGACGTGGTAAGATGGAAATCAAAGCACAGTGGGAATCACACAAGACTCTATGACGATCTCGGGTCTACAGACTACCCTGTACCAGTGTCACCAGAGAACTGCCATCTGACATGAGGTATAATACCATCTGGGAGTTCTCGGCGAGTCCGTTCAGTGTACCCAGTCTCCACTGAGCACCCGTACACTATCTTTGATGTCAAACACCGATGGATATGGGATCATCCATCGCCCATCATATGGGTTAAGATACGTATACGCTAGTCTACTCTGGTGTATCGATGCCCTGTCTCGATACACCTTAGAGTAGGAACAGTTATAGGATGTACTCGCTTACTACCCTGGCCCCACTAGTATGATCTCATCATAGTCCCAGTAGTCGAGTACATATCCTAAGGGCTTTATCAACATGTGAGAACAAGACAGTAAACTAATACAAGTCAACATGTTAAGATAAAGTGAAACCAAATAGCATACTATCATAACGAGCAAGAAAGTCCTCTCTATATATATCCAAGCATCCATTGTAATATATATCATATGTACAACAATGGCCTCTAGGGTATATACAAAACTAACAATCTCCCACTTGCACTAAGGCCAGCTGTTGTAGTATCTCATACCCAGCATCCCGAAGAGTCTCTCAAACTGTGTCCGGGGAATGGCCTTCGTGAGTGAATCCGTGTTGTCCTTCGTATCAACTCTCCTGACCTCGATCTCCCGGCGATCAACTATCTCCCTGATCAGGTGATACCGCCTCAGAATATGTCTGGACTTCTGATGGGACCTGGGTTCCTTGGCCAAAGCCACAGCTCCATTGTTATCACAATACAAAGGTATTGGATGCTCAATGGACGGAACCACACCAAGTTCAGTAATGAACTTCTTTATCCAGACAGCCTTTTTGGCAGCATCGTTGGCAGCGATGTATTCAGCCTCCATCGTCGAGTCTGCAACGGTATCCTGTTTGGAACTCTTCCAACACACCGCCCCTCCATTGAGGGTAAAGACAAATCCCGAGTGCGACATAGAGTCGTCCTTATCACTTTGGAAGCTTGAATCGGTAAAGGACTCCACTTGGAGTTCTCCGTTACCATACACCAAGAACATCTCTTTAGTTCTTCTCAAGTACTTGAGAATGTTCTTCACAGCTATCCAGTGACTCTCTCCAGGATCTGCTTGATACCTACTCACTACACTTAGTGAGTATGCTACATTGGGTCTGGTACATAGCATCGCATACATGATAGAGCCTACTGCCGAAGCATAAGGTATCTCTTGCATGCGAGCTCACTCCAAATCAGTCTTGGGATTCTTCCATACTAAACCTCTTTAGTATGATGTCAATGTACCTGGATTGGGAAAATCTCAGTATCCGTTTAGATCTATCTCTATAGATCATAATTCCCAGTATGCAGGAGGCATCACCTAGATCTTTCATTGAGAATCTTTGTGATAAGAAGAGCTTGACCGACTACAGCATAGGAACATCATTTCCTATCAAGAGTATGTCATCTACGTACAATACGAGAAAGACGACCTTACTCTCTGCAACCTTCTTGTAAATACAAGGTTCATCTACGTTTTTGATGAAGTCAAACTCTTTGACTACAACATCAAAACAGATGTTCCAACTCCGCGATACTTGCTTTAACCCATAAATGGATTTAAGCAGCTTGCACACCTTTCCGCTACTCCCACTATCTACGAAGCCCTCTGGCTGAGTCATGTACACGCTCTCCTCTAAATCACCATTTAGAAAGGCGGTCTTAACATCCATCTGCCATTTTTTGTAGTCATGGTATGCAGCAACGGCAAGTAAGATCCGGATGGATTTAAGCATAGGCACTGGAGAAAAGGTTTCGTCATAATCCACACCTGGTCGTTGACGAAAACCCTTTGCAACAAGTCTAGCTTTGTAAGTCTCAACTTTTCCATCTACACCAAGTTTCTTCTTAAAGATCCACTTGCTCCCAATGGGTTTTACCCCTTCAGGAGCAACGTCCAAAGTCCATACTTTATTGGTGTACATGGATTCCATCTCAGATCGCATTACATCTAGCCATTTCACGGAGTCACCACTCGTGATGGCCTGCTCGAAGCTAGTTGGGTCATCATCTTCCATGATGCAATCCTCACTCCCACCATCAATGAGAAAACCGTAGTATCTCTCAGGTGGATGAGAAACCCTACTAGATCGGCGGAGAGGCTGAGGTTCGTTGGGAACTACTGAATCCTCTGGTTCTATTAAATCTTCTGTCGTAGTTTGTGTTGCTGGAACTTCTTCCAGTTCTACCTCAGAGCCACTAATCTCTTTTATAAGAAATTCCTTTTCTAAAATGGTGGCGTGCCGAGAAACAAACACCTTTTGTTCCTCGGTGTGGTAGAAGATATACCCTCGCGAATGTTTAGGATATCCAATAAACTTACACAGAATAGACCTTGCCCCGAGCTTGTCCGGATTTTGTGTTTTCACATATGCCGGACAACCCCATATCCTTACATAATTAAGACATGGTCTCTTTCCTTTCCATATCTCATATGGAGTGGTTGGCACAGATTTGGTGGGAACCATATTCAATAGGTCTGCAGCTGTCTTCAGTGCATATCCCAGAAGGAAATAGGTAACTCAGCTGTACTCATCATAGAGCACACCATATCTAATAGGGTGCGATTCCTCCGCTCCGATACACCGTTGTGCTATGGTGTATAAGGAGGAGTAAACTGAGAGAGAATCCCATTCTCTTTTAGATAGTCTAGAAACTCATTGCTCAAGTATTCTCCTCCTCGATCAGATCGAAGGATCTTAATACTTTTGCCCATTTGGTTCTCTACTTCGTTCTTATATTCTCTGAATTTCTCAAAAGCTTCAGACTTGTGTTTCATCAGGAACACATGTCCGTATCTAGAGAGATCGTCAGTGAATGTAATAAAGTAGGAAGAACCGTTCCTGGCATGTGTAGACATAGGACCGCATACATCACTATGTACCAGTCCTAAGAGTTCCTCAACTCTTTCTCCGTGTCCACTAAACGGAGTTTTGGTCATTTTACCTTTGAGACATGAATGGCAAGTATCATAAGATGATAATTCGAACAGATTCAAATATCCATCCTTATGTAACTTAGCTAGCCGTGTCGCATTGATTTAACCAAGTCTATAATGCCACAAGAACGATTCGTTCATTTCTGAACTCTTCCTCTTGTGTGTGTTTTGTATATTAAGGACTGTATTTTGATTGAGAACGAATATGCCATTATGTAACGAGCCTGATCCAATCAACTTTTGATTTAAGAAGATGTTCATAATATTATCCTGTATTACAAAATTATACCCTTCTTTATTTAATAAAAAAAACTGATATAATGTTGCACATCATGTTCGGTATATAATAGCACTCATTCAGAATCAATGTATTACTACTTGGTAATACAAGGTGATATTCGCCAACTGCTTTGGCTGCAATATTTGTACCATTCCCTACTTGTACAGAATGATCACCCTTTCCCAGCTCTCTACCTTTACGTAGCCCACGTAACAATTTACATATGTGGGATCCCGATCCAGTATCTAATACCTAGGACGTAAGGTGAACTGAGAAACAGTTCTCAATAACTAACACACCCGAAGAAGATGCATCTGCAGGGTTGCTGGGCACTCGCACAAGGGTCTACGAGGCATCAACCATGACCGATTTAAAATTTAGCCAAGTCGAACAACCCAAAGCCGGATCTTTAAACTAGAGATTAGGCGAAAACAAGTATGTTAAACACTTTAATACTAAGTGAGAGGGATTACAACCTTTGTAGATCCGGTCCTTCACTTCTTAAGCTTCGTGTTGAGGTCCCTTCGCTGCGATCATCATTTTCCGGACTCTCGAGAGGCTCCACGAAGAGAAAGAAGCAAGCTTGCTTCCGATCTTCGATAACAAAGATGATCTACCTTGAAGTTTCATTAACACAAGCTCTCACTCACTAAATGAAGTGAACACTCTCATCTAAAGGGCAAGGATAGATGAGAATGATGAAGTAGGATTTTTGCACTCATTTATAATTTTTTTCTCACACATAATCATCACTTAGAAAAAGCTAGAAAGCTTTTTCCATGAAGAAGTCAAGGAAGAAGAAGATGAATCAGAGTGAATCCTTTTGTGATGAATAATGATAAGATAATAATGATGAATAATGCAACCATGGTCAACTAAACCCTTGTAGAGATTTAACTAGGGCTAGGGTTTGGGTTGGGTTAAAGGTGAGTCACTTGAAAATATCAAGCATAATATCTTTTCCATGACAAAAGAAAACCTTCTAGAAGGTTCTAGAAATGATTAACCCAAATCAAACCCTAACCATTTTTAATCTCCACTAAACATGTTGCATTAATAATCATATCATGTTACAATATTATATATCACATATATAATATTTATTGTAACAAAATAAAATAATACAATTAACATATATCGCATATATATCAATGTATTACCCGAGTGAGAAAAAGAATCTTTTAGTGAGCTAATATAAGTTAATGTAATTTAATATACCATATATATAATTGTACATTAAATCATCGAATCAACACTTGATCTGACAATCCGGCTGTATCGCATATAACCGACTAATATATCATTTACCGATTCATCGAATCAACACTTGATCTGATGACCCGGCTGATATCAAATATCGCAAGAATAGAATATGGTATCTCATATCGCATTATCCTCGGTCCCGCAGATATCACATATGTGCTCCTACTCCGTTTTGCCTGAGCCAAGAAACCTCTGTGTAGGACTCTAAAGAACCGTCAATACGCCGGCAGTAGGTGATGATCATATCAAACACCAACAAGCTGCAAGCGGTCAGCTAAACATAACAGCCACCCAGGTATTGAGCGCTCAGAATATCAACAAGCAAGCCTGTACATTCTCCTGTGAATCCAATCAGTAACACTCCCGTACAGTCCGGTCTCGTCGTCTGATATATCGCATATCTCGCCTAGGGGTGGTAAACGTCAGACCCCAGTAGCTTGATAAATCGTGTCGATATGAGGTCTATAACAGTTCGATAAACTACTGATAACACTTACCAGTAAATCTCAGCAACCCTGGCCAGGGATTTCCAGTTATAGCCAATCGAACACAGCACAACATCAACTCCCTATACCGGGAGAGACGAATCCCCTCCTATCGCTCATTGCCTCCATGTGATTCGGGACTGTACCCAAAAGCCACCTTTTTGCACGCCCTCTTGGATGTGGTATGATGAAAATCAAAACACAGTGGGAATCACACAAGACTCTATGACGATCTCGGGTCAACAGACTACTCTGTACCAGTGTCACCAGAGAACTGCCATCTGAAGCGAGGTATAATACCATCTGGGAGTTCTCGGCGAGTCCGTCCAGTGTACCCAGTCTCCACTGAGCACCCGTACACCATCCTTGATGTCAAACACCAATGGATATTGGATCATCCATCGCCCATCATATGGGTCAAGATGCGTATACGCTAGTCTACTCTGGTGCATCGATGCCCTGTCTCGATACACCCTCGACTAGGAACAGTTATAGGATCTACTCGTCGACTACCGTGGCCCCACTAGTATGATCTCATCATAGTCCCAGTAGTTAAGTACATATCCTAAGGGCTTTATCAACATGTAACATAGAGACAATCAGAGTACATGTTATGATAAAGTACAACCAGATAGCGTACTATCATGTCGAGCAAGAAAGTCCTCCCTATATATGTCCAAGCATCCATTACAATATACATCGTATGTACAGTAATGGCCTCTAGGGCATACATATAACTAACAGCATCAACATACTTGTTCTTCGTTTGGGCGGCGTGAGAATCCAGATATTGTTCTATTCCCTGTTCAGTCTTATAACACTTATAAGAAAGAACGGGATCAACGTTCCCCTGCTCAGTATAATAAGCGGGTTCAGTCAGTACATCAATATTATTATCTTGATTAAAGCCTGACATGGTCGCTACCTGGAGAGAGAGAGAAGGAAACACTTTAGCGTATGCTCTTGTAAGATTAGTTGGTTATTATCTTATCTAATCAGGATATCTCCCACTGTTTTTATCAAATCTTACTTCAAACCCTAAAAGGAAAGACTAGCAGGGATTAATCACACCCTACAAGTTCGCCAATCTTTCATCCAGGCCAGTGTTGGTACTTTGAGGGAGGTTGCCCGTGCTCACGCACGGACCTAATTAAAATAAACCTCGTCTTCCCAGAGGCATAACCCCGTTAACACCTTTCTAGACACCTACTTGATCGGCTAATTGTCCTTTGTAAAATTCTATCAGGAGTAACTCTTACTCGTAGTGGGTGTTAGGATCCATCTATCTCATAGAAGGTATGCAATCTCATTACAAATTTCAACACTTGAAATTCCCGATAATGCTTTTTCCCCTAGCATCCTATGACCTTGACGCAGGCCAACAAACCACAGTCCGCTAGTCAAGTTCAACCCGTACATTTCTTGATTGAATTAAACCTACCCGCACGACCCTTGACGCAGGCCAACAAAGTCGTACGACTGCCCTAATCCAATTACATCTCATGTTGCAGATAAGTACTAGTTAGCTACCGCACACAACGTCTTAACGCAGGACAACAAACGTAGCACGAATACTAAGTAATATCTATCTGAAATGACGGAGGGCTACGCAGGTTTTTCAGAAAACCATGAGCGTAATGAACTTGATATCGTTGTAGAAACAAGTGATTTTTAAAACGGAGTGTTTTTGAGGCTTTTCGGTTTCGCTAAAGAGGTCACTCCCGGTGAAGGGATCTCGGCTCTTTCCTCATCGAATAAGGTGCAGGGTATATCATATATACCGTTGTGCAAAGCAAAACTATTTAAGCTGTCAAAAACTAAACCGCGAGTTTGTAGCATCTGCCAGTTTTGCTAAAGAGGTCACTCCCGGTGAAGGGATCTCGGCTCTTTCCTCATCGAATAAGGTGTAGGGATATCATATATACCGCTGTGCAAAGCAAAACTGTAGCTACCCTTTTAATAATGTTTTGATTCTACAACATCTTTTAGGTTTCTTTTCTTTTATTAATCTCATTAATAAAATCCCATCAATTATGCATCCTAAGCATCACCGAAGAAACGAAAGCTGTAATATTTATATATCATATATATAGTATAAGCATTCGTCTCAGGCAGTAATATGATCTCATCATAGAACATTGAAGCAGAAGATAGCATATAAAATATTGGATATACTAGGACGTCCGTGTTTTATATCAAGCCTGTATAAAACACGGATTCCACGGTCGCGATGAATAGCCAAACCCACATCCCTAGACCCCTACGAGAGTGGCAAGCAACACTGCCAATTCTAAGGTTAGGAGACCCGGTCTCGACTCCTCGAGATGGCCTCCCACTGTACCCTAGAACCCGGTTACTTGTGCTCCCCTCCTTGGGTCTACCTAATGCGGAAAAATAAATAATATACAATGGTGACATCATCCTCATCCCGGAAGTGCCCCAATAAAAGAATATTACATACAAATGAATTTTACATGAATGAAAATTAAAACCCTCATCTCACATAAAACCCCCGGTTATTCAGAACACAACGATCCAATATAACATATCACAGCAACACATAATATCTCATATCATCAACGTAAGCAAGTATGCGTACCCCGATTGTCGTTGATGTATAGCAACAAAGCCGGCGATACCCCACATACTACGCTTACGGTCACAGAAAAGAAAGTGTAAAACTACAACATTTGGAATCCACAATCTCTTTAGACATCATAAATCCGAAATATCACATACTTCGCATTTCATGCCTAACTATATGAATTCCACATATTTTATCACATTCCAGATAAATAGACAATACTAAACTTTCCGATCGAATAATCAAACACCCAAGAATTCCCAAATAGCTCAACACTTGAGTGGAGTTCAAAAAAATCCCAGATCATGTCACCGCCCCAATGAACCAGCCGTAGAAGGGTCAAACCAACGCCTCACATGTGGCAACGCTAAACTACCACAAACCCAAGAGTTCAGTGGAAGTTTTTACGGTCACATAATCAAGTTAAGGTTACGTTCTTCTAGAGGGTCCACAGATATGCTTGCATGTTTTTCCGAAAGTTTTAAACTCAAGAAATATTCAACACTTGAAAAAATTTCGTGTCGGGAAAAAGCGAGTTATTGATATCCGTTCGAACATTTTAACACGTTCTAAATTATCCAGAAAACTAAATGAAATTAAACTTTCCGATCGAATCAACGAATACAAATGATCTCCAGAAAACTGAACACTTGAGTAATATTGAAAATCCCCAGAAGTATGTACTAATACCTACGGATTAACCCTTCAAATACGAGCCCATAACACCCAAGTTCGGCCGCGGAACCGCCGCGCGAAGCATGCTCCCGCTGCGGTTCCACGGCGACTTTAGGGTATTATGGGTTCGTATTTTACAGTTATCCTTAGAATTGCCTGCTGAATTTTTTTGAGTATTTTTAATTTTGAAAAACCCACTTTTTAAAAAAAATTCCAGAGAGGGGGTCATTTTTGACGTTTCGGGGTTCGATCGGACTTTTAACTTCGTATACACGTCGCCTAATGCTCTAGCTTGGCTCGATACCACTGTAGGGTTATTAGGCACTATGACAAGGGTCTATAATGCATCAACCATACCCGATTTAAATTTTAAACGTGCCGAACAACCCAAAGCGAGGATCTTTGCTAGATTATTAGGGTTAAACAAGCAAGTAAACAACTTTACGACTAAGAGAGAGGGATTACAACCTTTGTAGTCCACTCCTTCGCTTCACAAGCTCCGAGTAGTAGTCCCTTCGCCACGATACATGATCTCCCGGACTCAAGAGAAGCCCCACAACCCGAATGATCCATGCTTGCTTGAAGTCTTCCTTTTCGAAAATGATCTACCTTGAAGTTTCTTTTACTCAAGCTCTCACTCACTAATCAAGTATTAATGAAGAACACCATAATCTAATTGGCTAGATTAGATGAGGATGATGAAGTAGGATTTATGCTCTCTTTTATTATCTAATTCTAACACTAATCCATCACAAAAGAAAAACCTAAAAAGCTTTTTGAGAGCTAAAAGAAGAAGAAGAAGAATGAATTTTTTTTTTGAAGAATAATGATTTTTGTTATATCATTACAATTGCAACCATGGTTAAGTCAAGAAAGACTGAACCATTATAGAGATTTAACTAGGGTTAAAGGGTGTGTGTTGGGTTATGAAAATATCTCCAAAAATATCTACACTTAATATCTTTGCAAGAAACAAAACAAAAGCTTCTAGAAATAATTAACCCAAATCAAACCCTAACCATGTTTAATCTCTACTAATCATGTTGCATTTGTAATCATAACATGTTACAATATTATATATCACATATATAATATGTTTTTGTAACAAAAGAAAATAATACAATTAACATATATCGCATATATATCAATGTATTATCTGGTGAGAAAATGAATCAATAAAGCGAGCCAATATTAGATAATGTAATGTAATATATCATATATATATAATTATACATTAAACTATCGAATCAACACTTGATCCGAAAATCCAGCTATTTCTCAAATAACCGACTAATATAAACTGTATCATTTCATCGAATCAACACTTGATCCGATGACCCGGCTATATCACATATACCCGGCTGATATCAAATATCGCGAGAACAGTATACGGTATCTTATATCGGATTATCCTCGGTCCCGCACATATCACATATGTGCTCCTACTCCGTTTTTCCTGAGTCAAGAAACCTCTGTGTAGGACTCTAAAGAATCGTCAATACGCCGGCAGCAGGTGATGATCATATCAAACACCCACAAGCTGCAAGCGGTCAGCTAAACGTAACAGCCACCCAAGTATTGAGCGATCAGAAGATCAACAAGCAAGCCTGTACATTCTCTTGTGAATCCAATCAGTAAGACTACCGTACAGTCCGGTCTCTTCGTCTGATATGTTGCATATCTAGTTTAGGGGTGGTATACGTCAGACCCCAGTAACCGATAAGTCGTGTCGATATGACGCTCATAACAGGTCGAGAACCTACTGATAACACTTACCAGTAGTACTCAATATCCGCCCTGGCTAGGGACTTCCAGTTGTAGCCAATCGAACACGGCACAACATCAACTCCCGATATCGGGAGAGACGAAACCCCTCCTATCGCTCATTGCCTCCATGTGATATTGGACTGTACCCAAAAGCCACCGTTTTGCACGCCCTCTTGGACGTGGTAAGGTGGAAATCAAAGCACAGTGGGAATCACACAAGACTCTATGACGTCGGGTCTACAGACTACCCTATACCAGTGCCACCAGAGAACTGCCATCTGATGTGAGGTATAATACCATCTGGGAGTTCTCGGCGAGTCCGTTCAGTGTACCCAGTCTCCACTTAGCACCCATACACTATCTTTGATGTCAAACACGGATGGATATGGGATCATCCATTGCCCATCATATGGGTCAAGATACGTATACGCTAGTCTACTCTGGTGCATCGATGCCCTGTCTCGATACACCCTCGACTAGGAACAGTTATAGGATGTACTCGCTGACTACCCTGGCCCCACTAGTATGATCTCATTATAGTCCCAGTAGTCGAGTACATATCCTAAGGGCTTTATCAACATGTGTGAACAAGACAGTAAACTAATACAAGTCAACATGTTAAGATAAAGTGAAACCAAATAGCATACTATCATGACGAGCAAGAAAGTCCTCTCTATATATATCCAAGCATCCATTATAATATATATCATATGTACAACAATGGCCTCTAGGGCATATACACAACTAACATACTGGCAGTCAAGAAAGAATCTTAAGGGCTCTATCAACGTGTAATAGTGATCTACAATGTCACCTAAAGCATGTACACGATGATAAAGATAAACCAGATAGCATACTATCATCTCGAGTAAGACTGTCCTACCGGTATAGGTCCTTCCTCAATCATTGCAATCACGTGCCTGCGATCCAATAATTGACTTTGAGGGCACTATATCCAACAATCTCCCACTTGCACTTAAGGCTAATTATTGCGATGTCGCATACTCACAGCCCGTGTGATACCGAACACCCAACTCCTCTACTAATCAGTTTCACAAATCCCGTTTGCGAAACTATTGCATTCGAGAAATAGCCTCAGTGAGTGAATCCGCCCTGATGTTTCTTTCTATGTCTCTCTTAATCTCAAGTTTGCGGAGAAAGCCATCTCCCAAAACGAGCAAAACCTGTCATAGAATATGTCTAGATATCTGATGGGGCCTAGTTCACAAATGAACTCCAAATCCAAACTTCTTAGACTGTATCGTCAACTGAACTTAATCAGTATCCTGCGCCATGCCTCCCTCAGTATCCGCTTGGACCACCTGTCAAAACTACTTCCCCTCGTCAGAGGGAAAACTATAACTCTGACAGTCACTTTGTCATCCAGGTCACCTTGGAAGCCTGGAATGATAACCTTCTCCCGAACGAGGCTGCCGTTATCAAATCCCTAGAACATCTACTTATGTTCTAAAACTGCTTTCGAACGTTTCTCCAGGATTGGATTAATATCAACTTATTGCAGCCAGTGCAAAAACAACATCTGGTGTGGTACTTGACATCTCATGATTGACTCAATTGCCTAAGCAAGTGATATGCCAATCATGCACATCCATCTCCCCTTTAGTCTGTAAGACAGCTTTAGAGAGGGTGACTCCATCACCTGCAGGTACACCACCATGCCAGGAGTCGTCCATTCTAAAACACCTTTAGAATGCTATCAAAGTACCCAGATTGAGACACTACCCAAATCTAGATCTAAAACCATAGATCTAGTAACCAGAATGTCTGATATAATATCCATATCCTTTGTGGAGAAACCACTGTGTGACAACCACAGTATAACCGATCGTAGTATAGGAATTTCACTTCCTACTATGTGTATGTCATCTAAATACCAGGACATCACACCCTACTACCTTCTTAATAGATCCATCTCCTATTCTGATGAAATCAAAATCCTATGACTGTCACGTAAGAAATAGATGATCTATCTCCGCTTCATCTGCTTTAGTCTATAAATAGACATAAGCTACTTGTCCACTATGCTTCCGCTGCTCCCACTGACTACAACAACCCTCTAGCAGAGTCATATAAACTTGCACTTTTAAAGCTAGTTCAGAACGACGCCATACTCATCCTCCTTCCGGGTCTCATAGTATGGAACAGCAGAAATGGCAAGTCTGGGTAAACAAGAACCTCCCTATCACCATCCTTAAGAATACCGAAGTACCTCACGGGTGCCTGAGGTTACCCACCATATCTGCAGAGTGGCTAATGGAATGTCAAAACCAATAGAATCTTTAGGTTCTATTAAATTTTCTGTAATCGTTTGTGGTTCTAGAATAACTTCCAGTTCTACCATACTCCCACTACTGTTTTCTGAAAAAATCCATTTTACTAAAACTGTGGTGAGTCAAGAACAATATAACTATTGATCTTCCAGATGGTAGAAAGTTAACCCTCGTCATAGCCTGGGTTAACCCACAAACAGCCATTACAGAAACGTGCCTTGAGTTATCCAGAGTCTGGTTTTAAGCATAAGCCGGACAACTCCATATACCTTAACATCGTTAAGATATGATCCATTCTATATACAATATATAAACAGAGGCACTGATTTAATTGGAACCAGATTCAAACCATGCAGCTTTCTTCAGTGCATGTCAACTAAATGGAAAGAGGCCGATCAGCATTACTCAACTTAGGAGTGCATCCAATTATGAGTAATCTGAAAGAGAAGCAAGTTCTCAAAATCATTACAATTGACTGAATTCCAAACACAAGTATCTACATCTTCGATCGCCTTAAAGAATCCTGATACTTGCAACACGTGGTTCTCTACTTTACTCTTATACATATAACTTCTCAAAACTTAGACCCCGTATCTCTACGAAACACTTGTCTAAAAACTAGAGAAGTCACGAGTGAACAGAATATAGTACGAGGACCAACCCCTCTGTCCTCATGGATACTGGAAAACGTACATGTAACACCTGAGTTTAGGGTTAGTAGTAATTAAGTGTTAATGTAGGGGTTTTGGTAAAAAGTTTACCAAAACGGGATTCTAGTAATTTATCTGGGTTTATGGTTATTTTTGTGGAATTTTATCTCAACCACACACACTTGTGTACGTTAGCCAGGGTTAAGACTAGGGTTGCCACATTTTTGAGCTTGTGGGTTAGCCATGTTTAGGTTAACCTTGGAGGGTTAGGTCCTTGGTTAAGTTAATGAAATTGTTTAGAGTTAATTAGTTTTAGTTGAGGATGGTTGGCTTGGACCATGGGTATTTAGATAGTTTAAGGTTGACTTAGAGAGAGAGGGGGTGTGTGATGTGTCATGATGGTTTAAGGATTAGTCACCTCTCTCTCTCACTCACACTACCATTTTCAGCCCAAAAGTTGTATCAATTCAGCCCCAAAACAGCCATGTTGCTGCTACAGCAGCTGTGCATCCATCATCAACCATTCTCAGCTCCCTTTCAGCATAAACTCTTCACAAAACAACACTCTAACTACTGTACAAAACAACCCAGCTTCATCTCTATTTCCAGCACTTAAACTGCTGCAACAGCATCTGTTTCAGCCCCCAAAACAGCCCATCATCATTACAAACAGCAACACTTCAGCATCAGCATCAGCTCCGGTGAAGCTCAGCTCATTCCAGCCACGTTTTTGCAGCACCTACTCCCTTCTTCTTCTCCTTCTCCTTGGTTGCAAGGGTCCTAGGGGGTATAACTCCTAAACTTTTTCCATATTGTGTAGATTACGTGTTTGTTTGGCTAGTTTAGTGTTTAATGGAGTTTTCATGCTAGAATTGTGTAGTGATGTTAGATTTAGTTACTTTAGTGTGCTTGTAGTTTAATGAACCTCTTTTGGTGTTAATTAGTCTGTTTAAGCCTAGTAGTGTCATTAAAATTAGATGGTTAGCCTTAATTGCTAAAATTTCGGTAATCTAGCTTGATTAGTGTGTATTTCTTGCTTATGTGGTGATTTTGAGTAATTGAAGGAGATTTTGACAAAGTGAGAGTTATGTTAGTTAGAATAACCCTTTTAGGTGCTAGTAAGGCCAGTCAACCACAGAAATTCCCCAGACTTCATAAAGACACCCGATTTACTCGACTTGGCGTATTTTGGCAGTTTTAGTGACTTTTTAAGCTCTGTTGGATCTGCGATCGACCCGAGACCTTCTGAATAAAATTGTGAAGACTGTAGCTCCGTGACCATAGCAGAAACACTGACACAAAACACTGGGACCCCAGTCCCTTTTATGGCCGCAGATATATTGTATCTGGCCGCAATTTAGGGCCAGGATGGGGGTAGGGGTGTTGGATTTTGGTGTGTGGGTTTACTCTGGGTAGCTATGGTTTTTGGTATCTGTAACTTTTCAAGTTGGGTCCAGAGGCAAAATCTGGAGCTAGTTGCGTGTTTCCGATGTGTTAAGTCTCGTGCGACACACGCGTGATACGCGTGGTTCTGTGGCGCGCTGCGCGACACAGCTTGTCAGTCTAGGCTCTGGTGGGTTTGTGCGCGTCGCGTCGTGTCGTGTGCACACGCGTTTAGTTTCATGCACGCGTATCCTTTTTATCGATATATCGCGTTTTACAGGATTTTTCCTTATATGGTGATTTTTGTGAGTTCTAGGTTCGCCGGCAGGAACGTCAAGCGCAGCGGAGAAAGGCAAGCAGGTGGTCGGACACACTTAGCACGGGATCACGGGTGAGTAGATTTAACATCTATGGGGGGACGATCGTTTGGATGGCGCAAGTCGCCCGATAGATATAGTAGACTTGATATTACTTGTGACATTACGATAAAAACACTTGCATGATAACTGCTATAGTTTGCATCTATATGATGTTCCATATACACAAATTCATTATAGGACACATGCACCATTACCAGGTTTTATATGCAGCACGAGCACTATTCATGTGGATACACACCCCCTGGTAATTGCCATGTCACGACACTAGATAACTATAAATCTGAAACATGTTAATTGCCTAGAAATGTGATATTGCAATAAGTATTTAAAATGAAACCATAAGCATTACCATACTCGTGCATATGTATTATCATATCACCTGCCCATGCCTAGTAGAAATCATGCATTGCAAATTGACACCATAAGCATTCATAATCATCGACATGTGCATTTATGATGATTTCATGAGATTCATGATATTTCTGGATTTCGGGGGAAAGCCGCAAGATTTTAAACTTATCATCTTTAAAAATATAAAAGTTGCGGTTTTCTAGTAATGTAAAGTGTCGTCCACCATGAGTTTGCTGTGGTTTTCGAGATCTGTGTCGAGGAGTGGAGGAACCGTCACGGGTACATGGTGGGCCCGGTAAGGTACCCCGGGGCAAGAGGATCGCAGATGATGGCGTTGAGCCTGGCAGGAGATGGATTACCTACCGGTGACTTCATTTGGCACGGCGGATACCCAGAGGGTACCGACCGTGGCCGCTGGATTGAGATATGGACATTGATATGGATCAGCTGGACGGCTGAGGCCAGAGATACTTGACATGGATATATGAGATTTGAGACAGTTTTGAGGTGTCGTTGCTAGACACGGATTTTGTTGATTTTTCCTGGATTTTATGCTGATACTTGAAAGGAGTTTCAAAAACAAAGGAAGGGAATTCTTATAACTACATGATGAGATCTTGAGTTGACTCATATATTATACATATGTGATAGTATATTCATGTCTCATACATACCTGTTATTACACCCATGTGACATACAAACTTGCTAGTACACTGTTGATGCATACATACCTGTTAATACATGTAGCCATACCTGTTTTAGGGATGCTAGGATACTTGTGTACATGCATACGATAGCCTTAGTGGATGTTATTCATTACTCACGAGCTGGCAACTCACCCCCGTTGTGCCACATCTTTTCTGCAGGTCCGTGCCGTCAGCACTGTAGCGGCGGACACTTTTGCTCATTTTGCCCTTTTTGCCTGGACTCGAGGCTTTTGCTCATAGGTGGGTTGTGTTGGATATATATGCCCTAGAGGCCTACATTGTATAGGATGCTTGGGATATGTATGTACATGACAGTCTTGCTTGATATGATAGTACGCTATTTGGTTTGACTTTGTCTTAACGTATGATATTTTTTACGAGGTATTTATATATATATGTTGATAAAGCCCATAGGGTGTTTTGTCTGACTACCGGCGTTGTGATGGCAGTCATACTAGTGGGAGCTGGACAGTCAATAGGCACACCCTTAGATGTCCCTGGTCGCAGGAGTATCGAGATTGGGCATCGATACTCCGGAGTAGACTGGTGTATACATATCTAGACCCTGACGAGGGGTTATGGATTGGTCCCGCAACCATTAGTGGTGTTCACCTAAGATTGTATACAGATGCTCACTGGGTGTGAGTACACCGGACAGGACTCGCCGAGAACTGACTGGATGGTATTATACCTAACGTCAGAAAGCAGTTCTCAGGTGACATGTGTGCAGATAGTCCGTTGACTTAAGGTCATCATTTGTCTCGTGTGAGTTCCCACAGTGCTTTGATTATTACCCTACCACGGCTCAAAGGAGTCGTACAAATAGGTTTCAGTTGGGCACAGTCCCGAGCCACATGGAGGCAGTGAGCGATTGTTAGGGATTCGTCTCTCCCGGTATAGGGAGTTGATATCGCACTGTGGTCGGTTGGTCATTACCATAAGTCCCTGGCCAGGGCTGATTGAGAATTACTGATGGAATGATCAGAAGATTCTCGGGTGGTCTTGAACCATACCGACACGACTTGTACGGTTATTAGGGGTCTGACGTCCACCACCTCCCTAGACCATACATGCGATACTCTTAGACGAATAGACCGGACTGTGCGGATATTGTCACAGACAGGCTCAGTAGGATTTCAGATGGGTTACCTCATCAGCTTTCTTATCGACAACTACCTGGGGACCGTTACGTACAGCTAGTGCCGCTTGCGGTCTGTGGTTAAACCCACTGCCAGCGTAGTAGTTGAGTCTTTAGAGTCCCACATAGAGATTTCCTAAACCCAGGCGAAAAGATATAGAGGTCGTATGGTTTTACGACAAAGGTTCGGACGCATACGTGTTTGAACGCACGTACGACATTCGGACAGTTTTTACTAGCCGGCTTTGGTTTAAGACAGATTCTAGTATCAGGTTATTGGATTTATACGGTTTAAAGTTTTTCCGTGTTTTCACGGATGAGAGGGGCGTTCTCGTAATTTTCCGAGAAGCTTCTAGAAGGATGTGACATGGAGGGAGAGGTGGCATTTTCATTTAATGATTTAGTGACTCATTGTGAGTGATTCATCATGTCATTAATGCATTATTAAATGCTTAATGACTCACATAATGAATCACCCACTTGCATTAATGAAACATGATGAATAATCTCATATTATTCATTTCTTTTTATTCATTATGTTTCATATATCAAGTGAGAAACTATTTCATTATTATTATTATCATCATTATCATCTTCTCACTCTCTCTCTTCAAGTTCTCTCTCCTTCACCAAACCTAATCCTACCCTCATGAGTTGAGAACAAGGATTAAGAAAGACTAATTACTCCATAACCTATCTCTACATCACCTTAGCTACTCTATTTAGCAACTATAGAAACTAAGTAACCTCAAGTTTAGAGGTTATAGCTTGGATTAGGGTTCTCGGGTGGATCGTCTATCACGGAAGAAAGCCGAAGAGGATGTGGAGATCCAAAGAGGCCGTAGATAACATTAAGACGAAGGACTAGAACCGTTTGGTATAAACTCTTAACATAGTAGTTTAGAACTCTATAGCTTTTGTTAAAACTTGTTTATCAAACGATTCATACGGTTATTCGATGTTTAATCATAGAACAAGATTGTTATTCATATTTCCGCCTCCCCATAGGTATTGGGGTGTTGAACATCGACTTACAGTGGTATCAGAGCCTAGCTAAACAGTATTTAACACACTTTCAAATTTGTATGAATTTCGAACGGAAAAACAAACCGGAAAAACCCCGATATCATATACTTTCGTTCGAATTTTAAATGAGGTCCAAAAATTTTTCAGGGACCTTCAGAATGACCTAAATGAATGTATTAGAACACCCAAGAAAATTGGGCTCATGAATCGGCCATAGCGCCGCGGAACAGCGGCCGATCCTACCGATCCGCCGCGATTCCGCCGCACTTTGGACGATTCATCATCCCAAGTTTCTTGTGTTGTTTCTCTGTGATATTTGGTGTTTTCTGGTAATTTTTATTTTTTCTCAGCTTCCAGATTTACAGAGAAGTATTGGAGCAAAATTAAATGTGTTTAATCGATCGAAATTATACGGTATTTGCTTGTTTGATTATATCTGTGAAATGTTTTATGTGTTCGTAAACCTCCCCTAACTGCTAGTATGTCGGTTGGCAGGGGGTTGCACATATCTGTGATGTTATATATAACTGTTTGTGTATATAAACTGTATTGGACTATTGTGGTGTTTGGCCGGGTTATGTGATGGGTTTTTGTATTAATTCATTTGATGTAAATGTAATAAGTTGTAATATTATTTTGCGGGGCACATCCAGGTTGCGGTTGTAGCCACCGTTGTATTATTTCTTTTTACTGTTTTTGCTCCTAGGATAGACCCAAGGTGAGGTGCACAAACTACCGGGTATTTTGAAGTGTTGGGGCAGACCGCTTCACTTCTGGTACTTGGCGGGTAGTTTGCCGTACCCGTAGGGGTCTGGGGTGGGAAAATGGCTATTCATCACAACTGTGTAATCCGTCTTTCATTGCAGGCTCAAACGAAATGCGGATTGCTTGCAAATCCAATATTGTTTATCTGTGATCTGGAATGCCTATTATTGCGTCTGACGAATGTACAATATCTATATATGATAGCTATTTAGACGTCGCTTATGTTTTACACCCGCGCTAGCCCAGCCCCTGCTCTGTTGTTAGTTAAGTAACCTAACGGGTGATGACGGGACCCCGTGGCGAATGCGGATGGCATAAGAGGACGTTGTATTTTCGTTGTTATCTGTAATGATAGGTTAAAGATGGGACGCATTATTATTAATGCAAAGAAAATAAAACCTAAACTGAATCGTTGGAACAATTTCTAAAAACCACTCGGTTTTCTTGAAAAAACAAATTTTAAATGCGGAGCTTAAACCACTCCTTTTAATAAAAGCTATCTTAGTTCCTTCGATCAAATCAAGTTCACAACGTTAACGGTTTTTTGCCAAAAACCAGCCGTAACCCTCCGTCGTTTCAAATAGACAGCACATCGTATTCATGCTATGCTTGTTGGCCTACGTCAAGGCATAGTGAATGGTAGCAGTGTGTGTGCCTATTTTGTTGCATAGATAGATGAATTAGTTTAATACAGACGTACACCTTGTTGGCCTACGTCAAGGGCTTGTACGATGTATTTAAATTAATCAGGACAACGACGGGTAGAACTTGACTTGCGTCTTATGACTTGTTGGCCTACGTCAAGGTCTATAAGAGCTTGGGGTAAAAATCACATCGGGAGTTTCAAACATAAAGGAAACTTGCAGATTTAGCTTACCTTCTGGAGTGTGGTGACTAGAGTGGCTTCCATCTAGGGCATCATGCAATGATAGTTGGATCCCGATCCCACTGATGAGTAGGATTACTCTCGGGAATTTCTCTCACTTAACAATCAATGCTATAAACCAAGTAGGTGCCTAGAAAGGTGTTAAAGGGGCTACGCCTCCAGGGAAAAGAGGTTCTTTAATTAAGGAACATCGCGAAAGCGTTGGAAAACCTCCCTCGAAGTACCAACACCAACCTTGCTGAAAGGTTAAGCAAGAATTGTAACGTGTGATTAAATCCTGACTAGTTCTTCTTTTAGGTTTTGAAGAAGGATTTGAGGAAACAGTGGGAGCCATCCTGTTTAGATAAAATAATAACCAATCTAAACTTGCAAGAGCATATGCTGAGTGTTTTATTTTCTCTCTCTCTGGAAGCTACCATGACTGGACTAAAACTATTACTTGAAAAGAATATACTGACCGGGCAGAACTATAAAGATTGGCTAAGGAACGTCAATATTGCGCTGACTTATGACAAAGTTGCATATGTTACCACCGCTGTTCCTCCCCTTATCCCAGGACCAGATTCCTCAGTTGCGGACAAGGAAGTTCATAAAACCTGGGATCTAGACTGTGAGCGAGCTAAGTGTATCGTGCTGGCGTCCATAAATAATGAACTCCAGAAACAGCACGAGAGTATGGATATTATATCCATATTCCTCCATTGCAAGGAATTGTATGGTGAACACTCCCGTATCGCGAGGTACGAAACCTCAAGGAAACTCTTCCAGATGAGGTTAGCTCCAGGATCGCCTGTTGGAGAGCACGTCCTCAAAATGATCACCCTCATTGAGAAACTCGCAAACCTGGGATGCGTGCTAGAGAATGATTTGTATATCGACTTGATTTTGCAGTCCCTTCCCCACACCTTCTCTCAGTTCGTGCTGAACTTCAACATGCATGAAATGGAAGCGGATCTTCCAAAGCTCCTCAATATGTTGAGGGTAGCAGAGAACTCCTTGAAAAAGGAGAAGACCCCCGTTCTGTATGTTGGCCAATCATCTTCTTCTAAATCTAAAGCGAAAGCTAAAGGGAAGAAGAAGATAAAAGCCACCAAACCGAAGGGTGGGGTCAAGAAGGTGCAGGGAACGAACAAGGCAGGAAGGGTGAAGGCAGAAAAGAATGAGTGCTTCTATTGTCACAAGCAAGGGCACTGGAAGAAGGACTGTTTGGCCTTTAAAGCCAAGGACATGAAGCAAGCTGTTGCTTCTGCTTCAGGTGTCTTCGTAATTGAAAATTGTCTTTTAGTAAACTCTACTTCATGGGTACTAGATACCGGTTCTGGTTCTCACATCTGTAATTCTTTGCAGGATCTGAGAAATAGTAGAGTACTGGGGGCAGGTGATATGACTCTCCGGATGGGCAATGGAATGCATGTAGATGCAGTTGCAATAGGGGAATATCACCTAGGGTTGAATAGTGGACACATTTTGGTATTGTACAGCTGTTTTTGTATTCCCAGTATGTTGTGTAATATTATATCAGTATCTTTGTTGTCTAATAAAGGATATAATTTTGTTCTTGAAAGAAATGTCATGAACATTCTCCTAAATCAAGAACTGATTGGGTTTGGCACACTGGAAAACGGCATATACATACTTAATCGACCTCAAATTTTCAATATTCAAAACACGCGTAAAAGAAAGGCTCCAGATTCGAATCAAGCCTTCCTATGGCATTGTAGACTTGGTCATATAAATGAAACAAGGTTGACTAAGTTACATAAAGATGGATATCTAGATCCGTTTGAATATTTATCATATGCAACTTGTCAATCACGTATCAAAGGAAAAATGACCAAATCTCCGTTCACCGGACACGGAGAAAGAGCCACTGAACTCTTGGGACTAGTACACAGTGATGTATGTGGTCCGATGTCTATACATGCACGAAGTGGTCACTCCTACTTCATCACTTTTACTGATGACTTCTCTAGGTATGGACATGTGTTCTTAATGAAGCATAAATCCGAGGCTTTTGAGAAGTTTAAGGAGTATAAGTGAAGTAGAGAAACAAACTGGTAAAAGCATCAAGACACTTCGATCTGATCGAGGTGGAGAATACTTAAGTACCAGTTTCCTTGAACACTTAAAAGCGAATGGAATTCTCTCTCAGCTTACTCCACCTTATACACCTCAGCATAATGGTGTATCAGAAAGAAGGAATCGCACGCTATTAGATATGGTGCGTTCAATGATGAGTAGTGCTGAGTTGCCACTTTCCTTCTGGGTATTTGCTCTAGAATCAGCCGCATACCTATTGAATAGAGTTCCAACTAAGTCTGTACCAACCACTCCATATGAAATGTGGTGTGGGAAGAGACCATATCTCAAGTATATAAAGATATGGGGGTGTCCGGTATATGTTAAAAAGCATAATCCGGACAAGCTCGAAGCACGATCGGTTTTATGCAAGTTTGTAGGATGGCCCAAGCATTCAAGGGGGTACATGGTCTACCACACTGAAGAACAAAAGGTGTTTATCGCTCGTCACATTGTCTTCTTAGAAAGCGAATTTCTTGCAAAAGAAATTAATGGGAGCGCGGTAGAACTGGAAGAAATTCCAGAACCTCAAACTGCAATCGAAGACTTAGAATAATCTCAGATTCCAATAGAACATGACGAACCAACGCCACTCCGCAGATCTAGTAGGCTTTCTCATCCTCCTGAAAGATACTATGGTTTTCTTCTTGATGGGGATCGAGAGGATTGCATCATCGATGATGATGAGCCTACTAGTTTTCAGCAGGCTATCACGAGTAGCGACTCAGTGAAGTGGCTGGATGCAATGAGATCCGAAATGGAATCCATGTACACCAATAAAGTATGGACTTTAGAAGTTTCTCCTCCTGGGGTAAAACCAGTTGGGTTCAAATGGATCTTCAAAAAGAAAATTGGTACATTTGGACAATTGGAAACCTACAAAGCTAGACTAGTAGCAAAAGGTTTTCATCAAAGACCAGGATTGGACTATGATGAAACTTTTTCACCTGTAGCTATGCTTAAATCCATTCGGATCATGCTTGCCATTGCTGCCTTCCATGACTATGAAATCTGGCAAATGGATGTAAAAACAGCTTTTCTAAATGGACATCTAGAAGAGAGTGTTTACATGGATCAACCAGAAGATTTCTTAGACAGTGGGAGCAGCGGAAGAGTGTGAAAATTGCTTAAATCCATTTATGGGTTAAAGCAAGCATCGCGGAGTTGGAACATCTGCTTTGATGAAACAGTCAAGGAATTTGACTTTATCAAAAATATAGATGAACCATGTATTTATAGGAAGATTGTAGAAGAAGCAGTAGTCTTCCTCGTTTTGTACGTCGACGACATACTACTGATAGGGAATGATATCCCTTTACTACAATCAGTAAAGCTCTTCTTGTCACAGAAATTCTCTATGAAAGACTTGGGAGATGCATCATACATTCTGGGCATTAAGATCTATCGAGATAGATCTAATAGAATATTGGGACTTTCACAGTCCAGGTATATAGACACTATACTAAAGAGATTTAGTATGGAAGATTCCAAGCGCGGCAATATCCCCGCTTGTCACGGAATCACCCTCTCCAAGGAGATTTCTCCAAAGACTGATGAAGATAGGGCTCGCATGGGCATTATACCCTACGCTTCGGCGATAGGATCAATAATGTATGCGATGTTATGTACCAGACCGGATGTAGCTTACGCACTTAGTGTGGTAAGCAGGTATCAGTCTGACCCAGGTGAGAAACATTGGAGAGCGGTGAAGAACATTCTCAAGTACCTAAGAAGGACTAAGGAGATGTTCTTGATTTACGGTAATGGGGACCTCCAGGTAGAGGCTTTTACCGACTCCGGCTTCCAAAGTGACAAGGATGATTCTAAATCCATTTCGGGTTTTGTGTTTACCCTCAATGGAGGGGCGGTATGTTGGAAGAGTTCCAAACAAGATACCGTCGCAGACTCAACTATGGAGGCTGAGTATATAGCTGCTAGTGAAGCCGCAAAAGAGGCTGTGTGGATGAGGAAGTTCATTTCTGAACTTCAGGTGGTTCCGTCCATTGCCAATCCAATACCTTTGTATTGCGATAACAATGGCGCTGTAGCTTTAGCGAAGGAACCAAGGTCCCATCAGAAATCCAGGCATATCTTAAGGCGGTTTCACCTGATCAGGGAGATCGTGGATCGTCGGGAGATCGAGATACGGAGAGTGGACACAAAAGACAACACGGCAGATCCATTCACCAAGGCCATTCCTCAAGTACAGTTCGAGAGGCTATTTGAGATGTTGGGCATGCGGTACGCAAGCAACTGGATCTGGTAGAGACAGTGGGTACTCATTGCGCCAATTATAGGCCTTAGTGCAAGTGGGAGATTGTTGGATATATATGCCCAAGAGGCCTACATTGTATAGGATGCTTGGGATATGTATGTATATGACAGTCTTGCTTGATATGATAGTACGCTATTTGGTTTGACTTTGTCTTAACGTATGATATTTTTTACTTGGTATTTATATATATATGTTGATAAAGCACATAGGGTGTTTTGTCTGACTACCGGCGTTGTGATGGCAGTCATACTAGTGGGAGCTGGATAGTCAATAGGCACACCGTTAGATGTCCCTGGTCGCAGGAGTATCGAGATTGGGCATCGATACTCCGGAGTAGACTGGTGTATACATATCTAGACCCTAACGAGGGGTAATGGATTGGTCCCACAACCATTGGTGGTGTTCACCTAAGATTGTATACAGATGCTCACTGGGTGTGAGTACACCGGACAGGACTCACCGAGAACTGACTGGATGGTATTATACCTAACGTCAGATAGCAGTTCTCAGGTGACATGTGTGCAGATAGTCCGTTGACTTAAGGTCATCATTTGTCTCGTGTGAGTTCCCATTGTGCTTTGATTATTACCCTACCACGGCTCAAAGGAGTCGTACAAACAGGTTTCAGTTGGGCACAGTCCCGAGCTACGTGGAGGCAGTGAGCGACTGTTAGGGATTCGTCTCTCCCGGTATAGGGAGTTGATATCGCACTGTGGTCGGTTGGTCATTACCATAAGTCCCTGGCCAGGGCTGATTGAGAATTACTGATGGAATGATCAGTAGATTCTCGGGTGGTCTTGAACCATACCGACACGACTTGTACGGTTATTAGGGGTCTGACGTCCACCACCTCCCTAGACCATACATGCGATACTCTTAGACGAATAGACCGGACTGTGCGGATATTGTCACAGACAGGCTCAGTAGGATTTCAGATGGGTTACCTCATCAGCTTTCTTATCGACAACTACCTGGGGACCGTTACGTACAGCTAGTGCCGCTTGCGGTCTGTGGTTAAACCCACTGCCAGCGTAGTAGTTGAGTCTTTAGAGTCCCACATAGAGATTTCCCAAACCCAGGCGAAAAGATATAGAGGTCGTATGGTTTTACGACAAAGGTTCGGACGCATACGTGTTTGAACGCACGTACGACATTCGGACAGTTTTTACTAGCCGGCTTTGGTTTAAGCCAGATTCTAGTATCAGGTTATTGGATTTATACAGTCTAAAGTTTTTCCGTGTTTTCACGGATGAGAGGGGCGTTCTCGTAATTTTCCGAGAAGCTTCTAGAAGGATGTGACATGGAGGGAGAGGTGGCATTTTCATTTAATGATTTAGTGACTCATTGTGAGTGATTCATCATGTCATTAATGCATTATTAAATGCTTAATGACTCACATAATGAATCACCCACTTGCATTAATGAAACATGATGAATAATCTCATATTATTCATTTCTTTTTATTCATTATGTTTCATATATCAAGTGAGAAGCTATTTCATTATTATTATTATTATCATTATCATCTTCTCACTCTCTCTCTTCAAGTTCTCTCTCCTTCACCAAACCTAATCCTACCCTCATGAGTTGAGAACAAGGATTAGGAAAGACTAATTACTCCATATGCTATCTCTACATCACCTTAGCTACTCTATATAGCAACTAGAGAAACTAAGTAACCTCAAGTTTAGAGGTTATAGCATGGATTAGGGTTCTCGGGTGGATCGTCTATCACGGAAGAAAGCCGAAGAGGACGTGGAGATCCAAAGAGGCCGTAGATAACATTAAGACGAAGGACTAGAACCGTTTGGTATAATCTCTTAACATAGTAGTTTAGAACTCTATAGCTTTTGTTAAAACTTGTTTAGCAAACGATTCATACGGTCATTCGATGTTTAATCATAGAAAAAGATTGTTATTCATATTTCTGCCTCCCAATAGGTATTGGGGTGTTGAACATCGACTTACAGGTTCTTATCATTTTGTACCACCTTTTATATCCATTGTATCTAGAATACTCCATCTACTGCTACTATCATTTCTGCTGTACTTGTTTTATTTGGATTACTGTATAATGACCTAAATGTGAGATTGTGTGACTTGGGGGATTTATTTTATGATATATCTGGAGTCGAGCTCACTTGAGCCGACATGTTTTTTTTTCTCAAGCTTCATGCTTATTTATGCACATTGCTATTTTATATTGCGTGGGATTTGTGACCGCCTTGAGGCGAAGAGCTAGCTCCCGCTTGGGGATGTCGTTTTCATGTTATTCATTTATATTCCTGTTGTACTCGTTTGGAGCTTGTTTTATAAAGGAAACTCTGTTGGAATTTTTGGAAAAGAGAGAAAGTTGTTTTAAAATAAAACTTGATATGGTAATGGAGTAAATTGCTTAAATAAATTGATTTTCCTTCACTCTAAAAATATTAATTGGGTTTTGTATTCTGGGCTTCGGCTTACTTATTTTACGGACGCCTTGAGACATTTCGTAATCTAAGTGCCGGTCGCGTTCCGTACCTTGCGGTTCGTGACAAAGTTGGTATCAGAGCGATAGGTTTCACCTTTCTGAGTGTAGGATGACCCTTAGTAGATGGGGTAATTGACTTAAGCAGGGTAGCATAGCGTACGTATGTCCGCGGCATACTTGCGATACGGTACTCCGCCTAAGTGTCTTTAGGATATACTTGCTTGAAATTCCTTCTTCAATTCCGTGTATCCTTCGATTCTTTTACACCGTTCTTATTGTCCTATTTCCTGTACCAGTCACTTTGCCGCAGAGGGCTACCAGAGCGCAGAGAGCTGCCACCCGAGACGAGATTCGAGCTGGCTCGTCCGAGACTAGGACTGAGCAGGGCGGTATGCCTATACCGCAGGGACAGACTGATCCTCCTTCCCCAGGCCGTATGGATAGGCTTGAGACTGGTATGGAGGAGTTGCGACAGATGATGGGGAGTATGCAGGAGCTACGCCAGATGGTAGGATCCCTGGTTGCAGCCGGTCGTACATCGAGACCGGAGGACGCGCCTACTACCTCCCAGACTACTATGATACCTTCTCCTACTACTACCGCCGTGACCATCCCGGTTTCACTACAGGAGTTCATGAGGCTGAGACCTCCAGTCTTTACGGGTACCGATGCAGCAGAGGACCCGCAGACGTTCCTTGATAGTTTGGCCAGGATCTGCCGTTCGCTGAGATGTTCCGATGATCGCTGGGTAGAGTTTGCGAGTTTCCGACTAGAGGGTCTCGCACAGATATGGTGGGAGTCGGTTCTGAGAGGTCGAGCTGCAGGTCTACCGCCCATGACCTGGACTGAGTTCACAGTAGTTTTCCTTGCCCGTTTCCTTCCGGAGAGCGTTCGTGACGCCAGAGCTCGTAGTTTCGAGGCCTTGGTCAAGACAACTGGGATGACGGTGTCTAAGTATGACGTCCAGTTTACACAGTTGTCCCGATATGCTCCGTATCTGGTGGATACCGAAGCGAAGAGGGTGAAGAGGTTCATACAGGGACCGGATGCCCAGCTATACCTTTCCATTGGCGCCCAGCATTTCGATACCTATTCGGCAGCTATGTTTACAGCGTTGCGGATGGAGGCACGTATTTCAGCGACTTCGGCCGTTCCCGGGCCGAAGAGGATTCGTACCGGCACACCAGACCAGAGACAGCATTCCAGATTCATTCCGAGAGATAGGACCGGCAGAGGGTTCGGACGAGGTCAGTTGTACGGATCATACACACAGGGACAACAGTCGTCGCCAGGGTGCTTTAGGTGCGGGAGTCTGCACCATCGTATTAGAGATTGTCAAGTGAGGCGACAGGGTGCGGCGACAGTTCCGCATGTGACTCTACCTCCATCACCGCCCCCTCCTCAGAGAGCTCTACTTCCTGCCACGGGCGATGCTCCACGCCAGTTAGGTGCACCCAGAGGCCGTGGACGCGGCGTACCGATCCAGAGAGGACGAGGAGGCAGAGGCCGAGGCCGAGGTCAGCCCGTTATTGGAGGAGGTCAGGCCCGAGTCTTTGCATTGACACCTCAGGATGCGCAGGAATCTAATGCCGTCGTTACAGGTACCCTATCAGTTTGCTCTGTTGATGCGCACGTGTTGTTTGATCCCGGATCCACGCATTCATACGTTTCCACACACTTTGTGCCGAGTTTGGGTAGAGAGTCCGGTTTGCCTGATCAGCCGCTTGTTGTGACCACTCCTGTGGGAGAGTCTTTTGTTGCTAGGCGCGTGTTCCGATCCTGTACCGTTCGTATTGGCGAGCGAGAGTTGCCTGTCGACCTGATCCTTCTTGAGATGTTGGACTTCGACGTTCTTTTGGGTATGGATTGGTTAGCCACGTGCTATGCGTCGGTGGACTGCCGTGAGCAGACAGTTAGGTTTTGTTTTCTCGGCGAGTCTGTTTTTGTTGTGCAGGGGGACCGTGGTGCCGCCCCTCACATTTTGATTTCTTCTCTCCGCGCTGATCAGCTGTTGAGGAAGGGATGTCGGGGATTTCTACCCTGTGTATGCGATACTAGAGCTATGGATGTTCCATTGGACCAGGTTCTGATTGCATGCGAGTTCCCCGATGTTTTCCCTGATGAGCTGCCAGGACTGCCACCTGAGCGTGATATCGAGTTCTGTATCGATTTGATTCCCGGCTCGGGGCCTATTTCTATACCGCCTTATCGGATGGCCCCGGCGGAACTTAGAGAGTTGAAGGTTCAGCTGCAAGATTTGTTAGATAAGGGACTTATTCGACCCAGTGTTTCTCCATGGGGTGCTCCGGTCCTGTTTGTCAAGAAAAAGGATGGAAGTTTGCGCTTATGTATCGACTACCGCCAGCTGAAAAAGGTGACCGTTCGGAACAGATATCCGTTGCCACGCATTGATGATTTGTTTGACCAGCTCCAGGGTGCGGGTTATTTTTCGAGGATCGACTTACGATCAGGATACCACCAGCTGCGAGTCCGGCAGGAGGATATACCGAAGACAGCCTTCCGTACACGCTACGGCCACTATGAGTTTCTGGTGATGTCGTTCGGACTCACCAACGCCCCCGCAGCATTTATGGATTTGATGAACCGTACCTTCAGGCCATATCTTGACTTGTTCATCATCGTGTTCATCGACGATATTTTGGTATACTCCCGGAGCCGAGAGGAGCACGAGCAGCACCTGCGGATTACGTTACAGACTCTGAGGGAGCACCAGCTCTTCGCAAGGTTCTCCAAGTGTGCTTTCCGGCTGGAAAGCGTTGGATTCTTGGGTCACGTGATTACGAGAGACGGCATTTGTGTGGACCCGAAGAAGATTGAGGCCGTTCAGCAGTGGCCCCGACCGACGTCGGTTACGGAGATCCGTATTTTTCTAGGCCTGGCAGGCTACTACAGGCGTTTTGTTCAGGATTTCTCCCGTATAGCTGCACCTTTGACCGGTTTGACTCGGAAGGGAGTTCCCTTCATCTGGACGGAGGAGTGCGAGCATAGTTTTCAGCAGCTGTGGACGTGTTTGACTACGGCGCCGGTATTATCTTTGCCTTCGGGATCAGGAGGATTTGTGGTCTACTGTGATGCTTCACGAGTGGGGTTAGGATGCGTATTGATGCAGCATGGCTGGGCGATCGCATATGCTTCTCGGCAGTTGAAGAAGCATGAACAGAACTACCCCACTCACGATTTGGAGATGGCTGCAGTGGTCTTTGCACTGAAGATATGGCGACACTACCTATATGGCGAGTCGTGCCAAATATTCACAGACCACAAGAGCTTAAAATACATATTTCAGCAGCGAGACCTGAACCTCAGACAGCGTCGTTGGATGGAGTTGGTGAAAGACTATGACTGTGAGATCCTGTACCACCCGGTCAAGGCGAATGTAGTGGCGGATGCCTTGAGCAGGAGGCCCGGGGGTAGTCTATCCTATTTGCGTACAGTGCAGAGGCAGTCGTCAGCAGATTGGCAGATTTTATGCGACAGCCGAGTTGAATTCGAGTTCACTCCGACAGGGGGACAGCTCGCGCATGTTCGTGCACGCCCACAGTTGCTTGACCGTATATGTGAGGCACATCGTAGAGATGACCGTTGCTCAGAGATCATAGCACAGATGGGACAGGGCAGATTCTCCGAGTTCATGATTGATGATCAGGGGATATTACGATTTGGATCTAGACTGTGCGTACCAGATGCTGATGGATTGCGGCGCGATATCCTTGAGGAGGCACATCGATCAGTGTATAGTGTCCACCCTGGTTCCACCAAGATGTACCATGATATGAGAGAGACCGACTGGTGGGACGGAATGAAGAGGGACATCGCGGAGTTCATATCGAGATGCCTGACTTGTCAGCAAGTCAAGGCCGAGCACCAGAGGCCCGCAGGAGAGCTACAGCCGTTACCCATTCCGGAGTGGAAATGGGAGCAGATTTTGATGGATTTCGTTGTGGGTCTACCCAGGACCAGTCGAGGGTACGACTCCATCTGGGTGATCGTGGATAGATTGACGAAAGCGGCTCACTTCCTGCCAGTGATGACCACTTTCAGCTTCGCTCAGTATGCTCAGCTCTACATCGACGAGATCGTGCGGCTACATGGCGTACCGACTTGTATCGTGTCAGATCGAGGCACTCAGTTTACCAGCCGACTATGGCAGAGACTCCAGGAGGCTTTGGGCACTCGTTTGAGCTTCAGCACAGCATTTTATCCGCAGACCGACGGAGAGTCAGAGCGGACCATTCAGACTCTCGAGGACATGCTCAGAGCATGCGTTCTGGACTTCGGCGGTAGCTGGGACCGTCATTTACCTCTAGTGGAGTTCTCCTACAACAACAGCTTCCAGGATACTATTCAGATGGCAACTTTCGAGGCGTTGTATGGGAGGAGATGTAGATCGCCCGTTTGTTGGACGGAGCTCAGCGAGAGCAGTATTTTTGGGCCACAGATCGTACATGAGACGACCGAGAAAGTACAACTGATTCGAGACCGGATGAGAGCAGCTCAGAGCAGACAGAAATCCTATACAGACAGGCATCGTCGCAGATTAGAGTTCACAGTTGGCGACCATGTCTTTCTGAGAGTCTCTCCGATGAAAGGCGTGATGAGTTTTGGGCGATAGGGGAAGCTTAGCCCTAGATTCGTGGGTCCCTTCGAGATCCTCGAGCGTGTCGGCGCTGTTGCATATCGTCTGGCTCGTCCACCTAGCTTTTCAGATGTTCATCCCGTCTTCCACGTGTCGATGCTACGCCGTTATCTTCATGACCCTTCCCACACGATCCAGTATCAGACAGTTCAGCTCGAGCCCGACCTTTCTTTCACCGTGCAGCCAGTTGAGATATTGGATCGGCAGGTGAAGAAACTTCGATCAAAGGTCCTGCCGTCCGTGAAAGTTCTTTGGCGTAGCCCGGGCAGCGAGGAGATCACTTGGGAGGCCGAGGGAGAGATGCGGAAGAAATTCCCTCATCTTTTTGAAGGTACGCGTAGTTGCATATTTAAAAAAAATTCGGGGACGAATTTTCTTAAGGGGGGAAGACTGTAACACCTGAGTTTAGGGTTAGTAGTAATTAAGTGTTAATGTGGGGGTTTTCGTAAAAAGTTTACCAAAACGGGATTCTAGTAATTTATCTGGGTTTATGGTTATTTTTGTGGAATTTTATCTCAACCACACACACTTGTGCACGTTAGCCAGGGTTAAGACTAGGGTTGCCACATTTTTGAGCTTGTGGGTTAGCCATTTTAGGTTAACCTTGGAGGGTTAGGTCCTTGGTTAAGTTAATGAAATTCTTTAGAGCTAATTAGTTTTAGTTGAGGATGGTTGGCTTGGACCATGGGTATTTAGAGAGTTTAAGGTTGACTTAGAGAGAGAGGGGTGTGTGATGTGTCATGATGGTTTAAGGATTAGTCACCTCTTTCTCTCACTCACACTACCATTTTCAGCCCAAAAGTTGTATCAATTCAGCCCCAAAACAGCCATGTTGCTGCTACAGCAGCTGTGCATCCATCATCAACCATTCTCAGCTCCCTTTCAGCATAAACTCTTCACAAAACAACACTCTAACTGCTGTACAAAACAGCCCAGCTTCAGCTCTATTTCCAGCACTTAAACTGCTGCAACAGCATCTGTTTCAGCCCCCAAAACAGCCCATCAGTTCAAACCATCATCATTACAAGCAGCCCCAACTTTAAAAACCCTCTCTCACACACTCACATCAGCCACTTCCAGCTCACTTCAGCCTCCAAATCAACATCAGCCACCCAAAAACAGCAACAGCAGCCATGTGCATCAGCCTGCACATGAGCTGTTACATCAGCTTCAACCCTCTTCAAAACATCAGTTTCAGCCCCAACTCCATACATAACACCCCCCTTCCCTCACAACACTCAAACCTTCCCTCAAGATTTCCCAAACCCCTGCTGCTGCTACCACTCCCAAACAACAAGCACCCAAACCTGTTTTAGTTTCAGCATCAGCTGAAAATAGGATTTTTCACCATGAAACCAGCATAGCTTCAACCCAACGCAACACACACCAACTACCCAACATCAGCACCACCTCAGCCCAACCCCATACCACCTCAACACAGCCCCACATCATAGCAACAGCCCCACCATCACCAGTAACAGCAACAGCAACACTTCAGCATCAGCATCAGCTCCGGTGAAGCTCAGCTCATTCCAGCCATGTTTTTGCAGCACCTACTCCCTTCTCCTTCTCCTTCTCCTTAGTTGCAAGGGTCCTAGGGGGTATAACTCCTAAACTTTTTCCATATTGTGTAGATTACGTGTTTGTTTGGCTAGTTTAGTGTTTTAATGGAGTTTTCATGCTAGAATTGTGTAGTGATGTTAGATTTAGTTACTTTAGAGTGCTTGTAGTTTAATGAACCTCTTTTGGTGTTAATTAGTCTGTTTAAGCCTAGTAGTGTCATTAAAATTAGATGGTTAGCCTTAATTGCTAAAATTTCGGTAATCTAGCTTGATTAGTGTGTATTTTTTGCTTATGTGGTGATTTTGAGTAATTGAAGGAGATTTTGACAAAGTGAGAGTTGTGTTAGTTAGAATAACCCTTTTAGGTGCTAGTAAGGCCAGTCAACCAGAGAAATTCCCCAGACTTCAAAAAGACACCCGATTTACCCGACTTGGCGTATTTTGGCAGTTTTAGTGACTTTTTAACCTCTGTTGGATCTGCTATCGACCCGAGACCTTCTGAATAAAATTATGAAGACTGTAGCTCCGTGACCATAGCAGAAACACTCACACAAAACACGGGGACCCCTCTCCCTTTTATGGCCGCAGATATATTTTATCTGGCCGCAATTTGCGGCCAGGATGGGGGTGTTGGATTTTCGTGTGTGGGTTTACTCTGGATAGCTAGGGTTTTTGGTATCTGTAACTTTTCAAGTTGGGTCCAGAGGAAAAATCTGGAGCTAGTTGCGTGTTTCCGATGTGTTAAGTCTCGTGCGACACGCGCGTGATACGCGTGGTTCTGTGGCGCGCTACGCGACACAGCGTGTCAGTCTAGGCTCTGGTGGGTTTGTGCGCGTCGTGTCGTGTCGTGTGCACACGCGTTTAGTTTCACGCACGCGTATCCTTTTTATCGATATATCGCGTTTTACAGGATTTTTCCTTATATGGTGACTTTTGTGAATTCTAGGTTCGCCGGCAGGAACGTCAAGCGTAGCGGAGAAAGGCAAGCAGGTGGTCGGACACACTTAGCACGGGATCACGGGTGAGTAGATTTAACATCTACGGGGGGACGATCGTTTGGATGGCGCAAGTCGCCCGATAGATATAGTAGACTTGATATTACTTGTGACATTAAGATAAAAACACTTGCATGATAACTGCTGTAGTTTGCATCTATATGATGTTCCATATACACAAATTCATTGTAGGACACATGCACCATTACCAGGTTTTATATGCAGCACGAGCACTATTTATGTGGACACACCCCCCCTGGCAATTGCCATGTCACGACACTAGATAACTATAAATCTGAAACATGTTAATTGCCTAGAAATGTGATATTGCAATAAGTATTTAAAATGAAACCATAAGCATTACCATACTCGTGCATATGTATTATCATATCACCTGCCCATGCCTAGTAGAAATCATGCATTGCAAATTGACACCATAATCATCGACATGTGCATTTATGATGATTTCATGAGATTCATGATATTTCTGGATTTCAGGGGAAAGCCGCAAGATTTCAAACTTATCATCTTAAAAAATATAAACGTTGCGGTTTTCTAGTGATGTAAAGTGTCGTCCACCATGAGTTTGCTGTGGTTTTCGAGATCCGTGTCGAGGAGTGGAGGAACCGTCAAGGGTACATGGTGGGCCCGGTAAGGTACTCCGGGACAAGAGGATCGCAGATGATGGCGTTAAGCCTGGCAGGGGACGGATTACCTACCGGTGACTTCATTTGGCACGGCGGATACCCAGAGGGTACCGACCGTAGCCGCTGGATTGAGATATAGACATTGATATGGATCAGCTGGATGGCTGAGGCCAGAGATACTTGACATGGATATATGAGATTTGATACAGTTTTGAGGTGTCGTTGCTAGACACGGATTTTGTTGATTTTTCCTGGATTTTATGCTGATACTTGAAAGGAGTTTCAAAAACAAAGGAAGGGAATTCTTATAACTACATGATGAGATCTTGAATTGACTCATATAGTATACATATGTGATAGTATATTCATGTGGCATACATACCTGTTATTACACCCATGTGGCATACATACTTGCTAGTACACTGTTGATGCATACATACCTGTTAGTACATGTAACCATACCTGTTTTAGGGATGCTAGGATACTTTTGTACATGCATACGATAGCCTTAGTGGATGTTATTTATTACTCACGAGCTGGCAATTCACCCCCGTTGTGCCACAGCTTTTCTGCAGGTCCGTGCCGTCAGCACTGTAGCGGCGGACACTTTTGCTCATTTTGCCCTTTTTGCCTGGACTCGAGGCTTTTGCTCATAGGTGGGTTGTTATCATTTTATACCACCTTTTATATCCGTTGTATCTAGAATACTCCATCTACTGCTACTATCATTTCTGCTGTACTTGTTTTATTTGGATTACTGTATAATGACCTAAAGGTGAGATTGTGAGACTTGGAGGATTTATTTTATGATATATTTGGAGTCGAGCTCACTTGAGCCGACATGTTTTTTTTTCTCATGCTTCATGCTTATTTATGCACATTGCTATTTTATATTGCGTGGGATTTGTGACCGCCTTGAGGCGAAGAGCTAGCTCCCGCTTGGGGAGGCCGTTTTCATGTAATTCATTTATATTCCAGTTGTACTCGTTTGGAGCTTGTTTTATAAAGGAAACTCTGTTGGAATTTTTGGAAAAGAGAGAAAGTTGTTTTAAAATAAAACTTGATATGGTAATGAAGTAAATTGCTTAAATAAATTGGTTTTCCTTCACTCTAAAAATCTTAATTGGGTTTTGTATTCTGGGCTTCGGCTTACTTATTTTACGGACGCCTTGAGACGTTTCGTAATCTAAGTGCCGGTCGCGTTCCGTACCTTGCGGGTCGTGACAGTACAATACTTTGTATAAGTTTCCTGAGTCGAATAACTCAAATCCTGTGTGTTGCAGGTTGAAAACTGTACTATGATTATGAAGAATTACACCGCTGTTGAATGCTCCTTACCTAACCATCAACTGATATAGGTAAATGTCATGGACATAATTTCAAAAGGTTATATCTCACTTTATAAAATAAATGGACAGATATATCTGTTTTAAATTGGTGCATAACAAAGGATATTCAAAACCAAAAATTTACCGTCCGGCAAAAACCCAGGTGATTTCCTCAAATGTCACCAATTACAACGAATTCCGATATAATGAGGATGATCACCTAATTCCCAATAACTTACTCCCACTCATCATCTATAAAACCATACATATATGAGAATCATACCTAGTAAATACACACCCTGGCATAGGGATCTAATTTGGAAATCAGTTTTCTATTAACAACGCACACTGAAACTGAAACATGTAAATTTTTCGAAGGGGTATCCGGGTATTCCTAGTAATGCCTCTTCCATTATCCAGATTCATGACTTGTAACCGTATATTTCTTTGCCATCTTTCTAAATCTCTTTATTTGTCTTTAGTCATTACCTTCTGTACACCATCGTTAGGCTAAATGGTTTTCTTCCTTCCCTACCGTTCGACACCAGCCTACGGTTTGGAAGAAGACTATCCAATAAGCGTAATGGGTGCATTGTCCTAATCCTAGGAGTACTCGCAACCTGAGAGAAGGTGATGATAAAAGACAAATGAATAAACCTTATTCTATTTCTCCTAAACCGGAGAAAAGCAAAGGTGAAGTAGGAGTGGCGATGAAATACGCGGTTTGGTCGTGAATGATAGCAGTCGCAATTTACTTTGCCCTCTTTCTAATCCCTTTATTTTGTCTTTACATATTAACTTCTCTACACCCAACTTAGGCTAATTGGTTTTCTTCATTCCCTACCTTTCGGCACCTGCCTATGGTTTGGAAGAAGACTATTCAATAAGCGTAATAGGTGTACCCTCTCCTAATCCTAGGAGCCCTCACAACCTGAGAGAAGGTAAAAGGAAAAGACAACTGAATAGTCCTATTCATTCTTCCCAGAACCAGAATCCATCCTCGAATCTGGAACAAGTTCCTTCCAGTTCGTATATAACCATACGATGGATTTATCTAATGGAAGTGGATATTCGTAGTGATACGAGGTGTTCTGGACAAATGCAAAGGGTAAAAGAAGGAGTGGCAATGATGTATGCAATTCAGACAATCCAAAAGCCAGTGTTTTAAGAAAGTTCGGTTAATTTGGTCACTGAGTTATGGTCTAAGGTCGGGCCATGGTCGTTGCCAAGAGAGAGAGAAAAGAAACACTCCGCGTGCACTCTAACCTAGATCAGAATGGTTAATCACTTTATCTAATCAGGATGTCTCACACTTTATCCTCAAATTCTCCTCCAAACCTGAAAGAAGAATTATTCGGGATCACCCGAGGAGTAAACAAACTCATTAGTGGGAATCGGGATCTAACTATCATCGCATGATAACCTGATGGAATCCACTCAAGTTATCACACTCCAGAAGGTATGCGCATGCCTGGCAAGTTTCAGTTTCTTTAGAAACTCCCGATGTGTGTTTTTACCCCTAGGACCCAAGTGACCTTGACAATGCCAACATATCAAAGAGTCCTAGTCAAGTTCAACCCGTCATTATCTTGATTGTGTTAAACCCACCCGTACGAGTCCTTGACAATGCCAACATAACCGTACAACTGTCCTAACTAATCCACATATCCATGCGACAGAAAAGCATTACAGAGCTACCGAACACTACGCCTCGGCAATGCACGACATACGTAGCACGAATACTAAGCAATACTAATTTGAAATGACGAAGGGCTACGGCTGGTTTTTGGCAAAAAACCTTTAACGTAATAAACTTGATATCGTTGAAGGAACCGGATAGCTTTTTACAAATATATAGTGACGAAAACCTTTACTAAAGAGGTCACTCCTGGTGAAGGGATCTCGGCTCTTTCCCCATAGAATGAGGTGCAGGATATTCCAAACTGAATACCATGATGCAAAGCAAAAAGTAATCGACTATAGTGAAGTTATTACACTGACGTAAACCTCTGTCCAAGGGGTCACTCCCGATGAAAGGATCTCGGCCCTTGCCTCGTCGAATGAGGTGCTGGATATTCATAACCGAATACCACTGTGCAAAACAAAAGAGAACGTCCTTGCAATAACAGCCTTTTGAAAAATGTTCCAACAACATCGAATAGGTTTGTTTTCCTTGCATTGATCCGAATCAACGCAATCCCATCAATTAATCACAACACAAAAGAATGAAAATATCATGTACGCATATGCCAACCGCATTCGCCACTGGGTGCTGTCATCACCCGTTAGGTTACTTAACTAACGACAGAGCGGGGACTGGACTAGCATGGGTGTAAAACATATACAATATCTACTAGTATATATATCAATATATAATAATCACTCCAGGCGTGATAAATGCAACATCACAGAAAAGTAATAAGCATCACAGAACAATACAGATAATTTAGGAGCCCCGGGTTTCCTTTGAGCCGCAACTGAAACCCGACGTTCCCCTGGTCGTGTGGATAGCTTGTGCAATGAAAACCTAGACCCCTACGAGTGCGGCAAGTCACCCGCCAAAACCTGAAGCGAGGCAGCCCCCTTCAGCAAAGTGAATGGACCACCCAGCACTTCACGGAATCCGGTAACTTGAGCACCCCACCTTGGGTCAACCTGTACCCCCTACGAGTGCGGCGAATAGCCCGCCAATTCTAGAGTGAAGCCCCCTCTGTCTCAAAGCAATGAGATGCGGGCCTATTGCCTTCTAGAACCCGGCTATTCGTGCACTCCACCGCGGGGTAATCCTAGTACAGAAAAGAAAATATGTACAATGGATACATCAACCTCAACCCGGTCATGCCCCAAAAGAATAATATACAACCAGACAGTGACGGAAGTCCACATGTCGGAAACTCGCCCCGCGATATCAAATGTATAAATAAATCCAAACTGCACTACCATTGCACGCAAGCTATCCATCACGACAAACTGCAACATCGCAGCACAACACAGAACATCAACGTGAATGTCACGTTCGCAAACCCGTCTAAAAGAGCTATAGTAATTAGACAAGATTTACCGCTCGAATGACATTCACGGTTGCAGATAGTAATGTAAGTACTGTGAACTAACATATTTAAAATTTCGATCGACAAAATTTCCCGAAGCGGGCCCCAAGTGCAAATCCGGCACTCAAATAAATCTGGGCCTAAACAAAAAATTCCAGAAACCACAATTCCACATGAAAGACATCCAGAAGAAAAATGAAGCTCTGAGCCTACATTTCCACCGTGGATCCGCGGCAAACATGCCAGTTCTGCTGCGGTTCCACGGAGTAATGATGGGATCGTGCTTTCAAATTTCTTCAGGGGTCTTAGAAAAGCCTGCACGATTTTCTGACATACTGAAAATATTTTTTTCGACCAGTTTAAAAATTCGACAGAAACTTTATGAATGGAAATACGGTTTTGGAAATTTCGTTCGATCGGTGTTTTAAACACGTTAGAACAAGCCAGTGTAGGTTAATGGCGTGGCTCTAATGCCATGTTGGGTTACGGAAGCGCCCCGGCCGTCAATCCGAGGCCAAATGCGGAACAAAAACTTTTCAAAACTTGGCGCTACTATAACCTTTACCCGGATCTTACCATTAACACTAAACTAGCTAACTACTAAACTGATAGAATGGCTATATCGATCGATCCGTGTCCTTCGGTCTTTAGCCACCATCTTTAGCTCCTCACGGCATCTCCGATCTCGCTCGATATCCGGTCTCCTCATCGAAATGGCACCACGTCAAGAAGTCTTTTTACGAGCTCCCGCTTCAAACCGAAGCAACTCGGACATGAAGTTTGCTAGCCGACATGTCCAAGGTGAAGTAGAGAATGTGTGTGATAACTTTGTCTCAAGACATCCATTGATTCTCAACACATGAGATTGAATGGATGGAGGTTGAAGATGAAGCCATTAATGGAGATGGTGAGCTTAAGAAGAAAGAGGAAGAAGAAGAGCTTTCTATTGTTATTGTGTTGGAATGATAATGAGAGAGTGCTAGAATAAAATCTCAAGACCAAAACCCAAGCCTCATGGCTGCCATCTCTCTCTCCTCATATCATTTCAACACACTAATCAATAAAAAAGGTGACATTTGCACAAATAAAAAGACCATGAGTCATCACTCATGCACATGCCACAATTAATGCTCCTCATGATGTCTTAAGCACATAATCACCACTAATAAAAATTAATCCAAATGTTTATAACAATAAATAGAATGGTATCTTCTAAAGTAAACTCGTGACGGATCACAAGGATACCCCTCATCTGTATATACATACCTGCATCCGCATTCCGACTGAATGCGAATGCAATGAGACGAAGTAATCCAACAAATCTAATACTAGGATCTGGCTTAAACCAAAGCCCACTAGTATGATCCGTCCGATCATGATGCGTGCACAAGTGCACGTATATGATCGAACCCTGCCATAAAACCATACAGCCTCTACAACGTTTCGCCCGAACTTGGGAAACTTTCTGTGGGGAACTCTAAAGACTCGTCAATACACTGGCAGTGGGTTTAACCACAAGCGCGTCAGTGGTACTAGTTGTACGTAACGGCTACCTATGTATTGACCAAAAGGGAGGCTGATGAACGAACTCATCCAGAAACCCTACTAAGCCTGTCGGTGACAATATCCGTACAGTCCGGTCCGTTCGTCTATGAGTATTGCATATTGGGCCTAGGGGGCTGGTAAATGTCAGACCCCTAAAAGTGGTATAAGTCGTGTCGGAGTGTAGCCTAGAACATCCTGAGATATTACTGGAATACCTACCAGTAAATCTCACTTGCCTTGGCCAAGGACTTCGTGTAATGGCTCTCCAGACACAGCGCGATCTCACCCCCAATACCGGGAGAGAAGAATCCCCTGCCGATCCGCTCACTGCTACCATGTGGCTCAGGACTGTACCCAACTATAACCTGTTTGCACGACACCTTTGAGCTGTGGTTGGGTAGTAATCAAAGCACAATGGGAACTCACACAAGACAAATGACGATCTCAAGACGATAGACTAACCTGTACACATATCACCAGGGAACTGCTATATGACGATAGGTATAACACCAACTAGCATGTGCCCGGCGAGTCCGTCCGGTGTACTCATAACCCAATGAGCACCTGTATATGTCTCAGGTGAACCAACTGACACCAATGGCTTGTAAGACAAGCCACCGCCTTTCGTCGGGGTCTCGATCCGTATACACTAGTCTACTCATGGAGTATCGATGCCCAGTCTCGTCACTCCCACGACTAGGGACACTTTAAGGATGTTCTTATAGACTACCCAACTCTCATGTTTATGATCGCCATCATACTGCTGGTAGTCAAGCAAGAATCCTAAGGGCTCTATCAACGTGTAATAGTGATCTTCAATGTCACCTAAAGCATGTACACGATGATAAAGACAAACCAGATAGCATACTATCATCTCGAGTAAGACTGTCCTACCGGTATAGGTCCTCCCACAATCATTGCCATCACGTTCCTGCGATCCAATAATTGAATTTGAGGGCACTATATCCAACACCCATATCCATTGGTGTTTGACATCAGAGATAGTATACGGGTGCTCAGTAGAGACTGGGTACACTGAACGGACTCGCCGAGAACTCCCAGATGGTATTATACCTCACGTCAGATGGCAGTTCTCTGGTGACACTGGTACAGGTTAGTCTGTAGACCCGAGATCGTCATAGAGTCTTGTGTGATTCCTACTGTACTTTGATTTCCACCTTACCACGGTCAAGAGAACGTGCAAAATGGTGGCTTTTGGGTACAGTCCCGAATCATATGGAGGCAATAAGCGATAGGAGGGGTTTCGTCTCTCCCGGTATTGGGGGTTGATGTTGCGCTGTGCTCGATTGGCCATAACAGGAAATCCCTGACCAGGGATGCTTCAGAGATATACTGGTAAGTGTTATCAGTAGTTTCTCAACCCTTTATGAGCCTCATATCGGCACGACTTATCGAGTTACTGGGGTCTGACGTTTACCACCCCTAGACGAGATATACGACATATCAGACGAAGAGACCGGACTGTACGGTAGTGTTACTGATAGGATTCGCAGGAGAGTGAGCAGGCTTGCTTGTTGATCTTCTGATCGCTCAATACCCGGGTGGCCGTTATGTTTAGCAGACCGCTTGCGGCTTGTGGGTGTTTGATATGATCATCACCTACTGCCGGCATATTGACGAGTCTTTAGAGTCCTACACAGAGGTTTCCTGGCTCAAGCGAAACGGAGTCGGAGCACATATATGATATGTGTGGGACCGAGATTAATACGATATGTGATACCGTATTTTATTCTCGTGATTTGTGACATCAGTCAGTTATATGTGATATAGCCGGGTTATTGGATCAAGTGTTGATTCGATAAGTTGTTACATATGATATTAGTCGGTTATATGTGATATATCCAGATTATTAAATCAAGAGTTGATTTAATAATTTAATGTATAATTATATATTTGATATATTATATTACATTAACTAATATTAAGCTCACTTATGATTTCTTTTTCTCACTTTGTGCATAAGTATATATGTGATATATATTTGTGTACATAATTTTGTGTGATGCTTGATGATACATGCAACAAAAATGTGTGTATGACTTACACCATGCTTGGTTTAATTGCTAGGGTTTTATTCATTTTGGTAATTACAAAATGGTGGTATTTTGTCATGGATGAGAGCTTGTAGAAGCTTGTAGTTATCATTGACCAAGTCCACTCCTTTGTTTTGCCTTAGATATTTATTAACCCAACCAATTAATCCTAGCCATGATTAACTCTCTACAAAGGTTAGTATATGATACTAACTCACCTAGGGTTTCCATTATCCTTTAGATAATTATCACAAGAGTTTTCTTCTTCTTCTTCCTCATAGCTTTCTAGCTTCAATGGAGATGTGAGGGAAAATGTGAGAAAATCAATTCTAAAGTGAGCCCACTTCCTACTTCATCATCCTCTACTACTTGCCATTTAGTATAGGGTGTTTTCTTCACTAATTCCACAATTAGTGAAGAGATAGCTTGGGTTAGTGTCTTTTCGACGTAGATCATCTTCGGCCTCGAAGACTTCGATGCAAGCTTGCTCATTTCTTCATAGGAGCATCTCTAGAGTCCGGGACTACATGATCGCAGCGAAGGGACTACTACACAGAGCTAATGAAGTGAAGGACCGGTCTACAAAGGTTGTATTCCTTGTTCACCTTACTTGCAAAGTAGTTTGCATTTCATTTCGTCGGATTTCTAGTATACGATTCTAGGGTTAGGGTGAGCTAGAACGGCAAATTTTTGAAATTGGCATGGACGATACCTCCCGAAACCTTGCTGCCATCCTAAGTAACCCTGCAGATGATAGCTAGTCTACCTTGAGTTGAGAGACGAAGGGTATTCACATGTTGTCTAGGCGAAGTTAAAAAGTTCGAACGAAAGTCAAAAACCTATTTCTCCAAATTTAAGGTATTCGGAGGAACATGCATGTAATTCTGTGGACTCTCTAGAAGAATGAAACCCTAACTCGACATAATGACCATGGAACCGCTTTTGAACCTTAGGGTTTACGGCAGTTCCGCGGTACCATCAGTGAGGCTTGGGTTTGCCCTTCTACGGCTGGTCAATAAGTACTATGGCATGTACTATATATTATTAAACTGTGCTCAGGTGTTGAGTTTTCGGGGAATTATGGGACTTTGATGAATCGATCGAAAAGTTTGACGTCGTCCGGATATCATGTGATAGGAGATCAGCAAGCTGACCAGCTTCGGATAGAGGACCTCACCCAGATGCGTTGTGAGTTGATCGAGAACGGACGAGTATTGAGTATTCCTCCGATGGTTGGGACGAGCTCCCGAGGACGTGTTCGGCTAGATATCTTCTACAGAGTGATGAAGATACCGAGTTCGTGATATTGAGTCCGTGTGAGAGACTTCGGATTGACTGTAGCCGAGAACAATTGCAGTACGCAGATAGCATAACGTGACGTCAAAGCGGACGATAATAAAGACGAGTAGAACAAGAGGTTCGTGCGAGATGTTAACGAGCTGTTGTTACTCCCCGTTGATTCCAGAGGATCTGATATGTATACAGAGGCGTTGGTATACGGCCAGTTCCTGAGGAAATATTGTGCTTAGAACGCAAATGTCCAGAAAACGAGAAAAGATTATGCAAGAGTACCAGCCTCCGTACAGTTCGGCATAGGCGAGAGTGGAAGAGACCTTGAGCAGGTTCCTTCTAGGACACTGCTGCGAAAGGATTTTCACCGAGGATCAGTTGTGTCACATGTATTCATAGGGCGAGAGGCTGACGACGGTGACGTGCTGCTTTACGAGTAGTTATACTAATTGGCCGAAAGATGACCAGAGGAGTGCCAGAACGGAATCGTTTCCATTAGTATATCTGACTGAGCCAACGAGCCAATGGATTGCGAGATTGGTAATCCACAGAGAAATGAGGACCTAGAGACAGAGGATGCCAGACCGTGAGCAGGAGGCAAGCGGATGTTCTTGCTCTGCCAGTTTTGGGCGCACCGACATTTTAGACATTGTAGGAGGTGTACCTCGATGTCATTTATTGCGATTTGCATTTGTGATCCGAGTATCACGCTTATATTGCTTGGATTTGAGTTTCGATGATTTAGTTTCATGATATTGTTTTCGTGCACCATGTCTGCACCTACTGTGTATTTACATCTTGTGCATAGTTATTGCACTTGACATACGTTTTACACACTGTTGTGTTGGTTTATGATTTGTGCATATCTATTGCACTTGATGTCGATTTTGTGCCTGGGTAGCACGTATTTATGATTTCGTGGATTTCAAACAGTTGATTTGATTTGTGCGTATGGTACACACTCAAATTGATTTATGAACTCGGTATAGCTCGCATGTGCTTGCAGTGCATTGATACGTGTTTTGTGCACGCAGTCGCACGCATTTTTGACCTTATACATCTTGGTACACTCGGTGTTTCTTTTTATACGCATTTGAGTTATTGATGAGTTTCCATGTACTTGTTGCACCGGGATTTGTATTTTGTGCACTTGATGCAGCAGATTTGTATTTTGTGCACTTGATGCACCAGGTTAGTATTTTTGTGCATTGTTGCACTAGATTTGCACTTCGTATATTTGTTGCACCAGATGGGTATTTCATGCATTGGTTGTACTAGATTTATACTCCATACCTTGGTTGCACCCGATTTATGTCTTGAGCATTTGTTTTACCAGATTTATGTTTTTATGCGCGTTTGCACTTGACAGTCGTTTTCAAGCATGCTACTGCACTAGATGTTTTATATGGACTTGACGCGCTTGGGTTGGATTTTTGCGCATATTAGGCGCTTGATATTGGATTTTGTGCACTTCGGATGCAGTTGAGTGAGGTTTTATTCGTGCATGTTGGATGCCCTTGATTTAGATTTTATCCGTGCATATTGGATGCGATTTCATTTGTGTATGTCGGATGCACTTGAATTTGATTTCATTTATGCATGACGGATGAACTTGATTTGGATTTTCACGCATGATTGGGCGCATGATGTGAGATGTGATTTTGTGCACACTGGATGCACTCAATTGGGATTTTCATTGTGCAGGTTAGTTGCAATGGGTTGAGACTTTCGTGCACTCTAGATACACTTGATGTTGTTGTCGTGCACATCCATTGCACTGGACAGATGTTTTCGTGCACACCCATTGCAGTTAGTTTTGACTTTCGTGCATATCGTAGCACTTGTATCGTATTTGATTCCCGTGCGCACCAGACGTACGTGATGTTGGATACGCCTTTTGAGCCTGATTGTGCTTTTGAGCACCTTGTTTTCATGATGGGCACTATGCTATATAGTAGCCGAACAGGACTGATCTGAGAACAGTACCTGAGTATTTTGTATGCATAAAAATTTTACCAAGAGGTTTTCAAAAAGGAGCTATAGTCTCGCTATTTCTTACGTGTCCGTGAGCGACACGAACGTTTACAAAGGAAAATCTTTTGGGATATTTTAAAGGGGTGGAACGTATATTTTAGCAAAGCCTATATGAACATATGTTTATTACTTTACAATGGGTATCCGTTACTTTTTCCGTGAGTTACGCATCACACGGCGATTCAGAAAAGATTTTTCATGTGTTTTATTCAGTTTTTGAAAGTTTTTCCAAGGATGCGTACTATATACGTATTATAAGACTAGTGCATATTGGATTTCAGTAGTGGATTTCGAGATCTGTATCTCCATTGTGACTCTGATGATATGAGTGCAAATCCGATGATTTGCGTTACGCTTGACGGAGTTGATTTTGAGTTTCTTACTCGTTTTCAGGCGCACAGGATGCGCTGTAGTATTTCTATATCTTCCGTGATTTCGGAGCCCCGTTGATTGAGTTGAATTTTAAAATGTTTTAGTATTTGGGGGTTTTAATTTAAATTCGGGGACCGAATTTATTTTAGGGGGGAAGATTGTAACATTTCAGAAAATATAAAATATTATTTTTGGAAATTAATATTAAAATAATATATTTCCCGAAAACCGTCCGATTTGCGAAATTGGGGTTTTCGAAAAAGGGTATAAATATATACCAATAATTGTGAAATAATTAGGGATTTAAAATGATTTATTCATTTAAAAATATATTTATTGGATTTGGCATTTTATAATTAATTATGTGCAGTTTGGTTAAAAATTGATTAATGCACTACTAATCACGATTAAGCCAAATCCGAGTTTCTACAGTTTTTCATGGCTAGTGCACCATGACATGTTGCTTGTTGTTTCATTTTATTTGTATTATGTGTTTGGTTTTAATAAGTGGGAGAAAAAGAAAAGAAAAAGAGACAATGATTGAGGAGAGAGAGAGGGGGGACATAATGATGTTATGAGACCATGCCATGAGATAGAGTGAGAGTGAGAAAGAGAGAGTGAGGGAGAGGGATGCCCCATTCATTTCCTCCCCATTGTTCTTCCTTCATCTTCTTCACCTCACCTCCCTCCACCTCCACATCCAAATATCATCTCCAAAACCTAATCAAAACCCATGGCTCCCTTCATAAAAAATGATCCCCACCTCTTCCTCATCCCCATGGACCAATCAAAATTGGATTTTGGAGACTTGGGACAGCTAGGGTTTTTCTTGAGTTGCACAAATGAGGTATAATTCCTTTCATTTAGCTTAGTTTTTAGTTTCTTGCATATTAGTTTAGCTTAGAATGTGATTTGGTTAGGGTATGTGATGTTTGGGAATTTCTAGAGAGGGTTTGGGTAATTGTGTGAATTGGTGATATGTAGTGGCTGTTTACTTAACCCTTAATGATGTTTTTACTGGCCTAGACCTAAGATTAGAACCAAAACACGAACTTAGAACTTTCCGATATAAGTTAAATTGACAGTTTGTGAGGGTATATGGGAATCTGGAGTAACCTAGGACACAAAAATTTATTTAGCAAACACAGAGTGATGAGCAGGTGACCTAGAAGCACCCCCTGAAACCTGAGACCCCAACTCCATTCCCTGGCCACAAATAAACTCTGTATGGTCGCAAATTGCGGCCTGGGCATATTGAAAATGTGTGATGCTTTGTCCATAGCTCCTATATCTTCTAATTAGACCAACCCTGTATGCAAAATTCTCCAGTTTGGCCCATGGTAAAATCTGGAAGTGATTTCCTTCGTTGCTGCATTTGGTTTTCTGATTTCTGAACTTGGGTTTTGGTATTTGATATTGTATTGGGTTGTTGGGCGTTTGTACGTCAACAACAAGGGTTGTTTGGTTGTTTTTGCATGCGTAGGTCATAGGTTCTAACCTATGAGCGCACCCTATGCCGTTTTGGTTCTCCAGACTTGATGTTAATGGTATTGTGATATGTGTTGATATTGTAGGTACCTTCACATGGATTCCGAGACGACAGAGCATGGCGTCATCGACTTCGACAAGCAAGGATCAAGGTGAGTAGATTTATATTTACGGGGGAAGTCGGGTGGATGGCGTATAGCACCCCCGCATGTTTTTGATAGAAACCGATATATAGAATATGGTTAGGGAACCCTAGATTAGAAAACTATGGACAGGGTTAAAAGATAGTTAGAGATGATATGAGATGAAAACTTTAGGGATATGAAAAGTGAATGTGAATCACGACTTATAGATATGTAGTTGCCCTAGAATAAGTATGAGTTTTAGAGTAACATGACATTTGATGTATAGTGTAGAATGTATATATAAAATTGACTTGATGTGGGATATAAATGTGATGAAAGGAATATACGATGTGATATGATGACTTGATTGATATGTCGGTATACGGATGCAAGTCAATAAGCGATGATTGATACCTTTGCCGGTCCCCTGATATGAGATTGTTATGGATGTGACCTGGGACATAGGTATATAGATATATATATATATATATGCTGTGAATCTTGAGTGATATGCCATACGAGACGTTAGGTTATATTGGTTGATAGGATCCCTAATGGTTTAATGCCGCCATACGATGATTTCCATACGTGACGAGTTTGACTTGATGTTTGATCCATACCCCTGATTAGAGGATGTCGTACGATGGATTATACCATACGTAATGTTGTGAGGCTGGATGCCGATTGATAAATTCACCGACTCGGATATGCGATAGAGACGTATACCTTATAGCATGGCACCCACGATTTACTTTATGCTACGCTCATGTTACTCTCATTGCATTTCATATACCTGTGCTAGTATACCTACACCATTATCGATGATGCGTATGTTACACTTACACAGATTGGCCGGCTCATACACTTCATCATCGATAATTGCTATGTCACTACACAGTAGAATTTCTGCATCATGATATGACTTCTTGCATGATTTACTTGCTATGTTCACATCACTGTTCCATGTTGCATGATATACGAATATGCTTACATTCTGTTATATGTCGCACACATCATGCTTTATGATTATACGCCGCACACATCATGCTTTATGATTATACGCATTGAGATATGCTATTTTCACGAGATTTCTGGATTTGAGAACCGTGGTTATTTCAAAAGAAAGTATGTATTGTATTAAAAACCCGGTTTCTCTTGATATAATATTTCAGTGCGTCCACCATGCGTTTTCTCGGTTCTGAGACGTGTGATATGTGAAACCCGATTCGAGGAGTGGATGATCCGTTTGCGGGTTCATGGTGGACCCGGTACCCGGGGCAAGAAAGGTATGTCGATGGATTAGCCGATGAGCCTGGCAGAGGGAACACTACCTACCGGTGATTGGTTGGACCAGGCGGTTATCCGGAAGATACCGACCGGAGTCGAGAGATGGATATGGGCCTGTAGGGTTACTAGGCACTAGAACAAGGTTCTATAAGGCATCAACCATGCCAAAATCAAATTTTTCATGTGCCGAACAACCCTAACCAAGATCTTAGACTGGAGATTAGGCGAAAAAAAGAGCAAGTAAACATCTTTACTTCTAAGAGTTAGGTATTACAACCTTTGTAATCCGTTCCTTCACTTCTAAAGCTCCGTGTTGAGGTCCCTTCACTGCGATCATCGAGTACCCGGACTCAAGAGAGGCTCCATGAAGAGAAAGATGTAAGTTTGCTTCCGATCTTCAATAACAAAGATGATCTACCTTGAAGAAACTCAAACCCAAGCTCTTGCTAATCAAGTATTAGCAAAGCAAACACCCTAATCTAAGTGGCAAGAATAGATGAGGATGATGAAGTAGGAATTTAGCTCTCATTTGTTTTCAATTTCTCACTCATTTTCATCACACATCAAAAGCTAGTAAGCTTTTCAAGGAGGAAGAAGAAGATCAGGTCTTTTGTGATGAATAATGAATTCTTATTATAATTACAAATGCAACCCATGGTTAATAATGAAAGGGCTAACCATTGTAGATTTAACTAGGGTAAAGGGTTTGGGTTGGGTTAGGAAATATCTCCAAAAATATCAACACATAATATCTTAGCTTAAAACAAAACAAAAGTTTCTAGAAGCTTCATGAAAGAGCTAACCCAAATCAAACCCTAACTATGTTTAATCTCCACTAATCATGTTGCATTTGTAATCATAACTTGTTACAATATTATATATCACATATACATTATTTATTGTAAAAAAAATAAAATAATACAATTAACATATATCACATATATATCAAAGTATTATCCGAGTGAGAAAATGAATCTTTAAATGAGCTTATATTAGTTAATGTAATTTAATATATCAAATATATAATTATACATTAAATTATCGAATCAACACTTGATCCGACAATCCTGCTATTTCACAAATAACCGACTAATATAATCTGTATCAGTTCATCGAATCAACACTTGATCCGATGACCCGGCTATATCACATATACCCGGCCGATATCTCATATCGTGAGAATCTAATACGGTATCGCATACACGTATTATTCTCGGTCCCGCACATATCACATATGTGCTCCTACTCCGTTTTTCCGGAACCAGGAAACCTCTGTGTAGGACTCTAAAGAATCGTCAATACGCCGGCTGTAGGGTTACCAGGCACTCTCACAAAGGTTTATAAGGCATCAACCTTGCCCGATTTAAAATTTAGACGTGCCGAACAACCCTAACCAAGATCTTAGACTAGAGATTAGGCGAAACTAAACATGTAAACAACTTTACATCTAAGAGCTAGGGATTACAACCTTTGTAGTCCGTTCTTTCACTTCTAAAGCTCCGTGTTGAGATCCCTTCGCTGTGATCATCGAGTACACGGACTCAAGAGAGGCTCCATGAAGAGAAAGATGCAAGCTCTTGCTCTTGATCTACCATGAAGAAACTCAAGCCCAAGCTCTTGCTTTGCTAATCAAGTATTAGCAAAGCAAACACCCTAATCTAAGTGGCTAGAATAGATGAGGAGATGAAGTAGGAATTTAGCTCTCATTTATTTTCTTAGTCTCACTCATTCTCATCACTAAACTCAGAGCTAGAAAGCTTTGCAAGGAGTAAGAAGAAGATGAATTACTTTGTGATGAATAATGAATAACCCAAGTGTGAAGTTAGAAATGCAACCATGGTATAAGTGAGAAGAAGTAACCCTTGTAGAGATTTAACTAAGGTTAAAAGGTTGGGTTGGGTTAATCAAATATCTTTAGAAAATATCATAACAAATATCTTTGCTTAAAACAAAAGCAAACCTTCTAGAAGCTACTAGAAGAAATTAACCCAAATCAAACCCTAACCATGTTTAATCTCCACTAATCATGTTGCATTTATAACCATAACATGTCACAATATTATATATCACATATATAATATATTTTGTAACAAAATAAAATAATACAATTAATATATATCGCATATATATCAATGTATTACCCGAGTGAGAAAAAGAATCTTTTAGTGAGCTTATATTAGTTAATGTAATTTAATATATCAAATATATAATTATACATTAAATTATCGAATCAACACTTGATCCGATAATCCGGCTATTTCATAAATAACCGACTAATATAATCTGTATCAGTTCATCGAATCAACACTTGATCCGATGACCCGGCTATATCACATATACCCGGCCGATATCTCATATCGCGAGAATCTAGTACGGTATCACATACACGTATTGTTCTCGGTCCCGCATATATCACATATGTGCTCCTACTCCGTTTTGCCCGAGCCAGGAAACCTCTGTGTAGGACTCTAAAGAATCGTCAATACTCCGGCAGTAGGTGATGATCATATCAAACACCCACAAGATGCAAGCGGTCAGCTAAACGTAACAGCCACCCAGGTATTGAGCGATCAAAAGATCAACAAGCAAGCATGTACATTCTCCTGTGAATCCAATCAGTAACACTCCCATACAGTCCAGTCTCTTCGTCTGATATATTGCAGATCTCGTCTAGGGGTGGTAAACGTTAGACCCCAGTAGCTTAATAAGTCGTGTCGATATGAGGTCCATAACAGTTCGAGAAACTACTGATAACACTTACCAGTAAATCTCAGCAACCCTGGCCAGTGATTTCCAGTTATGGCCAATCAAACACAGCGCAACATCAACTCCCTATACCGGGAGAGACGAAACCCCTCCTATCGCTCATTGCCTCCATGTGATTCAGGACTGACCCAAAAGCCACCATTTTGCACGCCCTCTTGGACGTGGTATGATGGAAATAAAAGCGCAGTGGGAATCACACAAGACACTATGACGATCTCGGGTCTACAGACAAACCTGTACCAGTGTCACCAGAGAACTGCCATCTGACGTGACGTATAATACAATCTGGGAGTTCTCGGCAAGTCCGTCCAGTATACCCAGTCTCCACTGAGCACCCGTATACCTTCTCTGATGTCAAACACCAATGGATATGAGATCATCCATCATCCATCATATGGGTCAAGAAGCGCATACGTTAGTCTACTCTGGAGTATCGATGCCCTGTCTCGGTACTCACACGATTAGGAAGATTTGAAGGATGTACTTGGCGACTACATTGTCCTCACTAGTATGATCCGCATCATAGTCCTGGTAGTCAAGTACTCATCCTAAGGGCTTTATCAACATGTAACATCGAGACAATCAGAGTACATGTTAAGATAAAGAGCACCCAGATAGCGTACTATCATGTCAAGCAAGAAAGTTCTCCCTATATATGTCCAAGCATCCACTACATTATACATCGTATGTACAGTAATGGCCTCTAATGCATACATATAACTAACACCGGCAGTAGGTGATAATCATATCAAACACCCACAAGCTGCAAGCGGTCAGCTAAACGTAATAGCCACCCAGGTATTGAGCAATCAGAAGATCAACAAGCAAGCCTGTATATTCTCCCGTGAATCCAACCAGTAACACTCCCGTACAGTCCGGTCTCTTCGTCTGATATGTAGCATATCTCGCCTAGGGGTGGTAAACGTCAGAGGCCAGTAGCTTGATAAGTCGTGTCAATATGAGGTCCATAACAGTTCGAGAAACTACTGATAACACTTACCAGTAAATCTCAGCAACCCTGGCCAGGGATTTCCAGTTATAGCCAATCGAACACTGTGCAACATTAACTCCCTATACCGGGAGAGACGAAACCCCTCCTATCGCTCATTGCCTCCATGTGATTCGGGATTGTATCCAAAAGCCACCGTTTTGCATGCCCTCTTGGACGTGGTATGATGGAAATCAAAGCACAGTGGGAATCACACAAGACTCTATGACGATCTCAGGTCTACAGACTAACCTATACCAGTGTCACCAGAGAACTGCCATCTGACGTGAGGTATAATACCATCTGGGAGTTCTCGGCGAGTCCGTCTAGTGTACCCAGTCTCCACTGTGTACCCGTATACCTTCTCTGATGTCAAACACCAATGGATATGGGATCATCTATCGCCCATCATATGGGTCAAGAAGCGCATACGCTAGTCTACTCTGGAGTATCGATGCCCTGTCTCGGCACTCCCACGACTAGGAACATTTGAAGGATGTACTTGGCGACTACACTGTCCCCACTAGTATGATCTGCATTATAGTCGTAGTAGTCAAGTACTCATCCTAAGGGCTTTATCAACATGTGACATAGAGACAATCAAAGTACATGTTAAGATAAAGAGTAACCAGATAGCATACTATCATGTCAAGCAAGAAAGTCCTCCCTATATATATGTCCAAGCATCCACTACAATATAAAACGTATGTACAGTAATGGCCTCTAGGGCATACATATAACTAACAATCTCCCACTTGCACTAGGGCCATCTGTTGTAGTATCTCATACCCAACAATAAGCTGTGGTTGAAGTATCTCATACTCAACCATCCTATAAAAGTCTCTACTGGGAAATAGGCCTTTGTGAGTGGATCCGCGCTGTTGTCCTCTGAGTCTAATCTTCTAATCTCGATCTACCTGGAGATCAACCATCTCCATGATCAGGCGATACTGCCTAAGAATATGTCTGGATTTCAGATGGGACGGGGGTTCCTAGGCCTAAGCCACAACTCCATTGTCACACAATGGCAGGAACGAAGTTCATCTCATGAACTAAAATATATTCAGACTGCTTCTTTGGTAGCATCCTATCTTGCCTTTAATCGTCTAGTATGTCACGGTATCTAGCTTAGAACTCTTCCAACATACCGTCCCTCCACTAAGGGTAAAGACAATGCCTGTGACTGACATTCAGTCGTCCTTATCACCTTGGAACCTTTCCAGTGATTCTCCCCAGGATCGATTGATACCATCTCACTACAACTAGTGAGAATCTGTAACTTTTTAAAAATAATTAAATAAATAATTAAATGAATAAAATTGTTTAAGTGAATTTTATGATTTTCGGTAAAGTAAAATGTATTTTTCGTAAAACCAAACCGTGATTGTTTTTCATTATAATTTCAAAAATATCTATTTTAATTATGTAATTACTAGTAAATGGTGTTTATTTAGCCACTTATAAATTTTTAGTTCAATTAAATATTTTTCCTAAATTAATTATTTTAAATATTAACATAAGCTTTATTTTTTTACACTAAATTAGTGTAAATTACAAATTTGAATGGTTTTAATTTGTAAAAATGAACCATGGCATATTATAATTTAGTGTTTATCATGCAAAATTCATTTGCAAATTTTTTCCAATTTTTTAGAGTTTTCTTGAGTTGATATAGTAAAGAAATAAAAGAAAATAAATAAATTCATGAAAAGACAATATGAAGTGATATTTTGGGGGAAAGTTCTACACAACTCCTCACTCATTTCTTTCTCTCCCTCACCTACCTCTCATGGCCGGCCATCACCCCATGGTATCCCCCCCCCATTTCCACTTCATTTTTGTACAAAAATCCATCAAATTACATCAAAAATTCAACAAAAAATGCACAAAATCCTATTTATTTCCTACCCTTTATTCTTTGCTCTTCTTTACATGGATTTTGGAGATGGATAAAATGCATTTTGGAGGCTTATTTCATGTTTGGATTTCATAGTTTGGGGGTATACATCTTCTCCTTTTTATTTATTGTTATTAGATGTTTCTTTTAAACATAATTAGATTTAATATATTAATTCTAGTTGCAAATTTTAAAATTAAAGTTAGGGTTTGTAAATTCAAGTTGCGGTTTTTAATAATTAATTAGGGTTATAATAACTAGTTTACCATTTTTAGAAGTGGAAAAATCTTGCATGATTGTTGTATAATAAATTGTTTATTCAAATTGATTTAATTAAGCTATTTAGCTAACTAGGTTTTTACAATATATATATATTGGTGAGATAAAATTCTAATTGATATTTTTATCATTATATTATGGTTTTAATAGGGATATTAACATGTTAGTGGAATGCAAAACCTAATCTAGTTATTAGTTTCAATTGTTAGTTAATAAAGTGTGATAAATATGCTAATTATGCTAGTTTTTGCAAACTAGATTTTGGAAATTCCTAAATAAATGAGATTAAAAATATAATTATGGTTTCATTATATCATTATCATCATGAATTGTATTTTAATACATTAATTCATGCACAATCAAGTTTTGTTGTGGAATTGTGGTATTTTGCTTGAAAGATGTTAAAAATTACTAAAGGTTGCAAACTAGAAATTTCAAATTAATACAAATTTATGTAATAAAAATATTGTAATGGTTTGTATAGTCTAGTTATGATATTTAATGAGTTTTATGACCATTGGTTTCATTTAAATGTCAAGTTTTGAAGAAAAACGGTAAATTGGCATTTTCGGGTTTTACGAAATCGGGCGATTTGATGGATTTTAGGGTTTCGATGGATTTAATCATGTTTTATAATATAAGTAATGAGTTTTAAAACTACGAGTTATTTTTTGATGTTTATCTCGATCCATCGGAGTTTGTACGCCGATATCGAGCGATATTCGGTTCTTTTGCGTGAACGGGACATAGGTTTTAACCTATGCTGGTTCCTTGCGTCGTTTTGACTTTTGTATGTGATTCAGTTTACGATACTATTTATATGTTTGCGTTTAGGTACCCTCACGTGGACTGCGGGCGATGAAGAGGAGGATGGCGACACCGTCTTCGTCAGATATGGACCAGGTGAGTAGATGCATATCTATGGGGGGAAGTCGGGTGGATGGCGTTTAGCACCCCCGCAACGTAGAATAGGAATAGTACTTATTGTCATTAGGAGACCAGATGTGACCCTAGATTCTTAATGAGTAGGACCCTAGTAATGACCCTAGGCTGGACTAGACTGATTTAGGAAAACCATACCAGAGGATGAATACCTTGGAAGAGGTTCGTAGGTTTCAGATAGAAACACACACACGCACACACTGAAACTCGACATGGTGTATACGTGTATGTGTATATATATAGGACTAGGTATAGGTATATATATATATACAACACGTTTATGGGATTCATTGATGTGATATGATATCCGAGGTATGATGAAACAGTATAACTGGGCTTGATGCCGTGATTCTTGACTATACAGTCGTATTAAGTGTTAGCGGATCATTAGAGAATGAGATAATGAACATGTATACATAAATTATAATGGGTGGTGATGATATTGGGGTACATGGGACTCTAAAATAGTACCCGGACTGTAACTTGTGACTGATCACGATATGATATATGTATGACTTGATTACGACATCATATAGGTGTGACCTGACGTCGATATCATATAGGTATGACTTGATGACGATATGATATCAGTATGACTTAATCACAATATGATACATATGACATGATATTTCTGAGGATAAACTAATGATGCATATTATGATGGCAATGATATATGATTGATGTATGCGATTACAGTTTAGCACCTCGATCATGAGATGTGTTGATGATGACATTATACTAATGATGATACACCTAGGAGATACTTGAACCGTACCCCGATATTGGGATGCCGTACGATGGATTTTACCGTACGAGGCATAGATATGATGATTGATCCGCACTCTGGATTCGAGGAAGCCGTACTACGTACGTGACGCTGTTGAGGCTGGATTGCCGACTATTAGAGATATTGATTCAGACCTTAGATAGACTCTTGTTTCTTATTGACTAGTTTCTTAGGTGTAGTTCCTTAGGAGGTTAGATGGACACTAGTTTAGGTTCGATTCATATAGTGGTAGTTGTACTCGTATATCGCAGAGGAGTGGATAATGCACATCTGTCTTCACATTCATACTGTAATCATCATGGTGCATGTTCTTACATATGTTGCTATAATCAGTATAAACCTTACCTGTTAGGACACCAGCACCATTACCGATGATGCGCATATTCCACGCACACTTATTTTCCGGCTCACACACATCATCATCGGTAATTACTATGTCACGTACACTTTAGATCTTATTATCTTTTATTGATAGAATCAGCTAGCAACTAGATCGATATATAATATTGTGATTACTCTCAGATGTTAGTATAGACATGGCATTTATTACTTAGACATTCATGCATTCATATTCTCATGTTATCATGCAGTATTATGGGGCATATGCCGACACTTATCATTTACTTACTCATGATTTTGAGATTTGGATTTCTATGAGATTTCTGGATTTTGGGGAAAACCGCAAGAATATATAAAAACTTCTCTCTCTCCTCCTCTCTTTTTAAAATATAAGATGCGGTTTTCTCGTGATGTATGTGTCGTTCACCATGAGATTTCATGTTTTATGATGGATTTCGAGACCCGATTTGAAGAGTGGATGAACCGTCTCAGGTACATGATGGGCCCGGTATGGTACCCCGGGGCAAGAAGATCGAGTTGTAGACGATGAGCCTGGCAGGGGAAGGCTACCTACCGGTGATGTCTGGCGCGGCGGATATCCAGAGGATACCGACCGTTGTCGTGAGATTTGATGATATGAGCCGATCCAGACTGACGGAGCCCGAGGTATTGAGACTATGAGACTTGAGATTTACATGTTTATGTCGATGCTAGACACGGATTTCCATGGATTTCATTGTTGAGATTTCAGATTCCTATACACATTTTACTATGATAACAGCTAAAGATTTCTTATACAGATATATCTGGATTTCAGGATTGATTATTTTATATTCATGGTGCATGCATATCCATTCATATGACATAGTATTATATGAGGCACTGACACGAGCACGGAGTATCTGCATTTACACGTAGTTTTACCCTGCTATTACTAGATGATTGGGATATAATAGTGTATTATTATAAACTAGGATAGCGTCGTGCATTCGATTTCTTTTCGTAAATGTCTTCTACTCACGAGTTGGCAACTCATCCCCGTTGTGCCAAATTTTATTACAGGTTTGATGTACAGGTTTCCCTGGCAGCTTGCTGGCACATCTTTTATTTCAGGGTGATTTGCACGGTAGGTTGGTTTACTTGTATCTGAATCACCATTGTATTTTATTCATTCATTTGTATCTAGTAAGCTCCATCAACCATACTTGTTTTACTTGATAAGTTTATTGGACCAGTTTTTTTTTATTTCGACCTTAGAGTCGCGTGTATTATTCTGATTTGGTGGATTTGTTTTCTTTTGAGTTTTGAGCCTCGCCCTTTGGCGTTGTATATTATTGTGCTTGTTGTGGTTGTTTCCGCCTGTTGGCGTTGAACTAGCTCCTGTTTGGGGATGCTTTTTATTGTTTATGTATATATTATACTTGTTGTACCCGTTTGGGGCCAGTTTTTACAGAGGAGACTCTGCCGAAATTTTTGGGAAAATTTGCTGATGCTTTGATACTTGTTTTCTTCATATTTCTTTTACTTCTTCTTCTTTTATATGGTTTAGATTTCTGGGCTTCGGCTTACTTAGGTTACGTTGCGCCTCTAAACGTTTCGTAATCTAAGTGCCGGTCACGTTCCGTACTTTCGGGTCGTGACAGAATCCTAACATCCAATTAGATCTATCTCATAGATCCATAACACAGGATTTAGAAGGTATCACCTTGATCCTATATAGAGAATCTTTGTGATAAGAGGAGATTGACCGAGCGTAGCATAGGAAACTCCTTCCCTATCATGAGTATGTCATCCACGTACTATACGAGGATCACCACCATACTCCCTACAACCTTTTTGTATATACTAGGTTCATCTACCATTTTGATGAAGTCAAACTCTTTGACTACCACATCAAAACAGACGTTCCAACTCCGCGATGCCTGATTTATCCCATAAAACATCATGCTCACGTTTCCGCTGCTCCCACTGTCTACAAAACCCTCTGGCTGTGTACTTATAGACGCTCTCTTCTAAATCATCATTTAGAAAAGCAGTTATGATACCCAACCGCCAGATATCGTAGTCATGGTAAGTAGCCGTGGCCAGTAGGATCTGGATGGATTTAAGCATAGCTTTGAAAGTCTCAACTTTTCCATGTACACTAAGTAATCTTCTCAAGATATACTTGCTCCTGATGGGGATTCAACCCTTCAGATAAAGCAACCAAAGTCCATACTTTGTTGGTGTATAAGGATTCCATCTCAGATCGCTAAGCATCCAGCCATTCTCACAGAGTCCTCACTCTTGATGGCCTGCTCGAAACTAGTTGGGTCATCATTTCATGATGCAATCCTTGCTCCCACTGTCGTAGAGAAACCGAAGAATCTCTCAGGTGGATGAGGAACCCTACCAGATCGGCGGAGAGGCTGAGGTTCATTGGAAACTATTGAATCCTCCGGGTTTACCAAATCATCAGCTGCAGTTTGTATAGCTGGAACTTCTTCCAGTTATACCTCATGACCACTAATTTCTTCACAAGAAAATCCCTTTTTCTCACAAAGTGGTATGCCGAGAAATAAAACATCTTTTGTTCCTCGGTGTGGTAGAAGATATTCCCTTGCGAATGCTTGGGATATCCAACAAACTTCCACAGAACTGACCTTGTCTCGAGCTTGTCCGGATTTTACTTTTGACATAGGCCGGACAACCCTAAATCTTAACTTCCTTAAGAGATGGGCTCTTCCCATACCATATCACATATGGAGTGGTAGGCATCTGATTTGGTTGGAACCCTATTCAATAGGTATGCAACTTCTCAAGTGCAAAACCCCAAAAGAAAATAGGCTACTCACTAGTACTCATCATAGAGCACATCATATCACATAGGGTGTGATTGCTCCGTCCCGATACACCGACGTGTTGTGGTGTATGCGGAGGAGTAATGCTGAGAGAGAATCTCATTCTCCTTTAGAATAGTCCAGGAATTCCGTGCTCAAGTATTCTCCTCCTTGATCTCTTCAAAGGACATAATACTTATACCCGTTTTTGGTTCTCTACTTCTAACTTATATTCAGTGAATTTATCAAAAGTTTCAAACTTATGTTTCAACAGGAACATATGTCTGAATCTTGAGAGATCATCAGTGAATGTAATGAAGTACAAAGAACCAGTCCTGGCATATGTAGACAGGGGACTTTCATACATCAGCATGTATCAATCCCAAGAGTTCGCTAACTCTTTCTCTGTTTCTAATAAACGGAGCTATGGTCATCTTATCTCTATGACATGACTGGCAAGTTTCACAAGATGTAAATTCAAACTAATTTAAATATGTATCTAAAATAAACTTCAACTAGTCGGGTCGCATTGATATGACCTAGTCTAAAATGCCTCAAGAAGGATTCGTTCATTTCTGAACTCTTCCTCTTGTGTGTGTTCTGTACGTTAAGAACTGTGGTTTGATTTAGAACGTCTATGCTTTAGATAACGTGCCTGAACCGATCAACTCTTAATATAGGAAATGTTCAAAACATTATCCAACAATACAAAATTATATCCTTCTTTACTAATAAAGAGACTGATATGATGTTCTATATCAGGTTCGGTATCTAATAACATTCGTTCAGAATCAATGAATTCTGGTAATACAGGATGATAACTGCCAACAGACTTGGCTGCAACACTTGCATCATTTTCAACTCCTGAAACTTATCATCCGTTCTCAGTTCTATACCTTTTATAGCCCATGTAACAAATTACATTTGCGGGGATCCTGATCCGGTATCAGCATGCACTTTCTTTTGGGTGGCACGGGAATTCTGGTAATCCCCTATTTCCTGCTCTGTCTTATAACAATTATAAGTTGGAGCGGGGCCAACGTTCCTTAGCGCAGTATAACAAGCGGGTTCGGTCAATACATCCATAATATTATCTTGATTAAGGCGTGACATAGTCGCTACCTGGAGAGAGATAGAAGAAAACACTCAGTGTATGCTCTTGCAATATTTGATTGGTTATTAATATATCTAATCTGTAAGTGCACGGCAGCGCCCCGGCCGTCAATCCGAGGCCAAAATGCGGAAACCATACTTTTCAAAAACTTGTAAACCGACACTACCGCGCTCTATAAAACCCGGATCAGGCCATTAACCTAATGCTAGCAAATACGAGAAAGGGTAGAATTCTATACCGAGCGATCCGTGTCCTTCGGTCTTCGGCCTCCACTCCGATCTCCTCGCGGAATCTCCGTTCTTCATCTCCTCATCGGAACGGGCACCACATCGCCAGGTTCTTTTACGGGCTCCCACCTCTGGACCGAGGCAACTCGGGCATGAAGTTGGCGAGTCGACGTGTCCAAGAATACTGTAGATGAAGTGTAGAAAGTTTTGTCTCATTGGGGTTGAGAAGTTGCCATGATGGAGGTGGAGAATAATGAACAAGAGGAAAAATGAGCTTTTGGAACTTTGGTGTAAACTAAAATGAGAAGAAGAATTTTTCCACACCACAAAAATCATTCTCTCCTCATCAAGAAGTGCCCGGCCAAATGTATGTGGAGGAGGGAAATTATACAAGGGGGTGAACACAAGAGGATGAATGGATGACCATAAGGAAATGTGGAGATTACTAGGAAATTAAGTCACAACAAAAATCCTATCATTTCCTATCACATTAAATGCTAGCCATGATGAGAACAAAAAGCAAAGATGCTATTATTATCATAATCCCTCATTTACAAATAAACCCTCCACAATTGCTAATTTGCAAATATGCAAATTAGCCCCTCCCATCACAAAAGTCCGGCCGTGAAGGAACAAAGGAAAACTGGCCGAAACGGAATGCAAACTGGCAACTTCAAAAAACGGATCCCATAATAAATTACAGGAAAACCCCGCGACTGTATATACATACCCGCATTTGTATTCCGACCGAATACAAATGCAATGAGACAAAATCTACACTATACAATACTAGGATCCGGCTTAAACCAAAGCCCGCTAGTATTATCCGTCCGATCATGATCCGTGCAATACCGCACATATCTGATCGAACCCTACCATATCTCCATACGGACTCTACAGTGTTTTGCCAGAAACTTGAGAAACTGTCTGTGGGGGACTCTAAAGACTCGTCAATACTTTTGGCTGTGGATTTAACCACTAGCACGTCAGAGGTATTAGCCATACGTAACGGGCTACCAAGTATTTGACCAAAAGGGACGTCGATGAGTGAACTCATCCTGACACCCTACTGAGCCTGTCAGTGACAATATCCGTACAGTCTGGTCCGTTCATCTATGTGTATCGCATGGCGGGCTTAGGGGGTTGGTAAAAGGCAGACCCCCAATAGCGGTACAAGTCGTGTCGGAATGTAGCCCAGAACACCCTGAGATACTACTGGAATAGCTACCAGTAAATCTCCTGCCTTGGCCAAGGACTTCGTGTAATGGCTCTCCTAGACACAGCGCGACCTCACCCCCAATACCGGGAGAGACGAACCCCTGCAGATCCGCTCACTGCCTCCATGTGGCTCGGGATTGTACCCAACTAAAACCTGTTTGCATGACTCTTTTGAGCCGTGGTAGGGTAGTAATCAAAGTACAGTGGGACTCACACGAGACAAATGACGATCTCAGGTCGATGAACTAACCTGTACACATGTCACCAGGGAACTGCTATCTGACGTCTGGTATAAGACCAACTAGCATGTTCCCGGCGAGTCCTGTCCGGTGTACTCATAACCCAATGAGCACCTGTATACATCTTAGGTGATCCAACTGACACCAATGGCTTGTGAGACCGGCCACCGCCCCTCGTCGGGGTCTCGACTGTATACACTAGTCTACTCTGGAGTATCGATGCCCTGTCTCGAAACTCCCACGACTAGGGACCTTTTAAGGATGTGCTTATAGACCCCAGCTCCTACGTATATGATCGCCCTCATACTGCTGGCAGTCAAGTAAGAATCCTATGGGCTCTATCAACGCGCAATAGTGACCTGTAAGGTCACCTAAAACAGTACACGATGATAAAGGTAAACCAGATAGTATACTATCATCTTGAGTAAGACTGTCCTACCGGCATAGGTCCTCTCTCAATCATTGCAATCATGTGCCTGTGATCCAATAATTGACTCTGAGGGCACTATCTCTAACAATCTCCCACTTGCACTCAAGGCTAATTATTGCGATGTCGCATACCCACAGCCCGTGTGATACCGAACACCCAACTCCTCTACTGATCAGTCTCACAAAACCTGTTTGCAAAACTAATGCGTTCGAGGAATAGCCTCAGTGAGTGGATCCTCTCTAATGTTTCTTTCTATGTCTCTCTTTATCTTAAGTTCGCGGAGAAAGCCATCTCCCGAAATGAGCAATACCTGTCTTAGAGTATGTCTGGATATCTGATGGGACCTAGTTCATAAATGAACTCCAAATCCAAACTTCTCAGACTGTATCGTCAACAGAACTTAATCAGTATCCTACGCCATGCCTCCCTCAGTATCCGCTTGGACTACCTGTTCTAAATACTGCCCCTCGTCAGAGGGAAAACTATAACTCTGACAGCCATTCTGTCATCCAGGTCACCTTGGAAGCCTGGAATGATAACCGTCTCTACAAAGAGGCTGTCGTTATCATATCCCTAGAACATCCACTTACGTTCTAAAACTGCTTCCGATCGTTTCTCCAAGATTGGATCAGTATCAACTTATTGCACCTACTGCAAAAACAACATCTTGTGTGGTACTTGACATCTCATGAATGACTCAATTGTCTAAGCAAGTGATCTGCCAATCATGTACATCCCTCTCCTCTTTAGTCTGTAAGACACCTTTAGAGAGGGTGACTCTATCACCTGCAGGTATACTACCGTGCCAGGAGTCGTCCATTCTAAATACTTATACAATGCTGTCTAAGTACCCAGATTGGGACACTTCCCAAATCTAGATCTAAAACCATAGATCCAGTAACCAGAATGTCTGATATTATATCTATATCCTATGTGGAGAAACCACTGTGTGACAACCAAAGTATAACCGATCGTAATATAGGAATTTCACTTATTACTCTGTGTATGTCATCCAAATACTAGGACATCACACCCTACTACCTTCTTAAAAAATCCATCCCTTATTCTGATAAAGTCAAACCTATGACCGTGACATCAGAAATAGATGATCTATCTCCGCTATATCTGCTTAAGTCTATGAATAGACATAAGCCACTTGTCCACTATTCTTCCGCTGCTCCCACTGACTACGACAACCCTTTGGCAGAGTCATATACACGTGCACTTCTAAAGCTAGTTTAGAACGACGCTATACTCATCCTCCTGCCGGGTCTCATAGTCTGGAACAACAGCAATGGCAAGTCTGGGTAAACAAGAACCTCTCTGTCACCGTCTTTGAGGCTACTGAAGTACCTCTCGGGTGCTTGAGGTTACCCACCATATCTGCGGAGTGGCCAATGGAATGTCAAACCAGATTGAATCTTTAGGTTCTTATCAAATTTTCAGTAATCGTTTGCGGTTCTGGAATCACTTCCAGTTCTACCATACTCCCACTACTGTTTTCGGAAAAAATCCATTTTTATTAAAACTATGGCGAGTCAAGAACAATATCACTATTGATCTTCCAGATGGTAAAAAGTCAACCCACGTCATAGCCTGGGTCAACCCACAAACAACCACTACAGAAACGTGCCTCGAGTTATCCAGAGTCAGGTTTTAAGCATAAGCCGGACAACTCCCCGTACCTTAACATCGTTAAGATATGAACTGTTCTATATCCAATACAGAAACAGAGGCACTGATTTAATTGAACCAGATTCAAATCATGCAGCTGTCTCCAGTACATGTCAAGTAAATGGAGAGAGGCCGATCAACGTTACTCAACTTAGGAGTGCTTCCAATTATGAGTAACCTGAAAGAGAAGCATGTTCTCTTAATCATTACTATCAACTGAATACCATACATAAGTATCTACATCTTCGATCACCTTGAAGAATCCTGATACTTGCAACATCTGGTTCTCTACTTTATTCTTATACCTATAACTCCTCAAAACTTAGACCTTGCATTTCTACGAAACACATGTCTAAGAACTAGAGAAGTCATAAGTAAACAGAATATAGTACGAGGACGAACCCCTCTGTCCTAATGGACACTGGAAAATATACAATACTCTGTATAAGTCCCCTGAGTCTAATAACTCATTCCCTGTGTGCCGTAGATTGAAAACTGTACTTATAGTTAAGAAGAATTACACCGTTGTTTAATGCTCCTTACCTATCCATCCACTGATATAGGTAAACGTCATAGACATAATTTCAAAAAGGTATATTTCACTCTATAAAAATAGACGTACAAATATATCAATTTGAAATTGGTGCATAACAACGGATATTCGAAACCAAATATTTGTCGTCCGACAAACAACCCAGGCGATCACCAATTACAACGAATTCCGATATAATGAGGATGATCACCTAATTCCCAATAACTTACTCCCACTCAGCATCTGTAAAACCATACAGATATGAGAATCATATCTGGTAAATACATACCCTGGAGCAAGTGTCTAATTAGGAAATCAGTTTTCTTTTAACAGTATACAGTGAAACTAAAACATTGAAATGTTTCGATGGGGTATCCGGGTATTCCTAGTATTGCCTCTTCCATTATCCAGATTCACAACTGTAACCGTATATTTCTTTTCCATCTCTCCAAATCCCTTCATATGTCTTTAGTCATTACCTTCTGTACACCCTCTTAGGCTAAATGGTTTTCTTCCTTCCCTACCGTTCGGCACCAGCGTATGGTTTGGAAGAAGACTATCCAATAAGCATAATGGGTGTACTGTCCTAATCCTAGGAGCACTCGCAATGCGAGAGAAGGTGAAGATAAAAGACAACCGAATAAACCTTAATCCTATTTCTCCTGAACCAGAATCCATCCCCGAACTGGAACGAGTTCCTTTCGAGTTCGTATATAACTATACGATGGAGTATCCAATAAACTGTGGATCTTCGTAGTAATACGGAGTGTCCTGGAGAAATACAAAGGTGATATAGGATTGGCAAAGAAATACTTGGTTTGGTCGTGAATAGCAGTCGCAATTTACTTTGCCCTCTTACTAATCCCTTTATTTGTCTTTACATAATACCTTCTGTACATCATCGTTAGGCTAATTGGTTTTCTTTATTCCCTACCAGTCAGCACCTGCCTATGGTTTGGAAGAAGACTATCCAATTTGCGTAATAGGTGTACTGTCCTAATCCAAGGAGCACTCGCAACCTGAGAGAAGGTAAAAGGAAAAGACAACTGAATAGTCCTATTCTTTTTCTCCAGAACCGAAAACCATCCTCGAATAAATTCCTTCGAGTTCGTATATAACCATACGATGGTTTTATCCAATGGAAGTTGATATTCGTAGTAATACGGGGTGTCCTGGAGAAAAGGGTAAAAGTAGGAGTGGCAATGAGGTTTGCAACCCTGACAATCCAAAAAGCCAGTGTTCAAGAAGGTTCGGTTAATTTGGTCACTGAGTCATAGTCTAGGTCGGGTCATGGTCGCTGCCAAAGAGAGAGAGAAAAGAAACACTCAGCGTGCACTCTAGCCTAGATCATAATGGTTATCACTTTATCTAATCAGAAAACCTCCCACTGTAACGTCAAATTCTTCTCCAAACCTGAAAGAAGAATTAGTCGGGATCGCCCGAGGAGTAAACCAACTCATCGGTGGGAATCGGGATCCAACTATCATCGCATGATAACGTGACGGAATCCGCTCACGTTATCACACTCCAGAAGGTATGCGCATATCTGGCAAGTTTCAGTTTCTTTAGAATCTCCCGATGTGATTTTTTGCCCCATGCTCTTATGACCTTGACGTAAGCCAACATATCATAAGTCACATGTCAAGTTCTACCCGTCATTGTCCAGATTAATTTGAACCCACCCGTACATACCCTTGACGTAGGCCAAAATAGTAGTACGACTGTCCCAAACCAACGCATCTATCTATGCAACAGATAAATATCCGATAGCTACCAATCACTAGGCCTTGGCGTAGGTCAAAATACATAGCTTGAATACTACCGAACAATTAACGGAAATGACGGAGGGCTACAAATGGTTTCTGGAGAAGAACCTTTAACGTAATGAACTTGATATCGTTGAAGGAACTGGATAGCTTTTATAAAAATATAGTGGCGAAAACCTTTACTAAAGAGTTCACTCCCGGTGAAGGGATCTCGGCTCTTTCCCCATAGAATGAGGTACAGGATATTCCAACAGAATACCACGATGCAAAGCAAAAGTAAACGACTATAGTGAAATTATTGCCCTGACGCAAACTTCTGTCCAAGGGGTCACTCCCGGTGAAGGGATCTCGGCCCTTGCCTCGTCGACTGAGGTACTGGATATTCATAACCGAATACCACTGTGCAAAACAAAAGAGAATGCCCTTGCAATAACAACCTTTTGAAAAATTGTTCTAACAACATCAGAATAGGTTTGTTTAGCTTGCATTGATCCGAATCAACGCAGTCCCATCAATTGATCACACAAGTAAAGAACGAAAATAATGATGTACGTATATGCCATCCACATTCGCTACTAGGTCCCGTCATCACCCGTTAGGTTACTTAACTAACGACAGAGCGGGGACTGGACTAGCGCGGATGCAAAACATATACAACATCTACTAGTATATATATCAATATATAATATTCGCTCAAGACGTGATAAAATGCAACATCACAGAAATGTAACCAGCATCACAGAACAATACAGATATCTAGGATCCTCGGGTTTCATAGAGCCGCTACTGAAACCCGACGTTCCCCTGGTCGTGTGGATAGCCTGTGCAATGAAATCCTAGACCCCTACGGGTACGGCAAGTTACCCGCCAAAACCTGAAGCGAGGCAGCCCCCTTCAACAACGTGAATGGACCACCCAGCACTTCACGGAATCCGGTAGCTTGGGCACCCCTCTTGGGTCAACCTATACCCCCTACGAGTGCGGCGAATAGCCCGCCAATTCTAGAGTGAAGCCCCCTCCGTCTCAACGCCATGAGATGCGGGCCCGTTGCCCTCTAAAATCCGGCTATCCGTGCACCCCTCCGCTGGGTAATCCTAGTACAGAAAGTAAAATATATATACAACGGGTACATCGACCTCAGCCCGGTCGTGCCCCAAAAGAATAATATACAAACAGGCAGTGACGGCAGTCCACATGTCGGACGCTCGCCCCGTAATATCAAATGTACTACCATTGCATCCAGGCTATCCCCCACGACAAATCCGCAACATCACAGCACAACACAGAACATCAACGTGAATGTCACGTTCGCAAATCCGTCTAAAAGCGCAATAGCAGTTAGACAGGATTTACCGATCAAGTGACATTCACGGTCGCAGATATAATGTAAATACTGTGAACTAACATGTTTAAAATTTTTCGATCGACTAAATTTCCCGAAGCGGGCCCCAAGCACAACTGTAGCACTCAAAAACATCTGGGCCCAAAAAAAATATACCAGAAACCCTATTTCCATATTAGAGAGTCACTGTAAAAATTTGATGCAGTGAAGCCAAATTTCGGCAGCGGATTCGCGGCCAAAAGGTGGTTTTGGCCGCTGATCCGACGCGCTACAGTAACTTCAGCCGACCAAATTTTCACAGAATGCATAAAAAACCCTGCACATATTTTTACAATGTACCAAATAATTTTTTGAGCACTGGAAAAATTCGACAGAAACTTGACATGGAAACGCGGTTTTTTGAAAATCCGTTCGATCGAACTTGTAAACACGTTAGAGCAAGCTAGACTAGGTTAATGGCGTAGCTCTGATACCAATGTAAGTGCATGGCAGCGCCCCGGCCGTCAATCCGAGGCCAAAATGCGGAAACGATACATTTCAAAAACTTATAAACCGGCACTACCGCGCACTATAAAACCCGGATCGGGCCATTAACCTAATGCTAGCAAATACGAGAAAGGGTAGAATGCTATACCGAGCGATCCGTGTCCTTCGGTCTTCGGCCTCCACTCCGATCTCCTCGCGGAATCTCCGGTCTTCATCTCCTCGTTGGAACGGGCACCACATCGCCGGGTTCTTTTACGGGCTCCCACCTCTGGACCGAGGCAACTCGGGCAAGAAGTTGGCGAGTCGACGTGTCCAAGAATATTGTAGATGAAGTGTAGAAAGCTTTGTCTCATTGGGGTTGAGAAGTTGCCATGATGGTGGTGGAGAATAATGGACAAGAGGAAAAATGAGCTTTTGGAACATTGGTGTAAACTAAAATGAGAAGAAGAATTTTTCCACACCACAAAAATCATTCTCTCCTCATCAAGAAGTGCCCGGCCAAATGTATGTGGAGGAGGGAAATTATACAAGGGGGGTGAACACAAGAGGATGAATGGGTGACCATAAGGAAATGTGAAGATTACTAGGAAATTAAGTCACAACAAAATTCCTATCATTTCCTATCACATTAAATACTAGCCATGATGAGAACAAAAAGCAAAGATGCTATTATTATCATAATCCTTCATTTACAAATAAACCCTCCACAATTGCTAATTTACAAATATGCAAATTAGCCCCTCCCATCACAAAAGTCCGGCCGTGAAGGAACAAAGGAAAACTGGCCGAAACGGAATGCAAACTGGCAACTTCAAAAAACTGATCCCGTAATAAATTACAGGAAAACCCCGCGGCTGTATATACATACCCGCATTTGTATTCCGACCGAATACAAATGCAATGAGAAAAAATCTACACTGTACAATACTAGGATCCGGCTTAAACCAAAGCCCGCTAGTATTATCCGTCCGATCTTGATCCGTGCAATACCGCACATATCTGATCGAACCCTGCCATATCTCCATATGGCCTCTACAGCGTTTTGCCCGAAACTTGAGAAACTGTCTGTGGGGGACTCTAAAGACTCGTCAATACTTTTGGCTGTGGATTTAACCACTAGCACGTCAGAGGTATTAGCCATACGTAACGGGCTACCAAGTATTTGACCAAAAGGGACGTCGATGAGCGAACTCATCCTGACACCCTACTGAACCTGTCAGCGACAATATCCGTACAGTCCGGTACGTTCGTCTATGAGTATCGCATGGCGGGCCTAGGGGGTTGGTAAAAGTCAGACACCCAATAGCGGTACAAGTCGTGTCGGAGTGTAGCCCAGAACACCTTGAGATACTACTGGAATACCTACCAGTAAATCTCCTGCCTTGGCCAAGGACTTCGTGTAATGGCTCTCCTAGACACAGCGCGACCTCACCCCCAATACCGGGAGAGACGAACCCCTGCAGATCTGCTCACTGCCTCCATATGGCTCGGGACTGTACCCAACTAAAACCTGTTTGCACGACTCCTTTGAGCCGTGGTAGGGTAGTAATCAAAGTACAGTGGGAACTCACATGAAACAAATGACGATCTCAGGTCGATGAACTAACCTGTACACATGTCACCAGGGAACTGCTATCTGACGTCTGGTACAAGACCAACTAGCATGTTCCCGGCGAGTCCTGTCCGGTGTACTCATAACCCAATGAGCACCTGTATATATCTTAGGTGATCCAACTGACACCAGTCGCTTGTGAGACCGGCCACCGCCCCTCGTCGGGGTCTCGACTGTATACACTAGTCTACTCTGGAGTATCGATGCCCTGTCTCGAAACTCCCACGACCAGGGACCTTTTAAGGATGTGCTTATAGACCCCAGCTCCCACATATATGATCGCCCTCATACTGCTGGCAGTCAAGCAAGAATCCTAGGGGCTCTATCAATGCGCAATAGTGACCTGTAAGGTCGCCTAAAACAGTACACGATGATAAAGGTAAACCAGATAGCATACTATCATCTTGAGTAAGACTGTCCTACCGGCATAGGTCCCCTCTCAATTATTGCAATCACGTGCCTGTGATCCAATAATTGACTCTGAGGGCACTATCTCTAACATAATCAGGATGTCTCCCATTGTTTTTATTCAAATCTTCCTTCAAAACCCTAAAAGGAAAGACTAGCCGGGATTAATTACACTCTACAAGTTCGCCAATCTTTCAGCCAGGCCAGTGCCGGTACTTTGAGGGAGGTTCCCCGTGCTTTCGCACGGACCTAATTAAAGTAAACCTCATTTTCCCAGGGACGTAACCCCGTTGACACCTTTCTAGATACCTACTTGATCGGCTAATTGTAATGTGTAAAACTCTCCCAGGAGTAACTCTTACTCGCAGCGGGTATCGGGATCCAACTATCTCATAGAAAGTATGCAATCTCATTGCAAATTTCAACTCTTGAAATTCCCAATAATATTTTACCCCTAGCGTCCTATGACCTTGACGGAGGTAAACAAACCATAGGCTGCTAGTCAAGTTCTACCCGTCATTTCCTGATTGAATTAAATCCACCCGCACGACCCTTGACGGAGGTCAACAAGGCCGCATGACTACCCTAAAACAATCGCATCATATGCAGCAGATAAATACTAATCAGCTACCGCACACTATGCCTTGACGGAGGTCAACAAACGTAGCACGAATACTAAGTAGGACTTATCTGAAATGACGGAGGACTACGACAGGTTTTTAAGAAAACCCTTTGCGTAATGAACTTGATATCGTTGTAGAATCGAGTGATTTTAAATGGAATGTTTATTAGGCCTTTTCTAGTTTTGCTAAAGAGGTCACTCCTGGTGAAGGGATCTCGGCTCTTTCCTCATCGAATAAGATGCAAAATATTTCATAAATATCACTATGCAAAGCAGAAACTATAAAAACAATCAAAAGACAAACCGAGTTTGTAGCATCTGCTAGTTTCGCTAAAGAGGTCACTCCCGGTGAAGGGATCTCGGCTCTTTCCTTATCGAATAAGGTGCTGGATGTTCTACAAGGAACACCGCTATTCAACGCAAGAACTTGAGCTACCTGTTTTTGAGACAAGTTTCTACAACATCTTTAGGATTCTTTTAATTTCATTAATCTCATTAATGAAGTCCCATTTTGTTATGCTTCATAAGTATCACATTTGAAACGAAATCAGCAATATAACATATATCTCATATATATAATATAAACATTTGTCTCAGGCAGTAATATGATATCATCACAGAACATTACAGCAGAAGATAACATATGAAATATTGGATATACTAGGAGGTCCGTGTTTTAAAATGAGCCTGTATAAAACACGGATTCCACGGTCGCGATGAATAGCCAAATCCACATCCCTAGACCCCCTACGAGAGCGGCAAGCAACACTTCCAATTCTGGGGTTAGCAGACCCGGTCTCGACTCCTCGAGATGGTCTCCCATTGGACCATAGAACCCGGTTACTTGTGCTCCCCGCCTTGGGTCTACCTAATGCGGAAAAGTAAATAATATACAACGGTGACATCATCCTCAACCTGGAAGTGCCCTAATAAAAGAATATTACATACAATTGAATTTTACATGAATGAAAATGAAAAACTCTCATCTCACATAAAACCCCCGGCTATTCAAAACGCGACGATCCAATATAACATATCAAAGAAACACATAACATCTCATATCATCAACGTTAGCAAGTATGCATATCCCGATTGTCGTTGATGTATAGCAACGAAGCCGGCGATACACCACATACTACGTTTACGGTCACAGAAAAGAAAGTGTAAAACTACAACAGTTGGAATCCGCAACCTCCTTAGACATCTCATGCCTAACAAAATGAATTCCTTAGACATCGCATGCTTAATAATTATAAACCCCGCATTTTAGTCTCAATATCGAAAACACTTTTCAATATCAAATCGGGCAATTCAACAAGATTCCTGATATCCTGATCGAATGCTCGTCGGAAACTTTAGTAGACGGCCGCACCCCTAGATGCCGTCGACGAAGTGCATTAAAGCGGAACACCGCTGCCGCGAGCACCCGAACGGATGCTTTTGGCGACGGGGTTCTCCTACAGTCACTTGGTCGGGGCTATGGGGCGTGGCTATCTATTAAGTTTACCCGGCGAGTATCCGCGTACGCTACGTGATTGCGACGGACTTTTGATCACATCAAAATCCCGTGGCGACCGATCAAATGAGACTAAACTGCTAGATTTATAACATTCAAATTAGTTATCTCTTAACTACTTGTGGATTCCAAATATTGTATCACATTCCAGATAAATAGACAATGTTAAAATTTCCGATCGAATAAACAAACACCCAAGATTTCCCAAATAGCTCAACACTTGAGCGGAGTTCAAAAAGTATCCATCACATGCCACAGTACCAATGGTCCAGCCGTAGAAGGGTCAAACCAACGCCTCACATGTGGCAACGCCGTACTGCCCCAAACCCTAATGTTTAGAGGCGGTTCAGACGGTCACATAATCGAGTTAAGGTTTGTGTTCTTCTAGAGGGTCCACCGCGTTACTTGCACGACTATGGATGTTCTTTAATTAAGGAAAAAATCCAACACTTGGAAATTTTCCGGCAGGAGAAAAAGTGAGTTATTGATATCCGTTCGAACTTTTCAACATGTTCTAAATTACCCGAAAAACTAAACGATGTTAAACTTTCCGATCGAATCAACGAATAAAAAAGATCTCCAGAAAACTCAACACTTGAGTAATATTAAAAATTCCCAGAAGCGTGTAGAAATACCTACGGATGTTACTGTGAAAAAATCTAACCCTAATACCAAAGTTCGGCCGCGGAACCGCCGCGCAAGGCATGGTATTGTCGCGGTTCCGCGGCGACTTGAGGGGATTAGTGGTTCATTTTTCACAGTAATCCTTAGAATTCCCTGCTTAATTTTCTGAGTATTTTTAATACAGAAAAAATCAAGATTTTAAAAAATTTCCAAAGAGGGAGTGTATTGCGACGTTTCGGGATTCGATCGGACTTTAAACTTCGTCTAGACTTCGCCTAAATCTCTAGCTTGTCTCTGATACCACTGTAGGTTTACTAGGCACTAGAACAAGGTTCTACAAGGTATCAACAATGCCAAAATCAAATTTTTCATGTGCCGAACAACCCTAACCAAGATCTTAGACTAGAGATTAGGAGAAACAAAAAGCAAGTGAACATCTTTACTTCTAAGAGTTAGGGATTACAACATTTGTAGTCCGTTCCTTCACTTTTAAAGCTCCGTGTTGAGATCCCTTCGCTGCGATCATCGAGTACCCAGACTCAAGAGAGGCTCCATGAAGAGAAAGATGCAAGCTTGCTTCCAATCTTCAATAACAAAGATGATCTACCTTGAAAAAACTCAAACCCAAGCTCTTGCTTTGCTAATCAAGTATTAGCAAAGAAAACACCCTAATCTAAGTGGAAAGAATAGATGAGGATGATGAAGTAGGAATTTAGCTCTCATTTGTTTTCAATTTCTCACTCATTTTCATCACACATCAAAAGCTAGTAAGCTTTTCAAGGAGGAAGAAGAAGATCAAGTCTTTTGTGATGAATAATGAATTCTTATTATAATTACAAAAGCAACCCATGGTTAATAATGAAAGGGCTAACCATTGTAGAAATTTAACTAGGGTAAAGGGTTTGGGTTGGGTTAGGAAATATCTCAAAAAATATCAACCCATAATATCTTAGCTTAAAACAAAACAAAAGCTTCTAGAAGCTTCATGAAAGAGCTAACCCAAACTATGTTTAACCTTCACTAATCATGTTGCATTTGTAATCATAACTTGTTACAATATTATATATCACATATACAATATTTATTGTAACAAAATAAAATAATACAATTAACATATATCACATATATATCAATGTATTATCCGAGTGAGAAAAAGAATTTTTAAGTGAGCTTATATTAGTTAATGTAATTTAATATATCAAATATATAATTATACATTAAATTATCGAAACAACACTTGATCCAATAATCCGGCTATTTCATAAATAACCGACTAATATAATCTGTATCAGTTCATCGAATCAACACTTGATCCGATGACCCGGCTATATCACATATACCCGGCCGATATCACATATCGCGAGAATCTAATACGGTATCGCATACACGTATTATTCTCGGTCCCGCACATATCACATATATGCTCCTACTCCATTTTTCCTGAGCCAGGAAACCTCTGTGTAGGACTCTAAAGAGTCATCAATACACCGGTAGTAGGTGATGATCATATCAAACACCCACAAGCTGCAAGCGGTCAGCTGAACGTAACAGCCACCCAGGTATTGAGCAATCAGAAGATCAACAAGCAAGCCTGTACATTCTCCCGTGAATCCAACCAATAACACTCCCGTACAGTCCGGTCTCTTCGTCTAATATGTCGCATATCTCGCCTAGGGGTGGTAAACGTCAGACCCCAGTAGTTTGATAAGTCGTGTCAATATGAGGTCTATAATAGTTCGAGAAACTACTGATAACACTTACCAGTAAATCTCAGCAACCCTGGCCAAGGATTTCCAGTTATAGACAATCGAACACTGCGCAACATCAACTCCCTATACCGGGAGAGACGAAACCCCTCCTATCGCTCATTGCCTCCATGTGATTCGGGACTGTACCCAAAAGCCACCGTTTTGCACGCCCTCTTGGACATGGTATGATGGAAATCAAAGCACGGTGGGAATCACACAAGACTCTATGACGGTCTCGGGTCTACAGACTAACCTGTACCAGTGTCACCAGAGAACTGCCATCTGACGTGAGGTATAATACCATCTGGGAGTTCTCGGCGAGTCCGTCCAGTGTACCCAGTCTCTACTGAGCACCCGTATACCTTCTCTGATGTCAAACACCAATGGATATGGGATCATCCATCGCCCATCATATGGGTCAAGAAGCGCATACGCTAGTTTACTCTGGAGTATCGATTCCCTGTCTCGGCACTCCCACGACTAGGAACATTTGAAGGATGTACTTGGCGACTACACGGTCCCCACTAGTATGATCTGCATCATAGTCCGGCAGTCAAGTACTCATCCTAAGGGCTTTATCAACATGTGACATAGAGACAATCAGAGTACATGTTAAGATAAAGAGTAACCAAATAGCATACTATCATGTCGAACAAGAAAGTCCTCCCTATATATATGTCCAAGCATCCACTACAATATACAACATATGTACAGTAATGGCCTCTAGGGCATACATATAACTAACAATCTCCAACTTGCACTAGGGCCATCTGTTGTAGTATCTCATACCCAACAATAAGCTGTGGTTGAAGTATCTCATACTCAAACATCCCATAAAAACTAGAGCTACCAGTTTTTAAACAAGTTTCTACAACATCTTTAGGTTTCTTTTAGTTCATTAATCTCATTAATGAAGTCCCATTTTAATATGCTTCACAAGCATCACATTTGAAACGAAATCTGCAATATAACATATATCTCATATATATAATATAAACATTCATCTCAGGCAGTAATATGATCTCATCACAGAACATTGCAGCAGAAGAAACATATATGAAATATTGGATATACTAGGAGGTCTGTGTTTTAGTACGAGCCTGTATAAAACACGGATTTCACGGTTGCGATGAATAGCCAAAACCACATCCCTAGACCCCTACGAGAGCGGAAAGCAACACTGCCAATTCTAGGGTAAGGAGACCCGGTCTCGACTCCTCAAGATGGTCTCCCACTGGACCCTAAAACCCGGTTACATGTGCTCCCCGCCTTGGGTCTACCTAATGCGGAAAAGTAAATAATATACAATGGTGACATCATCCTCAGCCCGGAAGTGCCCCAATAAAAGAATATTACATACAAATGAATTTTACATGAATGAAAAAGAAAAACTCTCATCTCACATAAAACCCCCGGCTATTCAGAACACGACGATCCAATATAACATATCACAGCATCACATATTATCAACGTAAGTAAATATGCGTATCGCAATTGTCGTTGATGTATAGCAACGAAACCGGCGATACACCATATATTACACTTACTGTCGCAGAAAAGAAAGTGTAAAACTACAACAGTTGGAATCCGCAAGCTGCTTAGACATCTCATGCCTAACCAAATGAATTCCTTAGACATCGCATGCCTAACAATTATAAACCCCGCATTTTAGTCTCGATCTCGAAAACACTTTTCAATATCAAGTCAGGAAATTCAACAAGATTCCCGACATCCTGATCGAATGCTCGTCGCAAACTTTAGTAGACGGCCGCACCCCCGGATGCCGTCGACGAAGTGCACTAAGGCGGAACACCGCTGCCGCGAGCACCCGAACGGATGCTTTTGGCGACGGGGTTCTCCTACAGTCACTTGGTCGGGGCTGTGGGGCATGGCTATCTATTATGTTTACCCGGCGAGTATCAGCGTACGCTACGTGATTGCGACGGACTTTTGATCGCATCAAAATCCCATGACAACCGATCATCTGAGACTAAACTGCTAGATTTATAACATTCAAATTTGTTATCTCATAACTACATGTGGATTCCAAATATTGTATCACATTCTAGATAAACAGACAATGATAAACTTTCCGATCGAATAAACAAACACCCAAGATTTCCCAAATAATTCTCAACACTTGAAATTAGTTTAAAAACACCCATCACATGCCACAGTACTAATGGTCCAGCCGTAGAAGGGTCAAACCAACGCCTCACATGTGGCAATGCCGTACTGCCCTAAACCCTAAGGTTTAGAGATGGTTCAGACGGTCATATAATCGAGTTAAGGTTTGTGTTCTTCTAGAGGGTCCACCACATTACTTGCACGACTTAGAACGTTCTTAAACTACGGAAAAATCCAACACTTGGAAATTTTTTCGGCAGGGAAAAAAGTGAGTTATTGATATCCATTCGAACTTTTTAACACATTCTAAATTACCCAGAAAAATATTAAATGAAGTTAAACTTTCCGATCGAATCAACGAATACGAAAAGATCTCCAGAATACTCAACACTTGAGTAGAATTAAAAATTCCCAGAAGCATTAGGAAATACATACGGATGTTACTGTGCAAAACCAAAACCCTAATTCCACTGTTCTGCCACGGAACCGCCGCACAAGGCATGGTCTTGCCGCGGTTCCGCGGCGCTTTAAGAGAATTGATGGCTCGTTTTTCACAGTATTCCTTATAATTCCCTGCTTAATTTTCTGAGTATTTTTAACATGAAAAAATCAACATTTTTGAAAAATTTCCAGAGAAGGGGTGTATATCAGGGTTTCGGGGTTCGATCAGACTTTAAACTTCACCTAGAGTTCGGCTAAAGCTCTAGCTTGGCTCTGATACCACTGTAGGGTTACTAGGCACTTTCACAAGGGTCTATAAGGCATCAACCATGCCCGATTTAAAATTTAGACGTGCCGAAAAACCCTAACCAAGATCTTAGACTAGAGATTAGGCGAAACAAAGCATGTAAACAACTTTACATCTAAGAGTTAGGGATTACAACCTTTGTAGTCCGTTCCTTCACTTCTAAAGCTCCGTGTTGAGGTCCATTCACTGCGATCATTGAGTACCCGGACTCAAGAAAGGCTCCATGAAGAGAAAGACGCAAGCTTGCTTTCGATCTTCGATAACAAAGATGATCTACCTTGAAGAAACTCAAGCCCAAGCTCTTGCTTTGCTAATCAAGTATTAGCAAAGCAAACACCCTAATCTAAGTAGTTAGAATAGATGAGGATGATGAAGTAGGAATTTAGCTCTCATTTACTTTCTTAATCTCACTCATTTTCATCACTAAACTCAAAGCTAGAAAGCTTTGCAAGGAGGAAGAAGAAGATGAATTACTTTGTGATGAATAATGAATAACCTAAGTGTGAGGTTAGAAATGCAACCATGGTATAAGTGAGAAGAAGTAACCCTTGTAGAGATTTAACTAAGGTTAAAGGGTTGGGTTGGGTTAAACAAATATCTTTAGAAAATGTCATAACAAATATCTTTGCTTAAAACAAAAGCAAAGGTTCTAGAAGCTACTAGAAGAAATTAACCCAAATCAAACCCTAACCATGTTTAATCTGCACTAATCATGTTGCATTTATAACCATAACATGTCACAATATTATATATCACATATATAATATATTTTATAACAAAATAAAATAATACAATTAACATATATCGCATATATATCAATGTATTACCGGAGTGAGAAAAAGAATCTTTTAGTGAGCTTATATTAGTTAATGTAATTTAATATATCAAATATATAATTATACATTAAATTATCGAATCAACACTTGATCCGATAATCCGGCTATTTCACAAATAACCGACTAATATAATCTGTATCAGTTCATCGAATCAACACTTGATCCGATGACCCGGCTATATCACATATACCCGGCCGATATCTCATATCGTGAGAATCTAGTACGGTATCGCATACACGTATTTTTCTCGGTCACGCACATATCATATATGTTCTCTTACTCCATTTTGCCCGAGCCAGGAAACCTCTGTGCAGGACTCTAAAGAATCGTCAATACTCCGGCAGTAGGTGATGATCATATCAAACATCCACAAGATGCAAGCGGTCAGCTAAACGTAACAGCCACCCAGGTATTGAGCGATCAGAAGATCAACAAGCAAGCCTGTACATTCTCCTACGAATCCAATCAGTAACACTCCCGTACAGTCCAGTCTCTTCGTCTGATATATCGCATATCTCGCCTAGGTGAGGTAAACGTCAGACCCCAGTAGCTTGATAAGTCATGTCGATATGAGGTCCATAACAGTTCAAGAAACTACTGATAACACTTACCAGTAAATCTCAGCAACCCTGGCCAGGGATTTCTGGTTATAGCCAATCGAACACAGCGCAACAACAACTCCCTATATCGGGAGAGACGAAACCCCTCCTATCGCTCATTGCCTCCATGTGATTCGGGACTGACCCAAAAGCCACCTTTTTGCACCCCCGCTTGGACGTGGTATGATGGAAATAAAAGCACAGTGGGAATCACACAAGACTCTATGACGATCTCGGGTCTACAGACTAACCTGTACCAATGTCACCAAAGAACTGCTATCTGACGTGAGGTATAATACCATCTGGGTGTTCTCGGCAAGTCCGTCCAGTGTACCCAGTCTCCACTGAGCATCCGTATACCTTCTCTGTTGTCAAACACCAATGGATATGAGATCATCCATCGCCCATCATATGGGTCAAGAAGCGCATACGCTAGTCTACTCTGGAGTATCGATGCCCTGTCTCGGTACGCCCACGACTAGGAAGATTTGAAGGATGTACTTGGCGACTACACTGTCCCCACTAGTATGATCCGCATCATAATCCTGGTAGTCAAGTACTCATCCTAAGTGCTTTCTCAACATGTAACATAGAGACAATCAGAGTACATGTTAAGATAAAGAGCAACCAGATAGCGTACTATCATGTCGAGCAAGAAAGTTCTCCTTATATATGTCCTAGCATCTACTACAATATACATCGTATGTGTAGTAATGGCCTCTAAGGCATACATATAACTAACACCGGCAGTAGGTGATGATTATATCAAACTCCCACAAGCTGCAAGCGGTCAGCTAAACGTAATAGCCACCCAGGTATTGAGCAATCAGAAGATCAACAAGAAAGCCTGTACATTCTCCAATGAATCCAACCAGTAACACTCTCTTACAGTCCGGTCTCTTCGTCTGATATGTCGCATATCTCGCCTAGGGGTGGTAAACGTCAGACCCCAGTAGCTTGATAATTCGTGTCGATATGAGGTCCATAACAGTTCGAGAAACTACTGATAACACTTACCAGTAAATCTCAGCAGCCCTGGCCAAGGATTTCCAGTTATAGCCAATCGAACACTGCGCAACATCAACTCCCTATACCGGGAGAGACGAAACGCCTCCTATCGCTCATTGCCTCCATGTGATTCGGGATTGTACCCAAAAGCCACCATTTTGCACGCCCTCTTGGACGTGGTATGATGGAAATCAAAGCACAGTGGGAATCACACAAGACTCTATGACGATCTCAGGTCTACAGACTAACCTGTACCAGTGTCACCAGAGAACTGCCATCTGACGTGAGGTATAATACCATCTGGGAGTTCTCGGCGAGTCCGTCCAGTGTACCCAGTCTCCACTGAGCACCCGTATACCTTCTCTGTTGTTAAACACCAATGGATATGGGATCATCCATCGCCCATCATATGGGTCAAGAAGCGCATACGCTTGTCTACTCTGTAGTATCGATGCCCTGTCTCGGCACTCCCACGACTAGGAACATTGGAAGGATGTACTTGGCGACGACACTGTCCCCACAAGTATGATCTGCATCATAGTCCTGGTAGTCAAGTACTCATCCTAAGGGCTTTATCAACATGTGACATAGGGACAATCAGAGTACATGTTAAGATATAGAGTAACCAGATAGCATACTATCATGTCGAGCAAGAAAGTCCTCCCTATACATATGTCCAAGCATCCACTACAATATACAATGTATGTACAGTAATGGCCTCTAAGGCATACATATAACTAATAGGGCCGACCCGTTCTGCCGGAGCCCGAGGGACGATCCCGCAGATGGAGCCCGTGGGCCGATCCCACAGACGGAGCCCGTGGGCCGATCCGGACTGACGGGGCCCAAGATATATGAGGATTTAAGTGTCAATGTTGGACACGGGTTTCATGATGTTTCGAGTGTCGATGCTGGACACTCAGGTTCCATGATTTTGATGTGTCGCAAGGGACATACATTGATTTATATCCTCATACTTCCATGCATATGCTTTTTTGATATTTACATGCATGGCGTTGTTGTGTCATTGATGGACACGTGGATGAGATCCACATGCATACAGGCATTGATTATATGGTTGGATGATATCCACCTGCAGATAGGCATTGAGTATATTGTTGGCACATATGCAGATATGGTCACCCTAGATATCATAGTATTACCTTTATGATATAGTTGACCTAGGAATCGTTGTTTATTCGATTTCTACCTGATAATGTTTTCTACTTATGAGTTGGCAACTCACCCCCGTTGTGTCATAGTTCTTCTAGGTTGACCGCATGGATCAGTAGCGGCATCGCTGGCACACAGCTGCATTCGGGTGCTTTGCTTTGGTAGGTGGTACATGTTAGATCGTACCCCTCTTGTATTTATTATTCCTGTTGTATCAGTTAACTCCATAAAATCAGAAACTAGTATTTGTATAAGTAGTAAGTTTTAGAAAGACTTGTAGTTGCAAGACTTGAGCGATGGGTTATATGTTCGCTTGGTGGGTTTGATGTCTTGCTTATTTCTTTATCTTTTGTGGTGACCTTCGCTGTTGGGCATCGTGTGTGTGTGTGTGTGTGTGTGTATACTGTCTTGCGTGGTTGTGATTCCGCCGATTGGCGCTAGGGTTTAAGTAAACACCCACTACAGGTTATAAGTCCACAAAATCACCCATACCCTCTCTTGAATTTTCCAAACATCACCATTTCACACTTAATAAACTTCTAAACTAAACTAGAATGCAAGCAACTAAAAACTAAACTAAATGAAAGGAAATATACCTCATTTGGCAACTCAAGAAAAACCCTAGATGCCCAAGGTCATCAAAATCCAACTTTGATTGGTCCATTGTGTTGAGGGTGAGGTAGGGATCAACTTTTGTGAAGGGAGTATAGGGTTTTGGTGAGGGAATTGAGATGGGTCATGAGGGTAGAGGAGGTGGAGAAGGAGTTGAAGGAGGAGATGAAGAAACAATGGGGGTGAGGATAGATGGCAGCCCTCTCTCTCCCTCTTATTCTCACCCTCTCTCTCAATTATTCAAGCCTAGTCACACTCTCTCTCTTGCCCATTCCTATTATTCAAGTCTATTCCCTTTTCTTTTCTCACAAAACCAAATATAACATGAAACCAACAAATAACACAACATGCAACATAACATGGTGCACTAGCCATGGAAAAACTGTAGAGACACGGATCTGGCTTAATCGCGATTAGTAGTGCACTAATCAATTTTTATCCAAACTGCATATAATAAATTTTAAAAATACTAAATCCGATAAATATATTTTTAAGTGAATAAATCATTTTAATCTCCAATTATTTCACAAATATTGGTATATATTTATACCATTTTACGAAAACCCCAATTTCGCAAATCGGGTAGTTTTCGCGAAATATATTATTTTAATATTAAATTCCAAAAATAATATTTTATATTTTCTTAAATGTTACACGTATACACTAGTCTACTCCGGAGTATCGATGCCCTATCTTGATAATCCTACGACTAGGGACCTGTATAAGGATGTGCTTGTAGACTACCCAGCCCCCACTAGTTGACTGCCATCACAACGCTGGTAGTCAAGCAAAGATCCTAAGGGCTCTATCAATATGTATTAGCGATATATTAAAAGAAACATATACACATATTAAGATAGATACAAACCAAGTAGCATACTACTATATCGAGCAAGACTGTCATCAATCCATGTATATATCCCAAACTTCCAAAATGTAATATACAAACTAGTACTATACAATAATGGCCTCTAGGGCATACATATCCAACAAAATCTGGAGCTATTTTCCTAAGTTGCTATTTTGGGTTTTATGGTTTTTAATAACTTGAGTTTTGATCTTCGTGTTTTATCTCGGTCGATTGATGTTTGTATATCAACATCGAGAGTGGTTTGGCTATTCTTGCGCGTAGACCATAGGTTTGAACCTATATGTGCTTTATGTGCCGTTTTGGTTTTCACATTCGGTTCGTGTTTACGATACGACGTGTTTGAACTGTAGATACCCCGTATAGACTTCGGAACGACAAGGGAGAACGTGGCGTCATCGACTTCGACAAGCGAGGATCGAGGTGAGTAGATATATATCTACGGGGGAAGTCGGGTGGATGGCGTATAACACCCCCGCAACCGTAGAATAGGGTATTACTATATTAGTAAGTTTGGATGCGATATTTGGATACTTAGCGAATAGGGTATTTAGAAGACCTTAGGTTAGATTAGGTTGATCTAGGAAGACATATCCATAGTATGATTACCTTGGTGGCGAATCGCAGGTTATATGTAGTCACACACATGCACACGCACACACACTTGTTTTTGTGTGTATATGTGTGTATATGTGTGTGTGTGTGTGTGTGTGTGTGTGTACATATACACGGGTGATGAGGATAGTATGTGATATGTGGAGATGAGTCGATATGATCGGGCATGATGCCGTAAGATTTTGATATGTGATTGAGTCGTGATATTGTATATGATATGATGTTATGATGGATCGTTGGGCGATTTGTATTCAGACATGCGATAATATATGAATTGTCGATATTAGATGATACGAGACCTTAGATCCGTACCCGTGATATTGACATAGTACGATGAATGATACCGTATAAATGATGATATATATATATATATGATATTAGACACGTACCCTCGATTTTGAGGATGTCGGACGATGGATATTACAGTACGAGGTATATATGTTGATTGATCAGCACTCTTGACTCGAGGATGCCGTACGATAGATATTATTGTACGTGATGATATGAGGCTGGATCGCCGACTCCTAGATATATCGACTCGGATACGTATCGTCTTCCACTACTTGACCCAGGTTTTAGTTTAGCTTTTAGTTAGTTTTCTTAAATTATTAAGTAGATGCTAGACTAGGCTTGAGTCATACCTATTTTCAAAACTAACGAATCGTGAGTATTTTCAAAAGGCAATCCGAGAGATGTTATGGATTTTTAAAGGACATATATTTTCTCAAAAAGACCGTAGCCCCTACTTTTCTAAAAACCATGATTCGTGCTGTTTCAAACACTAAAACTGTATGACTCGTATACTGATATGTATATTTTATTATGTTGCATTTACTATTCACTTTTCTGTTATATTCAAGTTGCTCTCATTGCATTTCATATATACATGTGTCTTCTTTTGCTATTATGAGCTCGTCTGTCAGGACACCAGCACCATTGCCGATGATGCGTATTCACGTACACTTGCTTGCCGGCTCACACACATCATCATTGGTAATTGCCATGCCACGTACACATTAGAGAACCTTTAATCCATTCATATAATCTGAAAATCTATAGATGTAGCATTGTTTTGCATTCATAATCTTAAAATACTAGTGTAGACATTGTATCTCTTACTTAGAATACCACATGCATTTGCATCCGTACATTCTAGTTATGCACTGATCGTTGGCTTTATGTCGGTATTTATTATCTCATTGTATACTGCATATATTGTGATTCTCTTTAAGATTTTCGTATTCATGAGATTTCTAGATTTGGGGAAAACCGTAAAGGAATTTCATAAAACATATATAAATTTTTAGATAGAAATTGCGGTTTTCTCGTGACATGATGTGTGTGCCGTCAACCATGAGTTTTTTAGGTTCTTGAGCCACGTGTGTACACATACCCGATTCGAGGAGGGGGATGCACCATCTGTGGGTATATGGTAGAGCCGGTGAGGTACCCCGGGACGAGATGGACGTATTGAGAAGGCGTTGAGCCCAGCAGGGGAGCACTTCCGACTGGTGATATTTGACGTGGCGGACATCCGGAGGATAACGACCGTAGTCGTGTGATCAGATGATTTAGGCCGATCCAGACTGTCGGAGCCCGAGATTTATGAGGATTTTGTGTCGCTAATGGACACGGTTTTCATGATATTTTCGAGTGTCGATGCTTGGCACTCAGGTTTATCCTGATTTTTCTGTGTCGTTGCTGGACACGCTCATTTAGTGATGCGTTCATACATCATACATGTGACATGTAGTTTTTTTATGAGATGGACACGAGTACCTGACCTTACACATATGTCTATAATATCACCGCTACTGTTACTCGATGTTATCATGCTACTATTATTGTTGTACTGTATTGTATGATCTAGGAGATCGTCATACATTCGATTTCTTCTCGGTGATGTTTTCTACTCACGAGTTGGAAAATCACCCCCGTTGTGCCACAGTTTCTTGCAGGTTTAGCCGTACAGGTTCCGTAGCGGCTTGCTGGCACTCCACTTTCTTCCGGGTGATTGCTTGGTAGGTGGTTTCACTCGCATCGTGACCACCGTTGTATTTGTACTTTATAATTTTGTTGTATTGTTATTTATTTCAGTTGTATCTAATTAAAGGCTCTATCAACCAGACTTGTATATTTAATAGACTTAGAAACCCACAGTTGTATATTATTTCGACCTTAGAGTCGCGTTCTTGTATTCATTATTGTTGGGATTTTCTTGATGATACTTTAGCTTTCTTGCTTTCTTTCTGTGTTTTGGTCCTCACCCTTCGACGTTGTATATTTACTTTATTGCGTGGTTGTTTCCTCCATTTGGCGAAGAGCTAGCTCCCGCTTAGGGATGCCTTATATATAATATTTCTTGTATTCGATTTTGGATTAAAAATTACAAAGGAGGTGCTGCCCAAATTTTTAATGACGAAAATGTTTTCAAGTTAAAAATAAGCATTGTGTTTTTGTATACTATTATCTATATTTTGTAAAAGGAACTTGATTTCAGTAAAACCTTATTTCAAAACTGCACCTCCACTATTTTCCCTAAAAAGGTTTAGATTTCTGGGATTTTGGCTTACTTGAATTAGGTGGGGTCTTATAGACTCCACATGATTCAAGTGTCAGTCATGTGCCTTTTCCAGGTCGTGACACGCTCACCGCCTCAATGTGATTCGGGACTATACCCAAAATCTGTTGGTTGTATGTATGCCCTAGATGCCAGTATTGTACAGATGATGTATATTATATTGGATGCTTGGACATATATAGAGATGACTTTCTTGCTCGACATGATAGTATGCTATCTGGTTGCTCTTTATCTTAACATGTACACTAGTCTCTTTATACTGTCTTATAGTTACATGTTGGTAAAGCCCTTAGGATTTGTACTTGACTACCTGGACTTTGATGCAGATCATACTAGTGGGGACATGGTAGTCCATAAGTACATCCTTCAAGGTCCCTAGTCGTGGGTGTATCGAGACGGGGCATCGATATACCAGTGTAGATTAGCGTATACGCTTCTCGACCCATGTGATGGGCGATGGATGATCCCATATCCATTGGTGTTTGACATCAGAGATGGTATACGGGTGCTCAGTGGAGACTGAGTACACTAGACGGACTCGCCGAGAACTCCCAGATGGTATTATACCTCACGTCAGATGGCAGTTCTCAGGTGACACTTGTACAAGTTAGTCTGTAGACCCGAGATCGTCATAGAGTCTTGTGTGATTCCCACTGTGCTTTGATCTCCACCTTACCACGTCCATGAGGGCGTGTAAAACGGTGGTCTTTAGGCACAGTCCCGAGTCACATGGAGGCAATGAGCGATAGGAGGGGTTTCGTCTCTCCCGGTATTGGGGGTTGATGTTGGGCAGTGCTCGATTGGCCGTAGCAGGGAAGTCCCTGGCCAGGGCTGATCAGAGATTTGCTGGTAAGTGTTACCAGTAGTTTCTCGACCCGTTATGAGCCTCACATCGGCACGACTTATCGGGTTATTGGGGTCTGACGTTTACCACCCCTAGACTTGATATGCGACATATCAGACGAAGAGACCGGACTGTACGGTAAGTGTTACTGGTCGGATTCGCAGGAGTGTGAGCGGGCTAGCTCGTCGATCTTCTGATCGCTCAATACCCGGGTGGCCGTTACGTTTAGCAGACCGCTTGCGGCTTGTGGGTGCTTGATATGATCATCATCTGCTACCGGCGTATTGACGAGTCTTTAGAGTCCTACACAGAGGTTTCCTAGCTCAAGCGAAACGAAATAGGAGTGCATATAAGATATGTGCGGGACCGAGAATAATGCGTGTATGTGATACCGTATTTGATTCTCGCGATTAATGTTTCGATTGGTTGTATGAGATATGACCTAGTTATCGAATCATTGATTCGATAAATCGATGCATTGAATACTAGTCGGTTATGTGCGACATGACCGGATCATTGAATCAAGTGTTGATTTAATGATTTAATGTATAATTATATATTTGATATATTACTTTGCATTAACTAGTATTGGTTCATTTTAAACGGATTTTTCTCACTTGATTTACACATTGTATATGTGATATACTTTTGTGCACATTTTTGTATCATGTTTGATGATACTTGATCATATGGTTAAGTGTATAGAATTAAACCATAGTTAACTTGAGATTAGGGTTTTGATTATGCATTTATTCATTTATTTGTTTATTCATTTATTTGGATAAACTTTAAGATGAAAATGGTGGCAATTTTTGTTTTATATTGAAGCTTCATGAAGCTTTGACTTTGCTAACCATTCTTGTCTTCATGCTTAACCCTAACCCACTCAAATGACCATGGTTTATTCTCTACACTTAACCCTAGTTAAAGTTATGATAAGTTTGGATTTTCTTTTCATTTTAAAATAGAACTTATCATAACTAGCTTCATCATCTTCTTCTTCTAAAAAGAAAAAGCTTGCTACTTTAATGGCAACTTGAGTTCTAGTGAGAGAAATCCAATTCTAAAGTGAACCCACCTCCTATTTCTTCACCCTCTACCTCTTGCCAAGTTGTTTTGGGTGTTTTCTTCACAAGTTTCACAACTTTGTGAAGTCGGAGCTTGAACTAGTGCAACCTCGACGTAGATCGTCTTTGACACGAAGCCGACGACCTAGCTCGCCCGTTTCTCCGATGAAGCCGACGATTGGGTTCGGGATTCATGATGGACAGCGAGAGGACTCCAACGTGGAGCTAAGGAAGTGGAAATCCGGATCTACAAAGGTTGTAGCTTCTCACTTCTAGTTAAGTAGTTAACTAGTTTACCTTTTCGCCTAAACATCTAGTCAACGATCCGTGTTAGGGTTTTTCGGCACCATAAAATTTTAAATTGGCTTGTTCGATGCCTTGTGAGACCTCTATAGTGTGCCTAGGAACCTTACAGTGGTATCAGAGCCTAGCTAGAGCCTTAGGCGAAGTCTAGACGCAATTTGAAACCCGATCGAACCCGAAAACCTAACTTTAAGATGCTCTCTGGACTTTTTCTAAATTCTGGGATTTTTCCAGATTAAAAATTGCTAAAAAATTCAGCAGGGAAATATATGAATTACGGTGCAAAAATTTCTTTATGAACAGTCTAAAGAGCGGCGGATCCGCGCCCTAAGCCTCCTTAGGCGGCGGATCCGCGGCAGCTTTATTAAATTATTATATAATTTTTGCACAGTAACTGATACCTTATGGTGTTGGATTTTCTGGGAATTTTTAAAATTTATTCAAGAGTTGAATTTTCTGGGGTTGCTTTGGGGATTCGGTGTTTCGATCGGGGTATCAAATTTCGTCTTTGTGTATTTCCGGATAATTTTTAGAATATGTTAAAAAGTTCGACCGGATATAAATACCCAATTTTTCCCCAGTCGGCAAATTTCCAAGTGTTGGATTTTTCCGTAGTTTAACGACGTTCTAAGTAGTGCAAGTAACGCGATGGACCCTCTAGAAGACAACAAACCTTAACTCGATTATGTGGCCGTCTTGAACTGCCCTTTGAACCTTCGGGTTTGGGGCAGTACGGCGTGCCACATGTGAGGCGTTGGCTTGACCCTTCTACGGCTGGACCGTTGGTACTGAGGCACGAACTGAATGTTGTTATACTTATTTCATGTGTTGAGTTGTATCGGGAAAACTAGGGTATTCGACTGTTCGATCGGAAAGTTTAACATTTTCTGTTTATCTGGAATGTGATACAATAATTGGAATTCACAAGTAGTTATGAGATAACTGAATGAATGTTATAAATCTAGCAATTTAGTCCCATATGATATTGAAAAGAGTTTTCGATAATGAGACTAAAATGCGGGATTTATATCTGTTAGGCATGCGATGTCTAAAGAGGTTGCGGATTCCAATAGTTGTAGTTTTACACTTTCTTTTCTGTGACCATAAGTGTAATATGTTCATATCGCCGGTTTCGTTGCTATACGTCAACGACAATTGGGGTATGCATACTTACTTACGTTGATGACATGTGATGTTATGTGTTGCTGGATATGTTATATTGGATCGTCGTGTTCGAATAGCCGGGTTTTTTTATGTGAGATGAGTGTTTTTCATTTTCATTCATGTAAAAACTTGTATGTAATATTCTTTTATTTGGGGCACTTCCAGGTAGCGGAAGTTGTCACCTTTTGTATATTATTTACTTTTCCGCATTAGGATAGACCCAGGAGGGGAGCACAAGTAACCGGGTTCTGGGGTCCAGTGGGAGACCAACTCGAGGAGTCGAGTCCGGGTCTCCTAACCCTAGAATTGGCAGGGTTGCTTGCCGCTCTCGTAGGGGTCCAGGGGTGTGGGATTGGCTATTCATCACGACCGTGGAATCAGTGTTTTATACTGGCTCGTATTGAAAACACGGACATCCTAGTATATCCAATATTTCATTTGTTTCTTCTGCTGCGATATCTGTGATGTGATCATGTGATGTTCTGTGATGGATATAGTATATAGTATATATGATATATTATATGGACGTTACTTATGTTTTACACCCGCGCTAGCCCTGCCCTGCTCTGTCGTTAGTTACCTAACCTAACGGTGCACGAGGGGACATCGAGGCGAATGCGGATGGCATAAGTGTACGTCATATCTATCTGTGATGTTTAGGTACTTAAATGATGGGACTTCATTAATGTGATTAATGAAAGAAAAGAAACCTAAGATGTTGTAGAATCAAATTTTAAAACAAAACAGGTAGCTACAGTTCTTGCTTTGCATAGCGGTATATATGATATACCCTGCACCTTATTCGATGAGGAAAGGACCGAGATCCCTTCACGTGGAGTGACTCCTTTAGCAATAACTGGCAGATGCTACACACTCGGTTTGCTTTTGACTGCTTTTGGGTTTTTGCTTTGCACAGCGATATATATGATATATCCCGCACCTCATTCGACGAGGAAAGGACCGAGATCCCTTCACCGGGAGTGACTCCTTTAGCAAAACTAGAAAAGCCTCAAAATCACTCCATTTCAAAAACTTCATTTGATTCTACAACGATATCAAGTTCATTACGCAATAGGTTTTCAGAAAAACCTGCGTAGCCCTCCGTCATTTCAGATAGAGACTAGTTAGTATTCATGCTGCGTTTGTTGACCTTAGCCAAGGCGTGGTGTACGGTAGCTAATTAGTATTTATCTGCTAAAACATGAGATGTGATTGAGTTAGGGTAGTCGTGCGACTTTGTTGACCTTAGCCAAGGGTCGTACGGGTGGGTTTGATTCAATCAGGAAATGACGGGTTGAACTTGACTAGCGCTTATGATTTGTTGACCTTAGCCAAGGTCATAAGTTGCTAGGGGCAAAAGCATTATCGGGAATTTCAAGTGTTGAAATTTGCAATGAGATTGCATACCTTCTATGAGATAGTTGGATCCCGATACCCACTGCGAGTAAGAGTTACTCCTGGGAGAGTTTTACACATTGCAATTAGCTGATCAAGTAGGTGTCTAGAAAGGTGTCAACGGGGTTACGCCTCTGGGAAAACGAGGTTTACATTAATTAGGTTCGTGCGAAAGCACGGGGGACCTCCCTCAAAGTACCGACACTGGCCTGGCTGAAAGATTGGCGAACTTGTAGTGTGTAATTAATCCCGGCTAGTCTTTCCTTTTATGGTTTGAAGGAAGATTTGATAAAAAGCAGTGGGAGCCATCCTGATTAGATAAGATAATAACCAATCTGATCTTGCACGAGCATACGCTAAAGTGTTTTCTTCTCTCTCTCTCCAGGTAGCGACCATTTCATGCCCTAATGAAGATAATAATATGGATGTATTGACCGAACCCGCATGTTATACTGTGCTGGGGAACGTTGGTTCCGTTCTTTCTTATAAGAGTTATAGGAATGAACAGGATATAGGGGAATACCAGGATTCCCATGCCACCCGAATGAAGAAAGTACATGTTGATGCATTTTCTTCGGGTGTGTTCGTTACAGAGAACTGTTTCTCCATTTGCTCTACGTCCTGGGTATTGGATACCGGGTCAGGATCCTATATATGTAATCAGTTACATGGGCTTAGGAAAAGTAGAGAACTTGGAGAAGGTGATAAAGACATTAGAGTTGGAAATGGTGCAATTGTTGCAGCTAAGACTGTCGAGGAATATCACCTTGTATTACCAACTGGTAATACATTGGTTCTGAACGAATGCTATTACATGCTGAACCTGATATGCAACATTATATCAGTTTCTTTATTAAGTAAAGAGGGATATAATTTTGTATTACAGGACAATGTTATGAACATTTTCCGTAACCAAAAGTTGGTTGGATCAGGCACGTTGTGCAATGGCATTTATGTTCTAAATCAATCAACAGTTCTGAGCATAACAAACACACACAAGAGGAAGAGTTCTGAACTCAACGAATCCTTCTTGTGGCATTGTAGACTGGGCCACATCAATGCGACACGACTAGCTAAGTTGCATAAAGATGGATATTTAAACCCGTTTGAATTTTCATCTTATGACACTTGCCAGTCATGTCTCAAGGGCAAGATGACCAAAACTCCGTTTACGGGATACGGAGAAAGAGTTACCGAACTCTTGGGACTTATACATAGTGATGTATGCGGTCCCATGTCTACACATGCCAGGGATGGTTCTTCATACTTCATTACATTCATTGACGATCTCTCTAGGTTCGGGTATGTGTTCCTGATGAAACACAAATCAGAAGCTTTTGAGAAATTTAGGGAATATAAACAAGAAGTTGAGAACCAAACCGGAAAAAGTATTAAAATCCTACGATCTGATCGAGGAGGAGAATACTTAAGCAATGAATTCCTGGACTTCCTAAAAGAGAACGGGATTCTCTCTCAGCTGACTCCTCCATATACACCACAGCACAACGGTGTATCAGAACGGAGGAACCGCATCCTATTAGATATGGTGCGCTCTATGATGAGCACAGCTGAGTTACCTATTTCCTTCTGGGGATATGCGCTGGAGACAGCCATATACCTATTGAATAGAGTTCCAACTAAATCTGTGCCTACAACTCCATATGAGATATGGAATGGAAAGAGACCATCTCTTAAAAGAGTTAAGATATGGGGTTGTCCGGCTTATGTTAAAAAGCAAAACCCGGACAAACTCGAGGCACGATCAGTTTTTTGTAAGTTTGTAGGATATCCAAGCAATTCGTATGGATATCTATTCTACCACAGTGAACAACAAAAGGTGTTTGTTGCTCAGCATGCCACCTTTTTAGAAAAGGAATTTCTTACAAAAGAAATTAGTGGCGATGAGGTAGAGCTGGAAGAGGTTCCAGCAACACAAACTACAACTGAAGATTTAGTGGAACCAGAGGATTCAGTAGCTCCCAATGAACCTCAGCCTCTCCGCCGATCTAGTAGGGTTCCTCGCCAACCTGAGAGATACTACGGTTTTCTCATGGATGGTGGAAGCGAGGATTGCATCATGGAGGATGATGACCCAACTAGCTTCGAGCAGGCCATCACGAGTGGGGACTCGGTGAAATGGCTGGATGCTATGCGGTCCGAGATGGAATCCATGTACACCAACAAAGTATGGACTTTGGACGTTGCTCCTGAAGGGGTAAAACCCATTGGGAGCAAGTGGATCTTCAAGAAGAAACTTGGTGTAGATGGGAAAGTGAAGACTTTCAAAGCTAGACTTGTAGCAAAGGGTTTTCGTCAAAGACCAGGTGTGGACTATGACGAAACCTTTTCTCCAGTGGCTATGTTTAAATCCATCCGGATCATGCTTGCCATCGCTGCTTATCATGATTACGAAATCTGGCAAATGGATGTTAAGACCGCCTTTCTAAATGGTGATTTGGAAGAGTGCGTGTACATGACTCAGCCAGAGGGCTTCGTAGACAGTGGGAGCAGCGAGAAAGTGTGCAAGCTGCTTAAATCCATTTATGGATTAAAGCAAGCATCGCGGAGTTGGAACATCTGCTTTGACGTCGTTATCAAAGAGTTTGATTTCGTCAAAAACCCAGATGAACCTTGTATTTACAAGAAGGTGGCAGAGAGTAAGGTTGTCTTCCTCGTATTGTACGTGGACGACATACTCTTGATAGGAAATGATATTCCTATGCTGCATTCGGTCAAGCTCTTCTTATTACAAAGATTCTCAATGAAAGATCTTGGTGATGCCTCCTGCATATTAGGAATTAGGATCTATAGAGATAGATCCAAACGGATTTTGGGATTGTCCCAATCCAGGTACATTGACACCATACTAAAGAGGTTTAGTATGGAAGAGTCCAAGCGTGGGAACTTACCCACGATCTCTGGAGTCACTCTCTCCAAAGAGATGTCTCCCAAGACTGATTTGGAGAGAGCTCGCATGCAAGGGATACCCTATGCTTCGGTAGTAGGCTCTATCATGTATGCGATGCTATGTACCAGACCCGATGTAGCATACTCACTAAGTATAGTGAGCAGGTATCAAGCTGATCCTGGAGAGAGTCACTGGACAGCTGTGAAGAGCATTCTCAAGTACTTACGAAGGACTAGAGATATGTTCTTGGTGTATGGTAACGGGGAGCTCCAAGTGGAGTCCTTTACCGATTCGAGCTTCCAGAGTGATAAGGACGACTCTAAGTCGCAGTCGGCCTTTGTCTTTACCCTTTACGGAGGGGCGGTTAGCTGGAAGAGTTCCAAGCAGGAAACCGTGGCAGACTCGACGATGGAGGCTGAATACATCGCTGCCAACGATGCTGCCAAAGAGGCTGTCTGGATCAAGAAGTTCATTACTGAACTTGGAGTGGTTCCATCCATTGAGCATCCAATACCTTTGTATTGCGATAACAATGGAGCGGTGGCTTTGGCCAAGGAACCCAGGTCCCATCAGCGATCCAGGCATATTCTGAGGCGGTATCACCTGATCCGGGAGATAGTTGATCGCCGGGAGATCGAGGTCAGGAGGGTTGACATGAAGAACAACACGGCGGATCCACTCACGAAGGCCATTCCCCAGATACAGTTTGAGAGACTCTTCGGGATGCTCGGTATGCGATACTACAGCAGCTGGCCCTAGTGCAATTGGGAGATTGTTAGTTGTATGTATGCCCTAGAGGCCAGTATTGTACAGATGATGTATATTATATTGGATGCTTGGACATATATAGAGATGACTTTCTTGCTCGACATGATAGTATGCTATCTGGTTGCTCTTTATCTTAACATGTACACTAGTCTCTTTATACTGTCTTATAGTTACATGTTGGTAAAGCCCTTAGGATTTGTACTTGACTACCTGGACTATGATGCAGATCATACTAGTGGGGACATGGTAGTCCATAAGTACATCCTTCAAGGTCCCTAGTCGTGGGTGTATCGAGACGGGTCATCGATATACCAGTGTAGACTAGCGTATACGCTTCTCGACCCATGTGATGGGCGATGGATGATCCCATATCCATTGGTGTTTGACATCAGAGATGGTATACGGGTGCTCAGTGGAGACTGAGTACACTGGACGGACTCGCCGAGAACTCCCAGATGGTATTATACCTCACGTCAGATGGCAGTTCTCAGGTGACACTTGTACAGGTTAGTCTGTAGACCCGAGATCGTCATAGTGTCTTGTGTGATTCCCACTGTGCTTTGATCTCCACCTTACCACGTCCATGAGGGCGTGCAAAACGGTGGTCTTTGGGCACAGTCCCGAGTCACATGGAGGCAATGAGCGATAGGAGGGGTTTCGTCTCTCCCGGTATTGGGGGTTGATGTTGGGCAGTGCTCGATTGGCCGTAGCAGGGAAGTCCCTGGCCAGGGCTGATCAGAGATTTGCTGGTAAGTGTTACCAGTAGTTTCTCGACCCGTTATGAGCCTCACATCGGCACGACTTATCGGGTTATTGGGGTCTGACGTTTACCACCCCTAGACTTGATATGCGACATATCAGACGAAGAGACCGGACTGTACGGTAAGTGTTACTGGTCGGATTCGCAGGAGTGTGAGCGGGCTAGCTCGTCGATCTTCTGATCGCTCAATACCCGGGTGGCCGTTACGTTTAGCAGACCGCTTGCGGCTTGTGGGTGCTTGATATGATCATCATCTGCTACCGGCGTATTGACGAGTCTTTAGAGTCCTACACAGAGGTTTCCTAGCTCAAGCGAAACGAAATAGGAGTGCATATGAGATATGTGCGGGACCGAGAATAATGCGTGTATGTGATACCATATTTGATTCTCGCGATTAATGTTTCGATTGGTTGTATGAGATATGACCTAGTTATCGAATCATTGATTCGATAAATCGATGCATTGAATACTAGTCGGTTATGTGCGACATGACCGGATCATTGAATCAAGTGTTGATTTAATGATTTAATGTATAATTATATATTTGATATATTACTTTGCATTAACTAGTATTGTTTCATTTTAAACGGATTTTTCTCACTTGATTTACACATTGTATATGTGATATACTTTTGTGCACATTTTTGTATCATGTTTGATGATACTTGATCATATGGTTAAGTGTATAGAATTAAACCATAGTTAACTTGAGATTAGGGTTTTGATTATGCATTTATTCATTTATTTGTTTATTCATTTATTTGGATAAACTTTAAGATGAAAATGGTGGCAATTTTTGTTTTATATTGAAGCTTCATGAAGCTTTGACTTTGCTAACCATTCTTGTCTTCATGCTTAACCCTAACCCACTCAAATGACCATGGTTTATTCTCTACACTTAACCCTAGTTAAAGTTATGATAAGTTTGGATTTTCTTTTCATTTTAAAATAGAACTTATCATAACTAGCTTCATCATCTTCTTCTTCTAAAAAGAAAAAGCTTGCTACTTTAATGGCAACTTGAGTTCTAGTGAGAGAAATCCAATTCTAAAGTGAACCCACCTCCTATTTCTTCACCCTCTACCTCTTGCCAAGTTGTTTTGGGTGTTTTATTCACAAGTTTCACAACTTTGTGAAGTCGGAGCTTGAACTAGTGCAACCTCGACGTAGATCGTCTTTGACACGAAGCCGACAACCTAGCTCGCCCGTTTCTCCGATGAAGCCGACGATTGGGTTCGGGATTCATGATGGACAGCGAGAGGACACCAACGTGGAGCTAAGGAAGTGGAAATCCGGATCTACAAAGGTTGTAGCTTCTCACTTCTAGTTAAGTAGTTAACTAGTTTACCTTTTCGCCTAAACATCTAGTCAACGATCCGTGTTAGGGTTTCTTGGCACCATAAAATTTTAAATTGGCATGTTCGATGCCTTGCGAGACCTCTATAGTGTGCCTAGGAACCTTACAAAATCCACCTGTTTGCATGACTCAGAAGAGCCGTGGTATGGAGGAAATCAAAGAACAGTGGGAATCACACAAGACACTATGACAATCTCGGGTCTACAGACCAACCTGTACAAGTGTCAGCAGAGAACTGCTATCTGACAATAGGTATATATGCCATCTAAGAGTTCTCGGCGAGTCCTGTTCGGTGTACCCATTCTCCAATGAGCACCTGTGTACAATCTTTGATGTCAAACACCAATGGTTGTGAGATCAACCATCGCCTCCAGGGTCAAGAAACGTACACACTAGTCTACTCTGGTAATATCGATGCCCTGTCTCGATATACCCTCGGCTAGGAACTATTAAAGGATATGCTTTTAGACTGCCCAGGCCCTACTAGTATGATCTACATCATAATCCTGGCAGTCAAGCATAATCCTAAGGGCTTCATCAACATGTATATAAGATATGAAATACAACGCATCACACGTTAAGATGAAGATAAACCAGATAGCATACTATCATTTCGAGCAAAGATTGTTTCTGTACATATACATGCCTAGCATCCTATACAATATAGGCCTCTAGGGCATACATATCTAACAGATCCAACTATCATCGCATGATAACTTGATGGAAGCCACTCAAGTCACCACACTCCAGAAGATATGCGCATGCCTGGCAATTTTCCTGTATGTTTGAAACTCCCGATGTGATTTTCATCCCAAGCGGCTTATGACCTTAACTATGCCAACATATCATAAGTCGCAAGTCAAGTTCAACCCGTCATTATCCTGGATTAATTAGACCCGCCCGTACGAGCCCTTTACTAGGTCAACATGATCGTATGACTGTCCTAACCAATCACATATCCATGCAGCAGAAAAGTACTACAGAGCTACCAAACACTACGCCTTGACTATGTCAACATACGTAGCACGAATACTAAGCAATACTTATTTGAAATGACGGAGGGCTACGGCTGGTTTTTGGCAAAATACGTTTAATGTAATAAACTTAATATCATTGAAGGAATCCAAGTGGTTTTTACAAATATATATTAGCGAAAACTTTTGCTAAAGAGGTCACTCCCGGTGAAGAGATCTCGGCTCTTTCCTCATCAAATGAGGTGCAGGATATTCCGAACCGAATACAATAATGCAAAGCAAAAGAATCGACTATAGTGAAGTTATTAGGCTGACGCAAACTTCTGCCCAAGGGGTCACTCCCGATGAAGGGATCTCGGCCCTTGCCTCGTCGAATGAGGTGCAGGATATTCCCAATCGAATACCACTATGCAAAGCGAAAGAAAACGTCTGTAATGTCAGTTTTTTTTTAAAACTTGGTTCCAACAACATCATATATAGGTTTGTTTTCCTTGCATTGATCATAATCAACACAGTCCCATCAATTAAACATATCACACCAGAAAAGAACGAAAATATAATGTACGTATATGCCATCCGCATTCGCCACTGGGCCCCGTCATCACCCGTTAGGTTACTTAACTAACGGCAGAGCGGGGGCTGGACTAGCACGGGTGCAAAACATATACAACATCTACTGGTATATATATAAATATATAACATTCGTCCCAGGCATGACATAAAGAAAAATCATATAATCTCAGCCAACAACACAGAGTGGTGGATAATCCTGGAGCCTCGGGTTTCACTTGAGCCGCAAATGAGACCCGACGTTCCCTGTCGTGCGGATAGCCTGTGCAATGAAAGCCTAGACCTCTATGAGTGCGGCAAGTTACCCGCCAATCCTATAAGTGAGGCAACCCCAATCAGCAACGTGAATTGGCCACCCAGTACTTCACAGAATCCGGTAACTTGGGCACCCCTCTGTGGGTCAACCTATACCCCCTACGAGTGCGGCGAATAGCCCGCCAATTCTAGAGTAAGGTCCCCTCCGTCTCAACGCCATGACATGCAGACCCGTTGCCCTCTAGAATCTGGCTATTTGTGCACTCCACCACGGGGTAATCCTAGTGCAAAAAAGAAAACAATATGTACAAGGGTGACATCGACCTCAACCTGGTCGTGCCCCAAACAAATAATATACAAACTGGAAGAGACGGCAGTTTACATGTCGGACGCTCGCCCCGCAATATCAAATGTACAAATGAATCTAAACTTTACTACCATTGCACCTAAGCTATCCACCACGACGATCCATCCACAACCACAGCACAACACAGAACATCAACGTGAATGTCACGTTCGCAAACCCTTCTAAAAGACAAATAGCAATTAGACGAGTTGTATTGCTCTAATGACATTCACAGTCGCAGAGAGTAATGTATGCACTGAAAACTTTTAAACAGTGTTTAAAATAGCGACTTCGAAATACCCCGTATTGCCCCCAATCCAAAAGATAACACAATATCCAAACAGGGCAAAACAAACAATACCTGAGAACCAATATTCCAGATAATAGAGCACCCCAAAAAAATCAAGTCCCAAATCCTAACTAGGACCGGCCAGCCGAGATTTTCCTCAATCTCGCCGGCCGCATTATTTCATTTGGGGCTCGTGTTTTTAGGGTGTTCTAGTTACTGCATAAATAGCCTTCTACAATTGTTTAAAAAAAATTTTTAAGACTCAAAAAACTTGACAGAAACTGGAATGTTTTCCGTATTGTTTCGGAGTTGTTTCGGTTTCGATACTTTAAACGTCATTTAAACTGCTAGTAATGGGTTAATAGGTTGGCTCTGATACCATGTTAGGTTATGAAAGCACCCTGGACATCAAACTGCGGCCGATTGCGGAACAAAAATTTTCAAAACTGGCGCTAACACAACCCGCTACCCGGATCTGCCATTAACCCTAAACTAGCAAACTAAAAAAGAGTTAGGAATAGTTATACCGAATGATCCGAGTCCTTTGTGTAGGGTTACTAGGCACTATCACAAGGGTGTATAAGGCATCAACCATGCCGAATTTAAAATTTTCAAGTGCCGAACAACCTAAAGCGATGATCTTTGCTAGATAATTAGGGTTAACTATGCATGTAAACAATTTTACATCTAAGAGAGAGGGATTACAACATTTGAAGTCCGTTCCTTCGCTTCATAAGCTCCGAGTAGTTGTCCCTTTGCCGCGATCCATGATCTCCCGGACTCAAGAGAGGCTCCAAAAGTCGAATGATCCATTCTTGCTTGAAGTCTTCCTTTTCGAAGATGATCTACCTTGAAGAATCTCAAACTCAATCTCTCACTTCACTAATCAAGTATTAGTGATGTGAACACCCTAATCTAAGTGGCTAGAATAGATGAGGATGATGAAGTAGGAATTTTACACTCTTTTGTTTTCAATTTCTCACTTTAAATCATTAAATCACAAAAGGCTAGAAAGCGTTTTCAAGGAAGAAGAAGAAGAAGAAAAGCTTTTGTGATGAAAAATGAATTATTGTTGAGGTTACAAATCCAACCATGGGTTAAGGATGAAGGCTTAACCCTTGTAGAGAATAAACTAGGGTAAAGGGTTTGGGTTGGGTTAAGAAATATCTACACAAAATATCAATACAAAATATCTAAGCTTAAAACAAAATAAAGTTTCGAGAAGCTTCATGAAAAAGCTAACCCAAATGCTAACCCAAATCAAACCCTAACTTGTTTAATCTCCACAAATCATGTTGTATTTATAATCATAACTTGTTACAATATTATATATCACATATATAATATATTTTGCAACAAAAGAAAATAATACAATTAACATATATCGCATATATATCAATGTATTATCCGGTGAGAAAATGAATCAATAAAGCGAGCTTATATTAGTTAACATAATGTAATATATCACTTATATAATTATACATTAAATTATCGAATCAACACTTAATCCGACAATCCGGCTATATAGCATAGAACCGACTTATATAACATGTACCAATTCATCGAATCAACACTTGATCCGATGACCCGGCTATATCACATATACCCGGCCGATATCATATATCGCGAGAATAGAATACGGTATCTCATATCGTATTATTCTCGGTCCCGCACATATCACATATGTGCTCCTACTCCGTTTTGCCTGAGCCAGGAAACCTCTGTGTAGGACTCTAAAGAATCGTCAATACGCCAGCAGTACGTGATGATCATATCAAACACCCACAAGCTGCAAGCGGTCAGCTAAACGTAAAAGCCACCCGTGTATTGAGCAATCAGAAGATCAACAAGCAAGCATGTACATTCTCCTAGAAATCCAATCAGTAAACACTACCGTACAGTCCGGTCCCTTCGTCTGATATGTTGCATATCTAGTCTAGGGGTGGTAAACGTCAGACCCCAGTAACCGATAAGTCGTGTCGATGTAAAGCTCATAATGGGTCGACAAACTACTGATAACTCTAACCAGTAAATCTCCATATGAGCCCTGGTCAGGGACTTCCAGTTATAGCCAATCGAACACAACACAACATCAACTCCCCTTACCGGGAGAGACGAAACCCCTCGTATCGCTCATTGCCTCCATGTTATTCGGAACAGTACCCAAAAGCCACCATTTTGCACGCCCTTTTGGACGTGGTAAGGTGGAAATCAAAGCACAGTAGGAATCACACAAGACTCTATGACGATCTCGGGTCTACAAACTAACCTGTACCAGTGTCACCGGAGAACTGCTATCTGACGATAGATATAATACCATCCAGGAGTTCTCGGAGAGTCCGTTCAGTATACCCAGTCTCCACTGAGCACCCGTACACCATCTTTGATGTCCAACACCAATGGACATGGGATCATCCATCGCCCATCATATGGGTCAAGATGCGTGTACGCTAGTCTACTCTGGAGTATCGATGCACTGTCTCGAGACACCCTCGACTAGGAACAGTTATAGGATGTACTCGTTGACTACCCTGGCCCCACTAGTATGATCTCATCATAGTCCTAGTAGTCGAATACACATCCTATGGGCTTTATCAACACGTGATCACAAAACAGTATTCGTTAACATGTTAAGATAAAGTGAAACCAGATAGCATACTATCATATCGAGCAAGAAAGTCCTCTCTATATATATCCAAGCATCCATTATAATATACATCACATGTACAACAATGGCCTCTAGGGCATACATATAACTAACAATCTCCCACTTGCACTAAGGCCAGCTGTTATAGTATCTCATACCCAACATCCCGAAGAGTCTCTCAAATTGTATTTGAGGAATGGACTTTGTGAGTGGATCCGCTGTGTTGTCCTTCGTATCAACTCTCCTGACCTCGATCTCCCGGCGATCAACTATCTCTCGGATCAGGTGATACCGCCTCAGAATATGTCTGGACTTCTGAAGGGACCTGGGTTCCTTGGCCAAAGCCACAGCTCCATTGTTATCACAATACAAAGGTATTAGAAGCTCAATGGACGGAACCACACCAAGTTAAGTGATGAACTTCTTTATCTAGACAGCCTCTTTGGCAGCATCGTTGGCAGCGATGTATTCAGCCTCCATCGTCGAGTCTGCAACGGTTTCCTGTTTGGAACTCTTCCAACACATCACCCCTCTATTGAGGGTAAAGACAAATCCCGAGTGCGTCTTAGAGTCGTCCTTATCACTTTGGAATCTCGAATCGGTAAAGGACTCTACCTGGAGCTCTCCATTACCATACACCAAGAACATCTCTTTAGTCCTTCTCAAGTACTTGAGAATGTTCTTCACAGCTGTCCAGTGATTCTCTCCAGGATCTGCTTGATACCTACTCACTACACTTAGTGAGTATGCTACATCAGGTCTGGTACATAGCATCGCGTACATGATAAAGCCTACTGCTGAAGCATAGGGTATCCCTTGCATGCAAGCTCTTTCCAAATCAGTCTTAGGAGACATCTCTTTGGAGAGAGTGGGTCCAGAGATTGTGAGTTGGTTCCCACGCTTGGATTCTTCCATACTAAACCTCTTTAGTATGGTGTCAATGTACCTGGATTGGGACAATCCCAGTATCCGTCTAGATCTATCTCTATAGATCTTAATTCCCAAAATGCAGGAGGCATCACCTAGATCTTTCATTGAGAATCTATGTGATAAGAAGAGCTTAACCGAGTGCAGCATAGGTTTATCATTTCCTATCAAGAGTATGTCATCCACGTACAATACGAGGAAGACAACCTTACTCTCTACAACCTTCTTGTATATACAAGGTTCATCTATGTTTTTGATGAAGTCAAACTCTTTGACTACAACATCAAAACAGATGTTCCAACTTCGCGATGCCTGCTTTAACCCGTAGATGGATTTAAGCAGCTTGTACACCTTTCTGCTGCTCCCACTATCTACGAAGCCCTCTGGCTGAGTCATGTACACACACTCTTCTAAATCACCATTTAGAAAGGCCGTCTTAACATCCAACTGCCAGATTTCGTAGGCATGGTATGCAGCAATGGCAAGTAGGATCCGGATGGACTTAAGCATAGCCACTGGAGAAAAGGTTTCGTCATAATCCACACCCGGTCGTTGACGAAAATCCTTTGGAACAAGTCTAGTTTTGAAAGTCTCAACTTTTCCATCTACACCAAGTTTCTTCTTAAAGATCCATTTGCTCCCAATGGGTTTCACCCCTTCAGGAGAAACTTCCAAAGTCCATACTTTGTTGGTGTACATGGATTCCATCTCAGATCGCATTGAATCCAGCCACTTCACAGAGTCCCCACTCGTGATGGCCTACTCGAAGCTAGTTGGGTCATCATCTTCCATGATGCAATCCTCGCTCCCACCATCAATGAGAAAACCGTAGTATCTCTCAGGTGGATGAGGAACCCTACTAGATCGGCGGAGAGGCGGGGGTTCGTCAGGAACTACTGAATCCTCTGGTTCCATTCAATCTGCAATTGCAGTTTGTGCTACTGGAACTTCTTCCAGTTCTACCTCTTCGCCACTAGTTTCTTTTGTAAGAAATTCCTTTTCCAAAAAGGTGGCATATTGAGAAACAAACACCTTTTGTTCCTCAATGTTGTAGAAAATATATCCTTGTGAATTCTTAGGATATCCCACAAACTTGCAAAGAACTGATCGTGCCTCGAGTTTTTTCCGGATTTTGCCTTTTGATATAGGCCGGACAACCCCATATCTTAACTCGTTTAAAATGTGTTCTCTTCCCACTCCATATCTCATGTGGTGTGGTAGGTACAGATTTAGATAGAACTTAATTCAATAGGTATGCCGATGTCTCCAGTGCATAACCCCAAAATGAAATAGGCAACTCAGCGAAGCTCATCATAGAGCGCACCATATCTAATAGGGTGCGATTCCTCCGCTCCGATACACCGTTGTGCTGTGGTGTATAGGGAGGAGTAAGCTGAGAGATAATCCCATTCTCTTTTAGATAATCGAGGAACTCATTGCTCAAGTATTCTCCTCCTCGATCAGATCGAAGGATTTTAATACTTCTACCCGTTTGGTTCTCTACTTCGTTCTTATATTCTCTGAATTTCTCAAAAGATTCAGACTTGTGTTTCAACAGGAACACATGTCCGTATCTTGAGAGATCGTCAGTGAATGTAATGAAGTACGAGGAACCATTCCTGGCATGTGTAGACATGGGACCGCATACATCACTATGTATCAATCCCAAGAGTTCTGTAACTCATTCTCCGTGTCTACTAAACGGAGTTTTGGTCACTTTTCCTTTGAGACATGAATGGCAAGTTTCATAAGATGATAATTCGAACGCATTTAAATAACCATCTTTATGTAACTTAGCAAGTCGTACCGTATTGATATGACCAAGTCTACAATGCCACAAGAAGGATTCGTTCATTTCCGAACTTTCCCTCTTGTATGTGTTCTGTATATTAAGAAACGTATTTTGATTTAGAACGTATATGTCATTATTTAACGAGCCTAATCCAATCGATTTTTGATTTAGAAAGATGTTCATAACATTATCCTGTATTATAAAGTTATATCCTTCTTTATTTAATAAAGAAACTGATATAATATTGCATATCATGTTCGGTATATAATAGCATTCGTTCAGAATCAATGTATTACCACTTGGTAATACAAGGTGATATTCGCCAACTGCTTTGGCTGCAACATTTGCACCATTCCCTACTATTACGGAATGATCACCCATTCCCAGTTCTCTACCTTTCTTTAGCCCATGCAATATATTGCATATGTGAGATCATGATCCGGTATCTAATGCCCAGGACATAGAGTGAACTGAGAAACAGTTCTCGGTAACTAACACATCCGAAGAAGATACATCAACATTTTTATTCTTCGTTTGGGCGGCGTGTGAATTCTAGTATTCCCCTATTTCCTATTCAGTCTTATAACAATTATAAGAAAGAACGGAACCAACGTTCCCCTGCTCAGTATAACAAGCGGGTTCGGTTAATACATCCATATTATTATCTTGATTAAGGCCTGACATGGTCGCTACCTGGAGAAAGAGAAAGAAGGAAACACTTTAGCGTGCGCTCTTACAAGATTAGATTGGTTATTATCTTATCTAATCAGGATGGCTCCTACTGTTTTAATCAAATCTTCCTTCAAACCCTAAAAGGTAAGATTAGCCGGGATTAATTACACCCTACAAGTTCGCCAATCTTTCAGCCAGATCAGTGTTGGTACTTTGAGTGAGGTTCTCCGTACTTTCGCACGGACCTAATTAAAATAAACTTCGTTTTCCCAGAGGCATAACCCCGTTAACACCTTTCTTGACACCTACTTGATTGGCTAATTGTCCTGTGTAAAACTCTCCCAGGAGTAACTCTTACTCGCAGTGGGTATCGGGATCCAACTATCTCATAGCAGGTATGCAATCTCATTGCAAATTTCAATATTTTGAAATTCCCGATAATGCTTTTACCCCTAGCAACTTATGACCTTAACTTAGTCAACAAATCATAATTGCTAGCCAAGTTCAACCCGTCATTTCCCGATTGAATTAAACCCACCTGCACGACCCTTAACATAGTCAACAAAGTCGTACAAGTACCCTAATCCAATCACATCTCATGTTTTAGTAGATAAGCACTAATTAGCTACCGCACGCTACGCCTTAACATAGTCAACAAACATAGCACGAATACTAAGTAGTACTTATCTGAAATGACGGAGGGCTACGCAGGTTTTTCAGAAAACCATAAGCGTAATGAACTTGATATCGTTTGTAGAAACAAATGATTTTGAAAAAGGAATGTTTTTGAGGCTTTTCTAGTTTTGCTAAAGAGGTCACTCCCGGTGAAAGGATATCTGCTCTTTCCTCATCGAATAAGGTGCAGGATATTTCAAAAATACCGCTGTGCAAAGCAAGAACTATAGAAGCAATCAAAAACTAAACCGTGAGTTTGTAGCACGAGCCAGTATGAAACACAGATTCCACGGTCGCGATGAATAGCCAAACCCACGTCTCTAGACCCCTACGAGAGCGGCAAGTAACCCTGCCAATTCTAGGGTTAGGAGATCCGGTCTCGACTCCTCGAGATGGCCCCCCACTGGACCCTAGAACCCGGTTACTTGTGCTCCCTGACTTGGGTCTATCCTAATGCGGAAAAGTAAATAATATACAACGGCGAAATCATCCTCAACCCGGAAGTGTCCCAATAAAAGAATATTACATACAAATGAATTTTACATGAATGAAAAAGAAAACTCTCATCTCACATAAGACCCCCGGCTATTCAATACACAACGATCCAATATAACATATCACAGCAATATATAAACATCACATATAACTAGGCGAAGTTAGATAATTCGACAGACACAACGACTTCCCAAAATACCCTAGTGAGCTCAACACTTGAGCAGAAAATAAAAATTCCCAGTAGCATGCCCCAGCACCTATAGACTGTCGCTGAAGTACCCTTCCCAAGCCTCCACAGTGGCGCCGCGGAACCGCCACCAAAACCAGGTTTTGGCCACGGTTATGCGGTCACTGTAGAGAGTTAGAGATCCTTTCTTCAGGTGGGTCCATAAAATTCCCTGCATGATTTTCTGAGTATTTTTAATATGAAAATTTTCAACTTTTGAAAAAATTTCCAGCAAGGGGTCAATTCTCGGTGTTTCGCGGTTCGATCGGACTTCTAATTTCGTCTAGACAATGCCTAAGCTCTAGCTTTGCTCTGATACCACTGTAGGGTTACTAGGCACTATCATAAGGGTGTATAAGGCATCAACCATGCCGAATTTAAAATTTTCAAGTGCCGAACAACCCAAAGCGAGGATCTTTGCTAGATAATTAGGTTTAACTATGCATGTAAACAATTTTACATCTAAGAGAGAGGGATTACAACCTTTGTAGTCTGTTCCTTCGCTTCAAAAGCTCCGAGTAGTAGTCCCTTTGCCGCGATCCATGATCTCCCGGACTCAAGAGAGGCTCCAAAAGTCGAATGATCCATTCTTGCTTGAAGTCTTCCTTTCCAAAGATGATCTACCTTGAAGAATCTCAAACTCAAGCTCTCACTTATCTAATCAAGTATCAGTGAAGTAAACACCCTAATCTAAATGGCTAGAAAAGATGAGGATGACGAACTAGGAATTTTACACTCTTTTTTTTCAATTTCTCACTTTAAATCATTAAATTACAAAAAGCTAGAAAGCTTTTTCAAGGAAGAAGATGAAGAAGAAAAGCTTTTGTGATGAATAATGAATTATTGTTGTGGTTACAAATCCAACCATGGGTTAAGTATGAAGGCTTAACCCTTGTAGAGAATAAACTAGGGTAAAGGGTTTGGGTTGGGTTAAGAAATATCTATACAAAATATCAATACAAAATATCTAAGCTTAAAACAAAATAAAGTTTCTAGAATCTTCATGAAAAAGCTAACCCAAATGCTAACCCAAATCAAACCCTAACTTGTTTAATCTCCACAAATCATGTTGTATTTGTAATCATAACTTGTTACAATATTATATATCACATATATAATATATTTTGCAACAAAAAAAATAATACAGTTAACATATATCGCATATATATCAATGTATTATCCGGTGAGAAAATGAATCAATAAAGCGAGCTTAGATTAGTTAACGTAATGTAATATATCACATATATAATTATACATTAAATTATCGAATCAACACTTGATCCGACAATCCGGCTATATAGCATAGAACCGACTAATATAACATGTACCGATTCATCGAATCAACACTTGATCCGATGACCCGGCTATATCACATATACCCAGCCGATATCATATATCGCGAGAATAGAATACGGTATCTCATATCGTATTATTCTCGGTCCTGGACATATCACATATGTGCTCCTACTCCGTTTTGCCTAAGCCAGGAAACCTCTGTGTAGGACTCTAAAGAATCGTCAATACGCCAGCAGTAGGTGATGATCATATCAAACACCCACAAGCTGCAAGCGGTCAGCTAAACGTAACAGCCACCCGTGTATTGAGCAATCAGAAGATCAACAAGCAAGCCTGTATATTCTCTTGCAAATCCAATCAGTAAACACTACCGTACAGTCCGGTCTCTTCGTCTGATATGTTGCATATCTAGTCTAGGGGTGGTAAACGTCAGACACAAGTAACCGATAAGTCGTGTCGATGTAAGGCTCATAACGGGTCGATAAACTACTGATAACACTTACCAGTAAATCTCCATATCAGCCCTGGCCAGGGACTTCCAGTTATAGCCAATCAAATACAGCACAACATCAACTCCCTATACCGGGAGAGACGAAACCCCTCTTATCGCTCATTGCCTCCATGTGATTCGGGACTGCACCCAAAAGCCACCATTTTGCATGCCCTCTTGGATGTGGTATGCTGGAAATCAATGCACAGTGGGAATCACATAAGATTCTATGACGATCTCGGGTCTACAGACTAATCTGTACCAGTGTCACCAGAGAACTTCTATCTGACGATAGGTATAATACCATCCAGGAGTTCTCGGCGAGTCCGTTCAGTGTACCCAGTCTCCACTGAGCACCCATACACCATCTTTGATGTCCAACACCAATGGACATGGGATCATCCATCGCCCATCATATGGGTCAAGATGCGTGTACGCTAGTCTACTCTGGAATATCGATGCCCTGTCTCGATACACGCTCGACTAGGAACAGTTATAAGATGTACTCGTTGACTACCCTAGCCCCACTAGTATGATCTCATCATAGTCTTAGTAGTCGAGTACACATCCTAAGGGCTTTATCAACACATGATCACAAAACAGTATTCGTGAACATGTTAAGATAAAGTGAAACCAGATAGCATACTATCATATCGAGCAAGAAAGTCCCCTCTATATATATCCAAGCATCCATTATAATATACATCACATGTACAACAATGGTCTCTAGGGCATACATATAACTAACACTTCGGTCTTCAACCATCATCCCAAGCTCCTAGAGGCCTCCATGATCAAGCTTGATCTCCGGTCTCCCTCCATCGAAGATGATCCACCCGAGGATTTGTATTCCGAGCTCCTACCTCAATAGCCGAGATAACTAGGGTACCTAGATCGCTAAACTAGATAGCCCAGAGGATGTAGAGTGTAGTGATGGATTAATTTGTCTCATGACACCCTAGGTTTCTCAACATATGAGACTTGAAAGGTGGAGGTAGAAGAAAAAGCTTGAGGATGAGAGTGTGAGAGCAACTCAAGAAAAATGGCTAAGTGTTTTTTTGTGTGTTGTGTTGTGAGTAATAATGAAGCCATCCAATAAATATCTCAAGCCTCCAAAATATCTTAAGTCAACACAAAATATCTTATGGCTTCAAAATATCTCACAACAAACAAAAATCCAAGCATGCTAGAATAGTAACCATGTGTCACTACAAAGCCATGCCACAATAATTGCATACAACACCTCATCCTCTCCACCTCATTAACAATTTAATCCTAAATGGTTAAAACTAAATGAGGTGGCATCTTCTATAAGAACCTTGTAATAAATTACAAGAATACCCCTCATCCGTATATACATACCCGCATCCATATTCCGAAGAATACGAATACAAAGAGACGAAAATAATCCAACAATATAATACTAGAATCCGGTTTAAACCAAAGCCACTAGTATTATCTGTTCGAATCCTAATACGTGCACAAGTGCACGTATATGATCGAACCCTACCGTAAAACCATACGGCCTCTACATCGTTTCGCCCGAAGCAGGGAAACCCTCTATTTGGGACTCTAAAGACTCTTCAATACGCTGGCAGTGGGTTTAACCACAAGCACGTCAGTGGCAATAGCTATACGTAACGGCTACCCAGGTATTGAGCGAAAGGGAGGCCGACGAACAAACTCATCTGAACCCTTACTGAGCCTGTTCGTGACAATATCCGTACAGTCCAGTCTGTTCGTTTAAGAGTATCGCATATCGATTCTAGGCGGTGGATAAAGTCAGACCCCTAATAATGCGACATTTCGTGTCTGTATGAAGCTCATCACCCACTGAGAAACTACTGATCCAAATCAGTAATTCTCGACTACCTTGGCCAAGGATTTCTGGTGATGGCCACCCATGCACAACACGACATCAACCCCCAATACCGAGAGAGACGAATCCCCGACGATCCGCTCATTGCCTCTATATGGCTCGGGACTGTACCCAACTAAAACCTGTTTGCACGACTCTTTTGAGCCGTGGTAGGGTAGTAATCAAAGCACAGTGGGAACTCACACAAGATAAATGACGATCTCAGGTCGACAGACTAACTTACACACATGTCACCTGGGAAATGCTATCTCACATACTACCAACTAGCAGGTTCCCGGCAAGTCCGTCCAGTGTACTCATAACCCAATGAGCACCTGTATACTATCTTAGGTGAACAAACTGACACCAATGGCTTGTGAGACCTAGCCACCGCCCCTCGTAGTCAAGAAAGAATCATATGGGCTCTATCAACATGTAATAGTGATCTATAATACTACATAAAGCACGTACATGATGATAAAGACAAACCAGATAGCATACTATCATCTTGAGTAAGACTATTCTATCCGTATAGGTCCTCCCTCAATCATCGCAATCGCATACCTGCGATTCAATAATTGACTTGAGCGCACTATAGTAACAGTAGATACTTATGCTACGTATTCCATTATAGTAATATCGAGAACTTGATTCTCTCACAGGTTACTCATCCGTGGACGCGCTCCATAATAAGTAATGTTGTATTGGCCCTTTTCCATTAGGTAATATGCACTGGAAACAGATGCATGACTTTTGAATCTGGTTCCATCTAAATTAGTGTCTTGATTCTATCTAGACATGGAATGGTTACATATCTTGAGGTCGTTAAGATATGGAGTTATCTGATTTCTGTTTAAAAGCAGAATCCGGACAAACTTGAGGCACGCTTCGGCAATGGCGGTTTGTGGATTATCCCAAGCATTAGCTAAGATTTTGTTTCTACCATTCTCAAGATCAATAGTTACATTGTTCTTGACTCGCCACCATTTTATAAAAGGATATTTTTGCAAAAGAAACTAGTGGGAGTATGGTAGAATTGGAAGTAATTCCAGAACCACAAACGGTTATCAAAAATTTAGTAGGACCTAAGGATTCAATTGGACATGACAAACTGTTGGCCACTCCACAGATTTTAGTAGGTGACCTCAGACACCCGAGAGATATTTCGGTTTTTCTTATAGATGGTGACAGGGAGGTCAGCATCATGGTAATGATGGCCCTACTAGTTGTCAGCAAGTCATAGAAAGTGGTAACTTTCACGTGACCAGATGTTTCATATCTAAGATGGACTCCATGCACTTTAGCAAATTTTGGATTTTGGATTTTGTTGGGTGCTCTTTAAGGGGTAAAACCCATTAGGAGAAAGTAGATCATTCGAGATCTGTGCAGGTGGAAAGGTGCTAACCTAATAAGGTTGGACTTGTTGTAAAGAGCTTTCATCAAATACCCGTTATGGATTGTGATGAGACTTTTTCTTCAGTGTCTATGCTGAAGTCCATACGGATATGACTTGACACTGCTATTCCCCCTACTTGTTATCAGCAGGTCATAGAAAGTGGTAACTTCTAGGTGACCAGATATTTCATACCCAGGATGGACTCCACACACTTCAGCAAATCATGGATTTTGGATTTTGCTGGGTGCTCCTTAAAGGATAAAACCCATTAGGAGCAAGTAGGTCTTTTGATATCTATGCAAATGAAAAGGTGTTAACCTAATAAGGCTAGACTTATTGTAAAGAGTTTTCATCAAATACCCATTGTGGATTGTGATGTAACCTTTACTTCAGTGTCTATGCTGAAGTCCATATAGATATGTTTTGGCGCTGATGTTGTTAGTTATGTATATGCCCTAGAGGCCATTGTTGTACATATGATGTATATTATGATGGATGCTTGGATATATACAGAGAGGACTTTCTTGCTCGTCATGATAGTATGCTATTTGGTTTCACTTTATCTTAACATGTTGACTTGTATTGGTTTACTGTCTTACTCTCACATGTTGATAAAGCCCTTAGGATCTGTACTCGACTACTGGGATTATGATGAGATCATACTAGTGGGGCCACGGTAGTCGATGAGTACATCCTATAAATGTTCCTAGTCGAGGGTATATCGAGACGGGGCATCGATACACCAGAGTAGACTAGCGTATACGCATCTTGACCCATATGATGGGCGATGGATGATCCCATATCCATCGGTGTTTGACATCAAGGATGGTGTACGGGTGCTCAGTGGAGACTGGGTACACTGGACGGACTCGCCGAGAACTCCCAGATGGTGATATACTACACGTCAGATGGCAGTTCTCCGGTGACACTGGTATAGGGTAGTCTGTAGACCCGAGATCGTCATAGAGTCTTGTGTGATTCCCACTGTGCTTTGATTTCCACCTTACCACGTCCAAGAGGGCGTGCAAAACGGTGGCTTTTGGATACAGTCCCAAATCACATGGAGGAAATGAGCGATATGAGGGGATTCGTCTCTCTCGGTATAGGGAGTTAATGTTGTGCTGTGATCGATTGGCTATAACTGGAAGTCCCTGGCCAGGGCTGATATAGAGATATACTGGTAAGTGTTACTAGTAGTTTCTCGACCTGTTATGAGCCTCACATCGACACGACTTATCGGTTACTGGGGTCTGACGTATACCACCCCTAGACTTGATATGCGACATATCAGACGAACAGACCGGACTGTACGAGAGTGTTACTGATTGGATTCACAGGAGAACGGATAGGCTAGCTTGTTGATCTTCTGATCGCTCAATACCTGGGTGGCTGTTACGTTTAGCTGACCGCTTGCAGCTTGTGGGTGTTTGATATGATCATCACCTGCTACCGGCGTATTGACGATTCTTTAGAGTCCTACACAGATGTCACGACCCAAAAGAGCACGTGACTGACCCTTGAACCATATGAAGTCTATAGGACTCCATCCGACCCAAGTAAGCCAAAAGCCCAGAAATCTAAAACCATTTTAAGGAGTAAAGAAACATGTTTTGAAGTCAAGCTTTTTAAATAACTAAGTCGAATATGCATTTTTAAAATGTGTAGTCTTTTCTGAAAAATTCGGCAGAGTTTCCTTTGTAAAAACTGGCCCCGAACGGGGTACAACAAGAATAATATATAAATGCAGTGATAAAAGGCATCCCCAAGCGAGAGCTAGCTCTTCGTCAATCGACGGTCACAACCACGCAAGCGATAGAATATACAACGCCGAAGGACGAGGATCAAAACTCAAAAGAAACTCAACAGCCTGAAAACCGTAATACTACAAGCGCGACTCTAAGGTCGAAATAATACAACACTGTTTTCTAAGCCTGAAACAATATACATGTTTTGGTTGATGGAATTTCTAAATACAATAAATAGTATAAGTACAATGGCGGTTCTGATACAAAAGAACCCACCTACCCAAGCAAGTCACCCGTATGAAAGCAGTGTGCCAGAAAAGCCGCTATGAAACCTGCACGGCAAAACCTGCAAGAACTGTGGCACAACGGGGGTGAGTTGCCAACTCGTGAATAGAAAATATCTACAAGCAGAGATCAAATATATGACCCATCCTAGGTCAATACGATCAGATATATATAAACTTCAATATGAATATGTCTCAAGCATGGAAAAGTGGCAATGTAATCTTTATACATGAGTGTAGTGCCAAGTATTCGTGCCACTGCCTCAGATAATAGCATATCATAAATATGAGGTATGATCAATATAATCAAATCTGCATGTACGTGGATCCCATCCACTCGTCACCCAATGACAATAAAGCATATGCATGGAAAATATGAGGATATAACCAAAAGCATGAAACCTGAGTGCCTAGCATCGACACTCGAAAACATCATGAAAACCTGTGCCTAGCATCGGCCCGTAAATCCTCATATATCGGGCATCCGTCAGTCCGGGTCAGCCTACTCTCTCATATATCGGGCATCCGTCAGTCCGGGTCAGCCCTCTCTTAATATATCGGGTATCCGTCAGTCCGGGTCAGCCCACTCTCAAGATATCAGGCATCCGTCAGTCCGGGTCAGCCCTCTCTCAATATATCGGGCATCCGTCAGTCCGGGTCAGCCCTCTCTCAATATATCGGGCTTCCGTCAGTCCGGGTCAGCCCTCTCTCAATATATCGGGCATCCGTCAGTCCGGGTCAGCCCTCTCTCAATATATCGGGCATCCGTTAGTCCGGGTCAGCCCTCTCTCAAAACCAGAAATATCAAAGAAACAACATATCCCAATGAGCAAATCAGAAAGTATGATGCATGTGACATATAAATGAAATGCAAGTAACAATTTATCCTGCAGCATGGAATAATAGTATGCGCATATAAGGTCATGTCCTGATGCAACAGTACTACAGTGTAGTGACATGGCAATTATCGATGATGAAGTGTGTGAGCCGGCGAGCAGTGTACGTGGAACACATGCATCATCGATAATGGTGCTGGTGTCCTAGCAGCATGATAATAATATATCAATAAACACAAGCAATGCAATGCAAATAGCATGAATATGCGGAATCGAATAATCAACGCAACAGTAAAGAATCTACCTCAATAAATATATCATGCAGCCTTGCCTTTTGAAATAAGACGAATCAGGGTTTTTGGTCAAATAAGGGCTACGGTGTTTTAAGAGAAGATGCGTCGTTTGAAAATATCCGTAGAATCCCTTTTTCCTATCCTTTAAATATCCCCGATTCGTTAGTTTCGAAATAGGTATGACTCGGGTCTAGTCTAACACCTACTATACGAACTACGGACCCAACTATCAAGCCAAACAGGAGGGGTATGGAAACCACCTAAATCTGAGTTGATATTGTTAGTTATATGTATGCCCTAGAGGCCATTACTATACTTGGGATGTATATTGTAGTGGATGCTTGGACATATATAGGGATGACTTTCTTGCTCGATATGATAGTATGCTATCTGGTTACTCTTTACCTTAACGTGTACACTGATTGTCTCTCTGTTACATGTTGGTAAAGCCCTTAGGATGTGTACTTGACTACCTGGACTATGATGCAGATCATGCTAGTGGGGACATGGTAGTCCATAAGTACATCCTTTAAAGTCCCTAGTCGTGGGTGTATCGAGACAGGTCATCGATATACCAGAGTAGACTAGCGTATACCTTCTCGACCCATACAGATGGTCGATGGATGATCCCATATCCATTGGTGTTTGACATCAGAGATGATATACGGGTGCTCAGTAGAGACTGGGTACACTGGACGGACTCACGGAGAACTCCCAGATGGTATTATACCTTACGTCAGATGGCAGTTCTCTGGTGACCCTGGTACAGGTTAGTCTGTAGACCCGAGATCGTCATAGAGTCTTGTGTGATTCCCACTGTGCTTTGATTTCCATCATACCACGTCCAAGAGGGCATGCAAAAAGGTGGCTTTTGGGTACAGTCCCGAATCACATGGAGGCAATGAGCGATAGGAGGGGTTTCGTCTCTCCCGGTATAGGTAGTTGATGTTGCGCAGTGTTCGATTGGCTATAACAGGAAGTCCTTGGCCAAGGCTGCTTTAGGGATTTACTGGTAAGTGTTACCAGTAGTTTCTCGACCCGTTATGAGCCTCATATCGACACAGCTTATCGAGTTATTGGGGTCTGACGTTTACCACCCCTAGACGAGATATGCGACATATCAGACGAACAGACCGGACTGTACAGTAGTGTTACTGGTTGGATTCACAGGAGTGTGAGCGGGCTTGCTCGTTGATCTTCTGATCGCTCAATACCCGGGTGGCCGTTACGTTTAGCAGACCGCTTGCGGCTTGTGGGTGTTTGATATGATCATCACCTACTGCCGGCGTATTGACGAGTCTTCAGAGTCCTACACAGAAGTTTCCTGGCTCAAGCGAAACGAAATAGGAGCGCATATGAGATATGTGCGGGACCGAGAATAATACCAGTATGTGATACTGTATTCTATTCTCGCGATTTGTGACATTGATCGGTTATATGCGATATAGCCGGGTTACCGAATCAAGTGTTGATTCGATACATTGATACACTTGATATTAGTCGGTTATATGCGATATGACCGGATCGTTAAATCAAGTGTTGATTTAATGATTTAATGTATAATTATATATTTGATATATTACTTTACATTAACTAGTATTGGTTCACTTAAGATTGATTTTCTCACTTGAATGTGCACATTGTTTATATGTGATATATGCAAGTGTACAAGTTTGTATCATGCTTGATGATACAAACAAGTTGAGTGTATGAGACTTGAACCAACTCAAGGTTAAAATTAGGGTTTACTATTTTCCTAGCATATAACAAAAGAGTGTGACTTTGGTCAATGTTATCAAGCTTCATGAAGCTTGATGAACATTAACAAAGACAATTCTTTTGTCATTTGTTCAAGATATTAGTTAACCCAACCTTTAACCTAATGGTTTGGTTAAATCTCTACATGAGTTAAGCATGAGGGCTTAACTCAACCATGGTGCCATGATTAAAAGGATAAGTGTTCATATTATTCTTTTAATGGAAAATTTTCTTTCTTTTTCTTCATCTTCATCAACCTTGAAAAAGCTTGCTAGCTCCAATGGCATCATGAGAAAAAGAGTGAGAAATCCAATTCTAAAGTGAACCCACTTCCTATTTGTTCATCCTCTACCACTTGCCATGTAGTATAGGGTGTTCTCTTCACAAAGTTTTTGACCAAGTGAAGGAATAGCTTGAGTTTGAGTCTTCCAGACGTAGATCATCTTCGGCCTCCAAGTCAATGACATAGCCCGATCATTTCTCCGACGAAACCATTTCTAGAGTCCAGGATCCGATGATCGCAGCGGAGGGACGTCAACACGGAGCTAAAGAAATGGTGGACCGGATCTACAAAGGTTGTAATCCCTTTCACTTAGTAGCAAAGTCGTTTGCTTGCTTGCTTTTCGCCTAATCTCTAGTTAACGATCTAGTTTAGGGTTTCTCGGCACCGGAAAATTTTTGTTTGGCATGGTTGATGCCTTGTGGAACCTCTTGAGTGTGTCTAGGAACCCTACAGTGGTATCAGAGACTAGCTAGAGCCTTAGGCGATGCGTAAACGATGTTAGAAATCCGAACGAACTTCGAAACCCTAATCCGACCCCTTCTCTGTACGTTTTTCAAAACTTTGCATTTTTCCAAATTAAAAATATGCAGAAAAATCAGCAGGCGTTTTTAGGAGTTACTGTGAAATACGAGCGGCTAAATCGATTAAACCGCCGTGGAACCGCGGCACGAGCATGGCTTGTGCGGCGGTTCCGCGGCCGTACGACAGCATCTTTCAATTATTTTTGCACAGTAATTCCTATTTTTTAGTGCTTTATTTTCTGGGATATTTTAACTTCTGCTCAAGAGTTGAGTTTTCTGGGTTGTATTGGGAGTTCGTAGATTCGATCGGATTGTTTAATTTTGTCCGTGTGTTTTTCCGGGTAATTTTAGAATATGTTAAAAAGTTCGACCGGATATAAATACCCAATTTTTTCCCTGTTGGGAAATTTCCAAGTGTTGGATTTTTCCGTAGTTTAAGAACGTCCTAAGTAGTGCAAGTAACGCAATGGTCCCTCTAGAAGACAACAAACCTTAACTAGATTATGTGACCGTCTTAAACTGCCCTTTGAACCTTAGGGTTTGGGGCAGTACGGCGTGCCACATGTGAGGCGTTGGCTTGACCCTTCTACGGCTGGACCGTTGGTACTGTGGCATGAAATGAATGTTTTTAAACTTATTTCAAGTGTTGGGCTATATCGGGAAAACTTGGGTGTTTGATTGTTCGATCGGAAATTTTAACATTTTCTATTTATCTGGAATGTGATACAATATTTAGAATCCACAAGTAGTTATGAGATAACTGATTTGGATGTTATAAACATAGCACTTTAGTCTCACTTGATCGGTTGCCACGGAATTTTGATGTGATCAAAAGTCCGTCGCAATCACGTAGCGTACGCGGATACTCGCCGATAAACTTAATAGACAGCTACACCCCATAGCCCCGACCAAATGACTGTAGGAGAACCCCGTCGCCTAAAGCATCCGTTCAGGTGCTCACGGTAGCGGTGTTCCGCCTTAGTGCGCTTCGTCGACGGTATCAGGGGTGCGGCCGTCTACTAAAGTTTGCGACGAGCATTCGATCAGTTTATCGGGAATCTTACTGAATTGCCTGACTAGATATTGAAAAGTGTTTTCGATATAGAGACTAAAATGCGGGGTTTATAATTGTTAGGCATGTGATGTTATGTCCACGTTACCTCTCCCGGTACTTTCGGGGTTGCGGAAACGGTAAAACAAATTTTTTTTCTAAACTTTGTAATATGGACCGTAAAACCCGGATCTTTGCTAAACAATACACTAGCATCCTAACTTGAGATGTTATCTACTCGGTTAGGGGTTATACCTCAACTTGAACTCCTTCTCTTCTTGTTGTTCCTCACTTCTTGTTGTTCTTCTCTTCTTGTTGTTCTTCTCTTTGCTTGCTCAATGGTTGATCCGGACTTTGGTCACCTCCGCGGCCTCCTTGAGTCGAAGACGATCCACCCGAGAGATGTACACCGAGCTCCACCTCAAGCCGAGGTAACTAGGGCAAGGAGATTGCTAATCTAGAAGCCCTAGGATGTGTAGAGGAGATGTATGGATGTGTTTGTCAAGTGGAATCCTTTTTCTCTCAACACATGAGATCAAAGGAGAAATCAAGAGGAGGAAGAAGAAGGAGCTTGCTAGCAACCATGGAGCTTCTCATTTCAAGAGAGAGAATGAGAATGAGCAAATGAAAAGCCTAACCAAGAGAAAACACAACCATGGTTGCAATAATGCAAAAACATTATCATTACTAATCCCATCAAGATAAAGGTGATGGCTACAAATAACATGACCATTATCATAACAAAAAGAAAAAGAAAACCAAAGAATACTTTAGATCTTTTAAGAAGATCCTAGTCAACTTTGGTCAAATGGTCAACAAAGTCAAGATGGTCAAATGGTCAATGTAATTAGCCATAACATAATTATCAATGAAAAGATTAGTAAATAATGTCCTCGGCTCATAATGGTTTTGACCAAACGAACTGTCAAAACCCTAATGAGCCCGCCTCAAAATGGTTTTGACCGAATCAACTGTCAAAACCCTAATGAGCCTGCCACATAGCGGTTTTGGCCGAACCAACTGCCAAAACCCTAATGAGGCACCTCCTCCTTCATCGCTCCGGAAACTGTGCATACACACCTGCATCTGTATTCCGTAGAATGCGGATGCGCAGAAGACAAAACAAATCCATCCGTACAATACTAGGATCCGGCTTAAACCAAAGCCCACTAGTATTGCCTGCCCGAACACCACACGCACACAAGTGTACGTAAGTGATCGCAGCCCTGCCGTAAAACCATACGGCCTCTACACGTTTCGCTCAGTGCAGGGAAACTCTCTGTGTGGGACTCTAAAGACTCGATACTACGCTGGCAGTGGGTTTAACCACAGACCGCAAGCGGCACTAGCTGTGCGTAACGGTCCCCAGGTAGATGTCGATAAGAAGGCCGATGAGGTGAACCCATCCGAACTTCTACTGAGTCTGTATGTGACAATCTCCGTACAGTCCGGTCTGTTCGTCTGATACATCGCATGGCGGGCCTAGGGGGACGGTAAACGTCAGTCCCCTAATAGCGGTACAAGTCGTGTCGGAGTGAAGCCCAATACACCCTGAGATAACACTGGAAACCTACCAGTATATCTCGCTTGCCCTGGCCAGGGACTACTCGTGTAATGGCTTTCCTAGACACAGCGCGATGTCAACCCCCAATACCGGGAGAGACGAATCCTGTCTAACCATCACTGCCTCCAAGTGCTTCGGGACTGCTCCCAACTACTACCTGTTTGCACGACTCAGTAGAGCCGTGGTAGGGTAGTAATCAAAGAACAGTGGGAACACACTCAAGGCGAAGTGACAGTGTCAAGTCAGCGGACTAAGCTGTACTCATGTCACCTGGGAACTGATAACTGACGATAGGTATAATACCAACCATCAGTTCCCGACGAGTCCTGTCCAGTGTACTCGTAACCTAACGAGCACCCGCATACTATCTCAAGTACGACGTACTGACGGCTGTAGGACAGACCGTCTCCCGTGCTGGGATGAGATGCGCATACGCTAGCCTACTCCGGAGTATCGGTGCCCTGTCTCGATACTCCCACGACTAGGGACGTGTATAAGGATGTGCTTGTAGATTACCCAGCCCCCACGAGTGTGATTGCCATCACAACGCCGGTAATCAAGCAAAGATCCTAAGGGCTCTACTAATGCGTATAGGTGATATAATAAATAAACACACATGTACACATTAAAGCAGAGACAAACCAAGTAGCATACTACTATATTGAGCAAGATTGTCTGTACAACTGTGAATATCCCAAGCTTCCATCAAGTAATATACATACTAGTATGATACAGTAATGGCCTCTAGGGCATATACACTAACAATCTCCCACTTGCACTAAGGCCAAGCACTGGCGTATCGAAGACCTATCATCTCGATCAGCCGCTCGAACTGAGTCTGGGGTAAAGCCTTCGTGAATGGGTCCGCAGTGTTGTCCTTTGTGTCCACTCTCCGCACCTCGATCTCCCGGCGATCAATGATCTCCCTGATCAGGTGATACCGCCTTAAGATGTGCCTGGATTTCTGATGGGACCTTGGTTCCTTCGCTAAAGCTATAGCCCCATTGTTATCGCAATACAAAGGTATTGGGTCAACAATGGACGGAACCACCTGAAGTTCACTAATGAACTTTTTTATCCAGACCGCCTCTTTTGCGGCATCGCTTGCAGCAATGTATTCAGCCTCCATCGTCGAGTCTGCGACGGTATCCTGTTTGGAACTCCTCCAACATACCGCCCCTTCGTTGAGGGTAAACACAAAACCCGAGACAGACTTGCTGTCATCTTTGTCACTCTGGAAGCTTGAATCGGTAAAGGACTCGACCCTGAGGTCTCCATTACCGTAAACCAGGAACATCTCCTTAGTCCTTCTCAGGTACTTGAGAATGTTCTTCACTGCTGTCCAGTGGTCCTCCCCTGGGTCTGACTGATACCGGCTTACCGCGCTCAACGCATAAGCTACATCTGGTCTTGTACATAGCATCGCATACATTATAGATCCTACCGCCGAAGCATAGGGTATAGTGCTCATGCGAACCCTCTCCTCGTCAGTCTTAGGAGACATCTTCTTGGAGAGGGTAATTTCGTGCAATGCGGGTGTGTTACCGCGCTTGGAACCCTCCATACTAAATCTTTTTAATACGGTCTCTATGTACCTGGACTGTGAAAGTCCCAATAGTTTCTTAGATCTATCTCTATAGATCTTGATCCCCAGAATGTACGAGGCATCACCCAGGTCCTTCATGGAGAACCTTTGTGACAAAAATAGCTTGACCGATTGTAGCATAGGAATATCATTTCCTATCAAAAGAATGTCGTCCACGTACAAGACTAGGAATACGACAGTTCGTCCTACAATCTTCTTATATACACAGGGTTCATCTTCGTTCTTGATGAAATCAAATTCCTTGATTGCCTCATCAAAACAGATGTTCCAGCTCCGCGATGCCTGCTTTAATCCATAAATGGATTTAAGCAACTTGCACACCTTTCCGCTGCTCCCACTGTCTACGAAACCTTCTGGTTGATCCATGTAAACGCACTCTTCCAAACAACCGTTTAGGAAAGCCGTTTTAACATCCATCTGCCAGATTTCATAGTCATGGAAGGCAGCAATGGAAAGTAGGATCCGAATGGATTTGAGCATAGCCACCGGAGAAAAAGTTTCATCATAGTCCAAACCAGGTCTTTGAGGAAAACCTTTTGCAACGAGTCTAGCTTTATAGGTTTCCACCTGCCCATCTACACCAAGTTTTCTTTTGTAGATCCATTTGCATCCAACAGGTTTTACCCCAGGTGGAGCAATATCCAAGGTCCACACTTTATTGGCGTACATGGACTCCATTTCGGATTGCATTGCTTCCTGCCACTTATCGGAGTCCCTACTGATAATGGCCTGCCTGAAACTGGTAGGGTCATCTTCTTCCAAGATGCAATCCTCTCGATCCCCGTCTATGAGAAAACCGTAGTATCTCTCGGGCGGATGAGAAATCCTACCAGATCTGCGGAGTGGCAGAGGTTCGTTTGGGGTTATTGAATCTAGCGGTTCCTCCAAATTTTCAGTTACATTTTGTGGTCGCTGAATTTCTTCCAGTTCTACCGAACTCCCACTAGTTTCTTTTGCAAGAAACTCCCTTTCTAAGAAGGTAGCGTGGCGAGATACAAACACCTTCTGTTCCTCAGTGTGGTAGAACAGATATCCTAGTGAGTCTTTAGGATATCCCACAAATTTACAGAGAACTGACCATGCCTCTAACTTGTCCGGTTTCTGTGTTTTCACATAGGCCGGACAACCCCATATCTTAAATCGCTTAAGATACGGATTTCTTCCACTCCATATTTCATATGGAGTCTTAGGCACTGATTTGGATGGAACATATTTCAATAGGTATGCCGCTGTCTGAAGCGCATGTCCCCAAAAAGAAAGAGGCAACTCAGCACTACTCATCATGGAGCGAACCATATCCAATAGGGTACGATTCCTCCGCTCCGAAACACCGTTGTGCTGTGGTGTATAAGGAGGAGTAAGCTGAGAGAGAATACCATTCTCTTTTAAGTAATCTAGGAATTCCATGCTTAAGTACTCCCCTCCTCTATCAGACCGGAGGATCTTGATACTTTTGCCAATCTGGTTCTCTACTTCCTTTCTAAATTCCTTGAATTTCTCAAAAGCTTCAGATTTGTGTTTCATCAGATACACATATCCGAACCTAGAGAGATCGTCAGTGAATGTGATGAAGTAGGAGAACCCACCCCTTGCATGTATAGACATCGGACCACACACATCACTGTGTATGAGTCCTAAGAGCTCTGTTGCTCTTTCTCCATGTCCGGTGAACGGAGATTTGGTCATCTTCCCTTTGAGACAAGACTGCCAAGTTTCATAAGATGAAAACTCGAACGCATTCAAGAGTCCATCTTTATGCAACTTACTCAGTCTTTTCTCTCCGATATGACCAAGTCTACAATGCCACACGTAGGATTCATTCGTATCTGAATTCTTCCTCTTGCGTGTGTTTTGTTTATTGAGAACTGTATTCTGATTTAGAACGTAGATACTATTACACAGTGTACCCTCTGCAACCAGTACCTTATGAAGGTAAATGTTCATGATATTCTTTTCAAGAACAAAGTTATATCCATCTTTATCGAGTAAAGAAACTGATATGATGTTGCAAACCATGGAGGGTACATAGTAGCAATCGTTCAAAATCATAGTCTTGCCATTTGGCAATACTAGGTGATATTCACCGACGGCTGCCGCATTAACTTGTGCTCCGTTCGCTACTCTGAGCGACATATCACCCGGTGCAACTTTCCTACTTTTTCTCAGTCCCTGCAATAAATTACAGATATGAGATCCTGATCCGGTATCAAGTACCCAGGAGGTAGGGCTGACCGTAAAACAGTTCTCAATTACAAGAACACCTGAAGTAGATGCAAAACCATGCTTCTTCTTCAACTGGGTATCCTGGAAATCCATACAATCCCCTTTCCCATTCTCATACTCATGACTGTTGTCACAAGTTAGAGCTGAACCAACTTTCCCCAGTCCCGAATAAGAATTCGGATCGGTCAAGCGATACATTTTATTATCTTGATTAGGGCGTGAAAAGGTTGCTGCCTGGAGAGAGAGAAAAGAAACACTCAGCGTATGCTCTTGCAAGATTAGATTGGTTTATTAATTTATTTAACCAGGATGTCTCCCACTGTTAACTCAAATTCTTCTTAAAACCTTTTTGAAAGAAGAACTAGCCGGGTTTTAATTCACGTCACAATACTTGCTTTACCTTTCAGCCAGGCTAGTGTCGGTACTTCGAGGGAGGTTTTCCAACGCTTTCGCGAAGTTCCTTAATTCAAGAACCTCTTTTCCCTGGGGGCGTAGCCCCGCTAACACCTTTCTAGACACCTACTAGGTTTATAGCATTGATCGTTAAGTGAAATAACCTCCCGAGAGTAATCCAACTCATCAGTGGGATCGGGATCCAACTGTCATTGTGTGATAACCTAGATGGAATCCACTCTAGTCACCACACTCCATAAGTATTCTAAATCTGTTGGAGATAGTGCCCTCAGAGTCAATTATTGGGTCACAGGCACGTGATTGCAATGATTGATGGAGGACCTATCCCGGTAGGACAATCTTACTCGAGATGATAGTATGCTATCTGGTTTACCTTTATCATCGTGTACTATTTTAGGTGACCTGACAAGTCGCTATTACACGTTGATAGAGCCCCTAGGATTCTTGCTTGACCACCAGCAGTATGAGGGCGATCATATAAGTGGGAGCTGGGGGTCTATAAGCATATCCTTAAATGGTCCCTAATCGTGTGAGTTTCGAGACAGGGCATCGATACTCCAGAGTAAACTAGTGTATACAGTCGAGACCCCGACGAGGGGCGGTGGCCGGTCTCACAAGCCACTGGTGTCAGTTGGTTCACCTAAGATGTATACAGGTGCTCATTGGGTTATGAGTACACCGGACAGGACTCGCCGGGAACATGCTAGTTGGTCATATACCAGACGTCAGATGGCAGTTCCCTGGTGACATGTGTACAGGTTAGTTCATCGACCTGGGGATCGTCATTTGTCTTGTGTGAGTTCCCACTGTACTTTGATTACTACCCTACCAAGGCTCAAAGGAGTCGTGCAAACAGGTTTTAGCTGGGTACAGTCCCGAGCCACATGGAGGCAGTGAGCGCATCTTCAGGGGTTCGTCTCTCCCGGTATTGGGGGTGAGGTCGCGCTGTGTCTAGGAGAGCCATTACACGAAGCCCTCGGCCGAGGCAAGGAGATTTACTGGTAGGTATTCCAGTAGTATCTGATTGTTAAAGTTTGTGCGTGTTCAAGTTTAGTTTTAAATACCGCAATCAAGACGGTTTCACTTGTAGCTAGCCGGTTGAGTACGGGTCGTCCGCAGGGAGATGGGAGTCTTTTTCAAAGTGTTTTAACGAGTTAAGTCCGGTTTTTTAGATTTTGTTGTGGTTATCTAAGTGTTAAGTTGATGTTTTAAAGAGAGCATGTTAGGGTTAGGATTAGGTTAGTTTGAGTTAGGAGTCTCCACATCTTTCGTTGCCCCTCTTAATATCGGTGTTACGGTAATCGGCAACAATGCGGATTAGCACGACTAGGAAGGACTTTGCGAGTATAAGCTAGGCTTTCCAACGCATAAGTCATCCTTTTGGTGCTTGTCCGTCCGTTCTTGGCTCTTAGCCATAACCTCCGGTTAATTCAACCACAACCGGTCTCACTACGGAATCACCGCTATCATGTAGGATAGGGTGCCGTAAGGAGCGGATTGTGGTTCAATCAACGGGAGTCGATTTAAGCTGTTGGGCAAGGAAAGAGTGAGAGAGATTTCCTTCTCTCAAACTTCCCTTATCCTACCCTAACAAGTTTGAACTACTCACACATCATAATACGGAAAAATAAAACAAAATGAAAGAGGAAGATAGAAAGAAGAAGATTAGAAGAATACGACTAGCTATTTGCGACCTCACCTTGGCGAGGATCGAGCGTAAGCATCATTGTCGTATGTAAGGATAAAGAAAAAGAGAGAAGAAAGAAACAACAAGAAAATAACAACAACTACTTAACGAATTAAAATTACAACAATTAACAAAATAAAGAGACAAGCATGATAATAAATGGTTCTTCTTTATTCATCACTCTTCACTCACAAGCTCACTACAAGTTTAATGGAGAAGAGATGAGAAGAGGAAGAAGAAAAACACTAAACCTAGGCAAAATGAAAATACAAGAATGGCCCCCTTTTCTTCACAAAGTTCTGGGCTATTTATAGGCCAAAAAATGAAAACCTAGGGCAACCACCAGAACCATGATGAAAATACCAAACTGCCCCCAAAAGCTCTGCAGACTTGGCGCCTAAACGGCCGCGGATCCGCGGCCTAGACCCCCCTTTGGCCGCGGATCCGCGGCCGTTTAGTTGAGTTGGGCCCCCCAATTTGCTGGGGTTCCCTGGTCCTCTGTGCCCTTTATTCTGGTATCTGTATTTTTTCATAATTTCTTTACGAATTTTCCAGAATTTCTGTTGAGGGAAAGGTGGACTTTTTGTCAATATTTGGCATGATTGCCTCGAGCTCCGCGTAGATCTCTTGGATCTTGTGCTACCATTGAGCCTTGTGCATGAGAATGACATTGATTTGACACTTTGTCTTCCTAAACTGGTATCTGGCAACATACGGATGAAGAGCGGAGACCGTGTTTTATCTGTGGTTGGCAGGAACCCGGATTTTGTCCTGTTTTCCATGAATTTCACCGTTTTAGAACCGAGAACCTGTAACCTGCAATTGACTAGCAAACACGGCTCAAGAGTATCTACCGATATGCAATGTGATAAAAATTGGGCGGTATAAAAATGAAAAAATCTGATATGAACAAATACCCCAAACTTATCATTTGCTCGTCCCGAGCAAAGCCCATTTATTCACAAAAAATTTCCTAACCTCACTTTCGCAGGGTACGCGATTGCACTGAGCATGTGCAACAAGCCGTTAAACCTCTAGGTGTCCCTAGTAGGAGGAGTGTTGTCTCCTGAGGGTTTTCACCGGATACTACCCACAAAATCCGGTCAAGTTGGTTTCGTAAAATAACTAAGATTCAAACCCTACAGTTTTGTTTCAGAAAATAACAATTCTATAATCCTAAGTCTAGACCATCGAACCTTTATTTTTCACGCCTCGCTTCTTATTTAACTACAGATTTTATATGTCTTTACGTGCAGTGCAAATAGTGTCGTTAAGTTCCCGAAAGGTCGAATAAAGTCATCATGTCGCACAATAAAGCTCAGATAACAATTTAAAAAGGATCACATAAGTTTTATAAAGAGTTAAGCATTTTTCAAGTTTCGTTTTCCAGTAAGGTTTCAACTTCAGAATTTCTATCTTCCATAACAGGAAACTAAGTCGTATTTTTCACTCCACCTTTTTCTTGTTTTCATTTCATACACACCTCTGTGAACGTGCAATAGTCTTTATCATAGAATAAAACCTTCATATCTCCGCTAAAATTTTTATAAAAGCCTGTCTTTTATCAAGATTATTCTCACACAAAGAACCGTTAGGAATTTTAACTCGGAGAGAACACATGCTTGACTTTGTTTTAAAACTGGACTTTCTAGGCTTCTTAGCGAGCTTTGGGCCAATGCACCCAAACCAGTTGGTTTTAGGGCATTAGGTGTAGAAACACCCCAGCGGACTTAATTACTCAAGTTACCTAGGTCCAAAAACAAAAGACAGTTTGGCGTGAAAATCAGATGATTTAATACGAACGGAGATATAACCGGCAGTTCAATTATTTTTTTGGATAAAAGACGTGTTTAGTGGGTTTGGTGTGTAATCATTCCAATCAAGTTTCCGATGGGTTATTTTTCAGGCTTAGCTCCAATTACGGCATCAATAACATTCCTTCATATTCGCTTTACTTCATAAACTATTCTTGACATTACTTATTTCAGAACAAACCTATTTGATCCTCAGAAAATCATTTATCTGTTTAAAAGTTTAAACATGAAAGACTTGTCGTCTAATTCCCAAAATTTTACGACACGTGTAGTGTGATGTAAAGATGTATATCAGCTATAGTTAACTTCAAAGGAGAGTTATCTTTCAGGTTTTCAAAATCCAAACATAAGATTTAGTTATTCCTATTTTTTCAAACAAAAACCGTCGAATGTTGAATCAGAGTTCTTCCACAAGCTAACTTGACAAAAAAAAGTTTTTATATTTCAAATTTTTATGGATTTTATGGATATTAATATGCAGATGCAAAATATACATATGAATGCGAAGGTAAGAAATGTGTACCGAGCGTACCCCCAAACTTAAACTGGACAGTGTCCTCACTGTCGTTGCACGAAGAGATCATTTGAAGGGTCAAAATTGTCGGTTAGCGATACACAAATTTTTATTTGTTTTTGTTTTTAAAGAAAAGAAAAAGAATATACACAAATATATACAAAATGGTTTGTACATACCCCCAAACTTATTTGGAACAGTGTCCACTGTTCTTGGTTGGATAACCGAAGTTTGGAGGTAGGCAGAGGAAGATCATTCAGGGTAAACCGGCTCCTGTAGGAACAGGAGCTCCTCTGTTGGTTCGGCGCTAAGGTACGGTTTGCATCGGTGTCCATTTACTTTGAAAAGTGAACCGTCCTTTGGGTTTTCCAAATCCACGGCGCCCTGCGGATACACATTCCGCACAAAATACGGCCCTTTCCAGCGAGATCTGAGCTTTCCTGGATGGAAGTGAAGTCGGGTGTCGTAAAGCAATACCTGCTGACCAGGTACGAAGGTTTTGCGCAAAAGGTGTTTATCGGGAAACACCTTCGTTCGATTCTTAACGACAACCGCGTTATCGTAAGCCTCATCCCTAAGCTCGTTTAGTTCGTTCAACTGCAGCTTCCGATGGCTGCCCGCATCTTCAAGAGACAGATTCAGCTCCTTTATCGCCCAAAATGCGCGATGCTCTATTTCGACAGGAAGGTGTCAGGCTTTTCCGTACACAAGCCCATAGGGAGACATGCCAAGGTCAGTCTTATAAGCGGTTCTAAATGCCCAAAGGGCATCAGTGAGTTTCAGAGACCAATCCTTACGGTTCTTGGAAACCGTCTTCTCCAGTATCAGCTTGATTTGCCGATTTGAAATTTCGGCCTGCCCGCAGGTTTGGGGGTGGTAGGGCGTAGAGAGCTTATGATTAATGGAGTATTTCCGCATCAAGGCCTCGAAAGTGCTATTGCATAAATGACTTCCATTGTCGCTAATGATCGCTCGGGGGTGCCCAAACCGGGAGAAAATGTTTTCTTTAAGGAACCTAACGACAACCTTGTTGTCGTTAGTCCGGCTGGGCACAGCCTCGACCTATTTAGAGACGTAATCAACAGCTAGGAGGATGTACAAGTTCCTAAAAGAGCCGGGAAACGGCCCCATGAAGTCTATCCCCCAAACATCGAAAATCTCCACAACCAAGATCGGTTGGAGCGGCATCTCGTTCCTCCGGGATATCCGGCCCATGTGTTGGCACCGGGAGCAAGTCTTGCAATAGTCGTGAGCATCTTTGAAAAGTTGTGGCCAGTAGAAACCACATTGCAAGATCTTCTCAGCTGTCTTTCTGGGCCCAAAATGCCCGCCACATGCTTGATCGTGGCAAAATGACAGCACACTCTTGAATTCCTCATCAGGGACACACCGACGAATAATCTGGTCGGGACAGTACTTGAACAAGTAGGGTTCGTCCCAGTAAAAGTGTTTTACTTGGGATAAGAAGCGAAGTCTGTCCTGACTCAACCATTCAGTCGGTAGTAATCCCATGGCCAAATAGTTCACAATATCTGCGAACCAGGGTTCGCACGATACTGTCAAGAGCTGTTCATCCGGGAAAACGTCGTTGATCGGGATTGGAAGCGAAGGCGAAGAAGGAAGTCGTGAGAGATGGTCGGCAACTACGTTTTCACATCCTCGTTTGTCCTTAATGACAAGGTCAAACTCTTGAAGCAAGAGGATCCAACGTATTAACCGAGATTTTGCATCTTTCTTCGCAAAAAGATGGCACAGAGCTGAATGGTCCGTGTAGACAATGACTGGAGAGCCGATGAGGTAGGGCCTGAACTTTTCTAAAGCAAATACAACAGCCAAGAATTCCTTCTCAGTTGTTGTATAATAGAGTTGGGCGTCGTTCAGGGTTCGGCTCGCGTAATAGATTACGTGCGGCATCTTGTTGATGTGCTGTCCAAGGACAGCACCGATGGCAAAGTCGGATGCATCGCACATAATCTCGAATGGGTGCGTCCAGTCAGGTGAAGAAAGAACGGGAGCAGAAGTGAGTGAGCGTTTCAGTGACTCGAATGCAGTCACACAGCTCGAGTTGAAGTCGAAAGGCGTGTCCTTGGCCAGCAAAAGAGTCAAGGGCCTAGCAATCTTGCTAAAGTCCTTGATAAACCGTCTACAGAAACCGGCATGGCCAAGGAAGGCTTGGATATCTCTGACGCATCGGGGAGGAGGCAGATTGGAAATGACCTCAATCTTTGCTTTGTCAACCTCTATGCCATTTTGCGAGATGATATGTCCTAAGACAATACCTTCGCGCACCATGAAGTGGCATTTCTCCCAGTTCAAAGTGAGATTCTTATCCTTACATCGGGTAAGGACAGCGTCAAGATGCAGCAAACTCTCGTTGAAGGAATCGCCGAAGATGGAGAAGTCATCCATGAAAATCTCCAGAAATTTTTCCACCATGTCTGAGAAAATACCCATCATACACCGCTGGAAGGTAGCGGGCGCATTGCATAACCCAAAGGGCATGCGACGATATGCAAACGTGCCGAAAGGACAAGTAAAAGTGGTCTTGTCCTGGTCTTTTTCGGCGATGGGAATTTGATTATAGCCGGAGTAGCCATCAAGAAAGCAGTAGTACTCGTGTCCGGCCAATCGTTCAAGCATCTGGTCAATGAAAGGTAGCGGAAAGTGGTCTTTCCGCGTTGCGGCGTTGAGTTTTCTGTAATCAATGCATACTCGCCACCCAGTTTGGGTGCGAGTAGGGATTAACTCGTTCGCCTCGTTAGTGATGACCGTGATGCCCGACTTCTTGGGGACAACATGAATGGGGCTAACCCACTGGCTATCAGAGATAGGGTAAATGATACCACTATCTAGACATTTGACGATCTCCTTCTTCACAGCCTCCTTCATGACTGGATTAAGACGTCTTTGTGGATCCCGGGCTGGTTTGGCATCATCCATCAGATGAATATGATGCTCAACGATCAGGGGACTAATCCCCTTGATGTCCGCCATGGACCAGCCAAAAGCTTGCTTGTTGCTGTGCAAAATCGCGAGAAGGGCTTTCTCTTGCTCGGGAGCTAGAGAAGCCGAGATGATGACAGGGAGGGTCTCGTTCTTACCTAAGTAAGCGTACTTAAGGTGGGACGGCAACGGCTTGAGTTCGAGCGTTGGAGGTGAAACGATGGAAGGCAAGACTGGTGCAAAGGTCTCGAACTCAAAGGACTCCAGCAAAGGTTCAAAGCGAGTGTAAGCAACCGAGTTGGATGGTTCAGGTAACTCATCCGGAAAGTCGAAGGATTCAAACTCGGGTTGTGCGCGGCTAAGATCGTTCGTGAACGTGAAACACTCATAGTCGTTGTCGGGCGCAGAAATAGCAGCAGGTTCGAAGAGAAACGCACTAGTGGCGTCGAGATTATCGTGATCAAACAGAAACTCCTCGAATTCACACTCTTCTGGGGTGATCTCCTGGATCGAGCAGACGTCCAGTATATGAGCATTAGGTTCGGCGGGCTGATTCCCCAACCTAAAAATGTTGAGTTCAATCGTCATATTTCCAAAAGAGAGGTTCATCGAACCATTGCGACAATTGATCACAGCATTTGAGGTTGCGAGAAATGGGCGACCGAGTATCACCGGAATTTGATTCCGGGGGTTAGCTACAGGCTGTGTATCTAAGACAATGAAGTCAACGGGGAATATGAAGTCCCCGACTTTGATTAACACATCCTCTAGCTCACCCCTAGGATGGGTGATCGATCGGTCGGTCATTTGGAGAGTGCAGTGCGTGGGTTTCAACTCTCCGACGCCTAATTGCTCGTATACTGAATACGGAAGCAGGTTAACACTGGCACCAAGATCTAATAGTGTGCGATTGATGTTCTTATCCCCAATAGTAATAGAAATCGTAGGACAGCCAGGGTCTTTCCGTTTTTGTGGTAAAGATTGGGTAAGGGCATCACTCACAGCACTAGCCAAGAAAACTTTCTTGGGTACCTGAGACTTCCTTTTTTTCGTGCACAAGTCCTTTAATATTTTCGCGTAAGACGGGACTTGTTGGACAGCATCTAAAAGAAGAATATTAATTTTAACTTGCTTAAATAACTCCAGAATCTTCTCCATTTGTGGATTTTGTTTGTTAGACCTCAACCGGTTTGGAAATGGAACATTTTGAAAATTGGTTGAGTCTAAAGCTGGAGGAGGAGATTGTGGAGTTGGAACGGATCTCAGAATAGGTGTCTTCGTGGAGTGAGAAGTGGGTCCGTTCAGAGCAGAAGAAGAGGGAGGGGAGCCTTGTGAAGAACGGAGAATAGGCTCAGAAGACGAAGAAGAAGAAGAAGAAGCGGCGGCCGGGGCGTCATCGTTGAGTCGTTTGCCAATGTTGTTTTGCAGCATCCTTCCCGATCTCAGTGTGGTCACGGCACTCACATTATGGTTTTGTTGTTCAAGAGCAACATGTGCATTATGTGGGTGACCGGGATTTGGAAGTGGCTGGGACGGGAGCTTCCCCTTCTCTCGCTCGCTTAAGGCCGCGTTCAGCTGTGCAATCTGGGCCTCGATGGTCTTGATGCTTTGCCCGTGTGCGGCAGTGTGTTGCACTAAGGATTGAATGGAAGACTGGATGTTGGCGGTGGATTGAGTCGATTGTTTAACAAACGCCTCCAGACTTCGCTCGAGCGAGGAAACCTTATCATTGTTTGACGGAACAAAGTTGTTTGGTGGAAAAGAATTGTTGGGTGCAAAGTTATTCGTCTGGTTTTGGAAAGGTTGGGGTTGGAAGGGCTGCTGATATTGATGCTGAGTTTGTTGTTGCGCTTGTTGTTGCGGCGGAGGGGCCCTTTGAAAATTGTTGCCCTGGAATTGATTCTGATTCTGATTCCAGGCGAAATTGGGTTGGTTCCTCCAACCGGGATTGTAGGTGGAAGAGTATGGATCATTCCTCGGTCTTTGCTGGAAGGCAGCATTAACCTGATCCTGTCCTTGCGAGGGTGGATTGTAAGGACACTCTTCGGTCAAGTGGGAGGGATCGGAACAACAAGCGCAGATGGTACGAAGGGGGAGAACAGGGGCAGGAGCAGGAGCAGAAAATTTGCTCTCTATCGCTTCAAGTTTTCGTGTTATTGCAGCCATTTCAGCTTTCATCGCAATAGAGACATCAAGTTGGTGGATTCCTACCCTAGACTGACCGGTAGAAGTGGAGGTAGAAGAAGAAGAAGTCGGTCTGGTGCTCTCCCACTGTAGCGTTTGCTCCGCAAGGTCGTCAAAGAACTGCCACGCTTCCTCGTCAGATTTCGATAGGAAGTGGCCCTGACAGATGGTTTCCAGCAACTGCTTCGTTGCTGGGTTCAGTCCCTCGTATAAGGTTTGGCAGAGCTGCCATTTCTCTATACCGTGGTGAGGACACTAAACAAGAAGGTCTTTGTATCGGTCAAAGCACTTCCAGAAGGGTTCAGAAGGAAGCTGGGAGAATTGGTTGATTTCATTTCGAATCCTTGCGGTCTTATGATTTGGATAGAATTTTTTCAGAAACGCTTTAACAAACTCGTCCCAGCTGGTGATTGAGTGGGAAGCGGTGCTATACAGCCATTTTTCAGCGAGATCGCATAAAGTGAACGGAATGACCCGTAGACGTATAGCATCGTCCGACAGCCGGGTGGTTTTCATCATGGCACAGACATTTTGAAATTTATTGATGAAGATATAGGCATCTTCAGATTCGAGCCCATGAAAATGTGGAAGCATGTTGATGAAATGGGGCTTAATTTCAAAGTTGTCCCCATTGGCCGGAGGAAGAGAAAGGCAGGTGGGAAGTGCAGAACGGGTGGGATAGAAACGATCCTGGAGCGCGATTCATTGCGGCGCTACAACAGGCGGTGGTGGTGGGATATTGGTCTCCGTAGGAGGTGGAGCCAATCCAGGGGTGGTCAAAGAGATGTTCGGATTAAATCCCGACATCGCGGAAGAAGAGGTTGGTGAAGGTGAAGGTGAAGACGTACGAACAGAATTCCGGTCAACGTCAGAGTTGGCCGGCAAAGGAAGGGGTGAAAGAGGAGTGGACGGAGTATCGACTTCGGAGTCGATCGTGTAGTCGGTCGCGACTAACGTAACGCGGACTAGACGGGCGCTAGTGTCCCGAGTCCAAGCGGACATACACTAAACGAGTTTAGTATAGTCAAAGCGAAGAAGGTGAGGGCAAGAAAACGTCAATGGAGAAAGGTGATGGGTGGTGGGTAAAAAATGGATTTGGCGACAAAGGGCAAGTTTTTATAAAAGTTTTTGATTTTTTTCTTTTTTTTTTTAGAAAGATTTTTACAGAAATATGTACGGAAATACGGCTTAAGCAATCACAAACAAGATATGCACAATCACGCCTAGATCTAGGGTAACCTAGGTCTACTAGACCTGCTCCTGAACTTGATTGTCGAAGTTAAACAGTGTCGAGAAACGGGCTTAAAAATACACTGATCATGAGGCCAGGTAAGTGCAGAGATAAGGGGAGGTTGTCCAACGCTTTCGCGAAGTTCCTTAATTAAATAACCCTTTCTCTTTCGGCGGTTGCTCCTTTAACACTTTCCTAGACACCCCGTAAACAATATACGGTTAAGCGAGGTTCTAAACACGGTTTATCTTCTCCTAATGAGCGCGAAGTCCTTAGGGCTGAAGTCTAGTATTTTTTAATTTACAATGGACAATGCATATGCTTTAGTGATTTTTGGGGTCCTGGGAAGGGTGATGAAATCCCAACCCAATCTGGATTGGTTTCAAGCCCCTTAAGTCCGTATTAAAGAAATGCAAAGCAGTAACAAATCAACTGCAAACAATTTTTATTTGCGGCGCAAAGAATCCTGCACAAGAACAGTTTATTGGAAGGGGGAGAAGAGTTTGCGCAAAGAAGGCTGCAGAAAACACAATTCAGTGGAGTCCAGAGGAGTGGAGAGGAGCAGAGAGACTTACAGAGAAAAGATGGCAGCCCAAGGGCACCAAGTGGCCGCTGATACGCGGCCTAAGCCCTCTATTGCCGCGGATCCGCGGCAGGAACAGTGACTTGGGCCATCAATTTTGGTTCAGGTGCTGTTCTGGGTCTCCTCTGCTTGTTTGGATGTGTGGAATTCTGATGTGCTCACTGTATCTGCTCCAGATTTTGACAGTAGACCGGATGCTTCGTTTTGTCCGTCGCGGTGTAGCCGCGAAATGTGGGTCTATCTTCCCACGTCTTTGGCACTGTACTTGAACTCCGTATTTTCAACGTCTTGGCCACGGAACTCGAACCTTGTATTTTCCTGCACACTTGCACAAAAGCTAATCAAAAATAAGAAGATGATTTTTTTACAAATTATATTTTTTTCGCTTTTTTTTGGTTATATTTATACTTACAAATTAACCCGAAATTACACAAGGAAATAAACTACCGTCTCCCCGGCAACGGCGCCATTTGATTGTTAGAGTTTGTGCGTGTTCAAGTTTAGTTTTAAATACCGCAATCAAGACGGTTTCGCTTGTAGCTAGCCGGTTGAGTACGGGTCGTCCGCAGGGAGATGGGAGTCTTTTTCAAAGTGTTTTAACGAGTTAAGTCCGGTTTTTTAGATTTTGTTGTGGTTATCTAAGTGTTAAGTTGATGTTTTAAAGAGAGCATGTTAGGGTTAGGATTAGGTTAGTTTGAGTTAGGAGTCTCCACATCTTTCGTTGCCCCTCTTAATATCGGTGTTACGGTAATCGGCAACAACGGGGATTAGCATGACTAGGAAGGACTTTGCGAGTATAAGCTAGGCTTTCCAACGCATAAGTCTTCCTTTTGGTGCTTGTCCGTCCGTTCTTGGCACTTAGCCATAACCTCCGGTTAATTCAACCACAACCGGTCTCACTACGGAATCACCGCTATCATGTAGGATAGGGTGCCGTAAGGAGCGGATTGTGGTTCAATCAACAGGAGTCGATTTAAGCTGTTGGGCAAGGAAAGAGTGAGAGAGATTTCCTTCTCTCAAACTTCCCTTATCCTACCCTAACAAGTTTGAACTACTCACACATCATAATACGGAAAAATAAAAAAAAATGAAAGAGGAAGATAGAAAGAAGGAGATTAGAAGAATACGACTAGCTATTTGCGACCTCACCTTGGCGAGGATCGAGCGTAAGCATCATTGTCGTATGTAAGGATAAAGAAAAAGAGAGAAGAAAGAAACAACAAGAAAATAACAACAACTACTTAACGAATTAAAATTACAACAATTAACAAAATAAAGAGACAAGCATGATAATAAATGGTTCTTCTTTATTCATCACTCTTCACTCACAAGCTCACTACAAGTTTAATGGAGAAGAGATGAGAAGAGGAAGAAGAAAAACACTAAACCTAGGCAAAATGAAAATACAAGAATGGCCCCCTTTTCTTCACAAAGTTCTGGGCTATTTATAGGCCAAAAAATGAAAACCTAGGGCAACCACCAGAACCATGATGAAAATACCAAACTGCCCCCAAAAGCTCTGCAGACTTGGCGCCTAAACGGCCGCGGATCCGCGGCCTAGACCCCCCTTTGGCCGCGGATCCGCGGCCGTTTAGTTGAGTTGGGCCCCCCAATTTGCTGTGGTTCCCTGGTCTTCTGTGCCCTTTATTCTGGTATCTTTATTTTTTCATAATTTCTTTACGAATTTTCCAGAATTTCTGTTGAGGGAAAGGTGGACTTTTTGTCAAGATTTGGCATGATTGCCTCGAGCTCCGCGTAGATCTCTTGGATCTTGTGCTACCATTGAGCCTTGTGCATGAGAATGACATTGATTTGACACTTTGTCTTCCTAAACTGGTATCTGGCAACATACGGATGAAGAGCGGAGACCGTGTTTTATCTGTGGTTGGCAGGAACCAGGATTTTGTCGTGTTTTCCATGAATTTCACCGTTTTAGAACCGAGAACCTGTAACCTGCAATTGACTAGCAAACACGGCTCAAGTGTATCTACCGATATGCAATGTGATAAAAATTGGGCGGTATAAAAATGCAAAAATCTGATATGAACAGTTTCTAAGGGTGTTCTGGGCTACACTCCGACACGACTTGTACCGCTTTTGGGGGTCTGACTTTTACCAACCCCCTAGGCCCGCCATGCGATGCTCATAGACGAACGGACCGAACTGTACGGATATTGTCACTGACAGGCTCAGTAGGGTTGTCAGGCTGAGTTCGCTCACTGACGTCCCTTTTAGTCAATACCTGGTAGCCCGTTACGTATTGGCTTATACCTCTGACGTACTAGTGGTTAAATCCACAACCAAGGTGTTGACGAGTCTTTAGAGTCCCCCACATTCAGTTACTCAGCTTTCGGGCGAAAAGCTGTAGAGGCCGTATGGAGATATGGCAAGGTCCGATCAGATACGTGCGGTATTGCACGGATCAGGATCGGACAGTTTGTACTATAGGCCGTATGGATATATGGCAGAGTTCGATCAGATACGTGCGGTATTACACGGATCAGGATCGAACGGATATTACTAGCCGGCTTTGGTTAAAGCCGGATTCTAGTATAGTACAGTGTAGATTTTGTCTCATTGCATTTGTATTTCGGTCGGAATACAAATGCGGGTGTGTATGCACAGTATCGGGGTTTTCCTGTAATTTATTACGGGACCAGTTTTCTGTAGTTGCCAGTTTGCTTTCCGTTTCGGCCAATTTCCTTTGTATCGTTCATTGGCCGAAGATTGGTGGAGGAGGGCTTATTTCCATTGTTGCAAATAAGTATTTGTGGAGGGGTTCTTTGCATATTCTTGTGTCATGATAGCTTTTCATTGACCTTGACTTCTTGACTTCTTCTTGTCATGATGGCATGACTTTTGTGGACATGACTGTTGATGATGGGAGTTGATATGGTTGTTGAGTGAGGACTTTTCTTGGTGATCATTTTTTTCATATGATAACCATTCCTCTCTATCTCTCTTGTATTATTCTTTTGGTCACTCTCATTCTCTCCTTCCTAATGTGATGGCCGGCCACTCCCCTCAGTGGGCTGTCCAAATTTTGAGTGTGGGTTTTTTGGCTCATTTCATGTTGCAAAAATCCCACAAGATCAATCTCCAAAGCTCCAAGTATCATTCCTCCACCAAATGGCAATTCCACAACCCCAAAGTGAGACTTGAGTACTACACATACTACAGCAAATCTTGGGCACGTCGACTAGCCAGCTTCGTGCCCGAGTTGCCTCGGCATTGAGGTGGGATCCCGTAAAAGAAGTAGGCGATGTGGTGCACTTCCGGCGACGAGGTGGAGACAGGAGTTCCGCAGGAGATCGGGACGACGACGAGAAGACCGGAGGACTCGGATCAGTCGGTATATCTCTATTCCCTATCTTGTAGTTAGCTAGGACTAATTAATGGTTTGATCCGGGTATTAGTGCGCGGTGGTGCCAGTTCAAGAAAAATTAAAGTTTATCACCGCTTCCGCATTTGGCCGTCGGATTGACGGCCAGGGCGCCGCCGTGCACTTACAGTGGTATCAGAGCCTCGCCATTAACTTAGTCTAGCTTTGTTTAATGTGTTTTACAATTCCGATCGAACAAAAATCCCAAAACCGCATTCTTGCTTGCATCAGTTTTCTGTTGAAAATTTTTGGTGTCGAAAATTTTTTCAGGTTGCAGAAACGTGATCTACTAGAAAAAATAAGAGTTTTGTAAAAATTCGATGCAACAACTCCACAGTAGGAGCGTGGAACCGCGGCCAAACACCCCTTTGGGCCGCGGTTCCGCCGCACACTGTTGGGTTCCCTGCACCAAATTTCTACAGTATCTTTCTGGGGTTAAAATTGGGGTTTTGGAATAATAACATTGGGCCTAGAATTTCTTGATCTGCTACAGTAATGCTTGGGGCCCACTTGTTAAAATTTGATCGATCGGATATTTTAAACACATTATTTCACAGTATTTACATTATATCTGCGACCGTGAATGTCACTCGATCGGTAAATCCAGTCTAACTGCTATAGCCCGGTTAGACGGATTTGCGAACGTGACTTTCACGTTGATGTTCTGTTTTTGCTGTGATGTTGCGGATCGGTCGTGGGGATAGCCTGGATGCAATGCTAGTACAGTTGTGGTTGTATTATGTACATTTGCTATTGCGGGGCGAGCGTCCGACATGTGGACTGCCGTCACTGCCTGTTTGTATTATTATTTTGGGGCACGGCCAGGTTGCGGTCGATGTACCCGTTGTATGTATATTTTACTTTCTGTACTAGGATTACCCCGCGGAGGGGTGCACGGATAGCCGGGTTCTAGAGGGCAACAAGCCCGCATCTCATGGCATTGAGACGGAGGGGGCTTCACTCTAGAATTGGCGGGCTATTCGCCGCACTCGTAAGGGGTACAGGTTGACCCAGGAAGGGTGCCCAAGTTACCGGATTCCGTGAAGTGCCGGGTGGTCCATTCACGTTGCTGAAGGGGGCTGCCTCGCTTCAGGTTTTGGCGGGTAACTTGCCGCGCCCGTAGGGGTCTAGGATTTCATTGCACAGGCTATCCATACGACCAGGGGAACGTCGGGTTTCAGTAGTGGCTCTGTTAAACCCGGGGATCCCAGATATCTGTATTGTTTCTGTGATGCTGTACATTTTCTGTGATGTTGCATTTTATCACACCTTGAGCGAATATAATATATTGGTATATATATTAGTAGATGTTGTATATGTTTTGCATCCGCGCTAGTCCAGTCCCCGCTCTGTCGTTAGTTAGCTAACCTAACGGGTAATGACGGGACCCAGTGGCGAATGCGGATGGCATATACGTACATCAGTATATTTTCGTTCTTTGTGGTGTGATCAATTGATGGGACTGCGTTGATTCGGATCAATGCAAGTTAAAAACAAACCTAATCTGATGTTGTTGGAACACTTTTTCAAAAAGCTGTTATTGCAAGGGCGTTCACTTTTGTTTTGCATCGTGGTATTCATTTGGAATATCCTGCTCCTCAGTCGACGAGGCAAGGGCCGAGATCCCTTCACCGGGAGTGACCTCTTGGACAAAAATTTTGCGTCAGGGCAATGACTTCACTATAGCCGATTACTTTTGCTTTGCACCGTGGTATTCAGTTGGAATATCCTGCACCCCATTCTACGGGGAAAGAGCCGAGATCCCTTCACCGGGAGTGACCTCTTTAGCAACGGTTTTCGTCACTATATTTTTAAAAGCTATCCGTTCCTTCAACGATTTCAAGTTCATTACGTTAAAGGTTTTCGCCAGAAACCATTCGTAGCCCTCCGTCGTTTCAGACGGGTAGCACGTAGTATTCATGCTATGTTTGTTGACCTTCGTCAAGGCATAGTGTATGGTAGCTGCTTGTTACCTTTCTGCTGCATAGATAGATGCGTTGGTTTGGGACAGTCGTATAGCCTTGTTGGCCTTCGTCAAGGGCTTGTACGGGTGGGTTCAAATCAACCTAGATAATGACGGGTAGAACTTGACATGTGACTTATGATTTGTTGACCTTCGCCAAGGTCATAAGAGCATGGGGCAAAAATCTCATCAGGAGTTTCAAAAGAACTGAAACTTGCCAGATATGCGCATACCTTCTGGAGTGTGATGACGTGAGCGGATTCCGTCACGTTATCATGCGATGATAGTTGGATCCCGATTCCCACTGATGAGTTAGTTTACTCCTCGGGTGACCCCGACTAATTCTTCTTTCAGGTTTGGAGGAGAATTTGACGGTACAGTGGGAGGTTTCCAGATTAGATAAATTGGTAACCATTCTGATCTAGGTTAGAGTGCATGCTGAGTGTTTCTTTTCTCTCTCTCTTTGGCAGCGACCATTGACCCGACCCTAAGACTATGACTCAGTGACCAAGTTGACCGAACCTTCTTAAACACAGGCGTTTGGATTGTCAGAGTTGCAAACCTCATTGCCACTCCTACTTTTACCCTTTTCTCCAGGACACCCCGTTTTATTACGAACGTCCACTTCCATTGGACAAAACCATCGTATGGTTAGATACGAACTCGAAAGAATTTATTCGAGGATGGTTTCCGGTTCTGGAGAAAACGAATAGGATTATTCAGCTGTCTTTTCCTTTTACCTTCTCTCAGGTTGCGAGTACTCCTTGGTTTAGGAGATAGTACACCTATTACGCAAATAGGATAGTCTTCTTCCAAACCTTAGGCTGGAGCCGACCGGTAGGAAATGAAGAAAACCAATTAGCCTAACGATGGTGTACAGAAGGTATTAAGTTAAGACAAAGCAAGGGATTAGTAAGAGGGCAAAGTAAATTGCAACAGATATTCACGACCAAACCAAGTATTCCTTCACCAATCCTAAATCACCTTTGTATTTCTCCAGGACACTCCGTATCACTACGAAGATCCACAGTTTATTTGGATACTCCATCGTATGGTTATATACGAACTCGAAAGGAGCTTGTTCCAGTTCGGGGATGGATTCTGGTTCAGGAGAAATAGGAATAAGATTTATTCAGGTGTCTTTTATCTTCACCTTCTCTCGCATTGCGAGTGCTCCTAGGATTAGGACAGTACACCCATTATGCTTATTGGATAGTCTTCTTCCAAACCATAGGCTGGTGCCGAACGGTAGGGAAGGAAGAAAACCATTTGGCCTAAGGGGTGTACAGAAGGTAAAGACTAAAGACATATGAAGGGATTTGGAGAGGTGGGGAAGAACTGTACGGTTACAGTCGTGAATCTGGAAGAGGCATTACTAGGAATACCGGGATACCCCATCGAAACATTTCAATGTTTCAGTCTCACTGTGTACTGTTAAAAGAAAACTGATTTCCCGATTAGATACTTACTCAAGGGTATGTATTTACCAGGTATGATTCTCACATCTGTATGGTTTTACAGATGATGAGTGAGAGTAAGTTATTGGGAATTGGGTGATCATCCTCATTATATCGGGATTCATCGTAATCAGTGATATTTGAGGAAGTCACCTGGGTTGTTTGCCGGTCGGCAAATATTTGGTTTTGAATATCCGCTGTTGTGCACCAATTTCAAATTGATATATCTGTACGTCTATTTTCATAGAGTGAGATATACCTTTTGATATTATGTCGATGACATTTACCTATATCAGTGGATGGTTAGGTAAGGAGCATTAAACAGCGGTGTAATTCTTCTTAACCATAAGTACAGTTCTCATCCTACGACACACAGTGAATGAGTTATCAGACTCAAGGGACTTATACAGAGTATTGTATGTTGTTCAGGGTCCATCAGGACAGAGGGGTTGGTCCTCGTACTATATTCTGTTTACTTATGACTTCTCTAGTTTTTAGACAGGTGTTTCGCAGAAACACAGGGTCTGAATTTTGAGAAGGTATAGGTATTTGAATAGAGTAGAGAACCAGGTGTAGCAAGTATCGGGATTCTTCAAAGCAATCGAAGATGTAGACACTTGTGCATGGTATTCAGTTAATAGTAATGATAAAGAGATCTTGCTTCTCTTTCAGGTTACTCATAATTGGAAGCATTCCTAAGTTGAGTAACGCTGATCGGCCTCCTTCCATTTAGTTGACATGCACTGGAGACAGTTGCATGTTTTGGATCTGGTTCAATTAAATCAGTGCCTCTGTTTCTATATTGGATATAGAACAGTTCATATCTTAACGATGTTAAGGTACGGGGAGTTGTCCGGTTTATGCTTAAAACCAGACTCTGGATAACTCAAGGCACGTTTCTGTAATGGCTGTTTGTGGGTTGACCCAGGCTATGACGAGGGTTGACTTTCTACCATCTGGATGAACAATAGCAATATTGTTCTAGACTCGCCACAGTTTTAATAAAAATGGATTTTTTCAGAAAACAGTAGTGGGAGTATGGTAGAACTGGAAGTGATTCCAGAACCACAAACGATTACTGAAGATTTGATAAGGAACCTAAAGATTCAATCCGGTTTGACATTCCATTTGGCCACTCCGCAGATAAGGTGGGTAACTTCAGGCACCCGAGAGGTGCTCCGGTAGCCTCAAGGACGGTGACAAGGAAGTTCTTGTTTACCCACACTTTCCATTGCTGTTGTTCCAGACTGTGAGACCCGGCAGGAGAATGAGTATTGCGTCGTTCTGAACTCGCTTCAGAAGTGCACGTGTATATGACTCTGCCAGAGGGTTGTCGTAGTCAGTGGGAGCAGCGGAAGCATTGGTGGACAGGTAGCTTATGTCTATTTATAGACTAAAGCAGATATAGCGGAGATAGATCATCTATTTCTGACGTGACAGTCATAGGTTTTACTTCATCAGAATGAGGGATGGATCTGTTGAGAAGGTAGTAGGGTGTGATGTCCTGGTATTTGGATGACATACACAGAGTAGGAAAAAAACTCCTATACTACAATCGGTTATACTTTAGTCGTCACACAGTGGTTTCTCCACAAAGGAAATGGATTTTATATCAAACATACTGGTTACTAGATCTATGGTTTTAGATCTAGATTTGGGTGGTTTCCCAATCAGGGTACTTAGACAGCATTCTAAGGGTATTTAGAATGGACGACTCCATGCACGGTAGTGTACCTGCAGAAGATGGAGTCACCCTCTCTAAAGGTGTCTTATAGACTAAAGGGGAAAGGGATGTGCATGATTGGCAGATCACTTGCTCAGGCAATTGAGTCAATCATGAGATGTCAAGTACCACACCAGATATTGTTCTTGCACTAGATGCAATAAGTTGATATTGATCCAATTCTGGAGAAACAGTCGGAAGCAGTTTTAGAACATAAGTGGATGTTCTAGGGATATGATAACGACAGCCTCATTCTGGAGACAGTTATCATTCCAGGCTTCCAAGGTGACCCGGACGACAAGGAGGTTGTCAGAGTTATAGTTATTCCTTCTAACGAGGGGCAGTATTTTGGACAGGTGGTCCAAGGCAATACTGAGGGAGGCATGGCGCAGGATACTGATTAAGTTCAGTTGACGATACAGTCTAAAAAGTTTGGATTTGGAGTTCATTTATGAGCTAGGTCCCATCAGACATCCAGACACATTCTAAGACAGGTATTGCTCATTTCGGGAGATGGGTTTTCTCCGCGAACTTGAGATATAGAGAGACATAGAAAGAAACAACAAAGCGGATCCACTCACTGAGGCTATTCCTCGAACGCAATAGTTCCGCAAGCGAGCTTTGTGGGACTGATTAGTAGAGGAGTTGGATGTTCGGTATCACACGGGCTGTGAGTATGCGACATCGCAATAATTAGCCTTGAGTGCAAGTAGGAGATTGTTGGAGATAGTGCCCTCAGAGTCAATTATTGGGTCACAGGCACGTGATTGCAATGATCGATGGAGGACCTATCCCGGTAGGACAATCTTACTCGAGATGATAGTATGCTATCTGGTTTACCTTTATCATCGTGTACTGTTTTAGGTGACCTGACAAGTCGCTATTACACGTTGATAGAGCCCCTAGGATTCTTGCTTGACCACCAGCAGTATGAGGGCGATCATATAAGTGGGAGCTGGGGGTCTATAAGCATATCCTTAAATGGTCCCTAGTCGTGTGAGTTTCGAGACAGGGCATCGATACTCCAGAGTAGACTAGTGTATACAGTCGAGACCCCGACGAGGGGCGGTGGCCGGTCTCACAAGCCACTGGTGTCAGTTGGTTCACCTAAGATGTATACAGGTGCTCATTGGGTTATGAGTACACCGGACAGGACTCGCCGGGAACATGCTAGTTGGTCATATACCAGACGTCAGATGGCAGTTCCCTGGTGACATGTGTACAGGTTAGTCCATCGACCTGGGGATCGTCATTTGTCTTGTGTGAGTTCCCACTGTACTTTGATTACTACCCTACCACGGCTCAAAGGAGGCGTGCAAACAGGTTTTAGTTGGGTACAGTCCCGAGCCACATGGAGGCAGTGAGCGCATCTTCAGGGATTCGTCTCTCCCGGTATTGGGGGTGAGGTCGCGCTGTGTCTAGGAGAGCCATTACACGAAGCCCTCGGCCGAGGCAAGGAGATTTACTGGTAGGTATTCCAGTAGTATCTCAGGGTGTTCTGGGCTACACTCCGACACGACTTGTACCGCTTTTGGGGGTCTGACTTTTACCAACCCCCTAGGCCCGCCATGCGATGCTCATAGACGAACGGACCGGACTGTACGGATATTGTCACTGACAGGCTCAGTAGGGTTGTCAGGCTGAGTTCGCTCACTGACGTCCCTTTTAGTCAATAACTGGTAGCCAGTTACGTATTGGCTTATACCTCTGACGTACTAGTGGTTAAATCCACAACCAAGGTGTTTACGAGTCTTTAGAGTCCCCCACATTCAGTTACTCAGCTTTCGGGCGAAAAGCTGTAGAGGCCGTATGGAGAAATGGCAAGGTCCGATCAGATACGTGCGGTATTGCACGGATCAGGATCGGACAGTTTGTACTATAGGCCGTATGGATATATGGCAGGGTTCGATCAGATACGTGCGGTATTGCACGGATCAGGATCGAACTGATATTAGTAGCCGGCTTTGGTTAAAGCCGGATACTAGTATAGTACAGTGTATATTTTGTCTCATTGCATTTGTATTTCGGTCGGAATACAAATGCGGGTATGTATGCACAGTATCGGGGTTTTCCTGTAATTTATTACGGGACCAGTTTTCTGTAGTTGCCAATTTGCTTTCCGTTTCGGCCAATTTCCTTTGTATCGTTCATTGGCCGAAGATTGGTGGAGGAGGGCTTATTTGCATTGTTGCAAATAAGTATTTGTGGAGGGGTTCTTTGCATATTCTTGTGTCATGATAGCTTTTCATTGACCTTGACTTCTTGACTTCTTCTTGTCATGATGGCATGACTTTTGTGGACATGATTGTTGATGATGGGAGTTGATATGGTTGTTGAGTGAGGACTTTTCTTGGGGATCATTTTTTTCATATGATAACCATTCCTCTCTATCTCTCTTGTATTATTCTTTTGGTCACTCTCATTCTCTCCTTCCCAATGTGATGGCCGGCCACTCCCCTTAGAGGGCTGTCCAAATTTTGAGTGTGGGTTTTTTGGCTCATTTCATGTTGCAAAAATCCCACAAGATCAATCTCCAAAGCTCTAAGTATCATTCCTCCACCAAATGGCAATTCCACAACCCCAAAGTGAGACTTGAGTACTACACATACTACAGCAAATCTTGGGCACGTCGACTAGCCAGCTTCGTGCCCGAGTTGCCTCGGCATTGAGGTGGGAGCCCGTAAAAGAAGTAGGCGATGTGGTGCACTTCCGGCGACGAGGTGGAGACAGGAGTTTCCGCAGGAGATCGGGACGACGACGAGAAGACCGGAGGACTCGGATCAGTCGGTATATCTCTATTCCCTATCTTGTAGTTAGCTAGGACTAATTAATGGTTCGATCCGGGTATTAGTGCGCGGTGGTTCCAGTTCAAGAAAAATTAAAGTTTATCACCGCTTCCGTATTTGGCCGTCGGATTGACGGCCAGGGCGCCGCCGTGCACTTACAAAATCTGCAAGTTTCAGTACTTTTGAAACTCCCGATGTGGTTTTTGCCCCTAGGACCCATGTGATCTTGACGGAGTCAACAAATCAAAGAGTCCTAGTCAAGTTCAACCTGTCATTATCTGGATTGCATTAAACCCACCCGCATAACCCTTGACGGAGTCAACAAGGTTATACGACTGTCCTAATCAATCCCATATACCGATACAAACAAGCAGCACTTAGCTACCGTACACTACGCCTTGACGGAGTCAACAAACGCAGCACGAATACTAAGTATTACTTGTAAGAAATGACGGAGGGCTACGGCTGGGTTTTTGGCGAAAAACCCGTTAACGTAATGAACTTGATATCGTTGAAGGAACCTGGTAATCTTTTTGAAAATATAGTGGCGAAAACTTTTGCTAAAGAGGCCACTCCCTGTGAAGGGATCTCGGCTCTTTCCTCGTCGAATGAGGTGCAGGATATTCCAAACTGAATACCTCGATGCAAAGCAAGAATAATCGACTATAGTGAAGTTATTACCCTGACGCAAACTTTTGTCCAAGGGGTCACTCCCGATGAAGGGATCTCGGCCCTTGCCTCGTCGACTGAGATGCTGGGCATTCACAACCGAATACCGCGATGCAAAACAAAAATGAACGTCCTTGCAATAACAGCTTTTTGAAAAAATTGTTCCAACAACGTCTTTTAGGTTTATTTTCTTGCATTAGTTCTTTTAATGCGTCCCACCATTTAAATCCTACCATTGCAGAAAACAACCAAAATATGACGTACGCTTATGCCATTCGCATTCGCCACTGGGCCCCGTCATCACCCGTTAGGTTACTTAACTAACGACAGAGCGGGGGTTGGGCTAGCGCGGCTGTAAACATAAGCAACGCCTAAATAGTTATTATATATAGATATACTGCAATGATAGCCAATCCATATCACAGATGAACACTTTGGATATACTAGGAACCCGCGATTCGTTCAAGCCTGCAACGAAAAGCGGATTACACGGTCGCGATGAATAGCCAATACCCCACCCAAGACCCCTACGGGTGCGGCAAACTACCCGCCAAGTACCCGAAGCGAAGCAACCTCCCTCAACGCCGTGAGTAGGCCACTCGGCACTTCGAGATACCCGGTAGTTTGTGCACCCCCTCCATGGGTCTATCCTAGGAGCAAAAACAGTAAAAAGAATTATACAATGACGGCTACAACCCCGACTCGGTTGTGCGGCCAAAAAAATAATATTACATCAATTTACAAATTTATTACATGAATGAATGAAAAAGAAACTCCCATCTCACATCCACCCCGGCTATTCATACGCGACAATCCAACGAGTTCATATACACAAACCATCAGCACCAATCACAGATCACAGATATGTATAACCCCGACTAATCGACATATAGCGATTAGCCAACGTTTAATACATATGAACATCACAGATATAACCTTTATAGTCAAAGTGTATTGAAGTTCGGAAAAAAATACGGATTTATAGGCCTTCAAAAATAAATTTCTATTCTGGAAAATCTGGGCACATACAAACCATCTTAAAAATCCTAAAACCAAGTCAGAAATACACTGCACCAAAATCGACCCAGTGACTCACCAAGATGGCCGCGGTTCCGCGGCTCTTTGGTCGAGTTGCTGGCTCGTTTTTGGTGGCTTTCTTCTAAAAACCCTGAGATGATTTTTGGAGTATGATAAATTTTGTTTTGACTAGAAAAAATTTTAACAGAAACTTAGGGTTTTCGTAACTCGGTTTTTCGATTTTTCCGTTTCGAACTTCGATACACTTCACTACCTAGCTAGTTTATGTTTAGTTAGGCTCTGATACCACTGTTAGGTTCACGTTACCTCTCCCGGTACTTTCGGGGTTGCGGAAACGGTAAAACAAAATTTTTTTCTAAACTTTGTAACATGGACCGTAAAAGCCGGATCTTTGCTAAACAATACACTAGCATCCTAACTTGAGATGTTATCTACTCTTTTAGGGGTTATACCTCAACTTGAACTCCTTCTCTTCTTGTTGTTCCTCACTTCTTGTTGTTCTTCTCTTCTTGTTGTTCTTCTCTTTGCTTGCTCAATGGTTGATCCGGACTTTGGTCACCTCCGCGGCCTCCTTGAGTCGAAGACGATCCACCCGAGAGATGTACACCGAGCTCCACCTCAAGCCGAGGTAACTAGGGCAAGGAGATTGCTAATCTAGAAGCCCTAGGATGTGTAGAGGAGATGTATGGATGTGTTTGTCAAGTGAAATCCTTTTTCTCTCAACACATGAGATCAAAGGAGAAATCAAGAGGAGGAAGAAGAAGGAGCTTGCTAGCAACCATGGAGCTTCTCATTTCAAGAGAGAGAATGAGAATGAGCAAATGAAAAGCCTAACCAAGAGAAAACACAACCATGGTTGCAATAATGCAAAAACATTATCATTACTAATCCCATCAAGATAAAGGTGATGGCTACAAATGACATGACCATTATCATAACAAAAAGAAAAAGAAAACCAAAGAATACTTTAGATCTTTTAAGAAGATCCTAGTCAACTTTGGTCAAATGGTCAACAAAGTCAAGATGGTCAAATGGTCAATGTAATTAGCCATAACATAATTATCAATGAAAGGATTAGTAAATAATGTCCCCGGCTCATAATGGTTTTGACCAAACGAACTGTCAAAACCCTAATGAGCCCGCCTCAAAATGGTTTTGACCGAATCAACTGTCAAAACCCTAATGAGCCTGCCACATAGCGGTTTTGGCCGAACCAACTGCCAAAACCCTAATGAGGCACCTCCTCCTTCATCGCTCCGGAAAACTGTGCATACACACCTGCATCTGTATTCCGTAGAATGCGGATGCGCAGAAGACAAAACAAATCCATCCGTGCAATACTAGGATCCGGCTTAAACCAAAGCCCACTAGTATTGCCTGCCCGAACACCACACGCACACAAGTGTACGTAAGTGATCGCAGCCCTGCCGTAAAACCATATGGCCTCTACACGTTTCGCTCAGTGCAGGGAAACTCTCTGTGTGGGACTCTAAAGACTCGATACTACGCTGGCAGTGGGTTTAACCACAGACCGCAAGCGGCACTAGCTGTGCGTAACGGTCCCCAGGTAGATGTCGATAAGAAGGCCGATGAGGTGAACCCATCCGAACTCCTACTGAGTCTGTATGTGACAATCTCCGTACAGTCCGGTCTGTTCGTCTGATACATCGCATGGCGGGCCTAGGGGGACGGTAAACGTCAGTCCCCTAATAGCGGTACAAGTCGTGTCGGAGTGAAGCCCAATACACCCTGAGATAACACTGGAAACCTACCAGTATATCTCGCTTGCCCTGGCCAGGGACTACTCGTGTAATAGCTCTCCTAGACACAGCGCGATGTCAACCCCCAATACCGGGAGAGACGAATCCTGTCTAACCATCACTGCCTCCAAGTGCTTCGGGACTGCTCCCAACTACTACCTGTTTGCACGACTCAGTAGAGCCGTGGTAGGGTAGTAATCAAAGAACAGTGGGAACACACTCAAGGCGAAGTGACAGTGTCAAGTCAGCGGACTAAGCTGTACTCATGTCACCTGGGAACTGATAACTGACGATAGGTATAATACCAACCATCAGTTCCCGATGAGTCCTGTCCAGTGTACTCGTAACCTAACGAGCACCCGCATACTATCTCAAGTACGACGTACTGACGGCTGTGGGACAGACCGTCTCCCGTGCTGGGATGAGAAGCGCATACGCTAGCCTACTCCGGAGTATCGGTGCCCTGTCTCGATACTCCCACGACTAGGGACGTGTATAAGGATGTGCTTGTAGATTACCCAACCCCCACGAGTGTGATCGCCATCACAATGCCGGTAATCAAGCAAAGATCCTAAGGGCTCTACTAATGCGTATAGGTGATATAATAAATAAACACACATGTACACATTAAAGCAGAGACAAACCAAGTAGCATACTACTATATTGAGCTAGATTGTCTGTACAACTGTGAATATCCCAAGCTTCCATCAAGTAATATACATACTAGTATGATACAGTAATGGCCTCTAGGGCATATACACTAACATGTGATGTCTAAGGAATTCATTCGATTAGGCATGCGATGTCTAAAGAGTTTGCGGATTCCAACTGTTATAGTTTTACACTTTTTTTTCTGCGACCGTAAGTGTAATATGTGATATCACCGGTTTCGTTGCTATATGTCAACGACAATTGGGATGCGCACATTTACTTACGTTGATGACATGCGATGTTCTGTGTTGCTGGATATGTTATATTGGATCGTCGTGTTTGAATAGCCGGGGGTTTTATGTGAGATGAGAGTTTTTATTTTCATTCATGCAAAAACTTGTATGTAATATTCTTTTATTGGGGCACTTCCAGGTAGCGGAAGATGTCACCCATTGTATATTATTTACTTTTCCGCACTAGGATAGACCCAAGGATGAGGGCACAAGTAACCGAGTTCTAGAGTCCAGTGGGAGACCAACTCGAGGAGTCGAGTCCAGGTCTCCTAACTTTAGTATCGGTAGGGTTGCTTGTCGCTCTCGTAGGGGTCTAGGGGTGTGGGTTTGGCTATTCGTCGCGACCGTGGAATCCGTGTTTTATACTGGCTCGTATTGAAAACACGGACGTCCTAGTATATCCAATATTTCATATGTTTCTTCTGCTGCGATATCTGTGATGTGATCATTTGATGTTCTATGATAAATGTTGTATATAGTATATATGATATATTATATAGACGTTACTTATGTTTTGCACTCGCGCTAACCCTGCCCCGCTCTGTCGTTAGTTACCTAACCTAACGGTGCACGAGGGGACATTGAGGCGAATGCGGATGGCATAAGTGTACGTCGTATTTATCTGTGATGTTTAGGTGATTTAAATGATGGGACTTCATTAATGTGATTAATGAAAGAAAATAAACCTAAGATGTTGTGGAATCGAATTTTCAAAAACAGGTAGCTACAGTTCTTGCTTTGCATCGTGGTGTTCCTTGTAGAACATCCTGCACCTTATTCGATAAGGAAAGGACCGAGATCCCTTCACCGGGAGTGACTCCTTTAGCAATAACTGGCAGATGATACAATCCTCGGTTTGTCTTTTGATTGCTCCTATAGTTTTTGCTTTGCACAGTGATGTATATGATATATCCTGCACCTCATTCGACGAGGAAAGGGCCGACGATCCCCTCACCGGGAGTGACCCCTTTAGCAGAACTAGAAAAGCCTCAAAAACACTCCATTTTAAAATTATTTGATTCTACAACAATATCAAGTTCATTACGCAATAGGTTTTCAGAAAAACCTGTCGTAGCCCTCCGTCATTTCAGATAAGTACTGGTTAGTATTCGTGCTGCGTTTGTTGACCTCTGTCAAGGCGTAGTGTGCGGTGGCTGATTAGTGCTTATCTGTATAAGCATATGATGTGATTGATTTAGGGTAGTCGTGCGACCTTGTTGACCTCTGTCAAGGGTCGTGCGGGTGGGTTTACTTCAATCAGGAAATGTCGGGTTGAACTTGACTAGCAGCCTATGGTTTGTTGACCTCTGTCAAGGTCATAGGACGCTAGGGGCAAAATATTATCGGGAATTTCAAGTGTTGAAATTTGCAATGAGATTGCATACCTTCTATGAGATAGTTGGATCCCGATACCCACTGCGAGTAATTGTTACTCCTGGGAGAGTGATTTGTCAAAAAATTTGTATTTTCCGTAATCAGAAACGGCGTCGCTTTGCAGCTAGCCGGTGAGTACGGGTCGATCCACAGAGATGTGTAATTTTCTGATTTGTGTTTTTACGAGTTGATTTCGATGGTGGTTTGGTTTTTGTTGGTTGATTTAAAAACTAATTTATACGATATTAAAGAACTTGTTAGGATTAGGTCTAAGGTATGGTTGATGAGATTAATATTGTCACCTCTTTCAATGCCTTTTAATTAAAGCTTTTTAGATATCATAACAATTATTAGCAAAGGGGATTAGGATGATTGGGAAGAAACAAAATTTCTTCCTCTAGATCCTTGTCCGTCCTTTCCTATTAATTGATACAACCTTCATGGACGTCATGTATGTCCGGCCCTTTATACTACGGTTCACCGTTACCTTATAGGTAGGGTGCCGTAGGGAGCGGATCATGCATGCGTGCATGAAGTTCTAGTTATGAAAAATGTATTGGCATTGAAGGAGGTGAGAGATATTCATCTCTCACTCCCTCCCTTGTTCCTAACCCTAACAAGCGAGGATTTTACTCGCTCATTAGGGGAATTTCTAAAAATGACATTTTTTTTTGTTATGTTTTAATGTGTGCTGTTTAGGTCTAAAATTATTACTTATCTACTTCAGATTAAAAAGAACTATACTAGTTAACTAAGGCAAGTGATATGATTACTCTACTGCAATAATTATACTAGCTAGCTAGGGCAAGAAAAGAATTGACACTAAGGCATGAAAATTAAAAACACTTACAAAAATGATGCTCTAGATCTCCCAACAATTCTGAATTTTATTGATTGAAAAGAGGCATCGGGTTTTACAATTTTTGATTACAATTTATAAGTAAACAGGAGAATTAGGGTTACAGATTTTCGCACACATGATTTTACAAATATGCCCACTGAAAATCCTAACACCTGCACCGACACACCGACAGAAAAAAAATCCACCGACACGGGCAGCATATGGCCGCGGAACCGCGGCAAAAGGGGGGTTTGGGCCGCGGTTCCGCGGCCCTTTGGTGAGCTCAGCTCACCAATTTTTCTGGGCTTGTTTGTCTTTATCTGGGCTTGTTATTTCTTTATCTTTTTTCTCTGTTTGGCTTCTTATTCTTCTCCAGATCTTTCAGTGAAAAACATGTAGCGATCTTTTAACCGTTTTGCTCTGACATTTTGGACCTTGCACTGTTCTTCGTCTAGGCTTGACTAGGATCCATCAAAAGTTCCTTTTCTATATCAACTTTCGTCTTTATCACTGTATTCGCTCCAAGAGCCTGTATCCTGTAACATGCAACAAACGTGCGTCAAGAGTACCTATTTACTTATAAAATGAATAAAAATGGGGCGTATGAATTGCAATATTATGATATGAACAGAGAGTTTTACACATTACAATTAGTCGATCAAGTAGGTGTCTAGAAAGGTGTCAACGGGGTTACGCCTCTGGGAAAACGAGGTTTACATTAATTAGGTTCGTGCGAAAGCACGGGGGACCTCCCTCAAAGTACCGACACTGGCCTGGCTGAAAGATTGGCGAACTTGTAGCGTGTAATTAATCCCGGCTAGTCTTTCCTTTTAGGGTTTGAAGGAAGATTTGATAAAAACAGTGGGAGCCATCCTGATTAGATAAAATAATAACCAATCAGATCTTGCAAGAGCGCACGCAGAGTGTTTTCTTCTCTCTCTCTCCTGGTAGCGACCATGTCAGGCCTTAATCAAGATAATAAAATGGATGTATTGACCGAACCCGCTTGTTGTACTGAGCCGGGGAACGATGGTCCCGCTCCAACTTATAATTGTTATAAGACAGAGCAAGAAATTGGGGAATACCAGATTTCCCGTTCCGCCCAAACGAAGAAAGTGCATATGATGCATCATCTTCGGGTGTGTTCGTTACATAGAACTATTTCTCAGTATCCTTTACGTCCTGGGTATATGATACCAGATCAGGATCCCGCATAAGTAATTTGTTACATATGGCTACAGAAAGGTAGAGAACTGAGAACGGGTGATAAGTTTCATGAGACAGAAAACGGTGCAAGTGTTGCAGCCAGGTCTGTTGGTCACTGTCACCCTGTATTACCAGAATACATTGATTCTGAACAAATGTTAATAGATACCGAACCTGATATACAAAATCATATCAATTTCTTTATTAGTAAAGAAGGATATAATTTTGTATTGTTGGATAATGTTTTGAACATTTCCTATATCAAGAGTTGATCGGTTCAGGCACGTTATCTAAAAGCATTGACGGTCTAAATCAAACCACAGTTCTTAGTATACAGAACACACACAAGAGGAAGAGTTCAGAAATAAACGAATCCTTCTTGAGGTATTGTAGACTAGGTCATATCAATGCGATCCGACTAGCTGAAGTTACATATTTAAATTAGTTTGAATTTACATCTTGTGAAACTTGCCAGTCATGTCACAGAGATAAGATGACCATAGCTCTGTTTATTGGAAACAGAGAAAGAGTTGGTGAACTCTTGGGATTGATACATGCTGATGTATGAAGGTCCCCTGTCTACACATGCCAAGACCGGTTCTTTGTACTTCATTACATTCTCTGATAATCTCTCAAGATTCAGACATATGTTCCTGTTGAAACACAAGTCCGAAATTTTTGAGATATTCATAGAATATAAGTTAGAGGTAGAGAACCAAAATACGGGTAAAAGTATTATGTCCTTTGATGTGATCAAGGAGGAGAATACTTGAGCACGGGATTCCTGGACTATTCTAAAGGAGAATGAGATTCTCTCTCGGCATTACTCCTCCGAATACACCATAGCATGATGGTATATCGGGGAGGAGCAATCACACCCTATAAGATGAGGTGTGCTCTATGATGAGTACTACTGAGTTACCTATTTCCTTTTGGGAATTATGCACTTGAGAAGCTGCATACCTATTGAATAGGGTTCAAATCAAATCAGTTGCCTACCACTTCATATGTGATATGGAAGGGATGAGCCCTTCTCTTAAGTTAGTTAAGATTTGGGGTTGTCCGGCCTATGTCTAAAAGCAAAATCCGGACAAGCTCGAGGCAAGGTCTGTTGTGTAGAACTGGAAAGGTTCTAGCTATCCAAACTACAGCAGGTGATTTGGTAGAACCAAAGGATTCAGTAGATTCCAACGAACCTCAGCCTCTCCGCCGATCTAGTAGGGTTCCTCATCCACCTGAGAGATACTTCGGTTTCTCGATGATAGTGGGAGCGAGGATTGCATCATGAGATGATGACCCAACTAGTTTCGGGCTGGCCATCAGGAGTAGGACTCTGTAAGAATGGCTGGATGCTTAGCGATCTGAGATGGAATCCTTATACACCAACAAAGTATGGACTTTGGTTGCTTTATCTGAAGGGTTAAATCCCCATCAGGAGCAAGTATATCTTGAGAAGATTACTTGGTGTACATGGAAAAGTTGAGACTTTCAAAACTAGACTCGTTAAAGGTTTGCATCATAGACCAGTTGTAGCTAATGATGAAACCTTTTCTGGGGCATATGCTTAAGTCCATCCAGATCCTACTTGCCACGGCTATATACCACGACTACAATATCTGGCGGTTGGGTGTCATGACTGCTTTTCTAAATAATGATTTAGAATACAGGAGTCTATAAGTACACAGTCAGAGGACTTCGTAGACAGTGGGAGCAGCGGAAACGTGTGCAAGATGTTTTATGTGATAAAGCAGGCATCGCGGAGTTGGAACATCTGTTTTGATGTGGTAGTCAAAGATTTTGACATCATCAAAATGGTAGATGAACCTTGTATATACAAAAAGGTAGTAGGGAGTATGGTGGTGATCCTCGTAGAGTACGTGGATGACATACTCTTGATAGGGAAGGAGTTTCCTATGCTACGCTCGGTCAATCTCCGCTTATCGCAAGGATTCTCCATAAAGGATCAAAATGATACCTACTAAATCCTGGGTTTTGGATCTATGAGATAGATCTAATTGGATGTTAGGATACTCACAAGTTGAAGTGAGCTGGTATCAATCGATCCTGGGGAGAATCACTGGAAAGGTTCCAGGGTGATAAGGACGACTGAATATCAGTCACAGGCATTGTCTTTACCCTCAGCTCAGGGACGGTATATTGGAAGAGTTCCAAGCTAGATACCGTGGCATACTAGACGATAAAGGCTGGATATATCGCTACTTAAGATGCTACCAAAGAGGAAGTCTGGGTGTATATTAGTTCATGAGATGAACTTCATTCCTCCCATTGTGTGACAATAGAGTTATGGCTTATGCCAGGGAACGCCTGTCCCATCAGTGATCCAGACATATTCTTAGGCAGTATCACCTGATCGTGGAGATGGTTGATCTCCAGGGGATCAAGGTTAGGAGAGTAGACTCAGAGGACAACAAGGCGGATCCAGTCATGAAAGGCCTTTTCCCAGAGAGAGATTTTTATGGGATGGTTGAGTATAAGATACTACAACCACTGCTATTAGATGGCCCTAGTGCAAGTGGGAGATTGTTAATTATATGTATGCCCTAGAGGCCATTACTATACTTGGGATGTATATTGTAGTGGATGCTTGGACATATATAGGGATGACTTTCTTGCTCGATATGATAGTATCTATCTGGTTACTCTTTACCTTAACGTGTACACTGATTGTCTCTCTATTACATGTTGGTAAAGCCCTTAGGATGTGTACTTGACTACCTGGACTATGATGCGGATCATACTAGTGGGGACATGGTAGTCCATAAGTACATCCTTTAAAGTCCCCAGTCGTGGGTGTATCGAGACAGGGCATCGATATACCAGAGTAGACTAGCGTATACCTTCTCGACCCATACAGATGGGCGATGGATGATCCCATATCCATTGGTGTTTGACATCAGAGATGATATACGGGTGCTCAGTAGAGACTGGGTACACTGGATGGACTCGCCGAGAACTCCCAGATGGTATTATACCTTACGTCAGATGGCAGTTCTCTGGTGACACTGGTACAGGTTAGTCTGTAGACCCGAGATCGTCATAGAGTCTTGTGTGATTCCCACTGTGCTTTGATTTCCATCATACCACATCCAAGAGGGCGTGCAAAAAGGTGGCTTTTGGGTACAGTCCCGAATCACATGGAGGCAATGAGCGATAGGAGGGGTTTCATCTCTTCCGGTATAGGGAGTTGATGTTGCGCAGTGTTCGATTGGCTATAACAGGAAGTCCTTGGCCAAGGCTGCTTTAGGGATTTACTGGTAAGTGTTACCAGTAGTTTCTCAACCCGTTATGAGCCTCATATCAACACGACTTATCGAGTTATTGGGGTCTGACGTTTATCACCCCTAGACGAGATATGCGACATATCAGACGAACAGACCGGACTGTACGGTAGTGTTACTGGTTGGATTCACAGGAGTGTGAGCGGGCTTGCTCGTTGATCTTCTGATCGCTCAATACCCGGGTGGCCGTTACGTTTAGCAGACCGCTTGCGGCTTGTGGGTGTTTGATATGATCATCACCTACTGCCGGCGTATTGACGAGTCTTTAGAGTCCTACACAGGGGTTTCCTGGCTCAAGCGAAACGAAATAGGAGCGCATATGATATATGTGCGGGACCGAGAATAATACCAGTATGTGATACTGTATTCTATTCTCACGATTTGTGACATTGATCGGTTATATGCGATATAGCCGGGTTACCGAATCAAGTGTTGATTCGATACATTGATACACTTGATATTAGTCGGTTATATGCGATATGACCGGAGCGTTAAATCAAGTGTTGATTTAATGATTTAATGTATAATTATATATTTGATATATTACTTTACATTAACTAGTATTGGTTCACTTAAGATTGATTTTCTCACTTGAATGTGCACATTGTTTATATGTGATATATGCAAGTGTACAAGTTTGTATCATGCTTGATGATACAAACAAGTTGTGTGTATGAGACTTGAACCAACTCAAGGTTAAAATTAGGGTTTACTATTTTCCTAGCATATAACAAAAGAGTGTGACTTTGGTCAATGTTATCAAGCTTCATGAAGCTTGATGAACACTGACAAAGTCAACTCTTTTGTCATTTGTTCAAGATATTAGTTAACCCAACCTTTAACCTAATGGTTTGGTTAAATCTCTACATGAGTTAAGCATGTGGGCTTAACTCAACCATGGTGCCATGATTAAAAGGATAAGTGTTCATATTATTCTTTTAATGGAAAAATTTCTTTCTTCTTCTTCATCTTCATCAAGCTTGAAAAAGCTTGCTAGCTCCAATGGCATCATGAGAAAAAGAGTGAGAAATCCAATTCTAAAGTAAACCCACTTCCTATTTGTTCATCCTCTACCACTTGCCATGTAGTATAGGGTGTTCTCTTCACTAAGTTTTCGACCAAATGAAGGAATAGCTTGAGTTTGAGTCTCCCCGACGTAGATCATCTTCCGCCTCGAAGTCAATGATCTAGCCCGATCATTTCTCCGACGAAACCATTTCTAGAGCCCGGGATCCGATGATCGCAGCGGAGGGACGTCAACATGGAGCTAAAGAAGTGGTGGACTGGATCTACAAAGGTTGTAATCCCTTTCACTTAGTAGCAAAGTCGTTTGCTTGCTTTCTTTTCGCCTAATCTCTAGTTAACGATCTAGTTTAGGGTTTCTCGGCACCGGAAAAAAATTTTTTGGCATGGTTGACGCCTTGTGGAACCTTTGAGTATGCCTAGGAACCCTACAGATATATACATATAAATATAATAGTCGGTGGTCCCGCCTCAATAGTATCACAACGATATAATATCCTCGAGTCATGAGCGCGGATCTATCATCAATAAAGGCTCGTACGGTAAATCGTCGTACGGCATCCCAATAGCGGGGTACGGTCAATATCACATTATCTCATCACATATCAGGTATCACTATCATCATATCATATAATCTGGGGTACAGATCTAAGTTTACTACAGTCGATACCATCTACACAAGTATGAATGCGGGGTAAAACACATGCCCAAAGGCCCGCTAAACCATCGTGTCGTATCTCGAATACGAAACCTGCCATATCGCCGATCTCACGGCCTCAAATCGAATCTCATCGACTCAACTCACATCCCAAGTACTATCCTCAAATCACGTATATGAACACATAGTCCCATACCCATGTGTGGACATACACACCTCCAAACGCGCACAGATAAAAGAAAGAATGTATGCAAGTATATGTGTATGTGTATGTGTGGGTGCAACCACTACTCTAGGGTTTCGCACTATACTACACCAATACATTCTTATCATCACTAATCCATTATTACCATCAATAATCTTAGACAACACATAATAAGTATACGTGTGTATACGTATCTGTATACATCACCACAGACTGTGGGGGTACTATACGCCATCCACCCGACTTACCCCGTAGATATAATCTACTCACCTGGTCTTCGCTCGCCGAAATCGATGACGCCGTGTTTCTTCGCCTCGGAATCCTTGCGAGGGTTCCTACAATAATAAACCATCGCAATACGTATTAAAAGCGAGGCAAAAAACCAAAACAGCGCACAGTGTGCTCATAGGTTGGAATCTATGGCCTAAATGTGCAAATCAATCCAACAATCCCTGTTGTCGATGTACGAACACCCGACAACCAAATACAAATCCAATTATCAAGAAAGTGCATTTTAAAACACGGAAAACATCGTCTAAAACACACTAAAATGCTCCCAGATTTTCCCCAGGTGACAATTAACCAAAATTGCATTTAGGAGGGGTCTAATTTAGTGCAAAATGAGCCCTGGAACAAAAATCAACCCATTCCCTTCTACTCTGGCCGCAAATTGCGGCCAGAATGATTAAATCTGCGGCCTGGGGTTTGAATTAGGGGCTCGGGTCTTGGTGGTAGCTTCCTAGGTGCCTGCACGACTCACTGTCAACTCAATTTTATTTTAGGGGTCTCGGGGTGATAGCAGATTCCTAAAACCTTCCCAGATTTCACAATATCTCCGATATCGGTTTTCTAAATCCGTATTCCGGGTTTCAAATCACAGTTTTGGGTCTCAATTCCATCACTAGGGTGTTTGTGCAGCCTCCACTAAGCTCAATTCACATAACAACTCACAATTTTCCTCAAACCCTAACTAGGTTTCCTTTAAGTCCACAACACCACCCGATATCGATTCAAATTTTAGCATAGGGGTATAAGTAATGCAAAAACTAATCTAATGATCCAGAAATTACCTCATTTGGCAACTCAAGAATTTTCTTTAGTTGCCTCAAGTTGCCAAAATTCTTACTTTTTTGGTCCAATGCGTAGATCTTGGGCTTGTGCATCTTTTTAATGAAATGGAGATTGGGTTTTGGAATTGTTTTTGAGGTGATTTGGGACTTGAAGAGGGGAGGTGAGGTGAGGTGCAGGAGCAGCAGCAGCAACAAAAGGGAGAGGGAGAGTAATGAGTGAAGGTTGAAGAGGAAATGACTAAGTCTTTTGGTCAAAGAAGCCCATACCTCTCTCTCTCACACCACACCTCATATAATAATCCTTTTTCCATTTCTTTTTCTTTTCTTTTTCTCTAATTCCTTCTCACTCAAATAGTGGTCACAAAATAAAACCATGGCAAGAAAAATGTAACACAAGTGTAGAAAAAGATATGTGCATGTTTTGCACAAAATTGCTTAAAAGCCGATTAGCTATTTTTAATCGCGATTAGAATTAAATTAGTATATAACTAATCATAAAAACTTAAAAATGGCATAATTCCCTAAAATACCCTATTTTAGAATTTTCCATAATTTTTCCACAATTTTTCCCATTTATTTGTATATAATTATACCGAAATATTAAAATATTCATTAAAATAATATTAATTTATAAAAATTCCCAAAAATACTATATTATTATTTTGAAATATTACAATCTACCCCCCTTAAAGAAATTCGGTCCCCGAATTTACATTTAAACCCCCAAATACAAAAACATTTCAGTAACATCCAAATTGTCGGGACTCCGAAAACATCAATACACAGTGAATATCATACAAACAGAACGCCCAAAAATACGAAATCCAAGATGACGGATATGTGATAACCGAATCACAAAATCACAAATCCTAAAACATGAATACCGTCTTTGGTATATCCTCCTTCGAAGTCGAGAAGGTGCCGGTATATCCAATGCTAGCGGCGCAAGATATCTACTTGCCTCTTGCTCGCGGCTGGCGTCCTCTGCCTTTGGTTCCATATCTTTCCTGTGGATTACCAATCTCGCAATCAATCGGCTCATCGTCCTATCAGGTGTACTAACGGGAACGATTTCCGTTCTGGCACTTCTCTGGTCATCTTTCGGTCAACCCCCACGACCGCTCGTAAAGCAGCATGTCACTGGCATCGGCCTCTGGTCTTCTGAATACACAGTACACATCCGATCCGGGGTGCAAATATCATTGCAGCAGTGTCCTGGAAGTAATCCCGCTCAAGGTCTCTTCCGATCTTTCCTATGCCGGTCTGTACGGAGGCTGGTACTTTTGCATATCTCTTTTCTCGCTCGATGGACATCTGCGTCCTCAGCACAGCATTTTGTCGGAAATTGGTCGCATCCCAACACCTCTGTAAGCATATCAGGTCTCTAGTCTCGACGGGAAGTAATGACATCTCGTCAGCGTCTCGCACGAACCTCTTATCCTACTCGTCTGTATCGTCGTCCATTTCGACATCGCGTCTCTAACTGCGCACTGTAATGTCCTCGGCTACGGTCCATCCGAAGTCTTTCACACGGACTTGAAATCACGAACTCGGTATCTTCATCACTCCGTAGAAGGTATCTAGTCGAACACGTCCTCAACGTGCATATCGCAATCTCTGATGTCAGCGGAGTAGTAGGTCATCTCGTCGAAATCTCGTGCGAACTATTTACTCCACTTTCCCCAACGTCGACTGATTCGGACTCATCTACTCGTGGCTGCATGGACTACACTCCATCGGCTATGCTCGTATATGGGGTCTCCCAAGCCATGTGTCCCATCCCATGATATCCGAATAATGTCGAACCATCCGATCGATTCGTCAGAACCTCATACTCCCCCAAGAGCTCAACATCTTGGGTACAGTTTAACAGTATCGAGTACATACCACAGCATCGGTGGTCCAACCGTAGAAGGGCAAATCCAAGCCTCACTAATGGCGCCGTGGAACCGCCGCAAACCCTAAGGTTCAAAGGCTTTCACACGGTCATTATGTCGAGTTAGGGTTTCATTTTTCTAGAGGGTCCATGGAATCGCTTGCATGTCTTTCCGAATACTTTAAACTTGGAAAATGGGTTCCTGACATTCGATCGTCTCAATCGACTCTCAACGAATCTGCGTGAAGTCGCTTCTAGCTGAAATCAATCTATCTGATGACCTCTCATCGGGTAAGCTAATGAACCGCATGTCCTGGTCATTCATCCTCGGTGACTAGCAACTCACCATCATATCTCTAAGTATATACCCATGCTGCAGTAGCTCCAATCATCTGGGCGATATCTCGTCATTTGCAGCAGCAACTGGCTCATTCATCCATACGCTGAACAACGCCTCAATCCTCCAGGAAAGGCGATACATTGGCGGCCATCTCTGAATCGGTCGGCTCTAGATCTGAGTAAGACTCTCCATACTAGAAACCTTCAACTCAACGGACCTGCTCCGGCGCATAAATCGGACGAATCACCTTCGTCTCTCAAATCGGAGTAGACTAGCTACCAACTGTCTCATATCTTCCTGGAAGCTCCGGCGATCTCAGCTCGTAAGCTCCAAAAGCAACATCCTATCAATCTCAGCAACAGCTGGTCCATCTGTCTGCACGGTAGGCGACACCATAATCTCTGAGGTATGTTGTACCTCAACAGTCCTCTCTCAACTGGCAGCGCTAACAATGGCCCGATCGTCCAGTGTAAAACCAAGCACTCGCCTCCACAAGATGTCATAATCATCATGAACAAGCGTTATCTCATTGGTCATCATATCCTGGCTGGCCTCTATCAGTGGCTCAATCCTCTAATACCGATCGGCACGTCCGAGAAATCTCGTAAAAGCGATCTGTCAAATGCTCATGGCGCGAAAACACAATAAAACGAAGCCTCTATATGCAATCGTATGTCTTTGGAATCACGCCCTGGTCAGTCTTCGTCCCTGACGACCTCATACTGACGCAACTCGAGCCGTAACTCACTCTGCCCGTGCAATCGTGGCAGCAAAACCATAACCAGTCTCGATAAGGATAGATCATAGGAAGGAATATAATACTGTGCAAGGAAATGTACATCCTAAGGTTTCTTAAGCAGAGTGGCGTGTCGTAAGTATGCCACGGAATATACGTACGGTACGTCCCTCTACTCAACTACCTATTCCATCAACCAAGGGTCATCCTATGCGACGAAAGTTCGGGTATAATACCCCCTCGACTAAGTCTAAGTTCCATAAGGTCAAGCCTAAGTTCCGTATATATATAAACGCCCTAGGCTCCACATAGTCAAACTCAGACTCGAACCAAGGTCAACCTAGCGCTCTGATACCAACTTTGTCACGACCCGAAAGAGCACGTGACTGACCCTTGAACCATATGAAGTCTATAGGACTCCATCTGACCCAAGTAAGCCAAAAGCCCAGAAATCTAAAACCATTTTAAGGAGTAAAGAAACATGTTTTGAAGTCGAGCTTTTTAAATAACTAAGCCGGATATGCATTTTTAAAATATGTAGTCTTTTCTGAAAAATTCGGCAGAGTTTCCTTTGTAAAAACTGGCCCCGAACGGGGTACAATAAGAATAATATATAAATACAGTGATAAAAGGCAACCCCAAGCGGGAGCTAGCTCTTCGTCAATCGATGGTCACAACCACGCAAGCGATAGAATATACAACGCCGAAGGGCGAGAATCAAAACTCAAAAGAAACTCAACAGCCTGAAAACCGTAATACTACAAGCGCGACTCTAAGGTCGAAATAATACAACACTGTTTTTTAAGCCTGAAACAATATACAAGTTTTGGGTGATGGAATTTCTGGATACAATAAATAGTACAAGTACAATGGCGGTTCTGATACAAAAGAACCCACCTACCCAAGCAAGTCACCCGTATGAAAGCAGTGTGCCAGAAAAGCCGCTATAAAACCTGCACGGCAAAACCTACAAGAACTGTGGCACAACAGGGGTGAGTTGCTAACTCGTGAATAGAAAATATCTAGAAGCAGAGATCAAATATATGACCCATCCTAGGTCAATACGATCAGATATATATAAACCTCAATATGAATAAATCTGAAGCATGCTAAAGTGGCAATGTAATCTCTATACATGAGTGTAGTGCCAAGTGCTCGTACCAGTGCCTCAGATAATAGCATATCATAAATATGAGGTATGATCAATATAATCAAATCTGCATGTACGTGGATCCCATCCACTCGTCACCCAATGACAATAAAGCATATGCATGGAAAATATGAGGATATAACCAAAAGCATGGAACCTGAGTGCCTAGCATCGACACTCGAAAACATCATGAAAACCTGTGCCTAGCATCGGCACGTAAATCCTCATATATCGGGCATCCGTCACTCCGGGTCAGCCCACTCTCTCATATATCGGGCATCCGTCAGTCCGGGTCAGCCCTCTTTTAATATATCGGGCATCCGTCAGTCCGGGACAGCCCACTCTCAAGATATCGGGCATCCGTCAGTCCGGGTCAGCCCTCTCTCAATATATCGGGCATCCGTCAGTCCGGGTCAGCCCTCTCTCAATATATCAGGCTTCCGTCAGTCCGGGTCAGCCCTCTCTCAATATATCGGGCATCCGTCAGTCCGGGTCAGCCCTCTCTCAAAACCAGAAATATCAAAGAAACAACATATCTCAATGAGCAAATCAGAAAGCATGATGCATGTGACATATAAATGAAATGCAAGTAACAATTTATCCTGCAGCATGGAATAACAGTATGCGCATATAAGGTCATGTCCTGATGCAACAGTACTACAGTGTAGTGACATGGCAATTATCGATGATGAAGTGTGTGAGCCGGCGAGCAGTATACGTGGAACACATGCATCATCGATAATGGTGCCGGTGTCCTAGCAGCATGATAATAATATATCAATAAACACAAGCAATGCAATGCAAATAGCATGAATATGCGGAATCGAATAATCAACGCAACAGTAAAGAATCTACCTCAATAAATACATCATGCTGCCTTGCCTTTTGAAATAAGACGAATCAGGGTTTTTGGTAAAATAAGGGCTACGGTGTTTTAAGAGAAGATGCGTCGTTTGAAAATATCCATAGAATCCCTTTTTCCTATCCTTAAAATATCCCCGATTCGTTAGTTTCGAAATAGGTATGACTCGGGTCTAGTCTAACGCCTACTATGCGAACTACGGACCCAACTATCAAGCCAAACATGAGGGGTATGGAAACCACCTAAATCTGAGTCGATATATACATATAAATATAATAGTCGGTAGTCCAGCCTCAATAGTATCACAACGATATAATATCCTCGAGTCATGAGCGCGGATCTATCATCAATAAAGGCTCGTACGGTAAATCGTCGTACGGCATCCCAATAGCGGGGTACGGTCAATATCACATTATCTCATCACATATCAGGTATCACTATCATCATATCATATAATCTGGGGTACAGATCTAAGTCTAGTACAGTCGATACCATCTACACAAGTATGAATGCGGGGTAAAACACATGCCCAAAGGCCCGCTAAACCATCGTGTCGTATCTCGAATACGAAACCTGCCATATCGCAGATCTCACAGCCTCAAAACGAATCTCATCGACTCAACTCACATCCCAAGTACTATCCTCAAATCCCGTATATTAACACATAGTCCCATACCCATGTGTAGACATACACACCTCCAAACGCGCACAGATAAAAGAAAGAATGTATGCAAGTATATGTGTACGTGTATGTGTGGGTGCAACCACTCCTCTAGGGTTTCGCACTATACTACACCAATACATTCTTATCATCACTAATCCATTATTACCATCAATAATCTTAGACAACACATAATAAGTATACGTGTGTATACGTATCCGTATACATCACCATAGACTGCGGGGGTGCTATACGCTATCCTCCCGACTTACCCCGTAGATATAATCTACTCACCTGGTCTTCGCTCACCGAAATCGATGACCCCGTGTTTCTTCGCCTCGGAATCCTTGCGAGGGTACCTATAATAATAAACCGTCGCAATACGTATTAAAATCGAGGCAGAAAACCAAAACAGCGCACAGTGTGCTCATAGGTTGGAACCTATGGCCTAAATGTGCAAATCAATCCAACAATCCCTGTTGTCGATATACGAACACCCGACAACCAAATAAAAATCCAAATATCAAGAAAATGCATTTTAAAATACGTAAAACATCGCCTAAAACACACTAAAACGCTACTAGATTTTCCCCAGGTGACAATTAGCCAAAACTGCATATAGGAGGAGTCTAATTTAGTGCAAAATGAGCCCTGGAACAAAAATCAACCCATTCCCTTCTACTCTGGCCGCAAATTGCGGCCAGAATGATTAAATCTGCGGCCTGGGGTTTGAATTAGGGGCTCGGGTCTTGGTGGTAGCTTCCTAGGTGCCTGCACGACTCACTGTCAGCTCAATTTTATTTTAGGGGTCTCGGGGTGATAGCAGATTCCTAAAACCTTCCCAGATTTCACAATATCTCCGATATCGGTTTTCTAAATCCGTATCCCGGATTTCAAATCTCAGGTTTGGGTCTCAATTCCATCACTAGGGTGTTTGTGCAGCCTCCACTAAGCTCAATTCACACAACAACTCACAATTTTCCTCAAACCCTAACTAGGTTTACTTTAAGTCCACAACACCACCCGATATCGATTCAATTTTAACATAGGGGTATAAGTAATGCAAAAAGTAATCTAATGATCCAGAAATTACCTCATTTGGCAACTCAAGAATTTTCTTGAGTTGCCTCAATTTGCCAAAATCCTTGTTTTCTTGGTCTAATGTGTAGATCTTAGGCTTGTGCATCTTTTTAATGAAATGGAGATTGGGTTTTGGAATTGTTTTTTAGGTGATTTGGGACTTGAAGAGGGGAGGTGAGGTGAGGTGCAGGAGTAGTAGCAGCAACAAGAGGGAGGGGGAGAGAAATAAGTGAAGGTTGAAGAGGAAATGACTAAGTCTTTTGGTCAAAGAAGCCCATACCTCTCTCTCTCACACCATACCTCATATAATAATCCTTTTTCCATTTCTTTTTCTTTTCTTTTTCTCTAATTCCTTCTCACTCAAATAGTGATCACAAAATAAAACCATGGCAAGAAAAATGTAACACAAGTGTAGAAAAAGATATGTGCATGTTTTGCACAAAATTGCTTAAAAGCCGATTAGTTATTTTTAATCGCGATTAGCATTAAATTAGCATATAACTAATCATAAAAACTTAAAAATGGCATAATTCCCTAAAATACCCTATTTTAGAATTTTCCATAATTTTTCCATAATTTTTCCCATTTATTTGTATTTAATTATACCGAAATATTAAAATATTCATTAAAATAATATTAATTTATAAAAATTCCCAAAAATACTATTTTATTATTTTGAAATGTTACAACAGAGGTTTCTTGGCTCAGGCAAAACGGAGTAGAGGCACATATATGATATGTGCAGGACCGAGGATAATGCGATATGAGATACCGTATTATATTCTCGCGACATTTAGATATGAATCGGGACATCGGATCAAGTGTTGATTCGATGAATCGGTACATGATATTAGTCGGTTATATTCGATATAGCCGGATCGTCGGATCAAGTGTTGATTCGATGATTTAATGTATAATGATATATATGATATATTGTATTACATTATCTAATATTGGCTCGCTTTATTATTTCATTTTCTCACCGGATTAATACATTGATATATATGTGATATATGTTAATTGTATTATTTTCTTTAGTTGCAAATATATATTATATATGTGATATATATTATTATGACAAAATATGATTTATTATGGAACATGTTTAAGGATGATAATAAGGGATTAGGGTTTGATTAGGGTTAGTTCCTTCTTGTTCATTCTAGAAGGATTCTTTTTTGTCTTGGTTAAGATATTATGGTTGATCTTTATCCTTAACCTAACCAAACCCTAACTCTAGTTTATTCTCTACAAACTTTTAGCCTCTCATCCTTGACCATGGTTCCATAATCAATCATATACATTTGTCTATTATTCATCACAAAAGGATGATTCTCTTCATTCTTCATCTTCTTCTCTCTTTAGTTTTTTGAGAGAGAGCTCACTAGAATTTCCTTTTGTGATGATTTCATGTGAGAAAGTGAATTAAAAAGAAAGCATAAATACTACTCCATCATCCTCATCTAATCCAGCCCATTAGATTAGGGTGTTCATCTCTTTTGAGTGAGAAAGCTTGGGTTATAGCAATTTCGACGTAGATCATCGGAGAAGCGGAACACTTCAAGCTAGCATGGATCGTTCGAGTCGTGGAGCCTCTCTTGAGTCCGGGAGATCGTGGATCGCGGCGAAGGGACTTCTACTCGGAGCTTGTGAAGCGAAGGAGCGGACTACAATGGTTGTAATCCCTCACACTTAGCTTTAAAGATGTTATCTTGCATGCTAAACCCTAATAATCTAGCAAAGATCCCGTCTTTGGGTTGTTCGGCACATGTAAAATTTTATTCGGGCATGTTTGATGCTTTATGAACCTTCACAAGTGTGCCTAGGAACCCTACAAATGCAGTTCATGGCTATGATATCTGGCAGGTAGGTGACTATAACGTCTTTCCGAATGGGATTTTGGAAGTATACGTGTATATGACTCTACCAGAGGGTTATTGTAGTCAGTGGGAGCAGACGAAGGTGTGCAAGATGCTTATGTCTATTTGTAAACTGAAGCAAGGATAGCAGAGATGGATCTTCTATTATTGATGTGACAGTCAAGGTGATTGACTTCGTCAAAACAAAAGATGAATCTAGTAAGAAGGATGTAAGGAGTATTGTCCTGGAATTTGGATGACATACTCCAGATAGGAAGTGATGTTCATATACTACAATCGGTCATATTTTGGTTGTCACACAGTGTTTTTCTCCACGTTGGATATGGATAGTATATCAGGAGTTCCGGTGACTAGATTTATGGTTTTAGATCTAGATTTGGAAATTTCTCCAATCAGGTACTTGGACAACATTCTAAAAATATTTTAGAATGGACGACCCCTGGCGTGGTGGTGTACCTGCAAGTGATAGAGTCACCCTCTCTAAAAAGGATGTCTTTTTGTGTAACATTTCAGAAAATATAAAATATTATTTTTGGAATTTAATATTAAAATAATATATTTCCCGAAAACTGCCCGATTTACGAAATTGGGGTTTTCGAAAAAAGGTATAAATATATACCAATAATTGTGAAATAATTGGAAATTAAAATGATTTATGCGTCTAAAAAATATATTTAAATGATTCGGTATTTTTAAAATCAAATATATGCAGTTTAAATGAAAACCCGATTAGTGCACTGCTAATCGCGATTAGGCCAAATCCGTGTTTCTACAGTTTTCCATGGCTAGTGCACCATGTCATGTTGCATTTTGGTTACATGTTGTTTTATTGTGTTGTTTTGGGATATTATATGGTTTTTGTTTTAAAAGAAAAAAAGAATAGTAAAGGGATAAAGAAATAGGGTATGGGCATGAGAGAGAGTGTGAGTGGATCTACATCTACGGGGGAAGTCGGGTGGATGGCGTATAGCACCCCCACAAGTTTTTGATGGAAACCGATTCATAGTATATGGTTAAGAAAACCTTTAATAGAAAACTATAGATAGAGTTAAAAGATAGTTAGAGAAACTATATTAGAAACTAAAGAATAGTTAGAAGTGATATGATACGACTAATATGTGATGACGGGATTTGAGGATGATGTTTGATGATATTGCCGTTTAGGGTACTATAAGAATAGATAGCCGACGTAAATGTGTCATCCAAACCATACCTATTTCCAAACTGAAGAATCGTATGCATCTTTTAAACAGATACCTTGAGGGACGTTACGGATTTTTAAATGATATCTTTTCCTTAAAAACACCGTAGCCCCGACTTTCAAAACTACGATTCGCGTCTTTTAAAAACTGATTGTATGGTTCGGATGTGTATGTTAGATTAGATACGTATGCTTATAGTAAAGGTAGAATGTAATTGTAAATTGACCTTATGTGAGATATAGATGCGATGAAAAGAGAATACGATTTGGCATGTGATATGATGATATGTTGGTATACGAATGCGAGTCGATTGAGAGGATTGATACCTTGCCGGTCTCCTGATATGAGATTGTTATGGATGTGACTTGGGACATAGGTATATGGATATATATGTGTATACATGTTGTGAATCATGAATGATAGGCTGTACATGACATTAGGCCGTACCCTCATTGTCATATAGGTTGATAGGATCCCTATTGGTTTAATGCCGCCGTAAGATGATTTTCCGTACGTGATGAGTTTGACTTGATGATTAATCCATACCCTTGAATAGAGGATGCCGTACGATGGATTATACCGTACGTGATGTCGTGAGGCTGGATGCCGATTGATAGATTCACTGACTCGGTCATGTTAGATACGTATACCTGTCAGCATTTGCATACGATTTACTTTATGCTACGCTCATGTCACTCTCATTGCATTACATATACCTGTGCTAGTACACCTATACCATTATCGATGATGCGTATGTTACACTTACACTGATTGGCCGGCTCACACACTTCATCATCGATAATTGCCATGTCACTACACAGTAGGATTGTTGCATCATGATATCACTCCTCGCATGAATTACTTGCTTTGTTCAAATCATTACGATACGTCGCATGATATACTGATATTGTCACATCACTGTTGCATGTTGCATGATATACGGATATGCTTACATTTCGGTTATATGTCGCATACATCATGCTTTACGATTATACGCATTGAGATATGCTATTTTCATGAGATTTCTGGATTTGAGAACCGTGGTCATTTTAAAAAGAAAGTATGTATTGTTTTAAAAACCCTATTTCTCTTGATATGATATTTCATTGCGTCCACCATGCGTTTTCTCGGTTCTGAGACGTGCGATATGTGAAACCCGATTCGAGGAGGCGGATGATCCGTTTGTGGGTTCATGGTGGACCCGGTATGGTTCCCCGAGGCAAGAAATGTTTTTCGTGGAGTAGACGATGAGCCTGGCAGGGTGGCTAGTACCTACCAGTGATTGGTTGGACCTGGCGGTTATCCGGAGGATACCGACCGGAGTCGTGAGATGATATGGGCCGATCTGGACTGACGGAGCCCGAAAGATATGCGGATTTACGTGTCGATGCTGGACACGGGTTTCATGATATTTCGAGTGTCGATGCTGGACACTCAGGTTCCAGGATTTTGATATGTCGTGAGGGACACACGTTGTTTTATATCCTCATATTTTCATGCATATGCTTTTATGATATTTACATGCATGATGTTGTTGTGTCATCGGTTGACACATGGACGAGATCCACATGCATCCAGGCATTTGTTATTTCTGTTGGATGTTATCCGCATGCTCATAGGAGTTGATTACATTGTTGGCACACATATAGATACGGTCACCCTAGATATCATAGTATTACCATTATGATATAGTTGACCTATGAAATCGTTATTTTATTCGATTTCTACTTGTTGATGTTTTTCCACTCATGAGTTGGCAACTCACCCCCGTTGTGCCACAGTTCTTGCAGGTTGACCGCACGGATCAGTAGCGGCATCGCTGGCACATAGCTATTTTTGGGTGATTTGCTTGGTAGGTGAGACATTTGTACCCACTCTTGTATTATATTTCATATTGTATCTAGTCAACTCCATCAATCAAACTTATATTTGTATAAGTAATGAGACTTAGTGAAACTTGTGGTTGCGAGACTTAGAGCGAGGGGTTTTCCGCTACTTGCGGTTTTGATGTCTTGCTTATTTCTTTATCTTTAGTGGTGGACTTCACCGTTGGGCGTCGTATACTTATATTTACTATCTTGTGTGGTTGTGATCCGCCATTTGGCGAAGAGCTAGCTCCCGCTTGGGGATGCCTTTATCTTTATCTTGTATTGTGGTTTTGGATCAAAATATACAAAGGAGGTGCTGCCCAAATTTTTAAAAGATGAAACATGTTTTCAAACTAGTAAATTTCACTTGCATTATTCATGTTCCTTTTCTATGCATTTAAGAAAACTTGATTTCATTATACCCTTATTTCAAAACTTCACCTCCTTGATTTTTCTTAAAAAGGTTTAGATTTCTGGGTTTCGGCTTACTTGAATTACGTGACGCCTTTAGACGTGGCGTGATTTAAGTGCCGGTCACGAGCTAATATTTCGGGTCGTGACAAAGTTGGTATCAGAGCGCTAGGTTTAACCTTTGTTCGAGTTTAGGTTTGAATATGTGGATTCTGGGGCGTAAATTATTTCGGAACCTAGGCTTGACCTTACGGAACTTAGACTTAAACAGGTGGTATTAGACCCGAACTTTTGTTTCATCGGTTGACCCTGATTGATGGAGTAGGTAGCTTCAGTAGAGTGACGTATCGTATGTATGTTCCGCGGTATATTTATGATACGATACTCCACTTAAGAAACCTTAGGATGTATATATTTTGAGATCCGTGACCCTCTTCGTACCCATGATTATGCATCCATTTGAGATCCTTGATTCTATTTGTTTTCATGAACATACTCTCATTGATGATGTTCCTTCTTATGATCATGTATCCATTCTGGATCTGTCGTCTCCTCTCATGCCTTTGATCTGTTGTCATCGATACTTGATTGAGGTTCCTGTTGTAAGTGCACGGCGGCGCCCCGGCCGTCAATCCGACGCCGGAATGCGGAAACGGTGATAAACTTAAATTTTGCGGACTTTGCAAACCGGCACCACCGCGCACTAAACTCCGGATCGTAACCATTAACAAGTCTACGCAACTAATAAGAAAGGGAAGAGATGTATACCGACGATCCAAGTCCTCCGGTCTTCATCTCCACTCCGATCTCTTCGCGGGATCTCCGTCCGTCTCCTCCTCGTCGGAAAGGGGCACCACATCGCCTGTAGCTTTTACGGGCTCCCACCTCAATACCGAGGCAACTCGGGCGCGAAGCTGGCGAATCGACGCGTCCAAGATTTGCTGTAGGAATATAGTGTAGAGTGTATGTCTCACTTTGGGGTTGGTTGCCATAGATGGAGGAATGGTGTATAGAAAATTGGTGCTTTCAATTTTCTAGCAATGGAATGAGATGAAGAATGATATACACCAAATGAATCACTCTCAAAGATGAAGCTCTCTCCTTCTCTTTTTTTTTTTTTCTTCTCACTCAACCATGGAAAAACTATGAACTTAGAAAATGTAGAAGGAAAGAATATGAAGCCTTAAGGGAGGTGAGTGTAGGAGTGAAGAAGAGGTGACCACATCCAAGGGACAAAGAAACATACAACCATGCTTCACCCTTTTTCAAACCATACCCTTTCATGTCACTCAAATCCAAAGTATGGAGCAAAAGAAATGAAAGCTATCATAATCAATATATATACAATAAAACCCTCCACAAAGTGTTATTTGCAAAACTGCAAATAACCCCCTCCATCGGAAAAGTCCGGCCGGGAAAGAACAAAAGAAAACCGGCCGGAACGGAATGCAAACTGGCAACTCCATAAAACTGGTCCCGTAATAAATTACAGGAAAACCCCGATACTGTGCATACACACCCGCATCTGTATTCCGTCCGGATACAAATGCAATGAGACAAAATCTACACTGTACTAAACTAGTACCGGCTTAAACCAAAGCCGGCTAGTAAAAAACCGTTCGATCCTGATCCGTGCAGTACCGCACGTATCTGATCGAACCCTGCCATATAACTATACGGCCACTAGTACAAAACTGTCCGATCCTGATCTGTGCAATACCGCACGTATCTGATCGGACCCTGCCATATCTCCATACGGCCTCTACAGCGTTTCGCCCGAAACTTGAGTAACTGAAAGTGTGGTGGACTCTAAAGACTCGTCAATACTATGGCTGTGGATTTAACCACCAGCACGTCAGAGGTATAAGCCAATACGTGACGGGCCACCAGCTATTGACCAAAAGGGACGTCGATGAGCGAACTCATCCTGACACCCTACTGAGCCTGTCAGTGACAATATCCGTGCAGTCCGGTCCGTTCGTCTATGAGTATCGCATGGCGGGCCTAGGGGGTTGGTAAAAGTCAGACCCCCAAAAGCGGTACAAGTCGTGTCGGAGTGTAGCCCAGAACACCCTGAGATACTACTGGAATACCTACCAGTAAATCTCCTGCCTTGGCCAAGGTCTTCGTGTAATGGCTCTCCTAGACACAGCGCGACCTCACCCCCAATACCGGGAGAGACGAAACCCCCGAAGATCCGCTCACTGCCTCCATGTGGCTCGGGACTGTACCCAACTAAAACCTGTTTGCACGACTCCTTTGAGCCGTGGTAGGGTAGTAATCAAAGCACAGTGGGAACTCACACGAGACAAATGACGATCCCCAGGTCGATGAACTAACCTGTACACATGTCACCTGGGAACTGCTATCTGACGTCAGGTATAAGACCAACTAGCATGTTCCCGGCAAGTCCTGTCCGGTGTACTCATAACCCAATGAGCACCTGTATACATCTTAGGTGAACCAACTGACACCAGTGGCTTGTGAGACCGGCCACCGCCCCTCGTCGGGGTCTCGACTGTATACACTAGTCTACTCTGGAGTATCGATGCCCTGTCTCGAAACTCCCATGACTAGGGACCTTTTAAGGATGTGCTTATAGACTACCAGCTCCCACATATATGATCGCCCTCATACTGCCGGTAGTCAAGCAAGAATCCTAGGGGCTCTATCAACGTGCAATAGCGACATGTCAGGTCACCTAAAGCAGTACACGATGATAAAGCTAAACCAGATAGCATACTATCATCTTGAGTAAGACTGTCCTACTGGGACATGTCCTCCCCTCAATCATTGCAATCACGTGCCTGTGATCCAATAATTGACTCTGAGGGCATTATCTCCAACAATCTCCCACTTGCACTCAAGGCTAATTATTGCGATGTCGCATACTCACAGCCCGTGTGATACCGAACACCCAACTCCTCTACTAGTCAGTCTCACAAAAACCGTTTGTGAAACTATTGCGTTCGAGGAATAGCCTCAGTGAGTGGATCCGCCTTGATGTTTCTTTCTATGTCTCTCTATATCTCAAGTTCGCGGAGAAAGCCATCTCCCGAAATGAGCAATACCTGTCTTAGAATGTGTCTGGATGTCTGATGGGACATAGCTCATAAATGAACTCCAAATCCAAACTTCTTAGACTGTATCGTCAACTGAACTTAATCAGTATCCTGCGCCATGCCACCCTCAGTATTGCCTTGGATCACCTGTCCAAAATACTGCCCCTCGTCAGAAGGAAAACTATAACTCTGACAACCTCCTTGTCGTCCATGTCACCTTGGAAGCCTGGAATGATAACTGTCTCTCGAATGAGGCTGTCGTTATCATATCCCTAGAACATCCACTTATGTTCTAAAACTGCTTCCTACTGTTTCTCCAGGATTGGATCAATATCAACTTATTGCATATAATGCAAGAACAGCATCTGGTGTGGTACTTGACATCTCATGATTGACTCAATTGCCTAAGCAAGTGATCTGCCAATCATGCGCATCTCTCTCCCCTTTAGTCTGTAAGACACCTTTAGAGAGGGTGACTCCATTACCTGCAGGTACACCACCATGCCAGGAGTCGTCCATTCTAAATACTCTTAGAATGCTGTCAAAGTACCCTGATTGGGAAACCACCCAAATCTAGATCTAAAACCATAGATCTAGTAACCAGTATGTCTGATATAATCTCCAAGTCCTTTTTGGAGAAACCACTGTGTGACGACCAAAGTATAACCGATCGTAGTATAGGAATGTCACTTCCTATCTTGTGTATGTCATCCAAAACCAGGATATCACACCCTACTACCTTCTCAACAGATCCATCCCCTATTCTGATGACGTCAAACCTATGACTGTCACATCAGAAATAGATGATCTATCTCCGCTACATCTGCTTTAGTCTATAAATAGATATAAGCCTGATATCCACCAATGCTTCCGCTGCTCCCACTGACTACGACAACCCTCTGGCAGAGTCATATAGACGTGCACTTCTAAAGCTAGTTTAGAACGACGCTATACTCATCCTCCTGCCGGGTCTCGCAGCCTGGAACAACAACAATGGCAAGTGTGGGTAAACAAGAACTTCCCCGTCACCGTCCTTGAGGCTACCGGAGTACCTCTCGGGTGCCTGAAGTTACCCACCTTATCTGCGGAGTGGCCAATGGAATGTCAATCCAGATTGAATCTTTAGGTTCCTTATCAAATCTTCAGTAATCGTTTGTGGTTCTGGAATCACTTCCAGTTCTACCATACTCCCACTACTGTTTTCTGAAAAAATCCATTTTTAATAAAACTGTGGCGAGTCTAGAACAATATCGCTATTGTTCATCCAGATGGTAGAAAATCAACCCTCGTCATAGCCTGGGTCAACCCACAAACAGCCATTACAGAAACGTGCCTTGAGTTGTCCAGTGTCTGGTTTTAATCATGAACCGGACAACTCCCCGTACCTTAACATCGTTAAGATATGAACTGTTCTATATCCAATATAGAAACAGAGGCACTGATTTAATTGAACCAGATTCAAATCATGCAGCTGTCTCCAGTGCATGTCAACTAAATGGAAGAAGGCCGATCAGCGTTACTCAACTTAGGAATACTTCCAATTATGAGTAACCTGAAAGAGAAGCAAGATCTCTTTATCATTACTATCAACTGAATACCATACACAAGCATCTACATCTTCGATCTCTTTGAAGAATCCCGATACTTGCTATACCTGGTTCTCTACTCTATTCAAATACCAATAACTTCTCCAAATTCGGACCCTGTGTTTCCACGAAACACTTGTCTAAAAACTAGAGAAGTCATAAGTAAACTGAATGTAGTACGAGGACCAACCCCTCTGTCCTGATGGACCCTGGACAACATACAATACTTTGTATAAGTCCCTTGAGTCTGATAACTCATTCACTGTGTGTCGTAGGTCGAAAACTGTACTTATGGTTAAGAAGAATTACACCGCTGTTTAATGCTCCTTACCTAACCATCCACTGATATAGGTAAATGTCATCGACATAATATCAAAAGGTATATCTCACTCTATGGAAATAGACGTACAAATATATCAATTTGAAATTGGTGCATAACAGCGGATATTCAAAACCAAATATTTGCCGACCGGCAAACAGCCCAGATGATCTCCTCAAATATCACCGATTACAACGAATCCCGATATAATGAGGATGATCACCCAATTCCCAATAACTTACTCCCACTCATCATCTGTAAAACCATACAGATGTGAGATTCGTATCTGGTAAATACATACCCTGGAGTAAGTATCTAATCGGGAAATCAGTTTTCTATTAACAGTACACAGTGATACTGAAACATTGAAATGTTTCGATGGGGTATCCTGGTATTCCTAGTAATGCCTCTTCCAGATTCACGACTGTAACCGTATAATTCTTTGCCACCTCTCCAAATCCCTTCATATGTCTTTAGTCTTTACCTTCTGTACACCCCTTTAGGCCAAATGGTTTTCTTCCTTCCCTACCGTTCGGCACCAGCCTATGGTTTGGAAGAAGACTATCCAAAAAGCATAAAGAGTGTACTGTCCTAATCCTAGGAGCACTCGCAAAGCGAGAGAAGGTGAAGATAAAAGACACCTGAATGTACTTTATTCCTATTTCTCCTGAACCAGAATCCATCCCCGAACTGGAACCAGTTCCATTCGAGTTCGTATATAACCATACGATGGAGTATCCAAATAAACTGTGGATCTTCGTAGTGATACGGAGTGTCCTGGAGAAATACAAAGGTGATGTGGGAGTGGTAACGAAATATTTGGTTTGGTCGTGAATATCTGTTGCATTTTACTTTGCCTTCTTACTAATCCCTTGCTTTGTCTGAACTTAATACCTTCTGCACACCATTGTTATGCTAATTGGTTTTCTTCATTCCCTACCGGTCGGCACCAGCCTAAGGTTTGGAAGAAGACAATCCAATTTGCGTAATAGGTGTACTACCCCTAAACCAAGGAGTACTCGTAACCTGAGAGAGGATAAAAAGAAAAGACAACTGAATAATCCTATCCGTTTTCTCCAGAACCGGAAACCATCCTCGAATCCCTTCGAGTTCGTATCTAACCATACGATGGTTTTGTCCAATGGAAGTGGACGTTCGCAGTAATACGGGGTGTCCTGAAGAAAAGGGTAAAAGTAGGAGTGGCAATGAGGTCTGCAACTCTGACAATCAACAAGCCAGTGTTAAGTAGGTTCGGTCAACTTGGTCTCTGAGTCATAGTCTTAGGGTCGGGTCAATGGTCGCTGCCAAAGAGAGAGAGAAAAGAAACACTCAGCGTGCACTCTAACCTAGATCAAAATGGTTACCAATTTATCTAATCTGGAATCCTCCCACTGTACCTCAAATTCTCCTCCAAACCTGAAAGAAGAATTAGTCGGGGTTACCCGAGGAGTAAACTAACTCATCAGTGGGAATCGGGATCCAACTATCATCGCATGATAACGTGACGGAATCCGCTTACGCTATCACACTCCAGAAGGTATGCGCATATCTGGCAAGTTTCAGTTCTTTTGAAACTCCTGATGTGATTTCTGCCCCATGCTCTTATGACCTTGACTTTGGCCAACAAATCATAAGTCACATGTCAAGTTCTGCCCGTCATTCTCCAGGTTAATTTGAATCCACCCGTACATACCCTTGACTTTGGCCAACAAGGCAGTACGACTGTTCCAAACCAACGCATCTATCTATGCTGCATATGAATAACCAACAGCTACCAAACACTGTGTCTTGACTTTGGCCAACAAACACAGCTTGAATACTATTGACTACCCATATGAAACGACGGAGGGCTACGAATGGTTTCTGGCGAAAACCTTTAACGTAATGAACTTGATATCGTTGAAGGAACGGATAGCTTTTTAGAAAATATAGTGACGAAAACCTTTACTAAAGAGGTCACTCCCGGTGAAGGGATCTCGGCTCTTTCCCCGTAGAATGAGGTGCAGGATATTCCAACTGAATACCACGATGCAAAGCAAAAGTAATCGGCTATAGTGAAGTTAATGCCCTGACGCAAACTTCTGTCCAAGGGGTCACTCCCGGTGAAGGGATCTCGGCCCTTGCCTCGTCGACTGAGGAGCAGGATATTCTAAATGAATACCGCGATGCAAAACAAAAGTGAACGTCCTTGCAATAACAGCTTTTTGAAAAGTGTTCCAACAACATCAGAATAGGTTTGTTTAACTTGCATTGATCCGAATCAATGCAGTCCCATCAATTGATCACACCAAAAAGAACGAAAATATACTGATGTACGTATATGCCATCCGCATTCGCCACTGGGTCCCGTCATTACCCGTTAGGTTAGCTTACTAACGACAGAGCGGGGACTGGACTAGCGCGGATGCAAAACATATACAACATCTACTAATATATATACCAATATATTATATTTCGCTCAAGGCGTGAATAAAATGCAACAACACAGAAATGTACAGCATCACAGAACAATACAGATATCTGGGATCCCCGGGTTTCACAGAGCCGCTGAAACCCGACGTTTCCCTGGTCGTGTGGATAGCCTGTGCAATGAAAACCTAGACCCCTACGGGCGCGGCAAGTCACCCGCCAAAACCTGAAGCGAGGCAGCCCCCTTCAGCTCCGTGAATGGACCACCCAGCACTTCACGGAATCCGGTAACTTGGGCACCCCTCCTGGGTCAACCTGTACCCCCTTCGAGTGCGGCGAATAGCCCGCCAATCCTAGAGTGAAGCCCCCTCCGTCTCAATGCCATGAGATGCGGGCTTGTTGCCCTCCAGAACCCGGCTATCCGTGCACCCCTCCGCGGGGCAATCCTAGTACAGAAAGTAAAATATACATACACCGGGTACATCGACCGCAACCAGGTCGTGCCCCAAAATAATAATACAAACAGGCAGTGACGGCAGTCCACATGTCGGACGCTCGCCCCGCAATATCAAATGTACATAATACAACAGCACAGTACTAGCATTGCATCCAGGCTATCCCCCACGACCGATCCGCAACATCACAGCAAATACATAGAACATCAACGTGAAAGTCACGTTCGCAAATCCGTCTAACCGGGCTATAGCAGTTAGACCGGATTTACCGATCGAGTGACATTCACGGTCGCAGATATAATGTAAATACTGTGAAAAATGTGTTTAAAATTTTCCGATTGATCAAACCTTAACAAGTGGGCCCCCAAACAAAACTGTAGCACTCACAGAAAACCTGGGCCCAATTTTAATATTCCAGAAAACACATTTTCAACTCAGGAACATTCTGCAAAGTTTTGGGGACATGAACAGTTGTTACTGCGGCGGAAGCGCGGCCCAAGCAGGGGTTTAGCCGCGCTTTCGCGGTGGAACAGTGAGTTCATGGTACCAAATTTTTACAGTATGTTTCTAATTCCCTGCACATCACTCTGAGACAACCTGAAAAATTTTTGGACTCAAAAAAAATTCGACAGAAACTGATGTGCTTGAAATACGCATTTTCGGGATTTTGTTCGATCGGAAACGTAAAACACATTTAACGAAAGCTAGACTAAGTTAATGGCGAGTCTCTGATACCACTGTAAGTGCACGGCGGCGCCCCGGCCGTCAATCCGACGCCGGAATGCGGAAACGGTGATAAACTTAAATTTTGCGGACTTTGCAAACCGGCACCACCGCGCACTAAACTCCGGATCGTAACCATTAACAAGTCTACGCAACTAATAAGAAAGGGAAGAGATGTATACCGACGATCCAAGTCCTCCGGTCTTCATCTCCACTCCGATCTCTTCGCGGGATCTCCGTCCGTCTCCTCCTCGTCGGAAAGGGGCACCACATCGCCTGTAGCTTTTACGGGCTCCCACCTCAATACCGAGGCAACTCGGGCGCGAAGCTGGCGAATCGACGCGTCCAAGATTTGCTGTAGGAATATAGTGTAGAGTGTATGTCTCACTTTGGGGTTGGTTGCCATAGATGGAGGAATGGTATATAGAAAATTGGTGCTTTCAATTTTCTAGCAATGGAATGAGATGAAGAATGATATACACCAAATGAATCACTCTCAAAGATGAAGCTCTCTCCTTCTTTTTTTTTTTTTTTTCTTCTCACTCAACCATGGAAAAACTATGAACTTAGAAAATGTAGAAGGAAAGAATATGAAGCCTTAAGGGAGGTGAGTGTAGGAGTGAAGAAGAGGTGACCACATCCAAGGGACAAAGAAACATACAACCATGCTTCACCCTTTTTCAAACCATACCCTTTCATGTCACTCAAATCCAAAGTATGGAGCAAAAGAAATGAAAGCTATCATAATCAATATATATACAATAAAACCCTCCACAAAGTGTTATTTGCAAAACTGCAAATAACCCCCTCCATCGGAAAAGTCCGGCCGGGAAAGAACAAAAGAAAACCGGCCGGAACGGAATGCAAACTGGCAACTCCATAAAACTGGTCCCGTAATAAATTACAGGAAAACCCCGATACTGTGCATACACACCCGCATCTGTATTCCGTCCGGATACAAATGCAATGAGACAAAATCTACACTGTACTAAACTAGTACCGGCTTAAACCAAAGCCGGCTAGTAAAAAACCGTTCGATCCTGATCCGTGCAGTACCGCACGTATCTGATCGAACCCTGCCATATAACTATACGGCCACTAGTACAAAACTGTCCGATCCTGATCCGTGCAATACCGCACGTATCTGATCGGACCCTGCCATATCTCCATACGGCCTCTACAGCGTTTCGCCCGAAACTTGAGTAACTGAAAGTGTGGTGGACTCTAAAGACTCGTCAATACTATGGCTGTGGATTTAACCACCAGCACGTCAGAGGTATAAGCCAATACGTGACGGGCCACCAGCTATTGACCAAAAGGGACGTCGATGAGCGAACTCATCCTGACACCCTACTGAGCCTGTCAGTGACAATATCCGTGCAGTCCGGTCCGTTCGTCTATGAGTATCGCATGGCGGGCCTAGGGGGTTGGTAAAAGTCAGACCCCCAAAAGCGGTACAAGTCGTGTCGGAGTGTAGCCCAGAACACCCTGAGATACTACTGGAATACCTACCAGTAAATCTCCTGCCTTGGCCAAGGTCTTCGTGTAATGGCTCTCCTAGACACAGCGCGACCTCACCCCCAATACCGGGAGAGACGAAACCCCCGAAGATCCGCTCACTGCCTCCATGTGGCTCGGGACTGTACCCAACTAAAACCTGTTTGCACGACTCCTTTGAGCCGTGGTAGGGTAGTAATCAAAGCACAGTGGGAACTTACACGAGACAAATGACGATCCCCAGGTCGATGAACTAACCTGTACACATGTCACCTGGGAACTGCTATCTGACGTCAGGTATAAGACCAACTAGCATGTTCCCGGCAAGTCCTGTCCGGTGTACTCATAACCCAATGAGCACCTGTATACATCTTAGGTGAACCAACTGACACCAGTGGCTTGTGAGACCGGCCACCGCCCCTCGTCGGGGTCTCGACTGTATACACTAGTCTACTCTGGAGTATCGATGCCCTGTCTCGAAACTCCCATGACTAGGGACCTTTTAAGGATGTGCTTATAGACTACCAGCTCCCACATATATGATCGCCCTCATACTGCCGGTAGTCAAGCAAGAATCCTAGGGGCTCTATCAACGTGCAATAGCGACATGTCAGGTCACCTAAAGCAGTACACGATGATAAAGCTAAACCAGATAGCATACTATCATCTTGAGTAAGACTGTCCTACTGGGACATGTCCTCCCCTCAATCATTGCAATCACGTGCCTGTGATCCAATAATTGACTCTGAGGGCATTATCTCCAACACCTGTCACCATGGTTTAAGCGCAGAATAAGCTGCTGCTAGTGTTGCGGTCGGGACGAGCTTGTCTGGTACGAGGGCTGACCATTGTGTTTTCTGGTGACATGGGAACGTCTCGATATAGTGTTGTGTGGTGACCTCTTGTTGAGGCGAGTGTTTGGTTTTGCACCGGATGATCGGGCCATTGTTAGAGCTGCCAGTTGCGAGAGGACTGTTGATGTACAGCCTACCTCAGAGATTGTGATGTCGTCTACCGTGCAGACAGATGACCTAGCTATTGCTGAGATTGATAGGATGTCGCCTCCAAAGCATACGAGCTGAGATCGCCGGAGCTTCCAGGCAGAGATGCGACAGACGATAGCTAGTCTATTCCAAGTAGAGAGACGAAGATGATTCGTCAGATTTGATGCGCCAACGCAAGCCCAGTTGAGTTGAAGATTTCCAGTATGGAGAGTCTTACTCAGATCTACAGTAGACCGATCTAGAGATGACCATTGATGTATCGTCTTTCCTGGAGGATTGAGGAATTGTTTAGCATGCGGACAAAGGGTATTCACGTGTAGTCTAGGCGAAGTTAAAAAGTTCGAACGAATGTCAGAAACCCTTTTTTCCATGTTTAAAGTATTCGAAGGAACATGCAAGTCATTCTGTAGACCCTCTAGATGAATGAAACCCTAACTCGACATAATGACCATGGAACCGCTTCTGAACCTTAGGGCTTGCAGCAGTTCAGCAGTGCCATCAGTGAGGCTTGGGTTTGCCCTTCTACGGCTGGTCCAGAGGTACTTTGGTATGTACCAGATATTTTTAGACTGTGCTCAGGTGTTGAGCTTTTGGGAAATTATGGGACTTCGATGACTCGATCGAAAAGTTTAACGCCGTCCGGATACTATGTGATAAGAGACCAGTAAGCTGACCAGTTTCGGATAGAGGACCTTACCCAGATGCATGGTGAGTTGATCGAGAACGGACGACTAGAGAGTATTCGTCAAATGGTTGGGACGAGTTCCCGAGAACGTTGCAGTACGCAGATAGCATAACGTGAAGTCGAAGTGGACGATGATAAAGACGAGTAGAACCAGAGGTTCGAGCTAGATGCTAATGAGATGTTGTTACTCCTCGTCTAGATTAAAGATCTGATGTGTATACAGAGGCGTTGGGATACGACCAGTTCCCGAGGAAATGCGTTGCTGAGAATGCAGATGTACAGAAAACGAGAAAGATTTTGCAAGAGTACCAGCCTCCGTATAGTTTGGCATAGACGAGATCGGAAGAGACCTTGAGCAAGTTCATTCTAGGACACTGCTGCAATGAGATTTGCACCTAGGATCGGTTGTGTCACATGTATTCAGAGGGCCAGAGGCCGACGCCAGTGACGTGCTGCTTTACGAGTGATCATGATAATTGGCCGAGAGATGACCAGAGAAGTGCCAAAGCGGAATCATTCCCGTTAGCACACCTGACCGGGCCGATGAGCCGATGGATTGTGAGATTGGTGATCCACAAAGAAAATTTAGGACCCAGAGACAGAAGATGCTAGACCGTGAGCAGGAGGCAAGCGGATGTTCTTGCTCTACCAGTTTTTGGCGCACCGACATTTTTCGACATTGTAGGAAGTGTATCTCAGTTTCATTTATGCGATTTGTGTTTGTGATCCAAGTATCACGCTCATATCGCTTGGATTTGAGTTTTGATGACTCGGTTTCATGATATTAGTTTTCGTGCACCATGGCTGCACCTACTGGGTATTTACATTTTGTGCATAGTATTGCACTTGATATATGTTTTACAAACCGCTATGTTTGTTTATGATTTGTGCATATTTATTGCACTTGACGTCGGTTTTGTGCCTTGGCTGCACGTATTTATGATTTCGTGGACTTCATACAGTTGATTTGATGTTGTGCGAGTGGTACGCACTTGATTTGATTTTTGCACTCGGTATAGCTCATATATGCTTGCAGTTCCTTGATACATGTTTTGTGCACGCAGTTGCACGCGTTTTTGGATTTATACACCTTAGTACTCTCGGTGTTGCTTTTACACGCATTTGAGTTAATGATGAGTGTTGTGCATTTATTGTACCAGATTTATGTTTTCGTGCGCGTTGGCACTTGATGTTCGTTTTCGTGCATGCTACCGCACTAGATGTTTTATATGTGCATGCTACTGCACTTGATTTTGGATTTTTGTGCGCATAGGATGCACTTGATTTCGATTTTCATTCGTGCGTATTGGATGCACTTGATTTAGATTTTTATTTGTGCATGTGGGATGCACTCGATTTCGATTTTCATTCATGCATGACGGATGCACTTGATTTGGATTTTCGCACATGTTGGGCACATGATATGAGATGTGATTTTGTGCACACCAGATGCACTCGATTGGGATATTCATTCGGGCATGTTAGTTGCACCGGATTAAGATTTTCGTGCACTCTAGATGCACTTGATGTTGTTGTCGTGCTCACCCGTTGCACTGGACAGATACTTTCGTGCACACCCGTTGCACTTAGTTTTGGTTTTGTGCACATTCTTAGCACTTGTATTTGGATTTGATTTCCGTGCGCACCAGACGCACGTGATTATTGGATACGCCTTTCGAGACAGATTTTGCTCTTGAGCGCTTTGTTTTCATGATGGGTATTATATTATGTAGTAGCTGAATATGACTGATATGAGGATAGTACCTGAGTACATAGCATGCATTAAAAAGTTTAACCAGGGATTTTCAAAAGGGGCTATAGTCTCGCTATTTGTTACGTGTCTGTGAGCGACACGAACGTTTACAAAAAGAAAACCTTTTGGGATATTTTAGAAACAACGGAACGTATATTTAGCAAAACATATATTATTATTTTACAAATGAGCGTCTGTCACTTATGCTGTGAGTTATGCATCATGCGGAGATTCAGAAAAGATTTTGCATGTATTTTATTCAGATTTTGATGTTTTCAAGGGTGCATACTATACACGTATTATAGTATTTGACTAGTGTACATTGGATTTCTATAGTGGACTTCGAGATCTGTATCTCCATTGTAACTCTGAGGATATGCATGCAAATCCGATGATTTGCATGACGCTTGACGGAGTTTGATTTTAAGTTTTATACTCGTTTTCAGGCGCACGCGATGCGCTGTGTTATTTCTGCATCTTCCGTGACTTCGGAGCCCCGTTGATTTGAGTTGAGTATTGAAATGTTTTAGATTTTGGGGGTTTAAATTTAAATTCGGGGACCGAATTTATTTAAAGGGGGAAGATTGTAACATTTCAGAAAATATAAAATATTATTTTTGGAATTTAATATTAAAATAATATATTTCCCGAAAACTGCCCGATTTGCGAAATTGGGGTTTTCGAAAAAGGGTATAAATATATACCAATAATTGTGAAATAATTGGAAATTAAAATGATTTATGGGTCTAAAAAACATATTTAAAGGATTTGAAATTTTTAAAATCAAATATATGCAGTTTAAATGAAAACCCGATTAGTGCACTGCTAATCGCGATTAGGCCAAATCCGTGTTTCTACAGTTTTGCATGGCTAGTGCACCATGTCATGTTGTATTTTGGTTACATGTTGTTTTATTGTGTTGTTTTGGGTTATTATATGGTTTTTGTTTAAAAAAGAAAAAAAAGAATAGTAAAGGGATAAAGAAATGGGGTATGGGCATGAGAGAGAGTGTGAGTGGATCTACATCCACGGGGAAGTCGGGTGGATGACGTTGTTAGTTATATGTATGCCCTAGAGGCCATCACTATACATCTGTTGTATATTGTAGTGGATGCTTGGACATATATAAGGAGGACTTTCTTGCTCGACATGATAGTATGCTATCCGGTTACTCTTTACCTTAACGTGTATACTGATTGTCTCTCTGTTACATGTTGATAAAGCCCTTAGGTTGTGTACTTGACTTCCTGGACTGTGATGCGGATCATACTAGTGGGGACATGGTAGTCCATAAGTACATCCTTCAAGGTCCCTAGTCGTGGGTATATCGAGACGGGGTATCGATATACCAGAGTAGACTAGCGTATACCTTCTCGACCCATACAGATGGGCGATGGATGATCCCATATCCAATGGTGTTTGACATCAGAGTTGATATACGGGTGCTCAGTGGAGACTGGGTACACTGGACGGACTCGCCGAGAACTCCCAGATGGTATTATACCTTACGTCAGATGGCAGTTCTCTGGTGACACTGGTACAGGTTAGTCTGTAGACCCGAGATCGTCATAGAGTCTTGTGTGATTCCCACTGTGCTTTGATTTCCACCTTACCACGTCCAAGAGGGCATGCAAAACGGTAGTTTTTGGGTACAGTCCCGAGTCACATGGAGGCAATGAGCGATAGGAGGGGTTTCGTCTCTCCCGGTATTGGGGGTTGATGTTGCGCTATGCTCGATTGGCCATAACAGGGAAGTCCCTGGCCAGGGCTGTTTTAGAGATTTACTGGTAAGTGCTACCGGTAGTTTCTCGACCCGTTATGAGCCTCTCATCGGCATGACTTATCGGTTATTGGGGTCTGACGTTTACCACCCCTAGACTTGATATGCGACATATCAGACGAGGAGACCGGACTGTACGGTAGTGTCACTGTCAGGCTTTTTGCAGGAGTTGGAGCGGGCTTGCTTATTGATCTTCTGATCGCTCAATACCCGGGTAGCCGTTACGTCCAGCTAGTACCGCTGACAGCTTGTGGGTGTTTGATATGATCATCACCTACTGCCGGCGTATTGACGAGTCTTTAGAGTCCTACATAGAGGTTGTACTGGCTCAGGCAAAATGAGATAGGAGCTGATATGTGATATGTGAAGGACCGAGAATGATACGAGTATGTGATACCGTATTCTATTCTCGCGATGTTTGTATCGAATGGTTGTATGCGATATAACCTAGTTATCGAATCAAGGGTTGATTCGATAAGTCGATACATTGGATGTTAGTCGGTTGTATGCAATATAACTGGATTATTAAGTCAAGAGTTGATTTAATAATTTAGTGTATGATTGTATATATGATATACTAATTTACATTAACTAACATTGGTTCACTTTAAGAATTTGTTTTTCTCACTTGTGCACAAGTTAATTTATATGTGATATACATTCATTTGTGTACAAAGTTGTATCATGGTTGTTGATACACACTACATGGGTGTATGAGACATACACCATACTAATTATATTGGTTGGGATTTAATATCTAAAGTAATTCTAAAACAAGTGGAAAATAAGCTCATTTGCATGAAGCTTCATGAAGCTTTTTCTTGCATTGACTTTTTCCACTAGTTTTGTTTTCCTTATGTTATTTGTAAACCTAACCACTATAATTAACGTATGGTAATGTCTCTACATGAGTTAGTATATGATACTTACTCAACATAGTTAATTCTCTCTCTTGATCATTATCCTTTCATATTCATTTTTGAGCTCATCTTCTTCTTCTTTGAGTTTTCATTCGAGGGTTTGAAAAAGAGAGAGATACAAAGTGAGAAATGAAATTCTAAAGTGTACTTATTTCCTATCTCACCATCCTCTACTAGACTAGCACTTTAGTTTTGGGTGTTTTCTTCACTAATTCTTTGATTAGTGAAGTAGAAGCTTGTGTCCGTATTCCCTCAACGTAGATCATCTTCGGCACCGAAGACTTCAAGCAATCCCGTTGCAATTTCCTCATGGAGCCATCCGAGAGTCCGGGAGTTGGTTGATCGCAGCGAAGGGACGTCGTCACAAAGCTATGGAAGTGGAGGACCGGATCTACAAAAGTTGTAGTCCCATTCCTTTAGTGTAAATGTGATTTACTTGCTTTTGATTCGCCTAATATCTAGTTAACGATCTTGCTTAGGGTTGTTAAGCACCTAAAAATTTTATTCCGGCATGGTCGATGCCTTGTAGAGCCTCCTTAGTGTGCCTAGTAACCCTACAGGCGTATAGCACCCCCGCAAGTTTTTGATGGAAACCGATTCATAATATATGGTTAATGAAACTTTTAATAGAAAACTATAGATAGAGTTAAAAGATAGTTACAGAAACTATATTAGAAACTAAAGGATAGTTAGAAGTGATATGATAAGACTAATATGTGATGACGGGATTTGAGGATGATATTTGATGATATTTCCATTTAGGGTATGCAACGCCTTAGATTTCGGTTAGTGTTAGTTTAGACGTTAATGCCGGTTTACTATAAAAAATTTACCAATTCGGGTTCCTCACATTTTATGACATTTAATTAATAATTTATTATTATTTGTTATGGGCATGCACGCATGTGTGCACGTAAATGTGAGGGTTTGTTTATGCTAATCTAGTTTAGTAGCCATGACACTTAACCCTAATCCAATCTTTTGCTTTAATCCATTCTTTGCTTTAAACTTTAACCCTAATCCTTGATAATTGTTTGTGAGAGAGAGAGATATTTCTTTTGGGTTTTGTTTGTGAGAAGAGGTGACATGGTGACTAATGGTGGTCATTAATGGTTGTATTAATGTGAAGTTAATGCAAAGGGTTACACTCACCTCACTCTCACCCTACACTCACCTCCCTCTCTCATTATCCTCACACTCTCTCATTATCTCTCTCACTTCATTTCTTCTCATATTTTGCATCTCCTCTCTCAATTCAACTGAACACTTCACTATCCATCTCAAATCTTTATCAAAACTCACAAAAATCACATCTTTTGCCTTGTTTTGCCTCTTGGATGCCTTGGAGCATGGGAAGCTAGGATCTTTGAGTTCTTTTGGTTAGGTAATGATCTCTTTCTGTTAGTTAAGTGTTTATTGTGTAGCGTAGCTTCTTATTTTCTGTTTTGAACAAGTATTGTTTCGTTTCGGGTAAATATCGTATTTTTAGTGTTGTTTTGGGGTCTCGGATGATCTGCTATCAAATCAGGTAATTGTTGCAAAAGTTCCCATCACAGTGACCTAGTGTAGTGACCTAGAACTTACCCTCAAAATACGAACCTATTCCTTCTTGATCAGGCCGCAAATAAATTGCTTCTGGCCGCAAATTGCGGCCAGACTAGGGAGTTAGGGTTTGGGATTTGGTGTAGGGGTCTTTAGAGTTGTATGTGGCCTTATGGTACTTGCAACTTTAACAGATTGTTAGTATAGCAAAATCTGGGATCACTTGCTTGTTTTCTTGTGTTTCGTTTCACGCGTTACGCTATCCGTTACGGTTCGTGTTCTGTATTGCTGTTGCTCTCAAGTTGGTTTCGTAGTGTCGCTATGCACGTTAGCCACAATACGAACACTTGAGAGTGAGTTTTGTGTTGTCACGTTGGTCAGCGTAGTTTGTACGTGTTTTGGGTCTATTGCTAATATATACTTGTTATATTGTTTTATGTGTTAGGTTCGCAGACGGGGACTTCGGACGCTGTGGAGAAAGGTGTTAGTTATATGTATGCCCTAGAGGCCATTACTGTACATACGATGTATATTGTAGTGGATGCTAGGACATATATAGGGTGGACTTTCTTGCACGACATGATAGTATACTATCTGGTTGTACTTTATCTTAACATGTACTCTGATTGTCTCTATGTTACATGTTGATAACGCCCTTAGGATATGTACTCGACTACTGGGACTATGATGAGATCATACTAGTGGGGCCACGGTAGTCGACGAGTACATCCTATAACTGTTCCTAGTCGAGGGTGTATCGAGACAGGGCATCGATACACCAGAGTACACTAGCGTATACGCATCTTGACCCATATGATGGGCGATGGATGATCCCATATCTATCGGTGTTTGACATCAAGGATGGTGTACGGGTGCTCAGTGGAGACTGGGTACACTGGACGGACTCGCCGAGAACTCCCAGATGGTATTATACCTCACGTCAGATGGCAGTTCTCCCGTGACACTAGTACAGAGTAGTCAGTTGACCCGAGATCGTCATAGAGTCTTGTATGATTCCCACTGTGCTTTGATTTCCATCATACCACGTCCAAGAGGGCGTGCAAAAAGGTGGCTTTTGGGTACAGTCCCGAATCACATGGAGGCAATGAGCGATAGGAGGGGATTCGTCTCTCCCGGTATAGGGAGTTGATGTTGTGCTGTGTTCGATTGGCTATAACCAGAAATCCCTGGGCAGGGTTGCTGAGATTTACTGGTAAGTGTTATCAGTAGTTTCTCGAACTGTTATAGACCACATATCGACACGACTTATCGAGCTACTGGAGTCTGACGTTTACCACCCCTAGGCGAGATATGCGACATATCAGACGACGAGACTGGACTGTACGGGAGTGTTACTGATTGGATTCACAGGAGAATGTACAGGCTTGCTTGTTGATCTTCTGAGCGCTCAATACCTGGGTGGCTGTTACGTTTAGCTGACCGCTTGCAGCTTGTGGGTGTTGATATGATCATCACCTACTGCCGGCGTATTGACGATTCTTTAGAGTCCTACACAGAGGTTTCTTGGCTCAGGAAAAACGGAGTAGGAGCACATATGTGATATGTGCGGGACCGAGGATAATGCGGTATGTGATACCGTATTGGATTCTCGCGATATGAGATATCGGCGGGGTATATGTGATATAGTCGGGTCATCGTATTAGTCGGTTATATGCGATATAGCCGGATTGTCGGATCAAGTGTTGATTCGATAATTTAATGTATAATAATATATATGATATATTAAATTACATTAACTAATATTAGCTCACTAAAAAATTCATTTTCTCACGGGATAATACATTGATATATATACGATATATGTTAATTGTATTATTTTCTATTGTTACAAAATATATTGTATATGTGATATATAATATTGTAACATGTTAGGGTTACAAATTTAACATTGGTTTAGGGTTTAAACTTGGTTAGGGTTTGGATTAGGGTTAGCTTTTGCATGAAGCTTCATGAAGCTTTGACTTTGTGGTTGCTTGATATTTTTGTGAGATATTATGTTAACCCAATCCAAACCATTAACTCTAGTTAACTCTCTACAAGGGTTAAATCTTTCATGCTTAACCCTTGGTTAGATTTGTAACCACTACAATAATTCATTATTCATCACAAAAGGATTAAGTGATCATACCCATTCTTCTTCTTCCTCCTTGGTTTTCTTCTTGAAAAAGCTTTCTTTTGTGATGAAAGTGAGTGAGAAAAAGATTATAATTGAGAGCAAAAATCCTACTTCATCATCCTCATCTATCCTTGCCATTTAGATGAGGGTGTTCACTTCATATTATGAGTGTTAGCTTGTGTTAATGAAACTTCAAGGTAGATCATCTTTATATCGAAGATCGGAAGCAAGACTGCATCTTTCACTTCGTGGAACCTCTCGAGAGTCCAGAACACGATGATCACAGCGAAGGGACCTCAACACGGAGCTTAAGAAGTGAAGGACCGGATCTACAAAGGTTGTAATCTCTCTCACTTAGTGTTAAAGTGTTTAACATGTTAGTTTTCGCCTAAACCCTAGTTTAAAGATCCGTCTTCGGGTTGTTCGGCACGGCTAAATTTTTAATCGGGCATGGTTGATGCTTTGTAGACCCTTGTGCACGTGCTTAGCAACCCTACAGTGGTATCAAAGCCAAGCTAGAGCTTTAGGCGAAGTCTAGACGAAGTTTAAAGTCCGATCGAACTCCGAATACCCGATTTAACCCCTCTCTGTACATTTTCTAAAAATGTGATTTTTTCAGAATTAAAAATGTTCAGAAAAACAAGCAGGAAAAACTAAGAATTACTGTGAAATACGGTCCACTGAGTCAACTATTTGACCGCGGAACCGCGGCCAAACCAAGGGTTTGGCGGCGGTCCCGCGGCCAAAATTGTAACTTAGTCCCTGAAATTTCATGTAATTGTTCTTAGGTCCTTTCTTGTTATTTTTTTCTGGGAATTTTTTTATTCCACTCAAGTGTTGAGTTTTCTAGGGTTGTATTGGGGACTCGTTGATTCGATCGGATAATTTAACTTTGTTTAGTTTTTCCGGATAATTTTAGAAACTGTTAAAAAGTTCGAACGGATATCAATAACTCACTTTTTACCCAGTCGGAAATTTTTTCAAAAGATGGATTTTTTCTCGAGTTTAAGAACGTTCTAAGTCATGCAAGTAACGCGATGGACCCTCTAGAAGACAATAAAGCTTAACTCGATTATGTGACCGTCTTGAACTGCCTCTGAACCTTAGGGTTTGTGGCAGTACGGCGTGCCACATGTGAGGCGTTGGCTTGACCCTTCTACGGCTGGACCATTGGTACTGTGGCATGTGATGGATGTTTTTAAACTGATTTCAAGTGTTGAGATATATTGGGGAAATCTTGGGTGTTTGATTATTCGATCGGAAAGTTTGACATTGTCTAATTATCTGAAATGTGATACAATATTTCGAATCCACAGGTAGTTATGAGATAACTAATTTGAATGTTATAAACATTGCAGTTTAGTCTCAGATGATCGATTGCCATGGGAGTTTGATGTGATCAAAAGTCCGTCGCAATCAGGTAGCGCACGCGGATGCTCGCCGGGTAAACTTAACAGACAGCCACGCCCCATAGCCACGACCAAGTGACTGTAGGAGAACCCCGTCGCCAAAAGCATCCGTTCGGGTGCTAGCGGCAGCGGTGTTCCGTCTTAGTGCACTTCATCGACGGCATCCAGGGGTGCGGCCGTCTACTAAAGTTTGCGACGAGCATTCGATCAGGTTGTCGGGAATCTTGTTGAATTGCCCGACTTGATATTTGTTGCGCCACGGCAGCGCCCCGGCCGTCTTACCGAGGCCAAAATGCGGAATCAAAAAATTTCCTTACTTGGAAACTGGCGCTACCGTGGACAATAAAACCCGGATCGAAAACCATTAACCTATACTAGCAACAAGAGATGGGAAGAGAAGTATACCAAGTGATCCGAGTCCTCCGGTCTTCTCCTCGCCGTCCCGATCTCCTGCGGAAACTCCGGTCGTCGCCTCCTCGCCGGAAGGGCACCACATCGCCTGTATCTTTTACGGGCTCCCACCTCAATACCGAGGCAACTCGGGCGCGAAGTAGGCTGGCCGACGCGTCCAAGATTTGCTGTAGAATGTGTAGGGTTGAAGCTATGTCTCATTTGGGTTTGTTGCCATTTGAAGATGATGGAGGAAACAAGATAAGAAAAATGGTGCTTGCATTTTTCTTAACATGAAAAGAGATCAAGAATGCTACCCTCTCAAAATGAAGCTCTCATATTCTTTTCTCTCAAAAATGTTCAACCATCTCATATGAGAAAAATGGTGGAGGAAAAGAATATGAATCCAAAACCTTAGAAGGAAGGTGAGTGTAGGAAAAAGGTGGAGGGTAACCACAACCAAACATCATCATAACCAAATCAAATCAACTCCAAATCACATCTAATCAACAAAAAGCAATTGATGAGAATGGTATCAAAAGATGCTTTAATAATAAATACATTTGCAAGAAAACCCTCCACAATGTGTTATTTGCAAACTTGCAAATAACACCCTCCATCGGAAAAGTCCGGCCGGGAAAGAACAAAGGAAAACCGGTCGGAACGGAATGCAAACTGGCAACTCCAGAAAACTGGTCCCGTAATAAATTACAGGAAAACCCCGATACTGTGCATACACACCCGCATCTGTATACCGACCGGATACAAATGCAATGAGACAAAATCTACACTGTACTAAACTAGGATCCGGCTTAAACCAAAGCCGGCTAGTAATATCCGTCCGATCCTGATCCGTGCAATACCGCACGTATCTGATCGAACCCTGCCATATAACTATACGGCCTCTAGTACAAACTGTCCGATCCTGATCCGTGCAATACCGCACGTATCTGATCGGACCCTGCCATATCTCCATACGGCCTCTACAGCGTTTCGCCCGAAAGCTGAGTAACTGAATGTGTGGTGGACTCTAAAGACTCGTCAATACTATGGCTGTGGATTTAACCACTAGCACGTCAGAGGTATAAGCCAATACGTAACGGGCCACCAGCTATTGACCAAAAGGGACGTCGATGAGCGAACTCATCCTGACACCCTACTGAGCCTGTCAGTGACAATAACCGTACAGTCCGGTCCGTTCGTCTATGAGCATCGCATGGCGGGCCTAGGGGGTTGGTAAAAGTCAGACCCCCAAAGGCGGTACAAGTCGTGTCGGAGTGTAGCCCAGAACGCCCTGAGATACTACTGGAATACCTATCAGTAAATCTCCTGCCTCGGCCGAGGGCTTTGCGTAATGGCTCTCCTAGACACAGCGCGACCTCACCCCCAATACCGGGAGAGACGAACCCCTGCAGATCCGCTCACTGCCTCCATGTGGCTCGGGACTGTACCCAACTAAAACCTGTTTGCACGACTCCTTTGAGCTGTGGTAGGGTAGTAATCAAAGCACAGTGGGAACTCACACGAGACAAATGACGATCTCAGGTCGATGAACTAACCTGTACACATGTCACCTGGGAACTGCTATCTGACGTCTGGTATAATCCCAACTAGCAGGTTCCCGGCGAGTCCTGTCCGGTGTACTCATAACCTAATGAGCACCTGTATACATCTTAGGTGAACCAACTGACACCAGTGGCTTGTGAGACCGGCCACCGCCCCTCGTCGGGGTCTCGACTGTATACACTAGTCTACTAATGGAGTATCGATGCCCAGTCTCGAAACTCCCACGACTAGGGACCATTTAAGGATGTGCTTATAGACACCAGCTCCCACGTATATGATCGCCATCATACTGCTGGTCGTCAAGCAAGAATCCAAGGGGGTCTATCAACGTGTAATAGCGACCTGTAAGGTCACCTGAAACAGTACACGATGATAAAGGTAAACCAGATAGCATACTATCATCTCGAGTAAGACTGTTCTACCGGGATAGGTCCTCCCTCAATCATTGCAATCACGTGCCTGTGATCCAATAATTGACTCTGAGGGCACTATCTCCAACAATCTCCCACTTGCACTCAAGGCTAATTATTGCGATGTCGCATACTCACAGCCCGTGTGATACCGAACACCCAACTCCTCTACTAGTCAGTCGCACAAAGCCTGTTTGCGAAACTATTGCGTTCGAGGAATAGCCTCAGTGAGTGGATCCGCTGTGTTGTTTCTTTCTATGTCTCTCTATATCTCAAGTTCGCGGAGAAAGCCATCTCCCGAAATGAGCAATACCTGTCTTAGAGTATGTCTGGATATCTGATAGGACCTAGCTCATAAATGAACTCCAAATCCAAACTTCTTAGACTGTATCGATGACTGAACTTAATCAGTACCCAGCGCCATGCCTCCTTCTGTATTGCCTTGGACCACCTGTCTAAAATACTACCCCTCGTCAGAGGGAGAACAATAACTCGGACAACCTCCTTGTCGTCCATGTCACCTTGGAAGCCTGGAGTGATTACCGTCTCCTAAAGGAGGCAGCCGTTATCATATCCCTAGAACATTCACTTATGTTCTAAAACTGCTTCCGACTGTTCCTCCAGGATTGGATCAATATCAACTTATTGCATCTAGTGCAAGAACAACATCTGGTGTGGTACTTGACATCTCATGATTGACTCAATTGCCTAAGCAAGTGATCTGCCAATCATGCACATCCCTCTCTACTTTAGTTTATAAGACACCTTTAGAGAGGGTGACTCCATTACCTGCAGGTACACTACCATGCCAGGAGTCGTCCATTGTAAATACTCTTAGAATGCTGTCAAAGTACCCTGATTGGGAAACCACCCAAATCTAGATCTAAAACCATAGATCTAGTAACCAGTATGTCTGATATAATGTCCAAGTCCCATGTGGAGAAAACACTGTGTGACGACCAAAGTATAACCGATCGTAGTATAGGAATATCACTTCCTACTACCTTCTCAACAGATCCATCCCCTATTCTGATGACGTCAAACCTATGACTGTCACATCAGAAACGGATGATCTATCTCTGCTATATCTGCTTTAGTCTATAAATAGACATAAGCCTGATGTCCACCAATGCTTCCGCTGCTCCCACTGACTACGACAACCCACTGGTAGAGTCATATAGACGTGCACTTCTAAAGCTAGTTTAGAACGACGCTATACTCATCCTCCCACCGGGTCTCGCAGACTGGAACAACAGCAATGGCAAGTGTGGGTAAACAAGAACTTCCCTGTCACCGTCCTTGAGGCTACCGGAGTACCTCTCGGGTGCCTGAAGTTACCCACCTTATCTGCGGAGTGGCCAATGGAATGTCAAATCAGATTGAATCTTTAGGTTCCTTATCAAATCTTCAATAATCGTTTGCGGTTCTGGAATCGCTTCCAGTTCTACCATACTCCCACTACTGTTTTCTGAAAAATAACCATTTCCTTTTAAAATGTGGCGAGTTAAGAACAATATCACTATTGATCTTCCAGATGGTAGAAAGTCAACCCTCGTCATAGCCTGGGTCAACCCACAAACTGCCATTACAGAAACGTGCCTTGAGTTGTCCAGTGTCTGGTTTTAATCATAAGCCGGACAACTCCCCGTACCTTAACAATGTTAAGATATGAACTGTACTATATCCAATATAGAACCAGAGGCACTGATTTAATTGAACCAGATTCAAATCATGCAGCTATCTCCAGTGCATGTCAACTAAATGGAAGGAGGCCGATCAGCGTTACTCAACTTAGGAATGCTTCCAATTATGAGTAACCTGAAAGTGAAGCAATTTCTCTTTATCATTACTATCAACTGAATACCATACACAAGTATCTACATCTTCGATCACTTCGAAGAATCCCGATACTTGCTATACCTGGTTCTCTACTCTATTCAAATACCTATAACTCCTCAAAACATAGACCCTGTGTTTCTAAGAAACACATGTCTAAGAACTAGAGAAGTTAAAAGTAAACAGAATATAGTATGAGGACCAACCCCTCTGTCCTAATGGACACTGGACAACATACAATACTCTGTATAAGTCCGCTGAGTCTAACAACTCTTTCACTGTGTGTCGTAGGTTGAAAACTGTACTTATGGTTAAGAAGAATTACACCGCTGTTTAATGCTCCTTACCTAACCATCCACTGATATAGGTAAATGTGATCGACATAATATCAAAAGGTATATCTCACTCTATCAAAATAGACGTACAGATATATCAATTTGAAATTGGTGCACAACAGCGGATATTCAAAACCAAATATTTGCCGACCGGCAAACAGCCCAGATGATCTCCTCAAATATCACCGATTACAACGAATCCCGATATAATGAGGATGATCACCCAATTCCCAATAACTTACTCCCACTCATCATCTGTAAAACCATACAGATGTGAGAATCAAACCTGGTAAATACATACCCTGGAGCAAGTGTCTAATCGGGAAATCAGTTTTCTTTTAACAGTACACAGTTGAAACTGAAACATTAAAATGTTTCGATAGGGTATCCTGGTATTGCTAGTAATGCCTCTACCATTATCCAGATTCACAACTGTAACCGTATATCTCTTTGCCATCTGTCCAAATCCCTTTATATGTCTTTAGTCATTACCGTCTGCACACCCCTTTAGGCCAAATTGTTTTCTTCCTTCCCTACCGTTCGGCACCAGCCTATGGTTTGGAAGAAGACTATCCAATAAGCATAATGGGTGTACTGTCCTAATCCTAGGAGCACTCGCAATGCGAGAGAAGGTGAAGATAAAAGACAACCGAATAAACCTTATTCCTATTTCTCCTGAACCAGAATCCATCCCCGAACTGGAACAAGTTCCTTTCGAGTTCGTATATAACCATACGATGGATTATCCAATAAACTTGGGATCATCGTAGTGATACGGAGTGTCCTGGAGAAATACAAAGGTGATTTAGGATTGGCGAAGAAATACTTGGTTCGGTCGTGAATAGCAGTCGCAATTTACTTTGCCCTCTCACTAATCCCTTGCTTTGTCTTAAATTAATACCTTCTGCACACCATCGTTATGCTAATTGGTTTTCTTCATTCCCCACCGTTCGGCACCAGCCTAAGGTTTGGAAGAAGACTATCCAATTTGCATAATAGGTGTACTATCTCCTAAACCAAGGAGTACTCACAATGAGAGAAGGTGAAAAGAAAAGACAACTGAATAATCCTATTCGTTTTCTCCAGAACCAGAAACCATCCTCGAAGTCCTTCGAGTTCGTATATAACCATACGATGGTTTTGTCCAATGGAAGTGGACGTTCGTAGTAATATGGGGTGTCCTGGAGAAAAGGGTAAAAGTAGGAGTGGCAATGAGGTTTGCAACTCTGACAATCCAAAAGCCAGTGTTAAGAAGATTCGGTCAACTTGGTCACTGAGTCATAGTCCAGGGTCGGGTCAATGGTCGCTGCCAAAGAGAGAGAGAAAAGAAACACTCAGCGTGCACTCTAACCTAGATCAGAATGGTTATCACTTTGTCTAATCTGGAAACCTCCCACTGTACCGTCAAATTCTTCTCCAAACCTGAAAGAAGAATTAGTCGGGATCACCCGAGGAGTAAACCAACTCATCAGTGGGAATCGGGATCCAACTATCATCGCATGATAACTTGACGGAATCCACTCAAGTCACCACACTCCAGAAGGTATGCGCATGCCTGGCAAGTTTCAGTTCTTTTGAAACTCCCGATGTGATTTTTACCCCTAGGACCCAAGTGACCTTGACTGAGCCAACATATCAAAGGATCCTAGTCAAGTTCAACCCGTCATTTTCTTGATTGCATTAGACCCACCCGCACGAATCCTTGACTGAGCCAAAATGACCGCACGACTGTCCTAACCAATCTCATATCCATGCAACAGAAAAGCACTACATAGCTACCGAACACTACGCCTCGGCTAAGCACGACATACGCAGCACAAATACTAAGTAATACTAATCTGAAATGACGGAGGGCTACGACTGGTTTTTGGCGAAAAAACCTTTAACGTAATGAACTTGATATCGTTGAAGGAACTGCATAGCCTTTTATAAAAATATAGTGACGAAAACCTTTGCTAAAGAGGTCACTCCCGGTGAAGAGATCTCGGCTCTTTCCCCGTAGAATGAGGTGCAGGATATTCCAACTGAATACCACGATGCAAAGCAAAAGTAATCGGCTATAGTGAAGTTGATGCCCTGACGTAAACTTCTGTCCAAGGGGTCACTCCCAGTGAAGGGATCTCGGCCCTTGCCTCATCGACTGAGGAGCAGGATATTCCAAATGAATACCACGATGCAAAACAAAAGTGAACGTCCTTGCAATAACAGCTTTTTGAAAAGTGTTCCAACAACATCAGAATAGGTTTGTTTATCTTGCATTGATCCGAATCAACGCAGTCCCATCAATTGATCACACCACAAAGAACGAAAATATACTGACGTACGTATATGCCATCCGCATTCGCCACTGGGTCCCGTCATCACCCGTTAGGTTAGCTAACTAACGGCAGAGCGGGGACTGGACTAGCGCGGATGAAAAACATATACAACATCTACTAATATATATACCAATATATTATATTTCGCTCAAGGCGTGATAAAGTGCAACATCGCAGAAATGTACAGCATCACAGAACAATACAGATATCTGGAAGCCCCGGGTTTCACAGAGCCGCTGCTGATACCCGACGTTCCCCTGGTCGTGTGGATAGCCTGTGCAATGAAACCCTAGACCCCTACGGGCCCGGCAAGTCACCCGCCAAAACCTTAAGCGAGGCAGCCCCCTTCAGCACCGTGAATGGACCACCCAGCACTTCACGGAATCCGGTAACTTGGGCACCCCTCCTGGGTCAACCTGTACCCCCTACGAGTGCGGCGAATAGCCCGCCAATCCTGGAGTGAAGCCCCCTCCGTCCCAATGCCATGAGATGCGGGCTTGTTGCCCTCCAGAACCCGGCTATCCGTGCACCCCACCGAGGGGCAATCCTAGTACAGAAAGTAAAATATACATACACCGGGTACATCGACCGCAACCAGGTCGTGCCCCAAAAGAATAATACAATCAGGCAGTGACGGCAGTCCACATGTCGGACGCTCGCCCCGCAATATCAAATGTACATAATACAACAGCACAGTACTAGCATTGCATCCAGGCTATCCCCTACGACCGATCCGCAACAACACAGCAAAAACACAAAACATCAACGTGAAAATCACGATCGCAAGTCCGTCTAACCGGGCTATAGCAGTTAGACGGGATTTACCGATCAAGTGACATTCACGGTCGCAGATATAATGTAAATACTGTGAAATAATGTGTTTAAAATATCCGATCGATCAAACAATTAACAAGTGGGCCCCCAAGCAATACTGTAGCACTTACAGAGATTCTGGGCCCAAATTTAATATTCCAAAACCCCCAAAATCAGCCCACAAGGCCACTGGAAAAATTGGACACAGTGAGGATACTAAAGTGCGGCGGAACCGCGGCCCAAGGGAGGGTTTGGCCGCGGTTCCGCGCTTTAGTTATCGACTGACTGCGTCGAATTTTTACAGCAGTCTTAGAATTTCATGTACATCAATTTTCTACAACCTGAAAAATTTTTAGAGCCCGGAAATTTTCAACAGAAAACTGATGTGAACAAAAATGAGGTTTTTGGAATTTCGGTCGATCGGAAATGCAAAAACACATCAAACAAAGCTAGAAAAGGTTAATGGCCTGGCTCTGATACCATGTTGCGCCACGGCAGCGCCCCGGCCGTCTTACCGAGGCCAAAATGCGGAATCAAAAAATTTCCTTACTTGGAAACTGGCGCTACCGCGGACAATAAAACCCGGATCGAAAACCATTAACCTATACTAGCAAACAAGAGATGGGAAGAGAAGTATACCAAGTGATCCGAGTCCTCCGGTCTTCTCCTCGCCGTCCCGATCTCCTGCGGAAACTCCGGTCGTCGCCTCCTCGCCGGAAGGGCACCACATCGCCTGTATCTTTTACGGGCTCCCACCTCAATACCGAGGCAACTCGGGCGCGAAGTAGGCTAGCCGACGCATCCAAGATTTGCTGTAGAATGTGTAGGGTTGAAGCTATGTCTCATTTGGGTTTGTTGCCATTTGAAGATGATGGAGGAAACAAGATAAGAAAAATAGTGCTTGCATTTTTCTTAACGTGAAAAGAGATCAAGAATGCTACCCTCTCAAAATGAAGCTCTCATCTTCTTTTCTCTCAAAAATGTTCAACCATCTCATATGAGAAAAATGGTGGAGGAAAAGAATATGAATCCAAAACCTTAGAAGGAAGGTGAGTGTAGGAAAAAGGTGGAGGGTAACCACAACCAAACATCATCATAACCAAATCAAATCAACTACAAATCACATCTAATCAACAAAAAGCAAGTGATGAGAATGGTATCAAAAGATGCTTTCATAATAAATACATTTGCAAGAAAACCCTCCACAATGTGTTATTTGCAAACTTGCAAATAACACCCTCCAACGGAAAAGTCCGGCCGGGAAAGAACAAAGGAAAACCGGCCGGAACGGAATGCAAACTGGCAACTCCAGAAAACTGGTCCCGTAATAAATTACAGGAAAACCCCGATACTGTGCATACACACCCGCATCTGTATACCGACCGGATACAAATGCAATGAGACAAAATCTACACTGTACTAAACTAGGATCCGGCTTAAACCAAAGCCGGCTAGTAATATCCGTCCGATCCTGATCCGTGCAATACCGCACGTATCTGATCGAACCCTGCCATATAACTATACAGCCTCTAGTACGAACTGTCCGATCCTGATCCGTGCAATACCGCACGTATCTGATCGGACCCTGCCATATCTCCATACGGCCTCTACAGCGTTTCGCCCGAAAGCTGAGTAACTGAATGTGTGGTGGACTCTAAAGACTCGTCAATACTATGGCTGTGGATTAAACCACTAGCACGTCAGAGGTATAAGCCAATACGTAACGGGCCACCAGCTATTGACCAAAAGGGACGTCGATGAGCGAACTCATCCTGACACCCTACTGAGCCTGTCAGTGACAATATCCGTACAGTCCGGTCCGTTCGTCTATGAGCATCGCATGGCGGGCCTAGGGGTTTGGTAAAAGTCAGACCCCCAAAGGCGGTACAAGTCGTGTCGGAGTGTAGCCCAGAACGCCCTGAGATACTACTGGAATACCTACCAGTAAATCTCCTGCCTCGGCCGAGGGCTTTGCGTAATGGCTCTCCTAGACACAGCGCGACCTCACCCCCAATACCGGGAGAGACGAACCCCTGCAGATCCGCTCACTGCCTCCATGTGGCTCGGGACTGTACCCAACTAAAACCTGTTTGCACGACTCCTTTGAGCCGTGGTAGGGTAGTAATCAAAGCACAGTGGGAACTCACACGAGACAAATGACGATCTCAGGTCGATGAACTAACCTGTACACATGTCACCTGGGAACTGCTATCTGACGTCTGGTATAATCCCAACTAGCAGGTTCCCGGCGAGTCCTGTCCGGTGTACTCATAACCTAATGAGCACCTGTATACATCTTAGGTGAACCAACTGACACCAGTGGCTTGTGAGACCGGCCACCGCCCCTCGTCGGGGTCTCGACTGTATACACTAGTCTACTAATGGAGTATCGATGCCCAGTCTCGAAACTCCCACGACTAGGGACCATTTAAGGATGTGCTTATAGACCCCAGCTCCCACGTATATGATCGCCATCATACTGCTGGTCGTCAAGCAAGAATCCAAGGGGGTCTATCAACGTGTAATAGCGACCTGTAAGGTCACCTGAAACAGTACACGATGATAAAGGTAAACCAGATAGCATACTATCATCTCGAGTAAGACTGTTCTACCGGGATAGGTCCTCCCTCAATCATTGCAATCACGTGCCTGTGATCCAATAATTGACTCTGAGGGCACTATCTCCAACAATATTGAAAAGAGTTTTCGATAATGAGACTAAAATACGGGGTTTATAATTGTTAGGCATGCGATGTCTAAGGAATTCATTTGGTTAGGCATGCGATGTCTAAAGAGGTTGCGGATTCCAACTGTTGTAGTTTTACACTTTCTTTTCTGTGACCGTAAGCGTAGTATGTGGTGTATCGCCGGCTTCGTTGCTATACATCAACGACAATCGGGATACGCATACTTGCTTACGTTGATGATATGAGATATTATGTGTTGCTGTGATATGTTATATTGGATCGTCGCGTTTTGAATAGCCGGGGGTTTTATGTGAGATGAAAGTTTTTCTTTTTCATTCTTGTAAAATTCATTTGTATGTAATATTCTTTTATTGGGGCACTTCCGGGCTGAGGATGATGTCACCATTGTATATTATTTACTTTTCCGCATTAGGTAGACCCAAGGCGGGGAGCACAAGTAACCGGGTTCTGGGGTCCAGTGGGAGACCATCTCGAGGAGTCGAGACTGGGTCTCCTAACCCTAGAATTGGCCGTGTTGCTTGCCGCTCTCGTAGAGGTGTAGGGATGTGGGTTTGGCTATTCATCGCGACCGTGGAATCCGTGTTTTATACAGGCTCGTATTAAAACACGGACATCCTAGTATATCCAATATTTCATATATGTTCTTCTGCTGCAATGTTCTGTGATGAGATCATATTACTGCCTGAGACGAATGTTTATATTATATATATGAGATATATGTTATATTGCAGATTTCGTTTCAAATGGTGATGCTTGTGAAGCATAATTAAAAATGGGACTTCATTAATGCGATTAATGAAATAAAAGAAACCTAAAGATGTTGTAGAAACTTGTTTAAAAACTCGTAGCTCTAGTTCTTGCTTTGCATAGCGGTGTTCTTTGTAGAACATCCAGCACCTTATTCGATAAGGAAAGAGCCGAGATCCCTTCACCGGGAGTGACCTCTTTAGCGAAACTAGCAGATGCTACAAACTCGGTCTGCCTTTTGATTGCTTCCATAGTTCTTGCTTTGCATAGTGATATTTGTGAAATATCATGCACCTTATTCGATGAGGAAAGGGCCGACGATACCTTCACCGGGAGTGACCCCTTTAACAAAACTAGAGAAGCCTCAAAAACACTCCATTTAAAATCACTCGATTCTACAACGATATCAAGTTCATTACGCAAAGGGTTTTCTTAAAAACCTGTCGTAGCCCACCGTCATTTCAGAAAAGTACTAGTTAGTATTCATGCTACGTTTGTTGACTATGTTAAGGCGTAGTGTGCTGTAGCTGATTAGTGCTAATCTGTATAAGCATATGATGCGATTGGATTAGGGTAGTCGTACGACTTTGTTGACTATGTTAAGGGTCGTGCGGGTGGGTTTAATTCAATCGGGAAATGACGGGTTGAATTTGACTAGCACTTATGATTTGTTGACTATGTTAAGGTCATATAGCTGCTAGGGGTAAAATATTATTGGGAATTTCAAGTGTTGAAATTGGCAATGAGATTGCATACCTTCTATGAGATAGTTGGATCCCGATACCCGCTGCGAGTAAGAGTTACTCCTGGAAGAGTTTTACACATTACAATTAGCCGATCAAGTAGGTGTCTAGAAAGGTGTTAACGGGGTTACGCCTTTGGGAAAACGAGGTTTACTTTAATTAGGTTCGTGCGAAAGCACGGGGGACCTCCCTAAAAGTACCGACACTGGCCTGGCTGAAAGATTGGCGAACTTGTAGCGTGTAATTAATCTCGGCTAGTCTTTCTTGTTAAGGTTTGAAGGAAGATTTGATTAAAACAGTGGGAGACATCCTGATTAGATATATTAGATAACCAATCTAATCATGCAAGAGCATACGCTAAGTGTTTTCTTCTCTCTCTCTCCTGGTAGCGACCATATCACGCCTTAATCAAGATAATAATACGGATGTATTGACCGAACCCGCTTGTTATACTGAGCTGGAGAACGTTGGTCCCGCTCCAACTTATAATTGTTATAAGACAGAGCAGGAAATTGAGGAATACCAGAATTCCCATGCCGCCCAAACGAAGAAAGTGCATGCTGATGCATCATCTTCGGGTGTGTTCATTACATAGAACTGTTTCTCAGTATCCTTTACGTCCTGGGTATGAGATACCGGATCAGGATCCCGCATATGTAATCTGTTACATGGGCTACAGATAGGTAGAGAACTGAGAACGGGTGATAAGTTTCATGAGATAGAAACGGTGCAAGTGTTGCAACTAATTCTGTTGGTCACTATCACCCTGTATTACCAGAATACATTGATTCTGAACGAATGTTATTAGATACCGAACCTGATGTACAACATCATATCAGTCTCTTTATTAGTAAAGAAAGGATATAATTTTGTACTGTTGGATAATGTTTTGAACATTTCCTATATCAAGAGTTGATCGGTTCAGGAACGTTATCTAAAAGCATAGACGTTCTAAATCAAACCACAGTTCTTAGTATACAGAACACACATAAGAGGAAGAGTTCAAAAATGAACGAATTCTTCTTGAGGCATTGTAGACTAAGTCATATATATCAATGCGACCCGACTAGCTGAAGTTACATATAGATGCATATTTAAATTAGTTTGAATTTACATCTTGTGAAACTTGTCGGTCATGTCACAAAGATATGATGACCATAGCTATGTTTATTGGAAACAGAGAAAGAGTTAGTGAACTCTTGGGATTGATACATGCTGATATATGAAGGTCCCCTATCTACACATGCCAAGACCGGTTCTTTGTACTTCATTACATTCTCTGATGATCTCTCAAGATTGAGACATATGTTCCTGTTGAAACATAAGTCCGAAGCTTTTGAGATATTCATAGAATATAAATTAGAAGTAAAGAACCAACAACGGGTATAAGTATTATGTCCTTTGATGAGATCAAGGAGGAGAATACTTAAACATGGAATTCATGGACTATTCTAAAGGAGAATGAGATTCTCTCTCGGCATTACTCCTCCGTATACACCATAGAACAATAGTATATCGGGGCGGAGCAATAGCACCTTATGTGATATGGTGTGCTCAATGATGAGTACTACTGAGTTTCCTATTTCCTTTCGGGAGATATGCACTTAAGAAGCTGCATACCTATTGAATAGGGTTCAAATCAAATCAGTTGCCTACCACTTCATATGTGATATGGAAAGGGAAGAGCCCATATCTTAAGTTTGTTAAAATTTGGGGTTGTCCGGACTATGTCTAAAAGCAAAATCCGGACAAGCTCGAGGCAAGGTCTGTTATGTAGAACTGGAAAGGTTCCAGCTATACAAACTGCAGCTGATGATTTGGTAGAACCAAAGGATTCAATAGTTTCCAACGAACCTCAGCCTCTCCGCCGATCTAGTAGGGTTCCTCACCCACCTGAGAGATACTTCGGTTTCTCTATGACAGTGGGAGCAAGGATTGCATCATGAGATGATGACCCAACTAGTTTCTAGCAGGCCATCAGGAGTGGGACTCTGTAAGAATGGCTGGATGCTTAGTGATTTGAGATGGAATCCTTATACACCAACAAAGTATGGACTTTGGTTGCTTTATCTGAAGGGTTAAATCCCCATCAGGAGCGAGTATATCTTGAGAAGATTACTTGGTGTACATAGAAAAGTTGAGACTTTCAAAGCTATGCTTAAGTCCATCCAGATCCTACTTGCCTGGGCTACATACCATGACTACGATATCTGGTGGTTGGGTGTCATGACTGCTTTTCTAAATGATGTTTTAGAAAATAGCGTCTATAAGTACACAGCTAGAGGGCTTCGTAGACAGTGGGAGCAACGGAAACGTGTGCAAGATGTTTTATATGATAAAGCAGGCATCGCGGAGTTGGAACATCTATTTTGATGTGGTAGTCAAAGAGTTTGACTTCATCAAAATGGTAGATGAACCTTGTATATACAAAAAGGTAGTAGGGAGTATGGTGGTGATCCTCGTAGAGTACGTGGATGACATACTCTTGATAAGGAAGGAATTTCCTATTCTACGCTCGGTCAATCTCCGCTTATCACAAGGATTCTCCATATAGGATCAAAGTGATACGTCCTAAATCCTGGGTTTTTGGATCTATGAGATAGATCTAATTGGATGTTAGGATTCTTACTAGTTGTAGTGAGATGGTATCAATTGATCCTGAGGAGAATCACTGGAAAGGTTCCAGGGTGATAAGAACGACTGAATGTCAGTCGCAGGCATTGTCTTTACCCTCAGTGGAGGGACGGTATGTTGGAAGAGTTCCAAGCTAGATACCGTGACATACTAGATGATTAAAAGCAAGATACATCGTTACCAAGGATGCTACCAAAGAGGCAGTCTGGATATATATAAGTTCATGAGATGAACTTCGTTCCTACCAATGTATGACAATGGAGTTGTGGCTTATGCCAAGGAACTACAGTCCCATCAGAAATCCAGATATAATTCTTAGGCAGTATCACCTGATCTTAGAGATGGTTGATTTTCAGGGAGATCGAGGTTAGGAGAGTAGACACAGAGGACAACAGCGCGGATCCACTCACGAAGGCCTTTTTCCCAGTAGAGACTATTATGGGATGGTTGAGTATGAGATACTTCAACCACAGCTAATTGTTGGGTATGTGATACCACAACAGATGGCCCTAGTGCAAGTGGGAGATTGTTAGCTATATGTATGCCCTAGAGGCCATTACTGTACATACGATGTATATTGTAGTGGATGCTAGGACATATATAGGGAGGACTTTCTTGCTCGACATGATAGTATGCTATCTGGTTGTACTTTATCTTAACATGTACTCTGATTGTCTCTATGTTACATGTTGATAAAGCCCTTAGGATATGTACTCGACTATTTGGACTATGATGAGATCATACTAGTGGCGCCACGGTAGTCGACGAGTACATCCTATAACTATTCCTAGTCGAGGGTGTATCGAGACAGGGCTTCGATACACCAGAGTAGACTAGTGTATACGCATCTTGACCCATATGATGGGCGATGGATGATCCCATATCTATCGGTGTTTGACATCAAGGATGGTGTACGGGTGCTCAGTGGAGACTAGGTAGACTGGACGGACTCGCCGAGAACTCCCAGATGGTATTATACATCACGTCAGATGGCAGTTCTCCGGTGACACTGGTAAGAGTAGTCTGTTGACCCGAGATCATCATAGAGTCTTGTGTGATTCCCACTGTGCTTTGATTTCCATCATACCACGTCCAAGAGGGCATGCAAAAAGGTGGCTTTTGGGTACAGTCCCGAATCACATGGAGGCAATGAGCGATAGGAGGGGATTCGTCTCTCTCGGTATAGGGAGTTGATGTTGTGCTGTGTTCGATTGGCTATAACCAGAAATCCCTGTCCAAGGTTGCTGAGATTTACTGGTAAGTGTTATCAGTAGTTTCTCGAACTGTTATAAACCTCATATCGACACGACTTATCGAGCTACTGGCGTCTGACGTTTACCACCCCTAGGCGAAATATGGGACATATCAGACGACGAGACCGGACTGTACGGGAGTGTTACTGATTGGATTCACAGGAGATTGTACAGGCTTGCTTGTTGATCTTCTGAGCGCTCAATACCTGGGTGGCTGTTACGTTTAGCTGACCGCTTGCAGTTTGTGGGTGTTTAATATGATCATCACCTACTGCCGGCGTATTGACGATTATTTAGAGTCCTACACAGAGGTTTCTTGGCTCAGGCAAAACGGAGTAGGAGCACATATGTGATATGTGCGGGACCGAGGATAATGCGGTATGTGATACCGTATTGGATTCTCGCGATATGAGATATCGGCCGGGTATATGTGATATAGCCGGGTCATCGTATTAGTCGGTTATATGCGATATAGCCGGATTGTCGGATCAAGTGTTGATTCGATAATTTAATGTATAATAATATATATGATATATTAAATTACATTAACTAATATTAGCTCACTAAAAGATTCATTTTCTCACGGGATAATACATTGATATATATACGATATATGTTAATTTTATTATTTTCTATTGTTACAGAATATATTGTATATGTGATATATAAAATTGTAACATGTTAGGGTTACAAATTTAACATTGGTTTAGGGTTTAAACTTGGTTAGGGTTTGGATTAGGGTTAGCTTTTGCATGAAGCTTCCATGAAGCTTCATGAAGCTTTGACTTTGTGGTTGCTTGATATTTTTATGAGATATTATGTTAACCCAATCCAAACCATTAACTCTAGTTAACTCTCTACAAGGGTTAACTCTTTCATGCTTAACCCTTGGTTAGATTTGTAACCACTACAATAATTCATTATTCATCACAAAAGGATTAAGTGATCATACTCATTCTTCTTCTTCTTCCTTAGTTTTCTTCTTGAAAAAGCTTTCTTTTGTGATGAAAGTGAGTGACAAAAAGATTATAATTGAGAGCAAAAATCCTACTTCATCATCCTCATCTATCCTTGCCATTTAGATGAGGGTGTTCACTTTATATTATGAGTGTTAGCTTGTGTTAACGAAACTTCAAGGTAGATCATCTTTGTATCGAAGATCGGAAACAAGACTGCATCTTTCACTTCGTGGAACCTCTCGAGAGTCCAGAACACGATGATCACAGCGAAGGGATCTCAACACGGAGCTTAAGAAGTGAAGGACTGGATCTACAAAGGTTGTAATCACTCTCACTTAGTGTTAAAGTGTTTAACATGTTAGTTTTCGCCTAAACCCTAGTTTAAAGATCCGGCTTCGGGTTGTTCGGCACGGCTAAATTTTTAATCGGGCATGGTTGATACTTCGTAGACCCTTGTGCGCGTGCTTAGCAACCCTACAAAAGGAAAATAGGTGGTTGGCTTTACTTAGTTAGGAACGTTGGTGAGTAGATTTAACATCTACAGAGGAATCGCCCGCATGGAGTTATGCGTCTGGGCTAGAGATGTTATGTTATTGTCGCATATTCTATTTCATATATAGAGTTGCGCATACACATTATTGCTTAATTATTGTTGTGCTTGGACTAGTACCCTTAAGACACTGCACTATTATTGACAGCTTATGTTACACGAGCACTGATTGTATGACACACACACCGTCAATAATTGCCATGACATGCACAACACCCATACTTATATGATATTGTTTATTTAGGGACATTGAGACATTGATTTATATTCCTTTATGCATTTGACATCTAGCATACCGGTGTACCTACATGCTTACACATATACCTTGCATACATACTTCACTTATACCTGGAGGGTATATTACATCATTACTAATAGGTAGATACATATACCTTGCTATACCTCTATGTTTACATTGATATTCTGGCTATAGCTACATGTTTACCTTTATTTTGATGTTATATGGATACTGGGAGAAATTAGGAACCGCATGATATTTATATTAACTTGTTGCGGTTAAATAGCGACTTTTCCTTTATATGCTCGCATTTCAATTTTATGTTGTGTATATTATATTCATGGATTTTCGCATTTAGATATGGATTTTTCATGATGTTTTCTGGATTTGAGGACCGTGGGGGTTTCATGAAATTATGCATTATTTGAAAACCCGGTTTCTCGTAATATGATATTTCAGCGTCCACTATGAGATTTCTTGATTCTGAGCTTTGTATTATTACCCGATACGAGGAGTAGACGAGGCCGTGTGCGGTTACATGGTGGAGCCCGGTACGGTTCCCCTCAGCAAGATGTTCGTGGTATAGACGATGAGCCTGGAAGGTTGGCAAGTACCTACCGGTGACAGTACCTTTGACTCGACGGGTATCGTGGGGATACAAGCCGGGTTCATGTACGTATAGATATGTCGAAAGACAAGGGTCGAAGCTGGGCACTCGGGTTTCGGAATAGCGTATGATACGTACCTATCAGGGTGCCAGTCGTGGTGACAGCACCTGATAGATCAGTATTTTTGTATCGATGCTTGACACATTGGTTTCATGATATTTTTACTCTTAGGTATATATATATTAATGGAGTGGGACGCTAATATATATGTATACATATCACATTATATACCTCATCATAATAATTCATGCAAACATATTTAGTCATTTATGAGATTACTTGATATTGGACACTACAGGGATACATTGAGATTTACTTGATGTTGCACATTTTAGGATATATGAGTCTTACATGATGTTGTACATTCAGGATATATGAGATTTACTTGATATTGTACATTCAGGATATATGTGACCTACTTGATATGAGAGCCAATTTGGGGGCTGATTTGAGGAAATTGGGATTTGGATTGTCTTGTTGGATTTGGTCCTACCACGAGGTCAGGATTCCATGGGAATGACATGTTTTATCCCATACTCCGCATTTATTGTTTATGCATTGCTTCATGTATTAGTTGTACCTGATAGAGTACCTTACATGATTGTTGCATACAGATTATCATATTATTGCTTCATGTATTAGTTGTACCTGCTAATGTACCTTTCATGACTGTTGCATTCATATGACCTTTTATTGCTGTTAGTTAGCATATGTTAGATTCGCGCTGTACGTGCATACTGTAAGTCTACGGTAGCGCCCCGGCCGTCTTTCCGAGCCCAAAATGCGGAAAAGAAAACTTTTTCATAACTTGAAAACCGGTGCTATCGTATACTTTTTTCCCGGATCGAACCATTAACCTACTACTAGCTAACTGAAGAAAGGGTAGAGAGGGCTATACCGAGCGATCCGTGTCCTTCGGTCTTTGGCCACCATCCCAAGCTCCTCGCGGCATCACCGGTCTCGATCTCCTCGTCGGAAGGGCACCACATCGAGAAGTCTTTTTACGGGCTCCCACCTCTGAACCGAGGCAACTCGGACACGAAGTGTGCTACTCGACCTGTCCAAGATTGCTGTAGACTAAGTGTAGAAACATTTGTCTTAAGGGGTTAATGAAGTTGCCATTTTGGAGGTGAAGGTGGAAATGAACTTTGAAATGGAGCTAAGCAATTTTGTGTAAGCAAATAAGATCAAATTTTTTCCACCACAAAATGAAGGAGGGGCTGCCCAAATTAGTGGCCGGCCATTTCAATGGATGAGGATCAAAAGGGGTGGAACACAAGAAAAAGAAGTGGTGATCACAAGAAAAAGAGTCACACCAAAATCCTTATCAATCCCCTCACATTTAATGCAAGCAATGAGCATGAGAAAAGCAAAAGATGCTAGAACCATCCAATAAGCTGCTGGAGCCCCAGATACCACAAAAAAACCTCCATTTTCAAAAACCCCATTTTGCAAACAAGCCCCTTTTCATCAAAGGAATTTCAGCCAAGAATGGAAGAAAGAAAAATGGCTGAAACGAAATGCAAACTGGCAACTTCAAAAAAGCGATCCCGTAATAAATTACAGGAAAACCCCGCGACTGTATATACATACCCGCATTTGTATTCCGACCGAATACAAATGCAATGAGACAAAATCTACACGGTATAATACTAGGATCCGTCTTAAACTAAAGCACGTAAGTATTATCCGTCCGAAACACTACACGTGCACAAGTGCACGCGTATGTTCGAACCCTGCCATAAATCCATACGGCCTCTCCAACGTTTCGCCCGAAACTTGAGAAACTGTCTGTGGGGGACTCTAAAGACTCGTCAATACTTTGGCTGTGGATTTAACCACTAGCACGTCAGAGGTATTAGTCGTACGTAACGAGTTACCAAGTATTGACCAAAAGGGAGGTCGATGAGCGAACTCATCCTGACACCCTACTGAGCCTGTCAGTGAAAATATCCGTACAGTCTGGTCCGTTTGTCTATGAGCATCGCATGTCGGGCCTAGAGGGTTGGTAAAAGTCAGACCCCTAAAAGCGGTATAAGTCATGTCGGAGTGTAGCCCAGAACACCCTGAGATACTACTGGAATACCTACCAGTAAATCTCCTGCCTTGACCAAGGACATCGTGTAATGGCTCTCCTAGACACAGCGCGACCACACCCCCAATACCGGGAGAGACGAACCCCTGTCGATCCGCTCACTGCCTCCATGTAGCTCGGGACTGTACCCAACTAAAACCTGTTTGCACGACTCCTTTGAGCCGTGGTAGGGTAGTAATCAAAGTACAGTGGGAACTCACACGAGACAAATGACGATTTCAGGTCGATGAACTAACCTGTACACATATCACCAGGGAACTGCTATCTGACGTTAGGTATAATACCAACTAGGATGTTCCCGGCGAGTCCTGTCCGGTGTACTCATAACCCAATGAGCACCTGTATACATCTTAGGTGATCCAACTGACACCAATGGCTTGTGAGACCGGCCACCGCCCCTCGTCGGGGTTTTGACTGTATACACTAGTCTACTAATGGAGTATCGATGTCCAGTCTCGAAACTCCCACGACTAGGGACCTTTTAAGGATGTACTTGTAGACCCCAGCTCCCACGTCTATAATCGCCATCATACTGCTGGTAGTCAAGCAAGAATCCTAAGGGCTCTATCAACGTGTAATAGCGACCTGTAAGGTCACCTAAAGCAGTACACGATGATAAAGACAAACCATGGTAGCATACTATTCTCTATCAACGTGTAATAGTGAACTACAATGTCACCTAAAGCATATACACGATGATAAAGACAAACCAGATAGCATACAAACTTCTCGAGTAAGACTGTCCTACCGGTATAGGTCCTCCCTCAATCATTGCAATCACGTGCCTGTGATCCAATAATTGACTCTGAGGGCACTATATCCAACAATCTCCCACTTGCACTCAAGGATAATTATTGCGATGTCGCATACTCTCAGCCCGTGTGATACCGAACACCTAACTCCTTTACTAATCAGTCTCACAAAGCCCGTTTGCGAAACTATTGCGTTTGAGGAATAGCCTCAGCTAGTGGATCCGCCCTGATGTTTCTTTCTATGTCTCTCTATATCTCAAGTTTGCGGAGAAAGCCATCTCCCGAAATGAGCAACACCTGTCTTAGAATGTGTCTTGATATCTGATGGGACCTAGCTCATAAATGAACTCCAAATCCAAACTTCTTAGACTGTATCGTCAACTGAACTTAATCAGTATCCTGTGCCATGCCTCCCTCAGTATCCGCATGGACCACCTGTCCAAAATACTGCCCCTCGTCAGAAGGAAAACTATAACTCTGATAGTCACTATGTCATCCAGGTCACCTTGGAAGCCTGGAATGATAACTGTCTCCCGAATGAGGCTGTCGTTATCATATCCCTAGAACATCCATTTATGTTCTAAAACTGCTTCCGAATGTTTCTCCGGGATTGGATCAATATCAACCTATTGCATCTAGTGCAAAAACATCTGGTGTGGTACTTGACATCTCATGATTGACTCAATTGCGTAAGCAAGTGATCTGCCAATCATGCACATCCCTCTTCCCTTTAGTCTGTAAGACACCTTTAGAGAGGGTGACTCCATCACCTGCAGGTACACTACCGTGCCAGGAGTCGTCCATTCTAAATACCTTTAGAATGCTGTCTAAGTACCCTTATTGGGACACTTCCTAAATCTAGATCTAAAACCATAGATCCAGTAACCAGAATGTCTGATATGAAATCCATTTCCTTTGTGGAGTAACCACTATGTGACAACCAAAGTATAACCGATAGTAGTATAGGAATTTCACTTCCTACTCTGTGTATGTCATCCAAATACCAGGACATCATACCCTACTACCTTCTCAATAGATCCATCCCCTATTCTAATGAAGTCAAACCTATGACTGTCACATCAGAAATAGATGATCTATCTCCGATATTTCTTCTTTAGTCGATAAATAGACATAAGCCACTTGTCCACTATGCTTCCGCTGCTCCCACTGACTACGACAACCCTCTGGCAGAGTCATATACACGTGCACTTCTAAAGCCAGTTCAGAACGACACTATACTCAACCTCGTACCGGGTCTCATAGTCTGGAACAACAGTAGTGTCAAGCCTGGGTAAACAAGAACCTCCCTGTCACCGTCCTTGAGGCTGCCGGAGTACCTCTCGGGTGCTTAAGGTTACCCACCATATCTGCGGAGTGCCCAACAATGGAATGTCAATCCAGATTGAATCTTTAGGTCCTATTAAATTTTCAGTAATCGTTTGATCTTCTCGAATCAATTCCAGTTCTACCATACTCCCACTACTATTTTCTGAAAAAATCCATTTTTATCAAAACTGTGGCGAGTCAAGAACAATATCACTATTGATCTTCCAGATGGTAGAAAGTCAACCCTCATCATAGCCTGGGTCAACCCACAAACAACCATTACAGAAACGTACCTTGAGTTATCCAATATAGAAACAGAGGCACTGATTTAATTGGAATCAGATTCAAATCATGCAGCTGTCTCCAGTGCACGTCAACTAAATGGAAGGAGGCCAATCAGCGTTACTCAACTTAGGATTGCATCCAATTATGAGTAACCTGAAAAAGAAACAAGTTTCTCATAATTATTACAATCAACTGAATACCATACACAAGTATCTACATATTCGATTACCTTGAAGAATCCCGATACTTGCGATACCTGGTTCTCTACTTTATTCTTATACCTATAACTTCTCAAAACTTAGACCTTGCACTTCTACGAAACACATGTCTAAGAACTAAAGAAGTCACAAGTAAACAGAATATAGTATGAGTACCAACCCCTCTGTCCTCATGGACACTGGACAACATACAATACTCTGTATAAGTCCCCTGAGTCTAATAACTCATTCACTGTGTGTCGTAGGTTGAAAACTGTACTTATGGTTAAGAAGAATTACACCGCTGTTTAATGCTCCTTACCTAACCATCCACTGATATAGGTAAATGTCATAGACATAATTTCAAAAAGTTATATCTCACTATATAAAAATAAACGTACAAATATATCAATTTGAAATTGGTGCATAACAACGGATATTCAAAACCAAATATTTGCCGACCGGCAAACAACCCAGGTGATTTCCTCAAATATCACCAATTACAACGAATCCCGATATAATGAGGATGATCACCCTATTCCTAATAACTTACTCCCACTCATCATCTGTAAAACCATACAGATGTGAGAATCAAACCTGGTAAATACATACCCTGGAGTAAGGATTTGGGAATCAGTTTTCTTTTAACAATACACAGTGAAACTGAAACATGTAAATGTTTCGAAGGGATATCCGGGTATTCCTAGTAATGCCTCTTCCATTATCAGATTCACAACTGTAACCGTATATTCTTTTCCCATCTCTTCAAATCCCTTTATATGTCTTTAGTCGTTACCTTCTGCACACAATCGTTAGGCTAAATGGTTTTCTTCCTTCCCTACCGTTCGGCACCAGCCTATGGTCTGGAAGAAGACTGTCCAATAAGCGTAATAGGTGTACTGTCCTAGTCCTAGGAGCACTCGCAATGCGAGAGAAGGTAGAGATAAAAGACAACTGAATAAACCTTATTCCTATTTCTCCTGAACCAGAATCCATCCCCGAACTGGAACAAGTTCTTTTGAGTTCTTATATAACCATATGATGGAGTATCCAATAAAATGTGGATCTTCGTAGTGATACGGTGTGTTCTGGATAAATACAAAGGTGATGCAGGAGTGGCGATGAAATACTTGGTTTGGTCGTGAACAGCAGTCGCAATTTACTTTGCCCTCTTACTAATCCCTTTATTTGTCTTAACTTATTACCTTCTGTACACCATCGTTAGGCTAATTGGTTTTCTTTATTCTCCACCGTTCGGCACCTGCCTATGGTTTGGAAGAAGACTGTCCAATAAGCGTAATAGGTGCACTGTCCTAATCCAAGGAGCACTCGCAACCTGAGAGAAGGTAAAAGGAAAAGACAACAGAATAGTCCTATTCATTTTCTCCAGAATCAGAAACCATCCTCGAATCTGGAACAAGTTCCTTCGAGTTCGTATATAACCATACGATGGCTTTATCCAATGGAAGTGGATGTTCGTAATAACACGGGGTGTCCTGGAGAAAAGGGTAAAAGTAGGAGTGGCAATGAGGTATGCAACTCAGAAAATCCAATAGTCGGTGTTTTAAGAAGGTTCGGTTAACTTGGTCACTGAGTCATAGTCAAGGGTTGGGTCATGGTCGCTGCCAAAGAGAGAGAGAAAAAAAACACTCAGCGTGCACTCTAACCTAGAACAGAATGGTTATCACTTTATCTAATCAGGATACCTCCCACTGTAACCTCAAATTCTCCTCCAAACCTGAAAGAAGAATTAGTCGGGATCACCCGAGGAGTAAACCAACTCATCAGTAGGAATCGGGATCCAAGTATCATCGCATGATAACGTGATGGAATCCACTCACGTTATCACACACCAGAAGGTATGCGCATATCTGGCAAGTTTCAGTTTCTTTAGAAACTCCCGATGTGATTTCTACCCCATGCTCTTATGACCTTGACGAAGGTCAACAAATCATAAGTCACTGTAAGTCCACGTTGCCATCCCCGGTTCTTGCGGGGAGGCGGAAACGGTATAACAATAAAATTTTGTCGCAAGGAGCAACATGGACTAAACAAGGTCGGGATCGTTACTAAACTAAACTAGCAAACATGCAAAGGAGAGTTAACTACTCGGCAAAGTGGTTATACCTAACTTGAACTCCTTCTTCTTGAAACCTTGTAGAGGTTGATGGTTCTTTCCTCGTAGCCTCTTCCGTCAAAGATGGATCCACCTGAGGGTTCAACCTTCGGGCTCTTTCTCGAACTTAGAGTGAACTAGGATCTCCGGCTTGCTAAACCTTGAACCCTAGAGAGAGTAGAGTGTATCTTTGGGGTGTTTTTCTTTCAAGGAGAGGGATTCTCAACACATGAGAAGGATTCTCCTTGAGCTTGAGGAAGAAGAAGATGAAGTGAGGAGAGAGAATCAATATGATAGAATGAGCTATCTTTTCCTTTTGCAACCATAACAAAAGAAAAAGAATTATCTAATTAATAATAATAATTCAAATGAAATAGTTGATGGTTGGTTTTGGAATGACCACTATCATCACTTCATTAAATGAATGTAAGCTAGAATCAAGGAGTATCCTTGCAAAGTAATGATGATGGTCAAACATTCAACCATGGTCAACAAGTCAACCATGGTCAACAAGTCAACAAAATCAACCATGACACAATTTCATTTAATTACTATTATTAATTGATATTTCATAAATCCATTAGGGTTTGGAAAAAGACGACTGTCAACTGTGCATACGCACCCGTTCCGAAACCCTAATGAAAGTCCTCTTCCTCCGCCTCAAACAACTGTGCATACACACCTGCATTCTCGTTCCGAGGAACATGAATACTGAGAGATAAAAGCAACCCTAAAACATATACCAGTATCTGGCTCAAACCAGAGCCTGCTAGTATAAACCGTCCGGACTCCAAACGTGCACAAGTGCGCGGATGAGAACGAACCCTGCCGCAAAACCATGCAACCTCTACTCAGTTTTGCCCAGAGGCGAATAGCCCTCCATGTGGGACTCTAAAGACTCGACACTACGCTGGCAGTGGGTTTAACCACAGACCGCAAGCGGCACTAGCTGTGCGTAACGGTCCCCAGGTAGATGCCGACAAGAAGACTGACGAGGTAAAACCCATCTGAACTCCTACTGAGTCTGATTGTGACAGTCTCCGTACAGTCCGGTCTGTTCGTCTGATACATCGCATGTCGGGCCTAGGGGGCGGTAAACGTCAGTCCCCAAATAGCGGTACAAGTCGTGTCGGAGTGAAGCCCAAAACACCCTGAGATAACACTGGAAGCCTACCAGTATATCTCGCTTGCCCTGGCCAGGGACTACTCGTGTAATGGCTCTCCTAGACACAGCGCGATGTCAACCCCCAATACCGGGAGAGACGAATCCTGTCTAACCGGCACTGCCTCCAAGTGCTTCGGGACTGCACCCAACTACCACAGGTTTGCACGACTCCTTTGAGCTGTGGTAGGGTAGTAATCAAAATACAGTGGGAACACACTCGAGGCGAAGTGCCAGTGTCAAGTCAGCGGACTAAGCTGTACTCATGTCACCTGGGAACTGATAACTGACGATAGGTATAAAAACCAACTAGTCAGTTCCCGACGAGTCCTGTCCAGTGTACTCATAACCTAACGAGCACCCGCATACTATCTTAAGTACGACGTACTGACGGCTGTGGGACAGACCGTCTCCCACAATGAGATGAGAAGCGCATGCGCTAGTCTACTCCGGAGTATCGATGCCCTGTCTCGATAGTCCTGCGACTAGGGACCTACATAAGGATGTGCTTATAGATTACCCAACCCCCACTAGTGTGACTGCCATCACAACGCTGGTAATCAAGCAAAGATCCTAAGGGCTCCACTAATGCGTATAGGTGATATCGCAAAATAAACACATGTACACATTGAAGTAGAAACAAACCAAGTAGCATACTACCATTTTGAGCAAGATTGTATATAAAAGGTGAATATCCCAAGCTTCCATTAAGTATTATACAAACCAGTATGATACAGTAATGGCCTCTAGGGCATATACACTAACAATCTCCCACTTGCACTAAGGCCATGTACTGGCGTATCGAAGACCTATCATCTCGATCAGCCGCTCGAACTGAGTCTAGGGCAGAGCCTTGGTGAATGGATCTGCAGTGTTTTCTTCTGAAGCAACTCTCCGAACCTCGATCTCCTTGCGATCCACGATCTCTCTGATCAGGTGATACCGCCTCAAGATGTGTCTGGATCTCTGATGGGACCTGGGTTCCTTTGCTAAAGCTATAGCCCCGTTGTTGTCGCAATACAGAGGTATTGGATCAACAATGGACGGAACCACCTGAAGTTCTTTCAAGAACTTCCTCATCCAGACTGCTTCTTTTGCGGCATCAGATGCAGCGATATATTCCGCTTCCATCGTCGAGTCTGCAACGGTTTCCTGTTTGGAACTCTTCCAACACACCGCCCCTCCATTGAGGGTAAAGACAAAACCCGACATGGACTTGGAATCATCCTTGTCACTCTTGAAGCTGGAGTCAGCAAAGGCCTCGATCTGGAGGTCTTTTCCGCCATACACCAAGAACATCTCCTTAGTCTTTCTCAGGTACTTGAGAATGTTCTTTACCGCTATCCAGTGCTTCTCCCCAGGGTTTGACTGATACCGGCTTACCACACTCAGTGCATAAGCTACATCCGGTCTGGTACACAACATCGCATACATTATAGAGCCTACCGTAGAAGCGTAGGGTATAATAGACATGCGATCCCTCTCCAAATCATTCTTGGGAGACATCTCTTTAGAGAGGGTGATCCCGTGACAAGCCGGTAGGTTACCGCGCTTGGAATCTTCCATACTGAATCTTTTCAGTACGGTGTCGATGTACCTGGACTGTGAAAGTCCTAATATCCTCTTGGATCTATCACGATGGATCCGGATCCCCAGGATGTATGAAGCATCACCCAGGTCTTTCATGGAGAACCTGTGTGACAAGAATCCCTTGACAGATTGCAGCATAGGAATGTCATTTCCTATTAAGAGAATGTCATCCACGTATAAAACGAGGAATACTACAGTTCTCGCTACAAATCTACAATAGATGCATAGTTCATCTGGATTTTTGATAAAGCCAAATTCCTTGACCGTCTCATCAAAACAGATGTTCCAACTCCGCGATGCCTGCTTTAGTCCATAGATGGACTTAAGCAACTTGCACACCTTTCCGCTGCTCCCACTCTGAATGAAACCCTCTGGCTGATCCATATAGACACACTCCTCTAAATTTCTATTTAGAAAAGCGGTTTTTACGTCCATCTGCCAAATCTCATAATCGTGGAAGGCAGCAATGGCAAGAAGGATCCGAATGGATTTCAGCATAGCCACTGGAGAAAATATTTCGTCATAGTCCAAACCAGGTCTTTGACGGAAACCTTTAGCTACAAGTCTAGCTTTATAGGTCTCAACCTGTCCATCTACACCAATCTTCCTTTTGAAGATCCACTTGCATCCTACGGGTTTTACCCCGTCTGGAGCAATGTCCAACGTCCATACTTTGTTGGTGTACATGGACTCCATTTCGGTCCGCATTGCATCCAGCCATTTTACCGAGTCAACGCTCTGAACGGCCTGCTGGAAGCTAGTAGGCTCATCATAATCTATGATGTAATCCTCTCTATCCCCGTCTATGAGAAAACCGTAGTATCTCTCGGGCGGATGAGACTGCCTACTACTCCTGCGGAGCGGCGTAGGAATGTCCTGTTCTTTTGAACCTTCTGGTTCCACTAAACTTTCAGTAATAGTCCGTGGTTCTGGAATTTCTTCCAGTTCTACTGTGCTCCCACTAATTTCCTTTTCTAAGAACTGGTTTTCCAGAAAATGAGCATGACGAGAAACAACAACTTTTTGTTCCTCATCGCAGTAGAAGAAATATCCCTTGGAGTTCTTTGGATATCCCACAAACTTGCACTGTACTGAGCGTGCCTCGAGCTTGTCCGCATGCTGCTTTTTGACAAAAGCTGGACATCCTCATGCTTTAATGTGATTAAGATGGGGCCTCTTCCCACACCACATCTCATATGGTGTGGTAGGCACAGTCTTAATGAGAACTCTGTTCAAAAGGTATGCAGCTGATTCTAGCGCATATCCCCAGATTGATCGCGGTAACTCAGCATTACTCATCATGGACCGTACCATATCCAATAGGGTGCGGTTCCGTCTCTCCGATACACCGTTATGTTGCGGAGTGTATGGAGGAGTAAGCTGAGAGAGAATTCCATTCTCTTTTAAGTAATTCAGGAACTCGGCACTTAAGTATTCTCCACCTCGATCCGATCTTAGAATCTTGATACTTTTGCCGGTTTGTTTTTCTACTTCATTCTTATATTCCTGGAACTTTTCAAAAGCTTCGGACTTATGTTTCATTAAGAAGACATAACCGTATCTTGAAAAGTCATCCGTAAAAGTAATGAAGTAAGAATAACCGCTTCGCGCATGTGTAGACATTGGACCGCACACGTCTCTGTGTACGAGTCCCAAGAGCTCGCTTGCTCTTACTCCGTGTCCAGTGAACGGAGTCTTTGTCATCTTTCCTTTGAGACAGGATTGACAAGTGGCATACGATTGATATTCGAACGGATCCAAATATCCTTCTGTATGTAACTTAGTCAACCTTCTATCATTGATGTGACCCAGTCTACAATGCCATAAGAAAGTCTGATTGATATCTGGAGACTTTCTTTTGTGTGTATTCTGGACATTGAAAATCTGTGGTTGGTTTAATACGTATATACCATTGCTCAGTGTACCTGACCCAATCAGAACTTGATTAAGGTGAATGTTTACAACATTTCTTACAAACACAAATTCATAACCTTCTTTAGAAACCAAAGATACAGAAATGATATTACAAGTTGCGTTGGGTACAAAAAAGCAATTACGCAAAACCAAAACATGTCCATCTGACATTCCCAGGTGATAGTCCCCCACGGCTTTAGCATCCATGCTAGCTCCGTTTGCAACTCTGAGGGTCATGTCACCTGCCTTCAAAACCCTACGATTTCTCAATGCCTGCAAAGAATTACAGATATGAGATCCTGATCCGGTATCCAATACCCAGGAAGTAGTGTTTATCGAAAGACAGTTTTCAATAACATACACACCTGAAGCTGAAGCCGCAACCTGCTTCAGTTCCTGTGTCCTGGCTTTCCAAGCCCTGCAATCCGTCTTCCAGTGTCCACTCTTATGACAATAGAAGCATTCCTCTTTACCCACCAGTTTCCCCGCTAACTTTGTTGCTTTTTCTTTTCCCTTCTTTTCCACTTTACTAACACCGCCCCTTGGTTTGGCGGGGGCTTTCTTCTTCTTTCCCTTGGCTCTCGCCTTGGACCTAGAAGAAGAAGATCCTCCTACAAACAAAGTGGGTGTTTCCCTACCTTTCTGTAGGGTGCCCTCTGCGCTCCTCAGCATGTTGAGGAGTTCTGAAAGTTCAACTTCCTTTTCTTGCAAGTTGAAATTCAGTATGAACTGGGCGTAAGTGGAAGGAAGGGACTGGAGAACTAAGTCCGTATAGAGCTCACTCTCCAACGTGGTCCCAAGTTCTGCGAGCTCCTCAATGTAGCCAATCATCTTAAGCACGTGGTCCGCTACCGATGATCCGACGGCCAACTTTGCCGAAAATAACTTCTTCGACACTTCGTATCTTGCGATACGAGACTGCTCTCCATACAGTTCTTTTGTATGAAGAAATATGGATTCCATGTCCATATTCTCGTGCCTCCTCTGGTGTTCGTTGTCCATAGAGGCAAGCACGAGGCACTTGGCCTTCGCGCAATCAATCTCCCAAGTCTTACGGATTTCCTTATCCGCGACGCTGGAGGTGGGACCTGGGACGGGGGGAGCTTTGGTGGTAAGAAGATACCCCAGCTTGTCGTAAGTGATTGCCATTTTGACATTCCTGAGCCAATCTTTGTAGTTTGGCCCTGTCAGTATGTTTTTATCTAGCAGTAACTTAAGTCCAGTCATGTCGATTTGGTCGCTGCAATTAGGAGAGAGAGAAGAAACACTCAGCACGATGCTCTTGCAAGTTTAGAATGGTTTTTAATTTGTCTAAACAGGATGGCTCCCACTGTGTCTCGAATCCCTCCTCAAACCGTAAAGGAAGAATTAGCCGGGATCAATCCCACCGCACAATACTTGCTTAACCGTTCAGCCAGGCCAGTGTCGGTACTTCGAGGGAGGTTTTCCAACGCTTTCGCGAAGTTCCTTAATTTAAGAAGCTCTTTTCCCTGGGGGCGTAGCCCCGCTAACACCTTTCTGGACACCTACTAGGTTTATAGCATTGATCGTTTAGTGAGAAATTTCCCGAGGAGTAGCATATACTCAAAGTAGGATCGGGATCCAAATATCATCGCGTGACGAAAATGAAGGAATCCTACCATAATCGTCACACTCCAAATGGTATGCAAATCTAGCAAGTTTCAGTACTTATGAAACTCCCGATGTGGATTTTTGCCCCATGCTCTTATGACCTTGACTTTGGCCAAAATATCATAAGTCACATGTCAAGTTCTACCCGTCACTATCCAGGTTAATTTGGATCCATCCGTACCTACCCTTGACTTAGGCCAAAATGGCAGTACGACTGTCCCAAATCAACGCATCTATCTATGCTACACATGAGTACCCAATAGCTACCAATCACTATGCCTCGACTTTGGCCAAAATACATTGCTTGAATACTATTGACTATTTATGTGAAACGACGGAGGGCTACGAATGGTTTTGGTAAAACCGTGAACGTAGTGAACTTGATATAATCGATGGAACGAGATAGCTTTTAGAAGGAGTGGCTCAAGCTCCGCATTTAAAAGTTAGTTTTGAAAAGAACCGAGTGGTTTTTCGAAAGTGTTCCAACGACTTTTGCTTGGTTTATTATCTTGCATTAGTTCTTTTAATGCGTGATATTCTTGCATTAGTTCTTTTAATGCGTCCCATCATTTAATCCTACCATTACAGAAAACAACCAAAATATGACGTACACTTATGCCATATGCATTCGCCACGGGGCCCCGTCATCACCCGTTAGGTTACTTAACTAACGACAGAGCGGGGGCTGGGCTAGCGCGGCTGTAAAACATAAGCAACGCCTAAATATAAAGCAATGATAGACATTACAGATCACAGATGAATACATTGGATATACTAGGAATCCGCAATCCTTTCGAGCCTGCAACGAAAAGCGGATTACACGGTCGCGGTGAATAGCCAAAACCCCACCCAAGCCCCTACGGGTGCGGCAAACTACCCTCCAAGTACCCGGTAGTTTGTGCACCCCTCCATGGGTCTATCCTAGGAGCAAAAACAGTAAAAAGAATTATACAATGACGGCTACAACCCCGACCCGGTTGTGGGGCCATACAAATAATAATATTACATCAATTTACATTTTACATGAATGAAAGAAAAGAAAACACTCATCTCACATCCACCCCGGCTATTCACCCGCGACAGTCCAACGCATTCATATACACAAACCATCATCAAACACAGATCACAGAGATGTATAACCCCGACTGATCGTCATATAGCGATTAGCCGACGTTCAATACATACAAACATCACAGATATAACCAATATAGACAAAGTGTAGCGAAGTTCGATAAAAATACGGATTTATAGGACCCCAAAAGTAAATTTCTTTTCTGGAAAACCTGGGCACAAATAAACCATCTGAAAAATCCCAAAACCCTACCAGAAGAACACTGCACAAAACCCAATCACATGATGAGCCCAAACGGCGGCGGTTCCGCGGCAAAACCCTACCTATTGCCGCGGAACCGCGGCGCTTTGGAGGAATCATGGGATCGTTTTTGGTGGGTGTTCTCACAAAACCCTGAGCCTATTTTAGGAGTAAAACTTTTTAATTTTAGAGCACAAAAAATTTCAACAGAAACTTAGGGTTTTTGTTTTTCCGGTTTTTGTGATTTTTCCGTTTCGAACTTCCATACACTTCGCTACCAAGCTAGTTTAAGTTTAGTTAGGCTCTGATACCACTGTAAGTCCACGTTTGCATCCCCAGTTCTTGCGGAGAGGCGGAAACGGTATAACAATCAAATTTTGTCGCAAGGAGCAACATGGACTAAACAAGGTCGGGATCGTTACTAAACTAAACTAGCAAACATGCAAAGGAGAGTTAACTACTCGGTAAAGTGGTTATACCTAACTTGAACTCCTTCTTCTTGAAACCTCGTAGAGGTTGATGGTTCTTTCCTCGTAGCCTTCTTCCGTCAAAGATGGATCCACCTGAGGGTTCAACCTTCGGGCTCTTTCTCGAACTTAGAGTGAACTAGGATCTCCGGCTTGCTAAACCTTGAACCCTAGAGAGAGTAGAGTGTATCTTTGGGGTGTTTTTCTTTCAAGGAGAGGGATTCTCAACACATGAGAAGGATTCTCCTTGAGCTTGAGGAAGAAGAAGATGAAGTGAGGAGAGAGAATCAATATGATAGAATGAGCTATCTTTTCCTTTTGCAACCATAACAAAAGAAAAAGAATTATCTAATTAATAATAATAATTCAAATGAAATAGTTGATGGTTGGTTTTGGAATGACCACTATCATCACTTCATTAAATGAATGTAAGCTAGAATCAAGGAGTATCCTTGCAAAGTAATGATGATGGTCAAACATTCAACCATGGTCAACAAGTCAACCATGGTCAACAAGTCAACAAAACCAACCATGACACAATTTCATTTAATTACTATTATTAATTGATATTTCATAAATCCATTAGGGTTTGGAAAAAGACGACTGTCAACTGTGTATACGCACCCGTTCCGAAACCCTAATGAAAGTCCTCTTCCTCCGCCTCAAACAACTGTGCATACACACCTGCATTCTCGTTCCGAGGAACATGAATACTGAGAGATAAAAGCAACCCCAAAACATATACCAGTATCTGGCTCAAACCAGAGCCTGCTAGTATAAACCGTCCGGACTCCAAACGTGCACAAGTGCGCGGATGAGAACGAACCCTGCCGCAAAACCATGCGACCTCTACTCAGTTTTGCCCAGAGGCGAATAGCCCTCCGTGTGGGACTCTAAAGACTCGACACTACGCTGGCAGTGGGTTTAACCACAGACCGCAAGCGGCACTAGCTGTGCGTAACGGTCCCCAGGTAGATGCCGACAAGAAGACTGACGAGGTAAAACCCATCTGAACTCCTACTGAGTCTGATTGTGACAGTCTCCGTACAGTCCGGTCTGTTCGTCTGATACATCGCATGTCGGGCCTAGGGGGCGGTAAAAGTCAGTCCCCAAATAGCGGTACAAGTCGTGTCGGAGTGAAGCCCAAAACACCCTGAGATAACACTGGAAGCCTACCAGTATATCTCGCTTGCCCTGGCCAGGGACTACTCGTGTAATGGCTCTCCTAGACACAGCGCGATGTCAACCCCCAATACCGGGAGAGACGAATCCTGTCTAACCGGCACTGCCTCCAAGTGCTTCGGGACTGCACCCAACTACCACTGGTTTGCACGACTCCTTTGAGCCGTGGTAGGGTAGTAATCAAAATACAGTGGGAACACACTCGAGGCGAAGTGCCAGTGTCAAGTCAGCGGACTAAGCTGTACTCATGTCACCTGGGAACTGATAACTGACGATAGGTATAAAAACCAACTAGTCAGTTCCCGACGAGTCCTGTCCAGTGTACTCGTAATCTAACGAGCACCCGCATACTATCTCAAGTATGACGTACTGACGGCTGTGGGACAGACCGTCTCCCACACTGAGATGAGAAGCGCATGCGCTAGTCTACTCCGGAGTATCGATGCCCTGTCTCGATAGTCCTGCGACTAGGGACCTACATAAGGATGTGCTTATAGATTACCCAGCCCCCACTAATGTGACTGCCATCACAACGCTGGTAATCAAGTAAAGATCCTAAGGGCTCCACTAATGCGTATAGGTGATATCGCAAAATAAACACATGTACACATTGAAGTAGAAACAAACCAAGTAGCATACTACCATTTTGAGCAAGATTGTATATACAAGGTGAATATCCCAAGCTTCCATTAAGTAATATACAAACCAGTATGATACAGTAATGGCCTCTAGGTCATATACACTAACAGTCACATGTCAAGTTCTATCCGTCATTGTCCAGGTTAATTTGAACCCACCTGTACAAGCCCTTGACAAAGGCCAACAAGGCTATACGACTGTCCTAAACTAACGCATCTATCTATGCAGCAGAAGGGTAACAAGCAGCTACCATTCACTATGCCTTGACGAATGTCAACAAACATAGCATGAATACTAAGTGCTACCCGTATGAAATGATGGAGGGCTACGAATGGTTTTTGGCGAAAAACCTTTAACGTAATGAACTTGATATCGTTGAAGGAACCGGATAGCTTTTTATAAAAATATAGTGACGAAAACCTTTGCTAAAGAGGTCACTCCCGTTGAAGGGATCTCGGCACTTTCCCCGTAGAATGAGCTGCAGGATATTCCAACTGAATACCACGATGCAAAGCAAAAAGTAATCGACTATAGTGAAGTTATTACCCTGACACAAAATTTTGTCTAAGGGGTCACTCCCGGTGAAGGGATCTCGGCCTTTGCCTCGTCGACTGAGGTGCTGGATATTCATAACCGAATACCACTGTGCAAAACAAAAGAGAACGTCCTTGCAATAACAGCCTTTTTTGAAAAATGTTCCAACAACATCAGAATAGGTTTGTTTAGCTTGCATTGATCCGAATCAATGCAGTCCCATCAATTGATCACACCAATAAAGAACGAAAATACGATGTACGTATATGCCATCCGCATTCGCCACTGGGTCCCGTCATCACCCGTTAGGTTACTTAACTAACGACAGAGCGGGGACTGGACTAGCACGAATGCAAAACATATACAACTTGTACTAGTATATATATCAATACATAATAATCGCTCAAGGCGTGATAAAATGCAACATCACAGAAATGTAATAAGCATCACAGAACAATATAGATATCTGGGATCCCCGGGTTTCATAGAGCCGCTACTGAAACTCGACGTTCCCCTGGTCGTGTGGATAGCCCGTGCAATGAAATCCTAGATCCCTAAAGGGTGCGGCAAGTTACCCGCCAAAACCTGAATCGAGGCAGCCCCCTTCAACAACGTGAATGGACCACCCAGCGCTTCACGGAATCCGGTAACTTGAGCACCCCTCCTTGGGTCAACCTGTACCCCCTACGAGTGCGGCGAATAGCCCACCAATTCTAGAGTAATTCCCCCTCCGTCTCAAAGCCATGAGATGCGGGCCCGTTGCCCTCTAGAACCTGGCTATCCGTGCACCCCACCTTGGGGTAACCCTAGTACAGAAAGTAAAATATATACAACGGGTACATCGACCTCAGCCCGGTCGTGCTCCAAAAGAATAATAGACAAACAGGCAGTAACGACAGTCCACATGTCGGACGCTCGCCCCGCAATATCAAATGTACATATACAACCAAACTGTACTACCATTCCATCCAGGCTATCCACCATGACAAAACCGCAACATCACAGCACAACACAGAACATCAACGTGAATGTCACGTTCGCAAATCCGTCTAAAAGAGCTATAGCAATTAGACAGGATTTACCGATCAAATGGCATTCACGGTCACAGATATAATGCAAATACTATGAACTAACATGTTAAAAAATTTCGATCGACTAAATTTTCCGAAGTGGGCCCCAAGCACAATACCCAGTACTCAAATAAATCTGGGCCCAAAATAAAATTACCAGAAACCCCATTTCCAACTCAGAGAACACTGTACAAAATTTGGTGCACAGAAAAGACAGAACAGCGGCGGAACCACGGCTAAAGCAGGAGTCAGGCCGCGGTTCTGCGGCTCAACAGTAACCTTATGCAACCAAATTTTCAAAGTATTCTTAGAAAAGCCTGTACGAATTTCTACAATACACCAAAAAAATTTTTGACAACAAACAAAATTCGACAGAAACTGTTAAATTGGAAATGCAGTTTTTGAAATTTTCGTTCGATCGAAGTTCTAAACACGTTAGAGCAAACTAGTAAAGGTTAATGGCGTCGCTCTGATACCATGTAAGTCTACGGTAGAGCCCCGGCTGTCTTTCCAAGGCCAAAATGCGGAAACAAAAACTTATTCATAACTTGAAAACCGGCGCTATCGTATACTTTTTTTCCCGGATCGAACCATTAACCTACTACTAGCTAACTGGAGAAAGGGTACAGAGGGCTATACCGAGCGATCCGTGTACTTCGGTCTTCGGCCACCATCCCAAGCTCCTCGCGGCATCACCGGTCTCGATCTCCTCATCGGAAGGGCACCACATCGAGAAGTCTTTTTACGGGCTCCCACCTCTAAACCGAGGCAACTCGAACACGAAGTGTGCTAGTCGACGTGTCCAAGATTGTTGTAGACTAAGTGTAGAAACCTTTGTCTTAAGGGGTTAATGAAGTTGCTATTTTGGAGGTGAAGGTGGAATGAACTTTGAATTGGAGCTAAGGAATTTTGTGTAAGCAAATGAGATCAAATTTTTTCCACCACAAAATGAATGAGGGGCTGCCCAAATTAGTGGCCGGCCATTTCAATGGATGAGGATCAAAAGGGGTGGAACACAAGAAAAAGAAGTGGTGATCACAAGAAAAAGAGTCACACCAAAATCCTTATCAATCCCCTCACATTTAATGCAAGCAATGAGCTTGAAAAAAGCAAAAGATGCTAGAACCATCCAATAAACTGCTGGAGCCCAGATACTACAAAAAAAAACATCCATTTTCAAAAACCCCATTTTGCAAATAAGCCCCTTCATCAGAGGAATTTCAGCCAAGAATGGAAGAAAGAAAAATGGCCGAATCGAAATGCAAACTGGCAACTTCAGAAAGGCGATCCCGTAATAAATTACAGGAAAACCCCGCGACTGTATATACATACCCGCATTTGTATTCCGACCGAATACAAATGCAATGAGACAAAATCTACACAGTATAATACTATGATCCAGCTTAAACTAAAGCCTCTAGTATTATCCGTCTGAAACACTACACGTGCACAAGGGCACGCGTATGTTCGAACCCTGCCATAAATCCATACGGCCCCTACAACGTTTTGCCCAAAACTTGAGAAACTGTCTGTGGGGGACTCTAAAGACTCGTCAATACTTTGGCTGTGGATTTAACCATTAGCACGTCAGAGGTATTAGCCGTACGTAACGGGCTACCAAGTATTAACCAAAAGGGAGGTCGATGAGCGAACTCATCCTGACACCCTACTGAGCCTGTCAGTGACAATATCTGTACAGTTCGGTCCGTTCGTCTATGAGCATCGCATGTCGAGCCTAGAGGGTTGGTAAAAGTCAGACCCCCAAAAGCGGTACAAGTCGTGTCGGAGTGTAGCCCAGACACCCTGAGATACTACTGGAATACCTACCAGTAAATCTCCTGCCTTGGCCAAAGACTTCGTGTAATGGCTCTCCTAGACACAGCGCGACCTCACCCCCAATACCGGGAGAGACGAACCCATGCCGATCCACTCACTGCCTCCATGTGGCTCGGGACTGTACCCAACTAAAACCTGTTTGCACGACTCCTTTGAGCCGTGGTAGGGTAGTAATCAAAGTACAGTGGGAACTCACACGAGACAAATGACGATCTCAGGTCAATGAACTAACCTGTACACATGTCACCAGGGAACTGCTATCTGACGTTAGGTATAATACCAACTAGCATGTTCCCAGCGAGTCCTGTCCGGTGTACTCATAACCCAATGAGCATATGTATACATCTTAGGTGATCCAACTGACACTAATGGCTTGTGAGACTGGCCACCGCCCCTCGTCTGGGTCTCGACTGTATACACTAGTCTACTAATGGAGTATCGATGCCCAGTCTCGAAACTCCCACGACTAGGGACCTTTTAAGGATGTGCTTGTAGACCCCAGCTCCCACGTATATGATCGCCATCATACTCCTGGTAGTCAAGCAAGAATCCTAAGGGCTCTATCAACGTGTAATAGCGACCTGTAAGGCCACCTAAAGCAGTACACGATGATAAAGACAAACCATGGTAGCATACTATTCTCTATCAACGTGTAATAGTGAACTACAATGTCACCTAAAGCATATACACGATGATAAAGACAAACCAGATAGTATACAAACCTCTCGAGTAAGACGGTCCTACCGGTATAGGTCCTCCCTCAATCATTGCAATCACGTGCCTGTGATTCAATAATTGACTCTGAGGGCACTATATCTAACACATACTTGCGATTACCTGCAAAAGTTATTTACTATTCACGAGTTGGCAACTCACCCCCGTTGTGCCACAGTGTTTTGCAGGTGTTCCTCAGAGTAGTCAGAGGCAGGGTGTCACGACCCAAAATTTGGCCCGTAACCGGCACTTAAACTACGTAACGTCTACAGGCGTACGCAACTCAAGTAAGCCGAAACCCAGAAATCTAAACCACCCAAATCTGGATCAACGGAGAAAAACATAGTTTTATCACTTAGAAAATCACAAGTAAAATCTCTAACTCTAGTTTTCTTTCTTGAAAATTTCGGCAGCACCTCCTTTGTAAAAACTAGCCCCGAAAACGGGTACAACACAGATAATATATAAAGCATCCCAAATGGGAGAAAAATCACGCCCAACGGTGGAGACAATCACCACAACATGTATACGATGCCGAAGCGAAGAAATAACAAAGGAAAGACTGCAATAAGAAGTAAACTTTCCAACATAACCGGCTCCCACGAGCACGGCACCCAAAGTGACCAATATAATACAACACCGAATCCTCACAAGTCGTCTCTAAGTCATATACAAACAGTGGTAGATGGAGAATACTAGATCCAACAAAAAGATACACAATGTGCAAGCAGATAACCGCAAACCCACCTAAAAGCAAAGGCCTCACTGCCTAACGTAGCGATATCCACAAAAGTAGAGATGATAAGACGCCCTGCCGCGACTACTCTGAGGGTAAGTCCTGCAAAACACTGTGGCACAACGGGGGTGAGTTGCCAACTTGTGAATAGTAAATATCATCATACTTTAATCGCAGGTATGCACGAACAGCGATCTATCTATCACATGTAAACCAATAGCATAAGTATGATAAGTGAATATGCAACAATCATGTAAATGTACATCATCAGGGTACTACAACTACATGAAACAATACATAACAACAATAATCCTGAGTGTGTGGGATGATACAATAAAATCTCATGCAAAATCATCAGCATGGAAAAACACCAGTGTCCCTCATTGACACATCAAATCGCAAATCCTCAGGCACCGCATCCACAGATCGGCCCTCATATCCTGTAAGTCTCATGGAACCTGAGTGTCACGCATCGACACCCGAAACATCATGAAAGCATATCCCTATGTGTATATATATATATATGTATATAAATATGAGGATATCAACCCCGTATGTCCACCGACGATACGTAAAAATCATGAAAACCTGAGTGTCTAACACCGACACTCGAAACATCATGAAACCCGTGTCTAGCATCGACACGTAAATCCCCATAACTCAGGCGCCATCACCACGACTGGCCCTGACGATATGTCATACCTCACTCTGGTCGGTATCCCCATGATAACCGCCGAGTCCAAATACTATCACCGGTAGGTAGTGGTCCTACCGCCAGGCTTATCGTCTACACCATGAAATCACCACTCGACCCGGGGTACCATACCGGGTCCACCATGTACCCGCAGACGGTGCCTCCCGCTCCTCGAATCAGGTATCACAAGCCAAATCTCAGAACCGAGAAATCACATGGTGGACGCACTAAAATATCATATCAAGAGAAACCGGGTTTTCAAACAATACATAGTTTTGTTGAAATACCCCCACGGTTCTCAAATCCATAAATCATATGAAATACATATCTCAATGCGTAAATCCATGAAAAACTGATATATGCAACATAAAACAACAATATGAGCATATCAAGGGAAATCCGCTCTTTCAAATGAATCCATCTTTAAAATATATCTTGCGGTTCCCAAAATCCTCCGAAAAACAAGTGCAGCATCATATGAAGTGTACATGTAAGTGTAGCAAGGTTTCAGTATCTACATGTAAGCAAGTATGTATGATGCATTTCATAAGCGCAATGATCAACAACTCAATATCACATATCAAAACAATATCACTTGGGGTACATACAACTATAGCGAAAATATGCGGGTGTACATGTCAATATGTGTGCAAGATATACATGTAGCTGTAATAGACTATGTGGGTGTACATGTCAATATGTATGCAAGATGTACAAGTAGCTATAGTAAGGTATACGTGAAATGGAATAAGAGTCACTATCTTAACTATCCATGTCCAATACAACATCACGTATGTAGGTGCCAACAATATCTCATATGCACAATGGGATAAGGGCTACTACCTCAACTATCCCTATCCACTACCGTATCACGTATGTAGGTAGTTTGTACGTGTCATGGCAATTACTGACGATGTGGGTGTAGCATACAATTTAGTGCTCGTGCAATATGAACCGTCAGTAATGTGTTATATCTAAAGGTACAACAGATACTACTATGCGATGACATTCATATGAAATTAACCAATATGTAATAACATGCAGCTATCCTATCATATCAGCCCCGACGCATAACGCCATACGGGCGATTTCCCCGTAGATGTTAAATCTACTCACAAATGGTCTCCAGCTATGAAAATCCGACCACCTGCTTCCCCTTGTTCGCAGCGTCCGAAGTCCCCACATGCGACGCTATATTTTCACAAACACAAGAAATAATGCAAACACCTCAGAAATCGACCAACATAACTTAAAACTACATATTAAATAATGCATCAACACTAAACTAACTCGCGAGTGTACGTCTAGTGGCTAACGTGCGTAACGATACCACAAAACCTACCCAAGTACAGCAGCTGCACAAGATCACGATTCGTGTCGCAACACGTAACACGCGGACTCAAAACACTAGATTATAGGTAAACGATCCCAGATTCTTCATACTGCAATTACTAAAAAAGTAAACAGTACCAAACACCCCTAACTAACAGCAGACAACTACCCACAGAACCCAAACCCCAACACCCTCCTACAAAACCGGCGTCGCCGGAATTCGCCATAGGGGTCGCCGGCCCCGGCCGGTGGGGTGGTCCTTGTGTCTCAGGTAGCGTCTCAGATTCACGAGTACATCTCTAAAATTTTGTTTGGTCACTCACTAAATTTTCCAGGTCACAGCAGATATAAAAGCTCTGAAAAGACACTAAAAACCCGATATCGCACTAATCGATACTTTAAGTGTTCTAAACCATAACCAGCGAGCTATACAACATAAAAACTCCTATATAATAGTGTAGGGACTATACCTATCAACTTTAGCTCACAAGATCCAAGCTTTCCTAGCTCCAAGTGATCCAAGAGCAAATATCAAGACTTTTGGTATTTTTGTGATATATTTTGGAATTTTGGAGAATTTTTGAGTTTGGATTGATGAAAAATGAAAAGGAAATGAGCAAGGGCAGTAGGAAAAGAAGGGATATCAGGCAAGAGAGGATGTGGGGGTTTTGTGAGGGATTTCCTAGCAATTACCAACATTAAATGCAATTAAATGCATTCATACACACATATGCACACATGCATGCACCTCTTTCTTTCTTTTCTTTTCTTTAATCCAATAAAACCTAATCTCCACACAAATATCTAGATACCAAGTGAAGGATTTTGGTTTTACCCAAACTTAATTGTTGAAAAGATAAAAAAGAGAAGTTTTCCCAAAATGTGAATACCGCATTAAAATAACATTAAAATTGGGAAAAATTCAAATTGAACCAAAATGTCCCATATACCCCCAAAGCTTGCGCACTAGCTTTATTTTAGCTAAACTAGGTGCTGGCAAGTCTATATGGTCGTTTGAACACAGTCGGGTCAAAACGGAAAATACCGACAATTTAACCCTAAAACGGAAAAATTCGCATAACGATTTCTTAAACGTTACACAGGGCTATTCTCATCTATCGTTTCATCTTTTGTTGCGAATACCGCTTTGGCTCACAGTGTGCAGTTTTGCTTTAGGTGAGTTGTGGTTATCCGTTTTTGTTCTTTGTATATTCGTTGTATCATGTACTCTCCATCTACCATTATCTTGTATAACTTAGAGACTTGATATGAGGATGATATTATATATTATTTTGTGACTTGGGGTTTTTATATGCAGTGTTATTTATATCGTCTTTTTCTTCGCTACGGCGTCGTATATCTGCTTTGGTGGTTGTTTTCCGCCTTCGGGCGTGGATTTTGCTCCCATTTGGGATGCTTTTACTTATATAATGTTGTACCCATTTTTGGGGGCTTGTTTTACAAAGGAGGTGCTGCCAAAATTTTTGAGAAAATAAAGTTGGACTTTTAAAGAATTTGGGTTGAGATTTCAAGGGCTTTAAAATTTCTATTATTTCTTACTACTTTTGATGGTTTAGATTGCTGGGTTTTCGGCTTACTTAAATTGCGCTATGCATGTAGACGTTGCGTAGTTTAAGGGCCATCACGTGCCAATTTCGGGTCGTTACAAGGTTGGTATCAGAGCGCTAGGTTTTACCTTTCGGAGTGTAGGATGACCTTAGTATGATGGAGTAGGTAGCTTAAGCAGAGTAACGTAGTGTGTGTATGTCAGCGGCATACTCACGACGTGGTACTCCGCCTAAAGTGACCTAAGTACTAATTGCTTGAAATTCCTTCCTTGATGGTATATCCTTGTAATTCGATTTTCATGTTCTTATCGAATCCTTTTCCATTTATAGCCTTTGCCGCCGATGACTATGGGGACTCAGAGTGATGCAGCGAGGGCCGAGGTCAGTGTTGACTCGGGTGGGATGAGGACTGACCAGGATGGCACGCTCGTTGCACCGGAGCATATGGATCCGCCTTCGATAGATCGTATTGATAGGCTTGTGGAAGAGATGTAGGACTTGCGCCAGACGATGAGTTCATTGGTTGAAGCCATTCGAGCGCAGCGATAGGAGGTTGCCATCCCTGTTACCCAGTTGTTTCTTGCGATTAGCACAAGCACTTCATCACTTACACAGCACCAGTGGATGCAGCCCTAGTTGACGAGGCACGTCTTCCTGAGACTTTAGGAGTTTCGGAGCAGTGGAGGACTCGTACCGGTATACCAGCCCCGAGACAGAGGTTCAGTCGTCGAGACAGATTTCGTGACCGTCACGGGAGTAGCAGAGGCTTAAAACGAGAACAGTCGTTCAGCTCTCATCCCCTGGAGGGTCAGCAGCCATCGTATGGATGTTTTCGATGCGGGAGCCTTCATCACTACCTCAAGAGTTGTTCCCTAACACCGTGTCAGGATCGTATTCTGAGACATCGTGGACGCGGAGGGTTCGCTCAGAGGGGTCAGGTTGGCAGAGGAGGAGTTCAGCCAGTTGCGGGTAGGGGGCAGACACGAGAGTTTGCTTCTACTCATCGGGACGCGTGGGCGTTCAATGCAGAGTTTTCAGGTATTCTTAATTCGTATGTTCTTTTGATGCACTTTTTGATTTTATACACTTTGTGTCGTAATTGGGCCGTGAGTCGTGTCAGCTAGGTCAGCCGTTTGTTGTGTTAACTTCTGTCAGCGATTCTTTTGTTGCGTGACACGTGTTTCGGTCGTATGCCATTCGGATAGGAGATAGAGATTCGTTCGTCATTTTGATCATTCTAGATATGTTGGATTTGGCGTTCTCCTGAGCACAGACTGGTTAGCTACGTGCTAGGTGTCTGTGGACTGCCACAAGAAAACAGTCAAGTTTTGTTTTCCCGGCGAGTCAGTTCTTGTTGTGCAGGGGGACAGTGGTGCCGCCTCTCACAGCTTGAATCCAGTCTTTTTTCGCTAGTCGTCTTTTGAGAAGAGGATGTCGATGATTCTTGGCTTTCATTCGTGATGCCGGAGCCACAGTGGGTTTGTTGGACCGGGTTCCTATCGTGTGAGAGTTTTCCGACGTTGTTCCAGATGAGCCGGCGGAGCTCAAGGAGCTTAAGGATCTGCTGCAGAGTTGTTCGTTGGGGGGCTTGTGCGTCTGAGTGTTTCGCTTTGAGGAGCTCCTATTCTGTTCGTCAAGAGGAAGACGGCAGTTTGAGGTTTTGTATTGATTGATCGTCAATTGAACCGGCTTACGGTGCGGGCAGGTATCCTTTACCTTGCATTGACGATTTCTTGATCAGCTCCAGTGTGCGAGATATTTTTCTAAGTTTGTTCGGGATCAGTTCATCATTAGTTGCAGGATCGGAGTGATGACATTCCGAAGACTGCTTTTGTGCGTGCTACGGGCAGTATGTGTTTTGGTGGTGTCGTTGGACTCACCAATGCCCTAGCAGCATTCGTAGTTATGGTGAACCAGATTTCTTCAGGCCGTTCCTCGACCAGTTTATTGTTGTGTCATTAATGACATTCTGGTCTTTTCCAAGAGTCGTGAGGAACGTGAGCAGCACTTGAGGATTTGTTTCGCAGATACTGGGAGAGCACCAGCTATTTTTTAAATTCTCGGAGTGTTCCTTCAGGCTTGATTGTATTGATCTCCTAGGGCTTGTAGTTACGGGAGACGGTTTTTGTATAGTCCCGAGGAAGATCGAGGCCGTACAACTTTGGCCCATACTTATATCCGGGACAGAAGTCCGCAGATTTTGGGCTTAGCAGGTTTTTACCGCCGTTTCGTGCAGGATTGCTTGTGTATCACTGCACCATTGACTGAACTGACCGGGAAGGAGGTTCCTTTTCTTTGGACTGAGGCATGCGTGCGGAGTTTTCGGCAGTTGAAGACTCGGTTGACAACAGCACCAGTTCTTTCTTTGCTTTCTGGTTCGGGCGACTTTGTTGTTTACTGTGATGTTTCGCGAGTGGGGCTCGATTTTGCGTCGATGTGGCATTATAGAGTTATCGTTTTTTCTTCCCGACAGTTAGGGGAAGTACGAGCAGGATATCCCACTCATGATCTGGAGATGGCCGCGATGGTCGTGCGTTGAAAATCCGAGGACACTACTTGTGCGAAGAGTCGTGTCAGATTTTCACGGACCACCAGAGCTTAATGTACATCTTCCTGCAGCGGGTTTTGATTGTTGAGACAACGCCGTTGGATGGAGCTTGTGTAGGATTTTGTTTGTGAGATCCTCGTTAACTGTGGCAAGGCGATTGTGGTAGCTGATGCTGGAGTCGTAGGCCCGGGGGTAGCTTGTTCCAGTCATGCGCAGTTCAAAGACAGTCTTCTGCAGATTTACAGTTTTTGTGTGATCGTTGAGTACAGCTAGGTTCGCCTCTTCTAAAGGGGGAAATAGCTTGCTCATGTCCGCGCCCGACCACTTTTCCTTAATCGCTTTCGTGAGGCACAGCCCGCCGATGCTCGTTCGTCAGAGATTCTTGAGCATACTCAGCTGGGTAAAGATTCAGAGTCCTTGATTTGTGACCAGGTGTGCTATGTTTAAGGACGCGTTTGTATGTACCTGTTACTGTTGGGTAGAGATGCGAAATCCTAGAGCAGGCACATCAGTCAGCTTCCTATGTTCATTCAAGTTCCACCAATATGTGACGTGACTTGTGAGTTAGTTACGGGTGGGCAGAAATGAAGAGTGAAGTTTCGAATTTCGTTTCGAGGTGTCTGTCTTGTTGTGAGCTAAGGTTGAGCATTTAAGACCGGCTGGAGAGTTGCAACCTTTAACCGTTCCGGAGTGGGAATGGGAGCAGATCTCCATGAATTTCGTTGTGGTGTCTACCCAGGTCTAGACAGGGTGTGACTCCATTCGGGTGTTTGTTGTCCGGTTATGCTCAGTTTGCTCGGTTGTTCTTGATAAGTTTGTGCGTTTGCACGGAGTTCCTTCATTTGTTGTATCCAATGGAGGCACCCTGTTTGTTTGCCGTCTTGGGCAGAAGCTTCAGGAAGCCTTGGGCACTGGTTGAGCTTTAGCTCCGCTTTACCATCCGCCGGACAATGGTTTGTGAGAGCAGACTATACAGACTCTGGAGAATATGCTTGTGCGTACGTACTAAGTGTTGTTGGCAGTTGGGATCGTCACTTTCCATTTTTAGGGTTCTCCTTCGATAGCTGTTATCAGGAGACACCCTAATTGGCAAACTTTAGGTTTCGGTCTGGTAGGTCGTGTCGATCGCCAGTCTGTTTTTCTGACTCTGTGAGAATAGGATTTTTTGGACCGCGGCTAGTCATGAGACTACAGAAAAGATCCAGTTGTTTCAGGTCAGGATGAGAACAACCCAGTGCAGACAGTGGTCTTATGCCGACCGTGGTGGTCGCAGACTTGAGTTCGCAGTTGGAGATCATGTATTCCTACGGATTTTTCTGATGAATAACGTGTTGAGTTTTGGAAAGCTTATCCCAGGATTGTAGGTCCTATTGGGATCCTTAAAGCGAGTTAGTTCCGTTGCCTATAATTTGGCACTTCCGCCCAGAATATTGAGTTTTCACCCCGTATTCCTTGTGTCGATACTTTGCAAATACCTTCATGACCTTTCTCACATGATTTAGCATCAGACCATTTAGCTTGGACGCGATCTTCTCGTTCACCGCCAGCCAATTGTGTTAGTGGTTCGGCTGGTGGAGAAACTTCGGTCAAGAGTCTTACCATCTGTGGAGGGTTTTCTTGGGCGTAGCCGTTTAGTGAGGTGATCACTTAGGAGGCTGCGAGCGAGAATTGGGAGTTTTTTACTCATCTCTTTGAAGGTACGCTTACTGAGAATTTTTAATTCGGGGACGAATTTTTATAAGGGGGATATTGTAACGCCTTAGATTTCGGTTAGTTTTAGTTTAGACGTTAATGCGGGTTTACTGTAAAAAGTTTACCAATTCGGGTTCCTCACATTTTATAACATTTAATTAATAATTTATTATTATTTGTTATGGGCATGCACGCACGTGTGCACATAAATGTAAGGGTTTGTTTGTGCTAATCTAGTTTAGTGGCCATGACACTTAACCCTAATCCAATCCTTTACTTTAATCCATTCTTTATTTTAAACTTTAACCCTAATCCTTGATAATTGTTTGTGAGAGAGAGAGATATTTCTTTTGGGTTTTGTTTGTGAGAAGAGGTGGCATGGTGACTAATGGTGGTCATTAATGGTTGTATTAATGTGAAGTTAATGCAAAGGGTTACATTCACCTCACTCTCACCCTACACTCACCTCCCTCTCTCATTATCCTCACACTCTCTCATTATCTCTCTCACTTCATTTCTTCTCATATTTTTCATCTCCTCTCTCAATTCAACTGAACACTTCACTATCCATCACAAATCCATCTCAAATCTTTATCAAAACTCACAAAAATCACATCTTTTGCCTTGTTTTGCCTCTTGGATGCCTTGGAGCATGGGAAGCTAGGATCTTTGAGTTCTTTTGGTTAGGTAATGATCTATTTCTGTTAGTTAATTGTTTATTGTGTAGCGTAGCTTCTTAGTTTTTGTTTTGAAAAAGTATAGTTTCGTTTCGGGTAAATATCGTATTTTTAGTGTTGTTTTGGGGTCTCGGATGATCTGCTATAAAACCAGGTAATTGTTGCAAAAGTTCCCATCACAGTGACCTAGTGTAGTGACCTAGAACCACCCTCAAAATATGAACCTATTCCTTCTTGATCAGGCCGCAAATAAATTGCTTCTGGCCGCAAATTGCGGCCAGACTAGGGAGTTAGGGTTTCGGTTTTGGTGTAGGGGTCTCTGGGGTTGTATGTGGCCTCATGGTACTTACAACTTTTACAGATTGTTAGTATAGCAAAATATGGGATCACTTGCTTATTTTCTTGTGTTTCGTTTCACGCGTTACATTATCCGTTACGGTTCGTGTTCTGTGTTGTTGTTGCTCTCGAGTTGGTTTCGTAGTGTCGCTATGCACGTTAGCCACAATACGAACACTTGAGAGTAAGTTTTGTGTTGTCGCGTTGGTCAGCGTAGTTTGTACGTGTTTTGGGTCTATTGCTAATATATACTTGTTATATTGTTTTATGTGTTAGGTTCACAGGCGGGGACTTCGGACGCTGCGGAGAAAAGAAAACAGGTGGTTGGCTTTACTTAGCCAGGAGCGTTGGTGAGTAGATTTAACATCTACAGGGGAATCGCCCGCATGGCGTTATGCGTCTGGACTAGAGATGTTATGTTATTATCGCATATTCTATTTCATATATAGAGATGCAAATACACATTATTGCTTAGTTATTGTTGTGCTTGGACTAGTACCCTTAGGACACTGCACTATTATTGACGGTTTATATTGCACGAGCACTGATTGTATACCACACACACCGTCATTAATTGCCATGACATGCACAACACCCATACTTATATGATATTGTTTGGTTAGGGACATTGAGACATTGATTTATATTCCTTTATGCATTTGACATCTAGCATACCAGTGTACCTACATGCTTACACATATACCTTGCATACATACTTCACTTATACCTGGAAGGTATATTACATCATTACTAATAGGTAGATACATATACCTTGATATACCTCTATGTCTACATATATATTCTACCTATAGCTACATGTTTACCTTTATTTTGATGTTATATAGATACTGGGAGAAATTAGGAACCGCATGATATTTATATTAACTTGTTGCGGTTAAACAGCGACTTTTCCTTTGTATCCTCACATTTCAGTTTTATGTTGCGTATATTATATTCATGGATTTTCGCATTTAGATATGGATTTTTCATGATGTTTTCTGGATTTGAGGACCGTGGGGGTTTTATGAAATTATGCATCATTTGAAAACCCGGTTTCTCTTGATATGATATTTCAGCGTCCACCATAAGATTTCTCGGTTCTGAGCTTTGTATTGTTACCCGATACGAGGAGTAGACGAGGCCATGTGTGGGTACATGGTGGAGCCCGGTACGGTTCCCCTCGGCAAGATGTTCGTGGTATAGACGATGAGCCTGGAAAGTTGGGCAAGTACCTACCGGTGACAGTACCTCTGAGTCGACGGGTATCGTGAGGATACAGGCCGGGGTCATGTACGTATAGATACGTCGAAAGACGAGGGTCGAAGCTGGGCACTCGGGTTTCGGAATAGCATATGATACGTACCTATCAGGGTGCCAGTCGTGGTGACAGCACCTGATAGATCAGTATTTTTGTATCGATGCTTGACACATTGGTTTCATGATATTTTTACTCTTTGGTATATATATATTAGTGGAGTGGGACCCTAATATATATGTATACATATCACTTTATATACCTCATCATAATAATTCATGCAAACATATTTAGTCATTTATGAGATTACTTGATATTGGACACTACAGGGATACATTGAGATTTACTTGATGTTGCACATTTCAGGATATATGAGTCTTACTTGATGTTGTACATTCAGGATATATGAGATTTACTTGATATTGTACATTCAGGATATATGAGACTTACTTGATATGAGAGCCAATTTGAGGGCTGATTTGAGGAAATTGGGATTTGGATTGTCTTGTTGGATTTGGTCCTACCACGAGGTCAGGATTCCGTGGGAATGACATGTTTTATCCCATACTCCGCATTTATTGTTTATGCATGGCTTCATGTATTAGTTGTACCTGATAGAGAACCTTACATGATTGTTGCATACAGATTGTCATATTATTATTTCATGTATTAGTTGTACCTGCTAATGTGCCTTTCATGACTGTTGCATTCATATGACCTTTTATTACTGTTAGTTAGCATATGTTAGATTCGCGATGTACGTGCATACTTGCGATTACCTGCATATGTTATTTACTATTCACGAGTTGGCAACTCACCCCTATTGTGCTACAGTGTTTTGCAGGTGTTCCTCAGAGTAGTCAGAGGCAGGGCTATTCTCATCTATCGTTTCATCATTTGCTGCGGATACCGCTTCGGCTCACAATGTGCAGTTTTGCTTTAGGTGGGTTGTGGTTATCCGTTTTTGTTCTTCGTATATTCGTTGTATCCTGTACTCTCCATCTACCATTATCTTGTATGACTTAGAGACTTGATGTGAGGACGATATTGTATATTATTCTGTGAGTTGGGGTTTTTATATGCAGTGTTATTTATATCGTCTTTTTCTTCGCTATGGCGTCGTATATCTGCTTTGGTGGTTGTTTTCCGCCTTCGGGCGTGGATTTTACTCCCATTTGGGATGCTTTTACTTATATTATGTTGTACCCATTTTTGGGGGCTTTTTTTACAAAGGAGGTGCTGTCAAAATTTTTAAGGAAATAAAGTTGGACATTTAAAGAATTTGGGTTGAGATTTCAAGGGTTTTAAAATTTCTATTATTTCTTACTGCTTTTGATGGTTTAGATTGTTGGGTTTTCGGCTTACTTAAATTGCGTTACGCCTGTAGACGTTGCGTAGTTTAAGGGCCATCACGTGCCAATTTCGGGTCGTGACAGGGTATTATAAGACTAGATAGCCGACGTAAATGTGTCATCCAAACCATACATATTTCCAAACTGAAGAATCGTATGCATCTTTTAAACAGATACCTTGAGGGACGTTACGGATTTTCAAATGATATTTTTTTCTTAAAAACGCCGTAGCCCCGACTTTCAAAACTACGATTCGCATCTTTTAAAAACTGATTGTATGGTTCGGATGTGTATGTTAGATTAGATATGTATGCTTATAGTAAAGGTAGAATGTAATTGTAAATTGACCTTATATGGGATATAGAAGAGATGAAAAGAGAATACGATTTGGCATGTGATATGATGATATGTTGGTATACGGATGCGAGTCGATTGAGAGGATTGATACCTTGACGGTCCCCTGATATGAGATTGTTATGGATGTGACTTGGGACATAGGTATATGGATATATATATGTGTATTCATGTTGTGAATGATGAATGATAGGCTGTACATGACATTAGGCTGTACCCTCATTGTCATATAGGTTGATGGGAGTCCTATTAGTTTGATGCCGCCGTACGATGATTTTCCGTACGTGATGAGTTTGACTTGATGATTAATCCATACCCTTGACTAGAGGATGCCGTACGATGGATTATACTGTACGTGATGTCGTGAGGCTGGATGCCGATTGGTAGATTCACTGACTCGGTCATGTTAGATACGTATACCTACCAGCATTTGCATACGATTTACTTTATGCTACGCTCATGTCACTCTCATTGCATTACATATACCTGTGCTAGTACACCTACACCATTATCGATGATGCGTAAGTTACACTTACACTGATTGGCCGGCTCACACACTTCATCATCGATAATTGCCATGTCACTATACAGCAGGATTGCTGCATCATGATATGACTCCTCGCATGAATTACTTGCTTTGTTCACATCATTACGATACGTCATTTGATATACTGATATTATCACATCACTGTTCCATGTTACATGATATACGGATATGCTTACATTTCGGTTATATGTCACATACATCATGCTTTACGATTATACGCATTGAGATATGCTGTTTTCATGAGATTTCTGGATATGAGAACCGTGGTCATTTTAAAAAGAAAGTATGTATTGTTTTAAAAACCCGGTTTCTCTTGATATGATATTTCAGTGCGTCCACCATGCGTTTTCTTGGTTCTGAGACGTTTGATATATGAAACCCGATTCGAAGAAGCGGATGATCCGTTTGCGGGTTCATGGTGGACCCGATATGGTTCCCCGGGCTGAGAAATGTTTTTCGTGGAGTAGACGATGAGCCTGGCAGGGTGGCTAGTACATACCGGTGATTGGTTGGACCAGGCGGTTATCCGGAGGATACCGACCGGAGTCGTGAGATGATATGGGCCGATCCGGACTGACGGAGCCCGAGAGATATGAGGATTTACGTGTCGATGCTGGACACGGGTTTCATGATGTTTCAAGTGTCGATGCTGGACACTCAGGTTGCAGGATTTTGATCTGTCGTGAGGGACACACGTTGTTTTATATCCTCATATTTTCATTCATATACATTTATGATATTTACATGCATGATGTTGTTGTGTCATCGGTTGACACGTGGACGAGATCCACATGCATACAGGCATTTGTTATTTCTGTTGGATGTTATCCGCATGCTCATAGGAGTTGATTACATTGTTGGCGCACATACAGATACGGTCACCCTAGATATCATAGTATTACCATTATGATATAGTTGATCTAGGAAATCGTTATTTTATTCGATTTCTACTTGTTGATGTTTTTTACTCACGAGTTGGCAACTCACCCCCGTTGTGCCACAGTTCTTGCAGGTTGACCACACGGATCAGTAGCGGCATCGCTGGCACATAGCTATTTTTGGGTGATTTGCTTGGTAGGTGGGACATTTGTATCATACCCACTCTTGTATTATATTTCATATTGTATCTAGTCAACTCCATCAATCAAACTTGTATTCATATAAGTAATGAGACTTAGTGAGACTTGTGGTTGCGAGACTTAGAGCGAGGGGTTTTCCGCTACTTGTGGTTTTGATGTCTTGCTTATTTCTTTATCTTTTGTGGTGGACTTCGCCGTTGAGCGTCGTATACTTATATTTACTGTCTTGTGTGGTTGTGATCCGCCGTTTGGTGAAGAGCTAGCTCCCGCTTGGGGATGCCTTTATCTTTATCTTGTATTGTGGTTTTGGATCAAAATATACAAAGGAGGTGCTGCCCAAATTTTTGAAAGATGAAATATGTTTTCAAAGTAGTAAATTTCACTTGCATTATTCATGTTGCTTTTCTCTGCATTTAAGAAAACTTGATTTCAATATACCCTTATTTCAAAACTTCACCTCCTTGATTTTTCTTTAAAAGGTTTAGATTTCTGGGTTTCGTCTTACTTGAATTACGTGACGCCTTTAGACGAGGCGTAATTTAAGTGCCGGTCATGAGCTAATATTTTGGGTCGTGACATTTTGACTGATGAAGAGAGGGGCATGCATGAATGACACATCATTTGCTTAGGCAATTGAGTCAATCATGCAAAGTCTTGTACAACACCAGATATTGCTTTTGCACTAGATGCAACAAGCATATATTAATCCAATTCTCGAGAAACAAAGGTAAGCAGTAAAGAACATAAGAGGATGTTCTTGGTATAGGATAACGGCAGCCTCCTCTGGGAGGCGGTTATCAGTTTAGGCTTTCAAGGTGACCTGGATGACAAAAATGCTGTCAGAGTTATGAGTTTAGCCTCTTCTGAGGATGTCTTCTGAAGAACGGTGTATTGGATAGTGTTCCAATAAGGATACTGAGGTAATCATGGTACAGGATGCCGGCTCTAACTCAACAGAGGATACAGTCCAAGAAGTTTGTTGGATAGGAGTTGTTCATTGATGAACTTGGTCCCATCTGGTATCCAGACAAATTCTTGAGCCAGGGTATCGCTCATTTTGGGAGATTGGTAATCTCTGCAAAGTTGAGATATAGAGAGATGAAGTTGGAATATTGTAGCGAGTCCACTCACTGAGGCTATTTCTCGAACACGTTAAGTTTCACAAACATAGTTTGTGAAACTGATTAGAAGAGAAGTTGGGTATTCGGTAGCACACGAGCTGTGGGTACGCGATACCGCAATAATTGTCCATAAGTGCAAGTGGAAGATTGTTGGATATAGTACCCTCAAGGCAATTATTGTGATCACAAGTAAGCGATTATGATAATTGAGGGAAGACCTATACAGGTATAACAGTCTTACTCGAGATGATAGTATGCTATCTGGTTTGTCTTCATCATTGATGAAGCCCGTAGGATTGTTGCTTGACAACCAGTATTATGATGGCAATCATATATGTAGGAGCTGGGTTGTCTGTAAGCACATCCTTAAATATCCCTAGTCGTGGGAGTAGGCATCGATATTCCGGAGTAGACTAGTGTATACGCTTCGAGACCCCGATGATGGGCGGTGTCCGGTCTCACAAGCCATTGGTGTTGTGACACCTAAGATAGTATACAGGTGCTCACTGGAGGTTAGTACACTGGACGGACACGCCGAGAACTTCTAGATGGTATTATACCTATCGTCAGATGGAAGTTCTTAGGTGGCATGAGTACAGATTAGTCCTTTGACTTGGAGTCATCATTTGTCTTGTATGAGTTCCCACTGTACTTTGATTACTACCCTACCATGGCTCAAAGGAGTCGTGCAAACAAGTTTTAGTTGGGTACAGTCCCGAGCCACATAGAGGCAGTGGTCGACCGTAAGGGATTCGTCTCTCCTGGTATTAAGAGTCGATGTCGCATTGTGTCCAGTTGGCTATCACCAGAAATCCATGGCCACGGTAGATGAGATTTACTGATAGTAGATCAGTAGTATCTCAGTTGGTGATGAGCTTGACTCAGACACGACTTATCAGGTTAGTAGGGGTCTGACATTATCCACCCCCTAGACCCGATATGCGATACTCTTTGACGAAGAGACCGGACTGTACGAAGATTGTCACATTCAGGCTCAGTAGGGTAAGGACGCACTTGATTGTCGACCCCCCTTTCGACAAGTATCTGGGTAGCCGTTACGTACAGCTAGTGCCACTGACATGCTTGTGGTTAAACCCACTGCCAGCGTATTGTTGAGACTTTAGAGTCCCACACAGAGGGTTTTCCTGGTTCAGGCAATAGATGTAGAAGCCGTACGATGGTACATGCAGGGGGTCCGATTAATTACGTGTGCACGATACACAGACTTTAATCGGACGGTTAATAATACTAGCCGGCTTAGGATTAAGCCGAATTATTAAATCATATTTTGATTTAATAATTTATATATGTATTTTGATAAATATATTTTAGTATTATTGTTCACTATTCATTTTCTCTCTTTGGTGCTACGGATATGCGTATGTGTAGCGATACATATACCGAGTGAAGTATTCCGTATTTATACGGGAATGCTTCTAGAAGAAGGACACCTCATATTTATTTTTATATTTAGAAAAATAAAAAGAAATGAGGTGGAAAGTGGAGAGTTATGAAGCATGGTGAATGAATGTAGTGAGGTATGGCTTGATTCTTTTAAAAATGATATATTCATTTAGGTGCACTATAGATGCATGGTTGAAAAGGAGCAACCCATGCTCACTCTCAAGGATTGATGTTTTTCATTCCTCATTTTTGAGCTTCATGCTTCATGCTTCCTATTCTCCTTCTCCTTCTTCTTCTTGCTCTCATTTTTTAGCATAGATTTAGAGAGAAAAATTTAGTGGAGTATTCCTACATCACCGACCATCCAAACCTAGCGAGTTTGGATCATCGGTTAGAGCCTCCTCTGAACTTCCTCAGGTGGATCGTCTTCGGCAAATGGTGGTCGATTCTCAAGCGTGATCCCGGTGGCTACGAGCTTGGAAGGGTCTTCCACAATTGGGTAGACATGCAACAAAAGTTATATTTCTTCAACCCTTGCACTTGTAGTTTAACTAGTTTAGGTATATGGTTCGAATCCTGGGTCGAACGGGCGTCCGGTGCTCGATAGAATTTTTGTTTTTCGCTTCCGCCTCGACCGTGGCTTCCGCGGCGCAGGCACCAGATCCCAACAGTTTTAAAAACGTGGTTTTCTCTTAATATGATATTTTGACGTCCACCATGAGATATCTCAGTTCTAAGCTATGATTACCATCCAATTCGAGTAGTGAGGAGTCACCGTCTGCGGGTACATGGTGGACCAGGTACGGTACCTAGGGGAAAGAAGATCGTGTAGAAAGGCGATGAGCCTAGCTGGAAATACTACCTACCGGTGACAGTATTGGACTTGGCGGATATCCGGAGGATACCGATCGGGATGATATGAGACAGATGGATATGAGGACCAATCTGATGAGACGATGCCTGAGATATGAGGGTCAATCCGATGAGACGGCGCCTGAGATATGAGGATTTACGTGTCGATACTGGACACGGGATTTATGATGATTTTGAGTGTCGATACTGGGCACTCAGGATTTTATGATGATTTCGAGTGTCATTGATGGACACTCCTAAGATAATATGTATTTATATATGATATGGATAACATGATACCACATATTGATACAGGCACGATACACACACACGTTCACCTTCGATACTACACAGTACGATATTATTACAGTATAACATAGGTCGATCGTTATGCATTCGATTTCTAGCTGATGATATTTTCTACTCACGAGTTGGCAACTCACACCCGTTGTGCCATAGCTTTCTTACAGGACCGACCGCTTGGATCAGTAGCGGCTTGCTGGCATATTTTTGTTTTGGGTGATTTGCTTAGTAGGTAGGTTACACTATAGATCGTAACCACCATTGTATATTTTTATATTTATTTGTATCTAGTTAAAAGCTCTATCAACCAGAATATGTATATTTGTGGACTTAGAGACCAGTTGTATATTCTTTGGACTTAATGACGAGACTTGTATTATTCTGTATATTAGAGTTGATGATGTTTTGGTATTTTTTTTATTCTTTTCTTGTGTTGATCTTTGCCTTAGGTGCCGTATATATCTTGTGTGGTTGTGTTTTCTCCGATTAGCGATGAGCTAGATCCCGCTTGGGGATGCCAATATTATTATTAATTATATACTAGTTTGATCAAAATTTATAAAGGAGGTGTTGCCCAAATTTCAAATGACGAAAACATTTTCAAATTTTAGTATACATTCCACTTGTATTTTCAACGAACCTTATTTATATTTTAAAAAGGGAACTTAAGTTCATTTATACCATTTTTTCAAAACTTCACCTCTACTATTTACTTAAAAAGGTTTAGATTCCTGATTTTTGGCTTACTTGAGTTACAGTAGGGTATTATAGACTTCACGTGATTCAAGTGCCGGTCACGTGCCATTTCTGGATCGTGACAGAAATTAACGTTGTTAGTAACTGATGATGCTCGATACCGGGGGTTCCCCAGATCATGACACGTGGCAGATGACGTGTCCCAAAGCTTAAAAAAAAGGATCAAGAATGGTACATTGGAAGCATATCCCGGGCCTCCAACCCGAGGATGTTCCCGACCTTCGGTGGCCTTCCAGACCACTCCTATGCTCGCCTTATAAACAACCATCAACTCGCCTCCGAGCCCTCCAACACGTTGATTTCCCTCATCCCCCTAGCTTGCCTCCGAGCTATCACAGAACCAAGCTCCCTCGGCCTCCCGCTTGTTTCCGAGCTTCCCGCCGAGCTTAGCTTCTAAGGTTGCATCGACCGACCCACAGCACTGATCACAGGCGTCTCCGCCACGGCTCCGCGAATCTCACCAGACGCGAGATATCCGCCGCCCATGATCCCGTGTTCCACGCCATCGCGTTCCTCTATTAACGAGCATATCTCTTCATTGATGGGGAATCCCTCCTTTCACGCGGGCGTAACGCCAGCGGCGTAACGGCCGGCGTGAATCTCGCGCCCGCCTGCCCATGGCTGCCACTATATAAACCCTTCTTTCAGACGACTCGGGTAAGCAAACTTTACCCCAATAAGCCGCTACTCTGCCCAATTAGCCCGGCTAACTTGATCGACGGAGGGTCATCGATGGTACAACCACCCCAGGACTTCCTTGCAGGTAGCTCAGCATCATCCACATCAAGCCTACGGAGATCCACACGCTTCAGGAGGCAACCTCCCAACTCAATCTCAGCAATCCATCAGCACTTGCTACAGATCTATGGAAGGTAACATCTGAAGGAGATCCTGACCTCCATCAGTTGGCGCCGTTAGTGGGAACTTCGCTAGTTCCACTCAACGAAAGTTCACCTTCCGATCTCAACTTCATAGCGAGCGATCACCGTGATGATCCAAGTACTAGCCGCCACCATCCTCACAATAGAGACGCAGGTGGATCCCCTCCTCCTCCAAACGCCATTCATGCCTTATCTGCTCGGATAGATCGGCTCGCGTCCGACGTGGATGCTCTTGTCCGTGTCCAAATGGCCGGGAAAACTCCCTAGGTCGCCGGTCCCCCACCTCGGGACCAGGACCCCTACAGAGGGAGAGAGGACGCTGCCTACATCGGCACGACCGAGTACCGCCTCTCTATCTCCGGCGGACGCAGATCCCCTATGGAGACTAATTCAATGACCTGCTGGGCGCCTCACAGCTCCATACCGAGGTCTCTTGCCAGAGCACCCCTCCCTGAGGCCCATCATGCTCATGTCCCTCCCGAAAAGGTGTCGATTAGCTCGCCTTCACCCAGGCATGACCGGCACCCCCGCCCTCGACAGGGTCGCGCGAACGGGACTCACCACGGTAGCTCGAAGATGACCTCCCCCAGAGACCTAAGGAACCTCATTGAACGGAACCGGAGCCACGGCCAGGCGCAGGTCTCCAGCATCAGAGGTCATAAATCAAAGTATGCTGAATCATCGAGATACCACGACCGACTCGACGTCCTCGAAAAGAAGATCGAGGGCATACATCGGGAAAATCGCCCTTCAAGCGACGGGGCTAGGTATGCCGCCGACTCGCTCATGAAGCCTTTCACCAAAGAGCTACTCGCCTTTCCACGTCTCCTCCCGAAACAAGCCCCCAAAGGTCTCCCTCTTCGACGGGAAGTTCGACCCGAAAGACCATTTGGACGCGTTCACAGCCGGGATGAGTTTCCAGGACAACTCCGATGCCACGCAATGCCGTGCTTTCCCCGCCACTCTCATCCGCTTTGGACGAGACTGGTTTCGAGGACTCGCGCCATGCTCAATCTCTACCTTTGATGAGCTGGCCACCCAATTCCTCAGCCATTTCGTCAGGAACAGACAGCAGAAGCGGACCGTTGATCATCTCTTAACTATAAAGAGCGGGGACAAAGAATCCTTCAAAGAATACGTCACCCGCTTCTACAACGCTCTCCTTGAGGTCCCAGAGCACCGGGACGAGACGGTCATTATGGCCCTTAGGTCGGGTCTTAGGCACAAGGAGTGGCTACGCTCCTTTGCATTAGCACAACCTAAGACCATGGCCGAGGTAAAGGCCTGGACTGAACGTGAGATCCAGCTTGAGTCCGATGTGAATGCTAACCTACCCTAGACAGACCAAGCCGATCAAAAGAAAAGGGCCAGGGAGGAGAAAAAGAAGATTGAGCGGCCAAAGCCCTACTCCTCGAAGTTTCAAGAGTACACCTCGCTCAACGTCTCTCAAACAGAACTGTTGGAGGATGCAAAAGGCGAGAGATTCATCAAACCCCCTAGTATCGAATAGGGCGGCCAAGCATACCCGGGGCCCCTACTGCGCTTTCCATAGGTCACAGGGCCACCCCACCGAGAACTGCAAGCAGCTTCGAGACTACATCGAGGAGTTGATCCGCTCGGGGCATCTGGCAAGGTACTTGTGAGACAAGCGGCAAGCTGACCGTGAGTGTAGCGCCTTGAAAACTCGTTTTGGTGTTTTCCTGAAAATCGGTGAAAATTCGGTATTTTTCCGAAAACCGTCTTTTTTGTTATTTTGCAGTTTAGGGCTAATTATAACTAAAATGGATAGGTAATTGCTTGTTTTTAGTAGCTAATGAGTTACTTATTAAATTTTGGGCATTTAAAAAAATTTCCCTATTTTTCAATTTTTTAATATTATTTTAAGCCGGTAAGAAAATACATTAAATTAGCAATAAATACAAATTTTTCCGGGCTAATTTTAATCTTTAAAATTATGTTAATTAAAATCTAGTTGTAACATAAATTTTTAGTATTTTATTTTGATTTTTAACTAATTTTTATTATAGAAAACGAAATTTATTGAATTTAAGCTTAAACTTGCAATTTTGGACTTGTAGGGGGTCTTTTTGCATAAATTTTTTTTTTGTGCACTCCCTCTCACTTCTCCCTCACCCTAGGCCGGCCATTTCCAGTAGCACATGGGGAAAAAAACTTCCATGCTCTTTGACTTGTGTTTTTGTGTGGAAATGAGGGTTTTTTTTAAAGGTTTTTGAATTGTTAAATGGGGTATGGTGCTTTGACTTTGGGGGAGTTTGACTAGAGGCTTTTTCCCACACCCACACCACTCCCCTCTCCCTCATTTCTGTCCAGAAAATCAGCAGCTCCCCCCCTTCATTTTCCTCTCTATTTTGTTCACAAATTCATCTCAAAAACCATCAAAAATCAACAAATCCTTTACAATTTCAAAGCAAAACCTTATTCCCTCTCTTCTCAAACCCAAATTGGCTCAAATCTTGGAGAAAGATGGCATCTTGGGAGGCTTTAGCAACATAGGGTTTGAACTTTTGAGGTATAACTTCTAATCAAATGGTTACATTGTAGTTAAGGTATGCTAATTAGAACTTTGAAAATTGTTTTAGTGTTAATTTTATTGTTAATTGCATACTAGTTTTTTTAAAGTTTGTGGTTTGAAATTAATTTAGGGTTTAGATCACCATTAAGAGATTAATTAAGCTATTTTGTTAGCTAGTTATTTTGTTAGCTTAATCTAAGTGGTTAAATTGCTAATTGGGCTAAAATCTAGTGTTAATTTAGTGTTAGATTCTAATCTAGTTTTTAAAGGTTTATGGTTAGAGTTAAACTAGGGTTTTTAGGAACCATTATTTAGTTAATTAAAGCTAATTAGATATCTAGTTAATTACTAAACCAATCTTTAAGGTTACTTTGCTTAAGTGGCTTCATATTATGCTAATCTATGTTAAGCTTGTGTGAAATTTTCATTAAGATTGCTAATTACCAAATTCAAGAAGAGGTTTGTGTATGGAATGTGGGTTTTGTAGCATGGTAAATAAGTTAAAATTTGTGTTTTTGGTGGCTAACTAGTTGTGTGGATTGGGTGGTTGTGTTGGACCGTGATAACTTTGTCGCTATTGTCGATGTTTGCACCTAATTGCTATTCTAGCTTACTAGTTTTTACTAAAATGTTGTGATGAATTAATTGCGATGTCTTGATGACATTTTTAGCGTATCCTATGACATTTAGGATGCGTGTGTGCGGATTTTTTGAGTGGTCGGGTTTTAGTTTTGCCGGGCGACCAAATCGGCGATTTTTGGCAGTTTTTGCGATTTTCGCGTATGTTCCGCGCACCTTGTGCACGTTGTACCTAGCTAGTGAACATTAGTATTTTCGTTTGGGTTTTGCGTCAGTCTTGATAGGTAACCTTATTTTTGGTATTGATGTAAATTCCAGGTTCGGTCGCGGAGACGTCAGACGCGGCACGAAAGGGGAAAGCGGTGATTGGACACAGCTAGCTAGGGATTCCGGTGAGTAGATGTAACATCTACGGGGGACTATCGTTGGATGGCGCAAGCCGCCCGATAGTTTTAGTAACTTAAAAGATTCCTAGTAATGTTAGTAATTAGGGGTGTAATACTTGTATGATTATTTGCTACATTCATGCCCTATATTGACATACCTATACGAAACCATTTTATAGGACACCTGCACCATTGCCAGGGTTTTTATATGCAGCACGAGCACTATTCATGCTTACACACACACCCTGGTAATTGCCATGCCACCACACTAGATAACCTTTAAATTGAAACCTTTTACTAATTGATACTTAAACTTGTGCTATTGCCTTTAATTCCTTAAAATGAAATCGTAGGATTGCTATTCATGTGCATGTACTTCATCATATTATTTGTTCATGCCTAATTTATTGATCACACATCGCAACTTGATTATTGATACCATATACATTCATTATCATTGACATATGCACTTATGAGGATTTCTTGAGATTTTATGATATTTCTGGATTTCGGGGAAAAACCGCAAAATTTCTAAACTTATTATATTTTTAAAATATGTAAATTGCGGTTTTATAGTGATGTAAGTGTCGTCCACCATGAGTTTGCTGTGGTTTTCGAGACCCGTTTCGAGAAGTTGGATGAACCGTCTCGGGTACATGGTGGGCCCGGTAGGGTACCCCGGGGCAAAAAGCTCGTGGTGCTGACGATGAGCCTGGCAGGGGACGGATTACCTACCGGTGACTTCATTGGGCATGGCGGATATCAAGAGGATACCGACCGGGGCCGCGAGAGGATGAGATATTGATATTGAGATGGGTCAGCCGGATGGCTGAGGCCAGAGACACTATGACATGGATTTATGAGATTTGAGATAGCTTTTAGGTGTCATTGCTGGACACCGGTTCTCGTCGATTCTTTGAGTATTATGCTGGCATTCTAAAAGAGTTTCAAAAACAAAAAGAGATAAAATGTTTCTTATATATACCTATTGAGACCTCAGATATTCATGTTGCATACATATTAGTACACTGATGTTGTATACACACCTGCTAGTGCATCCAGTCATACCTGTATTTTAGATGCTAGGATGCTTGTGTGCTTGCATACGATAGCCTTTGTAGATGTTATTTATTACTCACGAGTTGGCAACTCACCCCCGTTGTGCCACAGCCTTTTGCAGGTCCGCTCCGTCAGTACAGTAGCGGCGGGCGCACTTATTCTTTTGCCTCCTTTGCCTGGACTCGAGGTTTTGCTCTTAGGTGGGTTATATCATTATTTTTGTACCACCTTGTATATTCTTTGTATCTAGTGCACTCCATCTACTGTATCTACCAGTACTATTGTATATTGTCCTAGAGATGAGACTGTGAGGTTTGTGGACTTTTATGCTGTATTTTGGGGTCAAGCTCACTTGAGTCGGCGTGCTGTTTTTCTTATGCTTCATTATGATTATTTCGCATGTTGTTGCTTTATTTTGCGTGGGATTTGTGACCGCCTTGTGGCGAAGAGCTAGCTCCCGCTTGGGGATGCCTTATTTGTTGGATTCATATATATTTTTGTTGTATCCATTTTGGGGGCCAATATTTACAAAGGAGACTCTGCCGAAATTTTCGGAAAAATTGATATTGTTTTCAAAAAGGGTTTTATATGACTTATTGATAAACTTGTTTCCAATTGATTGGGTTCTCTTCACTCTTTTGCTTATTTGGTTTGGTTTTTCTGGGCTTTGGCTTACTTATTTTACGGACGTCTTTAGACGTTTCGTAAACTTAAGTGCCAGTCACGTTCCGTACCCTGCGGGTCGTGACAAAGTTGGTATCAGAGCGATAGGTTTTACCTTTTTGAGTGTAGGATGACCCTTGGTAGATGGAGTAAGTGACTTAAGCAGGGTAACGTAGCGTGCGTATGTCCGCGGCATACTTGCGATACGGTACTCCGCCTAAGTGACTTTAGGATACTTGCTTGAAATTCCTTCTTCAATTCCGTGTATCCTATGATTCTATTGCACTGTTCTTATTATCCGTTTTTCTGTAATAGTCACTATGCCGCCGAAGGCTACGAGGGCACAGAAGGCTGCCGCCAGAGACGAGATTCGAGCTGGCTCGTCCGAGACTATTACTGAGCAGGGTGGTATGCCTACGCCGTAGGGACAGACCGATCCACCTTCCCCAGGCCGTATGGATAGGCTCGAGACTGGCATGGCGGAGTTGCGACAGATGATGGGGGGTATGCAGGAGCTATGTCAGATGGTAGGATCCCTAGTTGCAGCCAGTCGTACACCGAGGCCGGATGACGCACCTACTACATCACAGACGACCATGATACCTGCTCCTACTACTACCACCGTGGCCATTCCGGTTTCACTACAGGATTTCAAGAGGCTGAGACCTCCAGTATTCACCGGCACCGAGGCAGCGGAGGACCCACAGACGTTCCTTGACAGTTTAGCCAGGATCTGCCGTTCAATGAGATGTTCGGATGATTGATGGGTAGAGCTTGCGAGTTTCCGACTAGAGGGTCTCGCGCAGACATGGTGGGAGTCAGTCTTGAGAGGTCGAGCTGCAGGTCTGCCGCCTATGACTTGGGTTGAGTTTACAGCGGTCTTTCTAGCCCGTTTCCTTCCAGAGAGCGTTCGTGACGCCAGAGCTCGTAGCTTCGAGGCCTTAGTCAAGACACCTAGGATGACGGTGTCTGAGTATGACATCCAGTTTACACAGTTATCCCGATATGCTCAGTATTTGGTGGATACCGAGGAGAAGATGGTGAAGAGGTTCGTACAGGGACTTGATGCCCAGCTATATCTTGCCATTGGCGCCCAGCACTACGACACTTATTCAGCTGCTATGGATACGGCATTGCGGATAGAGGCACGCATATCACAGACTTCGGCCGTTTCTGGGCCGAAGAGGATTCGCACCGATGTACCGTCTCAGAGGCAGCGCGCCAGATTCTTTCCGAGAGATAGGCCTGGCAGAGGATTTGGGCGGGGACAGTTATATGGTTCTTATCCCCAGGGGCAGCAGCCGTCGCCAGGGTGTTTTGGGTGCGGGAGTTTGCACCATCTTGTCAGAGACTGTCCGGCGAGACGACAGAGAGCAGCGACAGTTCCGCATGTGACCCTACTACCATCGCCACCCCCTCCACAGAGAGCCCTACTTCCTACCACAGGCGATGCTCCACGCCAGTTAGGTGCACCCAGAGGCCGTGGACGCGGAGGTCCTGTTCAGAGAGGACGAGGAGGCAGAGGCAGAGGTCGAGGTCAGCCCGCTATCGGTGGAGGACAGGCCCGAGTATTTGCTTTGACACCGCAGGATGCGCAGGCATCCAATGCCGTTGTGACAGGTACCTTGCCAGTTTGTTCTTTTGACGCACGAGTATTATTCGACCCAGGTTCCACACATTCGTATGTATCTACACACTTTGCACCGATGTTGGGCCGTGAGTCGTCGTCGTTAGATCGTCCGCTTGTTGTTAGCACTCCGGTAGGCGAGTCGTTTGTCGCTCGTTTTGTTTTTCGTTTGTGTTCCGTTCGTATCGGGAAGAGGGATTCATCGGTTGATTTGATTCTCCTCGATATGTTGGACTTTGATGTGCTTCTGGGCATGGATTGGCTAGCCACTTGTTATGCTTCGGTGGACTGCCGTGAGAAGGCTGTCAGATTTAGCTTTCCGGGAGAGCCAGTCCTTGTTATTCAGGGAGACCGCAGCGTCGCCCTTCCCAGCTTGATTTCGTCTCTTCGCGCTGGTCAGCTCTTGCGGAAGGGATGTCAGGGATTCTTAGCGTATATTTGTGATACTCGAGCTGCAGAGGTTCCGTTAGACCGGGTCCCGGTAGTTTGTGAGTTCCCTGATGTTTTCCCTGATGAGCTACCTGGGCTACCGCCTGAGCGCGATGTTGAGTTCTGCATTGATTTGATTCCCGGCTCGGGGCCTATTTCTATACCGCCTTATCGGATGGCCCCGGCAGAGCTTCGAGAGCTGAAGGATCAGTTGCAGGATTTGTTAGATAAGGGGCTTATTCGACCGAGTGTTTCTCCGTGGGGTGCTCCGGTCCTGTTTGTCAAGAAGAAGGATGGAAGTTTACGCTTATGTATCGACTACCGCCAGCTGAACAAAGTTACCGTTCGGAACAGATATCCGTTGCCACGCATTGATGATTTGTTCGACCAGTTTCAGGGTGCGGGGTATTTTTCGAGGATCGACTTGCGATCAGGTTACCATCAGCTGCGAGTTTGACTGGAGGATATACCGAGGACAGCTTTCCGCACGCGCTACGGCCACTACGAGTTTTTGGTGATGTCGTTCGGACTCACCAACGCCCCAGCAGCATTCATGGATTTGATGAACCGTACATTCAGGCCGTATCTTGACTTGTTCATTATCGTGTTTATCGACGATATCTTGGTGTACTCCCGGAGCAGAGAGGAGCGCGAGCAACACTTGCGGATTACGTTACAGACTCTGAGGGAGCACCAGCTGTTCGCAAAGTTCTCCAAGTGTGCATTCTGGCTGGACAGCATCGGATTCTTGGGTCACGTGGTTACGAGAGACGGCATTTGTGTAGACCCGAAGAAGATTGAGGCTGTTCAGCAGTGGCCCCGACCTACATCGGTTACTGAGATCCGTAGTTTTCTAGGCCTGGCAGGCTACTACAGGCGTTTTGTTCAGGACTTCTCCCGTATAGCTGCACCTTTGACCGGTTTGACCCGGAAGGGAGTTCCTTTCGTTTGGACAGAAGAGTGCGAGCGCAGTTTTCAGCAGCTACGGACTTGTTTGACTACGGCGCCGGTATTATCTTTGCCTTCGGGATCAGGCGGATTTGTTGTCTACTGTGATGCTTCGCGAGTGGGATTAGGATGCGTATTGATGCAGCATGGCCGGGTGATCGCTTATGCTTCTCGGCAGTTGAAGAAGCATGAACAGAACTACCCCACTCATGATTTGGAGATGGCTGCAATGGTCTTTGCACTGAAGATTTGGCGACATTACCTATACGGCGAGTCGTGTCAGATATTCACCGATCACAAGAGCTTAAAGTACATATTTCAACAGCGAGACCTGAACCTCAGACAGCGTCGTTGGATGGAGTTGGTGAAAGACTACGACTGTGAGATCTTATATCACCCAGGCAAGGCGAATGTGGTGGCAGATGCGTTGAGTAGGAGGCCCGGGGGTAGTCTATCCTTTTTGCGCGCAGTGCAGAGGCAGTCGTCAGCAGATTGGCAGATGTTATGCGACAGCCGAGTTGAGTTCGAGTTCACTCAGACAGGGGGACAGCTCGCGCATGTTCGTGCACGCCCACAGTTGCTTGACCGTATATATGAGGCACAGCGCAGTGACGACCGTTGCTCAGAGATCATGGCACAGATGGGACAGGGCAGATTTTCCGAGTTCGTGATTGACGATCAGGGGATTTTACGATATGGATCTAGACTATGCGTACCAGATGCTGATGGATTGCGGCGCGACATTCTTGAGGAGGCACACCGATCAGTGTATAGTGTCCACCCCGGTTCCACCAAGATGTACCATGATATGAGAGAGACCTACTGGTGGGACGGGATGAAGAGGGACATTGCGGAGTTCGTTTCGAGATGCCTGACTTGTCAGCAAGTCAAGGCCGAGCACCAGAGGCCCGCAGGAGAGCTACAGCCGTTACCCATTCCAGAGTGGAAATGGGAGCAGATTTCGATGGACTTCGTTGTGGGTCTACCCAGGACCAGTCGAGGGTACGACTCCATCTGGGTGATCGTGGATAGATTGACGAAAGCGGCTCACTTCCTACCAGTGAAGACCACTTTCAGCTTCGCTCAGTATGCTCAGCTCTATATTGACGAGATCGTGCGACTACATGGCGTACCGACTTGTATCGTGTCAGATCGAGGCACTCAGTTTACCAGCCGACTATGGCAGAGACTCCAGGAGGCTTTGGGCACTCGTTTGAGCTTCAGCACAGCATTTCATCCGCAGACCGACGGACAGTCAGAGCGGACCATTCAGACTCTCGAGGACATGCTCAGAGCGTGCGTTTTAGACTTTGGTGGTAGCTGGGATCGTCATTTACCTCTAGTGGAGTTCTCCTACAACAACAGCTTCCAGGATACTATTCAGATGGCACCTTTCGAGGCATTGTATGGGAGGAGATGCAGATCGCCCGTCTGTTGGACAGAGCTCAGCGAGAGCAGCATTTTGGGGCCGCAGCTTGTTGAGGAGACGACAGCGAAGATACAGTTGATTCGAGACCGGATGAAGGCAGCTCAGAGCAGACAGAAATCCTATGCAGACAGGCGCTGTCGCAGATTAGAGTTCGCAGTTGGCGACCATGTTTTTCTGAGAGTCTCTCCGATGAAGGGCGTGATGCGTTTTGGGCGAAAGGGGAAGCTTATCCCTAGATTCGTAGGTCCCTTCGAGATCCTCGAGCATGTCGGCGCTGTTGCATATCGTTTGGCTCTTCCTCCCATCTTTCCCGATGTTCACCCCGTCTTCCATGTTTCGATGCTCCGCAAGTACCTTCACGACCCTTCGCATGCGATTCAGCACCCGACAGTCCAGCTAGAGCGCGACCTTTCTTTTGCAGAGCAGCCGGTGGCCATCCTGGATCGGCAGGTGAAGAAGTTGAGGTCGAAGATTATACCAACCGTCAAGGTCCTTTGGCGTAGCCCGAGCAGCGAGGAGGTTACCTGGGAGACCGAGGGCGAGATGAGGAATAAATATCCACATCTCTTTGAAGGTACGCGTAGTTATATTTTTAAATTCGGGGACCGAATTTCTTTAAGGGGGGAAGATTGTAGCGCCTTGAAAAGTCGTTTTGGTGTTTTCCTGAAAATCGGTGAAAATTCGGTATTTTTCCGAAAACCGTCTTTTTGTTATTTTGCAGTTTAGGGCTAATTATACCTAAAATGGATAGGTAATTGCTTTTTTTTAGTAGCTAATGAGTTACTTATTAAATTTTGGGCATTTAAAATTTTTTCCCTATTTTTCAATTTTTTAATATTATTTTAAGCCGGTAAGAAAATACATTAAATTAGCGATAAATACAAATTTTTCCGGGCTAATTTTAATCTTTAAAATTATGTTAATTAAAATCTAGTTGTAACATAAATTTTTAGTATTTTATTTTGATTTTTAACTAATTTTTATTATAGAAAACGAAATTTATTGAATTTAAGCTTAAACTTGCAATTTTGGACTTGTAGGGGGTCTTTTTGCATAAATTTTTTTTTTGTGCACTCCCTCTCACTTCTCCCTCACCCTAGGCCGGCCATTTCCAGTAGCACATGGGGAAAAAAAATTCCATGCTCTTTGACTTGTGTTTTTGTGTGGAAATGAGGTTTTTTTAAAGGTTTTTGAATTGTTAAATGGGGTATGGTGCTTTGACTTTGGGGGAGTTTGACTAGAGGTTTTTTCCCACACCCACACCACTCCCCTCTCCCTCATTTCTGTCCAGAAAATCAGCAGCTCCCCCCCTTCATTTTCCTCTCTATTTTGTTCACAAATTCATCTCAAAAACCATCAAAAATCAACAAATCCTTTACAATTTCAATGCAAAACCTTATTCCCTCTCTTCTCAAACCCAAATTGGCTCAAATCTTGGAGAAAGATGGCATTTTGGGAGGCTTTAGCAACATAGGGTTTGAACTTTTGAGGTATAACTTCTAATCAAATGGATACATTGTAGTTAAGGTATGCTAATTAGAACTTTGAAAATTGTTTTAGTGTTAATTTTAGTGTTAATTGCATACTAGTTTTTTTAAAGTTTGTGGTTTGAAATTAATATAGGGTTTAGATCACCATTAAGAGATTAATTAAGCTATTTTGTTAGCTAGTTATTTTGTTAGCTTAATCTATGTGGTTAAATTTCTAATTGGGCTAAAATCTAGTGTTAATTTAGTGTTAGATTCTAATCTAGTTTTTAAAGGTTTATGGTTAGAGTTAAACTAGGGTTTTTAGGAACCATTATTTAGTTAATTAAAGCTAATTAGATATCTAGTTAATTACTAAACCAATCTTTAAGGATACTTTGCTTAAGTGGCTTCATATTATGCTAATCTATGTTAAGCTTGTGTGAAATTTTCATTAAGATTGCTAATTACCAAATTCAAGAAGAGGTTTGTGTATGGAATGTGGGTTTTGTAGCATGGTAAATAAGTTAAAATTTGTGTTTTTGGTGGCTAACTAGTTGTGTGGATTGGGTGGTTGTGTTAGACCGTGATAACTTTGTCGCTATTGTCGATGTTTGCACCTAATTGCTATTCTAGCTTACTAGTTTTTACTAAAATGTTGTGATGAATTAATTGCGATGTCTTGATGACATTTTTAGCGTATCCTATGACATTTAGGATGCGTGTGTGCGGATTTTTTGAGTGGTCGGGTTTTAATTTTGCCGGGCGACCAAATCGGCGATTTTTGGCAGTTTTTGCGATTTTCGCGTATGTTCCGCGCACCTTGTGCACGTTGTACCTAGCTAGTGAACATTAGTATTTTCGTTTGGGTTTTGCGTCAGTCTTGATAGGTAACCTTATGTTTGGTATTGATGTAAATTCCAGGTTCGGTCGCGTAGACGTCAGACGCGGCACGAAAGGGGAAAGCGGTGATTGGACACAGCTAGCTAGGGATTCCGGTGAGTAGATGTAACATCTACGGGGGACTATCGTTGGATGGCGCAAGCCGCCCGATAGTTTTAGTAACTTAAAAGATTCCTAGTAATGTTAGTAATTAGGGGTGTAATACTTGTATGATTATTTGCTACATTCATGCCCTATATTGACATACCTATACGAAACCATTTTATAGGACACCTGCACCATTGCCAGGGTTTTTATATGCAGCACGAGCACTATTCATGCTTACACACACACCCTGGTAATTGCCATGCCACCACACTAGATAACCTTTAAATTGAAACCTTTTACTAATTGATACTTAAACTTGTGCTATTGCCTTTAATTCCTTAAAATTAAATCGTACGATTGCTATTCATGTGCATGTACTTCATCATATTATTTGTTCATGCCTAATCTATTAATCACACATCGCAACTTGATTATTGATACCATATGCATTCATTATCATTGACATATGCACTTATGAGGATTTCTTGAGATTTTATGATATTTCTGGATTTCGGGGAAAAACCGTAAAATTTCTAAACTTATTATATTTTTAAAATATGTAAATTGCGGTTTTCTAGTGATGTAAGTGTCGTCCACCATGAGTTTGCTGTGGTTTTCGAGACCCGTTTCGAGGAGTTGGATGAACCGTCTCGGGTACATGGTGGGCCCGGTAGGGTACCCCGGGGCAAGAAGCTCGTGGTGCTGACGATGAGCCTGGTAGGGGACGGATTACCTACCGGTGACTTCATTGGGCACGGCGGATATCCAAAGGATACCGACCGGGGCCGCGAGAGGATGAGATATTGATATTGAGATGGGTCAGCCGGATGGCTGAGGCCAGAGACACTATGACATGGATTTATGAGATTTGAGACAGCTTTTAGGTGTCGTTGCTGGACACCGGTTCTCGTCGATTCTTTGAGTATTATGCTGGCATTCTAAAAGAGTTTCAAAAACAAAAAGAGATAAAATGTTTCTTATATATACCTATTGAGACCTCAGATATTCATGTTGCATACATATTAGCACACTGTTGTTGTATACACACCTGCTAGTGCATCCAGTCATACCTGTATTTTAGATGCTAGGATGCTTGTGTGCATGCATACGATAGCCTTTGTAGATGTTATTTATTACTCACGAGTTGGCAACTCACCCCCATTGTGCCACAGCCTTTTGCAGGTCCGCTCCGTCAGTACAGTAGCGGCGGGCGCACTTATTCTTTTGCCTCCTTTGCCTGGACTCGAGGTTTTGCTCTTAGGTGGGTTATATCATTATTTTTGTACCACCTTGTATATTCTTTGTATCTAGTGCACTCCATTTACTGTATCTACCAGTACTATTGTATATTGACCTAGAGATGAGACTGTGAGGTTTGTGGACTTTTATGCTGTATTTTGGGGCGAGCTCACTTGAGTCGGCGTGCTGTTTTTCTTATGCTTCATTATGATTATTTCGCATGTTGTTGCTTTATTTTGCGTGGGATTTGTGACCGCCTTGTGGCGAAGATCTAGCTCCCGCTTGGGGATGCCTTATTTGTTGGATTCATATATATTTTTGTTGTACCCATTTTGGGGGCTAATATTTACAAAGGAGACTCTGCCGAAATTTTCGGAAAAATTGATATTGTTTTCAAAAAGGGTTTTATATGACTTATTGATAAACTTGTTTCCAATTGATTGGGTTCTCTTCACTCTTTTGCTTATTTGGTTTGGTTTTTCTAGGCTTTGGCTTACTTATTTTACGGACGCCTTTAGACGTTTCGTAAACTTAAGTGCCAGTCACGTTCCGTACCCTGCGGGTTGTGACAGTGAGCAAGAGCGCCATCCCCTCCCAGTGAGTTGACAATCGACCAAATCATGGTCGTGTCAGCGGGGGGTACTTCCGGGACCGACGAAACGTGGCGCGCCGGTCGAGGAGGCTAGCAACCAACCCGGGAAGTGGGCCAAGGCAGCCGAGCCGATCATATTTACCAACAAGGACCTCCACGGAATATCCCTGCCATACAATGACCCTCTGATGATCGCAGCACGGGTCCACCGCTACAAAGTACAGAGGATATTAGACGACTCGGGAAGCTCGGCGAACATTCTCTTTTATGACTGTTTTCTGCGTATGGGACTCACCCCATCGGACCTAAGGCCGACCGACCACATACTGTCGGGGTTCACCAACCACTCCATCCTTGCAGAAGGGGTGATCACCCTCCAACTTAATATTGGGGAGACGAGCAATACGCGCACCATGCCTGTGGTGTTTATCGTCGCCAGAATTCCATCAGCATACAACATCCTCCTAGGTCTCCCGACACTGAACTCCCTCCGGGCCCAGATATCGACCTACCACCTAGCAATGAAATTCCCACTCGACCAAGGCGGGATAGGTCGGGCCTACGGGAACCAACAAACCGTGAAGATTTGCTTCACAGCAACATCTATGCCTGAGGGGCAAAACAATGACCTGGAAAGAGAGGATGATATCAAGGGTTACCTGGATACTCGAGACGGGAAAAAAGAGGTCCGAGAGACCCCGGTGGAGCCACTCACAGAGGTACCCCTCGTCGAAGGGGACGATGAACGAACCGTTCAGATCAGGTCACTCTTAACGGGGACTCAGCGAGACGACCTGATCCACTTCCTCAGAAATAACTCGGACGTATTGGCCTGGGCGCCTGCCGACATGCCTGTGATCGACCCCAAAATCATATCGCATAAGCTCGGAGTGGACCCTATGGTCCAACCCGTCAGGCAGAAAAAGAGAAGCTTCGCCCCAATCAAACAAAAAGAGATCAAGGACGAGGTAGACAGGCTCCTCGCTGCCAACTTCATTCGGAACGTACCTTACTCGGAATGGTTGGCGAATATAGTCATGGTTAAAAAGTCTAGCAGGAAGTGGCGCATGTGCGTCGACTTCACTGACCTCAACAAGGCCTGCCCGAAAGACAACTATCCCCTCCCTCAGATAGATCAGCTCGTCGACAGTTCGGCACGCCACGAGCTACTTAGCTTCATGGATGCTTTCTCCGGCTACAACCAGATCCGTATGAATCCGGCGGACGAGAATCTCACCGCATTCACAACGGACCAGGGGTATACTGCTATAAGGTGATGCCCTTCGGCCTCAAAAACGCCAGGGCTACGTACCAACGCTTGGTTAATGGGATGTTCAAGCCACAGATCGGCGGGAACATGGAGGTTTACGTCGACGACATACTCGTCAAATCGATCCCGTCAGATGAACACGCTAAAGATCTTGCTGAGGCTTTCGGCGTCCTTCGCAAATACAAGATGAAACTGAATCCCGCCAAGTGCGCATTCGGGGTCACTAGTGGAAAATTCCTCGGTTTCATGGTTACCCACCGAGGAATCGAGGCTAACTCGGAGAAAATCAGCACCATCCTCAACATGGCCGCCCCAAAGACCAACGTCGAGATCATGTGGCTCACCGAGAGGGTGGCCGCCCTGAGCCGCTTCATGTCACGGTCCGGAGAGAAATGCCTCCCATTCTTCAAAGCCTTGAGGAAGATACCCAGGTTTGAATGGTCAGAGGAGTGCCGGACCACTTTCAAGCAATTAAAGAGGCACCTTGCGACTCCCCCACTGCTCACCCGGCCAGTTGAAGGGGACGAGCTATCGCTATATCTAGCCGTTTCCGACCAAGCTGCAGGTTCGGTGCTCGTCCGAAAGGTCGAGGGAGTCCAAAAGCCGGTATACTATATGAGCCGCGTCTTCAAGGATGCAGAAATGAGGTACCCGGCCATAGAGAAGATCATCTTGGCACTCATCGTGGCCTCAAGGAAACTACGGCACTATTTCCATGCGCGCACCATCCTTGTTCTTACCGAGCGGCCTTTAGGGGCTATTCTCGCCTCCCCCGAGTCCTCTGGTCGTTTGGAGAAATAGAGGTGGGAGTTGTCCCAGTTCGACATAAAATTCCACCCGAGGCAAGCTATCAAGGCACAAGTCCTGGCCAATTTTATCGTCGAGTGCACCATCCCCAGCAAAGAGGCAGAATCCACGCCGGCCCCCGGAACTCAACCCTCAATCGATGAGAGGCCCGACTCCGTCCCTGATTAGGTCCTTTATGTCGACGGGTCCTCAACCGAGGAAGGCAGTGGTGCCGGCCTCATAATTCGGGGCCCGAACGAGGCAGAGATGGAGTACTCTCTGAAGCTCGGGTTCAGAGCTTCAAATAACGCAGCGGAATACGAGGCCTTACTGGCCGGACTGCGGATAGCCTCCGGAGTGGGGGCTGAAAATGATCCGGATCCGCAGCGACTCCGCCCTAGTCGTTGGCCAAGTGACCGACCGATTCGAGGCACGGGATCCTCTGATGGTGAAGTATCTGGCCGAGGTGAGAAGATTAACAAAGGACTTCGACGAAGTCCAAGTGGAGCAGATCCCCAGACAACTAAACGTCCAGGCTGACGCCTTGAGTAAGCTGGCTTCATCTTATACGGCCAACAACAAGAGAAAAATCCTCTTCGAGGTCTTACCACGGCCCAGCATGGAAGACAGGGCGACGTCACTTCAAGTGTACACAGCTCGGGAAGAAGACCAGGATTGGAGGAAGCCCCTCGTTGAATTCCTGAGGGAAAGTACACTCCCAGAAGATCGAGGGGAAGCCCGCAGTCTCCAAGACAAATCCCGCCATTTCATCTAAAGCAATGGGAACATCTACAAGAAATCCATCAGTCAACCCCTGGTTCGGTGCGTCGACCCCCGCGAGGCCGACTACATCCTCCATGAGATTCACGAAGGGGTCAGTGGCGCGCATCAAAGGGATCGCACCTTAGTCCAGAAGGCACTGCTCCAAGGGTACTATTGGCCGATCATTCATCAAGACGCCCAGAAGCTCGTCAGGAGGTGCCAAAGCTGCCAACTCCATGGAAGCATACCCCGCCTTCCGGCTACCGAGCTAACAGTCCTGACCTCCCCCCGGCCGTTTGCCCAATGGGTAATGGACATGATAGGCCAGTTCCCTACCGGTACGGGCAGACACAAGTACATCCTTGTTGCAGTGGACTACTTCACAAAGTGGATCGAGGCCGTCCCCATCAGGAAGCCGGATGCCACCACGACTATCAAGTTCCTGCAGAACAACGTAATACTCCGGTTCGGTAACCCGAGGTGTATCATCACCGACCACGGGATAAATTTCGAGAACGAAAAAGCTAAGGAATTCTACAACGGATACCATATCCTTATGCAGTTTGCCGCGGTCATGAATCCCCAGTGCAACGGGCAGGCCGAGGTCGCTAACCGGGACGTCATCTGAGGTCTCCAGACACGACTAGAAGGACGACAGGGCAGTTGGGTCAAAGAACTACCCCGGGTCTTATGTCCCTTGTGCACGTCGAAGAAGACCCCCACCGAAGAGACCCCTTTCAGCCTCTACTACGGTACCAATGCAATGGTCCCGACGGAGATCAAGCTGCCCAGCTACAGGGTCGAGCACTTCGACGACGAAGTAAACACCTCGGCCCTCCGGACTAATCTGGACATCTTGTTGGAGAAACGGGACCGGGCTCAGATCAGAGCTGCCGTTTATCAACAGCGAATCGCCCGCTACAACAACGCGCGAGTCAAGCGTCGCGCCTTCAAAACCAGAGATTTAGTCCTAAGGCGGAACGAATTCGTTGAGCAGGGCAAGCTGCACAAATTCTTCCCGAAATGGGACGTCCCATTCCTCATTTTCGAAGTCTTTCCTGGCAGGGCCTATCGCTTACAAGACGCAGCAGGTCGCAAATTTCCTGTTAGTTATATGTATGCCCTAGAGGCCATTACTGTACATACGATGTATATTGTAATGGATGCTTGGATATATATAAGGAGGACTTTCTTGCTCGACATGATAGTATGCTATCTGGTTGTACTTTATCTTAACATATACTCTGATTGTCTCTTTGTTACATGTTGATAAAGCCCTTAGGATATGTACTCGACTACTGGGACTATGATGAGATCATACTAGTAGGGCCACGGTAGTCGACGAGTACATCCTATAACTGTTCCTAGTCGAGGGTGTATCGAGACAAGGCATCGATACACCAGAGTAGACTAGCGTATACGCATCTTAACCCATATGATGGGCGATGGATGATCCCATATCAATCGGTGTTTGACATCAAGGATGGTGTACGAGTGCTCAGTAGAGACTGGGTACACTGGACGGACTCGCCGAGAACTCCCAGATGGTATTATACCTCACGTCAGATGGCAGTTCTCCGGTAACACTGGTACAGAGTAGTCTGTTGACCCGAGATCGTCATAGAGTCTTGTGTGATTCCCACTGTGCTCTGATTTCTATCATACCACGTCCAAGAGGGCGTGCAAAAAGGTGGCTTTTGGGTACAGTCCCGAATCACATGGAGGCAATGAGCGATAGGAGGGGATTCGTCTCTCCCGGTATAGGGAGTTGATGTTGTGCTGTGTTCGATTGGCTATAACCAGAAATCCCTGGCCAGGGTTGCTGAGATTTACTGGTAAGTGTTATCAGTAGTTTATCGAACTATTATAGACCTCATAAGACACGACTTATCAAGCTACTGGGGTCTGACATTTACCACCCCTAGGCGAGATATGCGACATATCAGACGACGAGACCGGACTGTACAGGAGTGTTACTGATTGGATTCACAGGAGAATGTACATGCTTGCTTGTTGATCTTCTGAGAGCTCAATACCTGGGTGGCTATTACGTTTAGCTTGCTTGCGCGGCGGTACCGCGGCGGAACAGTAGAATTAGGGTTAGGGTTTTGTACAGTAACTTCAGTACCAACTTCCTGATTCTTCTGGGAATTTTTAATTCTTACTCAAGTGTTGAGTTTTCTGGGGTGTATTGGGGACTCATTGATTTGATCGGATAATTTAACTTCGTTTAAGTTTTTCCGGATAATTTTTAGAAACTGTTAAAAAGTTCGAACGGATATCAATAACTCACTTTTTCCCCTGTCGGAAATTTTTTCAAAAGTTGGATTTTTTTTTTCTTTCTCGAGTTTGAAACTTCCGGAAAATCATGCAAGTAACACGGTGGACCCTCTAGAAGAACACAAACATTAACTCGACTATGTGACCGTCTTGAACTGCCTCTAAACCTTAGGGTTTGTGGCAGTACGGCATGCCACATGTGAGGCGTTGGCTTGACCCTTCTACGGCTGGACCATCGGTACTGTGGCATGTGATGGATACTTTTTGAACTCCGCTCAAGTGTTGAGCTATTGGGAAACCTTGGGTGTTTGACTATTCGATCGGAAAGTTTAACATTGTCTAGTTATCTGGATTGTGATACAATATTTTGAATCCACAAGAAGTAATGAGATAACTAATTTGAACGTTATAAATCTAGCAGTTTAGTCTCAATTGATCGGTTGCTACGGAATTTTGATGTGATCAAAAGTCCGTCGCAATCACGTAGCGTACGCGGGTACTCGCCGGGTAAACTTAATAGACAGCCATGCCCCAAAGCCCCAACCAAGTGACTGTAGGAGAACCCCGTCGCCAAAAGCATCCGTTCGGGTGCTTGCGGCAGCGGTGTTCCGCCTTAGTGCACTTCGTCGACGGCATCCGGGGGTGCGGCCGTCTACTAAAGTTTGCGACGAGCATTCGATCAGGACAATCAGGAATCTTGTAGAATTGCCCGACTTAATATTGAAAAGAGTTTTCGATACTGAGACTAAAATGTGGGGTTTATAATTGTTAGGCATGCGATGTCTAAGAAATTCATTTGGTTAGGCATGCGATGTCTAAGGAGGTTGCGGATTCTAACTGTTGTAGTTTTACACTTTCTATTCTGTGACCGTAAGCGTAGTATGTGGTGTATCGCCCGCTTCATTGCTATACATCAACGACAATCGGGATACGCATACTTTCTTACGTTGATGATATGAGATATTATGTGTTGCTGTGATATGTTGTATTGGATCGTCGCGTTTGAATAGCCGGGGGTTTTATGTGAGATGAGAGTTTTTCTTTTTTCATTCATGTAAAATTCATTTGTATGTAATATTCTTTTATTGGGGCACTTCCGGGCTGAGGCTGATGTCACCATTGTATATTATTTATTTTTCCGCATTAGGTAGACCCAAGGCGGGGAGCACAAGTAACCGGGTTCTAGGGTCCAGTGGGAGACCATCTCGAGGAGTCGAGACCGGGTCTCCTAACCCCAGAATTGGCAATGTTGCTTGCCGCTCTCGTAGGGGTGTAGGGATGTGGGTTTGGCTATTCATCGCGACCGTGGAATCCGTGTTTTATACAGGCTCGTATTAAAAACACGGACTTCCTAGTATATCCAATATTTCATATATGTTCTTCTGCTGCAATGTTCTGTGATGAGATCATATTACTGCCTGAGACGAATGTTTATATTATATATATGAGATATATGTTATATTGCAGATTTCGTTTCAAATGTGATGCTTGTGAAGCATAATAAAATGGGACTTCATTAATGAGATTAATGAAACTAAAAAGAAACCTAAAGATGTTGTAGAAACTTGTTTAAAAACGGGCAGCTCTAGTTCTTGCTTTGCATAGCGGTGTTCCTTGTAGAACATCAGCACCATATTCGATAAGGAAAGAGCCGAGATCCCTTCACCGGGAGTGACCTCTTTAGTGAAACTAGCAGATGCTAGAAACTCGGTTTGTCTTTTGATTGCTTCTATAGTTCTTGCTTTGCATAGTAGTATATATGATATACCCTGCACCTTATTCGATGAGGAAAGGGCCGACGATCCCTTCACCGGGAGTGACCCCTTTAGCAAAACTAGAAAAAGCCTAAAAAACACTCCATTTAAAAATCACTCGATTCTACAACGATATCAAGTTCATTACGCAAAGGGTTTTCTTAAAAACCTGTCGTAGCCCTCCGTCATTTTAGATAAGTAATAGTTAGTATTCATGCTGCGTTTGTTGACCTTGTCAAGGCGTAGTGCGCGGTAGCTGATTACTGCTTATCTATATAAGCATATGATGCGATTGGATTAGGGTAGGCATGCGACTTTGTTGACCTTGTCAAGGGTCGTGCAGGTGGGTTTAATTCAGATCAGGAAATGACGGGTTGAACTTGACTTGCGGTCTATGGTTTGTTGACCTTGTCAAGTTCATGGATCGCACGGGGTAAAATATTATTGGGAATTTCAAGTGTTGAAATTTTTAATGAGATTGCATACCTTCTATGAGATAGTTGGATCCCGATACCCGCTGCGAGTAAGAGTTACTCCTGGGAGAGTTTTACACATTACAATCAGTCGATCAAGTAGGTGTCTAGAAAGGTGTCAACGGGGTTACGCCCCTAGGAAAACGAGGTTTACTTTAATTAGGTCTGTGCGAAAGCACGGGGAACCTCCCTCAAAGTACCAGCACTGGCCTGGCTGAAAGATTGGCGAACTTGTAGCGTGTAATTAATCCCGGCTAGTCTTTCCTTTTAGGGTTTGAAGGAAGATTTGACTAAAACAGTGGGAGACATCCTGATTAGATAAATTGATAACCAATCTAATCTTGTAAAAGCTCACGCTGAGTGTTTTCTTCTCTCTCTCTCCTGGTTACGACTATGTCACGCCTTAATCAAGATAATAATACGGATGTATTGACCGAACCCACTTGTTATACTGCGCTTAGGAACGTTGGTCCCGCTCCAACTTATAATTGTTATAAGACAGAGCAGGAAATAGGGGATTACTAGAATTCTCATGCCGCCCAAACGAAGAAAGTACATGTTGATTCACCTTCTTCGGGTGTGTTCATTACACAGAACTGTTTCTCAATATCCTTTACGTCCTGGGTATTTGATACCGGATCAGGATCCCATATATGTAATTTGTTACATGGGCTACAGATAAGTAGAGAACTGAGAACGGGTGATAAATTTCATGAGATAGAAACGGTGCAAGTGTTGCAGCCAAGTCTGTTGGTAGCTATCACCCTGTATTACCAAAATACATTGATTCTGAACGAATGTTATTAGATACCGAACCTGATGTACAACATCATATCAGTCTCTTTATTAGTAAAGAAAGGATATAATTTTGTATTGTTGGATAATGTTTTAAACATTTCCTATATCAAGAGTTGATCGGTTCAGGCACGTTATCTAAAAGCATTGACGTTCTAAATCAAAATACAGTTCTTAGTATACAGAACACACACAAGAGGAAGAGTTCAGAAATGAACGAATCCTTCTTGAGGAGACTAGGTCATATCAATGTGACCCGACTAACTAAGTTACGTTTAGATGCATATTTAAATTAGTTTGAATTTGCATCTTGTGAAACTTGCCGGTCATGTCGCAGAGATAAGATGACCACAGCTCTGTTTATTGGAAACAGAGAAAGAGTGAACTTTTGGGATTGATACATGCTGATGTATGAAGGTCCCCTGTCTACACATGCCAAGACCGGTTCTTTGTACTTCATTACACTCTCTGATGATCTCTCAAGATTCAGACATATGTTCTTGTTGAAACACAAGTCCGAAACTTTTGAGATATTCACAGAATATAAGTTAGAAGTAGAGAACCATAAACGGGTATAAGTATTATGTCCTTTGATGAGATCAGGGAGGAGAATACTTGAGCACGGAATTCCTGGACTATTCTAAAGGAGAATGAGATTCTCTCTCAGCATTACTCCTCCGAATACACCACAGCACGTCGGTGTATCGGGGCGGAGCAAACACACCCTATGTGATATGGTGCGCTCTATGATGAGTACTACTGAGTTTCCTATTTCCTTCAGGGAGTTATGCACTTGAGAAGATGCATACCTATTGAATGTGGATTCAATAGGAACCAACGAACCTCAATCTCTCCGCCGATCTAGTAGGGTTCCTCACCCACCTGAGAGATACTTCGGTTTCTCTATGACTGTGGGAGCGAGGATTGCATCATGAGATGATGACCCAACTAGTTTCGAGCAGGCCATCAGGAGTGAGACTCTGTAAGAATGGATGGATGCTTAGCGACCTGAGATGGAATCCTTATACACCAACAAAGTATGGACTTTGGTTGCTTTATCTGAAGGGTTAAATCGCCCATCAGGAGCAAGTATATCTTGAGAAGATTACTTGGTGTACATGGAAAAGTTAAGACTTTCAAAGCTATGCTTAAGTCCATCCAGATCCTACTTGCCACGGCTACATACCATGACTACGATATCTGGTGGTTGGATGTCATGACTGCTTTTCTAAAATGATGTTTTAGAAGAAAGCGTCTATAAGTATACAGCCAGAGGGCTTCGTAGACAGTGGGAGCAGCGGAAACGTGTGCAAGATGCTTTATAGGATAAAGCAGGCATCGCGGAGTTGTAACATCTGTTTTGATGTGGTAGTCAAAGAGTTTGACTTCATCAAAATGGTAGATGAACCTTGTATATACAAAAAGGTAGTAGGGAGTATGGTGGTGATCCTCGTAGAGTATGTGGATGCCATACTCTTGATAGGGAAGGAGTTTCCTATGCTATGCTCGGTCAATCTCCGCTTATCACAAGGATTCTCCGTATAGGATCAAAGTGATACCTCCTAAATCCTAGGTTTTGGATCTATGAGATAGATCTAATTGGATATTAGGATACTCACTAGTTGTAGTGAGATGGTATCAATCGATTCTGGGGAGAATCACTGGAAAGGTTCCAGGGTGATAAGGACGACTGAATGTCAGTCGCAGGCATTGTCTTTACCCTCAGTGGAGGGACGGTATGTTGGAAGAGTTCCAAGCTAGATACCGTGACTTACTAGACGATTAAAGGCAAGATACATTGTTACCAAGGATGCTACCAAAGAGGCAGTCTGGATATATATAAGTTCATGAGATGAACTTCATTCTAACCATTGTGTGACAATGGAGTTATGGCTTATGCCAAGGAACCCCTGTCCCATCAAAAATCCAGATATAATTCTTAGGCAGTATCACCAGATCATGGAGATGGTTGATCTCCAGGGAGATCGAGGTTAGGAGAGTAGACACAGAGGACAACATTGTGGATCCACTCACAAAGGCCTTTTTCCCAGTAGAAACTTTTATGGGATGGTTGAGTATGAGATACTTCAACCACAACTAATTGTTGGGTATGCGATACCACAACAGATGGCCCTAGTGCAAGTGAGAGATTGTTAGTTATATGTATGCCCTAGAGGCCATTACTGTACATATGATGTATATTGTAATGGATGCTTAGACATATATAGGGAGGACTTTCTTGCTCGACATGATAGTATGCTATCTGGTTGTACTTTATCTTAACATGTACTCTGGTTGTCTCTATGTTACATGTTGATAAAGCCCTTAGGATATGTACTCGACTACTGGGACTATGATGAGATCATACTAGTGGGGACACGGTAGTCGACGAGTACATCCTATAACTGTTCCTAGTCGAGGGTGTATCGAGACAGGGCATCGATACACCAGAGTAGACTAGCGTATACGCATCTTGACCCATATGATGGGCGATGGATGATCCCATATCCATCGGTGTTTGACATCAAGGATAGTGTACGGGTGCTCAGTAAAGACTGGGTACACTGGACGGACTCGCCGAGAACTCCCAGATAGTATTATACCTCACGTCAGATGGCAATTCTCCGGTGACACTGGTACAGAGCAGTCTGTTGACCCGAGATCGTCATAGAGTCTTGTGTGATTCCCATTGTGCTTTGATTTCCATCATACCACATCCAAAAGGGCATGCAAAAAAGTGGCTTTTGGGTACAGTCCCGAATCACATGGAGGAAATGAGCGATAGGAGGGGATCCGTCTCTCCCGGTATAGGGAGTTGATGTTGTGCTGTGTTCGATTGGCTATAACTGGAAATCCCTGGCCAGGGTTGCTGAGATTTACGGTAAGTGTTATCAATAGTTTCTCGAACTGTTATAGACCTCATATCGACACGACTTATCAAGCTACTGGGGTCTGACGTTTACCACCCCTAGGCGAGATATGCGACATATCAGACGACGAGACCGGACTGTACGGGAGTGTTACTGATTGGATTCACAGGAGAATGTACAGGCTTGCTTGTTGATCTTCTGAGCACTCAATACCTGGGTGGCTGTTATGTTTAGCTGACCGCTTGCAGCTTGTGGGTGTTTGTTATGATCATCACCTACTGCCGGCGTATTGACGATTCTTTAGAGTCCTACACAGAGGTTTCTTGACTCAGGCAAAACGGAGTAGGGGCACATATGTGATATGTGCAGGACCGAGGATAATGCGATATGAGATACCATATTCCATTCTCACGATATTTGATATCAGCCGGGTCATCGGATCAAGTGTTGATTCGATGAATCGGTAAATAAGATATTAGTTGGTTATATGCGATATAGCCGGATTGTCGGATCAAGTGTTGATTCGATAATTTAATGTATAATAATATATATATGCTATATTAAATTACATTAACTAATATTAGCTCACTAAAAGATTCTTTTTCTCACTCGGGTAATACATTGATATATATGTGATATATGTTAATTGTATTATTTTATTTTGTTACAATAAATATTATATATGTGATATATAATATTGTAACATGATATGATTACTAATGCAACATGTTTAGTGGAGATTAAACAAGATTTAGGGTTTGAATTGGGTTAGTTCTTTCTAGAAGTTTCTAAAAGGTTTTTCTTTTGTCATGAATGAGATATTATGCTTGATATTTATGTGTGACTCATTCTTAACCCAACCCAAACCCTAGCCCTAGTTAAATCTCTACATGAGTCATCCTTGACCATGGTTGCAAAATTAATCATTATCACACTTTCATTATTCATCACAAAAGGAATTATTCATTATTCATCTTTTTTTCTTCTTCTTCTTTGCTTGCAAAGCTTTCTAGCTTTGATCTTTGTGTTGAAAATGAGTGAGAAATAGAAAACAAATGAGAGCAAAAATCCTACTTCATCATCCTCATCTACCCTTTCCCTTTAGATGAGAGTGTTCACTTCATTTAGTGAGTGTTAGCTTGTGTTAATAAAACTTCAAGGTAGATCATCTTTGTTATCGAAGATCGGAAGCAAGCTTGCATCTTTCTCTTCGTGGAGCCTCTCGAGGGTCCGGAACACGATGATCGCAGCAAAGGGCCTCAACACGGAGCTTAAGAAGTGAAGGACCGGATCTACAAAGGTTGTAATCCCTCTCACTTAGTGTTAAACTTTTTAACATGCTTGTTTTCTCCTAAACTCAAGTTTAAAGATTCGGCTTTGGGTTGTTCGGCACGGCTAAATTTTAAATCGGGCATGGTTGATGCCTCGTAGACCCTTGTGCGTGTGCCTAGCAACCCTACATTTTCGCGGCCCTACAACGTAGAAAAACTCAAGCTTTACCTCTGAAACGAATATCTATGAATGTATATTTCTTCTTTCACCAAAGCAATGTAACTTTTTCCAAGTTCTTTTTATTTAATAATAAGAAGGAAGCAATAGTGCATCGCAAAAAGGAGAATTTTATTTATTCGAAATGTATTGTAGGCTCCTCAGCCTTACATCAAAAAGAAAAAGAAAAATTTTACAACTGCGGGGGGAGGGGTGCAGGAAGCATTGCTCGTGGTATTCCGAAGAAATTGCCGCCAGCCGAGCCCTGGCCGCCTCGGACATCTGCCTCTGATGCTGTCCGCGAACCCTCGAGGCCACGGATGGGCCGGAGGGCTCTCTGGCTGGGCACCCATCGGCGAGATGCCTCGGTTGGTAACACTCGAGGACGAGTGCCACCGAGCGATCCTGCCGACTCATCGAGATCAGGCCGAGACGACATAGCAATCTCAGCTTGCCAACCACCTCATCCTTCAGTTGTTCGAACAAGGGATTGTGCAGACCCGGCGATGCCCTCCAAATAGAATACATCAGCAACTAGAGCAGGGGTGATCACCGGGGAAGCAGGCGGCCGACATGATCCTCCACACACCGAACCATCGCCTGCAACGTTTCCTCGGAGCTTTGCTGATCGTACAAATATACGTCTTCGAAGGAAATGATCTCGGAAATGGAGAAAGGGAACCCATCCATTATTATGTTTCGGGGTGCAAAGCGAAGTATGGGCAACACAACCTTCTCTATTTATAATCTTAAACAGAATCCCTAAGGACCCAAATTTGTACACGCATGGGCACGAATCCTGGGATCCACCCAAATTATTCTAATATCGCACCGCCACGTGGCGGAAATCCCTTATTTCTCGACGAACCGAAGTCGGACCGCTAAGGATCGAAGCCCTCGCCAAGAGGCAACTGAGCGGCTGCCCTACTCGATCTATCCATGGCTGGTAGTTCATTACCCACCGACGCCAAGGATCAAAGCCCTCGCCAAGAGGCAACCGAGCAGCTACTCTGCTCGGTCTATCCTTAGCGGGTAACTCACTACCCACCGACGCCAAGGATCAAAGCCCTTGCCAAGAGGCAACCGAGCAGCTACCCTGCTCGGTCTATCCTTAGCGGGTAATTTCTTACCCATCTATGCTAAGGATCGAAGCCCTCGCCAAGAGGCAACCGAGCGGCTACCCTACTCGGTCTATCCATAGCTGGTAGTTCACTACCCACCGACGCCAAGGATCGAAGCCCTCGCCAAGAGGCAACCGAGAGGCTACCCTGCTCGGTCTATCCTTAGCGGGTAACTTTCTATCCATCAATGCCAAGGATCGAAGCCCTCGCCAAGAGGCAGCCGAGCGACTACCCTGCTCGGTCTATCCATGGCTGGTATTTCACTACCCATCGATGCCAAGGATCAAAGCCCTCGCCAAGAGGCAACCGAGCAGCTACCCTGCTCGGTCAATCCTTAGCGGGTAACTCACTACCCACCGACGCTATGGATCAAAGCCCTCGCCAAGAGGCAACCGAGTAGCTACCCTGCTCGGTCTATCCTTAGCGGGTAACTTCTTACCCATCTACGCTAAGGATCGAAGCCCTCGCCAAGAGGCAACCGAGCGGCTACACTGCTCGGTCTATCCATAGCTTGTAGTTCACTACCCACCGACACCAAGGATCAAAGCCCTTGCCAAGAGGCAACCGAGCAGCTACCCTGCTCGGCCTATCCATGGCTGGTAGTTCACTACCAACCGACGCCAAAGATCAAAGCCCTCTGTTGGATATATGTATGCCCTAGAGGCCATTATATGTATAGTGGATGCTTGGACATGTATATATATGGATTACTTTCTTGCTCGACATGATAGTATGCTATCTGGTTTACTTTTATATGACATGTTGACTTGATCATGTTTTTCTTCATTTGCACATGTTGATAAAGCCCTGAGGATATTTGCTTGACTACTGCGATTATGATGTGAATCATACTAGTGGGACATGTGTAGTTTATAAGCATATCCTTAAACTGTTCCTAGTCATGGGTGTATCGAGACGGGCCATCGATATTCCAGAGTAGACTAGCGTATACCATTCTTGTCCCATGTGATGGGCGATGGATGTTGCCATATCCATCTGGTGACACCAAAGAATATATGAGGGTGCTCAGTGGAGATTGGGTATACTGAACGAACTCCTATGTGGTATTATATCTATCGCCGGATAGCAGTTCTCAGGTGACATTGGTACAGGTTAGTCTATAGACCCGAGATCGTCATAGAGTCTTATGTGTCCTCCCACTGTACTTTGATCTCCACCCTACCACGGCTCTACTGAGTCATGCAAACAGGTGGTCTTTGGGTACAGTCCCGAGGCACATGGAGGCGATGAGTGATAGAAGGGGTTTCGTCTCTCCTGGTATTGGGAGTTGATGTTGTGCATTGCTCGATTGGATATAACAGGAAGTCCCTGGCCAGGGCTGCTGAGATTTACTGATAAGTGTTATCGGTAGTTTCTCGATCTGTTATGAGCCATACACCAACTGTAACGTTTTAAAATAAATAAATAAAATTCTTTAAGTGAATTTTATGATTTTCGGTAAAGTAAAATGTATTTTTCGTAAAACTAAACCGTAATTATTTTTCATTATAAATTTAAAAATATCTATTTTAATTATGTAGTTACTAGTAAATGGTGTTTATTTAGTCACTTATAAATTTTTAGTTTAATTAAATATTTTTCCTAAATTAATTATTTTAAATATTAACATAAGCTTTATTTATACACTAAATTAGTGTAAATTACAAATTTGAATGGGTTTAATTTGCAAAAATGAACCATTGCATATTAGAATCTAGTGTGTATCATGCAAAATTTATTTCCAAATTTTTCCATGTCTCTAGAATTTTCTTCATGTGTATGAGAAAAGAAATAAAAGAAATTTAATTAAAGTGATGAAAAGACATAAAGAAAGTGATATTTTGGGAGAGCTTTCTACACGGTTCCTCCTTCATTCTTTTTCTCTTTTTCCTCCCTAAAATGGCCGGCCTCCTCCCCATGGCAGCCCCCCATTTTCACCACTTGATTTTGTTACAAAAATCCATCAAATTCATCAAAAATTCAATAAAAAACCCACAAATCCTAAATAAATTCCTACCCTCTATTTTTTGCTCGTTTTTACATGGATTTTGGAGTTGGAAAGCATTCTTTTTGGAGGCAAATTTTCATGGTTGGATCTCACATGTGGAGGTATAAATTTCATTCTTATGATTTATTGTTATTAAATGTTTCATTCTAGCATAATTAGATTTAATAAATTAATTCTATCTACAAGTTTCAAAATTCAAGTTAGGGTTTATAAAATCAAGTTATGGTTTTTATTAATTAAGTAGGATTATAATAACTAGTTTAACATTTTTAGAAGTGGAAAATCTTGTATGGATGATATATTGTAAATTGTTTATCCAAAATTGTTTAAATTAAACCATTTTTGCAAACTAGATTTCTATATATTGTATATATTGGGGGATAAAATTACAATTAATGTTTGTAACATTAGATTGTGGTTTTAATGAGGATATTAACTTGTTAGTGGAATGGAAAACCTAATTTAGTTACTAACTTGAAGTTGATAATTGAGAAATTGTGAGAAAAATGCTATTTTGCTAACTAGATTTTAGAAATTCTTAAATAAATGAGATTTAAAATCTAATTTATGGTTTCATTATATTATTATCATCATGAATTGTAGTTTAATACGTTAATTCATGCAAATCAAGTTTAGTTGTGATATTGTGAAAATTTTGCTTGCAAAGCGTTAAAATTGATTAAATTGCAAACTAGAATTTACAATTTAATACAAATTAGTGTAATAAAAATATGGTAATGGCTTCTATAATCTAGTTATGTTATTTAATGAATATTATGACCATTAGTTTCTTTTAAACATCAAGTTTTGAAGTAAAACGGTAAATTGACATTTTCAAGGTTTTTTCGGAATTGGACGATTTGATCAACTTTAGGGTTTCGATGATTTAAACCAGGTTTTATATTATAAATAATAGGTTTTGAAACTACGAGTTGTTTATTGATGTTTATCTCGATCAATCGGCGTTTATACGCCAACTTCGAGCGATATTTGGTTCTTTTGCATGAGCGGGACATAAGTTTTAACCTATGCGCGTTTCGTGCGTCATTTTGGTTTTGTCCGTGATTCAGTTTACGATATTATATGTGTTTGCATATAGGTACCCCTCACATGGACTTCGGATGAGGAAGAAGAGGAGGGCAACATCATTTTCGGCAGACAAGGACCAGGTGAGTAGATGTATATCTACGGGGGGAAGTCGGGTGGACGGCGTTTATCACCCCCGCAAACGTAGAATAGGAATAGTACTTATTGTCATTAGGAAGCCAGACGTGACCTTAGAATTTCGGTGAGTAGGACCCTAGTAATGACCTTAGGTTGGACTAGAAGGATTTTAGAAAGACCTTACCAGAGGATGAATATTTTGGAGGAGATTCGTAGGTTTCAGGTAGATACACACACACGCACACACAGAAACTCGACGTGGTGTATATGTGTATGTGTATATATATAGGACTAAGTGTGGGTATATATATACACAACACGTATATGTGATACAAGGATGTGATATGAAACACGGGGATGAAACAGTATAACTGGGCTTGATGCCGTGATTCTTGGCTATACAGTCGTATTATAATGTTAGCGGATCATTAGAAAATGAGATAATGAATAGGTATACATAAATAATAATGGGTGGTGACGATATTGAGGTACATGGGACTCTAAAATAGAACCCGGACTGTAACCTGTGCCTGAAATTACAATATGATATATGTGTGACTTGATTTCGATATCATATAGGTGTGACTTGATTACGATATCATATAGGTGTGACTTGATTATGATATGATATAAGTGTGACTTAATAACAATATGATACATGTGACATGATATTTCTGAGGATAAATTAACGATGTATATTTATGCTGGTAATGATATATGATTGAAGTATGCGATTACAGTACAGTACCTTGATCATGACATGATTTGATGATGATATTATACGAATGATGAGACACGTAGGTGATACTTGACCCGTACCCCGATATTGGGATGTCGTACGATGGGTTTTACCGTACGAGGCATAGATGTGATGATTGATCCGCACTCTTGATTTGAGGAAGCCGTACTACGTACGTGACGCTATTGAGGCTGGATCGCCGACTATTAGAGATATGGACTCAGACCTTAGGTGGACTCTTATTTCTTATCGACTAGTTTCTTAAGTTTAGTTCCTGAGGAGGTTAGATGGACACTAGTTTAGGCTCGAGTCATATAGTTGTAGTTATACTTGTATATCAAATGAGTGGTTAATACACATCCGTCTTTACATTCAGACCGTAATCATCATGGTGCATGTTCATACATATGTTTATATAATCAGTATAAAACTCTGCCTGTTAGGACACCAGCACCATTACCGATGATGCGCATATTCCACACACACTTATTTGCCGGCTCACACACAACATCATCGGTAATTGCTATGTCACGTACACTTTAGAACATATTATCTTTTATTGATAGAATCAGCTAACAGCTAGATCGATATAATATTGTGATTACTCTCTGGTGTTAGTCTAGACATGGCATTTATTATTTAGACATTTCATGCATTCACATTTCCATGTTATCATGCAGTATTGTGGGGCTTATGCCGACATTTATCATTTACTTACTCATGATTTTGGGATTTTGGATTTCTATGAGATTTCTGGATTTTGGGGAAAACCGCAATAATATATATATAAAAACTTCTCTCTCTCCTCCTCTCTTTTTAAAATATAAGTTGCAGTTTTCTCGTGATGTATGTGTCGTCCACCATGAGATTTCATGTTTTCTGTTGGATTTCGAGACCCGATTCGAGGAGTGGATGAACCGTCTCGGGTACTTAGTGGGCTCGGTATGGTACCCCGGGGCAAGAAGATCGAGTTGTAGACGATGAGCCTGGCAGGGGAGGACTACCTACCGGTGATGTCTGGCGCGGCGGATATCCGGAGGATACCGACCGTTGTCGTGAGATTTGATGATATGGGCTGATCCGGACTGACGGAGCCCGAGATATTGAGACTATGAGATATTGAGACTATGAGGTATTTAGACTTGAGATTTACATGTTTTGTGTCGATGCTTGACACGGATTTCCATGGATTTCATCGATGATATTTCAGATTTCTATACAAATTTTACCAGGATAAAATTTAATGATTTCTTATACAGAAATATCCAGATTTCAGGATTGATTGTTTTGCATTCATGGTGCATACATACTCATTCACAGGACATATTACTATTTGAGGCACTGACACGAGCATAGAGATTTTGCACTACACGTAGTTTATTACCCTGCCATTACTAGATGACTAGTAATATATTGGTATATTATTATGACCTAGGACAGCGTCGTGCATTCGATTTCTTTTCGCAGATATCTTCTACTCACGAGTTGGCAACTCACCCCCGTTGTGCCAAATTTTATTACAGGTTCGATGTACAGGTTTCCCTGGCTGCTTGCTGGCACATCATTTCATTCAGGGTGATTTTCACGGTAGGTTGGTTCACTTGTTTCTGGACCGCCGTTGTACTTTTTATTATTTCATTTGTATCTAGTAAGCTCCATCAACCAAACTTGTATTACTTGATAAGTTTACTGGACCAGTTATTTATTTCGACCTTAGAGTCGCGCTTGTATTATTATGGTATCTGGTGGATTTGTTTTCTTTTAAGTTTTGAGCCTCGCCCTTTGGCGTTGTATACTATTGTGCATTGGTTTGGTTGTTTCCGTCTATTGGCGTAGAGCTAGCTCCCGTTTGGGGATGCTTTTTATTGTTTGTATATATATTATTCTTGTTTGTACCCGTTTAGGGCCAGTTTTTACAAAGGAGACTCTGCCGAAATTTTTGAGAAAATTGGATTTTAAACTTGTTTTCTATATGTTTTCCTTTACTTCTTCTTCTTTTTATGATTTAGATCTCTGGGCTTCGGTTTACTTAGGTTACGTTGCGCCTCTAGACGCTTCGTAATCTAAGTGCCGGTCACGTTCCGTACTTTCGAGTCGTGACACCAGCATGACTTATTGAGTTGTTGGTGTCGAAGATACTATCCCTAGACTCGATATGCAACATATCTGACGAGGAGACCGGACTGTACGGTAAGTGTTTCCAGATGTCTCGACGGGAGTTTTGACAGCTTTGCTGGTTTTCTTCTGATCGCTCAATACCCGGGTGGCCGTTACGTTTAGCTGACCGCTTGCGGCTTGTGGGTTCTTGATGTGATCATCACCCACTGCCGGCTTATTGACGAGTCTTCAAGTCCTATACAGGAGTTCCCTAGCCCAGGCGAAACGATGTGGTGTGCATATGAGATATGCACGGGGACCCAATTAAATACGTGCATGTGATAACGTATTTTAGTCGGGCGTTATTCTATTGGTCGGGTCGTATTTGATGTGACCGGTTTGTTAAATCAAGTGTTGATTTAACAATTGACTTTTAGTTTAATTTCTTTTATTAAACCTATTTCTTTTTATAAAGTGTATGCATACATGTATGCACATGTTGATGTGCATGGACACATACATACATACAAAGTATCATGGTTGATGATACACCTTTGATGGCAATATAAGACTCAAATGGAACTATTATATATGTATATATATTTGTATTTGATTTAAAAGAAAAGAAAAAGGAAAATTGATTCATGGTTGATTTTTCCACACACTTCCAAAGTAAACCAAAGTTGACCTAATTTTAACCATGGATTAGTTATTCCTTTTGGCTTTTAACTCACTTGCAAAATATCTAGATATTATTAGTTACCATGGTTTGTTGAGAGAAGGAAAATATATATCATTTTCTTTTCTCTTTCTTCATTATCTTTTGTGATCATCTCTTGAGCCCTAGTGTTGCCATCTTCTTCTTCCTCAATTCTCTTGAGTTTTCTATAGAGTGAGGGGGTAAAAAAGAAAGGGTTTTGATTAAAGAAAACACACCACCTCATCATTCTACTCTAATCTAGCCAATTAGTTTAGAGTGTTTAGCTTCATCATCTTCTTTGATCAAGTGAAGCTAGGAGCTTGGACGAACTGGACTTCGGGTGGATCATCGTGGACAAAGGAGCTTACTTTCAACCTTTCTTCAACTCTCAATGATCCTAGGAGTCACTACAAAGAGGACTACAAAGGTTATATTCCTTTCACTTAGTGATAATATGGTTTTTGTATGTGATACTTTAGATGTTACCCTAGTATTCTAGTTAAAGATCCTTGGATTGTTTGCTTAGCACCTCTATATTTTTTTAAGTGGTATGTGTGATGCTTCCATATCTACATTAGGTGCTAGGGAACCCTAACAATGGTATTAGAGCCAAGCTAGAATTCTGGACATGGTATTAGAACTATTACGAAAACGAAATCGACTCCGAAAATACGGTATTATGAAACCCTAATCTAGCTCTTTGTAAAATTTTTAAAAAGTCATCTAAAAATTTTTTAAACAACTACAGAAGACTGTTTGGGACAATATAAGAAAATAGGGGAAATATGGAGCAGAGTGCTCGGATTTTGGCCGAGCACGAGGCCCCCAAAACCGAACAGGCCGGCCCCCTAGGCTCCAATCCCCCCCATATTGCTCCAGTGCTCTATTGTCTTCATTTTGGGGTTTCTAGTATTGTTTGCTTAGCCCAATTTTCATGATGATTATTTTGACCTGGGGCTAATTCGTAGTGCTTCGTAGTCGTAAATTCTAGCACTGTGTTGGTAACCTTGATAATGTTTAGCAGTTCGAACGAACTTCAAAACCCCACATCTTGACCCCGCTGAAATTTCCAAGTGTTGTGTTTTTCCTAAGTTACCTTTGTATTCAATAGTCACGCAAGTGTTCGTATGGGCCCTCTAGAAGAACATAATAACCTTAACTCGATTCTATGCCCACGGAACCGCGATCGAACCTTCGGGTTTGCCGTAGTTCCATGGTGTCATAGTTGAGGCGTTGGTTAACCCCTTCTACGGCTGGACCAGAGACACTGTGGCGCGATTTTGGGTATTTGTAACTTTGCTCAAGTGTTGAGCTCTTAGGGTAAAATGTGGGTGTATGTTGATTCGATCGAAACGTTAAACATCGTCTTGATTTTTGAGATTGTGATAATTGCAATTGTTGTTTTCACTTTATTTTCCGCGACCGTAAGTGTAGTATGTGGTGTATCGCCGGTTTCATTGCTATACATCAACGACAATCAGCATACGCATACTTGCTTACGTTGATAATATGAGATATTATGTGTTGCTGAGATATGATTTGCAGGATTGTCGCGATCGAATAGCCGGGGGTTTTATGTGAGATGAGAGTGTTTATTTTCATTCATGTAAAAATAAATTGTATGTAATATTCTTTTATTTGGGGCACTTTCGGCTTGAGAATGATGTCACCATTATTGTATATTATTTACTTTTCCGCATTAGAATAGACCCAAGGAGGGGAGCACAAGTGATCGGGTTCTAGGGTTCAGTGGGAGGCCATCTTGAGGAGTCGAGACCGGGTCTCCTAAACTCTAGAATTGGCAGGATCACTTGCCGCTCTCGTAGGGGTCTAGGGGTATGGGCTTGGCTATTCATCGCGACCGTGGAATCCGTATTTTCTATTGCTGGCTGAATACAAAATACGGACCTTCTAGATGTCCTTTTTATTTTCATATGTGCTTCTGCAGCTGTTGATATTCTGTAATGTGATTAGACGAATGGATTATTATTATATATATGATATATAATAAACGTTGCTTATATTTTACACCCGCGCTAGTCCCGCCCCGCAATGCCGTTAGTTAAGTAACCTAACGGTGTATAACGGGACACTATGGCGAATGCGAATGGTATAAGTATACGTTCTAATTTCGTTTCTTTTCTGTGATGTCTTAGGAACTTAAATGTGTTAGTTATATGTATGCCCTAGAGGCCATTACTACACATAGGATGTATATTGTAGTGGATGCTGGGACATATATAGGGACGACTTTCTTGCTTGACATGATAGTATGCTATCTGGTTACTCTTTACCTTAACGTGTACATTGATTGTCTCTCTGTTACATGTTGGTAAAGCCCTTAGGATGTGTACTTGACTACCTGGACTATGATGCGGATCATACTAATGGGGACATGGTAGTCCATAAGTACATCCTTCAAGGTCCCTAGTCGTGGGTGTATCGAGACAGGGCATCGATATACCAGAGTATACTAGCGTATACCTTCTCGACCCATATAGATGGGCGATGGATAATCCCATATCCATTGGTGTTTGACATCAGAGATGATATACGGGTGCTCAGTGGAGACTGGGTACACTGGACGGACTCGCCGAGAACTCCCAGATGGTATTATACCTTACGTCAGATGGCAGTTCTCTGGTGACACTGGTACAGAGTAGTCTGTTGACCCGAGATCGTCATAGAGTCTTGTGTGGTTCCTACTGTGCTTTGATTTCCACCTTACCACGTCCAAGAGGGCGTGCAAAACGGTGGTTTTTGGGTACAGTCCCGAATCACATGGAGGCAATGAGCGATAGGAGGGGTTTGGTCTCTCCGGGTATAGGGAGTTGATGTTGCGCTGTGTTCGATTGGCTATAACCGGAAATCCCTGGCCAGGGTTGCTGAGATTTGCTGGTAAGTGTTACCAGTAGTTTCTCAAACTGTTATAGACCTCATATCGACACGACTTATCGAGCTATTGGGGTCTGACGTTTACCACCCCTAGGCAAGATATGCGACATATCAGACGATCAGACCGGACTGTACGGTAAGTGTTACTGGTTGGATTCACAGGAGTATGAGCGGGCTTGCTCGTCGATCTTCTGATCGCTCAATACCCGGGTGGCCGTTACGTTTAGCAGACCGCTTGCGGCTTGTGGGTGATTGATATGATCATCACCTGCTGCTGGCGTATTGACGAGTCTTTAGAGTCCTACACAGAGGTTTCCTGGCTCAAGCGAAACGAAATAGGAGCGCATATGAGATATGTGCGGGACCGAGAATAATGCGTGTATGTGATACCGTATTCCATTCTCGTGATGAATGTATCGAAAGGTTGTATGCGATATAACCTAGTTATCGAATCAAGGATTGATTCGATAAGCCGATACATTGAATATTAGTCGGTTATATGCGATATGACCGGGTCGTTAAATCAAGTGTTGATTTAATAATTTAATGAATAATTATATATTTGATACCTTACTTTGCATTAACTAGTATTGGTTCACTTTAAATGGGTTTTCTCACTTCATTTGCACATTGTATATGTGATATAGTTTTGTGCACTTGTATATATCATGTTTGATGATACATGATAGTTTGGTATATGGTTTAAACCATGGTTGGTCAATTGTTAGGGTTTCTTATGCTTCATTTACTTATTCTTTTATTTATTCATTGATTTGTGAAAGAAATAAAATGGTGGCCAATTTTGGATTATCCTTGAAGCTTCATGAAGCTTTGAAATGGTTGACCATTTTGTTTCTTTCTCTAACCCTAACCATACAACCTAACCTTGGTTAATTCTCTACACCTAACTAGAGTTGGATTATGATAAGTATTCATTGATTTTCTATTTTACAAATATAACTTATCATATTATTCATCTTCTTCTTCTTCTTCTTTCAAAGATGAAGAAAGCTTGCTTCATCAATGGCAACTTGAGTAATTGAGTGAGAAATCCAATTCTAAAGTGAACCCAACTCCTATTTCTTCATCCTCTACCTCTTGCCAAGTAGTAAAGGGTGTTTTCTTCATAAGTTTCATGACTTGGTGAAGTGGGAGCTTGATCTTGTGATGCCTCGACGTAGATCATCTTCGGCACGAAGCCGACGACCTTGCCCGTCCATTTCTCCGATGAAGCCGACGCTAGAGCCCGGGTTTCCATTTGGACAGCGAGGATACTTCATTGAGGAGCTATGGAGGTGGAGGACCGGATCTACAAAGGTTGTATTTCCATTCTTTTAGTTAAATTGTTAACTAGTTGCATGTGTTCGCCTAAATATCTAGTTAACGATCCGTATTAGAGTTTCTCGGCACTTGTAAAATTTGAAATTGGCATGGTTGATGCCTTGTGAGACCTCATTAGAGTGCCTAGGAACCCTACAGTGGTATCAGAACCTAGCTAGAGCCTTAGGCGATGTTTAGACGATGTTAGAAACCCGATCGAACCGAAACCCTAAACCCAAAATTGCTCTCTGTACATTTTTCAATTTCGGGGATTTTTCCACATTAAAAATATGCAGAAAATTCAGCAGGGAATTGTAAGAATTACTGTGAAGCCCGTACCCAAGATTCCACAACATTGCGGCGGAACCGCGGCATTAGCATGGCTAATGCGGCGGTTCCGCGGCAGCTTTGTCCCTTCTCCCAGTAATTTTTGCACAGTAACTCTTAAATTTTATTGTTGTATTTTCTGGGAATTTTTAATTTGACTCAAGAGTTGAGTGGTCTGGGGTTGTATTGGGAATCGTAGATTCGATCGGATTGTCAAACTTTGTCTATGTGTTTTTCCGGATAATTTTTTGAATATGTTAAAAAGTTCAACCGGATATAAATACCCACTTTTTCCCCTGTCGGGAAATTTCCAAGTGTTGGATTTTTCCGTGGTTTAAAGACGTTCTAAGTAGTGCAAGTAACGCGATGGACCCTCTAGAAGACAACAAACCTTAACTCGATTATGTGACCGTCTTGAACTGCCCTTTGAACCTTAGGGTTTGGGGCAGTACGGCGTGCCACATGTGAGGCGTTGGTTTGACCCTTCTACGGCTGGACCGTTGGTACTGAGGCACGAAGTGAATGTCTTTGAACTTATTTCATGAGTTGAGCTGTATCGGGAAAACTTGGGTGTTCGATTGTTCGATCGAAAAGTTTAACATTTTCTATCTTATCCGGAATGTGATACAATAATTGGAATTCACAAGTAGTTATGAGATAACTGAATGAATGTTATAAACAAAGCACTTTAGTCTCACTTGATTGGTTGCCACGGAATTTTGATCTGATCAAAAGTCCGTCGCAATCACGTAGCGTACGCGGATACTCGCCGGGTAAACTTAATAGACAGCCTCGCTCCATAGCCCCGACCAAGTGACTGTAGGAGAACCCCGTCGCCGAAAGCATCCGTTCGGGTGCTCGCGGCAGCGGTGTTCCGCCTTGGTGCACTTCGTCGACGGCATCGGGGGTGCGACTGCCTACTAAAGTTTGCGACGAGCATTCGATCAGGATGTCGGGAATCTTGTTGAATTGCCCGACTTTATATTGAAAAGTGTTTTCGATTTTGAGACTAAAATGCGGGGTTTATAATTGTTAGGCATTCGATGTCTAAAGAATTCATTTGGTCAGGCATGCGATGTCTGAGGTGGTTGCGGATTCCAACTGTTGTAGTTTTACACTTTCTTTTCTGTGACCGTAAGTGTAATATATGATATCGCCGGTTTCGTTGCTATATGTCAACGACAATTGGGATGCGCATATTTACTTACGTTGATGACATGTGATGTTATGTGTTGCTGGATATGTTATATTGGATCGTCGTGTTTGAATAGCCGGGAGTTTTTATGTGAGATGAGTGTTTTTCATTTTCATTCATGTAAAAACTTGTATGTAATACTCTTTTATTGGGGCACTTCCAGGTTGCGGGAGATGTCACCTTTTGTATATTATTTACTTTTCCGCACTAGGATAGACCCAAGGAGGGGAGCACAAGTAACCGGGTTCTGGAGTCCAGTGGGAGACCAACTCGAGGAGTCGAGTCCGGGTCTCCTAACTCTAGAATTGGTAGGGTTGCTTGCCGCTCTCGTAGGGGTCTAGGGGTGTGGGTTTGGCTATTCATCATGACCGTGGAATCCGTGTTTTATACTGGCTCGTATTGAAAACAATGACGTCCTAGTATATCCAATATTTCATATGTTTCTTCTGCTGCGATATCTGTGATGCGATCATGTGATATGTTCTGTGATGGATACTTTATATAGTATATATGATATATTATATAGACGTTACTTATGTTTTACACCCGCGCTAGCCCTGCCCTGCTCTGCCGTTAGTTACCTAACCTAACGGTGCACGAGGGGACATCGAGGCGAATGCGGATGGCATAAGTGTACGTCGTATTTATCTGTAATGTTTAGGTATTTAAATGATGGGACTTCATTAATATGATTAATGAAAGAAAAGAAACCTAAAGATGTTGTAGAATTGAATTTCAAAAATAAAAAGGGTAGCTACAGTTCTTGCTTTGCACAGCGGTATATATGATATATCCTGCACCTCATTCGATAAGGAAAGGACCGAGATCTCTTCACCGGGAGTGACTCCTTTAGCAATAACTGGCAGATGCTACACACTCAGTTTGTCTTTTGATTGCTTTTAAGAGTTTTTGTTTTGCACAGTGATATATATGATATATCCCGCACCTCATTCGACGAGGAAAGGGCCGACGATCCCTTCACCGGGAGTGACCACTTTAGCAAAACTAGAAAAGCCTCAAAAACACTCCATTTCAAAAACATTTGATTCTACAACGATATCAAGTTCATTACGCAATAGGTTTTCAGAAAAACCTGTCGTAGCCCTCCGTCATTTCAGATAAGTCCTGTTTAGTATTCGTGCTGCGTTTGTTGACCTTGTCAAGGCGCAGTGTGCGGTAGCTAACCAGTATTTATCTGCTTATGCATATGATGCAGATTGGGTTAGGGTAGTCGTGCGGCCTTGTTGACCTTGTCAAGGGTCGTGCGGGTGCGTTTGATTCAATCAAGAAATGACGGGTTGAACTTGACTTGCGGTCTATGGTTTGTTGACCTTGTCAAGGTCATAGATCGTTCGGGACAAAATATTATCGGGAATTTCAAGTGTTGAAATTTGCAATGAGATTGCATACCTTCTATGAGATAGTTGGATCCCGATACCCGCTGCGAGTAATTGTTACTCCTGGGAGAGTTTTACACATTACAAATAGCCGATCAAGTAGGTGTCTAGAAAGGCGTCAACGGGGTTACGCCTCTGGGAAAACGAGGTTTGCATTAATTAGGTTCGTGCGAAAGCACGGGGGACCTCCCTCAAAGTACCGACACTGGCCTGGCTGAAAGATTGGCGAACTTGTAGTGTGTAATTAATCCCGGCTAGTCTTTCCTTTTAGGGTTTGAAGGAAGATTTGATGAGAACCAGTGGGAGCCATCCTGATTAGATAAAATAATAACCAATCTATTCTTGCAAGAGCGCACGCTGAGTGTTTTCTTCTCTCTCTCTCCAGGTAGCGACCATATCACGCCTTAATCAAGATAATAATACGGATTATTGACCGAACCCGCTTGTTATACTGAGCTGGGGAACGTTGGTCCCGCTCCAACTTATAATTGTTATAAGACAGAGCAGGAAATAGGGGATTACCAGAATTCCCGTGCCGCCCAAACGAAGAAAGTGCATATTGATGCATCTCCTTCGGGTGTGTTCATTATACAGAACTGTTTCTCAGTATCCTCTACGTCCTGGGTATATGATACCAGATCAGGATCCCAGATATGTAATCTGTTACATAGGGCTACAGAAAGGTAGAGAACTGAGAACGGGTGATAAGTTTCATGAGGCAGAAAATGGGGCAAGTGTTGCAGCCAAGTCTGTTGGTCACTGTCACCCTGTATTACCAATACATTGATTCTGAACGAATGTTATTAGATACCGAACCTGGTATACAAAATCATATCTGTCTCTTTATTAGTAAAGAAATGATAAAATTTTGTATTGTTGGATAATGTTTTGAACATTTCCTATATCAAAAGTTGATCGGATCAGGCACGTTATCTAAAAGCGTTGATGTTCTAAATCAAACTACAGTTCTTAGTATACAGAACACACACAAGAGGATGAGTTCAGAAATGAACGAATTTTTCTTGAGGTATTGTAGACTAGGTCATATCAATGCGACCTGACTAGCTGAAGTTACATTTAGATGCATATATAAATCTATTTGAATTTACATCTTATGAAACTTGCCAGTCATGTCACAAAGATAAGATGACCATATCTCCGTTTACTGGAAACAGAGAAAAAGTTAGTGAACTCTTAGGATGATACATGTTGATGTATGTAGGTCCCCTGTCAACACATGCCAAGACTGGTTCTTTATACTTCATTACGTTCTCTGATGATCTCTCAAGATTCAAACATATGTTCCTGTTGAAACACAAGTCCGAACCTTTTGAGATATTCACAGAATATAAGCTAGAAGTAGAGAACCAAAATACGGGTATAAATATTATGTCCTTTGATGAGATCAAGGAGGAGAATACTTGAACACGGAAATCCTGGATTATTCTAAAGGAGAATGAGATTCTCTCTCAGAATTACTCCTCCGTATACACCATAGCACGATGGTATATCAGGGCCGAGCAGATGCACCCTATATGATATGGTGTGCTCTATGATGAGTACTACTGAGTTTCCTATTTCCTTTTGGGAGTTATGCACTTGAGAAGCTGCATACCTATTGAATAGGGTTCAAATCAAATCAGTTGCCTACCACTTCATATGTGATATGGAAAGGGTAGAGCCCATCTCTTAAGCTAGTTAAGATTTGGGGTTGTCCGGCCTATGTCTGAAAAACAAAATCCGGACAAGCTCGAGGCAAGGTCTGTAATGTAGAACTGGAAAGGTTCCAGCTATACAAACTACAGCAGATGATTTGATAAAACCAAAGGATTCAATAGTTACCAACGAACCTCAGCCTCTCCGCCGATCTAGTAGGGTTCCTCACCCACCTGAGAGATACTTCGGTTTCTCTATGACAGTGGGAGCGAGGATTGCATCATGAGATGATGACCCAACTAGTTTCGAGCTGGCCATCAGGAGTGGGACTCTGTAAGAATGGCTGGATGCTTAGCGATCTGAGATGGAATCCTTATACACCAACAAAGTATGGACTTTGGTTGCTATATATGAAGGGTTAAATCCCCATCAGGAGCAAGTATATCTTGAGAAGATTACTTGGTGTAGATGGAAAAGTTAAGACTTTCAAAGCTAGACTTGTTAAAGCTTTTCGTCATCAACCAGGCGTGGATAATGATGAAACCTTTTCAAGTAGCTATGCTTAAGTCCATCCAGATCCTACTTGCCACGGCTACGTAGCATGACTACGATATCTGGCGGTTGGGTGCCATGACTGCTTTTCTAAATGATGTTTTAGAAGAGAACGTCTATAAGTACACAGCCAGAGGGCTTCGTAGACAGTGGGAGCAGCGGAAACGTGTACAAGATGCTTTATAAGATAAAGCAGGCATCGCGGAGTTGGAACATCTATTTTGATGAAGTAGTCAAAGAGTTTGACATCATCAAAATGGTAGATGAACCTTGTATATACAAAAAGGTAGTAGGGAGTATGGTGGTGATCCTCGTAGAGTACGTGGATGACATGCTCTTGATAGGGAAGGAGTTTCCTATGCTACGCTCGGTCAATCTCCGCTTATCACAATGATTCTCCATATAGGATCAAAGTGATACCTCCTAAATCCTGGGTTTTGGATCTATGAGATAGATCTAATTGGATGTTAGGATTCTCACTAGTATGTAGTGAGACGGTATCAATCGACCCTGGGGAGAATCACTGGAATGGTTCCAGGGTGATAAAGACGACTGAATGTCAGTCACAGGCATTGTCTTTACCCTCAGTAAAGGGGCGGTATGTTGGAAGAGTTCCAAGCAAGATACCGTGGCTAACTAGACGATAAAGGCAGGATACATCGCTACTTAAGATGCTACCAAAGAGGATGTTTGGGTGTATATTGGTTCATGAGATGAACTATGTTCCAACCATTGTGAGACAATGGAGTTGTGGCTTATGCCAAGGAACGCCGGTCCCATCAGTGATCCAGACATATTCTAAGGCAGTGTCACCTGATCATGGAGATGGTTGATCTCCAGGGTGATCGAGGTTAGGAGAGTAGACTCAGAGGACAACACGGCGGATCCACTCACAAAGGCCTTTTCCCAGAGAGAGACTTTTATGGGATGGTTGAGTATGAGATACTATAACCACTGCTAATAGATGGCCCTAGTGCAAGTGGGAGATTGTTAGTTATATGTATGCCCTAGAGGCCATTACTACACATAGGATGTATATTGTAGTGGATGCTGGGACATATATAGGGACGACTTTCTTGCTCGACATGATAGTATGCTATCTGGTTACTCTTTACCTTAACGTGTACATTGATTGTCTCTCTGTTACATGTTGGTAAAGCCCTTAGGATGTGTACTTGACTACCTGGACTATGATGCGGATCATACTAATGGGGACATGGTAGTCCATAGGTACATCCTTCAAGGTCCCTAGTCGTGGGTGTATCGAGACAGGGCATCGATATACCAGAGTAGACTAGCGTATACCTTCTCGACCCATATAGATGGGCGATGGATGATCCCATATCCATTGGTGTTTGACATCAGAGATGATATACGGGTACTCAGTGGAGACTGGGTACACTGGACGGACTCGCCGAGAACTCCCAGATGGTATTATACCTTACGTCAGATGGCAGTTCTCTGGTGACACTGGTACAGAGTAGTCTGTTGACCAGAGATCGTCATAGAGTCTTGTGTGGTTCCCACTGTGCTTTGATTTCCACCTTACCACGTCCAAGAGGGCGTGCAAAACGGTGGTTTTTGGGTACAGTCCCGAATCACATGGAGGCAATGAGCGATAGGAGGGGATTCGTCTCTCCCGGTATAGGGAGTTGATGTTGCGCTGTGTTCGATTGGCTATAACCGGAAATCCCTGGCCAGGGTTGCTGAGATTTACTGGTAAGTGTTACCAGTAGTTTCTCAAACTGTTATAGACCTCATATCGACACGACTTATCGAGCTATTGGGGTCTGACGTTTACCACCCCTAGGCAAGATATGCGACATATCAGACGATCAGACCGGACTGTACGGTAAGTGTTACTGGTTGGATTCAAAGGAGTATGAGCGGTCTTGCTCGTCGATCTTCTGATCGCTCAATACCCGGGTGGCCGTTACGTTTAGCAGACCGCTTGCGGCTTGTGGGTGATTGATATGATCATCACCTGCTGTCGGCGTATTGACGAGTCTTTAGAGTCCTACACGGAGGTTTCCTGGCTCAAGCGAAACGAAATAGGAGCGCATATGAGATATGTGCGGGACCGAGAATAATGCGTGTATGTGATACCGTATTCCATTCTCGCGATGAATGTATCGAAAGGTTGTATGCGATATAACCTAGTTATCGAATCAAGGATTGATTCGATAAGCCGATACATTGAATATTAGTCGGTTATATGCGATATGACCGGGTCGTTAAATCAAGTGTTGATTTAATGATTTAATGCATAATTATATATTTGATATCTTACTTTGCATTAACTAGTATTGGTTCACTTTAAATGGGTTTTCTCACTTCATTTGCACATTGTATATGTGATATAGTTTTGTGCACTTGTATGTATCATGTTTGATGATACATGATAGTTTGGTGTATGGTTTAAACCATGGTTGGTCAATGGTTAGGGTTTCTTATGCTTCATTTACTTATTCTTTTATTTATTCATTGATTTGTGAAAGAAATAAAATGGTGGCCAATTTTGGATTATCCTTGAAGCTTCATGAAGCTTTGAAATGGTTGACCATTTTGTTTCTTTCTCTAACCTTAACCATACAACCTAACCTTAGTTAATTCTCTACACCTAACTAGAGTTGGATTATGATAAGTATTCATTGATTTTCTATTTTGCAAATATAACTTATCATATTCTTCTTCTTCTTCTTCTTCTTCTTTCAAAGATGAAGAAAGCTTGCTTCATCAATGGCAACTTGAGTAATTGAGTGAGAAATCCAATTCTAAAGTGAACCCAACTCCTATTTCTTCATCTTCTACCTCTTGCCAAGTAGTAAAGGTTGTTTTCTTCAAAAGTTTCATGACTTGGTGAAGTGGGAGCTTGATCTTGTGATACCTCGACGTAGATCATCTTCGGCACGAAGCCGACGACCTTGCCCGCCCATTTCTCCGATGAAGCCGACGCTAGAGCCCAGGTTTCCATTTGGACAGCGAGGATACTTCATTGCGGAGCTATGGAGGTGGAGGACTGGATCTACAAAGGTTGTATTTCCGTTCTTTTAGTTAAATTGTTAACTAGTTGCATGTGTTCGCCTAAATATCTAGTTAACGATCCGTATTAGAGTTTCTCGGCACTTGTAAAATTTGAAATTGGCATGGTTGATGCCTTGTGAGACCTAATTAGAGTGCCTAGGAACCCTACAAAATGATGGGACTACATTAATAAGATTAATGTAAAGTAAAAGAAACCTAATAGATGTTGTAGAATCGGATTTGAAACCCACTCGGCCTTTTTATGAAAAATGCAAGTTTCAAAAGATGCGTAGCATAAGCCACTCCTTTTCTAAACTATTTTGATTCTACAACGAGATCAAGTTCAAAGCGTTAAAGGTTTTCATAAAAAACATCCGCAACCCTCCATCATTTTAGGAAGCAGATTACTTAGTATTCGTGCTACGTATTTTGATCATAGTCAAAGCGTAGTGTACGGTAGCTAAGTGATGTCTTCTTACAAAGCATATGATGCGATCAGTTAGGACATTCATGTGATTATGTTGATCATAGTCAAGGGTCATATGGGTGGGTCTAGTTAATCTAGAAATGACGGGTAGAACTTGACTAGTACTTATGATATGTTGACTATAGCCAAGGTCATAAGTAACTAGGAGTAAAAACCATATCGGGAGTTTCAAGAGTTGAAATTTGCAATGAGATTGCATACCATCTATATGATAGTTAGATCCTGAACCCACTGTGAGTAAGAGTTACTCCCAGGAAAGTTTTGCACTTTACAATTAGCTAATCCAGTAGGTGTCTAGAAAGGTGTCAACGGGGCTTGACCTCTGGGAAAATAAGGTTTATTTTAATTAGGTCCGTGCGAAAGCACGGGGAACCTCTCTCAAAGTACCGACACTGGCCTGGCTGACTGATTAGCGAAACTGTAGAAAGTAATTAATCCTGGCTAGTTTGCTTTTAAGGTTTTAAAAGCAAATTTGATAAAAGTAGTGGGAGACATCGATTAGATAAGATAATAACCAATCTAATTCTTTGCAAGAGCATTTCGCTAAGTGTATTCTTTTCTCTCTCCTAATGGCAGATACCGATGACGGGACTTAAGCTTCTTTTAGAGAAAAAAAAACTGACTGGGCCGAATTATAAAGAATGGTTGATGAACTTGAACATTGCACTCACATATGATAAAGTATCATATGTCCTCACTGCCAAAGCCCCACCCATCCCAGGACCTGAATCATCCGTTTCGGATAGGGAGATCCGAAAAACATGGGATATTGATCGCAACACGGACAAGTGCCTCGCTCTTGCTTCTATGGCAATATCCATCAGAAACAGCATGAGAAGATGGATGTGCAATCCATCTTTCTTTATACAAAGGAGTTGTATGAAGAGCAATCTCGTACTTTGCGCTACGAGGTATCTCGAATGTTGTTTCAGATGCGAATGGCCCCTAGCGTGTCAGTAGGAGAACATGTTTTGAAGATGATTGGTCTTATAGAAGAACTCGAGGAACTGGGATGGACTATAGATAATGAGCAATATACAGATGTTGTTCTGCAGTCTCTCTCCCCCGCCTTTGCTCCGTTCATAGTGAATTTCAACATGAACGATTTGGAGAAATTATTGCCTGAACTTCTCAATATATTGAGAAGTGCAGAGAGCACGCTGAAAACAGCGAAGAATCCCGCTCTGCTTGCTGGGCCATCTTCCTCTTCCGTCCCAAAAGCTAAGGCCAAGGGAAAAAAGAAGAAGAAACCCATCAAACCGAAAGGTGGAGTTAAAAAGGCGAAGGGGAAAGACAAATCTGGGGCCGAGGGAAGTGGAAAAGGGGAATGTTTTTACTGCCACAAGTCGGGGCATTGGAAACGCAACTGTGCTGTGTATCTTGCTGATCTCAAGAAGAAGAAGCATGGTGATGCTTCCGCTTCAGGTGTTTTTGTAACTGAGAACTGTTTTTCAATTAACTCTGCATCTTGGGTATTAGATACCAGTTCTGGTTCTCACATCTGCAATTGTGTGCAGGGGTTGAGAAACAGTAGAGTTTTGAAGACTGGAGACCATACTCTGCAGGTTGGAAATGGTTCCAATGTACATGATGTATCCGTAGGAAAGTATCATCTGAGGTTGCCTTCGGGTTGTATTTTGGTTTTGAACCCTTGTTATTTTGTACCTAGTATGCTATGTAATATAATATCTGTTTCTTTATTGGACAATGATGGATATCATTTTGTGTTGCAGAATAATGTTATGAACATTAATTTGAATCAAGAGTTGATTGGGTATGGTACACTGAATAACGGTATTTACGTCCTGAACCAACACATAGTTTTCAATATACAACATACTAATAAAAGAAAATTTTCAGATATAAATGAAGCTTTTCTTTGGCATTGTAGACTTGGTTATATTAATGAAACAAGAATAAACAAGCTACATAATGATGGATATTTAAATCCTTTTAAATATAAATCTTATGCAACTTGTCAGTCCTGTATCAAAGGTAAAATGACCAAAACTCCGTTTATGGGACACGGAGAAAGAGCTGTGGAACTCTTAAGCCTCATACATAGTGATGTATGCGGACCAATGTTTACACATGCTAGAGACGGTTTTTCATACTTCATTACTTTTACTGATGATTTCTCAAGATTCGGACACGTGTTTTTGATAAAGCACAAATCCGAAGCTTTCGAGAAATTCAAGGAGTACAAACTTGAAGTAGAAAAACAAACAGGCTTGAGCATCAAGAAACTTCGATCAGATCGAGGTGGAGAGTATTTAAGTACAGAGTTTTCAGACTTCTTAAAAGAGAATGGGATTCTCTCTCAGCTCACTCCTCCTTACACACCACAGCACAACGGTGTGTCAGAACAGAGGAATCGTACCCTATTAGATATGATACGATCCATGATGTGTGATGTTGAGTTACCGCTTTCCTTTTGGGGGCATGCATTGGAGACAGTAATGTATCTATTAAACAGGGTTCCAACCAAGACCGTGTCTACCACTCCATATGAGATATGGAGTGGAAAGAGACCATCTCTTAAAAGAGTTAGGATTTGGGGTTGTCCGTCTTTTGTTAAAAAGCAGAATCCAGACAAACTCGAGACACGATCGGTCATGTGTAAATTTGTGGGATATCCAAAACATTCGTATGGATATCTATTCTACCACAAGGAGAAACAAAAGGTGTTTGTTGCTCGGCATACCACATTTTTAGAAAATGAAATCTTTAAAGATAGTACTGATGGCAATGCGGTAGAACTAGAAGTGGTTCTAGAGACACAAATTACTCAGGACGAATTGGTTGAAACTGATGTTGCAGTAGAACTTCAAGAACCTCAGCCGCTCCAGAGATCTAGTAGAACTTCTCGCCCACCAGAGAGATATTATGGGTTTCTCATAGATGGTGATAGAGAAGATTGCATCATGGAAGATGATGACCCTACTAGTTTTCAGCAAGCTATCACGAGTAGTGACTCAGTGAAGTGGCCGGAAGCCATGAGATCCGAAATGGAGTCCATGTACACCAACAAAGTATGGACTTTAGACGTTGCGCCTCCTGGGATAAAACCCGTTGGGTGCAAATGGATATTTAAGAGAAAGATTGGTATAGATGGACAGGTAGAGACCTTTAAAGCAAGGCTCGTAGCGACAGGTTTTCGTCAAAGACCAGGATTGGACTATGATGAAACTTTCTCTCCGGTAGCAATGCTTAAATCCATTCGGATCCTACTTGCTATTGCTGCTCACTATGATTATGAAATCTGGCAGATGGACGTTAAAACTGCATTTCTAAATGGTGATTTAGAAGAATACGTTTATATGGATCAGCCAGAGGGCTTCATTGACAGTGGGAGCAGCGGGAAAGCATGTAGATTGCTTAAATCCATTTATGGATTAAAGCAGGCCTCACGGAGCTAGAACAACTGTTTTAATGATACAATCAAAGAGTTTAATTTTATCAAAAATATAGATGAACCATGCATTTATAAGAAGATTGTAAGGAGTACTGTCATATTCTTCATATTGTACATGGATGACATTCTCTTGATAGGAAATAATATTCCTATGCTACAATCGGTCAAACTATTCTTATCACAAAGGTTCTCCATGAAGGACCTGGGTGATGCCTCGTGCATTTTTGGCATAAGGATCTATAGAGATAGATCCAAGAGGTTATTAGGATTGTCCCAATCAAAGTACATAGACACCATCCTAAAAAGGTTTAGTATGGAAGATTCCAAGCGTGGTGCCTTGCCCGCTTGTCATGGAATCACTTTCTCCAAGGACTTCTGTCAGAAGACTGATGTAGAGAGAGCTCGCATGAGCATTATACCCTACGCTTCAGCCGTAGGATCTATAATGTATGCGATGTTATGTACACGCCTTGATGTAGCTTATGCACTAGCTGTAATAAGCAGGTATCAATCCAACCCAGGGGAGAAACATTGGACAGCAGTGAAGAACATTCTTAAGTACTTGCAAAGGACTAAAGAATTGTTCTTGGTGTATGGTAATGGGGATCTCCAAATGGAGGCCTTTGCCGATTCCAGCTTCCAAAGTGATAAGGATGACAGCAAATCTATCTCAGGGTTTGTATTTACCCTCAATGGAGGGGCGGTGAGTTGGAAGAGTTCCAAACACGATACCGTTGCAGACTCCACGATGGAAGATGAGTATATTGCTGCAAATGATGTTGCCAAGGAAGTCGTCTGGATGAAGAAGTTCGTCGCGGAACTAGGAGTAGTTCTAACCATTGTTGATCCAATACCATTGTATTGTGATAATAATGGGGCTATAGTGTTAGCCAAAGAACCAAGGTCCCATCAAAAGTCCAGACACATCCTAAAGCGATATCATTTGATCCGGGAGATTGTAGATCGCCAAGAGATCGACATTCGGAGAGTAGATACAAAGAATAACACAGCGGATCCACTCATCAAGGCCCTTCCACAGCCGCAGCATGAGCAACTTTTTGAGATGTTGGGTATGAGATACGCCAATAATTGGCCTTAGTGCAAGTGGGAGATTGTTGGATATATGTATGCCCTAAAGGCCATTATATGTATATATATGGATTACTTTCTTGCTCGACATGATAGTATGCTATCTAGTTTACTTTATATGACATGTTGACTTGATCATGTTTTTATTCATTTGCACATGTTGATAAAGCCCTGAGGATATTTGCTTGACTACTGCGATTATGATGTGAATCATACTAGTGGAACACGTGTAGTTTATAATCATATCCTTGAACTGTTCCTAGTCGTAGGTGTATCAAGACGGGGCATCGATATTCCAGAGTAGACTAGCGTATACCATTCTTGTCCCATATGATGAGCGATGGATGTTCCCATATCCATCTGGTGTGCTGACACAAAAAAATGTATGAGGGTGCTCAGTGGAGACTGGGTACACTGAACGGACTCACAGAGAACTCTTATGTGATATTATATATATCATCGGATAGCAGTTCTCAGGTGATACTGGTACAGGTTAGTCTGTAGACCTGAGATCGTCATAGAGTCTTGTGTTTCCTCCCACTGTACTTTGATCTCCACCCTACCATGGCTCTACTGAGACGTGCAAACAGATGGTCTTTGGGTACAGTGTAACATTTCAAAAAAATAAAATATTATTTTTGGGAATTTTTATAATTTAATAATATTTTACTGAATATTTTAATATTCCGGTATAATTAAATACCGATAAATGGGGAAAATTTTGGAAAAAAATTATGGAAAATTCTAAAATAGGGTATTTTATGGAATTATTCCATTTCTAAGTTTTTATGGATAATTATATGCTATTTTAGTGCTAATCGCGATTAAAAATCGCTAATCGGATTTTTAGCACTTTTGTGCAAAAATGTGCACATATCATTTTTCCACACTTGTTTCATTTTCCTACATGTTTTGGGTGTATGGTTTGTTAGGGTTTACCATGGTGAGAGAAGAAAAAGAAAAGAAAAAGGGAAAAGAAAAGTCAAGGAGACAAAATGATGTAGGTAGGTGTACTTGGAGAGAGAAAGAGAGTGTTTTTGTGAGGGGGGAGGGGGCTGCTGCTGCCCATTTCAAAAAAAACCCCACCATTTTCATTTTCCTCCTTCCTCAACTCCTCCACCCTCCTCAATAAACCCTAGATCTATCCCCAACCATGCTCCAAAACCCTACACTCCCTTCACAAATATTAGTCCACATCTCCTCCTCTACAAGATGAACCGAGCAAAGAAGGATTTTGACGACTTTGGGGAGTTAGTGGTGCCTAGAGTGGACTAGATGAGGTATAAATTCTTCCTTTTAGTTTAATTTTGGTTTGATGTCGTGTTTTGTGTCGTTTTGAGACATGGATAACCTGTTGTGACCCCGAGACTTCCTGGTAAAAACAAACAGTGTGAGAGTGTTATACTACAGACCTGGAGCGTTCACCTGAACCCCCACCCCTTACCCACCGGATTTGGCCGGGGGCCAATGAAGGCAGGCCGGCGACGCCGAGCCAATAGAGGAGCTAGGGTTTGGTTTCTTTAGGGAGGTTACCTAATGATATATGGGTGTGTTTGGTCCAACTTGATTTTTGTGTAATGACTGTAGGTAGAATCTGGGGGCTGTTGTGAGTATTTGCATGACCTTGGTGACATGATCCCTGACCTGAACCATAGACATGAGCCGTTGTATGAACTCAGGAAATTGACCCACAACAATTTTATGACTTTGAGGGTGCCTATGGGGTATCTGGAGCAACCCAGGAAATATCTGAGACAACCAAACAATACTATGGGCCTAGACATACCACTAGAAGACCACACTGACCTGATGAATCCAAACTGAGACCCATGGGCCGGCGACACCGGAATTTTGGGTATAGGGGTCGGCCACTAGGTGAAGGTAGGGGCCTAGGTCAGTTCAGTAGCTCACATATACTATATACATTACCCTAGGCATGTTTACTTGCCTTGTTTTGACCTAGAAATGGAATCTGGGACCAATTTCTTACAATGTAGTGTTACGACATCGCCACGACCTAAACTTGGTATACCAAACCTTGGTTTATGTGTTAGATTGGTAGCCTACCTAGGATCTGGAGTGACCCTAGACACTTAATGGAAAGACCAGCAAGACCATTACCCTGTATTGACTACTAGGAGGTTTCCCTATAAACCTGACACCTTGACTTCCCTAATGAGGCCGGCGAAGCCGGAATTCAAGGGTAGGGGGCCGGCCACCATGTAGACTTAGGAGTCCAGGTTGCCTCTATAGCTCACATGTACCCTGTATATCACCCTAGACTTGTTTGCTTAGATTTGACTGACCTGAATCAGAATTTGGGAATACTTGTGTGTGATTTATGATATGTTTTCCGTATTTGAAATGATGAGTTTTGATATCTGGATTTGTTTTTGGTTGTCGCATGTTTTTACATCGACAACAATGGTTGTTTGATTTATTGTGTACGTATAAGCTATAGGTTCTAACCTACGAGCAATGCGCGTGTCGTTTTGGTTTCTGGACTTGATGTTAATAGCAAATGCGATTGTTTATTATATGTAGGTACCTTCGTGAAGACTTAGAGGCGACAAGCAAGCGCGGGGCGACATCGGCATCGGCAAGAAAAGGTGAGTAGATTTATATCTACGGGGAGAAGTCGGGTGGATGGCGTATAGGACCCCCGCAGTTCATGGTGATGTATACGAATACGTATACACGCATATATATTGATTATATATTGTTGAGTTCATTGCTGATAAAGATAGGTTTTAGGTGTGATTGGATAGGTTTAGTGTTGCGAAACCCTAGAGTAGTGGTTGCACCACACATACACACACACACCCATACTTGTATACATTCTTCTTTCATTTGTGCTTATACGGGAATATGTATTTATGTGTTCATATGGGTATGGGACTATGTGTTCACATACTGGATTTGAGGATAGTATTTGGGATTTGAGGTGAGTCGATGAGATTGATTTGAGACCGTGAGATCGGTGATATAGCAGGATTCGTATTTGAGATACGTCATGATGTCATAGCGGATCTTTGGACGACGATACCATGTGAATAATGATAATAATGAAATGATCGACATGTGATCGTGTTATGAGATATGACATGTTAGGATGTTTATGATAGGCCGCATTGGGCGATGTATACTTCTTTATGATGATATATGATGATGATATCAGTTTGTATGAGGCTGTAGATCAGCAGTCAGATCATGATTAGATTGATGATATTAGTATTGTATTATACCTAGATCAGTATCCGGATTATGATCTTGATAAAGACGATACCAGATAAATAATATGGTGAATGTGATATTGACCGTACCCAGATTTGGGATGCTGTACGACGGATTTACGTACGAGCTATATATTGATGTTTGATCCGCACTCTTGACTTGGGAATATTGATTATAGATATGGTATCGGATGTGATATTATCGAGGCGGGATCACCGACTAATATATATATATATATATATATATATATATACACACACACACACATATGTATCGACTCAGGTGTTAAGCGGTTTCCTTACCTTTAGTTTAGCTTGTTAGCTCAGCCCTATAGTTTAGTATAGCTGTATGACTCATACTACATTAAATGCAGATTTGTTATCATTGTGTCTAGTATTTAGCTCCCGCTTATAATTTCTGTTCGCTCCGCATCGCATGCTTATATTATGATTCATATTCTATTGTTGATACCATGCTGTTAGGACATCAGCACCATTACCGATGACGCGTATGTACCACGTACACTTACTTGCCGGCTCACACACATCTTCATCGGTAATTGCCATGTCACGAACACTTTAGAAAATACTATTTCATTGACATAGGTTGTTAGCTAATAGTTTAGACATGATATTAGTGTACTTGCCTTATATGCTAGTTTAGACATTATACTTATTGCCTGCTACTTCATGCATGTTATTATTCACTGTTGTGCCGCATTCATGGATTTTCATGCCTATATTCACTGTTTACATTTGGATTCGGATTTGGATTCGTATTTTCATGAGATTTCTGGATTTGGGAACCGCGGGTATTTCAAAAAAGAATATGTAATTGTTTTAAAAAAAAACCGGTTACCCTTGATATGATATTTCAGTGTGTCCACCATGTGTTTTCTCGGTGCTGAGAGCGACATGTGAGACCCGAGTTCGAGGAGTGGAGGAACCGTTTCGGGTACATGGTGGACCCGGTAAGGTACCCCGGGGCGAGAAGGCCGCAGATGATGGCGTTGAGCCTGGCAGGGGAAGACTACCTACCGGTGATTTTACCCGACGCGTCGGATATCCGGAGGATACCGTCATGCTCTTGAGATGGATGATAGGGGCCGGTCTGGACTGACGGCGCCCTAGATATTGAGATTGAGACATTGAGTTTTCGAGATATTGAGGTACTGAGATTTGATGATTCAGGCCAGTCCGGATAGCCGGAGCCTGAGGTTTTGAGACATTAAGATTTATGTTTTGTGTCGATGCTAGACACTGTTTATGCTGATTTCATTTATGATACCTCAATTTAAAAATACAAAGGAAATCTCACTAAATTATGAAAGTAGTTTCTTCATTTTCATGCATTCATACCTCATCCATATGATATATTGTTACCTGAGGCACTGACACGGGCACCTGGGATTACCTTGGGTTAGATATGTGCCCTAGCTATTGTATTAGGCCGCTGGTTATATATTAGAGGATATATTATGATCGTATGACCTAGGATTGCGTCATACATGCGATTTCTGTTCTTAGATGTTTTTCTACTCACGAGTTGGCAACTCACCCCCGTTGTGCCACAGTTTCTTGCAGGTTTTGCCGTACAGGTTTTATTACGGCTTTGCTGGCACTGCTTCTTTCGGGTGACTTGCTAGTAGGTGGGTTTATTAGTATCGTGTAAGTCCACGTTGCCCACCACGGTACTTGCGGGGAGGCGGAAAACGGAATAAAAATCGGATTTTTATGAGCTTAGGCAACATGGACAAGACTTTAAAGGATCTTTGCTAAACAAAAACTTGCTAAAGCTAACTAGAAACTAGCTAAGTGCTAGAAAGGTTATACCTTTGGTCTTTATGTCCTTCTCTCCTTTCTCCTTGGAGTAGTGGAAGGAGGTCACCTTGTTGTCTTCTCCCGTCAAAGAAAGATCCACCCGAAAGCCTCAACCTTTGGCTTCATCTCCAAGCTAGAAGTAACTAGGGTGCAAGAAGTGCTAGTCCTTGAACCCTAGATGAGAGTAAAGATGATCAAGAGAGGGTTTTTCTCAAGCTCAAGTGTTTCTCAACACATGAGAGAGAGAGAGCTTGAGGGAGAGGAAGAACAAGAGAGAGAAACGAAATGATAGAATGAGAATTATGTGAACCATTCTCACTAAAATGTGTATATTATTTTAATTAAATAATTAGCTGGATAATTGTCATGGCTTATCATGACATGACCATTATCATTTCAATTTGCAAGGATCAAAAAGCATCTTCCAAAAGAAATGATGATGGTCAAAGTGTCAACTTAGGTCAACAAGTCAAGGAGGTCAAATGGTCAACAACCATAACCATGCATAATTATCAAACTAATTATCAATTAAATATAATACACACATAAGCATTAGGGTTAATAAAATGACAATAGCCATTAACCCTAATCAAGGTCCTCTCCCTCTGTCTCAAACAACTGTGCATACGCACCCGCATTCGTGATCCGAGGAACACGAATACAATGAGAAAAACCAATCCCAAATCATATACTAAGATCCGGCTTAAACCAAAGCCCGCTAGTATAAACTGTCCGGACAGCAAACGTGCACAAGTGCGTGAATGTGAACGAACCCTGTCGCAAAACCATGCGACCTCTACTCATTTTGCCTAAAGGCGAATAGCTCTCTGTGTGGGACTCTAAAGACTCGACACTACGCTGGCAGTGGGTTTAACCACAGACCGCAAGCGGTACTAGCTGTACGTAACGGTCCCCAGGTAGATGTCGATAAGAAGACTGACGAGGTGAACCCCATCTGAACTCCTACTGAGCCTGTATGTGACAGTCTCCGTACAGTCCGGTCTGTTCGTCTGATACATCGCATGGCGGGCCTAGGGGGGCGGTGAACGTCAGTCCGCTAATAGCGGTACAAGTCGTGTCGGAGTGTAGCCCAGAACACCCTGAGATAACACTGGAAACCTACCAGTATATCTCGCTTGCCCTGGCCAGGGACTACTCGTGTAATGGCTCTCCTGGACACAGCGCGATGTCAACCCCCAATACCGGGAGAGACGAATCCTGTCTAACCGTCACTGCCTCCAAGTGCTTCGGGACTACACCTAAAAACTACATGTTTGCACGACTCCTTTGAGCCGTGGTAGGGTAGTAATCAAAGTGCAGTGGGAACACACTCGAGGCGAAGTGACAGTGTCAAGTCAACGGACTAAGCTGTACTCATGTCACCTGGGAACTGATAACTGACGATAGGTATAATACCAACCAACAGTTCCCGACGAGTCCTATCCAGTATACTCGTAACCTAACGAGCACCCGCATACTATCTCAAGTACGACGTACTGATGGCTGTGGGACAGACCGTCTCCCACGCTGGGATGAGAAGCGCATACGCTAGTCTACTCCGGAGTATCGATGCCATGTCTCGATAGTCCAACGACTAGGGACCTGTATAAGGATGTGCTTATAGATCACCCAGCTCCCACGAGTGTGAGCGCCATCACAACGCTGGTAATCAAGCAAAGATCCTAAGGGCTCTACTAATATGTATAACAGCGATATGCTAAATGAAACACATGCACATATTAAAGCAGAGACAAACCAAGTAGCATACTACCATTTCGAGCAAGATTGTATATACAACTGTGAATATCCCAAGCTTCCATCAAGTAATATACAAACTAGTATGATACAGTAATGGCCTCTAGGGCATATACACTAACAATCTCCCACTTGCACTAAGGTCATGTACTGGCGTATCGAAGACCTATCATCTCGATCAGCCGCTCGAACTGAGTCTGGGGCAAGGCCTTGGTGAATGGATCTGCAGTGTTATCCTCTGATGCAACTCTCCGGACCTCGATCTCCTGGCGATCCACGATCTCCCTGATCAGGTGATACCGCCTTAAGATGTGTCTGGATTTCTGATGGGACCTGGGTTCCTTCGCTAAAGCTATAGCCCCGTTGTTGTCACAATACAGAGGTATTGGGTCAACAATGGACGGAACCACCTGAAGTTCTCTCAAGAACTTCCTCATCCAGACAGCTTCTTTTATGGCATCAGATGCAGCGATGTATTCCGCTTCCATAGTCGAGTCAGCAACGGTTTCCTGTTTGGAGCTCTTCCAACACACCGCCCCTCCATTGAGGGTAAAGACAAAACCCGACATGGACTTGGAATCATCCTTGTCACTCTGGAAGCTGGAGTCAGCAAAGGCCTCAATCTGCAGGTCTTTTCCGCCATACACCAAGAACATCTCCTTAGTCCTTCTCAGGTACTTGAGAATGTTCTTTACTGCTATCCAATGTTTCTCCCCAGGGTTTGACTGATACCTGCTTACCACACTCAGTGCATAAGCCACATCCGGTCTGGTACACAATATCGCATACATAATAGAGCCTACCGCAGATGCGTAGGGTATAATAGACATGCGATCCCTCTCCAAATCAGTCTTGGGAGACATCTCTTTGGAGAGGGTGATCCCGTGACAAGCCGGTAGATTACCGCGCTTGGAATCTTCCATACTGAATCTCTTCAGTATGGTGTCGATGTACCTGGACTGCGAAAGTCCTAATATCCTCTTGGATCTGTCACGGTAGATCCGGATACCCAGAATGTATGAGGCATCACCCAGGTCTTTCATGGAGAACCAGTGTGACAAGAACCCTTTGACAGATTGTAGCATAGGAATGTCATTTCCTATCAAGAGAATGTCATCCACGTATAAAACGAGGAATACCACAGTTCTCGCTACAAATCTACAATAGATGCATGGTTCATCTGGATTTTTGATAAAGCCAAATTCCTTGACCGTCTCATCAAAACAGATGTTCCAACTCCGCGATGCCAGCTTTAGTCCATAAATGGACTTAAGCAACTTGCACACCTTTCCGCTGCTCCCACTCTGAATGAAACCCTCTGGCTGATCCATATAGACACACTCCTCTAAATGTCCATTTAGAAAAGCTGTCTTTACGTCCATCTGCCAAATCTCATAATCGTGGAAGGCAGCAATGGCAAGAAGGATCTGAATGGATTTCAGCATAGCTACTGGAGAAAAGGTTTCGTCATAGTCCAAACCAGGTCGTTGACGAAAACCCTTTGCTACCAGTCTAGCTTTATAGGTCTCAACCTGTCCATCTACACCAATCTTCCTTTTGAAGATCCAGTTGCATCCTACGGGTTTTACCCCATCTGGAGCAATGTCCAACGTCCATACTTTGTTGGTGTACATGGACTCCATTTCGGTCCGCATTGCATCCAGCCATTTTACCGAGTCGACGCTCTGAATGGCTTGCTGGAAGCTAGTAGGCTCATCAAAGTCTATGATGCAATCCTCTCTATCCCCGTCAATGAGAAAACCGTAGTATCTCTCGGGCGGATGAGACTGCCTACTACTCCTTCGGAGTGGCGGGGAAATGTCCTGATCTTTCGATCCCTCTGGTTCTACTAAGCTTTCAGTAATAGCTCATGGTTCTGGAATTTCTTCCAGTTCTATTGCGCTCCCACTTAATTCTTTTTCTATGAACTGATGTTCCAGAAAATGGGCATTACGAGAAACAGGGACTTTTTGTTCCTCTGCGTAATAGAAAAGATACTCCCTGGAGTTCTTTGGGTATCCCACAAACTTGCACAGTACTGAGCGTGCCTCTAGTTTGTCCGCATGCTGCTTTTTGACATAAGCTGGACATCCCCAAATCTTCAAGTATTGAAGATAGGGTTTCTTCCCACTCCATAACTTATATGGTGTGGTGGGCACAGTCTTAGTGGGAACACGGTTCAAAAGGTATGCAACTGTTTCTAGCGCATATCCCTAGAACGATCGCGGCAACTCAGCGTTACTCATCATGGACCGTACCATATCCAATAGGGTTCGGTTCCATCTCTCCGATACACCGTTATGTTGCGGAGTGTATGGAGGAGTAAGCTGAGAGAGAATTCCATTCTCTTTTAAGTAACCCAGGAACTCGGCACTCAAGTATTCACCACCTCGATCAGATCTCAGTGCCTTGATACTTTTGCATGTTTGTTTTTCTACTTCATTCTTATATTCCTGGAACTTATCAAAAGCTTCGGATTTATGCTTCATTAAGAAGACATGTCCGAACCTTGAGAAATCATCCGTAAAAGTAATGAAGTAAGAATAACCGCTTCGCGCATGTGTAGACATTGGACCGCACACGTCGCTGTGTACGAGTCCCAAGAGCTCGCTCGCTCTTACTCCATGTCCAGTGAACGGAGTCTTTGTCATCTTTCCCTTGAGACAGGATTGACAAGTTGCATATGATTGATATTCGAACGAATCCAAATATCCTTCTGCATGTAACTTAGTCAACCTTCTCTCATTGATGTGACCCAGTCTACAATGCCATAAGAATGTTTTATCGATTTCTGGAGACTTTCTTTTGTGTGTATTCTGGACATTGAAAATCTGTGGCTGGTTTAATACGTATATACCGTTGTTCAATGTACCTGACCCAATCAAAACTTGATTAAGGTGAATATTCACTACATTACTTACAAATGAAAATTCATAACCTTCTTTAGATAATAAAGATACAGAAATGATATTACAGGTTGCATTTGGTACATAATAACAACTACGCAAAACCAAAAAATGTCCATCTGACAGTCCCAGGTGATAGTCCCCCACGGCCTCAGCATCCATGCTAGCACCGTTTGCAACTCTGAGGGTCATGTCACCTGCCTTCAAAACTCTACACTTTCTCAATGCCTGCAAAGAATTACAGATATGAGATCCTGATCCGGTATCCAATACCCAGGATGTAGAGTTTATTGATAGACAGTTTTCAATAACATACACACCTGAAGCTGAAGCTGCAACTCGCTTCAAATCCTGTGTTCTGGCTTTCCAAGCCTTGCAATCCTGTTTCCAGTGACCACTTTTGTGACAATAGAAGCATTCTTCCTTCCCCACTAGCTTCCCCGCTATCTTTGTTGCTTTTCCTTTTCCCTTCGTGCCCACTTTACTGACACCGCCTCTTGGTTTGGCGGGGGCTTTCTTCTTCTTGCCCTTGGCTTTCGTCCTGGACCTAGAAGAGGAAGATCCTCCTACAAACAAAGTGGATGTCTCCCTACCCTTCTGTAGGGTGCCCTCAGCACTCCTCAACATGTTCAGAAGCTCGGAAAGTTCAACCTCCTTTCCTTGCATGTTGAAGTTAAGAATGAACTGGGCGTAACTGGAAGGAATGGACTGGAGAATCAAATCAGTATAGAGTTCAATCTCCAACGTGGTCCCAAGGTCCGCGAGCTCCTCAATGTAGCCAATCATCTTAAGCACGTGTTCCGCTACCGATGATCCGACGGCCAACCTTGCCGAAAAAAGCTTCTTCGACACTTCGTATCTTGCGATACGAGACTGCTCTCCATACAGTTCTTTTGTATGGAGAAATATGGACTCTAGGTCCATATTCTCATGCCTCCTCTGATGTTCGTTGTCCATCCGAGGCAAGTACGAGGCATTTGGCCTTCGCGCAATCTATTTCCCAGGTTTTGTAGATTTCCCTATCTACGACACTGGTTTTGGGACCTGGGACAGGGGGAGCTTTGGTGGTAAGGAGATACCCCAGCTTGTCGTAAGTGATTGCCATCTTGACATTCCTGAGCCAATCTTTGTAGTTTGGCCCTGTCAATATGTTTTTATCTAGTAATAACTTAAGTCCGGTCATGTTGAATGGTCGCTGCAATTAGGAGAGAGAAAAGAAACACTTTAGCATGATGCTCTTGCAAGTTTAGAGTGGTTTTTAGTTTGTCTAAACTGGATGGCTCCCACTTTCTCTCGAATCCCTTCTCAAACCGTAAAGAAAGGATTTGTCAGGATCACTCTCACCGTACAATACTTGCTTAACCGTTCAGCCAGGCCAGTGTCGGTACTTCGAGGGAGGTTTTCCAACGCTTTCGCGAAGTTCCTTAATTAAGTAACCTCTTTTCCCTGGGGGCGTAGCCCCGCTAACACCTTTCTAGACACCTACTAAGTTTATAGCATTGATTGTTAAGTGAGAGTTTTTGTAGCGTCTTGAAAAGTCGTTTTGGTGTTTTCCTGAAATTCGGTGAAAATTCGGTATTTTTCCGAAAACCGTCTTTCTTTTTATTTTGCAGTTTAGGGCTAATTATACCTAAAATGGATAGGTAATTGCTTGTTTTTAGTAGCTAATGAGTTAATTATGAAATTCTGGTCGTTTAAAAATTTTCCCTAATTTTTCAATTTTTTTATATTATTTTAAGCCGGTAAGAAAATACATTAATTTAGCGATAAATACAAATTTTTCCGGGCTAATTTTAATCTTTAAAATTATGTTAATTAAAATCTAGTGGTAAAATAAATTTTTAGTATTTTATTTTGATTTTTAACAAATTTTTATGATAGGAAACGAATTTATTGAATTTTGAGCTAAAACTTGCAATTTTTGACTTGTAGGGGGCCTTTTTGCATAAAATTTCTTTTGTAAAACCCCTCTCTCTTTTCCCTCAGCCCTACGACAGCCCCACCTTGTGCAAGTCCAGAAATTTCTGGCCTCATTTCCTTGTTTGCTTTCTTGAGTTGAATTAGGGGTTTATTGAATTATTTTAATTATAGTTGATAAGGTATGGTGCATTTGACTTTTAGAGACTTGACCATTGACTTTCCCACTCACCCACACCCCTCCCCCATGCTCTCCTCTGGCCGAAACCTGCACACCCCTCCTCTTCATCTCTTTTCTTCTCATTTCTTCAAAAATTTTCAAGTTTAATTCATCAAAATTGCAAATTAAAGCTTACAAATTAAACCCATCCTTCATCCTTCTTTTCCTTCACCTCCCTAGCTTGGATCTTGATGCTTGAGGCCATCACTTGGAGCAAATTTATTCTTGCTAGATCCCAAATTGAGGTATAATTCTCATCAAGTTACTTTCTTTTTGCTAAATTCCTTTAACTATATGGTATTAGTGTTAAAAGTTAGCTAATTTCTAATCCTGTTTTTTTAAAAAAAGAGTAGTTTGTTTAAACTAGGGTTTTGAAGCCATGATAGTTAATTAAATTGTTTTGTAGTTAATCTAGTTGTTAATTAACTAATCTATATGGTTACCTTGTTTATGTAGTCTTCAAATTATGCTAATTTTGTAAATTTTAGAAGTGTGATTTGGTTGCAAATTATTGTTTTAGAAATTTCAAGAGAGGGTTTATGCATGGAAATGAGTTGTGAAGCATGATAAATGAGTTGATTTTGGGTTTAGAAACCATTATTTAGTTGATTAAACCTAATTTGTTATCTAGTTGTTTTGCTAACCTAATCTAGAAGGTTAACTTGCTAATTGGGTTTGAAATTAGTGTTAGTTAAGTTTTTCTAGTATGGATTTTGATTTGCAATTGCTTTTGAGAAAAATCAAGAAAGGGTTGGTTGTGGAATTTAGGTTTTGGAGCATGGTTAATGTGTTGAAAATTTTGTGTAGTGGTTATCTATTGGTGTGACTTGGGTGATTATGCTAGATTGTAATCGTTTTGTCGCAAATCGGCGATTTTTGCACCGATTTTGGAATGCAAATGCTTACTAGTTTTGTTATAAAATTATGTGATGAATTATTTTTGATATCTTGATGATTGTGTTGGCTTGTCCTACGACTTTTAGGATGCGTGAGTGCGGATTTTTGGGTAGTCGGGTTTTAGTTTTGCCGGGCGACCAAATCGGCGTTTTTTGGCAGTTTTTGCGATTTTCGCGTGTGTTCCGCGCACGTTGTGCACGTTGTACCTAGCTAGCGAACGTTAGTAGTTTCGTTTGGGTTTTGCGTCGTTCTTGATATGTAACCTTATGTTTGGTATTGATGTTAATTCCAGGTTCGGTCGCGAAGACGTCAGACGCGGCGCGAAAGGGGAAAGCGGTGATTGGACACAGCTAGCCAGGGATTCCGGTGAGTAGATGTAATATCTACGGGGGACTATCGTTGGATGGCGCAAGCCGCCCGATAGTTTTAGTAACTTACAAGACCCTTAGTGATGTTAGTAATTAGGGGTGAAATACTTATTTGACTATTTGCTGCATCCATGCATTATATTGACATACCTATACGAAACCATTTTATAGGACACCTGCACCATTGCCAGGGTTTTTATATGCAGCACGAGCACTATTCATTCTTACACACACACCCTGGTAATTGCCATGCCACCACACTAGATAACCTTTAAATTTAAACCTTTTACCAATTGATACTTAAACTTGTGTTATTGCCTTTAATTCCTTAAAATGAAACCGTAGAATTGCTATTCATGTGCATGTACTTCATCATATTAATTGTTCATGCTTAATCCATTGATCACACATCGCAACTTGATTATTGATATCATACGCATTCATTATCATTGATATATGCACTTATGAGGATTTCTTGAGATTTTATGATATTGCTGGATTTCGGGGGAAAACCGCAAAATTTCTAAACTTATTATATTTTTTTAAATATGTAAATTGCGGTTTTCTAGTGATGTAAGTGTCGTCCACCATGAGTTTGCTGTGGTTTTGGAAATCCGTGTCGAGGAGTGGAGGAACCGGCACGGGTACATGGTAGGCCCGGTAAGGTATCCCGGGGCAAGAGGAATGTGGTGTTGACGTTGAGCCTGGCAGGGGACGGATTACCTACCGGTGACTGTTTGGGACGGCGGATATCCAGAGGATACCGACCGTGGCCGCTAGATGATGAGATATTGATATTTGAGATGGGTCAGCCGGACGGCTGAGGCCAGAGATACATTTATGATATTTGAGACAGCTTTTGGGTGTCGTTGCTGGACACCGGTTCTCGTCGATTCTTTGAGTATTATGCTGGCATTCTAAAAGAGTTTCAAAAACAAAAAGAGATAAATTTTTCTTATATATACCTATTGAGACCTCAGATATTCATGTTGCATACATATTCGTACACTGATGTTGTATACACACCTGCTAGTGCATCCAGTCATACCTGTATTATAGATGCTAGGATGCTTGTGTGCATGCATACGATAGCCTTTGTATATGTTATTTATTACTCACGAGTTGGCAACTCACCCCCGTTGTGCCACAGTCTTTTGCAGGTCCGTTCCGTCAGTTCAGTAGCGGCGGGCGCACTTGTTCTTTTGCCTCTTTTGCCTGAGCTCGAGATTTGCTCATAGGTGGGTTATGTTATTATTTTTGTACCACCTCGTATATTCTTTGTATCTAGTGTACTCCATCTACTGTTTCTACCAGTTTTATTGTATATTGACCTAGAGATGAGACTGTGAGGTTTGTGGACTTTTATGCTGTATTTTGGGGTCGAGCTCACTTGAGTCGACATGATGTTTTCTTATGCTTTATTATGATTATTATGCTTGTTGTCATTTATATTGCGTGGGATTTGTGACCGCCTTGTGGCGAAGAGCTAGCTCTCGCTTGGGGATGCCCTATTTTGTTGGATTCATGTATATTTTTGTTGTACCCATTTTGGGGGCCAGTTTTTACAAAGGAGACTCTGCCGAAATTTTCGGAAAAATTGGTATTGTTTTTAAAAAGGGTTTTACATGACTTATTTGATAACTCGCTTTCAATTGATTGGGTTTTCATCACTCTTTTGCTTAATTGGTTTTGTTTTCTGGGCTTTGGCTTACTTATTTTACGGACGTCTTTAGACGTTTCGTAAACTTAAGTGCCAGTCACGTTCCGTACCCTGCGGGTCGTGACAAAGTTGGTATCAGAACGATAGGTTTTACCTTTTTGAGTGTAGGATGACCCTTGGTAGATGGAGTAAGTGACTTAAGCAGGGTAACGTAGCGTGCGTATGTCCGCGGCATACTTACGATACGGTACTCCGCCTAAGTGACTTTAGGATATACTTGCTTGAAAAAAATTCCTTCTTCAATTCCGTGTATCCTATGATCCTATTGCACTGTCCTTACTATCCGTTTTCCTGTAACAGCCACTATGCCGCCGAAGGCTACGAGGGCACAGAGGGCTGCCGCCAGAGACGAGATTCGAGCTGGCTCATCCGAGACTAGGACTGAGCAGGGTGGTATGCCTACGCCGCAGGGACAGACCGATCCACCTTCCCCAGGCCGTATGAATAGGCTCGAGACTGGTATGGAGGAGTTGCGACAGATGATGGGAGGCATGCAGGAGCTACGTCAGATGGTAGGATCCCTAGTTGCAGCCAGTCGTACACCGAGGCCGGATGACGTACCTACTACATCACAGACGACCATGATACCTGCTCCTACTACTACCACCGTGGCTATTCCGGTTTCGCTACAGGATTTCATGAGGCTGAGACCTCCAGTATTCACCGGCACCGAGGCAGCGGAGGACCCACAGACGTTCCTTGACAGTTTAGCCAGGATCTGCCGTTCGCTGAGATGTTCGGATGATCGATGGGTAGAGCTTGCGAGTTTCCGATTAGAGGGTCTCGCGCAGACATGGTGGGAGTCAGTCTTGAGAGGTCGAGCTGCAGATCTGCCGCCTATGACTTGGGTCGAGTTTACAGCGGTCTTTCTAGCCCGTTTCCTTCCAGAGAACGTTCGTGACGCCAGAGCTCGTAGCTTCGAGGCCTTAGTCAAGACACCTGAGATGACGGTGTCTGAGTATGACATCCAGTTTACACAGTTATCCCGATATGCTCAGTATTTGGTGGATACCGAGGAGAAGATGGTGAAGAGGTTCGTACAGGGACTTGATGCCCAGCTATATCTTGCCATTGGCGCCCAGCACTACGACACTTATTCAGCTGCTATGGATACGGTATTGCGGATGGAGGCACGCATATCACGGACTTCGGCCGTTTCTGGGCCGAAGAGGATGCGCACCGATGTACCGTCTCAGAGGCAGCACGCCAGATTCTTTCCGAGAGATAGGCCTGGCAGAGGATTTGGGCGGGGACAGTTATATGGTTCTTATCCCCAGGGGCAGCAGCCGTCACCAGGGTGTTTTGGGTGCGGGAGTTTGCACCATCTTGTCAGAGACTGTCCGGTGAGACGACAGGGAGCAGCGACAGTTCCGCATGTGACCCTACCACCATCACCACCCCCTCCTCAGAGAGCCCTACTTCCTACCCCAGGCGATGCTCCACGCCAGTTAGGTTCACCCAGAGGCCGTGGACGCGGCGGTCCTGTTCAGAGAGGACGAGGAGGCAGAGGCCGAGGTCGAGGTCAGCCCGCTATCGGTGGAGGACAGGCCCGAGTTTTTGCTTTGACACCGCAGGATGCGCAGGCATCCAATGCCGTTGTGACAGGTACCTTGCCAGTTTGTTCTTTCGACGCACGGGTATTATTCGACCCAGGTTCCATACATTCGTACGTATCTACACACTTTGCACCGATGTTGGGCCGTGAGTCGTCGTCATTAGATCATCCGCTTGTTGTTGTTACTCCGGTAGGCGAGTCGTTTGTCGCTCGTTTTGTTTTCGTTTGTGTTCCGTTCGTATCGGGGAGAGGGATTCATCAGTTGATTTAATACTCCTCGATATGTTGGACTTTGATGTGCTTCTGGGCATGGATTGGCTAGCCACTTGTTATGCTTCGGTGGACTGCCGTGAGAAGGCAGTCCGATTTAGCTTTCCGGGAGAGCCAGTCCTTGTTATTCGGGGAGACCGCAGTGTCACCCTTCCCAGCTTAATTTCGTCTCTTCGCGCTGGTCAGCTCTTGCGGAAGGGATGTCAGGGATTCTTAGCGTGTATTTGTGATACTCGAGCTGCAGAGGTTCCGTTGGACCGGGTCCCGGTTGTTTCTGAGTTCCCTGATGTTTTCCCTGATGAGCTACCTGGGCTACCGCCTGAGCGCGATGTTGAGTTCTGCATTGATTTGATTTCCGGCTCGGGGCCTATTTCTATACCTCCTTATCGGATGGCCCCGGCAGAGCTTCGAGAGCTGAAGGATCAGTTGCAGGATTTGTTAGATAAGGGGCTTATTCGACCGAGTGTTTCTCCGTGGGGTGCTCGGGTCCTGTTTGTCAAGAAGAAGGATGGAAGTTTGCGCTTATGTATCGACTACCGCCAGCTGAACAAAGTTACCGTTCGGAACAGATATCCGTTGCCGCGCATTGATGATTTGTTCGACCAGCTTCAGGGTGCGGGGTATTTTTCGAGGATCGACTTGCGATCAGGATACCATCAGCTGCGAGTTCGACAGGAGGATATACCGAGGACAGCTTTCCGCACGCGCTACGGCCACTACGAGTTTTTGGTGATGTCGTTCGGACTCACCAACGCCCCAGCAGCATTCATGGATTTGATGAACCGTACATTCAGGCCGTATCTTGACTTGTTCATCATCGTGTTTATCGACGATATCTTGGTGTACTCCCGGAGCAGAGAGGAGCACGAGCAGCACTTGCGGATTACGTTACAGACTGTGAGGGAGCACCAGCTGTTCGCGAAGTTCTCCAAGTGTGCATTCTGGCTGGACAGCGTCGGATTCTTGGGTCACGTGGTTACGAGAGACGGCATTTGTGTGGACCCGAAGAAGATTGAGGCTGTTCAGCAGTGGCCCCGACCTACATCGGTGACTGAGATCCGTAGTTTTCTAGGCTTGGCGGGCTACTACAGGCGTTTTGTTCAGGACTTCTCCCGTATAGCTGCACCGTTGACCAGTTTGACCCGGAAGGGAGTTCCTTTCGTTTGGACAGAGGAGTGCGAGCGCAGTTTTCAGCAGCTACGGACTTGTTTGACTACGGCGCCGGTATTATCTTTACCTTCGGGATCAGGCGGATTTGTTGTCTACTGTGATGCTTCGCGAGTGGGATTAGGATGCGTATTGATGCAGCATGGCCGGGTGATCGCTTATGCTTCTCGGCAGTTGAAGAAGCATGAACAGAACTACCCCACTCATGATTTGGAGATGGCTGCAGTGGTCTTTGCACTGAAGATTTGGCGACATTACCTTTACGGCGAGTCGTGTCAGATATTCACCGATCACAAGAGCTTAAAGTACATATTTCAGCAGCGAGACCTGAACCTCAGACAACGTCGTTGGATGGAGTTGGTGAAAGACTACGACTGCGAGATCTTATATCACCCCGGCAAGGCGAATGTGGTGGCAGATGCGTTGAGTAGGAGGCCCGGGGGTAGTCTATCCTTTTTGCGCGCAGTGCAGAGGCAGTCTTCAGCAGATTGGCAGATGTTATGCGACAGCCGAGTTGAGTTCGAGTTCACTCAGACAGGGGGACAGCTCGCGCATGTTCGTGCACGCCCACAGTTGCTTGACCGTATATATGAGGCACAGCGCAGTGACGACCGTTGCTCAGAGATCGTGGCACAGATGGGACAGGGCAGATTTTCCGAGTTCGTGGTTGACGATCAGGGGATTTTACGATATGGATCTAGACTGTGCGTACCAGATGCTGATGGATTGCGGCGCGACATTCTTGAGGAGGCACACCGATCAGTGTATAGTGTCCACCCCGGTTCCACTAAGATGTACCATGATATGAGAGAGACCTACTGGTGGGACGGGATGAAAAGGGACATTGCGGAGTTCGTTTCGAGATGCCTGACTTGTCAGCAAGTCAAGGCCGAGCACCAGAGGCCCGCGGGAGAGCTACAGCCGTTACCCATTCCAGAGTGGAAATGGGAACAGATTTCGATGGATTTCGTTGTGGGTCTACCCAGGACCAGTCGAGGGTACGACTCCATCTGGGTGATCGTGGATAGATTGACGAAAGCGGCTCACTTCCTGCCAGTGAAGACGACTTTCAGCTTCGCTCAGTATGCTCAGCTCTATATTGACGAGATCGTGCGACTACATAGCGTACCGACTTGTATCGTGTCAGATCGAGGCACTCAGTTCACCAGCCGGCTTTGGTAGAGACTTCAGGAGGCTTTGGGCACTTGTTTGAGCTTCAGCACAGCGTTTCATCCGCAGACAGACGGACAGTCAGAGCGGACCATTCAGACTCTCGAGGACATGCTCAGAGCGTGCGTTTTAGACTTTGGTGGTAGCTGGGATCGTCATTTACCTCTAGTGGAGTTCTCCTACAACAACAGCTTCCAGGATACTATTCAGATGGCACCTTTCGAGGCATTGTATGGGAGGAGATGCAGATCGCCCGTTTGTTGGACAGAGCTCAGCGAGAGCAGCATTTTGGGGCCGCAGCTTGTTGAGGAGACGACAGCGAAGATACAGTTGATCCGAGACCGGATGAGAGCGGCTCAGAGCAGGCAGAAATCTTATGCGGACAGGCGCCGTCGCAGATTAGAGTTCGCAGTTGGCGACCATGTTTTTCTGAGGGTCTCTCCGATGAAGGGCGTGATGCGTTTTGGGTGAAAGGGGAAGCTTAGCCCTAGATTCATAGGTCCCTTCGAGATCCTCGAGCGTGTCGGCGCAGTTGCTTATCGTTTGGCTCTTCCTCCCAGCTTTCCCGATGTTCACCCCGTCTTCCATGTTTCGATGCTCCGCAAGTACCTTCACGACCCTTCGCATGCGATTCAGCACCCGACAGTCCAGCTAGAGCGCGACCTTTCTTTTGCAGAGCAGCCGGTGGCCATCCTGGATCGGCAGGTGAAGAAGTTAAGGTCGAAGATTATACCAACCGTCAAGGTCCTTTGGCGTAGCCCGAGCAGCGAGGAGGTTACCTGGGAGACCGAGGGCGAGATGAAGAAGAAATATCCCCATCTCTTTGAAGGTACGCGTAGCTATATTTTTAAATTCGGGGACCGAATTTCTTTAAGGGGGGAAGATTGTAGCGTCTTGAAAAGTCGTTTTGGTGTTTTCCTGAAATTCGGTGAAAATTCGGTATTTTTCCGAAAACCGTCTTTCTTGTTATTTTGCAGTTTAGGGCTAATTATACCTAAAATGGATAGGTAATTGCTTGTTTTTAGTAGCTAATGAGTTAATTATGAAATTCTGGTCGTTTAAAAATTTTCCCTAATTTTTCAATTTTTTTATATTATTTTAAGCCGGTAAGAAAATACATTAATTTAGCGATAAATACAAATTTTTCCGGGCTAATTTTAATCTTTAAAATTATGTTAATTAAAATCTAGTGGTAACATAAATTTTTAGTATTTTATTTTGATTTTTAACAAATTTTTATGATAGGAAACGAATTTATTGAATTTTGAGCTAAAACTTGCAATTTTTGACTTGTAGGGGGCCTTTTTGCATAAAATTTCTTTTCTAAAACCCCTCTCCCTTTTCCCTCAGCCCTAGGACAGCCCCACCTTGTGCAAGTCCAGAAATTTCTGGCCTCATTTCCTTGTTTGCTTTCTTGAGTTGAATTAGGGGTTTATTGAATTATTTTAATTATAGTTGATAAGGTATGGTGCATTTGACTTTTAGAGACTTGACCATTGACTTTCCCACTCACCCACACCCCTCCCCCATGCTTTCCTCTGGCGGAAACCTGCACACCCCTCCTCTTCATCTCTTTTCTTCTCATTTCTTCAAAAATTTTCAAGTTTAATTCATCAAAATTGCAAATTAAAGCTTACAAATTAAACCCATCCTTCATCCTTCTTTTCCTTCACCTCCCTAGCTTGGATCTTGATGCTTGAGGTCATCACTTGGAGCAAATTTATTCTTGCTAGATCCCAAATTGAGATATAATTCTCATCAAGTTACTTTCTTTTTGCTAAATTCCTTTAACTATATGGTATTAGTGTTAAAAGTTAGCTAATTTCTAATCCTGTTTTTTTTTAAAAAGAGTAGTTTGTTTAAACTAGGGTTTTGAAGCCATGATAGTTAATTAAATTGTTTTGTAGTTAATCTAGTTGTTAATTAACTAATCTATATGGTTACCTTGTTTATGTAGTCTTCAAATTATGCTAATTTAGTAAATTTTAGAAGTGTGATTTGGTTGCAAATTGTTGTTTTAGAAATTTCAAGAGAGGGTTTATGCATGGAAATGAGTTGTGAAGCATGATAAATGAGTTGATTTTGGGTTTAGAAACCATTATTTAGTTGATTAAACCTAATTTGTTATCTAGTTGTTTTGCTAACCTAATCTAGAAGGTTAACTTGCTAATTGGGTTTGAAATTAGTGTTAGTTAAGTTTTTCTAGTATGGATTTTGATTTGCAATTGCTTTTGAGAAAAATCAAGAAAGGGTTGGTTTTGGAATTTAGGTTTTGGAGCATGGTTAATGTGTTGAAAATTTTGTGTAGTGGTTATCTATTGGTGTGACTTGGGTGATTATGCTAGATTGTAATCGTTTTGTCGCAAATCGGCGATTTTTGCACCGATTTTGGAATGCAAATGCTTACTAGTTTTGTTATAAAATTATGTGATGAATTATTTTTGATATCTTGATGATTGTGTTGGCTTGTCCTACGACTTTTAGGATGCGTGAGTGCGGATTTTTGGGTAGTCGGGTTTTAGTTTTGCCGGGCGACCAAATCGGCGTTTTTTGGCAGTTTTTGCGATTTTCGCGTGTGTTCCGCGCACGTTGTGCACGTTGTACCTAGCTAGCGAACGTTAGTAGTTTCGTTTGGGTTTTGCGTCGTTCTTGATATGTAACCTTATGTTTGGTATTGATGTTAATTCCAGGTTCGGTCGCGGAGACGTCAGACGCGGCGCGAAAGGGGAAAGCGGTGATTGGACACAGCTAGCCAGGGATTCCGGTGAGTAGATGTAATATCTACGGGGGACTATCGTTGGATGGCGCAAGCCGCCCGATAGTTTTAGTAACTTACAAGACCCTTAGTGATGTTAGTAATTAGGGGTGAAATACTTATTTGACTATTTGCTGCATCCATGCATTATATTGACATACCTATACGAAACCATTTTATAGGACACCTGCACCATTGCCAGGGTTTTTATATGCAGCACGAGCACTATTCATGCTTACACACACACCCTGGTAATTGCCATGCCACCACACTAGATAACCTTTAAATTTAAACCTTTTACCAATTGATACTTAAACTTGTGCTATTGCCTTTAATTCCTTAAAATGAAACCGTAGAATTGCTATTCATGTGCATGTACTTCATCATATTAATTGTTCATGCTTAATCCATTGATCACACATCGCAACTTGATTATAGATATCATACGCATTCATTATCATTGATATATGCACTTATGAGGATTTCTTGAGATTTTATGATATTGCTGGATTTCGGGGGAAAACCGCAAAATTTCTAAACTTATTATATTTTTTTAAATATGTAAATTGCGGTTTTCTAGTGATGTAAGTGTCGTCCACCATGAGTTTGCTGTGGTTTTGGAAATCCGTGTCGAGGAGTGGAGGAACCGGCATGGGTACATGGTGGGCCCGGTAAGGTACCCCGGGGCAAGAGCAATGTGGTGTTGACGTTGAGCCTGGCAGGGGACGGATTACCTACCGGTGACTGTTTGGGACGGCGGATATCCAGAGGATACCGACCGTGGCCGCTAGATGATGAGATATTGATATTTGAGATGGGTCAGCCGGACGGCTGAGGCCAGAGATACATTTATGATATTTGAGACAGCTTTTGGGTGTCGTTGCTGGACACCGGTTCTCGTCGATTCTTTGAGTATTATGCTGGCATTCTAAAAGAGTTTCAAAAACAAAAAGAGATAAATGTTTCTTATATATACCTATTGAGACCTCAGATATTCATGTTGCATACATATTCGTACACTGATGTTGTATACACACCTGCTAGTGCATCCAGTCATGCCTGTATTATAGATGCTAGGATGCTTGTGTGCATGCATACGATAGCCTTTGTAGATGTTATTTATTACTCACGAGTTGGCAACTCACCCCCGTTGTGCCACAGTCTTTTGCAGGTCCGTTCCGTCAGTTCAGTAGCGGCGGGCGCACTTGTTCTTTTGCCTCTTTTGCCTGAGCTCGAGATTTGCTCATAGGTGGGTTATGTTATTATTTTTGTACCACCTCGTATATTCTTTGTATCTAGTGTACTCCATCTACTGTTTCTACCAGTTTTATTGTATATTGACCTAGAGATGAGACTGTGAGGTTTGTGGACTTTTATGCTGTATTTTGGGGTCGAGCTCACTTGAGTCGACATGATGTTTTCTTATGCTTTATTATGATTATTATGCTTGTTGTCATTTATATTGCGTGGGATTTGTGACCGTCTTGTGGCGAAGAGCTAGCTCCCGCTTGGGGATGCCCTATTTTGTTGGATTCATGTATATTTTTGTTGTACCCATTTTGGGGGCCAGTTTTTACAAAGGAGACTCTACCGAAATTTTCGGAAAAATTGGTATTGTTTTTAAAAAGGGTTTTACATGACTTATTTGATAACTCGCTTTCAATTGATTGGGTTTTCTTCACTCTTTTGCTTAATTGGTTTTGTTTTCTGGGCTTTGGCTTACTTATTTTACGGACGTCTTTAGACGTTTCGTAAACTTAAGTGCCAGTCACGTTCCGTACCCTGCGGGTCGTAACAGTTTTCCCGAGGAGTAGCATATACTCACAGTAGGATCGGGATCCAAATATCATCGCGTGATAAAACCGAAGGAATCCTACCAGAATTATCACACTCCAAATGGTATGCAGCGCTAGCAAGTTTCAGTACTTATGAAACTCCCGATATGGATTTTTGCCCCATGCTCTTATGACCTTGGTGTGAGGTCAAAATGTCATAAGTCACATGTCAAGTTCTTCCCATCATTATCCTAGTTAATTTGAACCCACCCGTACCTACCCTTGACGTAGGCCAAAATGGCAGTACGACTGTCTCAAACCAACGCATTCTATCTATGCAACAGATAAATATCCGGTAGCTACCAATCACTATGCCTTGGCGTGAGGTCAAAATACATAGCTTGAATACTACCGAATATTTAACTGAAATGATGGAGGGCTACGGATGGTTTTGGCGAAACCGTGAACGTAGTGAACTTGATATAATCGATGGAACGAGATAGCTTTTAAAAGGAGTGGTTCAAGCTCCGCGTTTAAAAGTTTGGTTTTGAAAAGAACCGAGTGGTTTTCAAAGTGTTCCAATCGACTTTTACTTGGTTTATTTTCTTGCCTTAGTTCTTTTAATGCGTCCCATCATTTAATCCTACCATTGCAGAAAACAACCAAAATATGACGTACGCTTATGCCATTCGCATTCGCCACGGGGCCCCGTCATCACCCGTTAGGTTACTTAACTAACGACAGAGCGGGGGCTGGGCTAGCACGGCTGTAAAACATAAGCAACGCCTAAATTGTTATCATATATAAATATATAGCAATGATAGACATTACAGATCACAGATGAATACATTGGATATACTAGGAATCCGCAATCCGTTCGAGCCTGCAACGAAAAGCGGATTACACGGTCGCGGTGAATAGCCAATACCCCACCCAAGACCCCTATGGGTGCGGCAAACTACCCGCCAAGTACCCGAAGCGAAGCAACCTCCCTCACCACCGTGAATAGGCCACTCGGCACTTCGAGATACCCGGTAGTTTGTGCACCCCCTCCATGGGTCTATCCTAGGAGCAAAAACAGTAAAAAGAATTATACAATGACGGCTACAACCCCGACCCGGTTGCGCGGCCATACAAATAATAATATTACATCAATTTACATATTACAATGAATGAAAGAAAAAGCAACACTCATCTCACATCCATCCCGGCTATTCACCCGCGACAATCCAACCCATTCATATACACATACCAATCATCAATCACAGATCACAGATATGTATAACCCCGACTAATCGACATATAGCGATTAGCCGACGTTCAATACATGCAAACATCACAGATATAACCGTCATAGTCAAAGTGTAGTGAAGTTCGGAAAAAATACGGATTTATAGGCCCCCAAAAATAAATTTCTATTCTGGAAAATCTGGGCACATATAAACCATCTTAAAAATCCTAAAACCAAGGCGTAAGAAAACTGCACCAAACTCGACTCAGTGAAGAGTCCAAACGGCGGCGGTTCCACGGCAATAGCTTGCTATTGCCGCGGAAACGCGGCGGTTTAGACGAATCACTGGACCGGGTTTGGTGGTTTTCTTTAGAAAACCCTGAGACGATTTTTGGTGTATAACAAATTTTGTTTTGACCAGAAAAAATTTTAACAGAAACTAGGGTTTTTGAAAACAAGGCTTTTGGATTTTCCGGTTTCGAACTTCGTTACACTTCACTACCTAGCTAGTTTATGTTTAGTTAGGCTCTGATACCACTGTAAGTCCACGTTGCCCATCCCGGTACTTGCGGGGAGGCGGAAAACGGAATAAAAATCGGATTTTTATGAGCTTAGGCAACATGGACAAGACTTTAAAGGATCTTTGCTAAACAAAAACTTGCTAAAGCTAACTAGAAACTAGCTAAGTGCTAGAAAGGTTATACCTTTGGTCTTTATGTCCTTCTCTCCTTGCTCCTTGGAGTAGTGGAAGGAGGTCACCTTGTCGTCTTCTCCCGTCAAAGAAAGATCCACCCGAAAGCCTCAACCTTTGGCTTCAACTCCAAGCTAGAAGTAACTAGGGTGCAAGAAGTGCTAGTCCTTGAACCCTAGATGAGAGTAAAGATGATCAATATAGGGTTTTTCTCAAGCTCAAGTGTTTCTCAACACATGAGAGGGAGAGAGCTTGAGCGAGAGGAAGAACAAGAGAGAGAAATGAAATGATAGAATGAGAATTATGTGAACCATTCTCACTAATATGTGTATATTATTTTAATTAAATAATAAGCTAGATAATTGTCATGGCTTATCATGACATGACCATTATCATTTCAATTTGCAAGGATCAAAACGCATCTTCCAAAAGAAATAATGATGGTCAAAGTGTCAACTTAGGTCAACAAGTCAAGGAGGTCAAATGGTCAACAACCATAACCATGCACAATTATCAAACTAATTATCAATTAAATATAATACACACATAAGCATTAGGGTTAATAAAATGACAATAGCCATTAACCCTAATCAAGGTCCTCTCCCTCGGTCTCAAACAACTGTGCATACGCACCCGCATTCGTGATCCGAGGAACACGAATACAATGAGAAAAACCAATCCCAAATCATATACTAGGATCCGGCTTAAACCAAAGCCCGCTAGTATAAACTGTCCGGACAGCAAACGTGCACAAGTGCGCGAATGTGAACGAACCCTGTCGCAAAACCATGCGACCTCTACTCATTTTGCCTAAAGGCGAATAGCTCTCTGTGTGGAACTCTAAAGACTCGACACTACGCTGGCAGTGGGTTTAACCACAGACCGCAAGCGGCACTAGCTGTACGTAACGGTCCCCAGGTAGATGTCGATAAGAAGACTGACGAGGTGAACCCCATCTGAACTCCTACTGAGCCTGTATGTGACAGTCTCCGTACAGTCCGGTTTTTTCGTCTGATACATCGCATGGCGGGCCTAGGGGGGCGGTGAACGTCAGTCCCCTAATAGCGGTACAAGTCGTGTCGGAGTGTAGCCCAGAACACCCTGAGATAACACTGGAAACCTACCAGTATATCTCGCTTGCCCTGGCCAGGGACTACTCGTGTAATGGCTCTCCTGGACACAGCGCGATGTCAACCCCCAATACCGGGAGAGACGAATCCTGTCTAACCGTCAGTGCCTCCAAGTGCTTCGGGACTGCACCCAAAAACTACATGTTTGCACGACTCCTTTGAGCCGTGGTAGGGTAGTAATCAAAGTGCAGTGGGAACACACTCGAGGCGAAGTGACAGTGTCAAGTCAACGGACTAAGCTGTACTCATGTCACCTGGGAACTGATAACTGACGATAGGTATAATACCAACCAACAGTTCCCGACGAGTCCTGTCCAGTGTACTCGTAACCTAACGAGCACCCGCATACTATCTCAAGTACGACGTACTGACGGCTGTGGGACAGACCGTCTCCCACGCTGGGATGAGAAGCGCATACGCTAGTCTACTCCGGAGTATCGATGCCCTGTCTCGATAGTCCAACGACTATGGACCTGTATAAGGATGTGCTTATAGATCACCCAGCTCCCACGAGTGTGAGCGCCATCACAACGCTGGTAATCAAGCAAAAATCCTAAGGGCTCTACTAATATGTATAACTGCGATATGCTAAAAGAAACACACGCACATATTAAAGAAGAGACAAACCAAGTAGCATACTAACATTTCGAGCAAGATTGTATATACAACTGTGAATATCCCAAGCTTCCATCAAGTAATATACAAACTAGTATGATACAGTAATGGCCTCTAGGGCATATACACTAACATATCGTACCCATCATTATACTTTGTATAATATTATTCAGTTGTATCTAGTACATTCCATCAACCAAACATGTATTTATTTCAGGTAGAGACTAGTGTTGTTTATCCATTCGACCTTAGAGTCGCGCGTTGTATTTCTCGGGATTTCATGCTGTTTTGAGTTTCCTTTTCTGTTGTGATCCTCGCCTTTCGGCGTTGTATATTATATTTCTTGCGTGGTTGTGACCGTCGATTGACGAAGAGCTAGCTCCCGCTTGGGGATGCATATTTCATTATATATGCTTTATCAGATTTTGTACCCGATTGGGGTCAGTTTTTACAAAGGAAACTCTGCTGAAATTTTTAGAAAGGACTTGTGATTTTAAAAGGCACATTTCGGCATGTGTTGTAAACTATTTGATTTAAAATGGTTTTCCTCCACTCTACTACTTTTCTTGGTTTGGATTTCTGGGTTTTCGGCTTACTTAGATTACGTACGCCTCAAGACGTTTCGTAGTTTAAGTGCCGGTCACATTCCGTACTTTCGGGATGTGACATACAGTCCTGAGACACATGGAGGCGATGAGCGATAGGAGGGGTTTCGTCTCTCCTGGTATTGGGAGTTGATGTTGTGCATTGCTCGATTGGCTATAACATGAAGTCCCTGGCCAGGGCTGCTGAGATTTACTGATAAGTGTTATCAGTAGTTTCTCGATCTGGTATGAGCCATACACCAGCATGACTTATTGAGTTATTGTGGTCAACGATACCATCACTAGACTCGATATGCAACATATCTGACGAGGAGACCGGACTGTACGGTAAGTGTTGCCAGATGGCTCGACGGGAGTTTTGAAAGCTTTGCTGGTTTTCTTCTGATCGCTCAATACCCGGGTGGCCATTACGTTTAGCTGACCGCTTGCGGCTTGTGGGTGCTATTTGTGATCATTACCCACTGCCGGCGTATTGACGAGTCTTAGAGTCCCATACAGGAGTTCCCTAGCCCAGGCGAAACGATGTGGTGTGCATATGAGATATGCACGGGGACCCGATTAAAAACATGCATGTGATACCGTATTTTAGTCGGGCATTTTTCTATTGGTCGGGTCGTAATTGATGTGACCGGTTTGTTAAATCAAGTGTTGATTTAACAATTGACTTTTAGTTTAATTTCTTTTATTAAACCCATTTCTTTTTATAAAGTGTATGCATACATGTATGCACATGTTGATGTGCATGGACACATACATGCATACAAAGTATCATGGTTGATGATACACCTTTGATGGCAATATAATACACACATGGAACTATTATATATGTATATATATTTGTATTTGATTTAAAAGAAAAGAAAAAGGAAAATTGATTCATGGTTGATTTTTCCACACACTTCCAAAGTAAACCAAAGTTGACCTAATTTTAACCATGGATTAGTTATTCCTTTTGGCTTTTAACTCATTTGCAAAATATCTAGATATTATTAGTCACCATGGTTTGTTGAGAGAAGGAAAATATATATCATTTTCTTTTCTCTTTCTTCATTATCTTTTGTGATCATCTCTTGAGCCCTAGTGTTTCCATCTTCTTCTTCCTCAATTCTCTTGAGTTTTCCATAGAGTGAGGGAGTAAAAAAGAAAGGGTTTTGATTAAAGAAAACACACCACCTCATCATTCTACTATAATCTAGCCAATTAGTTTAGAGTGTTTGGCTTCATCATCTTCTTTGATCAAGTGAACTAGGAGCTTGGACGAAGTGGACTTCGGGAGGATCACCGTGGACAAAGGAGCTTACTTGCAACCTTTCTTGAACTCTCAACGATCCTAGGAGTCACTAAAAAGAGGACTACAAAGGTTATATTCCTTTCACTTAGTGATAATATGATTTTTGTATGTGATACTTTAAATGTTACCCTAGTATTCTAGTTAAAGATCCTTGCTTTGTTTGCTTAGCACCTCTATATTTTTTTAAGTGGCATATGTGATGCTTCCATATCTACAGTGGGTGCACCCTCGCCAAGAGGCAACCGAGCAGCTGCCCTGCTCAGTCTATCCTTAGCGGGTAACTTCTTACCCATCTACGCTAAGGATCGAAGCCCTCGCCAAGTGGCAACCGAGAAGCTACCCTGCTCAGTCTATCCTTAGTGGGTAACTTCTTACCCATCTATACTAAGGATCAAAGGCCCACAACCTCCACGTAACTGACCAACCTTAAGAGATGTGGTCACCAGTCCTACTCGAGGGAACGGGCAAACCTACACCTTTCTGCCCGGAGGAGCACGCCGACGTGCCTTCAACAAGTGATCCCCACCTCAACTTCGGGGCCATAGAGATGTCGACCTTGCACCGATATTTGCACACTTGGCAAATGGTTGAGTTTAACTCGATATGCGATCGCCAGGTGAAGGACCGGTCGCCGACTTAACGCAGCTTGAAAGCAGTACCGTGCAAATGGATATTTTACCACAAACAAAGTGAAAATACGTATGCAAAGATTCCTACAAAATGATTTCATTCACAAAGGTAAGAAGTCTTTACAGACGTATTATGGGCTCCCCAGCCTTACAAAAACGCCCGGAGGCTTGCAAAATTTCAGCGCAAAAGAAAATAAGAAGGAGGCGAGGAGATTCAGGCCTCGGGGCCAGGGAGAACCTCGATGAGCTCCGCTTCCACCACGATAGCCGGAGTGGCGGCTTGAGGGTCGGCGCCCACCTCAGGAGCCTCGGTGCTGGGAGCCGGGGTGACCGACTTCTCCCCAACACTCCCACCAGGGGCCTTTCTCCGGGCATCGCTTCTGGGGGCATTCCCCTGTGCCTCACCCTCGAGGGGGTACTCACCCCAGAGATCGCCGTCAGGAAACTCCGGCATCAGGGCCTTGACGGCATCGAGGGCCTCATGCCAAATGAGGGCAGCGGCTTCAGCGAGGTCGACATAGTACTGGTCCGACTTCTTGTAGCTCTCCACCGCCTTTGACGCTCAGAGGTCGGCACGCCTCACTCCTTCCTTCACCACCTCGTTCTCCCTCTTGATGGTGCTCGCCGTCTTCTTCAAGGTGGTGACAAGCACCCTGGCATCTTCGAACTTGGCCTCGATGGCCTTGTTGGACTCCCTCAAGACCCGGACGACATCTCGGCAGTTAGCGTTCTCTCGATCCCCGACCGCCACCCGGTCTTCGAGGATGGCGATCCTCTCCTTCGCCGCTTGCGGCTCCAGCCTTGAGCTCTCCTCCCGTGAGGAGGACTCACCTGTGATCTGCATCGCCGGGGAAATTTCCTCGTGAACCATGCTGATGACGAGGGCGCAGTGTTGTAGGACCTGAGGAAAACAGGGGGAGGGGTTAGAAAGGTATCCGATCCTGCGAGCAAAAAGTACTTAATAAAAACCCGAACGGGAGGCAGACACTGTGTAACACCTTAGGATGTGTTTAGTGGCTAATTATATTTTAATATGTGGTTTTTAATAAAAGGTTTACCAAATTGATTTTCAAATATTTTATCAAATTTAATGAATATTTTATTAGAATTTTCCTAGGCTTGCACACACTTGTGCATGTAAACTAGGGTTAAAAATGGAGCTAAACCATGATTAGCAACCATGGTAGACTAACCCTTTACTTAAGCTAATATAAAATTTGAATTAATTTATTTGGGTTTTTATTTAAGTGTGTTTTTTTTAAATGGAAAAGGGGATTTAAATTGTTTTGGGTTTGACTTGGTGAGAGAGAGAGAGAGAGAGAGTGCATGATGGGCATGATGGCCTTGCCATGCTTCATTAAATGAGGACAGAGAGAGAGGGGGGTTGACTAACCTTAGCTCTCATTTCCTTTGCTTTGTTCTCATTTTTCTCTCAACTCTCACTCACACACTCACACACACACCAGCAGCAGCAGCTGCAGAAGCTTCAGCAACAGCAGTAGCCACAACATCAGCCACAGCAGCTCCAGCATCAGCAGCAACATAGCAGGCAGCAGCAGCAGCAACAGCTATTCCCCTCCTCTCCTTCCCCTTTCTCCTGCTTCCTAGGGTCGTTTGGGGTATATTTATTAAACTCATTTCTTGTGGTTGCTTAACTTTGTGTAGAATTAGCTTCGGTTAGTGATTAAAGTGCCTTTTAGTGCTAAATATGGCGATTAGTGTGAACTTTGGTTAAGTGGTGAATTAGTTGGTTAGACTAACTTAGTTAAGTGTCATTAGGACCACTTAAACCTAGTTAAACCCCAGATTTCACCAAAATACCATAGGGTTTCAAATTGTACAAAATTTATTGTTTTAAAGCAAAACTTAGCCTTTCTGTGATCTGCTGTTGACCCAGTGATTTCAGATAAAATCTGAGTTAACTGGAGCATATTTGTTAGATATTGATCACATATCCAGAGCACGGCCAGATGGGGGACCTGGGTTTTTGGGTTTTCTGTGTGGGTTTCTGCTACAATTTTAAGACTTATGGTATATGCAACTTTGTAAAATTCTCTTTGTAGGAAAATCTGGGACGATATGTCGTTTTTCTAATACGTTTAGTTTGCGCGATACGCGCGATACGTGAGTGGGCTCTGTGATCCAGCGTGTCACGACGTGTCGGGATGATTTTAGACGCGTATACACACGTTTCAGCGTATCGTACAAACGCGCGTTTAGTTCGCGACGCGAGTTTCTCGTTTTGTTTCGATATCGCGTTTTGCGAGATATTTTGCTTTTATATATGGATTCTTTGTGTAAATTCCAGGTTTGCAAGCAGGTGCGTCAGACGCCGCCAAGAAATGGAAGCAAGTGGTCAGCTACGTATAGCACGCGACTAGGTGAGTAAATTTAACATCTACGGGGAAATCGCCCGTATGGCGTTAAGCGTCAAGGCGTGATAGGATATTTAGTCGTAGATGTTCATGTGCATTAGCGTAGCATACCTCCCTTATTGCATATAGAAATGGTAGATATAGAACACTGCACTGTCACTGACGGTTAAAGCTGCACGAGCACTATTTGTATGTTACACTCACACCGTTAGTGATTGCCATGACACTTGCACTATAGGATTGCTACGAATTACATATCGTTTGAGTGCACACATATCCCAGGTCCAGTTTCCACCGTCGCGGATATGGATATCCGTCAGACAAGGGAAAAGGATAAAGCGAAAACCAAGTGCCTCGTGTTGGCTTAAGTTGATGGTGTATACCAGAAGCAGCACGAGAAGATGGACTTAGTTTCCATCTTTCTCCATAACAAAGATTTATATGGAGAGCAATCTCATATCACAAGATATGAGACCTCGAACGAATTAATTCAAGCGAGGTTGGCTGTCGGGTCATATGTAGGGGACAATGTCCTTACAATGACTAGCTATATTGAGAAGCTCACAGACCTGAAGACCACGTTGGAGAACGGGTCAGATACTGACTTGATTCTACAGTTTCTGCCTTCTACCCTGAAGGAAACCAGGGAAGTAGAAGGAAAGAGAAGGGAAAAAGTTTCGGGACTGAATGTAGTAAAAGAGGGACATTCCTATTGTTAGGGGATTGGGCATTGGCAGAATGATTGCAGGGCTTTTGAAGCCAGTAGCCAGGATACGAAGCATGTTGTGGTTTCAGCCTCAAGTGTATTTGTAATTGAGAACTGTTTGTCAATTAACTCTACTTCCTGGGTACTAGATACCGGAGCAGGATCTCATATCTGTAATTCATTACATACATTGAGAAACCGTAGAGTTATGAAGGTAGGTGATTTGTCTCTCAGAGTTGCAAACGGAATGAGCGTGGACGCTGAATCCGTGGGAGAATATCGCTTAGGTTTGATAAGTGGGCAGATATTGATTCTACGTAATTATCTGTATGTACCTAGTATAACTTACAATATCATATCAGTGTCCTCACTTTCAAGAGAGGGATATGATTTTATATTCGCAAGTGATGTAGTCACATCCACCTAAATCAAGTTCTAATTGGGTCCGGTACATTAGATAACGGTATATACGTATTGAGTCAAGCTCAGGTTTTCAATGTCCAGAACACACTTAAAAGAAAGTCTCCAGAAATAAATCAGGCTTATTTATGGCATTGTAGACTAGGTCACATCAATGAGAGAAGGTTGACTAAGTTACATAGAGAAGGATATTTGAATCCGTTCGAATATCAATCTTATGCTACTTGTGAATCTTGTCTCATAGGAAAGATGACAAAGACTCCGTTTACTAGACATGGAGTAAGAGCAAGCGAGCTCTTGGGACTCGTACACAGTGACGTGTGCGGTCCAATGTCTACACATGCGAGAGGTAGTTGTTCCTACTTCATTACTTTTACGGATGATTTCTCTAGGTATGGATATGTCTTCTTAATGAAGCATAAATCCGAGACTTTTGAGAAATTCCAAGAATACAAGAATGAAGTGGAAAACCAAACAGGAAAAAGTATCAAGACACTGAGATCTGATCGAGGTGGTGAATACCTAAGTGCCGAGTTCTTGGGTTACTTAAAAGAGAATGGAATTCTCTCTCAGCTTACTCCTCCATACACCCCACAACATAACGGTGTATCGGAGAGATGGAACCGAACCCTATTGGATATAGTACGTTCGATGATGAGTAACGCTGAGTTGCCGCGATCATTCTTGGGATATGCACTAGAATCAGCTGCATACCTTTTGAACCAGGCTCCTACCAAGACTGTGCCTACCATGCCATATCAGATATGGAGTGGGAAGAAACCCCATCTTCAGCATCTAAAAATATGGGGATGTCCAGCTTTTGTTAAAAAGCAGCATGTGGACAAGCTCGAGGCACGATCAATACAATGTAAGTTTGTGGGATATCCGAAGAACTCCAAAGGATATTATTTCTATTACGCAGAGGAACAAAAGGTTTTTGATTCTCGTAATGCCCATTTTCTAGAACATCAGTTTTTAGAAAAGGAAACAAGTGGGAGCGAAATAGAACTGGAAGAAATTCCAGAACCACAAACTACAACTGAAAGTATGGTAGAACCAGAGGTTTCAGAAGAAAGGGATATACCAGCGCCTATCCGCAGAACTAGTAGGCAGTCTCATCCGCCCGAGAGATACTATGGTTTTCTCATAGACGGGGATCGAGAAGATTGCATCATTAATGATGATGACCCTACTAGCTTCCAGCAAGCCATTCAGAGCGGTGACTTAGTAAAATGGCTGGATGCAATGCGGACCGAAATGGAGTCCATGTACACTAACAAAGTATGGACTTTGGACATTACTCCAGATGGGGTAAAACCCGTAGAATGCAAATGGATCTTCAAAAAGAAGATTGGTGTAGATGGACAGGTTGAAACCTATAAAGCTAGACTTGTTGCAAAGGGTTCCGTCAAAGACCTGGTTTGGACTATGACGAAACCTTTTCTCCAGTGGCTATGCTCAAATCCATTCGGGTCCTTCTTGCTATTGCTGCCTTCCACGATTATGAGATCTGGCAGATGGACGTAAAGACGGCCTTTCTAAATGGAAATTTGGAAGAGAGCGTATATATGGATCAGCCAGAGGGATTCATTCAGAGTGGGAGCAGCGGTAAAGTATGCAAGTTGCTTAAGTCCATTTATGGACTAAAACAGGCATCTCGGAGTTGGAACATCTGTTTTGATGATGCTGTCAAAGAATCTGACTTTATCCAAAATCCAGATGAACCATGCATATACAGTAAGATTATAGGGAGAGCTGTAATATTCCTCGTCTTGTACGTGGATGACATTCTCCTAATAGGAAATGATATTCCTATGTTACAGTCAGTCAAAAGATTCTTGTCACAGAAATTCTCTATGAAAGACCTGGGAGATGCCACCTACATTCTGGGGATCCAGATCTATCGTGATAGATCTAAAAGGATGTTGGGACTTTCACAGTCCAGGTACATAGACACCATATTGAAAAGATTCGGTATGGAAGATTCTAAGCGCGGTAACCTACCGGCTTGTCACGGAATCACCCTCTCCAAAGAGATGTCTCCCAAGACTGATTTGGAAAGGGATCGCATGTCGATTATATCCTACGCTTCTGCAGTAGGCTCTATAATGTATGCGATGTTATGTACCAGACCAGATGTAGCATACGCATTAAGCGTAGTAAGCCGGTATCAAGTAAACCAAGGGGAGAAGCACTGGATAGCAATATAGAACATTCTCAAGTACCTGAGGAGGACTAAGGAGATGTTCTTGGTGTATGGCGGAAAAGACCTCCAGATGGAGGCCTTTGCCGACTCCGGCTTCCAGAGTGACAAGGATGACTCCAAATCCATGTCGGGTTATGTCTTTACCCTCAATGGAGGGGCGGTCTGTTGGAAGAGTTCCAAGCAGGAGACCGTTGCTGACTCAACAATGGAAGCGGAGTACATAGCTGCTTGCGATGCCGCAAAAGAAGCTGTCTGGATGAAGAAGTTCCTCATAGAACTTCAGGTGGTTCCTACTAGTGTTGGTCTAATATCTCTGTATTGTGACAACAACGGCGCTATAGCTTTAGCGAAGGAACCCAGGTCCCATCAGAAGTCCAGACACATCTTAAGGCGGTATCACCTGATCAGGGAGATCGTAGATCGCCGGGAGATCGAGGTAAAGAGAGTAGAGACGGAGAATAACATTGCTGATCCATTCACAAAGGCCATTCCTCAGACGCAGTTCGAGAGGCTATTCGAGATCATAGGTCTGCGATATGCCAGCTCATGGCCCTAGTGCAAGTGGGAGATTGTTAGTGTATATGCCCTAGGGGCCATTATTGTATCATACTAGATTGTATATTACTTAATGGAAGCTTGGGATATTCACAGTTGTATTGACAGTCTTGCTAAACATGGTAGTATGCTACTTGGTTTTGTCTATTTTAAATATGTTTCTTGTAACGTGTCGCTTATACATATTAGTAGAGCCCTTAGGATCTTTGCTTGATTACCAGCGTTGTGATGGCAGTCACACTAGTGCGGGCTGGGTAGTCTATAAGCAACATCCTATACTTGTCCCTAGTCGTAGGATTATCGAGACAGAGCATCGATACTCCAGAGTAGACTAGTGTGTACGCTTCTCATCCCAGTTGGGGAGATGGTTTGTCCCACAGCCATCAGTACATCGTAATGGAGATAGTATACAGGTGCTCGTTAGGTTACGGGTACACCGGACAGGACTCGTGGGGGAACTGTTAGATGGTATTATACCCGTCGTCAGTTAACAGTTCCCAGGTGACATGAGTACAGCATAGTTCGCAGACTTGACACTGCTACGTCGCCTTGAGTGTGTCCCACTGTTCTTAGATTGCTACCCTACCACGGCTCAAAGGAGTCGTGCAAACAAGTAGCAGTTGGGTGCAGTCCTGAGCACTTGGAGGCAGTAGTGGTTAGACAGGATTCGTCTCTCCCGGTATTAGGAGATGATATCGCGCTGTGTCAGAGAGCCATTACGCAAAGTCCCTGGCCAGGGCAAGCGAGATTTACTGGTAGGTTCCAGTAGTTTCTCAGGGTGTAATGGGCTACGCTCCGATATGACTTATACCACTATTAGGGGACTGACACTTGCCGCCCCCTAGGCTCGATATGCGATAGTCTTAGACGAACAGACCGGACTGTACGGAGATTGTCACATCAGTATCAGGCTCAGTAGGAGTTCGGATGGGTTTCCTCATTGGCCTTCTTATCGACATCTACCTGGGGACCGTTACGTATAGCTAGTGCCGCTTGCGGTCTGTGGTCTTTAGAGTCCCACACAGAGAGCTTCCCTGCTCCAGGCAAAACGATATAGAGGTCGTATGGTTTTACGATAAGGGTTCGGACACGTACGTGTGTTTACGCACGTACGACGTTCGGACAGTTTTTTCTAGCCGACTTTGGTTTAAGCCAGATTCTAGTATCGGGTTATTGAATTCATACAGTCTAAAGTTTTTCCGTGTTTTCACGGATTGGAGGGGCGTTCTCGTAATTTTCCGGGAAGCTTCTAGAAGCATGGTGACTTGGGGGTTAAGGTGGCATAAGCATTTATTGCTTAATGACTCATTTGTGTGATTCATCCTTAGAGTTAATGCTTCATTTATTGAGCTTATGACTCATGTGATGAATCACACAAGGTGAATGCATCAACCATGATGATTAGTCATTTATATTATTTATTTGATAAATTGTTATGGTTGTTATATTCAAATGAGCTCATTATTCATTCTCATTCTTATCATCACCTTCTCTCTCCTCAAGCTCTCTCATTCTTGAAACCCTAACCCTAACCTCTCTTGTATTGAGATCAAGGGTTAGCTAGACTAATACATCCATAACCTCACTCTATATCCCCTAGGTAGCTTAGATTAGCACTTTGAGCAACCTAGTTATCTCAAGTTAGAGATCAAGCTTAGAGAAGAAGCTTTCGGGTGGATCGTCTTTGACTCGAGGTGGCCGTTGAGGTGCTGATGTTCCAAGGAGCCTACGAGGAGTGGAGGACAGCGACGAAGACCCGAAGGACATGTAACCCGAGTAGTTAAACCTCTCGTAGTTAGTTAGTAACGGTTTAGATACGATTCATGCGCTCAAGTCCGTGTTACGAAGCTTTGATAATCGTTTTTCATATATTCCGCCTCCCCGCAAGTTCGTGGGGTGCGTGACATGGACTTACAACTTCATTATGGGTCTACCTAGTACTAGACGAGGGTATGACTCCATTTGGGTGATCATGGATCATTTGACGAAAGCGGCTCACTTCCTGCCAGTGAAGACGACTTTCGGATTTGCTCAGTACGCCCAGATTTACATCGACGAGATTGTATGACTGCATGGAGTCCCGACATGTATCGTGTCCGACCGAGGCACCCAGTTGACCAGCTGACTATGGCAGAGGCTTCAGGAGGCCTTGGGCACCCGCTTGAATTTCAGCACAGCATTTCATCCGCAGACCGACGGTCAGTCAGAGCGGATTATTCAGACTCTCAAGGATATGCTCCGAGCATGCGTTTTAGACTTTGATGGTAGCTGGGATCATTATTTACCCTTGGCGGAGTTCTCCTACAACAATAGATTTTAGGATACTATTCAGATGGCACCTTTTGAGGCTTTGTATGGGAGGAGATGTAGATCGCCTGTTTGTTGGACAGAACTCAGAGAGAGCAGTATTTTGGGGCCACAAATCGTACAGGAGACGACCGAGAAGATACAGCCGATTCGAGACAGGATGAGGACAGCTCAGAGCAGGCAGAAATCGTATGCTGACAGACGCCGCCGTAGATTAGAGTTCGCAGTTGGCGATCACGTTTTTCTGAGGGTCTCTCTAATGAAGGGAGTGATGAGGTTTGGACGGAAGGGGAAGCTTAGCCCCAGATTCATAGGTCCCTTCGAGATCCTCGAGCGTGTAGGCACGGTAGCATATCGTTTGGCTCTTCCACCCGACTTCCCAGATGTTCACCACGTGTTCTACATGTCGATACTTCGCAGATACCTACATGACCCTTCGCATATGATTCAGCATCAGACCGTTCATCTCGAGCGCGATCTTTCGTTCACCGAGCAGTCAGTCGTGATATTAGACCGGCAGGTGAAGAAACTTTAATCGAAGGTCTTGCCATCAGTGAAGGTGCTTTGGCGTAGCCCGAATGGTGAAGAGATCACTTGGGAGGCCGAGGGCGAGATGCGGAAGAAGTTCCCACATCTCTTTGAAGGTATACGTAGCTTTATATTTTTAAATTCGGGGACGAATTTCTTTAAGGGGGGAAGATTGTAACGCCTTAGGATGTGTTTAGTGGCTAATTATATTTTAATATGTGGTTTTTAATAAAAGGTTTACCAAATTGATTTTCAAATATTTTATAAAATTTAATGAATATTTTATTAGAATTTTCCTAGGCTTGCACGCACTTGTGCATGTAAACTAGGGTTAAAAATATGGCTAAACCATGATTAGCAACCATGGTGGACTAACCCTTTTCTTAAGCTAATATAAAATTTGAATCAATTTATTTGGGTTTTTATTTAAGTGTGTTTTTTTAAATGGAAAAAGGGATTTAAATTGTTTTGGGTTTGACTTGGTGAGAGAGAGAGAGAGAGAGTGCATGATGGGCATGATGGCCTTGCCATGCTTCATTAAATGAGGAGAGAGGAGGGGGTTCACTAACCTTAGCTCTCATTTCCTTTACTTTGTTCTCATTTTTCTCTCAACTCTTACACACTCACACACACACCAGCAGCAGCAGCTGCAGAAGCTTCAGCAACAGCAGCAGGAACAGCATCAGCCACAACAGCTCCAGCATCAGCAACAGCATAGCAGGCAGCAGCTCTTCCCCTCCTCTCCTTCCCCTTTCTCCTGCTTCCTAGGGTCGTTTGGGGTATATTTCTTAAACTCATTTCTTGTGGTTGCTTAACTTTGTGTAGAATTAGCTTCGGTTAGTGATTAAAGTGCCTTTTAGTGCTAAATTTGGCGATTAGTGTGAACTTTGGTTAAGTGATGAATTAGTTGGTTAGACTAACTTAGTTAAGTGTCATTAGGACCACTTAAACCTAGTTAAACCCCAGATTTCACCAAAATACCATAGGGTTTCAAATTGTGCAAAATTTATCATTTTAAAGCAAAACTTGGCCTTTCTGTGATCTGCTGTTGACCCAGTGATTTCAGATAAAATCTGAGTTAATGGAGCATATTTGTTAGATGTTGATCACATATCCAGAGCACGACCCCCTATTTCCACCTCCTAGCCGCCGGAATATTCATTCTGGCCGCAAATTGCGGCCAGATGGGGGACCTGGGTTTTGGGGTTTTCTGTGTAGGTTTCTGCTACAATTTTAAGACTTATGGTATATGCAACTTTGTAAAATTCTCTCTGTAGGAAAATCTGGGACGATATGTCGTTTTTCTAATACGTTTAGTTTGCGCGATACGCGCGATACGTGAGTGGGCTCTGTGATCCAGCGTGTCGCGATGTGTCGGGATGATTTTAGACGCATATACACACGTTTCAGCGTATCGTACACACGCGTGTTTAGTTCGCGACGCGAGTTTCTCGTTTTGTTTCGATATCGCGTTTTGCAAGATATTTTGCTTATATATAAGGATTCTTTATGTAAATTCCAGGTTCGCAGGCAGGTACGTCGGACGCCGCCAAGAAAGGGAAGCAAGTGGTCGGCTACGTATAGCACGTGACCAGGTGAGTAGATTAACATCTACGGGGAAATCGCCCGTATGGCGTTAAGCGTCAGAGCGTGATAGGATATTTAGTCGTAGATGTTCATGTGCATTAGCGTGTAGCATACCTCCCTTATTGCATATAGAAATGGTAGATATAGAACACTGCACTGTCACTAACAGTTAAAGCTGCACAAGCACTATTTGTATGTTACACTCACACCATTAGTGATTGCCATGACACTTGCACTATAGGATTGCTACGAATTACATATTGTTTGAGTGCACACATATATTGATATCTTCATACCTGCGCACATTGCACACTGTATATTCATACCAGTGCACACATATACTGATATCTTCATACCTGCGCACATGCACACTGTATATTAATACCAGTGCACACATATATTGATATCTTCATACCTGTGCACATTGCACACTGTATATTCATACCAGTGCACACATATACTGATATCTTCATACCTGCGCACATGCACACTGTATATTCATACCAGTGCACACATATATTGATATATTCATACATGCGCACATTGCACACTGTATATTCATACCAGTGCACACATATACTGATATCTTCATACCTGCACACATGAATACTGTATATTCATACCAGTGCACACATATATTGATATCTTCATACCTGCGCACATGCACACTATATATTCAGACCAGTGCACACATATATTGATATTTTCATACCTGCGCACATGCACACGGTATATTCATACTAGTGCTACACTCATATTCGCGTATATATCCATTTGCACATCCATACCTACATACATACATATGTTCATACATGGATGATATTGATTTGATTTCATGAGAATAGGGACCACATAAGATATTTTCAAAATGGGATCCTTTTTGAAAAAAAGCGGTTTTCCCTTTTTACTCTTGGTGTCATACGACACATTGCATGGATTTACGCATTGAGTTTTGGATTCATATGATTTCTGGATTTGAGAACCGTGGTATTATTTTAAGAAAATACGCACTGTTTTAAAAACCTGGTTTCTCTTGATATGATATTTCAGTGTGTCCACCATGAGTTTTCTCGATTTCAGAGAGCTTGTGTGAGTATACCCGATTCGAGGAGTGGTAGGCACCGATTGCGGGTACATCGTGGACCCGGTATGGTACCCCGAGGCAAGAGGACTCGTATTGTTAGACGATGAGCCCAGCGGAGGGACTACTACCTACCGGTGATTGGTTGTACATGGCGGTTATCCGAAGGATACCGACCAGAGTCGATAGATGGATACGGAACGACGCGTACTGCCGGGGCCGAGGGCCGATTCCGCAAACAGAGCCCGTGGGCCGATCCGATGGACAGAGCCCGATTCTTGAGGATTTGCATGTCGATGCTAGACACGGCGATTTTATGATATTTTGAGTGCCGATGTTGGGCACTCACGATTCTATGAGATTTAAAGGATTTTGAGGGCCGATGAGGATGACGGCGCCTGAGTTTTACTAAGATTTGGGTGTATTGGTGGACACCGGTTATTTTCCACGTTGATATTCTGTGTAGATATTATTTATTCCCATGCTCAGCATTTAGTATTTTACATCTCATCATGTATCTTTTGTACCTAATAGAGTACACATGCTATGCACGATTATTGCATACCCTGCTCATCCTATATAGATGTCATTAGATTGTATTTGCTATGCACGGTTATTGCATACCCTGCTCATTCTATATAGGTGTTGTTAGATTGCATTGCCATGCATGATTATGCTCATCACATAGAGATGTCATTAGATCGCACTTGTTGCATGATTTTGAGCATCCAGTTCATCATATAGATGTTATCTGTTGGCATAGGTTAGAGTATCGCATCACGTGCATACTCGCGATTACCTTTATATGTTATCTACTATTCACGAGTTGGTAACTCACCCCCGTTGTGCCACAGTGTTTGCAGGTCGCCCCTCAGAGTAGTCACGGCTGGCTGTTTTATTGCATCTTTTGATACAGATACCACTGCAGTTGGCGTGCTAGCCCTTTGCTGATAGGTGGGTTTTGTGCGGTATCTATTTATTTTCCAGTTGTGTACACTGTTGTATCTAGTACTCTCCATCTACTACCTATGTATTGACTTAGAGACCAGTTATGAGGACAATGTATATTATTTTGTACTCTGGTGTCGAGCTCGTTGTGAGCCGACTTTATTTATGCAGCTTTACCTTTCATGATAATTGTTTTTGCTTTTACTGCACATTTCTTCCCTACGGCGTCGTATATTTTATTGTGGTGATTGTTTCCGCCGTTAGACGTGACTGCTCCCGTTTGGGATGCTTTATTTTTATTGTATATCATTTTATTCATATATTGTATTGTACCCGATTTCGGGACTAGTTTTTATAAAGGAAATGCTGCCAAAATTTTTAAGAAAATAACTTGAACTTTAAAGAATATTACTAAATTACTTAAGGTTTTCTAAACGTTTTACAAATGTTTCTATTAAATGTTTTAACACTCTATTCTTTTAATGGTTTTGATTTTTGGGTTTCGGCTTACTTAGTCGCGTTACGCCTGTAGACGTTACGTGGTTAAGTGCCGGTCACGGGCCGAACTTTGGGTCGTGACACACTGACCTGCACGGCCCCCTGGGCTATGGCCTCCATTTGAGCCTTGAGGGTCCCCCAGGGAATCTTGCCCCCAGCAGACCGCTCCATCTCCAAGAGAAGGCTGTCAATGACGGAAAGCCCCGAGGGAACCTCGAAGCGAAGATCTCCATCCTCCACAACGTCGGGAAAGCCGGAGAATGGGGCACCATCCTATGGTACGTCTTGAGGAGGGACGCGGGAGGATCAGCATCGCCTCCCACCTCCAAGACCCGGGGCTCCTACTCCTGAGCGCGTTTTCGACTCTGCTCGGGGACGGCCTCCGAGGCCCGAGGCATGCTGGAGCGTCTTGCCGGGGCGGCCACCGGCGGAGCCGGACTCGACGACGGGCGGGAGAAGCCTGCACCTCTGGCCTTCCTCCCTTTCTTCTGTTCGACCAGGGATGCCCGAAATTTAGCTCGGTCCATAGGTTCTGCATAAAGCGAAAATACAAAGAAGGAGTTAGCAATGCCAGAAAAAGTGGAAGAATACAAAAGTCTAAACATGTCGCCTAAAACTCCTAACTTACCCACAAACTGAGCGGGGCTGAGCCCGGACCAACTGAGGGCCTGCTCGGACAGCAACACATCGGCCAGGAGGAGGGGCTCCCACTCCGACACCGCCACCACGTCGGGATCATTCGACCGCCTCACCCGTGAGCAGTTGACCCTGTGCCACTGGATGGGCACAGGACAATCCTCACCCTCGGGTGGCCCGACAAACAAAAACTTCCCCTTCCATTCGTGAATGGAAGAAGGTACTACGACGACACCCGACCTCCCCGGTGCTTTCTAAAAGAAATGTATACCCAACTCGGCTTGTCCTTGTGAGTGCCGAGGTAGTTTTTGTAGCAGAGAGAGGAAAGGAGAAGGCTCAGACTGAAAAGGATCTTCCGCAATTTCAACCGGACCAAGAACCCGAGGAGAATCCTCCAAGAGTTTGGCACTAACTGTTCCGGGGCTAACTGAAAACAATTCAACGCTGCACTCACCTCGGGGGAGAAGGGCAGGCGCATTCCGGCCCAAAAGGATTCCAGGTACAAGGCAATCTTCTTGCCCCGTACGTGGTCTGCCCTCTCCCCCTCCCGGCCAGATGAAGCGAGTGGCCGGGAGGAATGTGGAAGCGAGCTCGGATGGTGGCAAGCTCGTCCGCATGCCTCAGTATGGAAGATGCGTCACGGACACCCATAACCTGCGCTTTAGGGATCGTCCCCGTCGCACGGCCCCGGTGAGCATGACTAACCCTAACTTCTCGGGGGGACTCCGACTCGGACGAGGAAGAAGAAGAAGCAGAAGAGGAAGCTGCAGAAGACTCCCTAAACTCTACCTCTACTACCTTGACAGACTCCTCAGAGGAAGATATCTAACCTGAGCAGAGGAAAGAGACGTCTGAGAGAAGAACACAACAAATATGACCTAAAGAGAAGAGTGCCAAGCTAACATGCAAAGGGACGAGGAAATGATAGCGAAGTATAGACCCGGGGGAGGATCCCACCTCTATTTATAGCAGCCGGTGTACGCATCTTACGGCGCCGATCGTCTCCCGCCAAAACAACACTTCGCAATCAACGGCCGTTACATTCTACCTATCGCACTCGCAGTGGGTGCGTCCCATCGGGCGCGAAGGATACCGGCGGCCCGTCACGTCAGCCAACAAACGCCAGACACGTAGACTGGCGCTTCGATGAACGTACGCACGAATCGGCGCTTCCTCTTTAATGTGAGATCTCTCCCCTGATCCGCTTACATCATCAAGAAAATACAACTAATTGCCCGGGAATACGCACCAATGATATCTTCAAATAAGAGCTTACCCCGGGTGAATGGTCAGACCACTCTCGACTCGACCCATGAATGGGTCGAGACGAGAGTGGGAGGCTAATGATGATGCTCGATACCGGGGATTCCCCAGATCATGACATGTGGCATATGACGTGTCCCAAAGCTTACAAGAAAGGATCAAGAACAGTACATTGGAAGCATACCTCGGGCCTCCGACTCGAGGATGTTCCAGACCTTCGGTGGCCTTCCAGACCACTCCTATGCTCGCCTTACAAACAACCATCGGCTCGCCTCCAAGCCCTCCCACACGCTGAGTTCCCTCAGCCCCTTAGCTCGCCTCCAAGCTATAACAGAACCAAGCTTCCTCGGCCTCCCGCTCATTCCCGAGCCTCCCGCTGAGCTTAGCTTCCTCGGTCTCATCGACTGACCCACAGCACTGATCACAGGCATCTCCACCACGGCTCCACGAATCTCGCCAGACGCGAGATATCCGCCGCCCATGATCCCTCGTTCTGTTAGTTATATGTATGCCCTAGAGGCCATTACTGTACATTCGTTGTATATTGTAGTGGATGCTTGGACATATATAGGGAGGACTTTCTTGCTCGACATGATAGTATGCTATCTGGTTACTCTTTATCTTAACATGTACTCTGATTGTCTCTATGTCACATGTTGATAAAGCACTTAGGATGAGTACTTGACTACCAGGACTATGATGTAGATCATACTAGTGGGGACAGAGTAGTCGCCAAGTACATCCTTAAAATGTTCCTAGTCGTGGGAGTACTGAGACATGGCATCGATACTCCAGAGTAGACTAGCGTATGCACTTCTTGACCCATATGATGGGCGATGGATGATCCCATATCCATTGGTGTTTGACATCAGAGAAGGTATACGGGTGCTCAGTGGAGACTGGGTACACTGGACGGACTCGTCGAGAACTCCCAGATGGTATTATACCTCACGTCAGATGGCAGTTCTCTGGGGACACTGGTACAGGTTAGTCTGTAGACCCGAGATCGTCATAGAGTCTTGTGTGATTCCCACTGTGCTTTGATTTCCATCATACCACGTCCAAGAGGGCATGCAAAACGGTGGCTTTTGGGTACAATCCCGAATCACATGGAGGCAATGAGCGATAGGAGGGGTTTCATCTCTCCCGGAATAGGGAGTTGATGTTGGGCTGTGTTCGATTAGCTATAACTAGAAATCCCTGGCCAGGGTTGCTGAGATTTACTGGAAAGTGTTATCAGTAGTTTCTCAAACTGTTATAGACCTCATATCGACACGACTTATCAAGCTACTGGGGTCTGACGTTTACTACCCCTAGGCGAGACATGCGACATATCAGACGAAGAGACCGGACTGTACGGGAGTGTTACTGGTTGGATTCACAGGAGAATGTACAGTCTTGCTTGTTGATCTTCTGATCGCTCAATACCTAGGTGGCTGTTACGTTTAGCTGACCGCTTGCAGCTTGTGGGTTGTTTGATATGATCATTATCTACTGCCGGCGTATTGACGAGTCTTTAGAGTCCTACACAGAGGTTTCCTGGCTCAGGCAAAACGGAGTAGGAGCACATATGTGAAATGTGCGGGACCGAGAACAATACGAGTATGTGATACCGTATTAGATTCTCGCGATATGAGATATCGGCCGGGTATATGTGATATAGCCGGGTCATCGGATCAAGTGTTGATTCGATGAACTGATACAGATTATATTAGTCGGTTATATGCGATATAGCCGGATTATCGGATCAAGTGTTGATTCGATAATTTAATGTATAATTATATATTTGATATATTAAATTACATTAACTAATATAAGCTCACTTAAAGATTCTTTTTCTCACTCGGGTAATACATTGATATATATGTGATATATGTTAATTGTATTATTTTAATTTGTTACAATAAATATTGTATATATGATATATAATATTGTAACAAGTTAGGATTATAAATGCAACATGTTTTGTGGAGTTTAAATATGGTTAGCGTTTGGATTAGGGTTAAACTTGCATGAAGCTTTGACTTTGACTTGTGATATTTTGTATAGATATTTCTTTAACCCAACCCAACCCTTTACTATAGTTAATTCTCTACATGGGTTAAGTCTTCATTCTTAACCCATGGTTGCATTTCTAACCTCACACAAGATTCATTATTCATCACAAATTGATTTGCTTCTTCTTCTTCTTCCTTTTTGATAAAAAGCTTTCTAGCTTTTTCATATGTGATGAAAATGAGTGAGAAATTGAAAACAAATGAGAGCTAAATTCCTACTTCATCATCCTCATCTATTCTTGCCACTTAGATTAGGGTGTTTGCTTTGCTAATACTTGATTAGCAAAGCAAGAGCTTGGGTTTGAGTTTCTTCAAGGTAGATCATCTTTGTTATTAAAGATCGGAAGCAAGCTTGCATCTTTCTCTTCATGGAGCCTCTTTAGAGTCCGGGTACTCGATGATCGCAGCGAAGGGACCTCAACACGGAGCTTTAGAAGTGAAGGAACGGACTACAAAGGTTGTAATCCCTCTCTCTTAGATGTAAAGTTGTTTACATGCTTTGTTTATCCTAATCTCTAGTCTAAGATCTTGGTTAGGGTTGTTCGTCACATGAAAAATTTGATTTTGGCATGGTTGATGCCTTATAGAACCTTGTTCTAGCGCTTAGTAACCCTACAGTGGTATCAGAGCGAAGCTAGAGCTTTAGGCGTTGTCTAGACGAAGTTTAAAGTCCGATTGAACCCTGAAACGTCGATATACAACCCCTCTCTGGAAATTTTTTAAAATGTTGATTTTTCTGTATTAAAAATACTCAAAAAATTAAGCAGGGAATTATAAGAATTACCATGAAGTACGGACCCATGAACCCTTCAAGAGACCGTTGAACCGCGGCCAAACCATGCGTTTGGCGGCAGTTCCACGGCCAACTTAGGGTGTCAGGGGATAATATTTCAGGGTATGATTCTTGGGTACTTTTTCATGCTTCTGGGAATTTTTAATTCTACTCAAGTATTGAGTTTTCTGGATATCTTTTGTATTCGTTGATTCGATCGGAAAGTTTAACATCGTTTAGTTTTTTTCGGGTAATTTAGAACGTGTTAAAAAGTTCGAACGGATATCAATAACTCACTTTTTCCCCTGTCGGAAAATTTCCAAGTGTTGGATTTTTCCTTAGTTAAAAAACGTTCAAAGTCGTGCAAGTAACGTGGTAGACCCTCTAGAAGAACACAAACCTTAACTCAATTATGTGACCGTCTGAACCGCCTCTAAACCTTAGGGTTTAGGGCAGTACGGCGTTGCCATATGTGAGGCATTGGTTTGACCCTTCTATGGCTGGACCATTGGTACTGTGGCATGTGATGGATACTTTTTGAACTCCGCTCAAGTGTTGAGCTATTTGGGAAATCTTGGGTGTTTGTTTATTCGATCGAAAAGTTTAACATTGTCTATTTATCTGGAATGTGATACAATATTTGGAATCCACAAATAGTTATGAGATAACTAATTTGAATATTGTAAATCTAGCAGTTTTTAGTCTCATTTGATCGGTTGCCACGGGATTTTGATGTGATCAAAAGTCCGTCGCAATCACGTAGCGTACGCGGATACTCACCGAGTAAACTTAATAGATAGCCACGCCCCATAGCCCCGACCAAGTGACTGTAGGAGAACCCCGTCGCCAAAAGCATCCGTTCGGGTGCTCGCGGCAGCGGTGTTCCGCCTTAGTGCACTTCGTCGACGGCATCCGGGGGTGCGGCCGTCTACTAAAGTTTCCGACGAGCATTCGATCAGGATGTCGGGAATCTTGTTGAATTGCCCGACTTGATATTGAAAAGAGTTTTCAATATTGAAACTAAAATGCAGGGTTTATAATTGTTAGGCATGAGATGTCTAAGGAATTCATTTGGTTAGGCATGCGATGTCTAAGGAGGTTGCGAATTCCAATTGTTGTAGTTTTACACTTTCTTTTCTGTGACCGTAAGTGTAGTATGTGGTGTATCGCCGGCTTCGTTGCTATACATCAACGACAATCGGGATACGCATACTTGCTTACGTTAATGATATGAGATATCATGTGTTGCTGTGATATGTTATATTGGATCGTTGCGTTTTGAATAGCCGGGGGTTTTATGTGAGATGAGGGTTTTTATTTTCATTCATGTAAAATTCATTGTATGTAATATTCTTTTATTGGGGCACTTCCGGGTTGACGATGATGTCACCATTGTATATTATTTACTTTTCCGCATTCGGATAGACCCAAGGCGGGAAGCATAAGTAACCGGGTTCTAGGGTCCAGTGGGAGGCCATCTCGAGGAGTCGTGACCAGGTCTCCTAACCCTAGAATTGGAAGTGTTGCTTGCTTCTCTCGTAGAGGTCTAGGGATCTGGCTTTGGCTATTCATCGCGACCGTGGAATCCGCGTTTTATACAGGCTCGCATAAAACACGGAAATCCTAGTATATCCAATATTTCATATGTTATCTTCTGCTGCAATGTTCTGTGATGAGATCATATTACTGCCTGAGACAAATGTTTATATTATATATATGTGATATATGTTATATTGCTGATTTCGTTTCAAATGTGATGCTTGTGAAGCATAATAAAATGGGACTTCATTAATGAGATTAATAAAACTAAAAGAAATCTAAAGATGTTGTAGAAACTTGTCTCAAAAACAGGTAGCTCTAGTTCTTGCTTTGCATAGCGGTGTTCCTTGTAGAACATCCAGCACCTTATTCGATAAGGAAAGAGCCGAGATCCCTTCATCGGGAGTGACCTCTTTAGCAAAACTGGCAGATGCTACAAACTCGGTTTGTCTTTTGATTGTTTTTATAGTTTTTGCTTTGCATAGTGATATTTGTGAAATATCCTGCACCTTATTCGATGAGGAAAGAGCCGAGATCCCTTCACCGGGAGTGACCTCTTTCACAAAACTAGAAAAGGCCTCAAAAACATTCCATTTAAAATCACTCGATTCTACAACGATGTCAAGTTCATTACGCAAACGATTTTCTTAAAAACATGACGTAGCCCTCCGTAATTTCAGATAAGTACTTCATAGTATTTGTGCTGCGTTTGTTGACCTTGTCAAGGCGTAGTGTGCGGTAGCTATTTATGCTTATCTGCAAAAGCATATGATGCGATTGAGTTAGGGTAGTCGTATGACTTTGTTGACCTTGTCAGGGGTCGTGCGGGTGGGTTTAATTCAATCGGGAAATGACGGGTTGAACTTGACTTGCGGTCTATGGTTTGTTGACCTTGTCAAGGTCATAGATCGCTCGGGGTAAAATATTATCGGGAATTTCAAGTGTTGAAATTTGTAATGAGATTGCATACCTTCTATGAGATAGTTGGATGCCGATACCCGCTGCGAGTAAGTGTTACTCCTGGGAGAGTTTTACACATTACAATTAGCCGATCGAGTAGGTGTCTAGAAAGGTGTTAACGGGGTTACGCCCCTGGGAAAATGAGGTTTACTTTAATTAGGTCCGTGCGAAAGTACGGGGAACCTCCCTCAAAATACCGGCACTGGCCTGGCTAAAAGATTGGCGAACTTGTAGGGTGTAATTAATCCCGGCTAGTCTTTCCTTTTAAGGTTTGAAGGAAGATTTGACTAAAACAGTGGGAGACATCCTGATTAGATATGTTAATAACCAATCTAATCTTGCAAGAGCATACGCTGAGTGTTTTCTTCTCTCTCTCTCTCCTGGTTACGACTATGGCATGCCTTAATCAAGATAATAATACGGATGTATTGACCGAACCCGCTTGTTATACTGCGCTAAGGAACATTGGTCCCGCTCCAACTTATAATTGTTATAAGATAGAGCAGGAAATAGGGGATTACCAGAATTCCCGTGCCACCCAAAAGAAGAAAGTGCATGCTGATGCATCTTCTTCGGGTGTGTTCATTACTGAGAACTGTTTCTCAGTATCCTTTACGTCCTAGGTATGAGATACCAGATCGGGATTCCGCAAATGTAATTTGTTACTGTAGGTGCACGGCAGCGCCCCGGCCATCATTCCGAGGCCAAAATGCGGAAAAGAAACTTTTTCAAAACCAGAAAACCGGCGCTATCGCGTACTTTAAAACCCGGATCGGGCCATTAACCTACTACTAGCTAACTAGAGAATGGGTAGAATGTTATACCGAGCGATCCGTGTCCTTCGGTCTTCGGCCTCCATCCCGATCTCCTCGCGGAATCTCCGGTCTTCATCTCCTCGTCGGAAAGGGCACCACATCGCCGAGTCTTTTTACGGGCTTCCACCTCTGGACCGAGGCAACTCGGACACGAAGTTGGTAAGCCGACGTGTCCAAGAATGCTGTAGACTAAGTGTAGAATCATTTGTCTCAGGGGGTTGTTGAAGTTTCCATTGAAGGAGGGAAGAGGAAAAATGAGCTTTGGAAAAATGGAGCTCTCATTTTTCTTGCAAGGAATCAAATGAGAATGAAAAACCTCTCTCCAAAAATCTCACCCCCACTCTAAAATGTGGCCGGCCAATACAAGAAGGAGGAGGAAAAAGTTGATGGAAAAAACAAGTGAGGAAAATGTGTGATAACAAAAAGAATATGTCACACCAATATCCTATCAAAAACCATCACAATAAATGCAAGACATGATGAGCTAAAAAGAATCTAAAGATGCTATAACCATCATAAACCCTCATATCACAAATAACACCCTTGCATTTGGCTAAATGCCACTTTGCAAGAAACCCCTCTCATCACAAAAATCCGGCCATGAAGGAACAAAGGAAAACTGGCCGAAACGGAATACAAACTGGCAACTTCAAAAAACTGATCCCGTAATAAATTACAGGAAAACCCCGCGACTGTATATACATACCCGCATTTGTATTCCGACCGAATACAAATGCAATGAGACAAAATCTACACTGTACAATACTAGGATCCGGCTTAAACCAAAGCCTGCTAGTATTATCCGACCGATCATGATCCGTGCAATACCGCACGTATAAGATCGAACCGTGCCATGTATCCATACGGCCTCTACAGCGTTTCGCCCGAAACTTGAGAAACGGTCTGTTGGGGACTTTAAAGACTCGTCAATACTTCGGTTGTGGATTTAACCACTAGCACGTCAGAGGTATTAGCCATACGTAACGGGCTACCAGGTATTGACCAAAAGGGACGTCGATGAGCGAACTCATCCTGACACCCTACCGAGCCTGTCAGTGACAATATCCGTACAGTCCGGTCCGTTCGTCTATGAGCATCGCATGGCGGGCCTAGGGGTTGGTAAAAGTCAGACCCCCAAAAGCGGTACAAGTCGTGTCGAAGTGCAGCCCAGAACACCCTGAGATACTACTAGAATACCTACTAGTAAATCTCCTGCCTTGGCCAAGGACTTCGTGTAATGGCTCTCCTAGACACAGCGCGATCTCACCCCCAATACCGGGAGAGACGAACCCCTGCAGATCCGCTCACTGCCTCCATGTGGCTCGGGACTGTACCCAACTAAAACCTGTTTGCATGACTCCTTTGAGCCGTGGTAGGGTAGTAATCAAAGCACAGTGGGAACTCACACGAGACAAATGACGATCTCAGGTCGATGAACTAACCTGTACACATGTCTCCAGGGAACTGCTATCTGACGTCTGGTATAATCCCAACTAGCAGGTTCCCGGCGAGTCCTATCCGGTGTACTCATAACCCAATGAGCACCTGTATACATCTTAGGTGAACCAACTGACACCAGTGGCTTGTGAGACCGGCCACCGCCCCTCGTCGGGGTCTCGACTGTATACACTAGTCTACTCCGGAGTATCGATGCCCTGTCTCGAATACTCCCACGACTAAGGACCTTTTAAGGATGTGCTTATAGACCCCAGCTCCCACGTATATGATCGCCATCATACTGCTGGTCGTCAAGCAAGAATCCTAAGGGCTCTATCAACGTGTAATAGTGACCTGTAAGGTCACCTGAAGCAGTACATGATGATAAAGATAAACCAGATAGCATACTATCATCTCGAGTAAGACTGTCCTACCGGCATAGGTCCTCCCTCAATCATTGCAATCACGTGCCTATGATCCAATAATTGACTCTGAGGGCACTATATCCAACAATCTCCCACTTGCACTCAAGGCTAATTATTACGATGTCGCATACTCACAGCCCGTATGATACCGAACACCCAACTCCTCTACTAATCAGTCTCAGAAAGCCCGTTTGCGAAACTATTGTGTTCGAGGAATAGCCTCAGTGAGTGGATCCGCCCTGATGTTTCTTTCTATGTCTCTCTTTATCTCAAATTCGCGGAGAAAGCCATCTCCCGAAATGAGCAATACCTGTCTTAGAATATGTCTGGATATCTGATGGGACCTAGCTCATAAATGAACTCCAAATCCAAACTTCTTAGACTGTATCTTCAACTGAACTTAATCAGTATTCTGCGCCATGCCTCCCTCAGTATTCGCTTGGACCACCTGTCCAAAATACTACCCCTCATCAGAGGGAAAACTATAACTCTAACAGTCACTCTGTCATTCAGGTCACCTTGGAAGCTTGGAATGATAACCGTCTCCTAAAAGAGACTGTTGTTATCATATCCCTAGAACATCCACTTATGTTCTAAAACTGCTTCCGAACGTTTCTCCAGGATAGGATTAATATCAACTTACTGCATCTCATGCAAAAACAATATCTGGTGTGGTACTTGATATCTCATGATTGACTCAATTGCCTAAGCAAGTGATCTGCCAATCATGCACATCCCTCTCGCCTTTAGTCTGTAAGACACCTTTAGAGAGGGTGACTCCATTACCTGCAGGTACACTACCATGCCAGGAGTCGTCCATTCTAAAACACCTTTAGAATGCGGTCTGAGTACCCAGATTGGAAAACTACCCAAATTTAGATCTAAAACCATAGATCTAGTAACCAGAATATCTGATATAATATCCATATCCTTTGTGGAGAAACCACTGTGTGACAACCAAAGTATAACCGATCGTAGTATAGGAATTTCACTTCCTATTCTATGTATGTCATCCAAATACCAGGACATCACACCCTACTACCTTCTTAACAGATCCATCCCATATTCTGATGAAGTCAAACCTATGACTGTCACATCAGAAATAGATGATCTATCTTCGCTGCATCTGCTTTAGTCTATAAATAGACATAAGCTACTTGTCCACTATGCTTCCGCTGCTCCCACTGACTATGACAACCCTCTGGTAGAATAATATACACGTGCACTTCTAAAGCTAGTTTAGAACGACGCTATACTCATACTCTTGCCGGGTCTCACAGTCTGGAACAACAGCAATGGCAAGTCTGGGTAAACAAGAACCTCCTTGTCACCGTCTTTGAACATACCGAAGTACCTCTCGAGTGCCTGAGGTTACCCACCATATTTGCGGAGTGGCCAATGGAATGTCAATCCAGATTGAATCTTTAGGTTCCTATCAAATTTTCAGTAATCGTTTGCGGTTCTGGACTCACTTCCAGTTCTACCATACTCCCACTACTGTTTTCTGAAAAAATCCATTTTACTAAAACTGTGGTGAGACAAGAACAATATCACTACTGATCTTCCAGATGGTAGAAAGTCAACCCTCGTCATAGCCCGGGTCAACCCATAAACAGACATTACAGAAACGTGCCTTGAGTTATCCAGAGTCTGGTTTTAAGCATAAGCCGGACAACTCCCCGTACCTTAACATTGTTAAGATATGAACCGTTCTATATCCAATATAGAAACAGAGGCACTGATTTAATTGGAACCAGATTCAAATCATGCAGCTGTCTCCAGTGCATGTCAACTAAATGGAGGGAGGCCGATCAGCGTTACTCAACTTAGGAGTGCTTCCAATTATGAGTAACCTGAAAAAGAAGCAAGTTCTCTTAAAACCATTACTATCAACTGAATACCATACACAAGTATCTACATCTTCGATCACTTTGAAGAATCGCGATACTTGCAACATCTGGTTCTCTACTTTACTCTTATACCTATAACTTCTCAAAACTTAGACCTTGTGTTTCTACGAAACACATGTCTAAGAACTAGAGAAGTCACAAGTAAACAGAATATAGTACGAGTACCAACCCCTCTGTCCTGATGGACACTGGACAACATACAATACTCTGTATAAGTCCCCTGAGTCTAATAACTCAATCCCTGTGTGTCGTAGGTTGAAAACTATACTATGGTTATGAAGAGTTACACCGCTGTTTAATGCTCCTTACTTAACCATCAACTGATATAGGTAAATGTCATAGACATAATTTTAAAAGGATATATCTCACTCTATAAAAATAGACGTACAGATATATCAATTTGAAATTGGTGCACAACACGGGATATTCAAAACCAAATATTTGTCGTCCGGCAAACAACCCAGGTGACTTCCTCAAATATCACCAATTACAACGAATCCCGATATAATGAGGATGATCACCCAATTCCCAATAACTTACTCCCACTCATCATCTATAAAACCATACAGATGTGAGAATCATACCTGGTAAATATATACCCTGGAGCAAGGGCTAATTGGGAAATCAGTTTTCTTTTAACGATACACAGTGAAACTAAAACATGTAAATGTTTCGTACGGGTATCCGGGTATTCCTAGTAATGCCTCTTCCATTATCCAGATTCACAACTGTAACCGTATATTTCTTTGCCATCTCTCCAAATCCCTTTATATGTCTTTAGTCATTACCTTCTGTACACCCTCTTAGACTAAATGGTTTTCTTCCTTCCCTACCTTTCGGCACCAGCCTATGGTTTGGAAGAAGACTATCCAATAAGCATAATGAGTGTACTGTCCTAATCCTAGGAGCACTCGCAATACGAGAGAAGGTGAAGATAAAAGACAACCGAATAAACCTTATTCCTATTTCTCCTGAACCAGATTCCATCCCCGAACTGGAACAAGTTCCTTTGAGTTCGTATATAACCATACGATGGAGTATCCAAATAACTGTGGATCTTTGTAGTGATACGGAGTGTTCTGGAGAAATACAAAGGTGATATAGGATTGGCGAAGAAATATTTGGTTTGGTCGTGAATAGCAGTCGCAATTTACTTTGCCCTCTTACTAATCCCTTTATTTGTCTTTATATAATACCTTCTGTACACCATCGTTAGGCTAATTGGTTTTCTTCATTCCCTACTGGTCGGCACCTGCCTATGGTTTGGAAGAAGACTATCCAATTTGCGTAATAGGTGTACTGTCCTAATCCAAGGAGCACTCGCAACCTGAAAGAAAGTAAAAGGAAAAGACAACTGAATAGTCCTATTCGTTTTCTCCAGAACCGGAAACCATCCTCGAATAAATTCCTTCGAGTTCGTATATAACCATACGATGGTTTTATCCAATGGAAATGGACGTTCGTAGTAATACGGGGTGTCCTGGAGAAAAGGGTAAAAGTAGGAGTGGCAATGAGGTATGCAACTCCGACAATCCAAAAGCCAGTGTTATAAGAAGGTTCGGTTAACTTGGTCACTGAGTCATAGTCACGGGTCGGGTCATGGTCGCTGCCAAAGAGAGAGAGAAAAGAACACTCAGCGTGCACTCTAACCTAGATCAGAATGGTTATTAATTTATCTAATCAGGAAACCTCCCACTGTAACGTCAAATTCTCCTCCAAACCTAAAAAAAGAATTAGTCGGGATCACCCGAGGAGTAAACCAACTCATCAGTGGGAATCGGGATCCAACTATCATTGCATGATAATGTGATGGAATCCACTCACGTTATCATACTCCAGAAGGTATGCGCATATCTGGCAAGTTTCAGTTTCTTTAGAAACTCCCGATGTGATTTTTACCCCATGCTCTTATGACCTTGACTTTGGCCAATAAATCATAAGTCACATGTCAAGTTCTACCTGTCATTATCCAAGTTGATTTGAACCTACCCATACCTACCCTTGACTTGGGCCAACAAGGAAGTACGACTGTCCCAAACCAACGCATCTATCTATGCTGCAGAAAAGTAACAAATACCTACCATACACTATGCCTTGACTTTGGCCAACAAACATAGTATGAATACTACGTGCTACCCGTCTGAAATGACGGAGGGCTACGAATGGTTTTTGGTGAAAAACCTTTAACGTAATGAACTTGATATCGTTGAAGGAACCGGATAGCTTTTTATAAAAATATAGTGGCGAAAACCTTTGCTAAAGAGGTCACTCCCGGTGAAGGGATCTCGGCTCTTTCCCCGTAGAATGAGATGCAGGATATTCCAACTGAATACCACGATGCAATGCAAAAGTAATCGACTGTAGTGAAGTTATTGCCCTGACGCAAACTTCTTTCCAAGGGGTCACTCTAGGTGAAGGGATCTCGGCCCTTGCCTCGTCGACTGAGGTGCTGGATATTCATAACCTAATACCACTGTGCAGAACAAAAGAGAACGCCCTTGCAATAACATTTTTTTTTGAAAAATGTTCCAACAACATCAGAATAGGTTTGTTTAGCTTGCATTGATCTGAATCAATGCAGTCCCATCAATTGATCACACCAATAAAGAACGAAAATAATGATGTACGTATATGCCATCCGCATTCGCCACTGGGTCTCGTCATCACCCGTTAGGTTACTTAACTAACGACAGAGCGGGGACTGGACTAGCGCGGGTGCAAAACATATACAACATCTATTAGTATATATATCAATATATAATAATCGCTCAAGGCATGATAAAATGCAACATCACAGAAATGTAATAAGCATCACAGAACAATACAGATATCTGGGATCCCCGAGTTTCATAGAGCCGTTACTGAAACCCGATGTTCCCCAGGTCGTGTGGATACCCTGTGCAATGAAATCCTAGACCCCTACGGGCGCGGCAAGTTACCCGCCAAAACCTGAAGCGAGGCAGCCCCCTTCAACAACGTGAATGGACAACCCAGCACTTCACGGAATCCGGTAACTTAAGCACCCCTCGTTGGGTCAACCTATATCCCCTACGAGTGTGGCGAATAACCCGCCAATTCTAGAGTGAAGCCTCCTCCGTCTCAACGCCATGAGATGCGGGCCTGTTGCCCTCTAGAACCCGGCTATCCGTGCACCCCACCGTGGGGTAATCCTAGTACAGAAAGTAAAATATATACAATGGGTACATCGACCTCAGCCCGGTCGTGCCCCAAAAGAATAATATACAAATAGGCAGTGACGGCAGTCCACATGTCGGACGCTCGCCCCGCAATATCAAATGTACATATACAACCAAACTGTACTAACATTGCATCCAGGCTATCCACCATGACAAATCCGCAACATCACAGCACAATACAGAACATCAACGTGAATGTCACGTTCGCAAATCCGTCTAAAAGGGCTATAGCAGTTAGACAGGATTTACCGATCAAGTGACATTCACGGTCGCAGATATAATGTAAATACTATGAACTAACATGTTTAAAATTTTCAATCGACTAAATTTTCCGAAGTAGGCCCCAAGCACAACTGTAGCACTCAAAATAAATCTGGGCCCAAACAGAATATACCAAAAACCCTATTTCCAAGTCAGACAGCTACTGTAGAAATTTGGTGAAGCAAGGAGTTAAAATGGCGGCGGAACCGCGGCCAATGCATGGGTTTGGCCATGGTTCCGCGGTGGAACAGTGCCATCGAGCTACCAAATTTTCACAGAATGCTTAAAAAACTCTGCACGATTTTTTGACATGCCCAAAAAAATTTTTGGAGCACAAAATAAAATCTACAGAAACTGGACTTGAAAACGCGGTTTTTTAGAAAATCCGTTCGATCAAACTTGTAAACACGTTAGAGAAAGGTAGAATAGGTTAATGGCCTGGCTCTGATACCAATGTAAGTGCACGGCAGGGCCCCGGCCGTCATTCCGAGACGAAAATACGGAAACGAAACTTTTTCAAAACCAGAAAACCGGCGCTACCGCGTACTTTAAAACCCGGATCGGGCCATTAACCTACTACTAGCTATAGAGAATGGGTAGAATGTTATACCGAGCGATCCGTGTCCTTCGGTCTTCGGCCTCCATCCCGATCGCCTCGCGGAATCTCCGGTCTTCATCTCCTCGTCGGAAAGGGCACCACATCGCCGAGTCTTTTTACGGGCTCCCACCTCTGGACCGAGGCAACTCGGACACGAAGTTGGCAAGCCGACGTGTCCAAGAATGCTGTAGACTAAGTGTAGAATCATTTGTCTCAAGGGGTTGTTGAAGTTTCCATTGAAGGAGGGAAGAGGAAAAATGAGCTTTGGAAAAATAGAACTCTCATTTTTCTTACAAGGAATCAAATGAGAATGAAAAACCTCTCTCCAAAAATCTCACCCCCACTCTAAAATGTGGCCGGCCAATACAAGAAGGAGGAGGGAAAAAGTTGATGGAAAAAACAAGTGAGGAAAATGTGTGATAACAAGAAGAATATGTCACACCAATATCCTATCAAAAACCATCACAATAAATGCAAGACATGATGAGCTAAAAAGAATCTAAAGATGCTATAACAATCATAAACCCTCATATCACAAATAACACCCTTGCATTTGGCTAAATGCCACTTTGCAAGAAAGCCCTCTCATCACAAAAATCCGGCCATAAAGGAACAAAGGAAAACTGGCCGAAACGGAATGCAAACTGGCAACTTCAAAAAACTGATCCCGTAATAAATTACAGGAAAACCCCGCGACTGTATATACATACCCGCATTTGTATTCCGACCGAATACAAATGCAATGAGACAAAATCTACACTGTACAATACTAGGATCCGGCTTAAACCAAAGCCCGCTAGTATTATCCGTCCGATCATGATCCGTGCAATACCGCACGCATAAGATCGAACCCTTCCATATATCCATACGGCCTCTACAGCGTTTCGCCCGAAACTTAAGAAACTGTCTGTGGGGGACTCTAAAGACTCGTCAATACTTCGGCTACGGATTTAACCACTAGCACGTCAGAGGTATTAGCCATACGTAATGGGCTACCAGGTATTGACCAAAAGGGACGTCGATGAGCGAACTCATCCTGACACCCTACTGAGCCTGTCAGTGGCAATATCCGTACAGTCTGGTCCGTTCGTCTATGTGTTAGTTATATGTATGCCCTAGAGTCCATTACTGTACATTGGATGTATATTGTAGTGGATGCTGGGACATATATAGGGAGGACTTTCTTGCTCGACATGCTAGTATGCTATCTGGTTACCCTTTACCTTAACGTGTATGCTGATTGTCTCTCTGTTACTTGTTGGTAAAGCCCTTAGGATCTGTACTTGGCTACCTGGACTATGATGCGGATCATACTAGTGGGGACATGGTAGTCCATAAGTACATCCTTCAAAGTCCCTAGTCGTGGGTGTATCGAGACGGGGCATCGAAATACCAGAGTAGACTAGCGTATACCTTCTCGACCCATATAGATGGGCGATGGATGATCCCATATCCATCGGTGTTTGACATCAGAGATGATATACAGGTGCTCAGTAGAGACTGGGTACACTGGACGGACTCGCCGAGAACTCCCAGATGGTATTATACCTCACGTCAGATGGCAGTTCTCTGGTGACACTGGTACAGAGTAGTCTGTTGACCCGAGATCGTCATAGAGTCTTGTGTGGTTCCCACTGTGCTTTGATTTCCATCTTACCACGTCCAAGAGGGCGTGCAAAACGGTGGTTTTTGGGTACAGTCCCGAGTCACATGGAGGCAATGAGCGATAGGAGGGGATTCGTCTCTCCCGGTATAGGGGGTTGATGTTGCGCAGTGTTCGATTGGCTATAACAGGAAATCCCTGGCCAGGGTTGCTGAGATTTACTGGTAAGTGTTTGTTAGTTATATGTATGCCCTAGAGGCCATTACTATACATAGGATGTATATTTTAGTGGATGCTGGGACATATATAGTGAGGACTTTCTTGCTCGACATGATAGTATGCTATCTGGTTGATCTTTACCTTAACGTGTACACTGATTGTCTCTCTATTACATGTTGGTAAAGCCCTTAGGATCTGTACTTGACTACCTGGACTATGATGCGGATCATACTAGTGGGGACATGGTAGTCCATAAGTACATCCTTCAAAGTCCCTAGTCGTGGGTGTATCGAGACGGGGCATCGATATACCAGAGTAGACTAGCGTATACCTTCTCGACCCATACAGATGGGCGATGGATGATCCCATATCCATTGGTGTTTGACATCAGAGATGATATACGGGTGCTCAGTAGAGACTGGGTACACTGGACGGACTCGCCGAGAACTCCCAGATAGTATTATACCTCACGTCAAATGGCAGTTCTCTGGTGACACTGGTACAGAGTAGTCTGTTGACCCGAGATCGTCATAGAGTCTTGTGTGGTTCCCACTGTGCTTTGATTTCCATCTTACCACGTCCAAGAGGGCGTGCAAAACGGTGGTTTTTGGGTACAGTCCCGAGTCACATGGAGGCAATGAGCGATAGGAGGGGATTCGTCTCTCCCGGTATAGGGGGTTGATGTTGCGCTGTGTTCGATTGGCTATAATAGGAAATCCCTGGCCAGGGTTGCTGAGATTTACTGGTAAGTGTTACCAGTAGTTTATCGAACAGTTATAGACCTCATATCGACACGACTTATTGAGCTATTGGGGTCTGACGTTTACCACCCCTAGGCAAGATATGCAACATATCAGACGATCAGACCGGACTGTACGGTAGTGTTACTGGTTGGATTCACTGGAGTGTGAGCGGGCTTGCTCATCGATCTTCAGATCGCTCAATACCCGGGTGGCCGTTACGTTTAGCAGACCGCTTACGGCTTGTGGGTGATTGATATGATCATCACCTGCTGTCGGCGTATTGACGAGTCTTTAGAGTCCTACACAGAGGTTTCCTGGCTCAAGCGAAACGAAATAGGAGCGCATATGAGATATGTGCGGGACCGAGAATAATACGGTATGTGATACTGTATTCGATTCTCGCGATGTGACATTGATCGGTTATATGCGAATAGCCGGGTTATCGGATCAAGTGTTGATTCGATAAGTTGTTACTAATGATACCTGTCGGTTTTGTGCGACATGACCGGATCATTGAATCAAGTGTTGATTTAATGATTTAATGCATAATTATATATTTGATATATTACTTTGCATTAACTAGTATCGGTTCACTTTAAATGGATTTTCTCACTCGGGTGTGCACATTGTATATTCGATATAGTTTTGTGCACTTGATTGTATCATGTTTGATGATGCATGTTAACTTGTGTTTTGTGTGAAGATTAAACCATGGTTGTGAGAGTGGTTAGGGTTTTATTTTCCATTACTTATTTATTCATTTATTTATTTGTTTATACATTTTGGAAAATAAATGGAAAAGAGAAAAGAATGGTGGCTTTATTTGTTCTTTAGTTGAAGCTTCATGAAGCTTTGATAAAGTCAACCATTCTTATCTCATCCTTAACCCTAACCATTCCCACTAACCCTAGTTTAGTCTCTACACTTGACCATGGTTAATTTTATGATAAGAATTTATTTTCTTTTCTTTTTCAATTAACTTATCATAATACTTATCTTCTTCTTGCTCTTCTTCTTCTTCATTCTTCTTTGAAGAAAACCAAGCTCCATCAATGGTGATTGTTGGAAAAGAGTGAGAAATCCAAAACTAAAGTTAACCCAACTCCTATTTCTTCATCCTCTACCTCTTGCCAAGTAGTAGAGTGTGTTTTCTTCACAAGTTTCTTGACTTGGTGAAGTCGGAGCTTGATTTAGCGATGCCTCGACGTAGATCATCTTCGGCATGGACATCGACGACCTAGCTTGCCCATTCTCCGACGAAGCCGACGTTAGAGCCTGGATTTGATTTGGACAGCGGAGAGGACTTCGTTGCGGAGCTATGGAGGTGGAGCACCGGATCTACAAAGGTTGTATTTCTGTATCTTGTAGTTAAGTGTTAACTAGATTGTTTTTCGCCTAGATTTCTAGCAAACGTTCCGTTGTTTAGGGTTTGTAGGCACCGTAAAATTTGAAATTGGCATGTTCGATGCCTTGTGAGACCTCATTAGGGTGCCTAGGAACCCTACAGTGGTATCAGAGCCTAGCTAGAGCCTTAGGCGAAGTCCAGACGGAATTTGAAGTCCGAACGAACCCGAAACACCAAATCAATCTTGCTCTCTGTACATTATTGAAAACAATGAGTTTTTCCAAATTAAAAATTGCTAAAAAATTCAGCAGGGAAAAATAAGAATTACGGTGCAAAAAGTTTCTGGTGAACAGTAATTTTCGCGGCGGATCCGCGGCATAAGCATGGCTTCTGCGGCGGATCAGCGGCCCAATCATGATGTCATCCCTTACTGTTTGCACAGTAATACCTGATAAATTCTTCTGGATTTTCTGGGAATTTTTAAAATTTATTCTGTTGGATATATATGCCCTAGAGGCCTACATTGTATAGGATGCTTGGGATATGTATGTACATGACAGTCTTGCTTGATATGATAGTACGCTATTTGGTTTGACTTTGTCTTAACGTATAATATATTTTACTTGGTATTTATATATATATGTTGATAAAGCCCATAGGGTGTTTGTCTGACTACCGGCGTTGTGATGGCAGTCATACTAGTGGGAGCTGGATAGTCAATAGGCACACCCTTAGATGTCCCTGGTCACAGGAGTATAGAGATTGGGCATTGATACTCCGGAGTAGACTAGTGTATACATATCTAGACCCTGACGAGGGGCAATGGATTGGTCCCGCAACCATTGGTGGTATTCACCTAAGATTGTATACAGATGCTCACTGGGTGTGAGTACACCGGACAGGACTCGCCGAGAACTGACTGGATGGTATTATACCTAACGTCAGATAATAGTTCTTAGGTGACATGTGTGCAGATAGTCCGTTGATTTAAGGTCATCATTTGTCTCGTATGAGTTCCCACTGTGCTTTGATTATTACCCTACCACGGCTCAAAGGAGTCGTGCAAACAGGTTTCAATTGGGCACAGTCCCGAGCCATATGGAGGCAGTGAGTGACTGTTAGGGATTCGTCTCTCCCGGTATAGGGAGTTGATATCGCACGGTGATCGGTTGGTCATTACCATAAGTCCCTGGCCAGGGCTGATTGAGAATTACTGATAGGATTGATCAGTAGATTCTCGGATGGTGATAGAGCCATACCGACACGACTTGTATGGTTATTAGGGGTCTGACGTCCACCACCTCCCTAGACCGTACATGTGATACTCTCAGACGAACAGACCGGACTGTGCGGATATTGTCACAGACAGGCTCAGTAGGATTTCAGATGGGTTACCTCATCAGCTTTCTTATCGACAACTACCTGGGGACCGTTACGTACAGCTAGTGCCGCTTGCGGTCTGTGGTTCAACCCACTGCCAGCGTAGTAGTCGAGTCTTTAGAGTCCCACACAGAGATTTCCCAAACCCAGGCGAAAAGATATAGAGGTCGTATGGTTTTACGACAAAGGTTCGGACGCATACGTGTTTGAACGCACGTGCGACATTCGGACAGTTTTTACTAGCCGGCTTTGGTTTAAGCCAGATTCTAGTATCAGGTTATTGGATTTATACAGTCTAAAGTTTTTCCGTGTTTTCACGGATGAGAGGGGCGTTCTCGTAATTTTCGGAGAAGCTTCTAGAAGGATGTGACATAAAGAGAGAGGTGGCATTTTCATTTAATGTTTAAGTGACTCATTGTGAGTGATTCATCATATCATTAATGCATCATTAATTGCTTAATGACTCACATGATGAATCACCCACTTGATTAAATGAAACATGATGAATATTCACTTATTATTCATTTCTTTTAAATTCATTATGTTTCATATATATCAAGTGAGAAGCTTTATTCATGATAATATTATCATTATCTTCTTCTCACTCTCTCTCTTCAAGTTCTCTCTCCTTCACCAAATCCTAATCCTGCCCCTCATGAGTTGAGAACAAGGATTAGGAAAGACTAATTACTCCATAACCTATCTCTACATCATCTTAGCTACTCTATTTAGCAACTAGAGAAACTAAGTAACCTCAAGTTTAGAGGTTATAGCTTGGATTAGGGTTCTCGGGTGGATCGTCTATCACGGGAGAAAGCCGAAGAGGACGTGGAGATCCAAAGAGGCCGTAGACAACATCAAGACGAAGGACTAGAACCGTTTGGTATAATCTCTTCGCATAGTAGATTAAAACACTAAAGCTTTTGTTAAAACTTGTATAGCAAACGATTCGTATGGCTAATCGATGTTTGATCATAGAACTTGATTGTTATTCATATTTCCGCCTCCCCACAAGTATTGGGGTGTTGAACATCGACTTACAGTGGTATCAGAGCTACTAGGCATTAGATGTTGACCTATGGGGGGTTCTCACTGTGTGACAGTGTGGCGAAGCATAGGCTCTTACCCCCAGGGTGTCCCGAGACCGGAAGGTGTTCCGGCGGGTTGTAGTCCTCGCGAGGTGGCATGCATAAAAAGTAGTTGCTGAGGGATCCGTTGGTGCCATGGCGACCCCATTGGATGGGGTGGCTGCCTGACCTACAGTGGTATCAGAGCCTAGCTAAACAAGTTTTAACTTTATTGCAAATTTGTACGAATTTCGAACGGAAAAACGAAGCTGGAAAACCCCAAAAACATCAAGTTTCTGTCGAAATTCAAATGAAGTCCAAAATTTTTTCAGGCATGTTCAGAAAGCTTGTAATGACACCAGAAGAACACCCAAGAAAATTGGGGTCATGATTCGACCAAACGACCGCGGATCCGCGGCGGCTCCCATAGGCGCCGCCGCGGTTCCGCCGCCGATTTGGCGAATCATGAACCCAAATTTCTTGGGTGGGTTCTCTGTAAAATTTGGGATTTTCTGGAATATTTAATATTTGCTCAGGTTTCAGTTTTACAGAGCAGTTTTTGGAGCAATATTAAAGATGTTTAATCGATCGATATTGTACAGTATTTGCATGTTGGATTATATCTGTGATTGTATAATGTGTTCGTAAACCTCCCCTAACTGCTAGTATGTCAGTTGGCAGGGGGTTGCACATTTCTGAAATGGATTTTAACTGTTTGTGCATATAAACTGTATTGGACTGTTGTGGTGATTAGCCGGGTTTTGTGATGGGTTATTGTATTAATTCATTTGATGTAAATGTAATTTGTTGTAATATTATTTTGCGGGGCACTTCCAGGTTACGGTTGTAGCCACCGTTGTATTATTTCATTTTACTGTTTTTGCTCCTAGAACAGACCCAAGGTGGGGTGCACAAACTGCCGGGCGGATAGTTTGCCGCACCCGTAGGGGTCGTGGGTGGGGTAATGGCTATTCATCACAACTGTGTAATCTGTCTTTTCTTGCAGGCTCAAAAGAAATACAGATTGCTTGCAAATCCAATATTGTTTATCTGTGTTCTGGAATGTATATCATTGCGTCAGACGAATGTAAAATATCTATAAATATGATAGCTATTTAGACGTCACTTATGTTTTACACCCGCGCTAGCCCAGCCCCCGCTCTGTCGTTAGTTAAGTAACCTAACGGGTGATGACGGGACCCCGTGGCGAATGCGGATGGCATAAGAGGACGTCATATTTTCGTTGTTATCTGTAATGATAGGTTAAAGATGGGACGCATTATTATTAATGCAAAGAAAATTAAACCTAAACTGAATCGTTGGAACAATTTCTAAAAACCACTCGGTTTTCTTGAAAATGCAAATTTTAAATGCGGAGCTTAAACCACTCCTTTTAATAAAAGCTATCTTAGTTCCTTCGATCAAATCAAGTTCATTACGTTAACGGTTTTTTGCCAAAAACCAGCCGTAACCCTCCGTCGTTTCAGATAGACAGCACATCGTATTCATGCTATGCTTGTTGGCCTACGTCAAGGCATAGTGTATGGTAGCAGTGTGTGTGCCTATTTGTTGCATAGATAGATGCATTAGTTTAATACAGACGTACACCTTGTTGGCCTACGTCAAGGGCTTGTACGATGTATTTAAATTGATCAGGACAATGACGGGTAGAACTTGACTTGCGTCTTATCACTTGTTGGCCTACGTCAAGGTCTATAAGAGCTTGGGGTAAAAATCACATCGGGAGTTTCAAACATAAAGGAAACTTGCAGATTTAGCTTACCTTCTGGAGTGTGGTGACTAGAGTGGCTTCCATCTAGGGCATCATACAATGATAGTTGGATCCCGATCCCACTGATGAGTAGGATTACTCTCGGGAATTTCTCTCACTTAACAATCAATGCTATAAACCAAGTAGGTGCCTAGAAAGGTGTTAGAGGGGCTACGCCTCCAGGGAAAAGAGGTTCTTTAATTAAGGAACTTCGCGAAAGCGTTGGAAAACCTCCCTCGAAGTACCAACACCAGCCTGGCTGAAAGGTTAAGCAAGTATTGTGACGTGTGATTAAATCCTGACTAGTTCTTCTTTTAGGTTTTGTAGAAGGATTTGAGGAAACAGTGGGAGCCATCCTGTTTAGATAAATTAATAAACCAATCTAAACTTGCAAGAGCATATGCTGAGTGTTTTATTTTCTCTCTCTATGGCAGCTACCATGACTGGACTAAAACTATTACTTGAAAAGAATATACTTACCGGGCAGAACTATAAAGACTGGCTAAGAAACGTCAATATTGCGCTGACTTATGACAAAGTTGCATATGTTACCACCGCTGTTCCTCCCCTTATCCCAGGACCAGATTCCTCAGTTGCGAACAAGGAAGTTCGTAAAACCTGGGATCTAGACTGTGAGCGAGCTAAGTGTATCGTGCTGGCGTCCATGAATAATGAACTCCAGAAACAGCACGAGAGTATGGATATTGCATCCATATTCCTCCATTGCAAGGAATTGTATGGTGAACACTACCGTATCGCGAGGTACGAAACCTCAAGGAAACTCTTCCAGATGAGGTTAGCTCCAGGATCGCCTGTTGGAGAGCACGTCCTCAAAATGATCATCCTCATTGAGGAACTCGCAAACCTGGGATGCGTGCTAAAGAACGATTTGTATATCGACTTAATTTTGCAGTCCCTTCCCCACACCTTCTCTCAGTTCGTGCTGAACTTCAACATGCACGAAATGGAAGCGGATCTTCCAAAGCTCCTCAATATGTTGAGGGTAGCAGAGACCTCCTTGAAAAAGGAGAAGACCCCCGTTCTGTATGTTGGCCAATCATCCTCTTCTAAAACTAAAGCGAAAGCTAAAGGGAAGAAGAAGATGAAAGCCACCAAACCGAAGGATGGGGTCAAGAAGGTGCAGGGAACGAACAAGGCAGGAAGGGTGAAGGCAGAAAAGAACGAATGCTTCTATTGTCACAAGCAGGGGCACTGGAAGAAGGATTGTCAGGCCTTCAAAGCCAAGGACATGAAGCAAGCAGTTGCTTCTACTTCAGGTGTGTTCGTAATCGAAAATTGTCTTTCAGTAAACTCTACTTCATGGGTACTTGATACCGGTTCTGGTTCTCACATCTGTAATTCTTTGCAGGATCTGAGAAATAGTAGAGTACTGGGGGTAGGTGATATGACTCTCCGGATGGGCAATGGAATGCATGTAGATGCAGTTGCAATAGGGGAATATCACCTAGGGTTGAATAGTGGAAACATTTTGGTATTGTATAACTGTTTTTGTATTCCCAGTATGTTGTGTAATATTATATCAGTGTCTTTATTGTCTAATAAAGGATATAATTTTGTGCTTGAAAGAAATGTCATGAACATTCTCCTAAATCAAGAACTGATTGGGTTTGGCACACTGGAAAACGGCATATACATACTTAATCAACCACAAATTTTCAATATTCAAAACACGCGTAAAAGAAAGGCTCCAGATTCGAATCAAGCCTTCCTATGGCATTGTAGACTTGGTCATATAAATGAAACAAGGTTGACTAAGTTACATAAAGATGGATATCTAGATTCGTTTGAATATTCATCATATGCAACTTGTCAATCATGTATCAAAGGAAAAATGACCAAATCTCCGTTCACCGGACACGGAGAAAGAGCCACCGAACTCTTGGGACTAGTACACAGTGATGTATGTGGTCCGATGTCTATACATGCACGAAGTGGTCACTCCTACTTCATCACTTTTACTGATGACTTCTCTAGGTATGGACATGTGTTCTTAATAAAGCATAAATCCGAGGCTTTTGAGAAGTTTAAGGAGTATAAAAATGAAGTAGAGAAACAAACTGGTAAAAGCATCAAGACACTTCGATCTGATCGAGGTAGAGAATACTTAAGTACCAGTTTCCTTGAATACTTGAAAGCAAATGGAATACTCTCTCAGCTTACTCCACCTTATACACCTCAGCATAATGGTGTATCAGAAAGAAGGAATCGCACGCTATTAGATATGGTGCGATCAATGATGAGTAGTGCTGAGTTGCCACTTTCCTTCTGGGGATTTGCTCTAGAATCAGCCGCATATCTATTAAATAGAGTTCCAACTAAGTCTGTACCTACCACTCCATATGAAATGTGGTGTGGGAAGAGACCATATCTCAAGTATATAAAGATATGGGGGTGTCCGGTATATGTTAAAAAGCATAATCCGGACAAGCTCGAGGCACGATCGGTTTTGTGCAAGTTTGTAGGATACCCCAAGCATTCAAGGGGGTACATGGTCTACCACACTGAAGAACAAAAGGTGTTTGTCGCTCGTCACATTGTCTTCTTAGAAAGCGAATTTCTTGCAAAAGAAATTAGTGGGAGCGCGGTAGAACTGGAAGAAATTCCAGAACCTCAAGCTGTAACCGAGGACTTAGAAGAATCTCAGATTTCAATAGAACATGACGAACCAACGCCACTCCGCAGATCTAGTAGGCTTTCTCATCCTCCTGAAAGATACTATGGTTTTCTTCTTGATGGGGATCGAGAGGATTGCATCATCGATGATGATGAGCCTACTAGTTTCCAGCAGGCTATCACAAGTAGCGACTCAGTAAAGTGGCTGGATGCAATGAGATCCGAAATGGAGTCCATGTATACCAATAAAGTATGGACTTTAGAAGTTGCTCCTCCTGGGGTAAAACCAGTTGGGTGCAAATGGATCTTCAAAAAGAAGATTGGTACATTTGGACAAGTGGAAACGTACAAAGCTAGACTAGTAGCAAAAGGTTTTCGTCAAAGACCAGGATTGGACTATGATGAAACTTTTTCGCCAGTAGCTATGATTAAATCCATTCGGATCATGCTTGCCATTGCTGCCTTCCATGACTATGAAATCTGGCAAATGGATGTAAAAACAGCTTTTCTAAATGGACATCTAGAAGAGAGTGTTTACATGGATCAACCAGAAGGTTTCTTAGACAGTGGGAGCAGCGGAAGAGTGTGCAAATTGCTTAAATCCATTTATGGGTTAAAGCAAGCATCGCGGAGTTGGAACATCTGTTTTGATGAAACAGTCAAGGAATTTGACTTTATCAAAAATATAGATGAACCATGTGTTTATAGGAAGATTGTAGAAGGAGCAGTAGTCTTCCTTGTTTTATACGTCGACGACATACTACTGATAGGGAATGATATCCCTATACTACAATCAGTAAAGCTCTTCTTGTCACAGAAATTCTCTATGAAAGACTTGGGAGATGCATCATACATTCTGGGCATTAAGATCTATCGAGATAGATCTAATAGAATATTGGGACTTTCACAGTCCAGGTATATAGACACTATACTAAAGAGATTTAGTATGGAAGATTCCAAACGAGGCAATATGCCCGCTTGTCACGGAATCACCCTCTCCAAAGAGATGTCTCCAAAGACTGATGAAGAGAGGGCTCGCATGGGCATTATACCCTACGCTTCGGCGGTAGGATCAATAATGTATGCGATGTTATGTACCAGACCAGATGTAGCTTACGCACTTAGTGTAGTAAGCAGGTATAAATCGGACCCAGGTGAGAAACATTGGATAGCGGTGAAGAACATTCTCAAATACCTGAGAAGGACTAAGGAGATGTTCTTGATTTACGGCAATAAGGACCTCCAGGTAGAGGCTTTTACCGACTCCGGCTTCCAAAGTGACAAGGATGATTCTAAATCTATTTCGGGTTTTGTGTTTACCCTCAATGGAGGGGCGGTAAGTTGGAAGAGTTCCAAACAAGATACCGTCGCAGACTCAACTATGGAGGCTGAGTATATAGCTGCTAGTGAAGCCGCAAAAGAGGCTGTCTGGATAAGGAAATTCATTTCTGAACTTCAGGTGGTTCCGTCCATTGCCAATCCAATACCTTTGTATTGCGATAACAATGGCGCTGTAGCATTAGCGAAGGAACCAAGGTCCCATCAGAAATCCAGGCATATCTTAAGGCGGTTTCACCTGATCAGGGAGATCGTGGATCGTCGGGAGATCGAGATACGGAGAGTAGACACAAAAGACAACACGGCAGATCCATTCACCAAGGCCATTCCTCAAGTACAGTTCGAGAGGCTTTTTGAGATGTTGGGCATGCGGTACGCAAGCAACTAGATCTGGTAGAGAAAGTGGGTACTCATTGCGCCAATTATAGGCCTTAGTGCAAGTGGGAGATTGTTGGATATATATGCCCTAGAGGCCTACATTGTATAGGATGCTTGGGATATGTATGTACATGACAGTCTTGCTTGATATGATAGTACGCTATTTGGTTTGACTTTGTCTTAAAGTATAATATATTTTACTTGGTATTTATATATATATGTTGATAAAGCCCATAGGGTGTTTGTCTGACTACCGGCGTTGTGATGGCAGTCATACTAGTGGGAGCTGGATAGTCAATAGGCACACCCTTAGATGTCCCTGGTCGCAGGAGTATAGAGATTGGGCATCGATACTCCGGAGTAGACTAGTGTATACATATCTAGACCCTGACGAGGGGCAATGGATTGGTCCCGCAACCATTGGTGGTGTTCACCTAAGATTGTATACAGATGCTCACTGGGTGTGAGTACACCGGACAGGACTCGCCGAGAACTGACTGGATGGTATTATACCTAACGTCAGATAGCAGTTCTCAGGTGACATGTGTGCAGATAGTCCGTTGACTTAAGGTCATCATTTGTCTCGTATGAGTTCCCACTGTGCTTTGATTATTACCCTACCACGGCTCAAAGGAGTCGTGCAAACAGGTTTCAGTTGGGCACAGTCCCGAGCCATATGGAGGCAACGAGTGACTGTTAGGGATTCGTCTCTCCCGGTATAGGGAGTTGATATCGCACGGTGATCGGTTGGTCATTACCATAAGTCCCTGGCCAGGGCTGATTGAGAATTACTGATAGGATTGATCAGTAGATTCTCGGATGGTGATAGAGCCATACCGACACGACTTGTACGGTTATTAGGGGTCTGACGTCCACCACCTCCCTAGACCGTACATGTGATACTCTCAAACGAACAGACCGGACAGCGCGGATATTGTCACAGACAGGCTCAATAGGATTTCAGATGGGTTACCTCATCAGCTTTCTTATCGACAACTACCTGGGGACCGTTACGTACAGCTAGTGCCGCTTGCGGTCTGTGGTTCAACCCACTGCCAGCGTAGTAGTCGAGTCTTTAGAGTCCCACACAGAGATTTCCCAAACACAGGCGAAAAGATATAGAGGTCATATGGTTTTACGACAAAGGTTCGGACGCATACGTGTTTGAACGCACGTGCGACATTCGGACAGTTTTTACTAGCCGGCTTTGGTTTAAGCCAGATTCTAGTATCAGGTTATTGGATTTATACAGTCTAAAGTTTTTCCGTGTTTTCACGGATGAGAGGGGCGTTCTCGTAATTTTCGGAGAAGCTTCTAGAAGGATGTGACATAAAGAGAGAGGTGGCATTTTCATTTAATGTTTAAGTGACTCATTGTGAGTGATTCATCATATCATTAATGCATCATTAATTGCTTAATGACTCACATGATGAATCACCCACTTGATTAAATGAAACATGATGAATATTCACTTATTATTCATTTCTTTTAAATTCATTATGTTTCATATATATCAAGTGAGAAGCTTTATTCATGATAATATTATCATTATCTTCTTCTCACTCTCTCTCTTCAAGTTCTCTCTCCTTCACCAAATCCTAATCCTGCCCCTCATGAGTTGAGAACAAGGATTAGGAAAGACTAATTACTCCATAACCTATCTCTACATCATCTTAGCTACTCTATTTAGCAACTAGAGAAACTAAGTAACCTCAAGTTTAGAGGTTATAGCTTGGATTAGGGTTCTCGGGTGGATCGTCTATCACGGGAGAAAGCCGAAGAGGACGTGGAGATCCAAAGAGGCCGTAGACAACATCAAGACGAAGGACTAGAACCGTTTGGTATAATCTCTTCGCATAGTAGATTAAAACTCTAAAGCTTTTGTTAAAACTTGTATAGCAAACGATTCGTATGGCTAATCGATGTTTGATCATAGAACTTGATTGTTATTCATATTTCCGCCTCCCCACAAGTATTGGGGTGTTGAACATCGACTTACATATTCAAGAGTTGAATTTTCTGGGTTGTTTTGGGGATTCGAATGTTCGATCGGATTATCGAATTTTGTCTGTGTGGCTTTCCGAATAAATTTTTAGAATATGTTAAAAAGTTCGACCGGATATAAATACCCAACTTTTCCCCTGTCGGGAAATTTCCAAGTGTTGGATTTTTCCGTAGTTTAACGACGTTCTAAGTAGTGCAAATAACGTGATGGTCCCTCTAGAAGACAACAAACCTTAACTCGATTATGTGACCGTCTTGAACTGCCCTTTGAACCTTCGGGTTTGGGGCAGTACGGCGTGCCACATGTGAGGCGTTGGCTTGACCCTTCTACGGCTGGACCGTTGGTACTGAGGCACGAACGGAATGTTGTTAGACTTATTTCATGTGTTGATCTGTATCGGGAAAACTTGGGTGTTCGATTGTTCGATCGGAAAGTTTAACATTTTCTATTTATCCGGAATGTGATACAATAATTGGAATTCACAAAAAGTTATGAGATAACTGAATGAATGTTATAAACATAGCACTTTAGTCTCACTTGATCGGTTGCCACGGAATTTTGATGTGATCAAAAGTCCGTCGCAATCACGTAGCGTACGCGGATACTCGCCGAGTAAACTTAATAGACAGCCTCACTCCATAGCCCCGACCAAGTGACTGTAGGAGAACCCCGTCGCCGAAAGCATCCGTCCGGGTGCTCGCGGTAGCGGTGTTCCGCCTTGGTACACTTCGTCGACGGTATCGGGGGTGCGGCCGCCTACTAAAGTTTGCGACGAGCATTCGATCAGGATGTCGGGAATCTTGTTGAATTGCCCGACTTGGTATTGAAAAGTGTTTTCGATAAAGAGACTAAAATGCGGGGTTTATAATTGTTAGGCATGTGATGTCTAAGGTATTCATTTGATTAGGCATGCGATGGCTATGCAGATTGCGGATTCCAACTGTTGTAGTTTTACACTTTCTTTTCTGTGACCGTAAGTGTAATATGTGATATCGCCGGTTTCGTTGCTATATGTCAACGACAATTGGGATGCGCATATTTACTTACGTTGATAACATGTGATGTTATGTGTTGCTGGATATGTTATATTGGATCGTCGTGTTTGAATAGCCGGGGGTTTTTATGTGAGATGAGTGTTTTTCATTTTCCTTCATGTAAAAACTTGTATGTAATATTCTTTTATTTGGGGCGCTTCCAGGTTGCGGAAGTTGTCACCTCTTGTATATTATTTACTTTTCCGCACTAGGATAGACCCAAGGAGGGGAGCACAAGTAACCGGGTTCTGGGGTCCAGTGGGAGACCAACTCGAGGAGTCGAGTCCGGGTCTCCTAACCCTATAATTGGCAGGGTTGCTTGCCGCTCTCGTAGGGGTCTAGGGGTGTGGGATTGGCTATTCATCACGACCGTGGAATCCGTGTTTTATACTGGCTCGTATTGAAAACACGGACGTCCTAGTATATCCAATATTTCATATGTTTATTCTGCTGCGATATCTGTGATGTGTTTCTGTGATGGATATAATATATAGTATATATGATATATTATATAGACGTTACTTATGTTTTACACCCGCGCTAGCCCTGCCCTGCTCTGTCGTTAGTTACCTAACCTAACGGTGCACGAGGGGACATCGAGGCGAATGCGGATGGCATAAGTGTACGTCATATCTATCTGTGATGTTTAGGTATATAAATGATGGGACTTCATTAATGTGATTAATGAAATAAAAGAAACCTAAGATGTTGTAGAATTGAATTTCAAAATAAAACAGGTAGCTACAGTTCTTGCTTTGCATAGCGGTATATGTGATATATCCTGCACCTTATTCGATGAGGAAAGGACCGAGATCCCTTCACCGGGAGTGACTCCTTTAGCAATAACTGGTCGATGCTACGCCATCGGTTTGTCTTTTGATTGCTTTTAAGAGTTTTTGCTTTGCACAGTGATATATATGATATATCCCACACCTCATTCGACGAGGAAAGGACCGACGATCCCTTCACCGGGAGTGACTCCTTTAGCAAAACTAGAAAAGCCTCAAAAACACTCCATTTCAAAATTCATTCGATCCTACAACGATATCAAGTTCATTACGCAATAGGTTTTCAGAAAAACCTGTCGTAGCCCTCCGTCATTTCAGATAAGTACTAGTTAGTATTCGTGCTGCGGTTGTTTGGCATGCGTCAAGGCGTAGTGTACGGTAGCTAACTAGTGCTTATCTGCCAGCATATGATGCGATTGGATTAGGGTATTCGTACGGCGTTGTTTGGCATGCGTCAAGGGTCGTGCGTGTGGGTTTAATTCAATCAAGAAATGTACGGGTTGAACTTGACTAGCAGACTATGGGTTGTTTGGCATGCGTCAAGGTCATAGCGAGCTAGGGGCAAAATATTATCGGGAATTTCAAGTGTTGAAATTTGCAATGAGATTGCATACCTTCTATGAGATAGTTGGATCCCGATACCCGCTGCGAGTAAGAGTTACTCCTGGGAGAGTTTTACACATTACAATTAGCCGATCAAGTAGGTGTCTAGAAAGGTGTTAACGAGGTTACGCCTCTGGGAAAACGAGGTTTACATTAATTAGGTTCGTGCGAAAGCACGGGGGACCTCCCTCAAAGTACCGACACTGGCCTGGCTGAAAGATTGGCGAACTTGTAGTGTGTAATTAATTCCGGCTAGTCTTTCCTTTTAGGGTTTGAAGGAAGATTTGATAAAAAGCAGTGGGAGCCATCCTGATTAGATAAAATAATAACCAATCTATTCTTGCAAGAGCGCACGCTGAGTGTTTTCTTCTCTCTCTCTCCAGGTAGCGACCATATCACGCCTTAATCAAGATAATAATACGGATTATTGACCGAACCCGCTTGTTATACTGAGCTGGGGAACGTTGGTCCCGCTCCAACTTATAATTGTTATAAGACAGAGCAGGAAATTGGGGATTACCAGAATTCCCGTGCCGCCCAAACGAAGAGAGTGCATGCTGATGCATCATCTTCGGGTGTGTTCATTACAGAGAACTGTTTCTCAGTATCCTTTACGTCCTGGGTATGTGATACCAGATCAGGATCCCAGATATGTAATATGTTACATAGGGCTACAGAAAGGTAGAGAACTGAGAACGGGTGATAAGTTTCATGAGGCAGAAAACGGGGCAAGTGTTGCAGCCAAGTCTGTTGGTCACTGTCACCCTGTATTACCAATACATTGATTCTGAACGAATGTTATTAGATACCGAACCTGATATACAAAATCATATCAGTCTCTTTATTAGTAAAGAAAGGATATAATTTTGTATTGTTGGATAATGTTTTGAACATTTCCTATATCAAAAGTTGATCGGTTCAGGCACGTTATCTAAAAGCGTTGATGTTCTAAATCAAACTACAGTTCTTGGTATACGGAACACACAAAAGAGGAATAGTTCAGAAATGAACGGATCCTTCTTGAGGTATTGTTGACTAGGTCAGATCAATGTGACCCGACTAGCTAGAGTTACATAAAGATGCATATTTAAATTAGTTTGAACTTACATCTTGTGAAACTCGCCAGTCATGTCACAAAGATAAGATGACCATAGCTCCGTTTACTGGAAACAGAGAAAGAGTTAGTGAACTCTTGGGATGATACATGTTGATGTATGTAAGGTCCCCTGTCTACACATGCCAGGACTGGTTCTTTATACTTCATTACGTTCTCTGATAATCTTTCGAGTTTCAGACCTATGTTCCTGTTGAAACACAAGTCCGAACCTTTTGAGATATTCACAGAATATAAGTTAGAAGTAAAGAACCAAAATACGGGTATAAGTATTATGTCCTTTGATGAGATCAAGGAGGAGAATACTTGAGCACGAAAATCCTGGATTATTCTAAAGGAGAATGAGATTCTCTCTCAGCATTACTCCTCTGTATACACCATAGCACGATGGTATATCGGGGCGGAGCAATAACACCCTATATGATAAGGTGTGCTCTATGATGAGTACTACTGAGTTACCTTTTTCCTTTTGGGAGTTATGCAATTGAGAAGCTGCATACCTATTGAATAGGGTTCCAATCAAATCAGTTGCCTACCGCTTCATATGTGATATGGAAAGGGAAGAGCCCATGTCTTAAGCTAGTTAAGATTTGGAGTTGTCCGGCCTATGTCTAAAAGCAAAATCCGGACACGCTCGAGGCAAGGTCTGTTATGTAGAACTGGAAATGTTCCAGCTATACAAACAACAGCAAATGATTTGGCAGAACCAAAGGATTCAGTAGATTCCAACGAACCTCAGCCTCTCCGCCGATCTAGTAGGGTTCCTCACCCACCTGAGAGATACCTCGGTTTCTCTATGACAGTGGGAGCGAGGAATGCATCATGAGATGATGACCCAACTAGTTTCGAGCTGGCCATCAGGAGTAAGACTCTGTAAGAATGGCTGGATGCTTAGCGATCTAAGATGGAATCCATGTACACCAACAAAGTATGGACTTTGGTTGCAATATCTGAAGGGTTAAATCCCCATCAGGAGCAAGTATATCTTGAGAAGATTACTTGGTGTAGATGGAAAAGTTGAGACTTTCAAAGCTAGACTTGTTAAAGCTTTTCGTCATCGACCAGGTGTGGATCATGATGAAACCTTTTCAAGTGACTATGCTTAAGTCCATCCAGATCCTACTTGCCACGGCTACATACCATGACTACGATATCTGGTGGTTGGGTGTCATGACAGCTTTTCTAAATGATGTTTTAGAAGAGAGCGTCTATAAGTACACAGCCAGAGGGCTTCGTAGACAGTGGGAGCAGCGGAAACGTGTACAAGATGCTTTATAGGATTAAAGCAGGCATCGCGTAGTTGGAACATCTGTTTTGATGGATTAGTCAAAGAGTTTGACATCATCAAAATGGTAGATGAACCTTGTATGAACAAAAGGGTAGTAGGGAGTATGGTGGCGATCCTCGTAGAGTACGTGGATGATATACTCCTGATAGGGAAGGAGTTTCCTATGCTACGCTCGATCAATCTCCGCATATCACAATGATTCTCCACATAGGATCATGATGATACCTGCTAAATCCTGAGTTTTGGATCTATGAGATAGATCTAAATGGATGTTAGGATACTCACTAGCTGTAGTGAGATGGTATCAGATGATCCTGGGGAGAATCACTCGAAGGGTTCCAGGGTGATAAAGACGACTGAATGTCAGTCGCAGGCATTGTCCTTACCCTCAGTAAAGGGACGGTATGTTGGAAGAGTTCCAAGCTAGATACCGTGACAAACTAGACGATAAAGGCAAGATACATCGCTACTTAAGATGCTACCAAAGAGGCTGTTTGGATGTATAATGGTTCATGAGATGAACTATGTTCCTTCCATTGTGAGACAATGGAGTTGTGGCTTATGCCAAGGAACGCCGGTCCCATCAGTGATCCAGACATATTCTAAGGCAGTATCACTTGATCATGGAGATGGTTGATCTCCAGGGAGATCGAGGTTAGGAGAGTAGACTCAGAGGACAAACACAGCGGATCCACTCACAAAGGCCTGTTCCCAGAGAGAGACTTTTATGGGATGGTTGAGTATGAGATACTACAACCACTGCTATCAGATGGCCCTAGTGCAAGTGGGAGATTGTTAGTTATATGTATGCCCTAGAGGCCATTACTATACATAGGATGTATATTGTAATGGATGCTGGGACATATATAGTGAGGACTTTCTTGCTCGACATGATAGTATGCTATCTGGTTGATCTTTACCTTAACGTGTACACTGATTGTCTCTCTATTACATGTTGGTAAAGCCCTTAGGATCTGTACTTGACTATCTGGACTATGATGCGGATCATACTAGTGGGGACATGGTAGTCCATAAGTACATCCTTCAAAGTCCCTAGTCGTGGGTGTATCGAGACGGGGCATCGATATACCAGAGTAGACTAGCATATACCTTCTCGACCCATACAGATGGGCGATGGATGATCCAATATCCATTGGTGTTTGACATCAGAGATGATATACGGGTGCTCAGTAGAGACTGGGTACACTGGACGGACTCGCCGAGAACTCCCAGATGGTATTATACCTCACGTCAGATGGCAGTTCTCTGGTGACACTGGTACAGAGTAGTCTGTTGACCCGAGATCGTCATAGAGTCTTGTGTGGTTCCCACTGTGCTTTGATTTCCATCTTACCACGTCCAAGAGGGCGTGCAAAACGGTGGTTTTTGGGTACAGTCCCGAGTCACATGGAGGCAATGAGCGATAGGAGGGGATTCGTCTCTCCCGGTATAGGGGGTTGATGTTGCGCTGTGTTCGATTGGCTATAACAGGAAATCCCTGGCCAGGGTTGCTGAGATTTACTGGTAAGTGTTACCAGTAGTTTCTCGAACAGTTATAGACCTCATATCGACACGACTTATTGAGCTATTGGGGTCTGACGTTTACCACCCCTAGGCAAGATATGCAACATATCAGACGATCAGACCGGACTGTACGGTAATGTTACTGGTTGGATTCACTGGAGTGTGAGCGGGCTTGCTCATCGATCTTCAGATCGCTCAATACCCGGGTGGCCGTTACGTTTAGCAGACCGCTTGCGGCTTGTGGGTGATTGATATGATCATCACCTGCTGCCGGCGTATTGACGAGTCTTTAGAGTCCTACACAGAGGTTTCCTGGCTCAAGCGAAACGAAATAGGAGCGCATATGAGATATGTGCGGGACCGAGAATAATACGGTATGTGATACTGTATTCGATTCTCGCGATGTGACATTGATCGGTTATATGCGATATAGCCGAGTTATCGGATCAAGTGTTGATTCGATAAGTTGTTACTAATGATACCTGTCGGTTTTGTGCGACATGACCGGATCATTGAATCAAGTGTTGATTTAATGATTTAATGCATAATTATATATTTGATATATTACTTTGCATTAACTAGTATCGGTTCACTTTAAATGGATTTTCTCACTCGGGTGTGCACATTGTATATTCGATATAGTTTTGTGCACTTGATTGTATCATGTTTGATGATGCATGTTAACTTGTGTTTTGTGTGAAGATTAAACCATGGTTGTGAGAGTGGTTAGGGTTTTATTTTCCATTACTTATTTATTCATTTATTTATTTGTTTATACATTTTGGAAAATAAATGGAAAAGAGAAAAGAATGGTGGCTTTATTTGTTCTTTAGTTGAAGCTTCATGAAGCTTTGATAAAGTCAACCATTCTTATCTCATCCTTAACCCTAACCATTCCCACTAACCCTAGTTTAGTCTCTACACTTGACCATGGTTAATTTTATGATAAGAATTCATTTTCTTTTCTTTTTCAATTAACTTATCATAATACTTATCTTCTTCTTGCTCTTCTTCTTCTTCATTCTTCTTTGAAGAAAACCAAGCTCCATCAATGGTGATTGTTGGAAAAGAGTGAGAAATCCAAAACTAAAGTTAACCCAACTCCTATTTCTTCATCCTCTACCTCTTGCCAAGTAGTAGAGTGTGTTTTCTTCACAAGTTTCTTGACTTGGTGAAGTCAGAGCTTGATTTAGCGATGCCTCGACGTAGATCATCTTCGGCATGGACATCGACGACCTAGCTTGCCCATTCTCCAACGAAGCCGACGTTAGAGCCCGGATTTGATTTGGACAGCGGAGAGGACTTCGTTGAGGAGCTATGGAGGTGGAGCACCGGATCTACAAAGGTTGTATTTCCGTATCTTGTAGTTAAGTGTTAACTAGATTGTTTTTCGCCTAGATTTCTAGCAAACGTTCCGTTGTTTAGGGTTTGTAGGAACCGTAAAATTTGAAATTGGCATGTTCGATGCCTTGTGAGACCTCATTAGGGTGCCTAGGAACCCTACAGTGTTACCAGTAGTTTCTCGAATTGTTATAGACCTCATATCGACACGACTTATCGAGCTATTGGGGTCTGACGTTTACCATCCCTAGGCGAGATATGCGACATATCAGACGATCAGACCGGACTGTACGGTAGTGTTACTGTTAGTGTATATGCCCTAGAGGCTATTACTGTATCATACTAGTTTGTATATTACTTAATGGATGCTTGGGATATTCACCTTGTATATACAATCTTGCTCAAAATAGTAGTATGCTACTTGGTTTGTTTCTACTTCAATGTGTACATGTGTTTATTTTGTATATCGCCTATACACATTAGTAGAGCCCTTAGGATCTTTGCTTGATTACCAGCGATGTGATGGCCGTCACACTAGTGGGGCTGGGTAATCTATAAGCACATCCTTATGCAGGTCCCTGGTCGCAGGACTATCGAGACAGGGCATCGATACTTCGGAGTAGACCAGCGCATGCGCTTCTCATCCCAGTGTAGGAGACGGTCTGTCCCACAGCCGTCAGTACGTCGTACTTGAGATAGTATGCGGGTGCTCGTTAGGTTACGGGTACACTGGACAGGACTCGTCGGGAACTGACTAGTTGGTATTATACCTATCGTCAGTTATCAGTTCCCAGGTGACATGAGTACAGTTTAGTCCGCTGACTTGACACTGTCACTCTGCCTCGAGTGTGTTCCCACTGTACTTTGATCACTACCCTACCACGGCTCAAAGGAGTCGTGCAAACAGGTAGTGGTTGGGTGCAGTCCCGAAGCACTTGGAGGCAGTGACGGTTAGACAGGATTCGTCTCTCCCGGTATTGGGGGTTGACATCGCGCTGTGTCTAGGAGAGCCATTACACGAGTAGTCCCTGGCCAGGGCAAACGAGATATACTGGTAGGTTTCCAGTGTTATCTCAGGGTGTTTTGGGCTTCGCTCCGGCACGACTTGTACCGCTATTGGGGGACTGACGTTTACCGCCCCCTAGGCCCGCCATGCGATGTATCAGACGAACAGACCGGACTGTACGGAGAATGTCACACTCAGGCTCAGTAGGAGTTCAGATGGGTTTCGCCTCGTCGGTCTTCTTGTCGGCATTACCTGGGGACCGTTACGCACAGCTAGTGCCGCTTGCGGTCTGTGGTTAAACCCACTGCCAGCGTAGTGTCGAGTCTTTAGAGTCCCACACAGAAAGCTTTTCGCCTTTAGGCAAAAGAGTAGAGGTCGCATGGTATTGCGACAGGTCGCATGGTTTTGCGACAGGGTTCGGTCACATCCGTGCACTTATGCACGTACAGTGTCCGGACAGTTTACACTAGCGGGCTTTGGTTTAAGCCAGATCCTAGTGTACCTTATGGGATTGGATTTATCCAGTTTGCATTCGTGTTCCTCGGAACGCGGATGCGGGTGTGTATGCACAGTTGACAGGGAGGCAGAGGCAGCGGATTCTCATTAGGGTTGTTGACAGTTGACCGTTGACTTTTTGACTTTATGCTCAACCCTAATGAGAATATGATATGTGATTAACTATTATATTAATTAAGTATTATGGTGATATGGTTGTTGACTTGTTGACTTTGGTGACTTGTTGACTTTTGTTGACTTGTTGACCGGTTGACTAGGCTTGACTAGTTGACCATCATGATAACCATGGTTATCATTTCATGCCAAAGACTTTTTCTTGCTTGCTCATTTGAGTAAAATGAGTGCATGACATGATAAGCTTATGGTTGCTTCAAACCATCACCAAAGACTTTTTTGATATGATGAGTTATGATCACTTTGGATTATGAGAGGGTGAAAGACAAAAGAGTTGCTCATTTTCTTTCTTGCTCATTCTCTCTCTTGTTCTTGAGCTCTCCTCTTGCTCTCACCCTCAACCTCTTGCTCCCTCTCTTGATCTATGGTTCTCTTGTCTCATGAGTTGAGAATCAAGAACCATAGATAAAATCCCATTCTATTTCCTCTCTACTCATTCTAGTTCACTAGGTTTAGCAAACCAAGTGAACTAGTTTCTTCAAAGACCGAAGAAGGAGCTAAAGGTTGGAGCTTTCAAGTGGATCTATCTTCGGCGTACGGAGACGACGAGAAGGAGCCATCGGACCACCACCGGAGCTTGAAGACGAAGGAGTTCAAGACAAGCTAGGTATAACCATCTCTATCCGAGTAGCTAAATATCTTTAGATTAGTATGCTAGTTTTAGTTTAGGTAAAGATCCCGACCTAGCTTAGTCCATGTTGCCTCTTGCGTTAAAATTTTGATTTTATACCGTTTCCGCCTCCCCGTAAGAACCGGGGGTCGCAACGTGGACTTACAGTGGTATCAGAGCCTAACTAAACTTAAACTAGCTTGGTAGTGAAGTGTAACGAAGTTCGGAACCGAAAAATCCAAAAACCTAACTTTTTCAAAACCTGATTTTCTGTTGAAATTTTTTCTGGTCAAAATGAAAAACTTTACACTTGTAAATTCGGCTCAGGGTTTTTTGTGAACACCCAAGAAAAACGATGCAGTAATTCCTCTAATCCGCCGCCCATCCGCCGCGTGAACCCTGTATCCGCCGCGGAAGCGCCGCGAGTTGTAGTCCTATATGCATCGTTTTTCGTGCAGTGTGTGTCTGTGTTGGTTTTGGGATTTTTGAAATATATTATATGTGCCCAGATTTTCCATAAAAGAAATTTCCTTTTGGGGTCCTATAATTCCGTATTTTTTTCCGAACTTCACTGCACTTTGACTATGATGGTTATATCTGTGATGTTTGCATGTATTGAACGTCGGCTAATCGCTATAAGTCGATTAGTCGGGGTTATACATGATCTGTAATGTGCTGGAATGTGTATATAAATATGTTGGATTGTCGCGGGTGAATAGCCGGGGGTTGTGAGACGAGAGTTTTTCTTTTCTTGCAATTCATGTAAATTTGTAAATTGATGTAATAATTATTTGTATGGCCGCACAACCGGGTCGGGGTTGTAGCCGTCATTGTATAATTTCTTTTTACTGTTTTTGCTCCTAGGATAGACCCATGGAGGGGTGCACAAACTACCGGGTATGCCGAAGTGTCGAGTGGCCTACTCATGGAGATGAGGGAGGTTGCTACGCTTCGGGTACTTGGCGGGTAGTTTGCCGCACCCGTAGGGGTCTTGGGTGGGGTTTTGGCTATTCACCGCGACCGTGTAATCTGTTTTTGTTACAGGCTCGTGCAAATTACAGATTCCTAGTATATCCAATGTATTTATCTGTGATCTGAAATGTTTATCATTGCAGTATATCTATATAAGATATTATTTAGGCGTTGCTTATGTTTTACAGACGCGCTAGCCCAGCCCCCGCTCTGTCGTTAGTTAAGTAACCTAACGGGTAATGACGGGGCCCCGTGGCGAATGCGAATGGCATAAGCGTACGTCATATTTTGGTTGTTTTCTGCAATGGTAGGATTAAATGATGGGACGCATTAAAAGAACTAATACAAGAATATCACGCATTAAAAGAACTAATGCAAGATAATAAACCAAGTTAAAGTCGTTGGAACACTTTCGAAAAACCACTCGGTTCTTTTCAAAACAACTTTTAAATGCGGAGCTTGAGCCACTCCTTTTAAAAGCTATCTCGTTCCATCGACCAAATCAAGTTCACTACGTTCACGGTTTTGCCAAAACCATCCGTAGCCCTCCGTCGTTTCACATGAATAGTCAATAGTATTCAAGCTGTGTTTGTTGGCCAAAGTCAAGGCACAGTGATTGGTAGCTATTGGGTATTCATGTGCAGCATAGATAGATGCGTTGGTTTGGAACAGTCGTACTGCCTTGTTGGCCAAAGTCAAGGGTAGGTGCGGGTGGATTCAAATTAACCTGGAGAACGACGGCAGAACTTGACATGTGACTTATGATTTGTTGGCCAAAGTCAAGGTCATAAGAGCATGGGGCAAAAATCCACATCGGGAGTTTCATAAGTACTGAAACTTGCTAGATTTGCATACCATTTGGAGTGTGATGATTCTGGTAGGATTCCTTCAGTTTCGTCACGCAATGATATTTGGATCCCGATCCTACTGTGAGTATATGCTACTCCTCGGGAAATTTCTCACTTAACGATCAATGCTATAAACCTAGTAGGTGCCTAGAAAGGTGTTAGCGGGGCTACGCCCCCAGGGAAAAGAGGTTCTCTAATTAAGGAACTTCGCGAAAGCATTGGAAAACCTCCCTCGAAGTACCGACACCGGCCTGGCTGAACGGTTAAGCAAGTATTGTACGGTGGGATTGATCCTGACTAATTCTTCCTTTATGGTTTGAGGAGGGATTCGAGAAACAGTGGGAGCCATCCTGTTTAGACAAACTAAAAACCACTCTAAACTTGCAAGAGCATCATGCTGAGTGTTTCTTCTTCTCTCTCCTAATTGCAGCGACCAATCAACATGACTGGACTTAAGTTACTCCTAGATAAAAACAAACTGACAGGGCCAAACTACAAAGATTGGCTCAGGAATGTCAAGATAGCAATCACTTATGACAAGCTGGGGTATCTTCTTACCACCAAAGCTCCCCCTGTCCCTGGTCCAACTTCCAGCGTCGCGGATAAAAAAATCCGCAAGACTTGGGAGATTGATAGCGCGAAGGCCAAGTGCCTCCTGCTTGCCTCGATGGACAACGAACATCAGAGGAGGCATGAGAATATGGACATGGAGTCCATATTGCTCCATACAAAAGAACTGTAAGGAGAGCAATCACGCATCGCAAGATACGAAGCGTCGAAAAAGTTATTTTCGACAAGAATGGCCGTCGGATCATCAGTAGCCGAGCACGTGCTAAAGATGATCGGCTTCATTGAGGAGCTCGCTGACCTAGGGATCACATTGGAGAGTGAGCTATATACGGATATAGTTCTCCAGTCCCTTCCTTCCACTTACGCCCAGTTTATACTGAACTTCAACCTACAAGAAAAAGAGGTTGAACTATCAGAGCTCCTCAACATGCTGAGGAGCGCAGAGGGCACCCTACAGAAAGGTAGGGATACATCCACTTTGTTTGTAGGAGGATCATCTTCTTCTAGGTCCAAGGCGAAAGCCAAGGGAAAGAAGAAGAAAGCCCCCGCCAAACCAAGGGGCGGTGTTAGTAAAGTGGATACGAAGGGAAAAGGCAAAGCAACAAAGATAGCGGGGAAGCTTGTGGATAAGGAAGAATGCTTCTATTGTCATAAGAAAGGACACTAGAAGAATGATTGCAGGGCCTGGAAGGCCAGAACACAGGAATTGAAGCAGGTTGCAGCTTCAGCTTCAGGTGTGTATGTTATTGAAAACTGTCTTTCAATAAACTCTACTTCCTAGGTATTGGATACCGGATCAGGATCTCATATCTGTAATTCTTTACAGGCGTTGAGAAACCGTAGGGTTTTGAAGGCGGGTGACATGACCCTCAGAGTTGCAAACGGAGCTAGCATGGATGCTAAAGCCGTGGGGGACTATCACCTGGGAATGTCAGATGGACATGTTTTGGTTTTGCGTAATTTCTTTTTTGTACCCAACGCAACTTGTAATATCATTTCTGTATCTTTAGTTTCTAAAGAAGGTTATGAATTTGCGTTTGTAAGTAATGTTGTAAACATTCACCTTAATCAAGTTCTGATTGGGTCAGGTACATTGAATAATGGTATATACGTGTTAAACCAACCACAGATTTTTAATGTCCAGAATACACACAAAAGAAAGTCTCCAGAAATAAATCAGACTTTCTTATGGCATTGTAGATTGGGTCACATCAATGAGAGAAGGTTGACTAAGTTACATACAGAAGGATATTTGAATGCGTTCGAATATCAATCGTATGCCACTTGTCAATCTTGTCTCAAAGGAAAGATGACAAAGACTCCGTTTACTGGACAAGGAGTAAGAGCGAGCGAGCTCTTGGGACTCGTACACAGTGACGTGTGCGGTCCAATGTCTACACATGCCCGAAGCGGACATTCTTACTTCATTACTTTTACGGATGACTTCTCAAGGTACGGTTATGTCTTCTTAATGAAACATAAGTCCGAGGCCTTTGGAAAATTCCAGGAGTATAAGAATGAAGTAGAGAAACAGACCGGCAAAAGTATTAAGATTCTAAGATCGGATCGAGGTGGAGAATACTTAAGTGCCGAGTTCCTAGACTATTTAAAAGAGAACGGAATTCTCTCTCAGCTTACTCCTCCATACACTGTTCCCCTCCGAACGGCGGCCTGCGACGTTAGGACGTCACGTAGCCTGGGGTTCGGGGCAGATGCTATTTGGTTTTATCCGTCTATCTCTCCGAAGATGCCGAGTTAATTTACGGCACCGTATATCGGAGGTTTAGACGGACGCGGCCGATGTAGCAGACTTCGTCAGATTCCCCCTCAGGGTGAGGGGTTTTTGATTGTGGGGACACTCTTCCCTGCAGGCGCAAGCCCCTGCAGTTAATTACGCTACCACATCGCGGTAACAACTTTCTCCTTCTCCAGAATTTCACTTCGTGTCGTATGTGTTTGTTTTGTTTGTAGTTGCCCGTGGATTGTATACGGAGACTGAGTAATGCCGTCGCCCGTAGGACGTGGATTAGTCCAAATCCGTATTTAATTAGATTTGGGTTTGGTGTTTTTAGTTTAAGGATGCATTAGTCGCGTTGCGACTAAGATCAACTTAAACGTTCATCAAGGATACGCTAGTCCTGTTTTGGACTAAGATCGACCCGACGTAGTGATTGTTTTAATTATCCGGCCGTCGGGACTCGTCACCTCTCTGACGTCGTTGAGGGATTACAACGACATATGTCTGAGGAGTTCCGAGATGTACCCTTGAACCAAAGTTGGTTTGGGATTTTATTGTTTATTTAGATGTCTAAGGACACGTTAACCGTATTTGGGGTTAAGATCAACTTAGACGGGACCGTTTAGATCCGACAAAAGAGCGTTTGGGCCCTATCGTGTCAGTTTAGGGACGTAGCGGTCCATATTCCAGTTTAGGGACGTGGTGGTCCATTATTAGTTTAGGGACGTTTCGGTCCGTTGCCAGTTTAGGGACATAGTGGTCCGTTGTTAGTTTAGGGACGTTTCGGTCCGATATTAGTTTAAGGACATCTCGGTCCGATTTTAGATGAGTGGTCGTTGGGACCCGTCGCCTCTTTGACGTCGTTGAGAAATTACAACGACAGATGTCAAAGGAGTTCGGAGATGTACCCTCGAACCGGTCGTGACCTGGTTTATGAGAGGCATTTAATTTAAGGACTTACAGCCAGGATTGGGTTAAGTCCAATTTTTATTTTAGGCTCTGCCCGATTAGAAGAATCAATCTAAACAAGGCTCTACCCCCTTTTATTATTTTGCAAGTCTGATTTTGGGCCAGGCCCTTTTGAATAATGAGTTACAAAAAAACTCAGGAATTCTCCACACAGGGCCTTGCCCTTTTATTTATTCTGCAATTGGGCTAGGCCCTTTTAAATAATGAGTTTCAGAAACTCAATAATTTTCTTGAGTTGGGCCAGGCCCTTTTAAATGATGAGTTGCAGGAACTCAAGAGATGTTCTGTAATTTAATTTGGGCCAGGCCCTTTTAATGAGTTTGCAGAAACTCAGGAATTTTCCCAACAGGGCCTTGCCCTTTTATTTATTCTGCAATTTACTTTGGGCCAGGCCCAAAACAAGGGGTTGCAGAAACCCTAGAAACCTTTAGGTTTAAGAACACAAGTGCATGGCACTTTTGATTTGAATTTGGATCTAAGAAAAACAAGTTCTTGTTTTTTCCTGATCATACAGAACCAAGGGTTCATATCAAGTGCAAGGCACTATTATTTTTTTTTATTCTCTTATTATTTTATTATTTTTTTTTTTTAGAACCAGGGGTTCATATCAAGTGCAAGGCACTATTTATTGTTCTTTTTATTTTTCTTATTTCTTTTCTCTTTTCAGAAATTCTACCTCTTTTCTTTGTTTCTTCTTCTCTGTTCTTAATCTTCACCAGCTCTCTTTTTTCTCAGAAGTTGATGCCTTTTTAATGAGGTCAGGGGTCTTATTTATAGTGTCCGCAAAGTTGTTGGATTTGTTAACAAAATCTTTCCTGAATTATTTTGGGAATTTTCCCACCATTGGATCAGAGATCCAAGGGTCCCTGTTTTACAGGAGAACAGAAAAGATCCACTTAAATTTTCATTCAGTTGCTGCGCAACTCACCAGTGCGTGACACGTGTCACGCATCTGTGCGCTTGCGCAGTTGCGGTTGCGCAACTGCGCAGATACGTGTCGTGCATCCGAGCGCTTGCGCAGTTGAGATTGCGCAACTGCGCAGACACGTGTCACGCATCGGTGCGCTTGCGCAGTTGCGATTGCGCAACTGCGCAGACACGTGTCACGCATCTGTGCGCTTGCGCAGACACGTGTCATGTATCTGTGCGCTTGCGCAGTTGCGATTGCGCAACTGCGCAGACACGTGTCCCGCATCTGTGCGCTTGCGCAGACACGTGTCACGTATCTGTGCGCTTGCGCAGTTGCGATTGCGCAACTGCGCAGACACGTGTCACGCATCTGTGCGCTTGCGCAGACACGTGTCACGCATCTGTGCGCTTGCGCAGTTGCGATTGCGCAACTGCGCAGACACGTGTCACGCATCTGTGCGCTTGCGCAGCCACGTGTCACGCTGCCATGCATTTGCGCAGTTTAAGCCTTAATTTTGTTTTCTGAAGAGCCTTGCTCTGATGGGACGCACTGTCTCGGGCGTTACGCCGCCGAATCACCTTCTGCCACGTGGCAAATTGCGCGCTGCGCACGGAAACCGAAGCGTTGCTTCAAATTTTGAATTTTCAAAATTCAGTAGAGCCTTGCTCTGATTGGGGGAAACAGATGCCCCCCCACCGTTGCGCTCACGTGGCGCGCACGTGAGTGCAGCGGTGGCAAGATCCTGACCATCGGATCGATGGGTCAGGTGAACAGGCGCAGGCGCCTATAAATAGGACCCTTGGTCCTTGGTAATTTTTACCATTCTCAAGAATTTTTACCCAGAGCCTTGCTCTTGTTTAAAACTTCAGAGCCTTGCTCTTGTGATTTCCTTAAGAACTTCTAAGTTCTAACTTCAGAACCATTTTAGGTAAATTAATTTAATTTAAATCAAATTTAAATAATCAGAGCCTTGCTCTTATAGATCTCTGATCTAAAGGAAACCCCTTTGGGGTTTCTTCAACAGAGCCTTGCTCTTATAGATCTTTGATCTAAAGGAAACCCCTTTGGGGTTTCTATTCACAGAGCCTTGCTCTCAAAAATTTGCAGAGACTCTGTTCTTAGGTTTTAACCCATGAACAGAGCCCTGCTCACAGATCAACTAGAAAACTTTTTAAAAGTTTCCATGGATCTTTAAGACCCCAAAATTTTAATTCTTAGGAGTTGTGAATTTTTATTACTGCTACAGAGTTAGGCTCTTTTTTAAGAAATTTTATTCTTTTGAAACAGGAGTTTGACAAATGTCACTCTGTGACAGAGCTTTGCTCTGAAAAGAGGAGATCTTCTCCTTGTCTCTAGGGGTCCCCCCCAATGAGGATATTCTGTTGGGAGTTCTTTTTATTGACTGATAGTCTCATCCAATGGTGGGATTGTCTCATCAAATGATGCGCCGTCATCTTGATTTTGTGGGTCCCCCTTTGGTCCCCTACCCTCTGCATCACAGTGTGGAGCAAGATTTTTATTTATTATTATTTTTTTATCATTATTTATTATTATTATTATTTATTTATTTTTTTTTTAATGTTTAAATGCCAGGCCACTAATGATATATATATATATATTTTATGCAGAAAAGATGTCTGACGACTTGTCTTTTCCCTTCGTTCGCTCAGAAGGAGGGTTCCCACATGCACCAGTGGACCGGGTAGTGTTTGCTTTGATTAAAGATCGTGATCCTGAGTGCAAACATTTCCACTTATGGGGAAGGTGGTATAGCCAAATCATCCAGGGTCGTCGCAGTTTTAGTTCCGCCTCGCCCTCCGAACCTATAGTTACGATCCCCTATGCGGATAAACCCCCGGTGGAGTATGCCGTGGAGGTTAAAAATTGGAATTCGGACGACCTTCTCCAGCCTGCAATCGGCGCTATTCCGGTACAGCCGCCGCCGGCCATAGATATCTTAGGAAGGCGAATCTGTCAGGGTGAAGCACGCCCTTGGGGATAGGCTTACAATATTGGATTAAATCCGCGACCGCTTGCTGGATACCTGCCATGGGCCCGGTACATTTTAGCGGCGAAAAGAGCTCACCTGACGAAGATAGGTTTATATTCCGCCGTCTACGTCTCGCTTTTCGAGTATCCTACTCCTCCAACGTGGTGGACAAAGGCCTTCATCGAACAATGGAATATCCCCACGCATACTTTCCTGGCAGCGGATAGGGAAGTTTCAATTTCTCTAGAGGAATTCGTTGAGCTTTCTGGTTTACCGGCGAGGGGGGAGCACTACGAAGAGTTGCTTCCTCCTGATGAGTACGTCTTTGCCACCAAGCAAGTGGTACTCGACTTGACTCCGGAAAATGCCATCCAGCATCAGCATCCGGGCCTGGTGAGGGTGTTGGAGATTTACGAGGAGCTTCATTTGGAATTGGGCGACCGAGGAGTTAGTTTCGCGGACTTCATTGCTCGTTTTATTCGCCCGGAATTTTTATCAGAGCAAGGTGAGAAGTTCGCCCAACTTGCTGATCCTTTTGGTTTCGGCCTGGACCGCCGACCTTCATCTGAAATTGATCAGCGAAGTTTTTACCTTCCCGGCACTGCTAGCGTTCCTTTCTCAGAGATCGCCGTTCCTGGCATGGATGACGAGACCTTCTTCATCGGGTTCTTAGGTCTGTGGCTGTGCAGCTTCGCGCTTCCCATGCACCCACGCCTCATGAGGTCTTCTGTCTTTTACCCGGCGCATCAAATGGTGGCCGGTCTACAGTTATCAGTGGGGATCGCCGGGTTGGCTCACCTCTACAATGGACTTAGCGTAGCGGCGGACGCTAATGAACCTGGGGTGCAGCCTGCTAACTTCCCGATGCATTACTTCACTTCTTGGATGGAGCTGCATGTTCGAGGAGTGTTTGGTGCCCACAAAACTCCTCCATTCTTTGAGAGATTCATATTTCCAAGAATCATACGATTGATCGGGGCTTCCATCGTGTTTGCACCTCCGCGGGAGTCTAGGGGACTGCTTCTGCGTTCGCATCTAGTCGGGGCGAAGACCTCTTTTGTGGATAAGGTCATCACCATGGGTTCCGAGACCACTAAGTCGGTGGTGCCGCTGCGTGATGACTTTAAGGGCGGTGTCTCCGTGTTGAAGGCTCGGGAAATCCTCCACCTTTATTCCATTCGGCCGGGTTACTTGGTATTTAGGCAGAATGAAACGGCCCTCTTCATGAGGTATAACCCGCATCGATTTGCCCGGCAATCGAGTTATAACCAAGGAGTCCCGTTGGAAGCCTTCTTGGGAACACCTGCAGTCGGTCCAGAGGGAGTACGGAATGCGATGCATCACTTCATCCGGCTCAATACAGGCTCCTACTTTTTCATCAGTGAGCCCAGCTGTACCCCCAAGATACTCAATTCGTATGTGGCTTGGTACGCGCACGCGATGGGCCCAATTATCTTGATGGAGAAACGTCTACTGGTCGATCGTAGGGCTGCGCCTCCCGGCGGCAATCGCAAGGCTCCATTGCAGCCTAGGGTCCAGGTTATCCCTCCGACGAAAGAAGCCGGAGCAGATCGACCACGAGTGTTGGCCCCTCCGCGTGGACTGCCACTGCCTACTACGGTGGATGCCCCAACGGCACCCCGTGCTCCGACAGAGACGGTTAAAGCGGCATCGCCGGAGTCGGGTGCAGGAGCGGACATCGGGACTCGCCGCCCGAAAGTGACTGCCAAAACTGGCAAGCGCAAAGCTGCTCCGGGTGGATCCAAGGCTGGTGAACAAAAGAAGAAGAAGTCCACCTTATCCCTCGATGCGATTCTTAACTTGGAGCCCGCGGCTCATCCTGCCGAGACTATATGTGAGTACGGCAGCAACGAGGGTTTCGTGGTGGATCCTGAGGACACCAACCTAGCCGCCGCCATTGCAGAATCAGAGCGATCAGCGAGGCTCGAAGCGATGCTGAGTAAACTCGCCGAGTCCGGTAATCATCAGACGCCTTATTTGTTATCTCATTGCACTCTATATTGTTACATTTAACTAACTTTTGCTCCCTTTTTTAACAGGTATCTCCACTGAAGATGCTATCGCTGCATCCTTGAAGACCTTCCAAGAGGAGGAGAAGAAACGTGCACTGGCAAGCGTCGGTATGTTCTATCCCTTTCTCTTTTATAAGGAAAGTTTGTTGTCTTTTTATGATAGCCGACCTGACCTTCTCTTGTTTCTTTACAGGGGTGGTATTAATCGGCGCCAGGACCCTTCCCAAGCCCGTCATCGAAGTCCCAGCTCCGTCGAAGCTGCCGCAAGAGCCTCGGCTTGATGCAACAACGAGGGATGCTCTGAAAAATCTGGAGGCATCCCTCTACACGGATGAGGAGGCTTCGCTCAAGGAAGCTCTGATGGCATCTGTCTCATCGGCTCAAGAGGAGCGGAAGCGGTCCAGACGCGAAGCTAAGGCGCGCAGAGCTGCTCTGGCCGCAGGAGCGGGCCCTAGCACTGTTCCTCACGCTAGTACTCCTTCTGAAGAGCCCCCTGTGGCTCTGTCTACCGCTCATCGGCAAGTTGCACGCGCGGTTCGGAACGCTAATGATAAATCCGCTTCAGGTAGTACTCCTTTCAGAGCCTTGTTGTATGACTTGTAAAACTATTGGCTTATACATATCTCACCTTGCAGGGTCAAGTCCAACTGAGGGGGAGGCGGAGACGACCGTCGAGCCCAAGGGAGCGGAAGAAGCGGTATTCGCCGAACCCGAACCGACAATGGACAACTTTGTCGAGGCTATGGGGCCTGGAGCCAAGATTGAGGAACCTACCGCGGAGAAAGTCATTGATGCCGTACCCGAAGTGGCGGCAGATGAGATGATTGTCTCGACCGAGCCGAAGGCGGTAGAGGGCGAGGTACTTGAGGCTGGGGACCTCGTAGTGCCGATGGACGGGGCAGCTGTAATCGCTGATCCTGAGGGAGCAGCAGGTGAGGCGGCCATGATTCCTGAGGACGAGCTAGGCGCTCCTTCTCAGGAATCTGGCAATGTTCCTATCTTGGCCCTCCCTGTCTATGGTTCCCCGCCGCCTGCAGAGCTCGAGAGCATAGCAACGGTTCCCCTTGAGTCGGGTGATGAAGCTACAGGCGGTGGTCTTCCGTCAGTGGAGGAAGGGACCGCCTCAGTTTCTGCTGGCAGCTCGTCAGGTAAAAAAAAAATTTTTATCACCAGCATTTCCCCCTTTTTTTTTGTATATATCTTGTGATCTCTTCTAACAAATTTGTTCTTGCAGGTGCGGCCAGTACCGATGCTCCACTGCTCGAGGGGGCACCGTCAACTACTGCTTTGGCAGTAGTCACCTCTCCGTCTTCCCTTGTGCCGTCACGGATGTTGGAAGGTATGGATTTACGACTCATGCATTAATCTTTCAAAAATGCGGCTTTTGTACTAACGTTACACCATTGTGCCTTTGCAGGAGTGCTTTTTGATCACTTGTATCAAGTGTTGCTCCCGCACTTTTCTTTCCCATCCGAACTCGCTTCTCCTTCTAGTGGCGCCGGTAATATCTTTATTGACTCCTTTTTTCTAGTAATGGGATGATTTCTGACTTTTCCTTTTCTTTATTGTAGTGCCACAAATCGAAGGAGGGGATGCAAGCCCTGTCGCGCTACCGGCCCTCCCGGCTCTGCCGTCCGTTGCTGCTGGTATAGTAGATCTCCTTTTTGGTAATCCTTTAACATCTTTTGAACCATCGTTTAACCCTGTTTTGTTTTGCAGCTATTGTTCAGGTTCCGGTCCCCTTCGAGGCTCGCGTCCTTTTACCGGCAGGCCCCTTTCTGAGACGTCCGTCTTCAAAGGGTGCGGTGATGAGTCTAGGCATGCTGAGCGGGTATATTGAAGAGCTCAGCATGGACGCTCTCCCTTCTGCTGTCGATTTCGCTGCGGATGTTAACCCAATGTTAGCGGCGCTCGTAACTTTTCATGACGAGGGCGTCGTTGAATCTTGGGTTAACCACTGCAGGGAGATCGAGGCCTGCTTGTATCGGCTGGAGTTGACGCGCCCTGCTCCCGAAGCTTTAGCTCTGAGCGCCCAACGCACAACTTGGCTCGAGCGAAGCACTTCGCACTCCCGCCACTTGGAGCAAGAAGCAGCTCGGAGACTAAGGGAATGCCAAAAGATCTCAAACGAAACGGCCCATCTGCGCGCTGAGGTTGAGGCAAATGCTGCCCAAGTGAAGACTATCTTTGAGGGTCTCTTGGAGCGCATCTCCCATGGGCTAAACTTAAAGAGGAAGCTTGACGTGGCTGAGCGCCATATCCCAAGTCGGGAGGCTGCTTATCAGGGCGTGAGGGAGCAGCTTGCAGTGGTCTTGCGGCAACGAGCCCAAGTGGAGGCAGAGCTGGCGGTGGTAGCCGATCAAGAGAAGGCATGGAAGGACATCTGCGAGCGATTGCTACATCTGTGCAAGGCGCTCCCTTCCCAGTAGCTGCCATTGTATCAATATACTTGTAATTTTCTTTTTTGAATAAGATGTATGCATTCTTTATTCTTTTATACGATTCGCTATGTACTTGATTGAGTTAATAAATAAAGATACACACATTTTTTTTTTTTTGCAATGTCTTGTATCATTTCTTTGCTTTCTCCCTTCTTTTATTATCAGCATGTTGTCTTGATAAACATGATTGACAGGTAACAGAGTAAGCATTTTGGTTTCTTCAAGATATAACGATGGCTTAGGCCGCAGGTTCGGATCTGCTGCCTAAGACTTTTCAACTCTATGAGCCGTGAGGGTCTCATAGAGATTTTTCTCCCTACGGATCGAGAGGACCTCATAGGTGGATTTTCTCCTTAGGAATCGTGAGGATTCCTAAGTGTGGTTTTCTCTCATAGGTCGAAAGGATCTTATGAGAGAATTTCTCCCTCTTACGAGTCGAGAGGGCTCGTAAGCGGTTGTTTCCCTCTTTGTCGAGAATCGACTTCAGAGAGTGAGACCCGTGAATAGTATGCAAGAGACCATTTAGGATTGACCTGCAGGATCCCATTGCCCTTCTTACGAGTCGAGAGGGCTCGTAAGCGGTTGTTTCCCTCTTTGTCGAGAATCGACTTCAGAGAGTGAGACCCGTGAATAGTATGCAAGAGACCATTTAGGATTGACTTGCAGGGTCCCATTGTTCAGGAAGCAAGTTTTTGAATCCTTACTGCCCGAGATGTGAGTCAGAAAAGCTCTCGTCACGGAGTGTTTGTATCCGTGAGTTGAGAAGTTTTGCGAGGGATTATTTGTTTCCCAAGCGCCAAGGATTATTTGTGTCCTTGGGGTTTGAAACGAGTCGATGGTTCCCACGGAGGCGCTGGTGGCTCTGCGAGTCGACGTGGATCAGAAGGCTCTCGTCAAGGAGTGTTTGTATCCGTGAGTCGAGGAAATTGCTGGGATTATTTGTTTCCCAAGCGCCAAGGATTATTTGTGTCCTTGGGGTTTGAAACGAGTCTATGGTTCCCACGGAGGCGCCGGTGGCTCCGCGGGTCGACGCGGATCAGGAAGCTCTCGTCAAGGAATGTTTGTATACGTGAGTTGAGAAGTTTTGCGAGGGATTATTTGTTTCCCAAGCGCCAAGGATTATTTGTGTCCCTGGGGTTTGAAACGAGTCGATGGTTCCTACGGAGGCACTGGTGGCTCTGCGGGTCGACGCGGATCAGGAAGCTCTCGTCAAGGAGTGTTTGTATCCGTGAGTTGAGAAGTTTTGCGAGGGATTATTTGTTTCCCAAGCGCCAAGGATTATTTGTGTCCCTGGGGTTTGAAACGAGTCGATGGTTCCTACGGAGGCACTGGTGGCTCTGCGGGTCGACGCGGATCAGGAAGCTCTCGTCAAGGAGTGTTTGTATCCGTGAGTCGAGGAATTTGCTGGCTTCTTCGGTTGAAATGAACCGTTGAGGTTTGGCTTCGTCATTCGACGGAATCCGTTGGGGAAGTATGGTTTCCTCTTTGTTTGCGCCCTTGGATTGTATACAGGGATCGATGTGATCTTAACTGTAGGGCCGAAGTTTCATCATTTCTTATTTTTGTTTTATTATATTTCCGCGATGCTCTATCATTTCAGCTTTTATATCGCGAAGGTCGCGATTGCCCAATCATTTCGGCTATTTTTCGCGGTGCCCAATCATTTCGGCTTTTTTATTTTATCTTTACTCGTTGCTTTTTATTACGAGTTGCCCGATCATTTCGGCTATTTTGCATGCATACATTTTACTTGCTGCTTTTTATTGCAAGTTGCCTTATCATTTCGGCTATTTTGTATGCATGAGCGGCCTACTGGCTTTCGCCATAAACCTGAAATTGGGCACCGACTTCGGCATCAGCACCGCTGCAACTGGAATATTGCCAGGAGCGAATCATCATTTGCCTCTGTCGTTGTCGAGCAAAGGAGGCTTAGCGACCAGGGTTAGGGTCCTGTCGGCTAAGGCTTTTGACTTCATGAGCCGTAAGGGTTTCACGAAGTTATTTCTCCCTACAAGTCGTGAGGATCTTGTAGGTGTATTTTCTTCTTAGGACTCGTGAGGATTCCTAAGTGTTCGTTTCCTCTGTAAGTCGTAAGGATCCTACAGGAGGGTTTTCTCCTTGTAAGTCGAGAGGACTTATAAGGGTTGTTCATCATGCGAACATATCCCCAGTCTCGGATGAGACTTGATTAGGGAAATGTTTATTCGCGCCCGTGGATTGTATACAAGGGTCAATATTGAGCCACTTGTAGGGCAATATTGGAAGTTTGTGGGGGCTTGCTTAAGCACAGGTTTAGGTTTCTGTAACTTAAGACTTTCAAATCTCATGAGCCGTGAGGGTCCCATAAGAGAGTTCTCCCTACGAGTCGTGAGGATCTCGCAAGCGTATTTTCTCCTTAGGAATCGTGGGGATCCCTAAGTGTGTTGCTCCCTTGTGAGTCGTAAGGATCTCACGCGGGTAGTTTCTCCTTACAGGGTCGAGAGGACCCTATAAGTGTCTTTTAACGAGGTTGCGCCCTTTCGGGTTTTCACAAACACTCGCCGGTAGCCCTGCTGTTTTTACTCACGGAGCCCTTTCGGGTTTTCATCCGTGCCCATTTTGCTTATGGACATACCGTTTTTTTTTTTGTTTTGTTTTTTTTTTTTTTTTTTTTATTATTATTATTATTTTTTTTAACGAGGTCACGCCCTTTCGGGTTTTCACGAACACTCGCCGGTAGCCCTGCTGTTTTTACTCACGGAGCCCTTTCGGGTTTTCATCCGTGCCCTTTTTGCTTATGGACATACCGTTTTTTTTTATATCTCGTCAGCCTAAAGATGCTGCGTTAGTAGTTTTAAAGACGTTTCGGTCTGCTATTAGTTTAAGGACATTTCGGTCCGCCGTTGAGAGGGCTGGTTACTGCTTATAAAGCCTGAGCTTAGGAAGATAGCGAGCGGACATAGTCGTCGTCATCTATCATTGACCTAAGCTAAGGCTCGTTAAGCGTAGTATTTCTTTAGGAAGCGACCGTTTATTGGCCTGAAAGGCCTTTCACCGTGCATGTCCATGAGTAGATAGGCCCCGCCCTGGTAGACCTTATCAATGATGTACGGTCCTTCATAGTTTGGCTCAAACTTTCCCCGCTTGGCGCGATTGGGGATCATGGGCCTTTTGACGACTAGCACGAGTTCGCCTTGGTGGAATGTCCTCGGTCGGGTCAATCTTTCGTATGAGCGCATCATCTTCGCTTTATAAGCTTCCAGATTTTGCTGTGCCAAAAGCCGGGTTTCGTCAAGGGCGTCAAGCTCTTCAAACCGAAGGTGAGCATTTTCTTCGTCCGTCAACTCGTAATGGACTGCCACTCGTAGAGAGGGTAATTCTATCTCGAGGGGGAGTACTGCTTCCGTCCCAAATACCAACGCGTATGGCGTTGTGTTTGTGGCCGTTTTAAATGTAGTTCGATACGCCCAAAGAGCCTCTTGCAATCTTTCGTGCCAATCTCTCTTATTTCGTGACACTGTTTTCTTCATGATCTTCGTCAAGGTCTTGTTGAAGGCCTCAGCTAGACCGTTAGTTCGCGGGTTATAAACTGAGGAATATCTCCAGTCTATATTGTGCTGCTGTGCGAAGCGGCTAATCTTATGACTTCGGTAGGCTGGCCTATTGTCAGAGATGATCCTTCTTGGGGTTCCAAACCGGTATATGACATGCGTTTTGAAGAAATGGAGGATGTTCTCCGTTTTTACTTCCCTCAACGGTACCGCCTCTGCCCATTTGGAGAAGTAATCAGTCGTCGCCAATATGAAACGATGTCCCTTTGACGATGCTGGTTCGATGGGGCCGACTATGTCAGTTCCCCACATTTCGAATGGCCAACTAGCCACTGTTGGATGCAATGGATTAGGATGCTGATGGATAAAGTCCCCATGAATTTGACATGAATGACATTGCCTCGCATATTCGAGGCAATCCTGCATCATCGTGGGCCAGTAATAGCCCATCCGCTTTATCTTCAACTTCATCTTAGGGCCTGCTTGGTGGGAACCGCAGAGTCCGTCGTGAACTTCTTGGATGACCCTTCTCGCTTCATCAGGTCCTAAGCATCTCAACCACAGAGAATCGAATGACCTCTTGTACAAAGTATCATTGACGAAGACGAAAGACAGAGCTCGTTTCGTGAGCTGATGTCTTGTGAACGCTTCTTCAGGTATTCGGTGGAACTTGAAGTAATTTATGAAAACTTCTCTCCAGTCTTCGGTCTTCCCATGGTCTTTTATTTGTAGGGTCGTCTCCTCGTTCGCTCCTTTTTCTTCAGACGATTCTGGAGATACTTCTGCTGGGGCAAGCACTCGTCGGCTTTGTACCACGATTCTAACGTCGTCGAGGTTCTCGTCAGCCAGTTCTTTAGCAAGTTTGGCTAGTTCGTCCGCTTTGCTGTTTTCCGCTCGCGGTATGCTCTCCAAAGTGTAGGAGGGAATTTGGGTTAGCAGTTGTTGCACTTTTTCACCGTATTTTACCAATTCCGGTTTACATGTTTGGTAATCGCCGTTTACTTGACTGACGACCAGTTGGGAGTCCCCGTATATGAGGAGGCTCTCAATTCCCATATCAATGGCGATCTCAAGGCCTGCTATCAAAGCTTCATATTCAGCTTCATTATTCGTTCTCGGCTCCGTTAAGGAGAAGGCGAAGCGCATTATTCCTCCTTGGGGAGTCACAAAGATGAGTCCCACCCCCGATTTGATCGTTGGCATACTTTGTTTGTGCTTTTTCATAGAGGACGCTCCATCGAAGTAAAGCTCCCAACGGGTATCACCACTGTCGATTGCGTCAAATGCATGTCTGTCTGGCAAATCGCAGTTTAAAGGAGAGTCGGCAGGTATGGGATGCTCAGCAAGGAAGTCAGCGATGGCCTGGCCTTTTACTGCCTTGAGAGGTTGATATGTTATGGAAAATTCCATCAAGAGCAGGGCCCATTTAGCGAGTCGTCCTGTCAATATGGCTTTTAACATTAAATATTTGAGAGGGTCCACTTTTGAAATCAGACGGACCTCGTGCGCCAACGCATAGTGCCTAAGCTTTGTTATTGCGAAGATTAATGCCAAGCAGTGTTTTTCAATGGGAGAATAGTTGCTTTCTGCCCCCAGCAGCACTCGACTTAAGTAGTAGAGTGCTCTTTCTTTCCCTTGATCGTTCTCTTGTGCCCATAATGCGCCTAAGGAACCTTCGAGGGCGGTCGTATAAAGAATGAGAGGCTTCCCCTTAACCGGGGCAGCCAACACCGGCGGGTTCTGCAGGTACTGCTTGATCTCGTCTAGTGCGACTTGGCATTTTTGATCCCAAACGAATGGGGTTCCTTTCTTCATCAGGTGACTATAAGGGCGGCACTTTCCTGAAAGGTTGGCTATAAATCGCCGTATGTATGCGAGTTTCCCTTGGAGAGACCGCAACTGTTTGAGAGTCCTCGGCGGAGGCATTTCCATGATTGCTTTAATCTTTGACGGATCTATTTCAATACCTCGGTGTCGAACAACGAATCCCAGGAATTTGCCCGAGGAAACCCCGAACGCACATTTAAGAGGATTCATCTTCAGGTTGTACTGCCGAAGGCGTTGAAATACAGTCTTCAGATGCTCGAGATGTTCCCCGTATGATTTGCTTTTAACCACGAGATCGTCGATATAGCATTCAACGATTTCGTGTATAAGGTCGTCGAAGATCTTTGTCATGGCCCTCTGATAAGTAGCGCCGGCGTTCTTCAAACCGAAGGGCATCACTTTATAACAAAATATCCCGAGAGGGGTCCTGAAAGCTGTGTGTTTCTGATCTTCAGGATGCATTTTTATTTGATTATACCCCGACGAGCCGTCCATGAAGGAGAAAACCTCATGAGTGGATGTATTGTCTATCATAAGTTCAGTAACTGGCACTGGGAAATCATCTTTTGGGCAGGCTTTATTAAGATCCCGAAAGTCTACGCATATGCGCACTGTCCCATTTTTCTTCATCACTGGGACGATGTTAGCGATCCATTCAGGGTATTGAACTTCCTGGATGAAGCCAGAGTCTATAAGCTTTTTGACTTCGGCGTTGATGCTCATCTCAAGCTCGAGTCGCATTCTCCTCGGCGCTTGTTTGACGGGCTTGATGTCCGGAGATATCGCCAATTTATGTACAGCAATTTCTGGATCTAGTCCCGGCATTTCGGAATAGTTCCACGCGAAGCAATCTTTGTGTTGTAGAAGCACATCCTTCAACGCAGTCACCCTTTCTTCAGATAACAGCTCGCTGATGAATGTTGGTCGCGGGTCATTTTCCATCCCCAACTCAATTTTCTTGAGATTATCTGCAGTGGTGTGGATTCCATCCTCCAGTTCTTTCGGAGCTGGGGGAAATTCTGAGATTACCTCATCGCTGCTGTTTTCAAAGCACCAAGGGAAGTCGTTCATGTCCTCGGATTCTTCTTTTAATATTGTTACCACGTGGCAAGTGCGAATTTTCTGCCAATCCCAATGCGGAGTTGGTTTTTCTTTTGCAGCCTCGGGTTCGTGCTTCTGTGGTGGTGCTACCCTCCAGTTGTCAGAAAGCGCGAATTTGCCTAACTGATATTGGTCCTCAACCCAATTCTTAAAGGTGAAACAATCTTCAAGCGGATGCCCTACTACTCGATGGTAAGAGCAATAATTTGGGTTGGAGACTTCGCCTGCTTGCTCAGGGTGTTTAGACTCTGGCAGAGTAAGCATTTGATGTTTTAGAGCAAGATCAAGTATTTTCCTTGTTTTGTTCCGAGGAAACGAGTATGCTCGACCCATTTTTTTCATAAGGGCTAGGTCAATAACGCTCGCCTCTCGTATGCGTGTCTTCTTAGCTCTGTCTTGTGGTTGTCGAGCACCTTTTCGGCCCCTCGACTTGTTTTTGCTTTCGCGTCGAACCCTTTTTGTAGCAGGCTGACGTGGGGTAACATCTTCGTTCTTTACTGCCTGTCGAAGGAGACGCTGTGTCTTGGCTTTCTCATAGATTGCCATTTCACGATCGTGATCATCTCGGGCTTTTTGACTCGCATCCTTTATAAATTTGCTCACCGGGTCTTTAGACGATGGACTGGGCGGCTTTGTGTCAGGAACTTTTGCTGATTCGGGATTAGCGTCCTCCCATTGAGCGTCCGCTTCTTCATCAAAGTCATACATGGCATAACAGCTGTTTATTAACTCCCGTTTCTTTGGCCGGATGTACCCGAGCCCTTTTGTTTCCGTTCTCCCGTTAGGCAGTTTGCATTGAGTTCCGGGAACGTTCCAGACCTTGTCATAGAATTTGGCTTTTCTGATGGTCTGTGTGAAGGACATCCCTTGGCGTTTCAGCAGTTTCTTCAAACCTTCGGAATAATATCTGGGAAGACGGATAGGCTGAAGCTTGTCGAGCGTGGGATCCGCGCCATGCCAAATTTCTTTTTCCACCTTGTTTTCTTCAGAACGGTAGAATAGGATTGCCTTCTCGCCTTTTCTTCCGGGAGAGATATAGAATGTCTGCAATTCTTCTACGCTATTGGTGTCGAGTGCATCCAGTTCTTTGTAATGTTCAAGCGGCACCATGGTTATCTGCAGACTTCGCCCTTCATCAGTGGAAATCTGTATTGAGGGCCGAGCGGGGAATACAGCATGAACTTCATCCTCTGAGTCACTACCGAAGATCAATGAAGGAACAGATGGTCCTGGCCTGGTGGACTGGGACGGACCTGAATAAATTATATCCTCCTCCTCTTCGGTGTCACTGCCGAAGACAGGGATGGTTGCGTTAGTTTTGTTCTCCGGTTTGTGACACCTTTCCGTGTCTTCGAAACTCGGTAGGAAGTATTTGGCATCTTCATACTTGCGAACTTCGTTCACGGAAAATGGATTCAACTCTCCTGCCACTGTGTACTCGAGGCCGTCCCTAGAATACTTCATGCACTGATGCTGTGTAGAAGGGATGATATTGTATTCGTGTAGCCATGGTCGGCCGAGCAGAGCATTGTAGCACGTCTTGGCGTCTATAACATGGAATTTGATGTCTGTGACGAGCACCCCGAAGCGTAGCGTCAATATCACAGATCCAAGAGTCTTTGAGGATTGAGAGTCGAAACCGAAGATGGTGATTTTGTCCCGGGCGAGGTGTTGGACACTCATGCAAATCTCCTTTAACACTCGCACATTGAGTAAATTGACAGACGATCCGTTATCGACCAAGATTTTTCCTATCTTTATGTCATGGCAGTATCCTGAGACATAAAGTGGGCGATTGTGTTCACACGTTCCGAGGAGAAGGTCTTCATCACCAAAAGCAACGTCGGCTGTGTGCACCTCTTCCAATTAATCCCTCATCTTTTGTTCGGCTAGGAAAGCTTGGAACTGGTCCGGATCTTGTAGGGCCTTAACCAAAGAATCCCTCGCCTCTTTTGATAGCAATAGGGCATCAAGAATGCTGAGTTGTGAGGGTAGCTTTCTCAGATGCGCCAAGACATTGTAATCTACTTTATTCCTTTTTGGGGGATTCTTGGCGGTTAACTCTTCCGCAACTTGGTCATCCAAAGCGATGTCTTCAGAGACCTTCTCTTTCCCTTTGTTTTTCTTATTCAAGGGTCCGAGGTTCTTTTCGGGTAATGTTCGATTGCGCAGCTGTATATTCTCGCAGGCCTTTGGTTCTTTTTCTTTTCCCGAAGTGGATTCTTCGAAGAGGGGACCAAGCTCTAGCTCTTCATCGGAGTTGCTCCCAAATGTAGGCACTTGTGACCCGGTAGTGTTAACCATGTGACAATTGCCGGCAGTTCTTTCAAGTTCTTTAGTCGTATTTCTTTGCTCTCGGCGAATTTTACGTTTTTCCCGTTTAAATCGTTGTCGATTAGCGACGTATCCTTGCCACCATCCATTGAAAGCTTTGCAATCTTGGGTGGAATGCGAGACCTTCTGATGGTATAAGCAATAAGAGGGGTGCATTTCTACCGCGCCAGTAACTTTTTCTTCAGAGGGTGGTAGCTTCATGCCCATCGATATGGCCTTAGCAAATTTCTTTTTTATCTTGAATTGGCTTTTGTCAGTGGTGGAGGCATTTTGCTCCAACGGGATCATTTCGGCTCCTTCCTCAAGTCGCTGACGCTTGGCCCTTTCGAATATAGCCGTCTCGCGTTCTCGATCAGCCTTGCTTTTCAACCGAGCTTCATTAAGAAACGCGCTAATCATTTCAACCGGTAACCCTGGGGTTCCTGATTCGGCATTTGCCCCCAGCGTTTCAGTCCCAGAAGTTCCTTCATCGTTTGTGGTCGAATGGGAGATCATATGACAGCTTGCCACATATTCGTCAGACTCATCCGATGAACTTTCTCCTTCACCTTCTTTTTGGAAGACGTGATCAAGGAAATCTTGGAGCGTGATGGGAGTTCGCGCCTTTTGGTTATATTCATCCAGCGCATCGATTTGCTTTTGTAAGTCCGTGCGCTTGTCGCCAGGCTTCACGGGCTTCTTAGATTTCTTCTTCTTCTTTTTCGAAGATTTTGACGGCTGGCTATGAACGCTTGAACTACTACCATCGGTCTTCGGAGTCGGTCGTGGCTTCAACATCCCTTCAATAACCTGCGGTTCAAAGGGGTTCTTCCACTTGACCGCTGGGCAGGTTTGAAGATCATTTAGCATTCTCTTCGTTTTGGCCGATAATACAACCTCCCAGGGAGCCTCTTCAATAACGGAGCATGTTGCCCCCGGCGTATTCGTCCCCTTATAGGTGTGGGGCTGCGGAGGGTTCACCTTCCATTTGTCAGACAGCGCAAATTTGCCCTGACGGTATTGATTCTCAAGCCAATTTTTGAAAACGTAACAGTCTTCGATTGGATGTCCCAACACTCTGTGATAAGGGCAGTAATTAGGATCGTTGACGTCATTCGGTTGTGACGGACGTTTTGGATCTGGCAGATTTATGAGCCTGTTGCGCAACGCCAGCTCGAATAGCCTCCTTGTTTTATCACGGGGGAAGGAGTAAGCACGTCCCATCCTGTCCTCAAGGGGTACGTATGGGCGTGTATTGTTTGGACGAGCAGCCGGCTTCGAGTCGCTCGGTTGTTGTTGGGCATTGGCGATGATGATCGCTTTTCCCTTTCCTTTATCGTTTCGGGAATCCGGCTTCGGGAGAGGGGGTTTATGGCCCATCTGGTCCATCTGCGCCAATTTGTCGATCAAAGCCTGGAAGGAAGTCGGCTTGAAGAACATCATAAATTGTGAAATAGTTGCTTGTGGATCAAGGGTTCCAACAAACATTCCCACTGCAGGGGCTTCTTCTATGCGCTGTTCACATTTAGACCATAGATTACGCCACCGTATAGCGTACTGAACCCACGTCTCGCCGGGTTTTACCCTGGCATTGATCAGTGCCGTCATCGGGGTACGCTCGCTGGCACTTGCAAAACGTTGGGTGAAGAGCAGCTCCATCTCCGCAAAGGTTTTAATAGAGTCGTTGGGGAGCTCGGAATACCATTCGAAAGCCGTGTCTGATAAGCTTCCAACGAATTGGCGCAGCAAGAGTTTGTCGTCGCCTCCAGTGTTACCACACAGCGCCCTGAACTGGGCAACGTGTTGATGGGGGTTGCCGGTCCCCTTGTAGACATGAAACTTAGGAATTGTGTAACCTGGCGGGTACTTAATTTGATCATACCAGCCCGGATATGGCCGCCCCGTTTTCACGATCTGACCGGCTGCTTCGGCCGCCTGATGCACCCGTATTTGTTGAGCAATATATTCATCCAAATCAGCTTTTGATATGGTATCCTCTTTAGCTGCGGATAGAGCCGGTGGAGGATTCGATGTCTCTCCTCTATCATCTTCAAGAATGATCGGGGGATCTCCAACAGGTGGATCTGGTTGAATCATCATACCCACCACATCCTGGAACAGGAGGGCCATTTTCTTTATGTTGGCTGCCTGTTCCGCAGCCTCTTTGTCCCTCTTTTCCAGTGTTCGGCGGAGGAACTCAGCGTCGGTCTCTTCCTCTTGGCGTTCATCTAAGGACGTCTCAGGATTCTCTTTTGGCCCCGTGAGTGCAGCCATTGTAGTCATCATCTCCTGGAGCTTTTGTTGCTGCTCCTGAGACTTGGTCACTGACCGGGTAAGCGGTCGGTGGCCCGTAGAAGTACGACTTTCTTCTTTTCCCGAAGCCATATAGATTGTATGTACTATCATGCCCCCTGACTTGGGGCGTTTAGGTTCGCCGCTTTTAGATTTTGTCATCGTCGCGGGAGCCTTCTCTGGTCTTTTCCTTTTATGGACCTTTGAGGTTGAAGGAGCCGTTGAAGTGGGCCTCCTAGCATTTGTTGCCCCCTGCCGTTTAATGGGGTGGTTCTTGTCTTTTTCCACCTTCGCCCTTTTCTGGCGACGGAAGTGGTCTGAGTCAATCACGGAGTCTTGAACTCTCCGCCAGACTTTATAAATTTTGGACGACAACCGTTGAGAGGGCTGTTCTTGTTTTGCCTCCGGAGCTTTCTCCACGGGCGGAGGAGATCTTTTCAATACGGCGGTTGGTGAGTTCTTTCTCACTTTCCTCAGTAATTCAAAGCTGTTTCCAGTTGGAACAGCAGCATTGACCTCCGCCACTGGAGCAGGCGGGGTTAGCCCTGCAGGGGAGTTGCCCCCTGCTTTCCTTATTCGTTGCCAGTGACGACGTCGCGCACGACGAGCAATTGGGACTGGCTCGGAAATCGGGATAGTTTCTTGCTGCCCCCTGTTTGGGTGTGGGGTAACTGCCGGTGTCAGCCTATCAAAGACTGATGTTTTTTGACCAGCTGAAGGAGGAGTAGGAACCGTCAATCTTGTGAAGACTGACTTTCTGATAGGAGAAGCCGCTTCAACGACTTCCGAAGCTGTGGCCGTTGCCCTCTTTGGGACAGCCACTTTATGATCCTGACCTAGCCTGGTGAAAACAGAGGCTGTCAGCTTAGTAGCGGGCGACCCGTTGACAGGGGTCGTGGTAGCAGTGAGCCGGTCGAATACCGACTTCTTGTTCGCTTCTGGTGCGGATATCGGCATGGAGAAGCTTGTAGGTGGGACCATGGTCCCGAAGAACAAACCGGTGGTGGCTTGCGTCACCTGGTCTACCGGCAAAGTCAGGAAGGAAGCCGCTTGGGGCCCATATGCTACACCTCTCGGTGAGGTGGAACGTCCGCTGCAATGGCATTTCGAGCAGCTGGTGCAGTTGGTGGCCATCGGATCTTGAGTTCTGCGCCAGACAAAAGACCAAATTTTAGCAACTTGAAATCCGCGGACAACCATTTAACAAACCGCGATTGGTTCGCGAAGACGACACACGAAGTGTGGAGTGGAAAGAGGAAAATGTCCCACCGGGCGTGCCAGAATCTGTTCCCCTCCGAACGGCGGCCTGCGACGTTAGGACGTCACGTAGCCTGGGGTTCGGGGCAGATGCTATTTGGTTTTATCCGTCTATCTCTCCGAAGATGCCGAGTTGATTTACGGCACCGTATATCGGAGGTTTAGACGGACGCGGCCGATGTAGCAGACTTCGTCAGATTCCCCCTCAGGGTGAGGGGTTTTTGATTGTGGGGACACTCTTCCCTGCAGGCGCAAGCCCCTGCAGTTAATTACGCTACCACATCGCGGTAACAACTTTCTCCTTCTCCAGAATTTCACTTCGTGTCGTATGTGTTTGTTTTGTTTGTAGTTGCCCGTGGATTGTATACGGAGACTGAGTAATGCCGTCGCCCGTAGGACGTGGATTAGTCCAAATCCGTATTTACTTAGATTTGGGTTTGGTGTTTTTAGTTTAAGGATGCATTAGTCGCGTTGCGACTAAGATCAACTTAAACGTTCATCAAGGATACGCTAGTCCTGTTTTGGACTAAGATCGACCCGACGTAGTGATTGTTTTAATTATCCGGCCGTCGGGACTCGTCATCTCTCTGACGTCGTTGAGGGATTACAACGACATACGTCTGAGGAGTTCCGAGATGTACCCTTGAACCAAAGTTGGTTTGGGATTTTATTGTTTATTTAGATGTCTAAGGACACGTTAACCGTATTTGGGGTTAAGATCAACTTAGACGGGACCGTTTAGATCCGACAAAAGAGCGTTTGGGCCCTATCGTGTCAGTTTAGGGACGTAGCGGTCCATATTCCAGTTTAGGGACGTGGTGGTCCATTATTAGTTTAGGGACGTTTCGGTCCGTTGCCAGTTTAGGGACATAGTGGTCCGTTGTTAGTTTAGGGACGTTTCGGTCCGATATTAGTTTAAGGACATCTCGGTCCGATTTTAGATGAGTGGTCGTTGGGACCCGTCGCCTCTTTGACGTCATTGAGAAATTACAACGACAGATGTCAAAGGAGTTCGGAGATGTACCCTCGAACCGGTCGTGACCTGGTTTATGAGAGGCATTTAATTTAAGGACTTACAGCCAGGATTGGGTTAAGTCCAATTTTTATTTTAGGCTCTGCCCGATTAGAAGAATCAATCTAAACAAGGCTCTACCCCCTTTTATTATTTTGCAAGTCTGATTTTGGGCCAGGCCCTTTTGAATAATGAGTTACAAAAAAACTCAGGAATTCTCCACACAGGGCCTTGCCCTTTTATTTATTCTGCAATTGGGCTAGGCCCTTTTAAATAATGAGTTTCAGAAACTCAATAATTTTCTTGAGTTGGGCCAGGCCCTTTTAAATGATGAGTTGCAGGAACTCAAGAGATGTTCTGTAATTTAATTTGGGCCAGGCCCTTTTAATGAGTTTGCAGAAACTCAGGAATTTTCCCAACAGGGCCTTGCCCTTTTATTTATTCTGCAATTTACTTTGGGCCAGGCCCAAAACAAGGGGTTGCAGAAACCCTAGAAACCTTTAGGTTTAAGAACACAAGTGCATGGCACTTTTGATTTGAATTTGGATCTAAGAAAAACAAGTTCTTGTTTTTTTCCTGATCATACAGAACCAAGGGTTCATATCAAGTGCAAGGCACTATTATTTTTTTTTATTCTCTTATTATTTTATTATTTTTTTTTTTTAGAACCAGGGGTTCATATCAAGTGCAAGGCACTATTTATTGTTCTTTTTATTTTTCTTATTTCTTTTCTCTTTTCAGAAATTCTACCTCTTTTCTTTGTTTCTTCTTCTCTGTTCTTAATCTTCACCAGCTCTCTTTTTTCTCAGAAGTTGATGCCTTTTTAATGAGGTCAGGGGTCTTATTTATAGTGTCCGCAAAGTTGTTGGATTTGTTAACAAAATCTTTCCTGAATTATTTTGGGAATTTTCCCACCATTGGATCAGAGATCCAAGGGTCCCTGTTTTACAGGAGAACAGAAAAGATCCACTTAAATTTTCATTCAGTTGCTGCGCAACTCACCAGTGCGTGACACGTGTCACGCATCTGTGCGCTTGCGCAGTTGCGGTTGCGCAACTGCGCAGACACGTGTCGTGCATCCGAGCGCTTGCGCAGTTGAGATTGCGCAACTGCGCAGACACGTGTCACGCATCGGTGCGCTTGCGCAGTTGCGATTGCGCAACTGCGCAGACACGTGTCACGCATCTGTGCGCTTGCGCAGACACGTGTCACGCATCGGTGCGCTTGCGCAGTTGCGATTGCGCAACTGCGCAGACACGTGTCACGCATCTGTGCGCTTGCGCAGACACGTGTCATGTATCTGTGCGCTTGCGCAGTTGCGATTGCGCAACTGCGCAGACACGTGTCCCGCATCTGTGCGCTTGCGCAGACACGTGTCACGTATCTGTGCGCTTGCGCAGTTGCGATTGCGCAACTGCGCAGACACGTGTCACGCATCTGTGCGCTTGCGCAGACACGTGTCACGCATCTGTGCGCTTGTGCAGTTGCGATTGCGCAACTGCGCAGACACGTGTCACGCATCTGTGCGCTTGCGCAGCCACGTGTCACGCTGCCATGCATTTGCGCAGTTTAAGCCTTAATTTTGTTTTCTGAAGAGCCTTGCTCTGATGGGACGCACTGTCTCGGGCGTTACGCCGCCGAATCACCTTCTGCCACGTGGCAAATTGCGCGCTGCGCACGGAAACCGAAGCGTTGCTTCAAATTTTGAATTTTCAAAATTCAGTAGAGCCTTGCTCTGATTGGGGGAAACATACACCCCGCAACATAACGGTGTATCGGAGAGACGGAACCGCACCCTATTGGATATGGTGCGGTCCATGATGAGTAACGCTGAGTTACCGCGATCATTCTGGGGATATGCGCTAGAATCAGCAGCATACCTTTTAAACCGAGTTCCTACTAAGACCGTGCCTACTACACCATATGAGATGTGGTGTGGGAAGAGACCCTATCTTAAGCACATTAAGACATGGGGATGTCCGGCTTTTGTCAAAAAGCAGCATGCGGACAAGCTCGAGGCACGCTCAGTACAGTGCAAGTTTGTGGGATATCCAAAGAATTCCAAAGGATATTTCTTCTACTGTGAAGAGGAACAAAAAGTCCTTGTTTCTCGTCATGCCTACTTCTTGGAAACTGAGTTTTTGGAAAACCAGATAAGTGGGAGCACAATAGAACTGGAAGAAGTTCCAGAACCACAGACTGTTACTGAAAGCTTAGTAGAACCAGAGGGTTCAACAGAACAGGACATTCCTACGCCGCTCCGCAGGAGTAGTAGGCAGTCTCATCCGCCCGAGAGATACTACGGTTTTCTCATAGACGGGGATAGAGAGGATTGCATCATAGATTATGATGAGCCTACTAGCTTCCAGCAGGCCGTTCAGAGCGTTGACTCAGTGAAATGGCTGGATGCAATGCGGACCGAAATGGAGTCCATGTACACCAACAAGGTATGGACGTTGGACATTGCTCCAGACGGGGTAAAACCCGTAGGATGCAAGTGGATCTTCAAAAGGAAGATTGGTGTAGATGGACAGGTTGAGACCTATAAAGCTAGGCTGGTAGCAAAGGGTTTTCGTCAAAGACCTGGCTTGGACTACGACGAAACCTTTTCTCCAGTAGCCATGCTGAAATCCATTCGGATCCTTCTTGCCATTGCTGCCTTCCACGATTATGAGATCTGGCAAATGGACGTAAAGACAGCTTTTCTAAATGGAAATTTAGAGGAGTGTGTCTATATGGACCAGCCAGAGGGTTTCATTCAGAGTGGGAGCAGCGGAAAGGTGTGCAAGTTGCTTAAGTCCATCTATGGACTAAAGCAGGCATCGCGGAGTTGGAACATCTGTTTTGATGAGACGGTCAAAGAATTTGGCTTTATCAAAAATCCAGATGATCCATGCATCTATAGTAGATTTGTAGCGAGAACTGTAGTATTCCTCGTTTTATACGTGGATGACATTCTCTTAATAGGAAATGACATTCCTATGCTACAATCTGTCAAGGGGTTCTTGTCACACAGGTTCTCCATGAAAGACCTGGGTGATGCCTCATACATTCTGGGTATCCGGATCTACCGTGACAGATCCAAGAGGATATTAGGACTATCACAGTCCAGGTACATCGACACCATACTGAAGAGATTCAGTATGGAAGATTCCAAGCGCGGTAACCTGCCGGCTTGTCACGGGATCACCCTCTCTAAAGAGATGTCTCCCAAGACTGATTTGGAGAGGGATCGCATGTCTATTATACCCTACGCTTCTGCGGTAGGCTCTATAATGTATGCGATGTTGTGTACCAGACCGGATGTAGCTTATGCACTGAGTATGGTAAGCCGGTATCAGTCAAACCCTGGGGAGAAACACTGGATAGCGGTAAAGAACATTCTCAAGTACCTGAGAAGGACTAAGGAGATGTTCTTGGTGTATGGCGGAAAAGACCTCCAGATCGAGGCCTTTGCTGACTCCAGCTTCCAGAGTGACAAGGATGATTCCAAGTCCATGTCGGGTTTTGTCTTTACCCTCAATGGAGGGGCGGTGTGTTGGAAGAGTTCCAAACAGGAAACCGTTGCAGACTCGACGATGGAAGCGGAATACATCGCTGCATCTGATGCCGCAAAAGAAGCTGTCTGGATGAGGAAGTTCTTGAAAGAACTTCAGGTGGTTCCGTCCATTGTTGATCCAATACCTCTGTATTGCGACAACAACGGGGCTATAGCTTTAGCGAAGGAACCCAGGTCCCATCAGAGATCCAGGCACATCTTAAGGCGGTATCACCTGATCAGGGAGATCGTAGATCGCCAGGAGATCGAGGTTCGGAGAGTCGCTTCAGAAGATAACACTGCAGATCCATTCACCAAGGCCCTGCCCCAGACTCAGTTCGAGCGGCTGATCGAGATGATAGGTCTTCGATACGCCAGTACATGGCCTTAGTGCAAGTGGGAGATTGTTAGTGTATATGCCCTAGAGGCCATTACTGTATCATACTAGTTTGTATATTACTTAATGGATGCTTGGGATATTCACCTTGTATATACAATCTTGCTCAAAATAGTAGTATGCTACTTGGTTTGTTTCTACTTCAATGTGTACATGTGTTTATTTTGTATATCGCCTATACACATTAGTAGAGCCCTTAGGATCTTTGCTTGATTACCAGCGATGTGATGGCCGTCACACTAGTGGGGCTGGGTAATCTATAAGCACATCCTTATGCAGGTCCCTGGTCGCAGGACTATCGAGACAGGGCATCGATACTCCGGAGTAGACCAGCGCATGCGCTTCTCATCCCAGTGTGGGAGACGGTCTGTCCCACAGCCGTCAGTACGTCGTACTTGAGATAGTATGCGGGTGCTCGTTAGGTTACGGGTACACTGGACAGGACTCGTCGGGAACTGACTAGTTGGTATTATACCTATCGTCAGTTATCAGTTCCCAGGTGACATGAGTACAGCTTAGTCCGCTGACTTGACACTGTCACTCCGCCTCGAGTGTGTTCCCACTGTACTTTGATCACTACCCTACCACGGCTCAAAGGAGTCGTGCAAACAGGTAGTGGTTGGGTGCAGTCCCGAAGCACTTGGAGGCAGTGATGGTTAGACAGGATTCGTCTCTCCCGGTATTGAGGGTTGACATCGCGCTGTGTCTAGGAGAGCCATTACACGAGTAGTCCCTGGCCAGGGCAAACGAGATATACTGGTAGGTTTCCAGTGTTATCTCAGGGTGTTTTGGGCTTCGCTCCGGCACGACTTGTACCGCTATTGGGGGACTGACGTTTACCGCCCCCTAGGCCCGCCATGCGATGTATCAGACGAACAGACCGGACTATACGGAGAATGTCACACTCAGGCTCAGTAGGAGTTCAGATGGGTTTCGCCTCGTCGGTCTTCTTGTCGGCATTACCTGGGGACCGTTATGCACAGCTAGTGCCGCTTGCGGTCTGTGGTTAAACCCACTGCCAGCGTAGTGTCGAGTCTTTAGAGTCCCACACAGAAAGCTTTTCGCCTTTAGGCAAAAGAGTAGAGGTCGCATGGTATTGCGACAGGTCGCATGGTTTTGCGACAGGGTTCGGTCACATCCGTGCACTTGTGCACGTACAGTGTCCGGACAGTTTACACTAGCGGGCTTTGGTTTTAGCCAGATCCTAGTGTACCTTATAGGATTGGATTTATCCAGTTTGCATTCGTGTTCCTCGGAACGCGGATGCGGGTGTGTATGCACAGTTGACAGGGAGGCAGAGGCAGCGGATTCTCATTAGGGTTGTTGACAGTTGACCGTTGACTTTTTGACTTTATGCTCAACCCTAATGAGAATATGATATGTGATTAACTATTATATTAATTAAGTATTATGGTGATATGGTTGTTGACTTGTTGACTTTTGTTGACTTGTTGACTTTGGTGACTTGTTGACTTTTGTTGACTTGTTGACCGGTTGACTAGGCTTGACTAGTTGACCATCATGATAACCATGGTTATCATTTCATGCCAAAGACTTTTTCTTGCTTGCTCATTTGAGTAAAATGAGTGCATGACATGATAAGCTTATGGTTGCTTCAAACCATCACCAAAGACTTTTTTGATATGATGAGTTATGATCACTTTGGATTATGAGAGGGTGAAAGACAAAAGAGTTGCTCATTTTCTTTCTTGCTCATTCTCTCTCTTGTTCTTGAGCTCTCCTCTTGCTCTCACCCTCAACCTCTTGCTCCCTCTCTTGATCTATGGTTCTCTTGTCTCATGAGTTGAGAATCAAGAACCATAGATAAAATCCCATTCTATTTCCTCTCTACTCATTCTAGTTCACTAGGTTTAGCAAACCAAGTGAACTAGTTTCTTCAAAGACCGAAGAAGGAGCTAAAGGTTGGAGCTTTCAAGTGGATCTATCTTCGGCGTACGGAGACGACGAGAAGGAGCCATCGGACCACCACCGGAGCTTGAAGACGAAGGAGTTCAAGACAAGCTAGGTATAACCATCTCTATCCGAGTAGCTAAATATCTTTAGCTTAGTATGCTAGTTTTAGTTTAGGTAAAGATCCCGACCTAGCTTAGTCCATGTTGCCTCTTGCGTTAAAATTTTGATTTTATACCGTTTCCGCCTCCCCGTAAGAACCGGGGGTCGCAACGTGGACTTACAGTTACTGGTTGGATTCACTGGAGTGTGAGCGGGCTTGCTCGTCGATCTTCAGATTGCTCAATACCCGGGTGGCCGTTACGTTTAGCAGACCGCTTGCGGCTTGTGGATGCTTGATATGATCATCATCTGCTGCCGGCGTATTGACGAGTCTTTAGAGTCCTACACAGAGGTTTCCTGGCGCAAGCGAAACGAAATAGGAGCGCATATGAGATATGTGCGGGACCGAGAATGATACCAGTATGTGATACTGTATTTGATTCTCGCGATTTGTGACATTGATCGGTTATATGCGATATAGCCGGGTTATCGGATCAAGTGTTGATTCGATCAGATGTTGCTGTTGATATTAGTCGGTTATATGCGATATGACCGGATCATTAAATCAAGTGTTAATTTAATGATTTAATGTATAATTATATATATTTGATATATTACTTTGCATTAACTAGTATCGGTTCACTTTAGAAGGATTTTCTCACTTGGATGTACAAGTTGTATATGTGATATACTTTTTGTGCATTTTATTGTATCATGTTTGATGATAGATGTTTACTTGGTTAAGTGTAAAGAATTAAACCATGGTTAAACTTATGATTAGGGTTTTATATCCTTTTCTCATTTATTTATCTATTTATTCATTTTGGAAAATAGATGGAAAAAGGAGAAAAGAATGGTGGCTTTTTTTGTTGTTTAGTGGAAGCTTCATGAAACCTTAACCCTAACCATTCCTTTAACCTTGGTCAATTCTCTACACATAACCATAGTTACTATTATGATAAGGATGGTTTTTCTTTTCTTTTCTAATTAATCTTATCATAATATTCTTCTTCTTCTTCATTTCTTCAAGTGAAGAAAGCTTGCCTCCATCAATGGCAAGTGATGAATTTGAGTGAGAAATCCAAAACTAAAGTCTACCCACTTCCTATTTCTCCATCCTCTACCTCTTGCCAAGTAGTAGAGTGTGTTTCCTTCACAAGTTTTCAAGACTTGGTGAAGGTGGAGCTCGATCTAGTGATGCTTCGACGTAGATCATCTTCGGCACGTCGTCGACGACCTAGCCCGTCCATTCTCCGATGAAGCCGACGCTAGAGCCCGGATTTGATTTGGACAGCGGAGAGGACCTCATCTCGGAGCCGTGGAGGTGGACGACTGGATCTACAAAGGTTGTATTTCCGTATCTCTTAGTTAAGTGTTAACTAGTTAGCTTTTTCGCCTAAACTTTTGGCCGACGATCCGTAGTCGGGTTTCTCGGCACCGTTAAAATGTTGTCTATTTGGCATGATCGATGCCTTGTGAGATCTCACTAGTGTGCCTAGGAACCCTACAGTTGTATCAGAGCCTAGCTAGAGCCTTAGGCGAAGTCTAGACGGATTTTGAAGTCCGAACGACCCGAAACCCCAACCGGAAAATGCTCTCTGGACGTTTTCTGAAAACGTGGATTTTTTCAAATTAAAAATTTCTAAAAAATTCAGCAGGAAAAAATAAGAATTATGATGCAAAATTTTTTCGATGAACAGTACAAACCGCGGCGGAACCGCGGCAGAAGCCTGCCTTCTGCGGCGGTTCAGCGGCGGAATGATGACGTCATCGTACACTGTTTGCACAGTAACTCCTATTATTTTATGCTGGATTTTCTGGGTATTTTTAAAATTTATTCCAGAGTTGTATTTTCTGGGATTATTTTGGGGATTCGGTGTTTCGATCGGAGTATCAAATTTTGTCTGTGTGGCTTTCCGGATAATTTTTAGAATATGTTAAAAAGTTCGACCGGATATAAATACCCAACTTTTCCCCTGTCGGGAAATTTCCAAGTGTTGGATCTTTCCGTAGTTTAACGACGTTCTAAGTAGTTCAAGTAACGCGATGGACCCTCTAGAAGACAACAAACCTTAACTCGATTATGTGACCGTCTTGAACTGCCCTTTGAACCTTAGGGTTTGGGGCAGTACGGCGTGCCACATGTGAGGCGTTGGCTTGACCCTTCTACGGCTGGACCGTTGGTACTGAGGCACGAACGGAATGTTGTTAGACTTGTTTCATGTGTTGATCTGTATCGGGAAAACTTGGGTGTTCGAATGTTCAATCGGAAAGTTTAACATTTTCTAATTATCTGGAATGGGATACAATAATTGGAATTCACAAGAAGTTATGAGATAACTGAATGAATGTTATAAACATAGCAGTTTAGTCTCACTTGATCGGTTGCCACGGAATTTTGATGCGATCAAAAGTCCGTCGCAATCACGTAGCGTACGCGGATACTCGCCGGGTAAACTTAATAGACAGCCTCACTCCATAGCCCCGACCAAGTGACTGTAGGAGAACCCCGTCGCCGAAAGCATCCCTTCGGGTGCTCGCGGCAGCGGTGTTCCGCCTTGGTGCACTTCGTCGACGGTATCGGGGGTGCGGCCGTCTACTGAAGTTTGCAACGAGCATTCGATCAGGATGTCGGGAATCCTGTTGAATTGCCCGACTTGGTATTGAAAAGTGTTTTCGATTTTGAGACTGAAATGCGGGGTTTATAACTGTTAGGCATGCGATGTCTAAGGTATTCATTTAATTAGGCATGCGATGTCTATGCAGATTGCGGATTCCAACTGTTGTAGTTTTACACTTTCTTTTCTGTGACCGTAAGTGTAATATGTGATATCGCCGGTTTCGTTGCTATATGTCAACGACAATTGGGATGGACATATTTACTTACGTTGATGACATGTGATGTTATGTGTTGCTGGATATGTTATATTGAATCGTCGTGTTTGAATAGCCGGGGGGTTTTATGTGAGATGAGTGTTTTTCATTTTCATTCATGTAAAAACTTGTATGTAATATTCTTTTATTGGGGCACTTCCAGGTTGCGGAAGATGTCACCGTTTGTATATTATTTACTTTTCCGCACTAGGATAGACCCAAGGAGGAGGGCACAAGTAACCGGGTTCTGGAGTTCAGTGGGAGACCAACTCGAGGAGTCGAGTCCGGGTCTCCTAACTCCAGAATTGGTAGGGTTGCTTGCCGCTCTCGCAGGGGTCTAGGGGTGTGGGTTTGGCTATTCATCACGACCGTGGAATCCGTGTTTTATACTGGCTCGTATTGAAAACACGGACGTCCTAGTATATCCAATATTTCATATGATTCTTCTGCTGCGATATCTGTGATGTGATCATGTGATGTTCTGTGATAGATACAGTATATAGTATATATGATATATTATATAGACGTTACTTATGTTTTACACCCGCGCTAGCCCTGCCCCGCTCTGCCGTTAGTTACCTAACCTAACGGTGCACGAGGGGACATCGAGGCGAATGCGGATGGCATAAGTGTACGACGTATTTATCTGTGTTGTTTAGGTAACTTAAATGATGGGACTTCATTAATGAGATTAATGAAAGTAAAAGAAACCTAAGATGTTGTAGAATCGAATTTCAAAATAAAACAAGTAGCTACAGTTTTTGCTTTGCACAGCGGTATATGTGATATATCCTGCACCTTATTCGATGAGGAAAGGACCGAGATCCCTTCACCGGGAGTGACTCCTTTAGCAATAACTGGCAGATGCTACACACTCGGTTTGTCTTTTGATTGCTTTTAAGAGTTTTTGCTTTGCACAGTGATATATATGATATATCCCGCACCTCATTCGACGAGGAAAAGACCGACGATCCCTTCACCGGGAGTGACTCCTTTAGCAAAACTAGAAAAGCCTCAAAAGCACTCCATTTCAAAATCATTTGATTCTACAACGATATCAAGTTCATTACGCAAAGGGTTTTCTGAAAAACCCGTCGTAGCCCTCCGTCATTTCAGATAAGTACTGGTTAGTATTCGTGCTACGTTTGTTGACCTTAGCCAAGGCGTAGTGTGCGGTAGCTGATTAGTGCTTATCTGTATAAGCATATGATGCGATTGAGTTAGGGTAGTCGTGCGACTTTGTTGACCTTAGCCAAGGGTCGTGCGGGTGGGTTTAATTCAATCGGGAAATGACGGGTTGAACTTGGCTAGCACTTATGATTTGTTGACCTTAGCCAAGGTCATAAGCTGCTAGGGGCAAAATATTATCGGGAATTTCAAGTGTTGAAATTTGCAATGAGATTGCATACCTTCTATGAGATAGTTGGATCCCGATACCCGCTGCGAGTAAGAGTTACTCCTAGGAGAGTTTTATACATTACAATTAGCCGATCAAGTAGGTGTCTAGAAAGGTGTCAACGGGGTTACGCCTCTGGGAAAACGAGGTTTACTGTAATTAGGTTCGTGCGAAAGCACGGGGGACCTCCCTCAAAGTACCGACACTGGCCTGGCTGAAAGATTGGCGAACTTGTAGTGTGTAATTAATCCCGGCTAGTCTTTCCTTTTAGGGTTTGAAGGAAGATTTGATAAAAAGCAGTGGGAGCCATCCTGATTAGATAAAATAATAACCAATCTATTCTTGCAAGAGCGCACGCTGAGTGTTTTCTTCTCTCTCTCTCCAGGTAGCGACCATATCACGCCTTAATCAAGATAATAATACGGAATATTCACCGAACCCGCTTGTTATACTGAGCTGGGGAACGTTGGTCCCGCTCCAACTTATAATAGTTATAAGACAGAGCAGGAAATTGGGGATTACCAGAATTCCCGTGCCGCCCAAACGAAGAGAGTGCATGTTGATGCATCATCTTCGGGTGTGTTCATTACAAAGAACTGTTTCTCTGTATCCTCTACGTCCTGGGTATGTGATACCAGATCAGGATCCCAGATATGTAATCTGTTACATAGGGCTACAGATAGGTAGAGAACTGAGATCGGGTGATAAGTTTCATGAGGCAGAAAACGGGGCAAGAGTTGCAGCCAAGTCTGTAGGTCACTGTCACCCTGTATTACCGATACATTGATTCTGAACGAATGTTATTAGATACCGAACCTGATATACAAAATCATATCAGTCTCTTTGTCATTAAAGAAATGATAAAATTTTGTATTGTTGGATAATGTTTTGAACATTTCCTATATCAAAAGTTGATCGGTTCAGGCACGTTATCTAAAAGCATTGATGTTCTAAATCAAACTACGGTTCTTAGTATATGGAACACACTCAAGAGGAAGAGTTCAGAAATGAACGGATTCTTCTTGAGGTATTGTAGACTAGGTCAGATCAATGTGACCCGACTAGCTGAAGTTACATTTAGATGTACATTTAAATCAGTTTGAATTTACATCTTGTGAAACTCGCCAGTCATGTCACAAAGAAAAAATCACACCAGCTCTGTTTATTGGAAACAGAGAAAGAGTTAGTGAACTTTTGGTATGATACATGTTGATGTATGTAGGTCCCCTGTCTACACATGCCAAGACCGGTTCTTTATACTTCATTATATTCTCTGATAATCTCTCAAGATTCAGTCATATGTTCCTGTTGAAACATGAGTCCGAACCTTTTGAGATATTCACAGAATATAAGTAAGAAGTAGAGAACCAATAAGGGTATAAGTATTATGTCCTTTGATGTGATCGAGGAGGAGAATACTTGAGCACGGAAATCCTGGACTTTTCTAAAAGAGGATGAGATTCTCTCTCAGCATTACTCCTCCGCATACACCATAGCACGATGGTATATCGGGGTGGAGCAATTACACCCTATGTGATAAGGTGTGCTCTATGATGAGTAATACTGAGCTACCTATTTCCTTTTGGGTGTTATGCACTTGAGAAGTTGCATACCTATTGAATAGGGTTCGAATCAAATCAGTTGCCTACCACTCCATATGAGATATGGAAAGGGAAGAGCCCATGTCTTAAGCTAGTTAAGATTTGGGGTTGTCCGGCCTATGTCTAAAAGCAAAATCCGGACAAGCTCGAGGCAAGGTCTGTAATGTAGAACTGGAAATGTTCCAGCCATACAAACTGCAGCTGATGATTTGGTAGAACCAAAGGATTCAGTAGATTCCAACGAACCTCAGCCTCTCCGCCGATCTAGTAGGGTTCCTCACCCACCTGAGAGATACTTCGGTTTCTCTATGACGGTGGGAGCAAGGATTGCATCATGAGATGATGACCCAACTAGTTTCGACCTGGCCATCAGGAGTAGGACTCTGTGAGAATGGCTGGATGTTTATCGATCTGAGATGGAATCCTTATACACCAACAAAGTATGGACTTTGGTTGCTATATCTGAAGAGTTAAATTCCCATCAGGAGCAAGTATATCTTGAGAAGATTACTTGGTGTACATGGAAAAGTTGAGACTTTCAAAGCTAGACTTGTTAAAAGTTGGCATCATTGACCAGGTGTGGATAATGATGAAACCTTTTCAAGTAGCTATGCTTAAGTCCATCCAGATCCCACTTGTCACGGCTACATACCATGACTGCGATATCTGGTGGTTGGGTGTCTTGACTGCTTTTCTAAATGATGATTTAGAAGAGAGCGTCTATAAGTACACAGCCAGAGGGCTTCGTAGACAGTGGGAGCAGCGGAAACGTGTGCAAGATGCTTTATAGGATAGAGCAGGCATCGCGGAGTTGGAACATCTGTTTTGATGTATTAGTCAAAGAAGTTGACATCATCAAAATGGTAGATAAACCTTGTATAAACAAAAAGGTAGTAGGGAGTATGGTGACGATCCTCGTAGAGTACGTGGATGACATACTCTTGATAGGGAAGGAGTTTCCTATGCTACCCTCGATCAATCTCCGCTTATCACAATGATTCTCCACATAGGATCAAAATGATACCTCCTAAATCCTGGGTTTTTGGATCTATGAGATAGATCTATGCCCTAGAGGCCATTACTGTACATTGGATGTATATTGTAGTGGATGCTGGGACATATATAGGGAGGACTTTCTTGCTCGACATGCTAGTATGCTATCTGGTTACCCTTTACCTTAACGTGTATGCTGATTGTCTCTCTGTTACATGTTGGTAAAGCCCTTAGGATCTGTACTTGACTACCTGGACTATGATGCGGATCATACTAGTGGGGACATGGTAGTCCATAAGTACATCCTTCAAAGTCCCTAGTCGTGGGTGTATCGAGACGGGGCATCGATATACCAGAGTAGACTAGCGTATACCTTCTCGACCCATATAGATGGGCGATGGATGATCCCATATCCATCGGTGTTTGACATCAGAGATGATATACGGGTGCTCAGTAGAGACTGGGTACACTGGACGGACTCGCCGAGAACTCCCAGATGGTATTATACCTCACGTCAGATGGCAGTTCTCTGGTGACACTGGTACAGAGTAGTCTGTTGACCCGAGATCGTCATAGAGTCTTGTGTGGTTCCCACTGTGCTTTGATTTCCATCTTACCACGTCCAAGAGGGCGTGCAAAATGGTGGTTTTTGGGTACAGTCCCGAGTCACATGGAGGCAATGAGCGATAGGAGGGGATTCGTCTCTCCCGGTATAGGGGGTTGATGTTGCGCAGTGTTCGATTGGCTATAACAGGAAATCCCTGGCCAGGGTTGCTGAGATTTACTGGTAAGTGTCACCAGTAGTTTCTCGAATTGTTATAGACCTCATATCGACACGACTTATCGAGCTATTGGGGTCTGACGTTTACCATCCCTAGGCGAGATATGCGACATATCAGACGATCAGACCGGACTGTACGGTAGTGTTACTGGTTGGATTCACTGGAGTGTGAGCGGGCTTGCTCGTCGATCTTCAGATCGCTCAATACCCGGGTGGCCGTTACGTTTAGCAGACCGCTTGCGGCTTGTGGATGCTTGATATGATCATCATCTGCTGCCGGCATATTGACGAGTCTTTAGAGTCCTACACAGAGGTTTCCTGGCGCAAGCGAAACGAAATAGGAGCGCATATGAGATATGTGCGGGACCGAGAATGATACCAGTATGTGATACTGTATTTGATTCTCGCGATTTGTGACATTGATCGGTTATATGAGATATAGCCGGGTTATCGGATCAAGTGTTGATTCGATCAGATGTTGCTGTTGATATTAGTCGGTTATATGCGATATGACCGGATCATTAAATCAAGTGTTAATTTAATGATTTAATGTATAATTATATATATTTGATATATTACTTTGCATTAACTAGTATCGGTTCACTTTAGAAGGATTTTCTCACTTGGATGTACAAGTTGTATATATGATATACTTTTTGTGCATTTTATTGTATCATGTTTGATGATACATGTTTACTTGGTTAAGTGTAAAGAATTAAACCATGGTTAAACTTATGATTAGGGTTTTATATCCTTTTCTCATTTATTTATCTATTTATTCATTTTGGAAAATAGATGGAAAAAGGAGAAAAGAATGGTGGCTTTTTTTGTTGTTTAGTGGAAGCTTCATGAAACCTTAACCCTAACCATTCCTTTAACCTTGGTCAATTCTCTACACATAACCATAGTTACTATTATGATAAGGATGGTTTTTCTTTTCTTTTCTAATTAATCTTATCATAATATTCTTCTTCTTCTTCATTTCTTCAAGTGAAGAAAGCTTGCCTCCATCAATGGCAAGTGATGAATTTGAGTGAGAAATCCAAAACTAAAGTCTACCCACTTCCTATTTCTCCATCCTCTACCTCTTGCCAAGTAGTAGAGTGTGTTTCCTTCACAAGTTTTCAAGACTTGGTGAAGGTGGAGCTCGATCTAGTGATGCTTCGACGTAGATCATCTTCGGCACGTCGTCGACGACCTAGCCCGTCCATTCTCCGATAAAGCCGACGCTAGAGCCCGGATTTGATTTGGACAGCGGAGAGGACCTCATCTCGGAGCCGTGGAGGTGGACGACCGGATCTACAAAGGTTGTATTTCCGTATCTCTTAGTTAAGTGTTAACTAGTTAGCTTTTTCGCCTAAACTTCTAGCCGACGATCCGTAGTCGGGTTTCTCGGCACCGTTAAAATTTTGTCTATTTGGCATGATCGATGCCTTGTGAGACCTCACTAGTGTGCCTAGGAACCCTACACTATGAGCATCGCATGGCGGGCCTAGGGGTTGGTAAAAGTCAGACCCCCAAAAGCGGTACAAGTCGTGTCGGAGTGCAGCCCAGAACACCCTGAGATACAACTGGAATACCTACCAGTAAATCTCCTGCCTTGGCAAATGACTTTATGTAATGGCTCTCCTAGACACAGTGCAATCTCACCCCCAATACCGGGAGAGACGAACCCCTGCAGATCCGCTCACCGCCTCCATGTGGCTCGGGACTATACCCAACTAAAACCTGTTTGCACGACTCTTTTGAGCCGTGGTAGGGTAGTAATCAAAGCACAGTGGGAACTCACATGAGACAAATGACGATCTCAGGTCGATGAACTAACCTGTACACATGTCACCAGGGAACTGCTATCTGACGTCTGGTATAATCCCAACTAGCAGGTTCCCGGCGAGTCCTGTCCGGTGTACTCATAACCCAATGAGCACCTGTATACATCTTAGGTGAACCAACTGACACCAGTGGCTTGTGAGACCGGCCACCGCCCCTCGTCGGGGTCTCGACTGTATACACTAGTCTACTCCGGAATATCGATGCCCTGTCTTGAATACTCCCACGACTAGGGACCTTTTAAAGATGTGCTTATAGACCCCAGATCCCACGTATATGATCGCCATCATACTGCTGGTCATCAAGCAAGAATCCTAAGGGCTCTATCAACGTGTAATAGTGACCTGTAAGGTCACCTGAAGCAGTACACGATGATAAAGATAAACCAGATAGCATACTATCATCTCGAGTAAGACTGTCCTACCGGCATAGGTCCTCCCTCAATCATGGCAATCACGTTCCTATGATCCAATAATTGACTCTGAGGGCACTATATCCAACAGTTACATGGGCTACAGATAGGTAAAGAACTGAGAACGGGTGATAAGTTTTAAGAGTTGGAAATTATGCAAGTGTTGCATCCAAGTCTGTTGGCAGTTATCACCCTGTATTATCAGAATACATTGATTCTGAACGAATGTTATTAGATACCGAACCTGATATACAACATCATATCAGTCTCTTTATTAGTAAAGAAGGATATAATTTTGTATTGTTGGATAATGTTTTGAACATTTCCTATATCGAGAGTTGATCGGTTCAGGCACGTTATCTAAAAGCATAAACGTTCTAAATCAAACCACAGTTCTTAACACACAGAACACACACAAGAGGAAGAGTTCAGAAATGAACGAATCCTTCTTGAGGCATTGTAGACTAGGTCATATCAATGCGACACGACTAGCTGAAGTTACATAAAGATGCATATTTAAATTAGTTTGGATTTACATCTTGTAAAACTTGCCAGTCATGTCACAAAGATAAGATGACCACAGCTCCGTTTATTGGAAACAGAGAAAGAGTTAGTGAACTCTTGGGATTGATACATGCTGATGTATAAAGGTCCCCTGTCTACACATGCCAAGACCGGTTCTTTGTACTTCATTACATTCACCGATTATCTCTCAAGATTCGAACATATGTTCCTGTTGAAACACAAGTCTGGAACTTTTGAGAAATTCAATGAATATAAGTTAGAAGTAGAGAACCAAAAACGGGTATAAGTATTATGTCCTTGATGAGATCAAGGAAGAGAATACTTGAGCAAGGAATTCCTGGTGACTATTCTAAAGGAGAATGAGATTCTCTCTCAGCATTACTCCTCCGCATGCACCACAGCACGTCGGTGTATCGGGGTGGAGCAATCGCACCCTATGTAATATGGTGTGCTCTATGATGAGTACTACTGAGTAGCCTATTTTCTTTTGGGGTTATGCACTTGAGAAGTTGCATACCTATTGAATAGGGTTCCAACCAAATCAGATGCCTACCACTCCATATATGATATGGTATGGGAAGAGCCCATCTCTTAAGGAAGTTAAGATTTGGGGTTGTCCGGCCTATGTCAAAAGCAAAATCCGGACAAGCTCGAGCCAAGATTAGTTCTGTGGATGTTTGTTGGATATCCCAAGCATTCGCAAGGGAATATATTCTACCACACCGAGGAACAAAAGACGTTTTATTTCTCGACATACCACTTTTTTGAGGAAAAAAGGGGAATTTCTTGTGAAGAAATTAGTGGTCATGAGGTAGAACTGGAAGGAGTTCCAGCTATACAAACTGCAGCTGATGATTTGGTAAATCTAGAGGATTCAATAGTTTCCAACGAACCTCAACCTCTCCGCCGATCTGGTAGGGTTCCTCATCCACCTGAGAGATTCTTCGGTTTCTCTATGACAATGGGAGCAAGGATTGCATCATGAGATGATGACCTAACTAGTTTCGAGCAGGCCATCAGGAGTGAGGACTCTGTGAGAATGGCTGGATGCTTAGTGATCTGAGATGGAATCCTTATACACCAACAAAGTATGGACTTTGGTTGTTGTATCTAAAGGGGTAAATCCCCATCAGGAGCAAGTATATCTTGAGAAGATTACTTGGTGTATATGGAAAAGTTGAGACTTTCAAAGCTATGCTTAAGTCCATCCAGATCCTACTTGCCACGGCTACATACCATGACAACGATATCTGGCGGTTGGGTGTCATGACTGCTTTTCTAAATGATGATTTGGAAGAGAGCGTTTATAAGTACATAGCCAGAGGGCTTCGTAGACAGTGGGAGCAGCGGAAACGTGAGCATGATGTTTTATGGGATAAATCAGGCGTCGCGGAGTTGGAACGTCTGTTTTGATGCGGTAGTCAAAGAGTTTGACTTCATCAAAATGGTAGATGAACATAGTATATACAAAAAGGTAGTAGGGAGTATGGTGGTGACCCTCGTATAGTACGTGGATGACATACTCATGATAGGGAAGGAGTTTCTTATGCTACGCTCGGTCAATCTCCTCTTATCACAAAGATTCTCCATATAGGATCAAGGTGATACCTCCAAAATCCTGAGTTATGGATCTATGAGATAGATCTAATTGGATGTTAGGATTCTTACTAGTTGTAGTGAGATGGTATCAATCGATCCTGGGGAGAATCACTGGAAAGGTTCCAGGGTGATAAGGACGACTGAATGTCAGTCGCAGGCATTGTCTTTACCATCAGTGGAGGGACGGTATGTTGGAAGAGTTCCAAGCTAGATACCGTGACATACTAGACGATTAAAAGCAAGATATATCGTTACCAAGGATGCTACCAAAGAGGCAGTCTGGATATATATATATATATATATAAGTTCATGAGATGAACTTCGTTCCTGCCATTGTATGATAATGGAGTTGTGGCTTATGCCCAGGAACCCCAGTCCCATCAGAGATCCAGACATATTCTTAGGCAGTATCACCGGATCATGGAGATGGTTGATCTCCAGGGAGATCGAGGTTAGGAGAGTAGACACAGAGGACAACAGCGTGGATCCACTCACAAAGGCCTATTTCCCAGTAGAGACTTTTATGGGATGGTCGAGTATGAGATACTTTAACCACAGCTTATTGTTGGGTATGGGATACTACAACAGATAGCCCTAGTGCAAGTGGGAGATTGTTGGTTATATGTATGCCCTAGAGGCCATTACTGTACATGCATTGTATATTGTAGTAGATGCTTGGACATATATAGGGAGGACTTTCTTGCTCGACATGATAGTATGCTATCTGGTTACTCTTTATCTTAACATGTACTCTGATTGTCTCTATGTCACATGTTGATAAAGCCCTTAGGATGAGTACTTGACTACCAGGACTATGATGCAGATCATACTAGTGGTACATCCTTCAAATGTTCCTAGTCGTGCGAGTACCGAGACAGGGCATCGATACTCCAGAGTAGACTAGAGTATGCGCTTTTTGACCCCATATGATGGGCGATGGATGATCCCATATCCATTGGTATTTGACATCAGAGAAGGTATACGGGTGCTCAGTGGAGACTAGGTATACTGGACGGACTCGCCGAGAACTCCCAGATGGTATTATACCTCACATCATATGGCAGTTCTCTAGTGACACTGGTACAGGTTAGTCTGTGGACCCGAGATCGTCATAGAGTCTTGTGTGATTCCCACTGTGCTTTGATTTCCATCATACCACGTCTAAGAGGGCGTGCAAAACGGTGGCTTTTGGGTACAGTCCCGAATCACATGGAGGCAATGAGCGATAGGAGGGGTTTCGTCTCTCCCGGTATAGGGAGTTGATGTTGCGCTGTGTTCGATTGGCTATAACTGGAAATCCCTGGCAAGGGTTGCTAAGATTTACTGGTAAGTGTTATCAGTAGTTTCTCGAACTGTTATAGACCTCATATCGACACGACTTATCAAGCTACTGGGGTCTGACGTTTACCACCCCTAGGCGAGATATGCGACATATCAGACGAAGAGACCGGACTGTACGGGAGTGTTACTGGTTTGATTCACAGGAGAATGTACAGGCTTGCTTATTGATCTTCTGATCGCTCAATACCTGGGTGGCTGTTACATTTAGCTGACCGCTTGCAGCTTGTTGGTGTTTGATATGATCATCACCTGCTGCCGGCGTATTGACGATTCTTTAGAGTCCTACATAGAGGTTTCCTGGCTCAGGAAAAACGGAGTAGGTGCACATATGTGATATGTGCGGGATCGAGAACAATACAAGTATGTGATACCGTATTAGACTCTCGCGATATGAGATATCGGCCGGGTATATGTGATATAGCCGGGTCATCGGATCAAGTGTTGATTCGATGAACTGATACAGATTATATTAGTCGGTTAGCTGAAAACCACTCAAAAATTCTGCTCTTTTAGCGTTTTCTTGCCTAAAAAGTGCGATATAGCCGGATTATCGGATCAAGTGTTGATTCGATAATTTAATGTATAATTATATATTTGATATATTAAATTACATTAACTAATATAAGCTCACTTAAAGATTCTTTTTCTCACTCGGGTAATACATTGATATATATGTGATATATGTTAATTGTATTATTTTATTTTGTTACAATAAATATTGTATATGTGATATATAATATTGTAACAAGTTAGGGTTATAAATGCAACATGTTTTGTGGAGTTTAAATATGGTTAGGGTTTGGATTAGGGTTAAACTTGCATGAAGCTTTCAAGAAGCTTCTTGAAGTTTTGACTTTGACTTGTGATATTTTGTGTAGATATTTCTTTAACCCAACCCAACCCTTTACCATAGTTAATTCTTTACATGGGTTAAGTCTTCATTCTTAACCCATGGTTTCATTTCTAACCTCACACAAGATTCATTATTCATCACAAATTGATTTGCTTCTTCTTCTTCTTCCTTTTTGATAAAAAGCTTTCTAGCTTTTTCATATGTGATGAAAATGAGTGAGAAATTGAAAACAAATGAGAGCTAAATTCCTACTTCATCATCCTCATCTATTCTTGCCACTTAGATTAGGGTGGTTGCTTTGCCAATACTTGATTATCAAAGCAAGAGCTTGAGTTTGAGTTTCTTCAAGGTAGATCATCTTTGTTATTGAAGATCGGAAACAAGCTTGCATCTTTCTCTTCATGGAGCCTCTCTAGAGTCCGGGTACTCAATGATAGCAGCGAAGGGACCTTAACACGGAGCTTTAGAAGTGAAGGAACGGACTACAAAGGTTGTAATCCCTCTCTCTTAGATGTAAAGTTGTTTACATGCTTTGTTTATCCTAATCACTAGTCTAAGATCTTGGTTAGGGTTGTTCGGCACATGAAAAATTTGATTTTGGCATGGTTTATGCCTTGTAGAACCTTGTTCTAGTGCCTAGTAACCCTACACATTCCACGCCATCGCGTTCCCCTATTAACAAGCATATATCGTCATTGATGGGGAATCCCGCCTTTTACGCGGGTGTAACGCCAGGGGCGTAACGGCCGGTGTGAATCTCGCGCCCGCCTGCCCATGGCTACCACTATATAAACCCCTCTCTCAGACGACTCTGGTAAGCAAACTTTACCCCAATAAACCGCTACTCTGCCTAATTAGCCCGGCTAACTTGATCGACGGAGGGTCGTCGGTGGTACAACTACCCCGGGACTTCCTTGCAGGTAGCTCGGCCTCATCCACATCAAGCCCACTGAGATCCACATGCTTCAGGAGGCAACCTCCCAACTCAATCTCAGCCATCCATCAGCACTCGCTACAGATCTATGGAAGGTAACATCTGAAGGAGATCCTGTAGGAATGCCTAGCACGACAGCAAGGTTTCGGGAGGTATCGTTCATGCCATTTTCAAAAAATTGCCATGCTAAACAATCCTAACCCTAGAATCTTAACTAGAGATTTAGACAATACAGCAACTAAACTACTTTACATCTAAGTGAATATGGAATACAACCTTTGTAGACCGGTCCTTCACAATAGCTCCGTGTAGTAGTCCCTTCGCTCCAAGTAGTGATCTTCCGGACTCTAGAATGGCATCACAAGAAGAAAGGAACAAGCTTGCACGAAGTCTTCGAGGTCGAAGATGATCCACGTCGAGGAGACTCTAACCCAAGCTACCTCTTCACTAATTAGGGATTAGCGAAGCTAACACCCTAAACTAAATGACTAATCTAGTAGAGGATGATGAAGTAGGATTTTTGCTCACTTTAGAATTAATTTTCTCACTTTTTTTCTTCTCCTCTCAAAAACCTAGAGAGCTAAGATCTTGATGAAGAAGAAGAAGAAGAAAATAATGGATGAGAGAGTGAATGGCAACCATGGGTGAGAAATATCTCATATAACTCATGTAGAGACTTAACCATGAGTTTAGATAATTGTTGGGTTAACAAATATCTAAGATAGGACAAAACTAGTGGACCAAGTCAATGGGTCTACAAGCTTCGCCTATGTGCCTAATTTCTATCTGTAACATTTCAGAAAATATAAAATATTATTTTTGGAATTTAATATTATTTTTGGAATTTAATATTTGCGAAATTGGGGTTTTCGAAAAAGGGTATAAATATATACCAATAATTGTGAAATAAATGGAAATTAAAAAGATTTATTCATTTAAAAATATATTTAAAGGATTTGGCATTTTTAAAATTTATTATATACAATTTGGATAAAACCCGATTAATGCACTGCTAATCGCGATTAAGCCAAATCCATGTTTCTACAGTTTTCCATGGCTAGTGCACCATGTCATGTTGCATTTTTTGGTTACATGTTGTGTTATGTTATGGTTGGTTTTATTTGGGAGAAAAGAAAAGAAAATGGAAAAAGGTGGCATGATGATTTGAGGAGGGAGAGAGGGGACATAATGATGTTGAGGCCATGCTTAGAGAGAGAATGAGAGTGAGAGAGAGGGAGAGAGGGCTGCCCATTTCTGTAACGTTTTCAAAATAATAAAATATGATTTTTGGGAAATTTTATAATTTAATATTACTTTAAAATGGTATAATTCCATAAAATACCCTATTTTAGAATTTTCCATAATTTTTCCCCATTTATTTGTATTTAATTATACCAGAATATTAAAATATTCATTAAAATAATATTAAATTATAAAATTTTCCAAAATCATATTTTATTATTTTGAAAACGTTACAATCTACCCCCCTTAATGAAATTCGGTCCCCGAATTTAAATTTAAACCCCCAAATACTAAAATATTTCAATACAAATTCCAAGTCATCGGGGCTCCGAAATCAGCAATACATAAAACGTATCATAGCGCAATGCATGCGCATGAGTACTGAGCAGATAACTCAAAAGCAACACTCCATCAAGCATCCCGCAATCATCGGAGTCATGGTAAAGACACAAATATCAAATCCACTACAAAACCAATATGATATAGATCAGAACTATACATGCAGACGAGCTGGTGCTACACCCCGTTAAGATTAAAGGTCGGATATGCATACAGAGGAGCAGGGATGCGACCAGCTTCCGAGGAGATGTTGTACTAAGGACGCAGATGTCCAAAGAGCAAGAAAAGATTATGCCAGAGTACCAGCCTCCGTACAGTTTGGCTTAGGCAAGATCAGAAGAGACCTTGAGTAGGATTCCTTCCAGTACACTGCTGCAATAAGATTTGAACCAGGAGCAGATGCGTGATGTGCATTCAGAGGACCAGAGGTCGGCGCCAGAGATGTACTGCTTTACGAGCGGTCGTGAGGATTGACCGAGTGATGACCTGAAAAGTGCCAGAACGGGATCGTTCCTGTCAGCACACCTGACCGGGCCGATGAGCCGATGGATTGCGAGATTTGTAATCTACAGGAAAGATCAGGAACAAGAGGCAGAGGACGCCAGCCGCGAGCAAGAGGCAAGTAGATATCTTGCGCCGCTAGCATCGGATGTACAGGTACCTTCTCGACCCTGAAGTATAATTAAATACAAATAAATGGGGGGAAATTATGGAAAATTCTAAAATAGGGTATTTTATGGAATTATGCCATTTTAAAGTTTTTAAGACTAGTTATATGTTAATATAGTGCTAATCGCGATTAAAAATCGCTAATTGGATTTTTAGCTTTTTTGTGCAAGAATGTGCACATATCATTTTCCACACTTGTTACACTTGTGTTACATTTCTATTGCCATGGTTGTTCTTTTGGGTTCACTATTGGAGTGAGAAAGAAAAGAAAAGAAAAAGGAAAATGTAAGTGTGATGATGAGAGAGAGAGAGACCAAGTCAACCCTCACTTTTTGAACCATACCCATCATTTCCCCATCTCATTTCTCTCTCCCCATCCCCTAGAGCTGCTGCTGCTCCTTCTCCCTCACTCTCCCTCTTCAAAAAAACCCTAGATCCACCATGAAAACAAAGCCAAAATCCTATTCCCACTTCACAAAACTTGCTCCCAAGCTCACTTGCTACACATTGAACCTAGCAAGATTGGATTTGGAGGACTTTGAGCAACTCAAGAATTTTCTTGAGTTGCCAAAGGAGGTAATTTCTGCAACCCTAGTTTAGTAATTCAATTCTTATTGCATCCATTCTAGTTTCATGTCGATATGTTGTCGTTTGGTGGATTTGTGAAACTTTAAGTTAGGTTTTATGAGGGATCTGAAATTAAAGATGAAATTGAGGATTGTGGTGACCTTAGAACCCCTTGTGTGATGCTAATTTGGACCCAAACCTGAACTAGAAACCAGAATACGGATTTATGAGACGATGTCGGAGAAAAACTGTGAATCTGTGATCGTATTTAAGAATCTGCTATCACCCCGAGACCCCAAAAATAAAACTAAGTTGACAGTGAGATGTGCAGGCACCATGGAACCACCACACCAAACCGTAGCCCCCAGCTCCAAACCCCGGCCGCCAATTAATTCCTTCTGGCCGCAATTTGCGGCCAGAGCAGGAGGAAACCGTCTCGATTTTGGTGCATGGCCCTATTTCCTCTATTCTTGACCCTGGGTATGTCTAGTTTTGACTGATTCCATCTAGGGTAAAATCTGGGTTGATTTTCCTATGTTGGTGCATGGTTTACGACTTGTTTTAGCATGGATTTTGCTATTTGGTGTTTCGTTTCTGTCGAGTGGCGTTTGGACGTCAACGACAAGTGACTAGTGAACGTGTTTACATGCGAGACGATAGTTTTTTTTACCTATGTGAGTAGCGTGTGCTATTTTGGTTTCCGATGTGATTTTCATGTGCTTTAGCGTTGTGATATACTTGTAGGTACCCTACGAGATGTTGAGGCAAAGAAGATGAAGATGGCGACATCGGCACCGCTACATGAGAAGCAAGGTGAGTAGATTATATCTACGGGGAGAAGTCGGGTGGATGGCGTATACCACCCCCGCAGTCCGTGGTGATGTATACGAATACGTATACACACATATATTTATTATGTGTTGTTTAGGATTATTGATGGTAATAATGGTATTATTGGTGATAAGGATGTATTGGTTTAGTATAGTGCGAAACCCTAGAGTAGTGGTTGCACCCACACATACACGTACATATATACTTGCATGCATTCTTTCACTTATCTGTGCGCATATAGAGGTGTGTATATCTACACATGGGTATGGGACTATGTGTTCATATACGGGATTGAGGATGATACATGGGATAAAGATGAGTCGATGAGGTTTTTGATGTGATATGATGGTAGTGATACCGGATATGTGATGAGATGAATGTGATATTGACCCGTACCAGCTATTGGCATGCCGTACGACGGTTTACCGTACGAGCTTTATATTGATGTTAGATCCGCACTCATGACTCGAGGATGTTATATGATATACTGTATCGTACGTGATACTATTGAGGCGAGATCACCGACTATATATATATATATATATATGTATGTATGTATGTATGTATATCGACTCAGATTTAGGTGGTTTCCATACCCCTCCCGATTGACTTGATTGTTGGGTTCGTAGTTCACATAGTAGGTGTTACACTAGACCCGAGTCATACCTATTTCAAAACTAACGAATCGGGGATATTTTAAAGATAGGCAGAAGGGTTTATACGGATATTTTCAAATGACGCATCTTTTCTTAAAACACCGTAGCCCTTATTTTACCAAAAGCCCTGATTCGTCTTATTTCAAAAGGCAAGGTTGCATGATATATCTATTGAGGCAGGTTCTCTACTGTTGCGTTGTTTATTCAATTCCGCATTTTCATGCTATTTACATTGCATCGCTTGTATTGTTAATATATTTCAGTCATGCTGCTAGGACACCAGCACCATTATCGATGATGCGTATGTTCCCCGTACACTTGTTTGCCGGCTTACACACTTCATCATCGATAATTGCCATGTCACTACATTGTAGTACTGTTGCAATCAGTGTATGTTGCTTACATTTCTTTACATGTCGCATACATCATGCTTTCTGATTATACGTATTGAGATATGTTGTTTCCATGATATTTCTGGTTTTTGGGAACCGTGGGTGTTTCAAAAAGAGAATGTGTAATTGTTTTAAAACCCGGTTACCCTTGATATGATATTTCAGTGCGTCCACCATGTGTTTTCTCGGCGATGAGAGCGACATGTGAAACCCGATTCGAGGAGGCGGATGAGGCCGATTGCGGGTATATGGTGGACTCGGTATGGTTCCCCGAGGCAAGAAATGTTTTTCGTGGAGTAGACGATGAGCCTGGCAGGGTGGCGTGTACCTACCGGTGATTGGTTGGACCTGGCGGTTATCCGGAGGATACTGACCAGAGTCGATAGATGGATATGGGCGTACTGCCGGGGCCGAGGGCCGATACCGCAGACAGAGCCCGTGGGCCGATCCAGACTGACGGACCCGATATATGAGGATTTACGTGCCGATGTTGGGCACAGTTTTCATGATGTTTTCGAGTGTCGATGCTGGGCACTCCGGTTCCATGATTTTGACGTGTCGCGAGGGACACAGATGGTTTATATCCTCATATTATTCCCATGCACATGCTTTATGATATTTACATGCATGATGGTTATTGTCATTGGGTGACAAGTGGACGGGATCCACGTATGTGCAGATTTGATTACATTGATCATACCCCACATTCATGATACGCTATTACCTGAGGCACTAGCACGAGCACTTGGCACTACACTCATGTATAGAGATTACATTGCCAGTTTAGCATGCTTCAGCTTTATTCATATTGAGGTTTATTTATATCTGATCGTATTGACCTAGGATGGGTCATGCATTCGATCTCTGCTTGTAGATATTTTCTATTCACGAGTTGGCAACTCACCCCCGTTGTGCCACAGTTCTTGCAGGTTTTGCCGTACAGATTCCATAGCGGTATTTCTGGCACACTACTTCCTTATGGGTGACTTGCTTGGGTAGGTGGGTTCTTTTGTATCAGAACCGCCACTGTACATGTATTATTCATTGTATCTAGAATTCCATCAACCAAAACTTGTATATTGTTTCAGACTTAGAAAACAGTGTTGTATTATTTCGACCTTAGAGTCGCGCTTGTAGTATTACGGTTTTCTAGCTGTTTTGGGTTCTTTTTGGGTTTTGATCCTCGCCCTTTGGCGTTGTATATTATTATTGCTTGCGTGGTTGTGACCGTCGATTGACGAAGAGCTAGCCCCCGCTTGGGGATGCCTTTTATCATTTCTTATATATTATTCTTGTTGTACCCCGTTCGGGGCCAGTTTTTACAAAGGAAACTCTGCCGAAATTTTCAGGAAAGGTTACACATTTTTAAAAATGCATATTCGGCTTAGTTGTTTAAAAACTTTGATTTTCGAAACATGATTTCTTTACTTCCTAAAACCAGTTTTCCTTATTTACTCTTTAAATGGTTTTAGATTTCTGGGCTTTTGGCTTACTTGGATCAGATGGGGTCCTATAGACTTCATATGGTTCAAGGACCAGTCACGTGCTCTTTCGGGTCGTGACAATTTCTTTTTCCCTACCATTTTTCTGCTTCTTCTTCATTCTCAAGCCCCTCATTCTACCCTCATGACCCATCTCCAATCTTTCATCAAAACCCTATACCCCCTTCACAAAAGATCATCCCCACCTCACCCTCATCACATTGGACCAAGAAAAGTTAGATTTTGAAGACTTGGGACTTCTAGGGTTTTTGCTTGGTGGCTTTTTTTGGGTTGATATCTCGCTTTATTCTTTATCTTTTGTGGTGATCTTCGCCGTTGGGTGGCGTATACTTATATTTATGCTTTGCGTGGTTGTGGATCCGCCGTTTAGCGAAGAGCTAGCTCCCGCTTGGGGATGCCTTTATCTTTATTATGTATTGTGGTTTTGGATCAAAATATACAAAGGAGGTGCTGCCCAAATTTTTAAAAGACGAAACATGTTGTCAAACTAGTAAATTTCATTTGCATTATTCATGTTCCTTTTCTATGCATTTAAGAAAACTTGATTTTATTATTCCTTTATTTCAAAACTTCACCTCTTTTATTTTCTTAAAAAGTTAGATTTCTGGGTTTCAGCTTACTTGAATTACGTTACGCCTTTAGACGTTGCGTGATTTAAGTGCTGGTCACGAGCTAATATTTCGGGTCATGACAAAGTTGGTATCAGAGCACTAGGTTTAACCTTTGTTCGAGTTTAGGTTTGACTATGTGGAGTCTGGGGCGTAATTTATTTCAGAACCTAGGCTTGACCTTACGGAACTTAGACTTGAACGGGGGGGTATTAGACCCGAACTTTTGTTTCATAGGCTGACCCTGATTGATGGAGTAGGTAGTTTGAGTAGAGTGACGTACCGTACGTATGTTCCGCGGCATATTTACGATACGATACTCCACTTACGAAACCTTAGGATGTACATATTTTGAGATACTTAATTCTATTCGTTTCCGTGATCATACCCTCATTGATGCTGTTCCTTCTATAATCATGTATCTATTCTGTATATGTCGTTTCCTTTCATGCCGTTGATCTGCTTTCTTCGATACTCGATTGAGGTTCCTATCACCATGGTTTGAGCGCAGATTGAGCTGCTTCTAATGATACGGTCAGGGCGAGCTCGTCTGATACGAGGACTGACCATCGTGTTTTCTGGTGACACGGGAACGTCTCGAGTTAGTATTTTTGTTGTGACCTCTCGGATGAGGCGAGTGTTTGGTTTCGCACCGGATGATCGGGCCATTAATAGAGCTGCCAGTTGCTAGAGGATTGTTGATGTACAGCCTACCGTGCAGACAGATGACCCAACTGTTGCTGAGATTGATAGGATGTCGCTTCCAGAGCTTACGAGCTGAGATCGCCGGAGCTTCCAGGAAGAAATGCGATAGATGATAGCTAGTCTACCCCGATTTGAGAGAAGAAGGTGATTCGTCAGATTGATGTGTCGACGCAAGCCCAGTTGAGTTGAAGATTTCCAGTATGGAGAGTCTTACTCAGATCCAGAGAAGACCGTGATGTATCGCCTCTCCTGGAAGATTGAGGCATTATTTAGCATGCGGACGAAGGATATTCATATGTTGTATAGGCAAAGTTAAAAAGTTCGAACAAATGTCAGAAACCCATTTTTCCAAGTTTAAATATTCGGAAGAACATGCAGGTAATTCTGTGGACGCTCTAGAAGAATGAAACCCTAACTCGACATGATGACCATGGAACCGTTTTTGAACCTTAGGGTTTGCGGTAATTTAGCGGTGCCATCAGTGAGGCTTGGGTTTGGCCTTCTACGGTCGGTCGGTAGGTACTGTGGTATGTACCAGATATTATTAGACTGTGCTCAGGTGTTGAGTTTTCGGGAAATTATGGGAATTTGACGAATCGATCGAAACGTTTAACGTCGCCCGGATATCATGTGATAAGAGACCAGTAAGTGGACCAGCTTCAGATAGAGGACCTCACCTAGATGCGTTGTGAGTTGATCGAGGACGGACGAGTATCGAGTATTCCTCAGATGGTTGGGATGAGTTCCTGAGGACGTGTTCGGCCAGATATCTACAGAGTGATGAAGATACCGAGTTCGTGACTTCGAGTCCGTGTGAGAGACTTCGGATTGACCGTGGCCGAGAACAGTTCCAGTGCGCAGATAGCATAGCGTGACGTCAAGCTGGACGATGATAAAGACGAGCGGAACCAGAGTTTCGTGCAAGATGCGGACGAGCTGTTGTTACTCCCCTTCGAGATTAAAGATCTGATATGCATACAGAGGCGTTGGGATGCGGCCAATTCCCGAGGAAAATGTTGTGCTGAGAACGCAGATATCCAGGAAACGAGAAAAGATTATGTAAGAGTACCAGCCTCCGTATTGTTCGGCATAGGCGAGATCGGAAGAGACCCTGAGAAAATTCCTTCCAGGATACTGCTGCAATAAGATTTGCACCGAGGATCAGATGTGTGACATGGAAACAAGGACCTATTGGATAAATGTATGCCCTAGAGGCCATTATGAGATAGTGTATGTACTGATATTTATATATATATATTCGGAGGACAGTCTTGCTCGACATGATAGTATGCTATCTGGTTTTACTTTATCATATGTTCACTTGATCATGTTTATATTCATTTAGTGCATGTTGATAAAGCCCTAAGGATATTAGCTTGACTACTGGGATTATGATGCGGATCATACTAGTGGGGTATCTGTAGTTTATAAGCATATCCTTGAAATGTTCCTAGTCGTAGGTATATCGAGATAGGCATCGATATTCCAGTTTAGACTAGCGTATACCATTCTTGTTCCATATGATGGGCGATGGATGATCCCATATCCGTCTGGTGTGTTGACACCGAAGGTAGTATACGGGTGCTCAGTGAGACTGGGTACACTGAACGGACTCACCGAGAACTCCTATATGGTATTATATCATACGTCGGATAGCAGTTCTCAGGTGACACTGGTACAGGTTAGTCTGTAGACCCGAGATCGTCATAGAGTCTTGTGTGTCCTCCCACTGTACTTTGATCTCCACCCTACTGCGGCTCTACTGAGTCGTACAAACAGGTGGATTTTGGGTATAGTCTCGAGGCATATGGAGGCAGTGAGCGATAGGAGGGGTTTCGTCTCTCCCGGTATTAGGGGTTGATGCTGTGCTGTGCACGATTGGCTATAACGGAAAGTCCCTGGCCAGGGCTGCTAAGATGTTACTGATAAGTGTTATCAGTAAGTTTCTCGATTTGTTATAGACCATATACCGGCATGACTTATTGAGTTATTGGGGTCGACGATTCCATCCCTAGACTCGATATGCAGCATATCTGACGAAGAGACCGGACTGTACGGTAAGTGTTGCCAGATGGATTGACAGGAGTTTTGACAGGTTCGCTTGTTCTTATTCTGATCGCTCAATACCCGGGTGGTCGTTACGTTTATCTGACCGCTTGCGGCTTGTGGGTGTTTGATATGATCATCATCTACTGCTGGCGTATTGACGAGTCTTAGAGTCCCATATAGAAGTTTCTCGGCTCAGGCGAAACGAAGTGGTGCACATATGAGATATGTGCGGAGGCTCGATTAAATACGAGTATGAGATACTGTATTTTAATCGGGCATTTGATATTAGTCGGGTCATATAAGATATGACCGATTTATTAAATCAAGTGTTGATTTAATATTGACTTTTATATTATTTATTATTTATTTAAATCCTTTTCTTTTTATGGATACATGCATGTATATGTACATGATGATGTGCATACACACATACATACATGAAATGTATCATGGTTGATGACACAAGGAGGATGGCAATATAAGAATCATATTGTAGATAAATACATATATGGATATTTTCATTAAAGTTAAAGGTAAAAGAAAAAGATTAATGAGTCATTTCTTCTACACATTTCTACACATTTCCATGGTTGAATTTAACTCAACCATGGTTCTTTTACCTTTTGCCTTTAACCCAAATAAAAATATCTAGATATTATTTAACTATAGTTATGGTTATGATAAGATATATATCTCTCTCTCATTTTCTTTTTCATTATTATCATTATTCACTCCAAAAGAAAAAGAGAGAGCCATCTTCTTCCTCCTCACTCTAGCTCTCTTTTAATTGTTAAAATAGAGTTAGAGAAATAAAAAGAAAAGGTATTAAATAAGAATAGCAACCACTTCATCATCCTACACAACCTTTGCTATCTTGTGTAGGGTGTTGTGCTTCAAGATTTTCAAAGATCGAAAGAAGCATCAAGCTTAGGGCAAAGTGCTTCGGGTGGATCGTCGTGGACGAGGAGTTGATCAAGCGAACCCTTCCAAAGCCAAGGAGTCTTCCAAAGAGGTCTACAAAGGTTGTAGTCTCATCACTTAGTATAAGTTAAGTCTTAATCTTTGATACTATTAATAGTTACTTCATAAATTCTAGTTTGATTCATAGTATAGTTTGCTTAGCACCTCAAAATTTTATTGTTATAGCATGTGTGATGCTTCAAAACCCTAATAGAGGTGTTAAGGAAACCCTACAAGACCCAGAGACAGAAGACGCCAGACCATGAGCAGAAGGCAAGCGGATGTTCTTGCTCTGCCAGTTTTGGGCGCACCGATACATTTTTCGACATTGTAGGAGGTGTACCTCAATGTCATTTGTTGCGATTTGCGTTTTTGATCCGAGTATCATGCTTATATCGCTTGGATTTGAGTTTTGATGATTGGGTTTCATGATATTGTTTTCGTGCACCATGGCTACACCTGTTAGGTATTTACATTTTTGGGCATAGTTATTACGCTGGATATATACATTTTATATACCGTTGTGTTGATTTGCGATTTGTGCATACCTATTACGTTTGATATCGATTTTGTACCTTCGTAGCATGTGTTTATGATTTCGTGGATTTCATATGGATGAGGTGATTTTTGCACTCGGTATAGCTCACATGTGCTTGCAGTGCATTGATACGGATTTGTGCTCATAATTGCACACATTTTTTATTTATACACCTTGGTACACTCGATGTCGTTCTTATATGCATTTAAGTTATTAATGTGATTTTCGTTGCATTGGTTGCACCGTACTTGTATTTCACGCATTTGATGCACCAGATTTGAGATTTTTGTGCACAATAGATGCACCAGATATTGTTGCCGTGCACACCCGTTGCAATGGACAGATGTTTTTGTGCACACCTGTTGCACTTAGTTTTACTTTGTGCATATTATGGCACCTGTGTTTGGATTTTATTTCCGTGCGCACCAGACGCACGTGATTGTTGGATACGTCTTTTGAGGCTGATTTTGCTTTTGAGCACTTTGTTTTCATGTTGGGCACTATATTGTGTAGTAGCCAAACTGGACTGATCTGAGGACAGTACCTGAATACTTTGCATGCATTAGAGGTTTAACAAAAGGTTTTCAAAAAAGAGCTATAGTCTCGCTATTTCTTACGTGTCTGTGAGCGACACGAACGTTTACTAAAAGAAAACCTTTTAGGGATATTTTAAAATGGACGGGACGTATATTTGTCACAGCCCGAAAGTACGGAACGTGACTGGCACTTAGATTACGAGACGTCTAAAGGCGTACCGTAACCTAAGTCAGCCAAACCCCAGAAAAAAAATCTAAACCAAATCAAAAGAGAGTGAAGGAAAACCTTACATGAAAACGATTTTTTTAAATCAATTAAGTTGCACTGAACCCCTTTTTAAAAACACCGAAAATTTCCGAAAATTTCGGCAGAGTCTCCCCTGTAAATTCTATCCCCCAAAATGGGTACAACAAGATATATATATAACCTGTAATAAAAAATGGCATCCCCAAGCGGGAGCTAGCTCTTCGCCCAAGGCGGATCACAACCACACGCAATATATAAGTAATATCAAGAAAAAGAGCATAAAAGAAATGCAAAATATCAGAAAACACAATGTCGGCTCAAGTGAGCTCGACCCAAAAGAAACCACATATATACAAATCTCTCTGTCTCATCACTAAGTCGCATTTACAAATAAAAAGTGGTAGATGGAGGATACTAGATACAATGATAGAGCAAAAAGAAATAAAGTGCGCTCGCAACATACCTACGAGCAATGTTGCGAGTCTGAGCAAAAGGAGCTGATGATAAGATAGCCGCCGCTACAAGGATGACGGGTCCGACCTGCAAGACACTGTGGCACAACGGGGGTGAGTTGCCAGCTCGTGAGTAGAATATAACGTCTAGTAAGGCAATCGTAAGAATGCACGCAAATGCGTCACAGCATGTATGTCCAAATGTGATGTAATACCTCTAGTATGCATGCACATGTATGCAATGTCATTACTAAATCTTTACGTGTTTCAAATGCTAAGAGTTTTGCATTCTAATCTTTAGAAAAAGAATATTTGAATAATAGCTAAATACTATCAAGAAATCATCTGAAAACCCGTGTCAAGCATCGACACTAAATATGAAATCACATCTGTCTCAATGTCTCACTGTATCAATGTCTCTAAATATCGGGCTCCGTCAATCCGGATCGGCCCATATCATCAAATCTCACGACAACGGTCGGTATCCTCCGGATATCCGCTGCACCAGACATCACCAGTAGGTAGTCTTCCCCTACCAGGCTCATCGTCTACAACTCGATCTTCTTGCCCCAGGGTACCATACCGGGCCCACCATGTATCCGAGACGGTTCATCCACTCCTCGAATCGGGTCTCGAAATCCAACAGAAAACATGAAAACTCATGGTGGACGACATGTACATCACGAGAAAACCGCAACTTTGTTTTAAAAATGATAAATATAAGCTTTTGTTAAGTTCTTGCGGTTTTCCCTAAAAATCCAGAAATCGCAGCAATACTGAAATCCTCAAGAAAATCATAATGTCCAACATGTTATATATGATAAATGTCTATGATATCAAGGTATGCGATGTGAATTGTGGCTAGAAATTTATATAAGTATGATGATGATGCGAGGTATATACATGCTATGCAATTTCATATGTCATGTATGATGCAAGTGGCAATACTAAGCTAAACTTGTAGTTTAAAAATACATTAAATTCAATTTTTGCACATTTAAACTACAAGTTAACAAATAGATTAGAATCTTCACCTCACAAATTTGAACCCTAGCTTGCTCAAGCCACCAAAGATGCCTCCTTTCTTCAAGTTTTAAGCTAAATTGGCTTGAGGAGAGATAGGATAAGGATTTTGCTTTGAATTGGAGAAGGAATTTGTGAATTTTTAATGGATTTTGATAAGAAAATGAAGCAAAGGAATTGGGGGGAAAAAAGTGCTGCTGTGGGAGGAGCTCGGCCTGGGCAATAGAGGAGAGAAAATGAGAGGATGTGTAGAAAATTCCATGAAGAAAATATCATCTAAGGTCAATTTAGGCTTTCACATCAAAACTTTTTCAAAAAAACCCCTTTTTACTTCATTTTTTTCATTAATTTCAAACCATAAAACTAAAATCTTACAAAGTTATGATACAATTTATTAACACTCTATTTTAGTTTATAAAGATTATTAATTATGAAATTTACCTAATTAAATTTGTATTTATCACTAATTTAATGTATTTTTTAAAGCTTAAAATAATATTAAAAATAATTAATTACGAAAAAAAATTTATTTAACTAGAAAATTTTAAGTAACATTTTAGTGACCAATTTATAGTAATATCTTATCTAAATTTTGTATAATTAGGTCTACAATGAAAAAAATACCTACTTTGACTTTAACGGAAAAAGCTGACAAATTAGCCGATTACCGAAAACTGCCTAAACGGTTTTCAAAGAGTTACAATATCTGAGCAAAACATATACGAAACTATATTTATTATTTTACAAATGAGCGTCCGTCACTTATGCCGTGAGTAATGCATCGTGCGGCGATTCAGAAAAGATTTTGCATGTGTTTTATCCAGTTTTTGGAGATTTTTCAAGGATGCGTACTATATATGTATTATAGTATTTGACTAGTGCCTATTGGATTTCAATAGTGGATTTCGAGATCTACATCTCCATTGTAACTCCGAAGATATGCGTACAAATCCAATGATTTGCGTGACGCTTGACGGACAATTTTGAGTTTTGTACTCGTTTTCATGCGCACTTGACGCGCTGTGTTTTCGTATCTTCCGTGATTTCGGAGCCCCATTGATTTGAGATGATTATTGAAATGTTTTAGATTTTGGGGGTTAAATTTTAAATTCGGGGACCGAATTTATTTAAGGGAGGAAGATTGTAACATTTCAGAAAATATAAAATATTATTTTAGGAATTTAATTTTAAAATAATATTTTTCCCAAAAACTGCCCGATTTGCGAAATTGGGGTTTTCGAAAAAGGGTATAAATATATACCAATAATTGTGAAATAAATGGAAATTAAAAAGATTTATTCATTTAAAAATATATTTAAAGGATTTGGCATTTTTTAAATTATTATATGCAGTTTGGATAAAAACCCGATTAGTGCACTGCTAATCGCGATTAAGCCAAATCCGTATTTCTACAGTTTTCCATGGTTAGTGCTGTTAGTTATATGTATGCCCTAGAGGCCATTACTGTACATAGGATGTATATTGTAGTGGATGCTGGGACATATATAGGGATGACTTTCTTGCTCGACATGATAGTATGCTATCTGGTTGAACTTTACCTTAACGTGTATACTGACTGTCTCTCTGTTACATGTTGGTAAAGCCCTTAGGATCTGTACTTGACTACCTGGACTATGATGCGGATCATACTAGTGGGGACATGGTAGTCCATAAGTACATCCTTCACAGTCCCTAGTCGTGGGTGTATCGAGACGGGGCATCGATATACCAGAGTAGACTAGCGTATACCTTCTCGACCCATACAGATGGGCGATGGATGATCCCATATCCATTGGTGTTTGACATCAGAGATGATATACGGGTGCTCAGTAGAGACTGGGTACACTGGACGGACTCGCCGAGAACTCCCAGATGGTATTATACCTCACGTCAGATGGCAGTTCTCTGGTGACACTGGTACAGAGTAGTCTGTTGACCCGAGATCGTCATAGAGTCTTGTGTGGTTCCCACTGTGCTTTGATTTCCATCTTACCACGTCCAAGAGGGCGTGCAAAACGGTGGTTTTTGGGTACAGTCCCGAGTCACATGGAGGAAATGAGCGATAGGAGGGGATTCGTCTCTCCCGGTATAGGGAGTTGATGTTGCGCTGTGTTCGATTGGCTATAACAGGAAATCCCTGGCCAGGGTTGCTGAGATTTACTGGTAAGTGTTACCAGTAGTTTCTCGAACAGTTATAGACCTCATATCGACACGACTTATCGAGCTATTGGGGTCTGACGTTTACCACCCCTAGGCGAGATATGCGACATATCAGACGATCAGACCGGACTGTACGGTAGTGTTACTGGTCGGATTCACTGGAGTGTGAGCGGGCTTGCTCGTCGATCTTCAGATCGCTCAATACCCGGGTGGCCGTTACGTTTAGCAGACCGCTTGCGGCTTGTGGGTGTTTGATATGATCATCATCCGCTGCCGGCGTATTGACGAGTCTTTAGAGTCCTACACAGAGGTTTCCTGGCTCAAGCGAAACGAAATAGGAGCGCATATGAGATATGTGCGGGACCGAGAATAATGCGTGTATGTGATACCGTATTCTATTCTCGCGATAAATGTATCGAATGGTTGTATGCGATATAACCTAGTTATCGATTCAAGCGTTGATTCGATAAGCCGATATATTGTATACTAGTCGGTTGTGTGCGACATGACCGGATCGTTGAATCAAGTGTTGATTTAATGATTTAATGCATATTTATATATTTGATATATTACTTTGCATCAACTAGTACCGGTTTACTTAAGATGGATTTTCTCACTCGGATTGTGCGCATTACATATGCGATATGATTTTGTGCACTTGATTGTATCATGTTTGATGATACATGATTACTTGGTTAAGTGCAAAGAATAAACCATGGTTAAAAGAATGGTTAGGGTTTCATTTCCTTTATTTATTCATTTATTTAATTTGTTTATTCATTTTGGAAAAGAAATGAGAAGAATGGTGGCTTTCTTTGGATTGTAGTTGAAGCTTCATGAAGCTTTGTTAAAGTCAACCATTCTTATCTCATTCTTAACCCTAACCATTCCCACTAACCATGATTGATTCTCTACACTTGACCATGGTTAAAATTATGATAAGAATTCATTTTCTTTTCATTTTTCTTTAACTTATCATATCAATTTCCTTCTTCTTCTTCCTTGCTTCAAGTGAAGAAGCTTGAAGTCCATCAATGGTGATTGTTGGAAAAGAGTGAGAAATCCAATTCTAAAGTTAACCCACTTCCTATTTTTTCATCCTCTACCTCTTGCCAAGTAGTAGAGTGTGTTTTCTTCATAAGTTTCATGACTTGGTGAAGTGAGAGCTTGATCTTGCGATGCTTCGACGTAGATCATCTTCGGCATGGACATCGACGACCTAGCTTGCTCATTCTCCGACGAAGCCGACTCTAGAGCCCGGATTTGATTTGGACAGCGGAGACGACCTCGTTGCGGAGCCGTGGAGGTGGAGGACCGGATCTACAAAGGTTGTATTTCCGTATTCCCAATAGTTAAGTGTTAACTAGTTCTTTTTCGCCTAGACATCTAGTTATCGATCCGTAGTTTAGGGTTTGTAGGCACCATAAATTTTGAAATTGCCATGGTTGATGGCTTGGGAGACCTCACTAGAGTGTCTAGGAACCCTACAGTGGTATCAGAGCCTAGCTAGAGCCTTAGGCGAAGCGTAGACGGAGTTTGAAGTCCGATCGAACCGAAATCCGATTTCCAAATTGCTCTCTGTACTTTTTTGTAAAATGTGGATTTTTGCAAATTAAAAATATGCAGAAAAACAAGCATGTAAATCTAAGAATTACGATGCAAAAATTACCTAATGATCTTTCTAAAGTGCGGCGGAACCGCGGCATTAGCGTGCTAATGCGGCCCTTCCGCCGCCGTTTTGTCTTATTAGGCACTCAATTTTGCACAGTAACTCCTATTTTTCAGTGCTGGTTTTCCTGGGAATTTTTAATCTGAAATCAAGAGTTGAGTATTTTGGGTTGTATTGGGAGTTCATACATTCGATCGGATTGTCAAACTTTGTCTATGTGTCGTTCCGGATAATTTTTTTGAATATGTTAAAAAGTTCGACCGGATAAAAATACCCAATTTTTCCCCTGTCGGGAAATTTCCAAGTGTTGGATATTTCTGTAGTTTAATCACGTTCTAAGTAGTGCAAGTAACACGATGGTCCCTCTAGAAGACAACAAACCTTAACTCGATTATGTGACCGTCTTGAACTACCCTTTGAACCTTCGGGTTTGGGGCAGTACGGCGTGCCACATGTGAGGCGTTGGCTTGACCCTTCTACGGCTGGACCGTTGGTACTGAGGCACGAACTAAATGTTGTTAGACTTGTTTCATGTGTTGATCTATATCGGGAAAACTTGGGTGTTCGATTGTTCGATCGGAAAGTTTAACATTTTCTATTTATCTGGAATGGGATACAATAATTGGAATTCACAAAAAGTTATGTGATAACTAAATGAATGTTATAAACATAGCACTTTAGTCTCACTTGATCGGTTGCCACGGAATTTTGATGTGATCAAAAGTCCGTCGCAATCACGTAGCGTACGCGGATACTCGCCGGGTAAACTTAATAGACAGCCTCACTCCATAGCCCCGACCAAGTGACTATAGGAGAACCCCGTCGCCGAAAGCATCCGTCCGGGTGCTCGCGGTAGCGGTGTTCCGCCTTGGTGCACTTCGTCGCCGGTATCGGGGGTGCGGCCGTCTACTGAAGTTTGCGACGAGCATTCGATCAGTTTTTCGGGAATCTTGTTGAATTACCTGACTTGATATTGAAAAGTGTTTTCGATAATGAGACTAAAATGCGGGGTTTATAATTGTTAGGCATGTGATGTCTAAGGAATTCATTTGGTCAGGCATGCGATGTCTGAGGTGGTTGCGGATTCCAACTGTTGTAGTTTTACACTTTCTTTTCTGTGACCGTAAGTGTAATATGTGATATCGCCGGTTTCGTTGCTATATGTCAACGACAATTGGGATGCGCATATTTACTTACGTTGATGGCATGCGATGTTATGTGTTGCTGGATATGTTATATTGGATCGTCGTGTTCGAATAGCCGGGGGTTTTTATGTGAGATGAGTGTTTTTCATTTTCATTCATGTAAAAACTTGTATGTAATATTCTTTTATTGGGGCACTTCCAGGTAGCGGAAGTAGTCACCGTTTGTATATTATTTACTTTTCCGCACTAGGATAGACCCAAGGAGGAGGGCACAAGTAACCGGGTTCTGGAGTCCAGTGGGAGACCAACTCGAGGAGTCGAGTCCGGGTCTCCTAACTCCAGAATTGGTAGGGTTGCTTGCCGCTCTCGTAGGGGTCTAGGGGTGTGGGTTTGGCTATTCATCACGACCGTGGAATCCGTGTTTTATACTGGCTCGTATTGAAAACACGGACGTCCTAGTATATCCAATATTTCATATGATTCTTCTGCTGCGATATCTGTGATGCGATCATGTGATGTTCTTTGATAAATACTTTATATAGTATATATGATATATTATATAGACGTTACTTATGTTTTACACCCGTGCTAGCCCTGCCCTGCTCTGCCGTTAGTTACCTAACCTAACGGTGCACGAGGGGACATCGAGGCGAATGCGGATGGCATAAGTGTACGTTATATCTATCTGTGATGTTTAGGTCCTTAAATGATGGGACTTCATTAATGAGATTAATGAAATAAAAGAAACCTAAGATGTTGTAGAATCGAATTTCAAATTAAAACAGGTAGCTACAGTTCTTGCTTTGCACAGCGGTATATGTGATATATCCTGCACCTTATTCGATGAGGAAAGGACCGAGATCCCTTCACCGGGAGTGACTCCTTTAGTAATAACTGGCAGATGCTACACATTCGGTTTGTCTTTTGATTGCTTTTAAGAGTTTTTGCTTTGCACAGCGATATATGTGATATATCCCGCACCTCATTCGACGAGGAAAGGACCGACGATCCCTTCACCGGGAGTGACTCCTTTAGCAAAACTAGAAAAGCCTCAAAAGCACTCCATTTTAAAATTCATTCGATCCTACAACGATATAAAGTTCATTACGCAAAAGGTTTTCTTAAAAACCTGTCGTAGCCCTCCGTCATTTCAGATAGGTAATAGTTAGTATTCGTGCTGCGTTTGTTGACTCAGTCAAGGCGTAGTGTGCGGTAGCTGATTATTGTTTATCTGCAAAGCATATGATGCGATTGGATTAGGGTAGTCGTGCGGCCTTGTTGACTCAGTCAAGGGTCGTGCGGGTGGGTTTAATTCAATCGAGAAATGACGGGTTGAACTTTACTTGTGGTCTATGATTTGTTGACTCAGTCAAGGTCATAGATCGCTTGGGGAAAAATATTATCGGGAATTTCAAGTGTTGAAATTTGCAATGAGATTGCATACCTTCTATGAGATAGTTGGATCCCGATACCCGCTGCGAGTAAGTGTTACTCCTGGGAGAGTTTTATACATTACAATTAGCCGATCAAGTAGGTGTCTAGAAAGGTGTCAACGGGGTTACGCCTCTGGGAAAACGAGGTTTACATTAATTAGGTTCGTGCGAAAGCACGGGGGACCTCCCTCAAAGTACCGACACTGGCCTGGCTGAAAGATTGGCGAACTTGTAGTGTGTAATTAATCCCGGCTAGTCTTTCCTTTTAGGGTTTGAAGGAAGATTTGATAAAAAGCAGTGGGAGCCATCCTGATTAGATAAAATAAAAACCAATCTATTCTTGACAGAGCGCACGCTGAGTGTTTTCTTCTCTCTCTCTCCTGGTAGCGACCATATCACGCCTTAATCAAGATAATAATACGGAATATTGACCGAACCCGCTTGTTATACTGAGCTGGGGAACGTTGGTCCCGCTCCAACTTATAATTGTTATAAGACAGAGCAGGAAATTGGGGATTACTAGAATTCCCGTGCCGTCCAAACGAAGAGAGTGCATGCTGATGCATCATCTTCGGGTGTGTTCGTTACAAAGAACTGTTTCTCAGAATCCTCTACGTCCTGGGTATGTGATACCAGATCAGGATCCCAGACATGTAATCTGTTACATAGGGCTACAGAAAGGTAGAGAACTGAGAACGGGTGATAAGTTTCATGAGGCAGAAAACGGGGCAAGAGTTGCAGCCAAGTCTGTTGGTCACTGTCACCCTGTATTACCAATACATTGATTCTGAACGAATGTTATTAGATACCGAACCTGATATACAAAATCATATCAGTCTCTTTATTAGTAAAGAAAGGATATAATTTTGTATTGTTGGATAATGTTTTGAACATTTCCTATATCAAAAGTTGATCGGTTCAGGCACGTTATCTAAAAGCGTTGATGTTCTAAATCAAACTACAGTTCTTAGTATATGGAACACACACAAGAAGAACAGTTCAGAAATGAACGGATTCTTCTTGAGGTATTGTAGACTAGGTCATATCAATACGACCCGACTAGCTAAGTTCTACATAGATGCATATTTAGAACAGTTTGAATCTACATCTTATGAAACTTGCCAGTCATGTCACAAAGATAAGATGACCATAGCTCCGTTTATTGGAAACAGAGAAAGAGTTAGTGAACTCATGGGATGATACATGTTGATGTATGTAGGTCCCCAGTCTACACATGCCAAGACCGGTTCTTTGTACTTCATTACATTCTCTGATAATCTCTCGAGATTCAGACATATGTTCCTGTTGAAACACAAGTCCGAACCTTTTGAGATATTCACAGAATATAAGTTAGAAGTAGAGAACCAATACGGGTATAAGTATTATGTCCTATGATGAGATCAAGGAGGATAATGCTTGAGCACGGAAATCCTGGACTATTCTAAAGGAGAATGAGATTCTCTCTCAGCATTACTCCTCCGTATACACCATGGCACGATGGTATATCGGGGTGGAGCAGATACACCCTATTTGATATGGTGTGCTCTAAGATGAGTACTGCTGAGTTACCTTTTTCCTTTTGGGAGTTATGCACTTATGAAGTTGCATACCTATTGAATAGGGTTCGAATCAAATCAGTTGCCTACCACTTCATATGTGATATGGAAGGGGAAGAGCCCATATCTTAAGTTAGTTAAGATTTGGGGTTGACCGGCCTATGTCTAAAAGCAAAATCCGGACAAGCTCAAGGCAAGGTCTGTAATGTAGAACTGGAAATGTTCCAGCTATACAAACTACAGCACATGATTTGATAGAACCAAAGGATTCAGTAGATTCCAACGAGCCTCAGCCTCTCCGCCGATCTAGTAGGGTTCCTCACCCACCTGAGAGATACTTCGGTTTCTCTATGACAGTGGGAGCGAGGATTACATCATGAGATGATGACCCAACTAGTTTCGAGCTGGCCATCAGGAGTGAGACTCTGTAAGAATGGCTGGATGTTTATCGATCTGAGATGGAATCCTTATACACCAACGAAGTATGGACTTTAGTTGCTATATCTGAAGGGTTAAATCCCCATCAGGAGCAAGTATATCTTGAGAAGATTACTTGGTGTAGATGGAAAAGTTGAGACTTTCAAAGCTAGATTTGTTAAAGCTTTTCGTCATCGACCAGGCGTGGATAATGATGAAACCTTTTCAATATCTATGCTTAAGTCCATCCAGATACTACTTGCCACGGCTACATACCATGACTACGATCTCTGGTGGTTGGGTGTCTTGACTGCTTTTCTAAATGATGATTTGGAAAAGAGCGTCTATAAGTACACAGCCAGAGGGCTTCGTAGACAGTGGGAGCAGCGGAAACGTGTGCAAGATGCTTTATAGGATAAAGCAGGCATCGCGGAGTTGGAACATCTGTTTTGATGGATTAGTCAAAGAAGTTGACATCATCAATATGGTAGATGAACCTTGTATAAACAAAAAGGGTAGTAGGGAGTATGGTAACGATCGTCGTAGAGTACGTGGATGACATACTCTTGATAGGGAAGGAGTTTCCTATGCTACGCTCGATCAATCTCCGCTTATCACTATGATTCTCCATATAGGATCAAATTGATACCTCCTAAATCCTGAGTTTTAGATCTATGAGATAGATTTAATTGGATGTTAGGATTCTCACTAGTTGTAGTAAGATGGTATCAATCGATCCTGGGGAGAATCACTGGAAGGGTTCCAGGGTGATAAAGACGACTGAATGTCAGTCGCGGGCATTGTCTTTACCCTCAGTAAAGGGACGGTATGTTGGAAGAGTTCCAAGCTAGATACCGTGACATACTAGACGATGAAGGCTGGATACATCGCTACTTAAGATGCTACCAAAGAGGTTGTTTGGGTGTATATATAGGTTCATGAGATGAACTATGTTCTTACCATTGTGTGACAATGGAGTTGTGGCTTTTGCCAAGGAACGCCGGTCCCATCAGTGATCCAGACATATTCTAAGGCAGTATCACTTGATCATGGAGATGGTTGATCTCCAGGGAGATCGAGGTTAGGAGAGTAGACTCAGAGGACAACACAGCGGATCCACTCACGAAAGGCCTTTTCCCAGAGAGAGACTTTTATGGGATGGTTGAGTATGAGATACTTCAAACCACTGCTACAGATGGCCCTAGTGCAAGTGGGAGATTGTTAGTTATATGTATGCCCTAGAGGCCATTACTGTACATAGGATGTATATTGTAGTGGATGCTGGGACATATATAGGGATGACTTTCTTGCTCGACATGATAGTATGCTATCTGGTTGAACTTTACCTTAACGTGTATACTGACTGTCTCTCTGTTACATGTTGGTAAAGCCCTTAGGATCTGTACTTGACTACCTGGACTATGATGCGGATCATACTAGTGGGGACATGGTAGTCCATAAGTACATCCTTCACAGTCCCTAGTCGTGGGTGTATCGAGACGGGGCATCGATATACCAGAGTAGACTAGCGTATACCTTCTCGACCCATACAGATGGGCGATGGATGATCCCATATCCATTGGTGTTTGACATCAGAGATGATATACGGGTGCTCAGTAGAGACTGGGTACACTGGACGGACTCGCCGAGAACTCCCAGATGGTATTATACCTCACGTCAGATGGCAGTTCTCTGGTGACACTGGTACAGAGTAGTCTGTTGACCCGAGATCGTCATAGAGTCTTGTATGGTTCCCACTGTGCTTTGATTTCCATCTTACCACGTCCAAGAGGGCGTGCAAAACGGTGGTTTTTGGGTACAGTCCCGAGTCACATGGAGGCAATGAGCGATAGGAGGGGATTCGTCTCTCCCGGTATAGGGAGTTGATGTTGCGCTGTGTTCGATTGGCTATAACAGGAAATCCCTGGCCAGGGTTGCTGAGATTTACTGGTAAGTGTTACCAGTAGTTTCTCGAACAGTTATAGACCTCATATCGACACGACTTATCGAGCTATTGGGGTCTGACGTTTACCACCCCTAGGCGAGATATGCGACATATCAGACGATCAGACCGGACTGTACGGTAGTGTTACTGGTCGGATTCACTGGAGTGTGAGCGGGCTTGCTCGTCGATCTTCAGATCGCTCAATACCCGGGTGGCCGTTACGTTTAGCAGACCGCTTGCGGCTTGTGGGTGTTTGATATGATCATCATCCGCTGCCGGCGTATTGACGAGTCTTTAGAGTCCTACACAGAGGTTTCCTGGCTCAAGCGAAACGAAATAGGAGCGCATATGAGATATGTGCGGGACCGAGAATAATGCGTGTATGTGATACCGTATTCTATTCTCGCGATAAATGTATCGAATGGTTGTATGCGATATAACCTAGTTATCGATTCAAGCGTTGATTCGATAAGCCGATATATTGTATACTAGTCGGTTGTGTGCGACATGACCGGATCATTGAATCAAGTGTTGATTTAATGATTTAATGCATATTTATATATTTGATATATTACTTTGCATCAACTAGTACCGGTTTACTTAAGATAGATTTTCTCACTCGGATTGTGCGCATTACATATGCGATATGATTTTGTGCACTTGATTGTATCATGTTTGATGATACATGATTACTTGGTTAAGTGCAAAGAATAAACCATGGTTAAAAGAATGGTTAGGGTTTCATTTCCTTTATTTATTCATTTATTTAATTTGTTTATTCATTTTGGAAAAGAAATGAGAAGAATGGTGGCTTTCTTTGGATTGTAGTTGAAGCTTCATGAAGCTTTGTTAAAGTCAACCATTCTTATCTCATTCTTAACCCTAACCATTCCCACTAACCATGATTGATTCTCTACACTTGACCATGGTTAAAATTATGATAAGAATTCATTTTCTTTTCATTTTTCTTTAACTTATCATATCAATTTCCTTCTTCTTCTTCCTTGCTTCAAGTGAAGAAGCTTGAAGTCCATCAATGGTGATTGTTGGAAAAGAGTGAGAAATCCAATTCTAAAGTTAACCCACTTCCTATTTTTTCATCCTCTACCTCTTGCCAAGTAGTAGAGTGTGTTTTCTTCATAAGTTTCATGACTTGGTGAAGTGAGAGCTTGATCTTGCGATGCTTCGACGTAGATCATCTTCGGCATGGACATCGACGACCTAGCTTGCTCATTCTCCGACGAAGCCGACTCTAGAGCCCGGATTTGATTTGGACAGCGGAGACGACCTCGTTGCGGAGCCGTGGAGGTGGAGGACCGGATCTACAAAGGTTGTATTTCCGTATTCCCAATAGTTAAGTGTTAACTAGTTCTTTTTCGCCTAGACATCTAGTTATCGATCCGTAGTTTAGGGTTTGTAGGCACCATAAATTTTGAAATTGCCATGGTTGATGGCTTGGGAGACCTCACTAGAGTGTCTAGGAACCCTACAAGTGCACCATGTCATGTTGCATTTTTTGTTACATGTTGTGTTATGTTATGGTTGGTTTTATTTGGGAGAAAGGAAAAGGGAAAAAGGTGGCATGATGACTTAATGAGAGAGAGGGGGGACATAATGATGTTGAGGCCATGCTAAGAGAGAGAATGAGAGTGAGAAAGAGAGAGAGGGAGGGAGGGAGGGATTCCCATTTCTTTTTCCCCACCATTTTTCTCCTCCTTCTTCATCCTCAAGCCCCTCATTCTACCCTCATAACCCATCTCCAATCTTTCATCAAAACCCTATACCCCCTTCACAAAAGATGATCCATACCTCACCCTCATCACATTGGACCAAGAAAAGTTAGATTTTGAAGACTTGGAGCTTCTAGGGTTTTTGCTTGGTGGCTTTTTTTGAGGTATAATCCATTCACTTAGTTTAGTTTCAAGTTTTCCTAGCATTCTAGTTTAGTTTGGAAATTGTTTACGAATGGGTTGTGAACCTTGAAATTCTAGATAAAGGTTTGAGAAATTGATGATGTTTAGTGGCTGTCAATAAGACTTTAGAGGTGATTCTTGACCTGGACCATAGCATAGGATCCTAAATACGGAATTAGGAATTCATTCATATCGGTTTTGTGTTGAATTGTGAGGGTATTTAGGAATCTGGGATAACCCGAGACCTTTATAAAATAAGTTCCCATGACAGAGAGACGTGCAGGAAACCTAGAATAACCCCCTGAAACCTGAGCCCCTCCCCTCATTTCCCGGCCGCAAATTAATTCCCCCAGGCCGCAATTTGCATCCTGGTCATGGCTAAAGTGGGTGATTTTTGGTTGGTAGTTCCCATGTGTGATATCTAGAGCAACCCAATATGCAAAATCTCTTAGTTTGGCCTGGGGTGAAATCTGGAGTGGTTTTCCTATGTTGTTATTTTCGTGTTTTCCGTATTCTGAAATTTGGATTCTTGTATTTGATATTATATTTGGTTGTTGGATGTTTGTACATCAACAACAAGGGTTGTTTGATCGCTTTCGCACGCATAGGCCATAGGTTCTGACCTATGTACGCACCGTGTGCCGTATTGGTTTTCCGGATTCGAGTTAATAGCATTTGCGATATGTGTTGATATTATAGGTACCTTCGCGTGGATTCCGAGACGACGGAGCATGGAGCCATCGACTTCGGAAAGCAAGGTGAGTAGATCTATATCTACGGGGGAAGTCGGGTGGATGGCGTATAGCAACCCCGCAAACTTTGATGGAAACCGATTTATATATATAATATGGTTAAGGGAACCTGTAGGGTGTTTTTCGTCACCCCATTGAGATGGGAATACGCGCGCTGGTCGGACACAGTACAGATTCCCCCTGCCTAGGGTAGGCTGGGGTTTATTGATTGTGGGGATTCGAATCTCCAGCAGCCGCGAACTAAGCTACCGTTAATTACCCCTCACATTTGGAGCGAAGGAACCTCCGATTGACGGGTTAAACTGGTCATGCGAACTTAATATGCAGTGCGTTGGTGCGTGTGTATTTTTTTTGTTTTGTTCCACTTGGAAAAAAGAGATATATACATATATATATTTTTTCTATATATAAAAACAAAAATAAATAAGTAAATAAATATTTGGAGAAATTTTTTATTAATTTATTATTATTTTTTTAATTTTAAAATATTATTTATAATTTAATTTTATTTATTTAATATTTATTTTATATTTTTTTAAATAAAAAAAGGGATTAAATAAAGAAAAGAAGAAAAGAAAATAATTATGTTTTTTTTAATTTTTAAATATTATTTATAATTTATTTTTTTTATTTAATATTTATTTATTTTTATTTTAAATAAAAAAAGGAGGAAGAAAGAAGAAAAGAAGAAAAGAGAATTTTGTTTTTTTTTAAAAAGTGGGGTCACATGTTAGCATGTGACCCCTCATATGAGGGGGGGTCACATGCTAGCATGTGACCCCTCACATGCTAAGGGGGAGTCACATGCTCAGCATGTGACCCGTCACATGCTCAGCATGTGAGAAGGCCATCACATGTTTAGCATGTGAGGGGGCCGTCACATGCTTAGCATATGACCCATCACATGCTTTGCATGTGACCCACGTCACATGTTAAACATGTGATGGGGCTGCTTTAGCATGTGACCCCGTCACATACTTTGCATGTGACCACCACCACCTTCTTCTTCTTCTTCTTCTTCTTTTTTTTTTGACGTGGAGTTCAACTCCAAAAGAATTTTATATGGCTAAAAAATTATAATGTGGAGTTAGACTCCCCAAAAAAAGCATTTTTTTTGTGGAGTTAAACTCCAAAAGAATTTCTGTAGTGGAGTTGAACTCCAAAGGAATTTTATTTGTGGAGTTGAACTCCAAAAGAATTTTATTTATGGAGTTGAACTCCAAAAGATTTTCTCCTTTCTCCTTTGAGAAGAAACCAAAATGGGTTCTCTTGAAACTTCAAGATCTAGATTTTGGATGATAAAAAAAGAGACCCTTTTTCCTCTCTTGATGGAGTCTTGGGAGGTGGATTTATGGTAAAACTTTGTTTAGTTTTAAAAAAAAGAGAACTAAGCTCTTGATTTATTTGGAAAATGAAAAGGAAGAGAAAGAACTTGAAAAAGAGAGAGTGGAGACACAAACCCTAGTTTTTTGAGGGAATGAAAAAGTGTTTTTTTTATTCATCATCATGTTGCCTTTTATTGGCTTACATATTTACATATAGCCCCTTGGGCTTTGCAAAATGGCGTTTTGCCCATCCCATGGCTCATGTGCCATTTCTTTTTGCACATAAGCCATGGGCTTACAAGAATTTGGCTTTATGCCCATTTTGTTTACATTCATGCATAAAAAATTACATAAAAATTATTTATGACATGATTTCGTTGTTGGCATGGGGAGGCTGGCCGCGGGCTCGACGTGGGCATGGGCCCGCTTGACCTGGGCTTGGGCCCACCTAGCTTGGGGGTTGACCTTGACTTTGACTCGGTCAAGCGGGGTGTAAATTTTTACCCCAACAAATTGCCCCCCATCAATAAATGCACACCGCACATGTGGGTCGTGTGCATGAAATTGATGGATCTTCTTTCACGTGGAGGCGACTTGCTTTGGTTCCCACTTTTTGGGATGCACTGCCCTTTTTACGACGTGGACGGTCGACGCTTGACGCCTCTCCGAGACAGAGTGTCCGTGGTAGACGTTTCCCTTGCCCGGAGCGATCCGGTTCCTGCTTTGTAGGAAGCATGCACTGCCCTTTTTGCGACATGGACGGTCGACGCTCTGATCCGGAGCGATTTGGTAGACGTGTCCCCGGCACGGAGTGTCGCTGTTGGACAGTTTCCTGATGCGGAGTGTCTGTGTTGGACGTTTCCCCGATGCAGAGTGTCGCTGGTTGACGTGTCCCCGCGACGGAGTGTCTGTTGTCGATATGCCCCCGGCACGGAGTGTCTGCTTGACATTTCCCGAGGCGGAGTATCGGCTGGTTGACGTTTCCCTGATGCGGAGTGTCTGTATTGGACGTTTCCCCGATGCAGAGTGTCGCTGGTTGACATGTCCCCGGTACGGAGTGTCGCTGATCGACTTTTCCCCGGCGCGGAGTGTCGGGTTGACTTTTCCCCGGCACGGAGTGTCGCTGATGGACTTTTCCCCGGCGCGGAGTGTCGGGTTGACTTTTCCCCGGCACGGAGTGTCGCTGATGGACTTTTCCTCGGCACGGAGTGTCGCTGATGGACTTTTCCCCGGCGCGGAGTGTCGCGGGTTGACTTTTCCCCGGCATGGAGTGTCGCTGATCGACTTTTCCCCGGCGCGGAATGTCGCTGGTTGACTTTTCCCCGGCACGGAGTGTCGCTGATCGACTTTTCCCCGGCGCGGAGTGTCGGGTTGACTTTTCCCCGGCGCGGAGTGTCGCTGGTTGACTTTTCCCCGGCACGGAGTGTCGCTGATCGACTTTTCCCCGGCGCGGAGTGTCGCTGATCGACTTTTCCCCCGCGCGGAGTGTCGGGTTGACTTTTCCCCGGCGCGGAGTGTCGCTGATCGACTTTTCCCCGGCGCGGAGTGTCGGGTTGACTGTTCCCCGGCACGGAGTGTCACTGATCGACTTTTCCCCAACGCAGAGTGTCGGATTGATTTAATTCCGAGGCGGAGCATAATTCCGGCAGGGAAGGTAGATATCCCGAGGCGAAGCATGATTTCGACACGGGGTAAATTCTGGGACGGAGCATGATTCCGCCATAGAGGTTGTTGGTTTGATTTGATTTGGGTTGACATCAGCATCGCTACACTGGAATATGGTACCAGGAGCGAATCATCATCTGTCTTGAGAGGATTTAGGAATTGTTTTTTTTTGTTTGGCATCTGCATTGCTGCACTGGAATAATACCAGGAGCAACTCATCATTTGCCCCGGGAGGATTTGGATTTGGTTTTTTGTTTGGCATCTGCATTGCTGCACTGGAATAATGCCAGGAGCAACTCATCATTTGCCCTGGGAGGATTTGGGAATTGGTTTTTGTTTGGCATCTGCATTGCTGCACTGGAATAATACCAGGAGCAACTCATCATTTGCCCCGGGAGGATTTGGGAATTGGTTTTTGTTTGGCATCTGCATTGCTGCACTGGAATAATGCCAGGAGCAACTCATCATTTGCCCCGGGAGGATTTGGGAATTGGTTTTTGTTTGGCATCAGCATCGCTGCACTAGAATATGGTACCAAGAGTGAATCATCATTTGCGTTTGCTTATTATGAAACGATGGCTTAGGAGACAGGTTTTAGGTCCCTATCACCTAAGACTTTTCAATTTTGTGAGCCGTAAGGGTCTCACAAAGCATTTTCTCCCTACGGGTCGTAAGGATCCCGTAAGTGTATTTTCTCCTTAGGAGTCGTGGGGACTCCCAAGTGTGTTTCTCCTTTGTGAGTCGTAAGGATCTCACGCGGGAATTTTCTCCTCACAAAGTCGAGAGGACCTTGTGAGTGCATTTCATCTCTTTTTCATGAGTTTGCGCCCTTTCGGGTTTTCACAAACTCGCCGGCAGTCCTGCTGTTTTTACTCACGGAGCCCTTTCGGGTTTTCATCCATGCCCATTTTGCTTGTGGACATACCTCTTTTTATTTTTATTTTATTATTTTTGGAGAGATTGGGATTGTTTTACGCCCGTGGATTGTATACAGTTTTGCAGGATGTATGATCCAGACCGTAGGGCCATAAATGTTTCGGGACTTTGTTGGCGTCTGCATCGCTGCACTGGAATATGGTACCAGGAGCGACTCATCATTCGCCGTTGGGGTATGGGATATGGAATTTGGTTGGCGTCTGCATCGCTGCACTGGAATATGGTACCAGGATCGACTCATCATTCGCCACTTGGGGGTTGGGGAGCAATGGCTTAGGAGACAGGTTTAGATCCCTATCACCTAAGACTTTTCAATTTTATGGGCCTTGAGGGTCCCATAAGAGCATTTTCTCCCTGCGAGTCGTAAGGATCCCGCAGGTGTATTTTCTCCTTAGGAGTCGTGAGGACTCCTAAGTGTGTTTTTCCTTTGTGACTCGTAAGGATCCCACAAAGGTTTGTTCTCCTCATGTATCGTGAGGACACATGAGTGGATTTCCCTCGTTCCCAGTTTAATAACTTAGAGGTCGACTGTTTCCAGTTTAACGACTTAGAGGTCATCTGTTTCCAGTTTAACGACTTAGGGGTCTATTGTGCCCAGTTTAACGACTTAGCGGTCATCTGTCTCCAGTTTAACGACTTAGAGGTCATCTGTTTCCAGTTTAAAGACTTAGAGGTTTACTGTTTCCAGTTTAACGACGTGGTGGTCATCTATTTCTAGTTTAACGACTTGGTGGTCATCTGTTTCCAGTTTAAAGACTTAGAGGTCTACTGTTTCCAGTTTAACGACTTAGAGGTCTACTGTCTCCAGTTTAACGACTTAGAGGTCTACTGTCTCCAGTTTAACGACTTAGAGGTCATCTGTTTCCAGTTTAAATACTTAGAGGTCTATTGTTTCCAGTTTAAAGACGTAGAGGTCATCTGTCTCCAGTTTAACGACGTAGAGGTCATCTGTCTCCAGTTTAACGACGTAGAGGTCATCTGTTTCCAGTTTAACGACTTAAAGGTCTGCTGTTTCCAGTTTAAAGACGTAGAGGTCATCTGTCTCCAGTTTAACGACGTAGAGGTCATCTGTTTCCAGTTTAACGACTTAGAGGTCTGCTGTTTCCAGTTTAACGACTTAGAGGTCATCTGTTTCCAGTTTAAAGACGTAGAGGTCATCTGTTTCCAGTTTAACGACTTGGTAGTCATCTATTTCCAGTTTAACGACGTAGAGGTCATCTGTTTCCAGTTTAACGACGTAGAGGTCATCTGTTTCCAGTTTAACGACTTAGAGGTCTGCTGTTTCCAGTTTAACGACTTGGTGGTCATCTGTTTCCAGTTTAAAGACGTAGAGGTCATCTGTCTCCAGTTTAACGACGTAGAGGTCATCTGTTTCCAGTTTAACGACGTAGAGGTCATCTGTTTCCAGTTTAACGACTTAGAGGTCTGTTGTTTCCAGTTTAATGACTTAGAGGTCATCTGTTTCCAGTTTAACGACGTGGTGGTCATCTGTTTCCAGTTTAACGACGTAGTGGTCATCTGTTTCCAGTTTAAGGACTTAGAGGTCTGCTGTTTCCAGTTTAATGACTTAGAGGTCATCTGTTTCCAGTTTAACGACGTGGTGGTCATCTGTTTCCAGTTTTAAAGACGTGGAGGTCTATTGGGTTGATTTGGAATTTTGGGATAGGGGCCGGCCTCAGCGTTGTTAACACTGAAGCACATGTGCCAGGACACATGAATGGGTCTTCCCAATGGAGCATAATTCCAAAGGCGGAGACCAGCCGCATAACTGGTGGTTGCGGTGGGGCATGGGTATGCTGAGAATTATTTAAGCCCATGGATTGTATACGGTAGTCAATTTGAGGACTAACCGTAAGGCTGAAAAAATTTTGGGAAACTGGACTTTTGTTGGCGTCTGCATTGCTGCACTGGAATAATGCCAGGAGCAACTCATCATCCGCCCTTGTTGTTTTTTTGTTGTTGTTTCTGTTTTACCGCGATTGCTCAATCATTTCGGCTTTTATTATCGCGAAAGTCGCGATTGCCCTATCATTTCGGCTATTTATTCGCGGTTGCCCAATCAATTCGGCTTTTATTTTTTTTCTTTTATTTACACACATTTTTTATTCATATTTTTTTTACATTCCCAGTTTAACGACTTAGAGGTCGTTTATTCCCAGTTTAGTGACATGGTGGTCAACTGTTTTCAGAGAAAGGCAGATGTCTGAGAGAATCGGTTTCACGAAGAACTTTGGTCTCCGTTTGTATGAAATTAGCGGTCCCAGCTTGACTGTTTACTAACACGCCTTTGGAAAGTTCTATCTCTCCTGCCTTGTATTGCTTTTCGACCCAATCTTTGAAGAAGAAGCAGTCCTCAATGGCATGACCTATCACTCTGTGATAGGGGCAGTATTTGGGGGCGTCGGTCATATTCGCTTCCTGCGGTCTTTTTGACTATGGCAGTTGTAGACCGTTCTTCAGGGCGTCTTTGAATATTTTACGGATCTTGTCCCTTCGGAAGGAATAGACCTTATCCAGCTTCTCTTTCAGTAGAGATTCTCCTCCCTCTCCGAACATTGGCTTCCGAAGCTGGTTGGCATTAGGCCCGCTCAACCCTTGCTTATTTCGGTTGGCCGAGGCATTGAAAGATTCAGAATCGTCGGAATCTCCGCCTTTGCGATTATCGTCCTTTCGGTTTCTCCAGGACCTATTGTTATTTTGGAAATCCGAGGAGGACTCCTGCTTTGAGCGCTCCAGCATTTGAACTTTTCTGGTCAGTTCTTAGAATGTTTTGAGACCCGCGGTGCATAGAAATGGGGCCATCCAATTGTTGAGATTTCCGACAAGGAGACTGACAGATTGGTCCTGCTCTATCGGTGGTTCACATTTGACGGAGAGATTGCGCCATCGGGTTATAAAATCCGTGTTGCTTTCGTTGTTCTTGGGCTTGGTCCTTACGAGCTCGGCAATGGTGATCTTATCGCTGACGCTCATGAACCTTTGTCGAAACAAAGATTCCATTTGGACGAAAGTAGTAACGGAGCCATCCGGTATGCTCGCGTACCAGTCGAAAGCAACATCGGTCAAGCTATTAACGAACTGGCGGAGGAGAAGCGCCTCGTTGCCCCCAGTATTCCCGCATGAGGCTTTGAAGTGGGCGATGTGCTGATTCGCATTTCCCGTCCCATCGAATCTTCCGAATTTGGGGATGACATAGCCGCTAGGAAATTCTACCAGATCATACTGAGCAGGATATGATCTCCCACTACTGCCGATATCTTTTTGCGCTTCAGCTTCGGCTGCCAGTGTTTTGACTTTGCTGGCAACCAAATCCATGATTTGATCTTGAGTTAGCGGGCTACTGTCATCGGTAGCCAAGACATTTCCCGATATAAGATGCGACTGATTTTCATGCGGTCCGCCCACTTTTGGATTTGAGGGAACGGGTGTCGGCTGTTTTGGGACACCGTTTCCCGGTTCATGAGAGCCCTGAGCCTGATTGGACAGCTGAGAGGCAAGTTGGGCCGTAAGTTGTAGGACGACATTTGTCAAGTCGTCAATTTTTGAGTAGAGCTTGGCCTCTCCTTGTCTTTGTTTCTGAGCTGCTTTCGGAGCTCTTGAAGCAGCTCTTGCTCCGCGGTCCTGGGGCGGAAAGTCGGCTCTTCTTCGCTTTCCGAGCACGACTCCTCATGGACCGAAAGGTCTTTCTGCCTATCATCCTCATCGAGAGGGTTTTCATCACCCAGCAGAGGCGGCTGTTCTTGGGAAGCGGCCACCACATTCAAGCCAGATTGGGTTTGAGATATGGTAGCCCCGTCCTTGCTCTTGCTGCGCGTGCCCACCGTATAGACAGTGTGGACCACATACCCAGCCATTTCCTCATCTTCGGCGGGGTAACCCTGTTCTTCGAACCTCATGAGGTTCAGCCTGGTAGGAGCCCTAGCCCTTTTGTTGACTCTATATCTGAGCTTTTTCTCCCTCAGCTTCTCGATTTTGAAGGCTTGGCGGGCATCCGCTATCCAGGAAGCTATTGTGCATTGATCGGCGGGGAGCTTAGAGAAGACACCCAGTCGAGCAGTTGTCAGAGGCACCGCCGGAGCTTGCACGAGACGCCCTGTTGCTTTGTTGATGTTGATGGCCTTGCCCCCAGCTGGGGCCATGGAGAGTCGTTCGGAAACGGACTTGCGCTTGGGCTGAGGTGCCTTCGCGACCATGACGTCCGGCCTTTTCCCCTTTGAGGCCGGTTTATCCATCACTGGGGCTTGAAGAGCAGGGACGGCGTTCGCTGGCACGAACAAAATAGAGCCGAATGGTAGCAGCGGCTCCTCCCACTGTCGCCCAAGACTGGCCGGGAGGACCGTCCTGGAGTCTATCTTCATTGCGTAAGAAATGGGAGCCGTGCTGAGAGCTGAATTCATTTTTGGAGACATTGTTGAAAATGATTGCTTGAAAACCCTGCATGAAAGAGCATTATTTTAGTATAAATATAGGTATGTATACTAATTGAGTTCGCATGAACATTTAACCCGAAATATGGGAGGAGAGATAGGTCCCACCGGGCGTGCCAGAATCTGTAGGGTGTTTTTCGTCACTCCATTGAGATAGGAATACGCGCGCGCTGGTCGGACGCAGTACAGATTCCCCCTGCCTAGGGTAGGTTGGGGTTTATTGATTGTGGGGATTCGAATCTCCAGCAGCCGCGAACTAAGCTACCGTTAATTACCCCTCGCATTTGGAGCAAAGAAACCTCCGATTGACGGGTTAAACTAGTCATGCGAACTTAATATGCAGTGCGTTGGTGCGTGTGTATTTTTTTTGTTTTGTTCCACTTGTAAAAAAGAGATATATACATATATATATATTCTATATATAAAAACAAAATTAAATAAGTAAATAAATATTTGGAGAATTTTTTTTTTAATTTATTATTATTTTTTTAATTTTAAAATATTATTTATAATTTAATTTTATTTATTTAATATTTATTTTATATTTTTTAAATAAAAAAGGGATTAAATAAAGAAAAGAAGAAAAGAAAATAATTATGTTTTTTTTTTATTTTTTAATATTATTTATAATTTATTTTTATTTATTTATTTTTATTTTAAATAAAAAAAAGGAGGAAGAAAGAAGAAAAGAAGAAAAGAGAATTTTGTTTTTTTTTAAAAAGTGGGGTCACATGTTAGCATGTGACCCCTCATACGAGGGGGGTCACATGCTAGCATGTGACATGGAGGGTCATATGTTAGCATGTGACCCCTCATGTGAGGGGGGGTTACATGCTAGCATGTGACCCCTCACATGCTAAGGGGGAGTCACATGCTCAGCATGTGAGAAGGCCATCACATGTTTAGCATGTGAGGGGGCCGTCACATGCTAAGCATGTGACCCACGTCACATGTTAAACATGTGATGGGGCTGCTTTAGCATGTGACCACCACCTTCTTCTTCTTCTTCTTCTTATTTTTTTTTTTTGACGTGGAGTTCAACTCCAAAAGAATTTTATATGGCTAAAAATTATAATGTGGAGTTAGACTCCCCAAAAAAAGCATTTTTTTTTGTGGAGTTAAACTCCAAAAGAATTTCTGTAGTGGAATTAAACTCCAAAAGAATTTTATTTATGGAGTTGAACTCCAAAGGAATTTTATTTATGGAGTTGAACTCCAAAAGAATTTTTGTAGTGGAGTTAAACTCCAAAATAATTTTCCTGGTTGTGGAGTTGAACTCCAAAAGAATTTTATTTATGAAGTTGAACTCCAAAAGATTTTCTCCTTTCTCCTTTGAGAATAAACCCAAAATGGGTTCTCTTGAAACTCCAAGATCTAGATTTTGGATGATAAAAAAAGAGACTCTTTTTCCTCTCTTGATGGAGTCTTGGGAGGTGGATTTATGGTAAAACTTTGTTTAGTTTTAAAAAAAAAAGAGCTAAGCTCTTGATTTATTTGGAAAATGAAAAGGAAGAGAAAAAACTTGAAAAAGAGAGAGTGGAGACACAAACCCTAGTTTTTTGAGGGAATGAAAAAGTGTTTTTTTTATTCATCATCATGTTGCCTTTTATAGGCTTACATATTTACATATAGCCCCTTGGGCTTTGCAAAATGGCGTTTTACCCATCCCATGGCTCATGTGACATTTCTTTTTGCACATAAGCCATGGGCTTACAAGAATTTGGCTTTATGCCCATTTTGTTTACATTCATGCATAAAAAATTACATAAAAATTATTTATGACATGATTTCGTTGTTGGCATGGGGAGGCTGGCCGCGGGCTCGACGTGGACATGGGCCCGCTTGACCTGGGCTTGGGCCCACCTAGCTTGGGGGTTGACCTTGACTTTGACTCGGTCAACCGGGGTGTAAATTTTTACCCCAACAGAACCTTTAATAGAATACTATAGAAAGAGTTAAAAGATAGTTAGAGAAAGCATATTAGAAACTAAAGGATAGTTAGAAGTGACATGATACGGCTAATATGTGATGACGGGATTTTAGGATGATCTTTGATGATATTGCCGTTTAGGGTACTATATGACTAGATAGCCGACGTAGATGTGCCATCCGAACCATACCTATTTCCAAACTGAAGAATCGTAATGCATCTTTTAAACATATACCTTGAGGGACGTTACGGATTTTCAAATGATATATTTTTCCTTAAAAACACCATAGCCCCTACTTTCAAAACTACGATTCGCATCTTTTAAAACTGATTGTATGGTTCGGGTGTGTATGTTAGATTAGATAAGTATGCTTATAGTAAAGGTATATATATATAACATTCGATTCGATGTGAGACATAAATGTGATGAAAAGAATGTACGATGCGTTATGATGACTTGGTGATATGTTGGTATACGGATGAGAGTCGTTTGAGATGATTGATACCTTGCCGTTCCCCTGATATGAGATTGTTATGGATGTGACCTGGGACATAGGTATATAGATATATATAGAATGTCGTGAATTATGAATGATAGGTCGTACGTGACATTAGGTCGTACCCTCATTGTCTTATAGGTTGATAAGATCCCTATTGGTTTAATGCCGCCGTACGATGTATTGTACCGTGCGTGTTGTTGTGAGGCTATATGCCGATTGATAGATTCACCAATTCGATCTTGTAGACACATATACCTGATAGCTTGTAGATGATGATTTACCATATGATGCCTTCGTGTTATTCGCATTGCATTACTTATACATATGCTAGTACACCTACACCATTATCAATGATGCATATGTTACACTTACACAGATTGGCCGGCTCACACACTTCATCATCGATAATTGCCATGTCACTACACAGTAGGATTGCTGCATCATGATATGACTCTTCGCATAACTTACTTGTGTATATACCCACTTATACACCCATACTTGTGTGCATATATATATATATATATATATATATATATATATATATATATAGTGCATCCATGCCTACGTACATACACATTGTACACACATAGATGATGCTGGCTTTGATTTTGGAGAATTGGGGACCGCATGTTATATTTTATAAACTGGATCCATTTAAAAGAGCGGTTTTCCCTTAATATGTCATATCACTATTCCATGTTGCATGATATTCGGATATACTTACATTTTTATCATATGTCGCATACATCATGCTTTATGATTTTACGCATTGAGATATGCTGTTTTCATGAGATTTCTGGATTTGAGAACCGTGGCGAGTTTAAAAGAAAGCATGTACTGTTTTAAAAACACGGTTTCTCTTGATATGATATTTCAGTGCGTCCACCATGCGTTTTCTCGGTTCTGAGACATGTGACATGTGAAACCCAATTCGAGGAGCTGGATGAGGCCGATTGCAGGTACATGGTGGACCCGGTATGGTACCCCGAGGCGAGAATGGATTGCTGTGCAGTAGACGGTGAGCCTGGAAGAGGGACTACTAGCTACCGGTGATTGTATTTGGACTCGGCGGTTATCCGGAGGATACCGACCGGAGTAGAGAGATGGATATGAGGGCCGACCAGGGTATGCGGCGCCTGAGATATATGAGGATTTACGTGTCGATGCTGGACACGGGTTTCATGATGTTTTCGAGTGTTGATGTTGGACACCCAGGTTCCATGATTTTGATGTGTCACGAGGGACACCCATTGATTTATATGCTCATACTTTCATGCTTATGCTTTTATGATGCATACAGACATTGATTATATGGTTGGATGAGATCCACATGCATACATACATTGATTATATTGTTGGATTATATCCGCATACATATAGGTATTGATTGCAATGTTGGCACATATACAGATAATGTCACCCTAGATATCATAGTATTACCTTTATGATATAGTTGACCTAGGAGTCGTTGTTTATTCGATTTCTACTCGTAGATGTTTTTCTACTCACGAGTTGGCAACTCACCCCCGTTGTGCCACAGTTCTTGCAGGTTGACCGCACGGATCAGTAGCGGCATCGCTGGCACATAGCTACTTTTAGGTGGTTTGCTTGGTAGGTGGGACATTTGTATCGTACCCACTCTTGTATTTATTTTTCATATTGTATCTAGTCAACTCCATCAAATCGAAACTAGTATTTGTATAAGTAATGAGACTTAGTAAGACTAGTAGTTGCGAGACTTGAGCGATGGGTTGTATGTTCGCTTTTTTTTTGGTTGATATCTCGCTTTATTCTTTATCTTTTGTGGTGGTCATCGCCGTTGGGCGTCGTATACTTATATTTATGCTTTGCGTGGTTGTGGATCCTCCGTTTGGCGAAGAGCTAGCTCCCGCTTGGGGATGCCTTTATCCTTATTATGTATTGTGGTTTTGGATCAAAATATACAAAGGAGGTGCTGCATAAATTTTTAAAAGACGAAACATGTTTTCAAACTAGTAAATTTCATTTGCATTATTCATGTTCCTTTTCTACGCATTTAAGAAAACTTGATTTCATTATTCTTTTATTTCAAAACTTCACCTCTTTTATTTTCTTAAAAAGGTTTAGATTTCTGGGTTTCAGCTTACTTGAATTACGTTACGCCTTTAGACGTTGCGTGATTTAAGTGCTGGTCACGAGCTAATATTTCAGGTCGTGACACCATCTAATTTGGATTTACCTTAAATAAATAAACCTTGCATTATCATGAGCATGGTGTGAGTCTCATACACCCATGTAGTATGTATCATCAAGCAAGAAACAAAAAGAAAGCACAAATAATATATATATCACATATATATATTAAGTGTGCACATGTGAGAAAAAGAAAAGCTTAAGTGAGCTAATATTAGTTAATGTAACTTAATATATCAAATATATAACTATACATTAAATCATTAAATCAACACTTGATTTAATAATCCGGCTATATCTCATATGACCGACTAATATTATTTGTATCAACTTATCGAATCAATACTTGATTCAATAACCTGGCTATATCTCATATAACCGACCGATATCATATATCGCGAGAATAGAATACGGTATCTCATACTCGTATTAATATTGGCCCCGCACATATCACATATGTGCTCCTAATTCGTTTTACCTGAGCCAGTAAACCTCTGTGTAGGACTCTAAAGACTCGTCAATACGCCGGCAGTAGGTGATGATCATATCAGGCACCCATAAGCCGTCAGCGGTACTAGCTGTACGTAACAGCTGCCCAAGTATTGAGCGATCAGAAGGTCAACAAGCAAGCCCGCTCTAACTCCTGTAAAACCTGTCAGTAACACTACCGTACAGTCCGGTCATTTCTCTGATATGTCGCATATCTAGTCTAGGGGTGGTAAACGTCAGATCCCAGTAACAGATAAGTCATGCCAATGTGAGGCTCATAACGGGTCGAGAAACTACTGATAACACTTACTAGTAGATCTCCGTATCAGCCCTGGCCAGGGACTTCCTGTTATGGCCAATCGAGCACAGTGCAACATCAACCCCCAATACCGGGAGAGACGAATCCCCTCCTATCGCTCATTGCCTCCATGTGATTCGGGACTGTACCCAAAAGCTACCGTTTTTCATGTTCTCTTGAACGTGGTAAGATGGAAATCAAAGCACAATGGGAATCACACAAGACAATATGACGATCTCGGGTCTAAAGACTAACTTGTACCAGTGTCACCAGAGAACTGCTATCTGACGATAAGTATAATACCAACTAGGAGTTCTCGGCGAGTCCGTTCAGTGTACCCAGTCTCCACTGAGCACCCGTATACCATCTTTGATGTCAAACACTAATGGATGTGGGATCATCCATCGCCCATCATATGGGTCAAGAAGCGTATACGCTAGTCTACTCTGGAATATCGATGTCTTGTCTCGATACACCCTCGACTAGGAACAATTATAGGATGTACTTGTGGACTACCCTTGGCTCCACTAGTATGATCTCCATCATAGTCCTAGTAGTCAAGTATACATCCTAAGGGCTTTATCAACATGTGAGAGCAAGACAGTATCACAATATAAGTCTACATGTTAAAACAAAGAGCAACCAGATAGTATACTATTATGTCGAGCAAGAAAGTCCTCTCTATATATATTCAAGCATCCACTATAATATACATCACATGTACAATAATGGCCTCTAGGGCATACATATAACTAACAATCTCCCACTTGCACTAAGTCTAGTTGTTATAGTATCTCATACCCAACATCCCGAAGAGTCTCTCAAATTGTATCTGGGGTATGGCCTTTGTGAGTGGATCCACTGTGTTGTTCTTCATGTCAACTCTCCTGACCTCGATCTCCCGGCGATCAACTATCTCCTGGATCAGGTGATACCGCCTCAGAATATGCCTGGATCGCTGATGGGACCTGGGTTCCTTGGCCAAGGCCACTGATCCATTGTTATCGCAATACAAAGGTATTGGATGCTCAATGGACGGAACCACACCAAGTTCAGTTATGAACTTCTTCATCCAGACAGCCTCTTTGGCAGCATCGTTGGCAGCGATGTATTCAGCCTCCATCGTCGAGTCTGCCACTGTTTCTTTCTTGGAACTCTTCCAACAAACCGCCCCGCCATTGAGGGTAAAGACAAATCCCGAGACTGACTTAGAGTCGTCCTTATCACTCTGGAAGCTCGAATCGGTAAAGGACTCCACTTGGAGTTCATCGTTACCATACACCTAGAACATTTCTTTAGTCCTTCTCAAGTACTTGAGAATGTTCTTCGCAGCTGTCCGGTGACCCTCTTCCGGATCTGCATGATACCTACTCACTTGTAGGGTTGCTAGGCACACGCACAAGGTTCTACAAGGCATCAACCATGCCCGATTTAAATTTAGCCGTGCCGAACAACCCAAAGCCGGATCTTTAAACTAGAGATTAGGCAAAACTAAGCATGTTAAACACTTTAACACTAAGTGAGAGGGATTACAACCTTTGTAGATCCGGTCCTTCACTTCTTAAGCTCCGTGTTCAGGTCCCTTCACTGTGATCATCATGTTCCGAACTCTCGAGAGGCTCCACGAAGAGAAAGATGCAAGCTTGCTTCCGATCTTCGATAACAAAGATGATCTACCTTGAAGTTTCATTAACACATGCTCTCACTCACTAAATGAAGTGAACACTCTCATCTAAAGGGCAAGGATAGATGAGAATGATGAAGTAGGATTTTTTGCTCTCATTTATAATCTTTTTCTCACTCATTTTCATCACCTAAAGCAAAGCAAGAAAGGTTTTCATCAAGGAAGAAGAAGAAGAAGAAGAAGAAGAATAGTGAATTCTTTTGTGATGAACAATGAATAATCATTAGTGAGGTTAGAAATGCAACCCTGGTTAAGAATGAATCCTTAACTTGTGTAGAGAAACAACCATGGTAAAAGGGTTTGGGTTAGGTTAAGGAAATATCTTCACAAAATATTTTTTCCAAAACAAAACAAAACCTTCTAGAAAGTTCTAGAAATGATTAACCCAAATCAAACCCTAACCATGTTTAATCTCCACTAAACATGTTGCATTAATAACCATATCATGTTACAATATTATATATCACATATATAATATTTATTGTAACAAAATAAAATAATACAATTTAACATATATCGCATATATATCAATGTATTACCCGAGTGAGAAAAAGAATCTTTTAGTGAGCTTATATTAGTTAATGTGATTTAATATATCATATATATTATTATACATTAAATTATCGAATCAACACTTGATCCGACAATCCGGCTATATCGCATATAACCGACTAATATATCATTTACCGATTTATCGAATCAACACTTGATCCGATGATCCAGCTGATATCAAATATCGCGAGAATAGAATACGGTATCTCATATCACATTATTCTCGGTCCTGCACAAATCACATATGTGCCCTACTCCGTTTTGCCTGAGTCAAGAAACCTCTGTGTACGACTCTAAAGAATCGTCAATACGCCGGCAGTAGGTGATGATCATATCAAACACCCACAAGCTGCAAGCAGTCAGCTAAACGTAACAGCCACCCAGGTATTGAGCGCTCAGAAGATCAACAAGCAAGCCTGTACATTCTCCTGTGAATCCAATCAGTAACACTCTCGTACAGTCCGGTCTCGTCGTCTGATATGTCGCATATCTCGCCTAGGGGTGGTAAACGTCAGACCTTAGTAGCTCGATAAGTCGTGTCGATATGAGGTCTATAATAGTTCGAGAAACTACTGATAACACTTACCAGTAAATCTCAGCAACCCTTGCCAGGGATTTCCAGTTATAGCCAATCGAACACAGCACAACATCAACTCCCTATACCGGGAGAGACGAATCCCCTCTTATCGCTCATTGCCTCCATGTGATTCGGGACTGTACCCAAAAGCCACTTTTTGCATGCCCTCTTGGACGTGGTATGATGGAAATCAAAGCACAGTGGGAATCACACAAGACTCTATGACGATCTCGGGTCAACAGACTACTCTGTACCAGTGTCACCGGAGAACTGCCATCTGACGTGAGGTATAATACCATCTAGGAGTTCTCGACAAGTTCGTCCAGTGTACCCAGTCTCCACTGAGCACCCGTACACCATCCTTGATGTCAAACACCGATGGATATGGGATCATCCATCGCCCATCATATGGGTCAAGATGCGTATACGCTAGTCTACTCTGGTGTATCGATGCCCTGTCTCGATACACCCTCGACTAGGAACAGTTATAGGATGTACTCGTCGACTACCGCAGCCCCACTAATATGATCTCATCATAGTCCCAGTAGTCGAGTACATATCCTAAGGGCTTTATCAACATATAATATAGAGACAACCAGAGTACATGTTAAGATAAAGTACAACCAGATAGCGTACTATCATGTCGAGCAAGAAAGTCCTCCCTATATATGTCCAAGCATCCATTACAATAAATATCGTATGTACAGTAATGGCCTCTAGGGCATACATATAACTAACAATCTCCCACTTGCACTAAGGCCATCTGTTGTGGTATCGCATACCCAACAATTAGCTGTGGTTGAAGTATCTCATACTCAACCATCCCAAAAAAGTCTCTACTGGGAAAAAGGCCTTTGTGAGTGGATCCACGCTGTTGTCCTCTGTGTCTACTCTCCTAACCTTAATCTCCCTGGAGATCAACCATCTCCATGATCAGGTGATACTGCCTAAGAATTATTGTCACGACCCGAAAGTACGGAACGTGACTGGCACTTAGATTACGAGACGTCTAAAGACGTAACGTAACCTAAGTCAGCCAAAGCCCAGAAAAATCTAAACCAAAATCAAAAAGAGTGAAGGAAACCTTTCATGAAAAACGACTTGAAATCAATTTAGTTGCATTGAACCCCTTTTTAAAAACATCAAAAATTTCCGAAAATTTCGGCAGAGTCTCCTTTGTAAATTCTATCCCCCAAAATGGGTACAACAAGATATACAACCTGAAATCACAAAATGGCATCCCCAAAAGGGAGCTAGCTCTTCGCCCAAGGCGGATCACAACCACACGCAATATATATATGTAATCTCAAGAAAAAGAGCATAAAGAAATGGGAAATGTAAGAAAACACAACGTCGGCTCAAGTGAGCTCGACCCAAAAGAACCCACATATACACAAATCTCTCAGTCTCATCACTAGGTCGAATATACAAATAAGAAGTGGTAGATGGAGAATACTAGATATAAAAATAGTACAAAAAGAGATAAAAGCACTCTCGCAACCCACCTACGAGCAATGTCGCGAGTCTGAGCAAAAGAAGTCACTAATAAGATAAGCCGCCGCTACTAGGCTGATGAGTCCGGCCTGCAAGACACTGTGGCACAACGGGGGTGAGTTGCCAGCTCGTGAGTAGAATATAACATCTAGTAAGGCTATCGTAAGAATACACGCAAATGCGTCACAGCATGTATGTCCAGATGTGATGTAATACCTCTAGTATGCATGCACATGTATGCAATGTCAATACTAAATCTTAAAGTGTTTAAATGCTATGAGTTCTGCATTCCTAACTTTAGAAAAAGAATATCTGTATAATAGCTAAATACCATCAAGAAATCATCTGAAACCCGTGTCAAGTATCGACACCAAATATGAAAACACATCTGTCTCGATGTCTCACTGTATCAATGTCTCAATACATTGGGCTCCGTCAGTCCGGATCGGCCTATATCATCAATCTCACGACAACGGTCGGTATCCTCCGGATATCCGCCGCGCCAGACATCACCGGTAGGTAGTCTTCCCCTGCCAAGCTCATCGTCTACAACTCGATCTTCTTGCCCCGGGGTACCATACCGGGCCCACCATGTACCCGAGACGGTTCATCCACTCCTCGAATCGGGTCTCGAAATCCAACAGAAAACATGAAAACTCATGGTGGACGACACATACATCACGAGAAAACCGCAACTTTGTGTTTAAAAAAATGATAAATATAAGCTTTTATTAAATTCTTGCGGTTTTCCCCAAAATCCAGAAATCGCAGCAATACTGAAATCCTCAAGAAAATCATAATACTCAACATGTTATATATGATAAATGTCTATGATATCAAGGTATGCGATGCAATTTGTGGCTAGAAATCTATGTAAGTATGATGATGATGTGAGGTATATACGTACTATGCGATTTCGTATATCATGTATGATGCAATTGGTGACACTAAGCTAAACAGGTTCTATGGTGCTCGTGGCATGGCAATTACCAAATGCGTGTGTGTCACATGAATAGTGCGCATGCAACAGGAGCCAATGGTATTGGTGTTCGTGTCCTACGAAGTAATATCGCACATGTGTATATGAATATCCATGCAATCTAGCAGACGATTAGCTATAAGGGTATGAAATGTGAATGAGGGGGGTTAGCTAACTAACAATGAAAATATTGCAAGAAATAAAGTAATCCTAATTAGGGGGCGCCTCCCGCCATCCAGACGATTTCCCCCATAGATGAATACATCTACTCACCTGAATGCCTCGCTAATCCGATCCGACCACCGCCTTGCCTTTGTGCGCCGCGTCTGATGTTTCCGCAACCGTTCCTAGAATTGAATAACACACAATATAAGATTACAGATTCCTAAAATGATGCAACTCACAATATGAAAAGATCGGCGCTCTCGAATTAATCACAACGTGCACTCGGTACGCGGAAAACACGCGAAAATCGCTAAAACCTTAACTAAAATCGCCGTTTCAGGCAACCGTCAAAACTGAAACCCGACTAAATCAAAATCCGCATTCGCATACCCTAAAATTCGTATGAGATGCTATAAATATATTCCATATATCTTAATAATATCACCTCCTAATTTTCATAAAAATCTAGTAAGCATTGGCATAGAAATATCGATGCAATTATCGCAATTTAACGGTATAGCGATCGCTACATCGCACAAACAACCATTCTAACCAACTAGATAGCCAAAACCCTAACTTAAACCCATCAACCATGCTACAAACCCTAATTACAACACCAAACCTTTACTAGAATTTCCTAAACAAGAATTCATAACCCAATTACACACTAAAACTACTAAATCTAGCAAATTTAAACCACAATTTGAACATTAGATAAGAATTATACCTTACAAGTTGAACCCTAACTTGCACTTTACCTTGAAAGATGACTCCTTTCACCTTGTTTTAAAGCAAATTAGGGTTGGAAAGAGGTGGAATAGGATTATGGTTTGAATTTGTGAAGAAATGTGTTGATTTCGATGGATTTTGTTGATTTTTTCATGATCTTTGAAGCAAGAAAGAGAGAGGGAAATGGGGTTTGCAGCAGGTTGAGCTCGACCTGGTGTTGGGAAGGGGGGTGTGTGAATGGTGTAGAAAATTCTACACAAAAAGCCTTTCCCAAGCTCAATTAATGACTATCACATCAACTTTTACACAAAAAACCCCATTTTAAACCATTTTTGATTAAAATTTTAAACCATAGAATAAAAATTTTGAAAAGTCTTGATAAAATTTTATTAATACTAAATTTTAGTTTATAATGTTTCCTAAGTGTGTAATTTACCTAATTAAATTTGTATTTATCACTAATTAAATGTATTTTTAAAAGCTTAAAATAATATTAAAAATAATTAATTAGGAAAAAAATTTTTAATTAACTAGAAAATTTTAAGTGACATTTTAGTGACCAATTTATAGTAATATCTTATCTAAATTTTGTATAATTAGGTCTATAATGAAAAATACCTATTTTGACTTTTTACGGAAAAAGGCTGCTAATTTTGCCGATTACCGAAAAACTGCCTAAAGATTTTCGAAGCGTTACAATTATATCTGGATTTCTGATGGGACGGGGGTTCCTAGGCCAAAGCCACAACTCCATTTTCACACAATGGTAGGAACGAAGTTCATCTCATGAACTTATATTTATCCAGACTACCTCTTTGGTAGCATCCTTGGTAACGATGTATCTTGCCTTTAATTGTCTAGTAAGTCACGGTATCTAGCTTAGAACTCTTCCAACATACCGTCCCTCCACTGAGGGTAAATACAATGCCTGCGACTAGCATTCAGTCGTCCTTATCACCCTGGAACCTTTCCAGTGATTCTCCCCAGGATCGATTGATACCATCTCACTACAACTAGTGAGTATCCTAACATCCAATTAGATCTAACTCATAGATCAAAACCCAAGATTTAGGGGGTATCATTTTGATCATATATGGAGAATCCTTGTGATAAGCGGTGATTGACCGAGCGTAGAATAGGAAACTCCTTCCCTATCAAGAGTATGTCATCCACGTACTCTACGAGGATCACCACCATACTCCCTACTACCTTTTTGTATATACAAGGTTCATCTACCATTTTGATGAAGTCAAACTCTCTGACTACTACATCAAAACAGATGTTCCAACTCCGCGATGCCTGCTTTATCCTATGAAGCATCTTGCTCGCATTTCCGCTGCTCCCACTATCTACGAAGCCCTCTGGCTGTGTACTTATAGACGCTCTCTTCCAAATCATTATTTAGAAAAGCAGTCATGACACCCAACCACCAAATATCGTAGTCATGGTATGTAGCCGTGGCAAGCAGGATCTGGATGGACTTAAGCATAGCTTTGAAAGTCTCAACTTTTCCATGTACACCAAGTAATCTTCTCAAGATATACTTGCTCCTGATGGGGATTTAACCCATCAGATAAAGCAACCAAAGTCCATACTTTGTTGGTGTATAAGGATTCCATCTCAGATCGCTAAGTATCCAGCCATTCTTATAGAGTCCCACTCCTGATGGCCAGCTCGAAACTAGTTGGATCATCATCTTATGATCAATCTTCGCTCCCACTGTCATAGAGAAACCGAAGTGTCTCTCAGGTGGGTGAGGAACCCTACTAGATCGGCGGAGAGGCTGAGGTTCGTTGGAATCTATTGAATCCTTTGGGTTTACCAAATCATCAGCTGCAGTTTGTATAGCTGGAACCTTTCCAGTCCTACAGAACAAACCTTGTGTAGGGTTCCTAGGCACACTAATGAGGTCTCACAAGGCATCAACCATGCCAATTTCAAAATTTTCCGGTGCCGAGAAACCCTAATACGGATCGTTAACTAGAGATTAGGCGATAAACTATGCAAGTAAACGACTTTACTGCTAAAGGAAAGTGACTACAACCTTTGTAGATCCGGTGCTCCACCTCCATAGCTCCGTGATGATGTCCCCTCGCTGCGATCATCGGATCCCGAGCTCTAGTGTCGGCTTCATCGGAGAAATGGACGGGCTAAGTCGTCGACTTCGATGCCGAAGATGATCTACGTCGAGGCAACACAAGATCAAGCTCCAACTTCACCAAGTCATGAAACTTGTGAAGAAAACACCCTATACTACTTGGCAAGTGGTAGAGGATGAAGAAATAGGAAGTGGGTTCACTTTAGAATTGGATTTCTCACTCTTTTCATCAAGTCATCATTGAAGGTTGCAAGCTTTCTTCTTCTTTGAAGAAGGAGAAGAAGAAGAAAAGAATATGATATCACCTTTTAAAATAGGAAATAAAATGATACTTATCATATTTGCAACCATAGTTAGGTGTAGAGAATAAACTAAGGTTAGGTTGAATGGTTAGGGTTAAGCATGAAACAAAAATGGTGGACTTATTCAAAGCTTCATGAAGCTTCAACTAGAAAACAAATCAAGCCACCATTTCTCTTCATCTTTCCAAAATGAATAAATAAATAAATGAATAAGTAAATAAATAAAACCCTAACCATTAACATAACCATGGTTTAATCACACACACAAACCCTCATGTATCATCAAACATGATACAATCAAATGCACAAAAGTATATCACATATACAATGTGCACATCAAGTGAGAAAATCCTTTTTAAGTGAACAAATATTAGTTAATGTAAAGTAATATATCTAATATATAATTATACATTAAATCATTAAATCAATACTTGATTTAACGATCCGGTCATATCGCATATAACCGACTAATATCAATAGTAACAACTTATCGAATCAACACTTGATCCGATAACCCGGCTATATCGCATATAACCGATCAGTGTCACAAATCGCGAGAATGGAATACAGTATTACATACTGGTATTATTCTCGGTCCCGCACATATCTCATATGCGCTCCTATTTCATTTCGCTTGAGCCAGGAAACCTCTGCGTAGGACTCTAAAGACTCGTCAATACGCCGGCAGCAGGTGATGATCATATCAAACACCCACAAGCCGCAAGCGGTCTGCTAAACGTAACGGCCACCCGGGTATTGAGCGATCAGAAGATCGACGAGCAAGCCCGCTCACACTCCTGTGAATCCAACCAGTAACACTTACCGTACAGTCCGGTCTCGTCGTCGGATATGTCGTATATCTCGCCTAAGGGTGGTAAACGTCAGACCCTAATAGCTCGATAAGTCGTGTCGATATGAGGTCTATAACAGTTCGAGAAACTACAGGTAACACTTACCAGTAAATCTCAGCAACCCTGGCCAGGGATTTCCGGTTATAGCCAATCGAACACAGCGCAACATCAACTCCCTATACCGGGAGAGACGAATCCCCTCCTATCGCTCATTGCCTCCATGTGATTCGGGACTGTACCCAAAAACCACCGTTTTGCACGCCCTCTTGGACGTGGTAAGGTGGAAATCAAAGCACAGTGGGAATCACACAAGACTCTATGACGATCTCGGGTCTACAGACTAACCTGTACCAGTGTCACCAGAGAACTGCCATCTGACGTAAGGTATAATACCATCTGGGATTTCTCGGCGAGTCCGTCCAGTGTACCCAGTCTCCACTGAGCATCCGTATATCATCTCTGATGTCAAACACCAATGGATATGGGATCATCCATCGCCCATCTGTATGGGTCGAGAAGGTATACGCTAGTCTACACTGGTATATCGATGCCCCGTCTCGATACACCCATGACTAGGGACCTTGAAGAATGTACTTATGGACTACCATATCCCCACTAGTATGATCCGCATCATAGTCCAGGTAGTCAAGTACACATCCTAAGGGCTTTACCAACATGTAATCAGAGAGACAATCAGTATACACGTTAAGGTAAAGAGTTACCAGATAGCATACTATCATGTCGAGCAAGAAAGTCCTCCCTATATATGTCCAAGCATCCACTACAATATACATCCTATGTATAGTAATGGCCTCTACGGCATACATATAACTAACACCTTGCCTCGAGCTTGTCCGGATTTTGCTTTTTAGACATAGGCCGGACAACCCCAAATCTTAACAAACTTAAGATATGAGCTCTTCCCTTTCCATATCACATATGAAGTGGTAGGCAACTGATTTAATTTGAACCCTATTCAATAGGTATGCAGCTTCTCAAGTGCATAACTCCCAAAAGGAAATAGGAAACTCAGCAGTACTCATCTTAGAGCACACCATATCAAATAGGGTGTGATTGCTCCGCCCCGATACACCGACATGCTGTAGTGTATACGGAGGAGTAATACTGAGAGAGAATCTCATTCTCCTTTCGAATAGTCCAGGAATCCCATGCTCAAGTATTCTCCTCCTTGATCTCATCAAAGGACAATACTTATACCCATTTTTGGTTCTCTACTTCTAACTCATATTCTGTGAATATCTCAAAAGGTTCGGACTTGTGTTTCAACAGGAACATATGTCTGAATCTTGAGAGATCATCAGAGAATGGAATGAAGTACAAAGAACCGGTCCTGGCATGTGTAGATAGGAGACCTCCATACATCATTATGTATCAATCCCAAGAGTTCACTAACTCTTTCTCTGTTTCCAATAAACAGAGCTGTGGTCATCTTATCTCTGTGACATGACCGGCAAGTTTCACAAGATGTAAATTCAAACAAATTTAAATATGCATCTCAATGTAACTTCAGCTAGTCGGGTCGCATTGATATGACCTAGTCTACAATACCTCAAGAAGGATCCGTTTATTTCTGAACTTTTCCTCTTGTATGTGTTCTGTATACTAAGAACTGTAGTTTGATTTAGAACGTCAATGCTTTTAGATAACGTGCCTGAACCGATCAACTCTTGATACAGGAAATGTTCAAAACATTATCCAACAATACAAAATTATATCATTTCTTTACTAATAAAGAGACTGATATGATGTTGTATATCAGGTTCGGTATCTAATAACATTCGTTCAGAATCAATGTATTCTGGTAATACAGGGTAATAGTGACCAACAGACTTCGCTGCAACACTTGCACCGTTTCTATCTCATGAAACTTATCACCCGTTCTCAGTTCTCTAACTATCTGTAGCCCATGTAACAAATTACATGTGCGGGATCCTGATCTGGTATCTCATACCCAGGACGTAAAGGATACTGAGAAATAGTTCTATATAATGAACACACCCGAAGATGATGCATCAGTATGCACTTTCTTCGTTTAAGCGGCACGGGAAATCTGGTATTCCCCAATTTCCTGCTCTGTCTTATAACAATTATAAGTTGGAACGGGACCAACGTTCCCTAGCGCAGTATAACAAGCGGGTTCGGTCAATACATCCGTATTATTATCTTGATTAAGGCGTGACATAGTCATAACCAGGAGAGAGAAAGAGAAGAAAACACTCAGCGTGCACTTTTACAAGATTAGATTGGTTATCAATTTATCTAATCAGGATGTCTCCCACTGTTTTAGTCAAATCTTCCTTCAAACCCTAAAAGGAAAGACTAGCCGGGATTAATTACACCCTACAAGTTCGCCAATCTTTCAGCCAGGCCAGTGTTGGTACTTTGAGGGAGGTTCCCCGCGCTTTCGCACGGACCTAATTAAAGTAAACCTCGTTTTCCCAGGGACGTAACCCCGTTAACACCTTTCTAGACACCTACTTGATCGGCTAATTGTAATGTGTAAAACTTGTTGGAGATAGTGCCCTCATAGTCAATTATTGGATCGCAGGTACGTGATTGCAATGATTGCGGAGGACCTATACCGGTAGGACAGTCTTACTCGAGATGATAGTATGCTATCTGGTTTGCCTTTATCAGTCGTGTACATGTTCAGGTGACTGATTACATGTTACACTTTGATAGAGCCCTTAGGATCTTGCTTTACTACCAACAGTATGATGGCGATCATATATGTGAGAGTTGGGTAGTTTATATGCATATCCTTAATTGTGGTCCCTAGTCGTGGGAGTTTCGAGACAGGGCATCGATACTCCGGAGTAGACTAGTGTATACAGTCGAGACCCCGACGAGGGGCGGTGGCTGGTCTCACAAGCCACTGGTGTCAGTTGGATCACCTAAGATGTATACAGGTGCTCATTGGGTTATGAGTACACCGGACAGGACTCGCCGGGAATCTGCTAGTTGGTATTATACATATCGTCAGATAGCAGTTCCCTGGTGACATGTGTACAGGTTAGTTCATCGACCTGAGGTCGTCATTTGTCTCGTGTGAGTTCCCACTGTGCTTTGATTTCTACCCTACCACGGCTCAAAGGAGTCGTGTAAACAGGTAGCTTTTGGTTACAGTCCCGAGCCATATGGAGGCACATGAGCGGATCGGCAGGGGATTCGTCTCTCCCGGTATTGGGGGCGAGATCGTGCTGTGTCTAGGAGAGCCATTACACAAAGCCCACGGCCGTGGCAGGAAATTTACTGGTAGGTACTCCAGTAGTATCTCAGGGTGTTATTAGGCTACACTCCGACACGACTTATACTGCTATTGGGGGTCTGACATTACTAGCCCCTTAGGCAGATATGCGATACTCATAGACGAACGGACCGGACTGTATATACATTGTCACTGTTAGGCTCAGTAGGGTTTCCGGGTGAGTTCGCTCATCGGCCTCCCTTGAGGTCAGTCCATGGGAAGCCGTTACGCATAGCTAGTGCCGCTGACGGTTTGTGGTTAAACCCACTGTCAGGGTACTGACGAGTCATTAGAGTCCCCCACAGACAGTTTCCCAAGTTCGGGCGAAACGTTGTAGAGGCCGTATGGTTTTATGGCAGGGCTCGGAAAATGCACGTGCGTTTACGCACGTGTCAGTTTTCGGGCAGTTGATACTGGTCAGCTTTGGTTTAAGCCGGATCCGAGTATTATATTGAGTAGATATAATATCTTTGTCTCAGTTGCATTTGTATTCGGTCGTAATACAAATGCGGGTATATTTATACAGTTACGGGGTTATCCTGAAATTCGTTTCGGGATCACTTTTGGAAGTTGCCAGTTTCCAGTTTTCTATCAGCCGTCTTTTAACATTCGGTTAAAGACGGATTTATCTTTTCTTGAGATGAGTGTGGAAGGTTCTAGAAGTTTCTAGAAGAGGTGACTAGGTTGAATGGTGTTGAGTTTTCATTGGTTGCTTTTGGTGTGTTCACACTTTGTGTTCACACTAGAGATATTTGTTTATGTTCACACTAGAGATATTTGTTTGTGTTCACACATGATATTTTCTTATGGTCACCTCCCTCCTCCTACACTCACCCCCCACCTCCCTATATATGGCCGGCCCCTTCCCCCTCTCCTCTCTCTCTCAATCTCACTTTGTAGAAAAAGATTATGATAGTTTTCGGTGTATGGAATTTCACAGCTCATTTCATTCTATCACCCGATTCCCACGGCAACTTCATTAACCGTTCGTCCATAGCTTTGGACGGAACGAGACAAGGTCTTCTACTCATTCTTGGTCGTCTCTTTTAGCAAACTTGACGACCGAGTTGCCTCGAGTCAGAGGCGGGAGCCCGTTTAAAGAATCGTTGACGTGGTGCCACCTGGACGAGCAGATCGGAGATCGACGAGATCGGAGATCGACGAGATCGGAGCAGCCGCAACGGAGCGTGGGATGATGATTAAAGAACGAAGGACTCGGATCGTTCGGTATAACCTTTCTACTCTCTTTACAGTTTGTTAGTTTATCAATAATGGAAGATCCGGGTTAAAGTATACAATAGCGCCAGTTAAAAGTTTTTTGTTCCGCATTTGGCGTCTGTAGACGGCCGGGGCGCTACCGTAGACTTACAGTGGTATCAGAGCCTCACCATTTTGCTTTACTAACTTGTGCTAACGCGTTTAAAATATCGATCGAACCGGATATCGAAAACTGCAAAATCTCCATTCACAGTTTCTGTCGATTTTAAATGAAGTTCTAAAATTATTCTACATATCACAGAAAGTTGTGCAGGGTTTTAGAAGCACACCGACCAAATTTGAGCACGTGATTCCACCAAACTGCCGCGGAATCGTGGCCAAACCCATGGTTTGGCCACGCATCCGCGGCCGTTCTATTGAATCAGTGCATCAAATTTGCACAGTGTCTTCTCTGTTGGAATTTGGGGGTTTTGGTATATATCTTTTGGGCCCAGATTTTGTTACTGTTCAACAGATGTTCGTGGGGCCCACTTCGTGATATTTTGTCGATCGAAATTTAAACACGTTAGTTTACAATGCTTACATTATATCTCCGACCGGGAATGTCATTTGATCGGTAAACCGCGTCTGATTGCTATAGTTCTTTTAGACGGGTTTGCGAACGTGACATTCGCGTTGATGTTCTGTGTTGTGCTGTGATGTTGCGGATTTGTCGTGGTGGATAGCAGTGTGCAATGGTAGTACAGTTTGAGTTTATTTGTACATTTGATATTGCAGGGCGAGCGTCCAACATGTGGACTGCCGTCACTGCCTGTTGTATAATATTCTTTTGGGGCACGACCAGGTTGCGGTCGATGTACCTGTTGTACTATTTTTCATTACTGTACTAGGTTTTGCCCCGCGACGGAGTGCACGGATAGCCGGGTTCTGGAGGGCAACGGGTCCGCATCTCATGGCTTTGAGAGGCAGAGGGGCCTCACTCTAGAATTGGCAGACTATTCGCCGCACTCGTAAGGGGTACAGGTTGACCCAAGGAGGGGTGCCCAAGATTACCGGATTCCGTGAAGTGCTGGGTGGTCCATTCACTTTGCTGTAGGGGGCTGCCTCGTTTCAGGTTTTGGCGGGTAACTTGCCGCACCCGTAGGGGTCTAGGTTTCATTGCACAGGCTATCCACACGACAGGGGAACGCCGGGTTTCAGCAGCGGCTCTGTGAAACCCGGGGATCCCAGATTATCTGTATTGTTCTGTGATGCTTATTACTTTTCTGTAATGTTGCATATTATCACGCCTGGAGTGATTATTGTATATTGGTTTATATACTATTAGATGTTGTATATGTTTTACACCCGCGCTAGTCCAGTCCCCGCTCTGTCGTTAGTTAAGTAACCTAACGGATGATGACGGGACCCAGTGACGAATGCGGATGGCATATACGTACATTTTATTTTCGTTCTTTTCTGGTGTGATTGATTGATGGGACTGCGTTGATTCTGATCAATGCAAAGTAAAGCAAACCTGTTTACAGTTGTTGGAACAAATTTAAAAGGTGTTATTGCAAAGACGTTTCCTTTTGTTATGCATAGCGGTATTCAGTGGAATATCCTGCACCTCATTCGACGGGGCAAGGGCCGATATCCCTTCACCGGGACTGACCCCTTGGGCAGAAGTTTGCGTCAGGGTAATAACTTTACTATAGTCGATTACAAGTTGCTATGCATCGCGGTATTCAGTGGAATATCCTGCACCTCATTCCACGAGGAAAGAGCCGAGATCCCTTCACCGGGAATGACCTCTTTAGCAAAAGGTTTTCGCCACTATATTTTAAAAAGCTATCAGGTTCCTTCAGCGATATCAAGTTCACTACGTTAAAGGTTTTTCGCCAAAAACCAGCCGTAGCCCTCCGTCACTTCTTTTGGGTATTCAGTAGTATTCAACCTATGCATTTTAGCCAAAGTTAAGGCATAGTGTTTGGTAGCTGCTGGGTATTCAATTGTTGCATAGGTAGATGAGTTGGTTTGGGACAGTCGTTCTGCCGATTGGCCAAAGTCAGGGGCATGTGCGGGTAGGTTCAAATTGACAAGATAGTGACGGGTAGAACTTGGCATGTGACTTATGACATTTTGACCAAAGCCAAGGTTATAAGAGCATGGGGCAAAAATCTTATCGGGAGTTTCTAAAGAAACTGAAACTTGCCAAGTATGCGCATACCTTCTGGAGTATGAGTAACGTGGATGCATTCCATCACGTTATCATGCGATGAGAGTTGGATCCCGATTCCCACTGATGAGTTGGTTTACTCTTCGGGTGATCCCGATTGATTCTTCTTACAGGTTTGGAGGAGAATTTGACAGGACAGTGGGGGGTTTCCGGATTAGATAAAGTGATAACCATTCTGATCTAGGTTAGAGTGCACGCTGAGTGTTTCTTTTCTCTCTCTCTTTGGCAGCGACCTTTGACTGACCCTAGACTATGACTCAGTGACCAAGTTGACCGAACCTTCTTAAAATACTAGCTTTTGGATTGTCCGAGTTGCAAAAGTCATTGCCACTCCTTCTTTTACCCTTTGCATTTCTCAGAACACCCGTATTACTACGGATATCCACTTCCATTGGATAGATCCATCGTATGGTTATATACGAACTCGAAGGGACTTCTTCGAGGATGGATCCAGATTCAGGAGAAATAGAATTGGTTTATTCAGTTGTCTTTTATTCTCACCTTCTCTCAAGTTGTGAGGGCTCCTTGGTTTAGGAGAGTACACCTATTACGCTTATTGGATAGTCTTATTCCAAACCATAGGCAGGTGCCGAAAGGTAGGGAATGAAGAAAACCAATTAGCCTAAGTAGGGTGTGCAGAAGGTAATATGTAAAGACAAAATAAAGGGATTAGAAAGAGGGCAAAGTAAATTGCGACTGTTATCATTCACGACCAAAACCGCGTACTTCATCGCCACTCCTATTTCACCTTTGAAAGAATAAGGTATTATTCAGTTGTCTTTTATCATCACCTTCTCTCAAGATGTGAGTACTCCTTGGTTTAGGAGGGTACACCTATTATGCTTACTGGATAGTCTTCTTCCAAACCATAGGCTGGTGCCGAACGGTAGGGAAGGAAGAAAACCATTTAGCCTAACGAAGGTGTACAGAAGGTAACGACTAAAGACAAATAAGGGGATTTTGAGAGATGGCAATGAAATATACGGTTAAAGTCATGAATTGGATTATGGAAGAGGCATTACTAGGAATACCAGGATACCCCTACGAAACATTTTCATGTTTCAGTGCATTGTTAAACGAAAACTGTTTTCCCGATTAGATACTTACTCAAAGGGTATGTATTTACCAGGTTTCATTCTCATATCTGTATGGTTTTACGGATGATGAGTGGGAGTAAGTTATTGGGAATTAGGTAATTATCCTTATTATATCGGAATTCGTTGTAATTGGTGATATTTGAGGAAATTGCCAGGGTACAGTTTTCAACCTACGAAGCACAGGTTTTGAGTTATTCAACTCAGCGGACTTATACAGAGTATTGTATGTTGTCCAGTGTCCATCAGGACAAAGGGGTAGGTCCTCGTACTTTGTTCTATTTACTTATGACTTCTCTAGTTTTTAGACAAGTGTTTCGTAGAAATACAAGGTCTAAGTTTTGAGAAGTTGTGGGTATAAGAATAAAGTAGAGAACCAGGTGTCACAAGTATCGGGATTCTTCAAAGAGATTGAAGATGTAGATTCTTGTGATTGGTATTAAGATGATAGTAATGATTTTGAGAAACTTGTTTCTCTTTCTGGTTACTCATAAATGGAAGGATTCCTAAGTTGAGTAATGCTGATTAGCCTCTCTCCATTAAGTTGATATGCACTGGAGACAGCTGCATGATTGAATATGGTTCCAATTAAATAAGTGCCAAAGTTTCTATATTGTATATAGAATAGTTCGTACCATAAAAGATGTTAAGGTATGGGGAGTTATCCAGCTTATACTTAAAACCAGACACTGGATAACTCAGGGCACGTTTCTGTAATGGCTGTTTGTGGGTTGACCCTGGCTATGACGAGGGTTGATATTCTACCATTTGGAAGATCAATAGTGATATTGTTCTTGACTCGCCACAGTTTTAGTAAATTGGATTTTTTTCAGAAAACAGTAGTGGGAGTATGGTAGAACTGGGAGTGATTCCAGAACCGCGAACGATTACGGAAAATTTAATAGGACCTATATATTCAATCAGGTTTGACATTCCATTAGCCACTCCGCAGATATGGTGGGTAGCCTCAGACACCCGAGAGGTACTTCGGTAGCCTCAAGGACGGTGACAGGGAGGTTCTTATCTGCCCAGACTTGACACTACTGTTGTTCCAGGCTATGAGACCCGGTAGGAGGGTTGTCGTAGTCAGTGGGAGCAGCGGAAGTATAGTGGGCAAGTAGCTTATGTCTATTTATAGACTAGAGCAGTTATAGCGGAGATAGATCATCTAATTTTGATGTGACAGTCATGGGTTTGACTTCATCAGAATAGGGGATGGATCTGTTAAGAAGGTAGTAGGGTGTGATGTCATGGTATCTGGATGACATACACAGAGTAGGAAGTAAAATTCCTATACTACGATCGGTTGTACTGTGGTCGTCACACAGTTGTTTCTCCAGACAGGATATGGATATAATATTTGACATTCTGGTTTCTGGATCTATGGTTTTAGATCTAGATTTGGGTAGTTTCCTAATGTGGGTACTTTGGCAGATATTCTAATGGTTTTTAGAATAGTTGACTCCTAGCATGGTGGTGTACCTGCAGGTGATGGAGTCACCCTCTCTAAAGGTGTCGTATAGACTAAAGGGGAGAGGGCTGTGCATGATTGGTAGATCACTTGCTTAGGCAATTAAGTCAATCGTGAGGTGCCAAGTACCACACCAGATGTTGTTTTTGCACTAGATGCGATAAGTTTGTATTAATCCAATCCTTGAGAGACATAAGGAAGCAGTTTTAGAACATAAGTGGATGTTCTACGGATTTGATGACGGCAGCCTCCTTCGGGAGACGATTATCATTCCAGGCTTCAAAGGTGACGTGGATAACAGAGTGGTTGTCAGAGTTTTAGTTTTCCCTCTGACGAGTGACAGTATTATGGACAGGTGGTCCAAGAGGATACTGTGGGTGGCATGGTGCCGGATACTGATTAGGTTCAGTGATCGATACAGTCTAAGAAGTTTGGATTTGGAGTTCATTTATGAACTAGGTCCCATCAGATATCCAGACATATTCTAAGACGGGTATTACTCGATTCGGGAGATGGCTTTCTCCGCGAACTTGAGATTTAGAGAGATATAGAAAGAAACATCTAGGCGGATCCACTCACTGAGGCTATTTCTCGAACACAATAGTTTTACAAACAGGCTTTGTGAAACTGATTAGTAGAGGAGTTGGATGTTCGGTTTCACACGGGCTGTGAGTAGTCGACATCGCAATAATTAGCCTTGAGTGCAAGTGGAAGATTGTTGGAGATAGTGCCCTCATAGTCAATTATTGGATCGCAGGTACGTGATTGCAATGATTGCGGAGGACCTATACCGGTAGGACAGTCTTACTCGAGATGATAGTATGCTATCTGGTTTGCCTTTATCAGTCGTGTACATGTTCAGGTGACTGATTACATGTTACACTTTGATAGAGCCCTTAGGATCTTGCTTTACTACCAACAGTATGATGGCGATCATATATGTGAGAGTTGGGTAGTTTATATGCATATCCTTAATTGTGGTCCCTAGTCGTGGGAGTTTCGAGACAGGGCATCGATACTCCGGAGTAGACTAGTGTATACAGTCGAGACCCCGACGAGGGGCGGTGGCTGGTCTCACAAGCCACTGGTGTCAGTTGGATCACCTAAGATGTATACAGGTGCTCATTGGGTTATGAGTACACCGGACAGGACTCGCCGGGAATCTGCTAGTTGGTATTATACATATCGTCAGATAGCAGTTCCCTGGTGACATGTGTACATGTTAGTTCATCGACCTGAGGTCGTCATTTGTCTCGTGTGAGTTCCTACTGTGTTTCGATTTCTACCCTACCACGGCTCAAAGGAGTCGTGCAAACAGGTAGCTTTTGGGTACAGTCCCGAGCCATATGGAGGCACGTGAGCGGATCAGCAGGGGATTCGTCTCTCCCGGTATTGGGGGCGAGATCGTGCTGTGTCTAGGAGAGCCATTACACAAAGCCCACGGCCGTGGCAGGAGATTTACTGGTAGGTACTCCAGTAGTATCTCAGGGTGTTATTGGGCTACACTCCGACACGACTTATACTGCTATTGGGGGTCTGACGTTACTAGCCCCTTAGGCAGATATGCGATACTCATAGACGAACGGACCGGACTGTATATACATTGTCACTGTTAGGCTCAGTAGGGTTTCCGGGTGAGTTCGCTCATCGGCCTCCCTTGAGGTCAGTCCATGGGCAGCCGTTATGCATAGCTAGTGCCGCTGACGGTTTGTGGTTAAACCCACTGTCAGGGTACTGACGAGTCATTAGAGTCCCCCACAGACAGTTTCCCAAGTTCGGACGAAACGTTGTAGAGGCCGTATGGTTTTATGGCAGGGCTCGGAAAATGCACGTGCGTTTACGCACGTGTCAGTTTTCGGGCAGTTAATACTGGTCGGCTTTGGTTTAAGCCGGATCCGAGTATTATATTGAGTAGATATAATATCTTTGTCTCAGTTGCATTTGTATTAGGTCGTAATACAAATGCGGGTATATTTATACAGTTACGGGGTTATCCTGAAATTCGTTTCGGGATCACTTTTGGAAGTTGCCAGTTTCCAGTTTTCTATCAGCTGTCTTTTAACATTCGGTTAAAGACGGATTTATCTTTTCTTGAGATGAGTGTGGAAGGTTCTAGAAGTTTCTAGAAGAGGTGACTAGGTTGAATGGTGTTGAGTTTTCATTGGTTGCTTTTGGTGTGTTCACACTTTGTGTTCACACTAGAGATATTTGTTTGTGTTCACACTAGAGATATTTGTTTGTGTTCACCATGATATTTTCTTATGGTCACCTCCCTCCTCCTACACTTACCCTCCACCTCCCTATATATGGCCGGCCCCTTCCCCCTCTCCTCTCTCTCTCACTCTCACTTTGTAGAAAAAGATTATGATAGTTTTCGGTGTATGGAATTTCACAGCTCATTTCATTCCATCACCCGATTCCCACGGCAACTTCATTAACCGTTCGTCCATAGCTTTGGACGGAATGAGACAAAGTCTTCTACTCATTCTCTACATCATTCTTGGTCGTCTCTTTTAGCAAACTTGACGACCGAGTTGCCTCGAGTCAGAGGCGGGAGCCCGTTTAAAGAATCGTTGACGTGGTGCCACCTGAACGAGCAGATCGGAGATCGACGAGATCGGAGCAGCCGCAACGGAGCGTGGGATGATGGTTAAAGAACGAAGGACTCGGATCGTTCGGTATAACCTTTCTACTCTCTTTACAGTTTGTTAGTTTATCAATAATGGAAGATCCGGGTTAAAGTATACGATAGCGCCAGTTAAAAGTTTTTTGTTCCGCATTTGGCGTCTGTAGACGGCCGGGGCGCTACCGTAGACTTACAAAACTCTCCCAGGAGTAACTCTTACTCGCAGCGGGTATCGGGATCCAACTATCTCATAGAAGGTATGCAATCTCATTGCAAATTTCAACACTTGAAATTCCCAATAATATTTTACCCCTAGCGTCCTATGACCTTGACGAATGCCAAACCACCCATAGTCCGCTAGTCAAGTTCAACCCGTACATTTCCTGATTGAATTAAACCCACCCGCACGACCCTTGACGAATGCTAAACAACGCCGTACGAATACCCTAATCCAATCGCATCGTATGCTAGAAGATAAGGACTAGTTAGCTACCGTACTCTACGTCTTGACGAATGCCAAACTACCGCAGCACGAATACTAAGTATTACTTATCTGAAATGACGAAAGGCTACGACGGGTTTTTAAGAAAACCCTTTGCGTAATGAACTTGATATCGTTGTAGAATCGAGTGATTTTAAATGGAATGTTTTTTAGGCTTTTCTAGTTTTGCTAAAGGGGTCACACCCGGTGAAGGGATCGTCGGCCCTTTCCTCATCAAATAAGGTGCAGGGTATATCATATATACCACTATGCAAAGCAAGAACTATAGAAGCAATCAAAAGAAAAACCGAGTTTGTAGCATCTGCTAGTTTCACTAAAGAGGTCACTCCCGGTGAAGGGATCTCGGCTCTTTCCTTATCGAATAAGGTGCTGGATGTTCTACAAGGAACACCGCTATGCAAAGCAAGAACTAGAGCTACCTTTTTTTGAGACAAGTTTCTACAACATCTTTAGGTTTCTTTTAGTTTCATTAATCTCATTAATGAAGTCCCATTTTATTATGCTTCACAAGCATCACATTTGAAATAAAATCTGCATTATAACATATATCTCATATATATAATATAAACATTCGTCTCAGGCAGTAATATGATCTCATTACAGAACATTGCAGCAGAAGAACATATATGAAATATTGGATATACTAAGACGTCCGTGTTTTAATATGAGCCTGTATAAAACACGGATTCCACGGTCGCGATGAATAGCCAAACCCACATCCCTAGACCCCTACGAGAGCGGCAAGCAACACTGCCAATTCTAGGGTAAGGAGACCCGGTCTCGACTCCTCAAGATGGTCTCCCACTGGACCCTAGAACCCGGTTACTTGTGCTCCCCGCCTTGGGTCTACCTAATGCGGAAAAGTAAATAATATACAATGGTGACATCATCCTCAGCCCGGAAGTGCCCCAATAAAAGAATATTACATACAATGAATTTTACATGAATGAAAAAGCAAAAACTCTCATCTCACATAAAACCCCCGGCTATTCAAATGCGACGATCAATATAACATATCACAGCAACACATAATATCTCATATCATCAACGTAAGCAAGTATGAGTATCCCAATTGTCGTTGATGTATAGCAACGAAGCCGGCGATACATCACATACTACGCTTACGGTCACAGAAAAGAAAGTGTAAAACTACAACAGTTGGAATCCGCAACCTCCTTAGACATCGCATGCCTAACCAAATGAATTCCTTAGACATCGCATGCCTAACAATTATAAACCCCGCATTTTAGTCTCATTATCAAAAACTCTTTTCAATATCAAGTCGGGCAATTCAACAAGATTCCCGACGTCCTGATTGAATGCTCGTCGCAAACTTTAGTAGACGGCCGCACCCCCGATGCCGTTGACGAAGTGCACTAAGGCGGAACACCGCTGCCGCAAGCACCCGAACGGATGCTTTTGGCGACGGGGTTCTCCTACAGTCACTTAGTCGGGGCTATGGGGCAGGGCTGTCTATTAAGTTTACCCGGAGAGTATCCACGTACGCTACGTGATTGCGACGGACTTTTGATCGCATCAAAATCCCGTGGCAACCGATCAATTGAGACTGAACTGCTAGATTTATAACATTCAAATGAGTTATCTCATAACTACTTGTGGATTCCAAATATTGTATCACATTCCAGATAAATAGACAATGTTAAACATTCCGATCGAATAATCAAACACCTAAGTTTTCCCAATAGCTCAACACTTGAGCGGAGTTTAAAAGCATCTGTCACATACCACAGTACCAATGGTCCAGCCGTAGAAGGGTCAAGCCAACGCCTCACATATGGCACGCCGTACTGCCCCAAACCCTAAGGTTTAGAGGCAGTTCAAGACGGTCACATAATCGAGTTAAGGTTTGTTGTGTTCTAGAGGGTCCACTGCGTTACTTGCATGATTTTCCGGAAGTTTCAAACTCAAGAAAAAATCCAACTTTTGAAAAAATTTCCGACAGGGGAAAAAGTGAGTTATTGATATACGTTCGAACTTTTTAACACGTTCTAAAAAATTATCCGGAAAAAATAAACGAAGTTAGATTATCCGATCGAATCAACGAGTCCCCAATACAACCCAGAAAACTAAACTCTTGAGTATATTTAAAAATTCCCAGAAGAATCATGAATTACCTACGGAGGTTACTGTGCAAACCCTATCCCTCAATCCTCATTTCTTGCGGCGGAACCGCCGCCAATACCTAGGTTTGGCCGCGGTTCCGCGGTGATTTGGGCGATTTAGGGGGTCATGTTTCACAATAATTCCTATAACTCCCTGCTGATTTTTTTGAGTATTTTTAATTCACAAAAAATCACATTTTTGAAAAATTTCCAGAAAGGGGTAAAAACTAGGGTTTCGGGGTTCGATCAGACTTTAAACTTCGTCTAGACTTCACCTAAAGCTCTAGCTTGGCTTTGATACCACTGTAGGGTTGCTAGGCACACGCACAAGAGTCTACAAGGCATCAACCATGCCTGATTTAAAATTTAGCCGTGCCGAACAACCCAAAACCGGATCTTTAAACTAGAGATTAGGCGAAACTAAGCATGTTAAACACTTTAACACTAAGTGGGAGGGATTACAACCTTTGTAGGTCCGGTCCTTCACTTCTTAAGCTCCGTGTTGAGGTCCCTTCGCTACGATCATCGTGTTCCAGACTCTTGAGAGGCTCCACGAAGAGAAAGATGCAAGCTTGCTTCCGATCTTCGATAACAAAGATGATCTACCTTGAAGTTTCATTAACACAAGCTCTCACTCACTAAATGAAGTGAACACTCTCATCTAAAGGGCAAGGATAGATGAGAATGATGAAGTAGGATTTTTTGCTCTCATTTATAATCTTTTTCTCACTCATTTTCATCACTTAAAGCAAAGCAAGAAAGGTTTTCATCAAGGAAGAAGAAGAAGAAGAATAGTGAATCCTTTTGTGATGAATAATGAATAATCATTAGTGAGGCTAGAAATGCAACCCTAGTTAAGAATGAATCCTTAACTTGTGTAGAGAAACAACCATGGTAAAAGGGTTTGGGTTAGGTTAAGGAAATATCTTCACAAAATATCTTTTCCAAAACAAAACAAAACCTTCTAGAAGGTTCTAGAAATGATTAATCCAAATCAAACCCTAACCATGTTTAATCTCCACTAAACATGTTGCATTAATAACCATATCATGTTACAATATTATATATCACATATATAATATTTATTGTAACAAAATAAAATAATACAATTTAACATATATCGCATATATATCAATGTATTACCCGAGTGAGAAAAAGAATCTTTTAGTGAGCTTATATTAGTTAATGTAATTTAATATATCATATATATTATTATACATTAAATTATCGAATCAACACTTAAGAATATTTTAGTGAGCTTATATTAGTTACTGTAATTTAATATATCATATATATTATTATACATTAAATTATCGAATCAACAGTTGATCCGACAATCAGGCTATATCGCATAAAACCGACTAATATATCATTTACCGATTCATCGAATCAACACTTGATCCGATGATCCGGCTGATATCAAATATCACGAGAATAGAATACGGTATCTCATATCGCATTATTCTTGGTCCTGCACATATCACATATGTGCCCATACTCCGTTTTGCCTGAGTCAAGAAACCTCTGTGTAGGACTCTAAAGAATCGTCAATACGCCGGCAGTAGGTGATGATCATATCAAACACCCACAAGCTGCAAGCGGTCAGCTAAACGTAACAGCCACCCAGGTATTGAGCGCTCAGAAGATCAACAAGCAAGCCTGTACATTCTCCTGTGAATCCAATCCGTAACACTCTCGTACAGTCCGGTCTCGTCGTCTGATATGTCGCATATCTCGCCTAGGGGTGGTAAACGTCAGACCCTAGTAGCTCGATAAGTCATGTCGATATGAGGTCTATAACAGTTCAAGAAACTACTGATAACACTTACCAGTAAATCTCAGCAACCCTTGCCAGGGATTTCCAGTTATAGCCAATCGAACACAGCACAACATCAACTCCCTATACCGGGAGAGACGAATCCCCTCTTATCGCTCATTGCCACCATGTGATTCGGGACTGTACCCAAAAGCCACCTTTTTGCACGCCCTCTTGGACATGGTATGATGGAAATCAAAGCACAATGGGAATCACACAAGACTCTATGACGATCTTGGGTCAACAGACTACTCTGTACCAGTGTCACCGGAGAACTGCCATCTGACGTGAGGTATAATACCATCTAGGAGTTCTCGGCGAGTCCGTCCAGTGTACCCAGTCTCCACTGAGGACCCGTACACCATCCTTGATGTCAAACACCGATGGATATGGGATCATCCATCGCCCATCATATGGGTCAAGATGCGTATACGCTAGTCTACTCTGGTGTATCGATGCCCTGTCTCGATACACCTTCGACTAGGAACAGTTATAGGATGTGCTCGTCGACTACCGTGGCCCCACTAGTATGATCTCATCATAGTCCCAGTAGTCGAGTACATATCCTAAGGGCTTTATCAACATATAACATAGAGACAACCAGAGTACATGTTAAGATAAAGTACAACCAGATAGCGTACTATCATGTCGAGCAAGAAAGTCCTCCCTATATATGTCCAAGCATCCATTACAATATACATCGTATGTACAGTAATGGCCTCTAGGGCATACATATAACTAACATGTACTCTCAAGTACTATATCAATATACATCGTAATGTACAGTAAAGGACTCCACTTGGAGTTCTCCGTTACCATACACCAAGAACATCTCTTTAGTCCTTCTCAAGTACTTGAGAATGTTCTTCACAGCTGTCCGGTGACACTCTTCTGAATCTGCTTGATACCTACTCACTACACTTAGTGAGTATGCTACATCGGGCCTGGTACATAACATCGCGTACATGATAGAGCCTACTGCCGAAGCATAGGGTATCCCTTGCATGCGAGCTCTCTCCAAATCAGTCTTGGGAGACATCTCTTTGGAGAGAGTGAGTCCTGTGATCATGGGTAAATTCCCATGCTTGGAATCTTCCATACTAAATCTCTTTAGTATGATGTCAATGTACCTGGATTGGGACAATCCCAATATCTGTTTAGATCTATCTCTATAGATCTTAATCCCCAAGATGCAGGAGGCATCACCTAGATCTTTCATTGAGAATCTTTGTGATAAGAAGAGCTTGACCTAGTGCAGCATAGGAACATCATTTCCTATCAAGAGTATGGCATCCACGTACAATACGAGAAAGACCACCTTACTCTCTGCCACCTTCTTGTATATACAAGGTTCATCTACGTTTTTGACGAAGTCAAACTCTTTGACTGCTACATCAAAACAGATGTTCCAACTCCGCGATGCCTGCTTCAACCCGTAGATAGATTTAAGCAGCTTGCACACCTTCGCGCTGCTCCCACTGTCTACGAAGCCCTCTGGCTGAGTCATGTACACGCTCTCTTCTAAATCACCATTTAGAAAGGTGGTCTTAACATCCATTTGCCAGATTTCGTAGTCATGGTTTGCAGCAATGGCAAGTAGGATCCGGATGGACTTAAGCATAGCCACTGGAGAAAAGGTTTCATCATAATCCACACCTGGTCTTTGACAAAAACCTTTTGCAACAAGTCTAGCTTTAAAAGTCTCAACTTTTCCATCTACACCAAGTTTCTTCTTAAAGATCCATTTGCTCTCAATGGGTTTTACCCCTTCGGGAGTAACTTCCAAAGTCCATACTTTGTTGGTGTACATAGATTCCATCTCAGATCGCATTGCATCCAGCCATTTCACAAAGTCCCCACTCGTGATGGCATGCTCGAAGCTAGTTGGGTCATCATCTTCCATGATGCAATCCTCGCTCCCACCATCAATGAGAAAACTGTAGTATCTCTCAAGTGGATGAGGAACCCTACTAGATCGACGGAGAGGCTGAGGTTTGTTGGGAACTATCGAATCCTCTAGTTCTACCAAATCTTCTGTCGTAGTTTGTATAGCTGAAACCACTTCCAGTTCTACCTCCTTGCCACTAATTTCTTTTTCAAGAAATTCTTTTTCTAAAAAGATAGCATGTCGAGAAACAAACACCTTTTGTTCCTCGGTGTGGTAGAAGATATACCCGCGCGAATATTTGGGATATCTAATAAACTTACACAGAAAAGACCTTGTCCCGAGCTTGTCCGGATTCTGTGTTTTCACATATGCCGAACAACCCCATATCTTAACATAATTAAGATATGGTCTCTTTCCTTTCCATATCTCATATGGAGTGGTTGGCACTAATTTGGTGGGAACCATATTCAATAGGTCTGCAGCTGTCTCCGGTGCATATCCCTAAAAGGAAATAGGTTACTCAGCGGTGCTCATCATAGAACACACCATATCTAATAGGGTGCGATTCCTCCACTTCGATACACCGTTGTGTTGTGGTGTATACTGAGGAGTAAGCTGAGAGAGAATCCCATTCTCTTTTAGATAGTCACGGAATTCTGTGCTCAAGTATTCTCATCCCCGATCAGATCGAAGGATTTTAATACTTTTACCCGTCTGGTTCTCGACTTCATGCTTATATTCTTTGAATTTCTCAAAAACTTCAGACTTGTGTTCAACAGGAACACATGTCTGTATTTAGAAAGATCATCAGTGAATGTAATGAACTACGAGGAACCATTCCTGGAATGTATATACATGGGACCGCATACATCACTATGTATCAGTCCCAAGAGTTCCGTAACTCTTTCTCCGTATCCAGTAAACGGAGTTTTGGTCATCTTGCCTTTGAGACATGACTGGCAAGTTTCATAAGATGATAATTCAAACGGATTCAAATATCCATCCTTATGCAACTTAGCTAGTCGTTTCGCATTGATATGACCTAGTCTACAATGCCACAAGAAGGATTCGTTCATTTCTGAACTCTTTCTCTTGTGTGTGTTTTGTATATTAAGAACTGTGGTTTGATTTAGAACGTATATGCCATTATTTAACGAGCCTGATCAAATCAACTTTTGACTCAGGAAGATGTTCATAGTATTATCCTGTACAACAAAATTATATCCTTCTTTACTTAATAAAGAAACTGATATAAGATTGCATATCAGGGTCGGTATGTAATAGCATTCGTTCAGAATCAATGTATTACCATTTGGTAATACAAGGTGATATTCGCCAACTGCTTTGGTTGCAACATTTGCACCATTCCCTACTCTTAGAGAATGATCACATATTCCCAGTTCTCTACCTTTCCTTAGCCCAAGTAACATATTACATATGTGGGATCCCGATCCGGTATCTAATACTCAGGACGTAAAGTGTACTGAGAAACAGTTCTTGGTAACTAACACACCTGAAGAAGATCCATCAACATGCTTATTCTTCGTTTGGGTGGCGTGGAAATATGGATATTTTCCTATTTCCTGCTCGGACTTATAACAATTATAAGTTGGAGCGGAACCAATGTTCCCCAGCTTAGTATAACAAGCGGGTTCGGTCAATACATCCATATTATTATCTTGATTAAGGCCTGACATGGTCGCTACCTGTCGAGAGAAAGAAAAAACACTTAGCGTATGCTCTTGCAAGATTAGATTGGTTATTATTTGATCTAATCAGGATGGCTCCCACTGTTTTTATCAAATCTTCCTTCAAACCCTAAAAGTTAAGACTAGCCGGGATTAATTACACCTTACAAGTTCGCCAATCTTTCAGCCAGGCCAATGTTGGTACTTTGAGGGAGGTTCGCCGTGCTTTCGCACTGACCTAATTAAAATAAACCTCATTTTCCCAGGGGCGTAACCCTGTTAACACCTTTCTAGACACCTACTTGATCGGCTAATTGTCATGTGTAAAACTCTCGCAGGAGTAACTCTTACTCGCAGTGGGTATCGGGATCCAACTATCTCATAAAAGGTATGCAATCTCATTGCAAATTTCAACACTTAAAATTCCCGATAATATTTTGCCCCTAGCAACTTATGACCTTAACATAGTCAACAAATCATAAGCGCTAGCCAAGTTCAACCCGTCATTTCCTGATTGAATTAAACCCACCCGTACGACCCTTAACATAGTCAACAAAGTCGTACGACTACCCTAATCCAATCGCATCTCATACTTTAACAGATAAGCACTAATTAGCCACCGCACACTAAGCCTTAACATAGTCAAAAAACGTAGCACGAATACTAAGTAGTACTTTTCTGAAATGATGGAGGGCTACGTCAGGATTTTAAGAAAACCTTTTTGTGTAATGAACTTGATATCGTTATAGAATCGAGTGATTTTTAAAATGTGTGTTTTTAAGGCTTTTGCTAGTTTCGCTAAAAAGATCACTCCCGGTGAAGGGATCTCGGCTCTTTCCTTATCGAATAAGGTGCAGGATATTTCACAAATACCACTATGCAAACCAAGAACTATAGAAGCAGTCAAAAACAAAACAGAGTGGGTTATAGCATCTGCTAACTTTTGCTAAAGAGGTCACTCCCGGTGAAGGGATCTCGGCACTTTCCTTATCGAATAAGGTGCTGGATATTCTACAAGGAATACCGCTATGCAAAGCAAAAGGTAGAGCTACCCTTTTTGAAAATCTGATTCTACAACATCATTTTAGGTTTCTTTTCTTTCATTAATCTCATTAATGTAGTCCCATCATTTAAGATTCCTAAGCATCACAGAAGAAACGAAAATACAACGTCGCTTATGCCATCCGCATTCGCCTCAGTGTCCCGTTATGCACCGTTAGGTTACTTAACTAACGGCATAGCGGGGCGGGACTAGCGCGGGTGCAAATTATAAGCAATGTTTATTATTTATCATATATACAATAATAATGCATTCGTCTCAGACATATAAAGTGATCACATCAAAGAATATCAGCAGCAGAAGATAACATATGAAATATTGGATATACTAGGAATTCCGTGTTTTAAATTAAGCCAGTATAAAACACGGATTCCACGGTCACGATGAATAGCCAAACCTACATCCCTAGACCCCTACAATAGTGGCAAGCAACCCTACCAATTCTAGAGTTAGGAGACCCGGACTCGACTCCTCGAGATGGTCTCCCACTGGACTCTAGAACCCGGTTACTTGTGCTCCCCTCCTTGGGTCTATCCTAATGCGGAAAAGTAAATAATATGCAACAATGGTGACATCATCCTCAACCCGGAAGTGCCCCAATAAAAGAATATTACATACAATGAATTTTACATGAATGAAAATAAAAACTCTCATCTCACATAAAACCCCCGGCTATTCAAAAACACGACGATCCAATATAACATATCACAGCAACACATAACATCACATGTCATCAACGTAAGTAAATATGCGTATCACAATTGTTGTTGACATATAGCAACGAAAACGGCGATACACAACATATTACATTTACGGTCGCAGAAAAGAAAATGTCAAACTACAACATTTGGAATCCACAATCACCTTAGACATCATAAACCCGAAATATTGTAGGGTTATGGGAGCGCCCCGGCCATCGAACCGTGGCCAAATGCGGAACAAAAATTTTCCAAAACCCGGCGCTACCATTACCCGATTTCCAAGATCAAAACCATTAACCCTAAAACTAGCAAACCAATCACAAAGAGATAGAATGGTTATACCTAATGAACCAAGTCCTTCGGGTCTTTAACCATTTCCAAGCTCCTAGTGATGCGGATCGACTTTGGTCGCCGGTCTTCCTTCATCTCCGATGATCCACCCGAGGGAAACGGCACAAGCTCCAAGTTCGCCAAGCGAACCAACCGACTCTCTAGGATTGCTAGTAGTAGAGAGTGGAGGGTGTAGGATAGTGTCACTCTAATCTTTTCTCAAAATATAATGCTCATAGAACAACCATGGAAGATGTGGAGGTGATGAAAGCAAGAATGGCATGAGCAAAATTTGGCTAAGTGTTTTTGGTGTGAGAGTGAATGTGAGCAAGAGAGAGAGCATCAAGTGTATATCAAAAATGAGCAAGCAAATCCCCCACCACTCAAAGTGGCCGGCCCCTCTCTCTTCCCCTCAAAAATAATGCACATCAAAAACCCTTTTCCAATTAACAATAAACAAATGAGACCATACCAATCTCTACATGCACAAAAGCCATGCTTTGACCTAAATCCCATGCCTTGCCATGTCACCATTTCCACCTCATTAAAAACATGTGATTTTCTAAAGAATATCAATAATGAGGTGGCATCTTCTAGAAGCCATTCTGTATAAATACGGAATGCTTCCCGGTACATGTATCGAAATACACATACGCGTATTCGTATGAAAATACGAATAGCCAAAGAGAGAAAATAAGTAGTGAGCAATAATACTAGAATATATATATATATACATATGAAAATTATTAAATCAAAACCTAATTTAACAATCTGGCTTAATCCTAAGCCGCTAGTATTATCAACCATCCGATTAAATTCTGTGCAGTCAGTGCAGACATTTAATCGGACACCTGTATGTACCAACATACAACAACTACACCATATCGCCTGAAAACCCTCTGTGTGGGACTCTAAAGACTCGTCAATACGCTGGCAGTGGGTTTAACCATAAGCACGTCAGCGGCACTAGCTGTACGTAACGGCTACCCAGGTATTGAGAGAAGGGAAGGCCGACGAGCAAACTCATCCAAACCCCTACTGAGCCTGTCAGTGACAATATCCGTATAGTCCGGTCTGTTCGTCTAAGAGTATCGCATATCGGGTCTAGGGGGGTGGATAAAGTCAGACACCTAACAACGCGATAATTCTTGTCGGTATGAAACCAATCACTACCCGAGAAACTATCGATCCTAAATCGGTAACTCTCACATATCCCAGCCGAGGATTTCTAGTGATGGCCACCCGTGCACTGCGCGACATCAACCCCCAATACCGGGAGAGACGAATCCCCGACGATCCGCTCACTGTCTCCATGTGGCTCGAGACTGTACCCAACTAAAACCTGTTTGCACGACTCCTTTGAGCCATGGTAGGGTAGTAATCAAAGCACAGTAGGAACTCACACGAGACAAATGACGATCTCAGGTCGACAGACTAACCTGTACACATGTCACCAGGGAACTGCTATCTGACTATAGGTATAATACCAACTAGTATGATCCCAGCGAGTCCGTTCAGTGTACTCATAACCTAATGAGCATATGTATACTATCTTAGGTGAACAACTAACACCAATGGTTTGTAAGACCGGCCACCACCCCTCGTCAGGGTTTAGATAAGTATACACCAGTCTACACTAGAGTATCGATGCCCAGTCTCGATACTCCTACGACTAGGGACATTTAAGGATGTGCTTATAGACCCCCAGCTCCCACGTATGTGATCTCCATCACAATACTGGCAGTCAAGCAAGAATCCTATGGGCTTTATCAACATATGATGATAAAGACAAACCAGATAGCATACTATCATCTCGAGTAAGACTGTTTTATCGGTATAGGTCCTCGTTCAATCATCAAGATCACATACCTACGACTATGATAATTGCCTTGAGGGCACTATAGCCAACAATCTCCCACTTGCACTTAAGGCTAATTTATTGCGATGTCGACTACTCACAGTCCGTGTGATACCGAACACCCAACTCCTCTACTAATCAGTTTCACAAATCTCGTTTGTAAAACTATTGCGTTTGAGAAATAGCCTCAGTGAGTGGATCCGCTCCAGTGTTTCTTTCATAGCCTCAGTGAGTGGATCCGCTCCAGTGTTTCTTTCTATGTCTCTCTTTATCTCAACTTCGCGGAGAAAACTATCTCCCTAAATGAGCAATACCCGTCTTAGAATATTTCTGGATAGCTGATGGGACCCAGTTCACAAATGAACTCCAAATTCAGCAAATTTCTTACACTGTATCGTCTACTGAACTTAATCAGTATACTGCACCATGCCTTCCTCGGTATCCGCTTGGACCACCTGTCCAACATACTGTCCCCCGTCAGATGGAAAACTATAACTCTGACAGTCACTATGTCATCCAGGTCACCTTGGAAGCCTAAATTGATAACCGTCTCCAGAAGGAGGCTGTCGTTATCGAATCCCTAGAACATCCACTTATGTTCCAAAAACTGCTTCCCAACGTTTTTCTAGGATTGGATTAATATCTCAACTTATTACATCTAGTGCAAAAAAAAACATCTGGTGTGGTACTTGATATGTCATGATTGACTCAATTGCCTAAGCATGTGATATGCCAATCATGCACATCCCACTCCCCTTTAGTCTGTAAGACACCTTTAGAGAGGGTGACTCCATCACCTGCAGGTTCACCACCATGCCAAGAGCCGTCCATTCTAAAATACTTTTAGAATACTGTCTAAGTACCCAGATTGGGACACTTCCCAAATCTAGATCTAAAACCATAGATCTAGTTACCAGAATGCCTGATATTATATCCATAACCTATGTGGAGAGAACACTGTGTGACAACCAAAGTAAAACCGATCGTAGTATAGGAATTTCATTTCCTACAAAGAGAATGTCATCCTAAATACCAGGACATCACACCCTACTTGTTGGATATAGTGCCCTCAAGGCAATTATCATAGTCGCGGACAGATGATTGTGATGATTGAGGTAGGACCTATACCGATAAAACAGTCTTACTCAAGATGATAGTATGCTATCTGGTTCGTCTTTATCATCATGTACGTGTTAATGGAGCCCTTAGGATTCTTGCTTGACTTCCAGCAGTATGATGGCGATCATATTTGTGGGAGCTGGGGTCTATAAGCGCATCCTTAAATGTCCCTAGTCATAGGAGCATCGAGACCGGGCATCGATACTCCAGTATAGACTAGTGTATACTGATCGAGACCCCGACGAGGGGCGGTGGCCAGGTCTCACAAGCCATTGGTGCTAGTTTGTTCACCTAAGATTGTAAGCAGGTGCTTTTTGGGTTATGAGTACACTGGACGGACTCGCCGGGAACCTGCTAGTTGGTATTATACTTATTGTCAGATAGCAGTTCGCAGGTGACATGTGTACAGGTTAGTCTGTCGACCTGAGATCGTCATTTGTCTCGTGTGAGTTCCCACTGTACTTTGATTACTACCCTACCACGGCTCAAAGGAGTCGTGCAAACAGGTTTTAGTTGGGTACAGTCTCGAGCCACGTGGAGGCAGTGATCGGATCGTCGGGGATTCGTCTCTCCCGGTATTTGGGGTTGCTGTCGCATTGTGTGCGGGTGTCCATCACCAGAAATCCATGGCCATGGTGAACGAGAATTACCGATCCAGGATCGATAGTTTCTCAGGTGGTGATGGGTTACATGCCGACACTAAATATCGTGTTGTTAGGGGTCTGACTTCATCCGCCCCCCTAGACTCGATATGCGATGCTCTTAAACGAACAGACCGGACTGTACAGATATTGTCACTGATAAGCTCAGTAGGGGTTCAGGATGAGTTTGCTTGTTGGCCTCCCTTTCGCTCAATACCTGGGCAGCCGTTACGTACAGCTAGTGCCACTGACGTGCTTATGGTTAAACCCACTGCCAGCGTATTGACGAGTCTTTAGAGTCCCACACAGAGGGTTTTCACGGTTCAGGCGATATGGTGTACATGGGGTATGTTGATACATACAGGTGTCTGATTAAATATGTGCATGTGCTGCGCAGACTTTAATCGGACGGTTGATAATACTAGCGGCTTAGGATTAAGCCAGTTTATTAAATCAGGTTTTGATTTAATAATTTATATATGTATTTGTATATACGTATTCTAGTATTATTGTTCACTATTCGTTTTCTCTCTCGGCTATTCGTATTTTGGTACGAATACGCGTATATGTATTTCGGTACATGTACCGGGAAGTATTCCGTATTTTATACGGAATAGCTTCTAGAAGATTTGCCACCTCATTATTGATTTTCCTTTTTAGGAAATTCATTTGCCTTATAATGAGGTGGAGGGTGTGAGGTGGCATGAACAATGACATGGCATGGTGCATGGTATGGGTGCATTTGTTTATTACTTTTTGACTTTGGAAATGATGTATTTCTTTTGAAAAATGAGAGAGGGGGAGAGGGACCGGCCACTCAATCATGGGGAGGGGTTCATTTCATGTTGGTTGGATGATTAATTGAAATATTAGCTCACTCTCTCACTCTCTCAAGTTGCATCCAAAAATACTTAGCCATTTTTGTTCATGCCAAAGTTCATTCCCTCACCTTCATTTATCTTCTATGGATGCTCTCTTGAGCTCAAGGGATGAGAGAAAACATAGTGATACGCTACTACACCCCCACTCTCCATCGGTAGCGACTTTGGAGTGTCGGTTACCTTGTTTGACGAGGTTGGAGCTTGCGCCGTTTCTCTCGGGTGGATCATCGGAGACGAAGGAAGACCGGCAACCAAACCACATCAACGAGCCGCTAGGAGCTTGGAATGAAGACCGAAGGACACGGATCAACTCGGTATAATGATTCTAACTCTTAGTTAGTTTGCTAGTTTTGGGTTAAGGTCGATCCGGAAAACGGGTAACGGTAGCGCCGGTTTCAGAAATTTTCGTTCCGCATTTTGGCCACCATTTCATGGCCGGGGCGCTGCCGGGACCCAACAATGGTATCAGAGCCACCCTTTAAACCCTACTAGCTTGTTTAAATATGCTTAATAGATCGATCGATGGAATTTACGAAATCACGATTCCATTTTTCCACAGTTTCTGTCGATTCTAAATGTGGTCAAAAAATTATTTCACACATCTTAAAAATCCGTGCAGGCAATTTTAAGAGTACTGGAAAAATTTGGGCTCGTAATTCCACAAAAGCGTCGCGGATCCGCCGCACTAAGCCCCTATTGGCGGCGGTTCCGCGGCGGTTCCGCGGCAACGGGCAACCAAATTTTTTATGTAGCCAATTTGCTTGGAAATGTGATTTTTGTGATGTCCTGTTTTGGCCCAAGTTTCTGTGCAGTATTGTTTTTGCTATTGGGGCCAATTTGGAACTTTGTCGATCGATATTTTAAGCGTGCATTTGACAGTACTGTCGGGTTCCTAGGCACACTAGTGAGGTCTCACAAGGCATCGAACATGCCATTTTCAAAAATTCTAGGTGCCGAGAGACCCGACTACGGATCGTTGGCTAGAATTCTAGGCGAAAAAGCTAACTAGTTAACACTTAACTATGAGAATACGGATATACAACCTTTGTAGATCCGGTGCTCCACCTCCACGGCTCCACAATGAAGTCTCCTCGCTGTCCAAGACGGATCCCGGGCTCTAGCGTCGGCTTCATCGGAGAATGGACGGGCTAGGTCATCGACAACGTGCCGAAGATGATCTACGTCGAGGCATCGCTAGATCGAGCTCCACATTCACCAAGTCTTGAAAACTTGTGAGGGAAACACACTCTACTACTTGGCAAGAGGTAAAGGATGAAGAAATAGGAAGTGGGTAGACTTTAGTTTTGGATTTCTCACTCATTTCATCAATCCACCATTGATGAAGTGAAGGTTTCTTCTTGAGTTCAAGGAAGAAGAAGAAGAATATTATGATAAGATTAATTAGAAAAGAAAAGAATAATAATTCTTATCATAAAGGTAACCATGGTAAAGTGTAGAGAATTAACTTAGGTTAAATGAATGGTTAGGGTTAAGGTTTCATGAAGCTTCCACTAAACAACAAAAAAAGCCACCATTCTTTTCTCTTTTCCATTTATTTTCCAAAATGAATAAATAGATAAATAAATGAGAAAAGGAAATAAAACCCTAATCATAAGTTTAACCATGGTTTAATTCTTTACACTTAACCAAGTAAACATGTATCATCAAACATGATACAATAAAATGCACAAAAAGTATATCACATATACAACTTGTACATCCAAGTGAGAAAATCCTTCTAAAGTGAACCGATACTAGTTAATGCAAAGTAATATATCAAATATATAATTATACATTAAATCATTAAATCAAACACTTGATTTAATGATCCGGTCATATCACATATAACCGACTAATATCAACAGTAACATCTGATCGAATCAACACTTGATCCGATAACCCGGCTATATCGCATATAACCGATCAATATCACAAATCGCGAGAATCAAACACAGTATCACATACTGGTATCATTCTCGGTCCCGCACATATCTCATATGCGCTCCTATTTCGTTTCGCTTGATCCAGGAAACCTCTGTGTAGGACTCTAAAGACTCGTCAATACGCCGGCAGCAGGTGATGATCATATCAAACACCCACAAGCCGCAAGCGGTCTGCTAAACGTAACGGCCACCCGGGTATTGAGCGATCTGAAGATCGACGAGCAAGCCCGCTCACACTCCAGTGAATCCAACCAGTAACACTACCGTACAGTCCGGTCTGATCGTCTGATATGTCGCATATCCCGCCTAGGGGTGGTAAACGTCAGACCCCAATAGCTCGATAAGTCGTGTCGATATGAGGTCTATAACAATTCGAGAAACTACTGGTAACACTTACCAGTAAATCTCAACAACCCTGGTCAGGGATTTCCTGTTATAGCCAATCGAACACAGCGCAACATCAACTCCCTATACCGGGAGAGACGAATCCCCTCCTATCGCTCATTGCCTCCATGTGACTCGGGATTGTACCCAAAAACCACCGTTTTGCACGCCCTCTTGGACGTGGTAAGATGGAAATCAAAGCACAGTGGGAACCATACAAGACTCTATGACGATCTCGGGTCAGCAGACTACTCTGTACCAGTGTCACCAGAGAACTGCCATCTGACGTAAGGTATAATACCATCTGGGAGTTCTCGGCGAGTCCGTCCAGTGTACCCAGTCTCTACTGAGCACCCGTATATCATCTCCGATGTCAAACACCAATGGATATGGGATCATCCATCGCCCATCTGTATGGGTCGAGAAGGTACACGCTAGTCTACTCTGGTATATCGATGCCCCATCTCGATACACCCACGACTAGGGACTTTGAAGGATGTACTTATGGACTACCATGTCCCCACTAGTATGATCCGCATCATAGTCCAGATAGTCAAGTACACATCCTAAGGGCTTTACCAACATGTAACAGAGAGACAATCAGTATACACGTTAAGGTAAAGAGTAACCAGATAGCATACTATCATGTCGAGCAAGAAAGTCCTCCCTATATATGTCCCAGCATCCACTACAATATACATCCAATGTACAGTAATGGCCTCTAGGACATACATATAACTAACAATCTCCCACTTGCACTAGGGCCATCTGTAGCAGTGGTTGTAGCATCTCATACTGAACCATCCCATAAAAGTCTATCTCTGGGAATAGGCCTTCGTGAGTAGATCCGCCGTGCTGTCCTCTGAGTCTACTCTCCTAACCTCGATCCCTTAGAGATCAACCATCTCCATGATCAGGTGATACTGCCTTAGAATATGTCTGGATCACTGATGGGACCTTCGTTCCTTGGTATAAGCCAAAACACCATTGTCACACAATGGGAGGAACATAGTTCATCTCATGAACCAATATACACCCAGACAGCCTCTTTGGTAGCATCTTAAGTAGCGATGTATCCAGCCTTTATCGTCTAGTATGTCACGGTATCTAGCTTGGAACTCTTCCAACATACCGTCCCTTTACTGAGGGTAAAGACAATGCCTGCGACTGACATTCAGTCGTCTCTATCACCCTGGAACCCTTCCAGTGATTCTCCCCAGGATCAACTGATACCATCTCACTACAGCTAGTGAGTATCCTAAGATCCATTTAGATCTATCTCATAGATCCAAAATCCAGGATTTAGGAGGTATCACTTTGATCCTATATGGAGAATTATGGTGATAAGCGAAGATTGACCGAGCGTAGCATAGGAAACTCCTTCCCCATCAAGAGTATGTCATCCACGTACTCTACGAGGATTGTCACCATACTCCCTACTACCTTTTTGTTTATACAAGGTTCATCTACCATTTTGATGACGTCAAACTCTTTGACTAATTCATCAAAACAGATGTTCCAACTCCGCGATGCCTGCTTTATCCTATAAAGCATCTTGCACACGTTTCCGCTGCTCCCACTGTCTACGAAGCCCTCTGGCTGTGTACTTATAGACGCTCTCTTCTAAAACATCATTTAGAAAAGCTGTCATGACACCTAACCACCAGATATCGTAGTCATGGTATGTAGCCGTGGCAAGTAGGATCTGGATGGACTTAAGCATAGCCACTGGAAAAGGCTTCATCATTATCCACGCCTGGTCGATGACGAAAACCTTTAACAAGTCCAGCTTTGAAAGTCTCAACCTTTCCATCTACACCAAGTAATCTTCTCAAGATATACTTGCTCCTGATGGGGATTTAACCCTTCAGATATAGCAACCAAAGTCCATACTTTGTTGGTGTATAAGGATTCCATCTCAGATCGATAAACATCCAGCCATTCTTACAGAGTCTTACTCCTGATGGCCAGCTCGAAACTAGTTGGGTCATCATCTCATGATGTAATCCTTGCTCCCACTGTCATAGAGAAACCGAAGTATCTCTCAGGTGGGTGAGGAACCCTACTAGATCGGTGGAGAGGCTGAGGTTCGTTGGAATCTACTGAATCCTTTGGTTCTACCAAATCATCTGCTGTAGTTTGTATAGCTGGAACCTTTCCAGTTCTACATTACAGACCTTGCCTCGAGCTTGTCCGGATTTTGCTTTTAAACATAGGCCGGACAACCCCAAATCTTAACTAACTTAAGAAATGGGCTCTTCCTTTTCCATATCACATATGAAGTAGTAGGCAACTGATTTGATTCGAACCTATTCAATAGGTATGCAGCTTCATAAGTGCATAACTCCCAAAAGGAAAAAGGTAACTCAGTATTACTCATCATAGAGCACACCTTATCACATAGGGTGTAATTGCTCTACCCCGATATACCATCATGCTATGGTGTATACAGAGGAGTAATGCTGAGAGAGAATCTCATTCTCCTTTAGAATGATCCAGGAATTCCGTGCTCAAGTATTCTCCTCCTTGATCACTTCAAAGGACATAATACTTATACCCGTATTTTGGTTCTCTACTTCTAACTTATATTCTGTGAATATCTCAAAAGGTTCTGACTTGTGTTTCAATAGGAACATATATCTGAATCTTGAGAGATTATCAGAGAATGTAATGAAGTATAAAGAACCGGTCTTGGCAAGTGTAGACAGGGGACCTACAGACATCAACATGTATCATCCCAAGAGTTCACTAACTCTTTCTCTGTTTCCAGTAAACGGAGCTATGGTCATCTTATCTCTGCGACATGACTGGCAAGTTTCATAAGATGTAAATTCAAACAGATTTAAATATGCATCTATCTGTAACTTCAGCTAGTCGGGTCACATTGATATGACCTAGTCTACAATGCCTCAAGAAGGATTCGTTCATTTCTGAACTCTTCCTCTTGTGTGTGTTCCGTATACTAAGAACTGTAGTTTGATTTAGAACATCAATGCTTTTAGATAACGTGCCTGAACCGATCAACTTTTGATATAGGAAATGTTCAAAACATTATCCATCAATACAAAATTATATCCTTTCTTTTCTAACAAAGAGAGTGATATGATTTGGTATATCAGGTTCGGTATCTAATAACATTCGTTCAGAATCAATGTATTGGTAATACAGGGTGACAGTGACCGACAGACTTGGCTGCAACTCTTGCCCCGTTTTCTGTCTCATGAAACTTATCACCCGTTCTCAGTTTTTCTACCCTTTTGTAGCCCTATGTAACATATTACATATCTGGGATCCTGATCTGGTATCACATACCCAGGACGTAGAGGATACTGAGAAACAGTTCTGTAATGAACACACCCGAAGATGATGCATCAGCATGCACTCTCTTCGTTTGGGCGGCACGGGAATTCTGGTATTCCCCAATTTCCTGCTCTGTCTTATAACAATTATAAGTTGGAGCGGGAACAACGTTCCCCAGCTCAGTATAACAAGCGGGTTCGGTCAATAATCCGTTTTATTATCTTGATTAAGGCGTGATATGGTCGCTACCTTGAGAGAGAGAGAAGAAAACACTCAGCGTGCGCTCTTGCAAGAATAGATTGGTTATTATTTTATCTAATCAGGATGGCTCCCACTGCTTTTATCAAATCTTCCTTCAAATCCTAAAAGGAAAGACTAGCCGGGATTAATTACACACTACAAGTTCGCCAATCTTTCAGCCAGGCCAGTGTCGGTACTTTGAGGGAGGTCCCCCGTGCTTTCGCACGAACCTAATTAATGTAAACCTCGTTTTCCCAGAGGCGTAACCCCGTTGACACCTTTCTAGACACCTACTTGATCGGCTAATTGTAATGTATAAAACTCTCCCAGGAGTAACAATTACTCGCAGCGGGTATCGGGATCCAACTATCTCATAGAAGGTATGCAATCTCATTGCAAATTTCAACACTTGAAATTCCCGATAATATTTTGCCCCTAGCGTCCTATGACCTTGACGCAGGCCAACAAACCATAGTCCGCTAGTCAAGTTCGACCCGTCATTTCCTGATTGAATTAAACCCACCCGCATGACCCTTGACGCAGGCCAACAAAGTCGCACGACTACCCTAATCCAATCACATCATATGCTTATGCAGATAAGCACCAGTTAGCTACCGCACACTACGCCTTGACGCAGGCCAACAAACGTAGCACGAATACTAACTACTACTTATCTGAAATGACGAAGGGCTACGACAGGTTTTTCTGAAAACCTATTGCGTAATGAACTTGATATCGTTGTAGAATCAAATGAATTTTGAAATGGAGTGTCTTTGAGGCTTTTCTAGTTTTGCTAAAGGAGTCACTCCCGGTGAAGGGATCGTCGGTCCTTTCCTCGTCGAATGAGGTGCGGGATATATCATATATATCACTGTGCAAAGAAAAAACTCTTAAAAGCAATCAAAAGACAAACCGAGTGTGTAGCATCAGCCAGTTATTGCTAAAGGAGTCACTCCCGGTGAAGGGATCTCGGTCCTTTCCTCATCGAATAAGGTGCAGGATATATCATATATACCGCTGTGCAAAGCAAGAACTGTAGCTACCTGTTTTATTTTGAAATTCGATTCTACAACATCTTAGGTTTCTTTTATTTCATTAATCATATTAATGAGGTCCCATCATTTAAGTACCTAAACATTACAGATAAATACGACGTACACTTATGACATCCGCATTCGCCTCGATGTCCCCTCATGCACCGTCAGGTTAGGTAACTAACGGCAGAGCGGGGCAGGGCTAGCACGGGTGTAAAACATAAGTAACGCCTATATTATATATCATATATACTATATACTGTATCTATCACAGAACATCACATGATCACATCACAGAGATCGCAGCAGAAGAAACATATGAAATATTGGATATACTAGGACGTCCGTGTTTTCAATACGAGCCAGTATAAAACACGAATTCCACGGTCGGGATGAATAGCAAAACCCACACCCCTAGACCCCTACGAGAGCGGCAAGCAACCCTACCAATTCTGGAGTTAGGAGACCCGGACTCGACTCCTCGAGTTGGTCTCCCACTGGACTCCAGAACCCGGTTACTTGTGCCCTCCTCCTTGGGTCTATCCTAGTGCAGAAAAGTAAATAATATACAAAGGGTGACATCTTCCGCAACCTGGAAGCGCCCCAAATAAAAGAATATTACATACAGATTTTTACATGAATGAAAATGAAAAACACTCATCTCACATAAAAAAACCCGGCTATTCAAACACGACGATCCAATATAACATATCCAGCAACACATAACATCACATGTCATCAACGTAAGTAAATATGTCCATCCCAATTGTCGTTGACATATAGCAACGAAACCGGCGATATCACATATTACACTTACGGTCACAGAAAAGAAAGTGTAAAACTACAACAGTTGGAATCCGCAACCACCTCAGACATCGCATGCCTGACCAAATGAATTACTTAGACATCGCATGCCTAACAATTATAAACCCCGCATTCTAGTCTCAAAATCGAAAACACTTTTCAATATCAAGTCGGGCAATTCAACAAGATTCCCGACATCCTGATCGAATACTCGTCGCAAACTTCAGTAGGCGGCCGTACCCCCGATACCGTCGACGAAGTGCACCAAGGCGGAACACCGCTGTCGCGAGCACCCGAACGGATGCTTTCGGCGACGGGGTTCTCCTACAGTCACTTGGTCGGGGCTATGGAGTGAGGCTGTCTATTAAGTTTACCCGGCGAATATCCGCGTACGCTACGTGATTGCGACGGACTTTTGATCGCATCAAAATTCCGTGGCAACCGATCAAGTGAGACTAAAGTGCTATGTTTATAACATTCATTTAGTTATCTCATAACTTTTTGTGAATTCCAATTATTGTATCCCATTCCGGATAAATAGAAAATGTCAAACTTTCCGATCGAACAATCGAACACCCAAGTTTTCCCGATACAGATCAACACATGAAATAAGTCTAACAACATTCAGTTCGTGCCTCAGTACCAACGGTCCAGCCGTAGAAGGGTCAAGCCAACGCCTCACATGTGGCACGCCGTACTGCCCCAAACCCGAAGGTTCAAAGGGCAGTTCAAGACGGTCACATAATCGAGTTAAGGTTTGTTGTCTTCTAGAGGGTCCATCGCGTTACTTGCACTACTTAGAACGTCGTTAAACTACGGAAAAATCCAACACTTGGAAATTTCCCGACAGGGGAAAAATTGGGTATTTATATCCGGTCGAACTTTTTAACATATTCTAAAATTTATCCGGAAAGCCAAATAGACAAAATTTGATACCCCGATCGAAACACCGAATCCCCAAAACAACTCCAGAAAATTCAACTCTTGAATAAATATTAAAAATTTCCAGAAAATCCAGCATAATATAATAGGAGTTACTGTGCAAACAGTGTACGATGACGTCATCATTACGCCGCGGAACCGCCGCAGAAGCCAGGCTTCTGCCGCGGTTCCGCCGCGGTTTGTACTGTTCATCAGTAAATTTTTGCATCGTAATTCTTATTTTTCCCTGCTGAATTTTTTAGCAATTTTTAATTTGGAAAAATCCACGTTTTCAGAAAACGTCCAGAGAGCATTTTCCGGGTTGGTTTCGGGTTCGTTCGGGCTTCAAATTCCGTCTAGACTTCGTCTAAGGCTCTAGCTAGGCTCTGATACCACTGTAGGGTTCCTAGGCACACTAGTGAGGTCTCACAAGGCATCGAACATGCCATTTTCAAAAATTCTAGGTGCCGAGAGACCCGACTACGGATCGTTGGCTAGAATTCTAGGCGAAAAAGCTAACTAGTTAACACTTAACTATGAGAATACGGATATACAACCTTTGTAGATCCGGTGCTCCACCTCCACGGCTCCGCAATGAAGTCTCCTCGCTGTCCAAGACGGATCCCGGGCTCTAGCGTCGGCTTCATCGGAGAATGGACGGGCTAGGTCATCGACAACGTGCCGAAGATGATCTACGTCGAGGCATCGCTAGATCGAGCTCCACCTTCACCAAGTCTTGAAAACTTGTGAGGGAAACACACTCTACTACTTGGCAAGAGGTAGAGGATGAAGAAATAGGAAGTGGGTAGACTTTAGTTTTGGATTTCTCACTCATTTCATCAATCCACCATTGATGAAGTGAAGGTTTCTTCTTGAGTTCAAGGAAGAAGAAGAAGAATATTATGATAAGATTAATTAGAAAAGAAAAGAATAATAATTCTTATCATAAAGGTAACCATGGTAAAGTGTAGAGAATTAACTTAGGTTAAATGAATGGTTAGGGTCAAGGTTTCATGAAGCTTCCACTAAACAACAAAAAAAGCCACCATTCTTTTCTCTTTTCCATTTATTTTCCAAAATGAATAAATAGATAAATAAATGAGAAAAGGAAATAAAACCCTAATCATAAGTTTAACCATGGTTTAATTCTTTACACTTAACCAAGTAAACATGTATCATCAAACATGATACAATAAAATGCACAAAAAGTATATCACATATACAACTTGTACATCCAAGTGAGAAAATCCTTCTAAAGTGAACCGATACTAGTTAATGCAAAGTAATATATCAAATATATAATTATACATTAAATCATTAAATCAAACACTTGATTTAATGATCCGGTCATATCATATATAACCGACTAATATCAACAGTAACATCTGATCGAATCAACACTTGATCTGATAACCCGGCTATATCGCATATAACCGATCAATGTCACAAATCGCGAGAATCAAACACAGTATCACATACTGGTATCATTCTCGGTCCCGCACATATCTCATATGCGCTCCTATTTCGTTTCGCTTGATCCAGGAAACCTCTGTGTAGGACTCTAAAGACTCGTCAATACGCCGGCAGCAGGTGATGATCATATCAAACACCCACAAGCCGCAAGCGGTCTGCTAAACGTAACGGCCACCCGGGTATTGAGCGATCTGAAGATTGACGAGCAAGCCCGCTCACACTCCAGTGAATCCAACCAGTAACACTACCGTACAGTCCGGTCTGATCGTCTGATATGTCGCATATCCCGCCTAGGGGTGGAAAACGTCAGACCCCAATAGCTCGATAAGTCGTGTCGATATGAGGTCTATAACAATTCGAGAAACTACTGGTAACACTTACCAGTAAATCTCAGCAACCCTGGCCAGGGATTTCCTGTTATAGCCAATCGAACACAGCGCAACATCAACTCCCTATACCGGGAGAGACGAATCCCCTCCTATCGCTCATTGCCTCCATGTGACTCGGGACTGTCCCCAAAAAGCACCGTTTTGCACGCCCTCTTGGACGTGGTAAGATGGAAATCAAAGCACAGTGGGAACCACACAAGACTCTATGACGATCTCGGGTCAACAGACTACTCTGTACCAGTGTCACTAGAGAACTGCCATCTGACGTGAGGTATAATACCATCTGGGAGTTCTCGGCGAGTCCGTCCAGTGTACCCAGTCTCTACTGAGCACCCGTATATCATCTCCGATGTCAAACACCAATGGATATGGGATCATTCATCGCCCATCTGTATGGGTCGAGAAGGTACACGCTAGTCTACTCTGGTATATCGATGCCCCATCTCGATACACCCACGACTAGGGACTTTGAAGGATGTACTTATGGACTACCATGTCCCCACTAGTATGATCCGCATCATAGTCCAGATAGTCAAGTACACATCCTAAAGGCTTTACCAACATGTAACAGAGAGACAATCAGTATACACGTTAAGGTAAAGAGTAACCAGATAGCATACTATCATGTCGAGCAAGAAAGTCCTCCCTATATATGTCCCAGCATCCACTACAATATACATCCAATGTACAGTAATGGCCTCTAGGGCATACATATAACTAACAAGTACATACATTATATTCTGCGACCGTGAATGTCATTTGATCGGTAAACCCGTCTAACTGCTATATGTTCTTTTAGACGGGTTTGCGAACGTGACATTCACGTTAATGTTCTGTGTTGTGCTGTGATGTTGGTTGGATCGTCGTGGTGGATAGCTATGGTACAATGTTAGTACAGTTTTATTTCATTTGTGCATTTGATATTGCGGGGCGAGCGTCCGACATGTGGACTGCCGTCACTGCCAGCTTGTATATTATTCTTTTGGGGCACGACCGGGCTGAGGTCGATGTCACCCTTGTATATTATTTTATTTTCTGTACTAGGATTACCCCGAGGTGGAGTGCACGAATAGCCGGGTTCTAGAGGGCAACTGGTCCGCATCTCAAGGCATTCAGACGGAGGGGGCCTTACTCTAGAATTGACGGGCTATTCGCCGCACTCGTAGGGGGTATAGGTGACCCAGGAAGGGTGCTCAAGTTACCGGATTCCGTAAAGTGCTGGGTGGTCCATTCACGTTGCTGAAGGGGGCTGCCTCACTTCTGGTTTTGGCAGGTAACTTGCCGCGCTCGTAGGGGTCTAGGTTTCATTGCACAGGCTATCCACACGACAGGGAACGTCGGGTCTCACTTGCGGCTCAAGTGAAACCCGGGGCTCCAGATTATCCACCATTCTGTGTTGCTTCTGTGATGTTTCTGTGATGTTGCTTTATATCATGCCTAAGACGAATGTTATATATATATTTATATATATTAGTAGATGTTGTATATGTTTTGCACCCGCGCTAGCCCAGTCCCCGCTCTGTCGTTAGTTAAGTAACCTAACGGGTGATGACGGGGCCCAGTGGCGAATGCGGATGGCATATACGTACATTTTATTTTCGTTCTTTTCTGGTGTGATTAATTGATGGGACTGCGTTGATTCTTATCAATGCAAAGATAAGACAAACCTATATATGATGTTGTTGGAACCAAGTTTTTAAAAAACTGACATTGCAGACGTTCTCTTTTACTTTGCATCGTGGTATTCATTTGGAATATCCTGCACCTCATTCGACGAGGCAAGGGCCGAGATCCCTTCATCGGGAGTGACCCCTTGGGTAAAAGTTTGCGTCAACGTAATAACTTTACTATAGTCGATTATTTTTGCTTTGCATCGTGGTATTCAGTTTGGGATATCCTGCACCCCATTCGACGGGGAAAGAGCCGAGATCCCTTCACCGGGAGTGACCTCTTTAGCAAAAGTTTTTGCCACTATATATTTATAAAACCACTTAGATTCCTTCAACGAGATCAAGTTCATTACGTTAAAGGTTTTTCGCCAAAAACCAGCCGTAGCCCTCCGTCATTTCAGATCATTATTGCTTAGTATTCGTACTACGTATGTCGTGCATTGCCGAGGCGTAGTGTTCGGTAGCTCCGTAATGCTTTTCTGTCGCATGGATATGTGGATTAGTTAGGACAGTCGTACGGTTATGTTGGCATTGTAAAGGACTCGTATGGGTGGGTTTAACGCAAGATAATGACGGGTTGAACTTGACTAGGACTCTTTGATATGTTGGCATTGTCAACGTCACTTGGGTCCTAGGGGTAAAAACACACATCGGGAGTTTCAAACATACAGGAAACTTGCCAGGCTTGCGCATACCTTCTACAGTGTGGTGACTTGAGTGGCTTCCATCAGGTTATCATGCGATGATAGTTGGATCCCGATTCCCACTGATGAGTAGGATTACTCCTCGGGTGATTCCGACTAATTCTCCTTTTAGGTTTGGAGGAGAATTCGAGGAAACAGTGGGAGCCATCCAGATTAGATAAAATGATTTACCATTCTGATCTAGGTTAGAGTGCACGCTGAGTGTTTCTTCTCTCTCTCTCTCTCTCTCTCTCTCTGGCTGCGACTATGACCCGACCTTTGACTAAAACTCATGAACCAAGTTAACCGAACCTTCTTAAAACACTTTGGCTTTTGGAATGTCACGGTGTCGCATACATCATTGCCACTTCTATATCACCTTTGCATTTCTCCAGAACACCCCGTATTATTACGAACATCCACTTCCATTGGATAAATCCATCGTATGGTTATATACGAACTTGAATGAACTTTTTCGAGGATGGATTCCGGTTCTGGAGAGATTGAATAGGATTATTCGGTTGTCTTTTCTCTTTACCTTCTCTCAAGTTGTGAGGGCTCCTAGGATTAGGAGAGGGTACACCTATTGAGCTTATTGGATAGTCTTCTTCCAAACCATAGGCAGGTGCCGAACGGTAGGGAAGGAAGAAAACCAACAAGCTTAACTATGGTGTACAAAAGGTAATAAGTAAAGACATATAAAGGGATTAGAATAATGGCAAAGGAAATTGCGACCACCATTTTTCACGACAAAAACCGTGTATACCCCTGCCACTCCTACATCCACTTTGCTTTTCTTTAGGACACTCCGTATCACTACGGATATCCACTTCCATTGGATAAATCCATCGTATGGTTATATACGAACTCGAAGGAACTTTTTCGAGGATGGATTCTGGTTCAGGAGAAATTGAATAGGATTATTCAGATGTCTTTTCCCATTAACTTCTCTCAGGTTGTGAGGGCTCCTAGGATTAGGAGAGTACACCTATTACGCTTATTGGATAGTCTTCTTCCAAACCTTAGGCTGGTGCCAAAGGGTAGGGAATGAAGAAAACCAATTAGCGTAAAAGAGGTGTACAGAAGGTAATAAGTAAAGGCATAATAAAGGGATTGGAGTGAGGGCAGGTAAAATATATGGTTACTGTCGTGAATCAGGATAATGGAAGAGGCATTACTAAGAATACCCGGTTACCCCTTCGAAACATTTTCATGTTTCAGTTTCACTGTGCAATGTTAATTGAAAACTGTTTTCCCGATTGGAATCTAACTCCAGGATATGTATTTACCAGATCAGTTTCTCACATCTGTATGTTATTACAGATGGTGAGTGGGAGTAAGATATTGGGAATTAGGTGATTAGATACTCATTATATCGGAATTCGTTGTAATTGGTGATATTTGAGGAAATCACCTGGTTTTTGCCGGATGGCAAATATTTGGTTTTGAATATCCATTGTTATGCACCAATTTCAAACTGATATATCTGTATGTTTATTTTTATAAAGTGAGATATATCTTTTTGATATTATGTCTGTGGCATTTACCTATATCGGTTGGTGATTAGGTAAGGTGCATCAACAGCGGTGTAATTCTTCTTAACCATACTACAGTTTTTCAACCTACGACGCACAGGGTTTGAGTTGTTGAACTCAGGGGACTTATACAAAGTATTGTGTGTTTTCCAGTGTCCATTAGGACAAAGGGGTTGGTACTCGTACTATATTGTGTTTACTTATGACTTCTCCAGTTCTGGACATGTATTTCGTTGAAATGCAAGGTCCAGATATTCAGAAGTTATCGGTATAAGAATAAAGTAGAGAACCATTTGTTGTAAGTATCAGGATTCTTCGAGGAAGTCGAAGATGTAGATACTTGTGTTTGGTATTCAGTTAATAGTAATGGTTTTGAGAACTTGCTTCTCTATTGGGTTACTCATATATGGATGCACTCCTAGATGAGTAATGCCGATTGTCCTCTTTCCATTTGGTTGATATGCACTAGAGACAACTGCATAATTTTGAATCTGGTTCAAAGTAGATTAGTGCTTTTGTTTCTATATCGGATACATATAGAATCAATTTATATCTTAACGATGTTAAGGTATAGGGAGTTGTCCGGCTGATGCTTAAAACCAGAATCCGGATAAACTTAAGGCACGTTTCAGTAATGGCTGTTTGTGGGTTATCCCGGGCTTTGACGAGGGTTAACTTTCTACCATCAGGAAGATCAATATTTATATTGTTCTTGACTCGCCACAGTTTTAGTAAAAAGGATTTTTTCAAAAAACAGAAGTGGGAGTATGGTAGAACTGGAAGTGATTCCAGAACCGCAAACGATCACTGAAGATTTAATAGAACCTAAGGATTCAATTGTTGTTGACGTTCCATTAGCCACTCCGCAGATTTTGGTGGGTAACCTCAGGCACCCGAGAGGTACTTCAGTCTTCTCAAAGACGGTGACAGGGAGGTTCTTGTTTACCCAGACTTGCCATTGCTGTTGTTCTAGACTAAGACCCGGCAGGAGGATGAGTATAGCGTCATTCTAAAATAGCTTTAGAAGTGCAGGTGTATATGACTCTGCTCGAGAGTTGTTGTAGTCAGTGGGAGCAGCGGAAGCATAGTTGGCAAGTAGCTTATGTCTATTTATAGACTAAAGCAGGTATAGCGGAAATAGATCATCTATTTTTGATGTGACAGTCATAGGCTTTGACTTCATCAGAATAGGAGATGGATCTGCTAAGAAGGTAGTAGAGAGAGATGTCCAGGTATTTTGGATGACATGCACTTGATAGGAAGAGATATTCCTATACTACGATCGGTTATACTGTGGTTGTCACAAAGTTGTTTCTCCGCAGAGGATGTGGATATAATATCAGGTTTTCTAGTTACTAGATCTATGGTTTTAGATCTAGATTTGGGAAGTATCCTAATCTGGGTATTTTGACATTAAATGGATGACTCCTGGCATGGTGGTCTACCTGCAGGTGATGGGGTCAACCTCTCTAAACGTGTCTTACAGACTAAAGGGGAGAGGGATCTACATGATTAGCATATCACTTGCTTAGGCAATTGAGTTAATCATGAAATGTCAAGTACCACACCAGATATTGTTTTTTGCACTAGCTGCAATAAACATATATTAATCCAATTCTGGAGAAACATTGGGAAGCAGTTTATGAACATAAGTAAATGTTCTTGGGATATGGTAACGACAGCCTCCTTCAGGAGACGGTTATCATTTCAGGCTTCCAAGGTGACCTGGATGACAGAGTAACTGTCAGAGTTACAGTTTTTCCCTCCTTTGAGGAATAGTATGTTGGACAGGTGGTCCAAGCGGATACTGAGGAAAGGCATAGCGCAGGATACTGATTAAATTCAGTGGACGATACAGTCTGAGTAGTTTGCTGGATTTGGAGTTCATTTATGAACTAGGTCCCATCAGATATCCAGATAAATTCTAAGACTGGTATTGCTCATTTCGGGAGATAGTTTTCTCCGCGAAATTGAGATATAGAGAGATACAGAAAGAAACATTGGAGCGGATCCACTCACTGAGGCTATTTCTCGAACGCAATCATTTTTCGCAAACGGGCTTTATGAAGCTGATTAGTAGAGAAGTTGGGTGTTCGGTATCATACGGGCTGTGAGTATGCGACATTGCAATAATTGGCCTTAAGTGCAAGCGGGAGATTGTTGGATATAGTGCCCTCAAGGCAATTATCATAGTCGTAGACAGATGATTGTGATGATTGAGGTAGGACCTATACCGATAAAACAGTCTTACTCAAGATGATAGTATGCTATCTGCTTCGTCTTTATCATCATGTACGTGTTGATAGAGCCCTTAGGATTCTTGCTTGACTGCCAGCAGTATGATGGCGATCATATTTGTGGGAGCTGGGGTCTATAAGCGCATCCTTAAATGTCCCTAGTCGTAGGAGCATCGAGACCGGGCATCGATACTCCAGTGTAGACTAGTGTATACTGATCGAGACCCCGACGAGGGGTGGTGGCCAAGTCTCACAAGCCATTGGTGCTAGTTTGTTCACCTAAGATAGTATGCAGGTGCTTATTGGGTTATGAGTACACTGGACGGACTCGCCGGGAACCTGCTAGTTGGTATTATACCTATTGTCAGATAGAAGTTCCCAGATGACATGTGTACAGGTTAGTCTGTCGACCTAAGATCGTCATTTGTCTCATGTGAGTTCCCACTGTACTTTGATTACTACCCTACCACGGCTCAAAGGAGTCGTGCAAACAGGTTTTAGTTGGGTACAGTCCTGAGCCACGTGGAGGCAGTGATCGGATCGTCGGGGATTCGACTCTCCCGGTATTGGGGGTTGCTGTCGCGTTGTGTGCGGGTGTCCATCACCAGAAATCCATGGCCATGGTGAACGAGAATTACCGATCCAGGATCGATGGTTTCTCAGGTGGTGATGGGTTACATGCCGACACTAAATATCGTGTTGTTAGGGGTCTGACTCCATCCACCCCCTAGACTCGATATGCGATGCTCTTAGACGAACAGACCGGACTGTATGGATATTGTCACTGACAGGCTCAGTAGGGGTTCAGGATGAGTTTGCTCGTCGGCCTCCCTTTCGCTCAATACCTGGGCAGCCGTTACGTACAGCTAGTGCCGCTGACGTGCTTGTGGTTAAACCCACTGCCAGCGTATTGACGAGTCTTTAGAGTCCTACACAGAGGGTTTTCACGGTTCAGGCGATATGGTATACATAGGGTATGTTGATACATACAGGTGTCTGATTAAATATGTGCATGTGTTGCGCAGACTTTAATCGGACGGTTGATAATACTGGCGGCTTAGGATTAAGCCAGTTTATTAAATCAGGTTTTGATTTAATAATTTATATATGTATTTGTATATACGTATTCTAGTATTATTGTTCACTATTCGTTTTCTCTCTCGGCTATTCGTATTTTGGTACGAATACGCGTATATGTATTTCGGTACATATACTTGGAAGTATTCCGTATTTTATACGGAATAGCTTCTAGAAGATTTGCCACCTCATTATTGATTTTCCTTTTTAGGAAATTCATTTGCTTTATAATGAGGTGGAGGGTGTGAGGTGGCATGAACAATGACATGGCATGGTGCATGGTATTGGTGCATTTGTTTATTGCTTTTTGACTTTGGAAATGATGTTTTTCTTTTGAAAAATGAGAGAGGGGGAGAGGGGCCGGCCACTCAATCATGGGGAGGGGTTCATTTCATGTTGGTTGGATGATTAATTGAAATATTAGCTCACTCTCTCACTCTCTCAAGTTTCATCCAAAAATACTTAGCCATTTTTGTTCATGCCAAAGTTCATTCCCTCACCTTCATTTATCTTCTATGGATGCTCTCTTGGGCTCAAGGGATGAGAGAAAATATAGTGACACACTACTACACCCCCACTCTCCATCGCTAGCGACTTTGGAGCGTCGGTTACCTCGTTCGACGAGGTTGGAGCTTGCGTCGTTTCCCTCGGGTGGATCATCGGAGACGAAGGAAGACCGGCAACCAAACCACATCAACGAGCCGCTAGGAGCTTGGAATAAAGACCGAAGGACACGGATTAACTCGGTATATTGATTCTAACTCTTAGTTAGTTTGCTAGTTTAGGGTTTAAGGTCGATCCGGAAAACAGGTAACGGTAGCGCCGATTTCAGAAATTTTCGTTCCGCATTTTGGCCACCGTTTCATGGCCGGGGCGCTGCCGGGACCCAACACTACTATCTTCTTAACAGATCTATCCCCTATTCTGATAAAGTCAAAGCCCATGACTGTCACATCAAAAATAGATGATCTTTCTCCGATATATCTGCTTTAATCTATAAATAGACATAAGCTACTTGTCCACTACGTTTCTGCTGCTCCCACTGATTATGGCAACCCTCTGGCAGAGTCATATACATGTGCACTTCTAAAGCTAGTTTAGAATGACGCTATACTCATCCTCCTGCCGGGTCTCATAGTCTGGAACAACAGTAGTGTCAAGTCTGGGTAAACAAGAACCTCCCTGTCACCGTCCTTGAGGTTACCGAAGTACCTCTCGGGTGGTTGAGGTAACCCACCATATCTACGGAGTGGCTAACAGAATGTCAATCCTGATTGAATCTTTAAGTCCTATTAAATTTTCCATAATCGTTTGTGGTTCTGGAATCACTTCCAGTTCTACCATACTCGCACTACTGTTTTCTGAAAAAATCCATTTTACTAAAACTGTGGCGAGTCAAGAACAATATCACTATTGATCTTCCAGATAGTAGAAAGTTAACCCTCGTCAATGCCCGGGATAACCCACAAACAGCCATTACTGAAACATGCGCTGAGTTTATCCGGATTCTGGTTTTAAGCATCAGCCGGACGACTCCCTATACCTTAACACCGTTAAGATAAAAATTGATTCTATATATATCTAATATAGAAACAAAGGCACTAATTAATTAGAACCAGATTCAAATCATGCATCTGTCTCCAGTGCATGTCAACAAAATAGAGAGAGGCCGATCAGCATTACTCAACTTAGGAGTGCGTCCAATTATGAGTAACCTGAAATAGAAAAAAGTTTCTCAAAACCATTACTATCAACTGAATACCTTATACAAGTTTCTTCGATCACCTTGAAGAATTCCGATACTTGCGACACCTGGTTCTCTACTTTATTCTTGTACCTATAACTTCTCAAACTTGGACCTTGCATTTGTACGAAACAGTTGTCCTAAACTTGAGAAGTCACAAGTAAACAGAATATGGTACGAGGACCAAAACCCCTTTGTCCTAATGGACACTGGACAACATACAATACTTTGTAAAAGTCCGATGAGTTGAACAACTCAAATCCTGTGCGTCGTAGGTTGAAAACTGTACCCAGGTGATTTCCTCAAATATCATTAATTATAACGAATTCCGATATAATGAGGATGATCACCTAATTCCCAATAGCTTACTCCCACTCATCATCTGTAAAACCATACAGATATGAGAATCAGACCTGGTAAATACATACCCTGGAGTAAGTATCTAATTGGGAAATCAGTTTTCTAATAATAACGCATAGTGAAACTGAAACATTAAAATGTTTCAAAGGGGTATCCGGGTTTTCCTAGTATTACCTCTTCCATTATTCAGATTCATGACTGTAACCGTATATTTCGTTGCCATCTCTCCAAATCCCTTTATTTGTCTTTAGTCATTACCTTCTGTACACCATCGTTAAACTAAGTGGTTTTCTTCTTTCCCTACCGTTCGGCACCAGCCTATGATTTGGAAGAAGACTATTCAATAAGTATAATAGGTGTACTCTCCTAATCTTAGGAGTACTCGCAACCTGAGAGAAGGTGATGATAAAAGACAACTGAATAAAACTTATTCCTATTTCTCCTGAACCAGAATCCATCCTCGAAAAGGTTCCTTCGAGTTCGTATATAACCATACGATGGATTTATACAATGGAAGTGGATGTTCGTAGTGATACGAGGTGTTTTGGAAAAATACAAAGGTGAAGTAGGAGTGGCGATGAAAATACCTGGTTCGGTCGTGAATGATAGCAGTCGCATTTTACTTTGCCCTCCTTATGATCCCTCTATATGTCTTTACTTATTACCTTCTGCACACCCTACTTAGGCTAATTGGTTTTCTTTATTCCCTACCTTTCGGCACCTGCCTATAGTTTGGAAGAAGACTATCCAATAAGCGTAATAGTTGTACCCCCTCCTAATCCTAGGAGCCCTCACAACCTGAGAGAAGGTAAAAAGAAAAGACAACTGAATAATCCTATTCATTTTCTCCAGAACCAGAAATCATCCTCGAAAAAGTTCCTTCGAGTTCGTATATAACCATACAATGGTTTTATACAATAGAAGTGGATACACGTAGTGATACGGGGTGTTCTGGAGAAAAGCAAAGGGTAAAAGAAGGAGTGGCAATGATGTATGCAACTTGGACAATCCAAAATCCAGTGTTTATAAGAAAGTTCGGTTTAACTTGGTCATTAAGTTATAATCTAGGGTCAGGCCATGGTCGTTGTTAGAGAGAGAGAAAAGAAACACTCAGCGTGCACTCTAACCTAAATCAGAATGGATAATCACTTTATCTAATCTGGATGGCTCCCACGGTTTTCTCGAATTCTCCTCCAAACCTAAAAGGAGAATTAGTCGGAATCACCCGAAGAGTAATCCTACTCATCAGTGGGAATCGGGATCCAACTATCATCGCATGATAACTTGATGGAAGCCACTCAAGTCACCGCACTCCAGAAAGTAAGCGCATGCCTGGCAAGTTTCTTGTATGTTTGAAACTCCCGATATGATTTTTACCCCAAGCAGCTTATGACCTTGACGGATGCCAACAAATCATAAGTTGCAAGTCAAGTTCTACCCGTCATTATCCTGATTAATCTAGACCCACCCTTACTCGCCCTTGACGGATGCCAACAAGGCTGCACGACTGTCCTAGATTAATGCATATCCATGCTACAGAAAAGTAACACATAGCTACCGCACACTATGCCTTGACGGAAGCCAACAAACATAGCACGAATACTAGGCGCTGCTTTTCTGAAATGACGGAGGGCTACGGCTGGTTTTTGGCGAAGAACCTTTAACGTAATGAACTTGATATCGTTGAAGGAATCCAAGTGGTTTTATAAAAGTATAGTGGCGAAAACTTTTGCTAAAGAGGTCACTCCCGGTGAAGGGATCTCGGCTTTTTCCTCGTCGAATGAGTTGCAAGATATTCCAAACTGAATACCACGATACAAAGCAAAAAGTAATCGACTATAGTGAAGTTATTACGTTGACGCAAACTCCTGCCCAAGGGGTCACTCCCGATGAAAGGATCTCGGCCCTTGCCTCGTCGAATGAAGTGCTGGATATTCATAACCGAATACCACTGTGCAACGCAAAAGCCAACGTTTGTAATGTCGGTTTTAAAAACTTGGTTCCACCAACATCATATATATAGGTTTGTTTTCCTTGCATTGATAAGAATCAACGCAGTCCCATCAATTAATCACACCAGAAAAGAACGAAAATAAAATGTACGTATATGCCATCCACATTCGCCACTGGGTCCCGTCATCACCCGTTAGGTTACTTAACTAACGACAGAGCGGGGACTGGGCTAGCGCGAGTGCAAAACATATACAACATCTACTAGTATATATAAATATATATAACAATCGTCCCAGGCATGATAAATGCAACATCACAGAAAAGTAATAAGCATCACGGAACAATACAGATAATCTGGGAGCCCCGGATTTCCTTTGAGCCACAACTGAAAACCCGACGTTCCCGTGGTCGTGTGGATAGCCTTTGCAATGAACTCCTAGACCCCTACGAGCGCGACAAGTTATCCGCCAAAACCTGAAGCGAGGCAGCCTCCTTCAACAAAGTGAATGGACCACCCAGCACTTCACGGAATCCGGTAACTTGAGCACCCCTCCTTGGGTCAACCTATATCCCCTACGAGTACGGCGAATAGCCCGCCAATTCTAGAGTGAAGCCCCCTCCGTCTCAACGCCATGAGATGCGGGCCCGTTGCCCTCTAGAACCCGGCTATCCGTGCACCCCACCGCGGGATAATCCTAGTACAAAAAAGAAAATATATACAACGGGTATATCGACCTCAACCCGGTCGTGCCCCAAAAGAATAATATACAAACAAGCAGTGACGGCAGTCCACATATCGGGAGCTCGCCCCGCAATATCAAACGTACAAATAAATCCAAACTGCACTACCATTGCACGCAAGCTATCCACCACGACAATCTGCAACATCACAGCACAACACAGAACATCAACGTGAATGTCACGTTCGCAAACCCGTCTAAAAGGACTATAGCGATTAGACAAGATTTACCGATCAAATGGCATTCACGGTCGCAGATAGAAATGTAATGTACCGAAAACATACAATTAAAATTTCGATCGACTAAACTTTCCCAAAATGGCCCCACGTGCTAAACCGGTACTCAAATGAATCTGGGCCTAAACTATATATCACAAAAATCATTTTTCCACTAACTAGAGCTCCAGAAAAAAAAATTGGTCACTGTAGCCCAAAAAGGGCTGCGGAAGCGCCGCCAAATGTGACATTTTACGGCTGTTCCGCTATGGCATTTTGGAGTTAGGTCACCAAATTTTTTCTGTAGCTTTAGTTTTGCCTACATGGATTTTTAAGCTATACAAATAGATTTTTGGAGCACTTTCAGAAATCGACAGAAAATAGGCAAAATGGAAAATTGATTTGGAAATTTTGATCGATCGAGATTTTAAGCTTATGCAAACTAGCTAGTAGGGTTTAATGGGTGGCTCTGATACCATGTAGGGTTATGAGAGTGCCCCGGCCATCGAACCGTGGCCAAATGCGGAACAAAAATTTTCTAAAACCTGGCGCTACCATTACCCGATTTCCAAGATCAAAACCATTAATCCTAAAACTAGCAAACCAATCATAAAGAGATAGAATGGTTATACCTAATGAACCAAGTCCTTCGGGTCCTCAACCATTTCCAAGCTCCTAGTGATGCGGATCGACTTTGGTCGCTGGTCTTCCTTCATTTCCGATGATCCACCCGAGGGAAACGGCACAAGCTCCAGGTTCGCCAAGCGGACCAACCGACTCTCTAGGATTGCTAGTAGTAGAGAGTGGGGGGTGTAGGATAGTGTCACTCTAATCTTCTCTCAAAATATAATGCTCATAGAACAACCATGGAAGATGTGGAGGTGATGAAAGCAAGAATGGCATGAGCTAAATTTGGCTAAGTGTTTTTGGTGTGAGAGTGAATGTGAGCAAGAGAGAGCATCAAGTGTATGTCAAAAATGAGCAAGAAAATCCCCCACCACTCATAGTGGCCGGCCCCTCTCTCTTCCTCTCAAAAATAATGCACACCAAAAACCCTTTTCCAATTAACAATAAACAAATGAGACCATACCAATCTCTACATGCACAAAAGCCATGCTTTGACCTAAAGCCCATGCCTTGCCATGTCACCATTTCCACCTCATTAAAAACATGTGATTTTCTAAAGAATATCAATAATGAGGTGGCATCTTCTAGAAGCCATTCTGTATAAATACGGAATGCTTCCCGATACATGTATCAAAATACACATACGCGTATTCGTACGAAAATACGAATAGCCAAAGAGAGAAAATAATTAGTGAGCAATAATACTAGAATACATATATATAAATACATATGTAAATTATTAAATCAAAACCTGATTTAACAATCTGGCTTAATCCTAAGCCGCTAGTATTATCAACCGTTCGATTAAAGTCTGTGCAGTCCGTGCAGACATTTAATCGGACACCTGTATGTACCAACATACAACAACTATACTATATCGTCTGAACCGTGAAAACCCTTTGTGTAAGACTGTAAAGACTCGTCAATACACTGACAGTGGGTTTAACCACAAGCACGTCAGCGGCACTAGCTGTACGTAATGGCTACCCAGGTATTGAGCGAAAGGACGGCCGACGAGCAAACTCATCCAAACCCTTACTAAGCCTGTCAGTGACAATATCCGTACAGTCCGGTCTGTTCGTCTAAGAGTATCGCATATCGGGTCTGGGGGGTGGATAAAGTCAGACCCCTAACAACGCGATAATTCGTGTCGGTATGAAACCAATCACAACCTGAGAAACTATCGATCCTAGATCGGTAATTCTCACATACCCCGACCGAGGATTTCTAGTGATGGCCACCCGTGCAATGCGTGACATCAACCCTCAATACCGGAAGAGACGAATCCCCAACGATCCGCTCACTGCCTCCATGTAGCTCGGGACTGTACCCAACTAAAACATGTTTGCACGACTCTTTTGAACCGTGGTAGGGTAGTAATCAAAGCACAGTGGGAACTCACACGAGACAAATGATGATCTCATGTCGACAAACTAACCTGTACACATGTCACCAGAGAACTGCTATCTAACTATAGGTATAATACCAACTAGCATGTTCCCGGCGAGTCCGTCCAGTGTACTCATAACCCAATGAGCACCTGTATACTATCTTAGGCGAACAACTAACACCAATGGCTTGTGAGACCGGCCACCGCCCCTCGTCAGGGTCTAGATAAGTATACACCAGTCTACACTGGAGTATCGATGCCCAGTCTCGATACTCCCACGACTAGGGACATTTAAGGATGTGCTTATAGACCCCCAGCTCCCACATATATGATCGCCATCACAATGCTGGCAGTCAAGCAAGAATCCTATAGGCTTTATCAACATATGATGATAAAGACAAACCAGATAGCATACTATCATCTCGAGTAAGACTGTTTTATCGGTATAGGTCCTCGCTCAATCATCATGATCACATACCTGCGACTATGATAATTGCCTTGAGGGCACTATAGCCAACAAATATTACATACTTCGGATTTCATGCCTAACAATATGAATTCCCAATATTGTATCACATTCCATAAAAAGCTAGACGATGTTAAACATTCCGATCGAATCAACAAATACCCAAAATTTCTCAAAGAGCTCAACACTTGAGCGTAGTTTAAAAGTACCCATCACATGCCACAGTACCTATGGACCAACCGTAGAAAGGTCAACCCTTGCCTCACCTATGGCGCCGCGGAACTACCGCAAACCCGAGGGTTTGGCGGCGGTTCTTACGGTTATAGAATCGAGTTAGGGTTTCATTCTTCTAAAGGGTCCATCGAATCACTTGCATGATATTTGAATGTTTCAAACTTGGAAAAAATCCAACTCTTGGAAAATTTCCATCGAGGGAAAAATTGGGTATTTGATATCCGTTCGAACTTTTTAACGTCATCTAAATACCCCGAAATAATGTTAGAATTACGACTACGAAACACTCCGAATTGCCTTTATAGAAAATTAACATCTCATGCAATTTTAGAAAAAACAAGAAACACCTGAAACACCAAAACCCAGAGACCAGAACACCAGACGAAGACGAACCCAAGAATGCAATGGGGGGCCGGCCAGGACGGATTTTAGGGGCATGTCACCGGGTCAAAACAGGTAGAATGGGTTCGTATTTGTTCAGTGTTCATGTTACTGTTAGTTATATGTATGCCCTAGAGGCCATTACTATACATAGGATGTATATTGTAGTGGATGCTAGGACATATATAGGGAGGACTTTCTTGCTCGACATGATAGTATGCTATCTGGTTGCTCTTTACCTTAACGTGTACACTGATAGTCTCTCTGTTACATGTTGGTAAAGCCCTTAGGATGAGTACTTGACTACCTGGACTATGATGCGGATCATACTAGTGGGGACATGGTAGTCCATAAGTACATCCTTCAAGGTCCCTAGTCGTGGGTGTATCGAGACGGGGCATCGATATACCAGAGTAGACTAGCGTATACCTTCTCGACCCATACAGATGGGCGATGGATGATCCCATATCCATTGGTATTTGACATCAGAGATGATATACGGGTGCTCAGTGGAGACTGGGTACACTGGACGGACTCGCCGAGAACTCCCAGATGGTATTATACCTTACGTCAGATGGCAGTTCTCTGGTGACACTGGTACAGAGTAGTCTGTTGACCCGAGATCGTCATAGAGTCTTGTGTGATTCCCACTGTGCTTTGATTTCCACCTTACCACGTCCAAGAGGGCGTGCAAAATGGTGGTTTTTGGGTACAGTCCCGAATCACATGGAGGCAATGAGCGATAGGAGGGGATTCTTCTCTCCCGGTATAGGGAGTTGATGTTGCGCTGTGTTCGATTGGCTATAACCGGAAATCCCTGGCCAGGGTTGCTGAGATTTACTGGTAAGTGTTATCAGTAGTTTCTCGAACTGTTATAGACCTCATATCGACACGACATATCGAGCTATTGGGGTCTGACGTTTACCACCCCTAGGCGAGATATGCGACATATCAGACGACGAGACCGGACTGTACGGTAAGTGTTACTGGTTGGATTCACAGGAGTGTGAGCGGGCTTGCTCGTCGATCTTCTGATCGCTCAATACCCGGGAGGCCGTTACATTTAGCAGACCGCTTGCGGCTTGTGGGTGTTTGATATGATCATCACCTACTGCCGGCGTATTGACGAGTCTTTAGAGTCCTACACAGAGGTTTCCTGGCTCAAGCGAAACGAAATAGGAGCGCATATGAGATATGTGCGGGACCGAGAATAATGCGTGTATGTGATACCGTATTCTATCCTCGCGATGAATGTATCGAATGGTTGTATGCGATATAACCTAGTTATCGAAATAAGGATTGATTCGATAAGCCGATACATTGAATATTAGTCGGTTATATGCGATATGACCGGGTCGTTAAATCAAGTGTTGATTTAATGATTTAATGCATAATTATATATTTGATATATTACATTGCATTAACTAGTATTGGTTCATTTTAAAAGGATTTTCTCACTTGAAGTTCACAAGTTGTATATGTGATATACTTTTGTGCACTTGATTGTATCATGTTTGATGATACATGTTTGCTAGGGTTTTTGTGTAAAGATTAAACCATGGTTACATGATAATGGTTAGGGTTTTGTTTTATTCATTTATTTTTATATCTATTCTTTATGGAAAATGAAAAGCATAAAGAGAAAAATGGTTGCTAACTTTGTTTGTATTATGAAGCTTCATGAAGCTTTGACTTAGTGACCATTTTGTCTCATGCTTAACCCTAACCACTTCACTTAACCTTGGTTCATTCTCTACACTTAACCATGGTAACTATTATGATAAGAATGAATAGAATTATCTTTTCATGTGAATCTTTTTATTTCTATCATAATATTCATCTTCTTCTTCTTCTTCTTCACTTGAAGAAGCTTGACTTCATCAATGGTGGATTGATGAAATGAGTGAGAAACCCAATTCTAAAGTGAACCCACTTCCTATTTCTTCATCCTCTACCTCTTGCCAAGTAGTAGAGTGTGTTTTCTTCACAAGTTTCTTGACTTGGTGAAGTTGGAGCTTGATCTAGCGATGCCTCGACGTAGATCATCTTCGGCATCGTCGTCGATGACCTAGCCCACTTTTTCTCCGATGAAGCCGACGCTAGAGCCCGGGATTTCATTTGGACAGCGGAGAGGACTTCATCACGGAGCCGTGGAGGTGGAGGACCGGATCTACAAAGGTTGTATTTCCGTACTCTTAGTTAAAGTAGTTAACTAGTTGCTTTGTCGCCTAAACTTCTAGCCAACGATCCGTATTAGGGTTTCTCGGCAACCGTAATTTTTCAAATTGGCATGGTTGATGCCTTGTGAGACCTCTTGGGAGTGCCTAGGAACCCTACAGTGGTATCAGAGCCTAGCTAGAGCCTTAGGCGAAGCGTAAACGAAGTTTGAAACCCGAACGAACCGAAACCCTAACACAAAAAGTGCTCTCTGGAATTTTTCTAAAAACTGGGTTTTTTCCAGATTAAAAATGCTTAAAAAATTCACCAGGGAATTCTAAGAATTACGGCGCAAAAATTTTCTCATGATCCCTCAAAAGAGCGGCGGAACCGCGGCATAAGCCTACCTTATGCGGCGGTTCCACGGCGAGGTGATGACGTCACCTTCCCTTTGTTGCACAGTAATTCCTATTTTATTATGCTGGATTTTCTGGGAATTTTTAATATTTATTCAAGAGTTGAATTTTCTGGGGTTGTTTTGGGGATTCGATTATTCGATCGGATTATCAAACTTTGTCTATATATGTTTTTCCGAATAATTATTGAATATGTTAAAAAGTTCGACCGGATATAAATACCCAATCTTTCCCCTGCCGGAAAATTTCCAAGTGTTGGATTTTTCTGTGGTTTAAAGACGTTCTAAGTAGTGCAAGTAACGCGATGGTCCCTCTAGAAGACAACAAACCTTAACTCGATTATGTGACCGTCTTGAACTGCCCTTTGAACCTTCGGGTTTGGGGCAGTACGGCGTGCCACATGTGAGGCGTTGGCTTGACCCTTCTACGGCTGGACCGTTGGTACTGAGGCATGAACTGGATGTTTTTAAACTTGTTTCATGTGTTGATCTGTTTCGGGAAAACTTGGGTGTTTGACCGTTCGATCGGAAAGTTTAACATTTTCTATTTATCTGGAATGTGATACAATAATTGGAATTCACAAGCAGTTATGAGATGACTGAATGAATGTTATAAACATAGCAGTTTAGTCTCACTTGATCGGTTGCCACGGAATTTCGATATGTTCAAAAGTCCGTCGCAATCACGTAGCGTACGCGGATACTCGCCGGGTAAACTTAATAGACAGCCTCGCTCCATAGCCCCGACCAAGTGACTATAGGAGAACCCCGTCGCCGAAAGCATCCGTTCGGGTGCTCGCGGCAGCGGTGTTCCCCCTTGGTGCACTTCGTCGACGGCGTCGGGGGTGCGGCCATCTACTAAAGTTTGCGACGAGCATTCGATCAGGATGTCGGGAATCTTGTTGAATTGCCCGACTTGATATTGAAAAGAGTTTTCGATAATGAGACTAAAATGCGGGGTTTATAATTGTTAGGCATGCGATGTCTAAGGAATTCATTTGATTAGGCATGCGATGTCTAAAAAGGTTGCGGATTCCAACTGTTGTAGTTTTACACTTTCTTTTCTGTGACCGTAAGTGTAATATGTGATATCGCCGGTTTCGTTGCTATATGTCAACGACAATTGGGATGCGCATATTTACTTACGTTGATGACATGTGATGTTATGTGTTGCTGGATATGATATATTGGATCGTCGTGTTTGAATAGCCGGGGGTTTTTATGTGAGATGAGTGTTTTTCATTTTCATTCATGTAAAAACTTGTATGTAATATTCTTTTATTGGGGCACTTCCAGGTTGCGGAAGATGTCACCCTTTGTATATTATTTACTTTTCCGCACTAGGATAGACCCAAGGAGGAGGGCACAAGTAACCGGGTTCTGGAGTCCAGTGGGAGACCAACTCGAGGTGTCGAGTCCGGGTCTCCTAACTCTAGAATTGGTAGGGTTGCTTGCCGCTCTTGTAGGGGTCTAGGGGTGTGGGTTTGGCTATTCATCGCGACTGTGGAATCCGTGTTTTATACTGGCTCGTATTGAAAACACGGACGTCCTAGTATATCTAATATTTCATATGATTCTTCTGCTGCGATATCTGTGATGTGATCATGTGATGTTCTGTGATGGATACTGAATATAGTATATATGATATATTATATAGACGTTACTTATGTTTTACACCCACGCTAGCTCTGCCCCACTCTGCCGTTAGTTACCTAACCTAACGGTGCATGAGGGGACATCGAGACGAATGCGGATGGTATAAGTGTACGTCGTATTTATCTGTGATGTTTAGGTACTTAAATGATGGGACTTCATTAATGTGATTAATGAAAGAAAAGAAACCTAAAGATGTTGTAGAATCGAATTTCAAAAATAAAACAGGTAGCTACAGTTCTTGCTTTGCACAGCGGTATAAATGATATATCCTGCACCTTATTCGATGAGGAAAGGACCGAGATCCCTTCACTGGGAGTGACTCCTTTAGCAATAACTGGCAGATGCTACACACTCGGTTTGTCTTTTGATTGCTTTTAAGAGTTTTTGCTTTGCACAGTGATATATATGATATATCCCGCACCTCATTCGACGAGGAAAGGACCGACGATCCCTTCACCGGGAGTGACTCCTTTAGCAAAACTAGAAAAGCCTCAAAAACACTCCATTTTTAAAATCATTTGATTCTACAACGATATCAAGTTAATTACGCAATAGGTTTTCAGAAAAACTTGTCGTAGCCCTCCGTCATTTCAGATATGTACTAGTTAGTATTCGTGCTGCGGTAGTTTGGCATTCGTCAAGGCGTAGTGTACGGTAGCTAACTAGTATTTATCTGTTTGAGCATATGATGCGATTGGATTAGGGTATTCGTACGGCGTTGTTTGGCATTCGTCAAGGGTCGTGCGGGTGGGTTTAATTCAATCAAGAAATGTACGGGTTGAACTTGACTAGTGGACTATGGGTTGTTTGGCATTCGTCAAGGTCATAGAACACTAGGGGCAAAATATTATCGGGAATTTCAAGTGTTGAAATTTGCAATAAGATTGCATACCTTCTATGAGATAGTTGGATCCCGATACCCGCTGCGAGTAAGAGTTACTCCTGGGAGAGTTTTACACATTACAATTAGCCGATCAAGTAGGTGTCTAGAAAGGTGTCAACGGGGTTACGCCTCTGGGAAAACGAGTTTTACATTAATTAGGATCGTGCGAAAGCACGGGGGACCTCCCTCAAAGTACCGACACTGGCCTGGCTGAAAGATTGGCGAACTTGTAGCGTGTAATTAATCCCGGCTAGTCTTTCCTTTTAGGGTTTGAAGGAAGATTTGATAAAAACAGTGGGAGCCATCCTGATTAGATAAAATAATAACCAATCTATTCTTGCAGAGCGCACGCTGAGTGTTTTCTTCTCTCTCTCTCCAGGTAGCGACCATATCACGCCTTAATCAAGATAATAATACAGATTATTGACCGAACCCGCTTGTTATACTAAGCTGGGGAACGTTGGTCCCGCTCAAACTTATAATTGTTATAAGACAGAGCAGGAAATTGGGGATTACCAGAATTCCCGTGCCGCCCAAACGAAGAGAGTGCATGCTGATGCATCATCTTCGGGTGTGTTCATTATAAAGAACTGTTTCTCTGTATTCTTTACGTCCTGGGTATGTGATACCAGATCAGGATCCCGCATATGTAATTTGTTACATGGGCTACAGAAAGGTAGAGAACTGAGAACGGGTGATAAGTTTCATGAGGCAGAAAACGGGGCAAGAGTTGCAGCCAAGTCTGTTGGTCACTGTCACCCTGTATTACCAATACATTGATTCTGAACGAATGTTATTAGATACCGAACCTGATATAAAAAATCATATCAGTCTCTTTATTAGTAAAGAAAGGATATAATTTTGTATTGTTGGATAATGTTTTGAACATTTCCTCTATCAAAAGTTGATCGGTTCAGGCACGTTATCTAAAATCATTAATGTTCTAAATCAAACTACAGTTCTTAGTATACGGAACACACACAAGAGGAAGAGTTCAGAAATGAACAAATTCTTCTTAAGGTATTGTAGACTAGGTCATATCAATGCGACCCGACTAGCTGAAGTTACTTGTAGATGCATATTTAAATCAGTTTGAATTTACATCTTGTGAAACTTGCCAGTCATGTCACAAAGATATAATGACACCAGCTCTGTTTATTGGAAACAGAGAAAGAGTTAGTGAACTCTTGGGATGATACATGTTGATGTATAAAGGTCCCCAGTCTACACATGCCAAGACCGGTTCTTTGTACTTCATTACATTCTCTGATGATCTCTCAAGATTCAGACATATGTTCCAGTTGAAACACAAGTCCGAACCTTTTGAGATATTCACGGAATATAAGTTAGAAGTAGAAAACCAAATTGAGGGTATAAGTATTATGTCCTTTGATGCGATCAGGGAGGAGAATACTTGAGCACGGAATTCCTGGACTATTCTAAAGGAGAACGAGATTCTCTCTCAGCATTACTCCTCCGTATACACCATAGCACGATGGTATATCGGGGCGGAGCAATAGCACCCTATGTGATATGGTGTGCTCTATGATGAGTACTACTGAGTTACCTTTTTCCTTTTGGGAGTTATGCACTTGAGAAGCTGCATACCTATTGAATAGGGTTCAAATCAAATCAGTTGCCTACCGCTTCATATGTGATATGGAAAGGGAAGAGCCAATATCTTAAGATGGTTAAGATTTGGGGTTGTCTGGCCTATGTCTGAAAAACAAAATCTGGACAAGCTCGAGGAAAGATCTGTTATGTAGAACTGGAAATGTTCCAGCTATACAAAACTGCAGCTGATGATTTGACAGAACCAAAGGATTCAATAGTTACCAACGAATCTCAGCCTCTCCGCCGATCTAGTAGGGTTCCTCACCCACCTGAGAGATACTTCGGTTTCTCTATGACAGTGGGAGCGAGGATTGCATCATAAGATGATGACCCAACTAGTTTCGAGCTGGCCATCAGGAGTGAGACTCTGTAAGAATGGCTGGATGCTTAGCGATCAGAGATGGAATCCTTATACACCAACAAAGTATGGACTTTGGTTGCTATATCTGAAGGGTTAAATCCCCATCAGGAGCAAGTATATCTTGAGAAGATTACTTGGTGTACATGGAAAAGTTGAGACTTTCAAAGCTAGACTTGTTAAAGGTTTTCGTCATCGACCAGGCGTGGATAATGATGAAACCTTTTCCAGTGCCTATGCTTAAGTCCATCCGGATCCTACTTGCCATGGCTACGTACCATGACTACGATATCTGGTGGTTGGGTGTCATGACAGCTTTTCTGAAATGATGTTTTAGAAGAGAGCGTCTATAAGTACACAGCCAGAGGGCCTCGTAGACAGTGGGAGCAGCGGAAACGTGTGCAAGATGTTTTATAGGATAAAGCAGGCATCGCGGAGTTGGAACATCTGTTTTGATGTAGTAGTCAAACAGTTTGACATCATCAAAATGGTAGATGAACCTTGTATATACAAAAAGGTAGTAGGGAGTATGGTGATGATCCTCGTAGAGTACGTGGATGACATACTTTTGATAGGGAAGGAGTTTCCTATGCTACGCTCGATCAATCTCTGCTTATCACAATGATTCTCCATAAAGGATCAAAGTGATACCTCCTAAATCCTGGGTTTTGGATCTATGAGATAGATCTAATTGGATGTTAGGATTCTCACTAGTTATAGTAAGATGGTATCGACCGATCCTGGGGAGAATCACTGGAAGGGTTCCAGGGTGATAAGGACGACTGAAAGTCAGTCGCAGGCATTGTCTTTACCCTCAGTACAGGGACGGTATGTTGGAAGAGTTCCAAGCTAGATACCGTGGCATACTAGACGATAAAGGCTCGATACATCGCTACTTAAGATGCTACCAAAGAGGCAGTCTGGGTGTATATTAGTTCATGAGATGAACTTTGTTCCTCCCATTGTATGACAATGGAGTTGTGGCTTATGCCAAGGAACGCCGGTCCCATCAGTGATCCAGACATATTCTAAGGCAGTGTCACCTGATCGTGGAGATGGTTGATCTCCAGGGGATCGAGGTTAGGAGAGTAGACTTAGAGGACAACACGGCGGATCCACTCACGAAAGGCCTTTTCCCAGAGAGAGACTTTTATGGGATGGTTGAGTATGAGATACTACAACCACTGCTATCAGATGGCCCTAGTGCAAGTGGGAGATTGTTAGTTATATGTATGCCCTAGAGGCCATTACTATACATAGGATGTATATTGTAGTGGATGCTAGGACATATATAGGGAGGACTTTCTTGCTCGACATGATAGTATGCTATCTGGTTGCTCTTTACCTTAACGTGTACACTGATAGTCTCTCTGTTACATGTTGGTAAAGCCCTTAGGATGAGTACTTGACTACCTGGACTATGATGCGGATCATACTAGTGGGGACATGGTAGTCCATAAGTACATCCTTCAAGGTCCCTAGTCGTGGGTGTATCGAGACGGGGCATCGATATACCAGAGTAGACTAGCGTATACCTTCTCGACCCATACAGATGGGCGATGGATGATCCCATATGCATTGGTGTTTGACATCAGAGATGATATACGGGTGCTCAGTGGAGACTGGGTACACTGGACGGACTCACCGAGAACTCCCAGATGGTATTATACCTTACGTTAGATGGCAGTTCTCTGGTGACACTGGTACAGAGTAGTCTGTTGACCCGAGATCGTCATAGAGTCTTGTGTGATTCCCACTGTGCTTTGATTTCCACCTTACCACGTCCAAGAAGGCGTGCAAAACGGTGGTTTTTGGGTACAGTCCCGAATCACATGGAGGCAATGAGCGATAGGAGGGGATTCGTCTCTCCCGGTATAGGGAGTTGATGTTGCACTGTGTTCGATTGGCTATAACCGGAAATCCCTAGCCAGGGTTGTTGAGATTTACTGGTAAGTGTTATCAGTAGTTTCTCGAACTGTTATAGACCTCATATCGATACGACTTATCGAGCTATTGGGGTCTGACGTTTACCACCCCTAGGCGAGATATGCGACATATCAGACTACGAGACCGGACTGTACGGTAAGTGTTACTGGTTGGATTCACACGAGTGTGAGCGGGCTTGCTCGTCGATCTTCTGATCGCTCAATACCCGGGTGACCGTTACGTTTAGCAGACCGCTTGCGGCTTGTGGGTGTTTGATATGATCATCACCTGCTGCCGGCGTATTGACGAGTCTTTAGAGTCCTACACAGAGGTTTCCTGGCTCAGGCGAAACGAAATAGGAGCGCATATGAGATATGTGCGGGACCGAGAATAATGCGTGTATGTGATACCGTATTCTATCCTCACAATGAATGTATCGAATGGTTGTATGCGATATAACCTAGTTATCGAAACAAGGATTGATTCGATAAGCCGATACATTGAATATTAGTCGGTTATATGCGATATGACCGGGTCGTTAAATCAAGTGTTGATTTAATGATTTAATGCATAATTATATATTTGATATATTACATTGCATTAACTAGTATTGGTTCATTTTAAAAGGATTTTCTCACTTGAAGTTCACAAGTTGTATATGTGATATACTTTTGTGCACTTGATTGTATCATGTTTGATGATACATGTTTGCTAGGGTTTTTGTGTAAAGATTAAACCATGGTTACATGATAATGGTTAGGGTTTTGTTTTATTCATTTATTTATTTATCTATTCTTTATGGAAAATGAAAAGCATAAAGAGAAAAATGGTTGCTAACTTTGTTTGTATTATGAAGCTTCATGAAGCTTTGACTTAGTGACCATTTTGTCTCATGCTTAACCCTAACCACTTCACTTAACCTTGGTTCATTCTCTACACTTAACCATGGTAACTATTATGATAAGAATGAATGGAATTATCTTTTCATGTGAATCTTTTTATTTCTATCATAATATTCATCTTCTTCTTCTTCTTCTTCACTTGAAGAAGCTTGACTTCATCAATGGTGGATTGATGAAATGAGTGAGAAATCCAATTCTAAAGTGAACCCACTTCCTATTTCTTCATCCTCTACCTCTTGCCAAGTAGTAGAGTGTGTTTTCTTCACAAGTTTCTTGACTTGGTGAAGTTGGAGCTTGATCTAGCGATGCCTCGACGTAGATCATCTTCGGCATCGTCGTCGATGACCTAGCCCACTTTTTCTCCGATGAAGCCGACGCTAGAGCCCGGGATTTCATTTGGACAGCGGAGAGGACTTCATCACGGAGCCGTGGAGGTGAAGGACCGGATCTACAAAGGTTGTATTTCCGTACTCTTAGTTAAAGTAGTTAACTAGTTGCTTTGTCGCCTAAACTTCTAGCCAACGATCCGTATTAGGGTTTCTCGGCACCCGTAATTTTTCAAATTGGCATGGTTGATGCCTTGTGAGACCTCTTGGGAGTGCCTAGGAACCCTACAGTTACATCTCATAAAACATTCTGCAGTTGCTTAAAAAAAATTCGACGACTTAAAAAATTTGACAGAAACTAGGTTTTAGTTTCAAGTGTTTCGGAGTTGTTTCGGTTTCGCAATTCTACAAATATCGTCTAATTCTCTAGCTTGGCTCTGATACCACTATAGGAATGCCTAGCACGACAGCAAGGTTTTGGGAGGTATCGTCCATGCTATTTTCAAAAAATTGCCATGCTAAACAATCCTAACCCTAGAATCTTAACTAGAGATTTAGACAATACAACATGTAAACTACTTTACATCTACGTGAATATGCAATACAACCTTTGTAGACCGGTCCTTCACTTCAATAGCTCCGTGTAATAGTCCCTTCGCTCCAAGTAGTGATCTTCCAGACTCTAGAATGGCTTCACAAAAAGAAAGGAACAAGCTTGCACGAAGTCTTCGAGACCGAAGATTGCAACATTTTAAAAATAATTAAATAAATAATTAAATGAATAAAAGTGTTTAAGTGAATTTTAGGATTTTCGGTAAAGTAAAATGTATTTTTCGTAAAACCAAACCGTGATTGTTTTTCACTATAAATTTAAAAATATCTATTTTAATTATGAAATTACTAGTAAATAGTGTTTATTTAGCCACTTATAAATTTTTGGTTTAATAAAATATTTTTCCTAAATTAATTATTTTAAATATTAACATAAGCTTTATTTTTACACTAAATTAGTGTAAATTACAAATTTAAATGGTTTTAATTTGTAAAAATGAACCATGGCACATTAGAATTTAGTGTGTATCATGCAAAATTTATTTGCAAATTTTTCCTTGTTTCTAGATCTTTCTTGAGTTATTTTAGAAAAGAATTAAAAGAAAATGAATAAAGCATGAAAAGACATTAAGATGATGACATTTTGGAGAAGTTTCTACACCATTTCTCATGTGTTTCTCCCTCTTCCCCTTATTGTGGCCGGCCTCCCCATCACCATGGCTGCCCCCCCCCCCCCATTTTCCACCTCATTTTTATTCAAAAATCATCAAAACTACATCAAAAATTCAATTAAAATTTCACAAAATCCTATCTAATTCATACCCTTTATTCCTTACTCATTTTTACATGGATTTTGGAGATGGAAAGCATGCATTTTGGAGGCTCATTTCTTGTTTGGATTTCATATTTTGGGAGGTATAATTTCTTTCTTTTGATTTATTGTTTTAGATGTTCATTTAAGCTTAACTAGATTTAAAGAATTAATTCTATGTTTTTTTTTAAAATTCAAGTTAGGGTTTGTAAATTCAAGTTAGGATTTTTGTTAATTATTTAGGGTTATAATAGTTAGTTTAACACTTTTGGAATTGGAAAATCTTGCATGATTGTTGAATTGTAAATTTTTCATTGGAAATTGTTTAAATTAGGAAATTTTGCTAACTAGGTTTCTATAAAACCTAATTATTGGTGAAATAAATCTCAATTAATATTGGTAATACTAGATTTTGGTCTTAATAAGAGTATTAACTTGTTGGTGGAATGGAAAACTTAAATTGATTGCTAGTTTCTATGGATAATTGATAAATTGTGATAAAAATTGCTATTTTTGTAAACTAGATTTTAGAAATTCCTATATAAATGAGATTAAAAATATAATTATGGTTTCATTATATCATTATCATCATGAATTGTGGTTTAAGTCATTAAGTTATGCAAAATCATGTTTTGTGGTGGAATTGTGGTATTTTGCTTGAAAAAAGGTTGAAAATTGTTAAAGGGTGCAAACTAGAAATTTCAAATTTATACAAATTTATGTAATAAAAATATAGTAATAGTTTGTATAGTCTAGTTATGCTATTTAATGAGTTTTATGACCATTGGTTTCATTTAAATGTCAAGTTTCGATGAAAAACGGTAAATTGGCATTTTCGGGTTTTTCGAAAACGGACGATTTGATCGATTTTAGTGTTTCGATGAATTTGATCATGTTTTACAATATAAGTAATGTGTTTTAAAAATACAAGTTGTTTGATGATGTTATCTCGATCCATCGGAGTTTGTACGCCGATATCGAGCGGTATTTGGTTCTTTTGCGTGGACGGGACATAGGTTTTAACCTGTGCTTGTTCTTCGTATCGTTTGACTTTTGTATGTGATTCGGTTTACGATGCTATTTATATGTTTGCGTCTAGGTACCCTCACGTGGACTGCAGGCGATGAAGAGGAGGATGGCGACACTGTCTTCGGCAGACATGGACCAGGTGAGTAGATGCATATCTACGGGGGGAAGTCGGGTGGATGGCGTTTAGCACCCCCGCAACGTAGAATAGGAATAGTACTTATTGACATTAGGAAACCAGACGTGACCCTACTAGGACCCTAGTATTGACCCTAGGCTAGACTAGACCGATTTAGGGAAAACTATATCAGAGGATGAGTACCTTGGAAGAGGTTCGTAGGTTTCAGATAGAAACACACCCGCGCACACACTGAAAATCGACATGGGGTACGTGTATGTGTATATATATAGAACTAGGTATAGGTATATACATATATATACAACACATATAGGTGATTCAGTGATGTGATATGATATCCGAGGTATGATGAAACAATATAACTGGGCTTGATGCCGTGATTTTTGACTATACAGTCGTAATAAAGTGTTAGCGGATCATTAGGGAATGAGATAATGAACTTGAATATATAAATTACAAAGAGTGGTGGTGATATTGATGTACATTGGACGCAAGAATAGTACTCGGACTGTAACTTGTGACTGATTACGATATGATATATGTATAACTTGATTTCGACATTATATTGGTGTGACCTGATGCCGATATCATATGAGTATGACTTAATCACAATATGATACATATGACATTATACGAATGAGGAGACACCTAGGAGATACATGACCGTACCCCGACATTGGGATGCCGTACGATGGATTTTACCGTACGAGGCTTAGATTTGATGATTGATCCGCACTCTTGATTCGAGGAAGCCGTACTACGTACGTGACGTTGTTGAGGCGGGATCGCCGACTATTAGAGATATTGATTCAGAACTTAGGTAGACTCTAGTTTCTTACTGACTAGTCTATTAGGTTTAGTTCCTTAGGATGTTAGATGGACACTGGTTTAGGTTCGACTCACATAGTGGTAGTTGTACTCGTATCTCGCAGAGGAGCGAATAATGCACGTCTGTATTTACATTCATACTGTAATCATCATGGTGCATGTCTTTTATATGTTGCTATAATCAGTATAACCTTTACCTGTTAGGACACCAGCACCATTACCGATGATGCGCATATTCCACGCACACTTATTTTGCCGGATCACACACATCATCATCGGTAATTGCTATGTCACGTACACTTTAGATCATATTATCTTTTATTGATAGAATCAGTTAACAACTAAACCGATGTAATATTGTGATCACTCTCTGATGTTAAGTATAAGCCATGACATTCATTACTTAGACATTCATGCATTCATATTTTCGTGTTATCATGCAGTATTATGGGCATATGCCGACACTTATCATATAGTACTCATGATTTTAAGATTTGGATTTCTATGAGATTTCTGGATTTTTGGGGAAAACCGCAAAAATATATAAAAACTTCTCTCTCTCCACTTCTCTTTTCTTAAAATAAGATGCGGTTTTCTCGTGATGTATGTGTCGTCCACCATGAGTATTTCATGTTTTCTGATGGATTTCGAGACCCGATTCGAGGAGTGGATGAACCGTCTCGGGTACATGGTGGGCCCGGTATGGTACCCCGGGGCAAGAAGATCGAGTTGTAGACGATGAGCCTGGAAGGGGAAGGCTACCTACCGGTGATGTCTGGCGCGGCGGATATCCGGAGGATACCGACCGTTGTCGTGGGATTTGATGATATGGGCCGATCCGGACTGACGGAGCCCGACATATTGATACTTGAGGTTACATGTGTTGTGTCGATGCTTGACACGGATTTCCATGGATTTCATTGTTGAGATTTCAGATGCTTATACACACTTTACTATGATAACGGCTAAAGGTTCTCATACATATATATCTGGATTTCAGGATTTGTGACTTTACATTCATGGTGCATGCATTTCATTTCATATGACTTAGTACTATATGAGGCACTGACACGACACGGAGTATTTGCACTTACACGTAGTATTACCCTGCTATTACTAGATGTTTGGGATATAGTAGTGTATTATTATGACCTAGGATAGCGTCGTGCATTCGATTTCTTTTCGTAGATGTCTTCTACTCACGAGTTGGCAACTCACCCCCGTTGTGCCAAATTCTTTACAGGTTCGATGTACAGGTTTCCCGTGGCAGCTTGTTGGCACATCTTTTCTTTAGGGTGATTTGCATGGTAGGTTGGTTCACTCGTATCCGAACCACCATTGTACTTTTATTCATTCATTTGTATCTAGTAAGCTCCATCAACCATATTTGTATTACTTGATAAGTTATTGGACCAGTCTTTTACTTCGACCTTAGAGTCGCGCCTGTATTATTCTGATCTGGTGGTTTTGTTTTCTTTTGAGTTTGAGCCTCGCCTTCTGGCGTTGTATATTATTGTGCTTGTTGTAGTTGTTTCCGTCTGTTGGCGTTGAGCTAGCTCCCGTTTGGGGATGCTTTTTATTGTTTATGCATATTATACCTGTTGTAGCCCGTTTGGGGGCCAGTTTTTACAGAGGAGACTCTGCCGAAATTTTTGGGAAAATTTGATGTTGTTTTTAAACTTGTATTCTACATGTTTTCTTCTTCTTCTTCTTCTTCTTTTATGGTTTAGATTTCTGGGCTTCGGCTTACTTAGGTTACGTTGCGCCTCTAGACGTTTCGTAATCTAAGTGCCGGTCACGTTCCGTACTTTCGGGTCGTGACAAAGATGATCTACGTCGAGGAGACACTAACCCAAGCTACATTTTCACTAATTAGGGATTAGTGAAACTAACACCCTAAACTAAATGGCTAATCTAGTAGAGGATGATGAAGTAGGATTTTTGCTCACTTTAGAATTAATTTTCTCACTCTTTTTTTTCTCCTCTCAAAAACCTAGAGAGCCAAGCTCTTGATGAAGAAGAAGAAGCAAATAATGGATGAGAGAGTGAATGGCAACCATGGGTGAAAAATATCTCATATAATTCATGTAGAGACTTAACCATGAGTTTAGATAATGGTTGGGTTAACAAATATCTAAGATAGGACAAAACTAGTGGACTAAATCAATGGGTTTACAAGCTTCTACAAGCTTCACCCTTATGACTAATTTCCATCTAATTTGGATTTACCTTAAATAAATAAACCTTGCATTATCATGAGCATGGTGTGAGTCTCATACACCCATGTAGTGTGTATCATCAAGCATGACACAAAAAGAAAGCACAAATAATATATATATCACATATATATATTAAGTGTGCACATGTGAGAAAAAGAAAAGCTTAAGTGAGCTAATATTAGTTAATGTAACTTAATATATCAAATATATAATTATACATTAAATTATTAAATCAACACTTGATTTAATAATCCGGCTATATCTCATATGACCGACTAATATTATTTGTATCAACTTATCGAATCAACACTTAATTCGATAACCCGGCTATATCTCATATAACCGACCAATATCATATATCGCGAGAATAGAATACGGTATCTCATACTCGTATTAATCTCGATCCCATGCATATCACATATGTGCTCCTACTTCGTTTTGCCTGAGCCAGTAAACCTCTGTGTAGAACTCTAAAGACTCATCAATACGCCGGCAGTAGGTGATGATCATATCAGGCACCCACAAGCCGTCAGTGGTACTAGCTATACATAACGGCTACCTGGGTATTGAGCGATCAGAAGATCAACAAGTAAGCCCGCTCTAACTCCTGTAAAGCATGTCAGTAACACTACCGTACAGTCCGGTCGTTTCGTCTGATATGTCGCATATCTAATCTACGGGTGGTAAACGTCAGACCCCAGTAACCGATAAGTCGTGCCGATGTGAGGCTCATAACGGGTCGAGAAACTACTGATAACACTTACCAGTAGATCTCCGTATCAGCCCTGGCCAGGGACTTCCTGTTATGGCCAATCGAGCACAGCGCAACATCAACCCCCAATACCGGGAGAGACGAATCCCCTCCTATCGCTCATTGCCTCCATGTGATTCGGGACTGTACCCAAAAGCCACCGTTTTGCATGTTCTCTTGAACGTGGTAAGGTGGAAATCCAAGCACAATGGGAATCACACAAGACTCTATGACGATCTCGGGTCTACAGACTAAGCTGTACCAGTGTCACCAGAGAACTGCTATCTAACGATAGGTATAATACCAACTAGGAGTTCTCGACGAGTCCGTTCAGTATACCCAGTCTCCACTGAGCACCCGTATACCATCTTTGATGTCAAACACCAATGGATGTGGGATCATCCATCGCCCATCATATGGGTCAAGAAGCGTATACGCTCGTCTATTCTGGAATATCGATGCTCTGTCTCGATACACTCTCGACTAGGAACAATTATAGGATGTACTTGTGGACTACCCTTAGCCCCACTAATATGATCTCCATCATAGTTCTAGTAGTCAAGTACACAACATGTGAGAGTAAGACAGTATCACAATATTAGTCTACAGGTTAAGACAAAGAGCAACCAGATAGCATATTATCATGTCGAGCAAGAAAGTCCTCTCTATATATATCCAAGCATCCACTATAATATACATCACATGTACAATAACGGCCTCTAGGGCATACATATAACTAACAGATCCTGACCTCCATCAGTAACATATGAATTCGTTAAAAAATGTTTTGAACTAAATCATCAAAATTGTGGATCGTGTGACACGGATGTCAACATTTTGTTGATGGAGAAAGAAAACTACATGTTCAACATTCTCTTGGAACTAGGATACCAAATAAGAAAGTAAATGAAATGCCCAGTTTCTTTGGCATTGTTACAAACAATTGGAGTTGGAAATTAAATAAGGCTCACTCCTCAAACTGTGAATAATATCAAAAGAAATCATATTGCAATTTTTCTTTATCTGCTGAAATCCAGCCTCAAATAACATAAATTAATAAATATCAAATAATCACCAGTTTAAAGTACATTCCTTTCCATGTTCCCTAATTTTCGCAAGAAAAAGAATAATATAAAACTGTAAATGCTCCTCCTTAAGCTCCTTCACTATATAAAAAATTAGCTTTTTGTTCAACCTTTTCGTTAATTAACGGTTGAATGTTCATGATACTTAGGACGAGTTATTGTTGCAAAAGAGAAGTATGTTTCTTTGCATAGATACTTTTACAAGTTGGCAGCATCATTGGTCGAATACTCATAATTTCTTGTTAAAAACACAGTGATTTATAAATTATATCAACAGCTCCTTTGTATAATAGTGAAAGCATTCGTTATGACATGGATGTATAATTACGAAGACGTCTTTTTTTTAAATTTTTGATCGCGCGTGCACTCACATATATACGCACACACTTACACAAGGGTAATTACATGGACCTGTGCATAATCGGATGGGTACAGGCTTATGAATCTGCTGATTAGTGCACAAATATTATATATCATGATATATTTTAATAGTGATTTTGTATTACTAAATATTTTTCAATAAATAATATGTATAAATTAGTACTTAGACAAATATGATAACCATAATGATGGATATATTGTCGTAAATAGGTAATAATTGGCTGTGATAATATCAATCTCTTATTATTAATTTGTTTAAGTGTATTGCTCATTTTTTCTTTATAGTTTTATTGATGTTGTGATTAGACAAGTATGCTATTTGGGAAAACATACATCGTCTTGTTTTTCATATTTGCTAATACCCAGCGTCTATTTTATTTTCCACAGATCAGCAAATCTGATGTGATGCTTCTTAGATTTCTTATATTACTTTTTGTATGAAAGCTGTTGCGCCACGGCAGCGCCCCGGCCGTCTTACCGAGGCCAAAATGCGGAATCAAAAATTTTCCTTACTTGGAAACTGGCGCTACCGCGGACAATAAAACCCGGATCGTTAACCATTAACCTATACTAGCAAACAAGAGATGGGAAGAGAAGTATACCGGGTGATCCGAGTCCTCCGGTCTTCTCATCATCGTCCCGATCTCCCGCGGAAAGTCTTGTCTCCATATCGTCGCCTCCTCGCCGGAAGGGCACCACATCGCCTGCGTCTTTTACGGGCTCCCGCCTCAATACCGAGGCAACTCGGGCATGAAGCCGGCAAGTCGACATGCCCAAGATATGCTGTAGAATGTGTAGGGTTGAAGCTATGTCTCATTTGGGGTTTGTTGCCTTTGAAGATGATGGAGGAATCAAGATAAGAAAAATGGTGCTTGCATTTTTCTAGCATGAAAATGAGATCAAGAATGAAACTCTCAAGAATGAAACTCTCTTGAATGAAACTCTCTTCTTCTCTTTTCTCAAATGAAACCTTAACCTCACTAGAATGGTGGAGGAAAGAATACATAAGCAAGAGGGAGGTGAGTGTAGGAAAAAGAGAGAGGGTGACCATATCCAAACATCATCATAACAATCTCACATCAAACTCTAATCACCTTTTAGTGATGTAAAGAGAATCAAATGATGGTTGAAAAGAAAAGATGCTATCATAATCAATACATTTGCAAGAAACCCCTCCACAATGTGTTATTTGCAAACTTGCAAATAACACCCTCCATCGGAAAAGTCCGGCCGGGAAAGAACAAAGGAAAACCGGCCGGAACGGAATGCAAACTGGCAACTCCAGAAAACTGGTCCCGTAATAAATTACAGGAAAACCCCGACACTGTGCATACACACCCGCATCTGTATTCCGACCGGATACAAATGCAATGAGACAAAATCTACACTGTACTATACTAGGATCCGGCTTAAACCAAAGCCGGCAAGTAATATCCGTTCGATCCTGATCCGTGCAATACCGCATGTATCTGATCGAACCCTGCCATATATCCATACGGCCGCTAGTACAAACCGCCCGATCCTGATCCGTGCAATACCGCACGTATCTGATCGGACCCTTCCATATCTCCATACGGCCTCTACAGCGTTTCGCCCGAAACTTGAGTAACTGAGTGTGTGGTGGACTCTAAAGACTCGTCAATACTATGGCTGTGGATTTAACCACTAGCACGTCAGAGGTATAAGCCAATACGTGACGGGCCACCAGCTATTGACCAAAAGGGACGTCGATGAGCGAACTCATCCTGACACCCTACTGAGCCTGTCAGTGACAATATCCGTACAGTCCGGTCCGTTCGTCTATGAGTATCGCATGGCGGGCCTAGGGGGTTGGTAAAAGTCAGACCCCCAAAAGCGGTACAAGTCGTGTCGGAGCGTAGCCCAGAACACCCTGAGATACTACTGGAATACCTACCAGTAAATCTCCTGCCTCGGCCGAGGGCTTTGTGTAATGGCTCTCCTAGACACAGCGCGACCTCACCCCCAATACCGAGAGAGACGAACCCCTGCAGATCCGCTCACTGCCTCCATGTGGCTCGGGACTGTACCCAACTAAAACCTGTTTGCACGACTCCTTTGAGCCGTGGTAGGGTATTAATCAAAGCACAGTGGGACTCACACGAGACAAATGACGATCTCAGGTCGATGAACTAACCTGTACACATGTCACCTGGGAACAGCTATCTGACGTATGGTATAATCCCAACTAGCAGGTTCCCGGCGAGTCCTGTCCGGTGTACTCATGACCCAATGAGCACCTGTATACATCTTGGGTGAACCAACTGACACCAGCGGCTTGTGAGATCGGCCACTGCCCCTCGTCGGGGTCTCGACTGTATACACTAGTCTACTAATGGAGTATCGATGCCCTGTCTCGAAACTCCTACGACTAGGGACCTTTTAAGGATGTTCTTATAGACTACCAGCTCCCACGTATATGATCGCCATCATACTGCTGGTCGTCAAGAAAGAATTCTAGGGGCTCTATCAACGTGTAATAGTGACCTGTTAGGTCACCTAAAGCAGTACACGATGATAAAGATAAACCAGATAGCATACTATCATCTCGAGTAAGACTGTCCTACCGGGATAGGTCCTCCCTCAATCATTGCAATCACGTGCCTGTGATCCAATAATTGACTCTGAGGGCACTATCTCCAACAATCTCCCACTTGCACTCAAGGCTAATTATTGCGATGTCGCATATTCACAGCCCGTGTGATACCGAACACCCAACTCCTCTACTAGTCAGTCTCACAAAGCTCGTTTGCGAAACTATAGCGTTCGAGGAATAGCCTCAGTGAGTGGATCCGCTGTGATGTTTCTTTCTATGTCTCTCTATATCTCAAGTTCGCAGAGAAAACCATCTCCCGAAATGAGCAATACCTGTCTTAGAGTATGTCTGGATATCTGATGGGACCTAGCTCATAAATGAACTCCAAATCCAAACTTCTTAGACTGTATCGATAACTAAACTTAATCAGTACCCAGCGCCATGCCTCCCTCAGTATCGCCTCGGACCACCTGTCCAAAATACTGCCCCTCGTCAGAAGGAGAAACTATAACTCTGACAGCCACTCTGCCATCCATGTCACCTTGGAAGCCTGGAGTGACAACCGTCTCCTAAAAGAGGCTGTCGTTATCACATCCCTAGAACATCAACTCATGTTCTAAAACTGCTTCCGACTGTTTCTCCAGGATTGGATTGATATCAACTTATTGCACCTACTGCAAGAACAACATCTGGTGTGGTACTTGACATCTCATGATTGACTCAATTGCCTAAGCAAGTGATCTGTCAATCATGCGTATCCCTCTCCCCTTTAGTCTGTAAGACACCTTTAGAGAGGGTGACTCCATCACCTGCAGGTACACTACCATGCCAGGAGTCGTCCATTCTAAATACTTATAGAATGCTGTCAAGGTACCCAGATTAGGAAACCACCCAAATCTAGATCTAAAACCATAGATCTAGTAACCAGAATGTCTGATATAATATCCAAGTCCTGTATGGAGAAACCACTGTGTGACAACCAAAATATAACCGATCGTAGTATAGGAATATCAATTCCTACTCTGTGTATGTCATCAAATACCAGGACATCACACCCTACTACCTTCTTAACAGATCCATCCCCTATTCTGATGAAGTCAAACCTATGACTTCACATCAGAAATAGATGATCTATCTCCGCTATATCTGCTTTAGTCTATAAATAGACATAAGCCTGATGTCCACCAATGCTTCCGCTGCTCCCACTGACTACGACAACCCTCTGGCAGAGTCATATAGACGCGCACTTCTAAAGCTAGTTTAGAACGACGCTATACTCATCCTCCTGACGGGTCTTGCAGCCTGGAACAACAACAATGGCAAGTGTGGGTAAACAAGAACTTCCCTGTCACCGTCCTTGAGGCTACCGGAGTGCCTCTCGGGTGCCTGAAGTTACCCACCTTATCTGCGGAGTGGCCAATGGAATGTCAAATCAGATTGAATCTTTAGGTTCCTTATCAAATCTTCAGTAATCGTTTGCGGTTCTGGAATCGCTTCCAGTTCTACCATACTCCCACTACTGTTTTTGAAAAAATCCATTTTTAATAAAACTGTGGCGAGTCTAGAACAATATTACTATTGATCTCCCAGATGGTAGAAAGTCAACCCTCGTCATAGCCTGGGTCAACCCACAAACAGCCATTACAGAAACGTGCCTTGAGTTGTCCAGTGTCTGGTTTTAATCATAAGCCGGACAACTCCCCGTACCATAACAACGTTAAGATATGAACTGTTCTACATCCAATATAGAACCAGAGGCACTGATTTAATTTAACCAGATTCAAATCATGCAGCTGTCTCCAGTGCATGTCAACTAAATGGAGAGAGGCCGATCAGCGTTACTCAACTTAGGAATGCTTCCAATTATGAGTAACCTGAAAAAGAAGCAATTTATCTTTATCATTACTATCAACTGAATACCACACACAAGTATCTACATCTTCGATCACCTTGAAGAATCCCGATACTTGCTACACCTGGTTCTCTACTCTATTCAAATACCTATAACTCCTCAAAACTTAGACCATGTGTTTCTACGAAACACATGTCTAAGAACTAGAGAAGTTAAAAGTAAACAGAATATAGTATGAGGACCAACCCCTCTGTCCTAATGGACACTGGACAACATACAATACTCTGTATAAGTCCGCCGAGTCTAACAACTCTTTCACTGTGTGTCGTAGGTTGAAAACTGTACTTATGGTTAAGAAGAATTACACCGCTGTTTAATGCTCCTTACCTAACCATCCACTGATATAGGTAAATGTCATCGACATAATATCAAAAGGTATATCTCACTCTATGAAAATAGACGTACAGATATATCAATTTGAAATTGGTGCACAACAGCGGATATTCAAAACCAAATATTTGCCGACCGGCAAACAGCCCAGGTGATCTCCTCAAATATCACCGATGACAACGAATCCCGATATAATGAGGATGATCACCCAATTCCCAATAACTTACTCCCACTCATCATCTGTAAAACCATACAGATGTGAGAATCAAACCTGGTAAATACATACCCTGGAGCAAGTGTCTAATCAGGAAATCAGTTTTCTTTTAACAGTACACAGTTGAACTGAAACATTGAAATGTTTCGATGGGGTATCCTGGTATTCTTAGTAATGCCTCTACCGTTATCCAGATTCACAACTATAACCGCATAATTCTTTGCCACCTCTCCAAATCCCTTTATATGTCTTTAGTCATTACCTTCTGCACACCCGTTTAGGCCAATTGGTTTTCTTCCTTCCCTACCGTTCGGCACTAGCCTATGGTTTGGAAGAAGACTATCCAATAAGCATAATGGGTGTACTGTCCTAATCCTAGGAGCACTCGCAATGCGAGAGAAGGTGAAGATAAAAGACAACCGAATAAACCTTATTCCTATTTCTTCTGAACCAGAATCCATCCCCGAACTGGAACAAGTTCCTTTCGAGTTCGTATATAACCATACGATGGATTATCCAATAAACTTGGGATCTTCGTAGTGATACGGAGTGTCCTGGAGAAATACAAAGGTGATTTAGGATTGGCGAAGAAATACTTGGTTCGGTCTTGAATAGCAGTCGCAATTTACTTTGCCCTCTTACTAATCCCTTGCTTTGTCTTAACTTAATACCTTCTGTACACCATCGTTATGCTAATTGGTTTTCTTCATTCCCCACCGTTCGGCACCTGCCTAAGGTTTGGAAGAAGACTATCCAATTTGCGTAATAGGTGTACTATCTCCTAAACCAAGGAGTACTCGCAACTTGAGAGAAGGTAAAAGGAAAAGACAACTGAATAATCCTATCCGTTTTCTCCAGAACCGGAAACCATCCTCGAATTCCTTCGAGTTCGTATCTAACCATACGATGGTTTTGTCCAATGGAAGTGGACGTTCGTAGTAATACGGGGTGTCCTGGAGAAAAGGGTAAAAGTAGGAGTGGCAATGAGGTTTGCAACTCTGACAATCCAAAAGCCAGTTGTTAAGAAGGTTCGGTCAACTTGGTCACTGAGTCATAGTCCAGGGTCGGGTCAATGGTCGCTGCCAAAGAGAGAGAGAAAAGAAACACTCAGCGTGCACTCTAACCTAGATCAGAATGGTTATCACTTTATCTAATCTGGAAACCTCCCACTGTAACCTCAAATTCTCCTCCAAACCTGAAAGAAGAATTAGTCGGGATCACCCGAGGAGTAAACCAACTCATCAGTGGGAATCGGGATCCAACTATCATCGCATGATAACGTGACGGAATCCACTCACGTCACCACACTCCAGAAGGTATGCGCATGCCTGGCAAGTTTCAGTTTCTTTAGAAACTCCCGATGTAGGTTTTTACCCCTATTACCCAAGTGACCTTGACAATGCCAACAAATCAAAGAGTCCTAGTCAAGTTCTACCCGTCATTATCTTGATTGCGTTAAACCCACCTGTACGAGTCCTTGACAATGCCAACAAGACCGTACGACTGTCCTAACCAATCCACTTATCCATGTGACAGAAAAGCATTACATAGCTACCGAACACTACGCCACGGCAATGCACGACAAACGCAGCACGAATACTAAGTAATACTAATCTGAAATGACGGAGGGCTACGACTGGTTTTTGGCGAAAAACCTTTAACGTAATGAACTTGATATCGTTGAAGGAACTGGATAACCTTTTTAGAAAATATAGTGACGAAAACCTTTACTAAAGAGGTCACTCCCGGTGAAGGGATCTCGGCTCTTTCCCCGTAGAATGAGGTGCAGGATACTCCAACTGAATACCACGATGCAAAGCAAAAAGTAATCGGCTATAGTGAAGTTAATGCCCTGACGCAAACTTCTGTCCAAGGGGTCACTCCCGGTGAAGGGATCTCGGCCCTTGCCTCGTCGACTGAGGAGCAGGATATTCCAAATGAATACCACGATGCAAAACAAAAGTGAACGTCCTTGCAATAACAGCTTTTTGAAAAGTGTTCCAACAACATCAGAATAGGTTTGTTTAGCTTGCATTGATCCGAATCAATGCAGTCCCATCAATTGATCACACCACAAAGAACGAAAATATACTGACGTACGTATATGCCATCCGCATTCGCCACTGGGTCCCGTCATCACCCGTTAGGTTAGCTAACTAACGGCAGAGCGGGGACTGGACTAGCGCGGATGTAAAACATATACAACATCTACTAATATATATACCAATATATTATATTTCGCTCAAGGCGTGATAAAATGCAACAGCACAGAAATATGCAGCATCACAGAACAATACAGATATCTGGAAGCCCCGGGTTTCACAGAGCCGCTGCTGAAACCCGACGTTCCCCTGGTCGTGTGGATAGCCTGTGCAATGAAATCCTAGACCCCTACGGGCGCGGCAAGTCACCAGCCAAAACCTGAAGCGAGGCAGCCCCCTTCAGCACCGTGAATGGACCACCCAGCACTTCACGGAATCCGGTAACTTGGGCACCCCTCCTGGGTCAACCTGTACCCCCTATGAGTGCGGGGAATAGCCCGCCAATTCCAGACTGAAGCCCCCTCCGTCTCAATGCCCTGAGATGCGGGCCCGTTGCCCTCTAGAACCCGGCTATCCGTGCACCCCTCCGCAGGGTAACCCTAGTACAGAAAGTAAAATATACATACACCGGGTACATCGACCGCAACCAGGTCATGCCCCAAAAGAATAATACAAACAGGCAGTGACGGCAGTCCACATGTCGGACGCTCGCCCCGCAATATCAAATGTACATATAAAACAAAACTGTACTAGCATTGCATCCAGGCTATCCCCCACGACCGATCCGCAACATCACAGCATAAACACAGAACATCAACGTGAAAATCACGTTCGCAAATCCGTCTAACCGGGCTATAGCAGTTAGACAGGATTTACCGATCAAGTGATATTCACGGTCGCAGATATAATGTAAATACTGTGAAATAATGTGTTTAAAATATCCAATCGATCAAAAATTAACAAGTGGGCCCCCAATTAATACTGTAGCACTCACAGAAATTCTGGGCCCAAGTTTAATGTTCCAAAACCCCTATATCCCTCTAAAAAGATCACTGTGAAAAATTGGTCCAGTGAACACACTGAACTGCGGCGGAACCGCGGCGCCAAGGGGGGTTTGGCCGCGGTTCCGCGGCGGTTCTACAGTAACACTCGTCCAAATTTTCCCAGATGTCTTATAATTTCATGTACATCAGTTTTCTACAACCTGAAAAAATTTTCGAGCCCGGAAAAAATCGACAGAAAACTGATGCATGCAAAACGTGGATTTTGGAATTTTGGTCGATCGGATAAGTAAAACGCATTAGAACAAGCTAGGCAGGGTTAATGGCGTGGCTCTGATACCATGTTGCGCCACGGCAGCGCCCCGGCCGTCTTACCGAGGCCAAAATGCGGAATCAAAAATTTTCCTTACTTGGAAACTGGCGCTACCGCGGACAATAAAACCCGGATCGTTAACCATTAACCTATACTAGCAAACAAGAGATGGGAAGAGAAGTATACCAAGTGATCCGAGTCCTCCGGTCTTCTCATCATCGTCCCGATCTCCCGCGGAAAGTCTTGTCTCCATATCGTCGCCTCCTCGCCGGAAGGGCACCACATCGCCTGCGTCTTTTACGGGCTCCCGCCTCAATACCGAGGCAACTCGGGCATGAAGCCGGCAAGTCGACATGCCCAAGATATGCTGTAGAATGTGTAGGGTTGAAGCTATGTCTCATTTGGGGTTTGTTGCCTTTGAAGATGATGGAGGAATCAAGATAAGAAAAATGGTGCTTGCATTTTTCTAGCATGAAAATGAGATCAAGAATGAAACTCTCAAGAATGAAACTCTCTTGAATGAAACTCTCTTCTTCTCTTTTCTCAAATGAAACCTTAACCTCACTAGAATGGTGGAGGAAAGAATACATAAGCAAGAGGGAGGTGAGTGTAGGAAAAAGAGAGAGGGTGACCATATCCAAACATTATCATAACAATCTCACATCAAACTCTAATCACCTTTTAGTGATGTAAAGAGAATCAAATGATGGTTGAAAAGAAAAGATGCTATCATAATCAATACATTTGCAAGAAACCCCTCCACAATGTGTTATTTGCAAACTTGCAAATAACACCCTCCATCAGAAAAGTCCGGCCGGGAAAGAACAAAGGAAAACCGGCCGGAACGGAATGCAAACTGGCAACTCCAGAAAACTGGTCCCGTAATAAATTACAGGAAAACCCCGACACTGTGCATACACACCGGCATCTGTATTCCGACCGGATACAAATGCAATGAGACAAAATCTACACTGTACTATACTAGGATCCGGCTTAAACCAAAGCCGGCTAGTAATATCCGTTCGATCCTGATCCGTGCAATACCGCACGTATCTGATCGAACCCTGTCATATATCCATACGGCCGCTAGTACAAACCGCCCGATCCTGATCCGTGCAATACCGCACGTATCTGATCGGACCCTGCCATATCTCCATACGGCCTCTACAGCGTTTCGCCCGAAACTTGAGTAACTGAGTGTGTGGTGGACTCTAAAGACTCGTCAATACTATGGCTGTGGATTTAACCACTAGCACGTCAGAGGTATAAGCCAATACGTGACGGGCCACCAGCTATTGACCAAAAGGGACATCGATGAGCGAACTCATCCTGACACCCTACTGAGCCTGTCAGTGACAATATCCGTACAGTCCGGTCCGTTCGTCTATGAGTATCGCATGGCGGGCCTAGGGGGTTGGTAAAAGTCAGACCCCCAAAAGCGGTACAAGTCGTGTCGGAGCGTAGCCCAGAACACCCTGAGATACTACTGGAATACCTACCAGTAAATCTCCTGCCTCGGCCGAGGGCTTTGTGTAATGGCTCTCCTAGACACAGCGCGACCTCACCCTCAATACCGGGAGAGACGAACCCCTGCAGATCCACTCACTGCCTCCATGTGGCTCGGGACTGTACCCAACTAAAACCTGTTTGCACGACTCCTTTGAGCCGTGGTAGGGTAGTAATCAAAGCACAGTGGGAACTCACACGAAACAAATGACGATCTCAGGTCGATGAACTAACCTGTACACATGTCACCTGGGAACTGCTATCTGACGTATGGTATAATCCCAACTAGCAGGTTCCCGGCGAGTCCTGTCCGGTGTACTCATGACCCAATGAGCACCTGTATACATCTTGGGTGAACCAACTGACACCAGCGGCTTGTGAGACCGGCCACTGCCCCTCGTCGGGGTCTCGACTGTATACACTAGTCTACTAATGGAGTATCGATGCCCTGTCTCGAAACTCCTACGACTAGGGACCTTTTAAGGATGTGCTTATAGACTACCAGCTCCCACGTATATGATCGCCATCATACTGCTGGTCGTCAAGCAAGAATCCTAGGGGCTCTATCAACGTGTAATAGCGACCTGTTAGGTCACCTAAAGCAGTACACGATGATAAAGATAAACCAGATAGCATACTATCATCTCGAGTAAGACTGTCTTACCGGGATAGGTCCTCCCTCAATCATTGCAATCACGTGCCTGTGATCCAATAATTGACTCTGAGGGCACTATCTCCAACAAAAGCTACATATATTTTGAGGTTATTACGGCTGTGGTTTAAGCGTCAAGAGGGTCCGGTCCTTCTGGATTAAGTTGCAAGGGAGACCTATCAGGGACTGCATCTGCCTGCATAAGCAATGAGGCTGTGAATATTCACCAACACATTTTTGCCATATATTTCTAAGGGTGACAGTATTTTTAGACAACTTTAATGGAGAAAAAACATAAATCATGAATATACATTAAATATTTTTGCCTAAATTTTCAGGAGAACCGTCCCAGGCAATTCTGCGTGGGGGCAATTACCAGTGGGATAAATAACAAAACTATGAAACTCAATATTATAGGCTCCACACTCTAGCTTCAGCTTAAGATACGAGTCTTTAAGAAAATAATGATCTCAATGCACTAGAAGGGAAAAGAAAAAAAATCTAAGCCTCGACAAGCCCTTCACTCTGGGACGTCTTTTTCTTGTTCTTTACAACCTTACGAGAGACTTCATCCTCTCCTTCCTTTGTAATTTCAATACGTGCAAAAACTGGCTTTGGTTCTTCCATTATTTGGTTGGCTTTCAGCCCTCCCCAGTTAGTATCACTCTACAAAATGAACACAGAAAAATGCAAATATAAATAACAGTTATAATAATGGAAAGTGTAACATGCTCCACCAAAGGATAATCTCTTTCAACCATGTGGTTTAATCTGTTTAACAATAATTACTTGCATATCACAACGGTGCAGAAACCTGCTCATCAATGTAATCATCTAAAGTTTTTATTACTAAACTGGGGCCGGATATGGATCAATGAATAGACAGTAATATTATCAGTTCGCAATCTACACTCTTAACCAATTCAAATTTTTATGGCAGGAAACTGTATGAAAGAGGAATTTTTCATAATCTTTGAATTTCTACTAAACAGGGGGAAAATAGTAAAGAAGAAAGGCAAAGACAATCTATTTGCAATTGGGATCACATTCATGTTTAATTTTCATTTCTTTCATAACTCTCTCTTAAAATCTAGAATAGCAAAGTAGAAACGAGCCAAGTCAACTACTTCATTGGAGTGATGAATTTACGGGGTTTTTTTTCTTTTCTCTTTCATTATTGATGGTACACCATAGGTTCAGGAGCTAGTGTTAAACTAATGTTCACAGATCCTTTGGAGAACCTCTTTTGCATCCTGGTTTTCCATTTAAGATATTATTTGCAAGGCATTTTATCAAAAGACAAGGAGCCAGGTAAGAGTGAAAAAATATACCCATGTCACTGCTTCAAACTGGTCCTTTGAAAACCCAAGCTGCATGTATATTTTCAAACATAGACTTCGGGTGACCGGAGATAACGCCGCTGCAATAATCCTCATTGCCTCAAGTATGATCACAAGGTCCTGTATATAAAACAAAATTGCTCATACTAAAAACTAGTGGTAGCCGACTTATATGGTTATGGAAAGTCTATGTTTATTACAGAAAACGAAACTGAACCAAACAAAAAGGACTGTTATTTCTAGTAGGCAACTTGAATAGAGGTTAGTGGGGCTATAAAAGTTCAGAGACAAGTTGAATGATCAAGCAAATATTTCATTTGCAATTATTAAAATTGCTTGCGATGCACATGTAATTAAAAATTGAATAAATTTAACTAATTTTAGAAATAATCTGTCGAGTATAACATTGCATATTAAGTGATGACCATAAATATTGATAAAGAATTTCATCATCAAAATCATCTACATTTGTTTGATATGGGATATGCGTTCAAAGGATCAGCATGTAACAAAAAATTGAATATGTATATTGAATAAGATATGTGATAAAAAAATTATCTTTCTTGTTTTCTTTAAGGACTTTCTACACAAAATGAAACATTAGAGGTTATGAATTATAAATTTAGTTTTTTTTAATCTGCTTGTAGATTCTATATGTAGACTATGTAATGTGCATTTACACCTGGGTGAAGTCTTAGGTGGTGCCTGTGGCCCACCTCAATATGAATTGCCACCATGTTTTTAAGGGCATATATTGAAAGGAGAAGGATTAGAGAGACGTGCATAATTTTCCTTTTTTACCGTTGTTTCCAAAGGCACATGGTGGCGCATATGTGGAGTGGTGGCAAATTCCAAAACACGGGCCCGTTAAGGGGCTCGTCTTAATATTAGTAGAGATATAGTGATAATAAAGCACATCTGGAAGTGGACAAAAACTTTAAACGCACATAAAGTTAAGGTGGTTGCATATATATCTTTCGTCTTTGAATTATATATCGAAATAAGATTTTTGTGATTTTGAAATAGAAGAGAGGAACTAAGCTTTCTTCATGATACTCACGATTAAAGGTAATGAGCATTTTTCAGTTATAGTTGGACGCATGCAGGACCCACCTCCTATCTTACATGAGTTGATCTTCTCTCTCCTTGTGTTTTTTAAGAAAGTCGTTTAACACAAGACAGAAATCGAAGGTCTGCCAGACGTGTGGATGCAAGATGAGACATAAGAAAGCAAATGATAGTGCATGTCAACAAGCAAGAATTCCTAGATCCACAATAAATAAAGCAAGAAATCTACAAGCACACAATCAAGAGATCCAAAATTGATAATTGCACTTAATAGAAAATATAACAATAGCATGCCAAAATATTCACAACTCAATTTCAAAATGTACAACTTCAAATTAATGAGATAATTGTTCACTTATAGGTGTAAATTAAACTAATAGCTCTCATTACAATTCGATGGCTGTATTTTCTCATAACGGTAAATGTCGTCCTAAACGCTGACATCATGACATTTCAGCCAATATCACGAAATTTCGGCCAACATTCCCCAAATATCATTACCTGATTTTTTTTACACGTCGTTTCCTTTCCAAAACCGACATTTCGGCGATGTCCCGACATTTAAAACACTTTGTCGCTAACCAAACATCCCCCAAATCTTTTACAAACTAAACCAAAATTCACTTCAAATCCTCGCATTACCTATATGTTCAAGCCTAGAAACAAGTCTACATTGAACAACATCTTCTTTCCAGGCCCCATCAAGGTAATGGAGCTGGGTCTAGTAGAATCCACTTCAAATTTAAGAATATATGAAATGCTGAAGGCAAGACCTCGCTGGAGAAGAAAGGATTTGGATGATACACTATCATCACAAAAGGCAGCAATGTCTCAGGATGGCTAGGGGTTTGGATGACAAATTATGTATATCCTTGTAAACTTGGGTTTCCAATAGGCGGTGGTGATTTATTATCTAGGGAAATTAATGGTAGAAGTGTGAAGCTAATGCTTTGATATGATAAAGGATAAATATTGGCTAGGCTTCACACCCTATCGATGAAGATTGTCCCAGTTCACATGACACTATGATCCAAATTGTAAATCAAAGCAATCAAGTCATCTCATTCACCAGCAGTTACAAAATTCTTGGCTTCTTTTATAGGGAAGCCTGGAGGACAAGATGACTTGCAACTACAAAATCGTATCTCCCAACTAGTGGAACAAAACAAAAACTATAAGAAACCCCACTGGAAAAATTTGCACTCTCAACTGAATACATGCACAGAATAAATCCAATATAAGTACCATGGTCCACCATGATTCTGTGTTGGCACTTAGCAGCATGTTTTTAACTTGTGACCTTATCAATTCTGATATCAATTCTCCCATCATTGGGAGTATCGGTAATCAGAATTTATAGTGATTTCTTAATAATCTTTGCTTATTCAGAACTGCACAAATGATCGAATTATACTGTTCCGCTTCTGTTTAGAGGACTTGTATGCCTAAACAACTTAATTGTGAAAGAGATGGGTTTTATAAACCATAACCATAGTAGGAAATCATTCAAACATTATGATTACTAATTACTAATTAGATAAAACTAGAGTGAATTATTTGGATTAGAATACTACTTTTATACTGAAACATTGAATTTATAACTTTCCAAATGCAAAGGCGTTGACTTTCCTTGATATAACTTCACAACCAATCATAATACTAAAACATATTGCCTGAAAATATATAGATATTTGAAGGGACCAATCAGGCAAAGGAATCCCACCTAAAACAAGCTAAAAATCGACACAATAAATGACTAGATAAATCTAAGATGAACATCTACTGCAATTTCTTTTTCAAGTTGATTTTAATATCAGATGTAGAGATCCCTCCAATCAGTAGAACCTCTCAGATTATGAGTCTATGACTCATTTGAAGACCCGCCATGTCAAAGATCTAGATACAATCAATGAAGGAAGTTTACCTAGTCTCTCCTGCAATCAATTTAACCTGTATAGATCTAAACATATGTAGTTTCCTCTATTACATATGATTTTTGTAAGTGAAAAGAAAAACTCAGCTACAGTTTGATCAAATTTTCAATATGCTTTGCGATATAAGAACCAGGAGATTTTTCTAGCAATAACTTCAATATTCAAATAGTACCTTTTTGTCATCCAAAGCATAGCATGTAACCTTAGGAATTGTTACTGATGTTTAGGATAAGTGCGCAAACCATTCTGATTGCTTCAAGTCCTGAGTGTTTTTTTTCCTGTTTTTTTTCTGTTGTTTTCTTTTTGTGGGGGGTGGGGTGGGGGTGGGGCGGGGTGGTTACTGTTCCTTGGAAGGATAAAGGGGCAGTTGTTTGCAATCCTCTAAGTTCGCATTTTATCTAATTTCATGGTTATTTAAGTTTCCTCCTTTTGAACAAAGTTTACAGATCAAGAGAAAGAAAGGGACAAGAATACAAATTACGTCATACATAACTTGGGTCTTTTAAAAATAAACTGAAAAGTGAACTTAAAAATGAAATAATTGATAATCAATTATTCATCAGGTTTATTGGTTACCTTTGAAGCTGATTGAGCACCAGTGCCCCCTTGCTTAAAGAGAGACCATGGAGCACGTTCATCCATGTACAGGTTACCAGCATTTCCAATTTCTAAAACTGATTCACAAGCTGATGCCAATGAGAGATTTTCATAATGCTGCTTTGTGTTGTCCACCTATACAAGCAGATCAACAGATATAAGTGAACATAGAGCAAACATTTTCATTTTTACTCGAGCATTAAGTGCTTGTGAGCAATCCTCATAAATCATAATTATGTACACATTCTATGCTAGATAATTGTATCTTACCAATTAAAAGTATGCACCGTCAAAGTCAACCAAAATAATTTAAATAATCTCATATATTAATTCAACTTTGGGTATGGCTTTCGAATATTGGGACCGAATATTCCATGCATGTTTATTCATGCTCACTGCTTGCTAACTTGTCCATCAGCTGAGGAATTTATATGATTAATGGCATATGCTTTGTAATAGAAGACCATTCCCTTGTAAAGTACAAGTTCAAAATTCTTTTAAATTGGAAAATTGAAAGGGCTATTACACCCATTGATTCCTACCAACCATTGAGACTCATTTACTCATGAAGGGTGAATTTGTGGGTGCATAATTGTATATATTGCAGTGTGAATTTCCTACAGAAGCACAGAGAAACTAGTTTGTTTTCTCCACCTGCTTGTTTATTTTTGCCGTGGCAATAGTCATGCTCTATGACTTGATCTCCTGTGAGATTTATCTTCTCAAACCTTAGCACAAAATTATCATGAAGTTTTATGCCTCATGGGTTGATATTTCAAGTAAAAACATTAATATTGTCACTAAGATGTCACCTCAGCACCCTCAAGTAGTAAGCATAAAATCTTTCAATAATTCATTGAGTTTCTCTGCGAAAATTTTCATTAATTGATACACCTATTTCTTTTCTTTTTGGTTCTTGATTCTGATGATAAGCAATTCATGGAGAAACTCCCTGCAATAATTTCCCAAAGTCTCCCACCAAGGAAACTCATTTTTCTATACCATTGTTCTTAGTTTTGGTTATTACAAAGCAAAGAATCGCTGAGATAGGGTTTATTTAGGACATCATTTTTAGCACTTACAAATCCACTTAAATTCTTAGCTTAAAAGCTTATGTAATTTTTGTCTCATTATTACTGTTTACATATTAACTTCTGTTTTTTTATTTATTATCTGTGAACTATATCCTCTCATTATGATAGCTGACTAGGAGTCTCTAATCTTGACATGTTTTGCACTTTAGGAGAATTCCTCCTCGAGAAACTCGTTCGTTGATTCCTCCCTGAGGCAATCAACATTGTGAAACCAAATCGCAATAGGCAACACATCCTTATAGAAACAAGTGATCCTCCTCGCTCATAAGTGTTTACCATACTAAAAGTTAAAAGCGTAAGAATAAAAACATGAGCCGCAGTCAATTTGCGCACTCCCAAAATATATGGAAAGATGAATACTCATGGAATTTATGTAATTCCCAGAATTGCTTTGTTAAACATGCTCAACCCCGTTAACACTAGCGCTTGATATATAATTAACGCTTCAGTTCTGTATGAAATCAGAAGCCATCAAACGAGTAATCATGAAGGTATTGAAATAGGAAGGATCACAAGCACTTTCAATATTATTGGTTTGCAATTATCGGTGTGTATTAAATGCAATAGACATACAAATTGTCTTTTTATAAATCTTTTATTGCCTCTAAGGCAATGCTTACATATATGTCCGTTGAATTTGGTTAAAATGCTAAATAAGCCACCCCAAGCGGTCAAGTCAACGCAGCTATCTACTAATCCATTCTATTATATCACGTATGACATTTATGAAAGTCAGATTGTAAAACCGTGAGTTATTTAAGAAATAAATTGTTGCATTGAGCTTACCATATATCCTAAGCCTTGTCCAAAAATCTGTCTGATAGGAAAGTAATTTATGGACAACTATTTGCATCCTGGATGCAGGACAAGCTCATATATCCTAGATTGATTTACTTCCATAAATTTTCAGCTTCTAGTAGAAAATATGCTTTCACTCATTATCCTGACAAGTGAAACGGTTCAAATTCCTACAGTCTGCTATTCAGACTTGTTCATCTCATTATTGCCAACATATTTCCCATGTTAGATCGCTTAATCAACATTGCTCTTGATTCTATTGCCTAGGGCAATTGACCTTAAGCCTCACTTGCATGAAAGTACTGACAAATGCCATCGCATTCGCTTTCCTGATAACTAACTGCTTAACCATCAATTAACATTGCTCAACAGACAAACTGGAGCAGTATTCTTCATATCCCTGATTTTTAGGATTTAAGCACATCTACATGACATGGTTCGAGTGCTTTCACTAGCAAGGTCATATCGATAATTTGGGAACAATGTCATATTGCGTAGGTTATCTCGTAACTACCATATAACATATTCCATAATTGTGTGGCAATAAAATACTATATACTAATGACATTGCTCTTCGTCGCGTCCAACGTGCAGAACGATTCTTGATGTGTTCAATCTTTCGAAGATCGTTGCGTTTTGATGGTGTTGCGTCATGAAGCCCTGCAACAACGTTGCCACTATATTATCACTAGTATCTAAGTCTTTCGGCTTGTTCGGAAAGTAAAATCTAATGTTTATGATAATTTTCGCCAGCTACCATCTCATCCCTGGTGAAATAGGTGATAACATTGACTTATGGAAGCATTAAGTCTATGGCATTCTACTAGGAGTATTGTTCTTTCCTAAAGAACATTCCATTTTCAATTTATTCTAGCAACAATAATAAACTTACACTATGAAGAAAGAGAAAAAGGCCTAAAACCGCAATCACGGTCTTCAAAAGTGCAAAATTTAAACTTGTTCTAAAATAATTGAAAATAGATTAAAGATTTCTTCAACTAAAATCTCCCGCTTGATATAATTTATATTAATAAATGCAGTATGCGTCTTTAAAACATGACACATGCCATGTGCAATACAATATGCAATGACTAATCTAATATATATCACTCTTTAAAGAAACGCGACCAAAACGCTCCTACTGGAGCAGATACCCACACAATCTCCATAATTGTTATCGGACAATTTATTTTAGGTGAACCTATTATTAAATAGCTTCCAAAGTCATAAAATATATATTTTTATGCAATGTTATAAAAACACTCTATCGTAAGCTTTTTAAACATTTTGAAAAATCTTAAAAATCATTTTTTTTAATCTGCTTTAAGAAACAGGTCAAATGATTTTTAAAAAACATTAAACGGCTCAAAATTATGCCAAATTTTAAACCTGGGTTTAAATGCAGCCCAAAATAACCAGAACTAGCCTAATATAAGTCTGTTCAACCTGATTTGACCTAGTTGAACTGGGTTGAGTCTGGTCCAACAGACCCGCTGAACTGGGCTAGAGCTTAAGCTTGCAATGAATTCTGGTTTTGGGATCACTGCACCTGCTAGCCAAGGCATGCGCTGAAAAGGATCAAAGGCCCCTTTAGGCTCGGGTTCAGATACTTTGGCGCGGTCCAGAAGTACAAAACCTTTCCCCCCTTTTATTGTGTTGTTTAATATTTGGGCTTCGCCGAACAGTTTACAAATATCTTTTTTTGAGCATATTTTGAAAGCCTTTGTTACAAAAGAAAACAAATTGGCCTAACTAATTGAAAGAGGCTTACACATGTTAAAAGTTTAGGATTTTATCAATCAACCGCCACGCCCTTGGGGTGTAGCCACGGGCAACGACCACAATAGCTGTTGTTGGCGATCGGCCAGCCACCCCCGGTAACCGCCGTCTCCTGTGGCCGGCTGGCGATGCCATCAGGCCACTGCCTCCACTTTCGGTCGACCAGCAGCATTGTCAACAATTCCCCAGTTGCTATGGTCGCCAAAATTCCACCCAAAACAAAATTAAACCTTTTTGATCCATGGTCAAAAACTAAAATAGTTACAACAAAAGAATGATACCATATGAAAACATAAATAAACAACAATCGATCAAAATTTGATCAATTACTGACCCGCGATTTTGAATCGCTAAAACATGATGCAACTAAAAGAAAACGGATGTAAGCATGCAGACTCCGATACCAATGTCGAACATGCTAGTTAAAACAAAATGAACATGCAATGGATCGATATACCATGAACCAATTGTTGAAGTTTCCTCGTTTATGTTGGCTATAGTGCCCTCAAGGAAATTATCATAGTCGCAGGCAAGTGATTATGATGATTGAGTGAGGACCTATACCGGTAGAACAGTTTTAGTCGAGATGATAGTATGCTATCTGGTTTGTCTTTATCATCACTATTATATGTTGATAGAGCCCATAGGATTCTTACTTGACTACCAGCATTATGATGGCAATCATATACGTGGGAGCTGAGGGTCTATAAGCACATCCTTAAATATCCCTAATCGTGGGAGAATCGAGACTGGACATCGATACTCCAATGTAGACTAGTGTATACTGATCGAGACCCCGACGAGAGGCGGTGGCCAGGTCTCACAAGCCATTGGTGTTAGTTTGTTCACCTAAGATAGTATACAGATGCTCATTGGGTTATGAGTACACTGGACGGACTCGCCGGAAATCTGCTAGTTGGTATTATACCTATTGTCAGATAGCAGTTCCAATGTGACATGTGTACAGGTTAGTCTGTCGACCTGAAATCGTCATTTGTCTCGTGTGAGTTCCCACTATGCTTTGATTACTACCCTACCACGGCTCAAAGGAATCGTGCAAACAGGTTTTAGTTAGGTACAGTCCCGAGCCACATGGAGGCAGTGATCGGATTGTCGGGGATTCGTCTCTCCCGGTATTAGGGGTTGATGTCGCGTTGTGCACAGGTGGCCATCACTAGAAATCCGTGACCATGGTGGACGAGAATTACCGATCCAGGATCGATAGTTTCTCAGGTGGTGATGGGTTTCATGGGGTCTGACTTTATCCACCCCCTAGACTCGATATGCGATACTCTTAGACGAACAGACCGGACTGTACGGATATTGTCACTGTCAGGCTCAGTAAGGGTTCAGGATGAGTTTGCTCGTCGGCCTCCCTTTCGCTCATGTAGAGTTCCTAGGCACCCCAAGGAGGTCTCACAAGGCATCGAACATGCCATATTAAAATTTTACGGTGCCTACAAACCCTAAACTACGGATCGTCGGCTAGATGTCTAGGCGAAAAACTAACTAGTTAACACTTAACTAAAAGTTTAACGGAAATACAACCTTTGTAGATCCGGTGCTCCACCTCCATAGCTCCGCAACGAAGTCCTCTCCGCTGTCCAAATCAAATCCGGGCTCTAGCGTCGGCTTCGTCGGAGAATAAGCGAGCTAGGTAGTCGATGTCCATGCCGAAGATGATCTACGTCGAAGCATCGCAAGATCAAGCTCTCACTTCACCGAGTCATGAAACTTGTGAAGATAACACACTCTACTACTTGGCAAGAGGTAGAGGATGAAGAAATAGGAAGTGGATAGACTTTAGATTTGGATTTCTCACTCTTTTTCATCACTTGCCATTGATGGAGGCAAGCTTTCTTCACTTGAAGAAGATGAAGAAGAAGAAGCTAGTTCTTATGATAAGTTATTTTTTAAAATCAATAGAAAATCAAAACTTATCATAATGTTAACTATAGTCAAGTGTAGAGAATGAATCATGGTTAGTGGGAATGGTTAGGGTTAAGGATGAGATAAGAATGGTTGACTTGATCAAAGCTTCATGAAGCTTCAACTAAACTCCAAAACTAGCAACCATTCTTTTCTCTTCTTTTCCAAAATGAATAAACAAATAAATAAATGAATAAATAAAGGAAATGAAACCCTAGCCATTCTTTTAACCATGGTTTAATTCTTTGCACTTAACCAAGTAAACATGTATCATCAAACATGATACAATCAAGTGCACAAAAGTATATCACATATACAATGTGTACAATCCGAGTGAGAAAATCCATCTTAAGTAAACCGATACTAGTTGATGCAAAGTAATATATCAAATATATAAATATGCATTAAATCATTAAATCAACACTTGATTCAATGATCCGGTTATGTCGCACACAACCGACTAGTATACAATATATCGGCTTATCGAATCAACACTTGAATCGATAACTAGGTTATATCGCATACAACCATTCGATACATTTATCGCGAGAATAGAATACGGTATCACATACACGCATTATTCTCGGTCCCGCACATATCTCATATGCGCTCCTATTTCGTTTCGCTTGAGCCAGGAAACCTCTGTGTAGGACTCTAAAGACTCGTCAATACGCCGGCAGCAGGTGATGATCATATCAAACACCCACAAGCCGCAAGCGGTCTGCCAAACGTAACGGCCACCCGGGTATTGAGCGATCTGAAGATCGACGAGCAAGCCCGCTCACACTCCAGTGAATCCGACCAGTAACACTACCGTACAGTCCGGTCTGATCGTCTGATATGTCGCATATCTCGCCTAGGGGTGGTAAACGTCAGACCCCAATAGCTCGATAAGTCGTGTCGATATGAGGTCTATAACTGTTCGAGAAACTACTGGTAACACTTACCAGTAAATCTCAGCAACCCTGGCCAGGGATTTCCTGTTATAGCCAATCGAACACAGCGCAACATCAACCCCCTATACCGGGAGAGACGAATCCCCTCCTATCGCTCATTGCCTCCATGTGACTCGGGACTGTACCCAAAAACCACCGTTTTGCACGCCCTCTTGGACGTGGTAAGATGGAAATCAAAGCACAGTGGGAACCACACAAGACTCTATGACGATCTCAGGTCAACAGACTACTCTGTACCAGTGTCACCAGAGAACTGCCATCTGACGTGAGGTATAATACCATCTGGGAGTTCTCGGCGAGTCCGTCCAGTGTACCCAGTCTCTACTGAGCACCCGTATATCATCTCTGATGTCAAACACCGATGGATATGGGATCATCCATCGCCCATCTGTATGGGTCGAGAAGGTACACGCTAGTCTACTCTGGTATATCGATGCCACGTCTCGATACACCCACGACTAGGGACTTTTAAGGATGTACTTATGGACTACCATGTCCCCACTAGTATGATCCGCATCATAGTCCAGGTAGTCAAGCACACATCCTAAGGGCTTTACCAACATGTAACAGAGAGACAATCAGTATACACGTTAAGGTAAAGTTCATCCAGATAGCATACTATCATGTCGAGCAAGAAAGTCCTCCCTATATATGTCCCAGCATCCACTACAATATACATCCTATGTACAGTAATGGCCTCTAGGACATACATATAACTAACAATCTCCCACTTGCACTAGGGCCATCTGATAGCAGTGGTTGCAGTATCTCATACTCAACCATCCCATAAAAGTCTCTCTCTGGGAACAGGCCTTTGTGAGTGGATCCGCTGTGTTGTCCTCTGAGTCTACTCTCCTAACCTCGATCTCCCTGGAGATCAACCATCTCCATGATCAAGTGATACTGCCTTAGAATATGTCTGGATCACTGATGGGACGGACGTTCCTTGGCATAAGCCACAACTCCATTGTCTCACAATGGTAGGAACATAGTTCATCTCATGAACCAATATACATCCAGACCGCCTCTTTGGCAGCATCGTAAGTAGCGATATATCCAGCCTTTATCGTCTAGTATGTCACGGTATCTAGCTTGGAACTCTTCCAACATACCGTCCCTTTACTGAGGGTAAAGACAATGCCTGTGACTGACACTCAGTCGTCTTTATCACCCTGGAACCCTTCCAGTGATTCTCCCCAGGATCGGTTGATACTGTCTCACTACAACTAGTGAGAATCCTAACATCCAATTAGATCTATCTCATAGATCCAAAACCCAGGATTTAGGAGGTATCATTTTGATCCTATATGGAGAATCATTGTGATAAGCGGAGATTGATCGAGCGTAGCATAGGAAACTCCTTCCCTAACAAGAGTATGTCATCCACGTACTCTACGAGGATCGTCACCATACTCCCTACTACCTTCTTGTTTATACAAGGTTCATCTACCATTTTGATGATGTCAACTTCTTTGACTAATTCATCAAAACAGATGTTCCAACTCCGCGATGCCTGCTTTATCAAATAAAGCATCTTGCACACGTTTCCGCTGCTCCCACTGTCTACGAAGCCCTCTGGCTGTGTACTTATAGACGCTCTCTTCTAAATCATCATTTAGAAAAGCAGTCAAGACACCCAACCACCAGATATCGCAGTCATGGTATGTAGCCGTGACAAGTAGGATCTGGATGGACTTAAGCTTGGTTACTTGAAAAAGGTTTCATCATAATCCACGCCTGGTAAATGATGCAAACTTTTAACAAGTCTAGCTTTGAAAGTCTTAACTTTTCCATGTACACCAAGTAATCTTCTCAAGATTTACTTGCTCCTGATGGGGATTTAACCCTTCAGATATAGCAACTAAAGTCCATACTTTGTCGGTGTATAAGGATTCCATCTCAGATAACTAAGCATCCAGCCATTCTTATAGAGTCTTACTCCTGATGGCCAGCTCGAAGCTAGTTGGGTCATCATCTTATGATGTAATCCTCGCTCCCACTGTCATAGAGAAACCGAAATATCTCTCAGGTGGGTGAGGAACCCTACTAGATCGGCGGAGAGGCTGAGGTTCGTTGGCATCTACTGAATCCTTTGGTTGTACCAAATCATCTGCTGTATTTTGTATAGCTGGAACCTTTCCAGTTGTACATCACAGATCTTGCCTCGAGCTTGTCCGGATTTTGCTTTTAGACATAGGCCGGACAACCCCAAATCTTAACTAGCTTAAGACATGGGCTCTTCCCTTTCCATATCTCATATGGAGTGGTAGGCAACTGATTTGATTTGAACCCTTTTCAATAGGTATGCAGCTTCTCAAGTGCATAACTCTCAAAAAGGAAATAGGTAACTCAGTAGTACTCATCATAGAGCACACCTTATCATATAGGGTGTGATTGCTCCGCCCTGATATACCATCGTGCTATGGTGTATACAGAGGAGTAATGCTGAGAGAGAATCTCATTCTCCTTTAGAATAATCCAGGATTTCCGTGCTCAAGTATTCTCCTCCTTGATCTCATCAAAGGACATAATACTTATACCCTTATTTTGGTTCTCTACTTCTAACTTATATTCTGTGAATATCTCAAAAGGTTCGGACTTGTGTTTCAACAGGAACATAGGTCTGAATCTTGAGAGATTATCAGAGAATATAATGAAGTACAAAGAACCAGTTCTGGCATGTGTAGACTGGGGACCTACATACATCAACATGTATCATCCCAAGAGTTCACTAACTCTTTCTCTGTTTCCAGTAAATGGAGCCATGGTCATCTTATCTTTGTGACATGACTGGCGAGTTTCACAAGATGTAAATTCAAACTGATTTAAATATGCATCTATATGTAACTCTAGCAAGTCGGGTCACATTGATCTGACCTAGTCTACAATGCCTCAAGAAGAATTCGTTCATTTCTGAACTCTTCCTCTTGTGTGTGATCCGTATACTAAGAACTGTAGTTTGATTTAGAACATTAATGCTTTTAGATAACGCGCCTGAACTGATCAACTTTTGATATAGGAAATGTTCAAAACATTATCCAACAATACAAAATTATATCGTTTCTTTACTAATAAAGAGACGGATACGATTTTGTATATCAGGTTCGGTATCTAATAACATTCGTTCAGAATCAATGTATTGGTAATACAGGGTGACAGTGACCAACAGACTTGGCTGCAACACTTGCCCCGTTTTCTGCCTCATGAAACTTATCACCCGTTCTCAGTTCTCACCTAACTGTAGCCCTATGTAACAGATTACATATCTGGGATCCTGATCTGGTATCACATACCCAGGACGTAAAGAATACTGAGAAACAGTTCTGTATAATGAACACACCCGAAGATGATGCATCAGCATGCACTCTCTTCGTTTGGGCGGCACGGGAATTCTGGTATTCCCCAATTTCCTACTCTGTCTTATAACAATTATAAGTTGGAGCGGGACCAACGTTCCCCAGCTCAGTATGACAAGCGGGTTCGGTCAATAATCCGTATTATTATCTTGATTAAGGCGTGATATGGTCGCTACCAGGAGAGAGAGAGAAGAAAACACTCAGCGTGCGCTCTGTCAAGAATAGATTGGTTATTATTTTATCTAATCAGGATGGCTCCCACTGCTTTTTATCAAATCTTCCTTCAAACCCTAAAAGGAAAGACTAGCCGGGATTAATTACACACTACAAGTTCGCCAATCTTTCAGCCAGGCCAGTGTAGGTACTTTGAGGGAGGTCCCCCGTGCTTTCGCACGAACCTAATTAATGTAAACCTCGTTTTCCCAGAGGCGTAACCCCGTTGACACCTTTCTAGACACCTACTTGATCGGCTAATTGTAATGTATAAAACTCTCCCAGGAGTAACTCTTACTCGCAGCGGGTATCGGGATCCAACTATCTCATAGAAGGTATGCAATCTCATTGCAAATTTCAACACTTGAAATTCCCGATAATATTTTGCCCCTAGCGTCCTATGACCTTGACAGAGGTCAACAAACCATAGGCTGCTAGTCAAGTTCAACCCGTCATTTCCTGATTGAAGTAAACCCACCCGCACGACCCTTGACAGAGGTCAACAAGGTCGCACGACTACCCTAAATCAATCACATCATATGCTTATGCAGATAAGCACTAATCAGCTACCGCACACTACGCCTTGACAGAGGTCAACAAACGCAGCACGAATACTAACCAGTACATATCTGAAATGACGGAGGGCTACGACAGGTTTTTCTGAAAACCTATTGCGTAATGAACTTGATATCGTTGTAGGATCGAATGAATTTTGAAATGGAGTGCTTTTGAGGCTTTTCTAGTTTTGCTAAAGGAGTCACTCCCGGTGAAGGGATCGTCGGTCCTTTCCTCGTCGAATGAGGTGCGGGATATATCATATATATCACTGTGAAAAGCAAAAACACTTAAAAGCAATCAAAAGACAAACCGAGTGTGTAGCATCTGCCAGTTATTGCTAAAGGAGTCACTCCCGGTGAAGGGATCTCGGTCCTTTCCTCATCGAATAAGGTGCAGGATATATCTCATATACCGCTATGCAAAGCAAGAACTGCAGCTACCTGTTTTATTTTGAAATTCGATTCTACAACATCTTAGGTTTCTTTTACTTTCATTAATCACATTAATGAAGTCCCATCAATTAATGTACCTAAACATCACAGATAAATACGACGTACACTTATGCCATCCGTATTCGCCTCGATATCCCCTCGTGCACCGTTAGGTTAGGTAACTAACGGCAGAGCGGGGCAGGGCTAGCGCGGGTGTAAAACATAAGTAACGTCTATATAATATATCATATATACTATATACTGTATCTATCATAGAACATCACATGATCACATTACAGATATCGCAGCAGAAGAATCATATGAAATATTGGATATACTAGGACGTCCGTGTTTTCAATACGAGCCAGTATAAAACACGGATTCCACGGTCGCGATGAATAGCCAAACCCACACCCCTAGACCCCTACGAGAGCGGCAAGCAACCCTACCAATTCTACAGTTAGGAGACCCGGACTCGACTCCTCGAGTTGGTCTCCCACTGGACTCCAGAACCCGGTTACTTGTGCTCCCCTCCCTGGGTCTATCCTAGTGCGGAAAAGTAAATAATATACAAAGGGTGACATCTTCCGCGACCTGGAAGTGCCCCAATAAAAGAATATTACATACAAGTTTTTACATGAATGAAAATGAAAAACACTCATCTCACATAAAAAACCCCGGCTATTCAAACACGACGATCCAATATAACATATCCAGCAACACATAACATCACATGTCGTCAACGTAAGTAAATATGTCCATCCCAATTGTCGTTGACATATAGCAACGAAACCGGCGATATCACATATTACACTTACGGTCACAGAAAAGAAAGTGTAAAACTACAACAGTTGGAATCCGCAACCACCTCAGACATTGCATGCCTGACCAAATGAATTACTTAGACATCCCATGCCTAACAATTTTAAACCCCGCATTTTAGTCTCAAAATCGAAAACTCTTTTCAATATCAAGTCGGGCAATTCAACAAGATTCCCGACATCCTGATCGAATGCTCGTCACAAACTTTAGTAGACGGCCGCACCCCCGATGCCGTCGACGAAGTGCACCAAGGCGGAACACCGCTGCCGGGAGCACCCGAACGGATGCTTTCGGCGACGGGGTTCTCCTACAGTCACTTGGTCGGGGCTATGGAGTGAGGCTGTCTATTAAGTTTACCCGGCGAGTATCCGCGTACGCTACGTGATTGCAACGGACTTTTGATCACATCAAAATTCCGTGGCAACCGATCAAGTGAGACTAAACTGCCGTGTTTATAACATTCATTCAGTTATCACATAACTACTTGTGAATTCCAATCATTGTATCCCATTCCAGATAAATAGAAAATGTTAAACTTTCCGATCGAACAATCGAACACCCAAGTTTTCCCGATACAGATCAACACATGAAATATGAGTCTAACAACATTCAGTTCGTGCCTCAGTACCAACGGTCCAGCCGTAGAAGGGTCAAGCCAACGCCTCACATGTGGCACGCCGTACTGCCCCAAACCCGAAGGTTCAAAGGGCAGTTCAAGACGGTCACATAATCGAGTTAAGGTTTGTTGTCTTCTAGAGGGACCATCGCGTTACTTGCACTACTTAGAACGTCGTTAAACTACGGAAAATCCAACACTTGGAATTTTCCCGACAGGGGAAAAATTGGGTATTTATATCCGGTCGAACTTTTTAACATATTCTAAAATTTATCCGGAAAGCCAAATAGACAAAATTTGATACCCCGATCGAAACACCGAATCCCCAAAACAACTGCAGATTATTCAACTCTTGAATAAATTTAAAAAGTACCCAGAGAACTCAACACTGGAAATATTGAATTACTGTGCAAAACTGGAACTGTGACGTCACCAAGTGGCGGCGGAACCGCCGCACGAGGCATGCTCGTGCCGCGGTTCCGCGCCTGTTTAAAGTCCAAATAATCTCGTATTTGCACAGTAATTCTTACAATTTCCTGCTGGGTTTTCTGGATATTTTTAATTTGGAAAAATCCCGGTTTTTGAAAAAAGGACAGAGAGCAAGTTTGATTCGGGGTTTCGGGTTCGTTCGGACTTCAAATTCCGTCTAGACTTCGCCTAAGGCTCTAGCTAGGCTCTGATACCACTGTAGAGTTCCTAGGCACCCCAAGGAGGTCTCACAAGGCATCGAACATGCCATATTAAAATTTTACGGTGCCTACAAACCCTAAACTACGGATCGTCGGCTAGATGTCTAGGCGAAAAACTAACTAGTTAACACTTAACTAAAAGTTTAACGGAAATACAACCTTTGTAGATCCGGTGCTCCACCTCCATAGCTCCGCAACGAAGTCCTCTCCACTGTCCAAATCAAATCCGGGCTCTAGCGTCGGCTTCGTCGGAGAATAAGCGAGCTAGGTAGTCGATGTCCATGCCGAAGATGATCTACGTCGAAGCATCGCAAGATCAAGCTCTCACTTCACCGAGTCATGAAACTTGTGAAGATAACACACTCTACTACTTGGCAAGAGGTAGAGGATGAAGAAATAGGAAGTGGGTAGACTTTAGATTTGGATTTCTCACTCTTTTTCATCACTTGCCATTGATGGAGGCAAGCTTTCTTCACTTGAAGAAGATGAAGAAGAAGAAGCTAGTTCTTATGATAAGTTATTTTTTAAAATCAATAGAAAATCAAAACTTATCATAATGTTAACTATAGTCAAGTGTAGAGAATGAATCATGGTTAGTGGGAATGGTTAGGGTTAAGGATGAGATAAGAATGGTTGACTTGATCAAAGCTTCATGAAGCTTCAACTAAACTCCAAAACTAGCAACCATTCTTTTCTCTTCTTTTCCAAAATGAATAAACAAATAAATAAATGAATAAATAAAGGAAATGAAACCCTAACCATGGTTTAATTCTTTGCACTTAACCAAGTAAACATGTATCATCAAACATGATACAATCAAGTGCACAAAAGTATATCACATATACAATGTGTACAATCCGAGTGAGAAAATCCATCTTAAGTAAACCGATACTAGTTGATGCAAAGTAATATATCAAATATATAAATATGCATTAAATCATTAAATCAACACTTGATTCAATGATCCGGTTATGTCGCACACAACCGACTAGTATACAATATATCGGCTTATCGAATCAACACTTGAATCGATAACTAGGTTATAACGCATACAACCATTCGATACATTTATCGCGAGAATAGAATACGGTATCACATACACGCATTATTCTCAGTCCCGCACATATCTCATATGCGCTCCTATTTCGTTTCGCTTGAGCCAGGAAACCTCTGTGTAGGACTCTAAAGACTCGTCAATACGCCGGCAGCAGGTGATGATCATATCAAACACCCACAAGCCGCAAACGGTCTGCCAAACGTAACGGCCACCCGGGTATTGAGCGATCTGAAGATCGACGAGCAAGCCCGCTCACACTCCAGTGAATCCGACCAGTAACACTACCGTACAGTCCGGTCTGATCGTCTGATATGTCGCATATCTCGCCTAGGGGTGGTAAACGTCAGACCCCAATAGCTCGATAAGTCGTGTCGATATGAGGTCTATAACTGTTCGAGAAACTACTGGTAACACTTACCAGTAAATCTCAGCAACCCTGGCCAGGGATTTCCTGTTATAGCCAATTGAACACAGCGCAACATCAACCCCCTATACCGGGAGAGACGAATCCCCTCCTATCGCTCATTGCCTCCATGTGACTCGGGACTGTACCCAAAAACCACCGTTTTGCACGCCCTCTTGGACGTGGTAAGATGGAAATCAAAGCACAGTGGGAACCACACAAGACTCTATGACGATCTCGGGTCAACAGACTACTCTGTACCAGTGTCACCAGAGAACTGCCATCTGACGTGAGGTATAATACCATCTGGGAGTTCTCGGCGAGTCCGTCCAGTGTACCCAGTCTCTACTGAGCACCCGTATATCATCTCTGATGTCAAACACCGATGGATATGGGATCATCCATCGCCCATCTGTATGGGTCGAGAAGGTACACGCTAGTCTACTCTGGTATATCGATGCCCCGTCTCGATACACCCACGACTAGGGACTTTTAAGGATGTACTTATGGACTACCATGTCCCCACTAGTATGATCCGCATCATAGTCCAGGTAGTCAAGCACATATCCTAAGGGCTTTACCAACATGTAACAAAGAGACAATCAATATACACGTTAAGGTAAAGTTCATCCAGATAGCATACTATCATGTCGAGCAAGAAAGTCCTCCCTATATATGTCCCAGCATCCACTACAATATACATCCTATGTACAGTAATGACCTCTAGGGCATACATATAACTAACAGCTCAATACCTGGGTAGCCGTTACGTACAGCTAGTGCCGCTGACGTGCTTGTGGTTAAACACACTGCCAGTGTATTGACGAGTCTTTAGAGACCCACATGGAGGGTTTTCACGGTTCAGGCGATATGGTGTAGATGACATATGTTGGTACATACAGGTGTCCGATTAAATATGTGTACAGGCTGCACAGACTTTAATCGGACGGTTGATAATACTAGCGGCTTAGGATTAAGCCGGATTATTAAATCAGGTTTTGATTTAATAATTTATATATGTATTTATATATATGTATTCTAGTATTATTGTTCACTATTCATTTTCTCTCTTGGCTATTCGTATTTTTGTACGCATACGCGTATATGTATTTCGATACATGACCGGGTTGTATTCCGTATTTATACGGAATAGCTTCCAGAAGTGGACACCTCATTTGTATGATTTTCCTTTTTGGAAATTCATTTGTTTCACAAATGAGGTGGAGGAGTGAGGTGGCATGAGCATGGGCTTGGGCATGTAGAGAGGCATGGGTCTTAATTGTTTATTGGAAAATTGTGAAGAGATTTTTTATGTGTGTGCATCATTGAGAGAGGGTAAGGGGGCAGCCACTTCTTTGAGGGGCTATGGACTTGATTTCTTCACTTGCTTACACTCTCATTCTCACTTGGAGACTTAGTACATTTCTTAAGTTGCTCATGCCACATGTTTCCTCACCTCCTTTTTCATCTTCTATGGTTGCTAATTGAGCATATGTGATGAGAGGAAAATATAGTGACACCCTCCTGCACCTCCACTCTCCATTGCTAGCAACCTTGGAGCGTCGGTTGCCTCGCTCGACAAGGCTGAAACTTGCGCCGTTTTCCTCAGGTGAATCATCGTAGATGGAGGAAGACCGGCAACCAAATTCGATCAAGGAGCCACTAGGAGCATGGGGATGATGGTTGAAGATCGAAGGACATGGATCAACTCGGTATAACCATTCTAACTTCTTTTTATAGCTTGCTAGTATAGGGTTTAGGGAAGATCCAGGCATCGGGTAATGGTAGCACCAGTTTAGAAAAATTTTGTTCCGCATTTGGCCACGGTTTGATGGCCGGGGCGCTGCCGTAACCCAACATGGTATCAGAGCCAGGTTTTAAACCCTTAGCTAGCTTGTTTAGACGATGTTAAAGTATCGAAATCGAAACAACCCCAAAACAGTGCACTGCACATTCCAGTTTCTGTCGATTTTGAAAGTCTTCAAAAAAAATTTTAAGCAACTGCAGAAGACTACTTGTATGACCACTAGAACATACCCCAAATACGAACCCATTCCACCCGTTTTGACCCGAGCACATGTTCACAAAATCCGAGCTGGCCGGCCTGGGGAAAGAGTTAGGGCTTCGTATTTTGGGTGTGGTCTGGTATCTGGAATTTTGGTGCAGTGGTATTGCTTGTTTTTCCCAGTTTGGATATAGTGTTGTCTTTTGTTTAGGGGCAATTTGGGGTGTTTCGAAGTCGATAATTTAACACCGTTTAAATGTTTACAGTACATACATTACTATCTGCGACCGTGAATGTCATTAGATCGGTACAACTTATCTAATTGCTATAGTTCTTTTAAACGGGTTTGCGAACGTGGCATTCACGTTGATGTTCTGTGGTGTGCTGTGTTGTGGTTAGATCATCGTGGTGGATAGTTATGGTGCAATGATAGCACAGTATAGTTTCATTTGTACATTTGATATTGCGGGGCGAGCGTCCGACATGTGGACTGTTGTCACTGCCAGTTTGTATATTATTCGTTTGGGCACGACCGGGTTGAGGTCGATGTCACCCTGTATATTATTTTCTTTTTTGTACTAGGATTACCCCGCGGTGGGGTGCACGAATAGCCGGGTTTTAGAGGGCAACGGGTCTGCATCTCATGGCGTTGAGACGGAGGGGACCGTACTCTAGAATTGGCGGGCTATTCGCCACACTCGTAAGGGGTATAGGTTGACCCACGGAGGGGTGCTCAAGTTACCGGATTCCGTGAAGTGCTGGGTGGCCCATTCACGTTGTTGAAGGGGGTTGCCTCACTTCTGGTTTTGGCGGGTAACTTGCCGGGCTCGTAGGGGTCTAGGTTATCATTGCACAGGCTATCCATACGACAGGGAATGTCGGGTCTTATTTGCAGCTCAAGTGAAACCCGGGGCTTCAAGATTATCCATCATTCTGTGTTGCTTCTGTGATGTTGCTTCTGTGATGTTGCTTTATATCATGCCTGGGACGATTGTTATATATATATTTATATATATACTGGTAAATGTTGTATATATTTTACACCCGCGCTAGCCCAGTCCCCGCTCTGTCGTTGGTTAAGTAACCTAACGGGTGATGACGGGACCCAGTGGCCAATGCGGATGGCATATACGTACATCATATTTTCGTTCTTTTCTGGTGTGATTAATTGATGGGAGTGCGTTGATTCTTATCAATACAAGGATAAAACAAACCTATATGATGTTGTTGGAACCAAGTTTTTAAAAACTGACATTACAGACGTTCTCTTTTTCTTTGCACAGCGGTATTCGGTTACAAATATCCTGCACCTCATTCGACGAGGCAAGGGCCGAGATCCTTTCATCGGGAGTGACCCCTTGGGCAGAAGTTTGCGTCAACGTAATAACTTCACTATAGTCGATTCTTTTGCTTTGCATTGTGGTATTCAGTTTGAAATATCATGCACCTCATTCTACGAGGAAAGAGCCGAGATCCCTTCACAGGGAGTGACCTCTTTAGCAAAAGTCTTCGCCACTATATATTTGTAAAACCACTTGGATTCATTCAACGAGATCAAGTTCATTACGTTAAAGGTTTTTCGCCAAAAACCAACCGTAGCCCTCCGTCATTTCAGATTAGTATTGCTTAGTATTCGTGCTACGTTTGTCGTGCCTTGCCGAGGCGTAGTGTGCGTAGCTCTGTAATACTTTTCTATCGCATGGATATGTGGATTGGTTAGGACAGCCGTTCGACCTTGTTGACCTTGTCAAAGGTTTGTGCAGGTGGGTCTAATGCAATCAGGACAATGATGGGTTGAACTTGACTAGGACCCTTTGACTTGTTGACCTTGTCAAGGTCACTTGGATTCTAGGGGTAAAAACACACATTGGGAGTTTCAAACATACAGAAAACCTGTCAGGCATGTGCATACCTTCTGGAGTGTGGTGACTTGAGTGGTTTCCATCAGGTTATCATGCGATGATAGTTGGATCCCGATTCTCACTGATGAGTAGGTTTACTTCTCGGGTGATTTTAGATGATCCCGACTAATTCTTCTTTTGGGTTTGGAGGAGAATTCGAGAAAACGGTGGGAGCCATCCAGATTAGATAAAGTGGTTAACCATTCTGATCTAGGTTAGAGTGCACGCTGAGTGTTTCTTTTCTCTCTCTCTCTCTTTGGCAGCGACCATGGTCCGACCTAGACTAAAACTCATGAACCAAGTTAACCGAACCTTCTTAAAACAATTTGGCTTTTGGAATGTCACGGTGTCGCATATATCATTGCCACTTCTATATCACCTTTGCATTTCTCCAGAACACCCCGTATCACTACGAATATCCACTTCCATTAGATAAATCCATCGTATAGTTACATACGAACTCAAAGAAACTTGTTCCAGATTCAAGGATGGATTCTAGTTCTGGAGAGATTGAATAAGATTATTCGGTTGTCTTTTCCCTTTACTTTCTCTCAGGTTGTGAGGGCTCCTAGGATTAGGAGAGGGTACACCTTTTGAACTTATTGGATAGTCTTCTTCCAAACCATAGGCAGGTGCCGATAGGTAGGGAAGGAAGAAAACCAATTAAGCCTAAGTGTGGTGTACAGAAGGTAATAAGTACAGACATATAAAAGGATTAGATTAAGGGCAAAGAAAATTGCGACCACCATCATTCACGACAAAACCGTGTATACCAATGTCACTCCCACATCCATTTTGGATTTCTCCAGAACACTCCGTATCACTACGGATATCCGCTCCTATTGGATATGCCATCGTCTAGTTACATAGGAACTCGAAGGAATTCGTTCCAGATTCGAGCATGGTTTCTGATTCAGGAGAAATAGAATAGGATTATTCAGATGTCTTTTCCCATTACCTTCTCTCAGGTTGAGAGGGCTCCTAGGATTAAGAGAGTACACCTATTGCGCTTATTGGATAGTCTTCTTCCAAATCTTAGGATGGTGCCGAAGGGTAGTGAAGGAAGACGAAGGAAGAAAACCAATTAGCCTAAAGAAGGTGTACAGAAGGTAATAAGTAATGACATAATAAAAGGATTGGAGTAAGAGCAGGCAAGTATATAGTTACTGTCATGAATCGGGATAGTGAAAGAGGCGTTACTAGGAATACCAGTTAACCCCTTTTGAAACATTTTCATGTTTCAGTTTCACTGTGCGATGTTAATTGAAAACTGTTTTCCCAATTGGAATCTAACTCCAAGATATGTGTTTACCAGATCAGTTTCTCACATCTGTATGTTATTACGGATGGTGAGTGGGAGTAAGATATTGGGAATTGGGTGATTAGATCGTCATTATATCGGAATTCGTTGTAATTGGTGATATTTGAGGAAATCATCTGGCTTTTGCCGGATGGCAAATATTTGGTTTTGAATATCCGTTATTATGCACCAATTTCAAACTGATATATTTGCACATTTATTTTATAAAGTGAGATATAACTTTTTGATATTATGTCTGTGACATTTACCTATATCAATTAGTGATTAGGTAAGGTGCATTCAACAGCGATGTAATTCTTCTTAACCGTAGTACAGTTTTCAACCTACGACGCACAGAGTTTGAGTTATTAAACTCAGTGGACTTATACAAAGTATTGTATGTTGTCCGGTGTTCATTAGGACAAACGAGTTGGTACTCGTACTATATTCTGTTTACTCATGATTTCTCCAGTTCTACACAAGTATTTCATTGAAATGCAAGGTCCAGATATTGAGAAGTTATAAGTATAAGAATAAAATAGAGAACTATTTGTTGGAAGTATCAAGATTCTTCGATGTGGTCAAAGATGTAGATACTTGTGTATGGTATTCCGTTGATAGTAATGGTTTTGAGAACTTGCTTCTCTTTCAGGTTACTCATATATGGATGCGCTCCTAGATGAGTAATGTCAATTGGCCTCTTTCCATTTGGTTGGTATGCACTGGAGACAGCTGCATGATTTTGAATCTGGTTCCAATTAAATTAGTGCTTTTGTTTCTATATTGGATATATATAGAATCAATTTATATCTTAACGATGTTAAGGTATAGGGAGTTGTCCGGCTGATACTTAAAACCAGAATCTGAATAAACTCGAGGCACGTTTCAGTAATGGCAATTTGTGGATTATCCCGGGCTTTGACGAGGGTTAACTTTCCATCATCGGGAAGATCAATAATGATATTATTCTTGACTTGCCACAGTTTAGTAAAATGGATTTTTTTCAGAAAACAAAAGTGGGAGTATGGTAGAACTGGAAGTGATTCCAGATTCACAAACGATCATTGAAGATTTAATAGAACCTGAAGATTCAATTGGATATGACATTCCATTAGCCACTCCGCAGATTTGGTGGGTAACCTCAGGCACCCGAGAGGTACTTCGGTCTTATCAGAGACGGTGACAGGGAGGTTCTTGTTTGCCCAGACTTTCCATTGCTGCTGTTCTAGACTATAAGACCCGGCAGGAGGATGAGTATAGCGTCGTTCTAAACCAGCTTTAGAAGTGCATGTGTATATAACTCTGCCAGAGGGTTGTTGTAGTCAGTGGGAGCAGCGGAAGCATAATGGGCAAGTAGCTTATGTCTATTTATAGACTAAAGCAAGTATAGCGGAAATAAATCATCTATTTTTGATGTGACAGTCATAGGCTTTGGCTTCATCAGAATAGGAGATGGATCTGCTAAGAATGTAGTAGAGAGTGATGTCCAGGTATTAGGATGACATGCACTTGATAGGAAGAGATATTCCTATACTACGATCGGTTATACTGTGGTTGTCACAAAGTTGTTTCTCCATATAGGATATGGATATAATATCAGAGTTTCTGGTTATTAAATCTATGGTTTTAGATCTAGATTTGGGAAGTATCCCAATTATGGTACTTTGACATGATTCTAAAAGGATTTTAGAATGGATGACTTCTGGCATGGTGGTGTACCTACAGGTGATGGAGTCACCCTCTCTAAAGGATGTCTTTCAGACTAAAGGGGAGAGGGATATGCATGATTGACAATATCACTTGCTTAGGCAATTAAATCAACCATGAGATGTCAAGTACAACACCAGATATTGCTTTTGCACTAGATGCAATAAGCAGATATATTAATCCAATCCTGGAGAAACGTTGGGAAGCAGTTTATGAACATAAATGGATGTTCTAGGGATATGGTAATGGCAGCTTCCTTCGGGAGACAGTTATCATTTCAGGCTTCCAAGATGATCTGGATGACAGAGTGACTGTCAGAGTTATAGTTTTCCCTCTTTTGAGGGACAGTATGTTGGACAGGTGGTCCAAACGGATACTGAGAAAAGACATGGCGCAGGATACTGATTAAATTCAGTGGACGATACAGTCTAAGAAGTTTGCTGGATTCGGAGTTCATTTGTGAACTGGGTTCCATCAGATATCCAGACAAATTCTATGACAGGTATTGCTTATTTCGGGAGATAGTTTTCTCCGCGAAGTTGAGATATAGAGAGATACAGAAAGAAACATTAGAGCGGATCCACTCAGTGAGGCTATTTCTCGAACGCAATAGTTTTGCAAACGGGCTTTGCGAAACTGATTAGTAGAGAAGTTGGGTGTTCGGTATCACACGAGCTGTGAGTATGCGACACCGCAATAATTGGCCTTAAGTGCAAGTGGGAGATTGTTGGCTATAGTGCCCTCAAGGCAATTATCTTAATCGCAGGCAGGTGATTATGATGATTGAGGACATATACCGGTAGAACAGCCTTACTCGAAATGATAGTATGCTATCTGGTTTGTTTTTATCATCACTATTACATGTTGATAGAGCCCATATGATTTTTGCTTGACTACCGGCATTATGATGGCAATCATATACGTGGGAGCTGGGGGTCTATAAGCACATCCTTAAATGTCCATAGTCGTGGGAGTATCGAGACTGGGCATCGATACTCCAATGTAGACTAGTGTATACTGATCGAGACCCCGACGAGGGACGGTGGCCAGGTCTCACAAGCCATTGGTGTTAGTTTGTTCACCTAAGATAGTATACAGGTGCTCATTGGGTTATGAGTACACTGGATGGACTCACCGGGAACAAGCTAGTTGGTATTATACCTATTGTCAGATAGCAGTTCCCATGTGACATGTGTACAGGTTAGTCTGTCGACCTGAGATCGTCATTTGTCTCGTGTCAGTTCCCACTATGCTTTAATTACTACCCTACCATAGCTCAAAGGAGTCGTGCAAACGGGTTTTAGTTGGGTACAGTCCCGAGCCACATGGAGACAGTGATCGGATCGTCGGGGATTCGTCTCTCGGTATTGGGGGTTGATGTCGCGTTGTGCACGGGTGGCCATCACCAGAAATCCGTGGCCACGGTGGACGAGAATTACCGATCCAGGATCGATAGTTTCTCAGGTGGTGATGGGTTTCATCCCGACACTAAATGTCGCGTTGTTAGGGGTCTGACTTTATCCACCCCCTAGACTCGATATGCGTACTCTTAGACGAACAGACCGGACTGTACGGATATTGTCACTGTCAGGCTCAGTAAGGATTCAGGATGAGTTTGCTCGTCGGCCTCCCTTTCGCTCAATACCTGGGTAGCCGTTACGTACAGCTAGTGCCGCTGACATGTTTGTGGTTAAACCCACTTCCAGCGTATTGACGAGTCTTTAGAGTCTCACACAGAGGGTTTTCACGGTTCAGACGATATGGTGTAGATGACGTATGTTGGTACATACAGATGTCTGATTAAATATGTGTACATGCTGCACAGACTTTAATCGGACGGTTGATAATACTAGCAGCTTAGGATTAAATCGGATTATTAAATCAGGTTTTGATTTAATAATTTATATATGTATTTATATATATGTATTCTAGTATTATTGTTCACTATTCATTCTCTCTTGGCTATTGGTATTTTTGTACGAATACGCGTATATGTATTTCGATACATGTACCGGGTTGTATTCCGTATTTATACGAAATAGCTTCTAGAAGTGGACACCTCATTTGTATGATTTTCCTTTTTGGAAATTCATTTGTTTCACAAATGAGGTGGAGGAGTGAGGTGGCATGAGCATGGGCTTGGGCATGTAGAGAGGCATGAATCTTAATTGTTTATTGGAAAATTGTGAAGAGATTTTTTGTGTGTGCATCATTGAGAGAGGGTAAAGGCCACTTCTTTGAGGGGCTATGGACTTGATTTCTTCACTTGCTTACACTCTCATTCTCACTTGGAGACTTAGCACATTTCTTGAGTTGCTCATGCCACATGTTTCCTCTCCTCCTTCTTCATCTTCTATGGTTGCTCATTGAGCATATGTGATGAGAGAAAATTATAGTGACACATTCCTACACCTCCACTCTCCATTGCTAGCAACCTCGGAGCGTCGGTTGTCTCACTCGACGAAGCTGAAACTTGCGTCGTTTCACTTAGGTAGATCATCGTAGATGGAGGAAGACCAGCAATCAAATTCGATCAAGGAACCACTAAGAGCTTGGGGATGATGGTTGAAGACCGAAGGACATGGATCAACTCGGTATAACCATTCTAACTTCTTTTTATAGCTTGCTAGTATAGGGTTTAGGGAAGATCCGGGCATCGGGTAATGGTAGCGCCGGTTTAGAAAAAATTTGTTCCGCATTTGACCACGGTTTGATGGCCGGGACGCTGCCATAACCCAACAGTTTATACCACACTGTTAGGAATATGTATGCCCTAGAAGCCATTATTGTATATTATAATGGATACATGGACATATATATAGAGGACTTTCTTTCTCAACATGATAGTATGTTATCTGTTGCTCTTTATCTTAACATGTACACTTGTTTTAGTTTACTATCTCATTGATACATGTTGATAAAGCCCTTAAGATGTTGGCTTCACTACCAGGACTATAATGTAGATCATATTAATAGGGCTTGAGTAGTCTACAAGCACAACCTTAACAGTTTCTAGTCGAGAGAGTATCGAGACAAGACATCGATATTCCAGAGGAGACTAGTGTGTGCGCTTCTTGACCCTGTATGGGGCGATGGTTGATCCCACAGCCATTGGTGTATGACACCAAAAATTGTACACAGGTGCTCATTGGAGAATGAGTACACCGAACGAACCCACAGAGAATTCCTAGATAGTACCATACCTATCGTCAGATAACAGTTCTCTCTAGTGACACTTGTACAGGTTAGTCTGTAGACCCGAGATCGTCATAGTGTCTTATGTGGTTCCCACTATGCTTTGATTTCCTCCCTACCACAGCTCATATGAGTCGTGCAAATATGTGGTTTTTGGATACAGTCCCGAGTCATATGGAGGCAGTGAGCGATAGGATGGGTTTCATCTCTCTCGGTATTGGGAGTTGATGTTGTGCTATGCTCGATTAGCTATAACAAGTCCCTGGCCAGGGATGATGAGATTTACTGATAAGTGTTATCAGTAGTTTCTCGAAAGATTATAGGCCACACATCGGCATGACTTATCGAATTATTGGGATCTGACGATTCTACCTCCAAGACTCGATATGCGACATATCAGACGAAAAGACCGGACTGGACGGTAAGTGTTGCTTATAGGCTCTATGGGAGTTTGGATAAGTTTGCTTGTTGATCTTATATTCGTACAATACATGAGTAGTCGTTACGTCCAGCTAGTACCGCTGACGGTTAGTGGGTATCAGATGTGATCATTACCTACTGCTGGCGTATTGACGAGTCTTTAGAGTCCCATATAGAGGCTTCCTAGCTCGAGTGAAATGAAGTAGGGCATGTATGGAGATATATGCGGGAGCTTGATTAAATAAGAGTATGATACTGTATTCTAATCTAGCGTTATTTTATATTAGCCGGGTTATATATGATATAACCGAATTATTGAATTAAGTGTTGATTCAATGATTTGATAAATATACATATATAAATATGTTTATATTAACCGGGTTATATATGATATAACCGGATTATTGAATCAATTGTTGATTTGATAATTTGATATATATTTATATATATTAACTAATATTAAGCTCACTTAAGATTTTCTTCTCTTTATATATTTATATATATGATATATATATATATATATGATATATATATATATATATATATATATGATATATATGATATATATATATATATATGATATATATATTCATTTGTATCATGGTTGATGATACATGGAACATGGATGTGTGAGAATCACATTAGAAGTAAAGATGAGAAGATAATGGTTTATATATATGAATTAAAAAGAAGAAGAATGGGTCATTTTCTTTAGTTGCTTTGAGAAGCCATGACTCATTTTCAATTCTTTGTTTTATTCATATACATTAATTATTTTCTTGATCTCATCTTATCCTCAAGGTTCAGTCACTTCCAACTCATCTCTAGTTTTTCTAGTTTGGGAAAAAGAAAAAGATTATTTAGTGAACAAAATCCCTACCTCATCAACCTACACTACTCTAGCAAATTAGTATAGGTTGTTCTTTTCACTAATACCTTGATTAGTGAAGTGTGAGCTTAATTGTGAGTTGCCTTAAGGTGGATCATCTTCGACGACGAAGACTTCGAGCAAGCCCGTTCCATCCTTCAAGTGGAGTCAAAGAAGAGTTCTAGGATGGTGATATATATAATTATGTGATATATATATATATATATATATATATATATATATGTTATTGTATCATGGTGGATAATACATAGGACATGGGTGTATGAGACTCACACTATGGCTTAGGATAATAGTAGGGATTTAATTTTAAAGTAAATCAAAAATGAAGTGGAAATGAGCATGGCTTAAGATGCTTGTGGAAGCATGTAGAAGCTGTTGGATATGTATGCCCTAGAGGCCATTATTGTATATGTATACATGTGGATGCTAGGAATATATATGTACAAGACAATCTTACTCGGTTATATAGTATATTATTTGAGTTGTCTTTATCAGGATATGTGTATTTCTTTCTTATGATGGTTTATGTTGCTTGCACATATTGATAAAGACTCGATACAGTAGTATACTATTATGGTTTGACTTTATCTTAACATGTGCATATGTTATATATGTCGACCACATGTTGATAAAGCCCGTAGGATCTTGCTTGACTACCAGCGTTATGATGGCGATCATATTTGTGGGAGCTGGGTAGTCTATAAGCATATCCTTAAAAGTCCCAAGTCGCAGGAGTATCGAGATCGGGCATCGATACTCCAGAATAAACTTGCGTATACGTTTTTAGACCCCAATGAAGGGCGGTGGTTGGTCCCACAACCATTGGTGTGCTCACTGGGGGTGACACTGGACGGACTCGCCGAGAACCTCTGGATAGTATTATACCTATCGTCAGATAGTGGTTCTCTTGTGACATGTGTACAGGTTAGTCTTTGGACCTGAGATCGTCATTTGTCTCGTATGAGTTCTCATTGTGTTTTGATCACTACCCTACCACGGCTCTACTGAGTCGTGCAAACAGGTTTTGGTTGGGTGCAGTCCCGAGCCATATGGAGGCAGTGAGTGATTGTCAGGGACTCGTCTCTCCGGGTATTGGGAGTTGATATCGCACTGTGTTTGATTGGCCAGGACCATAAAACCTTGGCCAAGATAGTTGGGATTTACTAATAGGTTGATCAGTAATTTTCCGGATTGGTCCTGAGCCGCATCAGCACGAATTATCGGGTTATTAGGGTCTGACGCTTACCACCCCCTAGATCCGGTATGCAATACTCTTAGACGAAGAGACCGAACAGTACGGAAATTGTCACGGATAGGCTCAGTTGGAATCCGGATGAGTTTGCTAGTCGGCTTTCCTTTTCGACAAGTACCCGAGTAGCCATTACGTACAGCTAGTGCCGCTGACGTGCTTGTGGTTATGGATTTATCCAGTAACGCACTTCCGGCATACTGTCGATGTTAGTTATATGTATGCCCTAGAGGCCATTATTGTACATGTGATGTATATTATAGTGAATGCTTGGATATATATAGAGAGGACTTTCTTGCTCGACATGATAGTATGCTATCTGGTTACTCTTTGTCTTAACATGTAGACTTGTATTGTGATACTGTCTTGCTCTCACATGTTGATGAAGCCCTTAGGATGTGTACTTGACTATCAGGACTATAATGGAGATCATACTGATGGGGCTAAGGGTAGTCCACAAGTACATCCTATAATTGTTCCTAATCGATGGTGTATCGAGACAGGGCATCGATATTCCAGAGTAGACTAACGTATACGCTTCTTGACCCCATATGATGGGCGATGGATGATCCAACATCCATTGGTGTTTGACATCAAAGATGGTATACGGGTGCTCAGTGGAGACTGGATACACTGAACGGACTCGCCGAGAACTCCTAGTTGGTATTATACCTATCGTTAGATAGCAGTTCTCTGGTGACACTGGTACAGGTTAGTCTGTAGACCCAAGATCGTCATAGAGTCTTATGTGATTCCCACTGTGCTTTGATTTCCACCTTACCACGTTCAAGAGAACGTGCAAAACGGTGGCTTTTGAGTACAGTCCCGAATCACATGGAAGCAATGAGCGATAGGAGGGGATTCGTCTCTCTCGGTATTAGGGGTGTTGGGGTAAAAATTTACACCCTGGTTGACCAAGTCAAAATCAAAGTCAACCCCAAGCCAAGTGGGCCCAAGCCCAGATCCAGTGGGCCCATGCCCGGGTCGAGCCCGAACATGAAGCGGCCGGCCTCCCCCCCACGCCAAGATAAAAAATTTTGTAATAAACAATTTTGTTGTATTTCTTTTATTTTATTTTATGGATAAATGTAAGAAAAATAGGCATAAAGCCAAATTTTTGTAAAGCCCATGGCTTATGTGCAAAAAGAAATGGCACATGAACCATGGGGTGGGCAAAATGCCATTTTGTGAAGCCCAAGGGGCTATGTGTAAAGTGTATGGCCTATAAAGGCAAAGATAGTGAAATATCTCAAGAACTTTTTCTCTCTCCAAGAATTTTCTAGATCTGAGATCTCTTCCTCCTTCCTCAAGGTTCTAAAACCTTCTTATTCCTTTTGAATTAAATCAAGAGTTTAACTCTTCCTTTTCTCAAAATAAATAGATTTCCACCACAAAACCTGCGAAGGGGAGCTTGGATCTCCAACCAGATCTCGAAAAGGGGAGGCTTTTAAGGCTCGTCCCCTTTTCTCCAAGATCCTGCCGGTCAAGAGCAAGAAGAAGGAGACCCATCTCCAAAAAAAAATCTAACTTTGGACAGACCCAAGGCTCAAAAGAAGAGCAATAAATCCCCCAGGAGTTTAACTCCTTTCTAAAGTTGCTGGAGTTTAACTCCATAATTTATTTCTGTTGGAGTTTAACTCCATAAATTTGCTTCTGCTAGGAGTTCAACTCCAAAATTTCCCTTGGGAGTTTAACTCCCCAGCCTAGGGGCTAGGCTTCCCTTTCCGCGGGTTTTTTCCCGCGGTCACGTGTGCCCACGTGACCCCGGGGCGCCAAGGCGCCCATCGGTCACGTGTGCGCACGTGACCCCCGGGGCGCCAAGGCGCCCATCGGTCACGTGTGCGCACGTGACCCCGGGGCGCCAAGGCGCCCATCGGTCACGTGTGCCCACGTGACCCTGGCGGGCGCCAAAGTGCCCATTGGTCACGTGCGCGCACGTGACCCTGGGCATTAAGGCGCCCACCTGCTGTGCGAGCGTCCTTTAGACGCCATTTGGTTTTCTTTTCCCCCTCGTTTTACGTGCACTCCCCAACAAAATCCTTCTGGAGTTTAAACCCTTTTAAAATATATATATATATATATATATATATATATATATACATTCTTTGGAGTTTAACTCCACAATAAAGTTCTATTTTAGGAGTTTAACTCCGCATAAAATTCTTTTAGGAGTTTAACTCCATTTAAAATTCTTTGGAGTTTAACTCCACAATAAAATTCCTTTTGAAATTAAACTCCACTTATAAAAAAAAAGGGGGGGAAGGAAAACATACACAGACTCCACGACACTGTCTTCCGTTAGAAAAAATTTCTAACGGGACGCTGCCCCGCACCCCGCAAGGGGGCTGCTAGCCCCCTTGACTCCCAGCCCGCTATCCGGGTAGCGGGACCCCCGTAAAAACTCTGCGGGGCCCCCGATATTTCCAAAACCCCTTCAAAACACGATACTGCACATTGAGTTCGCATGAACAGTTTAACCCGTTAATCGGAGGTTCCTTCGCTCCAAATGCAAGGGGTAATTAACGGCAGCTTAGTCCGCGGTTGCCGGAGATTCGGATCCCCACAATCAATAAACCCCGGCCTACCCTAGGCAGGGGGAATCTGTAATGCGCCTGACAAGCGCGCGCGTATTCCCATCTCAATGGGGTGACAAAAAAAACACCCTACAGATTCTGGCACGCCCGGTGGGATCATCTCTCCTCCCATATTTCGGGTTAAATGTTCATGCGAACTCATTTAACATATACGCCGATGTTTGTACTGAAATAATTTCTTTCTTTCGTGCAGCAATCAACCTTCGACGACAATGTCTCCACAGACGAATTCAGCTTCCAACGCGACCCCAATTCCGTACGTGGTCAAGATCAACGCTCATGTGGTTCTCCCCGCAAGCCTCAGTCGACAGTGGGAGGAACCGCCCCGCCAGTTTGGCTCCGTCATCATCTACCCTGCCGGAAGCGCTCATCTGGCGGAGATCCCGACGGAACAGGTGGCCAAGCCGGTCTCAAGGGGTAAGAGGCCGAATGTCGTGATCGCCAAGGCACCACAACCGAAACTTAAGACTGTATCTGAACGATTCTCTGGTGCTCCAGCGGGGGGCAAGAACTTCGGTACAAAGGGCAACATCAAATGTTGCGGACGAGCTCAGGCGATGACTCCAACAAATAGACAATCGAGCGTATCTCTAAGGCCTTCCATCGCCCGGTCTGCGGCGTCTTCCCAAAGAGCCGAAGTCTGCCAGGTGCTTAGAACAGAAAAGTTAAGGCAGAAGCGTCTCAGGTATCGAGCCAACAAGAGGGCCAAGGCTTCGGCCAAATGGAATCGTGTGAAGTTCCAAGTGCAGGGTTGCCCCGCGACGACGGCTGAGTCTGACGTAAGAATCAGCAATTCCTTCGAGCCTCTGAAGTGGGTTCAGAAAAACGCCATGACCGCCAGAATCAAGAAGACAGCGGTCCGAACAGTGCCATAAAGAGACGTGTTCCGGCCCCAACAGAAAAAGTATGACGATGTCTCTTCAAGAGTCTATCAAGCACTCTGTGCCGCACGAAAGCAACGGGGTAAACCCAGAAAAGAAGCGCCAGCACCATTCAAGAACCCGGTTAGGCCAGCCGCCTTCAATCGACCGCCCGCTACCGAAACAAGAGGGCCAAGACAACGATCCGCGAAATCAGCCGCCGATAATAAAAAGATGGCTGGATATGTCATCCATACGGTCTATATGGCGGGCGGGCGTCCCAGCGACAACCTTCACAGCAAAAGCAAAGATGGGGCCACCACATCCCAAGTCCAATCTGGCTTGAATGTGGTTGCCGCTTCCCAAGAACAGTCGCCTCCGCTGGATGAAGAAAACCCTCTCGATGAGGATGATAGGCAGAAAGACCCCTCGGTCCATGCAGAGTCAAGCTCGGACAGCGAGGAAGAGCCGACTTTCCGCCCCAGGACTGTGGAGCAGGAGCTGCTTCAAGAGCTTCGAAAACAGCTCAGGAGCAAAGATAAAGAGATGGCCAAGCTCTATGCGAAGATTGACAACTTAACGAACGTGGTGATGCAGCTTACGGCCCAAATTGCTCGAGCGCCTCCCAATCAAGCACAAGCCGCTACTAATCAGCCGGGTGATGACAATCCGAGGCAGCCAATGCCTGTTCCTTTAGGACCAAGACTGGTCGAGCCGCATGAAAGCCGGCCACACTCCGCTTCTGGGGACGCCTTGGCCCCAGATAGCACTATCCCGCTAACACAGGATCGGATAATGGATTTGGTCACCAGCAAGGTTAAAACATTGGTGGCCGAAGCTGAAGCTCAGAAAGAAATCGGCAGTAGTGGGCAGCCATATCCCGCGCAGTACGATCTGATTGAGTTCCCAAGCGGCTACGTCATTCCTAAGTTCGGAAGATTTGATGGAACGGGGAATGCAAATCAGCACGTCGCCCACTTCAAAGCATCATGCGGAAATACAGGGGGCAATGACGCGCTCCTTCTTCGTCAGTTTGTCAACAGCCTGACCGGCGTCGCCTTCGACTGGTATGCGAGTATACCGGACGGGTCCGTCATTACCTTTGCCCAAATGGAGTCCCTGTTTCGGCAAAGGTTCATGAGTGTCAGTGATAAAATCTCTATTGCCGATCTTGTGAGGACCAAACCGGGGAAGAATGAAAGCAACACCGACTTTATCGCTCGATGGCGTAATCTCACAGTCAAGTGCGAACCGCCGCTGGAGCAGGACCAGTCCGTCAGCCTTCTCATTGGAAACCTCAGCAATTGGATGGTCCCATTCTTGTGTACGGCAGGCCTCAAGACATTTCAGGAGCTAACCAAGAAAGTCCAAATGCTGGAACGCTCGAAGCAGGAGTCCCCGCCGGATTCTCAGAGAGACAAAACTTGGAAAAGCAAGCTGGACGACAACCGTAGAAGCGGGAGTTCCAGCAGTACCAATGTCTTCAATGCGTCCGACAATGAAGAAAAGCGAAGGGCGGCCGAATCCAAAACTAACCGGTCTCGAAAGCCATTGCTGGGAGGAAATGGGCCTTCCCTAGAGGAGAAAAAGAACAAGGTTTACTCTTTCAGAAGGGACAAGGTCCGCAAGATATTTAATGATGCCTTGAACAACGGCCTACAATTGCCGGAGTCGAAAAGACCCCAAGAAGCAAAAATGACCGACAATCCCCTGTATTGCCCGTACCACCGAGTAGTGAGCCATGCGATCGAGGATTGCTATATCTTCAAGGACTGGGTCGAGAAGCAGTACAAGGCTGGAGAGATCGAGCTGTCCAAAAGCGTGTTGGTGAACAATCAAGTTGCAACCGCCAACTTTATACAGACAGAAGTTGAAGCCTTCTGGGAGCAGACAGCTGAACCCGCTGCCCTGACAAACGAAACGGACCCATCGCGGTCTCCGTGGAGTACACACATATCTAGCAAGACGAAGAAGATGATAAAGCTACTTCGGAAAGAGCCCAGGACAGAATGGGAAGGGCGGAAGAGGCCTACCAGTCCAGCTGCTGAGGCGGTTCCATCAGCTCGAAATCCAAGAAGCTCAAGAAGAAGAAAAGTGCAGCTCGGCGCGAAAGAGAGTCTGCAGGGAGATCGACCATTCAAAAATATATCGATTCCCTCGAAGAATATGAACAAAAGGAAAGAACATTGATTCAATTGAAGGAGTTCTTCCCTGTACAAGCGGCTGAAATTCTGGAGGAGTTAAAAGAAGACTCCAATGAAGAGATCCCAGTAGTGACTTGCTACGCCATCCATCTTGGCAGCGACTCCGAGGATGAGCTCTGTTTTCCCGAAGAGGACGAGGAGCTCACCACAAAGGCCAATCAAATCCAGCTCAGAAGCGGCAGGGCTCTACCGCAAAATCAGGGCAACGCCCCAAAAGGAAAGGAAAAACAAGTCGCTAGCGAAGAAGACGGCAGAGAACTGGCCGATGAAAACATAAGTCCTTCCTCGGTGGACTATAATGTCTTGGCACATCTCCGGAAGCTTCCGTCTCTCCTGAGCATCTACGACGCCTTGGTCCTATCTAAGGAGCTTAGAGATGTTCTCATTCACGCTCTACAAAACCCCGAGCGGTATCAGGCTCACTTCGCGGAAATTAATATGAAAGAAGCTCAGCACGCTTTGCATGCCGCCGCAGTCACATTTAAGGATGAAGACTTGCTACTGGGAACAGCTGAGCACAATCGGCCGCTTTACGTGACCGGGTACAGCGACGGAGATCGAATTAATCGCATATTGATTGATCCGGGGTCCTTAGTGAACATCATGAACTTGCGAACTCTGAAGAGTTTGTCAATGGACGTCCGACACCTGTCAAGAGAAAGGATTGTCATTCAAGGCTTCAACCAAAATTGCCAGCAAGTTCTGGGATCTATATCTTTGCCAATCAAATTCGGGGATCTGCAAACTGAAGCTAAGATATACGTGATCGACGCAGACACGTCTTATAAGATTCTCTTGGAGCGGCCGTGGCTCCACGATTACGGCATCATTCCGTCAACTCTCCATCAATGTATGAAGTATACTAAAAATGGCGAAGAAAGACGCATTGACGGGGACATCCAGCCATTCGGTGTGCATGAAGTCCGCTATGAAGATTCTCGGTACTTTATGAACCACCAAAATGCTAAGCCACAACTGACTGAGGATAGACCGGCCCCAAGACTCGAAAGCAAATCTGCGCCGGCCGTCACTTTCAAAAGCAAAAATACCCAAGTGCGCCCGCATTTCGGCAGCGACACTGATGAGTCCGACGCTGGAAGCCCGTCCTTCCGTAAAACTCGCCCTCGTTTCGGCAGCGATACGGACGAATCTGTTACTGAAGGCCCATCTAGCAGCAAAGTCCGCCCTCATCTCGGCAGTGACACTGAAGAGTCAGAAGAAGAGGACCTGCCGTGCAACAGCTGTGCAGATTGGACCCCCATGCAGCAAGCGAAACTACGAGAGACCTTTGAAGTCGCAGAAGGGTCCCTGGCCATCACAAGGGTGCCGGAACGGATGTGCAAAGAGCTTGATGCATTGTCAGTCTCTACCGTGGACCAGCTGAAAACTTTCTACGTGCCCGGGAGGAAAAATGGACAGAAGGCCATCCTGTTTTACAGGTCAAACCCCGTTGTGCACCCGGACGATCTTTCTGTCACGTGCCTTCCCTATGAGAGAGGCATAAGAGCCGTCCTCAATCCCAGATACTATGCGCCCGAGATGCGGGAATACTTTAAGAAGTGCGGATGCCGGTTGTACCAAACGGAGTCCGAAGCAAAGTTTTACGAAGGGCTATGGTATCCGCCCCAGGTCCGAGCACTCATCGATGGACGAATTCCAGATAGACGGGGCATAGGCTACATTCAACCTGATTCCAAGGCGTGCTACATGATCCATGTTGGTAAGGCCAGCGAAAGATCAAATGATGATGACGAGATAGCCGAGCCAGAAGAAGCTCCTCAAGAGCTCGAAGATGGCGGACAAGCAACCTTTGACGAGCTAACCAAGATTGACTTAGGAACGCCCGATAATCCAAGGCCGACCTACATCAGCTCGCTCTTGTCAGAGGAAATGAAAGCGCAGATAATTGCCCTGCTGCATGAGTTTGTCGACTGCTTCGCGTGGACATACAAAGAAATGCCTGGCCTTTCCCCTGAAGTGGCCGTACATAAGTTGGCTATATCTCCTGATGCTAAGCCAGTCAAACAAGCTCCTCGAAGAATGAGAAGGGAACTAGAAGAAAAGGTCATCGAGGAAACTAAGAAGCTCATCGATGCCGGCTTCATCAGGGAAGAGAAATATGTGGATTGGATTGCATGCATAGTCCCCGTAAAGAAGAAAAATGGGCAGATCCGAGTTTGTGTCGATTTCAGGGACCTCAACAAGGAATGTCCTAAAGACGACTTCCCGCTACCGGTCATGGAAATGATGGTCGATGACACATCAAATTACGAGCTGTTCACCTTTATGGATGGCTCGTCTGGATACAATCAGATCAAGATGTCGCCTGAGGATGAGAAGCACACAGCATTTCGAACCCCGATCGGAATATACTGCTACAAAGTGATGCCGTTCGGGCTGAAGAACGCGGGCGCTACATATCAAAGGGCAATGACTAATATCTTTGATGACCTAATCCATAAAGTCGTCGAATGCTATGTTGATGATCTGGTCGTCAAAACTGAAGCCAAGGCCGACCACATCCAAGATCTTAGGACCGTTCTCATCAGACTGAGGGAATACGATCTGAAAATGAATCCTCTGAAGTGTGCTTTTGGCGTGTCATCGGGAAAATTCCTGGGTTTTATAGTCCGGCATCGAGGGATCGAAATTGATCCATCAAAGATAAAGGCCATTATGGAGATGCCCCCTCCAAAGAGTCTGACGCAGCTGAGATCTTTCCAAGGCAAGCTTGCTTATATACGGAGGTTCATCTCAAACTTATCGGGGAGATGTAGGCCCTTCTCAAAGCTCATGAAGAAAGGAGCTCCTTTTATCTGGGATGCCGAATGTCAAGCGGCGTTCGAAAGCATCAAACAATACTTGTTGCACCCTCCAGTGCTGGCCGCTCCCATCCCAAATAAACCGCTGATTCTCTACACTGCCGCGCTGGATGAGTCACTCGGTGCGCTCCTTGCCCAGAATAACGAGGAGGGAAAAGAAAATGCCCTCTACTACCTCAGTCGAACTCTAGTCGGGGCGGAACACAACTACTCCCCAATCGAAAAACAATGCCTGGCTCTAATATTTGCTGTGAAGAAGCTGAGGCACTATTTGATCGCTCATCGGGTTATGCTGATCTCCAAGGTCGACCCGCTCAAACACTTGATGACCAAAGCAAGCCTAGCCGGCAGAATGGCAAGATGGGCTGTCATGCTACTTGAGTTTGACATAGTTTATACTCCTCAGAAAGCAGTAAAAGGGCAAGCTCTTGCAGACTTTCTCGCTGCTCATCCCATACCAGAAGGATCGCCGCTAAATTGTGAGTTACCCGACGAACAAGTGTTGCACCTCGAGGAAGACGAGCCATATTGGGAGCTCTACTTCGATGGGGCCTCATCAATAAGGAGCTCCGGCAGATCAAACGTCCCGGAGATAAAAGCAGGGATAGGATTGGTGTTTATCACACCATCAATGGGAACCTTACGGCGTTCTTTCGCTCTCACCGAGCCTCAGACAAACAATGAAGCTGAGTATGAAGCTCTGATAGCTGGTTTGGAGCTCGCCATAGAAATGGAAATCCTTCGGCTACGGGTTTACGGTGACTCCCAGCTTGTCGTCAACCAAGTAAGCGGCACCTATAAGATATACAAACCCGAGTTAGCTCGGTACAGAAGCCGGGTGGTGGAACTCATGAAACGGTTCACTCACATTGAACTAACAAGAGTCCCTAGAGCATTGAACGGAAAAACCGACATACTCGCTCGCCTAGCCAAGGAGCTGGCTGATCCTGACTTGGACGAAATTCTGATCACAGTCAGGAGCCGACAAATTCTACCCCCAGTATCTCTACGAGAAGAGGAAAGCGCGGAACAGGAGAGCAGTCCTGCCGAAGAAGCTTCGATCATCCAAGACGAGCCCGATTGGAGAGAACCCTTCATAGAGTACCTCCGATACGACAAGCTGCCCGAAGAAAAATCTACGAGGATTCAGCTGAAGAAAAGAGCTCTCCGATACGTGTTTGTAAATGACACGTTATACCGCAGGTCATATGACCAACTCTGGCTCAGGTGCCTGTCATCGGCCGAAGCCCAAAAGGTCATGAAAGATGTTCACTCGGGCGTTTGCGGTGCTCACCAATCTGGCCCCAAGATGCGACTTCAAATAAAACGGCTTGGGTATTACTGGCCCACCATGATATGGGATTGCGGAGAGCATGCAAAGAAATGTCAGATCTGCCAAATCCATGGTGATTTCATTCACAAGCATCCCAATCCGTTGCATCCTACGGTGGCGTCATGGCCCTTCGAAGTCTGGGGCACCGACATTGTTGGCCCAATTGATCCTCCGTCATCCAAAGGCCACCGGTTCATACTGGCTGCGACAGACTACTTCTCCAGATGGGCTGAAGCTGTCCCGCTAAAAGAAGTCAAGAAAAAAGATATTCTGACATTCTTCCAGCATAATATTCTATACCGCTTCGGTACACCAAGAAGAATCATTTCTGACAACGGGCCTTCTTTCAAGAGCTTCAATGTCTCAAGGTTCGCTACTCAGCACAAGATAGACTGGAGATATTCCTCTATCTATAATCCAAGAGCCAATGGGCTCGCCGAAGCCTTCAATAAGACTCTATGCAAGCTCCTGAGGAAAAATGCTTCAGCCAACAAGAGGGACTGGAATCTCAAGCTTCACGAGGCGCTTTGGGCATATCGTACCACGCACCGTACTCCAACCCAGTCCACTCCATACTCATTGCTTTTCGGAGTGGAGGCGGTCCTCCCCCTCGAAGTCGAAGTTCCAAGCTTAAGAATGGCCATTCAGCATGAGTTGACGGAGGAGGAAAACGTGCTCCTCCGACTGGATGAACTCGATTCCCTCGAAGAAAAGAGGCTCACGGTGCAGCAAAGTCTGGAGCTATACCGAGCCCAAATGTCACGGGCCTATGACAAGATAACCCGTCTTCGCGCTTTCAAGAAAGGTGAATTGGTGTTGGTCCTCAAAAGACCGATCATCCTCAATCGACATGCCAAGGGAAAATTCGAGCCAAACTGGGAAGGACCATACGTCATCGAGAAAGTGTTTGACGGAGGAGCCTACCAACTAATAAGCGCCGAGGGAGAAAGACCCATGCCACCCATCAATGGCCGATATCTTAAGAAATACTACATGTGAATGCTCCAAGTCGCAGGCGAATTGAGCACATCAGCCCTGCGGTCTGGATCATACATCCTGCAAAACCGTATACAATCCACGGGCGTAAATGACCCCTATCTCTCCCAAATCCTTCCGGTGTGACTACTTTTAAAGTCCCACCAGCGGCAAAAAAAAAAAACGGTATGTCCACAAGCAAAACGGGCACGGATGAAAACCCGAAAGGGCTCCGTGAGTAAAAACAGCAGGACTACCGGCGGGTCTGTGAAAACCCGAAAGGACGCAAACTCGTGAAAAGAGATAAAATACACTCGCGAAGTCCCCTTGACCTTGTGAGGAGAAAACCCTGCGTGAGATCCTTACGACTCACAAAGGAGCAAAACACTTAGGAATCCTCACGATTCTTAAGGAGAAAATACACCTGCGGGATCCTTACGACTCGTAGGGAGAAAATGCTTTTATGGGACCCTCATGGCCCATAAAATTGAAAAGCCTTAGGTGACAGGAACCCAAACCTGTCTCCTAAGCCATCCTTCCCCGACGGGCAACGGCAAATGATGAGTCGCTCCTGGCATTTCGCTTCAGTGTTAGCGGTGCTGATGCCGACCAAAAACCCAAATCCCAAGTCCTCCCAAGGCAAATGATGAGTTGCTCCTGGCATTATTCTAGTGCAGCAATGCTGATGCCAAACAAGACCCAAATTCAAAGTCCTCTCAATGGCGAATGATGAGTCGCTCCTGGTAGTATATTCCAGTGCAGCGATGCAGACGCCAGCCAAATTCCAAATCCCATACCCCAACGGCGAATGATGAGTCGCTCCTGGTACCATATTCCAGTGCAGCGATGCAGACGCCGACAAAGTCCCGAAATTTTTCCGGCCCTACGGTCTGGATCATACATCCTGCAAAACCGTATACAATCCACGGGCGTAAAACAATCCCAACCTCTCCCAAGTCCTACCGGTGAGACCACATTCAAAGTCCAAAAAAAAAATATCCTCCCGGGGCAAATGATGAGTTGCTCCTGGCATTATTCCAGTGCAGCAATGCAGATGCCAAACAAAAACCAAAATCCCAAAATCCTCTCAATGACAGATGATGATTCGCTCCTGGTACCATATTCCAGTATAGCGATGCTGATGTCAACCCAAATCAAAATCAACAAGTCAACTTCCACTCCGACACCGCAGAAAGCGGAGCAAGTCAGAATCCAATCTCGACACCGTAAGAAGCGGAGCGAGTCAAGTCTACCCCTGACACTGCAAGAAGCAGAGCAAGTCAAATCAAGAACCGACCGTCCAAGTCGCAAAAAGGGCAGAATCGACCGTCCACGTCGTTAAAAGGGCAGCACCGACCGTCCAAGTCGCAAAAAGGGCAGAACCGACCGTCCACGTCGCAAAAAGGGCAGCACCGACCGTCCAAGTCGCAAAAAGGGCAGAACCGACCGTCCACGTCGCAAAAAGGGCAGCATCGACCGTCCATGTCGCAAAAAGGGCAGAACCGACCGTCCAAGTCGCTAAAAGGGCAGCATCGACCGTCCAAGTCGCAAAAAGGGCAGCATCGACCGTCCAAGTCGCAAAAAGGGCAGAACCGACCGTCCATGTTGCAAAAAGGGCAGAACCGACCGTCCAAGTCGCAAAAAGGGCAGCACCGACCGTCCATGTCGCAAAAAGGGCAGAATCGACCGTCCAAGTCGCAAAAAGGGCAGCACCGACCATCCATGTCGCAAAAAGTGCAGAATCGACCGTCCAAGTCGCAAAAAGGGCAGCAACGACCGTCCATGTCGCAAAAAGGGCAGTACCGACCGTCCAAGTCGTTAAAATGGCAGCACCAACCGTCCAAGTCGTAAAAAGGGCCGCAATGACCGTCTATGTCGTAAAAAGGGCATTGCCAGCTTCCCAAAAGGTGAAAACCGAATCAAGTCGCCTCCACGTGAAGGAAAATCCATCAATTTCATGCACACGACCCACATATGCGGTGTGCATTTATTGATGGGGGGCAATTTGTTGGGGTAAAAATTTACACCCTGGTTGACCAAGTCAAAATCAAAGTCAACCCCAAGCCAAGTGGGCCCAAGCCCAGATCCAGTGGGCCCATGCCCGGGTCGAGCCCGAACATGAAGCGGCCGGCCTCCCCCCCCCCCACGCCAAGATAAAAAAATTTGTAATAAACAATTTTGTTGTATTTCTTTTATTTTATTTTATGGATAAATGTAAGAAAAATAGGCATAAAGCCAAATTTTTGTAAAGCCCATGGCTTATGTGCAAAAAGAAATGGCACATGAGCCATGGGGTGGGCAAAATGCCATTTTGTGAAGCCCAAGGGACTATGTGTAAAGTGTATGGCCTATAAAGGCAAAGATAGTGAAATATCTCAAGAACTTTTTCTCTCTCCAAGAATTTTCTAGATCTGAGATCTCTTCCTCCTTCCTCAAGGTTCTAAAACCTTCTTATTCCTTTTGAATTAAATCAAGAGTTTAACTCTTCCTTTTCTCAAAATAAATAGATTTCCACCACAAAACCTGCGAAGGGGAGCTTGGATCTCCAACCAGATCTCGAAAAGGGGAGGCTTTCAAGGCTCGTCCCCTTTTCTCCAAGATCCTGCCGGTCAAGAGCAAGAAGAAGGAGACCCATCTCCAAAAAAAAATCTAACTTTGGACAGACCCAAGGCTCAAAAAAAGAGCAATAAATCCCCCAGGAGTTTAACTCCTTTCTAAAGTTGCTGGAGTTTAACTCCATAATTTATTTCTGTTGGAGTTTAACTCCATAAATTTGCTTCTGCTAGGAGTTCAACTCCAAAATTTCCCTTGGGAGTTTAACTCCCCAGCCTAGGGGCTAGGCTTCCATTTCCGCGGGTTTTTTCCCGCGGTCACGTGTGCCCACGTGACCCCGGGGCGCCAAGGCGCCCATCGGTCACGTGTGCGCACGTGACCCCCGGGGCGCCAAGGCGCCCATCGGTCACGTGTGCGCACGTGACCCCCGGGGCGCCAAGGCGCCCATCGGTCACGTGTGCGCACGTGACCCCGGGGCGCCAAGGCGCCCATCGGTCACGTGTGCCCACGTGACCCTGGCGGGCGCCAAAGTGCCCATTGGTCACGTGCGCGCACGTGACCCTGGGCATTAAGGCGCCCACCTGCTGTGCGAGCGTCCTTTAGAAGCCATTTGGTTTTCTTTTCCCCCTCGTTTTACGTGCACTCCCCAACAAAATCCCTTCTGGAGTTTAAACCCTTTTAAATATATATATATATATATATATATATATATATATATATATACATTCTTTGGAGTTTAACTCCACAATAAAGTTCTATTTTAGGAGTTTAACTCCGCATAAAATTCTTTTAGGAGTTTAACTCCATTTAAAATTCTTTGGAGTTTAACTCCACAATAAAATTCCTTTTGAAATTAAACTCCACTTATAAAAAAAGGGGGGGAAGGAAAACATACACAGACTCCACGACACTGTCTTCCGTTAGAAAAAATTTCTAACGGGGCGCTGCCCCGCACCCCGCAAGGGGGCTGCTAGCCCCCTTAACCCCCAGCCCGCTATCCGGGTAGCGGGACCCCCGTAAAAACTCTACGGGGCCCCCGATATTTCCAAAACCCCTTCAAAACACGATACTGCACATTGAGTTCGCATGAACAGTTTAACCCGTTAATCGGAGGTTCCTTCGCTCCAAATGCGAGGGGTAATTAACGGCAGCTTAGTCCGCGGTTGCCGGAGATTCGGATCCCCACAATCAATAAACCCCGGCCTACCCTAGGCAGGGGGAATCTATAATGCGCCTGACAAGCGCGCGCGTATTCCCATCTCAATGGGGTGACAAAAAAAAAACACCCTATAAGGGGTTGATGTTGTGCTGTGCTCGATTGGCTATAACAGGAAGTCCCTGGCCAGGGCTGATACGGAGATCTACTGGTAAGTGTTACCAGTAGTTTCTCGACCCGTTATGAGCCTCACGTCAACACGACTTATCGGTTACTGGGGTCTGACGTTTGCCACCCCTAGACTGGATATGTGACATATCAGACGAAGAGACCGGACTGTACGGTAGTGTTACTGACAGGCTTTACAGGAGTTAGAGCGGGCTTGCTTGTTGATCTTCTGATCGCTCAATACCCGGGTAGCCGTTACGTCCAGCTAGTACCGCTGACGGCTTGTGGGTGCTTGATATGATCATCACATGCTGCCAGCGTACTGATGAGTCTTTAGAGTCCTACACAGAGGTTTACTGGCTCAGGCAAAACGAAGTAGGAGCACGCATGTGATATGTGCGGGACCGAGATTAATACGAGTATGTGATGCCGTATTCTATTCTCGCGATTTGAATATCGGTCGGTTATATGAGATATAGCCGGGTTTTCGAATCAAATGTTGATTCGAAAAATTGATATTTGTATCGGTCGGTTATATGTGATATAGCCGGGTTATCGAATCAAGTGTTGATTCGATAAGATGATACATATGGTATTAGTCGGTTATATGTGATATAGCCGGATTATTAAATCAAGTGTTGATTTGATAATTTAATGTATAATTGTATATTTGATATACTAATTTACATTAACTAATATTAGCTCACTTAAATGTTTCTTTTTCTCACTTGTGACACATTTAATACATATGTGATATATGTTATTGTGTCATGGTTGGTTATATATGCAACATGGGTGTATGAGACTTACACCATGTTTAAGATAATATTAGGGTTTTATTTATTTAATGCAAATATAAATTGGTGGGAATTAAGCATGGTTGCAAGTTTTGGAAGCTTGTGGAAACCATTGACTTAGTCCACTAAATTTGTCTTGCATTAGATATTTATTAACCTAACTATTATCTAAAACCATGGTTATATCTCTACAAGGGTTATATGATATATTTCTCACCCATGGTTGCCATTCACTCTCTCATCCATTATTTGGTTTTTCTTCTTCATCAAGAGCTTAGCTCTTTAGGTTTTTGAGAGAAGAAAAAGAGAGAAAATTAATTCTAAAATGAGCAAAAATCCTACTTCATCATTCTTTACTAGATTAGCCATTTAGTTTAGGGTGTTAGCTTCACTAATCCCTAATTAGTGAAGAGGTAGCTTGGGTTAGTGTCTTCTCGACGTAGATCATTTTCGGCTTCGAAGACTTCGTGCAAGCTCGTTCCTTTCATCTTGTGGAGCCATTCTTGAGTCTGGAAGATCACTGCTTGGAGTGAAGGGACTACTACACGGAGCTATTAAAGTGAAAGACCGGTCTACGAAGATCGTATTCCATATTCACTTAGTTGTAAAGTTGTTTATATGTTGTATTGTCTAAATCTCTAGTTAAGATTCTAGGGTTAGGATTGTTTGGCATGGCAAAATTTTGTAAATGGCATGGACGATGCCTCCTGAACACTTGCTGTCGTGCTAGGCATTCCTACAGTGGTATCAGAGACAAGCTAGAGAATTAGACAATATTTGTAGAATTACGAAACCGAAACAACTCCGGAACACTCGAAACTAAAACCCAGTTTCTGTAAATATTTTTAAGACGTCGAAAAAAATTTTAAGCAACTGCAGAATGTTATATGAGATGTAACATGAACACTGAACAAATTGTAAGTCCACGTTGCCCATCCCGGTGCTTGCGGGGAGGCGGAAAACGGAATAAAAATTGGATTTTTATGAGCTTAGGCAACATGGACTAGAGCTAGAAGGATCTTTGCTAAACAAAAACTTGCTAAAGCTAACTAGTAACTAGCTAAGTGCTAGAAAGGTTATACCTTGGGCTTTAAGTCCTTCTCTCCTTGCTCCTTGGAGTGGTGGAAGGAGGTCACCTTGGTCGTCTTCTCACGTCGAAGAAAGATCCACCCGAAAGCCTCAACCTTTGGCTTCAACTCCAAGCTAGAAGTAACTAGGGTGCAAGAAGTGCTAGTCCTTGAACCCTAGATGAGAGTAAAGAAGATCAAGAAAGGGTTTTTCTCAAGCTCAAGTGTTTCTCAACACATGAGAGGGAGAGAGCTTGAGGGAGAGGAAGAACAAGAGAGAGAAAAGATATGATAGAATGAGAATAATGTGAACCATTCTCTCTAATATGTGTATATTATTTTAATTAAATAATTAGCTAGATAATTGTCATGGCTAATCATGACATGACCATTATCATTTCAATTTGCAAGGATCAAGAAGCATCTTCCAAAAGAAATGATGATGGTCAAAGTGTCAACATAGGTCAACAAGTCAAGATAGGTCAAATGGTCAGCAACCATAACCATGCACAATTATTAAACTAATATTAATTAACAATAATACACACATAAGCATTAGGGTTAATAAAATGACAATAGTCATTAACCCTAATCAAAGTCCTCTCCCTCAATCTCAAGCAACTGTGCATACGCACCCGCATTCGTGATCCGAGGAACATGAATACAATGAGGAAAACCAATCCCAAATCATATACTAGGATCCGGCTTAAACCAAAGCCCGCTAGTATAAACTGTCCGGACAGCAAACGTGCACAAGTGCGCGAATGTGAACGAACCCTGTCGCAAAACCATGCGACCTCTACTCATTTTGCCTAAAGGCGAATAGCTCTCTGTGTGGGACTTTAAAGACTCGACACTACGCTGGCAGTGGGTTTAACCACAGACCGCAAGCGGCACTAGCTGTACGTAACGGTCCCCAGGTAGATGTCGATAAGAAGACTGACGAGGTGAACCCCATCTGAACTCCTACTGAGCCTGTATGTGACAATCTCCGTACAGTCCGGTCTGTTCGTCTGATACATCGCATGGCGGGCCTAGGGGGGCGGTGAACGTCAGTCCCCTAATAGCGGTACAAGTCGTGTCGGAGTGTAGCCCAGAACACCCTGAGCTAACACTGGAAACCTACCAGTATATCTCGCTTGCCCTGGCCAGGGACTACTCGTGTAATGGCTCTCCTGGACACAGCGCGATGTCAACCCCCAATACCGGGAGAGACGAATCCTGTCTAACCGTCACTGCCTCCAAGTGCTTCGGGACTGCACCCAAAAACTACCTGTTTGCACGACTCCTTTGAGCCGTGGTAGGGTAGTAATCAAAGTACAGTGGGAACACACTCGAGGCGAAGTGACAATGTCAAGTCAGCGGACTAAGCTGTACTCATGTCACCTGGGAACTGATAACTGACGATAGGTATAATACCAACCAACAGTCCCCGACGAGTCCTGTCCAGTATACTCGTAACCTAACGAGCACCCGCATACTATCTCAAGTACGACGTACTGACGGCTGTGGGACAGACCGTCTCCCACGCTGGGATGAGAAGCGCATACGCTAGTCTACTCTGGAGTATCGATGCCCTGTCTCGATAGTCCAACGACTAGGGACCTGTATAAGGATGTGCTTATAAATCACCCAGCTCCCACGAGTGTGAGCGCCATCACCACGCTGGTAATCAAGCAAAGATCCTAAGGGCTCTACTAATATGTATATCAGCAATATGCTAAAAGAAACACATGCACATATTAAAGCAGAGACAAACCAAGTAGCATACTACCATTTCGAGCAAGATTGTATATACAACTGTGAATATCCCAAGCTTCCATCAAGTAATATACAAACTAGTATGATACAGTAATGGCCTCTAGGGCATATACACTAACAATCTCCCACTTGCACTAAGACCATGTACTGGCGTATCGAAGAACTATCATCTCGATCAGCCGCTCGAACTGAGTCTGGGGCAAGGCCTTGGTGAATGGATCTGCAGTGTTATCCTCTGATGCAACTCTCCGGACCTCGATCTCCTGGCGATCTACGATCTCCCTGATCAAGTGATACCGCCTCAAGATGTGTCTGGATTTCTGATGGGACCTGGGTTCCTTCGCTAAAGCTATAGCCCCGTTGTTGTCGCAATACAGAGGTATTGGGTCAACAATAGACGGAACCACCTGAAGTTCTCTCAAGAACTTCCTCATCCAGACAGCTTCTTTTGCGGCATCAGATGCAGCGATGTATTCCGCTTCCATAGTCGAGTCAGCAACGGTTTCCTGTTTGGAGCTCTTTCAACACACCGCCCCTCCATAGAGGGTAAAGACAAAACCCGACATGGACTTGGAATCATCCTTGTCACTCTGGAAGCTGGAGTCAGCAAAGGCCTCAATCTGCAGGTCTTTTCCGCCATACACCAAGAACATCTGCTTAGTCCTTCTCAGGTACTTGAGAAAGTTCTTTACTGCTATCCAATGTTTCTCCCCAGGGTTTGACTGATACCTGCTTACCACACTCAGTGCATAAGCCACATCCGGTCTGTTAGTTATATGTATGCCCTAGAGGCCATTACTATACATAGGATGTATATTGTAGTGGATGCTTGGACATATATAGGGAGGACTTTCTTGCTCGACATGATAGTATGCTATCTGGTTGATCTTTACCTTAACGTGTACACTGATTGTCCCTCTGTTACATGTTGGTAAAGCCCTTAGGATGTGGACTTGACTACCTGGACTATGATGCGGATCATACTAGTGGAGACATGGTAGTCCATAAGTACATCCTTGAAAGTCCCTAGTCGTGGGTGTATCGAGATGGGGCATCGATATACCAGAGTAGACTAGCGTATACCTTCTCGACCCATACAGATGGGCGATGGATGATCCCATATCCATTGGTGTTTGACATCAGAGATGATATACGGGTGCTCAGTGGAGACTGGGTACACTGGACGGACTCGCCGAGAGCTCCCAGATGGTATTATACCTTACGTCAGATGGCAGTTCTCTGGTGACACTGGTACAGAGTAGTCTGTTGACCCGAGATCGTCATAGAGTCTTGTGTGGTTCCCACTGTGCTTTGATTTCCACCTTACCACGTCCAAGAGGGCGTGCAAAACGGTGGCTTTTGGGTACAGTCCCGAATCACATGGAGGCAATGAGCGATAGGAGTTGATTCGTCTCTCCCGGTATAGGGAGTTGATGTTGCGCTGTGTTCGATTGGCTATAACAGGAAATCCCTGGCCAGGGTTGCTGAGATTTACTGGTAAGTGTTACCAGTAGTTTCTCGAATTGTTATAGACCTCATATCGACACGACTTATCGAGCTATTGGGGTCTGACGTTTACCACCCCTAGGCGAGATATGCGACATATCAGACGATCAGACCGGACTGTACGGTAGTGTTACTGGTTGGATTCACTGGAGTGTGAGCGGGCTTGCTCGTCGATCTTCTGATCGCTCAATACCCGGGTGGCCGTTACGTTTAGCAGACCGCTTGCGGCTTGTGGGTGTTTGATATGATCATCATCTGCTGCCGGCGTATTGACGAGTCTTTAGAGTCCTACACAGAGGTTTCCTGGCTCAAGCGAAACGAAATAGGAGCGCATATGAGATATGTGAGGGACCGAGAATAATGCGTGTATGTGATACCGTATTCTATTCTCGCGATGATTGTATCGAATGGTTGTATGCGATATATCCTAGTTATCGAATCAAGGATTGATTCGATAAGCCGATACATTGGATACTAGTCGGTTATGTGCGACATGACCGGATCATTGAATCAAGTGTTGATTTAATGATTTAATGTATAATTATATATTTGATATATTACTTTGCATTAACTAGTATTGGTTCACTTTAAATGGATTTTCTCACTTGGATTGCACAAGTTGTATATGTGATATACTTTTGTGCACTTGATTGTGTCATGTTTGATGATACATGTTAACTAGGGTTTGTGTAAAGATTGAACCATGGTTATATGAATGGTTAGGGTTTTGTTTTCTTATTCATTTAATTGTTTATTTATTCATTTTGGCAAAAGGAAAATGGTGGCTAATTTGGATATATGTTGAAGCTTCATGAAGCTTTGACTTAGTCACCATTTTTGTCTTCATACCTAACCTAACCATTCACTTAACCTTAGTTTAGTCTCTACACTTGACCATGGTTATTATTATGATAAGTATTCTTTTTATATCCATTTTTTAATTAACTTATCATAACAATTAGCTTCTTCTTCTTCATCTTCTTTAATGAAGAAAGCTTCACTTCATCAATGGTGGATTGATGAAAAGTGTGAGAAATACAATTCTAAAGTGAACCCACTTCCTATTTCTTCATCCTCTACCTCTTGCCAAGTAGTAGAGTATGTTTCCTTCACAAGTTTTCTTGACTTGGTGAAGTTGGAGCTTGATCTAGCGATGCCTCGACGTAGATCATCTTCGGCACGTCGTCGATGACCTAGCCCGCTTCTTCTCCGATGAAGCCGACGCTAGAGCCCGGGATTGCATGAGGACAGCGGAGAGGACTTCATCATGGAGCTATGAAGGTGGAGGACCGGATCTACAAAGGTTGTATTTCCGTATTCTTGTAGTTAAGTGTTAACTAGTTTGTTTTTTCGCCTAAACATCTAGCCAACGATCCGTATTAGGGTTTCTCGGTACCGTTAAAATTCGAAATTGGCATGGTTGATGCCTTGTGAGACCTCTAGTGTGTGCCTAGGAACCCTACACGTACGGGTGGCTTTAATTCAATCAGGAAATGACGGGTTGAACTTGACAAGCATCCTATGGTTTGTTGGCCTTTGTCAAGGTCATAGGAAGTTAGGGAAAAAAGTATTATCGGGAATTTCAAGTGTTAGAAATTTGCAATGAGATTGCATACCTTATATGAGATAGTTGGATCCCGATACCCACTGTGAGTAAGAGTTACTCCTGGGAGAGTTTTACACATGACAATTAGCCGATCAAATAGGTGTCTAGAAAGGTGTTAACGGGATTACGCCCCTGGAAAAACGAGGTTTATTTTAATTAGGTCCGTGCGAAAGCACGGGGAACCTCCCTCAAAGTACCGACACTGATCTGGCTGAAAGATTGGCGAACTTGTAAGGTGTAACTAATCCCGGCTAGTCTTACCTTTTAAGGTTTGAAGGAAGATTTGATAAAAACAGTGGGAGCCATCCAAATTAGATAAGATAATAACCAATCTAATCTTTCAAGAGCATACGCTAAGTGTATTCTTCTCTCTCTCTTCAGGTAGCGACCATGTCAGGTCTTAATCAAGATAATAATATGGATGTATTGACCGATCCCGTTTGTTATACTGTGCAGGGAAACGTTGGTTCCGCTCCAACTTATAATTGTTATAAGTCTGAGCAGGAAATAGGAAAATATCCGGATTTCCACGCCGCCCAAACGAAGAATGAGCATGTTGATGCATCTTCTTCGGATGTGTTAGTTACCGAGAACTGTTTCTCAGTTCAATCTACGTCCTGGGTATTAGATACCGGATCGGGATCCCACATATGTAATATGTTGCATGGGCTACGGAGAGGTAGAAAACTGGGAATAGGTGATCATTCCGTAAGAGTAGGGAATGGTGGAAATGTTGCAGCCAAAGCAGTTGGCGAATATCACCTTGTATTACCAAATGGTAATACATTGATTCTGAACGAATGCTATTGCATTCCGAACCTGATATACAATCTTATATCAGTTTCTTTATTAAGTAGAGAAGGATATAATTTTGTAGTACAGGATAATGTTATGAACATCTTCCTGAATCAAAAGTTGATTGGATCAGGCTCGTTAAATAATGACATATACATTCTAAATCAAACCACAGTTCTTAATGTACAAAACACACACAAGAGAAAGAGTTCAGAAATGAACGAATCCTTCTTGTGGCATTGTAGACTAGGTCATATCAATGCGACATGACTAGCTAAGTTACATAAGGATGGATATTTGAATCCGTTCGAATTATCATCTTATGAAACTTGCCAGTCATGTCTCAAAGGCAAAATGACCAAAACTCCGTTTAGTGGACACGGAGAAAGAGTTACGGAACTCTTGGGACTGATACATAGTGATGTATGCGGTCCCATGTCTACACATGCCAGGAATGGTTCCTCATACTTCATTATATTTACTGACGATCTCTCAAGATACGGACGTGTGTTCCTGTTGAAACACAAGTCTGAAGTTTTTGAGAAATTCAATGAATATAAGCACGAAGTTGAGAACCAAACGGGCAAAAGTATTAAAATCCTTCGATCTGATCGAAGGGGAGAATACTTGAGTAATGAGTTCCTGGACTATCTAAAAGAGAATGGGATTCTCTCTCAGCTTACTCCTCCGTATACACCACAGCACAACGGTGTATCGGAATGGAGGAATCGCACCCTATTAAATATGGTGCGCTCTATGATGAGCACCGCTGAGTTGCCTATTTCCTTTTGGGGTTATGCGCTTGAGACAGCTGCATACTTATTGAATCAAGTTTTATCTAAATCTGTACCTACCATGCCATATGAGATATGGAGTGGGAAGAGACCATGTCTTAAACGAGTTAAGATATGGGGTTGTCCGGCCTATGTCAAAAGGCAAAATCCGGACAAACTCGAGGCACGGTTAGTTCTTTGTAAGTTGTGGGATATCCTAAACATTCACACGGATATCTTTTCTACCACAGCGAGGAACAAAAGGTGTTTGTTTCTCGACATGCCACCTTTTTAGAAAAGGAATTTCTTGCAAAAGAAATTAGTGGCGAAAATGTAGAGCTGGAAGAAGTTCCAGCAGCATAAACTACAACTGAAGATTTTGTGAACCAGAGGATTCGATAGTCCCCAACGAACCTCAGCCTCTCTGCCGATCTAGTAGGGTTCCTCATCCGCCTGAGAGATACTACGGTTTTCTCATTGATGGTGGGAGCGAGGATTGCATCATGGAAGATGATGACCCAACTAGCTTCGAGCAGGCTATCACGAGTGGGGACTTTGTGAAATGGCTGGATGCAATGCGATCTGAGATGGAATCCATGTACACCAACAAAGTGTGGACTTTGGAAGATGCTCCTGAAGGGGTAAAACCCATCGGGAGCAAGTGGATCTTCAAGAAAAAATTTGGTGTGGATGGAAAATTTGAGACTTTCAAAGCTAGACTTGTTGCAAAAGGTTTTCGTCAACGACCAGGTGTGGATTATGATGAAACCTTTTCTCCAGTGGCTATACTTAAGTCCATCCGGATCCTACTTATCATCGCTGCATACCATGACTACGAAATCTGGCAGATGGATATTAAGACCGCCTTTCTAAATGGTGATTTAGAAGAGGGCGTGTACATGACTCAGCCAGAGGGCTTCATGGACAGTGGGAGCAGCGGGAAGGTATGCAAGCTGCTTAAATCCATCTACAAGTTAAAGCAGGCATCGCGGAGTTGGAACATCCGTTTTGATGTGGTAGTCAAAGAGTTTGACTTCATCAAAAACGTAGATGAGCCTTGTATATACAAGAAGGTGGCAGAGAGTAAGGTTTTCTTCCTCATATTGTACGTGGATGATATACTCTTGATAGGAAATGATATTCCTATGCTGCACTCGGTCAAGCTCTTCTTATCACAAAGATTCTCAATGAAAGATCTAGGTGATGCCTCCTACATCTTGGGGATTAAGATCTATAGAGATAGATCTAAACGGATACTGGGATTGTCCCAATTCAGGTACATTGACACCGTACTAAAAAGGTTTAGTATGGAAGAATCCAAGCGTGGGAATTTAGCCACGATCACAGGACTCACTCTCTCCAAAGAGATGTCTCCCAAGACTGATTTGGAGAGAGCTTGCATGCAAGGGATACCCTATGCTTCGGCAGTAGGCTCTATCATGTACGCGATGTTATGTACCAGGCCCGATGTAGCATACTCACTAAGTGTAGTGAGTAGGTATCAAGCAGATTCAGGAGAGAGTCACTGGACAGCTGTGAAGAACATTCTTAAGTACTTGAGAAGGACTAAAGAGATGTTCTTCGTGTATGGTAACGGAGAACTCCAAGTGGAATCCTTTACCGATTCGAGCTTCCAGAGTAATAAGGACGACTCTAAGTCGGTCTCGGGATTTGTCTTTACCCTCAATGGAGGGGCGGTTTGTTGGAAGAGTTCCAAGCAGGAAACCGTGGCAGACTCGACGATGGAGGCTGAATACATCTGTAGGGTTCCTAGGCACCCTAATGAGGTCTCACAAGGCATCAACCATGCCAATATAAAATTTAACGGGTGCCGAGAGACCCGACTACGGATCGTTTGCTAGAAAACTAGGCGAAAAACAATCTAGTTAACACTTAACTATAAGAATCGGAAATACAACCTTTGTAGATCCGGTGCTCCACCTCCATAGCTCCGCAACGAAGTCGTCTCCGCTATCCAAAAGGAATCCGGGATCTAGAGTCGGCTTCGTCGGAGAAAAAGCGAGCTAGGTCGTCGATGTCCATGCCGAAGATGATCTACATCGAAGCATCGCTAGATCAAGCTCCACCTTCACCAAGTCTTGAAAACTTGTGAAGGAAACACACTCTACTACTTGGCAAGAGGTAGAGGATGAAGAAATAGGAAGTGGGTAGACTTTAGAATTGGATTTCTCACACTTATGCTCAAATTGCCATTGTTGAAGCAAGCTTTCTTCTTGAAGAAGAAGAAGAAGATGATGATAAATCTTATGATAAGTTAATTGAAAAAGAAAAGAAAATGAATTCTTATCATAAAATTAACCATGGTCAAGTGTAGAGACTAAACTAGGGTTAGTGGGAATGGTTAGGGTTAAGCATGAAGACAAAATGGTCACTTAGTCAAAGCTTCATGAACTTTCAATGTAAAACAAAACTAGCAACCATTTTCTTTTCTTTTGCCATTTCTTTTCCAAAATAAAATAAATGCAATAAATAAATAAATGAAAAAGAAAACCCTAACCAATATACAACCATGGTTTAATCTTTACACAAACCCTAAAGAGCATGTATCATCAAACATGATACAATCAAGTGCACAAAAAGTATATCACATATACAATGTGCACATCCGAGCGAGAAAATCCATCTTAAGTAAACCGATACTAGTTGATGCAAAGTAATATATCAAATATATAAATATGCATCAAATCATTAAATCAACACTTGATTCAATGATCCGGTCATGTCGCACACAACCGACTAGTATACAATGTATCGGCTTATCGAATCAACGCTTGAATCGATAACTAGGTTATATCGCATACAACCATTCGATACATTCATCGCGAGAATGAAATACGGTATCACATACACGCATTATTCTCGGTCCCGCACATATCTCATATGCGCTCCTATTTCGTTTCGCTTGAGCCAGGAAACCTCTGTGTAGGACTCTAAAGACTCGTCAATACGCCGGCAGCAGGTGATGATCATATCAAACACCCACAAGCCGCAAGCGGTCTGCTAAACGTAACGGCCACCCGGGTATTGAGCGATCTGAAGATTGACGAGCAAGCCCGCTCACACTCCAGTGAATCCAACCAGTAACACTACCGTACAGTCCGGTCTGATCGTCTGATATGTCGCATATCTCGTCTAGGGGTGGTAAACGTCAGACCCCAATAGCTCGATAAGTCGTGTCGATATGAGGTCTATAACAATTCGAGAAACTACTGGTAACACTTACCAGTAAATCTCAGCAACCCTGGCCAGGGATTTCCTGTTATAGCCAATCGAACACAGCGCAACATCAACCCCCTATACCGGGAGAGACGAATCCCCTCCTATCGCTCATTGCCTCCATGTGACTCGGGACTGTACCCAAAAACCACCGTTTTGCACGCCCTCTTGGACGTGGTAAGATGGAAATCAAAGCACAGTGGGAACCACACAAGACTCTATGACGATCTCGGGTCTACAGACTAACCTGTACCAGTGTCACCAGAGAACTGCCATCTGACGTGAGGTATAATACCGTCTGGGAGTTCTCGGCGAGTCCGTCCAGTGTACCCAGTCTCTACTGAGCACCCGTATATCATCTCTGATGTCAAACACCAATGGATATGGGATCATCCATCGCCCATCTGTATGGGTCGAGAAGGTATACGCTAGTCTACTCTGGTATATCGATGCCCCGTCTCGATACACCCTCGACTAGGGACTTTGAAGGATGTACTTATGGACTACCATGTCCCCACTAGTATGATCCGCATCATAGTCCAGGTAGTCAAGTACAGATCCTAAGGGCTTTACCAACATGTAACAGAGAGACAATCAGTATACACGTTAAGGTAAAGTTCAACCAGATAGCATACTATCATGTCGAGCAAGAAAGTCCTCCCTATATATGTCCCAGCATCCACTACAATATACATCCAATGTACAGTAATGGCCTCTAGGGCATACATATAACTAACAATCTCCCACTTGCACTAGGGCCATCTGTAGCAGTGGTTGTAGTATCTCATACTCAACCATCCCTTAAAAGTCTCTCTCTGGGAACAGGCCTTCGTGAGTGGATCCGCTGTGTTGTCCTCTGAGTCTACTCTCCTAACCTCGATCTCCCTGGAGATCAACCATCTCCATGATCAGGTGACACTGCCTTAGAATATGTCTGGATCACTGATGGGACCGGCGTTCCTCGGCATAAGCCACAACTCCATTATCACACAATGGGAGGAACATAGTTCATCTCATGAACCAATATACACCCAAACAGCCTCTTTGGTAGCATCTTTAGTAGCGATGTATCCTGCCATTATCGTCTAGTATGCCACGGTATCTAGCTTGGAACTCTTCCAACATACCGTCCCTTTACTGAGGGTAAAGACAATGCCTGCAACTGACATTCAGTCGTCTTTATCACCCTGGAACCCTTCCAGTGATTCTCCCCAGGATCGATTGATACCATCTCACTACATCTAGTGAGAATCCTAACATCCAATTAGATCTATCTCATAGATCCAAAACCCAGGATTTAGTAGGTATCATTTTGATCCTATATGGAGAATTATGGTGATAAGCGGAGATTGATCGAGCGTAGCATAGGAAACTCCTTTCTTATCAAGAGTATGTCATCCACGTACTCTACGAGGATCACCACCATACTCCCTACTACCTTTTTGTATATACAAGGTTCATCTACCATTTTGATGATGTCAAACTCTTTGACCGCTTCATCAAAACAGATGTTCCAACTCCGCGATGCCTGCTTTATCCTATAAAGCATCTTGCACACGTTTCCGCTGCTCCCACTGTCTACGAAGCCCACTGGCTGTGTACTTATAGACGCTCTCTTCTAAATCATCATTTAGAAAAGCAGTCAAGACACCCAACCACCAGATATCGCAGTCATGGTATGTAGCCGTGGCAAGTAGGATCTGGATGGACTTAAGCATAGTCACTTGAAAAGGTTTCATCATGATCCACGCCTGGTCGATGACGAAAAGCTTTAACAAGTCTAGCTTTGAAAGTCTCAACTTTTCGATGTACACCAAGTAATCTTCTCAAGATATACTTGCTCCTGATGGGGATTTAACCCTTCAGATATAGCAACTAAAGTCCATACTTTGTTGGTGTATAAGGATTCCATCTCAGATCACTAAACATCCAGCCATTCTTACAGAGTCTTACTCCTGATGGCCAGCTCGAAACTAGTTGGGTCATCATCTCATGATGCATTCCTCGCTCCCACTGTCATAGAGAAACCGAAGTATCTCTCAGGTGGGTGAGGAACCCTACTAGATCGGCGGAGAGGCTGAGGTTCGTTGGTTTCCACTGAATCCTCTGGTTGTACCAAATCATGCTGTAGTTTGTATAGCTGGAACACTTCCAGTTCTACATAACAGACCTTGCCTCGAGCTTGTCCGGATTTTGCTTTTAGACATAGGCCGGACAACCCCAAATCTTAACTAGCTTAAGACATGGGCTCTTCCCTTTCCATATCTCATATGGAATGGTAGGCAACTGATTTGATTGGAACCCTATTCAATAGGTATGCAGCTTCTCAAGTGCATAACACCCAAAAGGAAATAGGTATCTCAGTATTACTCATCATAGAGCACACCTTATCACATAGGGTGTAATAGCTCCACCCCGATATACCATCGTGCTATGGTGTATGCGGAGGAGTAATGCTGAGAGAGAATCTCATTCTCCTTTAGAAAAGTCCAGGATTTCCGTGCTCAAGTATTCTCCTCCTCGATCACATCAAAGGACATAATACTTATACCCTTATTGGTTCTCTACTTCTAACTTATATTCTATGAATATCTCAAAAGGTTCGGACTTGTGTTTCAACAGGAACATATGTCTGAATCTTGAGAGATTATCAGAGAATGTAATGAAGTACAAAGAACCGGTCTTGGCATGTGTAGACAGGGGACCTTACATACATCAACATGTATTATCCCAAGAGTTCACTAACTCTTTCTCTGTTTCCAATAAACAGAGCTAGTGTCATCTTATCTTTGTGACATGACTGGCGAGTTTCACAAGATGTAAATTCAAACTGATTTAAATATGCATCTATATGTAACTCTAGCTAGTCGGGTCACATTGATCTGACCTAGTCTACAATGCCTCAAGAAGAATTCGTTCATTTTTGAACTCTTCCTCTTGTGTGTGTTCCGTATACTAAGAACTGTAATTTGATTTAGAACATCAATGCTTTTAGATAACGTGCCTGAACCGATCAACTTTTGATATAGGAAATGTTCAAAACATTATCCATCAATACAAAATTATATCCTTTCTTTACTAATAAAGAGACTGATATGATTTTGTATATCAGGTTCGGTATCTAATAACATTCGTTCAGAATCAATGTATTCTGGTAATACAGGGTGACAGTGACCAACAGACTTGGCTGCAACACTTGCCCCGTTTTCTGCCTCATGAAACTGATCACCCGTTCTCAGTTCTCTACCTATCTGTAGCCCTATGTAACAGATTACATATCTGGGATCCTGATCTGGTATCACATACCTAGGACGTAGAGGATAGAGAGAAACAGTTCTTTGTAATGAACACACCCGAAAATGATGCATCAGCATGCACTCTCTTCGTTTGGGCGGCACGGGAATTCTGGTAATCCCCTATTTCCTGCTTTGTCTTATAACATTTATAAGTTGGAGCGGGACCAACGTTCCCCAGCTCAGTATAACAAGCGGGTTCGGTCAATATTCCGTATTATTATCTTGATTAAGGCGTGATATGGTCGCTACCTGGAGAGAGAGAGAAGAAAACACTCAGCGTGCGCTCTTGCAAGAAAAGATTGGTTATTATTTTATCTAATCAGGATGGCTCCTACTGCTTTTTATCAAATCTTCCTTCAAACCCTAAAAGGAAAGACTAGCCGGGATTAATTACACACTACAAGTTCGCCAATCTTTCAGCCAGGCCAGTGTCGGTACTTTGAGGGAGGTCCCCCGTGCTTTCGCACGAACCTAATTAATGTAAACCTTGTTTTCCCAGAGGCGTAACCTCGTTAACACCTTTCTAGACACCTACTTGATCGGCTAATTGTAATATGTAAAACTCTCCCAGGAGTAACTCTTACTCGCAGCGGGTATCGGGATCCAACTATCTCATAGAAGGTATGCAATCTCATTGCAAATTTCAACACTTGAAATTCCCGATATTATTTTGCCCCTAGCAGCTATATGACCTTAACATAGTCAACAAATCATAAGTGCTAGTCAAGTTCAACCCGTCATTTCCCGATTGAATTAAACCCACCCGCACGACCCTTAACATAGTCAACAAAGTCGCACGACTACCCTAATCCAATCACATCATATGCTTATGCAGATAAGCACTAATTAGCTACCGCACACTACGCCTTAACATAGTCAACAAACGTAGCACGAATACTAACTAGTACTTATCTGAAATGACGGAGGGCTACGACAGGTTTTTCTGAAAACCTATTGCGTAATGAACTTGATATCGTTGTAGGATCGAATGAATTTTGAAATGGAGTGTTTTTGAGGCTTTTCTAGTTTTGCTAAAGGAGTCACTCCCGGTGAAGGGATCGTCGGTCCTTTCCTCGTCGAATGAGGTGCGGGATATATCATATATATCACTGTGCAAAGCAAAACACTTAAAAGCAATCAAAAGACAAACCGAGTGTGTAGCATCTGCCAGTTATTGCTAAAGGAGTCACTCCCGGTGAAGGGATCTCGGTCCTTTCCTCATCGAATAAGGTGCTGGATATATCACATATACCGCTGTGCAAAGAAAGAACTGTAGCTATCTGTTTTATTTTGAAATTCGATTCTACAACATCTTAGGTTTCTTTTATTTCATTAATCACATTAATGAAGTCCCATCAATTAAGTACCTAAACATCACAGATAAATACGACGTACACTTATGCTATCCGCATTCGCCTCGATGTCCCCTCGTGCACCGTTAGGTTAGGTAACTAACGGCAGAGCGGGGCAGGGCTAGCGCGGGTGTAAAACATAAGTAACGCCTATATAATACATCATATATACTATATACTGTATCTATCACAGAACATCACATGATCACATCACAGATATCGCAGCAGAAGAAACATATGAAATATTGGATATACTAGGACGTCCGTGTTTTCAATACGAGCCAGTATAAAACACGGATTCCACGGTCGTGATGAATAGCCAAACCCACACCCCTAGACCCCTACGAGAGCGGCAAGCAACCCTACCAATTCTAGAGTTAGGAGACCCGGACTCGACTCCTCGAGTTGGTCTCCCACTGGACTCCAGAACCCGGTTACTTGTGCCCTCCTCCTTGGGTCTATCCTAGTGCGGAAAAGTAAATAATATACAAACGGTGACATCTTCCGCAACCTGGAAGCGCCCCAATAAAAGAATATTACATACAAGTTTTTACATGAATGAAAATGAAAAACACTCATCTCACATAAAACCCCCGGCTATTCAAACACGACGATCCAATATAACATATCCAGCAACACATAACATCACATGTCATCAACGTAAGTAAATATGCGCATCCCAATTGTCGTTGACATATAGCAACGAAACCGGCGATATCACATATTACACTTACGGTCACAGAAAAGAAAGTGTAAAACTACAACAGTTGGAATCCGCAACCACCTCAGACATCGCATGCCTGACCAAATGAATTACTTAGACATCGCATGCCTAACAATTATAAACCCCGCATTTTAGTCTCAAAATCGAAAACACTTTTCAATAACAAGTCGGGTAATTCAACAAGATTCCCGACATCCTGATCGAATGCTCGTCGCAAAATTTAGTAGGCGGCCGCACCCCCTATACCGTCGACGAAGTGCACCAAGGCGGAACACCGCTACCGCGAGCACCCGAACGGATGCTTTCGGCGACGGGGTTCTCCTACAGTCACTTGGTCGGGGTTATGGAGCGAGGCTGTCTATTAAGTTTACCCGGCGAGTATCCGCGTACACTACGTGATTGCGACGGACTTTTGATCACATCAAAATTCCGTAGCAACCGATCAAGTGAGACTAAACTGCTATGTTTATAACATTCATTCAGTTATTTCATAACTTCTTGTGAATTCCAATTATTGTATCCCATTCCAGATAAACAGAAAATGTTAAACTTTTCGATCGAACAGTCAAACACCCAAGTTTTCCCGATACAGCTCAACACATGAAATAAGTCTAACAACATTCCGTTCGTGCCTCAGTACCAACGGTCCAGCCGTAGAAGGGTCATGCCAACGCCTCACATGTGGCACGCCGTACTGCCCCAAACCCGAAGGTTCAAAGGGCAGTTCAAGACGGTCACATAATCGAGTTAAGGTTTGTTGTCTTCTAGAGGGTCCATCGAGTTACTTGCACTACTTAGAACGTCGTTAAACTACGGAAAAATCCAACACTTGGAAATTTCCCGACAGGGGAAAAATTGGGTATTTATATCCGGTCGAACTTTTTAACATATTCAAAAAATTATCCGGAAAGCCACACAGACAAAATTTGATACTCCGATCGAAACACCGAATCCCCAAATCAACCTCAGAAAATTCAACTCTTGAATAATATTCAAAAATACCCAGGAAAACCACCACAGAAAAATGAGAATTACTGTGAAAATTAAAATGCACAAAACGACAAAGCCGCCGCGCATCCGCCGCACGAGCCATGCTCGTGCCGCAGATCCGCGGCTCTTTGATGGAATTACGAGCACGAATTTCACAGTATCTCTTAAATTCACCTACTGATTTTTCTGCATATTTTTAATATAGAAAAACTCACTGTTTTCAAAAAAGGACAGAGAGCATGTTAGAAATGGGTTTTCGGGTTCGTTCGGACTTCAAACTCCGTCTGGACTTCGCCTAAGGCTCTAGCTAGGCTCTGATACCACTGTAGGGTTCCTAGGCACCCTAATGAGGTCTCACAAGGCATCAACCATGCCAATATAAAATTTAACGGGTGCCGAGAGACCCGACTACGGATCGTTTGCTAGAAAACTAGGCGAAAAACAATCTAGTTAACACTTAACTATAAGAATCGGAAATACAACCTTTGTAGATCCGGTGCTCCACCTCCATAGCTCCGCAACGAAGTCGTCTCCGCTATCCAAAAGGAATCCGGGCTCTAGAGTCGGCTTCGTCGGAGAAAAAGCGAGCTAGGTCGTCGATGTCCATGCCGAAGATGATCTACGTCGAAGCATCGCTAGATCAAGCTCCACCTTCACCAAGTCTTGAAAACTTGTGAAGGAAACACACTCTACTACTTGGCAAGAGGTAGAGGATGAAGAAATAGGAAGTGGGTAGACTTTAGAATTGGATTTCTCACACTTATGCTCAAATTGCCATTGTTGAAGCAAGCTTTCTTCTTGAAGAAGAAGATGAAGAAGATGATAAATCTTATAATAAGTTAATTGAAAAAGAAAAGAAAATGAATTCTTATCATAAAATTAACCATGGTCAAGTGTAGAGACTAAACTAGGGTTAGTGGGAATAGTTAGGGTTAAGCATGAAGACAAAATGGTCACTTAGTCAAAGCTTCATGAACTTTCAATGTAAAACAAAACTAGCAACCATTTTCTTTTCTTTTGCCATTTCTTTTCCAAAATAAAATAAATGCAATAAATAAATAAATGAAAAAGAAAACCCTAACCAATATACAACCATGGTTTAATCTTTACACAAACCCTAAAGAGCATGTATCATCAAACATGATACAATCAAGTGCACCAAAAGTATATCACATATACAATGTGCACATCCGAGCGAGAAAATCCATCTTAAGTAAACCGATACTAGTTGATCCAAAGTAATATATCAAATATATAAATATGCATAAAATCATTAAATCAACACTTGATTCAATGATCCGGTCATGTCGCACACAACCGACTAGTATACAATGTATCGGCTTATCGAATCAATGCTTGAATCGATAACTAGGTTATATCGCATACAACCATTCGATACATTCATCGCGAGAATGAAATACGGTATCACATACACGCATTATTCTCGGTCCCGCACATATCTCATATGCGCTCCTATTTCGTTTCGCTTGAGCCAGGAAACCTCTGTGTAGGACTCTAAAGACTCGTCAATACGCCGGCAGCAGGTGATGATCATATCAAACACCCACAAGCCGCAAGCGGTCTGCTAAACGTAACGGCCACCCGGGTATTGAGCGATCTGAAGATCGACGAGCAAGCCCGCTCACACTCCAGTGAATCCAACCAGTAACACTACCGTACAGTCCGGTCTGATCGTCTGATATGTCGCATATCTCGTCTAGGGGTGGTAAACGTCAGACCCCAATAGCTCGATAAGTCGTGTCGATATGAGGTCTATAACAATTCGAGAAACTACTGGTAACACTTACCAGTAAATCTCAGCAACCCTGGCCAGGGATTTCTTGTTATAGCCAATCGAACACAGCGCAACATCAACCCCCTATACCGGGAGAGACGAATCCCCTCCTATCGCTCATTGCCTCCATGTGACTCGGGACTGTACCCAAAAACCACCGTTTTGCACGCCCTCTTGGACGTGGTAAGATGGAAATCAAAGCACAGTGGGAACCACACAAGACTCTATGACGATCTCGGGTCTACAGACTAACCTGTACCAGTGTCACCAGAGAACTGCCATCTGACGTGAGGTATAATACCGTCTGGGAGTTCTCGGCGAGTCCGTCCAGTGTACCCAGTCTCTACTGAGCACCCGTATATCATCTCTGATGTCAAACACCAATGGATATGGGATCATCCATCGCCCATCTGTATGGGTCGAGAAGGTATACGCTAGTCTACTCTGGTATATCGATGCCCCGTCTCGATACACCCTCGACTAGGGACTTTGAAGGATGTACTTATGGACTACCATGTCCCCACTAGTATGATCCGCATCATAGTCCAGGTAGTCAAGTACAGATCCTAAGGGCTTTACCAACATGTAACAGAGAGACAATCAGTATACACGTTAAGGTAAAGTTCAACCAGATAGCATACTATCATGTCGAGCAAGAAAGTCCTCCCTATATATGTCCCAGCATCCACTACAATATACATCCAATGTACAGTAATGGCTTCTAGGGCATACATATAACTAACAACATCGCTGCCAACGATGCTGCCAAAGAGGCTGTCTGGATGAAGAAGTTCATAAATGAACTTGGTGTGGTTCCGTCCATTGAGCATCCAATACCTTTGTATTGCGATAACAATGGAGCAGTGGCCTTGGCCAAGAAAACTAGGTCCCATGGACCCTTGGCTTCAAGAAAGCTGACTCATTGAGAGGTATGGAGACCGGATTCGAGGAGGCGGTATCACCTGATCCGGGAGATAGTTGATCGCCGAGAGATCGAGGTCAGGAGAGTTGACACGAAGGACAACACAGCGGATCCACTCACAAAGGTCATACCTCAGATACAATTTGAGAGACTCTTCAGGATGTTGGGTATGAGATACTACAACAACTGGCCTTAGTGCAAGTGGGAGATTGTTAGTTATATGTATGCCCTAGAGGCCATTATTGTACATGTGATGTATATTATAGTGGATTCTTGGATATATATAGAGAGGACTTTCTTGCTCGACATGATAGTATGCTATCTTGTTGCTCTTTGTCTTAACATGTAAACTTGTATTGTGATACTGTCTTGCTCTCACATGTTGATGAAGCCCTTAGGATGTGTACTTGACTACCAGGACTATGATGGAGATCATACTAGTGGGGTCAAGGGTGGTCCATAAGTACATCCTATAATTGTTCCTAGTCGAGGGTGTATCGAGACAAGGCATCGATATTCCAGAGTATACTAGCGTATACGCTTCTTGACCCATGTGATGGGCGATGGATGATCCCACATCCATTGGTGTTTGACATCAAAGATGGTATACGGGTGCTCAGTGAAGACTGGTTACACTGAACGGACTCGCCGAGAACTCCTAGTTGGTATTATACCTATCGTCGAGGGTGGAGACGGTGGTGGCGACGGCGACGAGGGCAGAGGCGAGGCGTGGGTTCTCACGAGGGCTTCGCGAGGAGTGAGGCAGCGGGAAAAACGAAGTTGAGAGAGAGAAGAAGAACTGTGAGGAGTGGGTATGGTTTAAAATTAATGAATATAATATTTCTAGTATATATGTGTAGAGAGAGACAGAGGTGGAGTTTAGATTAGGATAGGATTTGATTTTTTAAAAAAATTTAAAATATTTATTTGGTTAAAAGAATAGAAATCGTATATAAACTGTTAAGAATATAATATTGAATAAATTTGAGTTTTTGGCTAATACAAAAATACTCCAAAATATGCCTAAATTGGGTTTAAAAATTATGGTTTAAAAATACAAATAATATAGTGTCAACCAAAACCAAAAATCGATGTTCGGTTAAAGAAAATGCATACCCCCAAGAACGGATACACATAGCATGCACGTAGCAATCCAAACGAGTCTGTTTCACTAAACGAGGCGAGAACACGATGTACGGATGCAACCACAGGATCAGGGGTATGATGCAAGCCATGCTAGGTATTTAAAAATATATTATTTGACTATATTTGTATTATTAAAAAAATGCATATGCCAGATATACGATGCAGGTAAACAGAACATATGCGAGCACGGATCCTCAAAACCAGCAGGAATAAAATGTAATTAAGAACCAAGACGGGTTTCAAGCATGCGGGTCGGATACCAAGCACAGAAACCAAACACTATCCGTACCCAAAACAACTAAAACAGGAAATAGCCACAAATAAATAAAATAATCAACTCAAACATGGTATAACTGAACTAGAGTGTTACATGGGTACTAGATACCGGATCAGAATCTCATATCTGTAATTTATTGCAGGGACAGAAAAAATAGGATAATTGGACCTGGTGATGTCCCTCGGAGTAGGGAACGGAGCACAAGTTGATATTGCTGCCGTCGGTGAATATCACCTAGTGTTGCCAAAAGGCAACACTATGATTTTGAACAATTGCTACTATATACCTTCCATGGTTTACAACATCATATCAATTGCTTTACTTGATAAAGATGGATATAAGTTTGTTCTTGATAGAAATATCATGAACATTTACCTTAATCAGGCATTGGTTGCAGAAGGTACACTGTGTAATGGTATCCATGTTCTAAATCAAAATACAGTTTTCAATATACAAAACACACGCAAGAGAAAGAATTCAGATACGAACGAATTCTACTTGTGGCATTGTAGACTTGGTCATATCGGAAAGAAAAAACCGAGTAAATTGCATAAGGATGGATATTTGAATACGTTCGAATTTTCATCTTATGAAACTTGACGGTCTTGTCTCAGAGGAAAGATGACCAAATCTCCGTTCACCGGACACGGAGAAAAAGCAGCAGAGCTCTTGGGACTCATACACAGTGAAGTATGTGGTCCGATATCTATACATGCAAGGGGTGGGTTCTCATACTTCATCACATTGACTAACGATCTTTCTAGGTTCGGGTATGTGTATCTTATGAAATACAAATCTGAAAATTTTGAGAAATTCAAAGAATTAAGAAATGAAGTAGAGAACCAGACTGGCAAAAGTATCAAGATTCTCCGCTCTGATAGAGGAGGGGAGTACTTGAGCACGGAATCCTAGATTACCTAAAAGAGAATGGAATTCTCTCTCAGCTTACTCCTCCGTATACACCACAGCACAACGGTGTATCGGAGAGGAGGAACCGTATCTTTATGAACATGGTTCGCTCCATGATGAGTAATGTTGAGTTACATCTTTCATTCTGGGGGTTTGCTCGTGAATCAGCTGCATTCATATTGAATAGAGCACCGACCAAATCAGTGCCTACCATCCCATATGAAATATGGAGTGGGAAGAGACCATATCTTAATTACATTAAGATATGAGGGTGTACCGCTTTTGTTAAAAAGCAGAACCCGGATAAACTCGAGGCAAGGTCTATATTATGCAAGTTTGTGGGATACCCTAAGCATTCAAAGGGGTATCTATTCTACCACACTGAGGAACGGAAGGTGTTTGTATCTCGCCACGCTACCCTTTTCGAAAGGGAATTTCTTGCAAAAGAAATTAGTGGAAGTATGGTAGAACTGGAAGAAATTTCTGACCCACAATCTGTAACAGAAGATTTGGTAGAACCCCTAGATTCAATAATACCCGACGGACAGCCACTCCGTAGATCTAGTAGGATTTCTCATCCGCCCGAGAGATACTACGGTTTTCTTATAGATGGGGATCGAGAGGATTGCATCTTGGAAGAAGATGATCCTACTAGTTTCAAGCAGGCCATTATCAGTAAGGACTCTGATAAGTGGCTGGATGCTATGCAATCCGAAATGGAGTCCATGTACGCCAATAAAGTGTGGACCTTGAAAATTGCTCCACCAGGGATAAAACCCGTTAGATGCAAATGGATCTACAAAAGGAAGATTGGTGTAGATGGGAAGGTGGAAACTTAGAAGGCTAGACTTGTTGCAAAAGGTTTTTGTCAAAGACCAAGATTGGACAATGACGAAACTTTTTCTCCAGTGGTTATGCTCAAATCCATTCGGATCCTACTTTCCATTGCTGCCTTCCATAACTATGAAATCTGGCAGATGGACGTAAAAAAGGCTTTTCTAAACGGAAGTTTGGAAGAGTGCGTTTATATGGATCAGCCAGAAAGTTTTGTAGACAGTGGGAGCAGCGGGAAGGTGTGCAAGTTGCTCAAATCCATTTATGGACTGAAGCAGGCATCACGGAGCTGGAACATCTGTTTTGATGAAACACTTAAGGACTTTGACTTCATCAAGAACGAGGATGGGCCATGTATTTATAAGAAAATTGTAGGACGAACTCTTGTATTTCTATTCTTGTACGTGGACGACATTCTTTTGATAGGAAATGATATTCCTATGCTACAATCGGTCAAGCTGTTCTTGTCACAAAGGTTCTCCATGAAGGACCTGGTTGATGTCTCGTACATTCTGGGGATCAAGTTCTACAGAGATATATCCAAGAGATTATTGGGACTTTCGCAGTCCAGGTACATAGAGACCGTACTTAAGAGATTTAGTATGGAAGATTCCAAATACGGTAATATACGCGCATTGCATGGAATCACCCTCTCCAAGGAAATGTCTCCCAAGACTGATGAGGAGAGGGTTCGCATGAGCACTATACCCTACGCTTCGTCGGTAGGATCTATAATGATGCGATACTATGTACAAGACCAAATATAGCTTACGCGCTTAGCGTGGTGAGCCGGTATCAATCGAACCCAGGTGAGAGCCACTGGACAGCAGTGAAGAACATTCTCAAGTACTTGAGAAGAACTAAGGAGATGTTCTTGGTTTTCGGTAATGGAAACCTTAAGATCGAGTCCTTTACCGATTCAAGCTTCCAGAGTGACAAGAATGACAGCAAGTCTGTCTCGGGTTTTGTGTTTACCCTCAATGGAGGGACGGTGTGTTGGAGTTCCAAACAGGACACTGTCGCAGACTCGACGATGGAGGCTGAATACATTGCTGCGAACGATGCCGCAAAAGAAACGATCTGGATGAAGATCATTACTGAACTTCAGGTAGTTCCGTCCATTGTTGATCTGATACCTTTGTATTGCGATAACAATAGGATTATAACTTTAGCGAAGGAACCACGGTCCCATCAGAAATCCAGACACATCTTAAGGCGGTATCACCTGATTAGAGAGATCATAGATCGCCAAAAGATCGAGTTCTGGAGAGTGGATATAAAAGAAAACACGGCGGATCCATTTACAAAGGCCCTCCCCTCAAGCGCAGTTCGAGAGATTTTTTAAGATGTTGGGCATGCGGTACGCCAGCAGCTGGCCTTAGAGAAGACGTTGGGTATTCGGTACGCCAATTACTGGCCTTTAGTGCAAGTGGCATTTAGTCCCTGTCCAGGGCTGATGAGATTTACTGATAAGTGTTATCAGTAGTTTCTCGAAAGGTTATAGGCCACACATCGGCATGACTTATCGAATTATTGGGATCTGACGATTCCACCCCCAAGACTCGATATGCGACATATCAGACAAAGAGATCGGACTGTACGGTAAGTTGCTTATAGGCTCTACTAGAGTTTGGACAAGTTTACTTGTTGATCTTCTATTCGTACAATACCTGGGTAGCCGTTATGTCCAACTAATACCGCTGACGACTTGTGGGTATCTGATGTGATCATTACCTACTGCTGGCGTATTGATGAGTCTTTAAAGTCCCACATAGAGGTTTTCTAGCTCGAGCGAAATGAAGTAGGGCACGTATGGAGATATGTGCGGGAGCTTGATTAAATACGAGTATATGATACAGTATTCTAATCTAGCGTTATTTGATATTAGCCGGGTTATATATGATATAACCGGATTATTAAATCAGGTGTTGATTCAATAATTTGATATATATATATATACATATATGTATATTAGCCGGGTTATATATGATATAACCGGATTATTGAATCAAGTGTTGGGTTATATATGATATAACCGGATTATTGAATCAAGTGTTGATTTAATAATTTGATATATATGATATATATATAAACTAATATTAAGCTCACTTAAGATTTTCTTCTCTTTATATATTTATATATATGATATATATATATATATATATATATATATTCATTTGTATCATGGTTGATGATACATGGAACATAGATGTGTGAGAATCACATTAGAAGTAAAGATGAGAAGATAATGCTTTATATATATAAATTAAAGAAAAGAATGAGTCATTTTCTTTAGTTGCTTTGAGAAGCATTGAGAAGCCATGACTCATCTTTCATTCTTTGTTTTATTCATATACATTAATCATTTTCTTGATCTCATCTTATCCTCAAGGTTCACTCTCACTTCCAGGGTTCATCGTCATCTCATCTCTAGTTTTTCTAGTTTGAGAAAAAGAAAAGAGAAATAGAAAAGAAAGATTTTTTAGTGAGCAAAATCCCTACTTCAGCAACCTATACTACTCTAGCAAATTAGTATAGGTTGTTCTCTTCACTAATATCTTGATTAGTGAAGTGTGAGCTTGAGTGTGAGTTGCCTCAAGGTGGATCATCTTCGACAACGAAGATTTCGAGCAAACTCGTTCCATCCTTCAAGTAGAGTCAAAGAAGAATTCTAGGACTACTACTCGGAGCATTTGAAGTGAAGGACTAAATTACAAAAGTTGTATTTTCTCTTCACTTAGTTTAGAACTTGTTTTGCTTAACTTTGAAATCCTAATTCTCTAGTTTGATTCTTGTTTAGTATACTTAGCCCTCTAGATTTTTAAAATTGCATACTTGATGCTCATAGAACCCTAGTAGAGGTGCTGAGATATACTTTGACACACTTCCTTTGCATTCTTCACCTTGAGACAACGACCGGGGATGACCAAACCTTAACGGCGAGAAACCCCCCATAATCACATCGCTATCAACCATCAATGAGGAGACGGAAAAGAAGCGGATGACTATTATGTATGTTGTGGTTGCGGTGGTTGTTGCGATTGATGATCATTAAAAGGGCAATCTTGCATGCCTTTTTATAGGGGTGGCGCATCTCCTTTGGCTTCTCCTAGAAACCTCTTTCTAGGCTTACCCTAAAAGCCTTCATGGTATGCCCTAAAAGCCTCAAGATGCTGATTAAGCCACTAAGGCCTTTCATGAAGGCTCCATACTCGAAGCATCTACCTCTTTTTGAAGCTTTCACAACAAGCTACAACACTCTAGAACCGGATCGGTTAGGGTCAGTCGAATAGCAGGCCCGGCCCACCTACCCACTCATGTGGCAGGCATGGGCCTCCAAAACCCATATGCTAACACTGCAATTGGCATGGAAATTTGAAAGAAACAATTCATCTATAGTAGTGCAAAAATAGGCACCATATCAAAGGAAAATCTTTTAGGAAAAGGAAAAGCAAGCACAAGAAAAAAAGGAGAATAAAGCCGATTAATTCCAAACCCTCAACGTAGCTGGGCCAAAAATATTGTCAATTATTCTTCGAAACAACCTTAGGAATTCTAAGAGTAGGTAAGGTGCATAATTAATGGATCCTAGCAGAAAAGTATAGTAGATTTATAGTATTCATTCATGAAGCTAATGGTTCGCTTCTACTTATCTTAGGAATTATTAGTTTATGAATTAGAGTTTTTGAATTAAAAATCATTGAGTTGATTGAGAATATTTTCCCACATAAATTTGGGGTAAAATATCACATTGTGGTGACTAAGTAGTAGATTATGAGATCTATACATGAGCGCAGATTGCAACTATAATATATAGGCAATAATATAAGCTTTTATGGAGCAAACCGAAGGAATCCCGCTCTGATGCCATGTGTGGTGATATCATGGAAATCGTCAGGGATGCTTTTATATTATTGGATTGTACAGAAAATTGTTCATAAAAGTTAATGAGTTTATGAATTGAATAAGATCAGAAAGTAAACCATATCTATTTTCTAAAGATCTGTAAGTTCATATGACTGAGAAATATGTATTTTACCAATTTTTCTACCGTGTCCTTGAATAGAACTCCTTCACCCGCAACACTGGAATCCACAGCTATTGTGGACTGGCAATTTTTCTTTAAAAGTCCAAGGGTCCGGTTCAGAAGGTTTCCTGTGCATAGATTATGTGAAATTTTAAGAGAACATTTCTCAGAATACTATAATTAGCAAATTAAAGCCTAAAAGGATTTTTCATAATTTTTGGGAAAAAAGAGTATATATTATATACCTAAAACCGATATATGATACCTAGAAAAACATACCGATCGTATTGGAAAGATGTGCATTTACTATATTGATGAAGCGGTCCTCTGAATAGTCTCCATCATTCCCAAATTCCACTTCCCTCAAGAAGAAGTACCTAACGGCATCAGAACCAAACTTATTTACCAGATACTTTGGTTCAAGTGTATTTCCCAATGATTTCCCCATCTTCATACCATCCTAAAATTTTCAAAATAAAAAGCAGAGCTGCATGAAATGAAAATAAATAAATGAGATAGGTTCACTTAATCCGGTGCTTATGTGAAAGTGAAGACAATTGGAAGAGCCTAAATAAGTGAGACATAAATTGTGAATCGTTGTTGGTTCTGTCAGCGTATAACCTGTATTCTAAACAAAATTAACTTACAGTGTTTCTTTTTTAGTTTGATAATAATAATAATAACAATTATAACATATAGGGCTAATTACTAAAAAGCCTCCCATACTTTTGCTAATTACTAAAAAGCTCACTCATACTTCATAATTACTAAAAAGCTCACTCATACATCATATTTACTTAAAAGACCACTCATACATTTAAATTGCACTTTAAAAAACCCTTCACTAGTTTTCCATCAAAAATTAGTGTCTCGAAGATAAAGCCGGAGCTTATGCTTGAGCTGCTCTCTTAGCTTTTAGATGCCCACGAACTCAAAGCTTGTAATTGAAGAGACAAGGAAAAATTTGGAATTTTGGCAAAAGAAGAGGGGCTGGGAAGGTTCAAAACCGTTAGCCTCCTAACACAAAAATGGAAGATGCCAAAAAAATTATCTTTTTGGTATGATGGGTTTTTTTAGTGCAACTTAAATGTATAGGGGGTCTTTTTAAGTAAATACGAGCTGTGGATGGGGCTTTCTAGTAATTAGCGAAGTATGAAGGTGCTTTTTAGTAAAAAGCCCTAATATATAATATGAACCACGTAAATAAATCGTTATGCAATTGTAAATATAATCACCTTGAAATTAAATGTCTAATACTACCTCTGGCACAAATGATGAAGCTGATGTAGTTGCAAGTTCAGAACTTATACAGAGTAATCCTAATTACAAAAATCATCATCATCATCTAGCAAATGGAATTGTTAAAAATTAGACGAATAGGTAAGTAATTGTTTATTATATGAGACACATCCTCGTAGCTTCTAGCTTTTATGCCAATAGCAGCTTGATCAATCATGACTAGTCAAGACTTAAAAGTCTTTATTTCTGGCAATCCAAATGATTGGTATCTTGTTTACAGTCAAATACCAAAAATAAGAACTCATTCACGCAAGCCGCGACAACTAATAAATTCCTTAGAAGAATTACTGACAAGTATATATGACTAGGTGTATGTTCTTCCCTATAAATAAAATTCTCAAGCATCACAACACATTCTACAAAAGAACTGTCCCTTCAAGTTCAAAAATGGAACAGATTACTTGTTAAACAAGTAATAACATGTAACATTTCAAAAAATTTAAAAGGTTTATTTTAGAATTTAAATATTGATATAATGAGTTTTACTAAAATGATAAAATTTATTGAATTGGGTTTTCATAAATTAGTATGTGTATGTTAGCTTTGAAGAATTAAATTATGTGCTATGTCTCACTTTTAATTAATAAAACTAATACATTCTTTTCTACTCAATTTTATCAAGTCATGATAAACATATTATAGTATTTATATTTCCTTATTTTTTTTATCTAAATAAAGAAATGGGAATTTTCATTATGGTTGATAAAATGGAAGAGGCATGGGCATGGGAAAGGCATGGGATCACCATGCTATATGTACACACCTTCATTTTCTTTTTCTTTCTTCTCAAAATCTTGCTCTCCCAATCTCATAGCTCTCTCTATTTCTAGCAGTTTCGACGGTAATACTACACAAGTATGGATATATTAAATACTTAAATTTATGGTTCTATATTCAAGACAATAATCCTAATGTTTAAAAATCCAGTCATGATGCAAAATATATTGAAAAGTGTACTTAGTTAAGTATTAATATAGAGTTTGAGTTCACTTTTTTACGGTTTTCTAACGACGAATGCCTACAATGATCACAATGACAGTAAAATGGTATTAAAAAAATAAGTTTTTAAAGGTTTCAGCCAAAACGATATTGTATGGTTGGTTTCGTATCGGTTTCAGATTTCATATCGGTCTCCACCGAAACGAAACCACCACGTATCGGTGGTTTCGGCCGAAACCTCGAACCTTGCTCAAATCCCCTCAAGTTTTTACTAGAATTGAAAATTTTGAAGATTTCCTTGCATTTGAAGGAGTTTCTTGATTCCTGAACTAGGTATATACTTCTTTACATATTTAGATTAATGATATTACTTTGTTATATTTTAGTTACATTCTATATTCATGATGATAGGTTTTATGTATATAATTGTTAAGATTTTAAAGAGTATAATGATTCAAAGGTTTGAGTACTTGTAATTGTTTCTTTAGTTGAACTATGTTTTGGAAATCAATGACAAGCTGGGATTACTAGATCTTTAGAAAAATCTTCGAGGAGAATTTTCTTTTTTGGCAAATTGCAAAGTTGTAGATAACTGACTTATCTTTTAGCTCAAAAATTTTGGTTGAATTTTACCGTAAAATGGAATTTTTATGAATTTTTAAATGAGTTTCCAAGATGGAATTTATGTTTTCAATGGCTATTTTTCACTAAACTTCTAAACATTTTCTGCATTATTCCATTGACAATTTGGAATATATAAAAATTGGAAGTTGTAGATACTTTTATGTAGATATTTTTAGAATTTTTATTTGCCTTATTCACTTTACAAAATCAAGAGATATCATTTTTTAGTGAAAGGTTATTTTCTGGTCTGTGAAATATTCAGAAACATGTTTTAGTTTTGTATTTTATTTCATGTCTTATACTTGGAATCTGGAAAAGATATTTTAGGTATTAAAGTTAACGTATTTATCTATATGTAGAATTTTAGTTTGAGTCAAAGTATTGCGTTAACTATTTTTGGGGATTTTTCAAAGTGAGCTTAAAAACTGCAGGTTTCTGAACTTGCATTTTTAAACGTTACTCATTCGAGCATTGTATTTTTCTCGCTAAATATTCTCAGTATGATAATCTTAATCATGTGTCTTTACACTTGAAGGGCCGTTAGCGGAGGCGCCCGAGACTCGAGGCGAGACAAGTCGTAGGATTTGACCAGCTCGTTTTGTAGTTCGATGAGTAGATTTAGCATCTACAAAGGAGAAATCGGGTGGATGGCATATAGCATCCCCAACAACCAAAACTATTGTGAACACTTCTTTATTTATTATAATTCATGTCTCATATGCTCAGTTTACCAATGATATGTTTCATTTCCTTTGCTATACTTTAGCGTACACAATTACTAGGACACTTGCACAATTGCTAATAATTACCATACGGCAACAACACAGACTCACATGCTACACGCACACATCATTAGTAACTGCCATTACACGTATAGGATGTATCTGGAGATTCTTTCTTCGATTCTATACATTCCTTCGTTCCAATTGTTACACTTACCAACTCTCGTTTCTTGTTCCTATCACTATGCCGTCAAAGTCTTGGCAAGCCGAGAGGGCTGCAGCTGGATATGAGGTCAGGGCAAGCTCGTCTGAGACGAGGACTCTGACCAGGACGGTACTCCGGTGACACAGGAACAGATTGATCTTCATTCTTCCGGTAGGTATAGTATTTATATTTCCTTATTTTTTTATCTTAATAGAAAAATGGGAAATTTCATTATGGTTGATAAAATGGGAGAGGCATGAGATCACCATGCTATACTTAAATGGGAGAGGAATGGGCATGTGAGAGGCATGAGATCACCATACTATATGTACAAACCTTCATTTTTTTTCCTTCTCTAAATCTCTCTCCCCAATCTCAACCCCAAAACCATAGCTCTCTCACTCTCTCAAATCCCCTCAAGTTTTTAATAAAATTGAAGATTTTGAAGATTTCCTTACATTTAAAGGAGTTTCTTGATTCGTAAAATAGGTATATACTTCTTTACATATTTAGATTAATGATATTACTTTGTTATATTTTAGTTACATTCTCTATTCATGATGATAGGTTTTATGTGTGTAATTGTTAAGATTTTAAAGAGTATAATGATTCAAAAATTTGAGTACTTGAAATTGTTTCTTTAGTTGAACTATGTTCTGGAAATCAGTGACAAGCTGGGATTACCAGATTTTTAGAAAATTCTATGTTGGGAATTAGTTTTTTTGGTGAACTGCAAAGTTGTAGAAAACTGACTTATCTTCTTAGCTCAAAAATTTTGGTTAAGTTTTACCGTAAAATGGAATTTTTATGAATTTTTAAATAAAGAGTTTCCAAGCTAGAATTTCTGTTTTTAATGATTGTTTTTCACTAAACTTATAAACATTTTCTGCATTTTTCCATTAACGGTTTGGAATATATAAAAATTGAAAGTTATTGATAATTTTGTGTAGATATCTCTAGAATTTTTATTTTCTTTATTCACTTTACAAAATCAAAAGATATCATTTTATTAGTGAAAGGTTGTTTTCTGGTATGTGAAAAATATACAGAAACATGTTTTAGTTTTATATTTTATTTCATGTCTTATACTTGGAATCTGGAAAAGATATTTTGGGATATCAAAGTTAATTCATGTATCTATATGTGGAATTTTATTTTGAGTATAAATATTGTGTTTACTATTTTTGGGGATTTTTCAAAATGAGCCTAAAAACTGCAGTTTTCTGAACTTGCATTTTTAAACGTTATTCATTTGAGCATTGTATTTTTCCTCGCTAAATATTATCAGTATGATAATCTTATTCATGTGTGTGTCCTTACGCTTGAAGGACCGTTAGCGGAGGCGCCCGAGACGTCGAGGCGAGGCAAGTCGTAGAATTCGACTAGCTTGTTTTGTAGTTCGGTGAGTAGATTTAGCATCCACAAAGGGGTAATCGGGTGGATGGCGTATAACACCCCCGTCAACCAAAACTATTATGAACAATTCTTTATTTATTATAATTCATGTCTCATATACTCAGTTTACCAATGCTATGTTTTCATTCCTCTGCTATATTTTTGCGAACACAATTATTAAGACACTTACACAATTACTAATGATTACCATGCATCACCAACACAGACTCACATGCTACACGTACATATCATTAGTAACTGCCATAACACGTATAGACTAAAACATTTACATATTTAACACGTACACATTACTAGTAATTGACATGCTTTACATGTTATAATATGATCAATGTTATGTGCGTACGTAGACTAGATGTCCGTACTATTTGAACGGGCTGTTTTCGTACATAGACTAGAGGTCCGTACTGACTGTTATTGAACGCGGTATATTATTTCCGGACTAGACGGATTTATGATGTTGATTCAATGTAATATTTGTTGTCATCGTACGTTATGAGATTCCGTACTGGATGAGGTGGTGATGGTTAGCCGAATACGGTCTTTTATTATTGACTCGCTAAGTCTTACTAGTTATCCCGATTGAGAGATTATGAAAATACAAAGGTTTTACTCATTTCTAAAAACAACGATTCGTTCATATTTTAAAAATGCAAAGGATGTATTGCTTGGATTTCAAAAGGATATCTATTTTTTAAAACATCACAGCCTCCTTATTTTCAAACGTTTCGTTCTATTTTAAAGTATAATTAAATTATTCGGAAGTAATTATCCATTTACAATACTCGTTCACGCTATACTTGCTTTACTTATTATTCGTTTAAGCTACACTTACTTTACTTATTATTCGTTTACGCTACACTTGCTTTACTTATTATCCGTTCACGTTATAATTATTTTATTGTTTGCGTTATGTTTATGTTATACGTTCGCGTTATGATTATGTTATTAGTTTGCGCTGCGTTATGTTACCCGATTGTTTACGTCCACCATGATTTTTCTATGTATTTATGGTTTGTTATCCGATATCGAGAAGGGGGAACAGATTACGAATACATGGTAGACTGGTTTGTTGATATTTGATATCGAGGAGAGGGAGAACCGATTACGGATACAAGATGTGATCAATCCGTGAGCGATTGAGGTTATATGTGATCAATCCGTGAGCGATTGAGGTTATATGTTACCAATCCATGAATGGATGAGGGATTGAGGACGGAGGGTCGGTATGGATACCCTGTCAAGAATGAGATGTATTAAACTATATAGTTTTCGAACATGACTGATCCAAGAGACAGTACCTGAGATATTGTTTTCATGTATCGATATTTGCTATCCTTTAAAAAAAGAGCTGTAGTCGTACTATTTTTCTGCGTGTCCATGATCGACACGAGTTTTTCAAAAGAAAATCTTTTATATCATTTCAAAAGGCATGACGTATATTTTAAGGAAATGTTATATTACTTTGCAAATCGACGTCCGCCATTTATGCCATAATATATGCACAGTACAGCCACTTTTAAATGATTGTACATGATGAGGTATTATTATTGTTGTACATTGCTTGAATTCTTGTTTCAATACATGTTTATTTAACTTCCGCAATGTACATATTTACCCATGTCTTAGTTGTTTCACCGTTTATACATGCGATTTCTATCTTATTATACGAATTCTACTCACGAGTTGGCAACTCACCCCGTAGCTCCTTGCAAGACCGACCGCTCGGAGTAATAACGGCTTGTTGGCGCATTTAAGTTTTTGGGCGTGGTTGCATTTTGTCTTTTGAGCTAGGTAGGTTAGATTTCGTTTCAGCATTTGCCTTGTATCTATTTTTATACCTAGAATTACTTCATCAACCAAGTCAGGTGTATTTTCCCGAGACCTTAAACGTTGTATTGTTGTTATAGTCGAACCCGTGTGGAGTCGGCTAGACTTTATTTATATATAGTGTTTGTTACTTTCCGCTTGTTGTTCTTCGCCTTTAGGCGTCGTATATTTTTGCGTGGATTGTGTCTCCGCCGTATGGGCGTCGAGTTTGCTCCTGTGTGTGGATGCGTTTATTTTACTGCTGTTGTACTGAAATTTTATTCAAAATTTACAAAGGATGTGCTGTCCGTTTTTTAAACAATAACTCTTTACAAAACAAGGTTTACTTCATTTTATAAATCTCTTTTTAAAACTTCACCTCTATTTTCTTTCTTGTATTTGGTTTAGATTCCTAGTTTCGGCTTACTTGGGTATGGTAGGGTCCACTAGACTTCACGTGATCCTTGTGCCGGTCGCGTGGCGTCTTGGGTCGTGACATAACAGCTCTACAAGGAAATTTAAATTAGTAGGTCTGGGCTCCATACAATTTCTGGCAGTACGAATGATGCCGCTTAGGAGAAAATTAAAAGAGGAAAGATATACTACCCATTTATTTGAATGTACGAAGAGACCCTATGTGAATTCAGAATGGCCGTATAGATATAAATTCAGAGAGTGGATACAACACTTCTCTATTCGACAGAAAGATACTAAGTTGGGATACATAACCGTGCATGTTGTTTACATTTTGTTTTAATTTCTCAAAATGGCGGCAAAAATTAGGCTTTTGAGATGTAAGATAATTTAAACTTTTCAGCATTTTTATCAATAAGTGATTATTTATAATAACTGAATTTGCAGTTGGAATGGTTGAATGTAATCCCTTTACCGATTTTCTCATCTTTTCACATGTTCTTGGCCTTTTCCAAGCCCAGGACAATTTGGAGAATGCCAGTAAGCACAACGTTGGGCATAACAGGGAGGCTTAAAACAAAATTAAATGTTAAAACATGATAATACATCATTTTTAAGTGGTTTTGTTCTTTAAGCTGCCAAAGGTTAGCACATGCCTAACACTAGATTGTTGTCTTAACTGGAAAAAACATCACAGATGTCATCTAAATATTTTTACAACTGGACTCTACAATATAATTTTATTGTTTGCTAAGCATGGTTTTAGTTTTAAGGAAAAAAGTCTGTGCAACCATAGAAGCAGATATATTAATTCTTTTCCCTTACTTTTGATTTTATACATAAGCTATGTGCATTAGTAAAGCAGATAGCATATGTTGAAATTTGGACAAAGCTTTCAAATTTTTTCTTTCATTTAGGCACACTGTTCAGTACTCTTAACATATAATGTTAACTAGAACAGAAACAGTTTCTAGAAATATATAGAGCTATAAGAGCTTTGTGCTCGAAAATTAAATCCACCTCATATAATTTGTGATATGTATATACGTAAACAAATATGTGTAATTGGAATCTTAGATGCCATAGAAGAAAATTTCTTCCCATGGTGCTCAAAATGCCAATTCCCTAATTAGAAATCCGGTTATCCCCACCGTGCAGCATAACCTCCTTTCTTCAAGGTTTAAGACATAGGCATACCAAAATTCATATGATACAATCATAGATCTAGAGATGAAAAATATTCTATTATCAATAAAAACATTGATTTTGCAATCATCCGATGGAAGGGCTAAAAGTATGTAAATCTTAAGAATTTGGTCTAAATAGGTTCTAGATCACATAGATCAAGTGTTCATCACTTCATCTTCCAAACAAACATAGGAAAGTGTTATTTCTCCGCCGAAGGAGGAATTACCTCCTATGTCAGATGAGATTGTGTTTTGTCAAAGCATGTGTGTGTGTACACGAACGCACGTGCGGTGTGTGTTTATATATATTTATATGTATCTATTTACATATAAATTGTGTGTGAACGTGCACGCGCACACAAAGAGATACATATGCACACATACACACACACACATACGAGTTGGAGACCACAAATTGGAAGTCAACATGTGTTTGTGTGCCATAGTGCAGATAAGGGGAGAAAAAGGAATTTTAAAGCTATGTTTGCAGAGAATACTGCATAATGCTATGCAATCAACATTTTGAATATTGAAACAGAACGACCATAGTTGTTCTTAACTATGTTTTTTTGAGCCAGCTTGCAGTTCTTTGCACAAAGGCAATATATGAACTGAAGTTATATACCAAATATACGTCGTTTAAAGGACACCATTACCTTTGTTAAAAAGCCATGACCAAACACCATCTTGGGAAGGCTTATTCCAGCTGACATTAACATGGCTGACCAATAGACGGCATGAAACCGCAAAATATCCTGCAAGAGTCACCAGGAAGCATTAGCATGCAACATCAACTTAAGAAGGGGACAGCATGCAACAGTCTATAACATGTCCTGGACTAGGACTAAATGAAACTTGGAATATCCTTCCAAATCAAAGTCCAGCTAACCTTCAAGCCTATTGCTTTATTGTTATGATATATCCGCAAAAGGAAAAGAAACAGGAGAGGTATGTTATTGCTAATATGCATCCAAAAGTTATCAGATTTACTTTTTCATGAAAATAAAGGTGATTAGATTAAACATGCAGCTATTGAAATAGTCCATCCCTATGTATTTGGAATAAAGGCTTTGATGTTGATGTTAATGGTGATGTAGTTAGCTGTTGGTATATAAACCATATTTTTCTTTCAAATTAGAGTATAGAGTGGTCGTCGTCATTGGCGACCCCATCCAGGTTGCTTAGATCTACCCTAACCTGATAGCATCTAAAAGCCCGAAGCATTTTTAACCTCGCCAACCATTTGAATGATTTCCCTTGTAGTTAATTGGTAGAACTTATAACTTTCCCGAAATCCATGCATTGTCTTTATGGATATGCTGAGCTCGTGCAGTAAATGATTATAAAGTGGAGTAACTACAAATTATAGCAAGGCACACCACACCTTGCCTATTAAGTGGAGTGAAGCGGGCCATCCAGAAGTAACAGCTCTTTGCAAACTTGGTTTCTCTCCATCCTTCAATAATGCTGATATATATCTGCAGAAAAAACTATTATATTAGCAAAGACCAGCATATCATCCAGTTAGCAAGAGCAAGAAGTGATTGAAAGCCAACGGTATAACCCTAGTAAGCAAAAGAACCCAAACTTCCTACAGAAGTGTATAATGAGTGTATTAAAAATCATCTAGAGGGAGGTGAAAAGGAAGTAATATAATAAATAATGATGATAGTGAAAGTTCCAATAAGACGACAAGTTGATCTCCAGGTAGAAATTACATGGCTACGAGCGTACCAGGCTTGTCATATCGAAGTAAAAAACTCCTTGAGAAAGAACGCAAGCGGAATATAAAATCAAGATATGTTACTTAACTTGGCCGGGTTATTCAAATCTCATGTTCTTTACTTCACTGAGAAACCCAAGCAAGTCCTCGCTCAATCAAGAACGAAGGAGCATCGTTTTCGCCTCCCCACCGAGAGAACCTTCAACTATGAATTTTATTCTCTTGGAAGAAGAGAAGTAAAAAAACAAGAGTTAAAAATACACTTTCTACTTTCATTACAATCTATTTATAATGAGGAATGATAACAAATTTTGTCCATTGTTATATATTCATCTGTATAGCCCATAATAGGATGTATATGTCATATTCCAACATATACTTATCGCGCCAAGATGTATAGGCTTCTGCATCCCGCTTATGCTGAGCTGCATTGCCTCTCTCGTGCTCCTGCATAATGATGTCGACGGCAATCAGCACTCCCTGCTCATTCAAGAGATATCAAATCTTTCGGCACCATATATCATAATGATCACCATCCAATTATCATGTTGCCTCTTCTCTCTATTTATACACCCACAACTCTCAAACTCACAACGTTCTTTCTCCTCTCTCGAATTTTAGCAATGGCCTAATCGCGACCCTCAACGTCATCTCCCTCCTCTCGATCCCTATCCTCGTCGGCGGAATATAGCTCTCCTCGAAGGCCTCCACCTCCATCTGCGAGAAGTTCCTCGAGAAGCCCCTCATCGCCCACGGCATCTTCCTCTTCTTGATCTCTCTTGTTGGCCTCTTAGGATCTTGCTGCAGGATCACTTGGCTCTTTTGGGTGTATCTCCTCTTCGTGTGCATCTTGATTGTGCTGCTCTTTTGCTTCCCCATCTTCGCCTTCGCCGTGACCAACAAAGGCGTCGGTGAGGTTGTTCCGGGTAATGGGTTTAAGGAGTATTGTTGGAAAACATTAAGTGGTTAAACCATATGTTTATAGTTAGTTAACTCTAAACAACATCTACAGTGATAATCTAGTAACAAAGCCTTTATTTGTTTGTTGACATCAGCTAATGATATGAAAATGTCCTGTTGGAACTCTCCCCTCGGTAAACTAGCGGCAAGGAATATCCAGACTATAAATGATCACTGAAGACCAAGTCCATGGGTAATGAAGGGGCAGTGAGCTGATCCAAAAACAATTCCAATGAAATCAAGCAATAATTAGAACAAGCCCAATGCTTGTAAGATTTCCAATGAAATCAAAGTATAAAAAGAAAGTAGAAATCCAAATTGAAATATAATAATCATTCACTTTATGAATACTCGCTTAGACTACTTAATAGTTTCACTAAAATCTTAAGAAAGATCCTCTTTAGATTGTCCCTACTTTTGGCAAATTTGAAAACTGAAAATAAATAGTCAAAACCGAAAAGGAGAGCAAAAAAAATTTCAATTAGTCAAATCATTGAAAATTCATATAAGAAATAGCAAAAAAAGTAAAGTAACGAAAATACCCCTTCCATCTCACCATCTCCTTCCTCCTCGATCCCTATGACCAAACAAGCTACACATCCTCTCCTGCATCTCCCTCTCCTCCATCATCCTCTTCCTCGCCTTCTCCTCCTCCCCCCATTCCCAAACCCTAAACCTACACCTCCTTGGATCTCCCTCACTCCTGCTCACCCCCTTCGAACTCCACCTAGCGACCCCCCTCCCCCTCAACCCCCTCCCCCATCGGATACCCCAATTCACCGCCCTCGATCTTTCCGAGCAAATGGGAGAAGATTGTTGAGGCTTTCATGAGCATTTTCATCTTTTCAAGCTCCTAACGGTTAATATTTGATAGAAAGTTAACGGAAGTGTCATTTTTAGACAAGTTAAAAATAGTTTGTGTTGTTTTTAGAAATAACAACTATTTGGTGGCCAAAATCAAAAAAAAAACTTATATTATATATATTTAAACTGTCGTCGTCGTGATCATCATCATCAAAACATTCAATTTCCATCCCTTCAAAATCCTGATCAGTTAAAAACGCCACTCCACGGTAAGAAGACAATTTGACAAAAAGTTTATGACCGCTTATCAATCCTTTCAATTTTGGTGTCAAATCCCTAGCAAAGGAACATATGGACAAGAGAAGGCTTTCCATTGAACTAGCTATGCTAGTAAGCACCAGATACTTGGCAAAACATATATATAACCCATGAGAGACACTTGGGTACAATTCTGAATCCGCTATTGCATGTTTGCTCTAGTTTTAGTTGTTTTCAATGTTGAAACGGTCTTTCTTTATCGATGGGGAATAAGTTTCGATGTATTGGGTGCATCTGTATTTGTAGAAGCTTTCATTTTCGTGCTTATCCTAATTGTTGGTTCAGTTTATCCATGGCTAAAAGGAACATTGAGTGATCTTAGCTAAATATTTATAGAACCTTTCATTTTCGTGCGTATCCTAATTTTTCATTAATTGACCAAACAATACACAATTCAGTTATTTCAACTCATTTTTGAACCAAGGTTGAAAATCTCAATATCGATAATGGTTTCAAACGGTCGTTTTTGGAATCATAATCGGTCTTCTTGACTGTATCGGTCATGTTAGACCAATACGTCGTGCTTTTTAATTGACTATAGGAATATCTTGAAATTAGTAAAAATGTCATAATTTTTATAAATTAATATCTAAAGTGGTTTTTTAAATATGTTGTAAAGATAAGTGTTAAGAAAAAAGAGTTATCTAGCGATTAAGAAAGTGACTTAAGGGTCAAGAATTTAAGCAGGAAAGGGTAATTTTGGTATTTTGGATTTTCCACGTAAACCTTATTATTTTATTATAAATAAAAAGATAAATCTACTCTATTGAATTATTTGCCTGCAATGCTATATTTTACATGTTATCAGAACACCATCATCTCCATCTCAACAACTCCAAAACGTTTAATACACCAAAACCCTAGCCACATCCATTTCAAGCCACCATCTCTACCGTTGCCACTCGTCACGGCCATCGCCTCAAGAATAACCGCCAACCAACCGCCTTCATCAAAACAGCCGCATATCGTCCATCAGGCCGATAACTAACTAACTTCATCGACCCTCCATCTCAACCTCAGATCTCAATACAATTGCCTTCAGATCTTAACGCTGCTACATCTCAATCTTGCTAAGAACCTTCTCTCCTCGCCTCCACGAAGTCAAGAGACCTTAGCCGCCTCATCAATCCTTTCTCCATCACCCTAGCCACATTGTTGCTACCAACTCTAGTCACGTCATCACTAACTTAAATTCAGTAATGAGAACATCTTCAGGATCACCATCTGATCAGAATCATCTCAAAATTTAGTCGCCAAATTCGCTACTTACCGCACAAAAAATCCGAATAGTATAAATTTAAAAATCTGAAAAATAAAAAACTAAATAAATTATAAGTCCAGAAAAATTTAAAGAATCCGAAAGTAGATAAAATCCAAAAGGTTTATATAAAAAATATACTAATTTTTTAAAAGAAAACGGAACTTTATATTTAATTAATATTTTTTGAAAATATTCCTTTAACTTATTTTTGCATTGTGTTATCATAAGTATTGCGTTCATGGTACACATGCTTATCAAGTGATGTATTTTTGGGTCCCAAGAGCTTTAGTGAATTAGGGTAGATCTTAACTTAAGACTTGATAACTACTCAATATCCTCGCATCGGTATACCGATAGCGTGTCTCGCATACCTTTGAGTTTATTTAGAACTATCAATACTGAATATATCGTGTAGATTTCCGGACTCGACTAACCTAAAAAGTTCATTTCTTAATTGTGAACGTGTAAGTCCCATTGAAGTTGAATGGTGAAGTTTGTTAAAGTTGTGTTGTTGAAGTCCATTAAAGATTTTGAAGTTCTTCGTTGAAATTGTTTGTCAAAGTGAAGCTTGTTGAAATTCAATAAAGTTGAAGTCGGTTAAAATCCCTTAAAGTTGAAGTTCATTAAAGTTTGTTCAAGTTGTTGATTCAATCAAGTTCGTTGAAATTGTCCGTTGAAGTTTTGTTAAAGTTGAAACTTATTGAAGTTGTTTGTTGAAGCTCGTCGTCGAAGTTTGTTCAAGTTGTACGTTAAAAGACGTTCAAGTTGTTCGTTGAAGCTTCTAATTGAAGTTCATAAAAGTTGTTTGATAAAGCTTGTTATTCGACTATTGAAGTTATTCGAGAAACATCTAGTTGAATTTCATAAAAGTTCGTTACAAATCATAATTTGATCAGTTCGTTGAGGTAATTGAAGTTCGTAAAAGTTGTTCATTTAAATCGTTATTCGATCATTGAAGCTATTCATTTAAACTTCTAGTTGAAGTTGGTAAAATTGTTCGTTAAAGATCATATTTCGATAGTTTAAATTGTTCGTTGAAGCTTCTAATTGAAACTAATGAATATTGTCCGTTGGAGATCATTCAAGTTGTTAGATCGATAGTTGTTTATTGAAGTTGCTAGTTAAATGCTTCATTGAAGTTGGTTGACACCCTTGCCCGCATTGAAGCGGTTGCTCATTCGTTAGTTTATTGCTCGCCTTCGCAATTATTGCTCGTTCACTCATTTGTTAGATTTGTGTTCAAAGCAGTTGCCCGTCGCTAGTTAAATGCTTCATTGAAGTTGGTTGACACCCTTGCCCGCATTGAAGCGGTTGCTCATTCGTTGGTTTATTGCTCGCCTTCGCAATTATTGCTCGTTCACTCATTTGTTGGATTTGTGTTCAAAGCAGCTGCCCGTCGTTGATCAATATTGTTTATTTGCATTCAAAACTAATTGCTTGTTTGCTTGTTCTAACTCCTTGTTCATTGGTCACGTTTAAAGCTAGATGATTGTTCTTGTTCGCATTTGAAGCTCATTGGTTTGTTGTTTACATTCAAAGTTGTTGCTCTACACTCGTTTGTTTGAAGTTGTTGCTCGCTGATGTTGTTGATTCATTGTGTTGCAGTGGTCGGTACTCTACGTTTGCGCACATGAAGCAAATTCTAGGGTATGTTGCTAAGGAAGAGTCAAGACTAGTTTCTTAAGAATGTTTGATGTATTGAGTTCGTGTGCATGAAGCAACCTCCATGGTAAGTTGCTCAAAAAAAGTCTTAACTAATTGTAAAGACAGTTCAAATCAAGTCATTCACTCACCAAGAGCATTGTTCAACTGGCAAAACAGTGTTGTGCAATATTCTAAATTTCGGATTTTGGTATCGTGTCAGACCAGATTTTGATTTCGGGTATTAGATAACGTGAAATGTTGGGTGGATTTATCAAATATCGGGTTCTACATTTTTATAATGTAAACGACATTTATATAACTTATTTTTTTGAAAAAATATTAACTTATTTAGACTTTTAGTTTTATTAAATTATATATTACTCAATAACTCAATGGTAGAGCAGTCGCCTATTAAGGGAACGGTCGTATTTAGTTTAAATATATACAACATTCAACTTCATATTAAAAATTTACAATTTACATAAAAATAAATAAATACAACATACATTCTTCTATGAGTCTTTATATTAGAAACGTAGATTTTTTTTAAAACACAGAAAGAGAGGAAAAGGATTTAAGGGGGGGGGGAGAGCGTGGTTGTTGGCATCAACCAAGAGGAGTGATGGTGGGCGTGGTGGTCATAGCATCGGCCAGGGGAGGAGAGATTGAAGATGGGATGGGGGCAGAGAAAGAGTGGAAATAGATAGTGGTCAAGGGGGAGAGAGTGGTCGAGGGGGAGGAGATTGAAGATGGAAAGGAGTATCGAGTGGTGGTGATGGCTCGAGGAGAGAGACGGCGAGAGAAAGTTACCTGGAGGCGGTGACGACTAGGGCTGGAGGTGATGGTGACTAGGGCTTGGTGGAGATGATAGATGAAACGAGGCGATGAGGTAATTACTTAATTACTGCTAGGACTTTTGTTCTTTACTTTTGCAATGGACCGGGTTAATTACTTAATGTACAAAGCCTAAAGCCTAAGACCCAAGAAAAATTAGCCAAAAAAATTTCTTCACATATCGGTAAATGTCGGGTAAAACGACGACATCACGAAATGTCGGCTGGCATTTACCATATATCGATAACCGAAATAATTCTATAAATCTGTATTGTTTTCTTCCTAAAACCGATATGTCACAGACATTTCGGCAATGTCGGCCGACATTTGGAACATTGATGTTGTGCAAGAATTTGGTTCATCATGACGGTGCAAAAATCAATAGTTTAGTTTGTCACGATTGTTCAAGGGAATAAGTGCTAGAACAAGTTATAAAGACAGTTTACAAAAGTTGCAAGTTTCGGAATTTCAATTCATAGGAGTCGCACAGATGTTGCAAGTTCAATTGCCTCGTTACGTTTACAAAACCATTTGTGGATTCTAATTCTAGAGTGAAATTTATTTGTAACAAGCTAAGAGCACATGATATATGTGCTCCAGCTTGAGAGGGTTAATTACTTAATGTACAAAGCCTAAAACGCAAGACCCGAGAAAAATTACCCAAAAAAATTCTTCACATATCGGTATATGTCGGGTAAAACGGCGACATCACGAAATGTCGGCTGACATTTACCAAATATTAATAACCGAAATAGGTGTTGTGAAAGAATTTGGTTCATCATGACAGTGCAAAAGTCAATAGTTTAGTTTGTCACGATTGTCCGAGAGAATAAGTGCTAGAACAAGATATAAAGACACTTTACAAAAGTCGCAAGTTTAGGAATTTCGGTTCATAGGAGTCGCACGGATGTTGCAAGTTCAGTTGCCTCGTTGCGTTTACATGACCATTTGTGGATTCTAGTTCTAGACTGAAATTTATTTGTAACAAGCTAAGAGCACATGATATATGCGCTCCAGCTTAAGAGGAAAGTTTTACAAGATAAGTTACTTAGTGGTTAAGAAAGAGTTATTTCGGTATCGAAAAGAAGTTACTTGGTTAAGCAGAAAGGAGTAGTTTAGGTGTTTTATATGAACCCTAATTATTTATTATAAAATGAGAGATGGATATACTGTACTCTCTTGAGGTGTTTACCTTCAATACTATGTTTTAACTAAAAACGTTTGAAATTTTTTTAGTAATTAATGATGTCAAATATACCCAGTGTTCTAAATATTGTTGATATATCTTATGTATATGCCGATATATCTCTTATATCGGCCGATATATCGGTTTTTTAGGGAAAAGGATACGATATGCCGAATTTATATTTTTCTGTAGTTTTGGGTAAATATTATCGGCCGATATATCGTAATATCGTCCGATATATTAGATCCGATATATATGTCCAAATATCATAATTATTTTCTAAGTTTATTTGGGTTATTGATTTTTAAGCAACATTGATAATGGACCCAACCAGACCAATAATGACGCAGGGGTGGATCCACTAAGAAGGTAGAAGGGCACATGTCCCGTTGGAAATTTCAAAAAATAAAAAATAATATATGTTATATGTAAGATTTTGGAATTTTCGGGAATCTATTATATATGTTTGTTGAATAAATAGAACACAATGAGACTTTGTCCAAGTGGTGATATATTTTGTTTCTCAACAAAAAGTCTTGCGACCAATTCCAATTAGTTATATTAGTTTTTGGATTACTTTAAGAGGGTATGAATATCATTGTACTTTTTCTTTTAAAGAAAATAGTTTCTTCTATATTATAACTAAATTGATTTAAAATGTTTTTTATTTTTTAGGATTTTTGTACATATAAAATGATTTTTTAACGACCTTGATCTTTTTGGCGTCCCTGCTAGTTAAAATCCCTAGATCCATCATGTACTGGAGGATAAGTTAAAGTTGAAAATTTTAAGAAAAAGCAAAAAATCCATATCAATTTTTCTTCTCCGTGGATCTATATTCGGTTATTTATATTTACATCAAATCTTCTTAAATAAAATTCAAACCTACAATCAACTATTTCATATGATCACTCTACTACTGAACTATTAGATTATTCGTATTTTCATATATGAAATTTATGATACAAAAATATTTTTTTTTGAAAATCTCCCGATATATCACGATATCTGATATCCGATGTCCGATAAGAAAATTTTCGGGCCGATACGATATCGATGTCCGATATTTAGAACATTAAATATACCGTCAATCATTGTTCTAAAAAGCGGCCTAGGCGGAAGCGGTGCGAACCCGCTCCGATTCAGCCCTAGGAGGCTTAATTAAGTGGTTTAAGCACTTAAGCAGCCCAGCTTGCTTAAGCGGATGCCTAAGTAGGTCCAACACGCTTAATGAAATAAAAATTAGTCATTTTTGAAATATCAAGGGTCAGGTTTATTCTCTTTTCACCGTACCCGACCCAAATCCATACTTAATAAACATTACACGCTAAGATATACATCCCCATGATTAATAAACTTATTGTTAAAGCATCAATATGTTATAGCTTATTAGACCGAATTATCAATATATTTCTGTTTCTACTGTTGATATTTTAATATGTTGTTTTCTATGCTGAAATGTCAATATAGTACTGAAATTTCAATATGTATATATATATACATGTATACGTATATACATGTGTATACGTATCTACACATATGTATATATATTAAATATAATTTTAACTAAAATTAAAAATAACCGTATCAAAGGCGCTTAAGCACTAAGTGATACCCCCAACGGCTCAGCTCCGTCTAGAGCTTTTTATAACCTGTCAACAACCGATTAGTTAACCCATTAAACCAAGAATTGACCAATTAACCCATTACTAAGCTTAATAATAAAACACCAAATAATCAGTTAATCAACAAGTATTGATGTTTAAGATTACAGCTGTTGTCTATATATAGGAATTCAGATGGTTACTTTTAGGATTGGAATCGGCCATCTCCTCTAGGGTTTGGTCAATAGTTAAAAATATGAATTGAACATTTATATCATCCTAATGAGCGCTGTGAAATCCAATGGTTTTAAATAGATGTTCAGGGCATATACACAAATCATGCCTTCAGCTATTTAAACTTCAAAGATAGTGGCATACGAAACTACCATGGAAAAATAGTTTCATACAATAAAATCTATTATAAACTGACAAAAGGCATTAAATAAATCATTAAAGTGAGGAATAAACAAAATACACATTCATGCAATGTATTGGGCAAGAGACAAATCTGGGCCATGACATTATAAAAGCTGATAAGCAATTTACACATGAATAACCATATCCAAATGGATAGTAAAAATATTTTGCCTACCTAGTGCAAACAGACATAGCATACAATGTTAATTGAATCAAATGGAAAAAGGAGCTTACCCCAATAAAGCATCAAACCAGACATAAATAGTTTGTTTCTTGTCATCTGGCACGGGTATTCCCCATTCAACAGATGAACGGGATATAGAGAAATCTCTCAACCCACTCGTTATCCAACTTTGCACCTAGACCAGCACTTAAGTCAGAAGTAGCAGTATCATTTTTTTAATAACAAATGGATAAATGATACCAAATTTCTCCCGTGAAGCCAAATTAAAATGAAAAGGGCCTTGACACTGAATTCTATGATATTCTGGATCAGACAAAAAAATGAAAACCAAAAAGATGCATGAATACTTGTTTTGAAAGTACTGTTAAGGTGGTCCTGGCATATAGTTAGCTTCAGAGGCTCTTATCAAAAATTCATGATGTAGCACTTCTATTATATCTGAATTGTTCTTTGTTACCAATTTTCATCCCAAATCTAGACATATTTGATAATTAAAGATGGCCGTGGTACATCTCCCAGTTATCTGAACATTCACCTATCATTGGTTTCATGCTACGAAACTCATTTTTATTAGTACAAAACATATCCTTATTATGATATCTTGTTGTATTCCAGGAGCAAGGAAAACTAATGGTCATGAATATCTGGAGCTTATTAAAAATGTGGCGGGCTGAGATTATATGGATGCTGTATAATGCAAAGAACCTGGAGCTGATGGCTATCATGGCGTAAACTAGGGAGCTGATCATAAAGTTTCTGCTTTTAAGGAGATGAGCTAATTAAGGTGAGTGGATGATTACTTGATTGCCATTTTGGAACAATGATACAATTGGAGCTTTGGTTATAAAGATTTAGAAGGTCATATATAATTATGACTTGAGAGATTGAGCAAATGGAGAGGAAGTTTTGAGATTAAAGATAAATAGTTTGGATTAAGAACTGAAGTGTCTTTGATATGCTGTGAGTAGTTGAGCTCAAAAGATTCTCCAGTCAAAGCTCGAGATACACTCATACACTTGATGTAACTTGTAGTTTCAGAACTCCATGATCTTCTTTCTGAGAATGTTTTCGTTTTGTTTTCTGCCTCTTCTTTTCTCTTCTAGTTTGTATAACGTATAGATGTGAGGGAGTTGTGGCTTTTTCATTTTCATTTTCATTTTCTGAGTTGTAATCTTTACCTATAAGACTTTGTTTTTGTTGTTAATTCATGAGATGGGCACATTGTGCCTAGCTCTTCCTTAAAAAAAAATGGATGAATGCTAATTGGATTTTTTTCTTGTGAAGATCTTACGAATGCTTGCCATGAAATTTTCATATAGTTAGCCTTTTCTCCCAAAAAAAAGAAAAACTATAAGGAGGTTTAGTTATGATGAATTTGTAAGTCAGAAATCCAAGCTGTTTACAAATATAAATTCCGAGAGAGGGAGGGAGGGAGGGAGGGAGGGAGAGGGAGAGAATCTGCAAGGACAGTATCTTTTTATGGTATCATGCCTATGATATTGGAGAAAGGTTATCTATATTAAGCAAATATAAAACACATAAGTGAAATAGAAATATGCTATGCTCATTGATTCAACAAAAACAAAAGCTGGGAAAACAAGTTATACAGAAAAAAAATGCTTGTATTAGGCCATGACAACGAACTAAAGGCATGATTCCACTCACCAGTAAGAAAAGGAGAACATAAATAGAAGCTTACCTCATTAAGACGATAAGACGGCTTCACAAAATCTGGATTACTTGTTAAATGGTCTTCCAACGCGTTTTGATATTTCGATAAAGCAAAAAAGTAATTGTCCTCCTTGCGAAGTACACAAGGCTTAAGGTGCATGGGACAACAGTTGTTTTCAAGTAATTCTTTTTCATCCTGCCAAACATTATTTTAAAATATGATGAAGAAATATATGGTAATGGGTTTGAAAATGATTTGATGCAGATTGTGGCAAATGAAGGAACTTAGGTATGAGGGGGCACTAGTGGTGGAGCAAAAAATATGCCAAATAGAAAAAACATTCAACCCATATTTGAGAATATTCCTAGATAAAGAAAAATATCAAAATAATATGACGAGGGTTGTCGATTTTGCTCAGTTAGAATTGTTTGTTAAAATACAATCAAAACAATAGTGCGTTTGAAGTTTTGCTTTTGGCATAAGAGAGCTATTTTTAACATATGGTAAATTGTGTTGTCCTTGCCCTCCCTCCACTAGTTACTGGCAGTTGTAAGTGAAAGGTTCCTAGGCACCCTATAGAGGTCTCACAAGGCATCGAACATGCCAAATTTAAAAATTATGGTGCCAAGAAACCCTAGTTAACGGATCGTAGCTAGATGTCTAGGCGAAACAACAAACTAGTTAACACTTTAACTAAAGTTGAGATGCTACAACCTTTGTAGATCCGGATTTCCGCCTCCTTAGCTCCACGTGGTCATGCCCTCGCTGTCCATCATGAATCCTCGACTCGATCATCGGCTTCATCGGGAAAATAAGCGGAATAGGTCGTCGGCTTTGTGTCAAAGACGATCTACGTCGAGGTTGCACAAACTCAAGCTCCGACTTCACAAACTTGTGAAACTTGTGAAGTAAACACCCAAAACAACTTGGCAAGAGGTAGAGGGTGAAGAAATAGGAGGTGGGTTCACTTTAGAATTGGATTTATCTCACTAGATCTCAAGTTGCCATTGTTGTAGCAAGCTTGAAGAAGAAGAAGAAGATGAGCTAGTTATGATAAGTTATCATTAAAAGAAATAGAAAATCAAATACTTATCATAACTTAAACTAGGGTTAAGTGTAGAGAATTAACCATGGTCACTTGGATGGGTAAGGGTTAAGCATGAAGATAAGGATGGTTAGCAAAGTCAAAGCTTCATGAAGCTTCAACTTAAAACAAAAAGAGCCACCATTCTTATCTTAATTCATTTCAAATAAATAAATAAACAAATAAATAAATAAATGAATATGCAAAACCCTAATTATCAAATTAACCATGGATTAATTCTATACACTTAACTAAATGATCAAGTATCATCAAACATGATACAAAAATGTGCACGAAAGCATATCACATATACAATGTGCATCAAGTGAGAAAAATCCGTTTAAAGTGAACCAATACTAGTTAATGCAATGCAATATATCAAATATATAATTATGCATTAAATCATTAAATCAACATTTGATTCAATGATCCGGTCATGTCGCACATAACCGACTAGAATCCAATGTATCGATATATCGAATCAATGATTCGATAACTAGGTCATATCGAATACAACCAATCGAAACATATATCGCGAGAATGAAATGCGGTATCACATACACGCATTATTCTCGGTCCTGCACATAACTCATATGCGCTCCTATTTCGTTTCGCTTGAGCCAGGAAACCTCTGTGTAGGACTCTAAAGACTCGTCAATACGCCGGTAGCAGATGATGATCATATCAAGCACCCACAAGCCGCAAGCGGTCTGCTAAACGTAACGGCCACCCGGGTATTGAGCGATCAGAAGATCGACGAGCTAGCCGGCTCACACTCCTGCGAATCCGACCAGTAACACTTACCATACAGTCCGGTCTCTTCGTCTGATATGTCGCATATCAAGTCTAGGGATGGTATACGTCAGACCCCAATAACCCGATAAGTCGTGCTGATGTGAGGCTCATAACGGGTCGAGAAACTACTGGTAACACTTACCAGCAAATCTCTGATCAGCCCTGCCCAGGGACTTCCCTGTTACGGCCAATCGAGCACAGCACAACATCAACTCCCAATACCGGGAGAGACGAAACCCCTCCTATCGCTCATTGCCTCCATGTGACTCGGGACTGTGCCCAAAGACCACCGTTTTGCATGCCCTCATGGACGTGGTAAGGTGGAGATCAAAGCACAGTGGGAATCACATAAGACTCTATGACGATCTCGGGTCTAGAGACTAACCTGTACAAGTGTCACCTGAGAACTGCCATCTGACGTGAGGTATAATACCATCTGGGAGTTCTCGGCGAGTCCGTCCAGTGTACTCAGTCTCCACTGAGCACCCGCATACCATCTCTGATGTCAAACACCAATGGATATGGGATCATCCATCGCCCATCACATGGGTCGAGAAGCGTATACGCTAGTCTACTCTGGTATATCGATGCCCCGTCTCGATACACCCACGACTAGGGACCTTGAAGGATGTACTTATGGACTACCATGTCCCCACTAGTATGATCTGCATCATAGTCCAGGTAGTCAAGTACACATCCTAAGGGCTTTACCAACATGTAACTATAAGACAGTATTAAGAGACTAGTGTACATGTTAAGATAAATAGCAACCAGATAGCATACTATCATGTCGAGCAAGAAAGTCATCTCTATATATGTCCAAGCATCCAATATAATATACATAATCTGTACAATACTGGCCTCTAGGGCATACATACAACTAACAATCTCCCACTTGCACTAGGGCCAGCTGCTGTAGTATCTCATACCGAGCATCCCGAAGAGTCTCTCAAACTGTATCTGGGGAATGGCCTTCGTGAGTGGATCCGCCGTGTTGTTCTTCGTGTCAACTCTCCTGACCTCGATCTCCCGGCGATCAACTATCTCCCGGATCAGGTGATACCGCCTCAGAATATGCCTGGATCGCTGATGGGACCTGGGTTCCTTGGCCAAAGCCACCGCTCCATTGTTATCGCAATACAAAGGTATTGGACGCTCAATGGATGGAACCACACCAAGTTCAGTAATGAACTTCTTGATCCAGACAGCTTCTTTAGCAGCATCGTTGGCAGCGATGTATTCAGCCTCCATCGTCGAGTCTGCCACGGTTTCCTGCTTGGAACTCTTCCAGCTAACCGCCCCTCCGTAAAGGGTAAAGACAAAGCCCGACTGCGACTTAGAGTCGTCCTTATCACTCTGGAAGCTCGAATCGGTAAAGGACTCCACTTGGAGTTCTCCGTTACCATACACCAAGAACATATCTCTAGTCCTTCGCAAGTACTTGAGAATGCTCTTCACAGCTGTCCAGTGACTCTCTCCAGGATCAGCTTGATACCTGCTCACTACACTTAGTGAGTATGCTACACTGGTACATAGCATCGCATACATGATAGAGCCTACTGCCGAAGCATAGGGTATCCCTTGCATGCGAGCTCTCTCCAAATCAGTCTTAGGAGACATCTCTTTGGAGAGAGTGACTCCAGAGATCGTGGGCAAGTTCCCACGCTTGGACTCTTCCATACTAAACCTCTTTAGTATGGTGTCAATGTACCTGGATTGGGACAATCCCAAAATCCGTTTGGATCTATCTCTATAGATCCTAATTCCCAATATGCAGGAGGCATCACCAAGATCTTTCATTGAGAATCTTTGTGATAAGAAGAGCTTGACCGATTGCAGCATAGGAATATCATTTCCTATCAAGAGTATGTCATCCACGTACAATACGAGGAAGACAACCTTACTCTCTGCCACCTTCTTGTAGATACAAGGTTCATCTGGATTTTTGACGAAATCAAACTCTTTGATAACGACGTCAAAGCAGATGTTCCAACTCCGCGATGCTTGCTTTAATCCATAAATGGATTTAAGCAGCTTGCACACCTTCCCGCTGCTCCCACTGTCTATGAAGCCCTCTGGCTGAGTCATGTACACGCACTCTTCTAAATCACCATTTAGAAAGGCGGTCTTAACATCCATTTGCCAGATTTCGTAGTCATGATATGCAGCGATGGCAAGCATGATTCGGATGGATTTAAGCATAGCCACTGGAGAAAAGGTTTCGTCATAGTCCACACCTGGTCTTTGACGAAAACCTTTTGCTACAAGTCTAGCTTTGAAAGTCTCCACTTTCCCATCTACACCAAGTTTCTTCTTGAAGATCCACTTGCTCCCAATGGGTTTTACCCCTTCAGGAGCAACTTCCAAAGTCCATACTTTGTTGGTGTACATGGAATCCATCTCGGACCGCATAGCATCCAGCCATTTCACTGAGTCCCCACTAGTGATGGCCTGCTCGAAGCTAGTTGGGTCATCATCCTCCATGATGCAATCCTCACTGCCACCATCAATGAGAAAACCGTAGTATCTCTCAGGTTGGCGAGGAACCCTACTAGATCGGCGGAGAGGCTGGGGTTCATCGGGAACTACGGAATCCTCTGGTTCAACCAAATCTTCTGTTGTAGTCTGTATTGCTGGAACCTCTTCCAGTTCCACCTCAATGCCACTTATCTGTTTCATAAGAAAACTTTTTTCTAAGAAAGTGGCATGTCGAGAAACAAACACTTTTTGTTCCTCGGAGTGGTAGAAGATATACCCTCGCGAATGTTTGGGATATCCAACAAACTTACATAGAACAGACCTTGCCTCGAGCTTGTCCGGATTTTGTGTTTTAACATAGGCCGGACAACCCCATATCTGAATAAAATTAAGACATGGTCTCTTGCCATTCCATATCTCATATGGAGTGGTAGGCACTGATTTGGTCGGAACTCTATTCAGTAGGTATGCAGCAGTCTCCAGTGCATATCCGCAGAAGGAAATAGGTAACTCAGCTGTACTCATCATAGAGCGCACCATATCTAATAGGGTGCGGTTCCTCCGTTCTGATACACCGTTGTGCTGTGGTGTATATGGAGGAGTCAGCTGAGAGAGAATCCCATTCTCTTTTAGGAAGCCCAGGAATTCATTGCTCAAGTATTCACCTCCTCGATCAGATCGAAGGATTTTAATACTTTTTCCGGTTTGGTTCTCAACTTCTTGTTTATATTCCCTAAATTTCTCAAAAGCTTCTGATTTGTGTTTCATCAGGAACACATACCCGAACCTAGAGAGATCGTCAGTGAATGTAATGAAGTATGAAGAACCATCCCTGGCATGTGTAGACATGGGACCGCATACATCACTATGTATCAGTCCCAAGAGTTCGGTAACTCTTTCTCCGTGTCCCTTAAACGGAGTTTTGGTCATCTTGCCTTTGAGACATGACTGACAAGTGTCATAAGATGAAAATTCAAACGGATTTAAATATCCATCTTTATGCAACTTAGCTAGTCGTGTCGCATTGATGTGACCCAGTCTACAATGCCACAAGAAGGATTCGTTGAGTTCAGAACTCTTCCTCTTGTGTGTGTTTGTTATGCTCAGAACTGTTGATTGATTTAGAACATAAATGCCATTGCATAACGTGCCTGATCCAACCAACTTTTGGTTACGGAAAATGTTCATAACATTGTCCTGTAATACAAAATTATATCCTTCTTTGCTTAATAAAGAAACCGATATAATGTTGCATATCAGGTTCGGCATGTAATAGCATTCGTTCAGAACCAATGTATTACCAGTTGGTAATACAAGGTGATATTCCCCGACAGTTTTAGCTGCAACAATTGCACCATTTCCAACTCTAATGTCTTTATCACCTTCTCCAAGTTCTCTACCTTTCCTAAGCCCATGTAACTGATTACATATATGGGATCCTGACCCGGTATCTAATACCCAGGACGTAGAGCAAATGGAGAAACAGTTCTCAGTAACGAACACACCCGAAGAAAATGCATCAACATGTACTTTCTTCATTCGGGTGGCATGAGAATCCTGGTATTCCCCTATATCCTGTTCATTCCTATAACTCTTATAAGAAAGAACGGAACCAACGTTCCCCAGCACAGTATAACATGCGGGTTCGGTCAATACATCCATATTATTATCTTTATTAAGGCATGAAATGGTCGCTACCTGGAGAGAGAGAGAAGAAAACACTTTAGCGTATGCTCGTGCAAGATCAGATTGGTTATTATCTTATCTAATCAGGATGGCTCCCACTGTTTTTTATCAAATCTTCCTCCAAACCTTAAAAGGAAAGACTAGCCGGGATTAATTACACACTACAAGTTCGCCAATCTTTCAGCCAGGCCAGTGTCGGTACATTGAGGGAGGTCCCCCGTGCTTTCGCACGAACCTAATTAATGTAAACCTCGTTTTCCCAGAGGCGTAACCTCGTTAACACCTTTCTAGACACCTACTTGATCGGCTAATTGCAATGTGCAAAACTCTCCCAGGAGTAACTCTTACTCGCAGCGGGTATCGGGATCCAACTATCTCATAGAAGGTATGCAATCTCATTGCAAATTTCAACACTTGAAATTCCCGATAATATTTTGCCCCTAGCGTCCTATGACCTTGACGGAGGCCAAACAACCCATAGTCCGCTAGTCAAGTTCAACCCGTCATTTCCTGATTGAATTAAACCCACCCGCACGACCCTTGACGGAGGCCAAACAACGACGTACGAATACCCTAATCCAATCGCATCATATGCTAGCAGATAAGCACTAGTTAGCTACCGTACACTGCGCCTTGACGGAGGCCAAACTACCGCAGCACGAATACTAACTAATACTTATCTGAAATGACGGAGGGCTACGCCAGGTTTTTCTGAAAACCATGAGCGTAATGAACTTGATATCGTTGTAGAATCAAATGAAGTTTTGAAATGGAGTGATTTTGAGGCTTTTCTAGTTTTGCTAAAGGAGTCACTCCCGGTGAAGGGATCTCGGTCCTTTCCTCGTCGAATGAGGTGCGGGATATATCATATATATCACTGTGCAAAGCAAAAACTCTTAAAAGCAATCAAAGCCAAACCGAGTGTGTAGCATCTGCCAGTTATTGCTAAAGGAGTCACTCCCGGTGAAGGGATCTCGGTCCTTTCCTCATCGAATAAGGTGCAGGGTATATCATATATACCGCTATGCAAAGCAAGAACTGTAGCTACCTGTTTTATTTAAAATCTGATTCTACAACATCTTAGGTTTCTTATCTTTCATTAATCACATTAATGAAGTCCCATCATTTAAATACCTAAACATCACAGATAGATATGACGTACACTTATGCCATCCGCATTCGCCTCGATGTCCCCTCGTGCACCGTTAGGTTAGGTAACTAACGACAGAGCAGGGCAGGGCTAGCGCGGGTGTAAAACATAAGTAACGTCTATATAATATATCATATATACTATATACTATATCCATCACAGAGTCACAACACAGATATCGCAGCAGAATAAACATATGAAATATTGGATATACTAGGACATCCGTGTTTTCAATACGAGCCAGTATAAAACACGGATTCCACGGTCGTGATGAATAGCCAATCCCACACCCCTAGACCCCTACGAGAGCGGCAAGCAACCCTGCCAATTCTAGGGTTAGGAGACCCGGACTCGACTCCTCGAGTTGGTCTCCCACTGGACCCCAGAACCCGGTTACTTGTGCTCCCCTCCTTGGGTCTATCCTAATGCGGAAAAGTAAATAATATACAAAGGGTGACAACTTCCGCTACCTGGAAGTGCCCCAAATAAAAGAATATTACATACAAGTTTTTACATGAATGAAAATGAAAAAACACTCATCTCACATAAAAACCCCCCGGCTATTCAAATACGACGATCCAATATAACATATCCAGTAACACATAACATCACATGTCATCAACGTAAGTAAGTATGCATACCCCAATTGTCGTTGACGTATAGCAACGAAACCGGCGATATGATCATACTACACTTACGGTCACAGAAAAGAAAGTGTAAAACTACAACAATTGGAATCCGCAATCTCTTTAGACATCGCATGCCTAACAGATATAAATCCCGCATTTTAGTCTCATTATCGAAAACTCTTTTCAATATCGTATGAGACTAAACTGCTAGATTTATAACATTCATCCAGTTATCTCATAACTGTTTGTGAATTCCAATTATTGTATCCAATTCCGGATAAATAGAATATATCAAACTTTCCGATCGAACATTCGAACACCCAAGTTTTCCCGACACCGATCAACACATGAAATAGGTTCAAAGACATTCACTTCATACCTCAGTACCAACGGTCCAGCCGTAGAAGGGTCAAGCCAACGCCTCACATGTGGCACGCCGTACTGCCCCAAACCCGAAGGTTCAAAGGGCAGTTCAAGACGGTCACATAATCGAGTTAAGGTTTGTTGTCTTCTAGAGGGACCATCGCGTTACTTGCACTACTCAGAACGTCTTTTAACCACAGAAAAATCCAACACTTGGAATTATTCCGGCAGGGGAAAACCTGGGTATTTATATCCGGTCGAACTCTTTAACATATTCTACAGTTATCTGGAAAAACACTTAGACAAAGTTTGATATTCCGATCGAATCGTCGATTCCCAATATAACCCCAGAGTACTCAACCCTTAAATCAATTTAAAAATACCCAGAAAACTCACCAGAATTTATCAGGTATTACTGTGCAGTCAAACATGGCTGACGTCACTATCTGACCGCGGAACAGCGGCAGAAGCCATGCTTCTGCCGCGTTTCCGCGGCTCATTGAACTGTTCATGGGAAACGTTTTACACAGTAATTCTTAGAATTCTTTGGTGAATTTTTTAAGCATTTTTAATATCATAAATTCCCAGATTTCATAAAATGTCCAGAGAGCTCTTGGGCATCGGGGTTTCGGGTTCGTCCGGACTTCAAACTCCGTCTAGACTTCGCCTAAGGCTCTAGCTAGGCTTTGATACCAGTGAAAGGTTCCTAGGCACCCTATAGAGGTCTCACAAGGCATCGAACATGCCAAATTTAAAAATTATGGTGCCAAGAAACCCTAGTTAACGGATCGTAGCTAGATGTCTAGGCGAAACAACAAACTAGTTAACACTTTAACTAAAGTTGAGATGCTACAACCTTTGTAGATCCGGATTTCCGCCTCCTTAGCTCCACGTGGTCATGCCCTCGCTGTCCATCATGAATCCTCGACTCGATCATCGGCTTCATCGGGAAAATAAGCGGAATAGGTCGTCGGCTTTGTGTCAAAGACGATCTACGTCGAGGTTGCACAAACTCAAGCTCCGACTTCACAAACTTGTGAAACTTGTGAAGTAAACACCCAAAACAACTTGGCAAGAGGTAGAGGGTGAAGAAATAGGAGGTGGGTTCACTTTAGAATTGGATTTATCTCACTAGATCTCAAGTTGCCATTGTTGTAGCAAGCTTGAAGAAGAAGAAGAAGATGAGCTAGTTATGATAAGTTATCATTAAAAGAAATAGAAAATCAAATACTTATCATAACTTAAACTAGGGTTAAGTGTAGAGAATTAACCATGGTCACTTGGATGGGTAAGGGTTAAGCATGAAGATAAGGATGGTTAGCAAAGTCAAAGCTTCATGAAGCTTCAACTTAAAACAAAAAGAGCCACCATTCTTATCTTAATTCATTTCAAATAAATAAATAAACAAATAAATAAATAAATGAATATGCAAAACCCTAATTATCAAATTAACCATGGATTAATTCTATACACTTAACTAAATGATCAAGTATCATCAAACATGATACAAAAATGTGCACGAAAGCATATCACATATACAATGTGCATCAAGTGAGAAAAATCCGTTTAAAGTGAACCAATACTAGTTAATGCAATGCAATATATCAAATATATAATTATGCATTAAATCATTAAATCAACATTTGATTCAATGATCCGGTCATGTCGCACATAACCGACTAGAATCCAATGTATCGATATATCGAATCAATGATTCGATAACTAGGTCATATCGAATACAACCAATCGAAACATATATCGCGAGAATGAAATGCGGTATCACATACACGCATTATTCTCGGTCCTGCACATAACTCATATGCGCTCCTATTTCGTTTCGCTTGAGCCAGGAAACCTCTGTGTAGGACTCTAAAGACTCGTCAATACGCCGGTAGCAGATGATGATCATATCAAGCACCCACAAGCCGCAAGCGGTCTGCTAAACGTAACGGCCACCCGGGTATTGAGCGATCAGAAGATCGACGAGCTAGCCGGCTCACACTCCTGCGAATCCGACCAGTAACACTTACCATACAGTCCGGTCTCTTCGTCTGATATGTCGCATATCAAGTCTAGGGGTGGTATACGTCAGACCCCAATAACCCGATAAGTCATGCTGATGTGAGGCTCATAACGGGTCGAGAAACTACTGGTAACACTTACCAGCAAATCTCTGATCAGCCCTGGCCAGGGACTTCCCTGTTACGGCCAATCGAGCACAGCACAACATCAACTCCCAATACCGGGAGAGACGAAACCCCTCCTATCGCTCATTGCCTCCATGTGACTCGGGACTGTGCCCAAAGAACACCGTTTTGCACGCCCTCATGAACGTGGTAAGGTGGAGATCAAAGCACAGTGGGAATCACACAAGACTCTATGACGATCTCGGGTCTAGAGACTAACCTGTACAAGTGTCACCTGAGAACTGCCATCTGACGTGAGGTATAATACCATCTGGGAGTTCTCGGCAAGTCCGTCCAGTGTACTCAGTCTCCACTGAGCACCCACATACCATCTCTGATGTCAAACACCAATGGATATGGGATCATCCATCGCCCATCACATGGGTCGAGAAGCGTATACGCTAGTCTACTCTGGTATATCGATGCCCCGTCTCGATACACCCATGACTAGGGACCTTGAAGGATGTACTTATGGACTACCATGTCCCCACTAGTATGATCTGCATCATAGTCCAGGTAGTCAAGTACACATCCTAAGGGTTTTACCAACATGTAACTATAAGACAGTATTAAGAGACTAGTGTACATGTTAAGATAAATAGCAACCAGATAGCATACTATCATGTCGAGCAAGAAAGCCATCTCTATATATGTCCAAGCATCCAATATAATATACATAATCTGTACAATACTGGCCTCTAGGGCATACATACAACTAACAGTAAGATTACCGGTTTACCACCTTCAGCATAGATACCATTTATGACAGCATCCTTGTTCTAATAACAAGTATGAGGAACAAAAAGTTTTAAGGCTTTGAATCTTGATTGTTATGCAGAAGCAGTGCATGGAAAGTAACAGATCGGTTTAAACCCCCCACCCACCCACCCACCCACACACAAAACAAAAAAGATGATCATGTAACCATACAGCGATCTTGAAGACTTCCTGGATTTGTAATGTTGCATTTAAAGTTTGTTTTATGGCTCATATTTACAAGCTCTTGGAGGGTGTAGTAAAACGTTTGTTAGTTTTGGATGGCTCGAGTACTAAATATTCCACTCTGTTTCCATAGACAGATGACATTGCCTCCATTCATGAAAAACTAGTCAAGAAAATTTCTAAATGTTCTTTTCAAGCTTCATGCATAGAAGAAATATATGTTGCATATCTGCTGAAACTACAAATTTGTATACAGCAAGCATATTTTTTTAAGACTGCCTCAATTGCAATTTCTTTACCACCATTTAAGCAATATCCACATTGACAATGGGTATCGGCTTGATGGTCAACCCCAAGTTATTAACAAGAGTTGGACTATTCGCCTCTAAAGAGGAGAAGGGATCTTTTCCTCGCATGTTTTTCACCGTTGGATTTGTGAATCAATGGTTGGATGCAAATAGGTAGTTAGTGTTGACATCCCACAAAAAAACGGTGATGACATCATCCCACTAGATCCACCATTGGATGAAACAACCCAACAATTAAAAAAGTGGGAGGAGAAGATTCCCTCTCTTTTTAAGAGGAGAATAGTCCTACTCTATTAACAAAACTTCAGGGTAAAACAACTATAGGCACAAATCCTCAAAGATTTTGCAAGACTATAAATAAATACTTGACTTATATGAGAGTGTAGGTGTTGCTAAGTTTACTGCATTCATTCATCTCTCCCGACATTTCATGTGTAATTCAAATTAGTAATACTACGGCACCAATAAGATTATTAATCCATTTTTAAAGGAAAGAGAACTTTGCATACCAATTTTACCAACATGGAAGTAGAATGTAAAACCATACCTTGTACTCCTCGCAATTTATACAGTAGAGGCCTTCGTAATCAGCCCGGTAAATATCACCATTAGTGAGAACTCTCGAGTAGAACTCCTTGACAACAGCTTCATGACTTGGGTCAGTAGTGCGGATGAATTTGTCATATGCTATATCCAGCTGAAAATAAAAGAAAGGAAGTTAATGTTTATTATGCATTTATGCTCAATTCTCTTTACTACTAATTAGAAAAATCTAGTTACTAAAGGAATTGCACAAGTGACTTAAATTCAAGAAAATAAATATATGGAACATACATCTTTCCAAAGCAAGCGGTAAGCATTTGAGACAGTATCACAGTGTTCATTGGGGCTACAGCTATTTGCCTCTGCTGCAGCAGCAATTTTTTTCTCCATGTTCATCAGTTCCTGTGACAAATATAACTTTCTTCCCTAGTAGCCTCTGGTGAAAGAAATCATAGAAAATAGGAAATCAGTTAGAAACTAGCCGAACATTTTCATTGGCCTGTTACTATTGCACAAAATAAAACGCAACAGAAATATATCTATATGCAGCGTCACTCAATCCAAAATATTCCGTATATATACAACATATAGTTGCAGGCTTGGAGATGCTTTGAATGCAGTTAAATGGCTTACAGAGGCAAGCTAGTATTATGGTTATAGAGTTGGTGGGTTGTACATTACAACTACATATCCTTTTCCCATCTTAATAAAAACTTTAAAAGCATTACAAACATTGAACGACTGAAGTAGTGAAGTATTAGCTCAGGCTGCTCAGTAGCTGACCTAAACAAGTACTTCCTATGAAATTTTCAAAGTTCAATATAAATTATACTATTGCACAATGGCACAATGGAATAAAAATATATGAAGAAAAGCAGTAAACCTTAATCTAGATCACTCAGCATTTCTAAGCTTTATATTTTGCAGTCGTTGTATTGTAATACATCTGGCATAAAAGCTAAGAAAAGGTTGTTCTGTGTGCATATGTCCTTGTCATCACTATTTGCCAGTTATTTAGAAAAAATTTAGATATAAGATAAATTGCATCCAATCACTTGACAATTTCATAGTTTCTTAAATCAAGCAATCAAGGATTTCCCCCATGGTTGGCAATGGCAAGGTATTGTTAAAAAAATTTGTTAGACTGGAGAAGTCTCTTGTAGAGTATGCTCTAGTAATTTAGAGCACAAAAAAAATTATTATATGAAAGAGATTCCTTCAGGTGAACCCGATGCGCTAAGAATCTTATCGGTGAACTAACTCCACTCAAAGGACTTATTGTGCACTCAAACTATACTACCTAAAGGAGGGAGCAATAAATTTGCCATAGGGAACTATGCTCAAGTCGAAAGCACTGACAAAACCAAGAATGAGATTGAACAAATTAACACAGAAAAAGACATCTCCAAAAAAAAATCATTTCTTATTAAAAAAAAAACAAGTCAAATTGAACAACTATTACCATTTGAAAACAAGAAGAGGAGTACATAGATGCATGACATAAACAGCACCCGATTTTTTCTTTTTCCAACAAAAAGATACCCCTTGTTTGTCAATAGGTTTGCGGTTTCCGAAACCATGGTTTCGTGGGGTTTCAATGCTAAATTCCCAAATTTGTGACCAAGGCATGTTTGGAGCCCAAAATAGAACTTTCCAAACCGTAAGGTAAAAAGTTTTGAGGGCTCGTAAGTCGTAACCCCGTTTTCTAAAGATTTTTTTTTATTTTGCACCCCAACACTTTCGTATCTCTAAAAACACACCAAAACTTCCTAATTCTAAAAAAAACACTTTAAGTCTTCTTCGTTAAACTAAAAAACACCCTTCCGTTAGTTTTGGGTTAGATTAGCAGTTTGGTTATGGTTACATTAACAGAAAAGTTGCATCATCAATTTTTAATCCATATTCTTCAATTTTAAAAGAAACCCTTCTTCTTCTTCTTCTTCTCATCCTCTTCATCTCTCTTCAGTTTTCATTACCAACTCAAGGAAGGAAAAAAAAGTCATTTAAAAAAACTTCTTCTTCCTCTCATGCTCATCATGTCTTTTCACTACCAACTGAAGAGAAAAGAGAGACCGTCTTCTTCTTCATTTTATTTTCTTAAGAAAACCACCTTCTTCTTCTTCTCATCCTCGCCCTCTTTTCATTACCAACTCAAGGGAAAAGAAAAACCATCTTTGATAATCTCCTTGACTTTCTTTCACCTCCATGCTCCTCCCTTCTCACAACTTTTTCCACAAACTCATTTTATAATCTCTTTGCTTCTCACTCAAAGCCAAGAAACTGATAAAGCCGTGAATGGGTGCATTATCAAAAATCCAATATGTAAATAAAAAAATCATGTGAAATTAATAACAATTACTACCAGTCTGGGCACATAAATGCATGAGATAAACAACACCCGATTTTATTATTTTTTAAATTTGCAAACCTTATAAAAATAGCATCTTTAAGAATATGAGTTCAAACCCCATGATGAGAGGAAGAAGAAGAGATGAGACCTGAAAGCGAGCGATGGCGTCGGCGGCGATGGTGGTGTAGGCGCTGCCCATGTGGGGAGGGGCATTTACGTAATAGAGAGGGGTGGTGAGGACGAAAGGGGTTAGCGTCTCGTTCTGTCCCTTGCTTTGGCCTCGAACCATCGAAGAAGAATAAGAAAAAGAGGCAAGAGATCGACGACGGATAGAAGAGGAGGTGAGGGGTTGGGATCGAAAGGCGATAAAGGATGAGGAGAGAGGAGAGATTAGGGTTAGGGTGCTGTATTTGTGAGAAGAGGAGAGCAAGGCTCTGCTGCTGGCTGCTGCCATCGATCTTTTCTCTCTCCCAACAGAGCCAGCGCAAAGGAGTATGGCTTATCGCGTGGGTTTGGTGATGGTAAGCAGATGCTTATGGGCTAACGGATCACGTTCCCGAATATACCCCACCATCTAAGTATAAATTGCTCAAAAATATCCAAACTGATCCTAACAGCGTAAATACCCAAAAGTTTATTTTTTATTTTTAAATGCTCAAAATTTTGAAGCCTTAGAATATTTCTTAAATTCCACATGATCTTTTTTTGACTCTTTTGCCCTTAGCGATTGAAATGAAAAATCTTCTTGTACTCACATTCTTCAAAACCCTAGCATCTTTTCTCCGCTAATGGCTTCTTCAAAAGATTTTCATGTCTCCAGATTCACCTACATATTTCTCGAATTTTACTGTGATGGTTATCACAAAGAGATTGCACTCAATTCTAAGGGTAGGTCAGGGTAAATTGAAAAAATCGGGGAAAGTTTGATGGAGAGATATCCAAACCCATCTCCCTCGCATTCAATTTTATGTCGATGATCGCGCTCAATTTCTAGGGTAATGTTAGAGGAGAACCAAAATTATGAGAGGTTGGGGATGAGAGACCTTTTTGTGTTTTAATTTTTTTCAACCTAGCCAACAAAGTTGATGGAGTAGTGGCGAAGAGGGCAAAAGAGTCATTTTGTCACGTCCCGAAAGTATGGAATATGACCGGCACTTAAACTACGAACGTCTCGAGGCGTACGTAATCTAAGTAAACCGAAAACCCAGAAATCCAAACCAAGAAAAGATGTAGAGTGCAGGGAAAACCAACTTAAAGCAAGTAGTTTCAATAACATAAGCCGAATTATGCGTTTTTAAAAAAAAACACCAAGTATTTCCTGAAAATTTCGGCAGAGTCTCCTTTGTAAAAACTGGCCCCCAAACGGGATAAAACATGAATAGTATACGAAATCAATAAAAGGCATCCCCAAGCGGGAGCTAGCTCTTCGTCAATCGACGGTCACAACCACACAAGCAATATAATATACAACGCCAAGGGCGATGATCAAAAACTCAAAAGGAAACTCAAAACCACAAGAAATCCACAGAAATATAACGCGCGACTCTAAGGTCGAAAGAATAACATCACCGGTCTCTATCTCAAAATAAATACATGTTTGGTTGATGGAACTTCTAGATACAACAGAATAATGATATACAAGATATATAATGGGGGTACGATACAAGTAAACCCACCTACTAGCAAATCACCCGAAGGAAACTATGCCCGCAAAGCCGTAATGAAACCTGTATGGCAAACCTGCAAGAAACTGGGGCACAACGGGGGTGAGTTGCCAACTCGTGAATAGAAAAACGTCTACGAATAGAAATCGAATAAAGAACACAACCTAGGTCAAAGATCATAATATATCCTCAATTATATATATAACATGCAACCTATAACAAGGCTAGGGTAAATATCTAACCCGAGTGTAATCTCATGTGCCCGTGTCAGTGCCTCAGGTAGCAATATATCATATGAATGAGGTATGAATGCATGGAAACAGAATACATGTAAATGAAGAACTGTTTTCATAATTTAGTGAGATTTCCTTTGTATTTTTAAAATGAGGTATCATAATGAAATCAGCATAAAACAGTGCCTAGCATCGGCACAAAACGTAATCCCAATATCTCGATATCTCTGTATCACAGTCTCTGTACCTCAATATCTCGAAATCTCAATGTCTCAATCATAATATCTAGGGCGCCGTCAGTCTAGACCGGCCCCTACCATCTATCTCAAGACCATGACGGTATCCTCCGGATATCCGACGCGTCGGGTAAAATCACCGGTAGGTAGTGCTCCCCTGCCAGGCTCACATCGTCATCATCACGCGCTTCTTGCCCTGGGGTACCTTACCGGGTCCACCATGTACCCGAAACGGTTCATCCGTCTCCTCGAATCGGGTCTCGAAATCCATCAGCAAACTCATGGTGGACGACTCATACATCATGGGAAAAACCGCACTTTTTATTTAAAAAGAGAGAAATCAGTTTACATAAGTTTTGCGGTTTTCCCCTCAAATCCATAAAATCTCATGGAAATCCGAATCCAAATCATCAATAGCATGTAAAACCATGAATATAGGCATAACAATGAATAACAGTATGCATGAAGTGACAAGTAATAACTACAATGTTAAGCTGGCATATAAGGCAGGTACACTAATATCATGTCAAATTACTAACTAACAAGCTAAGTCAAGCAATAATATTTTCTAAGGTGTACGTGACATGGCAATTACCGATGAAGATGTGTCTGAGCCGGCAAGTAAGTGTACGTGGTACATACGCATTATCGGTAATGGTGCTGGTGTCCTAACAATATGATATCAACATTGCAATAAGAAATTATAACATAAGTATGCGATGCGAAGCGAACCACAATAATAAGCGGGAGCTGAATACTAGACGCAACTGTAACTAACCTGCATTAATCTAATATAAGTCCTACAAATGGTGCCTTTTGAAATAACACGAATCATGGGGTTTTGAAAATAGGGGCTACGGTGTTTTTATGAAAAGATACGTCTTTTGAAATATCCGTAGGATCCCTTGGGCTGTCTTTTAAAATACCCACGATTCGTTAGTTTTTGAAATAGGTAAGAATCGAATCTAATCTAACAACTAAACTAAACTGAAGGGCTAAGCTAACAAGCTGGACTACAGGTAAGGAAACCGCCTAACATCTGAGTCGATCCATATACATACCTGTATATATATTAGTCGGTGATCCCGCCTCAATAATATCATATCCGATACCATATCTACAATCAGAAATCCCAAGTCAAGAGTGCGGATCAATCATCAAGATATAGCTCGTACGTAAATCCGTCGTACGGCATCCCCAAATCTGGGTACGGGTCAATATCATATTCCTCACACCATTCCTCTGGTATCCTCTTTATTCAAGATCATAGTCTAGGGTACAGACCTGTGTCTAGTACAATACTAATATCCTCAATATACTCATGATCTGACTACAGATCGACAATCTCGTACAAACCGATACCGTCAGCACATAGCATCATCAAGGGTATACATCGTCCGATACGGCCTAATATCAATATCCTAGCATATCATGCCTCATATCACGATCACATGTCGACCATTTTATTTATAACACTATTCACCCATATCGCCGCCCCAAGATCCGCTATAACACCAGGACGTACCTCAAGTACGAATCCTGCCATATCACCGATATCACAACCACAAAACAAATCTCATCGACTCAGCTCAATCCCAAGTATCATCCTCAAATCCGTATGTGAACACTTAGTCCCATACCCATGTGATCACATAACTATAAAGAATCCTATGAGCACATATAAATAGGAATGTATGCAAGTATGTATGTGTATATGTGTAGTGCAACACTACCCTAGGGTTCGCAACACTAAAATAATCCAACACACCAATATCCATCCTAAACATCGTTATTAATCCCAAATAACATATAATAATTGTTGGTGTGTGTACGCATCCGTATACACCACCACGGACTGCGGGGGTGCTATACGCCATCCACCCGACTTCTCCCCGTAGATATAAATCTACTCACCTGGTCCTCGCTCGCCGGTGCCGACGTCGCCACGCGCTTGCTTGTCGTCTCGAAGTCCACATGGGGTACCTACATATCATAACGCATCGTATCGCATTAAAATTCGACTCATGACCAAAACGACTCACGAACCCCACATAGGTCAAAACCTATGGTTGCTCTCACAAACCAACCCAAAAACCCTCGACGTCGGCGTGCAAACGTCCGACCATCGAGAAAAACCCAATTACACTCATTTGCACATTCACGAATACTAATTTAAATATAGAATAGGTTAAAATTCACAAAAACCCCAAATTCACTTTAGAAGCCATTTTTCCGAAAATCTAGCAAGCAAAAATTACCCGTTTTAGTACAAAACTCGACGTTTAAATGAATGTAGCGGCCAATATACTTATTAAATATCTTAAATAAGTCATATAAATTATTTCCATAATTTAATTTCACCAAACCATATATGTTCAAAAAAAACTAGTTTGCAAAAATACCGATTTTAACTCTTTTTAAAGCAAAATTCACAATTTAACAATTAAGCTTGGTTTTGCATGATCCAAAGTCATTAAACCACTCATTATAATATTAATAATGACATGAAACCATAATTTGAATTTTATCTCATAAGAATATAATTATTTTAAAAACCTAGTTTACAATTTATATAATTATCACAATTTAAATCAACAAATATGCAAACTAGCAACTTAAATTGGATTTAGCATAACCTAATATGTCAAATACATCACACAACCCTAATCTCACAACACAAAACCCCAATTTGAATTCAAACCCCATTCTTGAATTTCAAACCATGCACTTAGAACTAAAATAAAAACATATTTAAACATATAATTAAGCTAAGCTAAAGCAATTAACAACAATTTAAGAAAAAGGTTAGAATTATACCTCATGATCAAGGGATCAAACATGAATCTAGCACCAAAATCTTGGCCTCCAAAATGAAAACTTTTCACTAAGAATCATGCTATAGTAGCCAAGAAATAATGGGTAAGGCTTGGATTTTGAATTAGCTTTGATTTTGCAAGGATTTTGAGGCAAAATTGTGGATTTTTGAGGCAATTTTGTGTGGGATTTTGGGGTAGGGGCTGCTGCTGGAAAGGGGCCAGCCATGTTGTGGGGGAGTGAGGAGAGAGAGGGAGGTGAAGAAAGTGGGGAGAAAAGACAAGTCCACACCCCTTTTGACTTTTCTTTCATTTTCTTTTCTTTTCTTTTCTTTTCTATTCAAAAAGGAGGTGATTGGAGAGAGAGAGAGGGGGAGGGGCTGTCAAAGTGGGCCGGCCACATGGAGAACGGGTGATGGTGAAGTGTGTGGGTGTGGGGAAAAAGATAAATGTTATACCCCAATTCCCATTAACACTAATTTCACCGAAAAAAGCCTTTTTCTTCGATATTTCCTAAACCGTTTTGGCAAACGATTTCATTTCAAAAACCACATGATAAAATTTTATTTAATGTTTTATGATGCACAAAATTTGTTTCAACTCATTCCAATTTGTAATTTTCCCTAATTAAATATATTAGTGACGGCTTAAAATAATATTAAAATAATTAATTTCGGAAAATTTTTCAGAAAATTTGAAATTTCACCAGTGGCTTAATAAACACCAAATACTAGCAATTACATAGCTAGAGTATGTATATTTAATTTTATAATAAAGATATTTGCATTTTGACTTTTTACAGAAAACCCCCTTATTTTACCGTTTTTTCGAAATTTCACCGAAACGATTTTCAAAACGTTACAATCTTCCCCCCTTAAAGGAATTCGGTCCCCGAATTTAAATTAAAACTTCCCCCAAATACTAAAATATTTCAGCCAAAACCATCAAATCACCGGGGCTCCGAAATCATAAATACATAAAACAAATCGTAGCGCAACGCATGTGCATGAAAAATGAGCATATCACTCAAATCAGAACTCCGTCAAGCATCCCGCAATCATCGGAGTCATGATAAAGACACAAATTTCAAATCCAATACCAAAACCAATATGATATAACTGGAAACTATACACGTAAATATCAAATCTATATATGTAATTATCTGAAGGAAATGCATGCCAAATCTCTTAAAGTCGCTGTGCAATGCGCATAACACTGCACAGTGGCGGACGTCTATCATAAGAAAATAACCATATACATATATACCTTTTGTTTAAAATGTACGTTCCGCCGTTTTGGGAAACAATTTAGAAGGGTTTCCTTATTTTAAACGTTTCGCGTCATATCAGACACGTAGGTAAATACTGAGACTATAGCTCGCTTTTTAGAATTCTTTTCGATAGCTATCAATGCATGCAAAATATATTCAGGTACTGTCCTCTGACTAGTCCTGCTCAGTACGAAAACACCTAGCAAATATCATAAAAACGTACTGCTCTATAAGAAATCAATCCCAAAATACGCATATGAATACTACGTGCGTCTGGTGCGCACGGGAATCAAAATCCATATATGTGCCATACATGCGCACAGAAACAACATCTAAGTGCATCGGGTGTGCACACTGTTGGATATATGTATGCCCTAGAGGCCATTATGTGATAGTGGATGTATCTATACATGTATATATATTCAGTTTGCATTCTTTCTCAACATAATAGTATGCTATCTGGTTCTTCTTTATCTGACATGTTTATTGATCATGCTTTTATTCATTCATACATGCTGATAAAGCCCTGAGGATATCGGCTTGACTACTCTGATTATGATGGAGATCATACTAGTGGGACATCTGTAGTCTATAAGCATATCCTGGAATGTCCCTAGTCGTAGGTATATCGAGACGGGGCATCGATATACCAGAGTAGACTAGCGTATATGATACTAGACCCATACGATGGGCGATGGATGTTCCCACATTCATCGATGTTTGACATCAAGATCATATACGGGTGCTCAGTGGTGACTGGGTACACTGGATGGACTCACCGAGAACTCCTATATGGAATTATATCTATCGTCGGATAGCAGTTCTCAGGTGACACTGGTACAGGTTAGTCTGTAGACCCGAGATCGTCATGGAGTCTTGTGTGTTCTCCCACTGCACTTTGATTGCCACCCTACCACGGCTCTACTGAGTCGTGCAAACAGGTGGCCGTTGGGTACAGTCCCGAGACACACGAAGACGATGAGCGATAGGAGGGGTTTCGTCTCTCCCAGTATTGGGAGTTGATGCTGTGCAGTGCCCGACTGGTTATAACAGCAAGTCCCTGGCCAGGGCTGCTGAGATTTGCTGATAAGTGTTATCAGTAGTTTCTCGATATGTTATAGACCATTCACCGACACGAATTATTGAGTTATTGGGGTCGACGTGACCATCCCTAGGCTCGATATGCAGCATATCTGACGAAGAGACCGGACTGTACGGTAGTGTTGCCGGATGGCTCGACGGGAGTTGTAGCAGGTTCGCTTGTTGTCTTCTGATCGCTCAATACCCGGGTGGCCGTTACGTTTAGCTGACCGCTTGCGGCTTGAGGGTAATTGATATGATCATTACCCTCTGCCGGCGTATTGACGAGTCTTAGAGTCCCATAGAGGAGTTACCCAGTCCAGGCGAAACGTTGTGGTGCGCATATGCGATATGCGCATGCACCCGATTGAAATCTGCGTATATGATACCGAACATTGATCGAGTGAACTGCTTTTGGTGGGGTCATATCAGATATGACCGGATTGATAAATCAAGTGTTGATTTATCATTTAACCATTAGTTTTCTCACTTAAAACCTTTCTAGGGTTTGATGGATGTATGCATGCATGCATGTGTTTCTTTCTTCTTTTCTAGTTTCATGCACATGTAAATGTGCATACATGTACACATACATACATCAAACCATCATGGTTGATTATATATGGAAATGGTGGCAATATAAGCTTCACACCATAGATTAAACAATGGATAATTATTTAATTTTGGTTTAAAGTAAAATGAAAAGGAAAGGATAATTATGCTAGTTTCTACATGCTTCTTCTAACCTAACCATGCTCACCTACCACTAAACCATGATTATCCTTTCCTTTATCATTCTAAACACAAGTTAAATTAATCATCTATCATTTTAATCATGGTTGGAGTCAAGAAGGAATAAATATATATAGTGATATTTATTTCTTTTACAAGCTTAACCTCATGGTTATCTTTTTATCTCTTGATAATATTAGCCACCATCTTCATCTTCCTTCATCTTTTCTTCTCTAGTCTTTTCTAGTGAGTGAAATACAACAAAAGAAAGGTTTTTGAAGTGAGAAACCCAACCACAACATCATTCTACACAAGCTTAGCGGCTTTGTTTAGAGTGTTCTTTTCGGTTTGTCGAAATTGCGAGCTTGGACGGAGTGCTCCGTGGTGGATCGTCGTGGACGCAAGGGAACATCGAGAGGACCTCGACTCAACACCCAAGACACCAAGGAGTCTAGTTAAGGGGAGCTACAAAGGTTGTAGCCTTCAAACCCTAATCTTTTCTAGCTAAAAGTTAAATAACCCTAATTTTCTAGGATCGATCCACTTGCATGTTAGTTTAGCACCTTAAAAATTATAACTTTGGGTCATTTGATACTTCAAAACACTTCATAGGGTGCTATACTAACCTTACATTGGTATCAGAGCCGACCTAGAACATTAGGCGACGTTTTGACGAAGTGAAAACCCCGATCGGACAAAAATACCGTATTTTTTGATGCTCTCTGGAAATTTTCTAAAACTTGACATTTTGCAGAATTAAAAATATGTAAAAATCATAGCAGGAAAATATAAGAATTACGGCAGAAAAATATTCCCATGAACAGTAGTTACAGCCGCGGAAACACGGCCTAAGCTTGCTTAGGCCGCTGTTTCGCGGCCGTACATATGAATTAGGGTATACTGTTTCCACAGTAATTCTACTTTCTGCATGTTTAATTTTTTGGGTATTTTTAAACTGAATAAAGTTTTGAAAAATTCTGGAGATGTTTTTGGATTAATCGATTCGATCGGGACTTTCATTTCGTAGCTTTTCCGGGTAAACTAGAAAGTATTGAAGTGTTTGAACGAATATCATTTACTCAATATTCACGGGGTTTAAATAGTTTGGAAATACGTGCAAGTCTTTTTGCGGTGGTCCCTCTAGAAGACAACAAACCTTAACTCGATTATGTGACCGTCTCGAACTGCCCTTTGAACCCTAGGGTTTGGGGCAGTACGGCGTGCCACATGTGAGGCGTTGGCTTGACCCTTCTACGGCTGGACCGCCGCTACTGTGTCACACTCCGGATCTTTTGAACCCTGCTCAAGTGTTGAGCTTTAGTGAATCTTGGGTGCTTGATTGTTCGTTCGAAAACTTCAATACTGTCTGTTTGTCTGGAATGTGATACAATATGTGGAATTCATATAGTGTGGGCATGAAATACGAAATATGTGATATTTCGCATTTATGATGTCTAAAGAGAATCTGGATTCCAAATATTGTAGTTTTACACTTTCTTTTCTGTGACCGTAAGTGTAGTATGTTAGATATCGCCGGTTTCGTTGCTATACATCAACGACAATCGGGGTACGCATACTTACTTACGTTGATGTTATGTGATATTTTGTGTTGCTGAGATATGATGTGCAGATTGTCGCGATCGAATAGCCGGGGGGTTTTTGTGAGATGAGAGTTTTATATTTTCATTCATGTAAATTCAAATGTAATGTAATATTCTTTTATTTGGGGCACTTCCAGGTTGCGGTTGTGTCACCAGTGTTGTATATTATTTACTTTTCCGCATTAGGATGGACCCAAGGAGGAGAGCACAGGTGACCGGGTTCTGGGGTTCAGTGGGAGGCCATCTCGAGGAGTCGAGACCGGGTCTCCTAAACTCCAGAATTGGTAGGGTCGCTTGCCGCTCTCGTAGGGGTCCAGGGTGTGGGCTTGGCTATTCATCGCGACTGTGGAATCCGTATTTTCTATTCTGGCTAAATACTAAATACGGACGTCCTAGTATATCCCACATTATATCTATATTTCTGCTGCCTGTGTTCTGTGATATCTGAGACGAATGACATATTATATATATGATATATAGTAGACGTTGCTTATGTTTTACACCCGCGCTAGTCCCGTCCCGGTATGTCGTTAGTTAAGTAACCTAACGGTGCATAACGGAACATTGCGGCGAATGCGGATGGCATAAGCGTACGTGTTATTTTCGTTTCTTTTCTGTGATTGGCTTAAGGACTTAAATGATGGGATTACATTAATGTGATTAATGTAAAGAAAATAAACCTAAAAGATGTTGTAGAATCGGATTTAAAAACTACTCGGCTATTTATGAAAAAGGTATATTTCAAAACTGCGGAGCTTAAGCCACTCCTTTTGAAAACCTTTTGATTCTACAACGATATCAAGCTCAAAGCGTTAAAGATTTTCTTAAAAATCATCCGCAACCCTCCGTCATTTTAGGAAGTAGAGTATTTAGTATTCGTGCTACGTTTGTTGACCTTAGCCAAGGCGTAGTGTACGGTAGCTAAGTGATGTCTTCCTACAAACGCATATGATGCAGATTAATTAGGACGGGCATATGACTTTGTTGACCTTAGCCAAGGGTCATGTGAACGGGTCTAATTAATCAAGAAATGACGGGTTGAGCTTGACTAGTGCTCGTGATTTGTTGACCTTAGCCAAGGTCACGAGTATTAGGGGTAAAAACCACATCGGGAATTTCAAGTGTTGAAATTTGCAATGAGATTGCATACCTTCCATATGATGGTTGGATCCCGATCCCACTGTGGGCAATAGTTGCTCCTAGGAGAGTTTTACAGTTTACAATTAGCTAACTCATTAGGTGTCTAGAAAGGTGTTAACGGGGCTCCGCCTCTGGGAAAACGAGGTTTACTCTAATTAGGTCCGTGCGAAAGCACGGGGAACCTCCCTCAAAGTACCGACACTAGCCTGGCTGAACGGTTAGCGAAGTTGTAGACTGTAATTAATCCTGGATAATTTTTCTTTTTAAGGTTTGAAAGAAAAACTTGATAAAAAGCAGTGGGAAACATCGATTAGACAAGATAATAAACCAATCTAATCTGTGCAAGAGCTTTCGCTGAGTGTATTCTTTTATCTCTCTTAATGGCAGATACCAATGACTGGACTTAAGCTTCTACTAGATAAAAACAAACTGAACGGGACCAACTATAAAGACTGGCTAAGGAATCTGAAGATCGCCTTGACTTATGATAAAGTATCATATGTCCTCACGGCTTCAGCCCCGCCCGTCCCAGGCCCAAAATCCTCAGTTGCGGACATAGAAGTCCGCAAGACATGGGACGCTGACTGTGCCACGGCCACATGCCTCGCGCTTGCATCGATGGATAATACACATCAAAAGCAGCACGAGGACATGGACATTCACGGGATACTGCTCCATACAAAGGAGTTGTATGGGGAGCAGTCCCGCGTATTACGATACGAAGCATCAAGGAAACTGTTTCACATGCGGATGGCCCCTGGCACACCAGTAGCGGACCATGTTTTGAAGATGATAGCTCTTATAGAAGAGCTTGAGGACCTTGGATGGACAATGGACAATGAGCAATATATAGATATTATTCTGCAGTCCCTCCCCTCCACCTTTGCTCAGTTCATAGTGAACTTCAACATGCATGGCATGGAGAAGGACCTCCCTGAACTCCTTAATATGTTAAGGAGTGCAGAGAGCACTATGAAGTCAGCAAAGACTCCCGTTATGACTATTGGACAGTCTTCTTCTTCTCGCCCGAAAGCTAAAGCCAAGGGAAAGAAAAAGAAGAAACCCACTAATCCTAAGGGCGAAGTCAAAAAGGTGAAGGGAAAGGGAAAGTCCACGGCTGGAGACCCAGGGAAAGGCGAGTGTTTTCATTGCCACAAGACAGGACATTGGAAGCGCAACTGCACGGAGTACCTAAGTCTCAAGAAGAAGCATGGTGATGCTTCTGCTTCAGGTGCGTTTGTGACTGAAAACTGTTTTTCTATAAACTCTGCTTCCTGGGTATTGGATACCGGTTCAGGTTCTCACATTTGCAATTCTATGCAGGGGCTGAGAAATAGCAAGGTTTTGAAGACAGGTGACCATACTCTCCGCGTTGGAAATGGTTCCAATGTACATACAGTCGCAGTGGGAGAGTATCACTTGGGGTTGCCGTCTGGATGTATTTTGATTTTGAATCCATGTTATTTTGTACCTGATATGCTATGTAATATAATATCCGTTTCTTTGTTGGACAATGAAGGGTATAATTTTGTATTGCAAAACAATGTTATGAACATTCACCTGAATCAAATGTTGGTTGGGTATGGTACACTTAATAATGGAATATATGTCCTAAATCAACACACAGTTTTCAGTATACAACACACTAATAAAAGAAAACTTTCAGAATTAAATGAAGCTTTTCTTTGGCACTGTAGACTTGGTCATATTAACGAAACAAGACTAAACAAGTTACACAAAGATGGATATTTAAATCCTTTTGAATATAAATCTTATGCGACTTGCCAGTCTTGTATCAAGGGTAAAATGACCAAAACTCCATTTTCCGGACACGGAGAAAGAGCTACTCAGCTCCTGGGCCTCATACATAGTGATGTATGTGGGCCTATGTCTACACAGGCTAGAGGCGGTTTTTCATACTTCATTACATTCACTGATGATTTCTCAAGATTCGGTCATGTATTTTTATTAAAGCACAAGTCCGACGCTTTCGAGAAATTCATTGAATATAAACAAGAAGTAGAAAAACAAACCGGCTTGAGTATTAAGATGCTTCGATCAGATCGAGGTGGAGAGTATCTCAGTACAGAATTTGCAAACTTCCTAAAAGAGAATGGGATTCTCTCTCAGCTCACTCCTCCTTACACACCACAGCACAACGGTGTGTCAGAACGACGGAATAGGACCCTATTAGATATGGTCCGGTCCATGATGAGTGACACTGAGTTACCAGTCTCGTTTTGGGGGCATGCATTGGAGACTGCAGCGTTTCTACTAAACAGGGTTCCAACCAAAGCCGTGTCTACCATGCCATATGAGATATGGCATGGGAAGAGACCATCTCTTAAGAGAATTAAGATTTGGGGTTGCCCGGCCTATGTTAAAAAGCAGAATCCGGACAAACTCGAGACACGGTCAGTCATGTGTAACTTTGTAGGATATCCAAAGAATTCTTATGGATATCTGTTCTACCACAAAGAGGAACAAAAAGTGTTTGTTTCTCAACATGCCACATTCTTGGAAAAAGAGTTTTTCACAGATAAAGATGATGGCAAAGTGGTGGATCTAGAAGAGGTTCTAGAGACACAAACTACAAATGACGATTTGGTTGAACCGACTGTTGCAGCAGAAACTGAAGAACCTCGGCCACTCCGAAGGTCTGGTAGGACTTCTCGCCCACCGGAGAGGTACTACGGTTTCCTCATTGATGGTGACAGAGAAGACTGTATCATGGAAGATGATGATCCTACCAGTTTTCAGCAAGCTATCACGAGTGGTGACTCTGTGAAGTGGCTGGATGCCATGAGATCCGAAATGGAGTCTATGTACACCAACAAAGTATGGACTTTGGACGTTGTACCCCCTGGGGTAAAACCTGTAGGGTGCAAATGGATCTTTAAAAGAAAGATTGGTGTGGATGGGCAGGTAGAGACCTATAAGGCAAGGCTTGTGGCGAAAGGTTTTCGTCAAAGACCAGGTCTGGACTATGACGAAACTTTTTCGCCCGTAGCCATGCTTAAATCCATTCGGATCCTACTTACTATTGCTGCTCACTACGACTATGAAATCTGGCAGATGGACGTTAAAACAGCATTCCTGAATGGAGATTTAGAAGAATGCGTTTATATGGATCAGCCAGAGGGCTTCATTGACAGTGGGAGCAGCGAGAAAGCATGTAGATTGCTTAAATCCATTTATGGGTTAAAGCAGGCATCTCGGAGTTGGAACATCTGTTTCGATGATGTTATCAAAGAGTTTGATTTCATCAAAAATCCAGATGAACCTTGTGTTTATAGGAAGGCTGTAGGAAGAGCTGTCACATTCCTCGTATTGTACGTTGATGACATTCTTCTGATAGGAAATGATATTCCTATGCTACAGTCGGTCAAATCATTCTTATCACTGAGGTTCTCCATGAAGGACCTGGGTGATGCCACATACATCCTGGGCATAAGGATCTATAGAGATAGATCCAAAAAGTTATTGGGATTGCCCCAAACCAGGTACATTAACACCATCCTAAAGAGGTTTAGTATGGAAGACTCCAAGCGGGGTGCCTTACCCGCTTGCCATGGAGTCACTCTCTCCAAGGATTCTTGTCCAAAGACCGATGAAGAGAGAGCTCGCATGAGCATTATACCTTATGCTTCGGCAGTAGGATCTATAATGTATGCGATGTTATGTACACGCCCAGATGTAGCTTATGCACTTAGTGTTGTAAGCATGTATCAATTCAACCCAGGGGAGACCAGGGGAGAACCACTGGACAGCTGTGAAGAACATTCTTAAGTACTTACGAAGGACTAAAGAATTGTTCTTGGTGTATGGTAATAAAGATCTCCAAATGGAGGCCTTTACCGATTCGAGCTTCCAGAGCGACAAGGATGACAGCAAATCTATCTCAGGGTTTGTATTTACCCTCAATGGAGGGGCGGTAAGTTGGAAGAGTTCCAAACAAGATACCGTTGCAGACTCTACGATGAAAGCTGAGTACATTGCTGCAAATGATGCCGCCAAGGAAGCCGTCTGGATGAAGAAGTTCGTCTCGGAGCTAGAAGTAGTTCCAACCATTATTGATCCAATACCTTTGTATTGTGACAATAATGGAGCAATGGCGTTAGCCAAGGAGCCCAGATCCCATCAGCGGTCCAGACACATCCTGAGGCGCTTTCATTTGATCCGGGAGATTGTAGATCGCCGCGAGATCGAGATTAAGAGAGTAGACACAAAGAACAACGCCGCGGATCCATTCACCAAGGCCCTCCCTCAGCCGCAGCATGAGCGACTTTTTGAGATGTTGGGTATGAGATACGCCAATAACTGGCCTTAGTGCAAGTGGGAGATTGTTGGATATATGTATGCCCTAGAGGCCATTATGTGATAGTGGATGTATCTATACATGTATATATATTCAGTTTGCATTCTTGCTCAACATAATAGTATGCTATCTGGTTCTTCTTTATCTGACATGTTTATTGATCATGCTTTTATTCATTCATACATGCTGATAAAGCCCTGAGGATATCGGCTTGACTACTCTGATTATGATGGAGATCATACTAGTGGGACATCTGTAGTCTATAAGCATATCCTGGAATGTCCCTAGTCGTAGGTATATCGAGACGGGGCATCGATATACCAGAGTAGACTAGCGTATATGATACTAGACCCATACGATGGGCGATGGATGTTCCCACATTCATCGATGTTTGACATCAAGATCATATACGGGTGCTCAGTGGTGACTGGGTACACTGGATGGACTCACCGAGAACTCCTATATGGAATTATATCTATCGTCGGATAGCAGTTCTCAGGTGACACTGGTACAGGTTAGTCTGTTGACCCGAGATCGTCATGGAGTCTTGTGTGTTCTCCCACTGCACTTTGATTGCCACCCTACCACGGCTCTACTGAGTCGTGCAAACAGGTGGCCGTTGGGTACAGTCCTGAGACACACGAAGACGATGAGCGATAGGAGGGGTTTCGTCTCTCCCGGTATTGGGAGTTGATGCTGTGCAGTGCCCGACTGGTTATAACAGCAAGTCCCTGGCCAGGGCTGCTGAGATTTGCTGATAAGTGTTATCAGTAGTTTCTCGATCTGTTATAGACCATTCACCGACACGACTTATTGAGTTATTGGGGTCGACGTGACCATCCCTAGGCTCGATATGCAGCATATCTGACGAAGAGACCGGACTGTACGGTAGTGTTGCCGGATGGCTCGACGGGAGTTGTAGCAGGTTCGCTTGTTGTCTTCTGATCGCTCAATACCCGGGTGGCCGTTACGTTTAGCTGACTGCTTGCGGCTTGAGGGTACTTGATATGATCATTACCCTCTGCCGGCGTATTGACGAGTCTTAGAGTCCCACAGAGGAGTTACCCAGTCCAGGCGAAACGTTGTGGTGCGCATATGCGATATGCGCATGCACCCGATTGAAATCTGCGTATATGATACCGAACATTGATCGGGTGAACTGCTTTTGGTGGGGTCATATCAGATATGACCGGATTGATAAATCAAGTGTTGATTTATCATTTAACCATTAGTTTTCTCACTTAAAACCTTTCTAGGGTTTGATGGATGTATGCATGCATGCATGTGTTTCTTTCTTCTTTTCTAGTTTCATGCACATGTAAATGTGCATACATGTACACATACATACATCAAACCATCATGGTTGATTATATATGGAAATGGTGGCAATATAAGCTTCACACCATAGATTAAACAATGGATAATTATTTAATTTTGGTTTAAAGTAAAATGAAAAGGAAAGGATAATTATGCTAGTTTCTACATGCTTCTTCTAACCTAACCATGCTCACTTACCACTAAACCATGGTTATCCTTTCCTTTATCATTCTAAACCCAAGTTAAATTAATCATCTATCATTTTAATCATGGTTGGAGTCAAGAAGGAATAAATATATATAGTGATATTTATTTCTTTCACAAGCTTAACCTCATGGTTATCTTTTTATCTCTTGATAATATTAGCCACCATCTTCATCTTCCTTCATCTTTTCTTCTCTAGTCTTTTCTAGTGAGTGAAATACAACAAAAGAAAGGTTTTTGAAGTGAGAAACCCAACCACAACATCATTCTACACAAGCTTAGCCGCTTTGTTTAGAGTGTTCTTTTCGGTTTGTCGAAATTGCGAGCTTGGACGGAGTGCTCCGTGGTGGATCGTCGTGGACGCAAGGGAACATCGAGAGGACCTCGACTCAACACCCAAGACACCAAGGAGTCTAGTTAAGGGGAGCTACAAAGGTTGTAGCCTTCAAACCCTAATCTTTTCTAGCTAAAAGTTAAATAACCCTAATTTTCTAGGATCGATCCACTTGCATGTTAGTTTAGCACCTTAAAAATTATAACTTTGGGTCATTTGATGCTTCAAAACACTTCATAGGGTGCTATACTAACCTTACACACACAACATCTGTCATAGGCAACGTGTGTGCCTGACAGCAAGGACATGTGCGTCTGACACGCATGAAGAATCTCGATTTAGTGCATCTGGTGTGCACCGAAATCGCTTCTCAAAACATGCGCCCAACATGCGCGAAAATCCAATTCAGGTGCATCCATCGTGCACGAAATCATGAAATCCAATATCAAGTGCCGAACATGCGCAAAATCAAATCAGGTGCACAAAACAAATATCGAACATCACCATCGAAATCAAAGTCCAGGGCATCTAAATGCACAACATACGTAACACTGCACTGCAAGCATATATGAACTATACCGCATGAAAAAACCAAATCGTGTGCGTATATACGCACAAAATCAACTCAAATGTCTAAAACCGTAAAATCACAAACATGTGAAACCAAGCACGAAAACGATATCAAGTGCAACACTGTGCAAAGATCGTAAATCCTCGATCATCAAAATCAAATCATGCGAATAAATCACCCAAAACATCGAAATCAATAATGGCGGAATAGTACCGCTCAAGCGCATCCTCTAAGAATCTCGGGCCAACTGTCGCGGTCACTAGTGGGACGTCTTGTCGACGATCATGAACTCTGGCCTGCTGGTGTGCGTAACAATGACCACTCCTGGGTCAAGGTCTTCTTGTAATTCATTCCAGAAAGGTCCTGTCGGGATCTCTCCCAAATCTCGTCTCTGCCGAACTGTCCGGAAGTCATCGTCCCTTACTAGATCTGTTCTCGTTCCGGAAGGGTTGCATACTCATCGCGACTCCTTCTGGAAGGTATATCCAAGTACAATGCCTCGGCATACGTATCGCATCCCTGATGTCGGCGGAGGGGAACGTCATCATATCCAGATCTTGTACGAACCTCTTACTCCATTTTTCTAATGTCAACTGCTCTGGACTAGTCTCGTCGTGGCTGCATGGACTGAGCTCCAACGGCTATCCTCGTATCGGGAGTCTCCCAAGAAATGCATCTCACCACCTAGCATCCGAATTAAGTCGAGCCATCCGATCGAGTCGTCAAAACCTCATAATCCCCCAAGAGCTCAACATCTTGGGCACAGTTTAATAGTATCGAGTACATACCATAGCATCGGTGGTCCAGCCGTAGAAGGGCAAACCAAAGCCTCACTAATGGCGCCGCAGAACTGCCGCAAACCCGAAGGTTCCAAGTCTTTCACACGGTCATTAAGTCGAGTTAGGGTTTCATTCTTCTAGAGGGACCATAGAATTGCCTGCATGTCTTTCCGACTACTTTAAACTTGGAATAATAGGTTTCTGACATTCGATCGTCTCTGTCGACTCTCAACGTCTCCGCATGAAGTCATCTCTAGCTGGAATCAATCTATCTGATGACCTCGCATCGGGGTAGGCGAACGATCCACATTTCCTAGTCATTCATCCTCGATGACTAGCGACCTTCTATCATCTCTTAATACAACTCGTTCTGCACTAATTCCAGCATCTGGGGCAATATCTCGTCGTTCGCAGCAATAACTGGCTTGCTCGTCTGCACGCTGAACAGTGCCTCGATCATCATGAATAAGCAACACACCAACGGTCATCAAGATCTGGCTGGCCTCTATCATTGGCTCAATCCTCTAGTGTCGATCAGCACATCCGAGTAACCTCATAAAGGCGATCCGCCAAACGCTCGTGGCACGAAAACACAGTAAAAAGTCACATCTCTGCAATCGTGTGTTGCCGAAATTTCGCCCTGGTCAGTCCTCGTTCGTGACGAGCTCGTGCTGACCGCAACTCTAGCTGTAGCTCTCCCTGCCCGTAATCGTGGCAGCAAAACCATAACTGGTACTGATGAGGCTAGATCGGAATGAATATAATACTGAGCAAAGAAATGTACATCCTAAGGCTTCTTAAGTGGAGTAGTGTATCGTAAATATGCCGCGGAACATACCTACGGTACGTCACTCTACTTTAGTCACCTATTCCATCAACCAAGGGTCATCCTACGCTCCGAAGGTAAAACCTAACGCTCTGATACCAACTTTGTCACGTCCCGAAAGTACGGAATATGACCGGCACTTAAACTACGAACGTCTCGAGGCGTACGTAATCTAAGTAAACCGAAAACCCAGAAATCCAAACCAAGAAAAGATGTAGAGTGCAGGGAAAACCAACTTAAAGCAAGTAGTTTCAATAACATAAGCTGAATTATGCGTTTTTAAAAAAAAACACCAAGTATTTCCTGAAAATTTCGGCAGAGTCTCCTTTGTAAAAACTGGCCCCCAAACGGGATACAACATGAATAGTATACGAAATCAATAAAAGGCATCCCCAAGCGGGAGCTAGCTCTTCGTCAATCGACGGTCACAACCACACAAGCAATATAATATACAACGCCAAGGGCGAGGATCAAAAACTCAAAAGGAAACTCAAAACCACAAGAAATCCACAGAAATATAACGCGCGACTCTAAGGTCGAAAGAATAACATCACTGGTCTCTATCTCAAAATAAATACATGTTTGGTTGATGTAACTTCTAGATACAACAGAATAATGATATACAAGATATATAATGGGAGTACGATACAAGTAAACCCACCCACTAGCAAATCACCCGAAGGAAACTATGCCCGCAAAGCCGTAATGAAACCTGTATGGCAAACCTGCAAGAAACTGGGGCACAACGGGGGTGAGTTGCCAACTCGTGAATAGAAAAACGTCTACGAATAGAAATCGAATAAAGAACGCAACCTAGGTCAAAGATCATAATATATCCTCAATTATATATATAACATGCAACCTATAACAAGGCTAGGGTAAATATCTAACCCGAGTGTAATCTCATGTGCCCGTGTCAGTGCCTCAGGTAGCAATATATCATATGAATGAGGTATGAATGCATGGAAACAAAATACATGTAAATGAAGAACTGTTTTCATAATTTAGTGAGATTTCCTTTGTATTTTTAAAATGAGGTATCATAATGAAATCAGCATAAAACAGTGCCTAGCATCGGCACAAAACGTAATCCCAATATCTCGATATCTCTGTATCACAGTCTCTATACCTCAATATCTCGAAATCTCAATGTCTCAATCACAATATCTAGGGCGCCGTCAGTCTAGACCGGCCCCTACCATCCATCTCAAGACCACGACGGTATCCTCCGGATATCCGACGCGTCGGGTAAAATCACCGGTAGGTAGTGCTCCCCTGCCAGGCTCACATCGTTATCATCACGTGCTTCTTGCCCCGGGGTACCTTACCGGGTCCACCATGTACCCGAAACGGTTCATCCGTCTCCTCGAATCGGGTCTCGAAATCCATCAGCAAACTCATGGTGGACGACTCATACATCATGGGAAAAACCGCACTTTTTATTTAAAAAGAGAGAAATCAGTTTACATAAGTTTTGCGGTTTTCCCCTCAAATCCAGAAAATCTCATGGAAATCCGAATCCAAATCATCAATAGCATGTAAAGCCATGAATATAGGCATAACAATGAATAACAGTATGCATGAAGTGACAAGTAATAACTACAATGTTAAGCTGGCATATAAGGCAGGTACACTAATATCATGTCAAATTACTAACTAACAAGCTAAGTCAAGCAATAATATTTTCTAAGGTGTACGTGACATGGCAATTACCGATGAAGATGTGTGTGAGCCGGCAAGTAAGTGTACGTGGTACATACGCATCATCGGTAATGGTGCTGGTGTCCTAACAATATGATATCAACATTGCAATAAGAAATTATAACATAAGTATGCGATGCGAAGCGAACCACAATAATAAGCGGGAGCTGAATACTAGACGCAACTGTAACTAACCTGCATTAATCTAATATAAGTCCTACAAATGTTGCCTTTTGAAATAACACGAATCATGGGGTTTTGAAAATAGGGGCTACGGTGTTTTTATGAAAAGATACGTCTTTTGAAATATCCGTAGGATCCCTTGGGCTGTCTTTTAAAATACCCACGATTCGTTAGTTTTTGAAATAGGTAAGAATCGAATCTAATCTAACAACTAAACTAAACTGAAGGGCTAAGCTAACAAGCTGGCCTACAGGTAAGGAAACCGCCTAACATCTGAGTCGATCCATATACATATCTGTATATATATTAGTCGGTGATCCCGCCTCAATAATATCATATCCGATACCATATCTACAATCAGACATCCCAAGTCAAGAGTGCGGATCAATCATCAAGATATAGCTCGTACGTAAATCCGTCGTACGGCATCCCCAAATCTGGGTACGGGTCAATATCATATTCCTCACACCATTCCTCTGGTATCCTCTTTATTCAAGATCATAGTCTAGGGTACTGACCTATGTCTAGTACAATACTAATATCCTCAATATACTCATGATCTGACTAGAGATCGACAATCTCGTACAAACCGATACCGTCAGCACATAGCATCATCAAGGGTATACATCGCCCGATACGGCCTAATATCAATATCCTAGCATATCATGCCTCATATCACGATCACATGTCGACCATTTTATTTATAATACTATTCACCCGTATCGCCGCCCCAAGATCCGCTATAACACCAGGACGTACCTCAAGTACGAATCCTGCCATATCACCGATATCACAACCACAAAAAAAATCTCATCGACTCAGCTCAATCCCAAGTATCATCCTCAAATCCGTATGTGAACACTTAGTCCCATACCCATGTGATCACATAACTATAAAGAATCCCATGAGCACATATAAATAGGAATGTATGCAAGTATGTATGTGTATATGTGTAGTGCAACACTACCCTAGGGTTCGCAACACTAAAATAATCCAACACACCAATATCCATCCTAAATATCGTTATTAATCCCAAATAACATATAATAATTGTTGGTGTGTATACGCATCCGTATACACCACCACAGACTGCGGGGGTGCTATACGCCATCCACCCGACTTCTCCCCGTAGATATAAATCTACTCACCTGGTCCTCGCTCGCCGGTGCCGACGTCGCCACGCGCTTGCTTTTCGTCTCGAAGTCCACATGGGGTACCTACATATCATAACGTATCGTATCGCATTAAAATCCGACTCATGACCAAAACGACTCACGAATCCCACATAGGTCAAAACCTATGGTTGCTCTCACAAACCAACCCAAAAACCCTCGACGTCGGCGTGCAAACGCCCGACCATCGAGAAAAACCCAATTACACTCATTTGCACATTCACGAATACTAATTTAGATATAGAATAGATTAAAATTCACAAAAACCCCAAATTCACTTTAGAAGCCATTTTTCCGAAAATCTAGCAAGCAAAAATTACCCGTTTTAGTACAAAACTCGACGTTTAAATGAATGTAGCGGCCAATATACTTATTAAATATCTTAAATAAGTCATATAAATTATTTCCATAATTTAATTTCACCAAACCATATATGTTCAAAAAAAACTAGTTTGCAAAAATACCGATTTTAACTCTTTTTAAAGCAAAATTCACAATTTAACAATTAAGCTTGGTTTTGCATGATCCAAAGTCATTAAACCACTCATTATAATATTAATAATGACATGAAACCATAATTTGAATTTTATCTCATAAGAATATAATTATTTTAAAAACCTAGTTTACAATTTATATAATTATCACAATTTAAATCAACAAATATGCAAACTAGCAACTTAAATTGGATTTAGCATAACCTAATATGTTAAATACATCACACAACCCTAATCTCACAACACAAAACCCCAATTTGAATTCAAACCCCACTCTTGAATTTCAAACCATGCACTTAGAACTAAAATAAAAACCTATTTAAACATATAATTAAGCTAAGCTAAAGCAATTAACAACAATTTAAGAAAAAGGTTAGAATTATACCTCATGATCAAGGGATCAAACATGAATCTAGCACCAAAATCTTGGCCTCCAAAATGAAAACTTTTCACTAAGAATCATGCTATAGTAGCTAAGAAATAATGGGTAAGGCTTGGATTTTGAATTAGCTTTGATTTTGCAAGGATTTTGAGGCAAAATTGTGGATTTTTGAGGCAATTTTGTGTGGGATTTTGGGGTAGGGGCTGCTGCTGGAAAGGGGCCAGCCATGTTGTGGGGGAGTGAGGAGAGAGAGGGAGGTGAAGAAAGTGGGGAGAAAAGACAAGTCCACACCCTTTTGACTTTTCTTTCATTTTCTTTTCTTTTCTTTTCTTTTCTATTCAAAAAGGAGGTGATTGGAGAGAGAGAGAGGGGGAGGGGCTGTCAAAGTGGGCCGGCCACATGGGGAAGCGGTGATGGTGAAGTGTGTGGGTGTGGGAAAAAAGATAAATGTTATACCCCAATTCCCATTAACACTAATTTCACCGAAAAAAGCCTTTTTCTTCGATATTTCCTAAACCGTTTTGGCAAACGATTTCATTTCAAAAACCACATGATAAAATTTTATTTAATGTTTTATGATGCACAAAATTTTTTTCAACTCATTCCAATTTGTAATTTTCCCTAATTAAATATATTAGTGACGGCTTAAAATAATATTAAAATAATTAATTTCGGAAAATTTTTCAGAAAATTTGAAATTTCACCAGTGGCTCAATAAACACCAAATACTAGCAATTACATAGCTAGAATATGTATATTTAATTTTATAATAAAGATATTTGCATTTTGACTTTTTACAGAAAACCCCCTTATTTTACCGTTTTTTCGAAATTTCACCGAAACGATTTTCAAAACGTTACACATTTCCCATTCGTCGTTAATGTCATTAAGTAGCAAAAGTGCAACTGTGAAACAATCAAGTATCTATATGCTCAAAAATAAACATTGGGTATTTATGTGCTAAGGTCAGCAAAATTTGTGGTGTGCCCGCAAGTGATGGAGTCACCCTCTTTAAAAAGAATGTCTTTTTGACTGATGAAAAGAGGGGCAGGCATGAATGACACATCATTTGCTTAGGCAATTGAGTCAATCATGCAAAGTCTTGTACAACACCAGATATTGCTTTTACACTAGATGCAACAAGCATATATTAATCCAATTCTCGAGAAACAAAGAGAAGCAATAAAGAACATAAGAGGATATTCTTGGTATAGGATAACGGCAGCCTTTTCTGGGAGGCGGTTATCAGTTTAAGCTTTCAAGGTGACTTGGATGACAGAGATGCTGTCGGAGTTATGAGTTTAGCCTCTTCTGAGGATCAGTGTATTGGATAGCATTCCAATAAGGATTCTGAGGTAATCATGGTACAGGATGCCGGCTCTAACTCAACAAAGGACACAGCCCAAGAATTTTGTTGGATAGGAGTTGTTCATTGATGAACTTGGTCCCATCAGATATCCAGACAAATTCTTAAGGCGGGGTATCGCTCATTTTTGGAGATCGGTAATCTCCGCAAAGTTGAGATATAGAGATATGAAGTTGGAATATTGTAGCGAGTCCATTCACTAAGGCTATTTCTCGAACACGTTAAGTTTCATAAATATAGTTTGTGAAACTGATTAGTAGAGAAGTTGGGTATTCGGTAGCACAGGAGCTGTAGGTACGCAATACCACAATAATTGGCTATAGGTGCAAGTGGGAGATTGTTGGATATAGTGTCCTCAAGGCAATTATTGTGATCGCAAGTAGGCAATTATTGTGATACCAATTAAGCGATTATGATAATTGAGGGAGGACCTATACAGATATAACAGTCTTACTCAAGATGATGGTATGCTATCTGATTTGTCTTCATCATTGATGAAGCCCGTAAGATTGTTACTTGAAAACCAGCAGTATGATGGCGATCATATATGTGGGAGCTGGATTGTCTGTAAGCACATCCTTAAATGTCCCTAGTCGTGGGAGTATCGAGACTGGGCATCGATATTCCAGAGTAGACTAGTGTATACGTTTCGAAACCCCGACGAGGGGCGGTGGCCGGTCTCACAAGCCATTGGTGTTGTGACACCTAAGATAGCATACATGTGCTCACTGGAGGTGAGTACATTTGACGGATTCGCCGAGAACTTCTAGATGGTATTATACCTATCGTCAGATGGAAGTTCTTAGGTGGCATGAGTACAGATTAGTCCTTTGACCTGAAGACGTCATTTGTCTCATATGAGTTCCCACTGTATTTTGATTACTACCCTACCACGGTTCAAAGGAGTCGTGCAAACAGGTTTTAGTTAGGTACAGTCCCGAGCCACATGGAGGCAGTGGTCAACTGTAAGGGATTCGTCTTTCCTGGTATTAGAAGTCGATGTCGCGCTGTGTCCAGTTAGCTATCACCAGAAATCCATGGCCACGGTAGGTGAGATTTACTGATAGTAGATCAGTAGTATCTCAGTTGGTGATGAGCTTGACTCAGACACGACTTATCGGTTTAGTAGGGGTCTGACGTTATCCACCCTCTAGACCTGATATGCGATACTCTTTGACGAAGAGACCGAATTGTATGGAGATTATCACATTCAAGCTCAGTAGGGTAAGGACGCACTTGATTGTCGACCCCCTTTTCGACAAGTACCTGGGTAACCGTTACGTACAGCTAGTGCCGCTGACGTACTTGTGGTTAAACCCACTGCCAGCGTATTGTCGAGTCTTTAGAGTCCCACAAAGAGGGTTTTCCTGGTTCAGGCGATAAATGTAGGAGCCGTACGATGGTACGTGCAGGGGGGCCGATTAAATACGTGTACGCGATACACGGACTTTAATTGGACGGTTGATAATATTAGCCGGCTTAGGATTAAGCCGGATTATTAAATCAGGTTTTGATTTAATAATTTATATATGTATTTTGATACATATATTTTAGTATTATTGTTCGCTATTTATTTTCTCTCTTTAGTGCTACGGATACGCGTATGTGTAGCGATACATAAACCGGATGAAGTATTCCGTATTTATACGGGAATGCTTCTAGAAGAAGGACACCTCATATTTATTTTTCTGTTTAGAAAAATAAAAAGAAATGAGGTGGAAAGTGGAGAGTTACGAAGCATGGTTCATACATGTAGTGAGGTATGGCTTGATTCTTTTAAAAATGATATATTCATTTAGGTGCACTATAGATGCATGGTTGAAAAGGAGCAAGCCATGCTCACTCTCAAGGATTGATGTTTTTCATTCTTCATTTTTGAGCTTCATGCTTCCTATTCTCCTTCTCCTTCTTCTTCTTGCTCTCATTTTTTAGCATAGATTTAGAGAGAAAAATTTAGTGGAGTATTCCTGCATTACCTACCATCCAAATCTAGCGAGCTTGGATCGTCGGTTAGAGCCTCCTCTGAACTTCCTCAGGTGGATCGTCTTCGGCAAATGGTGGTCGATTCTCAAGCGCGATCCCGGCGGCTACGAGTTTGGAGGGGTCTTCCACAATTGGATGAACACGCGATAAAAGTTGTATTTTTTCAACCCTTGCACTTGTAGATTAACTAGTTTAGGTATATGGTTCGAATCCTGGGTCGAACGGGCGTCCGGTGCTTGGTAGAATTTTTGTTTTTCGCTTTCGCTTCGACCACGGCTTCCGCAGCGCGGGCACCGGATCCCAACAGTTTTTAAAACGCGGTTTTCTCTTAATATGATATTTTGACGTCCACCATGAGATTTCTCGGTTCTGAGCTATGATTACTACCCAATTCGAGCAGTGAGGAGTCGCCGTCTGCGAATACATAGTGGACCAGGTACGGAACCCAAGAGCAAGAAGATCGTGTAGAAAGGCGTTGAGCCTAGCTGGGAACACTATCTACCGGTGACGGTATTTGACTTGGCGGATATCCGGAGGATACCGACCGGAGTGATATGAGACAGATGGATATGAGGACCGATCTGATGAGACGATGCCTGAGATATGAGGGTCGATCCGATGAGACGGCGCCTGAGATATGAGGATTTACATGTCGATACTGGACACGGAATTTATGATGATTTCGAGTGTCGATACCGGGCACTCAGGATTTTATGATGATTTCGAGTGTCATTGATGAACACTCCTCAGATGATATGTATATATACATGATATGGATGACATGATACCACATATTGATACAGGCACGATACACACACATGTTCACCTTCGATACTACACGGTACGATATTATTACAGTATAATTTAGGTAGATCGTTATGCATTCGATTTCTAGCTAATGATATTTTCTACTCACGAGTTGGAAACTCACACCCGTTGTACAATAGTTTTCTTACAGGACCGACCGCTCGGATCAGTAGCAGCTTGCTGGCATATTTTTGTTTTGGATGATTTGTTTAGTAGGTGGGTTACACTATAGATCGTAACCACCATTGTCTATTTTTATATTCATTTGTATCTAGTTAAAACCTCCATTAACCAGAATATGTATATTTGTGGATTTAGAGACCGGTTGTATATTCTTTGGACTTAATGACGAGACTTATATTATTCTTTATATTAGAGTTGATGATGGTTTTTATTTTTAGAGAAATATGATAACCATAATGATGGATATATTGTCGTAAATAGGTAATAATTGACTGTGACAATATCAATCTCTTATTATTAATTTGTTTAAGTGTGTTACTTTTTTTTTCTTTATAGTTTTATTGATGTTGTGATTAGGCAAGTATGCTATTTCGGAAAACATACATCGTCTTGTTTTTCGTATTTGCTAATACCCAGCGTCTATTTTATTTTCCACAGATCAGCAAATCTGATGTGATGCTCCTTAGATTTCTTATATTACTTTTTGTATGAAAGCTATATATATTTTGAGCTTATTACGCCTGCGGTTTAAGCGTCAAGAGGATCGGGTCCTTCTGGATTAAGTTGCAAGGGAGACCTATCAGGCATCGTATCTGCCTTCATAAACAATGAGCCTGTGAATATTCACTAACACATTTCTGCCATATATTTGTTAGGGTGACAGTACTTTTAGACAACTTTAACGGAGAAAAATCATAAATCATGAATATACATTAAATATTTTAGCCTAAATTTTCAAGAGAACCGTCCCACGCAATTCTGCGTGGGGGCAATTGCCAGTGGGATAAATAACAAAACTATGAAACTCAATATTATAGGCTCCACACTCTTGCTTCAGCTTAAGATACGAGTCTTTAAGAAAATAATGATCTCAATGCACTAGAAGGGAAAAGAAAAAAAATCTAAGCCTCGACAAGCCCTTCACTCCGGGATGTCTTTTTCTTGTTCTTTACAACCTTATGAGAGACTTCATCCTCTCCTTCCTTTGTAATTTCAATACGTGCAAAAACTGGCTTTGGTTCTTTCATTATTTGGTTGGTTTTCAGCCCTCCCTAGTTAGTATCACTCTACAAAATGAACACAGAAAAATGCAAATATAAATAACAATTATAATAATGGAAAGCGTAACATGCTCCACCAAAGGATAATCTCTTTCAACCATGTGGTTTAATCTGTTTAACAATAATTACTTGCATATCACAACGGTCCAGAAACCTGCTCATCAATGTAATCATCTAAAGTTTTTATTACTAAACTGGGGCCGGATATGGATCAATGAATAGACATTAATATTATCAGTTCGCAATCTACACTCTTAACCAATTCAAATTTTTATGGCAGGAAACTGTATAAAAGATGAATTTTTCATAATCTTTGAATTTCTACTAAACAGGGGGAAAATAGTAAAGAAGAAAGGCAAAGACAATATATTTGCAATTGGGATCACATTCATGTTTAATTTTCATTTCCTTCATAACTATCTCTTAAAATCTAGAACAGCAAAGTAGAAACGATCCAAGTCAACTCTTCATTGGTGTGATGAATTTACGGTTTTTTTTTTCTTTTCTCTTTCATTATTGATCACAAGGTCCTGTATATAAAACAAAATTGCTCATACTAAAAACTAGTAGTAGCCGACTTATATGGTTATGGAAAGTCTATGTTTATTACAGAAAACGAAATTGAACCAAACAAAAAGGACTGTTATTTCTGGTAGGCAACTTGAATAGAGGTTAGTGGGGCTATAAAAGTTCAGAGACAAGTTGAATGCTCAAGCAAATATTTCATTTGCAATTATTAAAATTGCTTGCGATGCATTTGTAATTAAAAATTGAATAAATTTAACTAATTTTAGAAATAATCTGTCGAGTATAACATTGCGTATTAAGTGATGACCATAGATATTGATAAAGAATTTCATCATCAAAATTGTCTACATTTGTTTGATATGGGATATGCGTTCAAAGGATCAGCATATAACCAAAAAATGAATATGTATATTGAATGAGATATGTGATAAAAAAATTATCTTTCTTGTTTTCTTGAAGGACTTTCTACACAAAATGAAACATTAGAGGTTATAAATTATAAATTTAGTATTTTTTAATCTGCTTGTAGATTCTATATGTAGACAATGTAATGTGCATTTACACCTAGGTGAAGTCTTAGGTGCTGTAAGTCGATGTCACGCACTTCACGGGTTCGCAGGAAGATGGAATATTTAAAAAATGATTTTTCAAAGCTCGCAACACCAACTTGAACTTCAGGATCGATACTAAACCCTAGCTAACAAACTACTGTGTGAGATTTAACTACTCGGATGAAAGTAATACCTCACGATGTCAAATCCTTCGGATCTTCTAGTCGCTGTCCTCCTCGTCGTCATCATAATCTCCAAGGATCGTTTGGATCAGGCAACCTCATCGGCCTCCTCGAGTCAAAAACGATCCACCCGAGAGTCTATAGTCCGAGCTCCAACTTTAAATCCGAGGTAACTAGGACACCTAGTTCGCTAAACTAGATGGCCTAGGTGATGTAGAGAGTGAAGATGGATTAGTTTATCTCTTGGAACCCTAGGTTTCTCAACTCATGAGACTTTTAGGGTTTATAGGAAGAAGAAGAAGCTTGAGGAAAAAGCTAGTGAAGAAAAATGAGCTTGGAAAAGGAATGGCTCAAGTTAAGAATAATCAAGCATACAAAATAATTGAGAGATAAATATCTCACAAATATCTAGCATACTTGAAAATATCTATTTTGTCAAGACAATGAGTCATGCTTTATCCATCAAAATATCTCCACCTCATTTCCTCCACCTCATTTTAGTTTTAATTCAAAGAAGAAATCAAACCCTAATGATGTGTCTCCTTCTAGAAGCTTTCCTGATGAAATTACGAGAATGCCCCTCATCCGTATATGCATACCCACATCCGTATTCCGAAGAATACGAATACAATGAGACGAAAATAATCCATCAATATAATACTAGGATCCGGTTTAAACCAAAACCCACTAGTATTATCCGCCCGAACATCATACGTGTACAAGTACATGTACGCGATCGAAGCCCTGCCGTAAAACCATACGGCCTCTACATCTTTTGTCCGATGCATAGAAACCCTCTGTGTGAGACTCTAAAGACTCGACAGTACACTGGCAGTGGGTTTAACCACAAGCCCCAAGCGGTACTAGCTGCACGTAACGGCTACCCAGGTATCTGTCAATAAGAAGGCCGATGAGCAAACTCATCCGAACCCCTACTGAGCCTGTATGTGACAATCTCCATACAGTCCGGTTTATTCGTCTAAGAGTATTGCATATCGGGCCTAGGGGACGGTAATCGTCAGACCCCTAATAACGCAATAAGTCGTGCCGGAGTGTAGCCCAAAACACCCTGAAAAACTATTGGAATACCTACCAGTAAATCTCGCTTGCTCTGGCCAAGGACTTTATGTAATGGCTTTCCGAACACAACGCGATATCAACCCCTAATACCGGGAGATATGAATCCTATCTAACCGCTACTGCCTCCAACTGCTTCGGGACTGTACTCAACTACTACATATTTGCACGACTCTTTTGAGCCGTGGTAGGGTAGTAATCAAAATATAGTAGGAACACACTCGAGGCGAAGTAGCAGTGTCAAGTCGATGGACTATGCTGTAGTCATGTCACCTGGGAACTGCTATCCGACAATAGGTATAATACCCACCAGCAGTTCCCGACGAGTCCTGTCCAGTGCACTCATAACCTAATGAGCACCTGCATACTATCTCCAGTACGACGTACTAATGGCTGTGGGACATACTGATCGAAAGAGTTTTTGTTACCGCAATCATGACGGTGTCGCTTTGCAGCTAGCCGGTTGAGCACGGGTCGTCCGTAGGGAGATGGTAGTATGTCCGTTCTTGTCTTAGACGAGTCAATAAAGAATGTGTTTGTTCACTTCTATCCTAAGTGTTCGTATTTATATTCAAGTAAGATTTTAAGATTAAGGTCGGTTAGTAAAGTTAGGATAAGTCTTGTGCTTTTCATTTGCCATTCTTAAAACGATATTGGGATAATCGAAAGTAGCGGGGATTAGGAGGACATAGGAATGTGAATTGCGAGTTTAAGCAAGCTTTCCAACGCAAATCCATTCCCAGTGCCCCTTGTCCGTCCGCTAAATACGCTTATGTAACATTTCAAAAAAAATAAAAGATTATTTTTGGGAATTTTTATAATTTAATATTATTTTTAATGAATATTTTAATATTTCGGTATAATTAAATACCGATAAATTGGGGAATTTTTTTGAAAATTATAGAAATTACTAAAAGAGAGTGTTTTATGTGAATTATGCAATTTTTAAGTTTTTATGATTAATTATATACTAATTTAGTGCTAATCGCGATTAAAAATCGCTGATCGGATTTTTAGCATATTTGTGCAAAACATGCACCATATCTTTTTTTCACTTGTTACATATTCTTATGGCTTTCCTACATGTTTTATTATGGCATTCTTGCATGGTTGTTAATTAGAGAGAAAAAGAAAAGAAAAGAAAAAGGGAAAGAATATAATAATGGGTATGGGTGAGAGAGAGAAAGGTAAGGGTGCTTTGACTTGGCCATTCCTCTTCATCCTTCATTCATTCCTCATCATCTCTCCCTCTCTTGCTGCTGCTGCTGCCTCTCTCTCCCTCTTCACAAAATACCCCAAAACACCATGGAAATCAACTCAAAACCCTATCCTCATTTCACAAAAGTTGTGCACAAGCTCAAGGGAAACACATTGGACCAAGAAAGGAAAGGTTTTGGCCACTTGGGGCAACTCAAGAAAATTCTTGAGTTGCTAAATGAGGCATTTTCTGAACCACTAGCTTACTTTTCTTATTGCTTTCACATCCATGTTAACTTAAACCGATATAGTGATGTTTAGTGAGGGTATGAAAATTGTAGTTAGGGTAATTGGAAATTGAGAGTTGTGGTGAGCAATTAAGCTCAGTAGAGGCCATACAAACCCCCTAGTGCTAGAATTAAGGCCTAAACCAGAGACTAGAAACCCGGAATACAGATTTAGAAAAGCCGATATCGGAAAAACTATGATTCTGTGAAGGTTAAATGGAATCTGCTATCACCCCGAGACTCTGAATTTTTTTTTGCATGGACAGTGATACATGCAGGCACCTAGGAAGCTACCACCAAAACCCTATCCCCTAACTCCCAACCATGGCCGCAGATTTATTCCTTCTGGCCGCAATTTGCGGCCAGACCTGGAGCATTTTGGCTCGTTCTTTTTCTGTAGCTCCTACATCTATAAATTAGACCCCTGGCATATGTAAAATTGTCCAATTTGACCTAGGGTAGAATCTGGAGCCTTTTTCCTGAGTTGCTGTTTTAATTCATGTTTTCATTTTGCGTATTTTAAATTCTGGATTTGCATAATTGCATTTTACCTCGATTACTTGGCGTTTATACGACGATATCGAGAATTGTTTGATGGTTTTGAAAGCGTAGCTCATAGGTTCTAACCTATAGGCCTTTAAGCGTGTCGTTTAGGTTCTCGTGTGTCGTATTGGTTTCGATTTGGTTTTAATGCGATACGCTACGCGTGACATGTAGGTACCCCCACGACGATTCGAGACGATGAAGAAGATGAAGGCGACGCCGACACCGACACGCAGGATGCAAAGTGAGTAGATTATATCTACGGGGGAAGTCGGGTGGATGGCGTATAGCACCCCCGCAGTTCGATATTTAGTATAGTATATATATACTATTTATGATAGCTTATAGTGTGTCGTGGATATTTGAGATGAGATTAGGTGTACTATGGTTAGATTAGGGCGTAGAAGTAAACTAGTATAATTCTTAGTTGCGAACCCTAGAATAGGTTTACACCCACACGCACACACATGCTTACTTGTTATAGTTATACCTAGATGATAAGGACAGTGGTTGATTTTTGGAGATGAGTCGATGAGATTGGGTATAGTGCCATGAGATCGGTGATATGATGTGATTCGTATTTGTGATACGACATGTGATTTTAGCGGGCCTTAGGACGTGTGTTGCACACACGCATTTATATTTATATAGATGGTATCAGTTGTACTAGACTTAGATCAGTACCCCAGATTATGAGATATGATTATAAGGATACCTGATAATTGATGAAAGGAATGTGATATTGACCCGTACCCGGCTTTTGGGATGCCGTACGATGATTTACCTACGAGCTTCATATTGATGATAGATCCGCACTCATGACTCAAGGATGTCATATGATATTGTATTGTACGCGGTACCTTTGAGGCGGGATCACCGACTATTATACTTATATATATATATATATATATCGACTCAGATTTAGGTGGTTTCCATACCCCTCCTGATTGACTTGTTAGTTAAAGCTGTAGTTTTGTTAGTAGATGTTAGGCTAGGTTGATGTCATACCTATTTCAAAAACTAACGAATCGGGAGTATTTTAAAGACAGGCAAAGGGATTCTAAGGATATTTTCAAAAGACGCATCTTTTCTTAAAAACACTGTAACCCTTATTTTACTAAAAACCCCGATTCATCTTATTTCAAATAGCAAACTGTATGACTTTTTATATTGATGCAGATGCATCACTGTTGCATTTACTAGTCGATTTCTGCATACTTTTGTTATTCGCATCGCATTGCATGTGCAAATGGTTATTGTTATATTAAACTCATGCTGTTAGGACACCAGCACCATTATCGATGATGCATATGTTCCACATACACCTGCTTGCCGGCTCACACATTTCATCATCGATAATTGCCATGTCACTACACTGTAGTACTGTTGCATTCAGGATATGATCTCTTGCATGGCATACTTGTGTACATACCTATTGTACATCCATACTTACATACATAAGTATTCGCACATACATAGATGATTCTGGATTGATTAGAGATTTGGGAACCGCAAGATACTCTTTAAAACCGATTCATTTTAAAAGAGCGGTTTTCCCTCAATATGTGCATATTACTATTCCATATTGCATGATATACTGATATGCTTACATTTCTTTTACATATCGCATACATCATGCTTTTGATTATACGCATTGAGATATGTTGTTTCCATGATATTTCTGGATTTGGGAACCGTGGATATTTCAAAAGAGATTATATAATTGTTTTAAAAACACAGTTACTCTTGATATGATATTTCAGTGCGTCCACCATGTGTTTTTTCGGTGCTGAGAGCGACATGTGAAACCCGATTCGAGGAGGCGGATGAGGCCGATTGCGGGTACATGGTGGACCCGGTATGGTTCCCCGGGGCGAGAAATGTTTTTCGTGGAGTAGACGATGAGCCTGGCAGGGTGGCTAGTACCTACAGGTGATTGTATTTGAGCTCGGCGGATATCCGGAGGATACCGACCGGAGTTGAGAGATGATGTGGGCCAGTCCAGACTGACGAAGCCCCATATATATGAGGATTTTACATGCCGATGATAGGCACAGGTTTCATGATGTTTTCGAGTGTCGATACTTGACACTCAGGTTCCATGATTTTGATATGTCGCGAGCGACACATGTTGATTTACATCCTCATACTTCCATGCATATGTTTATGATATTTACATGCATGATGCTTATTGTCATTGGGTGACACGTGGACGATTTCCACATACATATATTGACATTGATGACATTGATCACATAGTTGGATGATATCCACATACTCATAGACTTCCTGATATAGTTGACAATGATTACATTGATCATACTTCATATTTATGATATATTGCTACCTGAGGCACTGACACAAGCTTTTGGTACTACACTTATGTATAGATGTTATATTACCACCTTATCATACTTCAGACTTATTCATTGAGGTTTATATATATTGATCGTATTGACCTAGGATTATGTCATGCATACGATTTCTACTCTGCGATGTTTTCTATTCACGAGTTGGCAACTCACCCCCGTTGTGCCACAGTTCCTTGTAGGTTTTGCCGTACAGGTTCATTGCGGCTTTTCTGGCACACTACTTCCTTTCTGGGTGATTGCATTGGTAGGTGAGTTCACTCACATCGTGACCACCCTTGTATTTATTGTATTATTCAGTTGTATCTAGTAATTCCATCAACCAACCTTGTATATTGTTTCAGACTTAGAAAACCAGTTGTGTATTATTTCGACTTTAGAGTCGCGCGTTGTAGTATTATAGTTTTCAAGCTGATTTGAGTTTTCCCTTTGAGTTTTGATCCTCGCCTTTTGGCATTGTATATTATACTGCTTGCGTGGTTGTGACCGTCGATTGACGAAGAGCTAGCTCCCGCTTGGGGATGCCTTTTATCACTGCATATATATTATTCTTGTTGTACCCCGTTCGGGGCCAGTATTTACAAAGGAAACTCTGCCGAAATTTTCAGAAAAGAATATAGATTTAAAAATGCATATTCGGCCTACTTATTTAAAAACCCTTGTTTTAAAACATGTTTTCTTCGCTTCTTTAAAACTAGTTTTGCTTTATTTATTACTTAAAATGGTTTTAGATTTCTGGGCTTTTTGGCTTACTTGGATTAGATGAGGTCCTATAGACTTCATATGATTCAAGGGCCAGTCACGTGCTCTTTCGGGTCGTGACAAAGTTGGTATCAGAGTGCTAGGTTAACTTTGGTTCGAGTCTAAGTTTGACTATGTGGAGCCTAGAGCGTTTATATATATATACGGAACTTAGGCTTGACCTTACGGAACTTAGACTTAGTCGAGGGGGTATTATACCCGAACTTTCGTCGCGTAGGATGACCCTTGGTTGATGGAGTAGGTAGCTTGAGTAGAATGACGTACCGTACGTATGTTCCGCGGCATATTTACGATACGCTACTCCGCTCAAGAGACCTTAGGATGTACATTTCCTTGCACAGTATTATATTCATTCCGATGATCTATCCTCATCGATACCGGTTATGATTTTGCTGCTACGATTACACGGGCAGAGAGAGCTACGGCTAGAGTTGCGTCAGCATGAGCTCGTTATGGACGAGGATTGACCAGGGCGTGATTCCAGAGAGATACGATTGCATATGGAGGCGTCGTCTTATTGTGTTTTCGCGCCATGAGCGTTTGACAGATCGCTGTTACGAGATTTCCCGGATGTGCTGATCGGCACCAGAGGATCAGGCTACTGCTAGAGGCCAGCCAGAATATGATGACCATTGATATATCGCTTATTCATGTTAGTTATATGTATGCCCTAGAGGCCATTACTGTACATTGGATGTATATTGTAGTGGATGCTGGGACATATATAGATAGGACTTTCTTGCTCGACATGATAGTACGCTATCTGGTTGCTCTTTATCTTAACATGTATACTTTCTGTCTCTCTGATTACATGTTGATAAAGCCCTTAGGATGTGTACCCGACTTCCAGGACTGTGATGCAGATCATACTAGTGGGGCCTGGGTAGTCAATGAGTACATCCTTCATTGTTCCTAGTCGTGGGAATATCGAGACGGGGCATCGATATTCCAGAGTAGACTAGCGTATATCTTCTCGACCCATGCGATGGGCGATGGATGATCCCATATCCATTGGTGTTTGACATCGGAGATGGTATGCGGGTGCTCAGTGGAGACTGGGTACACTGAACGGACTCGCCGAGAACTCCCAGATGGTATTATACCTCACGTCAGATGGCAGTTCTCTGGTGACACTGGTACAGCATAGTCTGTTGACCCGAGATCGTCATAGAGTCTTGTATGTCTCCTACTGTGCTTTGATTTCCACCCTACCACGGCTCTACTGAGTTGTGCAAACAGGTGGTTTTTGGGTACAGTCCCGATTCACATGGAGGCAATGAGCGATAGGAGGGGATTCGTCTCTCCCGGTATTGGGGGTTGATGTTGTGCTATGCTCGACTGGCCATAACAGGAAATCCCTGGCCAGGGTTGCAGTGATATACTGGTAAGAGTTATCAGTAGTTTCACGAATGTTATGGACCTCAAGTCGGCATGACTTATCGAGCTACTGGGGTCTGACGTTTACCATCCCTAGGCGAGATATGCGACATATCAGACGAACAGACCGGACTGTACGGTAAGTGTTACTGGTTGGATTCACAGGAGTGTGAGCGGGTTTGCTCGTCGATCTTCTGATCGCTCAATACCCGGGTGGCCGTTACGTTTAGCAGACCGCTTGCGGCTTGTGGGTGCTTGATATGATCATCATCCGCTACCGGCGTATTGACGAGTCTTTAGAGTCCTACACAGAGGTTTCCTGGCTCAAGCGAAACGAAATAGGAGCACATATGAGATATGTGCGGGACCGAGAATAATGCGTGTATGTGATACCGCATTTCATTCTCGCGATGAATGTGTCGAATGGTTGTATGCGATATAACCTAGTTATCGAATCAAGGATTGATTCGATAAGCCGATACATTGGATACTAGCCGGTTATATGCGATATGACCGGATCATAGAATCAAGTGTTGATTCAATGATTTAATGCATAATTATATATTTGATATATTACTTTACATTAACTAGTATTGGTTCACTTAAGATGGATTTTCTCACTTGAAGTGCACATTGTATATATGATATAGTTTTGTGCACTAGTTTGTATCATGTTTGATGATACATGCAAACTTGGGTGTATGTTTGATTTGAACCATGTTTAGGTTAATGGTTATGGTTTTAAAGTATTCACTTATTCATTTCATTTATATTCTTTATTTCTTTTGGCTAAAATGAAATGGTTGCTAATTTTGTCTTTTGTGGAAACTTCATGATGCTTTGAATTTGTAACCATTTTGTTTTATGTTTAAAACCTAACCATTAGCTAAACTAGAGTTTGCTCTCTACAAGAGTTAAGTCTAACCCAAGGTTGCATTATGATAAGATCAATTTGATTTTATTATTGTTTTGATCTTCATCATATCTTCTTCTTCTTCTTCATCTTCTTCAACATGAAGAAAGCTAGTGACCATCAATGGCAACTAGTGAAATCAAGTGAGAAATCCAATTCTAAAGTCTACCCACTTCCTATTTCTTCATCCTCTACCTCTTGCCAAGTTGTATAGGGTGTTTACTTCACAAGTTTTCAAAGCTTGGTGAAGTTGGAGCTTGTTCTTGTGATGCCTCGACGTAGATCATCTTCGGCGTCGAACCGATGATCAAGCCCGCCCATTCTTCGATGATGCCAATGCTAGAGTCAAGGGTTCGATTTGGACAGCGGAGGGAGATCATCGCGGAGCTTAGGAAGTGGTGGACCGGATCTACAAAGGTTGTAGCCCCTTTCCTTTAGATACATTTCCGTTTACTTGCTTGTTTCGCCTATTTATCTAATTAACGATCCGTTCTAGGTTTTCTCGGCAATAGGAATTTTAAGAAATTGGCATGTTCGATCGCTTGTGAGACTCCATTAGAGTGCCTAGGAACCCTACAGTGGTATCAGAGCCTAGCTAGAGCCTTAGGCGAAGTCCCGACGGAATCAGAAGTCCGATCGACCCAAAACCCGACTTGAAAAATGCTCTCTGGACTTTTTTGTAAAATGTGGATTTTTGTAGATTAAAAATATTCAGAAAAATCAGCAGGAAGATCTAAGGAATACTGTAAAATTCGAGCGCCTGATTCCATAAAGGAGCCGCGGATCCGCGGCATGAGCATGCTCATGCGGCTGATCCGCGGCCATTTTGTCTTTTTGTGCATCCTATTTTGCACAGTAACTCTTAGTTGTCTGTGCTGGTTTTCCTGGGGATTTTTAATAATTTTTCCAGAGTTGCATTTTCTGGGTTGTATTGGGAACTCGGTGTATCGATCGGATTGTCTAATTTTGTCGGTGTGTTTTTTCGGATAAATCTTAGAATATGTTAAAAAGTTCGACCGGATATAAATACCCACTTTTTCCCCTGCTGGGAAATTTCCAATTGTTGGATTTTTTCGTAGTTTAACGACGTTCTAAGTAGTGCAAGTAACGCGATGGACCCTCTAGAAGACAACAAACCTTAACTCGATTATGTGACCGTCTTGAACTGCCCTTTGAACCTTCGGGTTTGGGGGAGTACGGCGTGCCACATGTGAGGCGTTGGCTTGACCCTTCTACGGCTGGACCGTTGGTACTGAGGCACGAACTGAATGTTGTTAGACTTATTTCATGTGTTGAGCTGTATCGGGAAAACTTGGGTGTTCGATTGTTCGATCAAAAAGTTTAGCATTTTCTATTTATCCGGAATGTGATACAATAATTGGAATTCACAAATTGTTATGAGATAACGGAATGAATATTATAAACGTAGCAGTTTAGTCTCACTTGATCGGTTGCCACGGAATTTTGATGTGATCAAAAGTCCGTCGCAATCACGTAGCGTACGCGGATACTCGCCGGGTAAACTTAATAGACAGCCTCACTCCATAGCCCCGACCAAGTGACTGTAGGAGAACCCCGTCGCCGAAAGCATCCGTTCGGGTGCTCGCGGTAGCGGTGTTCCGCCTTGGTGCACTTTGTCGACGGCGTCGGGGGTGCGGCCGCCTACTAAAGTTTGCGACGAGCATTCGATCAGAATGTCGGGAATCCTGCTGAATTGCCCGACTTGATATTGAAAAGTGTTTTCGATAATGAGACTAAAATGCGGGGTTTATAATTGTTAGGCATACGATGTCTAAAGAATTCATTTGATCAGGCATACGATATCTGAGGTGGTTGCGGATTCCAATTGTTGTAGTTTTACACTTTCTTTTCTGTGACCGTAAGTGTAATATGTGATATCGCCGGTTTCGTTGCTATATGTCAACGACAATTGGGATACGCATGTTTGCTTACGTTGATGACATGTGATGTTATGTGTTGCTGGATATGTTATATTGGATCGTCGTGTTTGAATAGCCGGGGGTTTTTATGTGAGATGAGTGTTTTTCATTTTCATTCATGTAAAAACTTGTATGTAATATTCTTTTATTGGGGCACTTCCAGGTTGCGGAAGTTGTCACCGTTGATGTATATTATTTACTTTTCTGCACTAGGATAGACCCAAGGAGGGGAGCACAAGTAACCGGGTTCTGGGGTCCAGTGGGAGACCAACTCGAGGAGTCGAGTCCGGGTCTCCTAACCCTAGAATTGGTAGGGTTGCTTGCCGCTCTCGTAGGGGTCTAGGGGTGTGGGATTGGCTATTCATCACGACCGTGGAATCCGTGTTTTATACTGGCTCGTATTGAAAACACGGACGTCCTAGTATATCCAATATTTCATATGTTTCTTCTGCTGTGATTTATCTGTGATCATGTGATGTTCTGTGACAGATATTATATATAGTATATATGATATATTATATAGACGTTACTTATGTTTTACACCCGCGCTAGCCCTGCCCCGCTCTGCCGTTAGTTACCTAACCTAACGGTGCAGACGGGACATCGAGGCGAATGCGGATGGCATAAGCGTACGTTATATTTATCTGTGATGTTTAGGTGGACTTAAATGATGGGATATTCATTAATGAGATTAATGAAAGAAAATAAACCTAATTGATGTTGTGGAATCGAATTTCAAAATAAAAACAGGTAGCTACAGTTCTTGTTTTGCATCGCGGTGTTCATTATAGAACATCCTGCACCTTATTCGATGAGGAAAGGACCGAGATCCCTTCACCGGGAGTGACTCCTTTAGCAATAACTGGCAGATGCTACAACCCTCGGTTTGTCTTTGATCGCTTCTATAGTTTCCGCTTTGCACAGTGATATATGTGATATATCCCGCACCTCATTCGACGAGGAAAGGGCCGACGATCCCTTCACCGGGAGTGACCCCTTTAGCAAAACTAGAAAAGCCTCGAAAACATTCCATTTAAAAACCATTTGATTCCGCAACGAGATCAAGTTCAAAGCGTTAAAGATTTTCACAAAAACCATTCGCAACCCTCCGTCATTTTAGGAAGTAGAGTACTTAGTATTCGTGCTGTGTTTGTTGACCATAGTCAAGGCACAGTGTACGGTAGCTAAGTGATGTCTTCCTACACCGCATATGATGCGATTAGTTAGGACAGTCGCGTGACTTTGTTGACCTTAGTTAAGGGTCATGTGGGTGGGTCTAATTAATCACGAAATGACGGGTAGAACTTGACTAGTACTTATGATTTGTTGACCATAGTTAAGGTCATAAGTGCTAGGGATAAAAACCTTTATCGGGAGTTTCAAGTGTTGAAACTTGCAATGAGATTGCATATCTTCTATGTGATAGTTGGATCCCGATACCCACTGCGAGTAATTGTTACTCCTGGGAGAGTTTTGCACTTTACAATTAGCCGATCAAGTAGGTGTCTAGAAAGGTGTCAACGGGGTTACGCCTCTGGGAAAACGAAGTTTACTGTAATTAGGTCCGTGCGAAAGCACGGGGAACCTCCCTCAAAGTACCGACACTGGCCTGGCTGAAAGGTTGGCGAACTTGTAGAGTGTAATTAATCCCGGCTAGTCTTTCCTTTTAAGGTTTGAAGAAAGATTTGATAAAAACAGTGGGAGCCATCCTGATTAGATAAAATATATAACCAATCTGATCTTGCAAGAGCGCACGCAGAGTGTTTTCTTCTCTCTCTCTCCAGGTAGCAACCATATCACACCTTAATCAAGATAATAAAATGGATGTATTGACCGAACCCGCTTGTTATACTGAGCTGGGGAACGTTGGTCCCGCTCCAACTTATAATTGTTATAAGACAGAGCAGGAAATTGGGGAACACCAGAATTCCTATGCCGCCCAAACGAAGAAAGTGCATATGATGCATCTCCTTCGGGTGTGTTCATTATAAAGAACTGTTTCTCAGTATCCTCTGCATCCTGGGTATATAATACCGGATCAGGATCCCAGATATGTAATCTGTTACATAGGGCTACAAAAAGGTAGAAAAACTGAGAACGGGTGATAAGTTTCATGAGACAGAAACCGGGGCAAGTGTTGCAGCCAAGTCTGTTGGTCACTGTCACCCTGTATTACGAATACATTGATTCTGAATAAATGCTATTAGATACCGAACCTGATATACAAAATCATATCAGTCTCTTTATTAGTAAAGAAATGATATAATTTTGTATTGTTGGATAATGTTTTGAACATTTCCTATATCAAAAGTTGATCGGTTCAGGCACGTTATCTAAAAGCATTGACGTTCTAAATCAAACTACAGTTCCTCGTATACAGAACACACACAAGAGGAAGAGTTCAGAAATGAACGAATTCTTCTTGAGGTATTGTAGACTAGGTCATATCAATGCGACCCGACTAGCTGAAGTTACATTTAGATGCATATTTAAATCAGTTTGAATTTACATCTTATGAAACTTGCCAGTCATGTCACAAAGATATAATGACACCAGCTCTGTTTACTGGAAACAGAGAAAGAGTTAGTAAACTCTTGGGACTGATACATGATGATGTATGTAAGGTCTCCTGTCTACACATACCAGGACTGGTTCTTTTTACTTCATTATATTCTCTGATAATCTCTCAAGATTCAGTCATATGTTCCTGTTGAAACATAAGTCCGAACCTTTTGAGGTATTCACAGAATATAAGTTAGAAGTAGAGAACCAATAAACGGGTATAAGTATTATGTCCTATGATGAGATCAGGGAGGAGAATACTTGTGCATAGCATTCCTGGACTATTCTAAAAGAAAATGAGATTCTCTCTCAGCATTACTCCTCCGTATAAACCATAGCACGATGGTATATCGGGGCAGAGCAATCACACCCTATATGATAAGGTGTGCTCTATGATGAGTACTACTGAGTTACCTATTTCCTTTTTGGGAGTTATGCGCTTGAGAAGCTGCATACCTATTGAATAGGGTTCGAATCAAATCAATGCCTACCATTTCATATGTGATATGGAAAGGGAAGAGCCCATATCTTAAGTTAGTTAAGATTTGGGGTTGTCCGGCCTATGTCAAAAGCAAAATCCGGAAAAGATCGAGGCAAGGTCAGTTCTGTAGAACTGGAAAGGTTCCAGCTATTCGAAACTACAGCTGAAGATTTGACAGAACCAAAGGATTTTATAGTCCCCGACGAACCTCAGCCTCTCCGCCGATCTGGTAGGGTTCCTCGCCTGCCTGAGAGATACCTCGGTTTCTCGATGACAGTGGGAGCAAGGATTGCATCATGAGATGATGACCCAACCAGTTTCGAGCAGGCCATCGAGAGTAGGGACTCTGTAAGAATGGCTGGATGCTTAGTGATCTGAGATGGAATCCTTATACACCAACAAAGTATGGACTTTGGTTGCTATAACTGAAGGGTTAAATCCCCATCAGGAGCAAGTATATCTTGAGAAGATTACTTGGTGTAGATGGAAAAGTTGAGACTTTCAGAGCTAGGCTTGTTAAAGGTTTTCGTCATCGACCAGGCGTGGATAATGATGAAACCTTTTTCCAGTAACTATGCTTAAGTCTATCCAGATCCTACTTACCACGGCTACATACCATGACTACGATATCTGGCGGTTGGGTGCCATGACTGCTTTTCTAAATACTGATTTAGAAGAGAACGTCTATAAGAACACAGCCAGAGGTCTTCGTAAACAGTGGGAGCAGCGGAAACGTGTGCAAGTTGCTTTACATAATGAAGCAGGCATCGCGGAGTTGGAACGTCTGTTTTGATGTGATAGTCAAAGTGTTTGACTTCATCAAAATGGTAGACGAACCTTGTATATACAAAAGGGTAGTAGAGAGTAAGGTGGTCATCTTCGTATTGTACGTAGACAACATACTCTTGATAGGAAAAGAGTTTCCTATACTACGATCGGTCAATCTCCTATTATCACAAGGATTCTCCAAATAGGATAAAGATGATACCTCCTAAATCCTGAAATTTGGACCTATGAGATAGATCTAAAGGGATATTAGGGTTCTCACTAGGTATAGTGAGATTGTATCAATCGATCCTGGGGAGAATCACTGGAAGTGTTCCAGGGTGATAAAGACGACTGAATGTCAGTCACAGGCACTGTCTTTACCCTCAGTAAAGGGACGGTATGTTGGAAGAGTTCCAAGCTAGATACCGTGGCAAACTAGACGATAAAGGCTGGTAACAACGCTATTGAAGATACTACCAAAGAGGAAGTTTGGGTGTATATTGGTTCATAAGATGAACTAGGTTCCTGCCATTGTATGACAATGGAAGTGTGGCTTTGGCCCTGGAACCCTGGTCCCATCAGTGACCCAGACAAATTCTGAGGCAGCATCACCTGATCATGGAGATAGTTGATCTCCAGAGTGATCGAGGTTAGGAGAGAAGACTCAGAGGACAATACGGCGGATCCACTCACGAAGGCCTTTTCCCAGAGAGAGACTCATATGGGATGATTGAGTATTAGATACTGCGACCACTGCTACAGATGGCCCTAGTGCAAGTGGGAGATTGTTAGTTATATGTATGCCCTAGAGGCCATTACTGTACATTGGATGTATATTGTAGTGGATGCTGGGACATATATAGATAGGACTTTCTTGCTCGACATGATAGTACGCTATCTGGTTGCTCTTTATCTTAACATGTATACTTTCTGTCTCTCTGATTACATGTTGATAAAGCCCTTAGGATGTGTACCCGACTTCCAGGACTGTGATGCAGATCATACTAGTGGGGCTTGGGTAGTCAATGGGTACATCCTTCATTGTTCCTAGTCGTGGGAATATCGAGACGGGGCATCGATATTCCAGAGTAGACTAGCGTATATCTTCTCGACCCATGCGATGGGTGATGGATGATCCCATATCCATTGGTGTTTGACATCGGAGATGGTATGCGGGTGCTCAGTGGAGACTGGGTACATTGAACGGACTCGCCGAGAACTCCCAGATGGTATTATACCTCACGTCAGATGGCAGTTCTCTGGTGACACTAGTACAGCATAGTCTGTTGACCCGAGATCGTCATAGAGTCTTGTGTGTCTCCCACTGTGCTTTGATTTCCACCCTACCACGGCTTTACTGAGTTGTGCAAACATGTCGTTTTTGGGTATAGTCCCGATTCACATGGAGGCAATGAGCGATAGGAGGGGATTCGTCTCTTCCGGTATTGGGGGTTGATGTTGTGCTATGCTCGACTGGCCATAACAGGAAATCCCTGGCCAGGGTTGCAGTGATATACTGGTAAGAGTTATTAGTAGTTTCACGAATGTTATGGACCTCAAGTCGGCATGACTTATCGAGCTACTGGGGTCTGACGTTTACCACCCCTAGGCGAGATATGCGACATATCAGACGAACAGACCGGACTGTACGGTAAGTGTTACTGGTTGGATTCATAGGAGTGTGAGCGGGTTTGCTCATCGATCTTCTGATCGCTCAATACCCGGGTGGCCGTTACGTTTAGCAGACCGCTTGCGGCTTGTGGGTGCTTGATATGACCATCATCCGCTACCGGCGTATTGACGAGTCTTTAGAGTCCTACACAGAGGTTTCCTGGCTCAAGCGAAACGAAATAGGAGCACATATGAGATATGTGCGGGACCGAGAATAATGCGTGTATGTGATACCGCATTTCATTCTCGCGATGAATGTGTCGAATGGTTGTATGCGATATAACCTAGTTATCGAATCAAGGATTGATTCGATAAGCCGATACATTGGATACTAGCCGGTTATATGCGATATGACCGGATCATAGAATCAAGTGTTGATTCAATGATTTAATGCATAATTATATATTTGATATATTACTTTACATTAACTAGTATTGGTTCACTTAAGATGGATTTTCTCACTTGAAGTGCACATTGTATATATGATATAGTTTTGTGCACTAGTTTGTATCATGTTTGATGATACATGCAAACTTGGGTGTATGTTTGATTTGAACCATGTTTAGGTTAATGGTTATGGTTTTAAAGTATTCACTTATTCATTTCATTTATATTCTTTATTTCTTTTGGCTAAAATGAAATGGTTGCTAATTTTGTCTTTTGTGGAAACTTCATGATGCTTTGAATTTGTAACCATTTTGTTTTATGTTTAAAACCTAACCATTAGCTAAACTAGAGTTTGCTCTCTACAAGAGTTAAGTCTAACCCAAGGTTGCATTATGATAAGATCAATTTGATTTTATTATTGTTTTGATCTTCATCATATCTTCTTCTTCTTCTTCTTCATCTTCTTCAACATGAAGAAAGCTAGTGACCATCAATGGCAACTAGTGAAATCAAGTGAGAAATCCAATTCTAAAGTCTACCCACTTCCTATTTCTTCATCCTCTACCTCTTGCCAAGTTGTATAGGGTGTTTACTTCACAAGTTTTCAAAGCTTGGTGAAGTTGGAGCTTGTTCTTGTGATGCCTCGACGTAGATCATCTTCGGCGTCGAACCGATGATCAAGCCCGCCCATTCTTCGATGATGCCAATGCTAGAGTCAAGGGTTCGATTTGGACAGCGGAGGGAGATCATCGCGGAGCTTAGGAAGTGGTGGACCGGATCTACAAAGGTTGTAGCCCCTTTCCTTTAGATACATTTCCGTTTACTTGCTTGTTTCGCCTATTTATCTAGTTAACGATCCGTATTAGGGTTTATAGGCACTTGTAAAATTTCAATTGGCCATGTTTGATCACTTGTGAGACTTCACTAGAGTGCCTAGGAACCCTACAATTCATGATGATTGAGGCGCTGTTCAGCGTACAGACGAATGGGCCAGTTGCAGCTGCAAATGACGAGATATCGCCCAGATGTTGGAGCTACTGCAGCATAAGTATATACTTAGAGATATGATGGAAGGTCGCTAGTCACCGAGGGTGAATGACTAGGACATGTGGTTCATTCGCTTACCCCGATACGAGGTCATCAGATTGATTGATTCCAGTTAGAGACGACTTCACGCAGGTTCGTTGGTAGTCGATGGAGGCGATCGAATGTCAGAAACCCATATTCCAAGTTTAAAGTATTCGGAAAGACATGCAAGCGATTCTATGGACCCTCTAGAAGAATGAAATCCTAACTCGATATAATGACCGTGTGAAAGCCTTTGAACCTTAGGGTTTGCGGCAGTTTCGCGGCGCCATTAATGAGGCTTGGGTTTGCCCTTCTACGGCTGGTCCACCGATGCTGAGGTATGTACTCGATACTATTAAACTGTATCCAAGATGTTGAGCTCTTAGGGGATTATGAGGTTTTGACGAATCGATTAAAAGGTTCGACATCTTTCGGATATCATATGATGGGATGCATTGCTTGGGAGACTCCAGACACGAGTATAGCCGTTGGAGCACAGTCCATGCAGCCACAATGAGACGAGTCCGAAGCAGTCGACAGCAGAGAAAAGTGGAGTAAAAGGTTCGTACGAGATCTTGATGAGATGACATTCCACTCCGCTGACATCAGAGACGTGACACGCATGCAGAAGCGTGGGAAGGCGACCAGTTTTCGAGGAAATACCGTGCTGAGGACGCAGATGTCCAGAGAGCGAGAAAGGATTTTGCAAGAGTACCAGCCTTCGTACAGTTCGGCATAGGCGAGATCGGAAGAGATCTTGAGCAGGATTCCTTCCAGGACACTGCTGCGATAAGATTTGCACCAGGATCAGATGTGTGATGTGTATTTAGAGGACCAGAGAAGTGCCAAAACGGAATCGCCCCCTGTAACGTTTCCAAAATAATAAAATATTATTTTGGAATTTTTATAATTTAATATTATTTTAATAAATATTTTAATATTCCGGTATAATTAAATACAAATAATTGGGGAAAATTTTTGGAAAATTATGGAAAATTCTAAAATAGGGTATTTTATGGAATTATGCCATTTTAAAGTTTTTAAGACTAGTTATATACTAATTTAGTATTAATCGCGATTAAAAATCGCTAATTGGATTTTTAGCTTTTTTGTGCAAAAATGTGCACATATCATTTCCACACTTGTTACACTCGTGTTACATTTCTTTTGCCATGGTTGTTCTTTTGGGTTCACTATTGGAGTGAGAAGGAAAAAAGAAAAGAAAAGGAAAAAGGTAAGTGATGATGAGAGAGAGAGAGAGAGTAGGTTGCTTTTGACTTTTGACCCTTTCCTCCATCATTTCCCTTCTCATTTTCTCTCCCCTTTTCAAACAAGAGCTGCTGCTGCCCTTGCTCCTACTCCCTCATCTCCCTCCCCTTCATTTCCTAGATCCCTCTCATTTCCCTCACCAAAACTCCATTCCCACTTCACAAAACTTGCTCCCAAACTCACTAGCTACACATTGAACCTAGCAATATTGGATTTGGAGGACTTTGAGCAACTCAAGAATTTTCTTGAGTTGCCAAAGGAGGTAATTTCTGCACCCTCATGTAGTATTTCAATTTCCTTATGCATCAATTCTAGTTTCATATCGATATTGTGTCATTTTGTGGATTTTGGAGAATTTAAGTTAGGGTTTATGTGAGATCTGAAATTAAAGATGAAATTGAGGATTGTGGCGACCTTAGAACCCCTTGTGTGATGCTAATTTGGACCCAAACCTGAACTTGAAACCAGAATATGGATTTATGAGACGATGTCGGGGGAAAAACTGTGAATCTGTGATCGTATTTAGGAATCTGCTATCACCCCGAGACCCCAAAAATAAAACTGAGTTGACAGTGAGATGTGCAGGCACCATGGAACCACCACACCAAACCCTAGCTCCCAACTCCAAACTTCGGCCGCCAATTAATTCCTTCTGGCCGCAAATTGCGGCCAGAGCAGGAGGGAACTGTCTCGATTTCTGTGCATGGCCCTATTTCCTCTAGTCTTGACCCTAGGTGTGTCTAGTTTTGACTGATTCCAGTTAGGGTAAAATCTGGGTTGATTTGCTTGAGTTGGCGTATGATTTACGACTTGTTTTAGCATGGATTTTGGTATTTAGTGATTCGTTTCTGTCAGGTGGCGTTTGGACGTCAACGACAAGTGGATATTGAACGTGTTTACATGCGAGTCGATAGGTTTTTACCTATGCGAGTAGCGTGTGCTATTTTGGTTTCCGATGTGATTTTCATGTGCTTTAGCATTGTGATATACTTGTAGGTACCCTACGTGATGTTGAGGCAAAGAAGATGAAGATGGCGACATCGGCACCGACACACGAGAAGCAAGGTGAGTAGATTATATCTATGGGGAGAAGTCGGGTGGATGGCGTATAGCACCCCCGCAGTCCGTGGTGATGTATACGAATACGTATACACACATATATTTACTATGTGTTGTTTAGGATTATTGATGGTAATAATGGTATTATTGGTGATAAGGATGTATTGGTTTAGTATAGTGCGAAACCCTAGAGTAGTAGTCGCACCCACACATACACGTACACATATACTTGCATGCATTCTTTCATTTATCTGTGCGCATATGGAGGTGTGTATATCTACACATGGGTATGGGACTATATGTTCATATACGGGATTGAGGATGATACATGGGATTGAGATGAGTCGATGAGGTTTGATCGAGGCCGTGAGATTCGGCGATATGACGGAGTTCGTATTTGAGATGTGATATGATGGTAGTGATACCGGATATGTGATGAGATGAATGTGTTATTGACCCGTACCCAGCTATTGGGGTGCCGTACGATGATTTACCGTACGGGCTTTATATTGATGTTAGATCCGCACTCATGACTCGAGGATGTTATATGATATACTGTATCCTATGTGATACTATTGAGGCGAGATCATCGACTATATATATATATATGCATATCGACTCAGATTTAGGTGGTTTCCATACCCCTCCCGATTGACTTGATTGTTGGGTTCGTAGTTCGCATAGTAGGCGTTAGACTAGACCCGAGTCATACCTATTTCAAAACTAACGAATCGGGGATATTTTAAAGATAGGCAAAAGGGATTCTACGGATATTTTCAAGCGACGCATCTTTTCTTAAAACACCGTAGCCCTTATTTTTACCAAAAGCCCTGATTCGTCTTATTTCAAAAGGCAAGGTTGCATGATATATCTATTGAGGCAGGTTCTCTACTGTTGCGTTGATTATTCGATTCCGCATATTCATGCTATTTGCATTGCATCGCTTGTATTGTTGATATATTTCAGTCATGCTGCTAGGACACCAGCACCATTATCGATGATGAGTATGTTCCATGTACACTTGTTTGCCGGCTCACACACTTCATCATCGATAATTGCCATGTCACTACACTGTAATACTGTTGCATTCAGTGTATGTTGCTTACATTTCTTTACATGTCGCATACATCATGCTTTCTGATTATACGCATTGAGATATGTTGTTTCCATGATATTTCTGGTTTTTGGGAACCGTGGGTGAAAAAAAAGAGAATATGTAATTGTTTTAAAACCCGGTTACCCTTGATATGATATTTCAGTGCGTCCACCATGTGTTTTCTCGGTGCTGAGAGCGACATGTGAAACCCGATTCGAGGAGGCGGATGAGGCCGATTGCGGGTACATGGTGGACCCGGTATGGTTCCCCGGGGCAAGAAATGTTTTTCGTGGAGTAAATGATGAGCCTGGAGGGGTGGCGAGTACCTACCGGTGATTGGTTGGACCTGGCGGTTATCCGGAGGATACTGAACAGAGTCGATAGATGGATATGGGCGTACTGCCGAGGCCGAGGGCCGATACCGCAGACAGAGCCCGTGGGCCGATCCGGACTGACGGAGCCCCATATATGAGGATTTACGTGCCGATGCTGGGCACAGTTTTCATGATGTTTTCGAGTGTCGATGCTGGGCACTCCGGTTCCATGATTTTGACGTGTCGCGAGGGACACAGATGGTTTATATCCTCATATTATTCCCATGCACATGCTTTATGATATTTGCATGCATGATGGTTATTGTCATTGGGTGACGAGTGGACGGGATCCACGTATATGCAGATTTGATTACATTGATCATATCTCACATTCATGATATGCTATTACCTGAGGCATTAGCACGAGCACTTGGCACTACACTCATGTATAGAGATTACATTGCCAGTTTAGCATGCTTCAGCTTTATTCATATTGAGGTTTATTTATATCTGATCGTATTGACCTAGGATGGGTCATGCATTCGATCTCTGCTTGTAGATATTTTCTATTCACGAGTTGGCAACCCACCCCCGTTGTGCCACAGTTCTTGCAGGTGTTACCGTACGGATTTCATAGCGGCATTTCTGGCACACTGCTTCCTTATGGGTGACTTGCTTGGGTAGGTGGGTTCTTTTGTATCAGAACCGTCATTGTTCATGTATTATTCATTGTATCTAGAATTCCATCAACCAAAACTTGTATATTGTTTCAGACTTAGAAAACAGTGTTGTATTATTTCGACCTTAGAGTCGCGCTTGTAGTATTACGGTTTTCTGGCTGTTTTGAGTTCTTTTTGGGTTTTGATCCTCGCCCTTTGGCGTTGTATATTATTATTGCTTGCATGGTTGTGACCGTCGATTGGCGAAGAGCTAGCTCCCGCTTGGGGATGCCTTTTATCATTTCACATATATTATTCTTGTTGTACCCCGTTCGGGGCCAGTTTTTACAAAGGAAACTCTGCCGAAATTTTCAGGAAAGGTTGCACATTTTAAAAATACATATTCAGCTTAGTTATTTAAAAACTTTGATTTTTGAAACATGATTTCTTACTTCTTAAAACCAGTTTTCCTTATTTACTCTTTAAATGGTTTTAGATTTCTGGGCTTTTGGCTTACTTAGATCAGATGGGGTCCTATAGACTTCATATGGTTCAAGGGCCAGTCACGTGCTCTTTCGGGTTGTGACAAAGTTGGTATCAGAGCGCTAGGTTGACCTTGGTTCGAGTCTAAGTTTGACTATGTGGAGCCTAGGGCGTTATATATATACGGAAGTTAGGCTTGACCTTACGGAACTTAGACTTAGTCGAGCGGGTATTAGACCCGAGCTTTCGTCGCGTAGGATGACCCTTGGTTGATGGAATAGGTGACTAAAGTAGAGTGACGTACCGTGGGTATGTTCCGCGGCATACTTACGACACACCACTCCGCTTAAGAAACCTTAGGTTGTACATTTCCTTGCACCGTATTATATTCCTTCCTATGATCTATCCTCATCGATACTGGTTATGGTTTTGCAGCCACGATTGCACGGGCAGAGTGAGCTACGGCTCGAGTTGCGTCAGCATGAGCTCGTCGTGGATGAGGACTCACCAGGGCGTGATTCCTGAGGAATACGATTGCATATTGAGGAGTCGTCTTATTGTGTTTTCGCGACATGAGCGTTGGATTGATTGCTTTTACGAGATTTCCGGATGTGCTGATCGGCACCAGAGGATTGAGCCACTGATAGAGTCCAGCCAGGATGTGATGACCGTTGATATTATCGCTTACCCCGATGCGAGGTCATCAGATAGATTGATTCCAGCTAGAGGCGACTTCACGCAGATTCGTTGAGAGTCGATTGAGACGATCGAATGTCAAGAACCCATTTTCTAAGTTTAAAGTATTCGGAAAGACATGCAAGCGATTCTATGGACCCTTTAGAAGAATGAAACCCTAACTCGACGTAATGACCGTGTGAAAGCCTTTGAACCCTAGGGTTTGCGGCAGTTCCGCGGCGCCATTAGTGAGGCTTGGGTTTGCCCTTCTACGGCTGGACCACCGATGCTGTGGTATGTACTCGATACTATTAAACTGTACCCGAGATGTTGAGCTCTTGGGGGATTGTGAGGTTCTGACGAGTCGATCGGATGGTTCGACATCTTTCGGATATTGTGATGGGACACTGCTTGGGAGACTCCAGATGCGAGCATAGCCGTTAGAGCGCAGTCTGTGTAGCCGAGGAGATGAGTCCGAATCGGTTGATATTGAAGCAGAGTCGAGTAGAGTTCGCATGAGATTTCGACGAGATGACGTTCCACTCCGCTGACATCAGAGATGCGATACGCACGCTGAGGACGTGATCAGCTAGATATCTCCTACCGAGTGACGAAGATACCGAGTTCGTGATTTCGAGTCCGTGTTAGAGACTTCGGAGGGACCGTAGCCGAGGACATTGCAGTGCGCAGATAGAGACGCGATGTCGAAATGGTCGATGATACAGACAAGCGGGACAAGAAGTTCGTGCGAGATGCAGACGAGCTGTTACTACACCCCGTTAAGATTAAAGGTCGGATATGCATACAGAGGCGCAGGGATGCGACCAGCTTCCGAGGAGATGTTGTACTAAGGGCGCAGATGTCCAGAAAGCGAGGAAAGATTACGCCAGAGTACTAGCCTCCGTACAGTTTAGCTTAGGCGAGATCAGAAGAGACCTTGTGCAGGGATTCCTTCCAGTACACTGCTGCAAGAAGATTTGCACCAGGAGCCGATGTGTGAAGTGCATTTAGAGGACCAGAGGTCGGTGCCAGAGATGTGCTGCTTTTCGAGCGGTCGTGAGGATTGACCGAGTCGTGACCTGAAAAGTGCCAGAACGGAATCGTTCCTGTTAGCACACCTGACCGGGCTGATGAGCCGATGGATTGCGAGATTGGTAATCCACAGAGAAGATAAGGAACCAGAGGCAGAGGACGTCAGCCGCGAGCATGAGCCAAGTAGATATCTTGCGCCGCTAGCATCGGATGTACCGGTACCTTCTCGACCCTGAAGAAGGGTATACCGACGCCGGTATTTATGATTTGTGATTTTGTGATGTGACTATCATGTATTCGTCACTTTGGATTTCGGTATTTTGGCGATCTATTTGCATGATTTAGTCTTGATGACTGGGTTCCATGATATTTGATTTTGTGCACCATAGTTGCACTTACTGGGTATTCATATTTTGTGCAGAGTTATTACTCTTGAGGTATTGATTGTGATTTCATGCCTATTTTATGCCGGTGATTTAATTTACGCTTCCAGCGTAGTTTTCATGTACTTTTAGTGTTTTGATTTGATTTGTGCACGCTGATGCACACGGTTGTGAGATTTCTATCGCGGTACACTTGATCTTGATTGAGCCGCATTATATATCGTCGATTTTGACCCTGATATTGATGATTGATTCTTGCACTCCATGCTTTTGATTGGACTTACGCGTGTTTGACGTTTGCTATTGGATTTCGTGATTTCGCGCATGTTGGGCGCATGTTTTGAGATACGATTTTGGTGCACACCCGATGCACTAAATCGAGATTCTTCGTGCATGTCAGATGCACCGGATTTTGGCTGTCAGGCACACACGTTGCCTATGACAGATGCTTCGTGCACACCCGTTGCACCTAGATGTTGTTTTGTGCACCTGTATGGCACATATATGGATTTTGATTTCCGTGCGCACCAGACGCACAGGGTGGTGTTATGTGCATTTTGGGATTTATTCCTTTTGGAGCAGTACATTTTTATGATATTGGATATTTGTTTTCATACTGAGCAGGACTAGTCAGAGGACAGTATCTGGATATATTTTGCATGCATTGATAGTTCGAAGGGATTTCCAAAGAGCGAGCTATGGTCTCGATATATATATACCTACGGATCCGATATGTCACGAAACGTTTTAAAAACAAGAAAACCCTTCTAAATTTCTTTCAAAACGGCGGAACGTACCTATTAAACAAAGGATATATATATACATATATAGTTATTTTCTTATGAAAAACGTCCGCCACTGTGCAGTGTTACGTGCATCGCATATCGACTTAAAAAGATTTGGCATGCATTTACATCAGCTATTCACATGTATAGATTGGATGTCTACATGTATAGTTCTGATCTATATCATATTGGTTTTGTATTGGATTTGACATTTGTATCTTTACCATGACTCCGATGATTGCGGGATGCTTGATGGAGTGTTGCTTTTGAGTTATCTGCTCAGTACTCATGCGCATGCATTGCGCTAGGATACGTTTTATGTATTGCTGATTTCGGAGCCCCGACGACTTGGAATTTGCATCGAAATGTTTTAGTATTTGGGGGTTTAAATTTAAATTCGGGGAACGAATTTCTTTAAGGGGGGTAGATTGTAACGTTTCCAAAATAATAAAATAATATTTTCGGGAATTTTTATAATTTAATATTATTTTAATAAATATTTTAATATTCCGGTATAATTAAATACAAATAATTGGGGAAATTTTTTGGAAAATTATAGAAAATTCTAAAATAGGGTATTTTATGGAATTATGCCATTTTAAAGTTTTTAAGACTAGTTATATGCTAATTTAGTGTTAATCGCGATTAAAAATCACTAATTGGATTTTTAGCTTTTTTGTGCAAAAATGTGCACATATCATTTCCACACTTGTTACACTTGTGTTACATTTCTTTTGCCATGGTTGTTCTTTTGGGTTTACTATTGGAGTGAGAAGGAAAAAAGAAAAGAAAAGGAAAAAGGTAAGTGATGATGAGAGAGAGAGAGTAGGTTGCTTTTGACTTTTGACCCTTTCCTCCATCATTTCCCTTCTCATTTTCTCTCCCCTTTTCAAACAAGAGTTGCTGCTGCCCTTGCTCCTGCTCCCTCATCTCTTTCCCCTTCATTTCCTAGATCCCTCTCATTTCCCTCACCAAAACCCCATTCCCACTTCACAAAACTTGCTCCGAAACTCACTAGCTACACATTGAACCTAGCAAGATTGGATTTGGAGGACTTTGAGCAACTCAAGAATTTTCTTGAGTTACCAAAGGAGGTAATTTCTGCACCCTCATGTTGTAGGGTTCCTAGGCACACAGTAGAGGTCTCACAAGGCATCAATCATGCCATTTTACAAAATTATGGTGCCGAGAAACCCTAGTTAACGGATCGTTTACTAGATGTTTAGGCGAAACGGAAAACTAGTTAACTATTTAACTATAGGTTAGATGCTACAACCTTTGTAGATCCGGATTTCCACCTCCTTAGCTCCACGTGGTCGTCCCCTCGCTGTCCATCACGAACCTCGGACTCTCGCGACGGCTTCATCGGAGAAGTGAGCGGAATAGTTCGTCGGCTTCGTGTCAAAGACGATCTACGTCGAGGTTGCACTAGTTCAAGCTCCGACTTCACCAAGTAGTGAAACTTGTGAAGAAAACACCCAAAACCACTTGGCAAGAGGTAGAGGATGAAGAAATAGGAGGTGGGTTCACTTTAGATTTGGATTTCTCTCACTAAATCTCAAGTTGCCATTGATGTAGCAAGCTTGAAGAAGAAGAAGAAGAAGATGGTTATGATAAGTTCTATATCAAAAGAAATAGAAAATCAATACTTATCATAACTTAAACTAGGGTTAAGTGTAGAGAATAAACCATGGTCATTTGAGTGGGTTAGGGTTAAGCATGAAGACAAGAATGGTTAGCAAAGTCAAAGCTTCATGAAGCTTCAACATAAAACAAATAAAGCCACCATTCTTATCTTAAACTTATCCAAATAAATGAATAAACAAATAAATGAATAACTAAATATGCAAAACCCTAATTATCATAATAACCATGGTTTAATTCTATTCACTTAACCATATGATCAAGTATCATCAAACATGATACAAAAAAGTGCACAAAAGTATATCACATATACAATGTGCAATCCAAGTGAGAAAAATCCGTTTAAAGTGAACCAATACTAGTTAATTCAAAGTAATATATCAAATATATAATTATACATTAAATCATTAAATCAACACTTGATTCAATGATCCGGTCATGTCGCACATGACCGACTAGTATTCAATGTATCGGCTTATCGAATCGATCTTCGATTCGATAACTAGGTTATATCGAATATAACCATTTGATACATATATCGCGAGAATGGAATACGGTATCACATACACGCATTATTCTCGGTCCTGCACATATCTCATATGCGCTCCTATTTCGTTCGCTTGAGCCAGGAAACCTCTGTGTAGGACTCTAAAGACTCGTCAATACGCCGGTAGCAGATGATGATCATATCAAGCATCTACAAGCCACAAGCGGTCTGCTAAACGTAACGGCCACCCGGGTATTGAGCGATCAGAAGATCGACGAGCTAGCCCGCTCACACTCCTGCGAATCCGACCAGTAATACTTACCATACAGTCCGGTCTCTTCGTCTGATATGTCGCATATCAAGTCTAGGGGTGGTAAACGTCAGACCCCAATAACCCGATAAGTCATGCCGATGTGAGGCTCGTAACGGGTCGAGAAACTATTGGTAACACTTACCAGCAAATCTCTAATCAGCCCTGGCCAGGGACTTCCCTGTTACGGCCAATCGAGCACAGCGCAACATCAACCCCCAATACCGGGAGAGACGAAACCCCTCCTATCGCTCATTGCCTCCATGTGACTCGGGACTGTACCCAAAGACCACCGTTTTGCACGCCCTCATGGACGTGGTAAGGTGGAGATCAAAGCACAGTGGGAATCACACAAGACTCTATGACGATCTCGGGTCTACAGACTAACCTGTACAAGTGTCACGTGAGAACTGCCATCTGACGTGAGGTATAATACCATCTGGGAGTTCTCGGCGAGTCCGTCCAGTGTACCCAGTCTCCACTGAGCACCCGTATACCATCTCTGATGTCAAACACCAATGGATATGGGATCATCCATCGCCCATCTCATGGGTCGAGAAGCGTATACGCTAGTCTACTCTGGTATATCGATGCCCCGTCTCGATACACCCACGACTAGGGACCTTGAAGGATGTACTTATGGACTACCATGTCCCCACTAGTATGATCTGCATCATAGTCCAGGTAGTCAAGTACACATCCTAAGGGCTTTACCAACATGTAACTACAAGACTGTATAAAGAGACTAGTGTACATGTTAAGATAAAGAGTAACCAGATAGCATACTATCATATCGAGCAAGAAAGTCATCTCTATATATGTCCAAGCATCCAATATAATATACAACATCTGTACAATACTGGCCTCTAGGGCATACATACAACTAACAATCTCCCACTTGCACTAGGGCCAGCTGCTGTAGTATCGCATACCGAGCATCCCGAAGAGTCTCTCAAACTGTGTCTGGGGAATGGCCTTCGTGAGTGGATCCGCCGTGTTGTTCTTCGTGTCTACCCTCCTGACCTCGATCTCCCGGCGATCAACTATCTCCCGGATCAGGTGATACCGCCTCAGAATATGCCTGGATCGCTGATGGGACCTGGGTTCCTTGGCCAAAGACACCGCTCCATTGTTATCGCAATACAAAGGTATTGGATGCTCAATGGATGGAACCACTCCAAGTTCAGTAATGAACTTCTTGATCCAGACAGCCTCTTTGGCAGCATCGTTGGCAGCGATGTATTCAGCCTCCATCGTCGAGTCTGCCACGGTTTCCTGCTTGGAACTCTTCCAGCTAACCGCCCCTCCGTAAAGGGTAAAGACAAAGCCCGACTGCGACTTAGAGTCGTCCTTATCACTCTGGAAGCTCGAATCGGTAAAGGACTCCACTTGGAGTTCTCCGTTACCATACACCAAGAACATATCTCTAGTCCTTCGCAAGTACTTGAGAATGCTCTTCACAGCTGTCCAGTGACTCTCTCCAGGATCAGCTTGATACCTGCTCACTACACTTAGTGAGTATGCTACATCGGGTCTGGTACATAGCATTGCATACATGATAGAGCCTACTGCCGAAGCATAGGGTATCCCTTGCATGCGAGCTCTCTCCAAATCAGTCTTGGGAGACATCTCTTTGGAGAGAGTGACTCCAGAGATCGTGGGCAAGTTCCCACGCTTGGACTCTTCCATACTAAACCTCTTTAGTATGGTGTCAATGTACCTGGATTGGGACAATCCCAAAATCCGTTTGGATCTATCTCTATAGATCCTAATTCCCAATATGCAGGAGGCATCACCAAGATCTTTCATTGAGAATCTTTGTGATAAGAAGAGCTTGACCGCTTGCAGCATAGGAATATCATTTCCTATCAAGAGTATGTCGTCCACGTACAATACGAGGAAGACAACCTTACTCTCTGCCACCTTCTTGTAGATACAAGGTTCATCTGGATTTTTGACGAAATCAAACTCTTTGATAACGACGTCAAAGCAGATGTTCCAACTCCGCGATGCTTGCTTTAATCCATAAATGGATTTAAGCAGCTTGCACACCTTCCCGCTGCTCCCACTGTCTACGAAGCCCTCTGGCTGAGTCATGTACACGCACTCTTCTAAATCACCATTTAGAAAGGCGGTCTTAACATCCATTTGCCAGATTTCGTAGTCATGATATGCAGCGATGGCAAGCATGATTCGGATGGATTTAAGCATAGCCACTGGAGAAAAGGTTTCGTCATAGTCCACACCTGGTCTTTGACGAAAACCCTTTGCTACAAGTCTAGCTTTGAAAGTCTCCACTTTCCCATCTACACCAAGTTTCTTCTTGAAGATCCACTTGCTCCCAATGGGTTTTACCCCTTTAGGAGCAACTTCCAAAGTCCATACTTTGTTGGTGTACATGGATTCCATCTCGGACCGCATAGCATCCAGCCATTTCACTGAGTCCCCACTCGTGATGGCCTGCTCGAAGCTAGTTGGGTCATCATCCTCCATGATGCAATCCTCGCTTCCACCATCAATGAGAAAACCGTAGTATCTCTCAGGTGGACGAGAAACCCTACCAGATCGGCGGAGAGGCTGAGGTTCGTCGGGTACTACCGAATCTTCTGGTTCCACTAAATCTTCAGTTATAGTTTGTGTTTCCGGAACTTCTTCCAGTTCTACCTCAGAGCCACTAATTTCTTTTTCAAGAAATTCCTTTTCTAAAAAGGTGGCATGTTGAGCAATAAACACTTTTTGTTGTTCACTGTGGTAGAAGAGATATCCATTTGAATGTTTAGGATATCCCACAAACTTACATAGAACTGACCGTGCCTCGAGTTTATCTGGATTTTGCCTTTTGACATAGGCCAGACAACCCCATATCTTAACTCGTTTAAGACATGGTCTCTTCCCATTCCATATCTCATATGGTGTGGTAGGTACAGATTTAGTTGGAACTTGATTCAATAGGTATGCCGCTGACTCAAGCGCATACCCCCAGAAGGAAATAGGTAACTCAGCTGTACTCATCATAGAGCGCACCATATCTAATAGGGTGCGATTCCTCCGCTCCGATACACCGTTGTGCTGTGGTGTATAAGGAGGAGTAAGCTGAGAGAGAATCCCATTCTCTTTTAGGAAGTCCAGGAATTCATTGCTCAAGTATTCACCTCCTCGATCAGATCGAAGGATTTTAATACTTTTTCCGGTTTGTTTCTCGACTTCTTGTTTATATTCTCTGAATTTCTCAAAAGCTTCAGACTTGTGTCTTATCAAATACACATGTCCGTATCTTGAGAGATCGTCAGTGAATGTAATGAAGTACGAAGAACCATCCCTGGCATGTGTAGACATGGGACCGCATACATCACTATGTATTAGTCCTAAGAGTTCGGTAGCTCTTTCTCCGTGTCCTGTAAACGGAGTTTTGGTCATCTTGCCTTTGAGACATGACTGGCAAGTGTCATAAGATGAAAATTCAAACGGATTTAAATATCCATCTTTATGCAACTTAGCTAGTCGTGTCACATTGATGTGACCCGTCTACAATGCCACAAGAAGGATTCGTTCAGTTCTGAACTCTTCCTCTTGTGTGTGTTTGTTATGCTCAGAACTGTTGATTGATTTAGAACATAAATGCCATTGCACAACGTGCCTGATCCAACCAACTTTTGGTTACGGAAAATGTTCATAACATTATCCTGTAATACAAAATTATATCCTTCTTTGCTTAATAAAGAAACCGATATAATGTTGCATATCAGATTCGGCATGTAATAGCATTCGTTCAGAACCAATGTATTACCAGTTGGTAATACAAGGTGATATTCCCCGACAGTCTTAGCTGCAACAATTGCACCATTTCCAACTCTGATGTCTTTATCACCTTCCCCAAGTTCTCTACCTTTCCTGAGCCCATATAATTGATTACATATATGGGATCCTGACCCGGTATCTAATACCCAGGACGTAGAGCAAATGGAGAAACAGTTCTCAGTAACGAGCACACCCGAAGAAAATGCATCATCATGTACTTTCTTCAATCGGTGGCATGGGAATCCTGGTATTCCCCTATATCCTGTTCATTCCTATAACTCTTATAAGAAAGAACGGAACCAACGTTCCCCAGCACAGTATAACATGCGGGTTCGGTCAATACATCCATATTATTATCTTGATTAAGGCATGAACTGGTCGCTACCTGGAGAGAGAGAGAAGAAAACACTTTAGCGTATGCTCGTGCAAGATCAGATTGGTTATTATCTTATCTAATCAGGATGGCTCCCACTGCTTTTTATCAAATCTTCCTTCAAACCCTAAAAGGAAAGACTAGCCGGGATTAATTACACACTACAGGTTCGCCAATCTTTCAGCCAGGCCAGTGTCGGTACTTTGAGGGAGGTCCCCCGTGCTTTCGCACGAACCTAATTAATGTAAACCTCGTTTTCCCAGAGGCGTAACCCCGTTGACACCTTTCTAGACACCTACTTGATCGGCTAATTGCACTGTGTAAAACTCTCCCAGGAGTAACTCTTACTCGCAGCGGGTATCGGGATCCAACTATCTCATAGAAGGTATGCAATCTCATTGCAAATTTCAACACTTGAAATTCCCGATAATATTTTGCCCCTAGTATGCCATGATCTTGACAGAGGTCAACAAATCATAGTGCACTAGTCAAGTTCAACCCGTCATTTCTTGATTGAATCAAACCCACTCGCACGACCCTTGACAGAGGTCAACAAGGTCGTACGACTACCCTAATCCAATCACATCACATGCTTTGCAGATAACTACTAGTTAGCTACCGCACACTACGCCTTGACAGAGGTCAACAAACGCAGCACGAATACTAAATAGTCTTTATCTGAAATGACGGAGGGCTACGACAGGTTTTTCTGAAAACCTATTGCGTAATGAACTTGATATCGTTGTAGAATCAAATGAAGATTTTGAAATGGAGTGATTTTGAGGCTTTTCTAGTTTTGCTAAAGGAGTCACTCCCGGCGAAGGGATCTCGGTCCTTTCCTCGTCGAATGAGGTGCGTGATATATCATATATATCGCTGTGCAAAGCAAAAACTCTTAAAAGCAATCAAAGCCAAACCGAGTGTGTAGCATCTGCCAGTTACTGCTAAAGGAGTCACTCCTGGTGAAGGGATCTCGGTCCTTTCCTCATCGAACAAGGTGCAGGGTATATCATATATACCGCTATGCAAAGCAAGAACTGTAGCTACCTGTTTTATTTTAAAATCTGATTCTACAACATCTTAGGTTTCTTATTTTTCATTAATCACATTAATGAAGTCCCATCATTTAAATACCTAAACATCACAGATAGATATGACGTACACTTATGCCATCCGCATTCGCCTCGATGTCCCCTCGTGCACCGTTAGGTTAGGTAACTAACGACAGAGCAGGGCAGGGCAGGGCTAGCGCGGGTGTAAAATATAAGTAACGTCTATATAATATATCATATATACTATATACTATATCCATCACAGAGTCACAACACAGATATCGCAGCAGAATAAACATATGAAATATTGGATATATTAGGACGTCCGTGTTTTCAATACGAGCCAGTATAAAACACGGATTCCACGGTCGTGATGAATAGCCAATCCCACTCCCCTAGACCCCTACGAGAGCGGCAAGCAACCCTGCCAATTCTAGGGTTAGGAGACCCGGACTCGACTCCTCGAGTTGGTCTCCCACTGGACCCCAGAACCCGGTTACTTGTGCTCCCCTCCTTGGGTCTATCCTAATGCGGAAAAGTAAATAATATACAAAAGGTGACAACTTCCGCTACCTGGAAGTGCCCCAAATAAAAGAATATTACATACAAGTTTTTACATGAATGAAAATGAAAAACACTCATCTCACATAAAAACCCCCGGCTATTCAAACACGACGATCCAATATAACATATCCAGCAACACATAACATCACATGTCATCAACGTAAGTATGTATGCATACCCCAATTGTCGTTGACGTATAGCAACGAAACCGGCGATATGAACATACTACACTTACGGTCACAGAAAAGAAAGTGTAAAACTACAACAATTGGAATCCGCAACTGCTTTAGACATCACATGCCTAATCAGATATAAATCCCGCATTTTAGTCTCATTATCGAAAACTCTTTTCAATATCATATGGGACTAAATTGCTAGATTTATAACATTCATTCAGTTATCTCATAACTACTTGTGAATTCCAATTATTGTATCACATTCCAGATAAACAGAAAATGTTAAACTTTCCGATCGAACAGTCGAATACCCAAGTTTTCCGATACAGCTCAACACATGAAATAAGTCTAACAACATTCAGTTCGTGCCTCAGTACCGACGGTCCAGCCGTAGAAGGGTCAAGCCAACGCCTCACATGTGGCACGCCGTACTGCCCCAAACCCGAAGGTTCAAAGGGCAGTTCAAGACGGTCACATAATCGAGTTAAGGTTTGTTGTCTTCTAGAGGGTCCATCGCGTTACTTGCACTACTTAGAACGTCGTTAAACTACGGAAAAAATCCAACACTTGGAAATTTCCCGACAGGGGAAAAATTGAGTATTTATATCCGGTCGAACTTTTTAACATATTCTGGAAATTATCCGGAAATACACAAAGACGAAATTTTGATACCCCGATCGAAACACCGAATACCCAAAGCAACCAAAAAAAATTCAACTCTTGAATAATCATTAAAAACACCCAGGAAAATCACCACTGGAAATTAAGGATTACTGTGTAAAATTCTTTAAATAATTAGTCCGTACGGCCGCGGATCCGCCGCATGAGCCATGCTCATGCCGCGGATCCGCTCTTGAACAGTGGAATTACACTCACGAATTTCACAGTAAACCTTATAATTTCCTGCTTATTTTTCTGCATATTTTTATATTGAAAAATCCCACTTTTTGGAAAAAGTCCAGAGAGCAAGATAAGTTTAGGGTTTCGGGTTCGTTCGGGCTTCAAATCGCGTCTAGACTTCGCCTAAGGCTCTAGCTAGGCTCTGATACCACTGTAGGGTTCCTAGGCACACAGTAGAGGTCTCACAAGGCATCAATCATGCCATTTTACAAAATTATGGTGCCGAGAAACCCTAGTTAACGGATCGTTTACTAGATGTTTAGGCGAAACGGAAAACTAGTTAACTATTTAACTATAGGTTAGATGCTACAACCTTTGTAGATCCGGATTTCCACCTCCTTAGCTCCACGTGGTCGTCCCCTCGCTGTCCATCACGAACCTCGGACTCTCGCGACGGCTTCATCGGAGAAGTGAGCGGAATAGTTCGTCGGCTTCGTGTCAAAGACGATCTACGTCGAGGTTGCACTAGTTCAAGCTCCGACTTCACCAAGTAGTGAAACTTGTGAAGAAAACACCCAAAACCACTTGGCAAGAGGTAGAGGATGAAGAAATAGGAGGTGGGTTCACTTTAGATTTGGATTTCTCTCACTAAATCTCAAGTTGCCATTGATGTAGCAAGCTTGAAGAAGAAGAAGAAGAAGATGGTTATGATAAGTTCTATATCAAAAGAAATAGAAAATCAATACTTATCATAACTTAAACTAGGGTTAAGTGTAGAGAATAAACCATGGTCATTTGAGTGGGTTAGGGTTAAGCATGAAGACAAGAATGGTTAGCAAAGTCAAAGCTTCATGAAGCTTCAACATAAAACAAATAAAGCCACCATTCTTATCTTAAACTTATCCAAATAAATGAATAAACAAATAAATGAATAACTAAATATGCAAAACCCTAATTATCATAATAACCATGGTTTAATTCTATTCACTTAACCATATGATCAAGTATCATCAAACATGATACAAAAAAGTGCACAAAAGTATATCACATATACAATGTGCAATCCAAGTGAGAAAAATCCGTTTAAAGTGAACCAATACTAGTTAATGCAAAGTAATATATCAAATATATAATTATACATTAAATCATTAAATCAACACTTGATTCAATGATCCGGTCATGTCGCACATGACCGACTAGTATTCAATGTATCGGCTTATCGAATCGATCTTCGATTCGATAACTAGGTTATATCGAATATAACCATTTGATACATATATCGCGAGAATGGAATACGGTATCACATACACGCATTATTCTCGGTCCTGCACATATCTCATTTGCGCTCCTATTTCGTTTCGCTTGAGCCAGGAAACCTCTGTGTAGGACTCTAAAGACTCGTCAATACGCCGGTAGCAGATGATGATCATATCAAGCATCCACAAGCCGCAAGCGGTCTGCTAAACGTAACGGCCACCCGGGTATTGAGCAATCAGAAGATCGACGAGCTAGCCCGCTCACACTCCTGCGATTCCGACCAGTAATACTTACCATACAGTCCGGTCTCTTCGTCTGATATGTCGCATATCAAGTCTAGGGGTGGTAAACGTCAGACCCCAATAACCCGATAAGTCATGCCGATGTGAGGCTCGTAACGGGTCGAGAAACTACTGGTAACACTTACCAGCAAATCTCTAATCAGCCCTGGCCAGGGACTTCCCTGTTACGGCCAATCGAGCACAGCGCAACATCAACCCCCAATACCGGGAGAGACGAAACCCCTCCTATCGCTCATTGCCTCCATGTGACTCGGGACTGTACCTAAAGACCACCGTTTTGCACGCCCTCATGGACGTGGTAAGGTGGAGATCAAAGCACAGTGGGAATCACACAAGACTCTATGACGATCTCGGGTCTACAGACTAACCTGTACAAGTGTCACGTGAGAACTGCCATCTGACGTGAGGTATAATACCATCTGGGAGTTCTCGGCGAGTCCGTCCAGTGTACCCAGTCTCCACTGAGCACCCGTATACCATCTCTAATGTCAAACACCAATGGATATGGGATCATCCATCGCCCATCTCATGGGTCGAGAAGCGTATACGCTAGTCTACTCTGGTATATCGATGCCCCGTCTCGATACACCCATGACTAGGGACCTTGAAGGATGTACTTATGGACTACCATGTCCCCACTAGTATGATCTGCATCATAGTCCAGGTAGTCAAGTACACATCCTAAGGGCTTTACCAACATGTAACTACAAGACTGTATAAAGAGACTAGTGTACATGTTAAGATAAAGAGTAACCAGATAGCATACTATCATATCGAGAAAGAAAGTCATCTCTATATATGTCCAAGCATCCAATATAATATACAACATCTGTACAATACTGGCCTCTAGGGCATACATACAACTAACACATGTAGTATTTCAATTTCCTTGTGCATCAATTCTAGTTTCATATCGATATTGTGTCGTTTTGTGGATTTTGGAGAATTCAAGTTAGGGTTTATGTGAGATCTGAAATTAAAGATGAAATTGAGGATTGTGGCGACCTTAGAACCCCTTGTGTGATGCTAATTTGGACCCAAACCTGAACTTGAAACCAGAATACGGATTTATGAGACGATGTCGGGAGAAAAACTGTGAATCTGTGATCGTATTTAGGAATCTGCTATCATCCCGAGACCCCAAAAATAAAACTGAGTTGACAGTGAGATGTGCAGGCACCATGGAACCACCACACCAAACCCTAGCTCCCAACTCCAAACTTTGGCCACCAATTAATTCCTTCTGGCCGCAAATTGCGGCCAGAGCAGGAGGGAACTGTCTCGATTTCTGTGCATGGCCCTATTTCTTCTA